>OX411317.1:25273197-27904796 GCA_948150665.1 Conistra vaccinii | reverse complement strand
CAAAACGACACCGGTGACGGCAAGAGGATCAGTGTCTTTTGAGATCGGGAGCCCGCCTGCCCAAAAAAGCAGAGTTGCCGAAGCCAGGATCTGCCTCAACAAAATTAAGACCTACATGACCACCTCCAAGACCACAAAAAATGAAATTAAGGTAGAGGTAAAGGCACAGGCGGATCGGCTCTATCTGCTCATTAAAGAGTCAGAACAAGAGAAAGGACGAGAACCCCCGACTAAAAAGACCCTTAAAAACAAGGGGATCCAAGTCCAGGAGGAGCACAAGGCTGAAGAAGCCCCCTCCCTGTCCTCAGTGGCTATCAGAGAGGTCGAGACAGACTCACTCAGAAAGGCTCTAGAAGAGCATAGCCGGAACCTGGCTGTAAATAGTGAGAAGATGGACAGGCTGAAAGAGGCACTACAGGCTAGCCAAAACAATATGGAGAAGTTCTCGTACGCTAGCGTAGCGGCAAGTCGGCCCCCCAACCAAGTCCCCAAACAAACTGCACTACATTCCATTGTAGTGACGGCCAGGGATGAAATGGAAACGGGAGAGCAAGTTCTGGACAGGATCAGGAAAGTTGTAAACGCCAAGGAAGGGGGGATAGCAGTGGAGAAAGTAAGGAAGGCGAAAGACAGAAAGGTTATCGTGGGCTGTCGTACTGAGGAAGAAAGAAGAAAGTTAAGGGAAAGGATTGGGAAAGCACCTGAGCTGGAAGTTCAAGATATTGTAAACAGAAATCCACAGGTCGTGCTAAAGGACGTGATGCAGTATAATAGCAACGAGGAGATAATAAAGGCCCTCAAAAAGCAGAACGAGTTCATTTTTAAAGAACTGGAAGACGAACAGAGCAAGGTGGAATTCCTCTATAGGAAACGGACGAGAAACCCGCACACGGGACACGTAGTGTTGAGGGTCGCCACAGAGGTCTGGAGGCGCATGCTCGAGGTCGGGGCTGTGCATGTGGACCTACAGCGGGTAAGGGTCGAAGACCAGTCCCCGCTTGTCCAGTGCTCGCTCTGCCTCGCTTATGGACATAGTCGTCGACTATGCACGGAAACCATAGCAAAATGCGTCCACTGTGGCGGACCTCACATGAAAACCGAGTGTACGGTTTGGAGTGCTGGTCTACCACCGACCTGCTGCAACTGCACACGTGCCAATTTTGAGCAAGCAGACCATCATGCCTTCAGCTCAGAGTGCATGGTAAGGAGAAGATGGGACGCAATAGCCCGATCAACAATAGCGTATTGCTAAGGGCACCTCGGAGACTCCTGTCCAACAACACGCAAGACCATACCGCGTGGCCCAAGCAAACTTGCAGCGCAAGGAACTGGCTACCACCGAACTCTTCTTAGAAGCCAGTCAACGGAAAATCGCGTGGGCACTGATCCAGGAACCGTATGTGGGGGGGTCAAGAAGTATGAAGAGCTACCGTGGGGCGAGAATCTTCCAGTGCGAGATCGATGGAAGTGGGAGGGTTAAGGCGGCGATCGCCGTCTTTGATCATGACTTGGATGTCATACCCTACCCAAAACTCACCACAAACAACATCGTTGTGGTGGGGATCCGGACCAAAGCCTGGGAAATCGCAGTAGTCTCCTACTACTTTGAGCCAGACCAACCCATAGGGCCATACCTGCATCACGTAACCCAGATCAAAGCGGAAGTAGCATCCGGTAAAATTTTGATAGGTGGCGACGCGAACGCGAAAAGTGCCTGGTGGGGCAGCATCATTGAGGACCCCAGGGGCGAGGAAATGTCCGGGACCCTGGAAGAGTTGGAGCTTCAGGTGCTGAACACTGGTGATACTCCCACTTTTGATACCATCAGAGGTGGCAGGGTGTTTAGAAGCCATGTGGACGTCACGGCCTGTTCGCTTGACCTTTTTGACCTGGTGGACGGCTGGCGGGTCGATACAGGAGCAACATCCTCGGACCATAACACGATTTTCTTCGATTTAAAAATTAAAAGGGAAGCGGGGGTAAATATCCGTAGGACAACAAGAAAATTCAATACCCGAAAAGCGGATTGGGAAGCTTTTAAAATTAGTCTGGGGGATTTTAAAATCGAACATAATATAAATTTAGATAGAATAAAGGAAATAAATAGTAAGGGAAAACTAGAGGAATTATTAGAAAAATATGTAAATATAATAGTAGAAGCATGCAATAACGCCATCCCAAAAGCATGTAGTCAAGTTAAACTCACCTGTCCGTGGTGGTCCGAGGAGCTCGCTGCGAAGAAGAAAGAGGTAGCCACTAAAAAGAACCGCATCCGCAACGCTGCGCCGGTCCGGCGAGCGATGGTCATCGACGAGTACCTGAAAGCCAAAGAGGAATATGAGATGCAAGCAAAGAATGCCCTTACCGCTAGTTGGAAGGAGTTCTGCCGGAAGCAGGACCGGGAAGGAGTTTGGGAGGGAATCTACAGGATTATCGGTAGGACCGCCAGAAGGCAGGAAGAACTGACCCTATGCAGCGATGGTGCATTCCTTAATCCAAGAGAATCGGCCGCCCTACTCGCAGATACGTTCTACCCTAAGGATAGAGTAGATGAGGACAACGCTGACCACAGGCGAATAAGAGAAGCGGCCAGTCGAGTAAATGACTGGGTCTATGATGAATATCATGACCCACCATTTACGTCGCTGGAGCTGAGGTCCGCCGTGGCAGGTTTTAATCCCAAGAAAGCACCGGGAGGAGATGGACTTACATCCGATATCTGCAGTCGAGCGATCCACCAGGACCCGGAAGCGTTCCTTGCCCTTTACAATAAGTGCCTTGAATTGGCACACTTCCCGAACATCTGGAAGGAGGCCACAGTCGTGGTCCTCAGAAAACCGGGCAAGGACAACTACATGAGCCCCAAAGCATACAGACCAATAGGTCTATTGCCGGTTCTGGGGAAGGTCCTGGAGAGGATGATAGTAGCACGAGTTAAATGGCAGCTCGTACCGAGGCTCAGTACTCGACAGTTTGGCTTTATGCCCCAGAGGAGCACCGAGGACGCCCTCTATACGCTAATGGAGCATGTACGAGAGAAGTTGAGGCTGAAAAAGCTAATTGTCTTGGTGTCATTGGATATAGAGGGCGCCTTCGACAGCGCTTGGTGGCCAGCCATTAGAGTCAGGCTGGCTGAGGAAAAGTGCCCGGTGAACATCAGGAGGCTGCTTGATAGCTATCTCGACAGTAGGAAGGTCAGGGTCCGTTATGCCGGGGAGGAATGCACAAGAGAGACCGACAAGGGCTGTGTTCAGGGATCAATTGGCGGTCCAATCCTGTGGAATCTCCTTCTAGACCCATTACTGCAGGACCTGGAACGGGGCGGGAACTTCGTGCAGGCGTTCGCGGATGACATCGTCTTGGTCGTGGATGGGGACACGGCGACCGAAGTTTCGAGATCTGCCAATGCAGCCCTCGCCCGTGTTCAGAGTTGGGGCGTCAGAAATAAACTGAAGTTCGCACCGCACAAAACTTGTGCGATGGTTGTAACCAACAAGCTTAAGTACGACACCCCAAATCTGAGCATGGCCGGGGTCGACATCGGTATGGTCAAGAAGATGAAGTTGCTTGGTCTCACCATAGACGAAAAGCTCACTTTCAACGAGCACACCGCGAACGTCTGCAAGAGGGCAGCAGACATTTACAAACAGCTGTCCCGCGCCGCTAAAGTGAGTTGGGGATTAAATGCGGAAGTCATACACACAATTTACACTGCAACAATTGAGCCCATAGTCACGTACGCGGCTTGCGCCTGGGCTCCCGCTGCAAAAAAGCTGGGTATACGGAAGAAGCTAGGCTCTGTCCAACGAGGATTCGTCCAGAAGCTCTGCAAGTCTTACCGTACTGTCTCTCTGAACTCGGCACTTGTACTATCTGGGATACTACCTCTAGACCTGCGCATACAAGAGGCAGCCGCCATGTATGAGGCTAGGAGAGGGTCATCCAGATTTGTGCCAGGAGATAGGGAGATTGAGAGCATGGTAAGATTTGCAAAAGCCCCTCATCCAGCTTCACAAATGCCCCTGGAGTTCATGTGCCTGACAGACCAACAGCTGCTAGACAGTAATAATGTGCAGGCTGTGAGAATTTTCACGGACGGCAGTAAGATTGAGGGGAAGGTTGGAGCCGCATTGTCCCTATGGGATAATGAAGGCGAAGTCCAGAACCTCAAGCTTGGCCTCGCCGCGTACTGCACAGTCTATCAGGCGGAACTCTTGGCCATTTGTGAGGCCACGGACGTGATCCTCAAGCGCAAGGAGGCGAGCTATGGTTTGTACAGCGACTCGATGTCTGCATTACAGACGCTTGCAAACCATAGCTCTCTTCATCCCTTGGCAGTACGAGCGCGCGCCAACTTGGTTCAAGCCCTGAGCCAAAGCAAAGCTGTGTCCTTGTTTTGGGTCAAGGCCCACGTGGGCCTGCCGGGGAATGAGCGTGCAGACGAGTTAGCAAAGGAGGCAGCATTGTCGTCACGGAGGAAGCCGGACTATGACCTTTGTCCGATTTCATTCATCAAGCGACAGATCCGTTGGGAATCGCTTGAGGAATGGAATCGGAGATATGTGTCGGGCGAGACGGCCTCTGTGACGAAAATGTTTCTTCCGGACGCTATAGCGGCTTTCCGTATTATACAACAGGTGCGGCCAACAGGTGTTCTCACGCAGGTTTTGACGGGGCATGGTGGATTCTCCGAATACTTGAACCGCTTCAAGTGTAAGGAGAGTCCAGCATGCCTCTGCGATCCAGGCGTGGTAGAGACTGTCCAGCACATAATTGTAGATTGCCCGATTTTTACCAGGGAACGCTACCAACTAGAAAGTGAGCTGGACATGAAACTTACAATCGAGAACGTCTATGGGTTCATGTCTAAGAAAACGAGGGAAAGGTTCCTAATGTACTGCATAAATGTGGCCACCACAGTCATTGCACGAAACCGAAGTTGAAGCGACACTATGCTTCACTATTATTGTAATAATATCAGCTTAGAAGCATAGTAAATAGCACGCACAAAACTGTAATGACAAGTAGTATATTAAGATAGTACCTAAGTAGATGTATAAGATTTGTTTTGTATGATTAACTGCATTTTTCTGTTTTTGATTTATTTTATCCCTATTTTTAAATAAATAAAGACTGCTCTTACATTAAGTTAAATGAAGTGGGAGTCCCACCCACAGTGTGTATGACGATGAATGCAAGAAAGATAAAGTATGCGGAAAGAAAGTACGAGAGGCACAAAAGAGAGAATAGAATGAATGAGGTTGAGACATTTAATAGGCGCCAATCATGTTGGCGGGATTAGTATTAAGGAAAAAAAAAAAAAAAAAAAAAAAAAAAACCTAACCTAACCTAACCTAACCTAACCTAACCTAACCTAACCGACGTGCAAGAACTGCGCCAAAGAAAAATATGACGAAACAGGCCACACGGTCTACAATCTGGAATGCCCGGTACGAAAGAAATGGGATGCATTAGCACGAGCCGCAATAGCATATTGCTAAGGTGGTGCTAGGTGTTACACGGACGACAGCTACTCAGACGTTTATCACAGCGCAAGCTAACCTCCAACGAAAACAATTGGCGACCAACGAGCTTATGCTCGAGGCTCAAAAGCGCAAAATAGACATCGCGCTGGTCCAGGAACCGTATGTGGGAAGAATCAAGGCAATGAAGTCGTACGGGGGGGCTAGAGTCTACCAGGACTCGGACTGCAGCCGGGGTACTGTTAAGGCGGCAATAGTAGTGTTCAACCATGACATCGACGTCATACAGTGCCCCAAATTCACCACCAACAACATCGTGGTGGTGAAGCTGCGAACGTACGCGTGGGAGATTCTCGCCGTCTCGTACTACTTTGAGCCTGACCAACCCATTGGGCCATACCTGGACCACTTAACAGCCGTGCTGAAGGAGCTAAAGCCCAAGAAGGCAATCATTGGAGGGGACGCTAATGCCAAAAGCGTCTGGTGGGGAAGTAGTGCCATTGATGATAGAGGCGATGAATTGGCAGGAATGATTGGGGAACTCGATTTGCAGGTACTCAACTGCGGAAATAGACCCACCTTCGATACCATCAGAGGGGGACGAAGAATAACTAGCCATGTTGACGTGACTCTATGTACAAAGGACTTGCTTGACCTGGTAGAAGAATGGACGGTAGCTGAAGACCTAACGAGCTCGGACCACAACGGCATAATAATAAAAATCAAACTACAAAAAGGGAAAGGTATTAACATCAAAAGAACGACTAGGAAATACAACACAAAAAAAGCAAATTGGGAACTTTTTTATGAAAAAATGAACCAATTAAAAATAGAAAATAGAATTAATAAAGTGCAGATAGAACAGATAAATAGCAAGGAAGATTTAGATGGCATGGTCGAAAGATACACTGTAGTTATAGCTGAAGCATGTGACGAGGCGATGCCAAAGAAAAAGGATAATCAAAAACTTACCATCCCGTGGTGGTCCGAAGAACTCGAAGCGATGAAGCATGAAGTCGCTACCAGGAAGAGAAGAATCCGATGTGCTGCGCCGTCGCGTAGAGAAGGTGTGGTTGCGCTATATCTGGAAGAAAAAGAGAAATATGAATCAGAAGTAAGAAAGCGGTCCACAGAGAGTTGGAAGGGATTTTGCCAGAAGCAGAACAGGGAGGGGGTCTGGGAGGGAATATACAGGGTAATAAAAAGTACAGCAAAAAGGCAAGAAGATCTGCCGCTGGTATGTAATGGGAAGGATGTAGGGCAAGAAGGTTCCGCCAGACTACTGGCGGAGACATTCTACCCGGAGGATGCAGAAGAAGAGGATAGCCCAGACCATCGTCGAATCAGAGCTCTAGCAGACCGAGTAAATGACTGGAGCCATCTTGAGACCCATGACCCGGAGTTTACAACGGAGGAGCTCAGGTTCGCGACGGAGAGCTTCAACCCGAAGAAGGCACCCGGAGTAGACGGCCTCACAGCCGACATCTGCCAGCGGGTAATATCTCAGGATACGGAACTGCACCTGGCAATCTTTAATAAGTGCTGGCAACTGACGCACTTTCCCACAGAATGGAAAGAAGCCACCGTGGTGGTGCTGAGGAAACCGGGGAAAGACAATTACACCAGTCCCAAGTCCTATAGGCCGATTGGACTGTTACCGGTGATGGGTAAGATCCTAGAAAAAATGATGGTTAGAAGGCTGGTTTGGTACTTGGTGCCCCGGATAAGTCCCCGCCAATATGGCTTCATGCCACAGCGGAGCACGGAAGACTCCCTCTATGACCTGATTGCGCACGTGAGAGGCAAACTCCAAGAGAGGAAGCTCATTACGATGGTCTCATTGGATATAGAGGGAGCCTTTGACAGTGCGTGGTGGCCCGCCATTAAGGTCAGATTGGCGGAGGAGGAGTGCCCAGCGAATCTCAGGAGGATGATAGCTAGCTACCTAAGCGACCGTAAGGTCCGGGTAAGGTACGCTGGCCATGAGTACGCAAAAAGCACTAACAAAGGGTGCGTCCAAGGATCAATAGGCGGACCCATCTTGTGGAATCTTGTATTGAACCCATTGCTGGAGAGTCTCACGCGGCGAGGCGACTATTGCCAGGCTTTTGCGGATGATGTGGTGCTTGTGTTTTCGGGGGAGACAGCCCTGGAAGTCGAGTTACAGGCCAATGCCGCTCTCGAACATGTTCGGAGGTGGGGTGTCATGAATAAGCTCAGGTTCGCACCGCATAAAACTTGCGCCATGGTAGTCACAAGAAAACTTAAATATGACACGCCACACCTGACCATGGGAGGGATCGACATTGGAATGTCCTCGGAAATGAAGATCTTGGGACTCACAGTGGACGCCAAGTTGACCTTTAATAGCCATACGGCTAACGTCTGCAAAAAGGCACTTGGAGTCTACAAACAGCTGTCAAGGGCTGCGAAGGTCAGTTGGGGGCTCCACCCGGAAATAGTCAGAATCATATACACCGCTACGGTAGAGCCCATAATCACGTACGCAGCTGGCGCTTGGTCCTCAGCATCAAAAAAGCTAGGAGTCCAACGACACCTAAATGCTGTCCAGAGGGGTTTTGCTCAAAAACTGTGCGGGGCGTACCGCACGGCTTCTCTGCACTCAGCGCTGATATTGGCTGGAATATTGCCTCTTGACCTCCGCATACAAGAGGCAGCCGCCCTGTATGAAGCGAGGAGAGGGGTATCCCGGCCGGAGCTAGCAGACAGGGAGGTCGAGCGAAGAATAAAATACTCCAGTACACCTCACCCGGGGAAACATACTGCGATTGAGTTCGTGAGCTTGGTAGACCAGGAGCAATTAGAAAGACACAACAACCAGGATATTCGAATATTTACAGATGGTAGCCGGATTGAGGGCAAGGTTGGAGCAGCGCTTACGCTATGGAATAGTGCAGCAGAGGTGAAGACCCTTAAACTCAAGCTGGCTCCATACTGCACGGTATACCAGGCGGAACTCCTCGCAGTATGCAGAGCCACCGAGGAAGTAAAACTGAGAAATGAGGAAAGCTTTGGCATCTACAGCGACTCCAGGTCAGCCCTGGAGACTATAATAAACCCCAGCACAACGCACCCCCTGGCAGTCAACACCCGCAAAAACATAAAGGCCATTGAAGACCAGAACAAAACTGTGTTTTTGTTCTGGATCAAGGCACACGCGGGCCTCGCGGGTAACGAGAGGGCGGATGAGCTAGCGAAGGACGCAGCCTTAAAATTAAAAACTAAGCCAGATTATGACCTATGCCCGGTTTCATTCATCAAACGACAGATCCGAAAGGGGTCGATTGATGAATGGAACCGACGATATAAACATAGTGCCAGAGCAAAAGTCACTAAATTATTCCTTCCCGATGCCACAGCCTCCTATAAAATTGTCCGACAGATAATCCCAACAAATATAACCACCCAAGTACTAACGGGTCACGGTGGGTTCTCGGAGTACTTGAACCGTTTCAGGTGCAAAGAGAACTCATCGTGCATTTGCCAACCCGGGACACCTGAAACGGTGGAACATATTTTGACCGACTGCCCGGTTCACGCCCTAAAAAGACTTGAGATCGAGAATAAGCTTGAATGCAAAATGATAGCCAAAAACTTCCCAGAGCTTCTATCGAGTAAGAAACACAGGGAAACATTTATAGAATACTTGGTAGTTATCGCAAATCATGTCATAAATAGAAACAAATAAATAGGACAATAAATCTATGCTATATATATATATTAATGTAAAATATATTGACTAGCATACAAGAAACAAAATATGTATAATATATAAAATAAGATGTTTAAAATTAAGACACAATTAAGTTTATAAGAAAAATGGATAAGTAAAAGTAAGTAACCTGTAAACCCGATCTGGAAATATAGAAAAAATTGGACGATTATAAGAAATAAGTATAATTAGGAAATAGTGTACTCCCATCTGGAAATATATAAATGTATTTGTCTAGAATAAGTAAATGTATAAGTTGATAGAAAAAGCCGTTCGTATTCAGGCAAAACATTAATATTAAGATTGAGTAAAAACAAGAACAAAATAAATAAGGAACACCTGTAGATACATCCCACGAAATTCGCTGAATAAGGGCTCTAATTATGTTAGAGGAAGCTCGTGTTCCGGGCTTCAGCGCCCGGACAATAAAAAAAAAAAAAAAAAAAAAAAAAAAAAAAAAAAAAAACCTAACCTAACCTAACCTAACCTAACCTAACCTAACCTAACCTAACCTGTCCATCGACAGCGACGTTCTGCAGAAGATGTTTATTCTGCGCTTTTAGGAGATCGACTATCTCACCGTCGCTGTAGCTGGACAGCACTCCTTTGATGCAGACTAGGGGATTTTGGGGTTTTGGCTCCTGGACCTTGAGCCCTGCGTTCGACCGGACTTGGTCCCTGATCATAGTCAGGTCCATCTTGGTTGCGCATCTCAGCACGACCTTTTGGTTCCGCGCTTTCCTGACTGTGTCGACGCGGGCTCCACTCGTTTTGAGATCCAGGGCGGTCCTGATCCTCTCGATCACGTTGTCCCCAGTGTGCTGGGGGTTCGTCGACGAGACGATCAGAGTGTGGTTGGGTTGTGTGGGCGGTTTGGGGGGCTTGGGTTTACTGGCGACCTGTGCAAAGGTTATAGGACCCTGCTGTTGTTGAAGCGGTCTATCCGCTTTGCCCAGGTCCGCTACCCCCTTTTCTATGTTTTGGAGGGTCTTTTTCACCTCCCCGACTGCAAGTTCCGCTTCCAGATTCAGCGCCGGGGGCGCCTGGATTTGCGGCTCTTTGTCGCGCAGTACGCGGAGGTCTGCTGAGACGATCTCCAGCCTTTCCGAAATCGGTTGCAAATGTTGCCTAATATTAATCTGTGGCTGTGGTGGTGGGGGCGAGGCTACAGTCCTGTTGGCGATGGCCTGTAATTGAAGCTGCAAGCTCCTTATCTCCTCTTTGAATTGGGTGGTCGTGAGAAGATCCTCGGGTGTCTCCCGGCTACTCAGGTCCGTATCCATGTTCCTTGGCCGGTCGAGTTCATCTTTGAGCCTCTCCATTGCCTTTCGGAGCACGTCCAGCTGGTTGGAGATGCTGGAAACGTTAGTGTCGAGGCGTGCCAGGCCGGCCCCCATCGAATCCCACTTGGGATCCCCCGGGGCTCTCGCGCTCTCCTGCCTCGTCTTCTCGTGCTCTTTCACGTTCCGGATGCCCGCCGATGTGACCTCGCCTTTTAACCTAAAGGTGCGCTATAGGAAGCGCGCAAGAAACCCCCATGAGTGCCACCCTGTTCTGGAGCTCTCCCCGGAGCTCTGGAAATGCTACACGATGGTGCAGAAGGTCCATGTGGGCATCAAGAGATGCTCGATTGAGGACCAGTCCCCTCTAGTCCAGTGCTCAAAGTGCCTTGGATATGGACATAATAGGTCCATATGTAAGGCCGGTAAGGAAGTCTGCAGCTACTGCAGTGGAGCACATAACGTCAGGGACTGCCTCACTCGAGCTGATGGCAAACAGCCCACTTGTATAAACTGCAAGGTGGCACACAGGACGGGCAGCGACCTGGCACACTCAGCGTTCAGCGAAGACTGCCAGGAACGCCAAAAATGGGATGGTATAGCAAGATCTCGCGTTTGCTATTGCTAAGGGCGACCAAGAGAACACACAAACCAGCCAACCAGTCACCCTTCAAAACACAACAAGACCGACGGCAAGATTGCGGTTTATTCAAGTGAATCTTCAGCGCTCAAAGTTGGCCACAGAAGAACTCCACATGGCGGCTCAGGCAAAGGGAGTTTCCGTAGCACTTGTTCAAGAGCCCTATGTAGGTAGAACAGGTGTAATGAAACAATGTCCCGGCACACAAGTCATCCAGTGCAGCCTGAATCGCCAAAAGCCAGTAAAGGCGGCGATCGTCGTCTTCGGGAACAACCTGGAGGTCATTCATGACCCCCAGATTGTGACCGAGAACGTCGCCGCCGTCTTGCTGAAGGTGGGCCAGCTCAGCTTTGGGGTGCTATCGGTCTATTTTGAGGGTGACCAGGATATCGAACCCTACCTTTCCGAAACGCAAAACACTATACAAAAACTTCACACAAGCAACATCCTGGTGGGAGGAGACATAAACGCCTGGAGCCAGTGGTGGGGAAGTGTTTCCGAAAACCATCGCGGGGCAGCGTACAGTACATTCCTCAATGAGCGGGATCTCCACATCCTAAACATGGGCCAAACACCGACGTTCGAGACCTACAGAGGTGACAGGTGGTGCACAAGCATCGTCGATGTGACGGCATGCAGCCTGCCCCTTTTAGGTAAGGTCGAGGAGTGGCGTGTAGAACGTGGTCTAACAACATCAGACCACAATGCAATAACCTTCTCGATGCGCTTAGAAAAGGCCTTGGAACCCTTAAGGCCGATCTTGACGCGCATCTACAACACTAAGAAGGCAAAGTGGTCCGACTTCAGCACGCACTTCAAGATCAGCCTGGCCGACAATGACATTACACCAGTCAAAGTCTCGGACGTCTCTAACCCAGGGGATCTGGAGACAATCATCAGCACATACACCCGGAACATTCACCGCTCATGTGAGAAAGCGATCCCAAAACTGAGGTCGCCTAAACACGACGCCAAGCCCCCATGGTGGACCCCTTCTCTAGACCGTCTCAAAAAAGACGCCATGACGAAGAAGAGAAGGATCCGGAACGCAGCCGCAAGCCGGAGACAATTCACCATCCAAGAGTACGTCCTGGCAAAAACTGTATACACCTCAGCAGCGACGGAAGCAGCCACAGCGAACTGGAAGGAGTTCTGCTCGAAGCAGGACCGAGAGAGCATGTGGGACGGCATCTACAGGGTACTAAGGAAGACAGCCAGAAGACAGGACGATGCGCTCCTGAGGAACACCGCTGGTGAGACGCTCAGTCCACAGCAATCCGCGGATCTTCTGGCAAAAACCTTCTACCCCGACGACTCAACGGATGCCGAACAATCATACCACACAGTTCTGAGGAGGTTAGCGGAGGAGAGGAACCCCCAAGGTCTGTCTGCCGATGATCCACCTTTCACGACCGCAGAGCTGGAAATGGTCCTTCAGAACCAAAATCCGAAAAAAGCCCCCGGTCCCGATGGATTAACGGCAGACATCTGCGCAGCGGCAATAAACTGCGATAGGGAAGTGTTCTTAGCGATAGCCAATAGGTGCTTGTCGCTGTCACACTTCCCGAAACAGTGGAAGGTCGCCCACGTGTGCATTCTCCGCAAGCCTGGAAAGGACGACTATACCAGCCCAAAGTCGTACAGGCCAATAGGTCTGCTCTCGGTCCTAGGAAAAATCTTCGAGAAACTCCTAGTAGGCAGACTGCAACACCACTTCCTCCCGACACTACATACAAGCCAGTACGGTTTCATGCCGCAGCGTGGCACCGAGGACGCCCTTTATGCCCTAGTGGGACACTTACGAGCCGAAATCAAAGCCAAAAAAATCGTGCTTTTGATATCGCTGGACATAGAGGGGGCCTTCGATAACGCATGGTGGCCAGCACTTAAAAGACAAATGATAGCCAAGAACTGTCCCAAAAACATTTACGCTCTCGTCACCTCATACCTGGAAGACCGGAACATCAGGGTCAACTACGCCAGAGCGACAAGCGAGAAGGGTACCACGAAAGGATGCGTCCAGGGCTCAATTGCCGGACCGACGTTTTGGAACCTTATTCTAGACTCGCTCCTACACAAGATGGCTAGAATGGGGGTATACTGCCAAGCCTTTGCGGATGATGTTGTCCTGGTTTTTTCGGACTTTACAGCCGGTCCCCTGCAGCAATCAGCCAACGACACGCTAGACATAGTATCGGAATGGGGCGTCCAAAACAAGCTACGTTTCGCCGCGCATAAGACCAACGCGATGGTGTTAACGAGGAAGCTTAAGTACGACGTTCCGGTACTTCACATGTCGGGCACGCGGCTGAACTTGGTCGAAGAGGTCAAGCTGCTAGGTCTCACAATAGACTCCAAACTCACCTTCAATGCGCACGTGTCTGCGACCTGTAAAAAGGCTGCAGACATCTATAAGCAGTTGGCATGCGCGGCAAAGGTGACTTGGGGTCTCAACAGAGAGATAATTAGGACAATTTACGTGTCGGTGATAGAGCCTATCGTGATGTATGCTGCGAGTGCGTGGGCCCCCGCAGCTGAGAAACTGATGACAAGGAATCAGTTTGACTCACTGCAGAGAGGTTTCGCACAGAAGATCTGCAAAGCATACCGTACGGTGTCTCTGACATCGGCACTTATCCTATCAGGCCAACTCCCCCTAGATCTCCGGGTAATCGAGGCCGCAACCCTTTTTAAGGTCAAAAAGGGACATTCCCGAGAGTTCCTACAGCCGGACCGCGAGCTGGAGTGCAACTTGCACCACTCCCAAACTCCCCACCCAGCGCAACTCACAATAACTGAGTACGCATGCCTTGAGGACTTGACTCCCGAAACTCTGGAAACCCATCAAGTAATCGGTCCCCAAATATACACCGACGGCAGCAAGATAGAGGGGAAAGTGGGAGCTGCCCTAACTTGGTGGGAAAACGGAAAGGAGTCGAAGTTCTGCACCTTTGGCCTGGAGCCTCATAACACCGTCTTCCAATCGGAAATGTACGCGCTCTCTAGAGCTGTCAGGATGGCAAGAGAATCCAGGGCAACCTCCGTAAGCATCTTAAGTGACTCAAGATCGTCACTTGACCTGCTGAGGAGACCGTCTGTCACTCACCACCTGGCACTCCAAATCAAGAGGTGTGTACGAGAGATCAGAGAGGAGGGCAGAGAAGTGAGGCTCTTTTGGCTCAAGGCCCACGTGGGAACCGCCGGGAATGAGAGAGCAGACGAGCTGGCTAAGGAGGCAGCTCTAACAAAAGCGACAGCAGACTACAACAAGGTCCCTGTATCGTTCGTGAGGAGGAAGATACGGGAGGGGACTATAAAGAAGTGGCAAGCGCGATACGAGTCCTCGAGTACAGGAGCGGTCACAAAAGTGTTCTTCCCAGACGTCCTAGCGGCGAAAAGAACACTCAGAGACGCAGTTCTCACACCGGTCCATGTACAAGTCCTAACGGGACACGGAGGATTCTCAGCGTATCTCCACCGTTTCCATCTCAAAGATAGTCCCTCGTGCGTCTGTGATCCCAGTTGCGAAGAATCAGTCTGGCACCTGCTCTTCGAGTGCCCAAGGTTTAGTTACGATAGAATGGAGCTGGAAGTAAAGATTGAAACCCAGCTAAGCCAGTCCACACTCCACACCATCATGGGGAGACCGGCTACCAGAAATCTATTCTTGGCATTCGCGAGTAAAGTTGCCATAGTCGCAGCGGAAGGGAACAAAACGGACGCAACCCTGCGAAGTCGAAACCGACTGCCACCCAGAACCACATCAACGACCACAACAATCACCGCACCACCAACAACAACAACAACACAAAACACAACACGTAGACCACTCACCATAACACAAGTTTCACACACCAATCTACAACCAATACCAGTGGCACCACCACCGGTAGCAGCAGCAACAGCAGCAGAAGCCAGTATACAACCAGCCCCTAGCGATATGCCTATCACCCAATTCCTGGCATGCGGAGGAGACGGAGTTCCGGGCGTCAGACTGCGAGGCGTCGCCCTCTTCATGAACAGGGAAGAAGAAAAGTTAGGCATGAGCTTCTGCATAGGCTGGAGCCGACCTGCAGCCCGTATTCCAATATCACCAGGCCTTGCCGCCTTGATCAACGGAAGCACCACCAAAACGAGCATGAAAGGCAGCAAGTTTGCTGCACTGCCTCAAATAGAAGTAGCCTCTCACCGATGCCGCTTATTGCGATCCAAAGGAAAGACGATCGCACTATTCGAGTGGGGAGAGGCGACTCCATTTGCTCAGGTAAGCTCACTGCTTCAAAAGATCAGGGAGGCAGGAGAACATACCGCAGTCACAGCACGCACCATAAGCGTTGACGCGATGATGGTCGGAGGGGAGAGAGGAGAGGTCGCAGACCGCTTCGGCTGTTTAAAAGCCTCTGAACACCACGAGGTAGTTGTCTATGAGGACAGAGGGGAAACTCTGAGTTTCCTCAAAGCCCCCAGACAACCAACAGCCAGCGCGACGAGCCCCGCAATAAGCCCGGCCACCCAAAGCGGTTCAGAGAGGGCCCAGCAGAAGGCAGCCGCCGAAAAAGCTGCAAAGGAGCAGAGCAAGACCACTAGCCCGGAGGACCGGGCCCGGTCGAGGAGTCGCCTGAAAGCCTTCGGCACTTTCCTCAGCGCACTGCTCCCAAGCACCAGCCGCGAATCACCATCCCACAAGCAGGAAACAGCAGTGGAAAGGTTCTTCAAAAAGAAACCCAAAGAACCGAAAATGCAGAAGCCCACGCCAACAAGAGCTGACAAAGGGCAAGTCAGCCCGCCGACCCTCGCAATTAATTTGGGCACCACGGACCACGTGAAGAGCGCTTTCCTCGAGTACGTCGCAATCGTGAGAGCGACCAGAGAGGTCAATCTCATGACATGCAAGAAGATCCTGCAGACCTTCCAAAGAGACACAGAAGGACTGCTAAGGGTACTACTCGAGGAATCAGAGGCAGCAGTGTACGACAACGTCACATCTCAAGTCATCAAAGGGGAAATGACGGGGTCGTACATGGCAGCCTACAGCGCGAAGAGCGGTTTTGTGGCCCTGGACGAGGAGGAAACGGAGCGCTCAGGCAAAATCAAATTTAAAACACCAAATGACGACCCGATAGTGGTTACCGCCAAGTGTACCAAAATCATGCTGGACGATAAGATCCTCGAAATGGCACAGTCCATTTTGGGGACTTCCGATACCCCAGCATCGCAGGAAAACTGGGCGGTACCCAATATCAGGTGGGTAAACGGGGTCCCGGGTTGCGGCAAGACAACCTGGGTGGTGAAGCATTTCGATGAGGAGAAGGACGTTGTTGCCACCACGACGACCGAAGCTGCCAAAGATCTCAGGGAGAAGCTTGCGCACCGCTTAGGAGACCGAGTAAAGACAAAGGTGCGCACTATGGCCTCAATTTTAGTCAACGGGTTCAAGAAGCAAGAGAAATGCTACCGTCTCACGGTAGACGAGGCTCTTATGAACCACTTTGGGGCCATAGTTATGGCAGTTAAGTTGTCTGGAGCAAGCGAGATTGTTCTCATCGGAGACGTAAACCAGCTTCCATTTTTGGACAGAGAGAACCTATTCGAGTTAAGGTATACCCGTCCAAACATGGTGGCTGGCATCACACAGGAGCTGCTTTGCACACACCGCAACCCGATGGATGTGGCGTTTGCACTGAGCGAGATATACTCCGGTATATACTCCTCCAAGTCATCGCTGTCGCGGGTCCACTCCTTGAGGGTGGAGCGTTACACTGGAGCGCAAATACCGGCCACTGCCCAAAACACCCTATTCCTGGTTCATACGCAAGAGGAGAAAGCCTCTCTTATTAGCCAGGGATATGGGTCCGGCGAAGGGTCGCGCACGTTGACCATACACGAGGCTCAGGGGTTGACCTACGACAGCGTAATTATCATCAACACCAAGTCCAGGAGGCTCCAAATCCACGACAGCATCTCCCACGCGGTAGTGGCGGTGTCGAGACATACGGTCAGCTGCGTCTATTACTCCGACGACGCCGACGACGCCACGGGCCGATTTGCAAAGAGGGCGATGGATGCGCCAACTAAAATGGTCGTCGATTACAACCTGAAGACGGCCATGCAGCATCGAGACGAAATAGTCGTAGAAAAGTTGCTCAGGCTAGCGAAGTCCCTGGTCAGCAGACCCAATCTTCAAACCTAAATACTACCTAACAAGTCCCATTCAAACTCCAACCCAAATCATGTCAACCTGACCCGAACCATCACCCAATCACCGTCTGTAACCCCTGTAGAATAAGCAAGAACAAAATCATGTAAAACTGCATGGCAGAGCGAGTCTGTCATACTCACGCAAATGCCCTGCCGATGGTGGCGCTGCACGGCCGGCCGTTAAGTTCCCTAAGATATGGTTGAGCTAAACGGTGCGGACGTGTTCGTCAAGTCCGTGAACGGGCGCCATCGGTCGGGGCTGGTCGGCTCGCACTGCCATGGAGTTCTGTATATTTCAAACAACACAATAACCTATATAAGAATAATAAATATGCATGTAAACATAAAAAAAAAAAAAAAAAAAAAAAAAAAAAAAAAAAAAAAAAAAAAAAAACATGGACTCACGTAGATTTCAGTTTAGTATATAAGCTAAGAATATGTGTCCGATGTAGGAGCACAATTACTGTAAAATGTAAGAAAACGCACAAAAATGTAACCAACCAAGTAACCAAAAGCACGGACCTCCATGTCTGTGGATTAATTGTAAGGAAGGAGTGTGGTTTTAGCCGGTAAGAGTCCGGCACTGCCCAGACTGGCTCATCTGTGAGGCAGCCTGGGCGTCCATGAGGATTTCCCACTCCTGCCAAAAAAAAAAAAAAAAAAAAAAAAAAAAAACCTAACCTAACCCAGTAACCGATATAACATCGCACGAACAACATCAGCTCCGCGCAAAAAATTCGCTAAAATTAGACGCGTTGAGCTACAAGCGTAAAAAAGTTATCAGTGGAATTGTGCAGTGACAAGTCACCAGGAAACGTGTGGGCAAGTGTCTATCTCCCCGGATTGTGGAGCAGGAGCCCCGGGACTTCAGCGGTGAATAACTTTGTCAAGGTTTGTGGAGTCATTCTACCCACACGAATCGTGAGAGTCGCGGCAAAGACCTATCCAGAGACACCAGAATCAGGAAATTTGGAGCAGGGGTTTGGGATTTATTAAGGTGCAAAAATCGCCAAAACACGTGGTTTTATAGTAGAAAAATAACCTCACTTTTGCTCCACGTGTTTTTACCACACGAGGCGTGACGTACGGACAGCATCCCAGCCCTTACTGGAGACTCCGAAGCCGGCCGAGGAATCTGCCTGCAGACCACGTACCAGCGTGACGACTCCACACCTTATCACCAGGTTAGCCCCGAGGGAACTCCTCAACCCTTAGTCTCACCACCCCCGAGTTTGGGCTCATCCGACTCGGGACCTCAGGAACTTGCAAGAGCCACCAAGGGTTCCTCCCTCCCCCACCCCCCCACTTTACCCCCTCCCACCACCTTACCCCCCCCACAATCCATTTTCTCCCACCACCTTACACTATACCCCCTTCCATAGACTTGAGTAAGGGTATCCTCCCAAACTTCACCCCCCCCAATCGTCACCCCACGAAACCCCCTCCCCCAACCCCCTTCCCTCACCCCCCCGCAAAAGTTTCCCCACGAAACAGCCCCCCCCGCCCCTCACCCCCTCAGGGCTACCTCACCCCCCCTCGGACTAACTTCGCACCCGTTGGAGCTACAAAGCCGAGATTGGGCTCATTTGAAAGGGCAAAAACCGCTCTTAAATTTGGCCCCAACAGAAATCCGAATTTCGGCACCCCACACACACAGCCATCCAGCTATCCTGCAAAATTCCACTGAGGACCACCACCAACGCGCACACAGGGCTCAGAACATCGAGCTCTAGCAGTAATCGGGCTCCTCACCGGACAGCAGACGCAGACCACCAGCTCAGCATCCGTGAGTCCATCAAAAAAAAAAAAAAAAAAAAAAAAAAAAAAAAAAAAAAAAAAAAAAAAAAAAAAAACATTTCTAATCACTACACAAGATACACACTTCATCACACTACCATTACTTAATCTATAATCTATATTTATATTTACAACTAATTGTAATAACTTGTAATAACCTCCCTTCCTTTAACTTTAACTCCAGCCTCTTCAAAGTAAATAAGTAAAACCCCATAATCCCCCAGAAACATGTCTTCCAAACAGTCCACCACCTCCCGTAAAACAAACATGGACGCCGCAAAAGCCCCTAAATCGCTTAGGGAAAAAGTTCTGAAAAATACGGCAAAGTCAACGGTCTCAGAAAAGTTGGCGCATCCATCGCAGAAGCCACAGGTGCCAAAGGCAGCGTCGGAGTCGGACGTGACGAGCAGGACACCGCCACTGCAACCGGCGACCGAAACACACACTCCGGAGGATCGTGCCAGGATCTCAGAGATCATTATAAACTGGGAACAATGTGGTATCTCCCCCCCCCGCCAGATCATCTCGGACGAGGAAAGTTCGGTGGCCTCCACAGCGAGCCAGGCCGACCGTCCCCAGAGCGGACGGCCGAGCCTCCTCTACAGTACTCCGAGAAGGGGCACAGGGGTGGAAATGGACCTAGCCACCCGAGAGGCAAACGATCTTCTCCAAAAAGGGAAGGATGCCCTGGAAGCAGCGGGGAATATGAAGAGGGAGTGTAAGATCATAGCCCATGAGTGCCTTCAGGGCCTATATGAGACAGCTCTGTCATTGGCAGACTCAAGAGCACGCCACAAATATAACCTCGAGAAGGAGCGCTCTCGACACGCACAAGAGCTTGTGCGGGTCGAGAGAGCTCACACTCGGGAACTTATGTCCATGAAGGTGGAGCTCTCACTCATGCGGACTGACGTCTCCGACACAAAAAAAGAGGCGAAAGGGATCCGGGAATGGCTCGGCCATGAAACCCTTGAAGCTTTAAATGGCATCAAGGAGTTAAAAGGCGAGGTCACATCGGCGGGCATCCGGAACGTGAAAGAGCACGAGAAGACGAGGCAGGAGAGCGCGAGAGCCCCGGGGGATCCCAAGTGGGATTCGATGGGGGCCGGCCTGGCACGCCTCGATACTAACGTTTCCAGCATCTCCAACCAGCTGGACGTGCTCCGAAAGGCAATGGAGAGGCTCAAAGATGAACTCGACCGGCCAAGGAACATGGATACGGACCTGAGTAGCCGGGAGACACCCGAGGATCTTCTCACGACCACCCAATTCAAAGAGGAGATAAGGAGCTTGCAGCTTCAATTACAGGCCATCGCCAACAGGCCTGTAGCCTCGCCCCCACCACCACAGCCACAGATTAATATTAGGCAACATTTGCAACCGATTTCGGAAAGGCTGGAGATCGTCTCAGCAGACCTCCGCGTACTGCGCGACAAAGAGCCGCAAATCCAGGCGCCCCCGGCGCTGAATCTGGAAGCGGAACTTGCAGTCGGGGAGGTGAAAAAGACCCTCCAAAACATAGAAAAGGGGGTAGCGGACCTGGGCAAAGCGGATAGACCGCCTCAACAACAGCAGGGTCCCATAACCTTTGCACAGGTCGCCAGTAAACCCAAGCCCCCCAAACCGCCCACACAACCCAACCACACTCTGATCGTCTCGTCGACGAACCCCCAGCACACTGGGGACAACGTGATCGAGAGGATCAGGACCGCCCTGGATCTCAAAACGAGTGGAGCCCGCGTCGACACAGTCAGGAAAGCGCGGAACCAAAAGGTCGTGCTGAGATGCGCAACCAAGATGGACCTGACTATGATCAGGGACCAAGTCCGGTCGAACGCAGGGCTCAAGGTCCAGGAGCCAAAACCCCAAAATCCCCTAGTCTGCATCAAAGGAGTGCTGTCCAGCTACAGCGACGGTGAGATAGTCGATCTCCTAAAAGCGCAGAATAAACATCTTCTGCAGAACGTCGCTGTCGATGGACAGACCCTAAAGGTGCGCTATAGGAAGCGCGCAAGAAACCCCCATGAGTGCCACCCTGTTCTGGAGCTCTCCCCGGAGCTCTGGAAATGCTACACGATGGTGCAGAAGGTCCATGTGGGCATCAAGAGATGCTCGATTGAGGACCAGTCCCCTCTAGTCCAGTGCTCAAAGTGCCTTGGATATGGACATAATAGGTCCATATGTAAGGCCGGTAAGGAAGTCTGCAGCTACTGCAGTGGAGCACATAACGTCAGGGACTGCCTCACTCGAGCTGATGGCAAACAGCCCACTTGTATAAACTGCAAGGTGGCACACAGGACGGGCAGCGACCTGGCACACTCAGCGTTCAGCGAAGACTGCCAGGAACGCCAAAAATGGGATGGTATAGCAAGATCTCGCGTTTGCTATTGCTAAGGGCGACCAAGAGAACACACAAACCAGCCAACCAGTCACCCTTCAAAACACAACAAGACCGACGGCAAGATTGCGGTTTATTCAAGTGAATCTTCAGCGCTCAAAGTTGGCCACAGAAGAACTCCACATGGCGGCTCAGGCAAAGGGAGTTTCCGTAGCACTTGTTCAAGAGCCCTATGTAGGTAGAACAGGTGTAATGAAACAATGTCCCGGCACACAAGTCATCCAGTGCAGCCTGAATCGCCAAAAGCCAGTAAAGGCGGCGATCGTCGTCTTCGGGAACAACCTGGAGGTCATTCATGACCCCCAGATTGTGACCGAGAACGTCGCCGCCGTCTTGCTGAAGGTGGGCCAGCTCAGCTTTGGGGTGCTATCGGTCTATTTTGAGGGTGACCAGGATATCGAACCCTACCTTTCCGAAACGCAAAACACTATACAAAAACTTCACACAAGCAACATCCTGGTGGGAGGAGACATAAACGCCTGGAGCCAGTGGTGGGGAAGTGTTTCCGAAAACCATCGCGGGGCAGCGTACAGTACATTCCTCAATGAGCGGGATCTCCACATCCTAAACATGGGCCAAACACCGACGTTCGAGACCTACAGAGGTGACAGGTGGTGCACAAGCATCGTCGATGTGACGGCATGCAGCCTGCCCCTTTTAGGTAAGGTCGAGGAGTGGCGTGTAGAACGTGGTCTAACAACATCAGACCACAATGCAATAACCTTCTCGATGCGCTTAGAAAAGGCCTTGGAACCCTTAAGGCCGATCTCGACGCGCATCTACAACACTAAGAAGGCAAAGTGGTCCGACTTCAGCACGCACTTCAAGATCAGCCTGGCCGACAATGACATTACACCAGTCAAAGTCTCGGACGTCTCTAACCCAGGGGATCTGGAGACAATCATCAGCACATACACCCGGAACATTCACCGCTCATGTGAGAAAGCGATCCCAAAACTGGGGTCGCCTAAACACGACGCCAAGCCCCCATGGTGGACCCCTTCTCTAGACCGTCTCAAAAAAGACGCCATGACGAAGAAGAGAAGGATCCGGAACGCAGCCGCAAGCCGGAGACAATTCACCATCCAAGAGTACGTCCTGGCCAAAACTGTATACACCTCAGCAGCGACGGAAGCAGCCACAGCGAACTGGAAGGAGTTCTGCTCGAAGCAGGACCGAGAGAGCATGTGGGACGGCATCTACAGGGTACTAAGGAAGACAGCCAGAAGACAGGACGATACGCTCCTGAGGAACACCGCTGGTGAGACGCTCAGTCCACAGCAATCCGCGGATCTTCTGGCAAAAACCTTCTACCCCGACGACTCAACGGATGCCGAACAATCATACCACACAGTTCTGAGGAGGTTAGCGGAGGAGAGGAACCCCCAAGGTCTGTCTGCCGATGATCCACCTTTCACGACCGCAGAGCTGGAAATGGTCCTTCAGAACCAAAATCCGAAAAAAGCCCCCGGTCCCGATGGATTAACGGCAGACATCTGCGCAGCGGCAATAAACTGCGATAGGGAAGTGTTCTTAGCGATAGCCAATAGGTGCTTGTCGCTGTCACACTTCCCGAAACAGTGGAAGGTCGCCCACGTGTGCATTCTCCGCAAGCCTGGAAAGGACGACTATACCAGCCCAAAGTCGTACAGGCCAATAGGTCTGCTCTCGGTCCTAGGAAAAATCTTCGAGAAACTCCTAGTAGGCAGACTGCAACACCACTTCCTCCCGACACTACATACAAGCCAGTACGGTTTCATGCCGCAGCGTGGCACCGAGGACGCCCTTTATGCCCTAGTGGGACACTTACGAGCCGAAATCAAAGCCAAAAAAATCGTGCTTTTGATATCGCTGGACATAGAGGGGGCCTTCGATAACGCATGGTGGCCAGCACTTAAAAGACAAATGATAGCCAAGAACTGTCCCAAAAACATTTACGCTCTCGTCACCTCATACCTGGAAGACCGGAACATCAGGGTCAACTACGCCAGAGCGACAAGCGAGAAGGGTACCACGAAAGGATGCGTCCAGGGCTCAATTGCCGGACCGACGTTTTGGAACCTTATTCTAGACTCGCTCCTACACAAGATGGCTAGAATGGGGGTATACTGCCAAGCCTTTGCGGATGATGTTGTCCTGGTTTTTTCGGACTTTACAGCCGGTCCCCTGCAGCAATCAGCCAACGACACGCTAGACATAGTATCGGAATGGGGCGTCCGAAACAAGCTACGTTTCGCCGCGCATAAGACCAACGCGATGGTGTTAACGAGGAAGCTTAAGTACGACGTTCCGGTACTTCACATGTCGGGCACGCGGCTGAACTTGGTCGAAGAGGTCAAGCTGCTAGGTCTCACAATAGACTCCAAACTCACCTTCAATGCGCACGTGTCTGCGACCTGTAAAAAGGCTGCAGACATCTATAAGCAGTTGGCATGCGCGGCAAAGGTGACTTGGGGTCTCAACAGAGAGATAATTAGGACAATTTACGTGTCGGTGATAGAGCCTATCGTGATGTATGCTGCGAGTGCGTGGGCCCCCGCAGCTGAGAAACTGATGACAAGGAATCAGTTTGACTCACTGCAGAGAGGTTTCGCGCAGAAGATCTGCAAAGCATACCGCACGGTGTCTCTGACATCGGCACTTATCCTATCAGGCCAACTCCCCCTAGATCTCCGGGTAATCGAGGCCGCAACCCTTTTTAAGGTCAAAAAGGGACATTCCCGAGAGTTCCTACCGCCGGACCGCGAGCTGGAGTGCAACTTGCACCACTCCCAAACTCCCCACCCAGCGCAACTCACAATAACTGAGTACGCATGCCTTGAGGACTTGACTCCCGAAACTCTGGAAACCCATCAAGTAATCGGTCCCCAAATATACACCGACGGCAGCAAGATAGAGGGGAAAGTGGGAGCTGCCCTAACTTGGTGGGAAAACGGAAAGGAGTCGAAGTTCAGCACCTTTGGCCTGGAGCCTCATAACACCGTCTTCCAATCGGAAATGTACGCGCTCTCTAGAGCTGTCAGGATGGCAAGAGAATCCAGGGCAACCTCCGTAAGCATCTTAAGCGACTCAAGATCGTCACTTGACCTGCTGAGGAGACCGTCTGTCACTCACCACCTGGCACTCCAAATCAAGAGGTGTGTACGAGAGATCAGAGAGGAGGGCAGAGAAGTGAGGCTCTTTTGGCTCAAGGCCCACGTGGGAACCGCCGGGAATGAGAGAGCAGACGAGCTGGCTAAGGAGGCAGCTCTAACAAAAGCGACAGCAGACTACAACAAGGTCCCTGTATCGTTCGTGAGGAGGAAGATACGGGAGGGGACTATAAAGAAGTGGCAAGCGCGATACGAGTCCTCGAGTACAGGAGCGGTCACAAAAGTGTTCTTCCCAGACGTCCTAGCGGCGAAAAGAACACTCAGAGACGCAGTTCTCACACCGGTCCATGTACAAGTCCTAACGGGACACGGAGGATTCTCAGCGTATCTCCACCGTTTCCATCTCAAAGATAGTCCCTCGTGCGTCTGTGATCCCAGTTGCGAAGAATCAGTCTGGCACCTGCTCTTCGAGTGCCCAAGGTTTAGTTACGATAGAATGGAGCTGGAAGTAAAGATTGAAACCCAGCTAAGCCAGTCCACACTCCACACCATCATGGGGAGACCGGCTACCAGAAATCTATTCTTGGCATTCGCGAGTAAAGTTGCCATAGTCGCAGCGGAAGGGAACAAAACAGACGCAACCCTGCGAAATCGAAACCGACTGCCACCCAGAACCACATCAACGACCACAACGATCACCGCACCACCAACAACAACAACAACACAAAACACAACACGTAGACCACTCACCATAACACAAGTCTCACACACCAATCTACAACCAATACCAGTGGCACCACCACCGGTAGCAGCAGCAACAGCAGCAGAAGCCAGTATACAACCAGCCCCTAGCGATATGCCTATCACCCAATTCCTGGCATGCGGAGGAGACGGAGTTCCGGGCGTCAGACTGCGAGGCGTCGCCCTCTTCATGAACAGGGAAGAAGAAAAGTTAGGCATGAGCTTCTGCATAGGCTGGAGCCGACCTGCAGCCCGTATTCCAATATCACCAGGCCTTGCCGCCTTGATCAACGGAAGCACCACCAAAACGAGCATGAAAGGCAGCAAGTTTGCTGCACTGCCTCAAGTAGAAGTAGCCTCTCACCGATGCCGCTTATTGCGATCCAAAGGAAAGACGATCGCACTATTCGAGTGGGGAGAGGCGACTCCATTTGCTCAGGTAAGCTCACTGCTTCAAAAGATCAGGGAGGCAGGAGAACATACCGCAGTCACAGCACGCACCATAAGCGTTGACGCGATGATGGTCGGAGGGGAGAGAGGAGACGTCGCAGACCGCTTCGGCTGTTTAAAAGCCTCTGAACACCACGAGGTAGTTGTCTATGAGGACAGAGGGGAAACTCTGAGTTTCCTCAAAGCCCCCAGACAACCAACAGCCAGCGCGACGAGCCCCGCAATAAGCCCGGCCACCCAAAGCGGTTCAGAGAGGGCCCAGCAGAAGGCAGCCGCCGAAAAAGCTGCAAAGGAGCAGAGCAAGACCACTAGCCCGGAGGACCGGGCCCGGTCGAGGAGTCGCCTGAAAGCCTTCGGCACTTTCCTCAGCGCACTGCTCCCAAGCACCAGCCGCGAATCACCATCCCACAAGCAGGAAACAGCAGTGGAAAGGTTCTTCAAAAAGAAACCCAAAGAACCGAAAATGCAGAAGCCCACGCCAACAAGAGCTGACAAAGGGCAAGTCAGCCCGCCGACCCTCGCAATTAATTTGGGCACCACGGACCACGTGAAGAGCGCTTTCCTCGAGTACGTCGCAATCGTGAGAGCGACCAGAGAGGTCAATCTCATGACATGCAAGAAGATCCTGCAGACCTTCCAAAGAGACACAGAAGGACTGCTAAGGGTACTACTCGAGGAATCAGAGGCAGCAGTGTACGACAACGTCACATCTCAAGTCATCAAAGGGGAAATGACGGGGTCGTACATGGCAGCCTACAGCGCGAAGAGCGGTTTTGTGGCCCTGGACGAGGAGGAAACGGAGCGCTCAGGCAAAATCAAATTTAAAACACCAAATGACGACCCGATAGTGGTTACCGCCAAGTGTACCAAAATCATGCTGGACGATAAGATCCTCGAAATGGCACAGTCCATTTTGGGGACTTCCGATACCCCAGCATCGCAGGAAAACTGGGCGGTACCCAATATCAGGTGGGTAAACGGAGTCCCGGGTTGCGGCAAGACAACCTGGGTGGTGAAGCATTTCGATGAGGAGAAGGACGTTGTTGCCACCACGACGACCGAAGCCGCCAAAGATCTCAGGGAGAAGCTTGCGCACCGCTTAGGAGACCGAGTAAAGACAAAGGTGCGCACTATGGCCTCAATTTTAGTCAACGGGTTCAAGAAGCAAGAGAAATGCTACCGTCTCACGGTAGACGAGGCTCTTATGAACCACTTTGGGGCCATAGTTATGGCAGTCAAGTTGTCTGGAGCAAGCGAGATTGTCCTCATCGGAGACGTAAACCAGCTTCCATTTTTGGACAGAGAGAACCTATTCGAGTTAAGGTATACCCGTCCAAACATGGTGGCTGGCATCACCCAGGAGCTGCTTTGCACACACCGCAACCCGATGGATGTGGCGTTTGCACTGAGCGAGATATACTCCGGTATATACTCCTCCAAGTCATCGCTGTCGCGGGTCCACTCCTTGAGGGTGGAGCGTTACACTGGAGCGCAAATACCGACCACTGCCCAAAACACCCTATTCCTGGTTCATACGCAGGAGGAGAAAGCCTCTCTTATTAGCCAGGGATATGGGTCCGGCGAAGGGTCGCGCACGTTGACCATACACGAGGCTCAGGGGTTGACCTACGACAGCGTAATTATCATCAACACCAAGTCCAGGAGGCTCCAAATCCACGACAGCATCTCCCACGCGGTAGTGGCGGTGTCGAGACATACGGTCAGCTGCGTCTATTACTCCGACGACGCCGACGACGCCACGGGCCGCTTTGCAAAGAGGGCGATGGATGCGCCAACTAAAATGGTCGTCGATTACAACCTGAAGACGGCCATGCAGCATCGAGACGAAATAGTCGTAGAAAAGTTGCTCAGGCTAGCGAAGTCCCTGGTCAGCAGACCCAATCTTCACACCTAAATACCACCTAACAAGTCCCATTCAAACTCCAACCCAAATCATGTCAACCTAACCCGAACCATCACCCAATCACCGTCTGTAACCCCTGTAGAATAAGCGAGAACAAAAATCATGTAAAACTGCATGGCAGAGCGAGTCTGTCATACTCACGCAAATGCCCTGCCGATGGTGGCGCTGCACGGCCGGCCGTTAAGTTCCCTAAGATATGGTTGAGCTAAACGGTGCGGACGTGTTCGTCAAGTCCGTGAACGGGCGCCATCGGTCGGGGCTGGTCGGCTCGCACTGCCATGGAGTTCTGTATACTTCAAACAACACAATAACCTATTTAAGAATAATAAATATGCATGTAAACAGAAAAAAAAAAAAAAAAAAAAAAAAAAAAAAAAAAAAAAAAAAAAAAAAGGATGGACTCACGTAGATTTAAGTTAGTTTATTAGCTAAGAATATGTGTCCGATGTAGGAGCACAATTACTGTAGAATGTAAGAAAACATGTTAATAAAAATGTATCAAGTAACCAAAAGCACGGACCTCCATGTCTGTGGATTTATTGTAAGGAAGGAGTGTGGTTTTAGCCGGTAAGAGTCCGGCACTGCCCAGACTGGCTCATCTGTGAGGCAACCTGGGCGTCCATGAGGATTTCCCACTCCTGCCAAAAAAAAAAAAAAAAAAAAAAAAACCTAACCTAACCTAACCTAACCCATTATAACTTTGCATCCTGGTGACGCATTTCGTAGCTGTTTTCAGCCATTTTGATCTTTAATAGGCTCCGTCCTACTTCCTGACTAATTAAATTGACAATAGCGCGAAAATAATTTTTCGTTCTTGGACCTTGAAAAATTTTAAATATTTTTTCTTTACGAAAAACCTAAAATAATTTTTTACTCAAAATTCTCTGCATAAACATTTTTGATTATAATTTTAATAGATAATTGCCTGCCTTACCTGTATTCTGGAGCGCGTTCCGCGAGCTCCGGTCCCGTTTGGTGGTCGCAATTCCCGGTTTTCACACATTTTTCAGTCGAAAAACACGTTTTTCGACCAAAAGTCAAAATTTTTGTTCTGCCAAAATTCCAAAAACTCCATAGCTCGCTAGCCCGCGCGGAGACGCGTCTTTTGACACCTCGCACGTGCGCCTAGCAAACATAAAACTGAAAAAATAATTTACAGGATACAGCAATTTCACAAAACCATTATAACTTTGCATCCTGGTGACGCATTTCGTAGCTGTTTTCAGCCATTTTGATCTTTAATAGGCTCCGTCCTACTTCCTGACTAATTAAATTGACAATAGCGCGAAAATAATTTTTCGTTCTTGGACCTTGAAAAATTTTAAATATTTTTTCTTTACGAAAAACCTAAAATAATTTTTTACTCAAAATTCTCTGCATAAACATTTTTGATTATAATTTTAATAGATAATTGCCTGCCTTACCTGTATTCTGGAGCGCGTTCCGCGAGCTCCGGTCCCGTTTGGTGGTCGCAATTCCCGGTTTTCACACATTTTTCAGTCGAAAAACACGTTTTTCGACCAAAAGTCAAAATTTTTGTTCTGCCAAAATTCCAAAAACTCCATAGCTCGCTAGCCCGCGCGGAGACGCGTCTTTTGACACCTCGCACGTGCGCCTAGCAAACATAAAACTGAAAAAATAATTTACATCAACAAATTCACCTACATACGAAATCCACCTATAGGATACAAGCCCGGGTCGACGGCGCGTAGTGTTCCACGCGCGCCTCAAAGAGTTGTCAGCGAAGTTGAAGGGGTCCGTCAGGGCCGATGCCTACCACCGGGGTTGCGGATAAGTCCTAAGGGGAAACCGTGGCCCTGGTCTAGGTAAGGGAAGGAACACGGGTGGGTTTTAGTCAGTAAAAGTCTGACACGCCCTTCCGCTCCGCCCAGAGCGGGAGAAGTCATTGGATGATTTCCCACCCAAAAAAAAAAAAAAAAAAAACCTATAGGATACAGCAATTTCACAAAACCATTATAACTTTGCATCCTGGTGACGCATTTCGTAGCTGTTTTCAGCCATTTTGATCTTTAATAGGCTCCGTCCTACTTCCTGACTAATTAAATTGACAATAGCGCGAAAATAATTTTTCGTTCTTGGACCTTGAAAAATTTTAAATATTTTTTCTTTACGAAAAACCTAAAATAATTTTTTACTCAAAATTCTCTGCATAAACATTTTTGATTATAATTTTAATAGATAATTGCCTGCCTTACCTGTATTCTGGAGCGCGTTCCGCGAGCTCCGGTCCCGTTTGGTGGTCGCAATTCCCGGTTTTCACACATTTTTCAGTCGAAAAACACGTTTTTCGACCAAAAGTCAAAATTTTTGTTCTGCCAAAATTCCAAAAACTCCATAGCTCGCTAGCCCGCGCGGAGACGCGTCTTTTGACACCTCGCACGTGCGCCTAGCAAACATAAAACTGAAAAAATAATTTACATCAACAAATTCACCTACATACGAAATCCACCTATAGGATACAGCAATTTCACAAAACCATTATAACTTTGCATCCTGGTGACGCATTTCGTAGCTGTTTTCAGCCATTTTGATCTTTAATAGGCTCCGTCCTACTTCCTGACTAATTAAATTGACAATAGCGCGAAAATAATTTTTCGTTCTTGGACCTTGAAAAATTTTAAATATTTTAAATTCTTTACGAAAAACCTAAAATAATTTTTATCTCAAAATTCTCTCCAAAAACATTTTTGATTCTAGTTTAAATAGATAATTGCCTGCCTTACCTGTACTCTGGTGCGCATTCCGCAAGCTCGAGTCCCGTTTGGTAGTCGCAATTCCCGGTTTTTACACATTTTTCAGGCGAAAAACACGTTTTTCGACCAAAAGTCAAAATTTTTGTTCTGTCAAAATTCCAATAACTCCATAGCTCGCTAGCCCGCGCGGAGACGCGTCTTTTGACACCTCGCACGTGCGCCTAGCAAATATAGAACTGCAAAAATAATTTACATCAATAAATTCACCTACCTACGAAATCCACCTATAGGAGACAGCAATTTCACAAAACCGTTATAACTTGTCATCCTGGTGACGCATTTCGAAGCTGTTTTCAGCCATTTTGATCTTTAATAGGCTCCGTCCTACTTCCTGACTAGTTAAAATTGACAAAGCGCGAAAATATTTTTTCGTTCTTGGACTTATAAAAATTTTTGATATTTTTTCTTTACGAAAATCTAAAATAATTTTTATCTCAAAATTCTCTCCAAAAACATTTTTGATTCTAGTTTAAATAGATAATTGCCTGCCTTACCTGTACTCTGGTGCGCATTCCGCGAGCTCGAGTCCCGTTTGGTAGTCGCAATTCCCGGTTTTTACACATTTTTCAGGCGAAAAACACGTTTTTCGACCAAAAGTCAAAATTTTTGTTCTGTCAAAATTCCAATAACTCCATAGCTCGCTAGCCCGCGCGGAGACGCGTCTTTTGACACCTCGCACGTGCGCCTAGCTAACATAAAACTGCAAAAAATTGCCCTCCCACCCATCCTTTTGTCACTAGCCAGGTAAACTTCAGGTTTTCGACAAAAAATTCAAAAATTTTTTTAAAGCTCTTTGGCCATATATAAGTCCTGTTTTCTAAGACCTGGCCTAAACCAACGTGTTTTTACGTCTTTAGGCATCATATTGACGGACTTCTACATTCTTTTTACCAATTATTGACCTTACGGTCGCACGGCCGTAGGAATAGTTCATTTTATTTTATTTTTAAGATATTTTCTGTGCTTGTCCCCCCTTTACAGGGACCTAGAGCTTTCATCAGTGTTCTCTGACTGATCTCTGAAACGTCACTTTCACACAAACAGTTAACATGTTGCGTACACCGGCCAAAGACGCGAGCTCGTTGGGTTCAAGGAGCTCGCCGCGTTCTACGGAGAAGGCTGGACCCTCGCTTCCTTGTGTGAGGCGTAGCATCGGGGAATGGGAGGCCGGGAAAGCTGAGCCCCAGGCCAAATCCCCAGCCAACACAAAGTGTGTTGCCACCACTAAACCGCCAAAAAAGACTGAGTCCGGGTACCCCAGTCGCACAGCGGAGGCGAGAGCTTGCCTAAATAAAGCAAAGCTTAATTTGGGCGACTCTCGCAACCTGAAGACAGAAATTAAGAAGGCGGTGCTCGACGCCATAAACCGGCTCTATGAGCTGGTCAAGGAGTCGGAGCAAGAAAAAGTCCCTGTCGCACCCGCACCTGCGATTACACCTGCGAACACAACCATAGCCACACCGACAGCCACGCCGGTGAAACTGACCTTGGATGAGCCGACGGAGCTGATGCAGAGCCTTGTGGCAGGCCTGAAGGAGCATAAGCAGGCTTTGGAGGAGTGCCAACACCACACCCGGACCCTGTCGGAGCATATCCAGCAGGTCCCTCGCTATGTTGCAGGCCGGGGTCCAACATTTGCGGAGATGGCCGCCGTCGGTCCAAAGCAGAACATCCAAGAGCCTCTTCACTCGGTGGTCGTATCATCTGTTAATGATCAGGACACCGGTGAAGAGGTTCTTGAGAAGCTCAGGACCGCGGTCGATGCCCGAAATGAGGGCACTCGGGTGGAACGGCTGCGCAAAGCGAGGGATCAAAAGGTGGTGGTTGGATTCAAGACCCGCGAAGAGTTGACCAAAGTGACCGAAAGGATCAGAAGAGCGGGTAATCTGGTGGTAGAAGAGGTGAAAAACAAAGATCCGCTTGTAATCATAAGGGACGTCCTCTCCTGCCACACAGATGCGGAGAATACCCAGGCTCTGCAACGGCAAAACACCCACCTGATCGGGGACATTCCTGCAGAGGACGCGAGGATGGGGGTGAAGTACCGTCGTAAGACGAGGAACCCCCACATGTGCCACGTCATTCTGCAGGTGTCCCCTTCAGTGTGGCAGAGACTGACTATGGCGGGGCGTGTGCATATTGACCTACAGCGAGTGCGAGTGCAGGACCAGTCGCCACTGGTGCAGTGTACTCGCTGTCTGCGCTACGGCCACAGCCGTAAACTGTGCACGCAGCCCGCCGACCTCTGCACTCATTGTGGTGATCCTCACTTGCGAGCTGACTGCCCGTCCCGGTTGGCAGCGGAGGCGCCAAAGTGTCACAATTGCGTCTTGGCCAAAGGGGACAGAAGTGACCATAACGCTTTCGACAACGGGTGCCCAATACGCCTTAAATGGGACGCGTTGGCGCGCCTGTCAGTGGCGTATTGCTGAAGTCCATCCAGCATTTCCCGGAAGTAAGAACCACAACGGTAATGTGTTCAAAATTAATGTTCAGATATTAAAAACTACAATAAAAATTATAAACAGTAAAAATTATAATAAAACACATGTTAATTGGAGTCAACTTCATGAGAAATTGACCCAATTAAAAGCGGATACCATCTCTTTAAATTTATTCAAAATTCAAAAAAATGGAGACAAACCTAACTTACCGTTGTGGTCAAACGTAGTCGTTGTTATGGAGAAGCAGAAAAACACCCCAAGAAGCCGTATCCGAAGTACTGCACCATCACGGAATGCGCGGGTCGTCGAACAGTACCTGAAACAAAAAGGGAATTATAAGTACGAGGTTGTGAAAGCAAAAATAGAGAAGAGGAAATTCCTCAGAGAAAAACTGGACAAATTAGGAGCGATAATTATAGTTATAATAGTAGTTATGTGTATGCTAGGATTAATAAGAAGTAAACAAGGACAAACGTATTATAATAAATTATGTCTTAAGGAAAATGGTATTTGTAAAAATAAACATAAAGGTAAAAAAATATGTAGAATAAGAAATTATTGCTATATGATATATTGCATATATATTAGAATAGCCATATTATAAATAGAGAATAGATTAAAAATGTAATACGTATAAGCATAATTATGTAGTCTAAAAATAAAAACACAAAAATAAATAAATAGAGAAATAAGAGCATAAACAAAGAAATAAAGTATGCTAGACGTAAGATAAGAAAAGCTACGAAAAGAAAGGCGACTTCTAGAAACTCCCCATTCCCTACAGGATAGAAAAACATAAAAAACAAAATAGATCGAAGACAATCCCAACAATTGCCCTGCAAGGTCTCTGATCATGTCAGAGGTACACTGAGCAAAAGCAGGAGTGGGTTTTAGCCGGTAAGAGTCCGGCACTGCCCAGACTGCCCCACACGTGAGGCAGTCTGGGCGTCCATGAGGATTTCCCACTCCTGCTAAATACAAAAAAAAAAAAAAAAAAACCTAACCTAACCCCAGTCTGGGTCCAACCGTGCCCGCGAACACCACGTTTTTGTGAAGCTCCGCACTAAAAAATTCGTTTTAGTGGTATTTTTTGGTGATACGAAGTCGTGTCATATATCAAACGACGCGTTTCGGTGCCGCGCAAGTGACAGTGAAAACCTCGTGAGCTGGAAAACTCCGGGAAAAATAATACAAGTGAAATATCGGAAAACTTGGGACTTTAAAATTTTTCGGAGCCCTTTAACTCTGGAAAACGATCATTGAGGCCCAATTATTATTTCACCAAGTTACGGAGCTCAACAAGACGCATCAAACGACACCTTGCCGGGAATTTTTTGACCCGGCACTAGCGAGAAAAATTGAAAAAACAAAAAACATAACCCCAAAATTGGACCACGTGGAACTCGAACCACACACCACCGAGAGCTGATTTTTTGGTAGCTGAGAGGAGCGGCACGGACGAGGCGAACGACGCTTCAAGCGGATTTTTAACCCTACCTGAAGAGGAAAAAATTTACATAGAAGATCAAAACTTTGGGCTCCTGTACTGAAGAATCTTCAGTGAGGACCCGCACTTTTTCAAGCGGATCCTGCTGCGCGCTCAATAGAAGATCAGAACTAGCGTAAGATTATAATTTTTGAGACTTTATTTTGGCTTATAATTAAAAATTTGTAACTTTTTTAGTTTATTGTAAAATTTCATACTAAAAATCATCAAAAAATTTAGAAGAAATTTTTCTTATTAAACAGCTTTATTTAACACAAATTTAGGTATTTTTTTCAAAATTTTTGGTATAAAAATAACAAAGTTATTAAATTTTTGGTGATTTTTCTAAATTATATGAAAACAAATAGTTTTAAGATTGTTTTGACAGCAGGACTAGCTTTATATGACCCATTGTGACTTGTTTAAGTCCAAATTTGCCCCCAATAGCTCCAGGAACGAAGAAAATAGCAATTTTCGGCCATTTTGGTTTTTTAGGTTAACAAACTTAACAGCAATTATCTCCGGAGCCGTTGGGCGCAGAATACCCGGATTTTCATATTTACCAGCGGGATACACGCGAGAATTTTTGTATATTGTTTTCAGGAGTTTTCGGGACCTGAAATTTTTCAGCTCTTAAAACACTTTTGACAGATAAGGGAAGTCAAGCCGGGTTCCACATTCGAAACCGCGTCTCTCTGTGGCAAACGGTTGCGGAGATATAGCCACTCAAAGTTGGCATTTGACAGCTGGGCGGCCATCTTGGAAAACTTTGACCCCACATAGCTCCGGACCCGGAGGTCGCAGAGACTTGCCGTTTTCAGACAGGTGTTTGGGGAGACAACCCCTGTCCGAATTACCCAGTTTCAGGCAATTTGGCGCTGAAAAATTTCAGGAACCTGAAGACCAGTTTGCGCGTCGGAGCAGGATGAGCCAAGCCGAATAAGTCCAAACTTGGGCGTTCTGCGATCAGTGGGGGGGAAGTTGTACCGGGTTGAAATTTGACTTTGACAGTTCAAGAACTGTCAAACCATTTTTCAATCTTGGGTAGCTTCCGAACCGGGGGTTGTAGAAGGCTCGGGTTTTCTTTGGGGACGTTGGCTGGCCCTTCCCCACCCGACTAGCACATATTCAGGAGTTTTTTGTCGGGATTTTTTGGCCTGAAAACTGTTTCAGTGGATGGGTCTCACCGAGCCTAGTGTGGAAAGCCCAAACACGGGGGTTTTTGAGCCGGTAGTTCCGGAGATAACCGCATGTAACCACTTTTCGGTTGCGAAACTGGCAAAAAACCGGAATTTTTTAGATTGAATAGCTCCGGAACCCTTCGGTGCGGTTGCACCGAGTTTGGGGTCATCTGAAAGGGCTCGAGGAGAGCTATCCATTGAATATACTGAATTGACTCTACATAGAGCTCCAAAATATTTTGCTCTATATAGGCGGATTTTGACACCTGGAAGCGAAATTTTTTATTTATTTAAATTCGATTGACTTGTTCTATTGAACTAGAGGACCGACCGCGAATTTGAACGTAGAGAAAACATTGAGAGTTTTATTTTTATTTTTACTGGGGATCACTACGATCTTAAACGCACTCTTATTACTTTTTATATACACCTTTACACCTTTACACTTTTATTTACATCAATTTTTAATTTATTGACGCATACCTCCAATATGGTCATCGGAATTAGGACCCCACCAAAGAAGGCGGATGGTGAAAAATCACCGCCAAAACCCAGAACGTCACCTCCAAGTGTTCGACGCAGCGTCGGGGAATGGGAAGCAGCTAAGAACACAAGCACAAATCCTACACCCCCCCTAACCACTAAGACGATGCAGGCTGGCCCTGCTAACGTAGGACAAAAACCTCCAGAGTCGCAGGAGGCAAAAACCCTTCCAATGCGCGCCAAACAATTAGTGATGCATACGCCGCCAAAGTTACAATATGCGGACCGTTCGCAAGAAGCTAGGGTCTGCTTGAACAAAGCCAAAATGCACTTGAGCAGTTCAAAGAACCTGAAGACGGAAATAAAAAACGGCCTAGTTGAAGCACTGGACCGGCTGTTTCAGCTAGTTAAGGATGCTGAAAAACAGGCCATAACAAAAAAGTCTGATGGGGTGAGGGGAAATACGGAGCCTGAAACTGCCGCCGCCGACGTTACCTTCTCGATCAACGCTGAACAAAACTTGTTAGCAACACAAATCGAGGAACATTCGAAGTTGCTACAAGAAAATAACAAAAGGATGGAGGAGTTGAAAGCTTTAATGGAGCGGGGGATGACGTCGACGTACGCGAGTATAGCTGCGACTCAAAGCGGAAAGTCGAACCCAACGCGAAGTACGCTGCACTCCATCGTAGTTACATCAAAGGACGACACAGAAACAGGGGACGAAGTATTGGATAAGATACGGAAAACAGTGGACGCAAAAGAGGGCTGGGTTAAAGTTGAAAGGGTAAGAAAGGCCAAAGATAGGAAAATTATAATGGGATTTCAGACTAAGGAAGAAAGAAACAAAATTAAAAATAAATTGGAAGGAGAAAGGCAGGATCTCAGTGTCGAGGAAATGAAAAACAAGGACCCGTTACTGATCCTCAAGAGCGTCCTCTCTGCTAACTCAGACGAGGATGTTCTCAGAGCAATGAGGAATCAAAACAAGGATGTTTTCCACGACCTCAACAAAGAGGAGGACAGGGCGGAAGTTAAATTCAGGAGAAGAACAAGGAACCCGCACACCAATCACGTTGTGGTCAGCGTCTCGCCAACCATCTGGAGAAGGGCTACAGAAATCGGAAGCCTGCACATAGACCTCCAGCGCGTTAGGGTAGAAGACCAAACCCCACTGATTCAGTGTACACGCTGTCTAGGCTATGGGCATGGCAAACGATTCTGTAAGGAACCAGCCGACTTGTGCAGTCATTGTGGCGGCCCACACTTGAAGTCGGAATGTGCTGATTATCTCTCGGGTGTTCCACCCAAATGTCAAAACTGCACAAGAGCCAAGCTTGACGATGCCGATCACAACGCCTTTAACCCCGACTGTCCGACACGCCGTAAGTGGGATGAAATCGCCAGATCAACGGTAGCGTACTGCTAAGGGCACCCATGGCAACCCAAACCTCTATAGGATTATACAAGCCAACCTCCAGCGGAAAAATCTCGCAACAAACGAGCTCTTGTTGGAAGCCGCAAACCGCGGAGTTGCCGTTGCTCTCCTCCAGGAACCATACGTGGGTGGGTCTAAGGTTATGAGGAACCACAGGGGTGTTCGAATCTTCCAGAGCACTGAAACTGGGGATGGTACTGTTAAGGCCGCAATAGCGGTCTTTGATCAAGACCTTATAGTCACACAGTTCCCGAAACTCACCACAAACAACATCACCGTGGTGGGGATCAGGACCAGTGCCTGGAGGATCACGCTGGTCTCGTTTTATTTCGAGCCGGACCAGCCAATTGGACCATACTTAGACCACCTCAAACACGTTGAGGAAGAAGTAGGTTCCAGAATGTGGATTGTTGGAGGGGATGCCAACGCAAAGAGCACCTGGTGGGGAAGCTTGTCCATCGACAGCAGGGGCGAAGAAGTTTCTGGAGTTCTCGGTGAGCTGAGTCTTAATATACTCAACAGAGGGGAAATTCCGACCTTTGATACGATCAGAGGGGGAAAACGCTACAGCAGCCACGTTGATATCACAGCATGTTCGACGGATATCCTGGACCTGGTAGACGACTGGAGGGTAGACGAGGGCCTCACGAGCTCGGATCACAACGGCATTATTTTTAACATCAAATTAAAAAGGTCTAAAGGCATAAAAATTAACAGAACCACTAGGATTTTCAATACCAAAAAAGCAAATTGGCCTGAGTTTCGTGAGAAACTCAACCAATTAATGCAAGAGAATAAAATTAACAAAATAGAAATAGAAAAATTAAATACAGTCGACCAACTTAACACAATTATAAATAAATACACACAGGCAATAAGAGACGCATGCACCTCATCAATGCCTATGAGGAAAAATAACGAAGTGCTTACCTTGCCGTGGTGGTCCGAGAAACTCGAGAGGATGAAGTGTGAAGTCGCCACCAGGAAACGCAGAGTCAGGTGTGCTGCACCGGCCCGAAGATCGAAGGTCGTTGAAGAGTACCTGAAACAGAAAATTGAGTATGAAACAGAAGCAGCCAAAGACATGATCGAGAGTTGGAAGAACTTCTGCGCAAAACAAGACAGAGAGGGGGTTTGGGAAGGGATTTACCGGGTGATAGGGAGGACCAAGGGCAGGGGAGAGGACCAACCGCTAGTGAAGGATGGGGAGGTGCTGGACACGAAAGGGTCAGTCGAACTACTAGCAAACACTTTTTACCCAGAAGACTATATGGACAGTGACAGCACATGCCACCGCATGATCAGAGAAAAGGCCGACGTTGCGAATGTTGGAGGGCACGATGACTCGTGCGACCCACCATTTACGATGGCTGAACTGATGGCGGCGTGCAGATCCTTCAACCCAAAGAAAGCTCCGGGAGTAGATGGCTTCACTGCTGATATCTGTTGCCGGGCTATCGGAGGTGCCCCTGAGGTGGCCCTGGCTCTCTTGAACGGCTGCCTGAGATGTCACCATTTCCCTGAAGCCTGGAAGGAGGCTATTGTGGTTGTGCTAAAGAAGCCTGGGAAAGAAGATTACAGCACCCCCAAAGCGTATAGACCAATCGGCCTTTTGCCGATATTGAGCAAAATATATGAGAAGATGTTGGTGGCCCGCCTCAAGTTCCATTTGATTCCAAGGATGAGTACTCGCCAGTACGGATTCATGCCCCAGAAAAGTACGGAGGACTCCCTTTATGTCCTAACACAGCACATACGCAGTAAGCTGGAACTAAAGAAAATAGTAGTATTAATATCATTGGACATAGAGGGAGCCTTCGACAGTGCCTGGTGGCCAGCTATAAGAGTCCGTCTGGCTGAGGAAAAGTGTCCAATTGGCTTGAGGAGAGTCATTGACAGCTACCTCACGAATAGAAGGGTCAGAGTTAGGTACGCGGGTGAAGAATTCGGCAAGGCTACTAGTAAGGGCTGCGTCCAGGGTTCCATAGGGGGACCCATATTCTGGAATCTTTTGCTGGACCCGCTCCTAAAGAGCCTGGAAGTTAGGGGTGACTATTGCCAAGCCTTCGCAGATGACGTCGTGCTAGTCTTCGATGGTGACACATCGCTGGAGATCCAGGGACGTGCCAATGCCGCTCTCGAACATGTTCGGGCGTGGGGTGTATACAATAAGCTCAGATTTGCCCCTCAAAAAACCAACGCAATGGTTATCACTCGCAAGTTAAAATACGACACTCCACGCCTGAGCATGGGCGGGATCGACATTGCCATGTCCAAAGAAATCAAAATCCTGGGTGTCACCATCGACGAAAAGTTGACGTTCAACGCGCACGTTGCAAATGTCTGTAGAAAGGCAATAGGCATCCACAAACAGCTAACCAGGGCGGCAAAGACCAGTTGGGGACTCCACCCTGAAGTCATTAGGGTAATATATGTGGCCACCGTAGAGCCGATTATCCTGTACGCCGCCAGCGTATGGGCCCCGGCCGTCAGAAAGCTGGGCGTAATGAAGCAGTTGGGAGCAGTACAGCGCGGTATTGCGCAAAAGCTGTGTAAGGCATACCGGACAGTCTCCCTAAACGCTGCGATGGTGCTGGCTGGGATACTCCCCCTCGACCTCCGTGTCCGCGAGGCAGCATCGTTATACGAGGCCAGGAGGGGGGTACCTCAGCCAGCACTTGGTGGCAGACTGGTCGAGCAGGTTGCCCCTGCATTGGAGGCTCCACATCCTGCGGAGCGCGCTGAGCTAGAACTCGTAAGCCTGGTAAACCAAGAGCAACTTGATGCCCAGAACGAACTTGAGGTTCGTATCTTCACGGATGGGAGCAAGATTGGGGGCAGGGTTGGGGCCGCACTCTCCATATGGAGAGGTGATACCGAGACCAAAGCTCTCAAGCTTGCTCTCCCACACTACTCCACCGTTTACCAGGCTGAGCTTCTGGCAATATGCGTCGCAACCAGGGAGATCCTTAAACACAGTGCGCAATCGTTTGGAATCTTCAGTGACTCCATGGCAGCTCTCCAAACCGTACAAAACTACGACCGACACCATCCACTGGCAGTGGAAGTACGGGCGAATATAAGGTCCCTGTGCATCCAAAGCAAGGCTGTTACCTTGTTTTGGATCAAAGCTCATGCGGGGTTAGACGGTAATGAGAGGGCCGACGAATTAGCCAAAAGAGCCGCTGAGGGTTCCAAACGAAAGCCTGACTATGACCTGTGTCCGGTTTCTTACGTCAAGCGATGCATTCGAACGGCATCGCTTGACGAGTGGAACCATAGGTACAGCTCCGGTGAAACTGCATCAGGGACCAAATTGTTTTTCCCGGACGCGGTGGCGGCTTACAGGATAATCAGGAAGATCAACATAAACAATGTCATCACACAGATCATGACGGGGCACGGTGGGTTCTCGGCATACTTGAACCGTTTTAAGCGTAAAGAGAGCCCATCGTGCATTTGCGACCCCGGTGTTGATGAGACGGTGCCACACATATTATTAAGCTGCCCCGTCTTTGATAGGGAAAGACTGGAAGCCGAACACGTGCTCAACACCAAACTAGACGCCGAAAATTTGTGGCAATTGATTGCGGGCAAGAACAGAAAGGTATTGCACGACTCGTAATGCTTCGCATTAGAGTGTGCTCTACGATGGAAAAATATTTTTTGCCCCATTTCTGCAACTGTTTTTATTGTTTCACTCCTGCTAGTACACAGAACCTACTTAATTTATATACCATTGTATAGATGATTAAATGGAGATTAATATTGTATTTTTTAACAATTGATTTAATGCAGCAGAAATGGAAAAAGCATCAAAATAGTTGAAAAAAATTTCCTGTCCGTCAATTTATGATCCCTGAAAACATTGTAGCTTGCGATAAAATCAATTAATTGAGTCAATTTTTTTTTTATACATTCGTTTCAGCCGTAGAAGGAACCCTATTGAAAATGGCTCTTTTATTCATAGTAGTTTAATTATAATTAATAAAATACTAACTAAAATATAATATCAATATCTAAATATTTTCAACCTTGATCCGGTGCCGTTGCCTAGCAACTGCCAACGTAAATATCTTTGTCAGTCGTTGACATTACGACTTCATGAAAAGTGATAAATTGTTCATTTTTAAACTATGTTTTGAATTTCTTTTTCGTTTATGAATGAGTGATAAGTATGAGGCGTGCACTTTTGGATTTTCCAAACTATTTTTAGAATATTGTGTAAAAATATGTGAGAAGGTTATAAAAAGAAATAAGAGTGTATAAGCAAAAATGTTTCCATAATATTATGAATAATATTAATTGTAAGCATTGTACATTTAGAATAATAATTAATTATCTGTAAGCAAAATTATAAAAATTAAGACTTGAGCTGCCCAAAAATTACTATGTTGTGTGAAATAGTCAAAAAAAGGAAGAAGATGTAACTAGTTATAAGAGTGGATAATAAGGCTGTAAAAAATAAAAAAGTAGCAATATTATAAAATAAGTTAGAATAAGACACCTGTAACTAGATAGTAATGAGAATATGATAAGAAGGCTATTTAAATTGAAAAACCACCATGTAGTAGGAATAAGATATAGAAATAAGCTAGACTAAGATACCTGTGAAAAGTGAATAAAAAATTAGTTGTCGTGTTCTCCCTAAAATACAATAAAGATGAAATAGTAGAGTAGAAAGTAGATAAAAGGGCGTCCTACCCTTAAGATAGAAAGATGAACGAATGTAAGAAAGAAAAAGTATGCTGAATGAAAGTACGAGAGGAATAAAAGAGAGAACTGGAATAAGTGTGTTTGCTTAACATAGGCTCCGATTACGTTGGAGGTAGCAGAATCAAAAAAAAAAAAAAAAAAAAAAAAAAAAACAAAAAAAAAAAAACCTAACCTAACCTAACCTAACCTAACCTAACCTAACCTAACCTAACCCATTATAACTTTGCATCCTGGTGACGCATTTCGAAGCTGTTTTCAGCCATTTTGATCTTTAATAGGCTCCGTCCTACTTCCTGACTAATTAAATTGACAATAGCGCGAAAATAATTTTTCGTTCTTGGACCTTGAAAAATTTTCAATATTTTTTCTTTACGAAAAACCTAAAATAATTTTTTACTCAAAATTCTCTGCATAAACATTTTTTGATTATAATTTTAATAGATAATTGCCTGCCTTACCTGTATTCTGGAGCGCGTTCCGCGAGCTCCAGTCCCGTCTGGTAGTCGCAATTCCAGGTTTTAACATACTTTTCAGTCGAAAAACACGTTTTTCGACCAAAAGTCAAAATTTTTGTTCTGCCAAAATTCCAAAAACTCCATAGCTCGCTAGCCCGCGCGGAGACGCGTCTTTTGACACCTCGCACGTGCGCCTAGCTAACATAAAACTGCAAAAAATCACCCTCCCTTTTCTTACTAGCCAGGTAAACTTTTCCATTTTGGCAAAAAATCTAAATTTAATTTAAGATATCTTATAACTACATCTTAGTCCTTCTACATAAGACCAGACCTAAAACAACGTGCGTTAACAGTTGTAGGCATCATTTTGACGGAGCTTTCTAATTTTTAGTACCAATTGACCTTATGGTCGTTCGACCGTAAGACGATTTTATATTTAATTATTTTTGTTGCTTACTGAGCTTATCCCCCCTTTACAGGGATACAGAAGTAACAAGTGTCCTCTGACAAGTCTTTTTAAATTTAAATTTATTTTATGAATATAACCTTCACTAAGGATATGTATCGCACTCCGGCCAAGGCAGACGTGAGCTCTCGGAGCTCCGGCCTCCTCAAATCAGCGGAGAAGGCCGGACCTTCGCATGCCAGCGTGAGGCGTAGCATCGGCGAATGGGAGGCCGGGAAAGCTGAGCCCCAGGCCAAATCCCCGGCCGACCCAAAGTGTGTCGCCGCGCCACTGGCCGCCAGCACTCTGGAGACGCGCCGAGGAAACAAGGACACCACAAGACCACTAAAGAGGACTGAGTCCGGGTACCCCAGTCTCACAGCAGAAGCGAGAGCTTGCCTTAATAAAGCTAAGCTTCATTTGGGCGACTCTCGCAATCTCAAGACTGAGATTAAGACTGGGGTGCTCGAAGCCATAAACCGGCTCTATGAACTAGTCAAGGAGTCGGAGTCGAGCAAATCTCTTGTGGTGCCAACACCTACGGTCATGCCAGCAGCCACATTGACAGTCACGCCAGTGAAACTGAGCACAGATGAACCGATGGAACTGATGCAGAGCCTTGTGGCAGGCCTCAAGGAACATAAGCAGGCTTTGGAGGAGTGCCAATACCACACCCGGGCTCTGTCGGAGCATCTTCAGCATGTCCCTCGCTATGTTGCAGGCCAGGGTCCAACTTTTGCGGAGATGGCCGCCGTCGGTCCAAAGCAGAACATCCAAGAGCCTCTTCACTCGGTGGTCGTATCATCTGTTAATGATCAGGACACCGGTGAAGAGGTTCTTGAGAAGCTCAGGACCGCGGTCGATGCCCGAAATGAGGGCACTCGGGTGGAGCGGCTGCGCAAAGCGAGGGACCAAAAGGTGGTGGTTGGGTTCAAGACCCGCGAGGAGCTTACCAAGGTGACCGAAAGGATCAGGAGAGTCGGTAATTTGGTGGTAGAAGAGGTCAAGAACAAGGACCCGCTTATTATCATACGGGACGTCCTCTCCTGCCACACAGATGTGGAAATTACCGAAGCCCTGCAACGCCAAAATACCCACCTGATCGGGGACATTCCTGCGGGGGACGTGAGGTTGGGGGTGAAGTACCGTCGAAGGACGAGGAACCCCCACATGTGCCACGTCATTCTGCAGGTGTCCCCCTCAGTTTGGCAGAGACTGACTATCGCGGGCCGTGTGCACATTGACCTACAGCGAGTGCGAGTGCAGGACCAGTCGCCACTGGTGCAGTGCACTCGCTGTCTGCGCTTTGGCCACAGTCGTAAACTGTGCACGCAGCCCGCAGACCTCTGCATCCACTGTGGGGAGCCCCACATGCGAGCTGATTGTCCGTCGCGGCTGGCAGAGGAGGTTGCAAAGTGCCACAACTGTTTTTTGGCCAAAATGGAAAAGACTGGCCACAACGCCTTTGACTACGAGTGCCCGATACGCCTTAAATGGGATGCGTTGGCACGACTATCGGTGGCATACTGCTAAGGTGCGGCCAGCCTTTTCCAGAAGTAAGACTCCATTGGACCACTACGGTATTGTTTTCAAAATTCACGTTACACAAAAACTTAAAACTATTAAAACCTCAACAAATTATAAAATAACACAAACCCAAGCGAATTGGAGCCAACTTCATAAGAAACTAGCCCAATTAAAAGCCGACTTCAAATTAAAAGCATTAGAACTTAACACAATTAACCTTAATATAGATTTAGAAATTAGTTTATACAACAATATTAATACAGATCATTGGAATAATTAGCAAAAAACTTACCTTACCGTTGTGGTCCATCGAACGCGTTGTTGCACCAGTCTGGAGTGCGCAGGTTGTCAAGCAGTACCTAAAACAAAAAGTGAATTATCATCACGAGGTTGTGGCAGTACCGTTCCAGAGTTGCATTAAATACCCCAAAGGAAAGCAAGTACGTATATTCAAATTCAAATTCAAATTCTTTATTTCAGACATTGAGTCCATAGTGTTAGTATCAACAAAATAACTTAATAACTAGTGTTAGTAATAAGAGATAATGCTACAAATATTAACTGGTATGGATTCTTACCCAGTGGCGCAACAGAGGGGAATCCCACCGATCTGAGAACACGCTCAGGAGACCGTTGGTGGTAGCGCGTAGCCGGCCGACTATGGAAGCGGTCCTTTTCCTTATTATCGCGTAAAAATCGTCTGTGCGCGCCTCCGCAAACATTGTGGATGCACTACAACGCCACGACAACCCCAACAATATCCTAAACGCGTTATTATATTGGACTCGCAGATCGCTGTATGTCCTCTGCGTAAAACGGGTCCAAAGACTGCACGTGTAGAAAGACTGACAGAAAGCTTTGAAAAGAGTTACTTTAACTTGATTTGTACAGCGTGCAAATCTTCGAACCAGCATGTTACAGCGAACAGCCAACGACCTGCGCTCCCTCTCAATGTCCATATGTGACCCAATGACCCAAGTACTTAAACTTAGTGACCCAAGCTAAAGGAGTGCCACAGAGCGAGACACCGGGAATATCCGAATAGTTTACGGCACTCGTTTTAAACATAATAAGTTCGCTCTTCTTGACATTGTACTTGAGCCCATGGGACACTGCATAGGACTCACAAATAGCCACCAGTTTCCTCAACCCGCCTATCGATGGGCTCAGCAGCACCATGTCATCCGCATAACTAATATTATTCAAACAAACGTTGTCAATATGGCATCCAACTTTGGTGCTGCTAAGCTCACCGATTAGCCGGTTTATGTACAAATTGAAGAGGCGTGGTGAACTTAACCCCCCCTGCCTCACCCCACACTCCAGCTCGTACACATCCGACTGAGCCTCTGCCCATTTGACACTATTCCTCTGGTGGTAGTACCAGTAATGAAACAAGGATGTAATTTCATTCGGTAGTGTTGTATCACTCCGCAGCTTATCCCACAGTACCTCGTACGACACCAGGTCGAACGCTTTTGACAGGTCCAAAAAACAAGCAAAGACAGGTGTTTTTCGGGAAGTATAATATTGAACAGTTTGCTTGAGGCACAGAATGGCACTTTCCGTGGATAAACCAGATTTAAAGCCAAATTGCGCGTCATGGAGTTCAACGTGTTTAGCCAACTGTTGATCAAGCAAACTGTCCAAGACCTTGGCGACTATCGTGGCCAACGAAATAGGCCTGTAATTGGACACGTCAGAAGCGTCCCCCGTCCTGTCCTTAATAATCGGAACTACCACTGTACGCATGAGGTCCTGCGGCAAATAATGGTGACTGAGACATAAATTAAAAAGAAGAGCAAGAACCCTATGCAGGTGTGGCCCCGCATACTTCAGGTGCTCGACGCTAAGGCCGTCGTGGCCGTATAGCAGATGTGAGTCTGCCACGATTAACAAAAAATAAACATAGCATCGTTCATATATTAGCATAGCCATATCATAATATTGTATAGATTAAGAATAAGACAAATTTTATAGGTATTATATAGCTTAGGTAGACTCATAAATGGAAAACTAATAAAAACAAAAAGAAAAACACAAAAATAAAATAGAGAAATAAGTTGATAAGATTAAATAGATAATAATGTAAGACGATAGCTTTAGAGTTAAGTATAAAATATTGAACTAACGAAGCAACTGCTCCCAGGAACTCTCCACCTGATAAAATAGGACTGACATGAAAATAAACAGAACAAAACGACTGCAATCAGAAATCAGACGAATAAGGTCTCTGATCATGTCAGAGGGACACGAGCAAAGGCAGGAGTGGGTTTTAGCCGGTAAGAGTCCGGCACTGCCCAGACTGGCTCATCTGTGAGGCAGTCTGGGCGTCCATGAGGATTTCCCACTCCTGCTAAAACAAAAAAAAAAAAAAAAAAAAACCTAACCTAACCTTTTCTTTTTTTTTTTTTTTGACGCTGGGAAAAATGCATTACGCATGCCCACCCATCGGGGGATGGGAGGGGTATGTGGGACTCCCCGGAAAATCCGGTATACCCACTAAACGACCCAGCGGCGCTCCTACCTCGTCTGCAAAGAGGAGGACTGGGAATCCGGCAGAGCCATAACATCCAGTCCCCCGCTGACGACCGCCCGCCTTGCAGGCGAGCCCGACACGCCCCCCCCATCGGGGAGGGGCCCAGGAATGACCAGGAGCGCTCTGTCATTCCCGCCCGACATGGATGGTGAACTGTGCAATGCAGGAGAAGGCGCCCCCGCACCCGTCTCCCGCTGTTCACCACCAGGGGGCATAAGACGACGATCGTACAATCGCCTTCTCATGCCCCGTCTTCGCCTGCGGAGCGGCGCTGCGAGAGGGTCGTCCTCCCGCGCGCGCTCCGCGTCCTCCTTCTGCGACATTACGTCCTCGCAGAAGGAGGCGACCGCTGTCCAGGCCCCCTCGCTTTCCAGCATCGAGTTGACGACGCCGGGAAGCGAGAGGTCCTGCCCGACCGCTGCGCTCAGACCGCGGCGCAGCTCGGACCAGGCTGGGCACACCTCAAGGGTGTGCTGAGCCGTGTCCTCCACCACGCCACAGTCGTGGCACGACGGGGTCTCCTCCCTTTGGATCCGGTGCAGGTACGATCCGAAACACCCATGGCCGGACAACACCTGCACCAGACGGAAAGAGAGGAAACCGTGGGACCGCTCGAGCCAATCCTTCAGGACTGGCCCGAGGGCGTCCAGAGTTCGGCGGCCGAAAACGGCATTGGCGAGGTCCTCCGTCCAGTGGTGGACGATCGCGTCCCTCGCCTCTTGCCGCACGGCCTCCCGCTCTTCTGCGGCGGGGGGCTCCCCGAGCGCCTTACACCGCGCCGTCCATTCGTACACTCTGGTCAGCACCCACGCCTCGAGCTCCCAAGGAGGGGTGCCGGCCAGAGCGCACGCCGCCGAGAAGCCCACCGACCGGTAGGCCCTCGCCACCCGCAGTGCAATGGCCCTTTGGGGCCTACGGATGGTAGTGGCGTTCTCCCTCCTGTGGAGGGAGTCCGCCCAAATCGGGGCACCATAAAGGGCCATGCTCCTGAGGATGCCGGCATACAAAAGCCGGCATCGCGCCTTCGGACCTCCCAGGTTCGGGAGGAGCCAGGAAAGGGCATTCGCAGCCTTCAGCAGGCGCGTCGACAGCCCGCTGAAGTGTGGGCCGAAGCGCCACCTGCTGTCGAGTACAAGGCCCAAGTACTTCATCTGGGCCTTGACCCCGATCCTGACGCCCTCCACGACAATGTGTCCGTCGGGTGGGATGCGCTGCCGAGGACCATGAAAATACACGGCCTCCGTCTTGTGCAGCGCCACCTTCAGCCCTAGGCGGCGGATCCTTCCAGCCACTAAGGATCCGCCAGCAGAGGCCAGAATGGCCGCCTCCCTGAAGTTCCTCCCCCGGGCAAGGAGGAGGGTGTCATCTGCGTAGCAGATGATGCTCGTGCCCTGGAGGAGGGTCCCCCGCAGGAGCCAGTCGAATCCAATGTTCCACAGCGGTGGTCCTAGGACCGATCCCTGTGGAACACCGGACTCTGCACCATACTGCCTCACTCTGGCCGTCTTGTCCGCGAGGAGGACCACCCGGTCCTCCAAGTAGCTGGCCAAGAGTGTGCGCAGGTATTGAGGCACTCCGTGATACCGGAGCGCCTCCAATATTGTCGAGTGGGGGACAGAGTTGAAGGCGTTGGCAATGTCGAATGACACCGCCAGCACTCCATCCCCCGCCTCCACGGCCTCCTTCACCTGGCCCTTGAGCAGGGCCAGCGCATCCACTGTCGAACGACCCCGTCGGAAACCGAATTGGGCGTCCGACAGGTCCGGCCCCACCGTTCCCAGCAGACTATACAGCCGTTCGGCGATAATCCCCTCGAACATCTTACCGACCTCATCGAGCAAAACGATGGGCCGGTAAGCCGAGGGGGAGTCCGCCGGGCGTCCCTCTTTTCGGAGGAGGCACAACCGCCCCTCCTTCCAAGGTTTCGGGAACCTCCCAGTCGTGAAACACGCGCTAAAGAGGTCCCGAAGCCTCTCCTCCATCTGAGAGGCGGCTATGGCCACCACCCTTGCGGGAACACCGTCCGGCCCTGGGGCCGTGTTCTTCGCGCGGAGGCGCAGAGTGCCCGCGTAGAGCTCCGACGCTGTCACCGGGAGAACCTCCTCCTCCGACGGAACCGCCTCCCGCGGGGGGGGGTCCATCACTGGCGGGGTGAAGTCGGTCCTGGACGGAAACAGGGACCGGACCACCCCATCCAGCAATGCCGGCTCGAGGGTCTCCGTCAGCGGAGGACCACAGGGGCGCAGTTTACTCCGCGCCGCCTTGTACGGTCTCCCGAACGGGTCTCTGTCGAGACCCTCCAGCATCTCGGCTCTCGCCGAGTCTTCGGCCTCGCACATTGCCAACTTGAGGACCCTCTTTGCATCGACGTACGACGCATAGAGGGCCCCCTCGCCGGCTAGGTCTCGGGGCCTGCGCCTCCGACTCCGCGTGTAGGCCCTCCTGGCCGCTACGCAGGCGGTCCGGAGCCCCGCCAATTCCTCCGACCACCAATAGACGGCGCGTCTGGGAGGTACGCCGCGAGACAGGGGCATGCTGGAGTTGCACACCTCTGTCAGGGACCCCCTCAGCTGGAGCGCTGCGGCGTCCACGTCCAGGACCTCGACAGGAGGCGTGAGCCAGTCCTGGACGAACGCCGCCTCCTCAGCGGCCTCTCGGTCCAGGCGGGTGAGAGCCCACCGGGGGAACGCAGATTGGCCCAAGCGGACCATCCCCTGGGAGCTCTGGGTGGAGATGTCGAAGCGCACATATCGGTGGTCCGAAAAGGTCTCCGCCATCTCCACCCGCCAGTTCACGACGCGGGCGGCTAGTACGGGGGTGGCAAACGATACGTCGACCACCGATCCTCCCCGTTGCCGCACACACGTGTGAACAGTCCCTCTGTTCAGGAGGGACACCCCGCACGACGCCGCCCAAAATTCTGCGGCGCGTCCCCGGACGTTGCAAGAGGCGGCCGGGTTGCCCCAGGCCGTCGACTTGGCGTTCAGGTCACCCATAATGGCGACCTGGCGTGGCGCCGCCCTCCCCAGCACTGCTGTGAGGATTCCGAGAAAGTTCTCGAAATCCGAAAGAGGGCGGTTTGGGGAGAAATAAACGCCCACAAGGACCAAGTCTCCCCACGCGGCGGCCACGTATCCCGGTCCCCTCTCTAAGAGCGAGAGGGGAGGGGAGTCCGTGGAAGACCGCGACACTAATGCCACCGAACCATCCCGATCACCCAGCCAACGGCCAGGGACCGAGTACGGCTCGGCAACCACCGCCACGTCCACCAACCACTCAGCCATGCTCTGCATCAGCAGATCCTGGGCTGCTCTGCAGTGGTTGGTGTTCGCCTGGAGGATGCGATGTTTGATCTGACTATCCATCAATCAGACATCGCACCCCCCTCCACATCCGCCGATGTCCCAGCCTCAGGGACGGCGGCGGCAGCGACAGGCCGGATCGGCGCCTGCTCCTTGCCCTTCTTTGGGGGAGGATTGCAGTTCCTCCCCATCGTGACGTGGTCCGCCGGGTAGCCACTGGCGGCACACACTGCGCAGTGCGGCGTGGTGGCCTCGCAGGAGGTGGACTTGTGCCCGTCCTTGCCACAGCGGTAACAAGTGTTCCCTCTGTCGACCCCGGACGGACAGAGGGGCCGAGTGTGTCCGACTCCGTGGCACTTGTAGCAGCGCAGACGCCTTGCTGCAAGTGCCCGGACTACACCCGAGCTAAAGCCGACGGCAACCCGTCCCTTGGCAAGGACGGCCACAGCTGCGGCGACTGGGCACTCGAGGCGGATGGTGCCCATGCCGCTGCGGCCAGGCCTGATGGCCCAACCTTTTACATCTGCGACCCCGCAGCTCCCAATTGCTGCGACCGCCGCCTCCACCTCCTCTTTGGTGACCGAGTCGTCGAGCTCGGTCACCTCCAAGGCCACAGACTTTACGGGCCTAGCTACACTGGCCGCGTCCGCGATGACCTCCTGCAACTTGGTTGCGAAGAGGTCCGCGTTAGCGCCGCCCTTAGCCCCCGGGAACTCGAAGATTCGAGCCCCAGCCTGGGTCCGGCGGCAGGAGAGTGTGCCGATCCCCAGTGTTTTGGGATCGGCATTGGTACGCGCACGCGCCATAATAGACGCGTACGTCTCCCCCCGCTCCACAGCCTCAGCGGTGAGCGTCACCACTACGGCTGCGGTCTTGGGAGGAACCAACTTCCTCCCGCCGGCTGGAGCCCTTTTGGCTGCAGGAGCAGTCGCAGAGGGCTTGGGGGCCTGCTTTTTCCCCTTTTTCCCCCGTTTGCCCTTCTTGACCACCTTCGTCCACGACTGGTTGGCCGGGGTGGTGGAGGGAAGAAGGGCGTCTTCCTCCTGTGGGTTCTGGGGGGCTGCTGGAGTGGCAGTCGACCCAGACGCTGCCTCCGTGCTTATGGTGGGGGCATGAGGTCCCGCCTTGGTCCTCTTGCCCTTACCCTTGCCCTTGGAGGGCTTTGCGCCTGATACCGGGCCTGCAATAGGCGCCGGTACCAGCTCCTTCGGTGGTGGCCTCATGTCTGCCGCTAGCGGCGGGCGGAGCCGCTTTTCCGGCAGGAGCCGGTCCTCGATGCCTGCGATGCAGGCCCTGGTGAAGGCCCTCTCTTCCATGACAACCCTGCGGAACATTTCCTCAAGGCTGGCGTGGGAGGAGGAGGGACCTGTCGCCACCGGCCCCGGGGCAGATTGGGCAGGCCTCGCCGTGGCCTCAGCCAGCTTCTGGTGCAGCTGGCTGACCTCCGCCTGCAGGCGATCCACCTTCGCCTGCAGCTGCCGCGTCTCCTCCGTGGCCATCCGCCTAACCAGCTCCGCAATAATGCCGTGCATGCTGGCGGCACGGCATTTGAGGGCCTTCTGGAAGGTCCCCTTCAGGTTTGACGACTTGGAGGCGACCTCCACGACCTCTTCCCTGTCTTCCGCCGCCATGCGCTCCAATTCTGCCAGGGAGTGGTCAGCATACAGCACATTTGATGCACCGTAGCCAGCCCTCGCCCTGGCAGCTTGCGCCTGCTTTTCTTTGGCGGCGACCCTCTCCTCCAGATCCAACTGGAGTTGGTTTTTCTTGGCCAGATTCAGCTGGCGCTCGGCGTCCACCAGGCCCACATCGTGGGTTGAAGCCGAAGCGGAAGTCGAAGCCTTCTTCGACTTCGACTTCTTCTTCGACTTGCCACCAGTTGACCCCGAGGAGCCCTCAGACCGCTTCCGCTTGAAGCAGTCGCTCTCGGCCGCCGACGTGTCCATATTGGAGTCGTCGGTGTCCGAGAACTCGTCTGGCCTGCAGAATAAGCTGGCCGCAGATGATGCGCGGTCAGCTTCCGGCGCCAAAGCGCCGCCGGCGGGGCCCTGAGAAGGGCCGTCGTGTTGGCCCTGAGAAGGGCCGTTGGGTTGGCCCTGAGAAGGGCCGTTTGAATCGCCCTGGGAGGAGCGATTCCCAACGAATCGGCCAGACGCATCCCTCGTTGGCTTACCCATCTTTTCTTTAAAATTTAAAACCTCAGTGTTCGTAGACGACCGCATGAATGCCTACGATTCCTAACCTTTTTTTTTTTTTTTTTTTTTTTCTCGGGGTGGAAATCCTCATGGATGTCCTCCGCCCTGGGGTGGGCGAAGGGGTCTGTCAGACTCTTACTGACTAAAACCACCCCGGTGTTCCCTCGCACACTTGCGTCGGGGGGCTGCGGGAGCAAATTGCGACTTCCGCTGCCCCGGACTGGTGACGGCCCGCACTCTGCGGGCCCCGTCCCGTAGGGGGAGTGAGGTGTGCAAACTCCCCCCGTTACGTCTTAGAGTGGCGCGCGTGGAACACTACGCGCCGCCATCTCGGGTCCTGTGTGATGGGGGGCGACGGATGTCCCCGAATCCGTCGCCCCTGGACCCATTTAGGGGGGCTGGAAGAGGGCGTTATCCGCCCTCCGCCGACGCCCGGTGCGCCTGCTGCGGGCCGGGTGAGTGGACGAGATCTCCCTCTCCCTTTCCGCAGCCTCCTTCTGCGAGATGACTGTCTCGCAGAAGGAAACCACCGCGTCCCACGACTCGGCACTCCCGACCATCGAACGAACGACGGCCGGTAGTGACAAGTCGGCTCCAACTTCTGAAACGAGGGCACGGCGCGGCTCCTCCCACGCGGCACACTCTGCCAATGTATGCCGCGCCGTGTCCTCCCGACAATGGACGCAGTGGTGACACCGAGCGTCCGGCTCCCTGTTTATGCGACACAGGTACTTCCCGAAGCAGCCATGCCCCGAGAGCACCTGCGTCACCCGAAACGACAGGGAGCCGTGCCTCCTCCCGAGCCAGTCGTCGAGCACCGGCCGGAAACCTAACCTAACCTAACCTAACCTAAGCGTAAGTCAGCTGTGGAGGTCGCACCGAAAACACGATCACTGCGGACCAAAGTCCTGAAAAACGCTGCAAAATCCACAACGTCCGAGCGACTTACGAAACAAATAACTTCGCCTCCACGGGGAAAGCCTGAGGCGCCAAGGGCATTGTCAGAAACAGCTACTGGAGAACCAACATATCAGGAAAGCCAGGCGTCATCCGTTGACAATTGCTCCTTACCAGAGCTACCTGAGGCAGGAGAAATGGTGGCGTCAAAAGTCATAGACTGGCAGCAACTCGGCATAGCTCCCCCTAGTCAAATTCTATCCGACGAGGGAAGCTCGGTGACTTCATCTATCACCGATCACCAGGCACGTAAAAGGGTCAGTCTTCTCTACAGCACGCCGAGGAGAGGAACTGGCGTGGAAATGGACATGGCGACAAGGGAGGCCAACAAGCTCCTACAAAACGGCAAGGACGCTTTGGAGTCCTCGGGGAACATGAAGAAGGAGTACAGGACGACATGCCACGACAGCCTACAAGGGCTATACGAGATCGTCTTGCCTCTGTCCGACTCGCGAGCAAGGCATAAATATTACCTGGAGAAGGAGCGCTCTCGACACGCCCACGAACTCGTCAAAGTGGAGAGGTTTCACCTTCAGGAAATCCATAAAATTCAACAGAGCCTTACAACCGAGCCTAGCCTTGCTCGAAAAGACATATCTGGAACCCTAAAGGAGGCCAAAGACATCAGGAACTGGCTAGGGTATGAAACCGAGCAGCCCTTTAGGGAAATCGCTGAAAATAAGAGGGCGACCGAATCATTGTCGCAAATTATTCACTCATGGCAGGAGAGAAGCAGGAATGAGGATGCGCCTGCCTCCGGTGAGCCAAAATGGGATACGTTGGCGGCGGGTGTCTCAAATTGGGGACTAACATAGCCAGTGTTTCAAACCAACTGGACACGCTCCGCCAAGCAGTGGATAAAATTAAACAAGAGCTTCAAACACCGGCGGAGCCTACCATTGCCCCTCTTCTGTTCCCCGAGACTCAAACCGAAGCGAAGCTGGACAAACTGGCCGAAGAAACCGAAAAAACGCAAAACATGATAAGAACCATGCTGGATAAGCCAGTAATCCCTACCCCCCCTGAAAGACCACCATTGGACCTTTAGGGGTATGAGGAACAGGGTGTAAAGTTCACTCATCCCCCATAGAAAAGGGAGGATCCTCCAACCAGACGGGTGTTATGTCTGGCGGGCAACTGCCCATATATGTTGATTTCGGATAGTCTTATCTATGTTATTCGCTCAGTAAACTCTAACTGCGAGATGTAGGAATTGTGTGACGTCATGTCTTTGCTGCGTAGTTTGTATGTCGCGGTGTAACCGCTACATCACTCCCCTCCGGAGACCGGAGGTCGATAGTGGGCTGAGTCTTGGATCTTGCGATGCTTCACAGTGCCAGCTGTGGTTCCAGTGAGTAGGAACCGGGTGCCGCATAGTTCACGGTGAGTCGGAACTGTCTGCGGTGATTCCCCAGTGAGTCGGGGTGGCGCTGCGTCGTCATCCAGTGAGTCGGATGTGGTACAGCGCCGGGTTGTGGCTGACTGTTTGCGTCGACCAGGAGAGGGTAGAATAGGCTCTGCTTGTGAGACCGGCCGGAAGTGCAGGTGCTGTGCCAAGTTGCTGATGAGGCTGAGGGTGATGACCAGGAATGCGCGTTCGCTGCATGCTGGTGGTCAGGATACCCGTTGAAGCCGTAGGTGCTGGCTGGCTGTGTGATTCGCCTCACGAAAGCTTGCGGGAGTGATCATGATGACGTCACGCTGAAGTAGTTGCACGAAGGCTGCGTTGACGTTCATCACGTCGGGGTCACCAATTTAGGGGTATGAGGAACAGGGTGTAAAGTTCACTCATCCCCCATAGAAAAGGGAGGATCCTCCAACCAGACGGGTGTTATGTCTGGCGGGCAACTGCCCATTATGTTGATTTCGGATAGTCTTATCTATGTTATTCGCTCAGTAAACTCTAACTGCGAGATGTAGGAATTGTGTGACGTCATGTCTTTGCTGCGTAGTTTGTATGCCGCGGTGTAACCGCTACAGACCTGAGTAAACACCTTCAGCCCCTGTCAGAGAGGTTGGAAATAGTATCATCTGACATAAGAGTACTGCGAGATAAGGAGCCGCAGTATACGGCATCAATAGCACCTAGCCTGGACACTGAGTTTGTGGTAGAAGAGGTAAAGAGAACGCTTGCCTCCATAGAGAAGGGAGTCTCTGACTTGAACAAGCCAGAGAAAGCGCAACAAGGCCCTAAAACCTTTGCCCAGGTTGCACAAACACCCAAACGTCCAAACCACACCCTCATAAGCTAAAGCCGACGGCAACCCGTCCCTTGGCAAGGACGGCCACAGCTGCGGCGACTGGGCACTCGAGGCGGATGGTGCCCATGCCGCTGCGGCCAGGCCTGATGGCCCGACCTTTTACTTCTGCGATCCCGCAGCCCCCAATTGCTGCGACCGCCGCCTCCACCTCCTCTTTGGTGACCGAGTCGTCGAGCTCGGTCACCTCCAAGGCCACAGACTTTACGGGCCTGGCTACACTGGCCGCGTCCGCGATGACCTCCTGCAACTTGGTTGCGAAGAGGTCCGCGTTAGCGCCGCCCTTAGCCCCCGGGAACTCGAAGATTCGAGCCCCAGCCTGGGTCCGGCGGCAGGAGAGTGTGCCGATCCCCAGTGTTTTGGGATCGGCATTGGTACGCGCACGCGCCATAATAGACGCGTACGTCTCCCCCCGCTCCACAGCCTCAGCGGTGAGCGTCACCACTACGGCTGCGGTCTTGGGAGGAACCAACTTCCTCCCGCCGGCTGGAGCCCTTTTGGCTGCAGGAGCAGTCGCAGAGGGCTTGGGGGCCTGCTTTTTCCCCTTTTTCCCCCGTTTGCCCTTCTTGACCACCTTCGCCCACGACTGGTTGGCCGGGGTGGTGGAGGGAAGAAGGGCGTCTTCCTCCTGCGGGTTCTGGGGGGCTGCTGGAGTGGCAGTCGACCCAGACGCTGCCTCCGTGCTTGTGGTGGGGGCATGAGGACCCGCCTTGGTCCTCTTGCCCTTACCCTTGCCCTTGGAGGGCTTTGCGCCTGATACCGGGCCTGCAATAGGCGCCGGTACCAGCTCCTTCGGTGGTGGCCTCGTGTCTGCCGCTAGCGGCGGGCGGAGCCGCTTTTCCGGCAGGAGCCGGTCCTCGATGCCTGCGATGCAGGCCCTGGTGAAGGCCCTCTCTTCCATGACAACCCTGCGGAACATTTCCTCAAGGCTGGCGTGGGAGGAGGAGGGACCTGTCGCCACCGGCCCCGGGGCAGATTGGGCAGGCCTCGCCGTGGCCTCAGCCAGCTTCTGGTGCAGCTGGCTGACCTCCGCCTGCAGGCGATCCACCTTCGCCTGCAGCTGCCGCGTCTCCTCCGTGGCCGTCCGCCTAACCAGCTCCGCAATAATGCCGTGCATGCTGGCGGCACGGCATTTGAGGGCCTTCTGGAAGGTCCCCTTCAGGTTTGACGACTTGGAGGCGACCTCCACGACCTCTTCCCTGTCTTCCGCCGCCATGCGCTCCAATTCTGCCAGGGAGTGGTCAGCATACAGCACATTTGATGCACCGTAGCCAGCCCTCGCCCTGGCAGCTTGCGCCTGCTTTTCTTTGGCGGCGACCCTCTCCTCCAGATCCAACTGGAGTTGGTTTTTCTTGGCCAGATTCAGCTGGCGCTCGGCGTCCACCAGGCCCACATCGTGGGTTGAAGCCAAAGCGGAAGTCGAAGCCTTCTTCGACTTCGACTTCTTCTTTGACTTGCCACCAGTTGACCCCGAGGAGCCCTCAGACCGCTTCCGCTTGAAGCAGTCGCTCTCGGCCGCCGACGTGTCCATATTGGAGTCGTCGGTGTCCGAGAACTCGTCTGGCCTGCAGAATAAGCTGGCCGCAGATGATGCGCGGTCAGCTTCCGGCGCCAAAGCGCCGCCGGCGGGGCCCTGAGAAGGGTCATCGGGTTGGCCCTGTGAAGGGCCGTTGGGTTGGCCCTGAGAAGGGCCGTTTGAATCGCCCTATCGTATATATAAAGAATATCATTATATTTCTGTCCCATGCCATTACTTCCAATCGAGTAAAAACTTACATAAAGTTTAAAACTACGCGAGATTTGAACTCACGGCTCATAGATTCTATCAGCACGCGCTTAACCGCTAGGTCAACTTGACTCAGATTGTATAGTTGAAATTATGAACTACAATCACTTGAAGATGATTCATGTGTCTCTTGAAAATAGAAGGTCGTAAAACTAAACGTCAAACGATTCCTTTGTAAGATAGCCTAGCGACTTTTGCTCGGCACTGTACTTATTATAATGCATTTTGATTTTTCAAACGAACAAATAATTTTGAAAATTGGTTCACTAGTAACAAAAATATCCAAGAGTTGTAAACAAAAAAAAAATCAGCCAAACATAGAACCTCCTCTTGTTTTATAGTCGGTTACCTATGCATGATAGGTAAATCATGAAAGGCCGCGCAGCGCGGTTTTTTCTAAAATGAATGCATATTGTAGGTATTTATCGAGAACAATAAAAATACATACCTCATTTTTATCGATAACAGTAGGTAACAAGGTACTTAGGCATACAAAATCCAGGGGCGGGGGGGAGGGGGGCAGCTGCCCTCCCCTGCCCCCCCCTGGATTTTGTATGCCTAAGTACCTACTGTTATCGATAAAAATGAGGTATGTATTTTTGGGTACGCCCATGATACAGGGAGAAAGAATGATGAGTAATATTTTTTTTTTTTTTTTGTAAATATTTATATGAATCAATTATTTCAATAAACAATTATTATTATTATTAATTTTGGCCGGCGAACCAATAAAAACCATTTATACATCAAATGAAAGTTTACATCATAAGCATCAATTTATCATTATTAGCAGAAGGCTGTAAAATACCGGGTTAAAGAGATATCAGACCTGCAAGTACTATGTAAACGTATTAGCTTATGACCTTAATGTTTACTGCAGTTCTCAATAATATTAGTTATAGACTCATCATAACATTATAATTCTGGTAAATAAAAAATAAAAAAACAGGACTAGTGTCCAGGACCTGATGGTGGAACTGGAATTTGTCCATAGGAACTCTTCAATCAAACGAGATAGCACCATCGTATTTGGACTCATTGGTTATGTATTGACAAGTGCTATTACACTAGGTGGTGTCCAGGGTCTGATGATGGAACCGCAAGGTGGGCATAGGAACTCCTTAAGAACCGACAAGTCGCGGGCTCGATTTCACTGGTGGGCGCGGCCAAAAAGCACGCTATCTCATCTGGCATCGTGTGCGACAGAGATAGTATCAGTGATGAGCAGTTAGACGCTAGTCTAGCCGCACGTCTAGTTAGCGCGCACACAAACACCGTTCCGAACTGAAACGATGTTATACGAAGCACACAATAGTGCACCGCCGCCACAGAGTACTTTATAAGATACCGCCGCCGTCGCTGTGTCGCTCGCCGCCGCGCCGACGAGAATTATAGATATGTACTTATGTGTAATTGTTATAGTTGACTACCTATAAATTGTTTACAAAATTACTACTATCTTCTTATTTTTAGGTAAGTAGGTACCTACTTACTTAGTTACCTATTCATGGACGTACGCATAAGGTAGGTAGGTACCTACTTACCTACATTTTAGTGTTCACGACTGTTTGTGATATTTTTGCCTGTATACCTAACCTTCATACAAGCAAAATTATCACAAACAGTCGAGGTAATTACTACATTAGGTACCTACTAAGCAGAATGCAAATGTGACGAAACTGTTTTGTTTTTGATAAGATTAAAAAAAAAAACCAAAGATAAAATAGGATTAAAAATAACGACAGATAGATTATAGACTAACCCAGGTTCGAACTTAGACCCTCTAATTTCGCAAGTGCCACATTACACCGCTCGACCACGGAAGCTATGAGGACCATGATTAAAACAGCAAACCTATTCGCGATTTTTTTGCGCGTATCAGATTTTCGACGCTCTGCTTAGCGCCGAGAGTTGAATATCCAACAGAGCGCATTCAGCGCGTATCCCAGTGCGTCAAGAAAATACACTGTTGGATATTCAACTCTCAACGCTAAGCAGAGTGTCGAAAATCCAATCGCGAACGTCGCGTCGGCTTACGAAGACGCTATCTACCGTGCTATCACGCAGCTCGAACGAAATCGCGAGGCGAAGATGCGACGCGACGCGGCGTAGGTATTTTGCTACCTCATAATCAGCTGCTGCCAATTTGTTGATTTAGTAATCTATAGATAGGTACTTTACATGTCTTAGAACCAAAAATTCGAAGACATGTGACATCTACCAACCCGCACTGGGCCCGCGTGGTAGATTACGGCCCACTCCCTCTCACAGAGAGGAGGCCTGTGTCCCAGCAGTGGGAACATTAATAGGCTGATGATGATGATGATACTAGGTTTATCTAAAAATACTAATATTATAAAGCTGTACAGTTTATTAGTTTGATGTTTGAATGCGCTAATCTCACAAACTAGGTAGGTACCTACCAGTTTAATATTTTTTTTGTAGCCTTTGGTTATGTTTTAGGCTATAAAACAGCAGTAGGATAGGTTCCTACGGGAACGCGGGTAAAAGCGTGGAGAACAGTTGGTATAAGTAGTACCTACCTACATATAGTACCTAAATACGTTATCAATAGAATAAAGTTTTACCCGACTGCCAGAGGAGGCTTACCTATATATATATTTTTTTTCATAACGTTGTAATATTGATTTACGATAAATGTCATACCTACATAAACCTTTATAATACATATACAGTAGCTTCTGCCCGCGACTTCGTCTGTGTGAAATTTCGGCCCCCGACCCACCGCATCGCATCCTATCTTATTCCTATCGCCCCGCCCGCGCTTTTACTTCGTTTTCGCTTAGCGTTCTTTCTGACTTTTTTCTTTTTGCTCGGCTCCTAAGGGTTGTAGCGTGATGTTAGCGTGTTGTTGCATGGTGGCCTACAGTCTTTCTCAAGAATGGAGCTAACCAATGCAAAAATATTTTTTTAAATCCAGATAGAGATAGGTACCTACTAAATACCTACTACTCGAGCACTCCCCCCCATTTCCACGACCACAAAATAAAAGCCATAGCGCGCCGTCTCATCGGCGTCGGTAGTAAAGAGTGTGAATGCAAAGAGCGAACGTCTTGCCTACATAGGGTACCTACCAACGTACCTACACAAAGCGGCAGCGGCTAAAACGCCTGCTACACGGTCGCCTACCGCGACCCGCCCGACAGAGGTGACCTTGGTGGTTTACAACCGTGAAGATGATGTTTATACGTCCAAACGTTGAAACAACTTTGCGGGTCGCTAACCAAGGTCACCTCTGTCAGGGACGTGGTTGGCAACCGTGTAGCAGGCACTTTAGCCTCAAGCAAGTCGTGGCCGAGCAGTAAGGTAGAAAATGTAGGTAAGTAGGTATTGGCCAAAAGAAGATATAATTATATTGTTGGGAATGAACGAGAATGAACAGTTTAACGGGTAGCATCACGCCTATAAAAGGAGTGTCAAACAGATGACAGCCCCTTTTTTAACTCGTCAAACGTCGGAGCGTTCACACGTCTCAGCTGCGGCTGCGCTACGGAAAAACAAAGTAATTGCAGTCAAGCAAAATTATCAGGAGGAGCAAAAAACCGAAAATCACAAATTTAAAACGTACTGGCGACAACTTCAGTACTTTTGTTATTTCATAATTTGTAAAATAATTAGTTCTATCTGTTTCAAAGCAATTTTTTGAGTAATTTTTGGTAACTTTCCTTTAAATTGAAAAAAATATTTTTCTATAGACATATAATTAATATTAAATAAAAAGAACAATTCAGTAAGAAAGTAACTACAGTCACTTTGTTTTTTAAATAATTTAAAAAGAGATGGACAAGTTAAGTTTTAGTTTTAATAACAAAGCAAATGCATTTAATTGTTTATAACAAAGACAATGAAGCCATTTAAAAATGAATATGTCTACTATAAGATTTGTTGGCTTTTGCTTTTTATGAATCACATAATTTGTAAGAATTGTAAAAACTAGTTCATCTTAGGATTTATTAAGATATTAAGTGTCACTCAAGGAATAGGGCATGTATATGTATAACGGTTACCTAAAATAAATTCAAAAATCATAGGAATAAGTTGTAATCATTTGTCATTCTCAATTGTGACCACCAGAATGATTCTGAAGTTTCCCCACAAATATTGTAAGTAACCTATAGTCATTCTAGTAATGAAATATACATAGCTAAAAAGTTTATTGAATATTATAGATTTTATTATTAAGAACTCTCATATTGTACTACTATTATTATGAACGAAAAGAGCGGTTATCTTGTTATTCATTATGTAAGTAATTTTTAATCATAATAATTTTTTTTCAGAGACTTGATTGCACCAGAAGATATAGGTATTGACACAGGAAAAAAAAGGTATAAAATCTATTATTTTAAAGAATATACAGGTTGTTAGGCAGAACGTTGAACATACGAAAATGGTGGATAGGTGGGGTCATCTGCTACTTACTCATCCCTAATTTATTTGACCCTGGCCCCCTGGATATTTTTTTTTGCTTTCTTCTAGTTTCTTTTTTAACTTTAAAGTGTAATTTTTATTAAAAATGGGTAAAACAAACAATATTTTTGTTTTTTTTTTAATCTTTAATGTTGGCAGATTCTTATAAAATTGTTGCTTTATTCAAATGTTAGCTAGAAAAAAGTTATGAGTCCTCAAACTTACAGAAAGATGTAAAAATTATGAAATAAAACTTTAAGCTTTTTTTTTATACAAGCAAATTACATACCATTAGAAAGGTCACACACTAGGGATGTTTTGCTAGAATTGGAACTTGTCAATCATTTTTTGTTTTTTTTTAATGCATGTTGAAATTCAGATTTAAATATTTTTACATTTTTCTGTAAGTTTGAAGACTCATAACTTTTTTTCTAGCTAACATGTGAATAAAGCAATAATTTTATAAGAATCTGCCAACAGTAAAGATTAAAAAAAATATTGCCTGTTTTACCTATTTTCAAAAAAAAAAAAAAATTAAGAAAGTGGTGAAACTAGAAGAAAGCAAAAAATATTTTTTTTAAATATCCAGGGGGCCAGGTCCAAATATGGCTGAGTAAGAAGCAGATGACCCTGCCTATCCACCATTTTCGTATGTTCAACGTTCTGCCAAACACCCTGTAAGTATATTCTTTAAAATAATAGATTTTATACCTTTTTTCCTGTGTCAATACCTATATCTTCTGATGTAATCAAGACTCTGAAAAAAATTTATTATGATTAAAAATTACTAACATAATGAAGATAACCGCTCTTTTCGTTCATAATAATAGTAGAACTAAAATCTATAATATTCAATAAACTTTTTAGCTATATTTCATTACTAGAATGACTATAGGTTACTTACAATATTTGTGGGAAAACTTCAGAATCATTCTGGTGGTCTGAGTGGGACGAGAAACAGTTTTTTGAAGTAGATGGTTGAGCAATAATTGTGTGATGCGACGTAAGGTTATCGTCAGGTATGGCCTCAACAGTATTGGTCTCTTCCTGGAGATTCTTAGGTGATTCGGAGGTCCTAAAAGAAATCATACCCTTAGGGCGTTTGTGCACTACAAGGAATTTTACCGTCCGGCAGTCCGATTTCTTACAATTGTCAATGAAATTCAATGAATTTTAAATGAAAGTTGATGTAAATCTGACTGCCGGACGGTAAAATTCTGTGTAGTGCACAAACGCCCTTATTGGTAATACAAATAACACAAATTGATTAGTATTTCTTATAGACAACCAAATCAAAACAGAAAAATAGGTACTACTTCATGTATGCCTACGATATATCTCGGAAATAGGTATTTACGAAATGTAAACACACAATACAAATAATTGGACATTTGGACTTACATTTGTGCTAACTGCACCATAGTTCTCGAACGTAAACTGCGGCTATTTTGCATTTTAAACGTTTTCCAAACAAAACAAACAAGAATCACAGCCTCGGCAAACTTATCGACACAAAGTTGTAACTGACAATAAGTTTAATTGCGGGAAAAGTGACATTTGAAAGGTGCGTTCAGAAATGTGTTAAAACCGAGTAATGTCAAATAATTTAGACATTTCAAATTTTGAAATAAACGACAGCATATTAAAAACCAAGTAAATGGGATATAGTAATAGCTTGAATTGATTTACAATAAAGAAACAAAGCAACTGTTAATCAGTTGCTTTGTTTTACATTTGTCATTTTACTTGCTTTATTTTTACGTTAACAAATTTGCCATTTTGGCCATTTTTAACAATTCAAAAACAAAGTAAAGTTGTTTGATTTTCTTATAGCTAGATAAAGGGGCTTAAAAAGAAATATAAATCAAATGAAAAGCCAATTAAATCATTTCACAACGTAAAAACAATGTAATCGACGTGCAATTACTTTGTTTTTGCTTAGACATTGTGGTTTACTTTGTTTTACCGTAGATATGTTAGACAAGTACCTGCAGTTACTTTATTTTACAAACTTTTATCTCGAAAAATAAAGCCTTTTCGATGATTCTGTGAATGTAGCAGTGTCCGTTATAGGCAAAATGTTCCAAATATGTAAAAAAACTGATTTTGAAAAATACGTTAGTTGCTTTGTTTTTCCGTAGCGCAGCTGTGTCGTATTTTAGTTGCATTAGAGTTTAAATACCTACTTTTGTGTTATTATTAATTCTGATTGTATTAAAATCGTTCGAAGCCGTTATTTCTTTCTTTTAAATAAAACTCACTTCTGGTTCCTAAAAATATTATAATTTATAACAGAAAATATGCTCGAGGAGGTAGGTAGGTACCAAGTTGGTACCTACCTACCTCCTCGAGCATATTTTACTACCAACGAATACCAACGGTACTACCAACGAAAATAGATTACGTATAATAAATTGTATGTTACACAACACATTTTTGTAAACGATTCCGACTAATCAGTTTCATTTTGACAGTTCAATAATATTCATTGCGTTATTTACGTTGTTGAGCAGTAATTACGTAATGCACGATCAATTTTAAATTGAAAGAAATTGCTAATCCATTGCTTCATAAGTTCGAAAAAAAAACTGCTCAATTTTTTTTGTCGAACTTATGAAGCAATGGATTAGTAATATGTTTCAAAACGATTCAAATTTTTATTGATCGTGTATTACGTAATTACGGTACTGTTCTTCAATCTTCTGAGGAGCTCGTGGCTTAGTAATAACAAGCCGCACGGGTCCATCCATCAGGTTAAGCTACGCTTGCCGGGGTTGGTCAGTGGATGGGTGACCATCTTTACATACCGAGACTCCTCTGTGCCTCGGAAAGCACGTAAGCCGTTGGTCCCGGCTGTCATTTGTGGATCTTTGACAGTCGTTACGAGTCGTCAGAAGGCCGAAAGTCTGACACCAGTCTTACCAAGGGGTATCGGTATCGAGGTCAGATAGGCAGTCGCTCCATGTAAAATACTGGTATTCAGCTGCATCCGGTTAGACTGGAAGCCGACCCCAATACAGTTGGGAAAAGGCTAGGAAGATTGATTGGTAGGTAGGTACTGTTCTTCAATCAACCAACACAAATTCACGGACACAGCGTCCACTCAAACCAACAATTCTAATTTCAAACGATACGATAATTTTCTCAGGGCGAAGTCAAACAGATAAAGTAGGTAAAAGTGGAAACACTACAACACGCACGTGTGTGCCTGAATCAAACGAAAGAGCTTCAGGCGTGTGACGTTTTGTGCAAGTGTGCGTGAGCGAGTTCCCTCCGCACCGCGCCGGGGGGAACATTATTGAGTGAAATGCACGATAGTTTATAGTAAAACGAGCGCGTCAAAAAACACGAAAAGGCCTTTGGAAAAAAGGTTTTTCTGAAAAAACCACTGCATAAATCAATTACAAATAAAATTTATTGAAATCTTCGATAATTTTGCTGTGTCGGTACGGATTTCGTTTTCGAGATTTCACACTTGTTGTATTACTTATTTACGCCCAAAGTTGCGTTAAAATTAGCAAGAAAAACGAATCTTTGTTGGCTCATAACTTTTTAATGGCTTTTTCGAGAGTATGTATGTATGTATGTATGTATGTATGTATGTAGTATGTATGTATGTATGTCTATTTCTTTGGCACGCTCTGTAGCCTAAACGGCTTGATGGATTTTAACATATGAGGTGTCGTTAGATTCGTCTTAACTGTAGAAGTGTCATAGGCTATATAATATTTATATATTGCATCTGCAAATACAAAACAAGGGAGGGGAAGGTTTTTTTTTTAAATAAATTATAACAATATTGGTATCAAATAAAAACTTTTTACAAAAAAAATTAAAACCGACTTCCAAAAAAAACCACTACAAAGTGAAAAATAACTTTAATTTCGGAAGTCGGTGTCTTTGTTTTTTAATTTTCGTTTTTTGCCACCGACTTCCGAAATTAAAGTTATTTTTAACCGACTTCCAAAAAGGAGGAGGTTCTATGTTCGACTTTATGTATGTTTTTTTTTTTTTTTTTTTTATGTATGTTCACCGATATCTCCGCCATTTGTGGACCGATTTTGAAAATTATTTTTTTGTTTGAAAGGGTAAGCTCTCGAGGTGGTCCCATATAAATTTTATTGACTTTGCTTAGATAGTTTTTGAGTTAGCTTCAATAATACATATTTTTCCCACTTAGTTTATATGGACGATATGATGATAACTTCCTGTCACTGTTATTTATTGCAGTTAGTGGTATTGGATATTGTGTGGGGTAGGTACCACAACTAAAAAGTGAAAAATAAAAACTTTTTACAAAAAAAATTTAAACCGACTTCCAAAAAAAAACCACTACAAAGTGAAAAATAACTTTAATTTCGGAAGTCGGTGGCAAAAAAACAAAAACAAAGACACCGACTTCCGAAATTAAAGTTATTTTTCACTTTGTAGTGGTTTTTTTTTGGAAGTCGGTTTAAATTTTTTTTGTAAAAAGTTTTTCACTTTGTAGTGGTTTTTTTTGGAAGTCGGTTTTAATTTTTTTTGTAAAAAGTTTTTATTTTTCACTTTTTAGTTGTGGTACCTACCCCACACAATATCCAATACCACTAACTGCAATAAATAACAGTGACAGGAAGTTATCATCATATCGTCCATATAAACTAAGTGGGAAAAATATGTATTATTGAAGCTAACTCAAAAACTATCTAAGCAAAGTCAATAAAATTTATATGGGACCACCTCGGGAGCTTACCCTTTCAAACAAAAAAATAATTTTCAAAATCGGTCCACAATTGGCGGAGATATCGGTGAACATACATAAAAAAAAAAAAAAAAAAAAAAACATACATAAAGTCGAACATAGAACCTCCTCCTTTTTGGAAATCGGTTAAAAAGCTATGAACGAGTCAATGCCAAATTTAGATATATTAATAAAACTAAAAAGCTTGAAATAAAGAAAATTATTCAAAAAACAAAAAACCCGACTGCAAAAACACATAACTGAAAAGAGAAAAACAAGCATTATAAATTAATCTATAGAATTTTGGTATCGCAGGCGGGGACAAACAAAACTTACACCATATATCCGGTTATTAGTTTGTCCCCGCCTGCGATACCAAAATTCTATAGATTAATTTATAATGCTTGTTTTTCTCTTTTCAGTTATGTGTTTTTGCAGTCGGGTTTTTTGTTTTTTGAATAATTTTTTATTTTACAATAATTCTGCTTCCGTACAGACAATTTTAATAATGAGACCTAACTATATCATGTTAAACTTTGAATGTACGATGTCAAACAGTGGAGTAAAACCCCTCCGAAGTTTGTATGGAAAAAATATCAAATTGTTTCATATATTGATAGACGGACCGGGAAGGGCCCTCGAGGGCCCTTCCCGGTCCGTCTATCGGCAACGCGAGCATGGTCGAAAAGCATGCTGTTTCATCGAGCGCAAGTGAGAACTGCTAACGAGCAAGTGAGAACGCGATAACATTGTACGAAGAATAGTGTGTAAAGATTTGTTTCAGGCCATACGTGTTTTTGAGTAAGCCTTACAAGTTTGTGAAATAAATGTTTGTTATTTAGAATCTTCATTACAACTGCAAGGTTTCTAGGAAGATGTTTTTTTTACTTTTCCAATTCATGAGTACATCATGACCGGCCAAAGTTCAGGTAAAATTTGTGCAAAAAAGCAGATTTTTGGAGGCTTATACTGAATTTGTTTCTAAGTTATTTTATTTTTTGTTTTCCTAGAAACCTAGATATAGTGCACAACATACATATTACATAAAAAAATTCAAAGAAAGGTGTGATACTACGCCATGATCACGTACGAGCGTTTGTATGAAAAGTATGGCGGGTTGGCCCGCCTTCTAGTTATCGTGTTTGGACTAGTTATCGTGTTTGTTTATCGTGTTTGCTTTTGTATTGACAACTGATATTACACTAGGTGGCACAGATATAGCTATATATATCTGTGCTAGGTGGTGTCCAGGGTCTGGAGAACAACATAACAGAGATGCTTTAGTGCACCACTACTACAAATGATAAATAAATAAATAAGTATTATCATGAAAGGTTTGAATAAATTCTCATATTTGTGCATTCATTACTTTCACCAGTATAGAAGTTTTGCTAATATACAACAAGGACCGTCTTCGGACGATTACTTTCTGCTATAGTTGTCTGATTAAATATAATATTATTAAACTGCTCATAATTAAGACCCACCCAAAAATATAAATCAGCGTCATCTACGTGTGTCATCGTATCAAAATCAAAGCTTGTAAAATACCCTCTTGAAAAATATTACATAATTATACTTCTGGCTTCGTTCTCTATATAATATTTACAATGCAGCTTCCTTAACGCAAGTCGATCACCAGTCGCATATTTAAGAGCTGAAAGCAAAACTAAACGCACAAGTGTACCTATGACAGCTCTATACGTCATCTGTCATTCTTTACGTTTGCGCGGCAACCAGTACGCTGTTATTCCCAAAGAATATTAATTAAAGTGTTTAAAACTAGTTGAAAGTGTGATTAAAGTTGGTATATGTTATCATGCCGAAATGAAAACATGAAAAGGAATATTATCTTCAAAAAATCCGAAGATTAAATACAAACGACACCGGTACAACACCGATTCATCAGAGTCATCAGACTCATCCATTTTTTGTTCACCAGATAAAACAATTGTTTTAAACGTTTTATACGGTAAAACGTGTTTCAGAAGACTTATATACAATTATTATTGTACTACGCGGGTGGTGCACGAGATGCATTGACGCGAACAAATAATTCGGGTCGTTTACGAGATAAACGGACGAATTTTATCATTGTTTTAAACGTTTTATACAGTAAAACGTGTTTCAGAAGACTTTTATACAATTATTATTGTACCACGCGGGTGGTGCACGAGATGCATTGACGCGAACAAATAATTCGGGTCGTTTACGAGATAAACGGATGAGTTTTATAATTTACTTATTTCAAGGTGAAGGCCGAGAGGCTACGCTTAGGTAAGTATAATTATTATGGTACATTATCAGGGTCAATTCTATATTTTTTGCAGACCGCAAAAATTATGAACCAATGAACTAGTTATGGAACTAGGTAGGTACTTGATGTCAGTGTCGAACCATTGGTTCCATTTGACACAAACCCGGATAACACTAATACAGTCATAACTGTAACTGACGCTCTACCTGAGCATGACCCATCACATGTGCTAGACACTGGGCCTACTTATATTCTATCCCTGGAAGTGCTGCAAGCATTATGGGATTTGTTGCATTAATAATTATTCATATAAAAGAGCACTAAACAACTACTTAGCCCGTATTTGAAATACAATTTTGAAGAAGGGACATTATCAATGTTAATCAATATCAACAATAATGATAGAGATCTCCCCGCTCAGTGATGCTGGAAGAATGTTAACACAAACAATCAATTTATATTTTCCCTGTCCGGCACAAAAAATGCTTAAATATTGTCAAAGAATTTGAAAGAGATGATCATCTCTATGGTAACAACACTCTATCATACCTTTATGGTAACAACCTAAAATCTAAAAAGATAGAGAGTCTTACAAGCTTGCCAAAGAACAGGCCAATCTATAAAAAAGACAACTACTTTTACCACAACCCGTCAGGGAAACTTGAGTGGTTCACTTTGTTACAACCAACAGAGGGCAAATTCGAGGCCGGGACACAAGGAACCACAGTTCTCATATCAAGCAAGGAAATAAAGATAAAGTTGAAATATCAAACAAAAATTCAACCAGTACCAGCCCTTAAGCCCCACCACCACAGGACAAGACTCCTGCTCGCTACTAGAGGTTAGTCATGCTGGAAGATTAAATCATATTTTACCTTGTTGAGAAAGCATCTGTGATGATGTTTCAATATTGAACATGTCAATGGATACTCAAACCGTTTTACTGACACCTTTTCAGTCATAATCTGAACAGTCATTATAAAATGATATTTTAAATGATCCTGTTATGCTAATAGCCATTAGTAATTTGCTGGCATTAGGTGCAATTACTCCTTGCACACCATGTAAAGGCCAATTCATACCTTAAGTGTTTTGTTTCCAACACTGAATGGTCACAAAAGATTTATTCTAAACCTTAAGCCTCGTAACAAATTTGAAAATGGAAGATCACTGAACTCCAGTAGCTCTAATTTCTCCAGGAGAATTTATTAAGAGTTCTATTTATTGGTAAATATTAATCCAGCTCACAGGAAGTATTGATGGTTTCTGTATGAAAAATTATATTAATTTAATGCATTCTTGTATTATGTCTTGTGTTCTGCACCATGTTGTTCTCTAATTATGAGAGCGGTGATTGCATAATTTAAAAATCTATAGGTCACCAATTAGTACAATACTTTAATGACCTTTTGTGCATTGGTTCTTGTTGTAAATAAAAGACAAGTTAACCAAGACCATTTTTTTTAAGTACAGATAATACTATTTCTAATAATTACCTATACTATTATTCCAATGACAAGAGATATCTGTCAGCACCTACATACGTAGTATACAACAGGTTCTGATTATAAGATATGGTTGAAAAATGATAATGAAACAATTCCTAAGTATTTACAAAAATTCCAGATTAATAATAAATTATCAAAATAGTATAATTGAGTACTTAGACCATCACAGTGCTGTCAATTCTTAGGTTTTGTAAAACAAAAATCCATATATTTGAAAAAACAGAGTTGTAGTATTAGAGACCATGCTCATTTAATAGGAACATTGACTGCCAAATGCCTGGCAAGTACATATGTTTGACTTTACACAAAACTATTAGAACATTAAATATACCATATAACCATAAAAATGGTTTACTTTAAAATAAAAGCAATTATGATATCATTTACCCCAGATATATACTAGACCTACAGCGGTGAGTTTATTTATTATTTATTTATTTATTTAAACTTCTCGCACACATTGAGGTACAAAGGCGGACTTAATGCCTTAGGCATTCTCTACCAGTCAACCAAGGGTGGTGAAGAGATAAGATGGCAGGTGCTCTGAATAAGAGGAGAAACCGTAAAAAAAATTATTAAAAAGATATCTAAATGCATTATAAATAAAATAGGCACACAAGTACATATAAAGCTTAAAACACACATACATACATATTAACTATAATATATACCTACATTATAATATATACATATATAGGATACAAGTAAAAAAAAGAGGTAATTGAGATGACTCTACCCTATTTGTTTTGAAAATAACTCTGCAATTTCCGCTGAGTTGATAATATCAATAGTTTACACAAAAGTATAGCATACTCAAAATATGATTTGAAAATATTTATAGATGTGTCAAGAAGTGGGTGGGGGACCATTTGTAATGATAATAGGGTTCATGGGTTCTGGAAAGAGACTGAAAACTTATAAATATCACATACTTAAATTATCTAGAACTACTCATATTTCGAGCCTTAAAAAATGTTTGTTAAAAATTGGTATATTGTTACATGCTGATAATAAGAATGCCTCATAATATAATTATTAACTAAATGGGAGGTATTCAGTACCCACATTTAAATATCTTTGCCAGAAGTATATTGGTAATGGTGTGAAGATAAACAAACTCTTACATAAAATCAAGGGAAAACAATGAAGCAGATGAAGAATCACATAATGTACAGCCAATCCTGAAATAAAGTGGGAAATAAATACCTCCACCCTCCAGTACATTGTGATTCAGTTTGGTCAACCTGATAGGTATCAATACCTTTTGCTTCAAGAATTAAATTTCCAAAATGTGAATATTACATTTCCTGGAAGCCGGCCCGGATGCATCAAAAATAGATGATTCTTTTTTCGTTTCTGAGACTAACTACTTTTTTCCCTTTTTATGCCCATTTAGTCTATTATTATGATGTTTACAAAAAATTAAGAATTATAAAGCGACAGGCATTATGGTTATGCCATACTAGGTAGTCATAAGCCTGATAGAATCACCCCCTACATCTCCACTGGAATATTATCAGGAAGGCATGGGTAAGCCTAGCCATCAGCAATAAATGTTATGTGTTCAGTTTCAAATAATACCTTGAAACAATACAATTTCACCTTTAAATTATGGTGGGCTATTTGTCAAAAACAAAGTAAGTACCTACTTACTTATAGATTCATTTACACCATCTCATCTATACCAATAATTATTATATTTTTTTTTTCTAACCAAGCATTTCAAGATAAGGGCCTTGTATGGGGTCTTTAAATTTACATACGTAAAAAAAAAAAAAAAAAAAAATGGTACAGTAAGTACAAGCCCAAAGAGCATGGACTTTGTCTCTTATTAAAATACCTAATAACACAGTAAATTATGCAATGTACACATTTCTATTTGCTATTAAAACATCTGGTCCCGGTTACAACCAACTGAACCTGTTTTTTACCTATCTTTGAAAAGTTCGAAATTTTGTCCAGCTAGTACATTTCGTGATTAAAATTAACTATACTCAGTTTTTAAGCGAAATAATATTCACTTAATACTTTCATTGTATAAGCCCCATAAACCAGTTTATGCCTCTTCCATCTCTATAATATAGGTAAATATACCTACTCTCTGTTTGCATCATAGATATTAGTATAATAATTTTTTTTTCAGAAAATAGTACTAGACATGCCTTGACATCCACTACTAAGGTGTAGAGTGTTAGTGTCATTAGATGTAATACGGCAAACTGGACAAATAGCTCTTCAACTTTTTGCTTCATTTTATAATAGGCCAATTGTGAATAATTCAAATGAATTTGCTCATGCTGTGGTTAATGCTGAACAAAATACTTGATTAAGTATTATGAATATTACGTATAATTATTACGTGCCTAACTAAATTAGACAAGAACTTCAATATTAAGATGAATAACTTGATTTTTTATCTATCTTCTATATCTATACATATAATAAAATTGTAGAAAAGTGGTGTCTGTACAATGGAAATATATGAAAAAAAAGTAGCAGGGGTTGTTATTATATCGATGCTGAACCCGAGATTGTAATTAAAATTTTTTTTGTCTGTTTGTCTGTTTGTCTGTGTGTTTGTGCACGCTAATATCAGAAACGGCTTATTCGATTTAGATGCGGTTTTCACTAATATATTGTAGTAAGCTTCACTTAACATTTAGTGTTTATTTCATGTCAATCGGTTCATAAATAAAAAAGTTATGTCAATTTAAAGAATCACGGCGAACATTTGTTATAGGTTAGGCATTTCTTTCCTTGATTTTCGGTATACTTATCTTAATTTTTATTTAGGGTTTGTATATAAATATTATAAGTATTTGGTATAGGTTAGGCATTTCTTTTCTTGATTTTCGTTATTAAGTATAAGTTTATTAGCTCAGGTTAGTAATTCATTTTTCTAACAATTCTTTTGTTTTATAAAGTTAGATAAACCAAACGTACTTACTAAACGTTTGGTTTACACGTCTTAACACTTATTACTTAAACTGTGATAATTTTAGACTGTATAATAATCTGTAAGTATTTATAATTTAATTGTTTACGATAGTACGTGTTTACTAAATAACTGTGTGTTAAGTAGTAAGTACAATTTTATTGTAAGAATGCTTCGAAGAAGATCCAACCTCTCCCAATGTAGCAGAAATGCTAAAAGGATGAGATTAGTTCGATCACAGGAATCTGAGGAAGTTCGTGAGGGAAGGCTCTCTGCAACTCGGGAACATCAGGCTAGGTTTCGTGCTGCAGAAACTTCGACTCAGCGGGAATCTCGACTGAGTTCAAATCGTTCTCGAATGGTCGAAGTCGCGAAAAAATTTTTATACTAAGTGGGTCGAGTCATGAAAAAGGTTGAAAAACACTGCCCTACATTAATCCTACTAATCCTACTAATATTATAAATGCGAAAGTTTGTGAGGATGGATGGATGGATGGATGGATGTTTGTTACTCTTTCACACAAAAACTACTGAACGGATTTTGATGAAACTTTACAATAATGTAGCTTTTACATTAGAATAACACATAGGCTACAATTTATAAAGATTTTATGTGATTTGACCACAACATAACGATAAGTATCAAGTAAGTCGGAAAAATTCCTGCCCTCTGAGATCTATCTTTGCGTGCGCTGCCATTTTATTTTTTTTTTGGTTGGGAAGTCATCCAATGATTTCTGGGCGTTTCAGTCTCTTACTGACTAAAACCCACCCGTATTCGTTCCCTTGCCTTGCCAGATGCCACGCTTTCCCCTTGGGACTACCCGCAACCCCGGCAGGCATCGGCCCTAGCGGACCCCGTTAGTTTTGCTGATATCTCTTTGAGGTGCGCGTGGAACACGATGCGCCGTCGACCCGGGCCTGTTCCTTATCGGACGGTGAGCTGCCCGTTGCTCTCCGTCCGCAGGCCCGCGCCTACGGTGGCCGGAAATCGGCTATCAATTCCCGACGCCCGGGACGTCTCCTACGGCGGCGGCGGCTAGGGCTGGTAGGGCGCGGCCTTTGCCACTCCCTCGCGCGCTCCACCTTCTCCTTCGCGAGCATTACTGCTTTGCAGAAGGAGGTGACGGCTTGCCATGCCCTCTCGCTCCGCACCATGGCCTGAACCAGGGCCGTACGCGAGAGGTCACCGCCGCCGATCGCCTCCACGAGGACACGGCGGTGGTCCACCTAAGCCGGGCAGACCTCCACCGTTTGCTGCGTGCGCTGCCTAAACCGTTAGAGTTACATGAAGAAAATGTATTGTGGGATTGTTTGTCTTAAAGAGTTCTAAATAAAAGTCCGCGACAGCATATCCGCGACACCTTTTATGTGGAAGCCTTTATAACCAAAATAGTGAGCAATAAATACAGTTACATTGAATACTTTTTTTACATTGCATATTTTAGAGTATTTAGTTAATTCTTATCAAAATAAATACCTTCATCGCTTTTGGTATTTAATTTAGATAAAGTTTGTCTTTTACACTAAGTAATTTGGACAAATAGTTTAAAAGTTAGAACGATAAGAATGACCTGCGATATTGAGTCGACGGCGCTCAGAACGAGGGTGGAGGGGCGGGCCAGCCAGGGGATGACGCGCCAGAGCGCCGAGTGGAATAATTATGTTCGAGAAATAACGTAAATAACGCAATTAATTGTTTAACTGTCAAAATGAAACCCATTGCTATTGTAAGTCCGACATCCACGCGGGCGAAGCCGCGGGCAGAAGCTAGTCTTTAATATAATTTGAAACTTGTTTATAAGTTGAACAATAAGTCCAATATTAAGATGAACGAGACTGGTCATCTATTATGAGTATAGCCAGTTTATTATGTCATTTGTGTCTTAAAACTAAAAGATTTCTTTGGAATCTCAATTTTCCTCATAAACTCTTAACATCTGCATTGTAAATATTATATCGAGAACGAAGCCAGAAGTATAATAAGTGATCAAACGAACTTACCTGTTGTGAAGTTCGATCATTATTATACGAAGGGCTTCGTTCGAAGATATAGGGACCCTCCCTACCCTACCCCAGAAAAATTGAGATTCTCTTACTCTAAAATAATGACAGATGACGTATAGAGCTGTCATAGGTACACTTGTGCGTTTAGTTTTGCTTTCAGCTCTTAAATATGCGACTGGTGATCGACTTGCGTCAAGGAAGCTGCATTGTAAATATTATATCTTCGAACGAAGCCCTTCGTATAATAATGATCGAACTTCACAACAGGTAAGTTCGTTTGATCACTTATAATATCTTGTCTGTTTACTGAGCACAGAATCGTGATACGTTTGAATTGTATTAATTAATTCATTCCAGCCGTTGCTTTCCAATGCTGCTGTCACACTCAGGCTACTTCGGGCATATAATTATTATTAAACTTCAGTGATTCGCCCTTCGAGATTACACTTATTATTACTTGTAGTAGCACGGACATGTGCTGCCATCTTACACTATTTTAGAGCAACAATTCAAAGATTATTTTATGCGCCCTAATGTGGGTATCTCATACACGTTTTGTGTGGTTGCCATCGAGCACGTAATTTTCTAATCGTAAATTAGATTATTGAGTTTTTTAGATTTTTTAGTGGTATTTCAGTGTATTTCTTAGTGTTGATCATGGGTAAACGAAAACGCTACGACGAGGAGGAGTATTTAGCTCGGAAAATTAGAAAATTGGAGTAAAAGATGGCTCGTGTTCGTCGTAAACAACGGGAACGGAGTTACCACAGTACTAGTTCGAATTTCGAACAGAATCAATAGTGATCAGTACCCAAAATCATTGCAGGAGGCTCCACAAAACGAAGGTCGGTAACATTTTAAATTTCGAATAATGAAAACTTCGCAGTCCTGCGCCGGCGCCAGCTGGCCCTCGCGGCCTTGACCTACTTTTTCTTACAGAACATTTTGTTTGAATTACATACTTATTTTTATTTATTTGGTGCCTAGTGCTTATGAGTTTAGTCTGTAAGGCTAATACCGACCTATAATGTACTTCAGTTCAATCTGTAAGGTTGATCGCTGTATATTAGGTAGCACAAAAATTCTAGAACATATGCCATTCCTATTTGGAACCCGTTTTACCAGAAATACATAGACGAGATTGAGAAAGTCCAGCGTAAGTTTCTACGAGCCATGCATTACAGATGCCACAAAACATATTTGTCGTACTCTCAATTGCTAGAGAAATATAAGCAAGTCAACCTAGAATCTAGACGTAAGTATCTAGAGGCTTCTGTACTGTATAGTATTGTTCATGGAGATTTTGATTCTATCGATCTCACGAGCAAACTATGTTATGCACTTAGAATAATTCTAAGGTTATGCAGTTCCACGCACTGTTAATATTCGTAGTATCCGTGCAGGTACCCTATTTGCCGTAAACACCTGTCGAACTAATTCTGGTTTGCGCTGCCCTATCCGTCGAATGGTTGAATGTTATAATTGTAATTTTATTAATATAGATATTTTTGTATGCTCTAAATCCAAATTTAAATGTAATGTTATGAAAATTATATGTAGCTGACCAGTAATATTATTAGGAATGTAATGTTATCATTGTAAGCTTGTCTAGATTTTATTATTTATTTGTTTTTAGTGTTATGTATTAATTAATGTGTTGTTAAGCAATCATTCAATTAGAATCCCTATTATGCATGATGTAATTAATTCTTATTAATGTGATGTAATTAATTAATTATTTATTACCTATCTAGTGGCACTCATTATCATATTTTCTTGTTAATATGCGGATAATGTAGTGGGCTGCAATATTGTTAATATTTTGTGTTATTTTTTCTCTGCACCAACACATATTGTAGCTGTTTATTGTCCCTGAATAAATAAAATAAAAAATAAAATAAAACATAGTCCGGGAGATTATGTCATGAATTAATACTTTAAAATAAAGGTCTAATGTTTCATTCTAGAGTACAAACCGTGAGTTTGTATCAAGAATTTATAACTGTGCGTAAGATTCTAGAACATAGTTCGGGAGATTATGTCATGAATTTGTACTTACATTTCTATTAAAAAGTGGTTTTCAATTCAAGAGTACCCGTGAGTTTGTATCATGAATTTGTAACTGTGCGTAGGATTCTAGAACATAGTCCGGGAGATTATGTCATGAATTAACACTTTAAAATAAAGGTCTAATGTTTCATTCTAGAGTACAAACCGTGAGTTTGTATCAAATATTTGTAACTGTGCATAAGATTCTAGAACATAGTCCGGGAGGTTATGTCATACATTTTATTTATACTTTAAAATAAAAGACTAATGTTTAATTCTAGAGTACAGACCGTGAGTTTGTATCATGAATTTATTAAAAACTGTTGGTCTATTGTTTGAGAAGCCCCATATGAAGTTAGCTTCACATCCTAAGCTCCCCAATGAACTGATGTCCACGCCGACACCAATTTTAGGCTTGCTTTTGCGCTTGCTTGTGCCGTTGTACCCGAGGCTACTTCCACACCCACTTCCGCGGATGCATCGCCTCTAGAACATGCGTCTACGGAAAGTATCCAAGAGTTAGAGCCTTATATTTTGTGTTTACTTGGAGAAGTACTGATAGTCAAAAATGATACATAGTCAAGATTTATAGTGTTCCTTACCATTTAAAAATTAGCCCCGGCTCCAACACTTAATCCTAAAATCAGAGCAGCGGTTAATGAAGGTCCTTAGAGAGAGACAACATATTGTCTGACAAACAGAAGGTATTACCTTCTACCAACCTTCTACCTTAATCTATGTAGCCAACACAATCACTGCTTGCAACATGAGTCTTGCAAACTGGCTCTCGCGATGAGGACATTAAAATCCCTTAGTGATGCCGCAGATTTTTATGTCACACACATTATAGTGAGACACAAACAAGAAGAAACGTTTTACTGTCATGTGCCTTAACAAAGAAATTAAGGATAATGTGGACCTTAAACGTGATCACTTACTATTCGGTAATGATCTCCAAGACTATTTAAAATACATGAAAGCCATTACATATAAGAACAAGCACAGAGTTAAAATTTACAGCTGCTAAGCCAAAATTGCCACCCAAAAATATGCAATCAAAGGAACCAACGTTGAGGACTTTAAACTGGAGGGGCCTGCCACCGCCGGTCAGCAGTCAGCATCGCCGCATGCCACCGAGACAGACCGTGACAGCTGGTGGTGTTCCGCGGCAACACAACCGGAATCCAGGTTATTAGCCGCATTTAGCCGAAATGGACAATACACAGGCGGGATATCATTGCAGGCGGGTAAAAAGTTCTTTCACCATCATTGGTCGCAAATCACCAATGATCCTGTGATCTTAATCTTTTTTATTAAGATACATATTAATTCTAAGTCTGATTCAGATGAACTGCTCATGACTAAATAAATTAATAATGTTCTTAGTATTGGTGCCATAAGCATGTGTGAACCATGTGATGGTCAAATTTTGTACAAATATTTTCCTTGGTATGAAAACGAATGGGATAAATAAATTTATTTTAAATGTATCTTTAAATAGAATCATCATTGCACCACATTTCAAACTTGAAGATTACATAACTGCTATGAGACTCATTTCAAACAGTTACAGTCACATGTGTTCTATTGACCAGATGCATATTTTTCTATCAATAATCACAGTGAGTCTAGATTTTTATTTTGCAATTTTATTGGTTGGAGAAGCTGTCTGCATTTCAAGTTTTACCATTTGGTATCAATAAAGCTACTTTTGTGTTTACAAACATTATGCGTCCAGTAATGCAATTTCTGCGTAATCGAGGCTTATTGACTGTTATTTTTATCTGTTGTTATTCGGAAATACTTACATGGATTGCAAACATAATTTTGAAATTTCACAAAAATTTCTTCAATCATTAGGTTTCACAGTAAACCTAAAAAGGAGCATTAGTATACCTAGCTGAACTGCAACATTTTTAGGTTTCGTTTTCAATTCCGAGAATCTTACGATTACCTACCTAGCATTCCAGTAGAAAAGAAACGTAGAATTAAGAATGAACTTTTACATTTCTCTAATTTAAAAAGATGTAAGGTATGTAATTTTGCTCACTTGACATAATATCAAGTGAGCAAAATTACATACTACTGTTATTATTAATTTGCTCAGCTACGCAATACGGCTGGCTATACACTTAAACATTTCGAGAGAACTAAGTATCTTAGTTTAAAACAAAATGATGATTACAATCAATACATTGACTGTAACTGTGGCTTAGTAATTTTAACAATTACGCCAGCCCTACTCGATCCAGTGATTATATGTATAAGCTGGAAATATACTCAGATGCGTCTCGAATTGGTTGGGGTGTCAGTTGCTCAGGCTAGACGGACAGCGCCCAGCGGACAATGGTCTAGCGGGGAATTAACTCAACACATTAATTATTTAGAACTGACGGCGGCATTCTTTGTGTTAAAGATCTTCGCCAATGGAATACTTTTGTAACTGTGAAATACTTTTACAAATCGATAATTCTACTGCAATTTCTTATATCTATAGGATGGGCGGCATACAATACGCCCCCCCACATTAGTTCTCTTAGTCGTGACATTTGGCAGTGGTGTGGTGGCAAATTATTTGTTTCTTGGAATAAAGATCAAGAAGCATTTAGGGTAGATGCTTTCACCTTGAAACGGTCCACTTATTTTTTTCTACGAATTTCCTCCGAGTTTAAAGAAAATGATTCTTGATAAGGCTGAAGGTATTGTTGTGGTCCCTCTCTGGCCAACACAGCCTTAAGTATCCACTTTTAAGGAAGTTGGTAATTACTAGTTCAATTGAATTTACACCTAATAAAACATTATTGTCATCCCCGTACCGTGTGGTACATCTGATGAAATGTCTGATGCAGGGATCCGCTTCAGATGCTGCGGATGTTGGCGTCTCTAGCTGGTAGTACTTTAAAAAACAGTATTATTATTATTTGGTTAGACACACTAGCAGCTAATTAGCTGATGCGTGTGTATCAAAACGCTTGGAGATATTTCGTCTATCCAGTCGATTCTACTATAACATTTGTTTTAATCGATGGTTTACCTTCTGCCACGATAAAAACTTAAATTTATTTCAAACATCAGTTGCTAATATGAATAAATATAATAACGAGAAGTTTTTAGTTAAGTAATATCATAGATTTAATCAACCAATATTGATTCTTCCTTATTTCAACGAAAGACCGTGCATTTGTCCTGCTAGAACTTTAAAACAATACTTAAGTGTATCGGCAGACAAGAGAAAACCTAAACGTAACGAAGCCTTTTCAATAATGTAAGCTCACCATCTTTAAGCCGTTGTCAAGTGAAATCATAATTCTGTCTTTAGCGCGCACAGTACGAGACATGCAGCTACATCTGCCGCCAATAGGCTCGGGGTTAGTATAGATATTATTAAAAGAACTGCGGGTTGGACCGGCAGATCAGAGACTTTTATAATAGACAAGTAGCTGCAGATACCTCAGATGCCTTTGCTCGGTCCCTTTGTAGGATGGCCTCGATTAACGAATGATAATAACAATTTTCTCATATTATGTATTTGATGGATGTGCCTATTTGGTTTTAATACCTTGTGTTTTTTATTATATTTCGTAACGTAGGTATATTATAATGTATAAATGTATGTGAATTTGTATTTTTTCCCTAAATAATATATGTAGTTTCCTCTTAACTATTTCGTGAGACTCTAAACATCTACAAGTAATAATAAGTGTAATCTCGAAGGGCGAATCACTGAAGTTTAATAGAAAGTCAAACGAACTTACCTGTAAGTGACGTTCGATGACTATTCAACGATATGATTCGCCCGAGAGATTACACTCCCTCCCTGACCCATCAAGATCCTCCCCTGACTTGCACGAAATAGTGGCTAGCGATGGTCAAAGGGGAAAACGTGTATGAGATACCCACATTAGGGCGCATAAAATAATCTTTGAATTGTTGCTCTAAAATAGTGTAAGATGGCAGCACATGTCCGTGCTACTACAAGTAATAATAAGTGTAATCTCTCGGGCGAATCACATCGTTTAATAGTCATCGAACGTCACTTACAGGTAAGTTCGTTTGACTTTCTATTATAAACTATACTCACAAACCATGTGTATTTTAAGCCATTTAGGAATCCTTCACCGAGGTCCATTCACGCAGTTATTTGAAAAAACAGCGATCTGCTCTGTTCGAGGCTCGTTTATACTCTGGCACTTGTATAATTCGCTGTGCCTGCGCCTGTACAGCTTCATATGGCTGTTGTTGTTGTTGGCGGTTGTTACTTTTATCATCTTGTAATAACTGTTATAATAACCCTATGAAATGTTTAATTGTATTGTTTTATTTTGATCCATCACCTCCTAACGGTACTTTCCAAAATGACATTTTTTTGCTGAAAAAGGCAACACATGGACCCAGCTTATTAGCTATAGATTTATTTTTCACAAAGGAATCGTCATAAAAAATTGTAACGATTTTTGTCCTCGACTTTACAAACCCCGTTGCTTTTTGACATAAAACATTTTATTCTAGTAATTGCCGGCTATAAGCAATAAGATGACATAGTAGAACTCTATTGGTCATCAGGCCAGGCTTCATAGAAAAATGCCCATCATTCTTTAATTCATTGGCAATCTCTTAAAGGGTCATTGTACTTGTTAACAGAAAATTTTGATCTTGACTGAATAGCCACGGGGTCGTTGCCCATTGTATTGCATATAACATATTTTTATAAAGATGGCAGCACTGCCTCTCTGGTTTGGTGACTTTTTGTGTTCTTGCTGTGCAATGTACAATCGTTTTTAAATAAAACTGATTAGTAGATTTTCTCAGTGTTTTTCTCTAAGAAGCCCTAACTTTAATTGGTTATGGGCCCAGCAAACTCTGAAAACTGAAGAACTAAGAAAACAGCAAAGAAGAAGTCATATTTTGCATTTTCGAATAAATCACGCCGTATAACCTCAAAATGGAACGAACTTTGAGTGTGGATAAATTCGACGGAAAAAACTTCAGGCAATGGAAATTCCAGATAAAATGTGCCCTGAAAGCGAAAGGAATCGATATTTCGTTACGAAGAACAGAAGCAAATGCAGATGCATGGCTAAAAAATGACGGCATGGCTATGTATGTTATCACGTCGTCGATGGATTTAAATCAAATAACCCTAATAGAAAACTGTGAAACCGCTTTGGAAATTATGTCGAAATTAGAATCCGTATATGAACAAAAAAGTGAATTGAATAAAATGTTAATTCATGAACGGTTTTACCAGTACAAAATGTTACCAAGTGACAGTGTGGCACAACATATTGCAAAGGTTGAGAATCTCGCCAAACAGCTCAAGGAAAGTGGTGAAAGCATCAGTGACACTGCTATAATCACGAAAATATTGGGAACACTGCCTCCTAAATATAGATCACTTAGGCAAGCATGGATGTCGCTGGATCCTAAAAAACAAAACTTGAACAACTTAACGGCAAGACTACTTGATGAGGAAGCTAATATTACTTGTGAAGAAGAACAAGAAATGGCTTTTTTGGTTGCTAATAATAAACTGAAGAAAGAATCAACCAAAAATGAACCTAGTACAAGTGGTATGAGCAAAGAGAAACCTGCAAAGCATCGTTTTGAATGTTACAACTGCGGAAAAAGGGGGCACTTTGCCAGAGAATGTCGTGCACCAAAGAAAGTACATAAGAAACCAGCTCAAGATAAGAATACCATGCTAGCTTTTAATGTAGCTGATGAGTCAAATATATGCAGTGGTACAGAAGAAGACACCTGGATCTTGGATAGTGGCGCTTCAGCCCATATGACATATAGAAAAGAATTTTTTGAAGAATATACAGCTTGTACTCAGAAATCATTGACATTGGGAAACAAAGAATCCATAGAAGTATGTGGAATTGGAAAAGTTTTAATAAAAAGATGTGTCAATGGACAGTGGGAGTTAAGCATGTTACATGGAGTACTGCATGTCCCTAACTTAAGAAGAAATTTATTTTCTGAAGGCATGGTAACCAGAAAAGGTTATTCCATAGTGAAGAAGGACAGTAGTGCTCTAATATACAATGGTGATGAAGTTGTGATGTGTGCAAAAATGAAGTTGAACAATTTATATGAGCTGGACATTGAAACAGTTGTTCCTGATACATGCAACTTAGTGCAGAAAAATAAAAGTGACATTAAAAAGTGGCACGAGAGGTTAGGACATTTAAACTTTAAAGAAATAAAAAAAATGAGCGTGAACAATATAGTTGAAGGTTTAAATATTGAAAAAAGTAATGAAACTGACTTAGTGTGTGAAGCATGTGCTTATGGGAAACAATCTCGGTTCCCATTCAAGAAATCAAGTCGGGCAGAACTACAACCTGGTGACCTAGTATACAGTGACGTCTGTGGTCCAATGAGTCATACATCGGTTCAAGGTATGAGATATTTTTTATTATTTAAGGATGCAGCAACCAGCTACAGACATGTATACTTCATGAGAAATAAGAGCGATACACTTGAATATTTCAAGAAGTATAATGCTATTGTGAAAAACAAATATATGCATAGTGTAAAAGCCTTGCATACAGATAATGGATGTGAATACATTAATAATGCATTTAAAGAATATTTAGGTAAAGAAGGAATTGTTCATAAATGTACTGCTCCATATACCCCAGAGCAAAATGGGCGTGCAGAAAGAGAAATCAGAACAATCGTAGAAAGCGCTCGATCCATGCTGTATGCACGTGACGTTTCTTTGGATTTGTGGGCAGAAGCCATAAATTGTGCAGTTTATTTGCTTAATAGAACCTCATCTAGCCAAACATCAGACAAAACGCCATCAGAGTTGTGGAATGGAGTCAAACCTATTTTGGAACATGTAAGAGTATTTGGTAGTGAAGGGTATGTACATATTCCTGATCAGTTGCGGACCAAATTAGAAAAAAAAAGTGAAAAGATGATATTGGTCGGATATGATAATACCAATTACAGAATGTTCAACATGAAAACAAAACGAATTAAAGTATCAAGAAATGTTGTTTTTGATGAGAATAAGTTTCCTGAACAAAGACAGAATATAGCAAAAATATTCATAGAAGAAAGTGATGTCCAACAGGATAACTCTGAAGTCATACTCGAAGACAGTCCTGTATTAAGTGATAATTCTTTAAATGAAAACTCACTGAATGAGAATGAGGAAAGTATGCTCAGTTGCAACGATGATGATCCTGATTATGAACCATCACAGATCCTCGATGATTCACCACGTGATTAAATCAATATGAGACCAAGGAGAAATTTGAATTTAGAAGCCAATTTAGTGGAATTTGTATTACCATCATCATTTGATGAGGCAATGAAGAGTTTGCAGAGGAATGATTGGTTGCAAGCCGTTACAGAAGAACTAAATGCTCATGATGAGAATCAGACTTGGACCCCAGTGAAGCGAGCTGGACAGAGAACACTCACAGCCAAGTGGGTATTTTCCATTAAGAGGGGCGACGATGGAAAAGTAAACCGTTATAAGGCTCGATTATGTGCACGAGGATTCAATCAAGTCGCTGGTATTGATTACCACCAAATATTTTCCCCTACCACAAGGTATGATTCAATTAGAATTATTTTTAGTATTGCAGCTAAGTATAACTTAGAAATCCAACAATTTGATGTCAAAACAGCTTTTTTGAACGGGGACCTGGAAGAAGAAATTTATTTAGAAATTCCTGATGGTGTGCCTGTTGACAAAAGTAATGTTTTGAAATTGAATAGATCACTCTATGGTTTAAAACAGTCGTCAAGGTGTTGGAACAAAAAGTTTACTGAATTTTTAAAATCATATGGTTTTGTTCAGTCACAAGCTGACTACTGTGTATATGTTAGAAATGTTGAAAGTATCAAGGTTATACTGATAATATATGTTGACGATGCTCTCATTATATCATCATGTAAAAAGATAATTAAAGACATAATTAGTTTCTTGAATCAGGCATTTAAAATTAAGGAATTGAATTTATCATATTTTGTAGGCATTGAAGTATTAAAGTCTGATAACTGTATATGTTTACATCAGCGAGAGTACATAGATCAAATTGTTAAAACTTTTAATATGAGTGAATGCAATCATGCATCAACTCCTGCTGATCCAAATGTTATTATATGTAAAAATCTTGAGGAAACTCCTGTGAAATTCCCTTATAGGGAAGCTATTGGTTCACTGTTGTTTCTATGCTCAGTGTCCAGACCTGATATTTCATATGCAGTGAACATGTTGAGTCGATATATTAATAATCCTAGTCAACAGCATGTTAATGCAGTGAAGCGTGTAATTAGATATTTCAAAAAATGTTTGTATTAGGTATGGAGAAAGCAATGATCTTATCGGGTACTCCGATGCTGATTTTGCAGGTGATGTGAATACTCGAAAGTCCACTACTGGGTATATATTCTTAATGAATGGTGGGCCAGTAACATGGTTGAGCCAAAAGCAAAAGACCATTGCTCTCTCTACCACCGAAGCAGAATTTGTTGCAGCCTGCGAGTCTGCAAAGGAAATACTATGGTTACAGCAATTGTTGTTGGACTTGGGTGAAAAGTGTGATTGTATGAAGCTATATGTTGATAACCAGAGTGCCATTAAGTTAATTAATAACCCAGTTTTTCACAAACGAACCAAACATATTATAGATGTCAAATACAATTTTATTCGGGAGAAAGTGGAGAATGGTTTGATAAATATATCCTATGTCCCAAGTAAGAATCAGCTTGCTGATATATTAACAAAGCCATTGCCCACTCAATCTTTTGTTTTTCTAAGAGAACAGATAATGGATAAGCTGTAGGTAATAGTGTGATGTTTTAAGTATAAAATATGTTTTGCTCACAGGATGTAAAATTTTAGTGGGAGTGGTAACTTGTTAACAGAAAATTTTGATCTTGACTGAATAGCCACGGGGTCGTTGCCCATTGTATTGCATATAACATATTTTTATAAAGATGGCAGCACTGCCTCTCTGGTTTGGTGACTTTTTGTGTTCTTGCTGTGCAATGTACAATCGTTTTTAAATAAAACTGATTAGTAGATTTTCTCAGTGTTTTTCTCTAAGAAGCCCTAACTTTAATTGTACTCATCATTATGAACAACTTTCACTATGGGACCAACACTGAAATCGTGAAAAAAAATCCGCTGTTCCCTACATTTGACATATTATTTTGCAAGAATAATAGACTCTCAGACTCAACGTAAAGGGACTCGACATAGAGGGAAACAATCATTTTGACGAGCTAGCGAACATAAAATGTAGATTGTTTTTTCGCGATTTCAGTGTTGGTCCCATAGTGAAAGTTGTTCATAATGATGAGTACAATGACCCCTTAAGAGATTGCCAACGAATAAAATTTCATCCTGTACAGTTTTCAGACCAGATAGTAGTTTAGTCTAGAGGCGTCCTAGTTGTATTCCGTCCCTACATACTTACTTACGAAGTGTTTACTGTCTCAGTGGTTGTCAGTGCGCTTGCAATCGTTGTGTCGTAAGTTCGTAATTCGTACATGCATACCGGTAGCGCATCATGGTGGGTAGAGGAAGGGGAGGAGTGACACTGACAATGAACAGACAAAGACATTAAATAACATTTTATTATTAGAGTAAGTTAAACGCGAACGTCGCAGTCGCACTGTGTCATCATCACACACTCACATCGGCACAGCGGGTGCGGTGACGAGCGGCGGAGCGTCCCGGAAGCTATACGCGAACGTCACCGTCGCACTGTGTCATCGTCACACACTCACACCGGCACAGCGGGTGCGGTGACGACCGGCGGAGCGTCCCGGAAGCTATACGCGAACGTCACCGTCGCACTGTGTCATCGTCACAGTGTGTGACGATGACGTTCGCGTAGCTCGGCGGTGCGGTGTCCCGGACGCTTCATCGCTTACATTATGTACTATACAATAATTACCTAATACTTATTTTATTTACAAAAGTTTTAATTAATATTACACCATAATTCGAAGTGACCGTCCAAGCCGTAATTCATTAGGCCTTAACGAGGGCGAGATTAATATTTATATATTATATTTACAGGAAATATTATTAGTGGAACAATATTTTCTTATGAAAGTTTTATCAGATAGTTTTATTAACTGCCGTAGTACCGGTTTTATTAACAAAACACAGATCTCGATCAACATGTTCATTTACACGAACTCCGACTCACACCGAAGAGAGAGCATTCCAGAAAAGTTCCATGTTTGAGCAACACAAGGCGCGACACTCTACGGAGCGAGCGAGGCGCGCGAGGAGATATGTGCGGCGGCGGGCGGCGCGCGCGTGCGCTGTTAGAAGTGCGCGCGAGCGCTCCCGTTCCAGCGCGCTTCCGACGTGCTCGTGAGCTCGGTGACGGGCGCCGGGTAGTACACGGTGGGCGCGGGCAACGGCGCCCGCCTCGTCCGACTGGCGCCGCCACTCGGTATGCTGGCGCCGCGTGAGCTCCGCACCTCTGAGCGCCGCAGCGTTCCGTTGCGCGCGAGCCGCAGCGACACGCGCTCACCGCACGACGCGAACGAGTCGTCGCGCGTGTGCTCTGGTGAGTCACGAGTACCTCCGCGCGTGCGCATACCTCCCGCGCAGAACATTTTCAAGAACACACGTTTGAACTTCTCTCCAAATATTACGTAGATGACGAAATTGACACTGCTGTTGATAGTGACCAGCAGGTTGCTCGTCTTGACAAGCGGGTCTAGCTTGTCGAATTGGTCGCCCAGGAACACTTCAAACGAGTTGGTGACGAGCGGCAGCAGGTTGCACAAGAAGAACACCAGCACGACCACCAGCAGCATGGTGGCCAGGCCGAGCTCGCGGCGCTGCACGCGCGAGAGGCGCGCGCGCTCGGCCTGCGCGCGCCGTACCTGCCGCACGATGCACGCGTTCAGCGCCGCCAGGGCCGAGAACGGCACGATGTACATCACGATCATGTACAAGGAGTGGATGTACACCACGACGTAGGAGGCGGTGCGGAAATCCTGGTCGGCGGTCACGCAGTACACTGGCTCGCCGTCCACGAAGCGCTCGATCACCTCCGCCTCGAAGAACTTGGGTGCGTTGTAGGCGAAGGCGAAGGCGGCCGTGCCCAGCACGTACCAGCGCGCGCGCGATGACGTGCACAGCGCCTTGGCGCGGAACGGGTGGCACACCGCCACCCAGCGCTCCACCGTCACAATGAGCGTGAGGTACACGGACATGGTCTGCGCGGCGTTGGCGATGGGGTACGCGTAGGGCGTGATGTGCGGGCATACGTGGTAGTAGTAGTAGCGCAGGTGCCCCGTGTACGGGAACACGGCCGTGAGTCCGAACAGCAGCACGGAGGTGAGGATGAGCACGGTGTCGCAGGCGGCCAGCCCGACCAGCAGGCAGTTGATGGACGAGCGCATCTGCGGGCGCGACAGCACCAGCACGGACAGCGCGTTGCCCAGCAACCCAGCCGCGCCAATGGCGTTGAGCAGCACGCCGTGCACCACGAAGCGGAACAGCTGGTCGGCGGGCTCCACGCCCAGGTCAGACTCGCAGCCCTCGTCCGAAGCGTTGCTCATGGTGGGGGGGCGGCATGGGCGCGCATCCCCCCGCCCTCAGCACCCGCCACCCGCGCCGCCCACCTGCAGACAAACAAACGCACACTTTGTAATTAATAAGCCACATAAAAACCTAAAAAGAATATAAACCGGCCAAGTTCGTGTTGGTGAAGGATTTCCTAGTCGGACTGAATATTTAGGCATGTGTGAGATGTTGTCTTATATAAGGGTATGTATAAACTTATTTTACTTTGTTATAGATGTCGTGGCCAGATCTTGGAATTGATCATTTCATGAAATGAACGACCATTTCATGAAATGGTTGTATTTCATGAAATAGAACATCGACCGCTGGCCACATCATGATGTGGTCTGGTCAGATCATTGAATACTTAATGTTAAACGCACGACTACTTCATGATGTGGCCAAACAGGGTCTCCCATGTTTCACCTAAAAAATATTGACAAATTATCACTTCCCAAACAATTTTCCGCTTAATTTTATTTGCCAAATTATTACTTAGCAAATAAACTCTTCACAAATAATTGTAACGCAAACCTGTTTGGCAAGTGAAAGTAACAATAACTTGCTTACCAACTAGTACTTTTAGCAATTTTAATTTAGTCAAATATTTCAGTTGGTATACATTTTTACGCAAAATAAAATAAGCCAAAAATTTAGTTTCGCCAGTTTTCAATTTACGAAAAAAATACGTTACGATGTGGGTGTAGTAGGGTGGGGAAACACCATGGGACACCTTCAGGGCATAGTCCTTGACCTTGATGTTATTGACCCAGAGGTCAAGGTCTAAATTCTGAAAGTCAAGATCCGTGATTCTCAGGAGCAATAACAGGTCAATATCATGGTTTGTGACCTTGAGGTCAAGGACAAGTGACTATGAAGTCAAGGTCAAGTGATTCTGAAGATCATGATACTTTGGAGTTTAAGGTCGAATGCCTTTGGAGGTTATGGTCAAGTAACCTAAGAGGTCAAGGTCGACTGACCTTCGAGGTCAAGGTCGAGTGCCATAAGACATTAGAGGTCAAGATCGAGTAACGTTGGAAGTCAAGGTCGAGTGACCTTGGAGGTCATGGTCAAGGGAACTTGGAATGTCTTTGTGATTCCATTGCCCTGACACTACCAACCCCTTGACTTCCGAGTGCAAAAGCAGTATTTTCTTATATCAAAGACAATTAAAAATTAGAATCATCATATCGTAAAAAGTTCACACAAACATGCAAACAAGCATACAAGCAAGCATGCAAGCGATCATGCAACAAGCAGCAGGCATGGTTTCCGTCACGGCTCAGGCGCTGCGGGGCTCCGGCGGTCCCACGCGGGCTTATGGTCGCAGATGGTTATAACGCTCACCACCACAGCTTCGGCTTGCTGACCGGCTTCGCCGGCCAGCCTCAGCCGCGGCGGCGGGCCTTCAAACCACCTGGAGCAGGTTGGTCAGCTCGTGGGCTGCCTCGCCCCTCCGCACCTACGCGGGTTTAAATTACACTCTAGGGGTAGGGCAGACAAGACTACGTGGAGTCGGTTTTGCAGCGATTCGTTTCTGTGTATTTGTTTTACGACAAACAGTTGGTCGGAGAAAAAAAATACCAAGACGCTTTTAGCCTTATACATGTAAAGAAAATGTATTTACTTTTGTAGCTATTAATACTTTTTGCCTACACTACAGAGATGCTCTATGGCAGTTAGCACGGATGTCTTTGGATATGTCAAAATGACTTAGAAAACCATTTAGTTGTTAATATTAGTTTATTTTATTTTAAGAAGAATCGATTTAGGCGTATTATGTAACTTTTAATGTCGTTTCTTTAATTACAGGTAGGTACCTATTTTTGATCAAGATTTACCAATCAATATTTATACAGATGCTTCTTTAGAAGGAGTCGGAGCCATTTTGAAACAGACACAGCCTGATGGAAAAGAGAAACCAGTGGCTTATTTTTCAAAAAAACTTAATGAAGCTCAAAAAAAGAAGAAAGCAATATACTTGGAATGTTTAGCCATAAAAGAAGCCGTGAGATATTGGCAATACTGGTTAATAGGAAAAGCATTTACAGTCTATTCAGACCACAAACCACTAGAAAACATGAATCTAAAATCTAGAACAGATGAAGAATTAGGTGATTTAACCTATTATTTATCGCAATATGACTTTACAATAAAATATACACCAGGAAAAATGAATTTAGAAGCAGACTGTCTAAGCAGAAATCCAGTATTAGCATCAGATGATAACAGAGATGAACAATTAAAAGTTGTTAACTTGATAAAACTAGAAGATATTAAAATAGATCAAAATAAAAATGAAGAAATACAAAAAAACAAAAACAAGTTAATTGAAAAACACAGTGTATACTTAAGAAAGGACAGGGGAAAAGAAAAAGTTATTCTGTCAGAAGAGTTTAGCATCAAACTCATAAAATATATACATGAATACCTATGCCACATTGGAATTAGACAAATGCAAATAATGATAAGTCCAGTTTACACTGCCAAAAATTTGACAAAAAATATAAAGAAAACTTGTAGAAACTGTGAAATTTGTATAAAAAATAAATCAAGAGGACTCGATCGGTTTGGATTGATGTCTCACCTAGGTCCGGCCACAAAGCCTTTCGAAATAATCTCTATAGACACAATTGGAGGTTTTTGAGGTTCAAGATCAACAAAAAAATATCTGCATCTGCTAGTAGATCACTTTACTAGGTACGCATTTATTCTCACCTCTAAGACGCAAAGTGCCAATGATTTCATGAAATTAGTCAGGAATATTGCAGAAACGGAGGAAATTGGTATGCTTCTCTCCGATCAGTACCCGGGAATTAATTCGAAAGAATTTAAAGAATTCTTAAATGGCAAGCAGATACCGATGGTCTTCACAGCAGTCAATGCACCATTCTCAAATGGCCTAAATGAGAGGTTGAATCAAACTTTAGTTAACAAGATCAGATGCGAAGTAAATGGACCACAAAGAAAGAGAGCCTGGGCAACAATCGCTCAAGAATGCGTCAATAAATATAATAAAACGAATCATTCGGTTACTGGCTTTACACCAAGTTATCTTCTATATGGTACAGATTTCAACATTTTACCGAATGAATTGAAACAAGAAAGATCAAACAATGACTGGATTAGAGATAGAGAAACAGCACTTGAAAATACAATGAAATCACATAAGTATAACAAAATACTATTTGATAAAAATCGTAAACACTATGAATTTAATATAGGGGATATGGTTTACGTGGAAAATGGAAACAAATTAAATAGGAGAAAATTAGATGAACTGAAAATTGGCCCCTATGAGATTCTAGAAAAAATTTCAAACTCTATATACAGAATAGGAACAAGACACAGAAAAAATGAATCAAATCTTTTCCATATCACAAAACTTATTCCAGTTCCTGCAATCGGAAATAAAGAAGTTATAATAGAAGGGGAAGACTAGTTTAGTACGAAAATTTGTTGTAAATTTTCTACTCTAAGGGGGGAGATGTAAAGAAAATGTATTTACTTTTGTAGCTATTAATACTTTTTGCCTACACTACAGAGATGCTCTATGGCAGTTAGCACGGATGTCTTTGGATATGTCAAAATGACTTAGAAAACCATTTAGTTGTTAATATTAGTTTATTTTATTTTAAGAAGAATCGATTTAGGCGTATTATGTAACTTTTAATGTCGTTTCTTTAATTACAGGTAGGTACCTATGTTTTTTATATACAGACACCTAGTACCTACATAATTTTAATGAACTTAAATGTTATTTGGTATAAATTGGATATTAATTAAATTTCTTTAATTACAGCAACACATTGGGGTTTTATTGGTACGCCTCTTCGATAAGAAATATCTTATATACATAATTAGGTGTTATAATTAAACGACTGAATCAAGAGAATAAACGATCTGGGAAAATATTATTTTTTTGCTATTACACCCAAAAGGCAAAATAAACCCTTAATCTAACCTAACCTAACACTGTTGGAACTGAATAACCCCGGGACAGATTTTGATGCGCTTTGGCATGAGTAAAGGGAGAAGCAATGTCTTCAAAACTACAATGGTGTTAACCGTAGCCGAGCTGGGTGTAGTAGCGGAGCTGCGTGTATATTTTCGAATCCGTCGCCGCTGGACTTATTTAGGGAGGCTGGAAGAGGGCGTTATCCGCCCTCCACCGACGCCCGCTGCGCCTGCTGCGGGCCGGGTGAGTGGACGAGATCTCCCTCTCCCTTTCCGCAGCCTCCTTCTGCGAGATGACTGTCTCGCAGAAGGAAACCACCCCGTCGTCCCACGACTCGGCACTCCCGACCATCGAACGAACGACGCCCGGCAGTGACAAGTCGGCTCCAACTTCTGAAACGAGGGCACGGCGCGGCTCCTCCCACGCGGCACACTCCGCCAATGTATGCCGCGCCGTGTCCTCCCGACAATGGACGCAGTGGTGACACCGAGCGTCCGGCTCCTTGTTTATGCGACACAGGTGCTTCCCGAAGCAGCCATGCCCCGAGAGCACCTGCGTCACCCGAAACGACAGGGAGCTGTGCCTCCTCCCGAGCCAGTCATCGAGCAACATAACCTAACCTAACCTAACATAGTCGGAACTAAAGAACCCCGGGACAGAATTTGATGCGGCTTGGCCTGAGTAAAGGGAGAAGTACTGCCTTCAAAACTACAGTGAGTGGTATGAACTGTGGCCGTAGTGGGACCAGCTCCTATATATTTTTGCCCACTATCCTTTAGGTATAAAGATTGATAGTAAACTAACATGGAAACCACATATCGAAGAAATTTGTCTAAAATTAAATAAATCTGCATATTACAGCATTACGCTGCCGGTCTAGCCTCTTTTGCAGTCGGAAAAGTTTCGTAAGCTATTCTTTACCCGACTGCCCCAGAAGGAGGGTAATGTTTTTCGAGAGTATGTATGTATGTATGTATGTCTATTTCTTTGGCACGCTCTGTAGCCTAAACGGCTTGATGGATTTTAACATAGGAGGTGTCGTTAGATTCGTCTTAATCGTAGAATTGACATAATATTAATGTATTGCATCTGCAATTACAAAAAAAAGAGAGGGAAAGGTTTTTTTTTTTTAATTCAACAATTTGAATTCGGTATCAAATAAAAGCTGGTAATGAGTCCAAAAAACAAAAAACCCGACTGCAAAAACACATAACTGAAAAGAGAAAAACAAGCATTATAATCTATAGAATTTTGGTATCGCAGGCGGGGACAATAATAATATAACAATAATAACCGGAAATATGGTGTACCTAACTTTTGTTTGTCCCCGCCTGCGATACCAAAATTGAAAAATAACTTTATTTCGGAAGTCGGTAACAAAAAACAAAAAAACAAAGACACAGACACAGACTTCCGAAATAAAGTTATTTTTCACTTTCTAGTGTCTTTCTTTTTGGAAGCCGGTTGTATTTTTTGTAAAACGTTTTTATCCTTGTAATTTTCTCTGTATCAGTAATAAACTTAAAAGAAACTCAGTTAAGTATACTGAGCATGTTGAAGGCTCAAAGTTACAACAAAATGTGGAAAACTTGTTGCATTTCACTAGTATCCAAGGCGTGCCGGGCGCGGCGGCGAAGTAAATGAAATATTCTTCTACACCTATATTTTAACACAAAAACATTTATTCATTCAAATTAGACAATTTCTTTACACATCTTTATGTATTTTTATAGCGCCTCTGTTGTTACTTTCACGAAAGTATTAAAAAAATTCATAGTGTTAAATCTTGTACGTTATGGTACGGAACCCTTCGTGTGCGAGTCCGGCTCGCACTTGACCGATTTATTTTTTAACCCATGAGCGCGTAAGTCGGCCTTAGCCAGTTACTTGGTATTCTCAGTTATTGGCGTTGAGGTATAGTACAATGATATGTTATTGGTGGGTAACTACAGCTAAATACTCTTTGCAAGTTCAGACGACACCATGTCAAGCTGGTGGCGTAGTGGAGCAGTGGTGGCGCAATGGTACCGGCCGCGAATGACGGGTTGTTGTAGGTCGTGGGTTTGAACCCTGACAGGCACTTTGTGTGTATTAGGTATATCATCACCACTGCTCTCAAAACGGTAAAGTAAAACTTCGTGAGGTAACCGACAAGTTCTAGAAAAAAAAATTCAAAGACATGTCATTGTGACATCTACCAACGACAACTTTTTATCTTCTTATTTTTGGTACTTGTGAGCATTCCAGTTAAGTTGTACTATAGGGTATAGCACTCATATACAATGTCGCCCATGCGCATGTGACCGCCCGTAATTTTCTGAATATTCATGAAAAAATATCGAAAATAAACTTCAAAAGGGGGGGTCTATCTATAACATTTTTCATGTTATTCAATTTTTAATTTTTTAAAGATTTGCTTTCTGTTTTTTGACACATCTCCGAAGTTTATGGGTCGATTTGGATTCTGTTTATTATTTCCAAAAGCTTGAGTTATTTTAACAGGTTAATTAAAATTTTTACAAAAAATTATCGACTACGAAAAAAAAAACGGAATCGAAGTCATTTTTTCGGTAAAAAATTGTGTATTTATTTTAAAAAAACTAATGAAAAATGTTATAGATAGACCCCCCCTTTTGAAGTTTATTTTCGATATTTTTTCATGAATATTCAGATAATTACGGGCGGTCACATGCCCATGGGCGACATTGTATAATACACTTAAATACGGGATAGATGCGCCACTCAGGTTCCCGTTTTGTGAAAACTGAGGTTCCTGATTACAGAGATGGCACTACATGTCGTCTTCCCTTCGCTTGCGCTCACTAGATGGCGCTTTTGGGAGTTTTTGTTTCTAGTATTAAATCCTTATTATTGAAGAATGATTATGTTATGATTTGTGTGGAATAAATTAATTCATAAGACATAAGTTATGAATTAATTTATTACACAAAAATACATAACACATTTTCACACCTTAAAAATCATCCTTCGAAATCTTAAAACTAGAGATGACATCATCAAGAGCCATACCAATAAATGAAACTGAATAAAATGGTAGATATAAATGAAAGGGAGAAGTAGGGTTAATCATTTATAACATATATCAAGAAAACAAGCACAGTCCTAAATCGTACAAGAACACAAAACGGTCACCACGAAACAACGAACGAATCAGAGTTAAAGCAATAACATAGATATTGCCTGGTCTTTGACTAAATAACACAATCACACCAACCACACCCACTTTTAATCCTGTGCATAATTCTAAATTTTTAATTATGCATACTATTGTATTTAACAAAAGCGAAAACTGAGATGGATTTAGAATTTTTACAAACGTCAAACGGAAACGACAATTTTTTTTAAGCTATTGCATAGCTTCTATCTTCTAGGATCTTCGCTTTACGAGCCGCGAGACTAAGCGGACGTGTGTTTGTATTTACTAAGAATAATGAAAATAAACAATTACAACAAATATTATATTTGCGCCGTCAGTAAAAAGTAAAGGGTGTCGCGTGTGACTTGTAGGTTTTTTACCGACTTTCAAGAGTGTTTTTGCCGTGGTTGCAAGATGGACTAGATAAAGAAGGATGCCCATTTATGGCCCGAGAACGCCCACCAATTTACGTTTATGTAAAAAAAACATCGTTATTTCTAGTTATCTAACAAGATATTCATTTATCCGAACAAGATGGGAACATTTTTGCACAAATAAAAAGTACCGAAACGATAAATACGTCAAAATAATTCCCTTGTGGATAAAATCAGCAGTGTTGCCAATAATTATTAATTCCGTTCACGAAATAATCGATTATGTTTTCATGGATGTTTTACTTATAATATCAGATCCGTAATGCTTATTATTCGATGTATTCAAACAAATACGGTGTTATGTTTTTACTATTGATACTAAATGAACAAGCGAATTGATAGTTGATATAATAATGAATGCATAGGATCATAACAAAAACGCTACTACACATTTTAATTACATATAATTCTTTAGCTGTTCAGCACAATAAAGATAGAATATGTTAAAGAAAACATATTTACAAAGACGTTCATAACTTCTTAACCTTTAAACTCCAGAGGCAGCCGCAAGGCTGCCGCAAACTATTTGTCCTTCAAACCCCGAGGCGGACATACGGACGACGCAGGTACACACGGTTTAAATCTCTATTTCTACTATGAAATTAGGGCTAAACTGGTCGGTGAGCAATTTAACTCTATGGCCTGACGGATATTCTCGTCAACTAAATCATTTAATTATTAAATTCCCGTTCGTCCCACCAGGGGGACGACGGCAGTGGGACGAACGGGAATACACCCTTTTTTAACGATTTTTATCATAAAAACCAATATCCAAAAATATCAATAGCCAACATTGGAAAAAAATGTTGAAACTGACTGATGTCGCACGTCACACGCAGGTAAAACGTTATAGTCACGAGTGCGCGCTCGGCATCGTATTTCGTTATTTTTTATTATTTTTGTGTGTAAATCGACGGGAAGTGTATTTCCATAAGTAGTTTTTACATACATCGTGGTAGATAAATATTTGCACTAACTAGCATCGTTTATTAAATACCTATTTTGATCCGACCAAAAAAAACGTCGGGAACCCGTGAGTGAAAAAGTGAATGTGATTATTTTGAGTTTTGTGTGTGTTTTGTGTCGTGTAATCGCTGGTAAGACTTTATTTTATTTTTTAATATTAGGTACTTAATCGTTTTATTATTTGAACTAAAATACACTGTTTATCCATTTTTTTTTTACCAAATAATGTTACGTCATCAGAGTTGACGTCGTTAAGATTAAAGAGTCACAGTGGCGATTATAATTTTGTATTAAAATTAGGATTCGATAAAAAAATCGATATCGATCTATCAATTTTTTGTGTGTGGTGTGGCAACATTGAATTATGCCGGCCGGCTGTCAAGTCAATGTCAATGTCAAATCACAAATCGACTTTCTTTGTTTTCGTTTGCATAACTTTATTTTCTTGCGAATTTGTTATTTTAACCATCGAATACGCTTATTAAATGGACTCCGAAGATTCTTTGAACCCTGAGCCCTGACGACCACGGCCTGAACATGGATTCCGCTCCCGCTTCTAACGATAACCTCAGCACGAACTTTGACTCGATATCCACAAATTATGAAGACCCCGGCATTGTCGCTGGCCCGAGTACTTCCGTTCCCTAAGTAATTCATTCAAAAGGTCATTTACGCTGTGTTAATTGTGGTTTAAACGTCACGAGAATACGAAGGCATTTCTTGGAAATAGCAGAAAGAGCAAAATGTTATACAACAATTCGACACAACAGGTCAGTATCATGTCTTCCTCTGAGAAATGATTTTTAAATAAATAGACAGAGTACTATCAAAGTTAGTGTTGTTTTAGGATATCTAATAATTATGACTTGTTTATTAGGTACAAGTGTCGAGTGACAGTTTAGTGTGCGAACAACAAAATGTACAGATCATGGACAAGTGTGCATCAGCTGCGTGCGGCAGATTGCTTTTGAGAATAAGATCACATACACTCAGGTCTGATTCTCCACATGAACAACTCGAAATGATTGCCTGTCAGATTGTACCAAGAGCGGTAAGTTATCAACAGTTTAGAATTAATACAAGCGTAGTTCTGAGATTTGATACTGACATACTTCTGAGTCTATAGTGTAATATTCAACTTCTTTCGTGTCCGCACAAGTTATATTTCACATAGTACAGATTGTCTAGAAACTTGAGAAAGATTGTTTAGAAATTAATTAATAATAATATAAAATGTGATAGATATTTTTTTGATTGTGTATTTATTTGTACCAAAACCACAGTAATTCACGTTTACTGTCTTTATGCACTGAGCTTTAATTTTTATTATTATTTCAGTTGCCATCATCATCTCGTTAGAGCAGTTTAGAGCAGCATCATGTTCAACTACAGAACCGGAATCTGAACCATCCAGTCTGCCTATGGAGCAATTTGAACCATCCAACCTACCTTCGGTGCAATCTGAAGTAGCTGACAGTGCATAGCAAGCGGGACAACAAAGCTTGAACACATCCAACAGTATACTGCTGCCTTATTATGTAAGAGCACCAAACACTCAAAATCAATGTTTCTTTCCTGGCTGTAACAAGACCAATCGGCTCGCTGTCCCATCAGCACTGCGGGTACATCTTTTTTGTAAGTACAATTACTATGTACCGCCGGATTGTAGAATCTGTTATTACCATTTAAGTAGTACCTAACCCCTGGAATCTACTTTTAGAATCAATATATAATCATATTAAAACATTTAGTGCAGCACAAATTGAAGATTTTGCCTCATTGAAAAAAACGATTTTATCTAAATAACCCCAACTTTTTTCTAAACCAAGACCTTGACCGTTTCATTATTTAAATCGCATATTATCCTATCCATATACTTTGAATTGTGTGCACTTGAGGCCGAAGTGTCTATGGAGAGTTGGCATTCCCCTTTTATAAACAATAACAAATAAAGTGTTTCTGGTAGTATGTCTCAACCAGGATCGAGCCCGTTTGGTCGTAGCCAGTTACTACGGCACAGTCCTCCACCGACAACAAAGCTTGAACACATCCAACAGTATACTGCTGCCTTATTATGTAAGAGCACCAAACACTCAAAATCAATGTTTCTTTCCTGGCTGTAACAAGACCAATCGGCTCGCTGTCCCATCAGCACTGCGGGTACATCTTTTTTGTAAGTACAATTACTATGTACCGCCGGATTGTAGAATCTGTTATTACCATTTAAGTAGTACCTAACCCCTGGAATCTACTTTTAGAATCAATATATAATCATATTAAAACATTTAGTGCAGCACAAATTGAAGATTTTGCCTCATTGAAAAAAACGATTTTATCTAAATAACCCCAACTTTTTTCTAAACCAAGACCTTGACCGTTTCATTATTTAAATCGCATATTATCCTATCCATATACTTTGAATTGTGTGCACTTGAGGCCGAAGTGTCTATGGAGAGTTGGCATTCCCCTTTTATAAACAATAACAAATAAAGTGTTTCTGGTAGTATGTCTCAACCAGGATCGAGCCCGTTTGGTCGTAGCCAGTTACTACGGCACAGTCCTCCACCGACGCCTACTGCACCATTACCCCCGAGGGACCCAAACCCACCAGTACCCGATGAGAATGAATTGCCGCGTGAAGTTATCAGTACGCCTGAGATCCAGAAATGGTTAGGATCTATTGATACGATTTTGAACGAAGTCTGCACTATTGTCGGTGAGGGGAAAATGAACTCAGACCAGAAGCTTCGTGTCTCCAATCTTTGCCGGAAGGTCTCAAGTGGGACTTCTCAGATGGCCGTCTTATACCAATCGTTGAAGCAAAAAACAATCCAGACCCATACCACAATCCAGCACCTACAGGTTCACCAGAACGTTGTGAACTCTCTCCAGCAGTTCAAAGAAGTCGTAGAAACAAAGCTGAACCCGTCAGAAAATACTTCTTATGCTAGCTTGGTGAAGAAAGGTTCCGATAATTTCGTCCGTCCTGCAAATTTGAGATCAGTCGCCATCTATCCCAGCGATAAGACCAAAAACATTAAACATTAAACATTGTAATGATTTAAGCTTTAATTTTTAATAACAATGTTGTGCATGCCTGTAAGTGATATATTTACACAGTATTGAAGATTTGTGATAACCTATTGTTTATTCTTGTAAATATGTCGTTGGTGTGCCTTGCTCAATAAATAAATAAATAAAACGAGTGACGACACCAAGTCACTTGTTCAAAAGATAATCTCCCCCGAACAACTAAAGCTCCATGTCCGTGGCCTGAGAAAAGTGAAAAATGGGGGCGTTTTGATTAGCACCGAAAACAAAGGCGATATTGACAAGCTAATGAGTTCGGAAAAACTAGCATCATCGGGCCTTAAAATAGAAGAACCTTCTAAACGCCGCCCTAGGGTGGCCGTCATTGGTGTTCCCGTAACCCTTACCGAGAAGTAGGTATTTGATTGTATATTATGAGCAGAACCTTTCAGATAAGTTGCCGAATTTAACTCGTGAGTCCTTCCTTGAGAGCATCAAATTGAGCCATAAATCGGGTAAGAAAGACCTTCCTACCTGTAACTACATCCTGGAACTACCTGCTAGCATAAGAAAAATTCTTATAAATCAAAGCCGAATTTTTATAAACTGGACATCATGCCCTGTGAGAGATTTCACGATAGTCACAAGGTGCTTCAATTGCCAGCAGTTTGGACATGCCACCAAGTTTTGCCGGGAAACTAGTCCTACTTGCAATCACTGTGGAGAGACTGGACACTCCTTCAAGGAATGTAGCAGCAAATCTTCTCCCGCTCTATGTGCGACATGCAAGCGCTTCAAGAGGAAATGTGACCATTCAACTGGTGATGTAAGTTATTCAATCGCAAATATGCAGAGATTAACTACATCAACTCAATAGATTATGACGGCGCCTAAGAGCGCTACCGAATTCTTTATTTAGTTAGCACACAAACAGGTAGCTTATCCTCTATTTATATTTCCAGTTAGTTTGTAACTATCATGACAAATCAACTTATTTGTGATCTTGATAGTTTTTCTGTGTCTGAATCTAAAATCTGTAATGTTCAGGACTGTAAGCACCTTCTTCCGTCTGGTGGAAAAACGTTAACCCTGCTCACACAGAATATTCGTAGCATAAATCGGAACATGAATGGATTTGAAGTGTTATTACAGAATCTCGACTTAACCTCTATAGCTACGCGGCGCGAGTTCGCGACAACCCGCCAAGCCGCGCGGCACGCCCGCGGCGCGTCAGAGATAAGAGCTCGCTAACATAAACAAAAACTGAGAGCTTTTTTTTACGTAAATAGTCTTATCGTTAATGGTTTTGGGTTCCTGATTAGACAAAGGATTTTTTATAATACCTCGAATCTTTGTAAGCGAACGCTAGTATTGATAAATAAACATTCTTATAAGATTCTTATAAGAAATTCCGTTGTTCATTGTTTTGATTATTTATAATAAAACTACTGGTTCGATTCACATGAAATTTCGCAGGATACATTATGAATACATATACTATCGGTCAAAACCATTATTAACGCATAAACACAATAAATAAAAACACATATAATCAAAAAAGTTCAATAAATAGATAACCGTATCATTACGTAACTTTATTTAGTTGACAAAAAAATATTGAACTCTTTTTTTTCTGTATTATGCATTTTTATTATTAATTAGTTATTCAAGAATATAAAATAAATGATTTACCAGCGATTACATGCACAAAACACACACAAAACAACAAATTCCACATCAACACGTTTTTTCACTAACGAGTTTGTTTACATTTTTTGATGGGTCCGTAATAGGTAATTACGATGTTATTTAGTGCAAGTATTAACTATATACGATGACGACACTACTTAATTATTGAATTATCACCATTTCCCGTCGATTTACACTTAAAAAACAATAGAAAACAAATAAATACGACGCGTAGTGCAGCGCGCTGAACGCATGCGCAGTCGCCATTTTGCCGTGCCAAAATGTCCAATTTTTACTTTTTTCTAGAATTGTTTCTGCATATTTTGACGTTTTAGTCGATGTATTTGACAAGTATATTACCAAATCCATAGAATAAAATTAACTGTAGACCATATTAGCCCCTATGCATAGTACAAATACAGTTTGAATCAGCGTGAACGTACTGTATCCGTTCGGCGACAGACCCGCTTTACGGTATTGGAAATTTTCGTCGCCGTTCGGCGACGGCCCCGATTTAGAGGTTAAGCTGTGATATTATCGTCCTAACAGAATGTTGGTTGTCCAAACAGACAGTCAATGTATCATCTCTTGACGGTTATTTTTCGTATAAGACTGACAGGAACATAAACCAAAACGATGGACTAGTAGTTTATATCAAAAATAATTTACGAACTATCATAGAAGAACCTATATTCCAAGATAGTAATTGCTTAATAATCAACATTATTCCCGATACGGTAGTTATGGCTATTTATAGGCCTCCTTCTCAAAATATGGACAGATTTTTAGACTCGCTTGACACAAACTTAAGAAACATAACATCTTTTAAAAACATAGTACTTTTGGGCGACATCAACATTAACATTGCTTCCGGGAAAACCGATACCCATGAAATCAAACCGATAAAACCGATAAAATCAAGAAATCCATCCATAACATTGGTTACTAATTCTTCACTTACCGATCATCAAGCTGTTTTACTAACATTGCAAATATCCTCACCAAGAAAAAACTGCATGCGTAGCTATACTAAAGTCAATATGACAAACCTGGAAAATGACTTACGCGGTATTAATTTTGACCCAGTTTATAATTCAAACGATGCAAATATTACGTTAATGTATTTCATAGATTCGCTACAATATGCAATAAGGAAAAACACATTCACAAAAAAAATGCCTAGAAAGTATTGTTGTATTAAACCTTGGATTACACCCGGTCTCGTTCGTTGTGTAAGACATAGAGACAAACTTCATCTTAAATCGAAACTCGCAAGTCGCACCTGAGAACGAAATACTTTCTCTTACATATAAAAGGTATCGAAACTTCTGCAATAATCTTTTAAAAAAAAAAAAACTATATGATAAAAATGAATTACAGAAGGCGGGGACAATAGTATATTATGCAACTAATGAATAAAGGACGGATTTAAAGCGAGGGCCATAGATGAATCACGATCAAGTGAAGGATTCTAACGACTGAATCACGACCGTAGGGAGTGATTCATGATGATTGAATCACGAGCGCAGCGAGTGATTCAAGTGTTAGAATCCTGAGCGACGCGAGTGATTCATGGCCCTCGATATAAATCCGTTTTATTCAAGAGTTGCATACTATACTTTATACCATGACTACGAGAAAAAGAAAGAGTTAAGCGCAAAAAGGACATTTAATAAAAGGTTAACACGTTCAGTGTCGAGAGCCCTCCTGGAGGGTTCACCTACTTGGATATGGGATGTCGGGAGCCCTCGCGGAGGGCTCATTTTAAATGTAGACATTCAGTGTCGGGAGCCCTCCTGGAGGGTTCACCTACTTGGATATGGGATGTCGGGAGCCCTCGCGGAGGGCTCATTTTAAATGTAGACATTCAGGGTCGGGAGCCCTCCTGGAGGGTTCACCTACTTGGATATGGGATGTCGAGAGCCCTCGCGGAGGGCTCATTTTAAATGTAGACGTTCAGTGTCGGGAGCCCTCCTGGAGGGTTCACCTACTTGGATATGGAATGCCGGGAACCCTCGCGGAGGGCTCATTTTAAATGTAGACGTTCAGTGTCGGGAGCCCTCCTGGAGGGTTCACCTACTTGGGTATGGGATGCCGGGAGCCCTCGTGGACGTTGGAAGTGAAACCTCCCGGAGGTTTCACTTCCAACTACGAATATTAAAAGTCATAGACTTTTATGGCGGAATGATGAGTTATGAGTTCTATGAAAATGGGTGGAGTCGAAAGTGTTAAGGAGGTTGTATAGCATTGAGATAGAGGTCGAATACATTGGTGTGTTCTAAATTCAAACACCAAAATAGTGATTAAAAGAGCTTTTTATTCACTGTTTTCAGTGAATAAAATAAGCTTTTTAGAGGGGGAATGGTATAAATAGTAAACTTGTGTGGAAATTTATAAAAAATAATACATTTAGATTGAAAAATCCCGAACCTCCGTTTGATTTACTATCAACAGAGACTGACCCATCCGCAGCAATGAATAAAATAAATAACTTTTTTGCTAACATTGGTAAAAATTTGGCTGAAAAATAATTAAATTCTGGTAATTTTTCCCGTCAAAACCCAACTACGACTACACTAGAGTCATTTGTATTATTAGATACCGACGTTTACGAGGTAGTAAGAATAATTAACGGGTCAAAGGATATTTGTGCTACTGGGTGGGATGACATACCTAATAATATACTTAAAAAATTTAATTACCTAGTTGCCCCTCCGCTAACACATATTTTTCAACTTTGTTTATCCAAAGGTATATTCCCTAAATTGTTTAAAAAAGCTGTGGTCACACCTGTATTCAAGTCTGGCGACAAAAACTGTGTGAATAACTACAGACCCATTTCAGTGTTAACAGGCCTTTCAAAGATTTTAGAAAAAATAATTAACAGCAGATTGTTAAAATATCTGGAAGATAACAAACTGCTTTCCGATAATCAATTTGGTTTTAGGCCCAAAAGATCAACTAGCCAAGCTGTACACAAATTGACTAATCATGTCACTACCAATCTAGACAATGGTATGCACACAATTGGGATCTTTCTAGACCTAGCCAAAGCCTTTGACACAATTTCATGTACTTTACTTTTGCACAAGCTTGAAAGACTTGGGATAAGAGGAGCACAACTTCAACTATTTTCTGATTATCTTAGCGATCGTCAGCAATGTGTAAAAATTGATCATTATACAAGTTCTGGACTTAAAAATAGTTGTTTTGGAATTCCTCAAGGGAGCATTTTGGGCCCTACGTTATTTTTAATCTACATAAATGACCTGTGCCGCTTGTCACTCCAAAATGGTGTTATAATGTCTTATGCGGATGACACCGCTCTATTGTTCTCAGCTAAATCAAGAAAAATGAGGTCTACAAACATGCTCAGAATGGTTTTAACATTGTATCTAATTGGCTTCATAATAATCTACTAACGTTAAATACAGATAAAACAAAATAAATTTTATTTGCAATGAGAAATACTAACATACCGCTTACTAATCTAAACCTTTACGCACACAATTGTAACACGGACGCTGACACTGCATGTTCCTGCCCCACTTTAGCTAAAGCTGACCATTTAAAATATCTGGGTGTCACTATTGACTCAAAATTAAATTTCCGTAAACATATCGAGTTACTTTGTACTATAGTGCGCAAATTAATATATGTCTTTAAGAATTTACGCAACGTGGCAGACTATAAATTAATTAAACAGGTTTATTTAGCTTTGTGTCAATCAAGTCTTACCTATTGCATAACTTCGTGGGGTGGCGCTGCAAAAACAATTTTACTCCCTCTAGAGCGTGCTCAAAGAGCAATTCTAAAGGTTGCTACCTTTCGCCCTTTTAGATTTCCTTCGCACGAGCTCTACACAGCATGTAATGTACTAACAGTACGGCAATTATTTATATTAAGTATAGTACTACACCAGCACACTGCAGTTCCTTTTGACCCAGTACCTTCAGACAGGAGAAGGAAGGACTTGGTTTGCATAAAGCCTCAAACTAGACATGCGTTTGCTAATAGATTTTATGTGTTTTTAGGACCTTTTCTGTACAATAGGCTCAACAAGTTACTTAGTTTCTATAGTGTAAGTTATAAAAAATGTAGTAAAATATTATCTGAACATTTAGCCATACTCAATTACACAGACACAGAAAAGCTTCTAGAAATATTGTCATGATGATAATTTATTTCCTCGTAAGTATTTACTTTTGTATATTTACATAGGATTAGTTTTAGATATTAATGTACCAATGTGCTTTTTCTCATATTTGTTAATAGTTTAGATTATTTTATATTAGTTCTTAAAAAAATTGTGCTCCAATGTAATTGAAATGTAAAGTGATGGCCTGAAACACAGGTTTGAATTAACCTAGTTCGGGCGGGTCGCTACCTAATATTGTAATGCCGAACCATCATAACTTGCATCTGTTCTAACATATTTTAGTTTTAGTTTATCTTATTTTTTAGGCACGATCATTATTATTTGGGAAATTCTACTGTTGACTAAGTGTACACTTTTTGTAACGTTTTTATTCAATAAATATTATTATTATTATTTATATATGTCTACATATCTCGGGACCCTGGGGTCCCGGACCTTTGGAAGGCGTACGAGGGGCCAAAGCCAACTCGCAGAGGCCCGTTAGACGTGCTTAATGAAATGAGGCACCAACCGGCGATTATACCTGTATGCACTATGCAAGTGCACCCAAGGACAACCCCCGGTTGGTGTAGGACTATTGCAGGAAATGGAAACAAATTTAATGGACTATGGGTTTGGGTGGCTAAAGTTGACTGGTGACCTGGAACTATGGAAGGACTATGGCCCCTGCCTGATCAATGTTTTATATATACACGGATAAAATGGCAGGGGGTGACTTGCACACTCAATAATGGGCCCCCGAAAACGGTCGCTTGCACAAAGTGTCGTAGCGACAAGGGGGCAACATGTCCTGAGGTGCTTATGAGGAGTGGAGCGGTATTCCACGGCTATCAGGGCAATCCCGGAAGTACGGTCAAGATCCCTACCAGCATCTTACTGGAATACTTCCTTCCTCCGAGCACATTTGCTCTTGCGAATCTCCACTCAAGCCGGCCAATTAAGGCAAGAATGAGATGGGAGCTCTGTTCCTCGTCAGTGTTCACTCCAGCCGGCCAATAAAGGCAAGCCAGAGATGAGGAACAAGATTTCTCCCGGGAGATAGGGTCCGTGGGGTCGCTACTGCCCAACAGCTCGCCACATGCTGCCCTGCGGTTTTCTGTATCTCTCTTGGTCTGGCTCCTCATTCTAGACTTGTTCCGGCAAAGTAAACTCTACCGGCACAGACCTAGAGTTTGGAGCGCGCAAGCCCCACCACGACGTCAACGTAGAGATACGGCGGTGGGGTTATTATTATTATTATTCTATCGCGGGCCTTGAGCGTGGAGACCTAATCCAGAAATTCCGTAACGAAAACACGAGTACCTAAGAAAGAGTGTTTTGTATTGAAAATTATGTTTAACTGCTTGACAACAAAGTTCAAATTTACTTAAACGAATGATACGAGAGTGTTGTATTGAAAATTATGTTTAACTGTTTGACAACAAAGTTCAAATTTACTTAGACAAATGATACGAGAGTGTTGTATTGAAAATTATGTTTAACTGTTTGACAATAAAGTTCAAATTTACTTAGACGAATGATCCTTGACTATTAATAGTTAAATTAAAACCTTTTTATTAGTTTGATGTTCCCGGCCATTACGTTGTGTCAAGTTTTAAAAACTATAAATGTGAATAACAGTTCCTGTCAATGTCATCATTGCTATTTCTTGTATTCGGGTTAATATTTTACAATTGCGTAAGTTGATAAAAAATGCTATGCAATAGCTTCGCCGCGGCAGTCCCCGAGTGCCACACGTCTTTTTTTAATTTCTTTTATCTTTATCTTGTCATTGAAATGCTAGTGATTGACATAATAAATATCGAATATTTGTTCAAAGAGTATTTAATACTCTTATTGAAAAAAAATTATAATGTCCGAACATCAAGATACAATGTGAGCAAGCTACACGTGTGTCACCGACGGCGAGCCGAGTAAGTTGAAGAACTTAAAAGGCGCGGACTTAAGTTCGCATGTCTATCACCCACTTTCGAATGTGAATTTGTTACGATTACGATAAATAGTAATCTATATCTATACTTATAATAAAACAGTAGAATCCGGTGTCTGTCTGGTTGTTTGTTCACGCACATCTCCAAAACTACTGAACGAATTTTCATGTAGTTTTCACAAGTAGACAGAGATTAATTTGGAAGAGAATAATATAGTCTTTGTTTCATTAAAATCGGATGTTGCAAAAAAAAGTTATCGTCATACAAGACGGTATTCTGATCACCACGCGTTGTGCACAATTTCTGAGAGCAACCTAAAAAAAGTACTAGGCTTTCATAAATTCAAGATAGTATTACAATCATTAGTTTATCCCACTAATAGGATTTGGATGAAATATGTCGCGCACAAATATTTTATAACTAACAAAAAGTACTAGGCTTGCATTAATTCACGTTTAGTTTATTTGAGTACAGTATTACTATAACTTAAATTAATTATTACTATCACTTAAAACATAAATTTACAGTCACTCGTTTAAATACTACCCAATAAAAATCGATTGCCGCATGTATGTAAGATCTTCACTAGAGAATGGTTCGACCTACACGTTAGTTTTTTGTTTGTTTTCGTAATTGTCTAGACAAGGTTTACATAAAAGAAAATTTTGGAAAGTCCACTGGAAAAGTCGGAAATACACCCGGGCGACGCCGGGCACGAATGAGGCGGTATTATTTGCGGCACGATAACGCGGACGAAGTCGCGGGCAACAGCTAGTAATGAATACTTTCAAAAGTAGCACGGGTTGGCGTGAATTTGAATCAACGTATTGTCCAACGTCGTCATTCAATACCGAATATCAAAAGAAAGACTGTTTCTGGGAATTGAAACTCGAATGTTAACCGCTTCAAGTAATCTTAAATCCTCCGGGCTAACTATGTAGATGAATACAATAAATCGTTACTTGTCAATACAATAATTTAAAGGGTTACTGGTTATAATTATGTTGGCAAACATCCGACTTTTCCGGTGGATTTTGCAAAATTTTCTTTCATCCTTTCACCTTAATAAAACTGAATGAATATAACAAAAAAAAAACAGCAAATAATGTAATAAATAATTTATAGTTTGTGACTACGCGTTTTGTAACTGCTAATTTTGATTGTATTTATTACCCTACGATCTTGTTCGTTTACACCACATATATATCTGTGGTTTACACATATTTCCCCCCAGCAAACTCCCTAAGCCAAGGTTCGTTCCCCACAGGGGGTGCCCTTAGCGAGCGTTCGCCTAGTTTCAATTAAAATAGTTTTTATACCATTCCCCCTCTAAAAAGCTTATTTTATTCACTGAAAACAGTGAATAAAAAGCTCTTTTAATCACTATTTTGGTGTTTGAATTTAGAACACGTCAATATATTCGACCGCTATTTCAATGCTATACAACCTCCTTAACTCTTTCGACTCCTTCCATTTTCATAGAACTCATACGCCAAGCCGCCATATTATATGAAGTCTACGACTTTTATTACTCGTAGTTGGAAGTGAAACCTCCGGGAAAATAAAATCTGATGTATATTTAAAAAAAACGTAATGCAACCCACGTTTTTTTTAAATATACATCAGATTTTATTTTCACGGTTTATTATCTGTATTCGCTAAAAAAAACCTACATTTAAAATGAGCCCTCGGCGAGGGCTCTCTCTAGGTGAACCCTCCAGGAGGGCTCCCACTACTGAACGTTAACCTTCCTTTTTTCTTCATTAAATGTCTATTTTCGCTTACATCTTTCTTTTTCTCGTAGTCATGGTATAAAGTATAGTATGCAACTCTTGAATAAAACGGATTTATATCGAGGGCCATGAATCACTCGCGTCGCTCAGGATTCTAACACTTGAATCACTCGCTGCGCTCGCGATTCAATCATCATGAGTCACTCCCTACGGTCGTGATTCAGTCGTTAGAATCCTTCACTTGATCGTGATTCATCTATGTCCCTCGCTTTAAATCCGTCCTTTATTCATTAGTTGCATAATATACTATTGCCCCTGGCTGGAGGCTTTAAGTTTTTAGGAGCTTAAGGCAGCCACAGGAAAGCCCGGTTAAGCAGCCATGACCTTAGTGGTTACCTAGCTGTGAGATGTCCTAATAAAAAAATAAAATAGAAAAAAGAGGCAACGTTCCCTTTTTGCTTGGACGGCGCTCGGAACGGACTTGCTACCATTCGTGTATCTACTTGTGCTTCTTTTGATATTTTTTGTTAACTGTGATTTAGAAGAATTAAAGGTTGTTTATTTTTTAACGTATTTCACTTCTGATTCCTAACAGTATTATAAAAATCTAAATCTATCAATGGCGGTAAAATCAATTTGTAATGGCAAATCCCCTGGTCATGACGGATTAAGTGTGGAACACGTACAGCACGCAGGGCCTCATACTATGTGCAGAGTGTTATCTTTGTTGTACAACTTTTGCATCTCACACTCATACCTACCTACCGACTAGGGCATGCAATACCGGTTTACCGGTTTACCGTTTTACCGGTAAACCGCCTATTTTGACGGTTTTAAAATTACCGGTAAAAATAAATGAAACCGGTAATTTACCGGTGTTTAATTTTGTCCATAAATATTTTTATGGACAAAACTTAGAATATTTGTCTTTGTTTTTTGCTTGTGTTCAACGGTGTTGGGTGTTTTATTTCTTACAATCTGCGAAGCAACGGTAAGTTTAATTTATTAATTTAAATAAAAAGCTTATTATCACAAAGATTTTTGGATCATCATCATCAGCCTATTAATGTTCCCACGGCTGGGACACAGGCCTCCTCTCGGTGAGAGGGAGTGGGCCATAATCCACCACGCGGGCCCAGTGCGGGTTGGTAGATGTCACGAGTGTATGTCATTAGTTCGATCAACAGGTGTGCGACATGTCATAAGGTCGACAAGTCGTTTGTTCGACAGGTCACTTGTGCGACAGGTCGTTACTTCGACAAGCAATGTACGTTGAACAAAATTACGATTTAGTAATACGGTGCTCAATACCGATGGGGCTACTACTTTTGCACGACTCATAATGCGAAAGCATTAGAGTGTGCTCTACGATCGAAAATTTTTTTTTGCCCCATTTCTGCAACTGTTTTTATTGTTACACTCCTGCTAGTACACATAACCTACTTAATTTATATACCATTGTATAGATGGTTAAATGGAGATTAATACTGTACTATTTACCAATTGATTTAATGCAGCAGAAATGAAAAAAAACATCAAAATAGTTGAAAAAAATTCCTGTCCGTCAATTTATGAACCCTGAAAACACTGTAGCTTGCGATAAAATCAATTAATTGAGTCAATTTTTTTTTATACATTCCTTTTAGCCGTAGAAGGAACCCTATTGAAAATGGCTCTTTTATTCAAAGTAGTTTAATTATAATTAATAAAATACTAATTAAAATATACTATCAGAGAAGACACCGCGAACAAAAAATGTGTCCCTTGGATGCTTTGACGTTTGACTACTGCGGTGCATGCGCGGTGCGAGGAGATTCTCACAGAGTAATGCACCCGCAGATGCGACACAGTCTGCTTCTTCTGTATACTTGATACCTAACACAGTTTTAACTGCAGAACATTATTCTAATTTCCATTGTATTAATGATGAACATTATGTGAGATTGTTCACTTGGCAACCACGTTTGCTCGTTACGATTATTTTGCACAAATGTTATTACTATGTATGTGTAATTGTATTAATACAATTTGTGGCACTTTTCCCTTGTTTCCTGGAGCTCGGACGTGGAAATCTTAAAGGGAAAAAATGCCACAAATTGTTATAATTTTGATGACAAATAACCTTAATATAATAAGACAAACATTAATATTAGCGTTCAAAATATTAGATACTTAATATAAAAAAAATCCGCCATAAAAACAAACGGCAGCTATTTGTACCTACACTTCACTTCTGAATGTTTTAGTCTATGGCGAATGGCGCCGTAAAATATTTTGTTCGTATTTCAGTTTAAAACTTTAGAGGTATGAGGAACAGGGTGTAAAGGTCACTCATCCTCATTTGAAAAGGGAGGATCCTCCGGCCAAACGGGTGTTTGTGTCTGGCGGGTCTGTAAGTTGATTTCGGATAGTCTTATCTATGTCGGTCTGGTGGTAAACTCTAACTGCGCGATGCAGGATCTGTGTGACGTCATGTCTTTGCTGCGTAGCTCGTATGTGGCGGTGTAACCGCTACATTATTCCCCTCCGGAGACCGGAGGTCGATAGTGAGCTGAGTCTTGGATCTTTTGATCTTGAACGGAACGCAGTAGTGATGTGTGGCGACTTCTCTAGTACGTTAGTACAATAATAGAATAGAATAGAATACTTTTATTTCTTCTTTTTTTTCTTTTTTTAAAGTATTCTATTCAATTAATAACAATTTTACTTAACATTCAATGTTAGTATAACATTAGATGTTAAGACCTAATAATACCTCAATATCTACGAGTCATCATCATTCTCCTGCCCTTATCCCAATTTTATTTGGGGTCGGCGCAACATGTCCCTTTTTTCCATACTTCTCTATTAGTCGTCATTTCAGTAGTTACCCCCTTTCTAGCCATATCATCTTTCACACAGTCCATCCATCGTTTCTTTGGTCTTCCCCTACTCTTATAGCCATCGACATTCACACTCAAAACTTTCTTCACGACATTTTCCTCATTCCTCCGCATCACATGCCCATACCATGACAACCGATTACCGCACAACTTTTCGGTCACCGGTGCCACTTTCAGACTTCCTCTTATGTACTCATTTCTTACTCTATCCATTCGTGTAACACCACACATCCCTCTTAGCATTCTCATCTCAGCTGCATGCAATTGCCTTTCATTCATCCCTTTGGTGGCCCAACATTCTGATCCATACAAGACAGCAGGTCTAACCATTGTTTTATATATCTTCCCCTTAAGTTAAAGGGGAATGCGGGAGTCGCAGATTGTTCCCGTGACCTGCTGCCATTTCATCCATCCAGTGTTAATTCTGTGCTTAACCGCCCGATCTATTTCGCCATCGCTTTGCACGAGTGAGCCGAGATACCGAAAGTCGGAGCAGACTGGCAGAAGCGTGCCATCAAGCGCTATGGCTCCAAAACTAGAGAGACCGCCGAAATCGCAGAACATATGTTCAGTTTTGGTTCTGCTGATTTTCAAGCCAACACTCTCCAGCTTCTGCTGCCATTTCTCCAATCTGCTCTGGATCTCAGGTTCATCCTCACCGACAAGAACAATGTCATCGGCAAACAGCATGCACCAGGGTGCCTCTTCCTGTAAGTCCGACGTCAGGGCGTCCATAATCAACAAGAAGAGGTAAGGACTTAAAGCCGACCCTTGGTGCAAGCCTACAGCCACACTGAACTCATCAGTATTGCCAGCAGCCGACCGAACGTACGTACGAGATTGGCTGTACATGGCACGAATTAACTCTACATACTTCCCGGGCAAACCTTTCTCTTTCAAGGCCCACCACAACACATCCCGAGGTACCCTATCATACGCTTTCTCCAGATCAATGAACACCATGTGCAAGTTCTTGTGTGCACGTCTGTACTTCTCGCACAATTGGCGGAGTGCAAAGGTGGCGTTCATTGTTAACCCATATTTACATGTACCTCTTTAAGCACACCATTCCATTTATTCTCTTCGTTCATTAACTTTTCAAAATAAATCTTCCATCGTTCTTTTATTTCGTCATCTTTGCACAAAACCTTACCGGCGTCATCTTTTATACATTTCATGTGAATTATATCTCTCGTTCTCCTTTCTCTTGCTTTTGTGATCCGGTAGAGCTCCTTCTGGCCTCTAGGGCTCTCCAGTGAGTCATACAACTTCTCCTGCGCCTTAGACCTCGAAACTGCTACCGCCTTTTTTGCCTTTCTCTTCCATTCTTTATAAATCTTCTTCTTATCATCCTTTAAACTACCATTCCCGTTTTCTACACCCTGCCATTCTTTAAATGCAATTTTCTTTTCTTTAAGTATCTTTTGCACGTCTTCATTCCACCACCATGTATCCCTTTCTATTATACCTTTCCCTTTCGATTCTCTAAACACATCTTTAGCTACTCTCCTTATACAATCCGCCATCTCTTTCCAACATTCATTCACAGACTTTCCTTTCATATCCTTCATTTCAATCATTTTATCTACCACTTGACTCTTAAACATACTGGCGCATTCCTCTTTTTCTATCATACGCCATCTGGTTTTGGGTGGGGACCGTTCCTTGTTCCTATTAGACGAAACACTGACTTTTACCTCCATTATTAAGAGTCTATGTTGTGGGACTAAGTCTTCACCTGGGAGCACTTTACAGTTTTTGACACTTTTAAGGCTGTTCCATCTTACTAGCAAGTAGTCAATTTGTGTCGCGTGGTGGCCACTTTTGTAAGTTATAAGATGCTCTTTTTGTTTTTGGGACCACGTATTTGTTATTGCCAGGTCGAAGACCGAAGCAGCTTGCAGTAGTGTCTCGCCATCAGTGTTACGGTCTCCGTATCCCCAACCGCCATGCACTCTCTCATACCCATCCTTCGGTCTCCCTACATGCCCGTTAAAATCACCCCCCACATACACTTCTTCACTATCTTGCATATCCATCATCACCCGATCAAAATCCATCCAAAACTTCTCTTTTACACTATCTTCACACCCTGACTGGGGTGCATACACACTAACTATATTAACCACTAAACTCTCCACAATTACTTTAACCGCTATCACTCTATCACTCACTCTTTTAACATCCACCACACATTCTTTCAACTGACTATCCAAAACTATACCCACACCATATCGCTTGCCATCGCTCCCACAATAATAAAACTTATATCCTTCTCCTATCTCTCTAGCTTTCGCGCCCTTCCACTTTGTCTCTTGCAGACACGCTATGTTCAGTCGTCGCCTTTTTAAAACATCTGCTAGTTCCCTTCCTCTTCCAGTCATCGTACCTACATTCCAGCTCGCACATCTCAGTCTAGCTTCTCTCACACTCCGAGCTTGCATCTTACGTCGCACCCGCCCGTTCTGGTGCGACAACCCTTGTCCATTTCCCACAGCAGCCGGGTGCTGCCCCTGCGCGTCGCCTGTGGGGTACGCCCTAGCCCTATCGCGCATCATAACATTTTCTCTCATGTTGCTTAGGGTTTTGGCAAAGTTTTATAGTCGGCCGCCAGCCTGACACCAACCCTCCTTGGGAATGCTTTTGTTGGTGGTTTTCCCGCCACCTCGCGGGTGACCCAAGGTGCTACGATGGTATGCACTAGGTCTCCAGTTCCCTTAGTCGCCTCCTACGACACCCACAGGATGAAATGGGGTGGCCATATTCTTAATCCGGGACCACACCTCAATATCTACGAGTATATCTAAATATTTCCAACTTCGACCCTCGCTCGTCCGTTGCCTAACAATCGACAAAAAAAAAAAAAAAAAATAGTACTTAAAAGGTCTTTGACATTACGTAAGGAATGCGAGGTTAGAAATTTTACCCATATTGATGGGTAAAAAAGTAGTCAAAACATATTTCATGAAAAGTGATAAATTGTTAATTTTTGTTAGAAACTATGTTTTGAATTTCTTTTTCGTTTATGAATGAGAGTTATGAGGCGTGCACTTTTGGATTTTCCAAACTATTTATATTTTTATACAACGTTCTTCATTTTGATATCCCATAATAAATGTAAAAATAAACTGAATCAATCCGAAAATAAACTGTATTCAAAAACTCAACTCTGTAACATGCATTAACATTATTAGTAAACGGTGGGGCCTTTATCGGTTAAAAGAAAACATATTTTTTTTGTAGAAAGTACAGATAGGTACATTTTGAATCAATTCAATTCAATTCAAAATATTTTATTTCACATAAACCTACATGGGCACTTATGAAACGTCAGAAGCTACGCACGGTTCCAATTGGTCGTTTCCTATGGAGAAGAGCCGGTAAGAAACTCCACGGTTACTCTTTTAAAAATAATTGGGTTTTACAATATTTACAACAAAAAAATATATAAAAAATACAGTATTATTAGGTATGCGAGGACAGTGTAGGTCTTTCAACAAGTACCAAGTATGTACTTAACAAAATAGAAGATGGTCAACAAGTGTACAGTCCACTAAGCCTACAGCGTTCTCACATTCACAAAATAGAAAAGAATCTATATAAAAGATAAATTAATTAATAAAAATAAAAACTATTTTAAACGAAATGACATGATTGCTATTACAACTGTAACAAATCTGAATAATTAACATGTCCACAAAAGTCACTAATAAAGAGTTGAAAATTAAATAGTAGGTATATAATGTCAAATAAAATTATGATTACGTCAAGGAAGATTGTAAATAAAACAAAAATATAAACATGGTAATTTGAGAGCAGTTAATAGAATCTTACGTATTTTGCCGTTAATGAGGTACCAGGGAAGCCACATGTGCAGAGGGAATTATTGCCAAACTTCTTTGTCTTCAACGTAGTCTTTAATTTTATAATATGCTTTCCTGATAAGGACACGTTTGATGTGGGTTTTGAACTTCCCATCGCTAAGTTCGGTAACCGACTTTGGCAACTTGTTATAAAATCGGATGCTGTTTATAAGAAATGACTTGCTTCTTTTAGTTAATCTAAAGAACATCCGACTTCGTTGGCATACCTATACCGACCGCCATTATGAAAAAAACTGGTTTTGGCGGCCAGTGATGAAACAAGTGTCAATCGATAGAGTAAGTGATTGCAAACAAAAAATATTTAGTGATGAATATCGTAAGTGATATACTTCCTGAGATATTTGAGTTAAAACATGAGAAAAAAAATAAAACAGTAATATTTTTTTTAAATATCTGGGTATCACAATTTCATGTCTACTACGTGTATTTATATTATGGAAATCGCTTCTTATTTTGAAAAGTCCTAAGTTTTTCCGAACATACAAAATATTTTCTAAGATATAAAGAGAAGGCAGAGTCAGTATATCAATTTCTTTGAATTTGTTTCTAAGAGACTCGCGAGGACCCATTTTATAGATAGCGCGTATTGCCCTCTTTTGTAAAATGAAAATTGAATCTACGTCAGCTGCCGATCCCCACAACAGAACGCCATAAGGTGTATAGTAGGCTCACTGACCTTGTGCATGTGGGCGGAGCTAAACGCCCTACTCTCCAATACGTAAAACGTGCAACGGTGGCGCACTACACTAAAACGACGATCAAAGACTAGACAAAGGCGCAGACATGCGCACGTATGTCGCATTTTTTGCCTAAGATTCCTAGTCCTAAGAGAAGGAATCGTAGGCAAATCTGAAATTGTACGCCGACTACCTACCATATTTTGACCCGCATATTATTTTAAATACTTTGTTTGTTTTTTAAGAACATTCCTGGCAATAAATAAAATATCGGTGTGCGTGTGTTTGTAATTCTTCTTATGCTAAATGGCTTGACTGATTTAGATGTTTTTTTTTCAATTCTTTTTGTGTCACTTGGATGGTTCTTAGCTATAGTTGGACGCGCTGTTGGGAGGCGCTGTTGTCGCATGACAACGTCTGCCTACCGGGTCTGCTAGTTATATTTTGGTGCCGATTCTCTTGTCACAAATGCCTCTAAACTAGACTAAAAATAGATTGCACTGAGTTATTAGTTTAGTGAAAATGGCAATTTTGCTATTCTGAGTTTGACGTTTTTCACCTAAAAATTTGGTGTATCCAACTAAATCTGACTATTTTTAAACACGATTTAAAACGTGTGGAATAAAGTAAGTTGGCATGAACTAAAACCCCAACACTTCGACCTCAGTCCAAAAACAGTATTGTATTTTTTTTCTTTTGCTTATATCTCGAAAATGGTGTGTCCTATCGCAAAAATAATGAAATTTTCGACCCCCTTTAGGAAACCCTTAAACCCCTATATCCCAACATGTTGGTAATAATTTTTCATATTTTCCATACAAAAAGTGAAAAATTCCATATAAAACACGTCGAGGCTGCCAACCCCTGCGCGCCTCCGGCTCTAAAAAAATTCACGGGGTAGAGCAAACAAGTACTACGTGGAGTCGTCACGCGATTGTCAAATTCGATTTTAGATGTGTCAAAAAATTTTTTTCATTTAGAGATTTTTTTTGTCAGAATGGCTTTAAGATTCTCATAGCCAAAAGTAAGGAATTTTAGTGATTGTTGTTAGTTTAGTTCGGTGTACAAGAGAATCGGCCTTTGACTGTAGAAATTTTTTGTAGGTATCATAGTTTTTTTTTTTAGGAAAAACTTCTTTAAGCGCGTTGAGTGATATTTGGTAGGGGCAGCCCCGGATCTAGAACGGAACGGATCTTTCGAGGCGGGGCAAAACCTATCGCCTGACCCCGAATCGTTTTTTTTTTCTTAAAAAAAAACCGTTTTTTTTTAAATATACTAGTACGTGTCAGACATTTATTTTGATTAGCCTTATTCACTCTGCCTGAGATAAGTTGGATTTTTGCTTTAGGAGTTACTTTACTAGGTTGCAAGAGCGAGCGAAGCGAGCTCGAAAATTTAGGCAGAATAAACATATTAATCAAAAATCGATCGAAAATGCGCCAATCCAACAGAGGCGCCAAAAATGTGGTAAAAGTTAAAGTAAGTCGTGTCACAGGCGTCGTCGGCGTTGAAGCAAGACGCCCGGCACCGCAAAACTTAAAAAAATAGACCACAGAAACGCTCATCGAGCTCCTGGTAGAATACAACTGCGCCCGCTCACAAGTACTCACAACCCGCTCAGACCGTTTGACGACCTAAACCTACGCGAATCAGTAATTTCCTCAGTGCACCACCCTCAGAGAAAGATTATAATTGTTGCGCGTCTCATTTGTTGCAAAGTTGCGGTGCGCTGGGTGGTGCACTTGTCTGTCATGCTCGAATTTGGCGCCCCCTAACGGTGTCGCCCGGGGCACGTGCCCCGTACCCTAATTACGTAATACACAATCAATCAATTGATAACACGAAAATAACTAAAAAAATACAAGAATAAATTATAATTAATAAATACATATTATACATAATAAACAGAATAAACTTTGTCAGGAGACATAACGATCGGTAGAGGAGAAATAACGATCAGAAGAGGAGAAAACGAAACATGCAGAATGCAGTTATTAAGAAGGCGGTCTAGTTATTGAGAAGATCTGCATTCAGGTCATAGTAACACACATCATCATAGTCAATTATGGGAAATATTAGGGACTGTACAAGCATTGCCTTTATGTGTGATGGGAGAAGGTTTTTCTTATCGCAAAATGGTGCGTCCTATCGCAAAAATAATGTGAATTTCGTCCCCCTTTATGAAATCCATAAACCCCTATAACTCAGCATATCATCATTATCATCATCATATCAGCCAAAAGACGCCCACTGCTGGACATAGGCCTCCCTCAAGCACCGCCACTTCGACCGATTCTGTGCTTCCCGCATCCAGCGAATTCCTGCGGCCTTTACTAGGTCATCGGTCCATCTTGTGGGAGGCCTTCCAACGCTACGTCTTCCGGTACGTGGTCGCCACTCCAGAACCTTTCGGCCCCATCGGCCATCTGTTCTGCGAGCAATATGTCCTGCCCATTGCCACTTAAGTTTGGCAATGTTCGGGCTATGTCGGTTACCTTGGTTCTCCTGCGGATCTCTTCATTTCTGATTCGATCACGTAGGGAAACTCCAAGCATAGCCCTCTCCATTGCTCTTTGGGTGACTTTTAGCCTTCTGATAAGACCCATTGTGAGCGACCACGTTTCAGTGCCATAAGTCATCATTGGCAACACGCACTGGTCAAAGACTTTCGTCTTGAAACACTGTGGTATGTGGGACGAGAAGATATTGCATAGTTTCCCGAACGCTCCCAGCCGAGTCGGATTCGACGATTGACCTCTTTCTCGAAGTTGGACCTACCTAGCTGGACAGTTTGTCCTAGGTAAACATACTCGTCTACAACTTCGAGCGTAGCGTCACCGATCTTTATGAGGGCGGGTGTTACATGGGCATTTGACATGACTTTTGTCTTGTCCATGTTCATTTTAAGACCCACTCTTTTGGAGGCTCTACTGCGGTCATCGAGCATTATACTGAGGTCCTCCATGGTCTCAGCCATGATAACTATATCGTCGGCAAACCGAAGGTTAGTGATATACTCGCCATTGATGTTGATGCCTAGCCCTTTCCAGTCCAGTCGCAGTCAATTCCCGACGCCCGGGACGTCTCCTACGGCGGCGGCGGCTAGGGCTGGTAGGGCGCGGCCTTTGCCACTCCCTCGCGCACTCCGCCTCCTCTTTCGCGAGCATTACTGCTTCGCAGAAGGAGGTGACGGCTTGCCATGCCCTCTCGCTCCGCACCATGGCCTGGACCAGGGCCGGACGCGAGAGGTCACTGCCACCGAAGTTTGACAGCACTAAGATTGCAATGAGTTATTAACTTAGTAGTTTAGTGAAACAGGGAATTTTGTTATTCTGAATTTGACGATTTTCACCTAAAAATTTTGATTATTCAAACTAAATTTGACAATTTTTTTTTTACGCGATTTAAAAGGAATGGAATATAAAAATTTGTTGTCATGAACTAAACTTCACACCAACACTTCAGGTGCAAAAACAGTACTGTATCTTTTTTTTTATTTTGCTTATAACTCGAAAACGGTGCGTCCTATCACAAAAATAATGAAAATTTCGACCCCCTTTAGGAAACCCTTAAACCCCTTTACCCCAACACAAAGGTAACAAATTTTCGTATTTTCCATACAAAAAGTTAAAAATTCTATACAAAACACGTCGACGCTGCCCCCCTGCGCGCCTCTGGACCTAAAAAAATTCACAGAGTAGAGCAAACAAGTACCACGTGGAGTCGCGAGTTCGCGACGCAAATTCGATTTTAGATGTGTCAAAGTTATTTTTTAATTTAGAGATATTTTTTTGCAGAATCTCAGATTCTCATAGCCAAAAGCAAGTAATTTTAGTGATGGTTTAGTTTGGTGCACAAGAGAATCGGCACCAATCAAGATTTATTTCTTAACCTTCTTACCTACTTAACTTAAGAAAATATTTGGTGCCGATTCTCTTGTACACCGAACTAAACTAACTAAACTACGACTAAAATTCTTTACTTTTGGCTATGAGAATCTAAAAGCTATTCTGCGGAAAAATATCTCTAAATTAAAAAATTCTTTTGACACATCTAAAATTGAATTTGACAGTCACGTCGCGACCGACGTGGTACTTGTTTGCTCTACCCCGTGAATTTTTTTAGAGACAGAGGCGCGCGGGGGGGGCAGCCTTGACGTGTTTTGTATGGAATTTTAAACTTTTTGTATAGAAAATATGATTAAATATTACCTATGAGTAGGGGCATATGGGTTTACGGGTCGCAGAGGGGGTCGAAATTTCCATTATTTTTGCGCTAGGACGCACCGTTTTCGAGATATAAGCAAAATAAAAAAAAAGATACAGTTTTTGCAGCTGAAGTGTGTGAAGTGTGTGTTCATGCCAACTAATTTTATTCCACTCCTTTTTAATCGCGTTTAAAAATAGACTGATTTAGTTGGTTAATCTAAATTTTTAGGTGAAAAACGTCAAATTCAGAATAGCAAAATTGCCATTTTCACTAAACTAATAACTCAGTGCAATCTTAGTGCTGTCAAACTAAAATATAGTTAAGTTGTGTCACCTTAGTCTATTTCAGAATGGGAAATGCTCGTTTGACAGGCAGGACTAAACAAATTTTAGTGATTTAAAAAAAATTAACTTTAGAAACTTTAAGAGGTGCTTTAGACCATCAAACTGAATAACTTTTACTTTAACTTTGAAATCACGAAAAAAAAAAACAGCTGTCCCATACAGTTTAGAACAGTAGGTATTAAACTTTACTATGGAACAACAGATTTTTTTTTTCGCGATATCAATGTATGTCCCAAAGTAAAAGTTATTCAGTTCGATGGTCTAAAACACCTCTTAAAGTTTCTAAAGTAAATTTTTTAACACCTTATATAGGTACACCTCTGCCTAACCCTTCGGGGAATACAGTCGTGATGTTATGTTATATTTTACATTTACATTTTTTTAGTTTATATTGTAAATTGTTAATTTGTATGTAATTGTCAATGTAAAAAAGTATTAATAATTGTACATCAAAGAACAACTCAACAATAAATCGCCTACGCGCACAATCGATTTGGACTCTCTGCAGCAAGCTCGTCTATAAACGCACACTAATACAATAAGTTCATAAATATTCGCACTAACACATACGTATGCGCATACTCGGTCGATAGCCGGAGCGGACCAGCGAGCGACACAGCCATCCCGTCTCAATGCTCACGGGCGACTGCCGCCCGCGTCCCGCGCAGAGCCCCTCTGAACCTCTATCTCTAAATGGGGACATTTTGTTTAACAAATATTGATTGATTTACAAATGCAGTTTCAAATTTGTAGTACCTATAATCAGCAATTTTTCTGTGTAATTTTTTTTCCAATCGTCAAAGCCGTTTAGAAGTAGTTACGAATATTAACCAAAAATAGCGTTATGGTAAATATTTTTTTAAGGCAAAAGTATTAGTCATACGAAAAAACCCGGTTTCAGATATGTTGTAGATGAATCTATAGCAAACATATATTTTTTTCAAATCATTTAACTAAGCCGTTAAGGAGAAGATAGCTTTTTAAAGTGACCGTTTTACGGTACTAAACGCGACTAAGGCCCATAAGACATAATACTGTGGAAATAAGCAAAGTATACTAACCTAGCTGTAGCTATATCAGTCAACTGCCTTATTTTTCTTACTCCATATGCAGCTGAACTTAATCTACCTGAAAGAGTTCTAATGTGGGCGCCCCATTGCAATTTTGAATCTAAAGTAATTCCTAAAAATACAGTTTCCGTTATTGCATCTAGTTTTTTGCCATCAAGTTTTAGATTTAGACCCACTTGAGGTACATTTGGTAATGAGAACCTAATACATTTAGTTTTGTTCGCATTAAGTAAAAGATTATTAGCTGCGAACCATTTCGAAAGAACAGCCAGACTATCGTTGACGTGTAAGACATCTGTATCTTTTCTATCTATTTTAAAAATAAGAGAAGTGTCATCAGCAAATAGAATTATATTCGATAAGTTAGCCATCATGTAAGGAAGGTCATTTATATAAACGAGAAATAAAAAAGGGCCGAGAATTGAACCTTGAGGCACGCCCATTTTAACTAGAGACCCCGAGGACGTCGCCCCATTAACGTTTACTTTTTGCCGTCGATTTGATAGATAGGAAAGAACAAGGTCAGCAGCTTGGCCACGAATTCCGTAGTGGTGTAATTTACAGATCAGTGTGTTGTGGTCAACGCAGTCAAACGCTTTTGAGAGGTCACAGAAAATGCCAATTGCATCCTGGGACTTCTCCCAGGATTCTAAAATGTGACTGATGAGTTTTACTCCTGCGTCAGTCGTTGACCTACCTTTCGTGAAACCAAACTGGTGACTATGCAAAATCCCATTTGAATTAAAATGTGACAACATCTGGTCTAGCATGATTTTTTCATATATTTTACTCAATGCTGGTAGAACAGATATAGGTCTATAATTAGAGGGATCACTCTTACTACCCGATTTGAAAATTGGTACTACTTTACTATGTTTCATTAAATCAGGAAACGTACCGCTATCTAAACAATGATTAAATATGCCTGTTAGGACAGGGGCAATTGTGTCAATGATATCAGTAAGGACCTTAACGGAAATCCCCCATAAGTCTTCAGTGTTTTTTATGTTAAGACTTTTGAAAGCTTTTTTAATCGTGGCAATAGAAATGGGCTTGAATTCAAAACTTGGAATGTCCTTACTGAAATTTTCTTTTAGAAGAGATTCAGCTAGTATAGATGATGAAGGCAGAGATTTCGTAACCTCTATTGGGATGTTGGTAAAGAAATTTTCTAGTGTCTCAGCAACTTTTAACTTATCTGAAATGGTTTCATTATCGATTTTCAAAGACAATTCATTCTGATCTCGCTGTTTTGTGTTACCAGTTTCTTTGTTAATTACCTGCCACACAGCTTTGATTTTATTGTTCGAGATACTAATTTTGTTACTTATTAATTTAGATTTTGCTTGGGCGCAGACTCTTTTAAATATCTTAGAATAGTTTCTTACATAATTATGAACAGCTTCATCAGAAGTCAATGATTTTTCGTTATATAAATTATATAAAATATCTCTGCTTTTTCTAATGCCAGCAGTGGCCCATTCATTAAATTTTGGTTTAGTATTGATTGTTACTTTTTTTACAGGACATGCTTTATTGAATTCTTGGCATACTGTAGAAAATAATGTACCGTAGTTTATATTGGGGTCTTGTGAATCAAAACTAGCTGTTGAAAGATTGCTAAGAACATTATTATTAAACATTTTTAATTTATTTTTAGTAAGAGGTCTTAACTGAATAGTTTTATCTAAACGTAACTTTTTATCTGATTCAAAAGATATAAGTTGACCTGTATGATCAGATCTGACGCCACTAATTAGGGACGAGTCTTTTATTTTACAATTAGTAAATACATTGTCTATGCATGTAGCTGAGGTTGCTGTTATTCTAGTTGCTACATTAAATATACATTTTAAATTGAATGATTTAAATAATGAGATGAGCTTACATTTTTCCGGTGAATTTACTAATAAATCAATATTTAGGTCACCACAAACAAAAACTATTTTATTATCTCTGAAAAGTTTAGTTAATATTTCTTCCATTATTATCAAAAATGATGGCAAGTTTGAGGCTGGTGGTCTATAAACACATAAGAAAGTATGGCCTTCAACCTCTGCACATGCTACCTCACATAAGCGATCAACAGAGCAAGCAGTGATATCCTTCCTTTCCTTATATCTGAAACAACTATTACATAATATTAAGGTACCACCCCCTAATGAAGACCTGTTGTACGCACTGGCAACTGAAAAATCATTTACATTAAACAACATCCTATCTGATTTTAACCAGGTTTCACAAAAACATAAGATATCCATATGATATTTATCTATTAACATTTCCACGTCTAGGATTTTGCCAGAGAAGCGATTAATATTTTGGTGATATAATAAAATATTCTTATTATGCTTCTCTTTTGTCGATTCTAAAAGTTTAAAGAATCTATTACAGTATTATTAGAAGTACTAGATAATACTGTTTCGTCACTTAAGCTATTCTCAGTTAAAACATTAATAACTGCGTGTATATTGTAGGCTAATAAAGTAGCTAATATATGTTGGCTTTTCTTAGGTAAAAACATATGCTCCTGAGTCAAAACAAAATCTCTAACAAAGTTGTTAGTATCAAAATACAATAAACGGTCACTATGACGACATGCTAAAATATGCATAAGGTTATTTAAGCTAAAAATGTAGTTGTTATCTTGCTCATATAACCTATGAGAGTATGGCAATGCACATAATATTAATTTACCTAATTTTAATTTAAGTAGGGTGTCAATACCATTAACTATGTCCCTTTTAGTGATGCTTAGACTGTTCCCAATTAAAAGAACTAAAGTAGTCTGCTCATTCATTGGTGTATGTTTTATTTTATGAACAAGCTCATTAAAATGCAGGTTATGGTAGCAACAGTTAACTATAGTATGATTAGAGCGATTATTTAATAATGATCCAAAACCTGCTCCTAATCTATCTGAATAGACCAAAACATTACTTTGAGTGTCAATGTGAATCAATGTGATTTTTGAGCTTGCATCTGCACAAATCATCACTTATTTTCAATCGATTGATGGCCTTGTTTTTATTTACTAACAAAGCAGAAACCCCTTTTTTCACATAAATAACTTGTTGAGAAAACTATTGAGGAAACCATAAAATAGCGCAAGGCGATTTCTCGAATGTTGGTCTATCATTTTGAAATTCAATGAGTTCTTCCCGGATTTCTTCTGTAACTTCACCAGCATCTGTGCTAAAAAGGTCGCGAATTTCAGTTTTTGATCAACTTTAGCTTCTTTTTCATAATATTCTGGGACGTAACGATACAATTTATCAATCAATACTCGATCCTTGCGCATACTTACAACCTCGTAGAGTTATGTTCTGTGCTTACAACTGACCGGCTCATGCGAGCGACAATACAATGATTATTGGATATTACCCTTCCTCCTGGCCCCGTGACTCCCGCGGGATTCACGGGGCTTGCCACTCACAATAATCGGCGCGAGGCAATGCATCGCCCGCGAAATTTGTAATCGTTTTCGGACCATCATATTTTGACTCCTGTGGGTGGACCACTGTCCACCCACAGGAGTCAAAATATGGTCCGCTTTAGCAGCTACAGGTTTATATAAACCAAGAAAATGCCGATCGGCAGCCCTACCGCGGTCAAGCCGCGTCGGTATTACGTGGTCACTAAAACTTAAAAACAATGCATGGAATTTATTCATTACTAGTTTGTATTTGATACCACAGAAGTAGGGTCTATTTCTTTGGCGCTCTACTTCTTGACTGCCCCAGGGCAGTCGAGTAAAAAGTAGTAGCACCATCGGTATCGACCACCGTATTATCTAGCCATATTTGTTTAACGTTCATTGCTTGTCGAAGTAACGACCTGTCGCACAAGCGACCTGTCGAACAAACGACTTGTCGAGGTTATGACATGTCGCACACCTGTTGATCGAACTAATGATATACACTCAGATGTCACATGTCTCCGAATTTTTGGTTCTAAGACATGCCGGTTTCCTCACGATGTTTTCCTTCACCATTTTTGAGAGCAGTGGTGATGAAATTATTTACACAAAGTAAAGCGCCTGCCTGGGTTGGAACCCACGAGCTACAACTCGTAAGTCGGGGCCGTCACCACTGCCACCAGTGCCACCACTGCTTTGCTGGGTCACCACTGCTCTAGCTCTGCACTTACTGGGTAATATCTACATTTTACGCTTTATGTAATTATAATATGTTTGTTTGGCGCCGCCTCAAAATTTGTTATTTGAAGGTCATAAATTTGTCACTAAATACATAGTTATTTTTCGCTTTTAAGTTTTTTTTTTCGTCGGTTGAATTTTTTTGCAAAAAAGTTTTTATGTTCTGAGTTTAATAGCGAGGTCACAGTTCAGTTGTTGACAGCTAAGTCAAGAGTGAGTCCAAGTAAAGCTGTACGTGACATTGGCTAAATGCACAAACCGTGCGAAGCCAAAGAAAAAAAAAAAAAAAAAAAAAAAGTAAAGCTGTCACGATTCCAAGGCTTTTTTTTTTTTTTTTTTTTTGGGTGGGAAATCATCAAATGACTTCTGCCGCTCTGGGCGGAGCGGAAGGGCGTGTCAGACTTTTACTGACTAAAACCCACCCGTGTTCCTTCCCTTGCCTAGACGGGGGCCACAGTTTCCCCTAAGGACTTATCCGCAACCCCAGTGGTAGGCATCGGTCCTAACGGACCCCTTCAGTTTCGCTGACAACTCTTTGAGGCGCGCGTGGAACACTACGCGCCGTTGACCCGGGCTTGGTCCTGATTGGACGGAGACCTACCCATCACTCTCCGTCCGCAAGCCCGCGCCTACGGTGGCCGGAAATCGGCAATCCATTCCCGACGCCCGGGGCGTCTACTACCGCGGCGGCTAGGGGCTCGAGGGAGCGACCTTTGTCTCTGCCTCTCGCGCCCCGCCTCCTCCTTCACGAGCATTACTGCTTCGCAGAAGGAGGTGACAGCCTGCCATGCCTTCTCGCTCCGCACCATGGCCTGGACCAGGGCCGGACGTGAGAGGTCACTGCCGCCGATCGCCTGCACGAGGACACGGCGGTGCTCCACCCAAGCCGGGCAGACCTCCACCGTATGCTCCACCGTGTCCTCCGGGCGAGCCACGCAGTGGTGACACCCGGGCGTTTCCTCCTACCTTATCTGAAACAGGAACCTCCCGAAACTACGGTAACCGTGTCCGGTGAGGACCTGCGTCAGGCGGTAGGTGAGGGCGCCGTGGCGCCTCTCTAGCCACTCCTCAAAGAGGGGACTTATCGCCGCAATTGTGGCGTGCCCAGATCTAGGTTGCGACAATCGCACTCTCCAAACCGCCATGAGATCCTGCCGGAGCTCTGTCCGCTGTGCCGTGATTTGTCGCGGCAGCGGAGTTACACCCCGGCGCTTCATCTCCTCACGATTCCAAGGCTGGAGCTACTAGCCGCTTTACTAGCTACTAGAGTAGCCGCTGATATAAGACGGGACCTGAACTTAAACTGTCCGGTATTCTACTGGACCGATTCGTCTATAGTGCTAGCATGGCTTAATAGAAAGGTGAACTTGAATGTACACACATCAAAAGTGTCTAGGGATCAAGCATTTTTATGCGGATTTCTTGAGATTGAGATGTGGCTTTGTAATAAATTTATGATTTTATAAATTTATATGGATCCTTTTTGGTGCATTTCATAATTTGAATCAGGAACTGTGAATCAAATTCGAGTAAAAGATGAAAATCAGCTGTCAATATTTTCCCTATAAAAACATACAACGCATTGAAGACATTATTAGTGCTACTGTTTCCCTACTACTGATTAAAACCAACGTTATTATGGAGCAGCGACGTCATTTAAGCAGGGAAGAAATGCTCAGAGCCGTGGGAATGATAGAAGCTGGTTCCCGGCAACGTACTGTGGCTTTAGCTCTGAATACAAGTCAGAGTGTTATCAGTCGACTTTGGACACGTTACCGAAGCACTGGTACCGTGGCTGAGCGCCATGGAGGACGGTATCGCTGCACCACACGGAGACAAGACCGATACATTCAAATCTTAGCTCGAAGAGCTCCAACAATAACCGCCATGATGTTAGCCGTGAGGCTTCATCACTCTTCAGGGAACTTAATTAGCGACCAAACAGTCAGAAACCGCTTGCATGAAGTGAACCTTCATTCCCGAAGACCGCTACGGGTACCACCTATAGCAATGCACAATCGTAGGATTCGATATCAATGGGCTCTTGAACACAGAAATTGGGCAGAAGAACAATGGCGTTTCGTGTGCTTTTCTGATGAGTCTCGTTTTGGTATGAGACCGGATACAAGACGTATACGACACTGGAGAACCCCTGGACGCCAACAGCGATTAAAATCCTGCCAGGAAGTCCATCCTTATAGTGGTGGAACCATCATGGTATGGGCGGGTATTTGGATCGGCGGAAGAACTGAGTTGATTTGGATTAGAGGCAACCTCAACGCTCAAATTTATGCTGAGACGATTGTATCAGACGTCATCGTTCCTCTACAAGTGCAAATCGGTCCCTTATTTCAGTTAATGCATGATAATGCACGACCGCACACCGCAAGAGTTGTAAGACAGACTCTCGCCGCAGCTAACATCAATGTCCTGCCCTGGCCTGCTCAGTCGCCAGACTTGAACCCGATTGAGCATGCATGGGATATGCTACAGAGAAGAGCTCTGCCGAATATGGAGGGTATCCAGTCGCAAGAAGACCTTTTTTTGTTGTTGCAACGAACATGGGCGGCCATTCCACAGCGTGATTTGGATGAACTCATTTTGAGTATGCCAAACCGATGTTCTTGTGTTGTTAGTGTTCGCGGTAGAAACACGGATTATTAATTGTTTAAGTTACCCAATAAAATTTTAAAGAAAACTGTTATTTCAGTCTTTTTTTCGAACTTTAATGTTAGTGGTTCAAATGTCAAAAATCCCTTTATTAGGAAAATGGCAAATTTCTTTAATAATGCAAAGGTGACTTGGTTTATCGTTACTGTGACAAACGAAAACACTTTATTTGATGAATCCTTAAAGAAAATTTTAATTAATATCAATCAGGAGAAAAGTTATTGCAAAAATATATGTTGATCCCTAGACACTTTTGATGTGTGTATTTGTAAATAATAGGATTCAGGAGATACTTAATAAATCAGTTTTGCACGATTGGCGTCATGTTCCTGGAGAGTGTAACCCTGCTGATTTGCCATCACGAGGCTGCAATGCAGAAATCCTTTTTAAAAGCAAATGGTGGGAAGGTCCCGAGTGGCTAAAGAAATCGGAATCGGAATGGCCTCATGTAGAAGTGACTCCGGATGAAAAAGAGGTTTTAAGAGAGGTAAAGAAGTCGTGTTTGTGTGTAGTGAACACAAAAGAGTTTTCTAAAACCCTCCTTTATTTTGGGAAATATTCGAAGATAGTAAGAATGGTCGGCTGTTGCTTAAGGTTCCGTAATAACTGTGGATTAAGTTTGAAGAAAGAACACAGAAGAACAGGATACTTATCAGCAGAGGAGTACACAGCAGCTGAAAATCACTTACTCGCTGTACTTCAAAGAGAATTTTTTGTTGATTTTTCTAAAAACAATAAGAAGCTACAAACCTTTTTAAACGATAAAGGACTCGTTTGTGTTAAGACTCGTTTAACAATGAGCAACGACAGCGACGGTTTCATGTCACCTATATTACTGTCAAGTGATAATGTTATTGTTGAGAGAATTGTACAATATTTTCACGTAAAATACCTTCATGCGGGATCACAAACGTTAATTAGTAAACTTCGTGAAACATATTGGATTATAAGCATTCGTCGTCTTGCTAAAAAAGTAGTGCGGCAATGTGTCGTTTGCAAGCGTCTCAGCAGCAAGAGTTGTACAGTACCCCCCGCACCGTTACCTGCAGACAGGATACAATGTGGCAGTCCATTTGAGGCAACCGGAGACTTGGCTGGTCCACTGTATTTAAAAACGGGAGAAAAGTGCTGGATCGTTTTATTCACATGCGCTACATACCGTGCAGTCCATTTAGACTTGTGTTCTTCACTGTCTACAAAAGACTTTATGTTAACGTTCCGCAGGTTTGTGGCAAGACGAGGTTCCGTAAGGAGAATATACAGATAATGGAACGAATTTTCGCGGAGCAAGTTCAATACTTAAGAACATCAAGTGGAATGAAATAGCACAGGAGACATCAACGCAAAGGATTAAATGGCGCTTTATACCTCCGTCAGCGCCATGGTGGGGAGGATTCTGGGAAAGGATGGTACGGACCAGTGGCGTTCCTTTCATATAAGCCAAAAAGCCAGGCTTGCCTAAAAACATGAGCCCACCAAAAAAAAAAAAAAACTTCACCTGTAAACTTGTAAAACCAACCAAGTCAATCATTCAATAATCATGTCGCAAGAATTGATAAGAATAATATCAGCCGCGCGCTATAAAATCTACGATGCCAGGTTTACGTACCTACTCAAAGAATAATATTTAAATTCCGCGCCGTTTTGCATTACGCACTGTTGCCAAACTTTCTCGTATACCGCAGTTGCGATCTCGCTCTAACACTACAGCGGGCACTGAGCAGGACGCGAGATCACATCGATGAATGAAGACGGGCATAGCTTTCTCGCTCGCACCAATTGGCTCAAACCGGGCTTCTGGACCTCTCAACTTTCGCATAGAAATTGTGAACTTTGTTGATACCATTTGTATGTACTTATTTCGCAAATTGTTCTAATTTTTAAGCCAGGCTTTTGATTTTTTATGACGAATCTTGTGTTTGATTATGAATAGTAGGAGCGTAATGTCAGTAATGTCGTGGACTCGTGGTATGTCGTTGCAAGGCGCTGCGCAAGTCTTTGCGCAGTGCGTGAATTTCTATAGAACGATACAAGTTAAATTTTTGTTTTTGTTTTGAGCGGCTACTGGCACTTTTTCGCTTAGATTTTTTTTTATTTTCTGTGAATTAAGTGTTGTGATTAGTTTTTACTGTAATTATGTTTGTTGTGGAGTGATTAAAAAGTTTCTTATCATAAAATGAATTCGGAAACGCATTGTGAAGTACTAAAGTGTGTGCAATCCTTACTCGGAAAGGTAAATACTTTGAGTTTTACAGACAAAATATTACAATCTCGTTACTTCACAGATTAAAATAAAATAGGCATTCGATTGTTTATTAGACCAACTTAGTTATGTAGCTGGTGCCTTGAAACTCATGAAAGCACATGAATAGTGTTGTTTATATGGCATTTGTAGTTTTGGTAAACCACTGAAAAACGTGGGTGCGCCAAAGTTCACCTAAATTTTCAACTCCGATAATTGGAAATCCGAAAATGTTCTTCCTAACATTTTTCATCCTAACAATCACAATTCCTAACTACTCTGTCTCTAATGTTCATAATTCCGAAGCATTCAACTTCATAATGTCAGTAGCAATAAACATCTATTATACTTTTATTTGTTTTCCTATATTTTCTCAGCATAACCATCTTTTACACTATTATTCAAAGTCATATATTTTTTGTTTAGATTAGGATTAGGTTAGGTTAGGTTAGAACTAGGGCATGCAATAATCCGCCCATTTTACTATTCGAATATTTCGGATACTGCCAGACAACTATTCGAATATATTCGAATAATATGGATATTTTGGATACCATTGTAAAAGAGGTAAATCAAACTTATATTAGTTTACAATCGACATTTTTATTACAAAAACTCTCCGACAATCGTATATTAAAGTATATCAGTTCGCACTAAAAGCAAAATCTGTCCGATCTGTCATTGACAGAACAAGAAAAGAAAAAAAAGAAATCCACGGGTTATCTACCAATGGTATAATAGATCGTGAGCTGGTAAAATGCTATCTTTGTTAAGATGGCTAGAACAATTGAAAGCACATTAGATGAAGACTGGAAGTCTTGCGTGTCGTGTCGATGTGATCGAAGTCGTGCTTGGTAATAAATGAGACAAAATCACATCACTGACATTGCTAGATGTCAAAGTATTTATTTTGTAAAGAGGACTTTCCGGATTGGGTTTTAACGGTCCAGGCAGGAAACGAATTAATGCAAATCATGAATGCCGAGAATCATGATGAGGCCTCTGCTCCACATTCCTACTTCCCATATCAATCTGATTTTGGGTTGGTTACCAAAACAGCTTATTCAAGTGTAGCAAATCCTAACCTTTTCTTTATGTTTCATTTAGCAGGCACTCTATTTTGGTTCTGTGAGCTCTCGTCAAGCAAGACACAATACCGAGATGAATCTAGAGAACAACACTACTAATCAAAGCCATCATTCTTGCCAATGCCTTTAAAGTAAATGCCATGCTTGTCAAAGCATTCACTGTTGATGGTTAACCTGCAGAGTCCTTTCGATCTCTTTGCTTATTTTCTCTGTTAAAGTAAATGATATTTCAGTTTCTACTGCTTGTAATCACTGAGTGCTACGTCATCACCATCACTGTCGTCAACTCAAGTTGAGCTCTGTGCAAAAGCACTTTAAAAATTTTCTCTTCAAAATTTTCTCTATGATGAATCTACATAGTAATTGTGTCATTAGATGGATTTTTGAAGATATAGCATGAATTGTCACGATTGCGAATACCTATTTTATTAAAACACAACGTTAAGGGGGATGCGCTAAGGTAGCCCGCGAAATTCAAATTTTCTTTCGTCTTCTGCAATTTGCAGCTCAGTGTCAGGTTGTATGTTGATTAAAATATGATTCGCGACCGTAACAAATATGGTTTTACAGAATTATAATCATTAGAATTAGCAATACAACTCCTTAAGTTAGCAAAAGTGTCAAATGTCATGATTTCATAAATTAGTCATTCAATACAGTTACATGAACTTAGAGAGTTGTATTGATGACTTTTATGATTATAAATCTATAAATAAACATTTGATACGGCCGCGAATCATATTTAGAACAACATACAACCTGATACTGACCTGCAAATTGCAAAAAACGTAAGAAAATTTGAATATCGCGGGATACCTTGGCTCATCCCCCTTAAATGTTATATTATCAAAAGGAAAATGGAACAAAACTAACTATCCGTATTATCCGTTTTATCCGGATAGTAAAACAAATATTATTCGGATAATATTTTCGACGGATATCCGGATAATTCGGATATCCGGATATCCGAATAGCATGCCCTAGTTAGAACTGAGACCAACTACGCGCGAGCCGAGCGAGCGAAGCGAGCGGTGCCGCGGCAGCGGCCGGCGAGCGCTACCTCGAAATTGGTCGCGAAATTTTTCTAAGTATTTTTTTCATAGTGCCCCCAAGACGACTCTTTGACCTGAATTTCATTCAGTTAAGACAAAAATCAGTGAAATGACCTTTAATCATTCTAAACAGTTGGTTTTTAGACATAATCATCTCAGGTATAGTTATAGTAATAAAATGTAACAACAATAACCAAAAATAAAATGGCTAAATGTAAAAATGTGAACAGTTGTTTTGTAATCACAAGAAATAGTTTAAAAACAAACCTTTTCCTTCAAAGCATCTGGTTCATGATTATGTTCTCTCAGTAGGATAAAAGCGTTCTATGATAAAAAATAGTAGGAGTTTAAATATATTTACATTAATGATATTATTAATTACAATTTTCGGAAACATGAGTGTTATGAACATCGCCGGTAGCACTACAAATAGTATGAATGAAAACTTTAGGATGAAAAATTTTAGGAAGAGTGATCATTCGGATTACAAATCGTTAGGAAGAACAATTTCGGGTAAAGAACTTTAGGTGAGCCAATATGGACCCGAAAAACGTAGGTACATCTCATTGACATCACAAAACACAATAATGTTCGTATCGAAGAGATTCTTCATAGGTGTTTTGAAATAAAGATTGAGAGTGTTGACTATTGTCATTGTATTAGACTATTAAAAACTTTGGTAATATCTCATAATTAATTTTCAATCAACTAATTCGACAAATCGATATTTTGGGAGCCATCTAGTGCCTTTGATTGAAAGTAAATTATGCATGTGACAAGCGAATATTGCCGTGAAAAGGTTCGGCTAAACGGTGTGATTACGCGCATTCAATAATATAGATGGCGCTTATGAAAATTATGTACGAATGCTTGAAATAATTATGTAGAACTCTTCGCATTTTTCTAACCAAAATTATATTATAATAATGTTGTATATGATAATCAGTCAATCCCTCACTTAGTTGTTTTTTTTATAATAAAAAATATGTTGGCTTGCCCTAAGTTTGACCCCTAGGCACGCCACTGGTACGGACGGTTAAAGAGATGCTCAGAAGGGTGCTTGGTAAGGCAGCACTTAAGTATAATGAACTGTTGACTGTGTTGTGTGAAACCAAAGCGATGATCAATTCTCGGCCGCTAACCTATATAGCTGACACTACGGAAAATTTAGCTCCGTTGACTCCTTCAATGTTTTTACATGTAGGAAAAGAAGGGAAAGATTTCCTAGATATAGGTCATATTGATGGTCAGCTCTTGACTGGACGTTGGCGTTATATTAAAAGTCTATGTAGCGATCTGAAGCAGCGTTTTCGCAGCGAATACCTGGCTCTACTTACTCAGAAATCAACGGCTAATAATAATCCAGTTGAAATCGGGGACATAGTTTTGATAGGGTCTGATGATGTTAAGAGGGTTAAATGGCCATTAGGTATTGTTCTTGAGACGATGCAAGGGGTGGATGGTCATAGGCGTGTAGCGCGGGTAAGAACCGCAGTCCGCAAGAGGTGAATTAATCAGACCTCTACAGCGCCTCTTCCCATTAAAGGTTCGTCATAGGGATGTGCCAACCACTGAACCTGCACAGCAGCTGCCCACTAAAATGCACGCCACTCGTTCCGGTCGGCTGGTGCAATTGCCCACTAGGTATTTATAAAGGGGTTTGAAGATTTTGGCCCTAAAATCAGCCACCATTTTGTTTTTTTTTCAAAATCGAGGTGAACAATAAATGTCATATATTTGGATAGGGGACACTTATACAAACATAAAACTTCATATAACATTTGTTACACTCCTGCTAGTACACAGAACCTACTTAATTTATATACCATTGTATAGATGATTAAATGGAAATTAATACTGTACTTTTTAACAATGGATTTAATGCAGCAGAAATGGAAAAGGCATCAAAATAGTTGAAAAAAAATTCCTGTCCGTCAATTTATGAACCCTGAAAACATTGTAGCTTGCGATAAAATCAATTAATTGAGTCAATTTTTTTTTTATACATTCGTTTCAGCCCTAGAAGGAACCCTATTGAAAATTGCTCTTTTATTCAAAGTAGTTTAATTATAATTAATAAAATACTAACTAAAATATAATATCTTTATCTAAATATTTCCAACCTTTGACCAAGTTGCCTAGCAACCGCCAAGTAAATATCTTTGTCAGTCTTTGACATTACGAATGATTACGACTTCATGAAAAGTGATAAATTGTTCATTTTTGTTAAAAACTATGTTTTGAATTTCTTTTTCGTTTATGAATGAGTGTTATGTATGAGGCGTGCAATTTTGGATTTTCCAAACAATTTTTTTAACAGTTACAGAAATGGGGCTAAAATAATTTTTCGATCGTAGAGCACACTCTAATGCTTCGCATTATGAGTCGTGCAATATCATAAAGCGTCACGTTTCTGAGATATTCAAAGATAAAAAATATTATAATGAATTTATGTATACAGGATGAAATTGAAAACATGCGACAACTCTTAAGGGGTCATTTTACTCATCATTATGAACAACTTTCACTATGGGACCAACCCTGAAATCGCGAAAAAAAAAAACAGCTGTTCCCTACATTTTGACGAGCTATGCAAACATAAATGTAGGGAACAGCTGTTTTTTTTTTCGCGATTTCAGGGTTGGTCCCATAGTGAAAGTTGTTCATAATGATGAGTAAAATGACCCCTTAAGAGTTGTCGCATGTTTTCAATTTCATCCTGTATAAGTTGTAGTTACTTCATGTTGATTAAGTTATTTACACATTAATTAACTGTCTACACTTAGTGGATAAAAGATAAGATTTTTAAATCATATTCGGTATAAATTATATCATCCAAGAAGGCAGCAGGAGGCTGAATAGGATTTTCTTAGGTGTCGCGCCCAAGCCATGCACCATATAAGACATATACTATAATATAACACACGTCCTCATTCGGCACAGGGTATACATATATTTTTGTCTCTTTCGCTCTTATCTAAAATATTACCCATACATGATGCAATTATGTTTTCATAGTTCAATATACTTACCTGAAGGGAAAAAAACAAAAAAATCCTTGTTTCAAGGTTCAGTTTTCGACTTATATTTCGGTGAATAACTCCGAAACCTGACGCTTTAGCATATTATGTTATCTGACATTTTTTGTTTGTATAAGTGTCTTCTATCTAAGTATATAACTTTTGATGTTCACCGCGATTCTGAAAAAAAATCAAAATGGCGGCATCACGTTAGGGAGCGTTAGGGCCACCCTCCATATAAAAATCTTCTAACCCCTTTTATTATTTCCGAATAGTATTTTAGTTTACACAGATTTCTTCCGCTTTCTCGCGGGGCCGGAGGATATTGTAAAATTGTCTTTGGATACCTTTTTAAAAAGAAATTGTTTTTTTAAATGAAAAACTGTCACTGAAGAAAAATATAAGAAAGTCTACTCATATTTCTGTGATCCCTTTTATTTGTAATCGTTGCACCCAATAACGTGATTCCCGACCCATTCTGCAATACTGTCATTAATTACGTTTCGTTTCACCTAGTATATTTTTTTTTTTCGTTTCTTATTATTATATATTTTATATTATATATTTTATTAATTATTTTTGTAATGTAATATTAAAATAATATATAAAACTTATTTATTTTTATTAAGTTTTACTTTTGTTGTACTGTTATCAAGTAGGTCTATCTATCGGCAAAAATGTAAAACTATGGCCAAAGTTTTCGCCCCTGAAACTCAGATAGCAGCACTATCAGTGATTAATTTGATGTGAAGGCAATGTATGGAAGTTTCACCCCCCTGATAGCACTTACTAATTCCAACGCAGGGGGGTGAAACTTCCATACATTGCCTTCACATCAAATTAATCACTGATAGTGCTGCTATCTCTGCCCTTAACTCCTAAACTCTGGCCATAGTTTTACATTTTTGCCGATAGATATACCTTCTTGATAACAGTACAACAAAAGTAAAACTTAATTAAAATAAATAAGTTTTATATATTATTTTAAGATTACATTACAGAAATTAATTAATAAAATATAGTAGCAAAATAAATAACACCTTTTCACTTCATGTTGAAACGAAAAAAATATATATATATACTAGGTGAAACGAAACGTAAATAATGACAGCTTGACAGGTCAGAAAACAGCAGCCGCTCGAATTGTCTATGTTTTAGTGATGCGATAGATCTCTAAGTTTTGGTGCTATCGATGTTACGATTTTTATAATACTGTTAGGAATCAGAAGTGAAATACGTTAAAAAATAAACAACCTTTAATTCTTCTAAATCACAGATTATCAAAAAATATCAAAAGAAGCACAAGTACACGATAATATCACGGTTGCAAGTCCGTTCCGAGCGCCGTCCAAGCAAAAAGGGAACGTTGCCTCTTTTTTCTATTTTATTTTTTTATTAGGACATCTCACAGCTAGGTAACCACTAAGGTCATGGCTGCTTAACCGGGCTTTCCTGTGGCTGCCTTAAGCTCCTAAAAACTTAAAGCCTCCAGCCAGGGGCAAAAACTATTTTAATTAAAACTAGGCGAACGCTCGCTAAGGGCACCCCCTGTGGGGAACAAACCTCGGGTTAGGGAGTTCGCTGGGGGGAAATATGTTCCTATGTTAAACCGTGTAAACGAACAAGATCGTAGAGTAATAAATACAATCAAAATTAGCAGTTACAAAACGCGTAGTCACAAACTATAAATTATTTATTACATTATTTGCTGTTTTTTTTTTTGTTATATTCATTCAGTTTTATTAAGGTGAAAGGATGAAAGAAAATTTTGCAAAATCCACCGGAAAAGTCGGATGTTTGCCAACATAATTATAACCAGTAACCCTTTAAATTATTGTATTGACAAGTAACGATTTATTGTATTCATTTACATAGTTAGCCCGGAGGATTTAAGATTACTTGAAGCGGTTAACATTCGAGTTTCAATTCCCAGAAACAGTCTTCCTTTTGATATTCGGTATTGAATGACGACGTTGGACAATACGTTGATTCAAATTCACGCCAACCCGTGCTACTTTTGAAAGTATTCATTACTAGCTGTTGCCCGCGACTTCGTCCGCGTTATCGTGCCGCAAATAATACCGCCTCATTCGTGCCCGGCGTCGCCCGGGTGTATTTCCGACTTTTCCGGTGGACTTTCCAAAATTTTCTTTTATGTAAACCTTAGACAATTACGAAAACAAACAAAAAACTAACGAGTAGGTCGAACCATTCTCTAGTGAAGATCTTTCATACATGCGGCAATCGATTTTTATTGGGTAGTATTTAAACGAGTGACTGTAAATTAATGTTTTAAGTGATAAAAATAATTAATTTAAGTTATACGAGTAGTAATACTGTACTCAAATAAACTAAACGTGAATTAATGCAAGCCTAGTACTTTTTGTTAGTTATAAAATATTTGTGAGCGACATATTTCATCCAAATCCTATTAGTGGGATAAACTAATGATTGTAATACTATACATTATCTCCGGGTGTTCTCGTCTAGCTAACGAAGAGTACTTGCATAGACACAACCTTGTAGCCAGGATTATCCACCAGCAACTTGCTCTGAAATACAGCCTTGTGGAATCTGAAGTGCCGTACTACAGGTATGTGCCCGACCCAGTTCTCGAAAATGGCAATATCACATTGTACTGGGATCGCTCCATCATCACTGACAGGACTATTGTTGCCAATAAACCTGATATAGTGGTGGTGGACCGAGTAGAGCGGCGCACAATGATCATTGACATAACGGTCCCGCATGATGGGAACCTCGTGAAAGCCGAGAAAGATAAACAAATCAAGTATCTTGACTTGGCTCGCGAGGTTGTCGACATGTGGGATGTGGACTCAGCGATCATTGTGCCGATAGTCGTATCAGCCAATGGCTTAATTGCCAAGAGCCTCGACCAACACCTAAGGAGGCTCTCGTTAGGCAGCTGGGTCAAGAGCTTGATTCAGAAAGCGGTACTCCTGGACACGGCTCGCATTGTCAGGAGGTTCCTCTCTCTGGAGCCCTGACCGCCGGTAGCTTGGACCCTGTTCCCGATACCGGTGGGCTACTATTTTTTATATTTTTAAATGTTTTTGTATTATTTTGTTTTTATAAAAATATTTAAAAATGTAAATTATATGTATATAAATGAAATAAAGGAAGTAATACTATCTTGAATTTATGAAAGCCTAGTACTTTTTTTAGGTTGCTCTCAGAAATTGTGCACAACGCGTGGTGAACAGAATACCGTCTTGTATGACGATAACTTTTTTTTGCAACATCCGATTTTAATGAAACCAAGACATATATTCTCTTCCAAATTAATCTCTGTCTACCTGTGAAAACTACATGAAAATTCGTTCAGTAGTTTTGTAGATGTGCGCGAACAAACAACCAGACAGACACCGGATTCTACTGTTTTATTATAAGTATAGATATAGATTACTATTCATCGTAATCGTAACAAATTCACATTCTAAAGTGGATGATAGACATGCGAACTAAAAGTCCGCGCCTTTCAAGCGCAGGCCACACCACCAGCTAACCCTGCGGGCGAACATCGTTTCACCTCTTTACATACTTCGGTTCACACCGCGAGCTACAATATTTCGCGTAGTTTGTATAGTTTCCTTCGTTCGCTTCGCCCGCTCCGCCCGCTAAGCTGGCGGTGTGGCCTGCGCTTTTAAGTTCTTCAACTTACTCGGTTCGCCGTCGGTGACAGACGTGAAGCTTGCTCACACTGTATCTTGATGTTCGGACATTATAGTTTTTTTTTTCAATAAGAGTATTAAATACTCTTTGAACAAATATTCGATATATTATGTCAATCACTAGCATTTCAATGACAAGATAAAGATAAAACAAATTTAAAAAAATTGTCGTTTTCGTTTGATGTTTGTAATACTTAATTCAAAATCCATCTCAGTTTTCGCTTTTGTTAAATAAAATAGTATGCATAATTAAAAGTTTAGAATCATGCACAGGATTAAAAGTGGGTGTGGTTGGTGTGATCGTGTTATTTAGTCAAAGACCAGGCAACATCTATGTTATTGCTTTAACTGTGATTCGTTCGTTGTTTCGTGGTGACCGTTTTGTGTTCTTGTACGATTTAGGACTGTGCTTGTTTTCTTGATATATGTTATAAATGATTAACCCTACTTCTCCCTTTCATTTCTATCTACCATTTTATTCAGTTTCATTTATTGGTATGGCTCTTGATGATGTCATCTCTAGTTTTAAGATTTCGAAGGATGATTTTTAAGGTGTGAAAATGTGTTATGTATTTGTGTGTAATAAATTAATTCATAACTTATGTCTTATGAATTAATTTATTCCACACAAATCATAACATCATTCTTCATTATTAAGGATTTAATACTAGAAACAAAAACTCCCAAAAGCGCCATCTAGTGAGCGCAAGCGAAGGGAAGACGACATGTAGTGCCATCTCTGTGCTTATCCTAAGCTTAGTTTTCACAAAACAGGAACCTGAGTGGCGCATCTATCCCGTATTTAAGTGTATTATCTATGTTCCAACGTAAGCGGTACTGTCCTTTCACCGTTATTTTACCTTTGAGTTCGTATCACAGTGCTCTTGTTCTCTTTGCTATGAAGTTGCTGTCTTGCTGCCCTCATTACGTTGCTGCCCTCAGAGTAATAACTTTACTCTGAGTTGCTGCCACAGGTCATAGACATGTAGGGGTGACAGAATACGTCAGGCGCTGACAAAGTCATCATGAGTCGAGCTCGAATTTTAACCGCAATCATACATAGATAATACACTTACCGCAATGTTGTGGGCGGGGCTGATGCTCGCGTGTGTGGTGAGCGCGTACTCGGCGGGCGGCAGCCGGTACGGGTTCTACCGCAGCATGGTGGGCGAGGTGGGGGGGCGGCGCGCAGGCGAGGCGCGACGCGTGTTCGGTGGCGCAACCACGCCACTGAGCACGTTCCCGGCGGTGTGCGCGCTGTTAGACCGCTACTGGTCGACGCGCTGCTCGGGCGCCGTGGTGGCGCCTTACTGGGCGCTCACGGCCGCACACTGTGTATCAACGCAGATAGCCTACGTCAAGTACAACTCGCGCCGCCCCCCCTCGTCCGCCGGCGACGCGTCCCCCGTCAGCTACCTGTACCGCCACCCCGGGTAGGTGCCAGCTATGGTGCTCGCAAGGCCTGAAGCGCGTGGTTGCGCCTCTCACTCCTGCTTGTGTGTTCAGCTACTACGTCTTACACGAGGACGAGGGCCGTGGTGTAGACGTGACGCAGCTGCACCACGACGTGGGGCTGCTGCGCACACGCAACGCCATGGTGCTCGCCACCCCCCCCGCGCTGAAGCCCGTGGACGCCTGGCACCTGTATAACCTCGATAACCTCAGAGACCACGAAGTGCAGGTGACAGTAATACCTACTCCCGTTACTGCAAACTATTATACTTTGTATACTGATGTGGGCACTCACACGGCGCTAAACTGTCTGCCTCTAGCCTTTTTAAAACTATGCTGGGGTCAGGTTCCAGTCTAACCGGATGCAGCAGAATACCAGTATTTTACATCGAGCGACTGCCTATCTGACGTCCTTAACCCAGTAACTGGGTAATACGATACCCATTGGTAAGAGACTGGTGTCAGACTTTCGGGCGACTGACGACTTGTAACGACTGTCAAAGATCCATGAATGACAGGCGGGACCAACGGCTATCCGAGGCACGGAGGAGTCTCGGAATGTAAAGATGGTCACCCATCCACTGACCAACCCCGGCAAGCGTAGCTTAACCTGATGGATCGACCCGTGCGGCTGTTATTACTAGCCACGAGCTCTCTACGGCGCTGAACTGTACGATAATATTTTACAGTTTAATGTTGGAACACACAACAACTTGCCGCTGTTCACACGGCTACAATCAGATGCTGTAAGAAACTGGCGTATGAGTTAAAAGTCATCAGAATTTCCAGAATCCGTGTCGCTTTCGGCTTTATATATTTGGCCGCCGATCCAAAGTTATAGTGAGCATGTAATGAGAGTGTCGTATCTGTAGAGCTGTGCACATTGTGTCGGCAGGTGCTGGGGTTCGGGCTCACGGAGCAGTCGTCGCAGGGCGAAGAACTGTTCGAGGTGCGGCTGCGGCTGGTGACCTGCGAGCGCCGCTCGTGGAAGCACTGCGTGTGCGGTGAGAGCGCGGCGCAAGCGGGCAGCGCGCGGGGCGTGTGCGCGGGTGATTCGGGTGGGCCCGTGCTGTACCGCGGCACGCAGGTGGGCGTCACCTCCATGGGCCCAGTGGAGTGCGCCGTGGGGTACAAGGTTCCGGCGGAGCGCGCCACCAGCGTGTTCACGTCGCTATACCAGTACGCGGACCTGGTGAACGCCACCATTCACAACACGGAGGCGGAGGTGCGCATGCGTCGGATAAACGCAGGCTCGCCACGGCCCCGCGGCGCGCCTCTCGCGCTGGCGGCCGGCGCGGGCGCCGCGCTGCTCGCGCGCCCCGCCAGGTGAAGCTCGCCAACAACGTGCGGTGTATGCTATGCAAAAAACTTACCTAAAAAAAAGTTAGGTAAATAAAAAAATTAGAAAACCCCCGACACAAACAAAATCCTTTAAAAAGTTTAAAAATACAATATACTGGCCCTTTAAATTTAATATATGTTGTAGTTAATATTTTGTCGTCGCGTCGGGGGACGGTGAATGAAAATATCTTTTCTACAATAGCATGCCGTCCCCCGACGCGACGACAAAATATTAACTACAAAATATATTAAATTTAAAGGGCCAGTATATTTTATTTTTAAACTTTTTAAAGGATTTTGTTTGTGTCGGGGGTTTTTTAAATTTTTTATTTAACTTTTATTTCCTGCTTTTTAAAGTTTATTGTACACTAATTACTAGTAGGTACATTAGCTACGATCGACACGTGCCTCACTTAAATCTGCGCAACTGTACGTTACTAATTAACCCTGATTTATTTTTGCTTCACCATCATCAGACCCTGATAAATATATATCTATAACCTATTCATTGAGACCATTTCAATGAGCCCAAACACGATACCACTGCTGTAAGTTGATGAGGAGTTGGGTATCCTGCAAATACCAGGTAATGCTGCAGCATCAGTTCAAGGTTACTATGCTATTCTAATACCATTGAAGTAACAGATTAGACTCAATCAGACCTGTGGAAGATGCTCAAATCCATTCATCAATTAGAAAAGACCTGATAATCTTCAAACGGCTGAATAGATTCTCTTGAATCATAGCTAAGAACACTCCCGATCAAGTCACCTTTCAAACAAAACAAAAATAAACTAAATCGGTTCAACCGTTTGGGAGCTACGATGCCACAGACAGATACACAGATACACAGATACACAGAAACACAGACACACAGATACACAGATACACACTTTAAAAACTTATAACACCCCTTCGTTTTCCGTCGGGGGTTAAAAAAACTTTTAACAAAAAAAAACAACCGACTTCCAAAAAAAACACTACAAAATGAAAAATAACTTTAATTTCGGAAGTCGGTGTCTGGTTTTTAACCGACTTCCAAAAAGGAGGAGTTGTTTTTGTGTATGTTTTTTTTTTTTTTTTTTTTTTTTTTATGTATGTTCACCGATATCTCCGCCAATTGTGGACCGATTTTGAAAATTATTTTTTTGTTTGAAAGGGTAAGCTCCCGAGGTGGTCCCATATAAATTTTATTGACTTTGCTTAGATAGTTTTTGAGTTAGCTTCAATAATACATATTTTTCCCACTTAGTTTATATGGACGATATGATGATAACTTCCTGTCACTGTTATTTATTGCAGTTAGTGGTATTGGATATTGTGTGGGGTAGGTACCACAACTAAAAAGTGAAAAATAAAAACTTTTTACAAAAAAAATTAAAACCGACTTCCAAAAAAAACCACTACAAAGTGAAAAATAACTTTAATTTCGGAAGTCGGTGGCAAAAAACGAAAATTAAAAAAGAAAAACACCGACTTCCGAAATTAAAGTTATTTTTCACTTTGTAGTGGTTTTTTTTGGAAATCGGTTTTAATTTTTTTTGTAAAAAGTTTTTTAATTTTCGTTTTTTGCCACCGACTTCCGAAATTAAAGTTATTTTTCACTTTGTAGTGTTTTTTTTGGAAGTCGGTTGTTTTTTTTTTGTTAAAAGTTTTTATTTTTCACTTTTTAGTTTTGGTACCTACCTACAAGTTCGAATAACACTACCAGCGACGCAATTTGTTAATTGCGTAGTAACAGGAAGTTATCATCTTATCATCCTTAAAATGAATTAAGTCCAAACACAAGGTAGCTACTGTAAAACGTTGAGGAGTTCCCTTGACTGTCCTTTGTCTTCATCATCAAACCCCTAATGACAGTCACAACCCATGTAGGTGTAAAGTTCTCATCAATACAAATTAATCAAGCCCAAACACCAGGTAATTGCTGTAAATCGTTGAGGAGTTCCCTCAACTGTCTTTCGGCTCCATCAACAGATCGACTCCAGACCTTCATTAAATAGTAGTGCTTTAAAATGCTTAATGAAAAAAATTAACAAACGCACTACGATTTTGGAAGGTTCCCCTCGATTTGTCTGGGATGCCATCAGCAGATCCTGGTTATCTTATTTTTTTTTTGAGGAGTTCCCTCAAGTCGTCATGGATTTCATCATCAGAACTGAATTTTGATCAAAATAGGTCCAATCTGAAAGTATACCTTTCAGATAAGAAAAGAATTTTCTAAATCGGTTCATAAATGACGCCACCCGTGAAATACTTATCATTGAGAAGTTCCGGTGGCGATCTGTGGACTTCTTCATCAGTTCCACTTCATCAAATGATACTTTCTGAATGCAAATGCTTAACTGGTTGCTGAAAATACTGAAATCGCTATGTGTATGCCAATAATATTTGAGGAGTTCCCTCAATTTGTCATGGATTCCATCATCAGAACTAAATTTTGAAAAAAATGGGACCAATCGGAAAGTATATCCTTTCAAATAAAAAAAGAATTTTCCAAATCGGTTCATAAATGACGGAGTTCTGAGGTAACACACATTAAAAAAAAAAAAAAAAAAAAAAAAAAAAATACAACCGAATTGAGAACCTCCTCCTTTTGGGGAAGTCGGTTAAAAATGAAACGTTTGAAGATATAATCCAATGTATTTTCACTAATATACGCTAAGTTAATATGTTTCTATTGTCCTAATTATAACCCCAAAATCCGAAAGTGTTTTAGATTTTTTTACAATTCTCAGTAGTGTCCCGTCATTTTAATTTGTTTTCAATAGAATATATTACGCCGAACAATGTCCTTTTGTTTTAAGTACTTATCTTTACTTCTAATAGTCGTAATATCGAATACTATAATAACTGAATCTCCTAATTTTGAATGAACATTACATGCTATAATTATGTTGCATGCTTTGCTTACATTCTACATGTTGTATGTTTGCTTGCATGCTGCATGCAAGTTGCATGCATGGTGTGGTTTTAAACATGTGTTTTGTGGTGGTTCGCTGTCGTACTGTACTATATTTTACGTTTTTTTTTAATAATAAGTACCTCATTTTTATAACCTTATTTATTTAAACATTCAGTTCACGTCACTAGTATGTCGTAAACTGACGGCACTTAATACACTGCTAAGATAGAGTGACGTTAAAGGTACTTAATAAACAGCGGAGACAGAGTGCCGTTAACGGCCCTCTATACACTGCCATTTTTAAATAATGCCGTCCCGAAAACGAATTATAAGTGATATATGGAGGCATTTAAAAAACTATCGTCAACTGAAGCAAAACATAAATTTTTTCAACAATACAAGAGCACGAAAACACGCAGAGGACAATAAAACCCCAAAACAAACGTCAAAACATTGAAATGAAATTGTTTATTCTGTAGTCACTTTTACACGTAAGATTAAAAAATATTTATGTTAAAAATTAGCTAGATGAGTTCGGCGTTTCCTATCTGACTACTCTGAGAAGAAAGGCCGAAACAAACTCAGTGCTTGTTTACGGAGACGCGGGGCGTTGAGCGTGGCGTGCGGCGTGGCGTTCGGCGGTGCGTCGGACGTTTTTTCTGTTTACAGAGAGGCGGGGCGTGCAGCGGCCCGCGTCATCACACGCGCAAACACAAACATATGGCAATATACGATGTTGTTTATGGAAGCGCGGGGCGTGCGGGGCAGGGCGTGAAAAGTAGCGGTGCCCGTTGTCGCACGCGGCGTTGCACGCGGCGGTCCACGCGGCGTGCATCGACAGCGAAGGGCGGGAGCTGATATTCAAGCGCGCCCGACATAATAATAAATATAGTAAAATAATTACATAGGATGCATAACATCACGCCTATATTCTCCGAAAAGTTAGGCAGAGGTGTTCCTAATATTATAGTACCTATACCCACATTTCGCCAGTTATGTTTGTCCCATGTAATAGGGGGCGAGCCTAATGCCATCAACCGGGCCCAAATCCAGACTCCGGGCTACTACTGAGAAATACCAGATGGAAAATACCAATAATATTTTGCCCGACCCGGGTATCGAACCCAGGACCTTATGCTCAGTAGTAGTGCTTGCGACCACTAATCCAACGAGACATAAAAAAAACCGGCCAAGTGCGTGTCGGACCACGCACAATGAAGGGTTCCGTGGTTGGGATGAATTTATCCCAAGAACAAACCTAAGTTAGGTTGACAAACATGTTCTCTCATACATACTCGTAGATATACGTCACGGTCAATTCTCCAACTGCAAATGTAAGTGTAGCGGTTAGACCGCCACATACAAAAACTACGAAACAAAAAGACATGACGTCACACAATTCCTACATCTCGCAGTTAGAGTTTACTGAGCGAATAACATAGATAAGACTATCCGAAATCAACATATGGGCAGTTGCCCGCCAGACATAACAACCCGTCTGGTTGGAGGATCCTCCCTTTTCTATGGTGGATGAGTGAACTTTACACCCTGTTCCTCATACCCCTAAATAAGTTTGTAATCACAAAAAATATTTTTTAATGTACTAAAATTACAGTATCATAATTAATTGATCATTATAAAACTATATTTTACGATATATATATTTTACACAATTAAATCTATTTACACTACGTACTAAAAAATTATTCAAAAAACAAAAAACCGGACTGCAAAAACACATAACTGAAAAGAGAAAAACAAACATTATCTAATATATAAAATTCTTGTGTCACGGTGTTTGTTGCCAAACTCCTCCGAAACGGCTTGACCGATTTTTATTAAATTTTTTGTGTATATTAGGTAGGTATGAGAATAGGATGTAAACTATTTTTCGTACCCCTAAGTGATAAGGGTGGTCCACCCCAAGTGTTTTTTTTTCTTTTTTTGGACAATTTTTTTTATTGTAATTTTTTTATGATTTGCCATTAAAAAATACATACAACCCTAAATTTTCACCCTTCTACCACCAACCCCTATTTTTTAATAGCAATATTAGTACTTTAATCATTTTCTACTCTTGGCAGTCGATAATTGATCAGTTACCACTCGATCAGTTATTCCCGTCAGGCGTCTACCAGTGTCACTTCTCATCCCGTAAACAGCACACAGTAAGGATGAGAACGAAGCCGGTCTCCTGTCGTTCTCTCACAATAAGCTTTCTCTCTCTCACTCACTAAAGTTTAGGGCCTAAAATGAATGCCTATTTGAACACGCGAGAACGGCTGGACCGATTTCACTAATTCTTTATTCGTTATTGTAAGGAGAAGGATCTTAGGATGGGTAGGGTGTAAGGTAGGTATGTAGGTAGGTAGGGTAGGTAGGGTAGATAGGTAGGTAGGGTAGGTAGGTCGGGCAGTGTAGGGTAGATAGGTAGGTAGGGTAGGTAGGTAGGTAGGTCTAGCAGTGTAGGGTTGATAGGTAGGTAGGATAGGTAGGTAGGTCGGGCAGTGTAGGGTAGGTAGGGCAGGGTAGGCAGGTAGGTAGGTCGGGCCGGGTAGGGTAGGTAGATAGGGCAGGGTAGGTAGATAGGAAGGTTGGGTAGATAGGTAGGTAGGGTAGGTAGTTTGGGCAGGGTAGGGTAGGAAGATAGGGCAGGGTAGGTAGATAGGAAGGTTGGGTAGATAGGTAGGTAGGGTAGGTAGTTCGGGCAGGGTAGGGTAGGGAGGTAGGGCAAGGTAGGTAGGTAGGTCAGGCAGTGTAGGGTAGGTAGTTAGGGCAGGGTAGAAAGGTAGGTCGGGCAGTGTAGTGTAGGTAGGTAGGGCAGTGTAGGGTAGGTAGGTAGGGCAGAGTAGGTAGGTGCGCCGTAGATAAGTAGGTACTTACTGCTACCCGTGCGAAGCCGGGGTGGGCAGCTAGTAATCTATAGAATTTTGGTATCGCAGGCTGGGAGTGGGACAAACAAAAGTTAGGTACACCATATTTCCGGTTATTATTGTTATATTATTATTGTCCCCGCCTGCGATACCAAAATTCTATAGATTATAATGCTTGTTTTTCTCTCTTCAGTTATGTGTTTTTGCAGTCGGGTTTTTTGTTTTTTGAATAATTTTCTTTATTTCAAGTTTTTTAGTTTTATTAATATATCTTAATTTGGAATTTACTCATTACCAGCTTTTATTTGATACCAATATTGTTGAAATTTATTTTAAAAAAAACCTTCCCCTCCTTTTTTTTGTACTTGCAGATGCAATACATAAATATTATATAGCCTATGTCACTTCTACGATTAAGACGAATCTAACGACACCTCCTATGTTAAAATCCATCAAGCCGTTTAGGCTACAGAGGGTGCCAAAGAAATAGACATACATACATACATACATACATACATACTCTCGAAAAACATTACCCTCCTTCTGGGGCAGTCGGGTAATAAAAACAATGACTAACTAACTATACAAATAGTTATAAAAGATATAAAGAAAATTATTCAAAAAACAAAAAACCCGACCGCAAAAACGCATAACTGAAAAGAGAAAAACAAGCATTATAAATTAATCTAAGTATATAATTTTGGTATCGCAGGCGGGGACAAACTAATAACCGGATATATGGTGTAAGTTTTGTTTGTCCCCGCCTGCGATACCAAAATTATATAGATTAATTTATAATGCTTGTTTTTCTCTTTTCAGTTATGCGTTTTTGCAGTCGGGTTTTTTGTTTTTTGAATAATTTTCTTTATTTCAATCTTTTTAGTTTTATTAATATATCTAAAGGACATTGTAAAAAATGGCCTATGAATCAACACGTAGGAAACCTTTACTATAATTACTAGTTTTTTTTATAATTTACATTACAATAATTACAATAGAACGGACACTACATAATTTCGAGAACATTTTAAAAAGTAATTCACATCGGTCTTATTCCCAAGCGCCATTATTATTTGTTTCAATTTGACGTTTTGAATACGCTCTCTCAGCGCTTGATCTGTGAATAAGGTTTTTAGTTACAAACGGAATAAAGCGATTGAAAGCGCTGTGTGAAACAAGCAATAACAACACTGACAGTCGATGAATTGACAGATACTTTGACATGTAATAGTAATGACAGTGTCATTTTGTCTCAGTGCATTTTTATAATGGTCATACTCATAACTATAAATAAATTAGTTTAAAGAAATAATGGTTCTGATCAACTAATAGATAAATGCACCTACATAATATGTAATGAAACGTTTGAAGATATAATCCAATGTATTTTCACGAATAAACGCTAAGTTAATATGTTTCTATTGTCCTAATTATAACCCCAAAATCCGAAAGTATTTTAGATTTTTTTACAATTCTCAGTACTGTCCGTCATTTTAATTTGTTTTCAATAGAATATATGTATTATATAGAACACAGAAAGTACATTCACGTCTCTGTTGGTTCTTAGGCGAACGATGTATGGACGCCGAACAATGTCCTTTGCCATTGACTCGTTAATAGCTTTTATTTGATACCAATATTGTTATAATTTATTTAAAAAAAAAACCTTCCCCTCCCTTTGTTTTGTATTTGCAGATGCAATATATAAATATTATATAGCCTATGACACTTCTACAATTAAGACGAATCTAACGACACCTCATATGTTAAAATCCATCAAGCCGTTTAGGCTACAGAGCGTGCCAAAGAAATAGACATACATACATACATACATACATACTCTCGAAAAACATTACCCTCCTTCTGGGGCAGTCGGGTAAAAAACAAACGGACACTTAGGCGTCGAAGTATTCGTCCGCATCGCTGTCATCCGGAAACGTACCCAGAAGACTGGCAGCATTGCCACGTTGAATGGCAATGCTAATTCTTTGGCCAAAGAACGAGCCAGCCCTCTGGTTACGTGAAGTGTCGACCAGCCGGCGAGAAATTTCCTTAAAAAGGACACGCGCACTCGGGCCCCATGACCCGAGTGTTTCGACCCCAAACGGCTCAAAACTGTAGTTACCTATAAGGTTACAGTAATTGCGCCGCTTGAGAGTCTCAGCAGCTGCAGCAGCCGCGCCAGCACAGCCCGCCGTGCTTGGAACATGAGATGGCGCAAGGGTGTCGACACAGGTTGCGTCCCACACCAGAGGCCTACCCACCTTCCAGGGCAACAACGTCATGCCGTCTGGTCTCTTACCATCGTCACGTACCAAGCCGTTTGGTTCGAATACAGCTGATACGCCGGCGGTGACAAGGGCTCGACGAATAATGTCGTTGATGCTGGCGTGCCGTGCAATACGACCTGCGCTCCTGTAGCAGGACAGGCCATGGTGCCCGAGACTGTCTACAGCTTCGCCGCAGTGACACCGATGCGGAGCAATACAAGGTGCGCCCAAGCGGAGACATGTAGCGAGCCGAAACGAAGAGTCATCCATCATGGTGCCTATGGTGGATGGCGGGAGCGCCTGAAGCCACAAGCCTGTCTCCCATTCTCCAACAGCTAGAAGACGGGTTCGCTCAGCAGCATTAGGTGATTTTAATTTTTTAGAGCTCCAACGGAACATATATTTACGTATTTGATGTTATATGTGGATATCGCCGATGTTCGTAGTTTATAGGTATTGATCGTACGTACGACGCCGCGGGCCCCGCCGCGTTGCACCGCGGCGTTGCCCGCAAGCAAACGCCTATAAAAACGCTTCTCCGTAAACGCTCTCATACAACGCCATATTTGAATTTTGTGCGGGCGCCGCCCCGCCGCACGCCACGCCCAACGCCCCGCGTGTCCGTAAACAAGCACTCAGAGGTCAGTCTTTTTTAAGGTGGGTTTACATAGGTTGATTTTTGCCGTGCGGCTAGTCGCTTCACAAATTGAAAGAAAAGGTTTCCTTTGTTTTGACCTAGCCGAATTGCCATTTAGACGGTCGATTTACGCCGCGTGGCAATAATCGTGCGGCTTTACTCACCCGTGTAAACCCCACTTTAAAGTCCAGACATAATCTTGGTCAGGCCATATGAGGACCATGTAGACTAGTGTCTGAAATGGTCTTTTGAGGAAAGAACCACACAGATTTGAGTAGACCTGTCCAGTCAGTGCAAGCATTTGTCAGTAGGTAATCGTGGAGCTCAACTCTGAACTTAAGGAGCTCATAGTGTGTTTGACTACTATTGTGAACGGACGTACTGATCGCGCGCGCGTGCTCTAGTTAAGAGTATTTTGCAGACGCATCACAACACCGTCGTCGCGGTGTACGTCGATCTATCGGGGTCACCGCAATGACCCAGTTACAAGTGCGGAAATCGTCATGAAGTGTTAATATAATTGTTTCGGTGTCACACTCGCCTTAAAACTAAATAATGGCTTCAAATCAGTCTATTAAAATTAAAACTGATCTGGAAAAACAGCTGTATGACTGTTACATCCAGGAGAAAACGGACAGGGAAAACCTGCAGCACATGGTACGTCAACTGAACGGCCACATACAAAGCCTACAGGAACAGGTACAAGACCTTCAAGGACAATGAAAATGCCTAAAGGCACAAGAAAAAGAAGAGCCTTCAGATAAACAGGTCAGTGAGACTATAACACCTGCTCAGCCTACTAAAAGTGACGTTGAGTACTGCACGGATGAGGATGAACTCGCTAAAGAGACTGGGTGGATTAGAGCGAAAAACAGGAAGAAAAGGAAGTTGAACACCTCTCTTACTCCACCACCGCAACAACAAGCTGGAACTAGCGCTCAGCAGCAGCAAATAAACAACAAAGAGAAGGCAACCACAAAAAAATCTCTAGCACCGCCGCCAATCGTAGTGGATGGTGTTAAGAATTATCAAACATTTTACGACTTTTTGACCAAATCTCAGCCAGTAGAAACATTTACCGCAAAAATGTTAAGCGGTAATAGTGTGAAAATAAATGCCAGAACTGAAGAGTCCTACAGATTGATTGCTCGACGCTTAACAGAAAATAACTGTTTATGGCACTCATACGAGGATAAGCAGAACAGGCCAATAAGAGTAGTGGCGAAAAAATTGCATTCTTCGTGTCTACCGGATCGGATTAAAGACGATTTAATGTCACAAGGATTCCAGATAGAAAATGCAATTAACAAGTTAAGCTGGCGAACAAAAGAACCGCTAAATATGTTTATATTATCGTTCAAGAATGACGAAGATGTTAGTAAAATATACGGCATTAAACATATCCTAGGGTGTAAGGTTGAAATAAACCCGCTTAAAACATCAAAAATAATACCGCAGTGTAAGAAATGCCAGGCTTATGGTCATACCCAAAAGTACTGTTCAAAAGAACCAAGGTGTGTCAAATGTACAGGTAAACACCTCACAGCTGATTGCAACAAACCTGCACAAGAAAAACCGAAGTGTGTCCACTGTGGCTTACCTCACCCGGCCAACTATAGAGGGTGTTTAGTTGCTAAGGAGATGCAAATGATTAAGAACAAAAAATCCAAACATAATCAATCTAACAACCCTGCCCTTAAGCAAATTGTTAGAAACACCGATAAACAGCCAACAAAACAAACTGCACAGATTGCACAGACAACCGCGATAACTGCACATACACCTAAAAGTGTCTCATACGCACAAGCGGTAAACCCATGCACACAACCATCAAGTCTTGAAGACAAGCTCAACCAGATTTTAAAATGCATATCCTCATTTGATAAGAGACTAGAGAAATTAGAATCAAGTACTATAAAAATCAATCATGAATAGCACACTAAAAATAATGGCGTGGAATTCCAACGGATTACTGCAACACCAACATGAGCTGCAAGTAGTCCTAGATACAGAAAATATTGATGTGTGTTTGATCTCTGAAACGCACTTCACTAAACAGTCTTTTGTAAAGTTTAGAGGCTATAAGGTTTATCACTCACTACACCCTAACAACACGGCCCGAGGAGGTAGTGCGGTTATTATTAGAGAAAATATCTGTCACTACGAACAGTGTAAATACGAAGAGCCAGACACGCAAGCTGTGGCGATAACAGTAAAAACAAATAAATTTAATGTCACTGTAGCAGCCGTATACTGTCCGCCAAGACACACGATAAACAAAGAACAATATATACACTTCTTCAGACTACTTGGACAGAGATTTATATTAGGCGGTGACTTTAACGCTAAGAACACTCATTGGGGATCGAGATTAACTTCAACAAAGGGAAGACAGCTCCTAAGTGCAGTGAAAGACATGCGCTGTGAGGTCATAAGTACCGGAAAACCTACGTACTGGCCGACTGACCACCAGAAACTACCAGACCTTATCGACTTTTTCATAGTCAAAAATATATCAACCAATTATCTGAGTGTGGAAGAGGGGTACCACATGAACTCCGATCACTCTCCGATATTATTAAAATTAAGTCACAAAATATTACTAAGAGAAAACCACCTGACATTAGTTAACAAGTTTACAGATTGGGAAAGTTTTAGCTTAGACCTACAAAACATTATTGACCTAAAGACTTCATTAAAAAACAAAGATCAGCTCGATTCTGAAGTAAACAAGTTTAGCAGCAATATCCAACAAAGTGCATGGAACAACACACCACAGATTATAAAAAAGTTTAAAGGAAATTCCTACCCAAAGGAAATAATAGACCTATTATATGAAAAAAGGACTCAAAGAAAAACATGGCAGCAAACTAGATTCCCGCAAGACAAAACTCTATTGAATAACCTTACGAAAAGACTGAAGAGGAAAATAAAATCCTTTCAAGATGAGGCCTTCAATACTAACCTACGTCAATTAACAAGCGACCACACAACGCAATACTCTCTTTGGAAAGCGACAAAGACACTCAAAAAGCCAATTACACCAATTCCCCCTATCAGAGGTGATAACGGAAAGTGGGCCATAAGCAATGAGCAAAAAGCTCTACGATTTGCACAACACTTAGAAGAAACCTTCCAGCCAAATGACGGGTCTGAAGATAACCTACAATTTGCCAATATTCTGCAAGATCAAAGAATTAAGCTTGTGACCCCGAAAGAAGTTGCAAACGAAATTCAAATCATTAGCCCAAAAAAATCCCCTGGGTATGACCTTATTACGGGGGAAATTCTAAAACATCTTCCACGTAAAGCCATCGTTAAGCTTACTAAGCTAATCAATGCTGCATTCGTGCTAAAGCATGTTCCTGAGCCATGGAAAGTTGCTGAAGTGATTATGATTGCAAAACCCGGTAAACCACCTCACGAAGTTTCATCATACAGGCCCATTTCCCTGTTGCCTATACTATCAAAGCTGTTTGAAAAATTGCTAGTAAAACGCCTAAAACCTATCATAAACGAGGGAAACCTGATCCCTGGCCATCAGTTTGGTTTCAGAGAGAAACACTCAACAATAGACCAAGTACATAGAATATATATACAAATTGTACGAAGGAGATTCCATGTACCTCACTCACTATGAGCTCACTGCCTGGTGATGACATTGAAGTCTTGGGGTCTACTCCGGATTTAAACTAGTTTGTAAGACAACAGAAGGTACCAGTAAGAATATTCTTATAACTAACAACAACAAGGTGTCTTCTGGCTCTAAAATAAATAATTATCAAAAAGGAGATCAGCAGAATGCCTTGAAATTATTTCATCAAAATATTCAAGGTATTTCTTCCAAATTATTAGAAATTGAATTGTTTTTAGAAAAAACAAAGTATGACATTGTTTGTTTTACTGAACATTGGTTAAAGGATTACCAAATGCTAATTAATTATGAGAACTATAGTATGGGCAGTTGTTTTAATCGTAAATCTATGCTACGTGGAGGATCTCTAATCCTAATAAAAAATTGTTTAAAATCTAAGCAACGTAATGACATAGTTGATTTATCAGTTGAACATTGCATTGAACTGTCCTGTGTTGAGCTGGATAAGCATGTTGTAGTGTGCGTGTACAGACCCCCTAATTATCAGAACTTTTCTTTATTTGAGTCAATAATGGAAGATGTCCTAGCAAAACTTGCATCCAGTAACAAAGCCGCAATTATTTGTGGTGATTTTAATATTAATATTCTGGAAAATAATTTAAATAGCAGTAGATTACTAAGCCTTTTTAAATCGTTCAATTTATCTAATATTTTTGCTGAACCGACTAGAGTAACTCCAACTTCTGCTACTTGTATCGATAATGTCTTCTGCGATTGTGATTATTTAGCTAAATCCATCGTAAATTATTTGCCGTCTGATCACAGCGGACAAACGGTAACTTTTAAGTTTAAAACACCTTTGCAAAAAGTGCAAATACAATTTAGACCAATAACAACTGGCAAATTAAATAGATTCAATAGTACCTTAAATAATAAATTAAACGTTCTGGGCCTTAATATGGTCGATGCAAATAAATTGTATGAGGATTTCTTTTCAGTAGTGGATACAGAATTCAATAAAACCTTTGAAAAGAAAACAAAAAATATTTGCCCCAATTTTATATTTAGTGACTGGGCAACAAGAGGTATAAGGATAAGTAGGGAAAGACTGTTCGAGCTGTACGGCCTTAAACCTTACATTAACACTGAAACTTTCAACAAGTATGTTGCTACATATTCCAAAATTTTTAGAAATACCTGCAAGATAGCTAAAGCCCTGTACATTAGCAACAAGATCAAATCAGCAGAAAATAAAATAAAAACAGTTTGGAAAGTCATAAATAATGAAACAAATAGGAAAAAAATACGGAACAGTGAGTACATATTGGAGACTTCACGCGGTGCCATAAGCTCTAACTTAGAAGTAGCTCAAGAATTTGTACATTTCTTTACTGATATACCATCTAAAACGACGGAAGCTTTAAATTCTTCACCCGATGTCTCAATTGATTTATTAAGAGCAAACGTTCCAGGCTGCCCGGTTGAATTTCAATTTAAACATATAAACCCTATGATAGTTATAAAAGCTTTTCGGCAAATTAAAATCAAATTGACCGAAGATCTATGGGGGTTATCTATCAAAGTTTGTACATCAATAATCGAGACTATTGCACCATATTTGGCTTTAATATTTAATTTGTGTGTGGACCAAGGAGTCTTCCCGGATTTAATGAAATATAGTAAGGTTATACCACTTTTTAAATCTGGGGACAGTAAAGACACCAACAATTATAGACCAGTATCCGTGTTGCCGGTATTCAGCAAGGTGTTCGAAAAGGTAATGCTCAACCAAATGCTTAATCATTTTAACACCAACCAAATCTTACACGATCAGCAATATGGTTTCACCAAAGGACGTTGTACGACTGACGCCGGGGTCAGCTTATTAAAACACATATTTACAGCGTGGGAGGAGGCCCAAGATGCCATAGGAATCTTTTGTGACCTCTCCAAGGCATTTGACTGCGTAAATCATGAAACCTTACTCTTGAAACTTGAGCATTACGGACTAGGTAAACTTGCGCTCAGTTTAGTAAAATCTTATTTAAATGATAGACAACAGCAAGTTCAAATTAATGGTGTCAATTCACTCGGTCTAAAAGTAAAAATGGGTGTTCCACAAGGCTCGATTTTGGGGCCTTTCCTCTTTTTAGTTTATATAAATGATCTACCCCATTTATTAAAAAACCAACCACAAATGGTGTTATTTGCTGACGATACTTCCCTAATTTTTAAGATAAATAGACGTGCATCAAATTTTGACAACGTAAATAACGCCCTACTGCAGGTCCAAAATTGGTTCACTGCTAATAATTTAGTGTTAAATGGAAAAAAAACTAAATGCATAAGATTTGCTTTACCGAATGTTAAAAGTACTGATTGTGATATAGTATTGAATAAGGAGAAACTAGAATTCGTTGATAAAACTGTTTTCCTGGGGATTACGCTCGACTCCAGGCTGCAATGGGGTCCTCATTTAACCTCTCTTGCAGGACGGCTAAGTTCAGCAGCATATGCTGTAAGAAAGATCCGTCAATTTACTGATGTAGATACCGCGAGGCTAGTCTATTTCAGTTACTTTCATAGTATCATGTCTTACGGTATTTTACTATGGGGACGAGCTGCAGACATCGATTCTATTTTTGTTCTGCAGAAAAGAGCCATCAGAGCAATATATGGTCTCCGTAGGCGCGATTCTCTTAGGGAGCTGTTTAAAAATACACACATCAAAAGTGTCTAGGGATCAACATATATTTTTGCAATAACTTTTCTCCTGATTGATATTAATTAAAATTTTCTTTAAGGATTCATCAAATAAAGTGTTTTCGTTTGTCACAGTAACGATAAACCAAGTCACCTTTGCATTAATAAAGAAATTTGCCATTTTCCTAATAAAGGGATTTTTGACATTTGAACCACTAACATTAAAGTTCGAAAAAAAGACTGAAATAACAGTTTTCTTTAAAATTTTATTGGGTAACTTAAACAATTAATAATCCGTGTTTCTACCGCGAACACTAACAACACAAGAACATCGGTTTGGCATACTCAAAATGAGTTCATCCAAATCACGCTGTGGAATGGCCGCCCATGTTCGTTGCAACAACAAAAAAAGGTCTTCTTGCGACTGGATACCCTCCATATTCGGCAGAGCTCTTCTCTGTAGCATATCCCATGCATGCTCAATCGGGTTCAAGTCTGGCGACTGAGCAGGCCAGGGCAGGACATTGATGTTAGCTGCGGCGAGAGTCTGTCTTACAACTCTTGCGGTGTGCGGTCGTGCATTATCATGCATTAACTGAAATAAGGGACCGATTTGCACTTGTAGAGGAACGATGACGTCTGATACAATCGTCTCAGCATAAATTTGAGCGTTGAGGTTGCCTCTGATCCAAATCAACTCAGTTCTTCCGCCGATCCAAATACCCGCCCATACCATGATGGTTCCACCACTATAAGGATGGACTTCCTGGCAGGATTTTAATCGCTGTTGGCGTCCAGGGGTTCTCCAGTGTCGTATACGTCTTGTATCCGGTCTCATACCAAAACGAGACTCATCAGAAAAGCACACGAAACGCCATTGTTCTTCTGCCCAATTTCTGTGTTCAAGAGCCCATTGATATCGAATCCTACGATTGTGCATTGCTATAGGTGGTACCCGTAGCGGTCTTCGGGAATGAAGGTTCACTTCATGCAAGCGGTTTCTGACTGTTTGGTCGCTAATTAAGTTCCCTGAAGAGTGATGAAGCCTCACGGCTAACATCATGGCGGTTATTGTTGGAGCTCTTCGAGCTAAGATTTGAATGTATCGGTCTTGTCTCCGTGTGGTGCAGCGATACCGTCCTCCATGGCGCTCAGCCACGGTACCAGTGCTTCGGTAACGTGTCCAAAGTCGACTGATAACACTCTGACTTGTATTCAGAGCTAAAGCCACAGTACGTTGCCGGGAACCAGCTTCTATCATTCCCACGGCTCTGAGCATTTCTTCCCTGCTTAAATGACGTCGCTGCTCCATAATAACGTTGGTTTTAATCAGTAGTAGGGAAACAGTAGCACTAATAATGTCTTCAATGCGTTGTATGTTTTTATAGGGAAAATATTGACAGCTGATTTTCATCTTTTACTCGAATTTGATTCACAGTTTCTGATTCAAATTATGAAATGCACCAAAAAGGATCCATATAAATTTATAAAATCATAAATTTATTACAAAGCCACATCTCAATCTCAAGAAATCCGCATAAAAATGCTTGATCCCTAGACACTTTTGATGTGTGTATTAACATCATGACAGTAGCTTGTCAATATATCTATGAAAACATCATGTACGTTAGGAAAAATCTTAATCTTTTCAGTAAAAGAGGTGAAAGGCACAATTATAGTACTAGAAATAGGGACAAATTAGTTCAACCTGGTTTCAGACTGGCTAAAGTAGACTCATCCTTCATGGGGTACTGTTTAAAATGTTACAATAAAATACCTCCCCACATACTCGAACTAAATGAAACCAAATTTAAATCTTGTATAAAACGCACACTATGCTGCCAAGCATATTATAAATTGGGGGATTACATCGCTGACAAAAATGCTTGGCTCAACGCTGGTCCAGCTCCACAAGGGCGCATAAACTAGTTGATTAGCATCGAAAATATTGTTGGGGCCGCTGAAGATTGCAAAAACTATCTTTGCATTGTATAAATTCAATCTCTTAGTATTGTATAATTGTATTGCACATGTGTGAGCACTGTGACCATTTTACAAAACTACCATTATTGGGTATGTCTTTCATTGACTTGAATGAGCCCTGATGGCTGAGAGTATGTCATACTCACTTAAGTGTCTCGCTGGTGGTGGCGTGTGTGTTGGATCATTAAGTTCCCTTCAAAATGGTTGAGCTAAATGGTGCTGATCCATGCGTCATGTTCGTGAACGGGCGCCGTCAGTAGGGACTGGTCATCTCTTAGCTGCCATGGCTTATTTTAATTTTTAATTTTTGAATTGTTTTTTATTACGGACGCTTTTAACTTGCACGTCTTTCTACATTGTTCTCACATGTTTAATTTCAACATGAATGATGTAACCAATATTTTGTAACAATATTTTAATTTAAAAGAGTGTCCGTGGAGTTTCTTGCCCGTTCTTCTCCATAGGAACCTACTACGCTTTGGAATGGGCAACTAGCTTCATCTTTCTGACTGACCGACCCCTTGACAATTCAAAAGTGCCTGTAATTGGTTTATTTGAAAAAAAAAAAAAAAAAAAAAAAAAAAAAAAAAAAAAAAAAAAAAGAATTACAAACATCATTGAGAGAACGCTTGAAGATAAAATAGTTTGGAAAATCCAAAAGTGCACGCCTCATAAGTTCATAACTCTCATTCATAAACGAAAAAGAAATTTAAAACAGTTTCTAACAAAAATTAACAATTTATCACTTTTCATGAAGTATGTTTTGACTGCTTTTTTACCCATCAATATGGGTAAAATTTCTAAACTCGCATCGATATCAATCTCTCTCATATCGACCTCTGGTCTCCGGAGGGGAATAATGTAGCGGTTACACCACCACACACGAGCTACGCAGCAAAGACAAGACGTCACACAGATCCTGCATCGCGCACTTAGAGTTTACCACGCGACCGACATAGATAAAACTATCCGAAATCAACTTACGGGCAGTTGCCCGCCAGACACAAACGGGTCGTCTGGCCGGAGGATCCTCCCTTTTCAAATGAGGATGAGTGAACTTTACACGTCCCTGTTCCTCATACCTCTAAAGTTTTAAACTGAAATATGAACAAAATATTTTACGGCGCCATTCGTCATAGACTAAAACATTCAGAAGTGAAGTGTAGGTACAAATAGCTGCCGTTTGTTTTTATGACGGATTTTTTTATATTAAGTATCTAATATTTTGAACGCTGATATTAATGTTTGTTTTATTATATTATGGTTTATGGTTATTTGTCATCAAATAATTATTACAATTTGTGGCATTTTTCCCTTTAAGATTTCCACGTCCGAGCTCCAGGAAACAAGGGAAAAATGGATAACATTTGTGCAAAAAAATCGTAATGAGCAAACGTGGTTGCCAAGTGAACCATCTCACATAATGTTCATCATTAATACAATGGAAATTAGAAAAATGTTCTGCAGTTAAAACTGTGTTAGGTATCAAGTAGGCAGAAGAAGCAGACTGTGTCGCATCTGCGAGTGCATTACTCTATGAGAATCTCCTCGCAACGCGCATGCACCGCAGTAGTCAAACGTCAAAGCATCCAAGGGACATATTTTTTGTTCGCGGTGTCTTCTTTGATAGTATATTTTAGTTAGTATTTTATTAATTATAATTAAACTACTTTGAATAAAAGAGCCATTTTCAATAGGGTTCTTTCTATGGATGAAACGAATGTATAAAAAAAACATTGACTCAATTAATTGATTTTATCGCAAGCTACAATGTTTTCAGGGTTCATAAATTGACGGACAGGAAATTTTTTTCAACTATTTTTATGCTTTTTCCATTTCTGCTGCATTAAATCAATTATTAAAAAGTACAGTATTAATCTCCATTTAATCATCTATACAATGGTATATAAATTAAGTAGGTTCTGTGTACTAGCAGGAGTGTAACAATAAAAACAGTTGCAGAAATGGGGCAAAAAATATTTTTCGATCGTAGAGCACACTCTAATGCTTCGCATTATGAGTCGTGCAAAAGTCTGCTCCACAGTATTCTTAGATGTAGCACAAGCTTTTGATAGAGTTTGGCACAAGGGTTTGATATACAAGCTAAGACTATTGCTACCAAATGATTTTGCTGATATCTTGCTATCATACATCACAGATAGAATGTTTCGAGTAAGGCACGAGGATGCCTTTTCAGAGCTAAAAATTATTAAAGCTGGCGTGCCTCAAGGTAGTGTGCTGTGTCCAGTTCTCTACCTGTTGTACACGTATGATATACCAGAGCTGGAAAATAATACTATTGCAACGTTTGCGGACGATACTGCCATCATGGCTACTGGGTCATGCCATACAGAAGCAATCGAAAAGGTACAAATCGCTGTAAATAAAGTTCATGACTGGGCACAAAAATGGAGGATCAAATTGAATGAATCAAAGTCACTTCACATTGATTTCACCAACAAGAATTGTGATTACCACCCAATCTTTATAAATGGCCAACAAGTGCCATACGCAAATACAGCCAAATATCTCGGCATAACGCTAGACGCGAAACTGCGCTGGAAAGCGCACGTCAAAAAGAAAAGACAGGAGCTAGACATACGTTTTAAAAACATGTATTGGTTGATTGGACGGGGTTCCTGCCTATCTATACACAACAAAATTTTATTATATAAGCATATTCTTATGCCAATATGGACATATGGCATCCAACTGTGGGGCTGTACCAAACCAACCAACATCAAAATTATACAAACATTCCAGAATAAGGTACTCAGGAGTATTGTTAATGCGCCCTGGTATATAAGAAATGACGACCTTCATCGTGAATTCGTGACCTAAAAATGGAACCAGTCACCAAAATAATCCAAAAATTTGCTGAGGCCCATGAACACAGACTCCACCGACATGTGAACATCGAGGCAATTCAGCTGTTAGACCAAACAAATATAGTGCGAAGACTAAAACGAACAAAACCTTTTGAGTTAGTGTAGTGTAAAAAGTGTAGAAATAATAGTGACAATGACACATATAAAACACATGAACAAAGTGTTTATAATATTATATCAGACTCTAAGAAAGTGGAACGGACTTGTGTAAAGTACAATCAGCACTATTCTAAGTTTTAAAATAATTATTACGTAGAAAATTAAGTTAGATTAAAATTGCTTATTAGTCTTGTAGGCTAGATTGTAATTCATTATTAAGAACCTGGTTCTTTTTAATTAAAAAAAAAAAAAAAAAAAATTAACTGAGGCTTGAAGGGACAGAGATTCCTCAGTTACGGCACAGATAAAAAATAATAATACTACGTGTTACGGGTTTAAATCGTCAGAACTGTCTATTATATCTGACTATTGAAAAATCCAGAATCATGCTATACATAAACGAATGAACGGTATTCGATTCTTTATTGAGGATTGAAAAATCGGCCCTAAGTCTGCTAACTACATGTTCTCGCGCTCCCAGTTCACTGTCGCTCTCTACTACATTGAGTAATGTTTGATCTCGGTACTTACTGACGCATCGCCCCGGTGGAGCCTCATTGGTATCATCTGTAACAATGGAAATACACACGAGTGAGTATACCAAGTAGTACTGCGAATATAATTGTTTTTCGCTTTTTTACATCAGACCAATAATTTGGCAGTGCCTTCCGCCGCTTTCGTGTGTTCCCCTGTTACTTTTTTTTACATCAGACCAATAATTTGGCAGTGCCTTCCGCCGCTTTCGTGTGTTCCCCTGTTACTTTCTACACGCCCAACAACAACGGGCAACTTTTGGAAAATGTATTATTTCGATATGATTTGCCAGGTAAGGAGGTACCCACTAAGAACCATACATGTTGACCGTTGAGCTAGGCCTTGTAGGTTTAGTTAGGGCTCGGCTCTACAGTAGATCTCATAACTTGTGAACAGTGAAAGCGTTAGGTAAGTCTTGGGAAGCTACTTTACATGAAACGTTTTAGGTGGGATTTCATTTCTTTTTATTTTAGCGATGATATTGTACTGATATTACATACACGTTCAAATCATAACCCTTACTTCTAGCATATACAGGTGACATTTAATTCGTTGGCAATCTCTTAAGGGGTCATTGTACTCATCATTATGAACAACTCACAATGGGACCAACCCTGAAATCTCGTAAAAAAATCTGCTGTTCGTTCCCTTTATGTCGAGTCCCTTTACGTCAAGCCGAGAACCTTGTCTCGCTTCTATTACCCCTACGTCGAGTCTAGATTTCTGTCCCGTTTCTATTCCATTAACGTCGAGTGTCTTTACCCCGCTTCTATTACCTTTACGTCGAGTTTAATAATATCATATTTTGAAGTACAGTCAGGTTCACATTTTTTATGTGTTATTCGTATAGTTTTACAATAAGTAAATATAATTCTTCTAAAAAAAAGTAACTTTCTTAATCTATATAAATCACAGTCTAATCATCACTTTAGTGTAAATGTAAATCAGTACATAGTTTTACAGTAAACAATTCTTCTAATATAAATAACTTACTATAATTTATATAAATTGGTGCGAAAAGGGGGATTTCATTTGTATGAAAAATCTTATTCCTTGAGTTAATAAACTTGGCACAAAAACTACTAGGCTAGTATGAATTTATTAGACGTTGGCAGTGTGGACGTCGCCCTTGGTGTCAACTACTCTCACGAGCGCTGTGGAAAGTAAAACATTCAGAGGAGTAAGTAGTAAACTGCTGAACGCTAGTTGTACCTGCAAAGTTATTGACGGGGGTAACTGGCTCAATAGTAGGGGTTGTATGCACATGTGAATGAAGGAGAGTATTATATACTTATATCGTGTTTGGGTTCAGCCAGGAATCTTATCAGCGTGATGCTTCAGGAATTTTAGGATTAGCAGAGTCAGTAAAACAACAACCTTCTTGTATCGTCATGGAAGTATATTCATCGACCAAACCTCTATATGTCCTAGTGGTGTACCACCCACAATAGTGTTTGACTTAAACTGAACTTACTATTTATCTATGGACACTACATCCTCCCCTTACAGATTAAGTTTAGTTGGTGGGTGAATGATTCTCTTTGATCTCCTGAGTTGAGGAGCTGATACTACTGGAGTATACTGGACCGGACTGGGACATACTGGACTGGGCTGGACAGGACAAGGACTTAGTGGACTGGATTGGACAAGACAAGGACGTAAGGGACTTGATTGGACAGGACCTGGGTGCTTTGGAATGGACTGACTAAAACTGGGTTGAGGAATTACTACACGACCAGGATATACTGAACTCGGCACTAAGGGAGTAGACATTAGAGTACTGGATGGTAGAGGTGCATGAGACATTTGGTTTAAATGGACTTTCTTAACTACACCATATATAGACACAAGAAACATAACTGGGCTAAGACATTTTACAACTATACCCTTATTAATAACACCATTCCTCCCTATGCGAATTAAAACATTATCATTCTCACTAAATACATGAGAACTAGGATATTTCTTAACTGACTTGGGATTAAAATTAGGATTTAACATTGACAGTAAAGTTCTTTGCTGATACAGAAATAACAAAGAATTAGGACATTTCTCTGTGGTTGTAGTCTGAGTGTTTCTATAATTTAGAAGAAACTTATTAATCTTAAGACTTACAGATTCAGAATGATTTTGATCTAAAACAAGTTTACTTAATGCTTTCTTGGCTATTTGAACGTTTCTTTCAGCAAAACCATTACTTTCAGGATGGTAAGGTGGACTTTTTGTGACTTTAATATTGAACTTAGTACAAAAAATTATAAAAGCATGTGAATCAAATGGTGGACCATTATCAGACACAATTTCAATTGGTAATCCAACATATGAAAATATTCCACACAACTCTTCCAACACACTTTCTGCATTACAAGACTTTACCATGTGTTTAATATCTAACCATTTAGAATAAGTGTCACAATATATTAAGAAATGTTGTTTCTTAAATTCAAAGAAATCAATATGAACTCTTTCAAATGGCATAGAAGTTCTAGGCCATGGTAATTTATCATTACTAGGCTTAAAATTAACAACAGAACAAGGTTCACAAGACTGACATTTTGTTTCTATATCTATAGACATTGATGGCCACCAGAACAATGATCTAGCTAACATTTTAGAACGTACAATACCTGGATGACTTTCATGTAAAAGATTCAATACATGTTGTTGACATTTTTGTGGTACAATTAATCTTGAACCAAACATAAGACAATCTTCATTAATTGAAATAAAGTTTCTTATCCTGAAATAAGGACTGATTGCAGGATCTTTACAATGGTGAGGCCATCCCTCTTTGGTGAACTTGACAATTTTAACCAACACTGGATCTTCCAAAGTTTGTTTTGCAATATCAAACATATTAATAGGCAAGTCGTTTGAAAATGCATTACAATTGACATCTAATACAATTTTATTAATTGGCAGTCTAGATAAGGCATCTGCGGGCTGTAAAAACTCACTTTTTTATATCATGTTATAATCATAACTCTCAAGAATTAATGCCCAATGTTGCAAGCGTTGATCTGCTAAGGTTGGTATTCCTTTATCAGGGTGCAAGATATATTTAATTGGAGCATTATCTGTAATAAGGGTAAACCGACGACCCCATAAATATTTGTGTTTAGTGACTGCATATACTACACCTAAGGCTTCTCTATCTAACTGAGAGTAGTTACACTGGACTTTAGTTAATGAACATGACGCATAAGCTATTGGCTTTTCTACATGTTTACCATTAATATTAATAGCATGACACAACACTGCGCCTAAACCAACTGGACTTGCATCGGAATATACTACTAAAGGTAAGGACGGGTTGTAATGAACTAAAATATCACTACTAATTAACATTTGTTTACTTATGGTGAAGGCCGACTGACATTCAGGTGTCCACTCCCATTTAACATTATTTTCTGTTAAACGACGCAAGGGTTTAACTAATGTACTTAAATTCCCTATGAAATTATGATAGAAATTTAACATACCTAAATATGATCTTAACTCTTTGACATTTTGTGGACACTTCGCATTGACAATAGCTTCTACTAAGGATGGACTTGGCTTTCTACCTTCCCTTGAAATGATATGACCTAAGTAATCAACAGATTTTGAGAACCATTTACACTTTTTATAATTAATTCTGACATTGTGTTTATTTAATTTTTCTAAAACTTTGACAACTGTATTATAACAATCTACATAATCCTTCCCTTTTATTAGAATATCATCAATATAACACACAGTATTGGGTATACCAGATAATAATTGATCCATAACTTTTTGGAAAATTGCTGGAGCTGATGCTATACCATAAATTAAACGTTTATACCTATATAAACCTTTGTGTGTATTGACTGTTAACAATTCTTGACTCTGCTCATCTACCAATAATTGTGTGTATGCATCTGACAAATCTAAAACTACAAATACTTCACCACCTGACATAGTAGCAAACACATCTTCCGGCTTGGGAAGCGGGTAAGAATCAATTTTAATATTTGGATTTACTGAACGCTTAAAATCAACACAAATTCTGTAATCTCCATTGACTTTTTTTACTGGCACCAATGGTGAAGCCCACTCTGAATAATTGACTTTATAAATTTTTCCATCTTCTTCCAACCTATCTAAACTATCACTGATTACTTGGACAATATTATAAGGTAATGGATAAGGTTTTAAAAACACAGGAGTACTATTTTCTTTCAAAACTAATTTTGCTTCAAACCCTACCATATGTGAATCAATATTTTTGCTGAACACATTTGGATAAGTTTTCATGAACTGTTGCACAACATTTGACTCACTTTGTGAATTCACTTCTGGCTGAATTGCCTTGACATAATTCTTATTGTTAACACTACTTGACAAAATATTATTTCTCCACTCTGGGTTTAAGATATCTAACCAATCACGCCCAAGCAAAGGTATAAAAGACTTTTTATCTGCTGTTACAACAAGTGGCTACAACTTGGGAGACACTGACTTACTAAAGAACACCTTAACTTTAATTATACCAGCTACTTCAAGAGGACCTGAAACAGTATTTAATTTTATATTACATGGCATCAAGGTATGACTTTTAAACACATTTACATAACACTGGTATGGAATCAATGAAATAGCTGCACCTGTATCAATTTCCATTTCTAATGATGAGCCTTCGACATTGACTCAAATAATTTGTGGTTTAGGTGAGACACTGTTGACGTTTACCAATTTAATATTTGTACAAAATCCACACTTAGGATCACATGGAATATCACAAGATATGCAAGTACATGTTTGTTTGTAATACTGAAGCTTACACATTGACTGACTTGACTGTACATTATTTATGTTAAAAGACTCTGTTAACAAGTTAACTACATTGTCTACACTATTACTTACAGGATTTGTTACCGACTCGACTTCAGTTACTTGGTTTGTGTTAGCCTGATTACGATTTCTGCACATCCTTGACGTATGACCAAAGCGCTGACATATATAGCACTTCCACGAACGAGCTGGACACATTGCTGGATTGTGGTTCCTCCCACATCGGTAACATGACTGGTGACTGGAGTTATTACCCTGTTGACTTGACTGGTTGTAGTTTGTTGGATGCTGACGATTTTGACTTTGACTCAGACGCGGTAGACTTTGACGACTTTGACAATGACTCTGACTCGGTGAACATTGAAGATTTTGATTTAGACCCTGACTCGTTGGACTTTGACGATTTTGACTTTGACTCTGCTTGTTTGGGATTCGACGACCTGAATAATTATCATGACGATTCCTGACTCTATTGACATTAGGTGTACCGGACATGTTTTTCATTTGTGACACCACAGACTCTTCTTGTAGGAATATAGTTTTCGCTTTATCGTAGGTTAGCTCTGGGATAGACAACAGTTTTTTCCTTATACTTTCACTACGGACTCCAACAATGAGTTGGTCCCGCCATGCGTTTTTCGCATGGTCGCCAAAATTGCATTTGGCTGCAATTTCCTGCAGGGCCGCGATGTATTCCGTGCCGCTTTCCGCTTCAGACTGCATTCTCCGGTAGAAAAGATACCTGTTTGTAGACTCTAGACTAGAATCTGAAAAATATGATTCTCCAAATCATATTTTTCAGACAAAATGGCTGCCAATTCTGTGATCGTCTTTGAACTTGGCTTATCTGGTAAGCATATACTGTGTAACACGTTATAATGCTTGACTCCAATATGACATAGGAATAGTGACTTTCTAACATTGCTGATATCCTCTAATGGGACGCTATTTAACGTACAGTATTCTTCGAATATCTCTAACCAGCTTGCGAAACTTTGTGCGTCATTATCGAACACAGGTAAATTCCCGATGAAACTTTTATTACTGACCTCCATCTCGTCGCCAGACTATCGTGTTTGGGTTCAGCCAGGAATCTTATCAGCGTGATGCTTCAGGAATTTTAGGATTAGCAGAGTCAGTAAAACAACAACCTTCTTGTATCGTCATGGAAGAGCATGGAAGTATATTCATCGACCAAACCTCTATATGTCCTAGTGGTGTACCACCCACAATAGTGTTTGACTTAAACTGAACTTACTATTTATCTATGGACACTACAACTTACTGTATTTTTTCTTGCAATTTCTGCAAGGAACAAGATTGCACCTAGATTCTACGTGCCTTGGTCGAAGACAATATTAAGACAAACCTTTGCTTCTTTAACCTTTTGAAGACGATCTTCAACGGTCAGGGCTGTAAATCAAAGGTCTTCAACCCACGGCCCGCGGTGGCTTATTTGACAACCCGGCAATAGCAGATATTTAATCTGCCAATTGTGTTTGTTGCAATTCTCACTATTCTACTCTGTCTAGCCTTTTCCCGACTATGTTGGGGTCGGCTTTCAGTTTAACCGGATACAGCTGAATACCGGTATTTTACATGGAGCGACTGCCTATCTGACCTCCAGAACCCATTAACTGGGTAATACGATACCCCTGAGTAAGACTGGCGTTAGACTTTAGGGCTTCTCACAATTGTTGCAATTCTGTTCGCATAGCTCGTCAAAATATAGGGAACAGCTGATTTTGTTTTCGTGATTTCAGGGTTGGTCCCATAGTGAAAGTTGTTCATAATGATGAGTACAATGACCCTTTAAGAGATTGCCAACGAATACATCCTGTACAGTCGTCCAGACCGTATTTCGGCCACGGCGACCAATCTCAACGGAGAATAGCCTTCGGCGCGGGAGATATTTTAATGCACAAATGTGTGCACAGACACAGGTACACTCTGTCTTCCCTCACTCTCATAGCCCGATGGGACGGCAATCCGACACGACCGGAGAGAGATCACGCACAGGACAAACGGCTTCCGAGGCACGGGGCCGCGGGGGTACCACACCGCCAACTTCCAAACTCCGGGCTGTTACTAAGAAATTCCTAATGGAAACACCCAATAACACTTTACCTGACCCGGGAATCGACCCCACGCTCAGCAGTAGCGCTTGCGACCACAAGACCAACGGGGCGGTTACTTCTAGCATAGTCGGGTAACAATGTGCGTGTGAACTGAGGGACCAAACTGGGAATACGTCGTAAATTGGTCTTAAAGGAAACCTAACGATCTATGCAGATGGCACATGTCTATTTTACTTTGGTCACTCCATTGACACAATTATAAATGAGGCACAAAGTGATTTAGATTTACTTAACCTGGGGGCTTACTCTTGAATTCAATACCGATCTATCGACATTGGAATTATGACGTTTCGTACTCTTGAATTCGACACTACCGCCACATTGGTTTCAAATTGCGTGTCCATTTTGGGAACTAAGTGGGATTGGGATCGGGCTTGGCGTGCTCTAAACGCTACTCTTGACTTTATTTTGACAGCTGTATATTGCGCCGGAATTGAGTTCGGATTGTTTGTTGATTGGGATTTTTCCAATAGCAAAAGTGTAACTTTTTAGATATTGTTTTGTGTTTTAAGTGATTTTTAGTAAGTAATAAGTGTATAATATGGCACGATTAGCAGTTATATACAGTATTTTGCAGAATTCCCATATAAAACGATTGAAAATAAGACGAGATGAGCGTCGGATGATGCTTTATACGGACAAAGCGTTTTCTATGAATGAAGACGAATTTAAAGCAAATTATAGAGTTAGCAAGGATTTGTTTGAGGAAATTTACGAAAACATTAAGCCCTTTATGCCAACTCCTACGAGAAGAAGTGTACACGGCGATAAGTTGCGCTTGGACAAGAAGTGATATACCTATCACCAAAATATAAGGTAGGTACCTATGTTGTCTTTAATACATGACTTTTATCAGTGATATAATGAGTTTATTAGTAATTCACTTGATAACACATTATTTAAAGTCCTCGTTTTTATATTTCCAGATAAGTGATGCAGACTTAAGAATTCTGTCAGTAGATGCTTCGTTTGGAGGAGAACTGAACTGACAGCTGTGCTGCTGGGGAGTTTATTGCGCCACTTCTTCTTCCCAGCTTAATCACTAGGAAGTGGTGAAGGGTGGGCGTTTTTGGGGGACTCTCTTATGTACTCGTAATTTTGACATTCCAAAAGTGCTGATTCTCAGCCTAGTTTGAACAAATTACTCAAAACTCACAAAAGTCATTTATTCAAACTAGGCAGAAAAATTGGATTAAATACCTAAGTACTGACATATTAATTTTTGAAAAATTGGGAACTGAATAAATAGTTTATTTTTTTACTTAAATGTACTTTTATTTACATAATAATAAAAGTAGAAAAAGAGCGGGGTCGTGGTGGTATGTGGTACTCTGAAGTGGCGTGTAGGCGCAGGTACTGAAATAAAAAATATAATAATGTAAAATCGACATTTCAAACCAAACAAGTTTCAAACTTCTGAGTTGTTACGTAAAACAAGTCAATAAATAATACAAAAGTATTTTTAGGGTTCCATACCTTAAAAGGAAAAAAACGGAACCCTTATAGGATAATTTCGTTGTCCGTCTGTCTGTCTGTTTTTCGTTCTGTCAAGACCCTTTTCCTCAAAAACGCGTGGACTAGGTCTACGATCCCTTAGTGCTCTAAAAAAATCAAGCTTTGAAAGTCAACGCAATAAAAATATACCGCCATTTACCATTTATGCGACATATTGTGATACTCATAAATAAAACAAAACCTAAAGGGTACTTCCCGTTGACATGGCATGAAGCGAGGTCTCACAGCACAAATATAGGTAAAAGTCCGAAAATCGTTAGTATTATCACCTAAAAAAAATGTGATTACAAACTCAGTTGGAGAATTGAGTGTGACGTATATCGATGTATGGGAGAAAGGACTGTTTTTCAACTACAATGTTTTTGTTTTTGGGATAAATCCATCCCTACTACGGAACCCTTCATACCGCGTGGTCCGACACGCACATAGTCTTTTTTTTGCTATGGCTCGAAATGTGATTAGTCCCAAAACACTTCAATGTTACACACTTACGTTGGGTTGTGACTTGTGTAACTGATGGACAGCTTATCAAAATGTTTAAACATTCCTAAACAAATTCGAATAAAGACTTACTTGTGGATGATGCTGTATTGCGTCATTGTTTGACGTGCTAGGAATAGGGGATATTTGGATGGTATGCAAAGAATGCATTTCTGTGTCTTGTAGGTACTGGTACTACATGAGTACAACTGGTGACTCGGTAGCTAGGTCTAGTCTGAAACAATGAAATTGTTATTATTAAAAATAAAATAAATATACTACTAATACTACTAATAACTTGGTACTTTTAATAACATTTAAAATATTAAAATATATTTACACAAATTCAAAATTAAATCAAGTAAAACATTACTTAGTAAAGTAAGTATGATTGTATATTTACTTACCAATTGTAATAAAACTTAGCCGCGTAACTTAACGGACAATCAATTATTATTACTGAAAAGGAACCACACGCGAACAATATCTTTAATTTGCTAAACAAACTTGCATTTCGAATTCACTTCTAATTTCTAAAACCACTTTACTTGTCTTGACTTTATTATTGAAATTGGAGAACTTATACGCTGTCTTTTTTTCGTTTTTGTAGTATAGGCAACGACACTACCGCATACAGCCAATGACATGGTTAATTTTATGATTTTAATCTTGTTCTTACGCCCAAATGAATTTAATACGTAACAATTAATCAATTAAACAACTATGTATATCATATTTATTTATTAACCTTGTTATTTATAGGATAAAGCATTTTAAAGCCCTATTATAGGTTTATCGTAATGAGCTGAACAACTCTATTGCGGGGCGTAACATAGCTAACTTCACGTGTATCAAAACAATCGCGGGGCGATCCCAATTCCAATCCAATGTTGACAATATTGTTTTCAAGAGTACCGAATCACGTGACTGCAAAATTAACATTGGAATCGTATTGGCTTAAGATTGGAATTGGAATTAGTTTGAAGAGTAAGCCCCCTGTGGTTTCAGCAAAATCTTCTTACCATTAATACAGCAAAAACCAACTACTTGATATTAGCAGCAAAAAATAAAAAAAATTGGCAATTACACCCCATTAAAAATCAACAATGCAACTATAAATAGAGTAGATCAGGAAAAATACTTAGGATTAACCTTAGATAGTAAATTGACGTGGCTACCACACATTAAAAAAATAAAATTAAAACTACAATCACTCACGGGAACCCTTCGAGGTATCGTCCGCTGCTTACCACGCCAAATTCGATATTTAGTCTATTTCTCACTCGTAAAGCCACACATTGACTACCTGGTGGAAATATGGGGTTCCGCCGCTAAGACACATATAAATTTACTACAAACTGCACAAAATAAATTACTTAAAACATTATATTTTAATTATGACTATCTCACCTCAACATTAACACTTTACAAAGAAACGAAATTAATGAACATTACACAAACATACATTCATAATACATGCATACTGATACGAACAATACTAAATAAAAGCATACACACAAACATTACCTTCACGAAAAGAAAAAAAAGCACAAAATGAAACTGAGACGTGAATCAGACTTACTACAACTATACCCACCCCGCACAAACTATGGTAGGAAAAGTATCATGTATGAAGGATCTAAATTATATAACTAATAAGTTACCTAAATGCATCACAGAATCCAAATCCATGACTACTTTTAAAAAACTACTCAAACTGTACATCATAAAAAACTCAAATTCTTTATTTACGTATTTGATGTTTTGAGCCCGTTTATCAAGCGAACATTGAGTTATTTTTTCCTAACTACCCACAAATAATTTGTTGTACAAAACAATGTCTAGTTTTTGTAAAATTCCCAACAATATCGACTTATGTTTTAGTTTTAATATTCTCATGTAAGTGAATGTGTATTCTTGAGAATAAATGTATCTCAAACCTCAAAACCTAGTTTCTAACAAAAATTAACAATATCTATCACTTTTCATGAAGTATGTTTTGACTGCTGTTTTACCCATCAATATGGGTAAAATTTCTAACCTCGCAATCCTTACGTAATGTCAAAGACTATTTATTTAGATATTTACGTTGGCGGTTGCTGGGCAAAGATGTCAAGTCAATGTGATATAGATATTATATTTTTAACCGACTTCCCAAAAAGGAGGAGGTTCTCTATTCGGCCGGTATGTTTATTTTTTTCTATGTATGTACATCGATTACGCCGCGGTTAATGAACCGATTCGCGTGATTCTTTTTTTGTTCGACGCGAAATAGCTGCCAGGTGGTCCCATAAAAATTTCTTTCAGTTTGGTTTAGTAGTTTTTATATACTATCTACTTTGAATAAATATAGTTTATTAATTATAATTAAACTACTTTGAATATAAAAACTTTTTACAAAAAAAAACTTTTTACAATAAAAATTAAAACCGACTTTCAAAAAAAACCACTACAAAGTGAAAAATAACTTTAATTTCGGAAGTCGGTGTCTTTCTTTTTTTTTATTTTCGTTTTTTGCCACCGACTTCCGAAATTAAAGTTATTTTTCACTTTGTAGTGGTTTTTTTTGAAAGTCGGTTTTAATTTTTATTGTAAAAAGTTTTTATTTTTCACTTTTTAGTTGTGGTACCTACCTACCCCACACAATATCCAATACCACTAACAATAACAACTGCAATAAATAACAGTGACAGGAAGTTATCAGCATATCGTCCATATAAACTAAGTAGGAAAAATATGTATTATTGAAGCTAACTCAAAAACTATCTAAGCAAAGTCAATAAAATTTATATGGGACCACCTCGGGAGCTTACCCTTTCAAACAAAAAAATAATTTTCAAAATCGGTTCACAATTGGCGGAGATATCGGTGAACATACATAAAAAAAAAAAAAAAACATACATAAAGTCGAACATAGAACCTCCTCCTTTTTGGAAGTCGGTTAAAAAGTAAAACCGACTTCCAAAAAAAACCACTACAAACTGAAAAATAACTTTAATTTCGGAAGTCGGTGTCTTTGTTTTTTAATTTTCGTTTTTCGCCACCGACTTCCGAAATTAAAGTTATTTTTCACTTTGTAGTGGTTTTTTTTGGAAGTCGGTTTTACTTTTTTTTGTAAAAAGTTTTTATTTTTCACTTTTTAGTTGTGGTACCTACCCCACACAATATCCAATACCACTAACTGCAATAAATAACAGTGACAGGAAGTTATCATCATATCGTCCATATAAACTAAGTGGGAAAAATATGTATTATTGAAGCTAACTCAAAAACTATCTAAGCAAAGTCAATAAAATTTATATGGGACCACCTCGGGAGCTTACCCTTCCAAACAAAAAAATAATTTTCAAAATCGGTCCACAAATGGCGGAGATATCGGTGAACATACATAAAAAAAAAAAAAAAAAAAAAAAAAAAAACATACATAAAGTCGAACATAGAACCTCCTCCTTTTTGGAAGTCGGTTAAAAAGAGCCATTTTCAATAGGGTTCCTTCTAGGGCTGAAAACTGTATTAAAAAAAAGACCTGTGGCACTCGGGGACTGCCGCGGTAAAGCTATTGCATAGTTTTTATATTGTAATTGACCGAGCGAGCGTAGCGAGCGAAGCGTCTCTGCATCAACTGGCAAAATGTTCTTTCGTGTGTCAGTTTGTACGTACTCGTGTACAGGTCGTATTTTACAACCGATCTGGATGAAACTTTGCATACAGGTATTATGAATTTTTTGTAATTTTTTGTCGTCGGGGATTTTTGATTGGAGGGGTACTTCCTCCAAAATGGGGCAAAAAGGGGGCTACTGGATATCTCCGCCTTATGAAATCCGTTTTCGATGGTTCTTTTTTCATTTGAAAGAAAGTAACTTTAAGATAGTCTCAAAAAAAATTGGTAAAGATCTGATCAGGATCTTCGGCATGATGAGCAGAATACCTCCTCAAATGCAGTAAATTGCTCGCTATTTATTCAAACCTATTTGTAAATTTTTCTAGCTGGCCTACAAATTTTTTACTCATAATTTGTCTGGTTTTTAGGGTTCTGTAGTACACAATAAACTGATTTAGTTTTGCCATGTCCGTCTGCCTGTCTTTCTGTCTGTCAGCGGCTTAGCTCAGAGAATCTTAGTACTAGAAAGCTGTAATTTGGTAGGTATAGGTCTATATAATTTGAGATTATAGTCGCAATATTATTTTATTGCAAATTAGGGCTACCCATGCGAAGCTGGGGCGGGCAGCTAGTCACTATATAAGTCTTTACAGTGGTCTCTCACCTGCCGGCACTTTTATCAGACCCTAGACGACGCCTTGGGCTAACGTACCTACTTGTCAAAACAAATCGAAATGGTCTAAACACAACGGTGCTATCTTGTCTAATTAAGGAGTTCAGTATAGTGACCTTCCAGATCCATTAAGAGGCCCTACACCTTGGGCTACCTGGCCTGACAAAACCGACGACCGTAAAAACAACAGTTTTTATGGACCTGGACAGTACCTAGTGTAAGAACACTTGTCAAGTGAGTCCAAAAACGATGGCGATGGTTCTACCTTGTTAAGTTGAGGAGTTCCTATGGCCACCTTCTGGATCCATTATAAGAAACCTGAACACTAGCATTCATTCTTAGATAGGGCCCCAAACTAATCTTATCTCTCTAGCTGATAAGAAGTAGAAATCACACGTAACTTCGGCCGAATCTTCGTATTTAGGGTTTTGACCTGCAGGAAACAAACCATGAACTTTGCACGCTTGTAGTTTTAGCGTTCGAAAATATTACCAACGCACTTTGAATTGACCGCGATGACATAATTTTTTCCTATCAAAAAAATATGATATCAATACGTCAAATAAATTGAAAAACTGGCCAAGTGCGTGGACCACGCACAAATAAGGGGTCCGTAGTTGGCATGAATAATTATCCCAAGTACAAACTTTAACATTGTAGTTAAAAAACATGTTCTCTCATACATTCCAACCGCAAATGTAAGTTAGTCGATTATTACTCGTTAACTTGTAAAGCATACTTAGCTTTGCTAGTTTTCTTTTTAATTTAGCAAATGTATCCATGAATCGAAAAAACGTTTTCACACACACACACGCTACCCCATAACACAGGACAAACGAGAAAAAAAATTACGTGTAGGGTGAGGAGGTACCCTAAAAAACAATCATGATTTTATTTTACGACTTTGTCGGCGTGATTGATAGTATAGACCTATACCTACCAAATTACAGCTTTCTATCAATACGTCAAATAAATTGAAAAACTGGCCAAGTGCGTGGACCACGCACAAATAAGGGGTCCGTAGTTGGCATGAATAATTATCCCAAGTACAAACTTTAACATTGTAGTTAAAAAACATGTTCTCTCATACATTCCAACCGCAAATGTAAGTTAGTCGATTATTACTCGTTAACTTGTAAAGCATACTTAGCTTTGCTAGTTTTCTTTTTAATTTAGCAAATGTATCCATGAATCGAAAAAACGTTTTCACACACACACACGCTACCCCATAACACAGGACAAACGAGAAAAAAAATTACGTGTAGGGTGAGGAGGTACCCTAAAAAACAATCATGATTTTATTTTACGACTTTGTCGGCGTGATTGATAGTATAGACCTATACCTACCAAATTACAGCTTTCTAGTCTTAATATATATAAATCTCGTGTCACAATGTTTGTCCTCAATGGACTCCTAAACTACTTAACCGATTATAATAAAATTCGCACACCATGTGCAGTTCGATCCAACTTGAGAGATAGGATAGTTTAAATTTGTCATATTTTTTTGATAGGAAAAAATTATGTCATCGCGGTCAATTCAAAGTGCGTTGGTAATATTTTCGAACGCTAAAACTACAAGCGTGCAAAGTTCATGGTTTGTTTCCTGCAGGTCAAAACCCTAAATACGAAGATTCGGCCGAAGTTACGTGTGATTTCTACTTCTTATCAGCTAGAGAGATAAGATTAGTTTGGGGCCCTATCTAAGAATGAATGCTAGTGTTCAGGTTTCTTATAATGGAGCCAGAAGGTGGCCATAGGAACTCCTCAACTTAACAAGGTAGAACCATCGCCATCGTTTTTGGACTCACTTGACAAGTGTTCTTACACTAGGTACTGTCCAGGTCCATAAAAACTGTTGTTTTTACGGTCGTCGGTTTTGTCAGGCCAGGTAGCCCAAGGTGTAGGGCCTCTTAATGGATCTGGAAGGTCACTATACTGAACTCCTTAATTAGACAAGATAGCACCGTTGTGTTTAGACCATTTCGATTTGTTTTGACAAGTAGGTACGTTAGCCCAAGGCGTCGTCTAGGGTCTGATAAAAGTGCCGGCAGGTGAGAGACCACTGTAAAGACTTATATAGTGACTAGCTGCCCGCCCCAGCTTCGCATGGGTAGCCCTAATTTGCAATAAAATAATATTGCGACTATAATTTGAGATTTAAACTATCCTATCTCTCAAGTTGGATCGAACTGCACATGGTGTGCGAATTTTATTATAATCGGTTAAGTGGTTTAGGAGTCCATTGAGGACAAACATTGTGACACGAGATTTATATATATTAAGATATCGGCACGAATTTTGTTGGCGCTGACAAACAAATGAGAAAAATGTTCAACAGTGTAAAGCCGGCCCTTCCAAAGGAAATACCGGAGTTACTTACGTTAGATCAAACAACGTGGCACTATATACCACCACACACCCCAAATTTTGGTGGGTTATGGGAACCTGGCGTGCGTAGTACTAAGACACATCTACGTAAGGTAGTCGGTAATGCTACACTTTCGTATGAGGAAATAGCGACAGTTCTGGCACAAGTGGAGGCGTGTTTAAATTCACGGCATTAACTTTACTCAGTGACAATCCCAATGACCCACTACCCTTGACACCAGGTCGTTTTTTGGTAGGTGAGCCGTTAATTCATATAGCCGATGAGGATTATTCTAATTCCAATGTGGTAGGTTTAGACAGATGGAGACTTACTCAAAAAATTGTAAACGACTTTTGGAATAGATGGTCAAGAGAATATTTAGTGAGTCTTAGCCAAAGATATAAGTGGAATTCAAAAGGTACTGAACTAGAAATTGGTGATATTGTCATCATAAAAGAGGATTAACATTCCTCCAGCTAAGTGGATTCTTGGTAAAATTATACAAAAACATACAGGTCATGACAACATAACCCGTGTCGTGACCTTCGATCAATAATAGACGTCGTGACAGTTAAATGTAAGACAGGAGAATATAAACGTCCACTTAGTAAGATTTGCGTTATAACTAAATAGTGTGATACTTATTTTTTCATTTTTTAAGTTGTGGTATTTACCTATTATACAAACTGTGTCGTTTCATGCCTTTAATTTAGCGATTTTGTTTCGTTTAGTGATATTCTAGTGACCCAACGGTGGGCGGGTCAAACTTATTTATGGAGTTTGGTGATAAATACTTATTTTTCATAATATAAGTACTCAGATCAAATGATTAATATATGTTTTACTGGGTATCGTGTATTATGTAATATTACTTACCTACACTTTTGAGTTCATAGGTGCACTTTTAATGTTTCCAGTCAAGTATTACCTACTATTTTGTTGCTATAAGAATTTCGTTTGTTTTGTTTGTTGAACTTACCATTTAGATTTCGTTTTGTGTTACAATCACATTCTGCAATTCTCAGCAGTTTACGCAACTCATTCATTTCAACTCATAATTAGTTCAGTTCGCGTTGGGCTATCAATGCAGTCAGGCGTTCTCGTATTAGCCGACAAGGGCCGCGTCACTCATTCCACACCATCAGTTCATTAAGCTCATTTTACCTTCAGACAATACAGTAGTGTTTTAATACTTTAACATCTTTTATTCCATTCACCCATCATCTAAAGGTAATACGTATGGTCTAGCAAGAGACCATACATTCTTTTTGGTCCTTCGAGCCGGATCTGCTTGCTCAGACCGCGCAGGACCTTGTTCCTCCTGTGTAGAACCTCCCTGTTGAGCTTCTTTCATTTTTATCAACAAAACTTCATATTGTTGATTGATGAGTGCCTTGGTCGATATGTATAGCTCTTTTGTTCGTTCGTATTCACGGCCACTAAAATACGGATGAGACTTGCTTTCTTCCGTAAGAAGACGGTCATGATTGTACTGATAATCGGACCAATACTGATTTAAGTTTTCTAAACGTCGCTTGAAATAGTCAGCAGTCTTACGATCTGCTGGGTCCTTTTTGATATTTGTATTCAACTTTAGGATGGCTGTATAAAGTTAATCTACGTACAGATATGTCTACGTGATAATGTTGATAATTATCTATGTCATATAGAGAAGGCACATCTCCGCTCCTCTTTTCTCCTCTCCGCTTCAGTGGACAGGCAGCCTTATCATCTTAAAAAGGATGAAAAATTCTGTGAATTAGAACCTGATACCAGCACATGCAAGATCAGCATAACGACTTGTTCGAATCAATGGACAGCTCTTAGCAAAATAAACAATTATGCATTTTTCTGCTGTAGTCAGTGTCAAATAAGAGTCCTATGCGACGATAATGTGTCGCCGGGGCAGTTAGTAAAAGCAGGCATATTGGGAGTCGAGCACGACTGTCTTATTAAAACCGAAACTTTTACGGTTTACTCACACAATGAAGGTTTTAGCACATTAAACATAAAACCATCTTTCAAGCTGCCTGAGATAGAACCAATCAATCATATCATAGAAGTAGGCATCCCAACTCCACTGATACAAAACTATACACTCCTCTCGAGCAACGAGGAGCTTGACGAAATCAAGAAGCAACTTCGCATTCTTAAAGCAAGTGACAATTTGCCAAATCAAGTTTCTTATCACGATATTCATCACTACACAGCATTTTATGTGGTGATCGGAGTTGTGTTGGTGGTTGGAGCAGTCTTCATGATACGACGGCTGCGTAACAGGCGAACCGCATCTCTCGAGGTGGCAAGGGCCGCAATGGCGAGCCTACAGACCGCGCAACACGCGACAGCGGCACGGGCAGAGGCTGGGGCCTCTATCTCCACGGTTCAATATAGTGTTAGTGCGCGTAATCAGTGTGAGATTCCGTGTGTATCAAATTACAGTGAAATTCCAAAGGTGCATAAGTTAGACAAGTGTACAGTGCCTATGTCTCGTAAAACGGAGTTCAAGTAGAGACTCTAAACATAAAATAAGGACCAATTGGAATCACCTTGTCAATCATCTAGTATAAGAACCAATTGGCATCACCTTGTTACTCATCTTTTCATGTTCATCTCATATTCATCTTCCCGCTCGGGAGCATGTACGGTGCAACCGCACATTCTGCAATTCAGCAGTTTACGCAACTCATTCATTTCAACTATTAATTAGTTCAGTTCGCGTTGGGCTATCACTGCAGTCAGACGTTCTCGTATTAGCCGACAAGGGCCGCGTCACTCATTCCACACCATCAGTTCATTAAGCTCATTTTACCTTCAGACAATACAGTAGTGTTTTAATACTTTAACATCTTTTATTCCATTCACCCATCAGCTAAAGGTAATACGTATGGTCTAGCAAGAGACCATACAGTGACCTCTAAGGTCGTGTAATCGTGTTACGTAGGTACTATCCTAGATTATAAGTCTAATAGTGACTAAAGAACGATGTTCTTTGGTGGGCGGAATGTTCAAATGATTCTAAGATGTAGGGAACGATCCTATCAATGTATGCGAGTAATTACTAATGTTATTTATTTATATAACAGCTTAAACTATCCTTACAGGGATCACCCTAATGCGACAGCTAAGAACTTAAAACTAAATTACATTATAAGTATACTTACAACAACATAAATTAGAATAAACAAAAATTAAAACTAACAACATTATTAAAATTAAAAAAAAAAAAAAAACACAAAAACATGTCTTCACATTAATTACAAAAAAAATCATAGTACAAAAGAAATTAAGTATTATTTTGCTTGTAGCATAATATAAATAGTAATACCCTTGCGAATTCACTAAAACAACATGTAAACACATCAATCTGGGTTTGAAGGTCGTTGATGGTACGGATAGCTCTGGTAACTAACCTGCTTGCCAAGGCACCCCGCCTTGGCAAGCAGGTTAGTTCTGGCTGTAGGTACCAGTAGCAGTGGCGGGCTGCGCCGCCTCCACACGTAGCGGTCCGGCACACACAGAGTCAAGCGCTGCAATACTCCCGGGTGGCTCTCCACTGCACGAAGCACCTTCACCAAGTAGGCGACCAGCGTAAACTCCCGTCGGACATACAGCTGATTATAGCCAACCATGCCCAGGACAAACAGAGTGGGTAAAACGGATATACCCCATATAATTTCCTGTACAAATGGCGCGTAAATTTGATCTGAACACGCTCCAACATTACAGAGTACTTAGCTTCATGTGGTGCCCATATGACCGCACTATGTTCCAGATGACTCCTGACTAGTGCATCATACAGGACCCTAACTGCTGTGATATTTGTGAAGCTTTGTGTCTGTCTCAGAACAAATCCTAAGTTTCTGTACGCCTTCTTACAGATCATGGTTACATGCTCACGGAATGTCAGATCGGGAGTCATGAAAACACCCAAGTCTCGCACCTCCGTGACCCGCTGCAGTGGCGCCGCGTCCACCACGTACTCATAGAGCAGAGGTGTACGAGCACGGGTGAAACTCATCAACGAGCACTTGGATACGTTGAAGTACAGTTTGTTTTCATGGCTCCATTGTACTATTCGATCGATGTCTTCCTGTAGGCGCCTGCAGTCAGACTCGGACCTAATCTCAAGCAACAACTTGAGGTCATCAGCAAATAATAAACAAGCGCCATGTCTTACGACTTCCGGCAAATTGTTTATCATAATAATGAATTCTAGAGGCCCCAAGTTGGTGCCCTGACTTACACCCGACCAAGTGTAATATAAGTCGGATTCACATCCGTTGCAGTCCACATACTGCTGTCTGCCTTGCATGTAACTGGCGAAAAACCGCAATAGATGCTGGGTGCATCCGACCTCTGCTAGCTTTCGCAGTAAGATGTCATTGTCGACATCTTACTGCGACTTATATTTTAATACAGTCCACAGATTAGAAGGAGTTGTCATTGTCAATTGATTTTTAGTGTCAATATACGGAGCGTATAAAAAAGACGTTGTTTCTATATTTTATCAATCCCTGAAACTAACAACAACATAAACTACACAAACACCTACAATGTAAAAAAATCGTAAAATATTACAAAAAAAAAACATGTTTCGAAAACTACAAAATATCGCGGAACATACATGGGGGTTCAATCGATGGGTATTGGTGTCCCCTGATCACAGACCTTCGCTGGTACAGGTTACGAGGGACACACTGTATATGGTATAAAAATAGTACTTACTAATTCCAACGTAGGCGGTACTGTCCTTTCACAGTGTACCACTCACAGATATAGATAGACCACTGAGTTCGCATCGCAGTGCTCTTTTAATTCGGCTGCTGTTGCTGTGTTGCTGCCACAGGTCATAGACATAGATAACATGTAGGGGTGACAGAATACGTCAGGCGCTGACAAAGTTGTCTTGAGTCGAACTCGAAATTTTAACCGCAATGTTGCGGGCGGGGCTAATGCTCGCGTGTGTGGTGAGCGCGTACTCGGCGGGCGGCAGCCGGTACGGGTTCTACCGCAGCATGGTGGGCGAGGTGGGGGGGCGGCGCGCAGGCGAGGCGCGACGCGTGTTCGGTGGCGCAACCACGCCACTGAGCACGTTTCCAGCCGTGTGCGCGCTGTTAGACCGCTACTGGTCGACACGCTGCTCGGCCGCCGTGGTGGCGCCTTACTGGGCGCTCACGGCCGCACACTGTATATCAACGGAGATAGCCTACATCAAGTACAACTCGCGCCGCCCAACCTCGAACACCGGCGACGTGTCCCGCGTCAGCTACCTGTACCGCCACCCAGGGTAGGTGCCAGCTATGGTGCTCGCGAGGCCGTGAGGCGCGTGGTCGCGCCTCTCATTCCTGCTTGTGTGTTCAGCTACAAGGTCCTAGAAGAGGACGAGGGCCGCGGCGTAGACGTGACGGAACTGCACCACGACGTGGGGCTGCTGCGCACACGCACCGCCATGGTGCTCGACACCCCCCCCGCGCTGAAGCCCGTGGACGCCTTGCGCCTGTATAACCTCGAGAACCTCAGAGACCACGAAGTGCAGGTGAGAGTAATACCTACTCCCGTTACTGCAAACATACTTTGTATACCGATGTGGGCATTCACACGGCGCTGAACTATACGATAATATTTTACAGTTTAATGTCTGTGTCTGTTCACACGGTTATAATCAGATGCTGTAAGAAACTGGCGTGTGATCCCAGTTAAAAGTCATCAGAATTTCCAGAATCCGTGAATCGCTTTCGGCTTTATACACTTGGCCGCCGATCCAAGGCTGTAGTGAGCATGTAATGAGAGTGTCGTATCTATAGAGCTGTGCACATTGTGTCGGCAGGTGCTGGGGTTCGGGCTCACGGAGCAGTCGTCGCAGGGCGAGGAACTGTTTGAGGTGCGGCTGCGGCTAGTGTTCTGCGACCGCAGTTCGTGGGAGCACTGCGTGTGCGGTGAGAGCGCGGCGCAAGCGGGCAGCGCGCGGGGCGTGTGCGCGGGTGATTCGGGTGGGCCCGTGCTGTACCGCGGCACGCAGGTGGGCGTCACCTCCATGGGCCCAGTGGAGTGCAGCGTGGGGAACGCGGATCAGACGGAGGGCGCCACCAGCGTGTTCACGTCACTGTATCAGTACGCGGACCTGGTGAACGACACCATGCACAACACGGAAGGGGCGCTGGTTATGCGCAGACTGAACGTGGGCTCGCCACGGCCCCGCGGCGCGCCTCTCGCGCTGGCGGCCGGTGCCGGCGCCGCGCTGCTCGCGCGCCCCGTCAGGTGAAGCTTGCCAACCGCGCGCGGTTTGCGTGTATTTAGTTATGACTATCGAATTGTGGTTAATAACAGAACTTGAACTATAATTTATTTTTACTCACTTACTATTCACATGGGGTTTATACGTTAAAGTTCTTCCTTTACACATGAAATACTTACGTATGTAGTTATAAGTATAATAGTTACTCGTATGAAAAATGAAAAATCACGCCCTAAAAAGTATGAAAAAAGAAAATATTTCTGACAGAAATCTAGACATACTTAGGTACAAAATTGGTCAAGGTAAAGCCGTGGTCGCATGCCTGTCGGCTACAAAATTATAATGGCATGTGACGACGGCTTTACCTTGACCATTTTTGTATAAACTACTGGGAACTGACAGACTGGGAATCCGGCAGAGCCATAACATCCAGTCCCCCGCTGACGACCGCCCGCCTTGCAGGCGGGCCCGACACGCCCCCCCCCATCGGGGAGGGGCCCAGGAATGACCGCGAGCGCTCTGTCATTCCCGCCCGACATGGATGGTGAACTGTGCAATGCAGGAGAAGGCGCCCCCGCACCCGTCTCCCGCTGTTCACCACCAGGGGGCATAAGACGACGATCGTACAATCGCCTTCTCATCTGATCTTCGCCTGCGGAGCGGCGCTGCGGGAGGGTCGTCCTCCCGCGCGCGCTCCGCGTCCTCCTTCTGCGACATTACGTCCTCGCAGAAGGAGGCGACAGCTGTCCAGGCCCCCTCGCTTTCCAGCATCGAGTTGACGACGCCGGGAAGCGAGAGGTCCTGCCCGACCGCTGCGCTCAGACCGCGGCGCAGCTCGGACCAGGCTGGGCACACCTCAAGGGTGTGCTGAGCCGTGTCCTCCGCCGCGCCACAGTCGTGGCACGACGGGGTCCCCTCCCTTTGGATCCTGTGCAGGTACGATCCGAAACACCCATGGCCGGACAACACCTGCACCAGACTGAAAGAGAGGAAACCGTTGGACCTCTCGAGCCAATCCTTCAGGACTGGCCCGAGCGCTTCCAGAGTTCGGCGGCCGAAAACGGCATTGGCGAGATCCTCCGTCCAGTGATGGACGATTGCGTCCCTCGCCTCTTGCCGCACGGCCTCCCGCTCTTCTGCGGCGGGGGGCTCCCCGAGCGCCTTACACCGCGCCGTCCATTCGTACACTCTGGTCAGCACCCACGCCTTGAGCTTCCAAGGAGGGGTGCCGGCCAGAGCGCACGCCGCCGAGAAGCCCACCGACCGGTAGGCCCTCGCCACCCGCAGTGCAATGGCCCTTTGGGGCCTACGGATGGTAGTGGCGTTCTCCCTCGGGGCCCCGTAAAGGGCAACCTAACCTAACCTAACCTAACCTTTTTTTTTTTTTTTTCTCGGGCTGGATATCCTCATGGATGTCCTCCACCCTGGGGTGGGCGAAGGGGTCTGTCAGACTCTTACTGACTAAAACCACCCCGGTGTTCCCTCGCACACTTACGTCGGGGGGCTGCGGGTGCAATTGCGACTTCCGCTGCAACCTAACCTAACCTAAGCTTTTTTTTTTTTTTTTCTCGGGGTGGAAATCCTCATGGATGTCCTCCGCCCTGGGACGGGCGAAGGGGTCTGTCAGACTCTTACTGACTAAAACCACCCCGGTGTTCCCTCGCACACTTGCGTCGGGGGGCTGCGGGAGCAAATTGCGACTTCCGCTGCCCCGGACTGGTGACGGCCCGCACTCTGCGGGCCCCGTCCCGTAGGGGGAGTGAGGTGTGCAAACTCCCCCGTTACGTCTTAGAGTGACGCGCGTGGAACACTACGCGCCGCCATCTCGGGTCCTGTGTGATGGGGGGCGACGGATGTCCCCGAATCCGTCGCCCCTGGACCCATTTAGGGGGGCTGGAAGAGGGCGTTATCCGCCCTCCGCCGACGCCCGGTGCGCCTGCTGCGGGCCGGGTGAGTGGACGAGATCTCCCTCTCCCTTTCCGCAGCCTCCTTCTGCGAGATGACTGTCTCCACCGCGTCCCACGACTCGGCACTCCCAACCATCGAACGAACGACGGCCGGCAGTGACAAGTCGGCTCCAACTTCTGAAACGAGGGCACGGCGCGGCTCCTCCCATGCGGCACACTCTGCCAATGTATGCCGCGCCGTGTCCTCCCGACAATGGACGCAGTGGTGACACCGAGCGTCCGGCTCCCTGTTTATGCGACACAGGTACTTCCCGAAGCAGCCATGCCCCGAGAGCACCTGCGTCACCCGAAATGACAGGGAGCCGTGCCTCCTCCCGAGCCAGTCCTCGAGCACCGGCCGGACCGCCTCGATGGTGTCGAGGCCTGCGGTGGGGCGTGAAAGCCTTTCCCGCCATTCCGCCACCAGGAAACCTAACCTAACCTAACCCATGTCAAGATTTCTGTCCGAAATATTTTCTTGTTTCATACTTTTTAGAGCGTGATTTTTCAGTAGTCGGGTTTTAATTTTTGAACTTACTTTTTATTTAAATTATTTTGGGGTTATAATTTCGTGATAAAGTATTTTCAGGGCCGCTTAATATATTTTTTTTAGGTTTGATTGAATAATAGTTATTGATTTTACAGCTGCGCCGTACCTAGCAGTCTCAATTTTGCATATTTTTAACAATTTAAACATATTGATTTATTTAGACAACATGATATATATACAGGATGGACCAAAAATACTCGTCATAAAAAAAATATAGATTCCTCATGTCCGTTTTTCCACGTTTAATAAAAAAATTACTCGTAATCTATTAGGAATCGCGGAACATACATGGGGTATTTTTGGTTACCTCTGGGCATGAGCAATCAATTTATTTTTTATGCCATCGCTATTTGGACCACCTATTTTAAAGCTTAAAAGGATTTTATTCATCTTCGAAATCCGATTATAGCGAATAATGGAACTTTAAGTACTAACTTTTTTTAATGTTTTGGGTAGCTGAGGGACCTGCATAGTTTTTAAAGTCAGCTAGAATATATGGAACCTCATTTTTGTGTTTGTAAATTGAAGTTGAATATTTCAGTCTTTCCACTTAAAACTTAAATTCCTGCTATCGATACTTTTTTGAGTAACTTGCAGGAATGTTAGCAAGTTTATTATTATATGTATGAAAGTAACATTCTAGACGATAATGTCGCAAAAAGAAACTGGAAAATACTCACTACAAAAAATATATGAATTTTTGAAGCTCCACCGGCAAGAAAACTCAAAATAATTACAAAAAAAATTATAACTCGAAAACTACAATAAATCGCGGAACATACATGGGGTTTTTCGAATATGGAATATGTCCCTGGATATGAGGAATCAATATTTTTTTTATGACGTGTATTTTTGGACCACTCTGTATTCATATTTGTAATGTGCTCGTCAAGTTGCCTTTCATTTGATACCAGTGTAGCGGTTACACCGCCACATACAAACTACGCAGCAAAAACATGACGTCACACAAAGCCTGCATCGCGCAGTTTACCGCGCGTATAACATAGATAAGACATGAGAGTGCATGAGTGAACTTTACACCCTGTTCCTCATACCCCTAAACCAGCATGGTATAATTAAAAACGGACGCGGACGATCAGGACGCTTCCAACGATACTTCTTTTGTCAAATTATGATCAGAAGCATAAAAGTTATGAGGTTACAGATGAACATACATACATCTTATCGGTCAAAATCATAACCCCCTTTTTGCTTCGCCGAAGTTGGGTAAAAAGGATTAGTTACAAAGAAATTTTCTGTGTTACCTATGTTTTCGAGTTGGTACTAAAAGTTAAGCCTAGTGGATTTAAAAGACCATGACAAGATAATTATGCCCTAACCATGTCCAGCGAATTCATATTTTTAAGTATCCTTCATTTATTCAAACTAGATTTTAGATAATAGTCTAGAGTCAATCAAAGGTATTTTTTAAGATTGAATAAAAATAAATATTATATGTAGTTCCGGTTACATTTTCGGTTTAATGGCGACGATAAATGAAAGATTACAGTTCATTCTGTTCATTCAGTTCATTCGGCCAATGTGATCAGATGAGTGGTAGGAGATTTCCTTATTTTTGAGGTACAGGAGATAACCATGGAGGCCACCATATTATCCACAAGTAGCATACAAAAATCACATACAGTTTTAGTTAGGTATTGTGAATTCGTAACTTACAGAAGTGCACAGCACTGGCAGAGAACTTATTCTTTTTAGGATGTATTCTATATTGTTTGAATATGTTACCAAGATATTTTATTAATTATAATATATTTTAATTTATAAGTTCTTTTGTAGGTAGATAATAAATAGTAGGTAGGTTGGTGTAAATAGTATTTTATCCGAAGCAGATTCTTGAAAAGGTTTTGGGTTAAAAAATACTACTATCTGGAAACACTGATTGTAGGTGTCACTCTCTCACATTCACTCCCTTGTCACTCGTCGCCATAGAAACCTACTGTTACATTCAAACTGGTGCGCTGTGCGTGTGTTATTGTTTGTTTGTTAATTTATTGTTTATTTAACACTTACCCGTACGTTTTTTGCACATTTTAGCTCGATATACATATTCTTGAAAGCGATATCTTATTGTCGATTTTGGTTTTTCTACTGGACTTACAATACATGTCAGTTTATAGGTGAAATACAATGTTGCAGTGCTGAGTTGATTGAAATCATGCATCAATGTTTCGGTACTACAAATGTGTTTTACGCGTGGAACGTATTTAAGGCCGTGCAATCAGTGAAATATCCGTGCTACTGCAAAGCATCTTGAGAGAGGACAAAACAACATGACGTGTTGAAAAGAATTCAGTTCCCTTCAAAGTGGTTGGTAGACTGGCTATCGCTTCACTGCCTTGGCTTATATTAATTAAAGTTTTGAAATAAATGCCTTAAGATTGAATAACAAAGGGGTACCTACGTTCTTTTTGAGAGATTTGTTTTATTTTCCTCTACACAACACAGTATGATCTGCTTTATTAGTATGTGGAATACTCCCATAAGTAATAAGCATATGGTAGGCCCAGTCCTGATACGAGTATTTATAACTATCCTAAAGCATCCTTTTCACCAGATATGTGCTAAGCAGCTTAGCGATCGATCCAATAGGATTATTTGATTTTCATAGCCTAGTATGGTTTAATTCTGCTCGAAAAGGGTTCAACCAAGTACCTACACATAGTTTGGAAGCCTAGATTCTCCGCTTAGCGACCTCGCATATACTTGATGGAAAGACTGCCCAATTCCCAGGTTTTAAAAATATGGGTAAGTACATCGTTCTCACCACAGTCTTGGTACATTTTAAGCTGGCCCCAGCTGCTGCCGGACCTAGTGGCGAGTTGTGCCACAACATTTAGTTATTTATGTTGCTAAATCTAGTCAAGCGCTACTAGATTATATGTACACCAATTCTTATTTAAATTGAAATTCGATATTGAACTAATTGTTTATGAAAACGCCTGACAGAAAATGATTAGCAATCAATCGTTTTTTGAAGTCTATCGAAAGAGCCGTTTGGCAGGATAAGTATTTTTTTTGTTATGAAATATACAAAAAAATTACAATTAAATTAAAATATACTAATTGTTTCAAAATCTAGGTCTCATGTGCTTTTAAATGCACGATGTGTAACTTTTGGACATGATTGTTTTGGTTAGGGTATGCATGTATGCTGCTTTGGGCATGGTCCAATAAATAATGCCGTCCCGAAAACGAAAGAAAGTGATATATGGAGGCAATTAAAAAACTATCGTCAGTTGTTCGTATTGTATTGTATCGTCAAAACCATCCATGTTTTCAACAATACAAGAGCACCAAAACACGCAGAGGTTAAAGTACATTAAAACCCCAAACAAAATAAATGCCAAAACATTATTCCCTACACTATGGCACTAACTGAGGCTTGAAGGGACAGTTAACTTGATTCCTCAGTTACGGGTTTAAATCGTCAGGTACTGTCTATCTGACTATTGAAAAAAACCAGAATCATGCTATACCTACAAGGTGGAGACGACAATACAACAAAAAATTAAACGGCGTGTCCATAATGACGTTCCCATTCTGTATACAAAAATTCAATTGAATATATTCAATAGTTTAGTCAATATAGCTCGGCAAAATCCATAGTCGGCTCGGGCTATTCCGTTTATCCACCCCAAAAATCCACCCTAAGGTGGATATTCTGAAATGTGTGCCCGAGAATTCACCCAAGGCTTAATTGGATAAACGGAATTTATAGGCTTAGGGTGGATATAAATTACATTTTTTTGTTTGAAAAACTTTTTTTTTATGTCTAAGTTAGGATTTATTTGATAGTTTCAAAATACTCTTAAGCAATAGTAGTGCCAGTATTTTAATTTTTTGTTGTATGGTAGTCTCCACATTGTATTTCATGATGAAATTTTTAACCGTCTCGAAAAAAAATAGGGCATAATAGGTGAATGGAGTAGAAGCCTATGGCATAGAAATTTTAACTTATAATTTTTATTTCAATAACTTAAAAAGTAATTGATCTACCGATAAATACCACACATTTGAAGTAAACTTCAACCACATAATATTACCTTCAACTTCAAGTTGCCGTCGCGTCGCGCGTCGGCCTCCTTGATATATCCTTTCGCAGGCGCACAAGCCGCTCGCGCATCCCGGCCCGCCCGCGGACGCGCTTCTTGTATCTCAATGGTACTAAGCAAATATTCTCGGGCATGGCTGCTGTTCTACTTACACAACACACCATATTATTCTCGAGACGGTAAAAAATGTCATCTGATAAACGGTACGAATGAACGATATTCGATTCTTTATCTGAGGATTGAAAAATCGGCCCTAAGTCTGCTAACTACATGTTCTCGCGCTCCCAGTTCACTGTCGCTCTCTACTACATTGAGTAATGTTTGATCTCGGTACTTACTGACGCATCGCCCCGGTGGAGCCTCATTGGTATCATCTGTAACAATGGAAATACACACGAGTGAGTATACCAAGTAGTACTGCGAATATAATTGTTTTTCGCTTTTTTACATCAGACCAATAATTTGGCAGTGCCTTCCGCCGCTTTCGTGTGTTCCCCTGTTACTTTTTTTTACATCAGACCAATAATTTGGCAGTGCCTTCCGCCGCTTTCGTGTGTTCCCCTGTTACTTTCTACACGCCCAACAACAACGGGCAACTTTTGGAAAATGTATTATTTCGATATGATTTGCCAGGTAAGGAGGTACCCACTAAGAACCATACATGTTGACCGTTGAGCTAGGCCTTGTAGGTTTAGTTAGGGCTCGGCTCTACAGTAGATCTCATAACTTGTGAACAGTGAAAGCGTTAGGTAAGTCTTGGGAAGCTACTTTACATGAAACGTTTTAGGTGGGATTTCATTTCTTTTTATTTTAGCGATGATATTGTACTGATATTACATACACGTTCAAATCATAACCCTTACTTCTAACATATACAGTCCTCCAGACCGTATTTCGGCCACGGCGACCAGTCTCAACGGGCCTTCGGCGCGGGAGGTATTTTATGTACGTTTGCCCAGCACGGCCCCCCAAAATTTGAGTATAAGGTGTGCACCAATGCAATGTACTCGCCTCTAGGAGTATATGTACCGGTTTCTTTTTCAATGTAAGTACCTCTGTACCTTTGAAGAAATATGCAAAAAAAGGGGGCCGTGCCAGCCAAACGTTTTCATGTAACTTGAAAAACTGTAACTGTACCCCGTGTAACTTGAAAAATATATAACGTATTTAAAAAAAACTTATACTCAAGGAATGTACCCTATTAACACGTTATATGTACCGCAACAGATATTGTGAATTCGTAATAACAAAAAATATACTTATAGAAGTGGATAGGGGGGGGATAATAAGAATAAGAAAATATGTAAAAAAGACAAATCAACCTTAGCCAAAAACAATTAAAAAGTAGGTAATTTATGTTTGGCGAGTAACATATTATGTACCGCATTGGTTTCTCATACAACTTGCTAGATTTGAAAAATAAACCAATTTTAGTTTATTCAGCACGGCCCTCTATAGTTGCCTATATCTTTTTAAATATGACATGTTTGTTTACAAAATTCGATTTCCTGAATGTTGTGTATGAGTACATTGTTTCCAAATAAATTGCGATTCCGCTGTATTAGTACTTTAAAAGATAAATTGGATCAAAAATATGTCGTATGTGTATATCATATTACAACTGATGGGGTGACCATGATTCCATATATTAGGTTCATACAGGGTGACTTGTAATTTGACGTATTCCTTCCAGGACGTGAAAGTGTGACCCATTTGCAACAATTAAGCACCCCATAAAGCCTAGGCGAAAATACATGGAATTCGAGAAAATACAACTTTAAAGAATTTTTGAAAATTTCCCTGAATGTGTCACTAAATATCATTTTTCTCCAAACTCTCAAATTGAATGGCCTTCATTACTATTCCATTGGGTACCTAATACTTCAACAAACATTTCAATGTAACCGAAACACTTAAAAGTTAGAGGAAGATGATAACTAATCATTTTCAAAAATTATTCACGTACATTGACACCGGTTATCTCAAAATTTTACTGAGGCATTAAGCGTACAAATTACGGGGAAGACATCTTCATTTAATCAGCTATCTAATGAAGTACAAAAGTTCAAAAAATATTTAGAGGAGCCAATTAAACAGTCGATAATGCTGGCAAAGGTCTTTGGTTAATATAGTTCATAAAACCGGTTAAATACCGTTCAGCGATTAACCGGTTAATTACGAAAACAGTTTCGCCTAAACCTAAATAATTTTGGTTACCGGTTATTACAGAGAATAGAATTTTAAAACTCGCGCTAACCTGAATAAACCGATTTTACTCAGACGCACGCCTGCCGCCGCCGTTTTTTACATTTTCACGCGCTTGTTTGTGTTTTGTTTTCTTTCGTAGTTCGCCGCAAAGTGAATTTGGTTAGCATCTTTCATACAAGTGTCGTGCGGCCGCTACTTCGATTATTTACAAGAGACAAAAACCATATGTAAAAAAATTACGAAATAATGAAAAAAAAAGTCGGAAGGTGTCGTGGGAAACCCGGTAGGAACGAAGTTCTTTTAGCTGCATATTCTATATTAATACAGAGCCATCTAGTATAATTTTAACAAGGCTAAAAATCTTTCTAAACTAGATGGCTCTGAATTAAAAACAATAACATCTGACATATTGGCTGACGTATATAAATGATATGACTTCGACGACTTCAACTTGTGACTTTGACTTCGACTTCAACTTCGACTTTGACTTTGACTATTTGACTTTGACTTCGATTACTTCGACTTTAATTTGTAAAACTTTTCTCAAATACATAAAAAAGTGTCGTTACAACTTTAAACAAAAGTGTCGTTACAACTTTTGGTCTTAAACAAAAGTGTCGTTACAACTTTTGGTACAAATTTTTTCCATCTAGCCCCCTTTTGCAACGCGCGAAAGGAAACTTCCTTCCAAAAAGACTAGGTAAGGGACGGTCGATCTTTTTGTTTTTATGCAATATGAGTTTGCTCTTGACCTCGATCTCGCCTGACGAAATGCGATGGATGAGAACTATGATAAAACGAGCAAACCCAGAAAATGCCTGTTCATTCTTGCTTTGAACGCAGAAACTCTCCGAAGTACAGTCTGTAGAAAACCGACAGGCAGGCAACATTACGCTGATGAGCTAGGCTGTGAAGCCTAGCTTCCAGCGCCTCGTCGCATATGAGCATTTTTGCTCTGCATTCCACCAAGTCCACCAAGCTGGTATATTGCTGAGCCTTCCCATAAGTGGCTGCAATATTCCATACAGGAACGGACCTGAGCTTTGTACAAACCCAGAATCTGTTCAGATGTGAAGTACCGGTCACCTCGGCGGTGACCTCTCGCGTCCAGCCCTGGTCCAGGCCATGGTACGGAGCGAGAGGGCATGGCAAGCCGTCACCTCCTCCTGCAAAGCAGTAATGCTCGCGAGGGAGGAGGCGGAGCGCGTGAGGGAGAGGCAGATTTCGCGCCCTCACGGTCCTAGCCGCCGCAAGAGACGACCTGGGCGTCGGGAATCGGTAGCCGATTTTCGGCCACCGTAGGCGTGGACTTGCGGACGGAGACCAATGGGTAGCTCTCCGATAAGGATCAGGCCCGGGTTGACGGCGCGTTGTATTCCACGAGCGCCTCAAAGAGATGTCAGCAGAACTGACGGGGTTCGCTCCTAAGAGGAGACCGGGGCCCCTGGCAACGTACAGGCAACTGAAGGAACACGGGTGGGTTTCAGTCAGAAAGAGTCTGACACGCCCTTCCACTCCGCCCAGAACGGGAGAAGTTATTTGATGACTTCCCAAGCAAACAAAAAAAAAATACTGCCTCACCTTATTTAGGATAGCCGGGTATGCTAAGAATAAGGTGAGGCAAAAGCGTTTGATATATCAAGGGACACAGCAAAGGCTTCGCCGTGTCTCTCAGTGGCCTCGCCCCAGCGATATACACAAGAAGATCTTGAGTTGACCGACCACGGTGGAAGCCATACTGATGGTCACTGAGGAGCTCATTGTCTTCCAGGCATACTAGCAGCTTATTATTAAGAGCCCGTTTCATAAATTTACACAGTATGGAGGTTATGGCGATTGGTCTGTAGTTGACAGGGTCGGCACGCTTACCCTATTTGGGTACTGGCTCCACATTGGCAAGCTTCCAGGTCTTCGGCACCTCTCCAGTTTTTAGAGAGGTGATACAAGCGCGTCAAGACAGGAGACAACTCTGGAGCATAGCTTTTCGGGACTCTTGCACCCTATTCCGTCAGGTTCGCTGGCTTTATTCATGTCCAGGCCACAGTGAGGTTCTATGTTATGGAAGGTTTGGTTTCCACACTTAGTCCTTCGATCTCGACCATTGTGCGTGGGCCATGGCGGCCGTTGGTGGTTATTCCAACCAGCTCACCGCCCTCGAGAAGTTGAGTAAGTCTCCTGGTCTATTCAAAAGATCTGGTTGACCCGAGGGTTTCTGTGCTAATCTGGGTGACGCCCGTTCATTCAAACAGCACATGCGCAACGGTTTCCTCTGCTTTCATGCACGCTGCACAGAGGACTGTCCGTTATGTCTATTGTATGTATAACAATCACTTGCTTGTTTAGCGAGCAGTGTCCCGTGATGGTCCTCATCATCAGGCGCAAGCCGTTCTTGTACAGTTGTAATAAACGCCTGGTTAGTCTGTTATCCAAGACTGGCTTAGCTTCCCTGGACTACCTGCAGCACGGTGTCGAGGTCCACCAGTTCTCCGCTTTTGTGTGGGTGAACTCTTGTATCCACCTGCGTAGTTGGTTGAACGGAATGGGTACGATAGGTTCGGGTCCACAAACTGACGTGCTGGATGCTCACCTTGCTAGCTCGTTACCTAGCGATTCACTGTGTTTTTTTATCCATTGCAGTATCACTGTTGCGGTTGCGCGAAAAAAAGCAAGTCCGCCGCCATGGGTAACATGCATAGAAATGCCGCATCTCAAACCAGACTTAACTAAATCTTTGTTTAAAAAAAAATTGAAATCGACCCTTTTTATTGCAGCTCCTTATTAAGGCTAGGTTTTCCGGACCTGTAGGCCTTTGAAACGCTACCTCCGCCTCCCCCAAATGCAGAGCGACGTATTTATTTACGATGCACCGCTTACGGTCTCGTGAAAAATCTATGCCATAGCATAAAATATTTGCACAAAATATTTGCAGATGATCAACTGACCTAGCTTTTCTTAGGTTCGATTATTTTTCTTAGGTTTACATTTTATGGGACCTACGGTGTAGTGAACTAAAATGGTTACTTTAAATGTAAAGTGTACTTATTGGGCGTTTTCACATTAACAGACACCAACCCGATACCGCGAGGGAGTTATAAACTGAAGTCATACTACTACCTAACGTTTAATTGTAGTAGAACCTTAGAGAGAGAATATACATGTGACCATTTTGATAAGGTCTTTTCAGAATATTAGTTTATAAGACCAGTTGTTGTAAAGTCAATGTGTATGGTTGTGTCTCTGGGTGCTTTGCCCCAAATGTTATATTTCTTATAGGAGCACAACCATATAGGTAATTTACTTACGATTGAGCTAAAGGTTGTTAAGCGTTCATCTCACGGATCCTAACAAGCGACCTTGAGCTTGTTATTATTAGTCTCATGTTTGTATCTGCTCTGACACGCCTTGTTACGGAGACAGCGCGTGTCAGGGCAGATGCCATTTTAATTAAGATTGGGAAAGCTACCTTGGTTGATAATACAATAAACTTTGTAATGTGTAATAAGGTAATTGTTTAATTGTTCTTTCCCAATACCTGATAAATTCACTTTAGCACGGCTACCCTATTCGCCGGGTTACAATATGTCGGCAGTTATACTGACATCGATGCAATACCGATATGATTATTATCGGTTCAATGTTAATGGTGAATATCGATGACGCGGACGCAGCAATCAATCAACCACAGTACTAAGAATCGTCGATGTCTCGAAGTCGGCAGTGCGAAAAACGAAAAAGTTTGTTCAAGTGGAAGAATGCCGCTTCTCTAACCGCACTGTCTCTTCACCAGTAGGTATCGTGCCGATAACGGTGTCGGTCGCTGTCTGCGACGATATTGGTGACAATAACAATACAATGTAAAAGCGTTTGGTATGGAAGGCACTAAACGTTTCCGATTATCTAACCGCCGACATCGTGTCGATGTCGGGTCGGTGTCGTTATTAGCTAATGTGCTGTGTTGTAACAATCAGTTCATTTTATTAATGAAAGACACAAAATTATATTACATTTTGATATAGTGTAAAGTAAAGTAAGGTAAAACAGCTTTATTCAGCAAAGGCTATGACGTCACACTAATTTGTGCATCGCGCAATCGTATTATACAAACGTCCCTCACGCAGATCATCGGTGAGATTAGTGCGACCATGTTTAAACTTGGCAGTTAAACAGTGGCACGAGATGGGGCTTCATCGTGAAAGGCCAATCGAAGTCTATCATAACTTTCATGATGACTTAAATGACATCGAAACTCATAAAAAAATCATTGTACGATTTTCTCGCGTTAAATTCATGCTGACGTGACACAGACAATTTTCAATTTGCCGCCGCGCACAATTTTAAACAAATGACAAATGAATATAATACATACACAATAATATTAACAAAAGTTCCATTTTCAAAATTAGAACTAATTTTTTTACAAGTAACCAGTTCTAAAAACTTTTAGTTTCGCCCTCGTAACAGAACACTCTTCCCAAATAAGGCAAATAATTATTTATTTAGGTGAACTAAATAATTTGGAAAAAAATTAAAACACAAGAAAGAATAATTAGGATAATAAAAATAAAAATAAGTACCAAATAATAAAAAAATTGGGTGTTAAGTCTGGAATATGTGTGAAGTGTGGGATGTGTGTGAGGTGCGTCGGGGTGTAAGTAGTGGTATTGCGACTGTATGTGCAGAAGGTCTTTTGTTTGGTCATAGTTTTTGGGATACATAATAATCAGCCTATTAAGGCGCAGGTAGATGACTTTTAATGATTTTAAATCGGAAATTACTCCTAAACGACTAGTCTTATACCTTTGAAAAAAATATATGTTATACTAGACAATTTTCTTCGTAATTTAATCAGGAATATAAATAATTAGGAATATTTGAAATTAAATTTTTATAACATAGTGTAATTAATTTATAAAGTAATGTCTACCGCGGACAAAAAAGCAATAATAACTCAAAAGCTGTCGGGCGTATTTTCATGAAACTTTCACCATCTAAAAGATAATTTAATTACACAAATTTTTATCTACGGCTTTTATTTGTATTGTGTTTGATAAATCAAGGTGCGTTGATTTTCAAACAAACTTGATGTTGGTGCACGTTGAAGCCGGGGCTCTTGCGGGCGACGGGCGGCAGTGCATCACTGACCACTCTCACGGGTAGACGTTAACGCTCGGAGCAATTTTATTCGCTTTTAAGTTTCGTGCTAAAAATGGGTAGTAAATCGTAATTATTGAATAAGGAACGCCTTATACTGAAAAAAATTGATTACTGAATTAAGTAACGTAGGTACCAATTTAATCGAAATAAAATTATAAGTTTTGTAATTTTTACGAGTTATCTTGCCGGTTGGTGGAGCTTCAAAAATTCATATATTTTTTTGTAGTGAGTATTTTCCATTTTCTTTGCGACAGTATCGTCTTGAATATTACTTTCATACATAAAATAATAAACTTGCTAACATTCTTGCAAGTTACTCAAAAAAGTATCGATAGCAGGAATTTAAGTTTTAGTGGTAAGACTGAAATTTTCAACTTCAATTTAAAAATACAAAAATGAGGTTTCATATATTCTAGATGACTTTAAAAACTATGCAGGTTCCTAAGCAACGCAAAAAATAAAAAAAGTTAGTACTTAAGTTTCTAGTAATTCACTGTAATCGGCCTTCGAAGGTTAGGCTAAAAATCCCTTTAAGCTTTAAAATAGGTGGTGCAAATAGCGACGCCATAAAAAATTACTGGAAAATACTCACTACAAAAAGATATGAATTTTTAAGGCTCCACTAGCAAGAAAACTCAAAAAAAATTATATAAAAATAATTATTTGAAAACTACAAAAAATCGCGGTAACATACATGGGGTATTTATTATACCCCTGCACATGAGGAATCTATTTTTTTTATGACGTGTATTTTTGGTCCACCCTGTATATATAAGTATAGTATAGATTTTTAAATTTTTAAATTGGGTGGTGATAAAAAATCAGACAGGATAGTCTTCACTATCTGAAACGTATGGTTACCCTACAAAATTACGCGTGTGCACAGTTGCGGGGTCGCGGAGGGTGACGCTTGGCTCCTCCCACTCGCTCGAGGTCGCTGTCCCTTATTATCGTCTTAATGTACCCACTGCTGGGACACAGGTCACCTCTCTGTGAGAGGGAGTGGGCCGTAATCTACCACGCGGGCCCAGTGCGGGTTGGTAGATGTCATTATTTATGCCTTCGAATTTTTGGTTCTAAGACATGCCGGTTTCCTCACGATGTTTTCCTTCACCGTTGTGAGAGCAGTAGTAATGAAATTATTTATACAAAGTAAAACGTTAAGTTGAGTATAGTTCTATTGTGAGAGTAGAATTTCGAGTTGAAATATGACCCAAGAAATGCAAAAGATCTGCACCCAAAAGAACAATGTACTCTTGGCCGATCCCATTTTAACGTTCTGGATGAATGGCGGGCCAGTTCTTTAGCATGCCTATGAAATCGTAGCAGAGTGGAAGCAATAAACAACTGTCTCACACGGAGGAGGCTACTTTCTGAGTACAGGTGTATTATGGGATAGTTCGTAGAACGTACACAGAAAATCATAAAGGGGTTAGAAGATTTTTGTATGGAAGGTGGCCCTAACATGATGCCGCCATTTTGTTTTTTTTTCAGAATCGCGGTGAAACTCGAAAGTTCGATTTTTAGATAGAGGACACTTATACAAACAAAAAATGTCATATGACCTAATATCCTAAAGCGTCAGGTTTCGGAGTTATTCACCGAAATATATGTTGAAAACTGAACCCTGAAACAAGGATTTTTTTGTTTTTTATCCCTTTAGGTAAGTTATGTATTGAATAAGTTAAGTTAAGTTATGTTTAAGTTAGGTATTGAATTATGAAAACATAATTGCATCATGTATAGGTAATATTTTTGTTGAGAGTGAAAGAGACAAAAATGTATGTATACCCTCCGCCGAATGAGGACGTGTGTTATATGGTATATGTCTTATATGGTGCATGGCATGGGCGCGACACCCAAGAAAATTCTATTCAGCATCCCGCTGCCTTCTTGGATGATATTATTTATACCGAATATGATTAAAAAATCTTATGTTTTATCCACTAGGTGTAGTCAATTAATTAATGTGTAAATAACTTAATCAACATGAACTAACTACAACATAAATAAATGATTTTTTACATTCCTTGGTGCAAGAAACTAATAACTACGCAAATTGCACATCGCACGGTTGCATTGAAGAAATGCGCAAGTTTATTGATATGGTGTTGTACCTGGGATGGGTTCAATTACCCGTACGAATAATAAAATTCGTAGAATTACCCTCTATAGATAAGTCATTACTGGATATTTGACCGACTGTACAACATGCCACTTTTTAAAAAACTGTTGAGCAGCAATCGCTTTCAATGATTGCTACGTAATGATTATTTTTCCGAGAACGTTCGAAGCTACATCAGAATTGCTCAAAATCGAACCTAAGTATATTAAATTGGTTCAACAATATTAAATTCACACTGATCCTAGTATGTTTTTTTTTTTTACATTTATATTACAAGTACTACTTTACTACTACTACTACTTACAGTTACTTTTTTTTGTTGTTGTTTTAGTAAGAAGTATTACTGCTGTCGTTGAAAAATTAATAAGAAGTATATTGATCTCATTAGTAGACCTTAATTTTTAACCGAAAAGTGGCCTTGAAATGTTGTGATTTTAGTTATTTAGAAATAATAAAGTTACTAATTTTTAGTATAATAATAAAAAATATAATAATAAAGTTACTAATTAACTCTTATTTCATTTATCAGTCAAGTCATCGTCTCCCGTCGCGTTTATTTGGCTCCTTCTGGGTAAAACCACAGTTTCGTGATCCTCGGTGGAAACCATACGGTGCCAACGAAGCCGAGTGGGGTGTTGACCCAACACACCCGCCGAAGCCCCTTCAGGGTCGAGGCAATTAATTGGACGGGTCCCAGTGTTCGGCCTTGGGGGATCTCCTAGTCGGCATTGGATCACAGTTTTCCTTCCCCAGCTACTCACCTAGAACGGTTGGGTGTGTCTACACCCTTCGATCTAGACTAGTAGGACCCCGTTGCACAATAAGACAGGCTAAAAAATAACGTAAAAAAATATCGATTATTTCTATGACCCGGCAGGATCGGCTCTGGCAGACCTCATTTTTTTTACGTGTAGTGTTGGTTAACGATCTACATTTAACCTATTGGGGTATCTTATAAGGTAGGTGTTTTTGCAATCGGCTCTCGCACTATAACGGCCAAATAAATATGAATACTCATACTTATCTGTCGTCTAATAGCTACACACAGTGCGGCGCGGCGGCGGCCAGGCCGCCGGCACTGTGTGTAGCAGCCATTAAAAATGGAACTAACACATGGCAACCAAGGAGGTAACTTATCAAAGATTTTATTTAAATTTCGAACTGGCTTAGCAAATAGAGCTGTTAGTAAAGAAGAAACAAATGAACATATTGGAGCCTGAAAAATTTTCTTTGTTCGTCGTTGATTCTGGAATTTATAAATAATTTACATGGTTTGAATTTCCGCGCATTGTTTGAGAAAAGTACTATACACCGTGCCTTGGCCGCAACCAGGCATTGATACAGGCATAATATTAATCCTTTAAAATAGTTCCCTGAGAGATTCGTGACGACGTAGATTATAAATGGCTCTAACAGTTCTCTTTTGCAAAATAATGATAATTCAATGTCAGCAGCCCGACCCCGCACTAAAATGCCATACGACATAATAATTATATACGAGCCACATTAATGATGTTATTACTCCCACCAATCGCGGATAATCCTTTTCGATTTTCTCTAGGAAAAAGTATTGCATTAATAAGCATAAAACTGTCACCTTTTTTTTTCTGTGTATGATTTCGCCGCGCCGCGCCCCGCCTATAAATTAAATTACGCTTGAGAAAATCACCCAAGTATTACATATTGCTTAGATATAATCGCAGTAATAGAGCCTGATGGTAGGCAAACACGGTGAATTAGGCGCAGCAGGGCCTCGCGGTGGGGAGGCACGGGGCGCGGGTGGGCCAAAGCCTTCCGCGGTGATTAGTTGTGGCTGTGCGTCATGGCGTCAACGACGGACGTCGCCGACTTAAATGAAAAAATTATGACGTCAACGCGCGCTCTTTTCATTAAGTCAATTAGTGGAGATCGTGCAGCCGCTGCGACCGCGTCGCGCGACAATCTGACACTGGGGCGAGTTTGGCGGGCGTCGGGACTCGGGAACTAGCAGGTGTCTGCTGACCAGGAACACCGAAGAGGGAAGCGCGCTCGTCAGTCGCCTCCCGCTGCGCACTGTACTGTATCGTCGGGACTCGGGAGCTAGCAGGTGTCTCCTGACCGGGAACACCGGAGAGGGAGGCGCGCTTGTCAGTCGTCTCCCGCTACGCACTGTACTGTATCGTCGGAACTCGGGAGCTAGCAGGTGTCTCCTGACCGGGAACACCGGAGAGGGAGGCGCGCTTGTCAGTCGTCTCCCGCTACGCACTGTACTGTATCGTCGGAACTCGGGAGCTAGCAGGTGTCTCCTGACCGGGAACACCGGAGAGGGAGGCGCGCTTGTCAGTCGTCTCCCGCTACGCACTGTACTGTATCGTCGGAACTCGGGAGCTAGCAGGTGTCTCCTGACCGGGAACACCGGAGAGGGAGGCGCGCTTGTCAGTCGTCTCCCGCTACGCACTGTACTGTATCGTCGGAACTCGGGAGCTAGCAGGTGTCTCCTGACCGGGAACACCGGAGAGGGAGGCGCGCTTGTCAGTCGTCTCCCGCTACGCACTGTACTGTATCGTCGGAACTCGGGAGCTAGCAGGTGTCTCCTGACCGGGAACACCGGAGAGGGAGGCGCGCTTGTCAGTCGTCTCCCGCTACGCACTGTACTGTATCGTCGGAACTCGGGAGCTAGCAGGTGTCTCCTGACCGGGAACACCGGAGAGGGAGGCGCGCTTGTCAGTCGTCTCCCGCTACGCACTGTACTGTATCGTCGGAACTCGGGAGCTAGCAGGTATCTCCTGACCGGGAACACCGGAGAGGGAGGCGCGCTTGTCAGTCGTCTCCCGCTGCGCACTGTACTGTATCGTCGGAACTCGGGAGCTAGCAGGTGTCTCCTGACCGGGAACACCGGAGAGGGAGGCGCGCTCGTCAGTCGTCTCCCGCTGCGCACTGTACTGTATCGTCGGAACTCGGGAGCTAGCAGGTGTCTCCTGACCGGGAACACCGGAGAGGGAGGCGCGCTCGTCAGTCGTCTCCCGCTGCGCACTGTACTGTATCGGTACAACTGAATGGCAAAGCGAGTTTATTAGCCGACATTCTGGTTGATAATATCGAGACACCTGGTGGATAAGATCTAGTACTGCACTATACAGAAACAGTATTTTTGTAATGGCTCCAAAGGTCTAGAATAAATTACCAAAATGTATAAGGAATGAAGATGCTGGTGCCGATTCTCTTGTACACCGAACTAAACTATCACTAAAATTCCTTACTTTTGGCTATGAGAATCTTAAAGCTATTCTGACAAAAAAATTATCTAAGTACATTAAAAAATTATTTTGACACATCAAAAATCGAATTTGACAATCGCGTGACTTGTTTGCTCTACCCCGTGATTTTTTTATGCAAAGGAAAAAAAAAATACACTGTTTTTGCACTGAAGTCGAAGTGTTAGTGTGAATTTTAGTTCACCAACTAATTTTATTCCACTTGTATTTAATCGCGTTTAAAAATAGTCAGATTTACTTATTTGGATACACCAAATTTTTATCATCTATCATCAAATTGCCATCTTCACTAAACTAATAACTCAGTGCAATCTTAGTGCTGTCAAACTAAAATATAGTTAATTTGTGTCACTTTAGTCTATTTCAGAATGGGAAATCCTCGTTTAACGGGACTAAACTAAATTTTGGTGATTTTTAGTCTAGTTTAGAGGCATTTGTGACCAGAGAATCGGCACCAATGTCCGCAAATTCAAAAGTAAATTGTATTTATTTCTAATAGATAGGACCAATGATATTATAAGTAAAAAGACGTAGTAGGTTATCTACTCAACATTCGATCTTCAAAAACGGCACAATGTCACACTATTAGATGACACGTGGAAGTAGGATGGCATGACGTAATTATCGGGAGCGAAAAAGAGACAAGACGAAGAAACGTGTCGCTTGCTGAGCGCCTATAACCTATCTACACCTTTTTACTTATAATATCATTGGATAGGACGTATTACAGCCCATTCACGACTTTGGGCGGCGCGGCAAGCGGCGCGGCGAGCGGCGCGGTGCGGGAACTAAAAAGTTGGCGCGCCGCTACCGCGCCGCCGCCGCCGCCGCTAAGACCGAAGTCGTGAATGGGTCACCCGTTACTCTATCGAAGAATTTTTTAATGATAAAATATGACATTGCCTGTAATTAAATATAATTTACATTGACATGCATGTAAAAATCTTTTTAAATGTGATTTTGACGACTTTTTGCATATCAACGGGCGTCACATAAAGGAGATAGTTTTTTTGGGCCCACTGTTTCGTAACAAATATTAATCGCATTTTGCTTAAAAAAATGTAACCGATTAATCATTTAAAATGATTGATTTTTTTGATAAACTCTAACCGGGATCACGAAATCGTAATAAAAGGATAATGTTTTGATAATGCACTCAATTGATTCAATTCCAGCTATGGTCATCAATGTCAAAAATGCATTTTTGACATTGACGACCATAGCTGGAATTGAATCAATTGTATTGAAGCGTTTTTAGCAATATTATGAAAAAAAAAAAAAAAAATTATAAAAGCTCGATGTGACGATGTGGTAACCAAATCTGTTTTGAATAAGTAAAAAAATAAACCATTGACGATACAGCAGGTTTCCACCTATGTCTAATATTAATTTTAAGTTTATTTATTCTGCGTTAAGTATTTTCAAAATTAACGTGAAACGGAATGTAGTTTTGGTTGCTTGTCAGTTTCACACTAGTGATGTCAAGTCACATACGATCAGGAAACGTTATTTAAAATAACGCTTTTAATCTTTTCTCACAGTTCTCGACTTCTCGTTCTTCTTAGCACAACATTTTGTTCGGTATAAAAACGAAATGAGAACGCTTTGAAAAACCGGTTTATTACGCAGGACGCAGCTGCGCACGGTTTGTGCCCCGACAAGCATGAACTTGTTTTAGTTAAATTGTACTTATCTTCATTTCATAGCATAATTGATTCCAATGCGCTTGCCGCTTACGTATTGATTAAGGTTGTGTTGCGAGTTTCTTATCGATTAACCCAAACATGGTTAAAAACGGTTAAAAACGTTTTTATTAACCGACAACAATTTAAAAGAGATTGACCAAGCGACTAAGGCACCTAGTATCGGTACGAAACATGCTGAGACTCAAAGATTTATGGTTTAATTTAGAGAGTGATCTGAGGGCTTTCAAATGTAAATTACTATTTTATTAAATCATAATTCTCGGCATTACACGGAAAATTAGGTCTCAACATCTAGGTTTAGTATCGAATCTCTTAGTGACTTTTTGTCTTTTTGTATAATAAACATAATAATATTATGATCATAATAATTATTATGTAGGTCCTGTGCTATAATTATGACTTACCGGTGTTGGAGAAATCCAAGAAGCCAGAGTATTGTAGACATTTTCACTAACTTCTCTCAATGACTGCCAACGTAAATACCGCAGAAGAATCGAACAGTAACGAATACTCCGACGAAATGAGTTTCCCATAGTGAACAACTTACAAATGTAATGCAATTAAAATAACAATATTGCTCAAGAAAATGAAATTAATCAAAAAAATTAAAATATTCACAAAAAAAAATGAAGCACAATCGGTGGAAAGAATACAAGAAGTCACAGTAGAAACCGCGCATTCAAAAATTGGCGCATGTACAGTCGCATAAAAAACGCAATGGATATTTTTCTACATAGGTAATTATTGGTTTCTGCCCGCAGATTCACCCGCACCCATTTTATTTTAATTGATATGGGTACTTGTTTCATAATCAGCCTATTAATGTTCCCACTGATGGGACACAGGCCTCCTCTCTGTGAGAGAGAGTGTTTAGGGGTATGAGGAACAGGGTGTAAAGTTCACTCATCCCCCATAGAAAAGGGAGGATCCTCCAACCAGACGGGTATTATGTCTGGCGGGCAACTGCCCATATGTTGATTTTTGATAGTCTTATCTATGTTATTCGCTCAGTAAACTCTAACTGCGAGATGTAGGAATTGTGTGACGTCATGTCTTTTTGTTTCGTAGTTTTTTGTATGTGGCGGTCTAACCGCTACATCACTCCCCTCCGGAGACCGGAGGTCGATAGTGGGCTGAGTCTTGGATCTTGCGATGCTTCACAGTGCCAGCTGTGGTTCCAGTGAGTCGAAACCGGGTGCCGCTCAGTTCACAGTGGGTCGGAACTGTCTGCAGTGATTGCGGCGATGGTGATTGTGGTTCCAGTGAGTCGGAACCGGGTGCCGCACAGTTCACGGTGGGTCGGAACTGTTTGTGGTGATTGCGGCGATTGTGGTGATTGCGGTGATTGAGGTGATTGCGGTGATTGAGGTGATTGCGGTGATTCCCCAGTGAGTCGAGGTGATGTGGCTGAGGGTGATGACCAGGAATGCGCGTTCGCTGCATGCTGGTGGTCAGGATACCCGTTGAAGCCGTGGGTGCTGGCTGGCTGTGTGACTCGCCTCACGAAAGCTTGCGGGAGTGATGATTATGACGTCACGCTGAAGTAGTTGCACGAAGGCTGCGTTGACGTTCATCACGTCGGGGTCACCAATTTAGGGGCATGAGGAACAGGGTGTAAAGTTCACTCATCCCCCATAGAAAAGGGAGGATCCTCCAACCAGACGGGTATTATGTCTGGCGGGCAACTGCCCATATGTTGATTTCGGATAGTCTTATCTATGTTATTCGCTCAGTAAACTCTAACTGCGAGATGTAGGAATTGTGTGACGTCATGTCTTTTTGTTTCGTAGTTTTTTGTATGTGGCGGTCTAACCGCTACAAGTGGGCTGTAATCTACCACGCGGCCCAGTGCCAGTTGGTAGATGTCACATTTCTTCGAATTTTTGGTTCTAAGACCTCAGACCAATAAAAAAGTATAGACGGAACATTGCGCTCAAAAAAGTGAGGCACGCAATATGAAGACGATTCGGCCATATGATGACGGCCACTCGGTAGTCTGCCGCGAGTGAGTGAGAGCGCGTGACGTACTTTTGGTTAAATAATAATTGCGAATTATGTCATCCTGTGTCTATAAACTGCTGCGAAAACAACTCATGCTTTCAAAAAAAGTCTTCTGGGATTACTTTTCATAATTAAGTAACCGATTTTATGCATATTTTAAACATAATCGCAAAATATTTGACTTAATTTGTCGGAACACGAAATCATGACGGCATTGTGTCAGTGTTGCAAGTTAAGAACATTATCATTTCCCCAAAAGTAAGGGAAGTTGTGATTGTTGTACGCACACGTTGCAAGTACAACCAAGTGCGTTTTTATTAATGTTATTATTGCATATTTAGTTTTCGAGTACATTAGGCATGTTGTATGATACGTAAGTAATTATAAAATATATTCAAATAATAGTTATGTTTGATATATAATATTTTTTAGGTTCCCAGCTGATATAACGTGAAAAGAAAAGTAGATTAAAGCTTTACGGGACAATAGAAATGATGTTTACTGGCTCCCTTAAAAATTTAGCGTTGTTTGTTCATTACATTTTGAAGAAATTGTATACAACACTAAAGGTGGTTGCAAAAAACATAAGATTTGTATTACGCGGGGTACCCTGACGCTTTCACTTTAATACTTGTAGCACGAATACTTATATAACGAAATAAATGATAAAGACCGTAAACATTAATTTTCGAAAACTACCTTTCAAAGGGGCCTTTCCCTTTGAAAGGAATTTTCGAAAATGTGTGTAAATTTTTTTAGAGGTTAGTCGAAATTCACGCGGCCGAAGTCGCGGGCAAGTTGCTAGTTTTAATGTAAGTTTTGTGTGTTTTGTTAAATTAGTAATTTTATTATTCTTTCTATGTCAATAAATTACTTACTCTTATTAAAATATAAATTACGTTTAATTTTATACAACCAAGACAAATAAACACAATACTACCTAATAACAAAACTTTTCAACAAAGTATCTCTCACACTGGGGAGTCTCAGCACAATTACGCTTGCAACATTTTTCTCTAGCACACATGCGCAAATCTACGATATCTTACACCGAGTTACGCGCACATAGCCGAAACTAGTCCTCACTTTTTTCGTCGCGAATGTTTACGACGGCTCCGTCTATACTTTTTTATTGGTCTGAGTCTAAGACATGCCGGTTTCCTCACGATGTTTTCCTTCACCGTTTTGAGAGCAGTGGTGATGAAATTATTTACACAAAGTAGCGGTTCGAACCCACGACCTACAACTCGTAAGTCGGGGTCGTTACCACTGGGCCACCACTGCTCAGGGTACTTGTTTACGGTTATGTAAATATGCTATAATCCAGACCAGACCTTAACTTATGCAAAATGTGTTCACGTTAGTTATTTCTTTAAGTGGTTATTTAAACCCAGATGGGTTTACAATAGGTATTTACTTGTCTACCGAGACAAGCCAAAATTTAAAGTGAATCAGAATATAGGTACATTTATATTTGCCGTAATGTAAGTAAGTGTTGGGACAATTTCAGTCTACACTTAAAAAATAATCTATGCGATACCTATAGCATAGATTACTTTTTATTAGATATTGCAAAATAGTAATGGCCTATGTCATTAAAACAAAACATAAAATTAAATCATTAAATTAATTATACAATAATAATAAACTATTATTAAAGACCTACCGTTCGAGACTGTACTTAAAACTAAACGAATGGGACGTGCATACATGCTAGAAAGAGAAAACTCGCCGGACGCCAGCATATTTTGCTCAGGATGCGCGCGCATAGAATCTTATGGCGCGCGTTTGTTCTGTTTTGAAAGAGTTTCTATTGATGAATGAAACAGGCAAAGGTCTCTCAATACATTCTGCCTTTGTCATAACCTTAAGGTACTTTTAACACCTACAGATTATTATTACAATATCATAATAATAATTAGTTGTTATTAATATCTTTTGTTACTAATGATTGAACTATAATTTCAATAGTTCGATGCGTAAATAAATTATTTTGCGTAAGTCAAGAAGGTTTTATTGTTTACATACTCTTTGAAGCCAATGACATGTGACATTACTTACGTGAAAAAAAAAACTATGTATGGGTAAAATAGGAAATCGAAATAAAAACTAATACTTTTATGGTGTTTTTTTATCTGGAGAATTTAAGGATTAGCATTACCAGATAAAATTATTATAATTAAAAACAAGATTTATCAACATTATAAACTTAAGTCACAGCAGAGTAAATAGCGATACCAGGTTTGGTCAATGTCTAAATTCTTTTTCATAAACGTTTTAATAACGTTCCGTTCGAACGTAAACGAAACAAATCGTTCTTTAGGTTTTTAAGACGAAACCGTTTCGAAAAATATACCGTTATCCGAGCCCTGATGACGATATTAATGAAAAATTAAACGTTATCAACTGACAGCACTAACCCACAAAACATATATTTTCAGTCTTAATAAAACTCTGTGACTCTGTACATCACAGTATTTTGGCGGTTTATTACAAGAAATATATCTATCTAAAATGGTAACCAATAGCTCGATGTATCCGTATGATTGCCACACTGGATCCTTAAAAATGTACGGGACCCAAAGTTTTGTTAGCATTTTTAACAGCTCCGATGGACTAATGGTGATAGGCTGTAAAAGATTTTTTTTCTATATTAAGAATTTTACAAACCTGTTTCATAGTAGCAGAAATAAATTTTATTCCCCTATCCGTAGCTATTGTTTCCGGAATACCAAATCTTAAGATGTTGTCACATTTTACTTCAAATGGGATTTTACATAGTCACCAGTTTGGTTTCACGAAAGGTAGGTCGACTGATAAGTTTTACTCCTGCATCAGTCGCAGGAGTAAAACTTATCAGTCACATTTTGGAATCCTGGGAGAACTCCCAGGATGCAATTGGCATTTTCTGTGACCTTTCAAAAGCATTTGACTGCGTTGACCTCAAAACACTGATCTGTAAATTACACCACTACGGAATTCGTGGACAAGCTGCTGATCTTGTTCTTTCCTATCTATCAAACAGGCAGCAAAAAGTAAACGTTAACGGGGCGACGTCTTCGGGTTCTATAGTTAAGATGGGCGTGCCTCAAGGATCTATTCTTGACCCTTTTCTATTTCTAGTTTATATTAATGACCTTCCTTACATGATGGCTAACTTATCAGATATAATTCTATTCGCTGATGACACCTCTCTTATATTTAAAATAGATAGAAAAGATACGGATGTTTTACATGATAACGATAGTCTGGCAGCTCTTTCGAAATGGTTCGCAGCTAATAACCTTTTACTTAATGCGAACAAAACTAAATGTCTTAAGTTCTCACTACCAAATGTACCTCAAGTAGGTCTAAATTTAAAACTTGATGGCAAGAAACTAGATGTTATTACGAAAACTGTATTTCTGGGAATTACTTTAGATTCGAGATTGCAATGGGGCGCCCACATTAGAGCTCTTTCGGGTAGACTAAGTTCAGCTGCATAATGCAGTAACAAAAATAAGGCAGTTGACTGATGTAGCCACAGCTAGGTTAGTATACTTTGCTTATTTCCACAGTATTATGTCTTATGGCGTTCTGCTGTGGGGATCGGCAGCTGACGTAGATTCAATTTTAATTTTACAAAAGAGAGCAATTCGCGCAATCTATAAAATGGGTCCTCGTTAGTCCCTTAGAAATAAATTCAAAGAAATTGATATACTAACCCTGCCTTCTCTTTATATCTTAGAAAGTATTTTGTATGTTCGCAAAAATTTAGGACTTTTCAAAATAAGAAGCGATTTCCATAATATAAATACACGTAGTAAACATGAAATTGTGATACCCTTTAGATAAGCTAAAACTAGTAAATCATTTCTTATAAACAGTATCCGCTTTTATAACAAGTTGCCAAAGTCGGTTACAGAACTTAGCGATGGAAAGTTTAAAACCCACTCCAAACGTGTCCTTATCAAAAAAGCATACTGTAAGATTAAAGACTACGTTGAAGACAAGGAAGTTTGGCAAATTCCCTCTGCACATGTGGCTTCACTGGTACCTCATTAACGGCATAACTATATAAATGTCTATTAACTGCTCCCAAATTACGATGATTATTTTATTTCATCTTGCATACTTCCTTGACATAATCCTTTTATTATTTTACATTATATACCTTCAATATATAGACTAATCTTTTTTAAATTGTATTTTGTTACAGCTGTAGCTACAATCATGCATTTGATTTAAATAGATTTTTATTATTTTATTTATCTTTTATATGGGTAGATTCTTTTCCTCTAGATTTTGTGAATGTAGGCTTAACAGACTGTATATCTGTGGTCCATTTTCCATTTTCTATTTTGCTAAGTATCTGGTACTTTTTGATAGGCCTACACTGTCCTCTCATACATATTATCACTGTAATTTAAAAAAATCCTTTGTAAAAACTAATTTATTTTTAAAAGAGTAACCGTGGAGTTTCTTGCCGGCTCTTCTCCATAGGAAACGACCATTTGGAACCGTACACCTAGCTTCTGACGTTTCATAAGTGCCCTTGTTGGTTTATGTGAAATAAAATATTTTGAATTTGAATTTAATATGACCTGTCTAACAAATCCATCTGCAATGGACACCGTTTCATTGTTTGGCATAGGTATATCTATTTATTGAACTAGTGGGGTAGTGTTGGTGGTATTTAAGAGGGTTTACGTTGTATGGCATTTCATACAAACTTTCAAGCCCTTATTTTTCGATATGACTGAACCGATTTTAATGAAACTTCAGTCACTTATGCAGGATACAAAGGTCTAAAAACTTAGTTAAGAACATTTTTGAAATGTCTTATTTATAAACAGATAACTGGAATACTCTGTTTCTATGGAAAATTTAAAATCGGTCTAATATGGCCGTAACTCTATTTTTCGAAGATATTCTTAATTAAGTTTTAAGACCTTTGTATCCTGCATATGCGTATGAAGTTTCATTAAAATTGGTTCAATCATTTCAAAAAACAAGGGCTTGAAATTTTGTATGAAATACCGTACGATGTAAACCCTCTTAAAGTAAAAGGCACCTCGAGAGAAAACGTACCTTTATTTTATTTACTCGAGTAACGAGTTAAAAAATATCGAACTGCATCACTATCTGACACTGTCAAAAAGACAAGTGTGAAGTGTTATCAACATTCACTTAATTACACAAACATACATGACGCACAGTTCGGGTTTAGACCTGGATTGTCAACTGAAAGCGCGATTCTGGTTCTTAAGCACACTGTCCAATATTACACTGAACGGAAGACTCCGGTATACGCCTGTTTTTTGAAGATCTCGTTTCTTATGAAGTGCTTTGGAGAAAGATGGAGGACAGGGGTATACCGGTGGAATTATTGAAAATATTTCAATACTGGTACTCGAATCAGACTAATTGTGTTAGGTGGTCAAACTGTCTCTCTGAGTCATACAGGTTGGAGTGCGGAGTGAGACAGGGGGGGGGGGGTGTCCTCTCCAAAGCTATTTAACTTGTATGTAAATGGCCTCATAGTCGAGCTCAGCGGCATGCGTGTCGGGTGTCTGGTGGGGGCCGCATCACATGGTCTCATATATAATGTTAGGAAAATCGAGTTCATGGTCTTCAAGGCCGCTGGCAAGTGCCCAGACACCATTCCTTCATTAACTTTGAACGACGCTAATAAAAAGCAGGTGACCAAATTCAAATATCTGGGCCATATACTTGTCGACGATCTTAAAGACGATGATGACGTGGAGAGGAAGCGAAGGGCGTTGGCGGTCCGCGGGAACATGTTGGCACGCAGATTTTTTCGTTGCACCGATCAGGTCAAAATAACCTTGTTTAAAGCGTACTGTCAAGGCCTGTACACGGGAAGTCTGTGGTTCAGCTGTTCACGGGGGACGCTAAATGCCTTGCGCGTCCAATATAATAATGTTTTCAGGATGATGTCCTCCCTCGTTTCTGTAGTGCCTCAGGGATGTTTGCCCAATCGCGTACGGATGGTTTCCATGCTATCATCAGGAAAAAGGTGGCATCGCTTGTGAGGAGGATTCGGGGGAGTAGCAATAGCATCCTGAAAGTCGTGGCTGAGGACCCGAGAGCTCCTGTGCTGAGACATTTCATGCGGAATCATTGTCCGCATGAAATGCCTCGTAAGTACATGACTCACTAAAATTTTTGTTCCTAAAATTGTTACTAATCCTAGTGTATAAGTTGTAGTTTCTAAGGTGTGTTACTAACAAAAATGGTTCCCATGTTGTCCCGAATAAAACAAATTTTATTTTTATTTTTTTTATTTATTTTTTCAGTTTATTTCGAATAGCATGAAATTGATATTTCTGTTTTCCAGTGTGGATGGATTATAATGAATATGGAATCTTCAAGACGGACAGCATTTACTCCAAGGTTGTTGTGTTATTGTTCAGTAAGGTTTCAACGCAATGTGCTAAGATATTTTCACCAAAGAGAACAATACAAATATTTGTTAGAATACCTACGCTTATTTTCTAACACAAATCTTCGATTTCTAACACTAGAGCTACTCTTGCTGAATACTGTTGCAACTGTTTGGTAGGCAGACGTTGGTGTTGTTGGTTGTGTACTACTGTGTACCTACTTTCATACCTATCTTCATTACCTACCTATTTTCATCTTGGACACGGCATCAAGATGGGAGGTGGAGCGATTTGCATCTTTTTTGATGAAAAATTGATATACTTACAGTAATAAAAATGCATTGTTATCAACTTATGTGATTTTTGATTTCATGAACCGTTCAAAACACCTATATTCCTACTATTTACTACTGAACAGTGCATAATTTTACAAAATTATAATACCCGTGAAGCCAATCTATTCACTAAATAACAATAGCTCTTTTAGTGAATTTTTGGGTTATGATCCTATTTCTCAGTATTCCCGTTAGACAAACTATAATTAGTACTACCACTATAATCTAGAGATCATATGGAACAAATCAACCATGCGTTTCATTGATATACGCTTCAATCTTTGGAGGGCCCAATCGCCGAACAAAAAAATTTATCTTCTTTGTGTTTGTTGTTAAAAGTTTTGTGATACGTACAGTGGTTTAGTAGAAAAATGCAAAAATCTGTGTCCAGCCAGCTTGAATTTACGTATAAAAGTTTTGGCTGGCACTTACGAATCTCAATAACGGTAGCGTTTTCGAATATGACTCCTTTACTAATATTTAGTGACGCAATTTGTGACAGTAATAATGTTTGATTTATGGCGTCACATGTAAGGGTTTACGAGAAATCAATAAAAACTAATGTCCAGCCAACCTGAGTTCAAGCTTGCTGGACACATGTATCTTCGCTGCCTGATGATCTACGAACTTCAAAATGTGTTCAAAATTTTGTGACGGGGACGATAATGATAACCTGAATTTGTGACGGAGAAACTTTGCGTAGTTTCAAAGATATTGATCATTAAAATTTTCCCAATTTTTTTTTTTTTATATGTTTTTTTTTTTTTTTTTGGCAACTCATGGTAGAGCTACTTAGCTCTACCATGAGTTGCCATCGAAAATTTACTCGCTAGCGTTAAACTCGCTAGCGTATTAACGTTAATCAAATACATTTCGATAATGTCAAAAGTTCAAAACTTGCTAGCGTCCCCGTAAATGATTTATATGAAAAGATATTGTACAGCGCCCCTAGCGGTCACAGAAAGAATTAAAATTTGTTCCAAGAGCACCATAGTTTTCGATAGGTAAGGAACCTAACGTAATCTATTCGATAGTCGCTAACGTTTTTCAGCTGTCACCATACAAAACGGCACCATGAGTCACTAAATCGACAGACGCTATCGAAAAATACGCTTGCGATAGTATTTTTTCTAGATACGTTGCTCACTACCATTTTGACGTGTGAAACATGTTTACATTCAAATTATATACGTTTTTGAGTCTATTAAAGGCAAAATAATGCCTGGAAGAGCTTATTTAGCATGGAATATGTTAGTGGCCCCAAAATTTGGAGGCCAACGACTGGAAGAACGTAAATTTCAAGAAACTATCTTATTTAGTTCTCTTACAAAATATTCTATTTGCCGGCGACGCCGACGGGACCGGTTTGTTCTAAAAGTTTTAACTACATAAGTTAATTAATTGTATAGTGTTTTATATGAATAATCTACAAATATTGTAAGAAATACTAATAAGAAATAAATAAATGCACAATTCCAAGAATTCGGCTTGCACCACAATATCCTAACGGATTTACCTACTATAAAAGGCGTACCATTTTGTGGGCGATTCAGTCGCAGTTCAGCCATAGATAATACACTTAAATACGGAGCTCAGCCACCAAAGAAGAAACATACCAAGAAAAGCCGAATTCTCCGGAATAATTCAAGATAGTAAATCAGTGTTTTATTTCGCTGCCTCAAGATAGTCCTCATCGTGGTCACTGTGGGTTATGGTACCCAACCTAGGTACGTATTCAGGGGTCCGTGGTGGTTGTGCAGCCAGCGGATTCACCTAGGGTCAGTTAGCAGGGAGCGCACATCAAATATCAGTGGGAGATCGTCCCAGGTTGCCTGCGGTACTGTAGGTACCTCTGCCGTCCGCAACACTATTATTGTAAACATAGTTCATTTTAAATTTAAATAAATAACACCGCGAATCACACATTGTCAACAAAATTACAAATTGAATAGAGGTAAATAATTATTACCTATAAGGAATAAAAATTCAACAACCCCTAAATACCATAAATAAAAAGGTGCACTAACCGCCAACCTTTCTATTTAGTCGGATTGTTTCATGATACTTATTGACTGTCATAACATTGTTACCATAGCGATACCTTATGTGTAGTGATGGGCAATTCTCGAGAATATTCTCCTTGCGAGAACTTTGCTGTTAATTAATTCTCGAGCACATTCTTTTGGTAGGGAACTTATGAGAATTTAAAAATTGGATGACTGTATTGAATCGGTATTTTTTTAGACTAATAGTTTTTAGTGCATTTGAACGTTTTACGAAGTTTGAGTTTAAAATAAACTACACCACAACTTAAATTCTCAGTAAATGACGTTTTTCACCTAATAATTTGGTGTCTGCATCTAAATCTGACTATTTTTAAACGCGATTAAAAACGAGTGCTTAAAATTAGTTGGCATGAACTAAAATTTCACACCAACACTTCGACTTCAGTGCGAAAACAGTACCTACCTACAACAAGTACCTAACAACACATACGGTTGTCTGTAAAAGATCGCTTTTAGCGATAAGACCGCTCATTGTGTCACCCTATGTAAAATTTCTACATTTATACCTGTAATTTTTATGGTGTACATAATAAAGAATATTCTATCTATCTATCTATCTACTGTATTTTTTTTCTTCTTTTGCTTATATCTCGAAAATGGTGCGTCCTATCGCAAAAATAATGAAATTTTCGACCCCCTTCAGGAATTCCTTAAACCCCTATATCCCAACAAGTTGGTAATAATTTTTCATAGTTTCCATACAAAATGTGAAAAATTCCATAAAAAACTCGTCGAGGCTGCACCCCCCGCTCTAAAATCATTCACAGGGTAGAGTAAACAAGTACCATGTGGAGTCGTCACGCGATTGTCAAATTCGATTTTAGATGTGTCAAAATATTTTTTTAATTTACAGACGTTTGGTTTTGTCTGAATAGCTTTAAGTTTCTCATAGCCAAAAGTAAGGAATTTTAGTGATAGTTTAGTTAGTTTAGTTCGGTGTACAAGAGAATCGGCGCCATTTCCAGTCCGAAACATAATACAGTAACGTTTTTTCGAGTAAAGTATTAAATAACAACAATAGAAGTTTACTTTAGACCTTGAAATCGAAACTTATTGTATTAAAATTTAGCAATTTTACTTCCATTTTTAAATTCTCGTATATTCTCCGTCGAAAAGAATATTCCAGAATATTGCAGAACATTCTCGATCCGAGAATATTCTCCGTGTGAGAATATTCTCCCGACCCATCACTACTTATGTGACGTTTCAATTCTCAATTCAATTCTCAATTCTTTATTGCATTCCATAATGTTGATGAACAGTTGGTTGGTAGGCTTAAAATTAAAGTAACAATTATGGACCCTGTCGGGCACAGCATAGTAGGAGAGAGGAGGAAGAGCGCTTAATTGAAGAGTGTTTATATTATTTAATTAAGTAGGTATGTATTCTGAATCTGGTAATTGTATTTTCATTTTGTTACTTACCACTTTTTCTTCTTTTCCTAATATTTAAGTATTTTAATTATTATCATTTAAGTATTTTTTGGCTTTATTGCTTTATAAATAAAATACCTGCTTGGGTAAGTAGGTTTTTAATAAATTATACCAATATAGTTTTGGCTAATTATTCCAGCTGTTCAGTATGTGTTTAACTTATGAGAGTCTGTCTTATGAGAACTGTCAGAGCCATCTACAACCTCCGCAGACGCGAATCTCTAAGGGAACTGTTTAAGAAAATTAACATCATGACGGTACCTTGTCAGTATATATATGAAAACATTATGTATGTTCGAAAAAATCTACATCTTTTTCGTAAGATAAGTGACAGGCATAATTTTAACACTAGAAATAGGAACAAATTAGATCAACCACGTTTTAGATTGTCTAAAGTACACACTTCTTTTATGGGGTACTGTGTAAAATGTTATTGTAATATGATATTCTTCAACTTAATGAGAAGAAATTTAAAACATGCATTAAACGCACACTATGTAGACAAGCATATTATAAGTTAGATGATTATATCGTAGATAAAAATGCTTGGCTTAATGCTGGTCCTGCTCCACAGCCACTTGGGCTCACTAGTTGAAATTATTGTATTTGGAAGAGTTGCTACCCCTTTTCTTATTTTTTTATTTTTATTTATATTATTTTTCTGACATTACGAACAACATGTTTATTTTATTTTTATTTTTTATTAACAAATTTTTTATTGTTGAATATTCCAATATTTGCTATTGATTATCTTTCTTTTTGATAGTATAATACATTGCAAACTATAGTTTTGTATAATTTAGAAGCATTTTTTCAGTTTTTGTAAATGTGAGTACCATGGGGCTGTTTATTTTGTTATTATATTATGTTTTATGTTGACTTGAAAGAGCATGGCAGTTGAGACTTTGTCATGCTTACTTAAATGTCTCGCCGATGGTGGCGAGTGTGTTGGATCATTCGGTTCCCTACAAAATGGTTGAGCTGGATGGTGCTGATCCACGCGTCATGTTCGTGAACGGGCGCCGTCGGTTGAGAGTAGTTGAGACTGGTCATCTCTTTTCTGCCAAGGCTTATTTTAAATCTTATACTTTGAATTATCTCTATTTCTTTTTTTCACATTGTTCTCACATATAGAAGCAACAAGAATAATGTACCCAGGATTTTGTAATGTCTTTATTTAAAAGAGTGTCCTGGGAGTTTCTTGCCCGTTCTTCTCCACAGAGATCTACTTTTTGGAATGGGCGACTAGCTTCAACTTTCTGACTAACTGACCGACTCTTTGACAATTCAAAAGTGCCTGTAAATGGTTTAATTGAAATAAATGCTTTGAGTTTGAGTTGAGTTTTTGAGTTATGATATTTGGTTATTATACTATTTTGGTTATTATGCATGATTCTTTATTTATTAACGACTAGATTGCATTATTAATTTAAAAATATGTTATTGCATATATTTATTATGAATTGATTTATATTGATTATTATATTTGTTTAATTATCTATTTATTAATGTAGATTTTGTAAATGGAAATGTATTTTTTATTTTATTAAGTATGTCTTTCTTATAAATTATAATTTATCGTCTAAATATTCTTTCATACTATAATAGCTTTTGTCCAATAGAAAGAGTTATAATTTATTAATAAAACTGTTATCATTTATTTTTTTTATGGGTTCTGGTAACTTGTTGTATATTTTTATAGACATGACGAAGGTACTGGAGGAATGCATTTTTAGTCGCGAAGTTGGTATGTTGAGTCTGTTTTTATGTCTCAGTGTAATTTTAGCTTGTATGTTTTCTCGTTTACTATAGAGTTCCGGGTATTTACGAACAAATTTGCATATTTTGAAGATATAGAGACAGGGTAAGGTTAGTAATTTTAGTTCTTGAAAGTGAGGTTTACAGCTAACGGTTTCTTCAATATTTACTAAGATTCTAATCAATTTCTTCTGTAAAGTAAATAATGTGGGCGCGTCTGTACTATTACCCCATAGGATGACTCCATATTTGAGCCAGGCAAAGGCATACGCATAATAGGTGACTAGGGCAGTTCTAAGATCTGTAGTTTTTTGATCTCGCGGAGGGCGTAAGAAAATTTTGATAGTTTAGCTCTTATTTTTTTAATGTGAGATTTCCAATTTATATGTGTGTCTATGTCTAGTCCTAGTAGGGTAAATTTATTAACAACTTCTAAAGTTGACCCATTTATGCTGAAATTTATATTTAAGGGTATTTTTTGACAAGGGTGAAATGCTATAATTTTGGTCTTATTGTAATTAATTTCAAGATTATGTTCGGTCATCCAATTTATTGTGGCGTTAAGCACAGAATCTAGTTTTCCATTTAAATTAATATTAGATTCACATGAGGTAAGTATTGATATATCATCTGCAAACAAGACACTTGGTTCATTAATATTGTTAGGAAGGTCGTTGATATAAACAAGGAACAAGAAACATCCTATTACACTTCCTTGTGGGATGGAGGCGTTAATTAGTTTAATGTCGGACTGGATTAACTCTATTTCATTAGTTCTGCAGTTGTAAAATTCTATTTCCACTAGTTGTTGTCTATGCTTTAAATAAGATGTGAACCAATCATAACATTTGCCGCGGATTCCTATGCTATATAATTTATTCAGTAATATTTCGAACTGTACTTTATCATAAGCTTTTGTCATATCAAGCAGTAAACCTACTGCATATTTCTTATTATTAATAATATTGAGGGCTTCTTGGATATACTTGTACACTGCTAAAATTGTGGATCGGTTTTTGCGAAAACCATATTGACAATCGTTCAATATGTTATACTTTTCACAGAATGTATAAACACGATTGCACATGGCTTTTTCAAATATTTTTGAAGCTGTTGGTAAGAGAGCAATGGGGCGATAATTATTTGGGTCGGTTTTTATATTTTTCTTATGGATCGGTTTTATTACGGCTTTTTTTAAGAGATTAGGAAAAGAGCCTTCTTCAAAAGATTGGTTTATTAGTAGGTAAAACGGTAGAGTCAATTCATCCGCACATTGTCTCAATAGAGTAGGTGGAATCTCGTCTATACCATGACTATATTTATTTTTTAAGTTTTTTATGAGTGCATTCACCTCGTAAGGATCTACTGGACTAAGGAATATTGTATTCTCTGTTGGTGAGATCACAGGGGTTCCTCGTGGTTTATTACCAGTTGGGTTCGTGCTACCTTCTCCGATAGAAGCAAAGAAATTATTAAAAGTGTTGGCTACCTCCTTGGGCTCTGAAGTTTCGTTATTATTAGTATGTAAAGTTATATTATGCTTTTCTCTTTTAATCTTCTTGTTTGTACGTTCATTAATTATTCCCCACATAGTTTTAACTTTGTTATTTGATTTTATCATTTTATTTTTAAAGTATAGTTTTTTTGCTGTCGCTACAGTTTTTTTCAATAATTTCTCATAGTTTTTGTAATATCGTGTTAGAATTGGATTTTTAGTTTTAGTTGTAAATATTTTCAGTAATCTTTTGTTTTTGCATGAATTTTTGATGCCTACAGTGAGCCAATATTGCCGTTTTGATCATATGAGCCGTTCCCTCTTCTTATTACTGAGAAAGATAGAAACAAAACATAAGAGTGAAGTTAGCTAGACGACCAGTGTGGCAGATTTCTACCATTTTGGCAAATTTCGCTCTAAAATTTTGTCTGTGGCAGATCCTGCTGACGATTTACAAAAGTGGCAGATTTTGGCAGATTTAAAAGACTTCAAGGAAATTCATATAACCTTATTAGAATTTTCCTTTTTTTATTATTATTAGGTATAATAATGCATAAGAAAATTGTTAAATATTTTTGTTGATTAATCATATTTCATTGAATTTGTGTGTATTTTTTCCGTTTCCATGAAGGCATATTTTTGGCATTTTTGGCGCCAAGTGTGGCAGATTTTGGCAGTTTTTTTGCCCAGTCTGTGGCAGATTCGCCATTTATGAAATGGTCACACTGTAGGTGACACGATCTATCGAGCTTACCTTAGCGCCTGCATGAGACTCCGTAAAACTCATGGTGCGAGCATTATCGAAATCAGTTTGATCCGTCAACACTTCCAACTCCACCAGCTTTTCATAGAGCTCATACGTCATGCCGCCATACATATTGGAAGTAAACCCTCCGGGAGGGTCACCGGCATTTCGTTTGCGCTAAAGTTAACCATCGCTGACGGTCTACGGCATTAGATTTAAAACCGTATTATAAACCACTATAAAACGAAGTTAATTTGTGTGAATATTTGTAACAGTGAACAATTTTTTTATTGATACGAGTAATCTTAATATATATGTCGGAGCGACACCGAGCGGCTCAGAAACGACATTAGAAGGGCGTAATTATCAATTAAATCGTTCATTATGTAATTGTCTGTCTGCTTCGTGGGCAAAGGAAACGCGTATAGTCACTATAACTAGACAAGTCGACATATAAACTCATAACCAAAGCTTTTCATTGATGAATTAGAAGGCGTAACGAGTCCGCGGGTCGCGCTCAGTCGATCTCGCGGTCCCAACGGAACTCAACTGACTGCCTGATTCCAGGGCTCCTCTGATACTAAACTCTTATCGTCTTAAAACATTCCCACGAGAACACCCAGCCGACCACCGGCCACGTTCAACGCAATAATATTTACGTCGTCGCCTTTCATATCAGAAACAATAATTCATTATTTAATATCAATAAGCTCTAAGCTCTAACAAAGACCCTCTTGATCTTAAGAGTTAGACGAGGTGTGACTGAGACCTTCGTCTCACGCTGATAAGAATTGGTCGAGGTGCGAGTTGACAACATCGTCTCGCGCCACGACACGGCTATCCTGACTCTCACACGTCCTCGTGTGCTGCAGAATATTTCAACCTTTCATGTAGGAACCGTTCGGCTATCCTACCAAGTACCTCAAACACAGAAAGTCTCGTCTCTACAGTTCAGAGCATGTTACTTATGAACCAAACTCAACAAAGAACAGCGAAGTTACTGTTGTACTCAACAAAGAATAGTGTAGTTACTGTCACACTAAAAAAAGAACAGTGTTGTTACTGTCACACTGAGTTACACACAACAAAGAACAGTCATTTTATAAGTTCCAAATTAATATTCAAACAGTATTAAAACAGTAAACGTGATGAATTTTTTCAACAAATACCATCATGACTTTCATAAGCGCTCAACGCTACCATAGGTCACGAAAACACCACAGTGACAATGACTAGGAACACAATCCATAAGTCACAGCACCAACACCACAGTGACAATGACTAGGAACACAATCCATAAGTCAGAGCACCAACAGAATACATCTGCACAAAGCCAAGCTCACCACGGAGCACACCATCACATTCACGCACCCTCAACCCATTACCGCCGCCCAGTCTCCGACCAGCTAAACTGGGTTAGGAATATGACCTACGATCGGAAAATAGGAATAGGTCGTGAACAAAATAAACCACGTTACTCATCACATCACACTCACGCACCTTCAACCCATAACCGCCGCGCAGTCTCCGACCAGCTAAACTGGGTTAGGAATATGACCTACGATCGGAAAACAGGAATAGGTCGTGACGTGAACAAAATAAATTACGTTACTCATAATCATCATTTATTCCACTTGTGCCAAAAATGGCTAAACCTGACTGTTCCTCGTTATCATCCTCATTATCTGAACTTGTCTCAAATTCTGTGGGGACGTTCATGAGCGTACTTGTAAGTTCTATTTCTGTCCAAAGATTTGAAAAGGTATCGATCACCGTCCAGTAGGTCGATAACTTTAAATGGACCTCGAAACTTTGAATCTAGATTAGTCTGATTTCTTTCATTATTTTCTATTAAGACAAAATCAACAAAACAAAGCTTTTAATATTTGCTTGCTTTAGTTTTATCAAATCTATGTTTGTTTTGTACAGCATTTGTATTGACCGCACGTTCTCTGTTTTTTTTTTTTTTAATGTTAACTTTAATTTGGTCACCTAGGGCTAGTGCTAGTGCTAGCTACTTATCCAATTAATAATTCCAATGAACTTGCTTTGGTTACACGATTATCTGTCGAATCCAGGTACTTGTGATCGTTATCAGACATACTCTTAGTGACATACTGTCAGATTTACAGTTGTGGGCAATTGGGATTTGGATGCAGGTAAACGAGAAAAATAGCTCCTTCACATAACTTCTACACTGTTTATTGTTACAGAGTCGATTACTAACACTATTGTACTAAATTATTAATATTCTGAACTTATAAGGAACCACTGAGCAGAGTCTCCAAATAGGTGTGTTACTACAGTAATAACCGATCGATTCTTCAGTAAAGAGATTCTTAATAATTGGGTACGAAATTATTAATACTCTGAACTTAAAAAGAAACACTGAGCAGTTTCTAGGTCTGTATGAGTCGCGACCACCCTTTATCAAAACTTTTATGCAGTAGTAACCAAATAGGCGCGTTACTATAACTACAGTAACTAATAACCGAGTGATTCTTACAGTATAGAGATTCTCAATTCCTGTCCAAGTAACATCCTTACTTTCTGTTTACGTTCAACAGCTCCGTAATATAATGTCTTTCAATTTGGATAATTCAACCATATTGAACCTCGAACACATAAAAGTGAATCATTATAATTGCAGAATATCTGACGTTTCTGCCTCTCTCAAACGATATCAATTAATTCGATAAAACCCGAAAGAACAGTCACATCATAATAAAATATTATCAAAACAACAAAGTCAACAAAAAACAACAAAGTCAAGTAGCATGATTTCAAAATGCAAAACCACACTGCACGAAATCATGAAATAAATTTTTCACCAGAGAAACTCATTCATGGGGACGTTATAAAATGGTAACGACTCACCGGATGAAACACCTTTACTCGTACTCACTCAAACACTGTTTCTCGTCTTTGTCAGACGGGCAGCATTAATGGTACCAAAGAAACCCTCTTTGGCTTTATGATGAGGGCATCATAATTGCGCATCGCGCAAATCTGTCTAATGGGAATCGAACCCAAGTAGCATGAACTTGTGGCTCGGGCCAGTTGTTCGACGCGCGAAAAGGTATCAACGCAATCAAATTGCAAATCTGTTTTTCGAACAGTTCACGCCATTGTTTATTCGCACTTTTTCACTATCACGAGATTTCTCAGCCCGCACCGATCCCACCTTCTGATGTCGGAGAGACACCGAGCGGCTCAGAAACGACATTAGAAGGGCGTAATTATCAATTAAATCGTTCATTATGTAATTGTCTGTCTGCTTCGTGGGCAAAGGAAACGCGTATAGTCACTATAACTAGACAAGTCGACATATAAACTCATAACCAAAGCTTTTCATTGATGAATTAGAAGGCGTAACGAGTCCGCGGGTCGCGCTCAGTCGATCTCGCGGTCCCAACGGAACTCAACTGACTGCCTGATTCCAGGGCTCCTCTGATACTAAACTCTTATCGTCTTAAAACATTCCCACGAGAACACCCAGCCGACCACCGGCCACGTTCAACGCAATAATATTTACGTCGTCGCCTTTCATATCAGAAACAATAATTCATTATTTAATATCAATAAGCTCTAAGCTCTAACAAAGACCCTCTTGATCTTAAGAGTTAGACGAGGTGTGACTGAGACCTTCGTCTCACGCTGATAAGAATTGGTCGAGGTGCGAGTTGACAACATCGTCTCGCGCCACGACATATATAAATCTCGTGTCACAATGTTTGTCCTCAATGGACTCCTAAACCACTTAACCGATTTCAATCAAATTTGCACACCGTGTGCAACTTAAAAGATAGGATAGCCTTCATCTCAATTTATAGCCGCAATATTATTTTATTGTAAATTAGGGCTACCCTTGCGAAGCTGGGGCGGGCAGCTAGTTAAATTATAAATTATAATATCAGATTTTATTATCACGGTTTATAATGCCAGCTGTATTCGCTAAGAAAAAACAACAGTTAAAATGAGCCCACCGCGAGGGCTCCCGGTATTCCATATGCGACTAGGTGAACCCTCCAGGAGGGCTCCCGGCACTGAACGGGTTAATACGCTAGCGCTAGCGAGTAAATTTTCGATGGCAACTCATGGTAGAGGTAGGTTCGTCTGGGTCCGCAATGGAAGAATTTTCGTGAAGAGGGATGAAACCTCTCAAACTGTGGTTATAGGAAATCACGATAAACTAAAATCGTTAACATAAATTAATGTATCAATGTTATTTCTTATTTTGTTAACCATAATTCGTGTATCAGTGTAATTCTAAGAATGTTCTATGTATCATTATTTCTCAAAATTCAATTTTATAAAATGTTACTACCAAAATACTAGAGGTATACGCGGTTCACTGAGTGAGGTACGGCAACACATACATAATAACGCGTACGATGTTTATGTCCTAACCGAAACCTGGCTTTGTGAGGGTATTTTTGATGCCGAATTATTCAGTGGTTCCTATACGGTATATAGAAGGGATCGTGAAACATCTTCTATCAATAAACATAAAAAAACTGGCGGTGGAGTACTTATAGCAGTTTCAAGTAACTTAATTTCATCTCGCATGGTTGAATGGGAGAGTAACTGTAAAGACTTATGGATTACGATCCAGAGGAAATCGAGTTCAAGCGTGAAATTTCTTAAAATATGTGCTGTCTACTTGCTCCCTCCAGTATCCACGGAAGTCTTTGAAAATTTTACTGAAAACTGCAACTCAATCATGGATACCAATAGCGACAGTCCCACATTGATAGTTGGTGATTTTAACTTGAGCTGTGTTGATTGGATGCATGATGCTGATAATGAGTCGTGCTTACCATCTTCATGTGGCACTGGCCATCTAAAAAACCTTCTACTCGATTTTATAGCTTTAAACAACTTAAAACAGTTTAATTACATCAAAAACTCCCAAAATAAAATATTTGACTTAATACTTTCTGACATCGACTATATCAAAATCAGCAATTGCCATGACCCTATAAGGAAGCTGGATAAGTTTCACCCTGCTTTAGAATTCATGCCCACCTTACCTGTGATTATTAAAAAGGACTACAATTCATGAAACAAACCTAATTATTACAAAGCCGACTACGAAGCGATAACACATGCACTAAAAGATATCAACTGGGAAAATGAATTCGCAATATGTTGTTATGATGTAAATGCTAAACTGGATAAATTCTACAGTATAATTAGGGACATCATTAAAAAATATGTGCCAGTGACCACGTCCACGCGAGGAAAATACCCACCGTGGTATTCTAATCAATTAATAAAATTGCTCAATAAAAAATTAAAATATCGTAACAGATTAAAAAAATACGTAAGAATCCACTAGATGTAATTGAATTTAATTATCTCAGAAAAGACTGTCAGAAACTTGTAGATATTAAAATAAAGAAAGAAACTGTATTTTATAATTATAACCGTTTTATTGTACTCAACCACAGACTACACGTTGTACATTTTAAAGAGAAGACAGTGTTACCACCCTTATTGACATGGTAAACAAATAATGTTTTATGTTGCCACTATTATTTTAACACCCCTTCTCAACATATATACATTTTTTAAAGAACATGGAATCACATCTTAAATTTTAACTTTACAGTACATTACTCTACTGTTGTCTTCGTAATGTCGCACTTATCTAAGTGTTTTTCAATTAACTCTTTACCTAAAGCCTTTGTTAACATATCAGCTGGTTGCTCACTTGTGTTGACATAATTAATACAGATTTCATTTTCTCTGACCAGATCTTTAACAAAATGATAACGAATGTCCACATGTTTTAAGCGCTTTATGTTATCTGTTTTTGCATTTATTATAGCTGACTGATTGTCACAAGATATCACAACTGGGCAAACATTTTCATAACCAAAATCAGTTAGTAAACTTATAAGCCATGATGCATCACTAGCAGCCATACTTAATGATACATACTCAGATTCTGTAGAAGACAGACTTACAGAAGCTTGCTTCTTAGAGCACCACAAAACAAGACAATTTGACAATTTAAACATATAACCTGAGGTGGACTTCCTGTCCTTGAGATCTCCTCCCCAATTAGCATCACAATATCCTTTCAGAATAACATCTTTACACTTATAAACTAATTTATAATTTAAACTATACTTCACATATCTTAACACTCTCTTTAATGCACTTAATAACTCATTATTTGCGCTTGTTTGGTATCTACTTAACATAGAAACTGGATAGCATAAATCAGGCCTAGTACCTGATGCCGCATACATTAAGCATCCTATAATTTGCCTGCATAACTTTTCAATGCCTTTATCTATAGAAACAGTACCATGAGCAAGTATTTTGGCATTAAAATTCGGGTCCATAGGAGTGGACATTTCTTTACAGTCTTCCATATTAAATCTTTTGAGAATATTTTCTAAATACTTTGTTTGATCCAGTTCAGTAATACCACTTTCCAAATTTTGCTTCACAGTTATGCCTAGAAATCTTGATATTGGTCCCATGTCTTTCATTTTAAATTCTTTATTTAAACTAACCTTTAATTGTGAAATATGCTTCTCATTTGTACCAAAAATCAAAATGTCATCGACATATAACAACATATACATTCTATCTTTACCATTACACCTTATAAACAAACATGAATCAGAGTTTGACCTTACAAAACCTTCCTTAGCTATTACATTATTAAACTTTGTATTCCAACACTTTGGTGAACTTTTTAATCCATATAATGCCTTTTTTAATTTTACAATATTGTTTTCTCCAGAATAAGCCCCTTCTGGCAATCTAATGTACACCTCTTCATCTATATCACCATACAAAAATGCCCCAGTAACATCCATTTGATATATGGGGAGCCTTAACATAGTTGCCACAACAACAAAAACTCTAAAAGTTGGTAACCTAGCTACAGGTGCATAAATATCCCCCAAATCAAAGTAACTATTCTGCTGAAACCCTCTAGCAACTAATTTAGCTTTATATTGCTTATCATTACCACTTCCTTTTAACTTGAAAACCCATTTGCTACTAATTACACATTCACTTACCGGTACATCACAAAAGTCCCAGGTGTCATTATCTTTCAAAGTTTGCAATTCTCTTTCAATTGCCTGCCTCCACTTACTTGCTTCCCTGCTTTTCATAGCTTCATTATATGAAATGGGCTCATTGTCTTCACTAACAACATTGTTACACCTATAGAATGATGTCTGTTTCCGTATACGCTTGGTTCTTTTATTTTGAATTTGTGTTTCGTCATCCTCCAATGTTCTGTCACCTGAGGGTTCATGCTCACTCTGGGAGTCACTCTCACTGTTATTGAAACTAGTTAAAGTATCTTGAAACTCTTCATATTCAGCTTGTTGTTCACTTGCTGTCACAGTTTCCGGAGATTCATTATTATTCAAATTTAACATCACCGTTGATTCATTTTCTTCATTTCTCTCTTTCAATAAAATGATATCTCTCTTTATATCAACAGAATTTTTGTCTGAAAAATATATTCTATAACCTTTGCTGTTTTCCCCATATCCGACCATCAATCCTTTTTCACCTTTCTTATCCCATTTTCTTCTTTTCTCCTTTGGAATATGTACATATACGGGTGAACCAAAAACTTGCAGTTGATGTATATCATAGGTTTTATTTGTCCATATTTCATAAGGTGATTTCCCTTCTTTTTCTTTACCTGTTCTGTTCAAAACAAATGCGGCAGTATTCACTGCTTCTGCCCACAGTTTCTTAGGTAGGTTCTTAGAATGTAGCATTGTCCTTGCCGCCTCAACCAGAGTTCTATTTTCCCTTTCAGCTTTGCCATTTTGTTCAGGTGTATATGTTACCGTAGTTTGATGAATTATCCCTCTTTTCGAACATATTTTCATCACTTCTTTGTTTACGAATTCTAATCCATTGTCCGTTCGTAGAGTCTTGACCCTGTTTCCAGTAATATTCTCTGCCTTGTTGAAAAAATCCTCTAGACAATGCTTAATTTCGTCTTTAGTTTTGACAAAGTAAACAGTTCGGAAGTTCGAATAGTCATCCTTTAAAACTACAAAATATCTCGACCCGCCGACCGATTCTTCCTCCATGGGCCCACAAGTGTCCCCATGTATTATTTCACATGTCCTGGTGCTTACGTTTTCACTTTTCTTAAATGGTAATCGGTGTATCTTTCCCTTCAAACAACTTTCACATTGAGGCACACAATTTTGTTTGATCTCAATGTTATTTTTCTCCAATACTTTTTTCACGTGATCGAAGTTTTGATGAGCTAGTTTTTCATGCCACTCGTATAAATCGTTCTTTGACGTTTTTGCAACATTCGCCACCTCACATTTAAAGCGAAAATCCAAATAATAAGAGTTCTCAATTCTATTTGCGATAGCACAAACAACACCTTTTTTGTAAAATTTGCACGAAGTGTCATTTGTCACCATGACATAACCCCGGTCAGAAGCGCGGTTCACAGAGAATAAATTTGTCTTTAGATTGGGAACGAACAACACATTGTTTATTGTCGTATCAATCCATTCACTTCCGTTCTTGACCTGTACCGCTATCTGTCCACAGCCTTGCACACTAATGGCAGCGCCGTCTCCAACTATTACCGACCTTTGCGAAACATTTGAAAATGACGAAAACAATGATCGATCACGACACATGTGCTCGCTTGCCCCTGAGTCTACTAGCCACTTTGTTTCTTCATATTGTTCATAAACAGAGTTCGAAACCACAAACGCATTACTCATCTTCTTATTGTCCTTCGATTTTTTAAAGCGACACTGCGCCTTAAAATGTCCAATTTTACCACAGTAATAGCATTTATTATCGTTCGTCTTTTTCTCACTGTCCGTATTACTTCTACACTCCGTTTGAAAATGGCCAGGTTTACCACACTTAAAACACTTTACGTTTCTCTTAGCTACAAACGCCGATGAGGATGAGATTTCCCGGACTTCCTTTGTCTTTTCTTTCACTCTCTCTTCTTCGATTAATAATCTGGACACCAGATTGTCGAATGTTTGTTTATCATCAGGTGCAGACTCCCACGCTGACACAAAATGTTTGTACTCATCCGGCAAACACATCAATACTTTAGTTATCGTGAACTTTTCTGAAACTTCCTCGCCCATTTGCTTTAATTGGTTCTGCATTTCCTGAATTTTCGACAAGAACACCGACATTTCGATTCCACTCTCATATTTATATTGGAAAAAGCGCTGTTGTAGGATATGGATACTGGTTTCTGACTTTTGTTCGTAAACACTTAAAAGTTTTCTCCACATTTCAGCAGACGTTTTACATGATATGAGATGTAACATAACATCTTCAGTCATTCTTGTGACCAGTAAAGTCTGAGCCTTAGCATCTGTAGACTCCCAGGCGATTCGTGCAGTTGCGTCTTCGGGTTTTACAGATCGTCCTTCCACGATATTCAGCCATCCCTGACCCCTCAATAGTACTGTAGTTTGAAACTTCCAAATATTCCAGTTTCTTACACCTTCCAGTTTCATCACATTGTGAGTGTTATTCACGTCCATCTTGTGTCCCTGCCTTGTTTTATAGCGACTCAAACAAGTATGTTATCCTTCTCAACGAAAATTTTATTGACGACACGCACGCCGGCTAGACTTAACCTTACTTTTCGCCGATAGTTAATCCGCTTGATGTATGTATTTTTTAACACTCAAAATCTAATTTTACTTTAGCTAACAGGTAAGCATAACTGGGCCATAACCTGTAGATATTAAAATAAAGAAAGAAACTGTATTTTATAATTATAACCGTTTTATTGTACTCAACCACAGACTACACGTTGTACATTTTAAAGAGAAGACAGTGTTACCGAGAGAGAGAGAGTGAGTGTTAGTGTTAGTGTGAGAGCAGTGGTGGCCCAGTGGTAACGGCCCCGACTTACGAGTTGTAGGTCATGGGTTCGAACCCAAGCAGGCGCTTTACTTTGTGTAAATATTTTCATCACCACTGCTCTCAAAACGGTGAAGGAAAACATCGTGAGGAAACCGGCATGTCTTAGAACCAAAAATTCGAAGACATGTGACATCTACCAACCCGCACTGGGCCCGCGTGGTAGATTACGGCCCACTCCCTCTCACAGAGAGGAGGCCTGTGTCCCAGCAGTGGGAACATTAATAGGCTGATGATGACAGTGTTACCACCCTTATTGACATGGTAAACAAATAATGTTTTATGTTGCCACTATTATTTTAACAAAACTTATGCAAAGATGTTACAATAATTACCTATACGAATTAGAAAATAAGATAAAGAGCCATCCCAAATTCTTTTGGTCGCATATAAAAAACCTTCGGAAAAGTAACACTTCCTATCCCTCTAAAATGACCTTAGGTACTGTAACTGCATCTGGAAGTAAAGTTAGCTCGAATTTATTTGCCGATCATTTCTCATCGGTATATGACCCGCAAACTCTTGATCATGGCAATTCTTCCGATTATCCACCTGCCACATCATTCCTTTCTCCACCCAACAATGATTTTTCCATATCTAAAGAGGCAGTATGCAATAAACTTTCCATTCTTGACGTATACCCCTGATAATATACCCCCAATATTTTGGTCACGATGTGCTCGTTATGTGTCCTCTCCATTAGCAGATATATATAATACTTCATTAATAACAGGTGTCTTCCCGAATACCTGGGCACCTAAACCTAAACGGGTACGAATAGTGCCTATTCACAAGAACGATAAGTTCGAGGTGATATCTAACTATCGACCAATTTAGACTCTTTGTACTCTGTCTAAGGTCTTTGAATCACTAGTGTACCCGATATTTTACAACCAGGTTAAAAGTTACCTAACCTTAAGTCAGCATGGTTTCATGGTTAAAAAGTCTACGAACACAAATCTTGTCACTTATATCACTGAGTTAATATCCGCAGTTGATGAGGGTCTACAAGTAGATGCAATATACACTGATTTTTCAAAGGCCTTCGACAGGGTAAATCATGAACTATTGTTGATTAAACTTCAGTCCCTGGGTATCACCGGTGCCACATTGGATTGGTGTAGGTTTAATAATAGTCCGTCTTTAGTTGTCATAGAGGGTGATGAGTCTGACCCTTATTTTACACCCTCAGGTGCACCACAGGGGTCCAATTTGGGGCCACTGTTTTTCATTGTATTTGTTTATGATATTATAGTGTACTTAAATATACTACGCCATACCTATTTGCGGATGATCTGAAATTGACACGCATAATTCTGACTGAATCTGATATTCAGTTGCTACAAACGGACTTAGATAATTTAACTCAGTGGTGTATGAAGAATAAAATGTATCTAGACTGTACCAAATGTCACCACATCAAATTTACCAGAAAGCGGAATAAAATTCAATCTAGCTACAATATTCAGGGAAACACATTAGATGAAGTGACAGTTGTCCGAGATTTGGGAGTGTATTTGGACAGTGATTTGAGATTTACAGACCACATTCACAAAATGCTTAATTCAGCTTATCGGGCTCTTGGATTTATACTGCGATCTTCTAAAGAATTCAAAAAACCATCCACTACAATTTTGTTATACAATATAGCTATGTGAGAAGTCAGTTTTAATACTGCAGCACGGTCTGGAATCCAACATACCAGGTTCACACAAATCGAATAGAAAGAGTCCAGAAGAAACTTGCAGTACAATTCCTTATCATGTTCATTACAAGACATAGACATATTTTCTAATAATCTGGGTAAATATAAGTCACTAGTCCGTACGCAACTAAATGATAATTGTGTAAGTGTTGAACTGCCTGCCTAGTAATGCATTGTTCGCTATTTCTATTTTTATTTGTCTGTAAGTACAATTTTTTCTAATAATTATGTATTCGTTGCTTTTTAATCTTTATTCTTATTCAATTTAAATTCAGATTACCAAAGGACCATGGGCAACTTTGTATGGAGTCTGGTACCAACGCTCAACAGTGATGAGACTCATGTCATGTGAAAGCTTTTGGGGTATTATTTAATTCATTCTATGGCAGCTAAGTCGAAATCGAGCGCGAACATGGTGTTTTTGAACATTAAAAAAAAGTTAGGTTAGACTAGGTTAGGGATGAAACTTATGCCATGTGAAAGCTTTTGAGGTACCATTTAATTTATACTATGGCAGCTAAATCGAAATCGAGCGCGAACATGGTGATTTTGAACATTCAAAAAAAGTTAGGTTAGGTTAGGTTAGGGATGAAACTCATGCCATGTGAAAGCTTTTGGGGTATCATTTAATTTATACTATGGCAGCTAAGTCGAAATTGAGCGCGAACATGGTGATTTTGAACATTCAAAAAAAGTTAGGTTAGGTTAGGGATGAAACTAATGCCATGTGAAAGCTTTTGGGGTATCATTTAATTTATACTACGGTAGCTGAGTGTTTTTGAACATTCAAAAAAGGTTAGGTTAGGTTAGGTGGGATGAGAGGGCGGAGCGCATTCATGAGAGGGCGGAGGACATCCATGAGGATTTTCAAGGTCGCAACAACAAAACATATCAAGGGATGAAACGCATGCCATGTGAAAGCTTTTGGGGTATCAATTAATTTAATTAAGTAAATTGTAGCGGTTACATCGCCACATACTAACTACGCATCAAAGACATGACGTTACACAAATCCTGCATCGCGCTATTAGAGTTTACCGCGCGATCGACTTATATAAGAGTATCCGAAATCAACTTTCGGGCAGTTGCCCGCCAGACACCACACCCGTCTGGCCGGAGGATCCTCGATCTTTTCAAATGAGGATGAGTGAACTTTACACCCTGTTCTTCTTACCACAAAAAAAAATTATAATAGTAGGTCATTATAGAAAATGGTCGAAGCGACGTGCTTCGAAGTCTCAGTGTATATCAAGTACGCAATAGTCTCAGTGCGCGGAGTATATCTGGACGCGGAAGGTTTATCTACTGAGCGGCCGTAGATAATTATTTCAAGTCTTTGCAGGTTGTGTTTGATAACACACAAAGTATTTGTCATCGTTGCTGGCAAAGGATCGATGCTGCTGCTGCCCAGAACGTCGAAGAGAAACGTAGCATCTTAGAAATACACGATGTCCAAGAACCTGCGGCTGAAAACATTCCTGTTGGAGTTGAACCACATTTTTTTTTTAAACTTGAAAACGCACCGCGTTTTCATGCTACCTGGGTAATTATTTCAAGGTCACTGCCGAGACTTATTACTATTACTTTATTATACTGTACCTGCGTGCAAAGCGCACGCGCATGTACCTACACAAAAAAAAAACAAGAAAAACTTTACTATTTACTATGAATTTTATTTTCTAGTTTCTCAGTATTGAAAATGTTCCAAAACACCATGTTCGCGCTCGATTTCGACTTAGCTGTCATAGTATGAATAAAATAATACCCCAAAAGTGTTCACTTGGCATAAGTATCATCACTGTTGAAAGTCGCGTCCAAAATGACGCATGGGTATTGAATGCATTGGAGATGTCCAACGACACCACCCTGCCCCGGGATTCCGCTTCCTCCGCACGGCACGGTGAACCTAACCTAACCAAAAAGGATACCTTCCTACCTTACCTACCTACATACCTACCTACCCTACCTACCTACCTACATACCTACATACCCTACCTACCTACCTACATACCTACCTACCCTATCTACCTACATACCCTAACCTAACCAAATTTTTTTTTTCTGGTTTGGAAAATCCGCATGGAAGTCCTCCGCCCTGGGGCGGGCGAAGGGATCTGTCAGAATCCTACTGACTAAAAACCACCCCATTGTTCCCTTCCCACATTTAGACCGGGTATCATGAGATCAACCTAACCTAACCTATCCTAACCAAACATAACCTAACCTTTTTTAATGTTTCAAAACACCATGTTCGCACTCGATTTCGACTTAGCTGCCATAGAATGAATTAAATAATATCCCAAAAGCTTTCACATGGCATCAGTTTCATCACTGTTAAGCGTTGGTACCAAAATGACGCATGGTCCTTTAATAATGTATTAGTATAAGCTTAGTATAAGCTTATTAATACTAGGTATATAATTTTAACTTTCAGGGCCACTTCCATTTAATATGTAACTGTTTGCTTGTTTTTATTGCATGATGTGGTCTCCTATAATTGAGGGAGCACATAGATTGTTGTTCTTGTCTTTGTATTATAGTAAAGGCACAGTGCATGGATATCTTGAATAAAACTCAGATTGCGTAGAAATATTCGGATTTAATCCATTCAGTTCGACTGCGGAATATCAAGAATGTTCCTTCAAAATGCAATAGACAATTGTCATAGTATAATGACAATAATTAACTGTCAAGGCTGTAACGTAACGCTTGGCTCCTCGGAGCTAAGCGTTGATAACAATTAAAATAAAAAGGTTAAAGGTTAAGAGTATAGTTAATGTAAAAGCTAAAGAGGGTTAAGGGGTCGACTTCACTCGACGTGGGATGCTCAGGATAGGGGGACAGGTAAGCAGGCAGGCAGGCAGGTAGGCAGAGAGTGCAGAGGAGCCGGGCCACCGCGTAGCACGCCGAACAGGAGGCTCCTCTACTCTGTTGGATGGAGAGGTGAGAGGTAGTCATATAGCGGAGGCACTTCGTAGGGCCTCACGCTAACAGGAGGGACGCGTCGGCGTCACTCGTGACGTCGTGCTGTGAGGGGCTGAGATCACTCCCGGAGGGCACGACACCTGACGTCACGTCACTCGACGTCGGCGCCCTCTCTTATTCGAGTAGAATGTGTGACTTTTTAGGCGTGGCGTCTTGCGCCACGCGGCCAGATGGCTGGTGTAGGGCCCTCTATAGGGCTAGGTGAGAAAGTCGGTTAAATGAGACCCGTAAATAGAGGCACACTAAAAGTTTATTAGCACGATACACAATAGTTTAGATTACACAGTTTTATGCTAGTTACACTGAACTAATCAGGCTAAGATTCAAGTAGAAAATTAGATTCAAGGTGAAAAGTAACACATCACACGGCTAGAGCCAAACTTCAACTCGATAAGAAAAGAACCCGTTTTTATCGTTCTGTGTCATATTTTAAAACATTTCAAACATCTATCAAGTTAATTCTTAATTGAATGATGGCCAGAACGGATAAAAACGGTTTACAGAGTACAAGTCTATAACTGTCCTTATTGCGAACAATACAGTGTATTCACATGCTTTATAATAGGTTTAGAAGAAGATAAAGTGTCTATAGCACATTATGTCTATGGTTAAGAAAAGTAAATAAGACAGATGACAGCTTTCAATTAATATAAAATATTCTGTCATCTTTACAACAGGGAATTAATAAATAGTATTTAAAATAGAATTTAGATGCTAAAACAATCAAAGAATATAAAAGTATGCTATTACAGGTATAGTGTGATTAAGAATAAATACAAGGAAGTTTACATGAATGATGATGGATTTCAATATGTAAGGTATCGAAAGGTGAATTGTTTAATATAGTAGCTTAAAAACATATAAGTAGATTAAATATTGTGGATCTGCACAGCAAAATGCCACAAGGCATGACAGTTGAATACAGATAGTAAAATATAAGTGAAACTGACATGAGAGTATAGATTACATGACGATGATTAGATGACATGAGAAATAAATCAACAAAATATTATTAGGCTAACAACTCGGCCATCCTTAAATAAGTGAGTCCTCTCACTTGATAAACAAAAAATCAAAACATAAGAAAAAAAATACATTAACAACTCGAGTTAAATTAAACAATAGTAATAGAGACTTAATCAATAACATAAAGCAACAATAATAATAATAAACACTTGCTGTAAACTTAGCTTAATTTTGTTTCGTTTCAGGTCGTAATCATTGTCAGTTTACAGTCTGATTTCAGGTCATAATCATCGTCAATTTGCACAGTCTGTTGTGATCTACGGTCATCTGTGCGATGTCAATTGACACCATTCGCTCTCTGCACTGACCGCTCACAACCCATGCTCTACATCATCTAGTTGCACAGTCTGCTATGATCTACGTCCATCTGTGCGATGATTAGCATCACCATTCGCATTCTGCACTGGACGCTCATAGCCTATGCCTACATCTTACAACATGCTATGCATAGTCTGCTATAATCTACAATCATCTATGCAATATCGCCATTTCTTCGATATCAATCATTTCTGCACTGATTGCTCATAGCCTATGCATAGCATCATCAAGTCTTATGTCAAGTCTATTTAGTTAATTTTAGTCTAACTAACTAAATCAATCGTCCTTTAATAGCCAAAATAGCTACTTTCATTCACAGTAAATCTAATATAATTCTCTAAAACATGTTACTGTAATAGCCAATTTTTTTATCTATAAAAATGTCAAATCCTTATCATCACTTATTACTTAAATCACAATATCATACTAAACTTTCATCCAGGTTCCAACTAATAAATTTTATTCGTCACCACTATTTTCGTTTTCGCTACCGTCACTGGAAATGTTCTTATAATTTAACTAGGGATGTATCTTATCAACTGCTACCACATTTTCATACTTTTTATTGCCTCTTCTAGTCAGAGGTGTGTCCTCAATCAAAAACCTATCATTCTCTAGAATTTTTACAATTCTATATGGGCCGTGAAACTTGGATAAAAGTTTCTTTGATTTGCCTACATGATCTTTATCTAAAATTGTCCTTTCAACACTGACAAGATCACCGATACTATATAACGTCACTCGTTTTCTATGTTTATCAAATGCCTTCTTTGAATGATGCTGTTGTTCATCTATTTTAGACTTAGCTTCTGTCCTCATTTTAACTAAATCATTATCACTAACACGACATATAACTTCATTTAATACCTCATTTATTATATTTTCTGATGAATTTAAAACTTTAAATCCGAATAGCAATTCTGATGGGCTTTTCCCCGTAGCTTTATTCATTGTGGTGTTCATACCTAGTTGGATGTCACCGACGTATTCATCCCAAGTGTTATCACTTTTACCGTGGCATTTCGTGCTCAAAGCATCCAATATGGTTCTATTGTAACTTTCTATTTGTCCGTTCGCCCTTGGAGTGGCCACTGCATTAAGTATATGTTTAACATTTGTACTCTCCATGAATGATTTAAAAAAGTACCCCGATCAGTGATAAGACGTGTTGGAGTACCAAAAGTACTAAATTGAGCTCTAAAAATTCTTATGGCTGTGGTACTTTTTGTATCCCGTACAGCACAGCTTATAAATTTTGTAAAGGAATCAATAATCGCAAGAATATAAGTGTTACCTCTCCTAGAGCGAACGAACGGGCCTAAATGATCGGCGTGAAGCGTATGAAAAGGAATATCTGTTTTTGGTATCGGGTGAAGCGTACCTTCCTTACGGCCACCTGGAGCCTTATGGTGCGCACATTCAAGACATGCCGATACGTACTTTTTGGCAAAACGTCGCATTTTAGAGAACCAAAATGTTTCACGTAGTCGACTTAAAGTTTTCTCATAGCTAAAATGGCTTACATTGTCGTGGTTAATTCTTAAAACTTGCCACCTAACGGCTCTAGGAACTACCCATTTAATTTTGTCACCAACAATCCAGTACACATGATCACCTTTTAATTTATAATTTTTATATACATCTGCTACGTAATTCGTATTTTTGTCACGTAAAATATCTCTGATTCTCCCGATATCTTCGTCGTTACTTTGTACCGTGGAAATCCAGTCCTTAACGTCAATATTTAAAACGGTATTATATTGTTTTCCATAATATTATTTGTCCTATTATTGTTTTCCATAATCGTCCCCACTCATAATATTTACTTGCACTATTATCATTTATACTAATAACGCTTGCCATATCAACTTATTTGTCATAACTTTTATTTGCCATAATATTAGTTTCCATAATAACATGTGTCATAATCATTAGTTTCTATAAGTAACACATTACATAATCGACACTTGACAAACATAATTTAGAAACGTTACAGACAGATGTCCTCAGTATTGTATTATATGATATATATTATTCCGAATGTTCATTTAAATACATACATACGTACATTTGCAAAATAGGATAGGTTAGGTTAGGTTTTCTTGTTCAGACAATAAACAGTTTGTCAAATTCGAAACGGGTAGGTTAGGTTAGGTTAAAACTGTGACCAAACAACGCGCGAAGGCGAGCGAGCGTAGCGAGCGTGCCGCGGCAGCGGCCGCCGAGTGCTAGATTTCCTCTTTTGCAAAGCAAGCATGCATGGCCGATTAGGGTAATTTTTAGGTTTTCTTGTTCAGACAATAAACAGTTTGTCAAATTCGAAACGGGTAGGTTAGGTTAGGTTAGAACTGTGACCAAACAACGCGCGAAGGCGAGCGAGCGTAGCGAGCGTGCCGCGGCAGCGGCCGCCGAGTGCTAGATTTCCTCTTTTGCAAAGCAAGCATGGTACATACTGAACTAGCATTGTTGTGCTAGTATGGGCAAATGAATATTAATAAATATTATGGAAAACGACATTATTGAAAATAAAAAATATAGCTAATGAATTTATGGATTAAAATTATTATGACACTTGATCGATTATGACCAATGAAATTAGTGAAAATGATTTTATGTCATTTCACGATTATGGCAACTGAAGCGTTATTTCTAATGAAATTATGGCAAATAAAGGTATGGCATATAAAATTATGGCATTTTAAATTATGGCAAACATTAGTAAACCATTTAAAACATCGAGTACGGCTGTCTCATCATCACCCATCATGGGCTCAGTTACAGGAGCACGACTGACATCTACGTGCGCCATGCGTAGTGTTGCCCAAAATCGGTCTTGGTCTTGCAGTCTTGGTCTTGTTCTTGCATTTTCGCAAGACCAAGACCAAGACCAAGACCGACTTATTTTAGCAAGACCAAGACCAAGACTGACCCTGAAAGATTTAAGCAAGAACAAGACTAAGCCTGCGAGACTCTTGCGTCTCGTAGTTAAGTCAAACTGAGATTTGGGCGGGTCCAAATTGGTGGTTTTTTGGCGGACATCAAAGGGCCGGTAACGCGAATGGGAATGAGTGTTTGTGTTGAATCTTTGAAAGACATGTGAAGCGGCAATGTAAACACACATTTCCCTTGACGTTGCCACATCAATATTTAGGGAAATATTTCCGGCAATACGAATGGCAATGGCTGAATGTTAACGAGGTATTATAGTATGGTCTATCTCTAAATTACGTTACGCGAATAAACCATTGGTCGGTCAGTGTTTATGTACCTACTTATTTGATATTTTACCGACAAAGACGCTGCTTAATCAAAGACTGCGACAAGTGTAGCATTTGACACTGTTTGATTGCCACCGCGCGCCGCCCGCCACAGAGTACGGACAGAGGCATACAAAATGGTTACCTATTTCGGTAGGGTTGGCACAGGAGGATAAAATGAAATGACCTATTGCTATTTATTAACCCCCTAGCATCGAACGTACCCGCCCGCAAAAACCATTAAGTACCGGAGATCGCCCGCGGCGCGTCGGAGATAAGAGCGCGCTAACATAAACAAAATCTGAGAGCTTTTTGTTACGTAAATAGTCTTATCGTTAATGGTTTTGGGTACCTGATTAGACAAAGGATTTTTTATAATACTTAGAATCTTTGTAAGCGAACGCTAGTATTGATAAATAAACATTCTTATCAGAAATTCCTTTGTCCATTGTTTTGATGATTTATAATAAAACTACTGGTTCGATTCACATGAAATTTCGCAGGATACATTATGAATACATATACTATCGGTCAAAACCATTTTTTACGGATAAACACAATAAATAAAAACACAAATAATTAAAAAATTTCAATAAATAGGTATCCGTATCATTACGTAACATTATTTAGTTTAGGTTTACGTAACTTTTTTTTCCTGTAATATGCATTTTTATTATACAATAACTAATATAGAATATAAAATAAAGGACTTACCAGCGATTACATACACAAAACACACACAAAACTCAAAATTACACAACAACACGTTTTTTCATTACCGAGTTTGTTTACATTTTTTGATGGGTCCGTAATAGGTAATTACGATGTTATTTAGTGCAAATATTATCTATATACGATGACGACACTACTTAATTATTTAAAAAACAACATTTCCCGTCGATTAACACTTAAAAAACAATAGAAAACAAATAAATAGAACGCGGAGTGTAGTGCGCTGCACGCCTGCGCGGACGCCATTTTGTCGTGCCAAAATGTTCAATTTTTACTTTTTTTTTGAGTTGTTCCTGCATATTTTGATGTTTTAGTCGATTTATTTGACAAGTATATTACCAATTCCATAGAATAAAATTAACCACAGACCATATTAGCCCCTATCCATAGTACAAATAGAGCTTGAATCAGCATGCGCGGACTGCGTCTTTTGCAGCACAATGGGTGTTGACGGATTTCGCAAAATCCGCGTCTTTCGCATGACGTTGGGTGTTAGGGGGTTTTAAAGATCTTCAAATCTTTAATAAATAGCAATAGGCTAATAGGTAATTGCAAGACTTGCGAGACTCTTGCTGCAAGACCAAGACCAAGACCAAGACTGAGAGCGCAATACCAAGACCAAGACCAAGACCAAGACTGAGAGCGCAATACCAACACCAAGACCAAGACTAGCTAAGTCTCGTCTTGGTCTTGCATTTGCATTGAAATATCTAGGGCATCTGCTCACCGAGGACCTGAGGGACCATGCTGACATGGAGCGGGAGCGGAGGGCGCTGTCGGTGCGAGCCAACATGATAGCCCGCAGATTTTCGCGTTGTTCTGCTGGTGTGAAGGTCACGCTTTTTAGAGCGTACTGCACATCACTGTACACGTGCAGCCTGTGGGTTGACTATACTGAAAGGGCGTACAGCGCGAGTGTTTGCAATGGCACGCACTGACTGTTTCCACGCCTCTATGCGCAAGCGGTGTGCATCCCTGGTGCACCGGGTGCGGGCCAGCCCCAATGCTATCTTGGCAATGATTGCAGATAGGCTGGACTGCCCTTATATACGGTATGGCTGTGGCAGGCATGTTGCTGTTCCAATGCCGGTTAGGGAATTGTAATATATATAATTTGAATTTAATTATGCAATTTATTTAAGGTTTTTATTAGAAAATGACATTGTACTGAATACCTATATATTTTATTTTAATTTTACGGCTATTGTTGATTTTATAGTATTGTTAATGTTATTTATGAATATTTTTAATATGTATATAATTTCGTGTACCGTGTGTGTTTCTGTGCGACCTACTATTGGACCAATAAGTTGTCTTTGAATAAATAAATAATAATAATAATTTGGGCAACACTAGCCATGCGAGCTCCGCACCTATATTCAATTTCGCAATCGTACTCCTGGAACTGTACCCACCACCGAGATATTCTCGGTATAAGGTCTTGCTTTGTAAGAGTAGTACGCAGCGCATTACAATCGGTTATGATCTTAATTTTAAACTCAACAAGTAAACACGGAAACGTTTCAGTGAGGCTATAACAGCTAAAGTTTCTAATTCAAATGAATGTAAATTTTGTTCATCTTTAGTTGTTTTCCGACTGTAATACGCTACGGGCCTAAGCATTTCGTCACTATGTTTCTGCAATAAAATACCAGCAATACCTAACTTTGATGCATCAGTGTGTAATTCAATTTCCAATTTCGCGTCGTACAAGGCCAAAATAGGACGTTCAACAAGTTTTAGTTTATTAAAAGCTTCCAAGTGTTTGTCATTCCATTTCCATGCGAAATTGGACCTGAGCAGGTCAGTTAGAGGTCGCGCGATGAAGGCAAAATCTTTTACAAAACGCCTGAAAAAACTGGCTAGCCCTATGAATCGCCTTACGTTATGTACGTTTTTGGGTACTGGGAAACTAGAAACAGCCAGCGTCTTACGCGACCCCGGTCTTATGCCCTGGCCACTAACTTGAAACCTTAAAAAGTCTATTTCTCCAAAGAAAAAGTTACGCTTCAAGGTCAAGGTCAGTCCCGCCTCCAGAAGCAATTTAAGTACCATCTCTAACCGTTCAAGACAATTAAAGTTAGGGCTTCTTAGAGAAAAACACTGAGAAAATCTACTAATCAGTTTTATTTAAAAACGATTGTACTTTGCACAGCAAGAACACAAAAAGTCACAAAAGCAGAGAGGCAGTGCTGCCATCTTTATAAAAATATGTTATATGCAATACAATGGGCAACGACCCCGTGGCTATTCAGTCAAGATCAAAATTTTCTGTTAACAAGTTAACACTCCCACTAAAATTTTACATCCTGTGAGCAAAACATATTTTATACTTAAAACATCACACTATTACCTACAGCTTATCCATTATCTGTTCTCTTAGAAAAACAAAAGATTGAGTGGGCAATGGCTTTGTTAATATATCAGCAAGCTGATTCTTACTTGGGACATAGGATATATTTATCAAACCATTCTCCACTTTCTCCCGAATAAAATTGTATTTGACATCTATATGTTTGGTTCGTTTGTGAAAAACTGGGTTATTAATTAACTTAATGGCACTCTGGTTATCAACATATAGCTTCATACAATCACACTTTTCACCCAAGTCCAACAACAATTGCTGTAACCATAGTATTTCCTTTGCAGACTCGCAGGCTGCAACAAATTCTGCTTCGGTGGTAGAGAGAGCAATGGTCTTTTGCTTTTGGCTCAACCATGTTACTGGCCCACCATTCATTAAGAATATATACCCAGTAGTGGACTTTCGAGTATCCACATCACCTGCAAAATCAGCATCGGAGTACCCGATAAGATCATTGCTTTCTCCATACCTAATACAATTTTTTTTTGTATTAACTAAATATCTAATTACACGCTTCACTGCATTAACATGCTGTTGACTAGGATTATTAATATATCGACTCAACATGTTCACTGCATATGAAATATCAGGTCTGGACACTGAGCATAGAAACAACAGTGAACCAATAGCTTCCCTATAAGGGAATTTCACAGGAGTTTCCTCAAGATTTTTACATATAATAACATTTGGATCAGCAGGAGTTGATGCATGATTGCATTCACTCATATTAAAAGTTTTAACAATTTGATCTATGTACTCTCGCTGATGTAAACATATACAGTTATCAGACTTTAATACTTCAATGCCTACAAAATATGATAAATTCAATTCCTTAATTTTAAATGCCTGATTCAAGAAACTAATTATGTCTTTAATTATCTTTTTACATGATGATATAATGAGAGCATCGTCAACATATATTATCAGTATAACCTTGATACTTTCAACATTTCTAACATATACACAGTAGTCAGCTTGTGACTGAACAAAACCATATGATTTTAAAAATTCAGTAAACTTTTTGTTCCAACACCTTGACGACTGTTTTAAACCATAGAGTGATCTATTCAATTTCAAAACATTACTTTTGTCAACAGGCACACCATCAGGAATTTCTAAATAAATTTCTTCTTCCAGGTCCCCGTTCAAAAAAGCTGTTTTGACATCAAATTGTTGGATTTCTAAGTTATACTTAGCTGCAATACTAAAAATAATTCTAATTGAATCATACCTTGTGGTAGGGGAAAATATTTGGTGGTAATCAATACCAGCGACTTGATTGAATCCTCGTGCACATAATCGAGCCTTATAGCGGTTTACTTTTCCATCGTCGCCCCTCTTAATGGAAAATACCCACTTGGCTGTGAGTGTTCTCTGTCCAGCTCGCTTCACTGGGGTCCAAGTCTGATTCTCATCATGAGCATTTAGTTCTTCTGTAACGGCTTGCAACCAATCATTCCTCTGCAAACTCTTCATTGCCTCATCAAATGATGAAGGTAATACAAATTCCACTAAATTGGCTTCTAAATTCAAATTTCTCCTTGGTCTCATATTGATTGAATCACGTGGTGAATCATCGAGGATCTGTGATGGTTCATAATCAGGATCATCATCGTTGCAACTGAGCATACTTTCCTCATTCTCATTCAGTGAGTTTTCATTTAAAGAATTATCACTTAATACAGGACTGTCTTCGAGTATGACTTCAGAGTTATCCTGTTGGACATCACTTTCTTCTATGAATATTTTTGCTATATTCTGTCTTTGTTCAGGAAACTTATTCTCATCAAAAACAACATTTCTTGATACTTTAATTCGTTTTGTTTTCATGTTGTACATTCTGTAATTAGTATTATCATATCCGACCAATATCATCTTTTCACTTTTTTTTTCTAATTTGGTCCGCAACTGATCAGGAATATGTACATACCCTTCACTACCAAATACTCTTACATGTTCCAAAATAGGTTTGACTCCATTCCACAACTCTGATGGCGTTTTGTCTGATGTTTGGCTAGATGAGGTTCTATTAAGCAAATAAACTGCACAATTTATGGCTTCTGCCCACAAATCCAAAGAAACGTCACGTGCATACAGCATGGATCGAGCGCTTTCTACGATTGTTCTGATTTCTCTTTCTGCACGCCCATTTTGCTCTGGGGTATATGGAGCAGTACATTCATGAACAATTCCTTCTTTACCTAAATATTCTTTAAATGCATTATTAATGTATTCACATCCATTATCTGTATGCAAGGCTTTTACACTATGCATATATTTGTTTTTCACAATAGCATTATACTTCTTGAAATATTCAAGTGTATCGCTCTTATTTCTCATGAAGTATACATGTCTGTAGCTGGTTGCTGCATCCTTAAATAATAAAAAATATCTCATACCTTGAACCGATGTATGACTCATTGGACCACAGACGTCACTGTATACTAGGTCACCAGGTTGTAGTTCTGCCCGACTTGATTTCTTGAATGGGAACCGAGATTGTTTCCCATAAGCACATGCTTCACACACTAAGTCAGTTTCATTACTTTTTTCAATATTTAAACCTTCAACTATATTGTTCGCGCTCATTTTTTTTATTTCTTTAAAGTTTAAATGTCCTAACCTCTCGTGCCACTTTTTAATGTCACTTTTATTTTTCTGCACTAAGTTGCATGTATCAGGAACAACTGTTTCAATGTCCAGCTCATATAAATTGTTCAACTTCATTTTTGCACACATCACAACTTCATCACCATTGTATATTAGAGCACTACTGTCCTTCTTCACTATGGAATAACCTTTTCTGGTTACCATGCCTTCAGAAAATAAATTTCTTCTTAAGTTAGGGACATGCAGTACTCCATGTAACATGCTTAACTCCCACTGTCCATTGACACATCTTTTTATTAAAACTTTTCCAATTCCACATACTTCTATGGATTCTTTGTTTCCCAATGTCAATGATTTCTGAGTACAAGCTGTATATTCTTCAAAAAATTCTTTTCTATATGTCATATGGGCTGAAGCGCCACTATCCAAGATCCAGGTGTCTTCTTCTGTACCACTGCATATATTTGACTCATCAGCTACATTAAAAGCTAGCATGGTATTCTTATCTTGAGCTGGTTTCTTATGTACTTTCTTTGGTGCACGACATTCTCTGGCAAAGTGCCCCCTTTTTCCGCAGTTGTAACATTCAAAACGATGCTTTGCAGGTTTCTCTTTGCTCATACCACTTGTACTAGGTTCATTTTTGGTTGATTCTTTCTTCAGTTTATTATTAGCAACCAAAAAAGCCATTTCTTGTTCTTCTTCACAAGTAATATTAGCTTCCTCATCAAGTAGTCTTGCCGTTAAGTTGTTCAAGTTTTGTTTTTTAGGATCCAGCGACATCCATGCTTGCCTAAGTGATCTATATTTAGGAGGCAGTGTTCCCAATATTTTCGTGATTATAGCAGTGTCACTGATGCTTTCACCACTTTCCTTGAGCTGTTTGGCGAGATTCTCAACCTTTGCAATATGTTGTGCCACACTGTCACTTGGTAACATTTTGTACTGGTAAAACCGTTCATGAATTAACATTTTATTCAATTCACTTTTTTGTTCATATACGGATTCTAATTTCGACATAATTTCCAAAGCGGTTTCACAGTTTTCTATTAGGGTTATTTGATTTAAATCCATCGACGACGTGATAACATACATAGCCATGCCGTCATTTTTTAGCCATGCATCTGCATTTGCTTCTGTTCTTCGTAACGAAATATCGATTCCTTTCGCTTTCAGGGCACATTTTATCTGGAATTTCCATTGCCTGAAGTTTTTTCCGTCGAATTTATCCACACTCAAAGTTCGTTCCATTTTGAGGTTATACGGCGTGATTTATTCGAAAATGCAAAATATGACTTCTTCTTTGCTGTTTTCTTAGTTCTTCAGTTTTCAGAGTTTGCTGGGCCCATAACCAATTAAAGTTAGGGCTTCTTAGAGAAAAACACTGAGAAAATCTACTAATCAGTTTTATTTAAAAACGATTGTACATTGCACAGCAAGAACACAAAAAGTCACAAAAGCAGAGAGGCAGTGCTGCCATCTTTATAAAAATATGTTATATGCAATACAATGGGCAACGACCCCGTGGCTATTCAGTCAAGATCAAAATTTTCTGTTAACAAGTTAACAAAGACCCTACTCAAATGACCTAGCAGGGATTAACATGTCATCCATGAAAATAATAGCAAAATCAACCTTTGATTTTGCCAGAATCTTATTCATAGCCCTCTGGAAGACTGACGGAGCATTTGTCAAACCGAACGGCATTCGTTTAAATTGATATTGGCCGTCCGGTGTGACGAACGCCGTCTTATTCTGGGAGTTTTCTACAATCGGTAGATGATCATTCCTGATGCACAATCAAGCGTAATAAAGAGAGAATGTCCAGCCAACATGTCTAGCTGGTCGTCGATCAATGGTAGGGGATAATGTTCTTTCTTTGTCTTAGTATTGATTGCGCGGTAATCCACGCATAGTCTTTTCTCGCCAGTCTTTTTCTTTACAAGCAAGATAGGACTGGCGTACTGAGAATTGAATTCGCAAACAATATCCGCGTCAATCATTTCCTGTACCATTGATCGCACTAGCTCGCGCTCAGGGTATGAAAGCGTGTATTGGCGATATACGACTGGTTTAGAATCGGTTAATTCAATCTCCATTTGTACTATGTTGGTGAATCCCAAATCCTTATTGTTAGAGAAACATTCCTTATATTTATTTAATAAATCCTTTAATACTTCTATTTGGTTAGTGGTAAATTCGAGTCATAATTAAATTCTGAGCAAAAACTACTATCATTAACATTTAAGACATTTACATCAAAACAACTGTCAGTTTTAAAGGCACGAGTTATTAAAGAATCCTTTTTAAGCATAACTGATTTGTCTGATATATTCTGAATCAACAAACATCCACTGCCTTTATTTATTTCATATTCCCCTGGAAGGAGGTAAAACTCATGATCATATTTTCCGCGAAGAGATCCACGTACGTACACAGTTCCGGAATAATTGACGTCACAATAAACTAAAACTACGCACATTTCCTTAGCCCGTATTGACGTGTCCGAGGCTAACATAAGATACAATTTGTTTTTAACTTCCCGTGTAAATATTAAAGAATCGTAAGTTTTTGTTATGATTATATCAGGTTTTTCAGTAAAATTGTGTCCGACAAGTACAGGGTATTTAATGATGTTGTCCTCTACAACAAATACATCTACATTTTCTTTAACATTTTGTATCTGTATAGTAACAGTAGCGATCCCAAGAGGCGACACAATGTTGCTGCCAATGCCTCTCATTGTAGGTAGATCAGAATTATTCGTCCAAGTAATTCCTAGTTCCCTAGCATCACTACAACGCATTAAAGTGCATTGACTGCCTAGATCTACGTAGCCTAGAACCGATTGTCCGTTAAGCATCAACTGCATGATGTATTTACTTTCGTTCTAGCGGTGCTCTCGGCGTCTATGCGTAATACATCCTTTTGACCCTCCTTGTCACTATTACTAATATTATTGGAGGGTAGTTTCGGACAATTTATTGTACTATGTCCTAGTTTATTACAGACTAGCTTTTACCCGCGGCTTCGCCCGCGTGGATGTCGCAAAATATCCCACGGGAACGTTCTACCGGGAATACATACCTAATAGCCAAGGAAAAGATCATTGACTAACTTTCAGCGGACGAAGTGGTAGGCTACTACAGCTCCCGCGTGGTCAACCATAATTATTTTGTTACGCGTAATTTTGAAACTGTGATATCTCTTAAACTATTCATTTAAATGATGTGATGTAAAGGCATATTTTAATCGAAATTGAATGCCCAATTTAAATAACCTATTTAATTGGATAAGGATTAATAAGATACCGGTCAAAATAGCTTCGGAAATAACAATGAAAATTTTATACAATTTTGAAAGATAAAAATGGTTATTGTGGGTCACCCTTAAAAGATAGACATATGCCATCGCGGACTTTTTTGTTGCAATTTTTAAGATATACAATACTCTAGAACATAAATTTGATTTATCTCTCACGATTTACGCAGCGCACGCCAGTAAAGCTCCCAGTTGGCATGATTTTTTCCGACATCTTCAACATTAATCGTCATATTTCAGCCAATTTACACAAAACCTTAATGAATTATACACTAAAACCTTCCACATGAATCACTCCGTCCAATGGTGAAAACCGTTTGAAAATCCGTTCGGCAGTTTTTGAGTTTATCGCGTTCAGACAGACAGACAGACAGACAGACGCGGCGGGCGACTTTGTTTTATAATATGTAAGGATAAGGATAAGGATATTGCATTTCAGAATTTTTTTAGTACATTTAAAACTAAAATGTCCCGGTTCGTTGCAGTTATAACAAACGATAGAACTACTGCCATTTTTAGCCTTTATGTCATTGCTAGTAGTTTTTGTGTTAGAAAAATTGTTAGATCGCTTATCTACATAAGGACGCGACATAACTGTTTCACGTGGTTGCTGCTTAATGGACTGAAAATTATTATTCTAGTACCTACTTGTTCCGGTTCCTGACACTTTAATGCTTTCGCGCCTAATCTTAACGAACGATCTTCGATTCCGTACAGTAAACAATCGACTGCTCGTTTACCCTTTACTATATCGCACCGGTTCAACATACTTATTAATTTTTTCGAAATAATATAATTCTAGTGAGTCATTATATTTTACGCGTTTAGATAACATTTCTGTAAGTAGTTCGGCCTCCATTCAGGCCACGAAAACGACATAGTGGGTAACGCTTGATACCACGTTTTCGCAACACCAACTAATTTTGGTAAAGCATAATGTATGACCTGATCATCATCCCATTTGTATAACTTCGCACATTCATCAACTTTACTGAGCCACATTTGAATAGTTTGCCCCTTTACCATCGGATCAAAATCAGGTATGACGTTGCCTAACATTGGAAATTTATTGCCTTCAGGACGAGTATTTACTAAGGTATTCACTAATTTTGTCAACAATAAATGTGTCACATTGTCAGTATTGGAACGTCGCGACAACCTGGAACAACTGCCATTGCCACGTCCACCTGCATTCCTGCTGTCACGTACACCTGCAGTCCTGCTATCTTGCCTGCGATTGCTGCGACTGCTTCCACTCTTACTGCACCGCCCATGTCTCCCACGGTGATTGCTTCGGCTGCTGCGACTGCTTCCACTCTTACGGCGCCGCCCATGATGCCCACGGTGATTGCTTCGGCTGCTACTGCTTCTTCGATGATACCTATGATGATCACGATCACCGCTTCGGCTACTGCCACTCCTATGCTGCTGATGACGATGCTCGCGACGCTCCCGAGTACGGCTCCTTCTCATACATGAAAGATTCGTGTCTGTAGCTTCACTCGCTGATCTACGCTTGCGCCGTTTCCTTTTTTCTTCACGATCGTATCGTTTTCTTTTATTTCAAAACGAACTTTGACGGTTGGTTGTCTCCTTTGAAGTCGCATTTCCATCTTCCATCTTGATGCGTAAAAAAAATGTCGAAATAACGCACGTGTAACGAAAACTTTAAATTGTGAGCGTTTTTGCTAGAAATCTTTAACTAGCCTGTCCTATCCCTCTTCTGAGATGAAGGCACAGTGCATGGATATCTTGAATAAAACTCCGATTGCGTAGAAATATTCGGATTTAATCCATTCAGTTCGACTGTGGAATATCAAGAATGTTCCTTCAAAATGCAATAGACAATTGTCATAGTATAATGACAATAATTAACTGTCAAGGCATGACAGTTGAATACAGATAGTAAAAAACCCCGACTGCAAAAACACATAACTGAAAAGAGAAAAACAAGCATTATAATCTATAGAATTTGATTATAATGCTTGTTTTTCTCTTTTCAGGTATGTGTTTTTGCAGTCGGGTTTTTTGTTTTTTGAATAATTTTCTTTATTTCAATCTTTTTAGTTTTATTAATACACTTGGAATTGACTCGTTACTAGCTTTTATTTGATACCAATATTGTTATAATTTATTTAAAAAAAAACCTTCCCCTCCCTCTTTTTGTATTTGCAAATGCAATATATAAATATTATATAGCCTATGTCACTCCTACAATTAAAACGAATCTAACGACACCTCATATGTTAAAATCCAGCAAGCCGTTTAGGCTACAGAGCGTGCCAAAGAAATAGACATACATATATACATACATAAATACTCTCAAAAAACATTACCCTCCTTCTGGGGCAGTCGGGTAAAAATATAAGTGAAAATAACATGAGAAATAAATCAACTAAATATTATTAGGCTAACAATAGCATGTAAGGTGTATTCTTTGTTGGAGATCCTAATAAAATAAAATAAAAATAAAATAATCAACAAATACTAAAAACGCCGATTCATAAGGTATTTTATTTAAAAATGCGTGATTTTCTGCAATATAAAAAAATAATTTTGTAATTCATACTATTATTAAGCAATACAAATTCCACAGATAACTATTTACTAGTCGGAGTAATGACATGGAATTAGTAAGTACTATCATGGCAGCATGTACTATAAATCCAAAAAGGTCTACAAAATAAGCTCTCTTCAAAAGATTTTAAAACCAGCCAGTATTTTTTGAGTTTAAGAACTTTATCGACTTTTTCCAAAGTATCCCTAGACGTTGTTGATGTGTGTACCTCATGTTACAACCAGAACGGGTTACACTCCAATAGACAATTCAAAATATTTTATTTCACTTACGGCCTGGCCACGACCTTGCCGCTCCCAGCGGTAGCGGTGAGCGGGGCGGCGAGCGGTAAAAACAAATGCATAGAAATGTATGAAGCATGCCACGGCGCGCCGCTCACAGCGGCAGCGGGAGCGGTATTTGCCAAGCGTTTCGCGGCAGCGGCGAGCGGCGCGGTCGCGCCTGCGCGTCTTGAACAAATGTATGGGCGAGTGAATGAGATGCCACTACTCAGAGCGGTACGGACGACGGCAGTGCAGGGGCGGACTGAGCGGCGCGGCTGGACGAATAAAATAGTTTGGAAAATCCAAAAGTGCACGCCTCATAACACTCATTCATAAACGAAGAAGAAATTCAAAACATAGTTTCTAACAAAAATTAACAATTTATCACTTTTCATGAAGTATGTTTTGACTGCTTTTTTACCGATCAAAATTTCTATCCTCGCAATCCTTACCTACGTAATGTTAAATTCCGAACCTAACCCGCGACCGGGTTAGGTTTTCCGGGTCAGGTTCGGAATAATCCGAGTGTTATAATGTTGCACCTCCAATAGCCATGTATAATACATCGTTAGATAGCTCTTTTTAAACTGAATAAAAGTCACTATGTGGCCTAACACCAAATCCTTGTCCGTTCAGAGTTATACTGTACCAAACATGTCAGTTTTAGCAATACCCAAATAAGGTTCTTTTTTAGATACTTCATAATTCACTTCCCCTTTGAGCACCTATAGGGAGGCGTTGACATCACATGCGAGTCATGCGACCCAGTAACCGATCATGGGTTCACTTCTCCCCCGCCCTTCCTTCTAACGGTTAATCTTGGGTTTCTATCGGTACGCGCTGTCGTCAAATAAACCTTACCGCATTTCAGTTTGGCACCGAATCGGCATCACCATGAAAATTTATTACTTATAAGAGTTATAAGTAAGTACTGCCTGGTTTCCGGTATATCGATGAGGTGAGGTGGTGCGGATCTGATGCTGGGCTTAAAATAATGTGTGTGAAGACTTTACCGGCCGCAAAATAACGGATGTCCTGTAAAATCTTAATTTACACCAATGTTAAGTAACAAATCAGTCGATCTTTTGTATCGTGTGTGACTGCATTCCGTTTCGACTGACTGGAAGATAAAAAAATATATATTGTATAGAAAATATCATCTAAAGTTTCTAGACTCATTCTTCTGTAGTCATTAAATTTTCTCGGATATTTTCTGTATTCTTTGTATAAGTAGATTACGGAATTCACCATATTTATACCGGTCTTTATTAACTGCGTGCACTCCTTCCCGCATATTCAAAATATCTTGTTTAAAATAATAACTGCTTTCGAGGCAAAGAAGAGCCACTTTGGATAACGCCATGTCAATAAAAAAAAAAATTAGAAGTCTAAGTACGTCCACAGCGGTTGCTGCCGCTAACGCTACTGTCAAGTACGTGGCATGGACAACGCCCCGCTTGCCGCTCGCCGCCCCGCTCGCCGCCCCGCTCGCCGCCCCGCTCGCCGCCCCGCTTGCCGCCCCGCTCAAAGTCGTGGCCAGGCTCTTATACCTACATGGGCACTTATGAAACGTCAGAAGCTACGCACGGTTCCAATTGGTCGTTTCCTATGGAGAAGAGCTGGCAAGAAACTCCACGGTTACTCTTTTAAAAATAATTGGCTTTTACAATATTTTCAAAAACAAAAAATAAACAGTGTTATTAGGTATGCGAGGACAGTGTAGGTCTTTCAACAAGTACCAAGTACTTAAAAAAATAATAGATGGTCAACAAGTCTACAGTCCACTAAGCCTAAAGCGCTCTCACATTCACTAAATAGAAAAGAATCTATTTATAAGATAAATAAATTAATAAAAATAAAAACCAATTTTAAACGAAATTTATTTATTTATTTATTTTATTTTATTTATTTAGTGTTCAGTAACATTGAAATTAATGCTTTGCTGGCACATACAGTGCACTATTCAGTTACCTTAAACCGTTGTGCATACAATTTCATATTGAGAAACCTTATTTGTGTAAAAATATTCGGCCACGGCGGCCAATCTCAACGACCTTCGGCACGGGAGATGTTATAGTGCACAAGTGTTTAATTTCGGAAGTCGGTGTCTTTAGTTTTTAATTTTCGTTTTTTGCCACCGACTTCCGAAATTAAAGTTATTTTTCACTTTGTAGTATTTTTTTTGGAAGTCGGTTTTAATTTTTTTGTTAATTTTTTTTATTTTTCACTTTTTAGTTGTGGTTCCTACCCCACATAAATTCGAATACCACTACCTGCTATGCAAATAATAGTGACAGGAAGTTATCATCATATCATCCATAGAAACTAAGTGCGAAAAATATGTATTATTGAAGCTAACTCAAAAACTATCCAAGCAAAGTTGATAAAATTTATATGGGACCATCTCGGGAGCTTACGCTTTCAAACAAAAAAAAAATTTCAAAATCGGTCCACAATTGACGGAGAAATCGGTGAAAATACATAAAAAAAAAACATACATAAAGTCGAACATAGAACCTCCTCCTTTTTGGAAGTCGGTTAAAAATAATAAGTAAGAAATAATAGATTTATGTACGGCTATCAGAAATAACGTAAATAAATACCTGTATTGACGGAATGTTGTAATTAAAATTTGGCGTACTACTTACATTTTATTTTGTACAATATAGTCTGATGTAGCAAGAGAAATCCTTTTATTTATAAGTAACTAGCTTTACCCGGCCCGGCTTCGCACGGTTAGCACTAAGGCCCGTATTACAGAACCTCACTCAAGACTCAAGCATTACTTAAAACTAGTTTCAACCAATCAAAAGGCTTTAAACGAGTTTTAAGTAATGCTTCAGTTTTGAGTGAGGTTCTGTAATACGGGCCTAAGTACTTATCTAAGGCGCACCTACCTTTCCTAATTACCAATTTCTACCTAATTACCTACCCTACACAATCTACCTGCTTACCTACACAATCTACCTGCTTACCTACCCTATATACCTATTTATACCTACTAATACTATGTTAGTAGCAAATAAATAACTTTGACTTTGACTTTTGAAAGAAAGAAAGAAAGAAAGAAAAAACGTTTATTTGGACACAGTTCGTGACACACAAAAATACAGACCAAATCAAACAAACTAAAAATAAACATTTAAAATAAGGGTGTGTCTCACGGCTGCGCCAAAAAGGTTCATTTCAGCATTAATGTCAGACAGATGCTGTCTGACGCTGGTTTTCTAATGAACCCCTAAGGACAAATGACGGGGAGTACTTTTAATTTTACGTTAATGCATATTACCGGATAAAGTTAAGTTAATATTTTTCTCTTAAAATGTGTAATAGAGTTTGTTATACTTTATTCATACAGACAGGCTGCGTGCGTTACAGAACAGCTACAATCTGTGTTGCATCCGCTTTTGAATTTACGCCATCCGGCCGAACAATAAAACGTGTTCAATGGCGATGTGACCGTGTGCCCGTATCACTCGACTCGACACCGAGTATAACGTAGCTCCGCACTTCGAGGCGCCCTACCGTGCCTAAACTTAGCGCATAAAAATACAACCAGGTCCAGGCTTAGCGCCGACAACGTGTTCGGTATCCGGCGTGCGGAAGCCGCGGACGGCACCGGGGGCCGGACGCCGGGCGCCGGCCGCCGCGCGCGGCCCCGTCCGGCGGCGCCGGGCCGCACGAGCCGCATTACACAGAACTTGTCGCCCGCTTAGTGACCTCGTAAAATGTTAGCTTCGCGTTTCATAACAAGTCGTTAAAATAATATGTCAACTCGTAAATAAGCTTCATATACTTATATAAAATTTATTTCATGATAAAATTTACTGTAGTGGTCCATAATCAGCATTTTTACCCGACTGCGGTGGAGCCGTGGAGCCCAATAGGAGGGTAAGTACCTAATGTTTTTTTGAAGTGAAAACTTCTTTAGCGGCAAAAATGTTAAACTCGCGTTGTTGAAAATGTTAAACAGGACACGTGGCCTGATCGAAAATTCGTAAGACGGAGAGAGAGTAGAAATGGACAACGTTAATGTTTTTGTTGACAGCCCACACTGTTTTATTTTATTGATTTTTTTTTAAGGGTGCTACAGTTTTCGTTTTTGTACTGACAGCAAGCCACATAAATTCCTAACATTTTCGTTAGATGGCGTTACTTAGTTTTCACTTCAATCGGCAGTCCCAGACCGTTCTTTTTTTAAATGGTATGTCGGTATATTTATTTTATTAAAACTTTATGCACAAGTAAAAACTATTATACAAAGGCGGACTTAATGGGGTACACTACATAAATACGAAAAATTTTATTCCGAAAGTCACAAATACGAATTTCAAAATACCGATTATCAGAATTCTGAATGGTTCAAAATCCCTAATATAACAACTCCGATTTACCATTCATCCTATTTTTATAATTCCAAAATTTCAATATTCAGAGCAGTGGTGGCCCAGTGGTATCGGCCCCGACTTACGAGTTGTAGGTCGTGGGTTCGAACCCAAGCAGGCGCATTACTTTGTGTAAATAATTTCATCACCACTGCTCTCAAAACGGTGAAGGAAAACATCGTGAGAAAACCGGCATGTCTTAGAACCAAAAAATTCGAAGACGTGTGACATCTACCAACCCGCACTGGGCCCGCGTGGTAGATTACAGCCCACTCCCTCTCACAGAGAGGAGGCCTGTGTCCCAGCAGTGGGAACATTAATAGGCTGATGATGATGATTATAATTACTATTCTCGAAATACCGAGTTTCAATAGATCGAATAACAAAAAGTCCGACTTAATGATTATAATTCGAAACATCAAAAATACGAATTCCGATTATTAAAGTACGGATTAATTAGAATTCCGAAATAAAAAGGCCTTGTAAAATTGAAAAGCAAGACAACAAAACACACTGGTCACAGTTCCAACCTAATGGTAGCCACACACGTTACGATTTGCTTGCGCAAAGAAGGATGCCCATTTATGGCCCGAGAACGCCCAGCAATTTACGTTTATGTAAAAAAAACATCGTTATTTCTAGTTATCTAACAAGATATTCATTTATCCGAACAAGATGGGAACATTTTTGCACAAATAAAAAGTACCGAAACGATAGATACGTGAAAATAATTCCCTTTTGTGGATAAAATCAGCAGTGTTGCCAATAATTATTAATTCCGTTCACGAAATAATCGATTATGTTTTCATGGATGTTTTACTTATAATATCAGATCCGTAATGCTTATTATTCGATGTATGTATTCAAACAAATACGGTGTTATGTTTTTACTATTGATACTAAATGAACAAGCGAATTGATAGTTGATATAATAATGAATGTATAGGATCATAACAAAAACGCTACTACACATTTTAATTACCTATAATTCTTTAGCTGTTCAGCACAATAAAGATAGAATATGTTAAAGAAAACATATTTACAAAGACGTTCATAACTTCTTAACCTTTAAACTCCCGAGGCAGCCGCAAGGCTGCCGCAAACTATTTGTCCTTCAAACCCCGAGGCGGACATACGGCCGACGCAGGTACACACGGTTTAAATCTCTATTTCTTCTATGAAATTAGGGCTAAACTGGTCGGTGAGCAATTTAACTCTATGGCCTGACGGATATTCTCGTCAACTAAATCATTTAATTATTAAATTCCCGTTCGTCCCACCAGGGGGACGACGGCAGTGGGACGAACGGGAATACACCCTTTTTTAACGATTTTTATCATAAAAACCAATATCCAAAAATATCAATAGCCAACATTGGAAAAAAATTTTGAAACTGACTTATGTCGCACCGTCACACGCAGGTAAAACGTTATAGTCACGAGTGCGCGCTCGGCATCGTATTTCGTTATTTTTTATTATTTTTGTGTGTAAATCGACGGGAAGTGTTGTTATTTCCATAAGTAGTTTTTACATACATCGTGGTAGATAAATATTTGCACTAACTAGCATCGTTTATTAAATACCTATTTTGATCCGACCAAAAAAAACGTCGGGAACCCGTGAGTGAAAAAGTGAATGTGATTATTTTGAGTTTTGTGTGTGTTTCGTGTCGTGTAATCGCTGGTAAGACTTTATTTTATTTTTTAATATTAGGTACTTAATCGTTTTATTATTTGAACTAAAATACACTGTTTATCCATTTTTTTTAACCAAATAATGTTACGTCATCAGAGTTGACGTCGTTAAGATTAAAGAGTCACAGTGGCGATTATAATTTTGTATTAAAATTAGGATTCGATAAAAAAATCGATATCGATCTATCAATTTTTTGTGTGTGGTGTGGCAACATTGAATTATGCCGGCCGGCTGTCAAGTCAATGTCAATGTCAAATCACAAATCGTGAAATCGACTTTCTTTGTTTTCGTTTGCATAACTTTATTTTCTTGCGTATTTGTTATTTTAACCATCGAATACGCTTATTAAATGGACTCCGAAGATTCTTTGAACCCTGAGCCCTGACGACCACGGCCTGAACATGGATTCCGCTCCCGCTTCTTGCGATAACCTCAGCACGAACTTTGACTCGATATCCACAAATTATGAAGACCCCGGCATTGTCGCTGGCCCGAGTACTTCCGTTCCCTAAGTAATTCATTCAACAAAAGGTCATTTACGCTGTGTTAATTGTGGTTTAAACGTCACGAGAATACGAAGGCATTTCTTGGAAATAGCAGAAAGAGCAAAATGTTATACAACAATTCGACACAACAGGTCAGTATTATGTCTTCCTCTGAGAAATGATTTTTAAATAAATAGACAGAGTACTATCAAAGTTAGTGTTGTTTTAGGATATCTAATAATTATGACTTGTTTATTAGGTACAAGTGTCGAGTGACAGTTTAGTGTGCGAACAACAAAATGTACAGATTGATGGTCATGGACAAGTGTGCATCAGCTGCGTGCGGCAGATTGCTTTTGAGAATAAGATCACATACACTCAGGTCTGATTCTTCACATGAACAACTCGAAATGATTGCCTGTCAGATTGTACCAAGAGCGGTAAGTTATCAACAGTTTAGAATTAATACAAGCGTAATTCTGAGATTTGATACTGACATACTTCTGAGTCTATAGTGTAATATTCAACTTCTTTCGTGTCCGCACAAGTTATATTTCACATAGTACAGATTGTCTAGAAACTTGAGAAAGATTTTTTAGAAATGAATTAATAATAATATAAAATGTTATTGATAGATATTTTTTTGATTGTGTATTTATTTGTACCAAAACCACAGTAATTCACGTTTACTGTATTTATGCACTGAGCTTTAATTTTTATTATTATTTCAGTTGCCATCATCATCTTGTTAGAGCAGTTTAGAGCAGCATCATGTTCAACTACAGAACCGGAATGTGAACCATCCAGTGTGCCTATGGAGCAGTTTGAACCATCCAACCTACCTTCGGTGCAATCTGAAGTAGCTGACAGTGCATAGCAAGCGGGACGACAAAGCTTGAACACATCCAACAGTATACTGCTGCCTTATTATGTAAGAGCACCAAACACTCAAAATCAATGTTTCTTTCCTGGCTGTAACACGACCAATCGGCTCGCTATCCCATCAGCACTGCGGGTACATCTTTTTTGTAAGTACAATTGCTATGTACCGCCGGATTGTAGAATCTGTTATTACCATTTAAGTAGTACCTAACCCCTGGAATCTACTTTTAGAATCAATATATAATCATATTAAAACATTTAGTGCAGCACAAATTGAAGATTTTGCCTCATTGAAAAAAACGATTTTATCTAAATAACCCCAACTTTTTTCTAAACCAAGACCTTGACCGTTTCATTATTTAAATCGCATATTATCCTATCCATATACTTTGAATTGTGGGCACTTGAGGCCAAATTGTCTATGGACAGCGGGCAATGCCCTTTAGGCTTGCGCAAGCAAATCGTTACGTGTGTGGGAAGAAATTTGCGCAAATTTCTAGGCTTGTGTGATTTTAAATTTTCGATTCCAAGCTTGTGCGTTTGCGCAAATTTGCTTGAGCATGTGTTCAAATTTCAGTAGATTTCTTTTATCAAATGCGATAAACTCAAAACCTACCGAACGGATTTTCATACGGTTTTCACCTATGGACGGAGTGATTCATGAGAAAGTTTTATTGGCTGAAATATGACGATGAAGACAATTGAAGGTGTCGAAAAAAATCTTGTCGTCTGGGAGCTTTACTGGCATGCGCCGGGTACAATTCCGTAGTTGATCACAGGTGGCAACTGCAGGCGACGTGTCGCCGCGACAGGACTGGTTTCTATGTATTTTTAAGAAGGCGACGTGCCGACGTGTCGCTAGCATTGGAAGGTACTTCATAGAAGTTCATTGAAATCAGTCGTGTCGCGGCGCACATGGTTCGGTTTATTGTACCTACGTATATATTTTTTTGTAGCGATTTTTTGGTGACCACACACGTAACGATTTGCTTGCGCAAACTTAGGCTTGCGCAAGCAAATCGTTACGTGTGTGGGAAGTTTGCGCAAATTTCTAGGCTTGTGTGATTTTCAATTTTCGATTCCAAGCTTGTGCAAATTTGAGTTTGCGCAAATTTGCTTGAGCGTGTGTGGGGCATGTGTTCCAATTTCAGTAGTTTTTTGAAGCAAAAACTTCTTTGGCGGCGTTGTGCACTTTTTTTGGGATGGGTAAAATTTTTTTAACTTGCGTCAGGACACGTACGTAACCTGATCGAAAATTCGTAAGACGGAGGGAGAGTAGAATTTGTTAGTAACCTAATAAAAAGTACTAGGCTTGCATGAATTCACGATAGTATTTCAATCATTACACGTTGTGCACAATTTTTGAGCAGTAACCTAACAAAAAGTACTAGGCATGCATGAATTCACGATAGTATTCAATCATTATGTTATGCTACTAATAGGATTTGGATGAGGCAGATAGATAGTTTATTACCTGGATTAACATAATGTCAATTTATGTCTTCGGCGCTTGAGTCGCTGACGGAACGAAATGTTGCCATTTTATAATGTATTTATACTTTTAGTACTAAGTATTATATTTTATTTTATTTTTGATTTGTCATTATTATGTTATTTCACTATATTATATCCTGCACCGGTTGACGTCATCACGTCAACGCCGGCTGTCGCTGAAAACCAGCGCTGGGGCTCTGTCTCGCATAGGGTCGCAGCATTATGCTGAGCGATGGCCGTTTTGCGTGGATGTGACGCATATTTTTCCCCCAATTTGTTATTAATCGTGTTCTTTTTTTATTCTTTCCTTGCGTCATGTTTACCGCAAATAAACGTATTTTCTTTCTTTCTTTCTATAATATTATAGGATACTATTTTCACTTCTATCGGCAGTCCCCAAAGACTGCCCCTCATGTTTTTTTTTTTTATCAACAATCGAGCTACTCATTGCTCTCCGTCCGCAAGCCCGCGCCTACGGTGGCCGGAAATCGACTCGCGATTCCCGACGCCCAGGACGTCTCGTACGGCGGCGGCTAGGGGCGCGAGGTCGCAACATTTGTCTCTCCCTCGCGCGCTCCGCCTCCTCCTTCGCGAGCATTACTGCTTCGCAGAAGGAGGTGAAGGCTTGCCATGCCTTCTCGCTCCGTACCATGGCCTGGACCAGGGCCGGACGCGAGTGGTCACTGCTGCCGATCGCCTCCACGAGGAGTTATGCCAGTCTTTGGGTGCAATTTTCAATTCGTTTAATAAGTTGATGTGCGAATAATGCTCTCTTTTCCTTAACCAGTCTTTACACCATATGATTCGGTTAATTTTACGTCTTTGTTTTATTTTTTTGTAGCGATTATTAGGCCAACTATAGCCAAAGCGTCATCAATAATTGATGCCATTACCGCGTAACACACCTGGACGGTCTCTAAACAGAAATGATATCACAAGCAAATTTGAGCCGTGTGTGGTCAATACCGGCGTCAAGCAAATTTGCGCAAGCAAATCGTAACGTGTGTGGTCAATACCGACGTCAAGCAAATTTGCGCAAGCCTAAGTTTGCGCAAGCAAATCGTAACGTGTGTGGCTACCCTAACTCATATTGATGATTCATCATCATCATCATACCATCATATCAGCCGAAAGACGTCCACTGCTGGACATAGGCCTCCCCCAAGCACCGCCACTTCGACCGATTCTGTGCTTCCCGCATCCAGCGGATTCCTGCGGCCTTTACAAGGTCATCGGTTCATCTTGTGGGAGACCTTCCAACGCTACGTCTTCCGGTACGCGGTCGCCACTCCAGAACCTTTCGGCCCCATCGGCCATCTGTTCTGCGGGCAATGTGTCCTGCCCATTGCCACTTAAGTTTGGCAATTCTTCGGGCTATGTCGGTTACCTTGGTTCTCCTGCGGATCTCTTCATTTCTGATTCGATCACGTAGGAAAACTCCAAGCATAGCCCTCTCCATTGCTCTTTGGGTGACTTTTAGCCTTCTAATAAGGCCCATTGTGAGCGACCACGTTTCAGTGCCATAAGTCATCTCTGGCAACACGCACTGGTCAAAGACTTTCGTCTTGAGACACTGTGGTATGTGGGACGAAAAGATATTGCGTAGCTTCCCGAACGCTGCCCAGCCGAGTCGGATTCGACGATTGACCTCTTTCTCGAAATTGGACCTACCTAGCTGGACAGTTTGTCCTAGGTAAACATACTCGTCTACAACTTCGAGCGTAGCGTCTCCGATCTTTATGAGAGTGGGTGTTACATGGGCGTTTGACATAACCTTTGTCTTGTCCATGTTCATTTTAAGACCCACTCTTTCGGAGGCTCTACTGAGGTCATCGAGCATTATATTGAGGTCCTCCATGGTCTCAGCCATGATGACTATGTCGTCGGCAAACCGAAGGTTAGGGACATACTCGCCATTGATGTTGATGCCTAGCCCTTTCCAGTCCAGAACCTTGAAGACATCCTCCAGTGCAGCGGTGAACAGTTTCGGAGAGATAACGTCTCCTTGTCTCACACCTTGCTGCAGAAGGATAGGTTTCGAGGTCTGGTCGTGGAGGCGGACTGACATAGTGGCGTTTTGGTATAGACCACAGATCTGTGGTATAGACACTTTAACACCTCGATGTACCGATAGTCGATCTGGCACCGTTGAAGAGACTGCAGTATAGCCCATGTCTCGATCGAATCGAAGGCTTTCTCATAATCCACAAACGCTAAGCAGAGAGGCAGATTATACTCTTCGGTCTTCTGTATTACCTGCCGCAGCGTATGTATGTGGTCCACGGTGCTAAAGCCTTTACGGAATCTGGCTTGTTCGGGAGGCTGGAAGTCGTCAAACCTGCGCGCGAGACGGTTCGTGATGACTCTTGAAAACAGCTTGTAGATATGGGTCAGAAGTGTGATGGGCCTGTAGTTCTTAAGCAGGGCATTGTCACCCTTTTTAAAGAAAAGTACCACCACACCTCTGTTCCATGCCTGTGGCGTTTTACCCTGGAGTATGACGGAATCGAATAGCTTCTGAAGGGCCTTAAGAACGGGTTTCCCACCGGCCTTTAGGAGTTCGGCCGTAATTCCGTCATCACCCGGCGCCTTGTTGTTTTTAAGCTGCTTTAAAGCCATCCTAATCTCGTACAAGCTGACGTCCGGGATATCTTCGGTATAATGTCGGGTTAATCTAGCTCTTGGGTCGTTTGCCAGATTCGTAACGGGGTTACTGGTTGACGTGTATAACTGTCCATAGAACCTCTCGATCTCGCTCAACAGCTCAGGTTTGGCGGATACGATCCTGCCATCATCGGTCTTCAGTTTCGCAAGCTGGCTCTGCCCAATAGACAGATCTCTTGCAAAAACCTTGGAGCCCTTGTTCCGCTCTATTGCGTCCTTAATACGGTTCGTATTATAATGGCGAAGGTCGCTTTTCAAGGACTTAGAGATCTGTCTATTGAGCCGCCGGTAATTGAGTGCATCGTCTGAAGACTGCAGAATCATCTCGCGCCTCTCCTCCATGAGCTTAGCATCAGAGACCCTCTTGTTTCGGTTTGTACGACGGGTCTTGAAGATCTTGGACCCGACCGTATGGACAGTTTCCACGAACCCATCGTTATAGTCGTCCACGGAGCTCCCTAGGCAGTCGAAACGATTCCGAAGTTCGAGCTGAAAGCTCTCGGGCACCATCAGGGCTCTGCCAGGTCCACTTTCTGTGCTCACGTTTTTTGAAGAACGAGTTCATCATAAAGAGGCCTTCCTTCTCCATAAAACTGGCCAGTAGGTGACCCCGGTGGTTCCGACGTCCAACTCCAAATTGCCCCACTCGCAGTTCATCATCGTTTCGCTTGCCTAGTTTCGCGTTAAAGTCCCCCATGACAACGGTGAAGTGAGTTTTAGAGCCATGCATGGCTCTTGAAATATCCTCATACATGATCTCCACCTCATCGTCGGGGTGTGACGAGGTCGGGGCGTAAACCTGTACGACCTTCAGCGAATATCTTGCGGATATTCTGAGTATAAGGTACGCCACCCTGGTCGACACACTCTCGATCTTCACCACGTTGCTCACAAGGGACTTGTGGACGATAAACCCGACACCACCCTGGGACTGCTGGTCGCCCTCCCGGAAATAGAGCAAGTTTCCAGATTTAAGGATTATCGAATCCTCCCCCTCTCTTCGGACTTCAGATAACCCTACTATACCCCATTCGTAACCTGTTCAATTCTTCCTCGAGTTCGATGATCTTCTCGACCTCGTCGGTCCGGAGTGTACGCGTGTTGAATTTTGCCAGGTCCAGTTTTCGGTGATTTATGAGAATATACTATAACTCACTAAAAGGTTTCGAGCTGTTGTCCTTTTAATCCATCCAAAGAAGATCGCTTTTAGAAATGAGACACGCTATGGAACATTTCTACATTATAATATATGTATCTGTAATTCATAATAAAGACTATTCTATTCTTAAAAAATAGAGTATTCTATTATAATGGCAAGACTTGGATGAAATAATAGGTACTACCTAAATAATAATTATGATACAAGTGTGCTGTGTAATGATCAATGCACACGTGTTTTTTACGACGTTTTTCAACACACTTGCGGGGAAATAAACTGACTTGTTGTAATAACTTATGCTACAATATCGTAGCAATACTACATATAGAGATGATACATTTAGATTTATAAAGTCCAACTGACGTTTGTTGCCAAGTACTGACTATCCGGAGCTTCTTTTATTTAAAAAAACTTTTCTATCTCGGTTGGTGACAATACTTTAGATTTCGTATTTTTGATAATAATTAAACATAGGTACTTATAACAAAAACGATAACAAATATTTATGGAAAATGGCGCGTTGGTTTTTGAAGTGAATTTTTTTTAGCGGCGTTGTGCACTATTTTTGGGATGGGTAAAAAATTTTAAACTCGCGTCAGGACACGTGACCTGATCGAAAATTCGCAATACGGAGGGAGAGTAGAAATGCACAACGTTAATGTTTTTGTTGACAGCGCACTCAGTTTAATTTTTTGGATTTTTTTTTGATGGAGCTACAGCTTTCGTTCTTGTACTGACAGCAAGCCACATAAATTCCTGACATTGTAGTTAGATGGCGTTACTTAGTTTTCACTTCAATCGGCAGCCCCAGACAGCCCCGTTTTTTTTCGCTAGTGATGCGCGCGCAGGTGTAAGTTAAAGCACAGACAAAACCACTGAAAAGCTTATATAAAAAATATAATACCTACATAAACACAAAATAAGGTTTTGAATATACAAATTAAGGTAGTGAAAAATATATACATAATCAGCCTATTAATGTTCCCACCGCTGGGACACAGGCCTCCTCTCTGTGAGAGGGAATGGGCCGTAATCTCCTCGCGCCCAGTGCGGGTTGGTAGATGTCACATCTCATCTAACACATGCCGGTTTCCTCACGATGTTTTCCGTCACCGTTTTGAGAGCAGTGGTGATGAAATTATTTACACAAAGTAAAGCGCCTGCTGGGGTTCGAACCCACGACCTACAACTCGTAAGTCGGGGCCGTTACCACTGGGCCACCACTGCTCTCGAAAAATATATAATTTGATGAAATATTATGTTTATTTACCATATTTTATTTATTTACACAGTATTTACTTCTCTTTATCAAATTTATTAAATAAAAATAATTTTAAATGTAGCTGATCCATGCTGGTGCGTGTGTGCAAATAATTGTTGCACTTATAATGTATATCGTGTACTTTTAAATGAAATGTTATGGGTAAACAGTTGAGGGCCAACCTATTAATAAATAAATAAATAAATCCCTGATCTCATTTTGAATTTAAGTACCTAGTTTATAAATTATCTGTAAGTTAACTTCTATATTTTTGTATGCCAACAGGCAGAATGTACTGGCAATATATCTGATACTAACACCATTATTGTAACACCTGCATTCTATACAAATAAATAAACTGAACTATGAATAAGAAAGGCTTGAAGTCTCTTTGATGAGATTAAAAATTGCATATCTCTGCTCGGGTGCAAACAGAGGAGAATGTGCATTCTGAAAGTAATAATGTCAAATATTTTGCTGTTTTGACTAATTTGGCAATTTACTGTATGGAAATATGAAATATGGTTAACTAGTGAACTTAAATATTGATTATAAAATGCAATAATTATCATTTAGTTTTAGATGTAAAAAAATTATTTGGAAACTTTCCAAATGTATTTTATACAGCTAAAATGGTTACAATATCAAATTCAGTATACTTATAATTGCAATTGTAATTCATTATTAATATTCTAGTTTGCCAAATTAATCAAAACAGGTAAATATTTGACAGCTATTTAGCCGACGTTGCCAAGTTTTAAAATAAACGCTCTTTAATAGTATAGGATAGCTCATATTAATTCCATGTATAGTACTACTATACTCGTACTAATTCCATGCTGCCATGATAGTACTTACTAATTCCATACTGCCATGTCATTGCTCCCACTAGTAAATAGTTATATAAAAAGCACGCGTGTTTAATACACTACATTATGAACCCAAAACCGTTTCAATAAGAGCCACTTTCGTTACGAGCAACTGTGTTGAAATAGTACATTATGATACGAGTGTGCTGTATTGGTCATTACCCATGAGGCGGTATTATTCGCGCGAGCCAAAGGCGAGCGCGATAATTTAACCGAGTGGGTAATGAACAATGCGCACGCGTTTCATACGATGTTTTTCAACACATTTGCGAGGAAAGAAACCGTCTTGTTGTAAGAACTTGTGCTACAATAACGTAACTTTAGAGAAATGATACATTTAGATTTATAAAGTTCAACTGACCTTTGTTGCCAGGTACTGACTATCCACTTCCTGTAAAAACGTTTCTACGTCGGTTCGTATTTTTCTTAATATGTAACCTGCAGTAACCACACAACATAATTATACGATAACAAATATTTATGAAAAATGGCGCGCTGGATTTTTTTTCGGGTAGCGATGCGCGCGCAAGGCACTGACAAAACCGCTGAACAGCCTACCATCACGTTCGGTCGGAGGTGGAGACAAAATTTAAAATTTGAAAAATTTGAGTTCGCTGCTAATGATTACTAATTATTTTCTATCGAGAGAGAGTGAGAGAGAAAGTGCGAATTTGGTCAAATCTACAATCAAAGAATCTACAATCAAATGATGACTACCTACTTCAACTTATGAAAAACCAAACGTTAATCGTAGAGGCTGAAAACAACATTATAAAAAGAAACACTGCCTTTATGGATGAACAATTCAAAACATTGCGCATCTACATGAACCAAACTTGCAGCGAAATCACAAAAATAGTGAACAAGGCACAAATGCTATTCACGATGAATGACATAAATTCCGCTGCCGTGACGTCAACTCTGATTTTAAGTGATTTAAATCGAATATTGGAAATGCTGATAAACGCTCTCGCCAACATTTACAGAGGACATTTAGATACCCATCTATTTTCGGCAAACCAACTCATCGAACAACTAAACATAATATCCGGAAGGTTGCCACAGGGATTGACTTTACCTGTAAAGGACATTCAAAGGGATTTGAAAAATATCTATGACCTTATCCATGTGAAGGCTCGGATTACAAACAACTACACACATCAAAAGTGTCTAGGGATCAACATATATTTTTGCAATAACTTTTCTCCTGATTGATATTAATTAAAATTTTCTTTAAGGATTCATCAAATAAAGTGTTTTCGTTTGTCACAGTAACGATAAACCAAGTCACCTTTGCATTAATAAAGAAATTTGCCATTTTCCTAATAAAGGGATTTTTGACATTTGAACCACTAACATTAAAGTTCGAAAAAAAGACTGAAATAACAGTTTTCTTTAAAATTTTATTGGGTAACTTAAACAATTAATAATCCGTGTTTCTACCGCGAACACTAACAACACAAGAACATCGGTTTGGCATACTCAAAATGAGTTCATCCAAATCACGCTGTGGAATGGCCGCCCATGTTCGTTGCAACAACAAAAAAAGGTCTTCTTGCGACTGGATACCCTCCATATTCGGCAGAGCTCTTCTCTGTAGCATATCCCATGCATGCTCAATCGGGTTCAAGTCTGGCGACTGAGCAGGCCAGGGCAGGACATTGATGTTAGCTGCGGCGAGAGTCTGTCTTACAACTCTTGCGGTGTGCGGTCGTGCATTATCATGCATTAACTGAAATAAGGGACCGATTTGCACTTGTAGAGGAACGATGACGTCTGATACAATCGTCTCAGCATAAATTTGAGCGTTGAGGTTGCCTCTAATCCAAATCAACTCAGTTCTTCCGCCGATCCAAATACCCGCCCATACCATGATGGTTCCACCACTATAAGGATGGACTTCCTGGCAGGATTTTAATCGCTGTTGGCGTCCAGGGGTTCTCCAGTGTCGTATACGTCTTGTATCCGGTCTCATACCAAAACGAGACTCATCAGAAAAGCACACGAAACGCCATTGTTCTTCTGCCCAATTTCTGTGTTCAAGAGCCCATTGATATCGAATCCTACGATTGTGCATTGCTATAGGTGGTACCCGTAGCGGTCTTCGGGAATGAAGGTTCACTTCATGCAAGCGGTTTCTGACTGTTTGGTCGCTAATTAAGTTCCCTGAAGAGTGATGAAGCCTCACGGCTAACATCATGGCGGTTATTGTTGGAGCTCTTCGAGCTAAGATTTGAATGTATCGGTCTTGTCTCCGTGTGGTGCAGCGATACCGTCCTCCATGGCGCTCAGCCACGGTACCAGTGCTTCGGTAACGTGTCCAAAGTCGACTGATAACACTCTGACTTGTATTCAGAGCTAAAGCCACAGTACGTTGCCGGGAACCAGCTTCTATCATTCCCACGGCTCTGAGCATTTCTTCCCTGCTTAAATGACGTCGCTGCTCCATAATAACGTTGGTTTTAATCAGTAGTAGGGAAACAGTAGCACTAATAATGTCTTCAATGCGTTGTATGTTTTTATAGGGAAAATATTGACAGCTGATTTTCATCTTTTACTCGAATTTGATTCACAGTTCCTGATTCAAATTATGAAATGCACCAAAAAGGATCCATATAAATTTATAAAATCATAAATTTATTACAAAGCCACATCTCAATCTCAAGAAATCCGCATAAAAATGCTTGATCCCTAGACACTTTTGATGTGTGTATATGCTATTTGAAATACACATCCCGTTGCTGAGCGATGAAGACTACAAGATATATCGAGTCATACCAATACCGTTCCTTAGACAAGGACATTTAAAACTCGTACAACCAAGTTCAAGTTTCATCGCAATCAACTTTGTAAAAAACTCTTACATAACTATGGAAGACCAAGACATACGCCAATGTACTTCATACGGAGAAGACGAATTCATTTGTGTCTCACGTAATCCTGTCTACAACATGCACGATAAAGACGCCCCATGTGAAGCCCAAGTCTTCAACCAACAAGAGTCTTTATCATGCGTCCTCAATGACGTAACATGCAAAGAAACCTGGATAAAACTTCACAAATCGAACATGTGGCTATTTACATTGTGCGGAAAACAGCTGATGCGCGTCATATGTAACGATCAAGTTACGCCAGCGGTCATTGACGGGACTGGAGTGATTTCCTTGAAATCAAAGTGCTTACTGCAGAAAAAGGACGCCACAATATTTACACACAATCAGCTGGGAAGCAGTTTTAACATGGAACCAGAGATAGAAATACCAACTATAAATTCAACAATTAATAACATCTTTGATCTCGGCTGGGAGAATGCAAAATTAACTATATCAGAACAAGAAACGCCAACTGCAGTAGAAATAAGGAAAATAGACCAGGAGTTGGATTTCCAGAAAAACAGAGAAATATTACCGAAGGCGTCTGACTTGTCAAGTCACGACATCTATCTCTACTCGGTTACTTCTTTGTTGTTGGGAGGAATCGCTGTGCTTGCCCTCTATATTATCATTAAACGATGGTGCAAAACACTCGCTGACAAAACAGGAGTGACACCTAGAGGAAGGGATAACTTTGGAGGGGACATCGAGCTACAAGAAATACATTCGACAGCAGCGGAGCCCGTTTACAGCGAAGCAAGACAGCCTAAGAAAGCATTTCACTTTGACTAATTTTAGAGTGTTATACATAATATACTTTTACTATTGTTTACTATTTAACTTTAATTATTTACTTTACACTTTTCTTATACTTGTATTACTTGCTTTGTAACGGATGCTCATCCCACTTTTCCCTCGGGAGCATGTACGGTAGGGTGGAGTGAAACTGACAAATTTTTATTTTTAGGTATATTTTTTTCGAATCTCCTGTATCATTAATAGTTGACCATATAGCAAAGAATTAAGTATACAAAATATCAGAAGCATAGGACTTCATCTTCAGGTGGCGCACAGAGGGTAGATAAACAGAAAAGTCAGGTCATACTACATACTTCTACCCGCTATTATCAAGTGTTTTAACTATTTTCACTGTCATTGTGTGTTGTAATTGCGTTCATAATAGCTTACTACTACATGGATAGTTGTTTATTACTCATAATTTCTATCAGATTTTTCACTGTAAAGCTTCAATTCCAGCCAATTTCACGATAGTTCGAACCTAATATCTATTATAGAATTTCTTAAACAGCGATATGATTTTCGTACATCTTTGGTGGCAGTGGGTTGTGCTGGTACCGCCGCGGTGGTGTGCTGGTAGAGGCTATAAAAATGGAGTCATTGCTTTGCTGGAAAAAACACTTTAACAGACCTTTACAGTGGTTTATGTGCTTATTACATGCAAATGAATTACCACTCTGTCATCTTTTCATGAGTCTCGACGATACTACAACTGGTCCAAACAGTTTCCCGGGAACAATCGGGAAACAAATTGAACGATGTATCGACAATACAGTAGTCACATTCGACCCTATTAGTACAGAGTTGCCTGACGTTGATGTCCATTTATTGAGGACGGATAAAAAATATTAATATGAAATGCGCACAGCTATTTCTCAAGGCACTGTTTCGCCTAACTTAGCTGAAATAGATCCAGGAAAGCTAGCTCATTCCAGATGGTTACTTGCGCAAACAGAATTGTGCATTTGTATGTGGGAACCGCAATTTTTATTATGAAAGTTACGGCCCAAGCTGGTTTGATATCAAGACTTAAGCCTTCTTGTAAAGATGGCCCAATCCATATTTAATATGGTAAAAAGGTGTTTGTACTTGAGAAACGATCTGAACACAATTGCCTTAAAGACTATTCAACACAATTCATTCTTTGAGCATCCAGAAAATGTTTTGCTTGCTATGTTACAAGACGATGCACCAGTAATAAGAGAATTAGCTCTTCCAAGAATTTGTAAGGCTAGGGTACAGACCAAAGGCAAGAAAATACCTCAATTTCAGCACCCTGAACTTCAGATTGAGGCGTCACATTATTACGATTCAATAGACTGGTCAAAAGAAAAAGTTACCGAGCCACCAATGACAGTGAAATACAGTGACGGCCAACTCAAAGAGATGATATCATCTGGAGACATTATATTGTATTTCCAGAAGTTCGTTTGTCACACCCAGGCTGTAGAGCGATGTGTTAAGCTTGTGACAGAAGCTTCTTTATCCGTTTGCGGACCAGAGGCAAGAAATGGGTTCATATGATCAAGAATAAAAACTAGGCAAGTCTTTTCAGTTTTTGACACAAAATCGCAAATTTCCTTAAAAAACAAAGACCAATTTTTCCTGAAGAAGACTCTTAATGCTCTTCATTAAAGTGTATTTTGTTAAAATGTATATTATTCATTCGATAAATACAGTACAAAATTATAAAACATTCACCTTTCATTGTAAGTACCTAATATTTGTACCTCCAGTTTTAGCTATTATATGGAAATTTTGAAACGTGGTGCGCCACCTGAAGATGCTAACTTAGCAGGCTGATTTTTTGCGTACATGTATCTTTCTTCCCAGGTCAGTGATTGGTAATACAGGAAAAACATAATATACAAAAAATATTTTTCGCTCCACCCTAATGTACGGTTCACGTACAGGCAAACTGCTAACGCCGCGACCTACTTATCGCTACTCGCTTTATTTACTTTTATAATTATAATATTTAGTTGACCAATAGCTGCCGTAGCGCTATAACCGCGGATTAGCATCCAACGAAACTTACGTGTAACACTTACGAATAAACTTAATTATCGTGAAGTCTGTGGTTTTCGTCAACTCACATCCAACAACTCAACTAACTACCTCTGAGCCATACATGGAAAATACAGTATGGCAATTGTGAAAATTTTCTCATTTTTCGTCATGGGTGGCGTTTTCGTAATTTTCGATCATGCTAAAACCGATAGTGAGGTCAAAATGTTAATCCAAGATGGCGGCTGTGAAAATTTTCGTCATTGGTCTCGTTTTCGTAGTTTTCGATGGTTCTAAAGCTGATAGTGAGGTCAAAATCAAAATCTAAGATGGCTGTAATTTTTTTTTTTCATATCTCGTCGTGGGTGTCGTTTTCGTAGTTTTCGATGGTTCTAAAGCCGATAGTGGGGTCAAATGTAAATCCAAGATGGCGGCTGCAAAATTTTTTCTCATTTTTCGTCATGGGTGAGAAAAATGCGAAATGAGAAATTTTTACAGCCGCCATCTTGGATTTACATTTTGACCTCACTGTTGGCTTTAGAACCATCAAAAACTACGAAAACGAAACCCATGATGAAACATGACAAAATTTTCGCAGCCGACATCTTAGATTTCCATTTTGACGAAATTCACACTTTCTCTTTCTCTCTCTATCGAATTAGAAAAAGGCAGACGCAAGAATGAAGCCGCGTTAAAGAACTTCGTTCCAAAAACCTGTTTACTTTGTCACACTATATTAAGTCGCAATAAGAAAGACATGTCGTGCCTTAAATTGATAGTACTTACTAATTCCATATTGCCAGACTGCCATGTCATTACTCCGACTAGTAAATAGTTATCTATGGCGCACATTACCGCACTAGTGCGATTATGTAAAGAAAAAAGCACGTGTCTATAATACACTGCATTATGAACCTAAATGCGGTTAAATAAGAGCAACTTTACGAGCAACTGTGTTGAAAAAATAATTGTGTAACGGAGTACGTTTACACTATCCTCAGATACTTTTGGAGCACATGAAGAAATCGCATGTTGCGGGAACAACAAGCATACTTCACAAGCGGGCATATGTGCGCGGGGGCGCGGTTGAGATTTTTCCTGTCTTGGTACTAAGATATTGTTTGAAACTCAGAATTGAGAGTTGTTATTTCATTGACGTGCAAAAGTGTTTGTACAGACCTACTTACAGAAATATAAAATAATTTGTCATTTATCATAAAAAGAAGTAAGGTTTGGTTTAGGTTTCATAAAATGAAAAGACCCGCATAGGCCGTACATCAATGATAATAATTGTGTAGGTACCTAGCCTACGTATTAGGTAGGCAGTAGGAACAAATGTGTAGAGGCAGCGGGTAACGTGTGCCGAGAGGTAAACATTAGGGTCACGACCTCACGACACGACACGACGCGCGGAGCCGCGCGCCTGGCGCTGGTGCCGAAGGGCAGACATTTACGCGATTTATCTCCCGACGCCATTTAATATGGGACATATTGAAGATTGATGATCCGATACCTGACACAGGTGGCGCGGCATACGTGCTCTAACATGTGTGCGCACATAATAAACACTGTTCATATGGTCTTACAGACTGTGCATAACAAATTTGCCGCATTTGAACTAAATAATAGACACCTGCATTAGGCGTCAAATCAGAACTGGGGCTAAACAAAGTTGTATACTTCCTAATTGGTCACCCGTTTTAAACGTTTAAAAACAATAAGAATAGGCCCGAGTTATTCGACAATATCGTCGTTTTTTACGTAGAAGTCAGCCAATGACCATCGCACGTTATATACAAGTTAAATAAAAGTACAAAGTACGTTTACAAATGACTGAAACGTTATTTTAGTGTCTAACAACGGCTCAACGACCCACCCTTTTGATCCGCGTGTCAAATATTGTGCTCACAAAGTGTGTATAAAAAATTACAGAAAAAGGCAAGTGTAGTTAATTTGCGTGATTACAAAACATCTATATATAATGTCCTGTATATCATTAGTTGTGTTAATCTTTCAGGGAGCTTTAGTGTTATAATAACCTCACTGAAACATGGTAGTGTTCTGGGACATCGATACATTGTTGACTCGGAATTATTTGAATGGGCTCAGTGGGTCTTAGGGTCGGGCCACACCGAAAAACTGACTTGACTGACTGACTGACATATCAACGCACAGCCGAAACTACTGAGAGTAGGAACGTGAAATTTTGCACACAGTTTCCTTTTATGATGTAGGGGAGCACTAAGAAGGGGTTTTTGGAAAGTCTATACACGCTTTTAAGGGGGTGAAAAGAGAGGATTTGTTCTGTTAGGATTCTTGTTTGTATGAAAAATCTTATTCCTTGAGTTAATTAAACTTGAAACTTGGCACAAAAAGTAATAGGCTACATGAATTCACGATGGTATTCAATCATTAGGATATGTTATTAATAGGATTTGAATGAGGCAGACAGATAGTTTATAACCTGGATGAACACATAGGATACTTTTCATCCCGGTAGTACGATTTTTTTTCGTCTTATTTCAACAGACAAGAAAAAAAAATTTTTTTTGGTAAGTACTTTGTTAAAGTTTTCAGTATTTTTAAGCTATTGCATAGCTTCTATCGCGGGCCTTGAGCGTGGAGACCTAATCCAGTAATTTCGTAACGAAAATACTACCTAAGAAAGAGTGTTTTTTTGTATTGAAAATTATGTTTAACTGCTTGACAACAAAGTTCAAAGGAGAACATTCACGGTCCATACATTTTTGGGCTAAATGTGAAAGTGCCGGCCAAACAAAAAAAAAGTTATATTCCGTTAGAACATGTTATTCTCTTCACTTTTTACTATGGGACCAAATCTGTAGGGTCATTCCCTGCGCTGTTATACGTCTTTGTAAAATACTGTTTTCAGTATGTTTTAGTTAAGAGAATAACAGTAATCTAATTATAATAATAGCTTTTTATGGCAGTAATCAGTACATTCATCATCTTTTATTGTGAAATTAAGGTTCTAGGGTTATTCTCCACATACATATAGTATGAGAAATAAAGTTTTTTTTTTTTCGACAGTACTATTATTATCTGATTGAAATATGTACTTATCACTAGTATTAACTGGTTTTAGGTCTATTTCATCATATCAGCCGAAAGACGTCCACTGCTAGATATAGGCCTCCCGCAAGCCCCGCCACTTTGATCGATTCTGTGCTTCCCGCATCCAGCGGATTCCTGCGGCCTTTACTAGGTCATCGGTCCATCTTGTGGGAGGCCTTCCAACGCTACGTCTTCCAGTACGCGGTCGCCACTTCAGAATCTTTCGGCCCCATCGGCCATCTGGTCTGCGAGCAATGTGTCCTGCAAATTGCCACTTAAGTTTAGCAATTCTTCGGGCTATGTCGGTTACCTTGGTTCTCCTGCGGATCTCTTCATTTCTGATTCGGTCACGTAGGGAAACTCCAAGCATAACCCTCTCCATTGCTCTTTGGGCGACTTTTAGCCTTCTGATAAGGTCCATTGTGAGCGACCACGTTTCAGTGCCATAAGTCATCACTGGCTACACGCACTGGTCAAAGACTTTCGTCTTGAGACACTGTGGTATCTGGGACGAGAAGATATTGCGTAGCTTCCCGAACGGTGCCCAGCCGAGTCGGATTCGACGCTTGACCTCTTTCTCGAAGTTGGACCTACCTAGCCGGACAGTTTGTCCTAGGTAAACCTACGGACACATAAATCCCATTAGGGGATTACAAAATAAATAAATAAATAAACAACAATTATTAGTAAAAAATAAATACAAATAGAAAAAACCGTAAACTAACATAAAGCTATCGGCTCACGGACGACGCGACGCCGACGCTCCTACATCACTTATCCTAGTTATAGACGAATTGTCTATGTCATAGCGCATGACAAGTGAAGGGACGCGGGCGCACTGCATGATGCTATTGTAGTCTGTGGTTATAGAATACAGAATACATTTATACATCTGTGCATTCGGCTGTCAATGTTTGTTTATAATAGTAAAATAAATTATGAAAAAGTAATGAAAGTATTGATAGGAATACAAATATACTACTCTGTACCTTGTTGATACAAATAACCAATTAGTGAATAATAATAGATACTGCAAGAAAGTGGTCCAAATAAATAATATTTTAACATATCGTTGTAAACTAAGTATGACTTACTGTTGTGTTGTCTAAATCGGAAGAAGAGATACAATCAACTAGCATAACAAAGCAATTGGAGTAGAAATCATGGCGCCAGGAACATAAGGCTCCGCTGTGGTCACCAATACCAATTACGTGCAGACCCCGGGTAAGTTAGAAACTATTTTCCTTTTGCACTCGCATCAAATGTTGCTTATATGTAGTACTAAAAGTCCCAACTGTTTTTATAGCACGAAAAGGAGGTGGCAAGTCGTTCCAACAGCGAGAGGCTGCGAATTTAAAGCTTCCACGGAATGCAGCAGTTTTATGCGTTGAGGCCAACAGAAGGTATGATGATGCTCTTGTTTTAACTTTATTAATGTCACGTGACCAAGACAGTTTCCTGTATAGATATTCTGGTTTTTTTGTGAGAATGGTGCCAAAGAGTAGGGTAGCCAGATGAAGTTTTCTGCGATCTGACATTCTCATCAAATTACCCTTATTTAAAAATGGAGTTATGTGGGACCGGGGAGGAACGTTGAAGCAAAATCTCGCACAAGCATTCTGCACTCGCTGGATCAACTTTTCGCTTCTACCGAGAATGCACGCCCCATACACAGTGTCAGCGTAGTTCAGCTTGGATAAAACAAGTGACTCACACAGCATCACCCGCATATCCACACTTATGTAGGGCCGTACACGGTACAAAAGCTTTAAACGGTAAAAACAGTTGCGCACAGCCTCAATGATATGTGTCTCAAAATGCAGATGCTCGTCAAAGACCACCCCAAGATTACGGGCTTCTTGCACCCTATCAACAGAACACCCATCAATCTTCAAGTCCATATTGTATCCTAACATCTTGTTTAGAAAATCCCTTGATCCCATGAGAATGTACTTGGACTTAACTGGGTTCAGAACCAAACAGTTTCTTTTTGACCATGCTGAAATCCTACTTATGACTGTAATGATTACTGCCATAAAAAAGCTATTATTATAATAAGATTACTGTTATTCTCTTAACTAAAACATACCGAAAACAGTATTTTACAAAGACGTATAACAGCGCAGGGAATGGTCCTACAGATTTGGTCCCATAGTGAAAAGTGAAGAGAATAACATGTTCTAACGGAATATAACTTTTTTTTTGTTTGGCCGGCACTTTCACATTTAGCCCAAAATGAATGATGTCTTTTACTTAAACGAATGATACGAGAGTGTTGCATTGAAAATTATGTTTAACTGCTTGACAACAAAGTTCAAATTTACTTGGACGAATGATACGAGAGTGTTGTATTGAAAATTATGTTTAACTGTTTGACAATAAAGTTCAAATTTACTTAGACGAATGATCCTTGACTATTAATAGTTAAATTAAAACCTTTTTATTAGTTTGATGTTCCCATTACGTTGTGTCAAGTTTTAAAAACTATAAATGTGAATAACAGTTCCTGTCAATGTCATCCTTGCTATTTCTTGTATTCGGGTTAATATTTTACAATTGCGTAAGTTGATAAAAAATGCTATGCAATAGCTTCGCCGCCGGGGCAGTCCCCGAGTGCCACACGTCTTTTTTTTTCTCTCGGACCAATTTTATTGCAGTTTCAGGTTAACCTTGACCATAAAAACCATTTTAGATCTAAGAAGCATGGCCCTACGACGCACCGTTTCCAATAAATTAATTTTGTAACCATATTTTTATGTAGAAGAGTGTCCGTGGAGTTTCTTGCCCGTTCTTCTCCGTAGTAGTTACCTATGTAACTACTACGCTTTGGAATGGGCATCTAGCTTCATCTTTCTGACTGACCGACCCCTTGACAATTCAAAAGTGCCTGTAATTAGTTTATTTGAAATTGAGTTTTAGTTTCCGAGTTAGGAGCTTTCGTTTTATTTTTTTGTAAAATAAATTTTGTAATTTTTTTATTTTATTTTAATTGCTCGGATGAAAATATTTTGAGAACAGTTGCTTAAAGTCGGAAACCTCTTGATGATGTAAAAATATCATCAAATCAAGAAACGTCGGTTGATCTTTCAGCTTACGTATAGTTACGAGTAGCTTACTTAGATATAAATAAATCTCAAACATGCTTGGAAATTCGAACATTATTTTGACAACCTTCTTCGAGATAAATTCTGTACCCTCAGTGAAAAGTGGTACAAGTCAGAAATGTTAGTTTTGAGAAAATTTAATTTAAAGTTTTGCATTTTTTAAATGGCTACAACTTTTTTATTACTGAGTATTTTTTTGATGTTTTTACTTTTATCGCTGCGAAATTGTTATTTTTATATCGGATATGCTTTGATTGTGTTAAAAAATAATTAGAATTTGAGATAATTTAAAAAAACTAGACTTATATCATGAGCCACAATTAAGTTCCTATGTGTATAATGTTATAATTTAAATTATATCATTAAACACATTGTATAATGCACTGGTGTTGAATGTTACAAGTATTTTTTAAACATCTTTTTGATAACAATAAAGACAACAATAATAAAAACACTAGAACTAATTTTGATTAGAAAACATTAAGATTTCATTGGTACCGTGTCTTTTTAGTGTGCTGTAATAAAATCAAACTTATATCACTTTACACACAATAAATACAATAAACGACGAAGTGTATTTTGATTTATCTTTATTTATATCAAAGGAATTACAAAACGTTTAAGGTGTAAAGTAATATAAGTTCAATTTTATTTCTTTTGTAGGGGCCTAGTAACGTGTATTTATACTGTCGGGTTCTATTGTCATTTAAAAACCGGGTGAATAATAGTGTGAATATGTACTTTAAGTATATTTTTATAATTTGATATAATCAGCAGTCTTAACAGTGGTTAATGATTTAAGGAAATTACTCCTTAAATCATTAACCACTATAACAAAACAACAAGCCAACAAGTAGTTAACAACTACATTATGTCCTTAAGTGGTTTAAAACATTAGCATTAGGGTCAGGATTTAGACGTTACTTATTAATCAATCATTTTTCCTGAGATCACCTAGATGAAACATACTAAATGTCTATTGTGCAAAGCCAGCTCGCAAAACTGAAGACCGATAGCAGCATCGTATCCGCCAAACCTGAAATATTGAGAGAGATGGAGTGTTTCTATGGACAGTTATACACGACAACCAGTAACCCCGTTACGAATCTGGCAAATGACCCAAGAGCTATTTGGCTCGACACTAGACCGAAGACATCCCGGCCGTCAGCTTGTACGAGATTAGGATTGCTCTGAAGCAGCTTAAAAACAAAAAGGCGCCGGGTAATGACGGAATTACGGCCGAACTCCTGAAGTCCGGTGGAAAATCCGTTCTTAAGGCCCTCCAGAAGCCGTTCTAGTCCGTCATACTCGAGGATCAAACGCCACATGCATGGAACAGAGATGTGGTAGTACTCTTCTTTAAAAAGGGCGACCATGCCCTGCTTAAGAACTATAGGCCCATCACACTTCTGAGCCATCTCTACAAGCTGTTTTCAAGAGTCATCACGAACCGTCTCGCGCGCAGGATTGACGACTTCCAGCCTCCCAAACAAGCCGGATTCCGTATAGGCTTCAGCACCGTAGATCACATACAAACGTTGCGGCAGGTTATACAGAACACCGAAGAGTATAACCCGCGTTTCTGCTTAGCGTTTGTAGATTACGAGAAAGCCTTCGATTCGATTGAGACATAGGCTGTACTGCAGTCTCTTCAATGTTGCCAGATCGACTATCGGTACATCTAGGTGCTAAAGTGTTTGTACGAAAACGCCACTATGTCAGTCTGACTCCAGGATCAGGCCATGAAACCTATTTTTCTGCAGTGAGGTGTGAGACAAGGAGACGTTATCTCTCCGAAACTGTACACCGCCGCACTGGAGGATATCTTCAAGGTTCTGGACTGGCAAGATCTAGGCATCAACATCACTGGCGAGTATATTACTAACCTTCGGTTTGCCAACGACATAGTTATTAAGACTGAGCCAATGGACGACCTCAGTACAATGCTCGATGAATTCAGTAGAGCCTCCAAAAGAGTGGGTCTAAAAATGAACATGGATAAGACAAAGGCAATCATGACAAATACCCATGTAACACCCAATCACATGTAGATCTGAGACTTTACTCTCGAAGTTGTGGACAAGTATGTTTACCTAGGGACTTCGAGAAAGAGGTCAATCATCGAATCCGACTCGGCTAGGCAGTTTTCGGGAAGCTACGCAATATCTTCTCGTCCCACATACCGCAGTGTCTCAAGACGAAAGTCTTTAACCAGTGCCTGCCAGTGATGACCTATGGCACTGAAGCGTGGTCGCCCACAATGGGCTTTATCAGAAGGTTAAAAGTCATCCAAATGCAATGGAGAGGGCTATGCTTGAAGTTCCCCTACGTGATCGAACCAGAAATGAAGAGATCCGCAGGAGAACCAAGGTAACCGACATAGCCCGAAGAATTGCCAAATTTTAGTGGCAATGGGCAGGGCACATTGCTCGTAGAACGGATGGCCGATGGGGCCGAAAGGTTCTGGAGTGGCGACCGCGTACCCGAAGATGAAGCGTTGAAAGGCCTCCCACAAGATGGACCGATGATCTTGTGAAGGCCGCAGGAATCCGCTGGATGCGGGAAGCACAAAATCGGTCAACATCATCTAATTTTGGTAAAATATGGACGCGTGCTCTGGTCACTCACGCCAAAACGGGACTGGCCGACTGCCATTTGAGCACGATTACCTCCCACGCCATCATTGCCGTTCTCGCTTTCACACTGCGGAGACGCCCGTGACAGAAAGAGACAGACATTTTGAAGACGAAACTACATAATATATCACTTTACACAATAATCACTATTGATCGCTTTCTAAAAATCCTATACTACAGCGATATAAATAAATTTACATTATTAAGAACTAAACGTGTTACTAAAAATGTTTCACGTGTAATTTGATAAAGGTTGAGTTGTATCACTTAACACGTTGGTGGTATTTAATGCTGCTTAAACTAAAGAGATATAATTTGAGTTATATTATCATTCACAATTGATAATTGTATGGTATTTTTTGTGTCACTTAATATAAATTGTATTGTATTAACAAGCACAAAGCTCATGTAATTAATATTAAATGTGTCAAGTATTACAAATCGAGATAGCCTTATTGACACGTACTTGTTTAAGTTTAAGCTTTAGTTCAATTTGATATTACTAAAGACATATCAGTAGACACAAAAATTATCATCGAAATTCATCTAGAATGCAACTTGTATCATTCAGCACGAAACTTATTTCCCGTTCTATAATAGATAGAGTTATACCGATTAGATAGAAAAATAGAAAAAAAAATAAGCTTCAAGATTGTATACACAACTCAAAACTGCTACAAGTCGAGATAAATCACTTTTCACTGAGGGTACAGAATTGTAAAATTGCTGTACTGGTCAAAAACGAGCGAGCATCAGGCCGGCAATCTGCCGGCGGTATGAAAATCCTTAAGAGCTCAAATGTCCGAAAGACTGATGCAGCTCGATAACAATTAAAATTTTATTGTATCTCATTAGCCGCTTGACTGTCACTAATGAGACACAGTAAAATTTTAATTCTTATCGAGCTGTATCAGTCTTTCGGACAGTTGAGAATCTACAGGTTTTTCTACCTGGAATTTCTCAATAGCAACCTGGAAATTAAAAAACAAATATTGAAAATAAAACCGAAAAAACTGTGTTCCTTGAACTTTCACTTTACTAAATCAAACGTTCATCATTATGCAAGCTTCGGGAGTGTTCGGAAGCATTCGGGGCATTGTTTGAGGATGGCTCGAGGTGACGAAACCAGCGTGTAATTATTTCCGCGGCAACTTTCGCCGACTATTAATACATCTCCGTGTACACACAGACTCACGAGCGCGGTATTAATAGACGAGGCGAACTGTCGCCAAGCGGCGCGACGCGGACACTAACCACTACGCCATTTTTTTAAAAGTGATATTAAGCTGTTTACGAATAAAGAGAAAGAAGAACCAGAAAGAAAAGAGCTGAAGAAGGATTTATTACAGAGGGCAGTAATGAGAGGTGGTGATGACCCCGCACTGTCCGCAGTGGTAGCCAGTGAACCTTCATATACCAAAGACCGGCCGATGTAAGACTTCCTTATTTTTGATGTGTGACGCCTTTCCTCTCGCTCCTATCTGTGGAGTGTGACATCTTTCCTCTCGCTCCTATCTATGGAGTGGGGAATCTGTGGGAGTGATTTCGTGAAAAGGGACAGAAGTGTATTACAGGGAGCCGAGGAAGCGCGCGCGATGCTAGACTAGACTTGGCAGAAACGACCTTGATGAGGCCCCGCCCCTTTTTGGACCACTCGCGTTTAAACCCCGATTTTTTTTAGGCGCGTAGTTTTCGTCTTCTGACGAAAAATGTAAAAAAAAATACCGTTCCTCCCCACTTAGGCTGCCTCTGCCTGTCCACCGGAGCGGAGAGGAGAGGAGCGGAGATTTGTCAATATTAACCAATAGAATCAAAACTCCGCTCCAGAGGTGCGATTCTATTGGTTAATTTTGGCACATCTCCGCTCCAGTGGACAGGCAGCCTTATCTCCGAAGTTTGCATAGACAAAAATCGGAAATTATTCTGTGATAGAAATTTTTGTAAAGTTTAGAGGAAAAATAAAAAGATGTCTCTAAATAACACACTTTTTCAGAAATCATCAACAAATACTACATTACTTCCACTATCGGTCAAGAGATGGCGCTGACCTAAAACTGCAATATTTACTCCAAAATATTTATAATATGATGGTACGGGACCCTCGGTGCGCGAGTCCGACTTGCTCTTGACCGGTTTTTTTTTAATTAGTTGGTACTACTCCTAAAACTTTAACAACCTTAACAATAATTGGAAATAAAGGAAAATGTTAATGTTTGCGATTCGGAATTTCTTTTTGAACATAATTACCTGTAGAGACATAATTAAAACCTTTCACACTTTAAATGTAAAGAAGACTGCAGATCTGTGGGGTAATTCTGTAGAAGTTGCTAAGTCTATTATTGACATTGTAGCACCTAGTTTAGCTCTTATCTTTAATAACTGTATCGACTGTGGGGAGTTTCCTGACCTTATGAAAAATAGTAAAATAATACTTTTGTTTAAATCAGGTAGTACATCAGACCCACAAATTATAGACCTGTTTCAGTACTACATACCTACCTTTACTAAAATATTTGAGGAATTATTTTTAGAGCAATTGCAAATATTTTTTAATAAACATAAATTATTACATACCAAACAGTTTGGTTTTACAAGAGGTCATTCGGTTTTACAAGAGGTTCGTTCAACTACTGATGTTGAACTTTTAGGACATATTATCTTACTTTCTTCTCAGCAAAAGCACTAGGAAGTGGTGTAGGGCGGGCGTTTTTGGGGGACTGTCTTATGTAATTTTGACGTTCGAAAAGTGCTGATTCTCAGCCTAGTTTGAATAAATGACTTTTGAATTTTGAATCTTTTGTGATTTGTCCAAGGCATTTGATTGCGTTCTTCATGAAACGTTAATCAGGAAACTCCGCCACTACGGGATCCGGAACAGCGCTCTGGATCTTCTTGCTTCATACTTGAGTAATAAGATTCAGAGGGGAACACCCAAATACTCCGAAATATTTTATTCCGAATTTCGATGTTCCGATGTTCAAAAGTCCGATTTTCATAATACCTAAAAATTATAATATCTATTATTAAAAATCACGAAATTTATTTTACCGAAAGTCATTAGTGGGATTTCTTTGTTTTCCGATTTTCATAAGTTCGAAGAATCAAATGCTCGATGGGTTCCAGGTCCGAAAAACGACATTCCGATTTTCAATACTCCGAATAAATTGCTAAAATGCTGCAGATCCCCTCTATTGTTGGTGAATCAGTTAGGTTAGGTTAGAACTCTGACCATTAAAGCGCGAAGGCGAGCGACCGCAGGGAGCGTGCCGCGGTAGCGGCCGCCGAGTGCCAGATCCCCTCTATTGTTGGTGAATCATTTAGGTTAGGTTAGGTTAGAACTGTGACCATTAAAGCGCGAAGGCGAGCGACCGCAGGGAGCATGCCGCGGTAGCGACCGCCGAGTGCCAGATCCCCTCTATTGTTGGTGAATCATTTAGGTTAGGTTAGGTTAGAACTGTGACCATTAAAGCGCGAAGGCGAGCGACCGCAGGGAGCGTGCCGCGGTAGCGGCCGCCGAGTGCCAGATCCCCTCTATTGTTGGTGAATCATTTAGGTTAGGTTAGGTTAGAACTGTGACCATTAAAGCGCGAAGGCGAGCGACCGCAGGGAGCGTGCCGCGGTAGCGGCCGCCGAGTGCCAGATCCCCTCTATTGTTGGTGAATCATTTAGGTTAGGTTAGGTTAGAACTGTGACCATTAAAGCGCGAAGGCGAGCGACCGCAGGGAGCGTGCCGCGGTAGCGGCCGCCGAGTGCCAGATCCCCTCTATTGTTTGTGAATCATTTAGGTTAGGTTAGGTTAGAACTGTGACCATTAAAGCTCGGAATACTAATTAATCGGTATTTTAATAATCGGAATTCGTATTTTAGATGTTTCGAATTATCATTAAGTCGGACTTTTTGTTATTCGATCTATTCAAACTCGGTATTTTGAGAATAGTAATTATAAACGTTCGGAATATTGAAATTTTGGAATTTTAAAAATAGGATGAATGATAAATCGGAGTTGTTATATTAGGGATTTTGAACCATTCGGAATTCTGATAATCGGTATTTTGAAATTCGTATTTGTGACTTTCGGAATAAAGTTTTTCGTATTTATGTAGTGTACCCGATTCAGAGCGTTGACGAAAATGGAAAAAGATCTCCCGGATCTTTAATAACAATGGGAGTCCCACAGGGCTCAATTTTTGGTCCCTTCTTGTTTCTTATTTATATTAATGACTTGCCTTACCTCATAAAGGATAACCATGATATAGTGTTGTTTGCTGATACCTCACTTTTGTTTAAACTTAAACGTCAGCAGCTGGTTACTGACGATGTAAATAGCGCGATCTCAAAAGTAGTTCACTGGTTCAATGTTAACAATTTACTTCTTAATGAAAAAAAAAACCAAATGCATTAAGTTTACTCTACTACACGTTAAGCAGGTGAAAACTAAGGTGTTGATAAAGGGCGAAGAATTGAATTCTGAAGATAGCACAGTATTTTTAGGCTTAACTTTGGATGCTAAACTTCAGCGCCCATAATTATAAGGTGAAGGAAAACATCGTGAGGAAACCGGCATGTCTTAGATCCAAAAATTCGAAGACATGCGACATCTACCAACCCGCAATGAGCCCGCGTGGTGGATTACGGCCCACTCCCTCTCATAGAGAGGGCCTGTGTCCTAGCAGTAGGAACAGTAGGTAATAGGCTGATTATGTATGTTAAGTATGTAAGGCAGTCATGAGGGGGAAGGGCGGTGGCCCCAGTTAGCTCTGCGAAATACCATGCCGCGCGGCTCAGACGCTTGGTTGGCTGAGTCAACTCCTTAGGCTGGTTTTCCTCTCACGCTGACCATCGTCGGCGCTGATAAGACAATGTATATAAGTTTAGTATTCTTAGGAACGGTTGTGCTCAGCAAACTACTTTTTAAATTTGTTTTTTCAAAATATCATCGTATAATACTTTTTAGATGAATAAGTTAGTAATTGGTCAAAGTTTTGTTTTAGTTTAGTTATTTTTGTTAATTTCCTTATCTAAATAGATACCATAGAAATATAATTTCTTATATCTATGATAGATACTTTATTTGATTTTGTAGTATTTAATTTTCTTTAGGGTATTGTTTTTGTAGTATTTTTGGGTAATTCAGTCGCGGACTCGCGGGTTAAAGTTAGCGTTAGCCCAAAGTAAGTATTCCACGCGGACGAAGTCGCGGGCAGAAGCTAGTTATATAATATAATAATATATGTCGGATATGTCGGAATACGTCACTGATTCGACCATAAATATGATAGTTATAATAAAGAAGTTATGTTTCTATAGAGGACTCAACTAATAGGGCGCCAGCGCCGCCGCCTAGCGGCGCTCGACAGAGTGCACAACATAACACTCGACCCGGCCGCGGCTGAGCAGAGTGGATGGCAGTCGAGCAGAAAAGACATTTAGAAACTTTCGTGCGTTTCGATTAGTAGTAGTAGAGAGTGTCGTGTACCTACTACAGTGACTGAAATGCTATTGTGATCGTAAATTATAATTTGATCTGAACTGCAAACGGTTTTTCTATTGCGCAATAACCAACACTACCCACAGTAGTTACCTATAACAAAATAATAATATGCTTGTTAATAACTTTTGAACGTAGGTTAAGTTCAGTGCAATACAAAATGGTAATGCGTTCAAATTGTAAGTTACCCTTTATCTGTATCCGGTTGTGTCGTAACCCGGGGTTTATCGTGCGCTCGGGAGCGCGCTCGCGGGATTATACAGCTCAACGGATGAGCAGCCCGGGACCGGCGCGGGCGAGGCTCATTTGTAACAGGCACGACATTACAACGAGCGACAGAGTTACGAGCTTCATCATCGAGACGCTCAAACGTCACAAAGTGAGGCGGGCGCATTGTTTATCTGTTTATCACATGAGTGTTGGCTCGGTGACGGAGGTGACAAGTCAGGCGGCGGCTCTAGACCTCCCGCTGATAAGAAATGTAATCAGCACGGCGGCGGCCGCGGCGGTCAGTAAATAAATAGTAGATTGTTATACAAGGGTCGAGTCGAAAGGAATTCCCATACGAGGTATTTAGACGCCCGAGCGTAGCGAGGGCGGCTATAGTCCGAGTAGGAATTGATGTCTTTCACCCGTGTTAAACACTCTACTTTTCATTTCGAATATAAGGAAAGTATAAAATAGTAAAACTTCTAAAATACTTATTGATAAATAACATGAGTAGTACCTATTTAAAATTAACTGAGAAGTTAGAACAATTTGTGAAAATGTTTGATTTGGAACGCGCCTCGTCACCGCCGCGCAGTGTTTCCACTTACGTTTTTGGTTTTTCCCTATAAAAATGAAAAATTCCCTTTACCAAGGATTTTTTATATTTTTAGAGAATTTTAGGGATAATTCATTATGAAACTGTCATAATGAATTATCCCTAAAATTCTCTAAAAATATAAAAAATCCTTGGTAAAGGGAATTTTTCATTTTTATAGCCTTAAAAATACCTACAAAACATTCATTATTAATCGAGAGACACGAAACAAACAAACTCTAGGTATAATGCGACTTATTTCCGATGTCATCTTTAACCACGGAAATAGTAAAATTAACAATAACATGGTAAACTAAAATTAGACGAATTATATTCATTACGAGTTTCAGGGAACCCCCTTTAATCAATCGGTGCTGCCATAGAGTAAAGTAGTACATTAGGTGCTGCCTACTATAAACAATAGGGCTACCTACTTAAGTTCAATTTTTCCCTACAATTCCCTAAATCCCTGTCAAAATAAAATATCCCTAAACCATGCTTATTATTGGCCATTTTTTCCTAAAAAAGGGAGAAATCCCTAAAAGTGGAAACACTGCCGCCGCGGGCCGTCCCGCTTAATAGGTTCTTTTTTTAAATTCGCACTGGCTGTTTATACACTCACAAGACCACAGCCTTTTTATTTTTTTTCTATTCGATATTTTTCATGTAAAAAGTTTCGTAGCCGACTACCTAACCAAAACTTCTATTTTTAAAATTCATTCCCGCCCTAGGGTGGGAAGCAATTACTATGAGTTTTTCCCGCCCTAGAGAGGGAAGCAGCGTTTTCCACCCGCTACTCGGATCAAACAAACACTACTTTCCGAGCATGAGAAATGAAAAGGCTGATTGTGATCTGCGCCGCCGCCGCGCCGCCGCCGCTCAGCAGTAGTCGGGGTCCGGGCCTAAGGGGTGCTCACTGCACTTCGCCGCGACTAGCTTCATTAGTCGGAACTACGGCGCGCGGCGCTGTAGTAAGAAGCGGCGAGCCGGGGCCTTGCATGCAGCGCACATGTACTGATCGGCGGCACGTAGCAAGCGCTCTTGTAATGCAGCGCTCACTAATGACGCGTTGTGTTGGCGCTACGTATTGTTTGTTTGTAATGCGGCGTCGTCCGTCGATGAACAACTAGCTTCCGCCCGCAACTTCACCCGTGTGAAACTGTGACCCCCGACCTACGTCGTCGATCCCATCACCCACCAGCGCTATTACTTCGTTTTCGCTTAGAATGCTAACGTTTTTTCCAGAGATAAGCGCGTTCAAACAAACAAAAAACAAATATCTTGGCCGACTCTAACCTATTGTTATAATGATATACGTTTATAATATCTTAGCCGACTCTAACCAATTGTTATAATGATATACATTTATAATATCTTGGCCGACTCTAACCTATTGTTATAATGATATACATTTATAATATCTTGGCCGACTCTAACCTATTGTTATAATGATATACATTTATAATATCTTGGCCGACTCTAACCTATTGTTATAATGATATACGTTTATAATATCTTGGCCGACTGTAACCTATTGTTATAATGATATACATTTATAATATCTTGGCCGACTCTAACGTATTGTTATAATGATAATACATTTATAATATCTTGGCCGACTCTAACCTATTGTTATAATGATACTTAATACATTTATAATATCTTGGCGATAAGTGTGCGATACTCTTATTCATTTGAAAACGTTAGAACGATTTTAAAATTAAAAAATACGTCATTATTTCGATTTTAAGAACACGTTTTGTTCTTTTCCATGTTCTCCACGATGAGCATCTGATGCGGCGGAATGAGGACCATGGCTCGACGAAATGCGTGAGGTGGACATGCTAATAAATGTGGAAAGCTAAAAACAATGGATGAGGATGATCAAGGAAGACTCGAAGTCGTGGGAAGAAACATTAAAGTCAAAGTCAAAGTCAAAGTCAAAGTCAAAGTCAAAGCATTTATTTCAAATAGGCCTTTGAAGGCACTTTTGAACGTCAAAATTTAGAAATTATAGTTATTATATATTATTGATTCTACCGCCCCTTCCAAAATGTAGTTTTCGTATGGAGAAGAATGGGCAAGAAACTCCACCGTTACTCTTTTAAAATGTTTTACAATATTTTGTATAAGTACATTATTTATATAATTATAATATGTGAAGACGATGCACATAGAATAAAATTACTGTATACAGTAAGAATAATTTAAATTGGAGCAAACGACAGATAAATTAATTATGTGGTAGATACATGGTGTTCACATATTCACAAACATTGTAAAAATAGACGAATCTACTAAAAATTTACAATTAATAAGTCAGTGTGTGAGGAACTAATCACAGGATGTAAAATCAATGTCATATAATGAAAAATAAATACAATTAAGTAAGCAACCAGTTTGATTTTGTTTAGACTCTAAATTGTCCTATGGAGCAGGACCAGCATGTTTCCAAGCATTCTTATCTTGGATATAATCCTCTAATCTGTAATATGCTTGTTTACAAAGTGTACTTTTTACATGAGTTTTAAATTTTCTTTCATTTAATTGTAATATATCACAAGGTATTTTGTTGTAACATTTGACACAGTACCCCATAAAAGATGTATGTACTTTAGATAATCTGAAAAATGGTTGATCTAGTTTATCTTTATTTCTAGTATTAAAATTATGTCTATCACTTATTTTATTAAAAAGATGTAGATTTTTCCTTACATACATAATATTTTCATAAATGAATTGGCAAGGAACGGTCATAATATTAATCCTTTTAAATAGTTCCCTGAGAGATTCGCGACGACGGAGATCATAAATGGCTCTGACAGCTCTCTTTTGCAAAATAAAGATAGATTCAATGTCAGCAGCCCGACCCCACAGTAAAATGCCATACGACATAATGCTGTGGAAGTAGCTAAAATAGACCAAACGCGCGGTTTCTACATCTGTTAACTGTCTGATCTTTCTAACAGCATAAGCGGCCGAGCTTAGCCGCCCCGCAAGAGATGTTATATGAGGTCCCCATTGTAATTTCTCGTCTAGCGTGATTCCCAGGAAAACCGTTTGATTAATAAATTCCAGTTTTTCTCCATTCAATATAATGTCACATTCGCTACTTCTAACATTAGGTAATTTAAATCTAATGCATTTGGTTTTATTTTTATTCAGTACCAAATTATTTACCGTAAGCCAATCTTGGACCTGAAGAATAGAGCTATTCACGTCGTCAAGATTTTGCGACCGTCGGTTGATTTTAAAGATCAATGATGTGTCATCTGCAAATAACACCATCTTCGGTTGATTTTGAAGTAATTGGGGTAAATCATTAATATAAACTAAAAAGAGGAATGGACCCAATATCGAACCTTGCGGAACGCCCATTGCCATTTCAGACCCTAATGAGTTTATGCCGTTTACTTGAACTTTAACCTTTCTATCTTTCAGGTAAGATTTTAGTAAATCAAGAGCTGTATTCCTAATCCCATAATGCTCCAGTTTCAGCAGAAGTGTCTCATGGTCTCCGCAATCGAACGCCTTCGAGAGGTCGCAAAAGATTCCAATGGCATCTTGTGCTTCTTCCCAGGCATTAAAAATGTTTTTTATTAGGGTGACACCGGCGTCAGTAGTACAACGCCCTTTGGTGAAACCGTACTGTTGTTCATGAAAGATGGAGTTTTTATTAAAGTGACGTAACATTTGATTGAGCATCAACTTTTCAAACACCTTACTGAGAACTGGTAGAATTGACACAGGCCTATAATTGTTGGGTTAAGGCGACGACAAGCTACTTTACTGGTATCTGCACACAGCGGGCAGGGCAGGGCGGGGCGGGGCGGGGCGCGGCGTGGCGTGGCGGCGACGGGGCGCTGGCGTGACGGGAGCGGTCACACTGCGGGCGCGATCACGTCCCGTCCCGCCGCGAATTGAGAGAGAAAGAATATAAATAAAGTAAAGAGTTATAAGTTCAAAGTAACTAAGTTAGTTAAAGTAACTTATAATTTATTAGTTACAAACTATAAGTTAAAGTTTTAAGCTTTAATACAATCTCTCAATTCTGAATGTAACCGTCACGCCCCACCCCGCCGCTTCTGACTTGTATTCACGCCCGGCGGGGCGGCGGCGTGGCGTGACGGGTCTGTGTAGAGTCGTCCGTAGTATCTAGTACATTACAACTGCTCAGCGTCACGTCGCCGTCCCGTCCCGCCCCGCCCCGCCCCGCCCGCTGTGTGCAGAGACCTTAAATGATTTTATACCGGAAATTACGTCTAAACGAGTGGTGTTAATGATTTGGAAAAAATATATGTTAAATTAGAGCATTTTCTTAATAATTTAATCTACGAATATTTTAGATGATGTTTACATTACATTAGGCGGGCGGGCGGGAGGTTAGGCGTTCGTCGTGCGTGTACCGAACTGTTATCTGCCCCTCGTCATGGAAGAAGATTTTTGGCCGCAGGACGTGGGGTTCCGTCGCTTCCGCGGACTAGTACCACAAGACAGCACAAAGTCAAGCTAGTGCTAAGTGAAGTGTTACTAACATAGTCTAAGCCTTATTTATTAACACTAGTTTTTGTTTGTTTATATTAAAATATGTATGTTTAGGTTAAGGTATTTTTCTATGGGCCTGTGTTGCCTGAAATAAATGGTATTATTATTTTGGTTTTTAAATTTAATTTTCTCAGGTTAGTCCCTGGTATTTTTATTATTGTTATTTTTATACTTCTACGTATCTCGGCGTTGCGCCGGATTTATGGGGCAGTACGAGCCGAAGCCAAGTGCTACCCCTGGAAATTGGTTAAATTATGATGAGATGATGGTGTGATCGGATTTTGTGACGGTGAGTGTGTTTGTCCATGAGACTGTGTTCGTGCGGTGCTGGTCACTCGACTGTGAGGTGGCGATTAATGTATCGTTGTCATTCTGACAATCCTACAGGTATTCAGTATGGCAGCTTTCTGAAGGGTGCTAATTAATGCAGCTTCTTTAAAATGTCATTCTCGTCTTCAAATATATTTAGTTGTCTAATGAATTAATAGGTCAGCGACGAACTTTTAGCGTCTAATAAATGGTTTTCAAGCGACGATATATTGTAAAACAAGCTACTGTTAATATGACGCAGCATGGTGATCATTCTTAAGCAACAAAATTTGTGATTTATGTCTACGCATTGCCAGCTTCTAATAAGTGTATCAACTGCATCTATAAAATAATATCAACGGACTCTAATTTCTTATAGTCATCTTTATTTTTATACGTTAGCAAAGTAATTGATGACTGAATCTACTATATTTGAACATAAAATTACCGTATCATCAAATAATGGTCAAAGAAAGCTCTAATTTCATGTATTTGCCTATCTATTTATAATGTTACCATATGTAATTGATGACTTGACAATAGTCAAGTCAGACAATATTTTTATATTGTCATCAAAAACAAACATCTGCAACTCTGTGTTTGTTTGTGTTTGGACACACCTTACGGAAAATTAAATCTAAACAACCATTTTATTTATAAATCAGATAATTTTAATGGCAGTAGCATGGGCAGTACCTACCTAACCTAACCTCAAAACAGTAAGTTGCTTCTGCATCGTCTCCGGCGCTGCGGGAAGTGCAACCCCTTTGGGGGTTGCTCTCCCTTCGCGCCTCCGGTTTTTATATACACTCTAGGGGTAGGAGATAGATAGAGATCCAACCTATTAACTACAAGCCGGTGTATAATAAGGTTGTCGCCTTACGTATTTTTTTTTTAATTTTATAATTTTAGCGTGTGCACAGCATATTCTTTCGCTTGTGTTGCTAATTTTGAGGCTGGAATTTGATTTTATTAGCAGACAGATGTTGAATCTCTAACATATATAAAGTAGCTCACATACAACATTAGTCGCTGAGTTATCAATTCAGTTGTAAATATATTTATCGGTAGCTGAGTCATATTAATTTACATTCGTAAATTGACGCTGGTTTTTTGATATTCTGTTGGAATAGTAAAGATGATGAATTAATATAATTGAAGCTGTTCTATTAACTCGTAGCCTACATATAAAAAAGACGCTAGGTTGCGGGTGCTAAAGAAAACTTTTGTTGCTGTACTTATAATATCCCCTTTCTGAAGAGTCTGGTATTGTAGGGTGGTAAATCGAGTGTTTTTAAAGATTGGTGGAGCTGTTTAGGTATTACACCTGTTGTTGACAAGACTATAGGAACTATGGTGACATTATTATTTTTGTGTCTTTGACATTTTTCGGGACCCTAGAGTCCCGGACCTTTGAAAGGCGTACGAGGGGCCGAAGCCAACTCGCAGAGGCCCGTTAGACGTTTGTAATGAAATGAGGCACCAACCGACGATTATCCCTGTATGCACTATGCAAGTGCACCCAAGGACAACCCCCGGCTGGTGTAGGACTATTGGAAGATATGGAAACAAAGATATTGGACTATGGGTTTGGGTGGCTTATGTTGACTGGTGACCTGAATCTATGGAAGGACTATGGCCCCTGCCTGATCAATGTTTTATATATACACGGATAAAATGGCAGGGGGTGACTTGCACACTCAATAATGGGCCCCCGAAAATAGTCGCTAGCACAAAGTGTCGTAGCGACAAGGGGGCAACATGTCCTGAGGTGCTTATGAGGAGTGGAGCGGTATTCCACGGCTATCAGGACAATCCCGGAAGTACGGTCAAGATCCCTACCAGCATCTTACTGGAATACTTCCTTCCACCGAGCACGTTTGCTGTTGCGAATCCCCACTCAAGCCAGCCAATTAAGGCAAGAATGAGGTGGGGGCTCTGTTCCTCGTCAGTATTCACTCCAGCCGGCCAATAAAGGCAAGCCAGAGGTGAGGAACAAGATTTCTCCCGGGAGATAGAGTCCGTGGGGTCGCTACTGCCCAACAGCTCGCCACATGCTGCCCTTCGGGTTTTTGTATCTCTCTTGGTCTGGCTCCTCATCCTAGACCCGTTCCGGCAGAGTAAACTCTACCGGCACAGACCCAGAGTTCGGAGCACGCAAGCCCCACCACGACGTCAACGTAGAGATACTGCGGTGGGGACATTATTATTATTATTATAGTGAAATTAATTTGTAAAGTTGTGTCTAACGCGGATAAAAAACTAATAATTACTCAAAAGCTGTCAAGCGTATTTTTCTGAAACCTTCACCATTTTAAGGATAATTAAAATATTAATCTTTTAGTCTACGAGTTTTATTAAAATACCTTCTGTTTTTTGTATAATAAATTAATAATGCGTCAAATCGGTGACAGCGCTCCTTGATTCGCGAGTTCTTTTACTGGCTGGATGTACGACGCGTTGCGTGAGCTCAGTACAGAACACGCAAGCTAACCACTCAAAGTCACTGGCATGTATCTGTCTCTTAAGGTGTATAGTAGGCTCACTGACCTTGTGCATGTGGGCGGAGCTAAACGCCCTACTCTCCAATACGTAAAACGTGCAACGGTGGCGCACTACACTAAAACGACGATCAAAGACTAGACAAAGGCGCAGACATGCGCACGTATGTCGCATTTTTTGCCTAAGATTCCTAGTCCTTAGAGAAGGAATCGTAGGCAAATCTGAAATTGTACGCCGACTACCATATTTTGACCCGCATATTATTTTAAATACTTTGTTTGTTTTTTAAGAACATTCCTGGCAATAAATAAAATATCGGTGTGCGTGTGTTTGTAATTCTTCTTATGCTAAATGGCTTGACTGATTTAGATGTTTTTTTTTCAATTCTTTTTGTGTCACTTGGATGGTTCTTAGCTATAGTTGGACGCGCTGTTGGGAGGCGCTGTTGTCGCATGACAACGTCTGCCTACCGGGTCTGCTAGTTATATTTTGGTGCCGATTCTCTTGTCACAAATGCCTCTAAACTAGACTAAAAATAGATTGCACTGAGTTATTAGTTTAGTGAAAATGGCAATTTTGCTATTCTGAGTTTGACGTTTTTCACCAAAAAATTTGGTGTATCCAACTAAATCTGACTATTTTTAAACGCGATTAAAAACGTGTGGAATAAAGTTAGTTGGCATGAACTAAAACCCCAACACTTCGACCTCAGTCCAAAAACAGTATTGTATTTTTTTTTCTTTTGCTTATATCTCGAAAATGGTGTGTCCTATCGCAAAAATAATGAAATTTTCGACCCCCTTTAGGAAACCCTTAAACCCCTATATCCCAACATGTTGGTAATAATTTTTCATATTTTCCATACAAAAAGTGAAAAATTCCATATAAAACACGTCGAGGCTGCCAAACCCTGCGCGCTTCCGGCTCTAAAAAAATTCACGGGGTAGAGCAAACAAGTACTACGTGGAGTCGTCACGCGATTGTCAAATTCGATTTTAGATGTGTCAAAATATTTTTTTCATTTAGATTTTTTTTGTCAGAATGGCTTTAAGATTCTCATAGCCAAAAGTAAGGAATTTTAGTGATTGTAGTTAGTTTAGTTCGGTGTACAAGAGAATCGGCCTTTGACTGTAGAAATTTTTTGTAGGTATCATAGTTTTTTTTTTTTTAGGAAAAACTTCTTTAAGCGCGTTGAGTGATATTTGGTAGGGGCAGCCCCGGATCTAGAACGGAACGGATCTTTCGAGGCGGGGCAAAACCTATCGCCTGCCCCCCGAATCGTTTTTTTTTTCTTAAATAAAAACCGTTTTTTTTTTAATACGTGTCAGACATTTATTTTGATTAGCCTTATTCACTCTGCCTGAGATAAGTTGGATTTTTGCTTTAGGAGTTACTTTACTAGGTTGCAAGAGCGAGCGAAGCGAGCTCGAAAATTTAGGCATAATAAACATATTAATCAAAAATCTATCGAAAATGCGCCAATCCAACAGGGGCGCCAAAACTGTGGTAAAAGTTAAAGTAAGTCGTGTCACAGGCGTCGTCGGCATTGAAGCAAGACGCCCGGCACCGCAAAACTTAAAAAATAGACCACAGAAACGCTCATCGAGTTCCTGGTAGAATACAACTGCGCCCGCTCACAAGTACTCACAACCCGCTCAGACCGTTTGACGACCTAAACCTACGCTAATCAGTAATTTCCTCAGTGCACCACCCTCAGAGAAAGATTATAATTGTTGCGCGTCTCATTTGTTGCAAAGTTGCGGTGCGCTGGGTGGTGCACTTGTCTGTCATGCTCGAATTTGGCACCCCCTAACGGTGTCGCCCGGGGCACGTGCCCCGTACCCTAATTACGTAATACACAATCAATCAATTGATAACACGAAAATAACTAAAAAAATACAAGAATAAATTATAATTAATAAATACATATTATACATAATAAACAGAATAAACTTTGTCAGGAGAAATAACGATCGGTAGAGGAGAAATAACGATCAGAAGAGGAGAAAACGAAACATGCAGAATGCAGTTATTAAGAAGGCGGTCTAGTTATTGAGAAGATCTGCATTCAGGTCATAGTAACACACATCATCATAGTCAATTATGGGAAATATTAGGGACTGTACAAGCATTGCCTTTATGTGTGATGGGAGAAGGTTTTTCTTATCGCAAAATGGTGCGTCCTATCGCAAAAATAATGTGAATTTCGTCCCCCTTTATGAAATCCATAAACCCCTATAACTCAGCATATCATCATTATCATCATCATATCAGCCGAAAGACGCCCACTACTGGACATAGGCCTCCCTCAAGCACCGCCACTTCGACCGATTCTGTGCTTCCCGCATCCAGCGAATTCCTGCGGCCTTTACTAGGTCATCGGTCCATCTTGTGGGAGGCCTTCCAACGCTACGTCTTCCGGTACGTGGTCGCCACTCCAGAACCTTTCGGCCCCATCGACCATCTGTTCTGCGAGCAATATGTCCTGCCCATTGCCACTTAAGTTTGGCAATTGTTCGGGCTATGTCGGTTACCTTGGTTCTCCTGCGGATCTCTTCATTTCTGATTCGATCACGTAGGGAAACTCCAAGCATAGCCCTCTCCATTGCTCTTTGGGTGACTTTTAGCCTTCTGATAAGACCCATTGTGAGCGACCACGTTTCAGTGCCATAAGTCATCATTGGCAACACGCACTGGTCAAAGACTTTCGTCTTGAAACACTGTGGTATGTGGGACGAGAAGATATTGCATAGTTTCCCGAACGCTCCCAGCCGAGTCGGATTTGACGATTGACCTCTTTCTCGAAGTTGGACCTACCTAGCTGGACAGTTTGTCCTAGGTAAACATACTCGTCTACAACTTCGAGCGTAGCGTCTCCGATCTTTATGAGGGCGGGTGTTACATGGGCATTTGACATGACCTTTGTCTTGTCCATGTTCATTTTAAGACCCACTCTTTTGGAGGCTCTACTGCGGTCATCGAGCATTATACTGAGGTCCTCCATGGTCTCAGCCATGATAACTATATCGTCGGCAAACCGAAGGTTAGTGATATACTCGCCATTGATGTTGATGCCTAGCCCTTTCCAGTCCAGAACCTTGAAGACGTCCTCCAGTGCAGCGGTGAACAGTTTCGGAGAGATAATGTCTCCTTGTCTCACACCTCGCTGCAGAAGGATAGGTTTCGAGAAGTAGTTAGGAATATTAGCCAAAAATAGCGTTATGGGAAATATTTTTTTAAGGCAAAAGTATTAGTCATACGAAAAAATCCTGTTTCAATAATGTTGTACATGAATCTATAGCAAACATATATTTTTTTCAAATCTTTAAACCAAGCCGTTAATGAGACGATAGCTTTTTAAAGTGACCGTTTTACGGTACTAAACGAGAGTAAGTGTCCACGGAGCGGTAACGTCGCGTCCGCTCTCGTCTCGCGTTCGTCATGTCATGCGGTGCGTGCGTGCGGCAGCGTGTCAAAGTGTTGCGTCTCGCGAGTCGGTCGAGTACGACCGACTCGCGAGACGCAACACTTTTTTGTGTTACGAAATGGCTCAGCGGTAAATTTTTGTATTTTTAGTCATTCAGTAAAATGATTGAAATACAGAATCATCTTCTAATAACTCTCTGGCAGCAACAAACAATCTACAATTTATATTTCTTTCAATGTATGGATGACTCTAGTACATTCTTCGCCTGTTTCGTCGTCTTCTAATAAAGTTGTATGCTTTATTCACTTTCACAACACAAAAAAGTGTTGCGTCTCGCGAGTCGGTCGAGTACGACCGACTCGCGAGACGCAACACTTTTTTGTGTTACGAAATGGCTCAGCGGTGAATTTTTGTATTTTTAGTCATTCAGTAAAATGATTGAAATACAGAATCATCTTCTAATAACTCTCTGGCAGCAACAAACAATCTACAATTTATATTTCTTTCAATGTATGGATGACTCTAGTACATTCTTCGCCTGTTTCGTCGTCTTCTAATAAAGTTGTATGCTTTATTCACATCATCATCATCACTTGACATTTTCCCAACGAAAAGACGTGCTTTTGCAATGCTACTTAACACTTTTGACTCCACCCATTTTCGTCAATCTCATACGCCATGCCACCATACACATTGCAAGTAGACCCTCCGGGAGGGTTCCCGGCATTACGTTTGCGCTAAAGTTAACCACCGCGGATGGTCAACGGCATTAGGTTTAAAACCGTGTTATAAAACACTGTAAAACGAAGTAAAACAGGTTAAAAAAAAAATCGTTGTTTTTTATTTGAAAACCAACGCATACGCTAACAAATCTTGTTAAAATATCGGCCCCAGCGGACCCCGTCAGTTTTGCTGACATCTCTTTGAGGCGCGCGTGGAACACGACGCGCCGTCGACCCGGGCCTGGTCCTTATCGGACGGCGAGCTGCCCGTTGCTCTCCGTCCGCAGGCCCGCGCCTACGGTGGCCGGAAATCGGCTATCAATTCCCGACGCCCGGGACGTCTCCTACGGCGGCGGTGGCTAGGGCTGGTAGGGCGCGGCCTTTGCCACTCCCTCGCGCACTCCGCCTCCTCTTTCGCGAGCATTACTGCTTCGCAGAAGGAGGTGACGGCTTGCCATGCCCTCTCGCTCCGCACCATGGCCTGGACCAGGGCCGGACGCGAGAGGTCACTGCCACCGAAGTTTGACAGCACTAAGATTGCAAAGAGTTATTAACTTACAGTCTTATTTATAAACGCCTCTTAAATTTTAATCAATTACTAAGCAATTGATTAGCAAAATTCTCATTCATAAACGCTATTTAGCGCTAAGAGGTCGCTAAGCAATTGATTAGTAGCTGTCAAAATTAAACACCACCGGTCCACTGCTAAGAGGATGCTAAGAGGCAAGCAGTCTTATTTATAAACGCCTCTTAAATTTTAATCAATTACTAAGCAATTGATTAGAAAAATTCTCATTCATAAACGCTATTTAGCGCTAAGAGGTCGCTAAGCAATTGATTAGTAGCTGTCAAAATTAAACACCACCGGTCCACTGCTAAGAGGATGCTAAGAGGCAAGATGACGGATTTTATTTGAATCAGCTGATCGATTCAATGGGATTATTGTGTGCTTCGAGGTTATTTTGTTCCTAATATCGAGTTGTGCCTTAGTAAATATGGATTTCAACAATCTTTTACGGGAATTCAGAATGATCTACTTACAAGAATTAAATAATTTTGAAATACCGCCGGCGCGAAGTAGACGGAGGAAGACGTACAAAGCTCATTTATAGCCGCTACGAGTCTAATGATTACCTATTGGATAATATTCTTCTTTCGAAGTACACATGATACAAGGATTTATAGGGAAAACTCAATCAGGAGGAGGCTCAGTAGGTGCTCAGGTGGTGGTTTGAGGAGAATGAGTTTGTGAGGCTCATCGGAGATAGTGATTGTGAACCAATGTGTTTTCCCATGTGCCCCTCATCTTATGGCGCTAGCTCTAAGGCCCATAACTAAAGAAAAGCCACGTTGTGGCAGTCACACACAAATAAGACGAGAATTTTATAGAAAACAATTTATTTTGATACATAATAAAGCTACATTTTTGTTATGAATTCATTATTTTTGATTTCCAATATTCTTTCTCAAAAGACATGGGTGCCTTTCTTTTCTCATGCCACTCGTAGTCCTCATCTTTTACATGTAGCATGGTCCTCCCTCATCTTTACGAGGTTGAATAGTATTGTGCTAGGTGCTAGTGGGTTTCATAGCAGCAGTTAAACTTGAACCTGTAAATAAGTATAAGAACTGTTTTAAAAGATACTGAAACATTGGTGCAAAAGCAATAGGAAGAAATATAAAACAGTGTAATCGTGTTATCAAGCATATAGGACATGAAAATACATATCTTCTGCTTTAACATTTATTTGGTCAGACTACATTGGTTTAAGTAACTAGATATAAATTCAGAGATAAATACCTTTTGCTGTTTACTCCAATTTATTGGAGCTTATTATTTTCATTGCTAACATCGCAAACACAATGAAATAAACTTAATTAAATGATTTTATTCTAATTCATATTTTCCAATGAAATTGTTGACTTTTGTCTGTCAAAGTCACGACAGATACAAAAATCGTGGTATTGACAACTTTATTCTTAAAATTCTGTTTTTTAGTAGACTAATTTGATTATAACCTGTGCCGAAGGCATAATTTCACCTCTATTCCGTTTCGCAACTAATCACTTGCTAATTAGCGTTTATAAATAAAGAAAATTTAAGCATTCATTAAGAGCTATTTTTTTATTCTGAATTTGACGATTTTCACCTAAAAATTTTGATTATTCAAACTAAATTTGACTAATTTTTTTTTACGCGATTAAAAAGGAATGGAATATAAAAATTTGTTGTCATGAACTAAACTTCACACCAACACTTCAGGTGCAAAAACAGTACTGTATCTTTTTTTTATTTTGCTTATAACTCGAAAACGGTGAGTCCTATCGCAAAAATAATGAAAATTTCGACCCCCTTTAAGAAGCCCTTAAACCCCTTTACCCCAACACAAAGGTAACAAATTTTCGTATTTTCCATACAAAAAGTTAAAAATTCCATACAAAACACGTCGACGCTGCCCCCCTGCGCGCCTCTGGACCTAAAAAAAATCACAGAGTAGAGCAAACAAGTACCACGTGGAGTCGCGAGTTCGCGACGCAAATTCGATTTTAGATGTGTCAAAGTTATTTTTTAATTTAGAGATATTTTTTTGCAGAATCTCAGATTCTCATAGCCAAAAGCAAGTAATTTTAGTGATAGTTTAGTTCGGTGCACAAGAGAATCGGCACCAATCAAGATTTATTTCTTAACCTTACCTACGTAACTTAAGAAAATATTTGGTGCCGATTCTCTTGTACACCCAACTAAACTAACTAAACTACGACTAAAATTCCTTACTTTTGGCTATGAGAATCTAAAAGCTATTCTGCGGAAAAATATCTCTAAAATAAAAAATAATTTTGACACATCTAAAATTATGTGATTAAACGAACTTACCTTAAGTGAAGTTCTATCATAATTATACGAAGCTCCTTCTCCGAGACATATTTACAAGTAGTAGCGCGGGATTGTACCAGCGCCGTCACAATTATTTCAAAGCTATTAAAAAAAAACAAAAAACTGTTCTCTCATTAGGCAACACTGTACTGTCATTTCGTTTAAAGCTAGTTATTTTTAAACAACCCTATTTAGGGGAGAACTTCAGTAGGGATGGGTTGGGAGACCTGTCTCGGAGAAGGAGCTTCGTATAATTATGATAGAACTTCACTTAAGGTAAGTTCGTTTAATCACATAATTATACTTACTCCTTCTCCGAGACATATTTACAAGTAGATGTTTGAAGTCAGACAGGGTTGTTTATGGGTTAATTAATAAATACTTAGTTGTAAAAATATAATTATTTATTAAAATCACAGAATTTTCTGAATATAAATCTCAATTCAGAATACAAATTAAAAATAATCAAATTTTGAGATCAACTAAATCAAGTCATGTTATTCACGGTGTTACATATTACGTCACTGAACACAGTTGGCTCTTGAATCACTGGCCTGTTATAATGTCTAGCAAAGGTGGCTGAGTTCTGAGACCACCCAGCTGTTCTTTGTATTTGGTCTATACTGATCCCAAATCTTTTAGCAGCTGACGTAGAAGCATGTCTGGTGCTATGTGCTGTGAAAGTATTTACATCAATTCCAGACTCATGTAAAGTTGTTTTAATCCAACGGCTTATCGTTTGGGTTGAGGCACTATGATGTGGCTTTTTGAAGGTTAGTATGAGCTTGTCAGTACCTCTTCTCAGTGGTTTAGTTCTATCAATATAACATTTTACTGCAGTGACAGGACAAATTTCAATTTTATTTTCGAAAGTTTTAAGATGTAACAGTGGCTGAAGGCTGCCTGATTTGGAGGTTTTTATTAGATCTGGAATATAGATCTGAATTCCATCATTAGTGACTTTAATATTTTTAATATTAATTAGAGACAGAGTTTGTACTCTATGACCTGTGGTAAGTGCAAGGATAGTTACAACTTTTTTTGTAAGTTTTTCTAAACTTATGTCTTCATTGGGGTAAAGATTTGATAGATATGTTAATACAACACCGGGGTCCCAAGTGAGATTATACTTTGGGGCAGGTGGTTTTGAACGGTATACTCCTCGCATGAATCGTTTGATCCTGTCGTCATATCCAATTTTTGAACTTATCAACAGTGAAAGGGCTGATCTGGTAGTATTTATTGTACCATATGAGGCACCGGATTCAAAGGATTCTGTTAAAAATTTTAAAATATAGGGAATGGAAGCTTGATAGGTGTCTATGTTATATTTTTTACAAAATAACCACCAAGATTTCAAAGATGTGTCATACTGTTTCATGGAACTATTGGACAGCGAATTTAACATTATTTGAAGGGCTGAGTTTGGTGTGCCTCTTCTTATGTATGCCTCGCTGAGAGCAGCCCTGCAGCCAGGGTAAGTTGGTGGTGAAGGGGATGAGTTTCTCTGAAAGGAGAGGATAATAATTTTATATTTGGTTCAAAGATTAATAATTTGTTAATTAACAATGAATTCAATAGTGGAAACCATGGTTGGGATGGCCAATATGGAAAAACTAAGATACCTGTTGCCTTATCTGTCTTGAGTTTATGAAGACATTTTAATATTAGTGAGAATGGAGGGAATGCATAGAAGAAGTAATTAGACCCGCACCCTAATTACGAAACGCAAACTCAATTTTAAATTGAAACCAATTGAAAAAGATTGTCAGTCCATTGCTTCATAAGTTCGACAAAAAGAATCTGCTTAATTTTTTTTGTCGAACTTATGAAGCAATGGACTGGCAATCTTTTTCAATTGGTTTCAATTTAAAATTGAGTTTGCGTTTCGTAATTAGGGTGCAGTTAAGAGTGAATGCATCAACTTGAAAGGCTTCAGGATCACGTTTCCAGGATACAAACTTTTCACATTTACTGTTTATCCTAGAAGCAAACAAATCTATATCCGGTACCCCAAAACAATTAACTATTTTACTATAAGCCATTTGAGATAGCTCCCATTCAATGTTGATTTTTCTTGATTCTCTGTCGGCTTCATAGTTATCTTTGGTATTAATATAAGATGTATAAATCCAAATATTCCTAACTTCGCACCATTGCCATATATCTCTAGTAATGTTGTTTAAATGGGGAAACTGAACTCCCCCCATTTTGTTAATGTATGCAACTGCAGTGGTATTATCCACTCTTAATAACACCTCACAGTCATGCAAGTCTTTTGCAAAACATTGGAGCCCTAAGAAGGCAGCTTTTAATTCTAGGTAATTTATATGGTAGTTCTTTTCTAAATCTGACCATGAACCTGAAGTTTTATTTAGTTCACAGACGGCTCCCCAACCAGTAGTTGATGCATCTGTTAGTATTTCTGATTTAAATTTATGTTGCTTTATTGGATTACATTTGTATACATTGTTACTCCACCAGTCTAATTCTGGATGAACTATACCTTTCAGGGGCATTATTGCATCATAATTTTCATTTGACTGTAGCAGACCTAAATATTTCTCTCTCTCTAAAATCTTGGTATATACCCAGCCATATGGAATGGCTGGACAAATTGAGCTTAACATTCCTAACAATTGAGAGAATTCTCTAATTTGACATTGACTTTTTACTTGATAAGTTTTAATTTTCTCTAATATTGCAATTTGTTTTTGTTGGGGAACTGATAGAGCAAGATTTGTTGATTCTAAAATAAAGCCCAAATACTGACATGATTGGCTTGGCTTAAGGTGACTCTTTTCAAAATTGATGACAAACCCTAAATCTTGTAAAAGATTCACTGCAAATCTTACATTTTCCTCACATTTTCTTTTTGATTTATTAAAATACAGGCTGTCATCTAAATAACTTGTCATAATAATGTTATTGTTTCTAAGGTAAGTAGCAACTGGTTTTAGTAATTTTGTAAAAACAAATGGTGCTGTGCATAGACCATAAGGTAGAGCATTAAATTCAAATAACTTGCCATCAAAAGTAAACCTTAAATATTTTTTATAATTATCTGCTATAGGTACCAAAAAATAGGCTTCTTTTAAATCAATAGAGGCCATAAAGCAATCTTTTGATATAAGTTTGCAAGCTGTTCTAATATCTTCCAATTTGAAGTGTTCTGTGTCTATAAAAGTATTGAGTTTTTTCAAATTTAATATAAATCTATATGAGCCATTTGGTTTGGGAACTAAAAATATTGGAGATGTAAATTGGTTTGCACAGGAATAACACTTTGAGACTGTGCCTAAAGTAATAAGTTTATCAATTTCTAGTTTAATTAATTCTTTTCTTTTCTGTTGTCTTAATCAGGGAGCCTGTTTTTTGGACAGCCTGCGCAGCCCTTATCTTTTCATTACAGTCTGTCCCAAATAATGTGTCATCTGGTGTTGCTGTCCGTACAGCATCTTGTACCACCTTGTTGACACCAGCCAAAGCAAAAAATCTTCTTGAAGAAGAGTCCTGATAGTGAATTTCAGCAGCTAATTTTGCTGCATCGCTCATTTCTTCAACAAGGACTTTACTGTTAATATTACCTAACAGTACCTTGCTTAATGACTTCCCTAGACAAGTCATAAGTTTTCCTGTTAGGTTTTGTCTATACCTGATCCTTTTATCCCTTTTGAGGGTTGGCTCCGAGAGTGATGCTGATATCTCCGCATTCATTAAAGGAGCCACTGCCCTTGGGAAATTGATAGGCGTAGGATATTTTTTCATGATGGCCTCTCGAGATTCTTTGCCAAGTCCTGTCTGTAATATCTTTGTCCAACGGAGTGCTAGTTCTGGTCGAATAGCTTCTCCGACTTCTGTTATGTCTTCGCCTTCAGTTCCCAGGGCTTGTAAGAGTTCTTCAGGTAGATTGTCCTCTGAAAAGATGAACATAAAAGATATAGACATGTCTATCCGCTTAGTGATAGCGCTAAGTCAATAGTATTCCAGTGTGGAAAAAGAAATTTGGCATTGTCTACCCGCAATGTGATAGCGCTTGCCAAGTATTTTGTGATATTTGACACAGTGTCCACCCGCACGTGGTGGCGCTTAAGTGTTTATATCATATCCCTCTATAGGGATCACCCAGGCGTTTGAAGAAGTAACATTGTAGGTTTACATTGTTCAATAAAATATGGGTATCATAAGTAATTTTGTGTTTCACAGACCTGTATTAAGTTCTTTTTCCATATCCGTTTGAGCAGGTGTCTTTATTATAGGTGACAACGGTGCTTCAGTCGGTTGAGTAACTGGAGGCCGCGACGGCGGCGGTGAACATAGCGGTGGTGAACATGGCAGCGGTGTACATGGCGGCGATGAGACTTCTGAATCTGAATCCACTTCGACTGGTATCTTTTTCAGTTTCTTTTCTAATCTTCTAATCTTTTTCTTGATGTATTCTTGGTCTTTATTCTTGCGTTTACCCATTTCTTGAAAGTTACAGTTAGTTCCGTCCGTATGATCGGAGACAGGAGAATGAGTAGGTAATTCACGGAAGCGCGAAAAACCGTTAGCGGAAATTTTTAGAAATATTTGAACTGAACGACGAGATGTTTTCATTTGAGTGAGTTATAGTCAGTGACAACCGGAAATAGTCATCTGACATAAAGGGAAGACGAACGAACCAAATTTTATTGTATATTGCTATTTTTAGGTTATAACCTATAATATTAGGAATTCTTCGTAGAATTCGTAAATAACATTAACTCTTACCTTATTGATGTTTCGATATAATGATCGTTCTTCATAATTTCAGTAATTACATACCTATTTCCTTTGTAAACAAAACTAAAATTCGACAAAACTCACGCCGGCACCTGAGATCACTGCAATTATTATTATCAATAAATAATGGACTACGCACGTCATGGATCATGGATATAATCATGGTAATCAATTTTAACATAACTTTGTACATTATTATCTAAGAAAATTAAATAATATTTGTATTTTGTTGAGAGAACGTAGTGACAGCGCTAAGCACAAAAACACGTAATGACAGTACAGTGTTGCCTAATGAGAGAACAGTTTTTTGTTTTTTTTTAATAGCTTTGAAATAATTGTGACGGCGCTGGTACAATCCCGCGCTACTACTTGTAAATATGTCTCGGAGAAGGAGTAAGTATAATTGAATTTGACAGTCACGTCGCGACCGACGTGGTACTTGTTTGCTCTACCCCGTGAATTTTATTAGAGACAGAGGCGCGCGGGGGGGGCAGCCTTGACGTGTTTTGTATGGAATTTTAAACTTTTTGTATAGAAAATATTATGATTAAATATTACCTATGAGTAGGGGCATATGGGTTTACGGGTGGCAGAGGGGGTCGAAATTTCCATTATTTTTGCGCTAGGACGCACCGTTTTCGAGATATAAGATATATTATAAATAAAAAAAAGATACAGTTTTTGCAGCTGAAGTGTGTGAAGTGTGTGTTCATGCCAACTAATTTTATTCCACTCCTTTTTAATCGCGTTTAAAAATAGACTGATTTAGTTGGATAATCTAAATTTTTAGGTGAAAAACTTCAAATTCAGAATAGCATAATTGCCATTTTCACTAAGCTAATAACTCAGTGCAATCTTAGTGCTGTCAAACTAAAATATAGTTAAGTTGTGTCACCTTAGTCTATTTCAGAATGGGAAATGCTCGTTTGACAGGACTAAACAAATTTTAGTGATTAAAAAAAAAAATAACTTTAGAAACTTTAAGAGGTGCTTTAGACCATCAAACTGAATAACTTTTACTTTAACTTTGAAATCGCGAAAAAAAAAAACAGCTGTCCCATACAGTTTAGAACAGTAGGTATTAGATTTTTTTTTTCGCGATATCAATGTATGTCCCAAAGTAAAAGTTATTCAGTTCGATGGTCTAAAACACCTCTTAAAGTTTCTAAAGTAAATTTTTTAACACCTTATATAGGTACACCTCTGCCTAACCCTTCGGGGAATACAGTCGTGATGTTATGTTATATTTTACATTTACATTTTTTTAGTTTATATTGTAAATTGTTAATTTGTCTGTAATTGTCAATGTAAAAAAGTATTAATAATTGTACATCAAAGAACAACTCAACAATAAAGCGCCTACGCGCACAATCGATTTGGACTCTCTGCAGCAAGCTCGTCTATAAACGCACACTAATACAATAAGTTCATAAATATTCGCACTAACACATACGTATGCGCATACTCGGTCGATAGCCGGAGCGGACCAGCGAGCGACACAGCCATCCCGTCTCAATGCTCACAGACGACTGCCGCCCGCGTCCCGCGCAGAGCCTCTCTGAACCTCTATCTCTAAATGGGGACATTTTGTTTAACAAATATTGATTGATTTACAAATGCAGTTTCAAAGAACATCCGACTTCGTTGGCATACCTATACCGACCGCCATTATGAAAAAAACTGGTTTTGGCGGCCAGTGATGAAACAAGTGTCAATCGATAGAGTAAGTGATTGCAAACAAAAAATATTTAGTGATGAATATCGTAAGTGATATACTTCCTGAGATATTTGAGTTAAAACATGAGAAAAAAAATAAAACAGTAATATTTTTTTTAAATATCTCAGGAAGTATATCACTTACGATATTCATCACTAAATATTTTTTGTTTGCAATCACTTACTCTATCGATTGACACTTGTTTCATCACTGGCCGCCAAAACCAGTTTTTTTCCAAATGGCGGACGGTTAGGTATGCCAGGTCCCATACAAAAATGTCGGAACCCCTTTGTAGTACCTTTAATCAACAATTTTTCAGTGTAATTATTTTTCCAAATTTGGAATTTGGCCCTTAAGTACATGACTACTACGTATCAGGCCGAATGAGGGAGGCATACTGGCGAGAACCTAGCGACAGACAACAACAAACCATGTTATTGTTCGCGCTACACGTACTACATGTTTGTTGTGAGCACAGTTTGACACGAGAACAATAAACAAGCTGCGCGCTGGGCGCCGAGGAACCTCGCACGTCTGTAAACTTCATACATAATATATTATAACAGATTAAGAGACAGCCCGTTTAGTATAAGTACTTTAGTTATATTCATAGTGTGATGTCGTACGCCATTCTATTGTGGGGTCATGCCGACATTTAGCTAATTTATGTTTTCCAAAAAAAAACAGATACCCTTAAAGATAAATTCAAAGTGATTAATATAATGACTGTGCGTTATTATTCTAAGGACTGTGCCTTCTCAGTACATATACAGGGTGACAGGGACATCGACGCGAAAACTGATAAGTAGGGTGGTTGCGCCGGTTAGCGACCGATTAGTTGAGTTGCTAACTTTAGACGAATCAAAATATACGCCATTTACAAGCAGAATAGTTGGCGACTATGTAAATAGGTCCTAAATATAGTCTAGTTGTGATACAAAATATAAAATATCGCGCTTCCATTAATAAATTATGAAATATTATGGGAAAAGTGCAAAAATAGCCGAAATGCTAGATAACGACCACTTTATTCAGTTGACGACCACTAGTATGCTAGATTACGACCACTATTAAAAAACATAAAAATAAAGTAATAAAACAACTTTTATGGATAAAAAACATGTTTTATTATTCACTTTAAATCAAACATAATTAAATATAAAATAACCATCAACACAAATACTATTTAACATCTGATTTAACGTTTTTATTAAATTAATAAAATAAATCTTTTTCGTTTCCCGTTCTATCCTGGTTCAAATTTAGATTTGGGAAAAAACTACTTTTACATAAACTAAATCAAATAATCACATGTGATCGATATTTTAGTTTGCGGCTATCGTTCTATTCGTCCTAAATCTTGGTGGTCGCAAACTACTACATTGTAATTTTCGAACTACATCACTTAGCGACCACCATATTTGTGGATGAATTAAACAAGTTAAATCAAGAAAACATGTGGTCGTTTACTGAAGAATTGCATGTTTAGGCTTTTACAACGCCAAACCCTAAATTGTGTAACCATAAATAAAACTTTGAGAACATAATAAGCAAAACAAAATAAAACTGTGCGAGTCAGAATACGACCACCTGGTCGCTTTCTAACGCATTATTAAAATATGCGTTTCAGTAAGCGACCACTGGGTTTTAGTTTAATAAAAGGTAAAAAATTACTTAAATACAATTAAACAATTGAAATCATTACATAATTGAAGTACCCATGCTTCTAATTTGAGTAAAAAACTTTAAATAAGTTACAAAACTTACCTTCGAACGCCGCGCGCCCCGCTAATTTTTTGCTCTAGGGCAGCTCATCCACAAACCACTGAGTCAACGCGTGAATTGAATGTCGTTTTTCTTTGCTTTGGGTCAAGCGGTTGGTATAAAATTTTGTAAATTCTTATTACGTAACTATTCAAATAATATTTAAAGCATTCTATTTATTTTTATTTTCTAAAGACAGGTTATTATCTTTAATTAAAGAAACCTAGTGAGCCAAGTGGTCGCTTACCAGAAGTGGTCGAGAAACCGGCGCAATGACCCTACTATGGATTCAGTACATGATTCTGAACCACCCTGGGTTAAAACTTTTCGTCGGTTATTAAAAAAAAAAACTGTAGGTAGTTTCATAGAAAAGTGCAATACCTACACGGTCAAAATGTATGGAACAGCTGATTTTTTTTTTTAAATAACTGCTATATCAATAAATAATCATTGTGCGACGCTCTAATCGAACTATCACTACTATATCTGGATTATTGGCAACAATAGTCCTACTCCAAGTCCAAGTCTACATCGGGCCCATGCAAGGCCCGGTAAACGCGCCCGTGAAGCTCTTTGCTCTGCCCTTTGATTATAATATATGCAAAGTGTTGCGCTGCAATCATGTCATGTCATAACAAAAAGAACAGGCCAGATTTGAAGCGCTTGTGTGCGTGTTATGCACACAAGTAAGTGTATCTTCTACTGTCTATCAAGCGCGCGCATCACTCTGGTGAGATACTGAGTGATACTCCAGCGTTTGAATATTTCCCATAAAAGGAGGAAAAAAAAAATGTTTTGATTCTGAGATAATTTTATTATTTATTAGATTTAGATTTGATCCCATTGTAAAAATTGTTTATAATGATGAGTACAATGACTAAGGGTTCATTGTACTCTTCATTATGAACAACTTTTACTATGGGACCAAATCTAAAATCGAGAAAATAAAATCTGTCAGCAGAAAATAAAATCTGCTGACCCCTTAAGGAATTTCGTGTATGAATAGATAGACCTTATATATTTTAACAAGTCAATAAACTGAAGAACCATTCTTACTCTTGGATTATTAATATTTCGATTGGATTGGAAACAAACATTGTTATAATTATGCTATGTTCAGCAGGAAGCTTAGTGACCTTCTCTTTGAATTGGTTTTTTAAACAGTTTTCGTTTAGATGTTACATCCCGGTTGATATTACCCAATTTTGTCTTATAGTAATATCTTAAATCCAAATATTTTTCCACAACCACTCTTATCAAATTAACTTGATGTACGAGTAGAAGACCGCAGACGTGATCAGTTTTCACTTCAAAATAATGAGTATCTCCAACAAATTGCTTCATTACAGTGGATACTATTTTTGCATAATTTATGGGCGTCATTATGAAATCTTGTTTAATAAACTTCCTTATAACATTTTCAGCAGTCTCACATACAGAATATACACCATGAGAAGCGTAAATAAGTCCACCTTCATCTCGCAAATTAACCAATTTGTGGTATTGCAACGGTTCATTTGACATGAGACTTTCAATGCAAGCGACACATTTTACCTGGTTACGTAAACATCTAACAACAAAACCTGCTATATATCCAACAATTTGTTGTGTGTATTCAGATAATTGCAAAACAGCTTTCAATAAAAAAAAAACCGCATTCTAATCGGTTCACCCGTTGAAGTGCTACGATGCCATAGACAGACACACATAGCGGTCAAACTTATAACACCCCTCTTTTTGCGTCGGGGGTTAAAAATATATAATATAATATTATATGTATGACCAGTTAAATGGTGGCTTGAAATCTCGAAATATACTTTTTGGATCATGATTAAACATTTTTTTAAATTAGACTAGCTGCCCACCCCGGCTTCGCACGGGTAAGTACGGCAGTAAGTACTTATCTACGGCGCACCTACCTACTCTGCCCTACCTACCTACCCTACACTGCCCGACCTACCTCTACCAACCCTACCTACCTATCTACCCTACACTGCCCGACCTACATACCTACCTACCTTCCCCTATCTTCTTATCTACCTACCCTGCCCTACTGACCTACCTTACCTACCTACCCTACCTACCTACCTTACCTACCTACCCTACATACCTACCTACCTACCTTACACCCTACCTTCACCTACCTATCCTAAGATCCTTCTCCTTACAATAACGAAAAAAGAATTAGTGAAATCGGTCCAGCCGTTCACGCGTTCAAATAGGGATTCATTTTAGGCCCTAAACTTTAGTGAGTGAGAGAGAGAAAACTTATTGTGAGAGAACGACAGGAGACCGGCTTCGTTCTCATCCTTACTCTGTGCTGTTTACGGGATGAGAAGTGACACCGGTAGACGCCTGACGGGAATAACTGATCGAGTGGTAACTGATTCGACCGCCAAGAGTAGAAAATGATTAAACTTATATTAAAAAAATAGGGGTTGGTGGTAGAAGGGTGAAAATTTAGGGTTATATGTATTTTTTAATGCCAAATCATAAAAAAATTACAATAAAAAAAAAAAAACAAAGAAAAAAAAACTTGGGGTGGACTACCCTTATCACTTAGGGGTACGAAAAATAGTTTACATCCTATTCTCATACCTACCTAATATACACAAAAAAATTCATAAAAATCGGTCAAGCCGTTTCGGAGGAGTTTGGCAACAAACACCGTGACACGAGAATTTTATATATTAGATAACGCTCACATGTGGGAAATTTTACATTCAATTAACAGGCAACCTTGTAAACATTGCGTCAAAATGGCGTTACATATTTGAATAAAATTACACTTTAAAAATTTAATTGTTTCTTTACAATATAGTTACTTATTTAAAGTTTACTTACCGATGATAGGTAACTTTTTTAGTTGTTTTCAGTCGTCCTTTGTAATTCCTGCTCAGATTTAAAGCGCAAATCGTCATTTTTAGATGCCACTGAACTCGTGTTTACCGTACAATGACAGTGTCGCCACTGAGCGGGCGGGACGAGCCTATTAGCCAACAGTTAGCTGATATTTTTTTTGAAGTTTAGACGCTCGAACTCTCTATCTAGAGTTCTAGACGTCATGTATATATAATCAAAGGCTCTGCCATACCTCCCTGCGGTCATTAGTATCTAATAATGTAGGTTTGCGCCAGTTCTCGTTGGCCAAGGATAGCGGGGTGAGACCCTTGTTCACTGAGATTACATCTCGGTGCATCCCGACGTCGGCCTCTAGGAAGTATTCCCTGAGACTGCATACCTCACGGTTGTGCAGGGTCTTAGCATTTAAGAAGCCTCGACCTCCGCACTTCCGCGAGATATACAGTCTCATCACCGATGAGCGTGGGTGATGCATCCGATTTGCGGTCAGCAGTGTGCGGACCCTCCTATCCAGGGAGTCATTTATTATTTACTAGCTTTTGCCCGCGACTTCGCCCGCGTAGATGTCGGAAATTATCCCACGGGAACGTACTACCTAGATAAAAAGTATATTCTATGTGTTAATCCAGGTTATAAACTATCAGTGTGCCACATCCAAATCCGTTTGGATGAAATTTGGCACAGTGATAGTTTCGGTCGTTTAGCCGTTTTTGCGTGATTGAGTAACAAACATACAAACTTTCACATTTATAATATTAGTAGGATTATTTGTTAGTCCTACACCGAGGCTCAAGAAAATAGACGAGTCGTTTAGATGTCTGGAAGTGATCAAACCTGCGCGCGAGACGGTTCGTGATGACTTGAAAACAGCTTGTAGACATGGCTCAGAACTGTGATGGGCCTATAATTCTTAAGCAGGGCATGTCGCCCTTTTTAGGGTTCCGTAGTCCACAAGGAACCCTTATAGTTTCACCGTGTCCGTCCGTCTGTCTGTCCGTTGATCCGTTTGCGAAATATTAAGCTTTAAAGTGCATAACCGATGAAAAAAAAAGGAGGAGGTGTTCAAGTCGACACGTATAATATATGTATTTTGTTTTATGTATGTCCACGCATAACTTTTTACTGAGTAGTCCGATTTGAACGATTCTTTTTTTATTAGAGAGGGTATATCTCGAAATTGGTACCATGTCAAATTGAAAGCTAAAATCCTCCCCAAGGGTAAAAAAATGGGGTTGATAAATTTTTTACCTACTGAATTTTCAACTGTGAACCGTTTCTGTTGTAATTTTGCACACATACATATGTAGTTCTGATGACAAAAGCACATAATAAAAACCTAGAGTAGATCTGATGATGGAAGACAGTCGCGAGAGCTCCTCCGCAGTTTACAGCAGCTATGTACATCGTGTTTGGGTTTATTTCAATCATCTTGATCAGAACTTTACCCCAAGTATGGGTATGACTGTCATGGACGATCAGAGACAAACAATAAATGGTAACTCAAAAGCAAACAATAAAACCGTTGTTTGCAAAAAATTAAACCGACGAAAAAAATACAGAAAAGCAATAACAAATTTTGAGGCGGCGCCAAACACGCACACTATTGTTTGGCGCCGCCTCAAAAAACTCATGGCAGTAGTACCTATGTATAACGAAATTAAAAGGAAAACTATCACAGGTAAGTAGGGTCTACAAGTTAACGAGTATACATTCCGTAGGGAAGAAAATAATTATGTTTCAACTTAATTCATCCCAACCACGGAACCTTTCATCGTGCGTGGACCGACACGCACTTGGCAGGTTTTTAAGAAGAGTATAACAATAATAACAGCCGAAAAACTATCTAAATACACCGAACTGAGAGTCGAAATAACCCGACTTTAGCATCTATAAAAAGTCACAATCGTCCCCATAGTGCCATCTGCAACAGGAGTAATACCTAAACAGCTTCATCAGTCCCTTGGGTCCCTCAGCCTGCCACTGAACACCTCCCACCTGCTGCAGAAGGCAGTGACTCTCAATACATGTAGGCTGGTACGAAAATTCTTCCAGTGTGAGTTGAACGACTTGCACCATTGCACATTGCAATAAGCCTGATAGACCGATTAGCGCGGCGCGCAATGATAGTCGATGGTACTATTCCGCATGACGGGAACCTCGTGAAAGCTGAGAAAGAGAAACAAATAAAATATCTCGACTTAGTACACGAGGTTGTCGACATTTGGAATATGAGCTCGGCTATCATTGTGCCGATTGTCGTAACGGCCAACGGCCTGATGGCCGAAAGCCTCGACCAACATCTCTCGAGGCTCTCGTTAGGCGGTTGGATCAAGGACCTGATTCAGAAGGCAGTACTCCTCGATACGGGTCGCATTGTGAGGAGGTTCCTGAAACTGCAGCCCTAACCACCGATAGCTTGGACCCTGCTCCCAACACCGACGGACCACAATTTTTTTTTCTATTTTAAAATGTTTTTTTTTATTCTTTTTATATGAAGAAATATTTAAAAATGTAAATGAATAAGAATCAAATGAATAAACGACATAATAATATAAGATGTTATTTTCTCAACACAAGTTATAAACTTAATGCTAGTATTTGACAATAGTGCACGATCACGGAGCTAACTTTGTGAGAGACTGGTGCCTGAGGTAGGTTTATGAAAAACCTGTATTACAGGCCACCAAACCATACCTGAGGAGTTTTACCCTCGAGTCTGACGGAATCGAGCAGCTTCTGCAGGGCCTAAAGAAAGGGTTTTCCACCGGCCTTCCCAAATTGGGAGAATGATGATGATGATGACTTACAAACTACCTACTAAGTAAGCGGAACTAGAGCCACTCGTGTGGTACCATGTTGTTTTTTAAGCCTTAAAAATGGGGCCGGGGACCCAACCCAAGGAATGCATGTGTCCGTACACTTTGCATGATGATGAGGGCAGAACAAATTCAAGTACAACAACATGTAAGTCTTGTATATGGCACAGTGGCACAATGGCTCTACGTCTGATCGTATACGAGCACCGAGTCGCATGCGCCGGGCCAGCGAGTGTCGGCGACGGAAGATCTGCGACACTCGCGAGTACTTACACTATCATTGTTCAGTTGATATCAATTCGACGAGTGTACCTACTAGCCACACGCTCGCACCAGAGCTGCGTGCGCCTGCTTGCGCGGAAGTGGGACATTTAGTACTTAGAGTCAGTACATCACTGTCCCACTTGATGAGTCAGAGCGCGCCAGTCGGTGTCACGCGTCGTACAGATATGGGTTTACACGGTCATTAACGAGCATCTGCACATTTAATGAGATCATTGTAATAGTAGGTAGTCGGCGCGGCGCGCGGCGTGGTCAGGTCAGCACCAAACGTAAACAAGCCGCAGAAGGTCACTGGTGGAAGGTGTTCGGAACAATGCGCTATAAAGCCAGACGCGATCTTTAGGACAAATGTGGCGGAGGCGGACAGTGAGGCGCACGGTCATTCCTGACGAGGCGCGGGCGCGCGGGCGGCAGGGCAGCCGGCGCTGCGCCTGCCAGCGAGGCGCGCGCCGGACGTGCCTCATTTGTTAAGTGTCCTGTAATCAACATCTCCACATCGCCGTCGCCAAGGACATGGCCGGTGAAACTCACGACAGCTCCAAACGGAGCCCACATCGATCGGATCATGCTGGTTCAAAGTCATCCTGTAGCTAACTACATATTAAATGACGCAACTCTTGTGTACGGTCCTGGCTAGGCTGGCTGGCTCTAGTCATTTAATATTGATAGATTATCTTATTGAGCGAACCTATACGTCGCGCGTCGTGGCCAGATCTTAGAATCGATCATTTCATGAAATGAACATCAACCGCTGGTCACATCATGATGTGGTCTGGCCAGATCATTGAATACTCAACGTTTGACGATATATTTAAACACACGACTACTTCATGATGTGGCCAATCATTAGTGATCCTGATTATATATCGTAGAATAGTTAGATTATCCACCGGTAGGTAGAGGCACAGATATAAGAAAGGATATAATTATATTTCTATGGGTAGGTAGAGGCGCTGATATCGCTTTCTTTTTGTTGTGCATCATGGCGGCGGCAAATAACCGTCATATAGCAAATCGAACAAAGTCGCAAACAAACGTCGATTGACTTCTATTGGGTTTCCATAGTTTCAGTGATGTCATTCGGCGGTTAATTACGGTCGCTTTGTGGCGGCCGCCGCTGCCTTAAGATAAGATAGAAGCTGTAATAAGATGCACTAGCTTGCTAGTGTATCTAAAAATTTTAATGCCATAATTATGTATATACAGACACATTCGTAAAATATAAATATCATATACATAATACATACAAATACATAAATACAAATGAATAAAATTGAAATAGTTTCTGCCTACCGCCATGGGAAGAAGGCGCCTAATTCTCCCCACGGCGGAAGGCAGACACTACAGAACGCCTCGTGCTACGATCCTAACATAACATACTCCTTTTGCCTTGTTATCAAATACAATATCATCGAAAATATTATAAATAAAAAATAAAAAAACATCTGTGACGCGAGTTCTAATTGTTCTTCTAAATAATACATCTATGGTTAGTAAGTAATGTTAAAATAACTGCTTTTTACTAAATGCATTTAATAAGCATGAAAATGTCCATTTATAACAAAAAAACTTTCTTTTTTTTGTCTATCTGTTTGTCTGTGTATTTGGAATCTAAGGAGTAACTTAGCCTACATTTATTTAAGAAAAAGAATTATGTCGAGCGAAGCCACGGGCAGCAGCTAGTTAATACATGATATAACCATGACGGCACCAACCGGCTCTTACACAGAGCGCAGCTCAGAGCACCACCGCGCACCGGTACGAGTCTACCAGTACGAGTGCGGAGTGCACCAGTACGAGTGCGGAGTGCACAGAGCGCAGCTCAGAGCACCACCGCGCACCGGTACGAATCTACCAGTACGAGTGCGGAGTGCACCAGTACGAGTGCGGAGTGCACAGAGCGCAGCTCAGAGCACCACCGCGCACCGGTACGAGTCTACCAGTACGAGTGCGGAGTGCGCCAGTACGAGTGCGGAGTGCACAGAGCGCAGCTCAGAGCACCTCCGCGCATCGGTAATTCGGTACGAGTATACCAGTACGAGTGCGGAGTGCACAGAGCGCAGCTCAGAGCACCTCCACGCATCGGTACGAGTCTACCAGTACGAGTGCGGAGTGCACCAGTACGAGTGCGGAGTGCACAGAGCGCAGCTCAGAGCACCACCGCGCACCGGTACGAGTCTACCAGTACGAGTGCGGAGTGCGCCAGTACGAGTGCGGAGTGCACAGAGCGCAGCTCAGAGCACCACCGCGCACTGGTACGAGTCTACCAGTACGAGTGCGGAGTGCACCAGTACGAGTGCGGAGTGCACAGAGCGCAGCTCAGAGCACCACCGCGCACCGGTACGAGTATACCAGTACGAGTGCGGAGTGCACCAGTACGAGTGAGGAGTGCACAGTACCACATGGGCAAAAGACGGGAGTTTATGTATGTCTGTTAATATACTAAGTTATGTATGTATTATATACCAGTAAATACTCATATCTAAGTTTATGTATGTATATCTGTTAATACTCATATCTAAGTTTATGTATATCTGTTAATATACTCATATCTAAGAACACTATTGACGAACACACTCTTTCATAATTATGTAACGATACAATCCGTGCGCCTGTGTCTATTTTTATAAACATTGTAACGGACCGGCACACTTATTCTAAATGTGTATGTTCGCATGTTTGAGGACGATCCGTGTCTCGTTACGTGAAGGTCTTCACTATGTCGTAAGCTTTGATTGCTGAGTGGGAGCTCTTAGTTTTCACGAGCTTATACCCGTTGCCGGCAACTGTTGCCGGATTTACCGTGGATGTATGTGTATGCTCAGCGATAAGATGAGTGTTTAACTCAATATTCTGCGTCTGTCGGGCCCACGGGCAGTCCCTCCTCTTCAGTCGTGTTCGAAACTTCGTACGGTTTGATTTGCGTGACCGTTCGTCTGCCAAGGGCGGCTGCTCGGCTTCACCCTCACTCTTTATGGGCTCTTTTGGACGCAGACGTCGCGTTTACGACAATAGAATGGACACTCACGGTGGACAGTGTAATGTGCGAGCAAAACGAGCTCTCTCAGCGCGTTGACGCAAGTGTCGCAGAGGATCTGACCCGGGACGACACAGCGGCCACGGACGTCTCATGTCAGCGCGCGAGCATGGAGCCGCGATCAACGGTTGCGGCTAGCAGGCAACACCTTCTAAACTTTTGTAGCATAATATTTACTTATTACGTTTTGTCTCATCAGACCTAATATCATTTCAGCAAGGAAATGACACACAATCAGTCCCGACAGTCGTCGTATCATGAGTCTCGTCCCGATAGCCGCACTGTCGACTGTCGCGATATATTTGGCAAACGAACGCGAATACAAATAACGCTGGTTGAGGGCCAAGCGGCCGTAAAATATAACAAGCGGCATAACACGCGTACCGCGACTATATCGTCGCCGCGTCGTGTACTACTCGCGCCAGTGCCGAGCAGTGCAAGTCCCCGCTCCCCGTGTATCTACAGACAGTACGATCATGAATGAGCCCACACTACGCCGACTATGCGCGTCACTACTACGACTTTACACTTGTGCACATGTGTTTATGATAATCGATACTTATTCGAAGATAGCATTGATGATCGGTAGGAACCATCACTGTGATGAGGTAGAGTGCTCGTTTCAGGAGAGAGTCGTACGGCAAGTCGGCAGTCGGCAGTATAGTGAGCGCGGCGTAGGGCGGCGGCACGGCTCGCGCGGTACCAGCGACTGCGACGTACAGCTGTCTGACATCCGGCACCGCGTCTCATATCCCGAAGCCTAGTGCACTCTGCACCAGCGACGTGCCACAGAATGCGTCAGGCAACGTCAAGGGCTCCGGGCATCTCTCGATGTTATTTGGAGCGGCCGCGGAATACATTCTACCAGATTATTAGTGTCCGACCGAAACAGGGATTTCTACCGAAACCGAAACCGAAAACGAATCTTCGGTGTCCTCCTGTTTCCTCACGATGTTTTTCTTCACCGTTTTGAGAGCAGTGGTGATGAAATTAACAATAAATTTTATATAACAATAAGTACAACATGTACATGTTAACTACTTCTTGGAACAAAAATTTGTGAGTAACAAAAAGCTAATTGCGGGTGAAATGAGCCACAAATTGACCCGAAATCAGCCGAACGACGTGTGATAATTCACGAAAGCAGAGTTTCGGTGCTGCCGAAGGTTCGGCAGATTTTATGCCGAAACCGAAACTGATGCCGAAACTAGATTTTTCTGCCGAAACTTGCCGAAACCGAAACCAAAACCGAACCTTCGGTCGGTCACTACAGATTATATTATACAATTTATATTTAAAAATTATTAGGGCTCCTGCGTAGGCCATCTAATTTATAGTAGCGGCAGGTACCTACTTACTAGCATACTTTCGTCACAGATTCAATGAATATCCTTATTTTATGGAAATTGAAAAATCTTTGTTTTCGGTTCCAGCGAAGAGCTCTGAGTTTGTTTCATTTCGACACAGAGTTGTTACCGGCCAAACCCGATTTTAGGATGAACTAGTTTCGCCTAGGCCAAACCATTTCTCCCTACACGCGATAGGACAAACCAGTATACCCTAGGCCAAACTCGTTCATCCTGTTACCGATAGGACAAACCAGTTTAGCCTAGGTCGAATCGGCTTAGCCTAGTTAGAATTTACATGCTTTAGGATAAACTGGTACGTCCTAGTCTAAACTTATTTTTTCCTAGGCGGAGCGCATGTCGCTGCCTGTACGAACGGGGAATCCTCGAATCATCTCTGGCTAGCCCCTCGACCCCTTCAACCCCTCCTTGCTTGCCCTGTTCGTTGATTTGAATGGTATTTTGCATTGACGAGTGCGCATGCTAACTTGCTGGTTGCGATTAAAAGTTTGTATTATAATCCTAATATAATTATGTTAATATTTTTTTTTTGCTGTGTATTTTCTGGTGTACAATAAAGTATATTTAAATAAATAAATTATTGTGAGGCGTTTTATGATGGATGAGCCTTCGTGCAGTAGTCAAGCCAATCAAAGCTGTGGAGAGAAAAGTTTTTGGAGGGTAATTTGTAGAGTGAAAACAAAAAGTCTTCTCATTATAATTTTATAATGGCTTATAGTGACGAATATGCGGATTTGATTAAACAAATATGCGACGCGGAGAAGTTGGAAAAAAGAACATCATTACAAACAACCGAATTGATAACCTCCTCCTTTTTGGGAAGTCGGTTAAAAAGAAGACAAACGATTTGCTGTTTTGAAAATTGGTGATGTCGACAGTTAGTCGACAGGGCGAGCCAGAGGGGTTGATGAGCGCGAGGGGCGAGCCAGAGGTGATTCGGGGATTCCCCGTTTGCATTGGCAGCAACATGCGTTCCGACTAGGCAAAATTAGTTCAGACTAATTAGTACATACCTACCAGTTTATCCTAAAGCATATAAATTCTAACTAGGATAAATCGATTCGACCTAGGCTAAACTGGTTTGTCCTATCGGTAACAGGATGAACGAGTTTGTCCTAGGGTATACTGGTTTGTCCTATCGCGTGTAGGGAGAAATGGTTTGGCCTAGGCGAAACTAGTTCATCCTAAAATCGGGTTTGGCCGGTAACATATACACAAATTATAGGTGTACATAACATGTACCTAAGGAATAAAAACATTGGACAGGAAGCAGTGCTTATAATCAAAAAGTAACATTTAGTATTTTTAACAAAGCTTCACCAAATAAAATACAACAGAATACAAATTAATTATGAGGATGAACACAACATAACACACATACCTAATTCAAATTCAAATAGTTTGGAAAATCCAAAAGTGCACGCCTGATACATAACACTCATTCATAAACGAAAAAGAATTTCAAAACATAGTTTTTAACAAAAATGTACAATTTATAACTTTTCATGAAGTCTTAATGTCAAAGACTGACAAAGATATTTACTTGGCGGTTGCTAGGCAACATCAAGTCAAAGGTTGGAAATATTTAGATAAAGATATTATATTTTAGTTAGTATTTTATTAATTATAATTAAACTACTTTGAATAAAAGAGCCAATTTCAATAGGGTTCCTTCTACGGCTGAAACAAATGTATAAAAAAAATTGACTCAATTAATTGATTTTATCGCAAGCTACAATGTTTTCAGGGTTCATAAATTGACGGACAGGAATTTTTTTTCAACTATTTTGATGCTTTTCCATTTCTGCTGCATTAAATCAATTGTTAAAAAGTACTGTATTAATCTCCATTTAATCATCTATACAATGGTATATAAATTAAGCAGGTTCTGTGTACTAGCAGGAGTGTAACAATAAAAACAGAACAGAAATGGGGCAAAAAAAATTTTTCGATCGTAGAGTACACTCTAAGGCTGCCTGTCCACTGGAGCGGAGAGGAGTAAAGAGGAGCGGAGATGTGCCAATATTAACCAATAGAATCTTGACTCAGGATCACTAATCTAAACTCAGGGGCGCAGTCAAAATTCTATTGGTTAATATTGGCACATCTCCGCTCCTCTTTTCTCCTCTCCGCTCCAGTGGACAGGCAGCCTAATGCTTCGCATTAAGAGTCGTGCAATACATAATTCTACTTTAAGATACAATAGTGCCGATTCTCGTGTCACAAATAAAATTTTGTTTATTCCTTTCAAACGACGATTTCCCATTTTGAAATACACTGGCCGTCAAAACTTAGCCCCACACTTTTGAAATTGCTATTGATATTAAAGTACACAAGATATTTTAAAGTTCACTGATGAGTCTCGATTCTTACTATTCACTTCCGATGGAAGGCGAACAGTTTACAAGCGCCCTGTAGGTAGGCCTAAAATGACACAAGCGACAATTTTTCTCTCTCGCTTGAGTAATTGTCGTCTATTTCTGCACTTTTCTCGTTTTCTGACAGCGCTGCCATACAAAATAGTCGACTCGTTCTGTCAAACTTGATGTTTTATCGACAAACCCTAACATGGGACTTTAGTTATCTCAATTTTTGGCAATCCAACACGAGATAATCTGCGGTTTTTCTGTCATTTAGTCGTATTTACTGGTCCTCGATTTTGACGACGAGAAGAGTAGACAAAATTATGATACAAAAAAAAACTCCAAAAATAACACGGCAGTTTCATAATTTAAAAAATAAAATTACTTAATCATAATCTTTATATTAATATTCAATATTATTAATCAACATTTATTTTATAATAAATTGTACTTATCATCTTAGTTATCATTTTATTTTACAATGAAAATACTTTTTTTTTACTACTGAGTATTTATATTGGAACCATTGAGGTATTAGTACAATAATTTTTCAATGATTGGAACGACGATTTTTGTATGGAAAATATGAAAAATGATTACCAACATGTTAAGTGTTAGGGGCCTTATAGAGGGGTCGAAATTTTTATTATTTTTGCGAAAGGTCACACTATTTTCGAGATATGAGCAAAAGAAAAAAAAAATTTGGTAATTTTTAGTCTAGTTTAGAGGCATTTGTGACAAGAGAATCGGCACCATTGAATGAATGAAACGGTATCTCAAGCCAGTGTTGCTATCATAAAAATGATATGTTTAGAATAATTTGCAACATCGGTTTCTCGTCGCGAGATATAGAAGTGTCAAAGTGCCTTTTTCGAGTTTACTCGTTGTTTACGGTCATGTTAGGGATTAGAATGACGTCAGAATTGTAGACAAATTTCGACAAAACGACAAAAACAGCGTTGTATGTTAGCCCTACTGGTGAGCGATACACTCAAGCCTAGCTTCTCAGAAAGAGTCCAATACAGTGAAGCTCAAGCTATAGGCTGGCATCACTTCAAAAGGTCGCACAGAGCTAGTGGTCGTAGAAAATGGCACCCTGACTGACAATATGCTCAAGAGATCCATAATGAGTATGCAGGGCCATATTTAGTAGGCCACACACCGCTGGGGTCGTACAACAGTACCTACATTCAGGGGGTTGGTATCAACTTGATGGCTTGGCCATCAAGAAGTCCTGATCTCAGCTGAACCAGCATGCCTGGGATGAGCTCGGGAGCCTGGTCAGAAGCCACAGACCACCTCCTATCACCCTTAGGTCCCTAAAACGTGAATTATTGAAGGATGGCAGAATATTCCCTAACATCGCCTTCGAAACCAATCTACAGTATGCTCAACCGGCTCGAAGTTGTAACCAGAGCCTGAGAAAATGTAAATAAGGCTTAAAACATGCTTAAAAATGTTGTTTGAGTTTTTTGCCAGTAAGTTAACAATGATTATTATTTGGTTTTATCTTTTTTTAAGTTAAAAACGTTAATGTAATAATAAACTATAATTTCAAAAAAGTTGATTATCTATATATATAAAAGGAGAAACTGATTCACTGACTGACATATCAACGCACAGCCGAAACTACTGGGACTAGGAACGTGAAATTTTCCACACAGCTTCCTTTAATAATGTAGGGGAGCACTAAGAAGGGGTTTTTGAAAATTCGACTTTTAAGGGGGTGAAAAGGGGGGATTTCGATTGTATGCAAAATCTTATTCCTTGAGTTAATAGACTTGAAACTTGGCACGAATACTTATCTAAGTAAATCATAAAGTTTGTCATTTTTAGTTTTTCTAAGCTACCCCCTAAACGGGGATTGGGGGGTGTCAAAGTTTGTATGAAAAAAATTTTACGCAAGGTCCGAATAACTCGAAACTCAGTATTTATACTTAAAATCGAAAATAAAGAATAATGCGTATCAAGGTTTTTCGGAAACAACCCCTAACGGGGTGAAAAGGGTTAAAATATTTTAATGACGGCTGCGATTTACTCATTTTTCGTCATGGGTGTCGTTTTCGTAGTTTTCGATAGTGCTAAAGCCGATAGTGAGGTCAAAATGTAAATCCAAGATGGCGGCTGCGAAAGTTTTCTTATTTTTCGTCATGGGAGTCGTTTTCGTAGTTTTCGATGGTGCTAAAGCCGATAATGAGGTCAAAATGTAAATCCAAGATGGCGGCTGCGAATTCTTTTTTATTTTTCGTCATTGGTGTCGTTTTCGTAGTTTTCAAGGGTGCTCAAGCCGATAGTGACGTCAAAAAGTAAATCCAAGATGGCGGCTGTGAATTTTTTTTTTTTTTTCGTCATTGGTGTCGTTTTCGAAGTTTTCAAGGGTACTGAAGCCGATAGTGACGTCAAAAAGTTAATCCAAGATGGCGGATGTGAATATTTAAAAAAAAATCGACATGGGTGTCGTTTACATAGGATTTCTAATGTGCTTAAGTAAATCGCTAAATGTAAATACAAGATGGCGGCTGCGACAAATTTGTCATTTTTCGTCATGGGTGTCGCTTTCGTAGTTTTTGAGGGTGCTAAAGCCGATAGAGAGTACTTCGTACGAATACTTATCTTAGTAATAAATGGGGATTAGGGGTGTCAAAGTTTGTATGAAAGATTTTTTATGCGAGGTCTGATTTACTTGAAACTCAGTAATTTATACTTAAAACCGAAAACAAAGAATAACGTGTATCAATATTTTTCGGAAACAACCCCTACCGGGATGAGAAGGGTTGAAATATTTTATTTGCATAGCACTGACCTTTATCAAGATACACGTAACGACATCAATTTTTTGGAATTTGCTATTCACAATTGGGCCCGATAGGTGACGCTGCAATCGAAGTTCAAGACGGTATTCTGTTCATGACACGTGCACAATTTCTGAGCAGTACCTAAACTAACCTAACAAAAAGTACTAGGGTTTCATGAATTCACGATATAGGTAGTATTTCAATTATTAAACAATCAATCTGCCTAGCCTTTTCCCAATTATGTTAGGGTCGGCTTCCCGTGTAACCGGATGCAGCTGAATACCATTATTTTACATGGAGCGACTGCCTATCTGACCTCCACAACCGAGTTACTGGGTAATACGATACCCCTTGGTAAGACTGGTTGTCAGACTTTCGGGCTTCTGACGACCCGTTACAACTGTCAAAGATCCATGAATGGCAGCCGCGACCAACGGCTTAACATGCTTTCCGAGGCATGGAGGAGTCTCGGTATGTCAAGATGGTCAACCATCCACAGACCATCCACGGCAACCGTAGCTTAATTAACCCGATGGGTCGACCCGTGCGGCTGTTATTACTTAGTTTCCAGCTCCTCTACAATTCTTCTCTCAATTTCTATCAATTCATCAATTTCTATCATTAGACATAGTGCACTATTTCTGAACAGTAACCTAACAAAAAGTACAATCATTACGTTATGCTACTAATAGGATTTGGCGATTTGGATTTAGGCGACAGATAGTTTATGACCTGGACAAAGAATACTTTTTATCCCGGTAGTACGTTTCCTTGGTTTTCCGACATCCACGCGAGCGAAGCCGCGGGAAAGAGCTAGTATGGTATAAAACGTTTGTTATTTTAAGACTCTGACTTCTATTAGTTTAGGAGAAATGGCCATGCCCAATTTTGGTGCCTTTTTTTTTTGATCGCACACTAAACGCCACCTTGTTAGATGTGGAAATCTGAAAATATAAGTTGCTTTTAATGGTCTTACACTATTTACTTCATAATACAAACTCTAATGGACTCAAGTTGAATTATATTGGCGCATAAGTAATATTTTATGTTTTTATTTTTATATTTAAGTTTTTCTTTTCCAAAACTTTTTCATAATTTATGATAAAGTTCACAATTTGTAAGTTTTGTTGATTTTTGTTAATTTTTATTAATTTGTATTACTAGGTACTTAAGTGTTTACATAAAAAATGCATGCCAGATTCACATCTAGTAGATTTCAATCAGAAAGGGTTTGAAGATTTTTGTATGGAGGGTGGCCCTAACATGATGCCGCCATTTTTTTTTTTTTCAGAATCGCGGAAAAAATCGAAAGTTATACAATGTGCATGCGCATGTGACCGCCCGTAATTTTCTGAATATTCATGAAAAAATATCGAAAATAAACTTCAAAAGGGGGGGTCTATCTACATATAACATTTATCACTAGTTTTTTTTAAATAAATACACAATTTTTTACCGAAAAAATGACTTCGATTCCGTTATTTTAATCGTAGTCAATAATTTTTTGTAAAAATTTTAATTAACCTGTTAAAATAACTCATAAACTTTTGGTCCAAATCGACCCATAAACTTTGGAGATGTGTCAAAAAACAGAAAGCAAATCTTTAAAAAATTAAAAATTGAATAACATGAAAAATGTTATAGATAGATCCCCCCTTTTGAAGTTTATTTTCGATATTTTTCATGAATATTCAGAAAATTACGGGCGGTCACATGCGCATGGGCGACATTGTATATTTAGATAGAGGACATTTATACAAACAAAAAATGTAATATGACATAATATCCTAAAGCGTCAGGTTTTGGAGTTATTCACCGAAATATAAGTCAAAAACTGAACCCTGAAACAAGGATTTTTTTGTTATTTTCCCTTCAGGTAAGTATATTGAACTATGAAAACATAATTGCATGTATAGGTAATATTTTAGTTAAGAGCGAAAGAGACAAAAATATATGTATACCTACCCTCCGCCGAATGAGGACGTGTGTTATATGGTATATGTATTATATGGTGCAGGGCATGAGCACGCATGAGCGCGACACCAAGAAACTCCTATTCAGCCTCCCGCTGCCTTCTTGGATGATATTATTTATACCGAATACGATTAAAAAATAATAATTTTAAATTAATTTTTTATCCACTAGCTGTAGTCAATTAATTCATGTGTAAATAACTTAATCAACATGAAGTAACTACAACATAAATAAATAAATTCGTTATAAAAATTGTTATGTTTATCTTTGAATATCTCAGAAACGTGACGCTTTATGATGTTATGTTAAATGAAGTTTTATGTTTGTATAAGTGTCCCCTATCCAAATATATGGCATTAATTGTGCACCTCGATTTTGAAAAAAAATCAATAGGGGGCTAATTTTAGGGCCAAAATCTTCAAACTTTTTTTTATTGGATTTGTGATTGTACATCAGTTATTTGTGAACTATAATAAAAATTAAAAAAAGCAAGGAAGGCAAAGAAAGAGATGGCGAGACATATTTACTCAACGTTGTGGACCGGATTGGATGCAAAAGGCGCGCGATAGAAGCGTGTGGAGCAATTTAAGGGAGCCCTACGCCGTAGAGGCGACTGCTACGAATAGCGATGGCAAATGCTAGTAAAAGAAAGGAAAAGGAGGAAGTAATTAATTGAGAAGAAAAGCTAACAATTTCTTTTAGAAGTATTTTAAACATACGTTCTAAATTGTAATTATAGAGCATAAATGCAACTGGAAAAAAGAGCATTTTATTTTTTATAAAATTCACACCTACACTTCGACTTCAGGTGCAAAAACAGTACTGTATCTTTTTTTTCTTTTGCTTATATCTCGAAAATGGTGAACCCTATCGCAAAAATAATGAAAATATTGACCCCCTGTATAAAACTCATGAACCCCTATCACTCAACACGTAGGTAATAACTAATAAGCCATTAAGTCATTTTTCATATTTTCCATATAAAAAGTGAAAAATTCCATATAAAACAGTCGAGGCTAACACACTGCGCGCCTTAGGCTCTAAAAAAAATCATGGGGTAGAGCAAACATGTACCACGTGGAGTCGCGACGAGATTGTCAAATTCGATTTTAGATGTGTCAAAATTATTTTTTCTCAAGCATGCTTGGAAATTCGAACATTATTTTGACAACCTTCTTTGAGATAAATTGAAATTGCTGTACTGGTCAAAAACAAGCGAGCATCAGGCCGGCAATCTTAGTATGAAAATCCTTAATTATCTGTCGTGTTTAGCGGCCAAATAAATTACTATGATAGAGTCTGGCTAACGAAAGTTGGCCCCAGAATATTGGCGGCAAAGGACGATGCGTTAAAACGTCCCCCCAAACCTTACACCGACCAACAGATTTAAAATGTATCTCAGTCCAACCATCTTGGTAAGGTGATCAATTTTTACTATGACGACATCTGTCAAAAATATGGGATATCCCAGAAAAATCATGTTTTAATGTTATTATTTTTGGCACAAAATAACATGTTGTAAACCATATCTTTGATTTTTAATCACTATTTTTACTGCTAAATAATGGCTAGTATCGTCTGTGAGCTGTTTCACTCTATGGCCTGACGGATGTTCTCGTCAATTGTTAGGTTAGGTTAGGTTAGCCTAACCTAACCTGCTGTTTTCTTTAATATTTTGTACAATTACGCAATCACAAGGATACGGTGATGCTGTTCATCTTTGAGTAGTTCCATGTAGCTACCTTGAAAATCCAAGATCAGTAAGTTGATCACTGTACTGTACTGTCACTAACCTAACCTAACCTAGGTTAGGTTAGCTTAGGTTAGGTTAGGTTTTGGCGAAAAGGCGTGTCACCTACAGGGGACGTGACGGCGGGTGTTGGCACGATATATTATGTCGTGCGGTATTCCACAGTGCTCGGTCCTGGGCCCACTTCTGTGGAACATCAATTGTCAAAACGTCCCCCCAAACCTTACACCGACCAACAGATTTAAAATGTATCTCAGTCCAACCATCTTGGTAAGGTGATCAATTTTTACTATGACGACATCTGTCAAAAATATGGGATATCCCAGAAAAATCATGTTTTAATGTTATTATTTTTGGCACAAAATAACATGTTGTAAACCATATCTTTGATTTTTAATCACTATTTTTACTGCTAAATAATGGCTAGTATCGTCTGTGAGCTGTTTCACTCTATGGCCTGACGGATATTCTCGTCAATTCTTAGGTTAGGTTAGCCTAACCTAACTCACTTTTTTCTTTTAATCTTTTGTACAATTACCCAATCACAAGAATACACAAATGCTGTTCATTATTCAGGAGTGCCATGTGACCTTCAAAATTCAAGATCAGTTTATCACTGTTAGGTTAGGTTAGGTTATGTTCACTGCGTCCATTGTCGGGAGGACACGGCGCGGCATACATTGGCAGAGTGTGCCGCGTGGGAGGAGCCGCGCCGTGCCCTCGTTCCAGAAGTTGGAGCCGACTTGTCACTGCCGGCCGTCGTTCGTTCGATGGTCGGGAGTGCCGAGTCGTGGGACGCGGTGGTTTCCTTCTGCGAGACAGTCATCTCGCTGAAGGAGGCTGCGGAAAGGGAGAGGGAGATCTCGTCCACTCACCCGGCCCGCAGCAGGCGCACCGGGCGTCGGCGGAGGGCGGATAACGCCCTCTTCCAGCCCCCCTAAATGGGTCCAGGGGCGACGGATTCGGGGACATCCGTCGCCCCCCATCACACAGGACCCGAGATGGCGGCGCGTAGTGTTCCACGCGCGCCAATCTAAGACGTAACGGGGGGAGTTTGCACACCTCACTCCCCCTACGGGACGGGGCCCGCAGAGTGCGGGCCGTCACTAGTCCGGGGCAGCGGAAGTTGCAATTTGCTCCCGCAGCCCCCCGACGCAAGTGTGCGAGGGAACACCGGGGTGGTTTTAGTCAGTAAGAGTCTGACAGACCCCTTCGCCCACCCCAGGGCGGAGGACATCCATGAGGATTTCCACACCGAGAAAAAAAAAAAAAGAAGGTAATTATGGGTAAGGTTAGGTTAGGTTAGGTTAGCCAACCAAAATGTTTTTTGTTATTACAAAAAATCCCATTGATTTTGCAATTGAACAAGACAGTAAGTTTTTTTCTGGATCCTTATAAACATATTGGCATGTATCACATGGCTGTTGGAGGGGGGGGACGGGGTCCGACCCACAATGCGGGCCACCACATGCCCGTGAGTCTCGCACCTCACTCCTGCTGCGACGTCAAAAAGGGGCGCGCTTGGAACACTACGTGCCGCCACTACGGGTCCTTCTGGAAGGGAGGCGGTGGACCTCCCCGAGTCCGCTGTCCCTATAGACCTGTTTACGGGGGCTGGTAGAGGGCGAGGTTAGGTTAGCCTAACCTAACCCACTTTTTTCTTTTAATCTTTTGTACAATTACCCAATCACAAGAATACACAAATGCTGTTCATCATTCAGGAGTGCCATGTGACCTTCAAAATTCAATATCAGTTTATCACTGTTAGGTTAGGTTAGGTTAGGTTATGTTAGGTTAGGTTAGGTAAGGATGGGTAAGGTTAGGTTAGGTTAGGTTAGCCAACCAAAATGTTTTTTGTTATTACAAAAAAATCCCATTGATTTTGCAATTGAACAAGACAGTAAGTCTTTTTCTGGATCCTTATAAACATATTGGCATGTATCACATGGCTGTTGGAGGGGGGGGACGGGGTCCATACAAAATTGGTCATGGTCCTTTAAAAAATACATGCATGACAACACTAAATACACCAGAGATACCGAACGACAACCTTGTCAAATTGACGTTCACGTTCATACAGAGTTGCTATATAAAAAGTTCGCAAATAATTCCAGGGCCAACTTTCGTTAGCCAGACTCTAACTCATATCTGTCCTGTTATTTAAAAATGGAACTAACTTTTTACTTCCACACGGCAACCAATGGAGGTAACTTATCAAAGATTTTATTTAAATTTCGAACCGGCTTAGCAAATAGAGCTGTGAAGAAACAAATGACCATATTGGCGCGTGAAAAATTTTCTTTGTTCGTCATTGATTCTGTTTATAAATAATTTACTTGGTTTGAATTTCCGCACATTGTTTGAGAAAAGTACTATACAAGCCTCCTTGGCCGCATGGGCACGCCACAATTGTGGCGGCGATAAGTCCCCTCTTCCCACGGCGTCCTCACCTTCCGCCTGACGCAGGTCCTCACCGGACACGTTTGTTTCGGGAGGTTCCTGTTTCGCATAAGGCGGAAGGAAACGCCCGGGTGTCACCACTGTGTGGATCGCCCGGAGGACACGGTGGAGCATAAGGTGGAGGTCTGCCCGGCTTGGGCGGAGCACTGCCGTGTCCTCGTGGAGGCGATCGGCGGCTTTGACCTCTCGCGTCTGGCCCTGGTCCAGGCCATGGTGCGGAGCGAGAGGGCATGGCAAGCCGTCTCCTCTTTCTGCGAAGCAGTAATGCTCGTGAAGGAGGAGGCAGGGCGCGCGAGGGAAAGACTATGGTCGTACCCTAGCGCCCCTAGCCGCCGCCGTAGGAGACGCCCCGGGCGTCGGGAATTGGTAGCCGATTTCCGGCCACCGTAGCCGCAGGCCTGCGGACGGAGAGCAATGGGCAGCTCGCCGTCCGATAAGGACCAGGCCCGAGTCGACGGCGCGTCGTGTTCCACGCGCGCCTTAAAGAGATGTCAGCGAAATTGACAGGGTCCGCTAGGGCCGATTCCTACCGGGGTTGCGGGAAGTCCTAAGGGGAAACCGTGACCCCTGGCTAAGCAAGGGAAGGAACACAGGTGGGTTTTAGTCAGTAAGAGTCTGACACGCCCTTCCGGACCGCCCAGAGCGGGAGAAGTAATTTGATAATATCCCACCCAAAAAAAAAAGCCTTGCCCGCAACTAGGCATTGATGGACTCACGTATGTGTGCCTCGGTTTCGCCTCGGCCCAAATTTTCACGATCGTCCATCAATGCCCTAATTGCTGGCCTCGACAGTAATGTACTATTTATTTAGAGTCTATATGTTTTTTAGGATTCTCATAGCCAAGAGTAAGGAATTTTAGTGACAGTTTAGTTAGTTTAGTTCGGTGAATCGGTGTACAAGAGAACCGGCACTATTCTGAAACTAAACGAAAAATGTTCAACTATTATTTCCGAATACCACGTGACCCAATAGACTGATAATATGTCTACGTAGGTTTAAATCAAAATTTTTGTTGAAAATATTGTAATGGTTAATATAAATTATGTAATTCTTACTAGCGGACCATGGGCTCCGATAAAGTACGACCGATTGGAGGACAAAATGTGTTAGTTAGGGAACTGTGACGGGAACCTCTGCTAGGAGGTGACTACAGACAAATTTTCCATTAAATTTTTTATGCAAAACTGAAATACTAAGCTCGACGGCTACTCGACGGTCATGGGGAGAAGTCATTTTGAAGAACGAAAAGCCCTGGCTATTCGTGCATCTGTGAGAAATACCGCGAGTGCTAAATGACAAGGAACGTGGGAAACTGGGAACATACGTTGTTACATACGTTCAATGCGTTGCGAGTTTGCGACTGTTGCGAGTGAACAGTTGCAGTGTAAGCCGGGCTCCACGCTGCAAGCGCTGTACATGCGTTAAGTCCGTCTGTCACAGCCAATTTGCTACGAATGTAGTGGACCGATTAACTTGTAAGATACACATTATGTATTTCTGTGACCCAAATACGGACGTGTAACGTAAATAAATAAATCTTGATTGTGGGGGTCACTTTTGGGGAGCAAACAAGAAAATTAAAAACAAAGTTTTGCATACTGAACCCTGTGACATTACATGAAAGGGCTTATTACGAGGATCACTTTTTTTAAGTAAATAATTTTACAATAAATACATTTAAGAAAATTGATGAAAATTTTCCATTTTCCCCCATTATCTCTGAAGCCTAAAGTTTTGAAAAAATACGGAGAATGGTTCTTTACGCATAGATTACAGGAAAACTTATAAAATCTTGCAACTGCAAATGTAAGTTTGTACGCACAATATTAAGTGGGTAAATCACTCAATATTGTGCGTACAAACTTACATTTGCAGTTGGAATGTCCGGGAAAACATGTTTTTTAACTAGGTACAATGTTAAGTTTGTATTTGGGATAAATTCATCTCAACTACGGAACCCTTTATGTGCATGGTCCGACACGCACTAGGCTTTCCCAATGCAGATGTGAAATCGGCTTTGGACGGTTATACGATTCACAAGAAGTAGGAGTGCAGGAGTGCAGGGGGCCGTGGGCCGTGGGACATCAATGAGACAGAGTGCGCCGCAGTGGCAGCAGGCTGGCTGCTCAGTGCCCGCGCAGGGCGAGGCCCTGGAGGGGACGAACTTGCCACAGCAGCACTCGAGCTCGCTGCCGCATTGTTCGCTAGTGCAAACAGATGGACGCCGTAATGCTATGCTAATGTATTCTCGGACCGGATTCATTTGACTCGTATGTTAGGAATAAAATTACTGAAAGGGTCTTTAGAATCCTCAGGTGACATTAAAGGGGTGTGTCACGCGCGCTGCCCGCTCCAACGCCTCTCGAACATTTTGCGCAGAATATTATTGCAAGCAACTGATCTCTGCGAGCTACGTTTCGCGGCGACACTCACGCCGTGCCTTTCTAGAAACTATATATGAAGCAGTCTATTGATGATTATCTCTGGAGTGGGGCGGAGGGGTCTATCAGGATCTTATTGAATAAAACCACAGTAAGCACAGTAATCCATACCCCGGCTGGTACTGCGAGGAGTGCGCGGAATATCTCCACAATTGAAATAATACGATTGATTGTTTGCTCATAATGGCAAACAATATAATATAAAATATATAGTATCGTACTTCTCACAATAAACTGCATCATCTGTGCAATTCACCACAACGCGCCAATGGAAATGATTTCACATTCGGTGTACAATTGTCCTTGATTCACCGCAGTAACAGAAAGCTAATTGGAGTAAAAATTTGGATGAATTTCCTCTGCCAGCCATTTTGTGGTTCGTGGCGAAGTAATAACAGCTGTACGCGGTAATCAAGTTTAAACTGAAAGGGTGACCATCCATTTCATACCGAAACTCCCCGGTGAGTCCGTGACTCGAAAGGCACGGGTAGTCCCGGTCCCGGCTGTCATTTGTAGATGTCTGACAGTCAGAATACCAAATGTCTGACTACCAGTCTTATCAAGGAGTACCGTTTGACCCAGTAACTGGATTGTGGAAGTCAGATAGTATCAGTCATGTAAAATACAGGTATTTAGCTGTACCCGGTTAGTAACGGAGCCAGGAACAAATTAGTTATGTAACGAAGCCGGTAGCATTAACCAGGGGGCCTACCACCAGCTCCAAAGCAGTATCATTTTAATATTACTTTAAGTGTGTTAAAGAGATGAAGCTCTACAGGACGTATAGCTCCATCTCCCCCCACTGAAGTAAGATTAAAATAATACTGCTTTAAAGGTGGTGGTAGGCCCCCTGGTTTGCTCGTTTCAGCAAAGTGTGAGTGCACACGTACAGCCTGTTCGTCCGGGGTCCGCGGAGGCAGGCGCACGCGCCGCGCGCCGCGCCGCCGCCGGCACGCGCCACGCGTCACACGCGCGACGCGGCGCTCGAACTCAACACATTCCGGTGCCACTCATTATATTTAGCGCAGCTAATAATCTGTGGCGCAGCGCAGACCCGCGCGCTGTGTCGCCGCTATAATTACGCGCTACCGTGACACTGGTGCAGCTGTTCATTTGAAAACAAACGCAATGACCTTATTCATCATGATGACCAAGCGACTGGTGCTGGCAATCTGTAGTGTTGACTCTGGCCAACTATATGATCAAATCATTCGACTGCAACCAGCAGCAACCAGCACTCGATAGTCGTCGTATCTGACTGTATTGCCGGCAATTCTTCTTCCCAGCTAAAGCACTAGGAAGTGGTGAAGGGCGGGCGTTTTTGGGGGACTTTTGTAATTTTGACGTTCGAAAAGTGCTGATTCTCAGCCTAGTTTGAAGAAATGACTTTAGAATGCTTGAATTTTGACTGCGCAACCCATTACCATTCCGGCGATGTGCCGCGCTGTAGGCCTGCAGGTGCCCGGCGACGCACACACCATTATTGGAGTATGCTACAAAACTTCACGTAATACATTTTATGTTGGGCGGACGCAGCAGATGAGTCTTCGTGTGTTCCTGTGATAGTTGAGCCGTAAACAACGAATCACTTCGCCGCTCGCATTTGATCGATGGTGTTTGCACGCGACCTCTTATCAAACTGTTCTGTTTATTTACTAATAGATCGACTATTTAGGCGCCTTCAAATGAAAAGCTTGAACAAAGCTTGCATAAAAACGTAGCAATGGCATGTTACGTACACTGCCTTATAGTAAGACTAGTAACAAGTGTGAATCAACATGTAAAACCAAAACATAAATCACAAAAAAAAAACATAATTATTAGGTTGAAGATCAGCACTTTCAAAAAATCAAAATTACGTAAGAGCTTCCCCTAAAACGTAAGAGCTTCCCCTAAAACGTAAGAGCTTCCCCTAAAACGTAAGAGCTTCCCCTAAAACGTAAGAGCTTCTCCTAAAACGTAAGAGCTTCCCCTAAAACGCGATCTATTCCCATCCAATACCAAGAGCTAATACCATTTGGTATTAGTTTATTTCCGTTTTTATTTTCTATTCCCAACGAGTACCACATTTTAAAACCAATACCAAAACAAGTTTGAAGAAATCAGATACAGTCAGGTTCAGTAAAATTAAAATGCTTTGAGTGATTTTAAGTAATGTTTAATCAATATTAGGGTTTGAATATAAATCACATATAATTGCGTATCTTAATAATAAATCACCTAGATAGACCTCTTTGGGGAAACCGAAGGTTTTGTCTGTGCAATTATGGACGAAGTTATGATGACGAACAATTACCGGAGATTCATTGTGAAGGACGGCACGGTTGACATTTGTCGGGCATGCCACCGTCCGGGTTCTCGTCTAGCTAACGAAGAGTACTTGCATAGACACAACCTTGTAGCCAGGATTATCCACCAGCAACTTGCTCTGAAATACAGCCTTGTGGAATCTGAAGTGCCGTACTACAGGTATGTGCCCGACCCAGTTCTCGAAAATGGCAATATCACATTGTACTGGGATCGCTCCATCATCACTGACAGGACTATTATTGCCAATAAACCTGATATAGTGGTGGTGGACCGAGTAGAGCGGCGCACAATGATCATTGACATAACGGTCCCGCATGACGGGAACCTCGTGAAAGCCGAGAAAGATAAACAAATCAAGTATCTTGACTTGGCTCGCGAGGTTGTCGACATGTGGGATGTGGACTCAGCGATCATTGTGCCGATAGTCGTATCAGCCAATGGCTTAATTGCCAAGAGCCTCGACCAACACCTAAGGAGGCTCTCGTTAGGCAGCTGGGTCAAGGGCTTGATTCAGAAAGCGGTACTCCTGGACACGGCTCGCATTGTCAGGAGGTTCCTCTCTCTGGAGCCCTGACCACCGGTGGCTTGGACCCTGTTCCCGATACCGGTGGGCTACTATTTTATATATTTTTAAATGTTTTTATATTTTCTATTTTAATATTTAAAAATGTAATTTATATGTTAAAAACTAAATAAAGGAAAATAATAATCACCAAAAAATTTGGCAAAAAATCGAATAGTTAAAGTACTAAAAATCTAACAAAATTATAAAATATCACAAATAATCAACTTTTAATGTACTTAACAATGTTTTTGGCAAAAACTTCTTGAACTTGTCTAGCTGAGTGTACAAAAAGTCACGCTTTGGTATTCGTTAGTAATAGATTTTTTATTTAAAAAAATGTGGTACTCGTTGGGAATAGAAAATAAATTCGGAAATAAACTAATACCAAATGGTATTACCTCTTGGTATTGGATGGGAATAGATCTAAAACGCCCGCCTTTCACCACTTTCTTGTATTTAACTGGGAAGAAAAAGTGGCGCCACAAACTCCCCAGCAGCAATTCTGTCTGTTCACAAGATAAGCCTGCTTCTAGGGCATTTAGTTCGCTGACTGAGGTGTGACTATATGTACTAAAGAGACACTATTTACCGAGTAATATGTCTTTCATTGACTTGAATGTGCCCTGGCGGCTGAGAGCATGTCATGCTCACTCAGATGTCTCGCTGATGGTGGCGCGTGTGTAAATGGTCGAGCTGGTGCTAATCCATGAGTCATGTTCGTGAACGGGCGCCGTCAGTTGGGGCTTATTACCCGACTTCGGCGAAGCAAAAAGGAGGGTTATGATTTTGACCGGTATGTATGTATGTATGTATGTATGTATGAATGTATGTATGTATGTATATATGTATGTATGTATGTTCATCTGTAACCTCATAACTTCTAAACCACTGATCATAATTTGACAAATGAGGTATCGTTGGAAGCGTCCTGATTGTCCGCTGGTTATAGGCTATGTGACGTTACATTAAAATCAATATGGCGCCCTCTAGAGGACATAAACTGAAGAACGAAAAAAAAAAAAAAAAACATACCATGTTGTATATATCATACTAGCTCTTTCCCGCGGCTTCGCTCGCGTGGATGTCGGAAAACCAAGGAAACGTACTACCGGGATAAAAAGTATTCTTTGTCCAGGTCATAAACTATCTGTCGCCTAAATCCAAATCGCCAAATCCTATTAGTAGCATAACGTAATGATTGTACTTTTTGTTAGGTTACTGTTCAGAAATAGTGCACTATGTCTAATGATAGAAATTGATGAATTGATAGAAATTGAGAGAAGAATTGTAGAGGAGCTGGAAACTAAGTAATAACAGCCGCACGGGTCGACCCATCGGGTTAATTAAGCTACGGTTGCCGTGGATGGTCTGTGGATGGTTGACCATCTTGACATACCGAGACTCCTCCATGCCTCGGAAAGCATGTTAAGCCGTTGGTCGCGGCTGCCATTCATGGATCTTTGACAGTTGTAACGGGTCGTCAGAAGCCCGAAAGTCTGACAACCAGTCTTACCAAGGGGTATCGTATTACCCAGTAACTCGGTTGTGGAGGTCAGATAGGCAGTCGCTCCATGTAAAATAATGGTATTCAGCTGCATCCGGTTACACGGGAAGCCGACCCTAACATAATTGGGAAAAGGCTAGGCAGATTGATTGTTTAATAATTGAAATACTACCTATATCGTGAATTCATGAAACCCTAGTACTTTTTGTTAGGTTAGTTTAGGTACTGCTCAGAAATTGTGCACGTGTCATGAACAGAATACCGTCTTGAACTTCGATTGCAGCGTCACCTATCGGGCCCAATTGTGAATAGCAAATTCCAAAAAATTGATGTCGTTACGTGTATCTTGATAAAGGTCAGTGCTATGCAAATAAAATATTTCAACCCTTCTCATCCCGGTAGGGGTTGTTTCCGAAAAATATTGATACACGTTATTCTTTGTTTTCGGTTTTAAGTATAAATTACTGAGTTTCAAGTAAATCAGACCTCGCATAAAAAACCTTTCATACAAACTTTGACACCCCTAATCCCCATTTATTACTAAGATAAGTATTCGTACGAAGTACTCTCTATCGGCTTTAGCACCCTCAAAAACTACGAAAGCGACACCCATGACGAAAAATGACAAATTTGTCGCAGCCGCCATCTTGTATTTACATTTAGCGATTTACTTAAGCACATTAGAAATCCTATGTAAACGACACCCATGTCGATTTTTTTTTAAATATTCACATCCGCCATCTTGGATTAACTTTTTGACGTCACTATCGGCTTCAGTACCCTTGAAAACTTCGAAAACGACACCAATGACGAAAAAAAAAAAAAATTCACAGCCGCCATCTTGGATTTACTTTTTGACGTCACTATCGGCTTGAGCACCCTTGAAAACTACGAAAACGACACCAATGACGAAAAATAAAAAAGAATTCGCAGCCGCCATCTTGGATTTACATTTTGACCTCATTATCGGCTTTAGCACCATCGAAAACTACGAAAACGACTCCCATGACGAAAAATAAGAAAACTTTCGCAGCCGCCATCTTGGATTTACATTTTGACCTCACTATCGGCTTTAGCACTATCGAAAACTACGAAAACGACACCCATGACGAAAAATGAGTAAATCGCAGCCGTCATTAAAATATTTTAACCCTTTTCACCCCGTTAGGGGTTGTTTCCGAAAAGCCTTGATACGCATTATTCTTTATTTTCGATTTTAAGTATAAATACTGAGTTTCGAGTTATTCGGACCTTGCGTAAAATTTTTTTCATACAAACTTTGACACCCCCCAATCCCCGTTTAGGGGGTAGCTTAGAAAAACTAAAAATGACAAACTTTATGATTTACTTAGATAAGTATTCGTGCCAAGTTTCAAGTCTATTAACTCAAGGAATAAGATTTTGCATACAATCGAAATCCCCCCTTTTCACCCCCTTAAAAGTCGAATTTTCAAAAACCCCTTCTTAGTGCTCCCCTACATTATTAAAGGAAGCTGTGTGGAAAATTTCACGTTCCTAGTCCCAGTAGTTTCGGCTGTGCGTTGATATGTCAGTCAGTGAATCAGTTTCTCCTTTTATATATATAGATTTTTAAAGTAAATAAACATGTTTAAATTGTTAAAAACATGCAAAACTGAGACTGTGCTACGTACTTACGGCGCGGCTGTAAAATTAATACCTAGGTATTATACAATTAAACCTATACAAAAAAAATATAAAGCGGCTCTGCAAATACTCTACGACGAAATTATAACCCCAAAACAAATTAAATAAAAAGCAAGTTTCAAAACTAAAACCCGACTACTGAAAAAACACGCTCTAAAGTCTAAAATGTATGAAACAGGTACAAAAATTGTTAAAGTAAAGCCGTAGTCGCATGCCTGTCGGCTACAAAATTTAATGGCATGCCACTACGGCTTTACTTTAACCATTTTTGTACCTATGTCTTGATTTCTGTCCGAAATATTTTCTTGTTTCATACATTTTAGACTTTAGAGCGTGTTTTTTCAGTAGACGGGTTTTTTTAATTTTTGAATTGTTCTTTTTTAAATGTTTTTATTACGGACGCAGGTTCAACGTGCACGTCTATCTTCGTTGTTCTCACATGTATAAGTTCAACATGAATGATGTAACCAATATTTTGTAACGACTTTTTGATTTAAAAGAGTGTCCGTGGAGTTTTTTGCCCGTTCTTTTCCATGGGTACCTAGTCTACCTACTACGCTTTGAAATGGGCAACTAACTTCATATTTCTTATTTCTTTTTTTATTTTAAACGTCCAGTCAGAAATTAACATTTACGACGACGCGTCGTCGTAAATGTTAATTTCTGACTGGCCGACTTCTTGACAATCCAAAAGTGCCTGTAAATGGGTTAATCTAAATAAATGCTACAATCCCAGACCTTTTACTCTTGGTTTAAACCATTAGGTACAAGACTTAGTCCGTGTTTCAAGACGGTTTGAGTTTTACTACCGGCCGTCCCTCCGCGGCTCGCGGCTTTGTACCGGCTGCGTTGTAGTGAGATCTCCCCCGGGCGCGCAGGCTCCCAAATTTCTATATTTTTTTCTGAAACTGACGTCTGTTTTAAAAGACATTCTACTTTCTTTACGCGATGTATCGTGGATATATCAGTTACAGTTTTGATGACAGTATCGTAATATTCATAAATCGTGGCACAATTTAAAGCCGAAAATATTGTTGTAGTGCGTGCTTAGCGTGACTGATGAGCTCGATCAATTACGATCCGGTTCGGTACAGTCGCAGCGCTCCCGCCGCGCGCCGGTCACAAACTGTCGCCCGTCGCTGTTACTGGTGCCAACAGTGTGGAGGAGGGGGCTGCAATCTATAGCTAAGAAATGTTTGAGTAGCATTCTGGAAGTAACAGCTTAGGTACAGCTTGACATGCGCGGGAGCAACGAATATAAACGAGTGCGCCGTAGTACACATGACACAAGAGAGCGGTTGATACTGCAGACCCACCACTGCACCACTCTCGCGTCATGATGAACGCATGCCTGCATCGCTCCAGTCCTCCCTTTGCGACCTATCAATTCATATAAAATAATAGCTCATATCTGCCATGATGCATCTCCATGCAACTGCAACAGCTTTGGTATAGTTTGAAATAATACATTTTTGTGTTTATATCGACGAAGGGTTAGTTAGGCGAGTCCATACGGATACTCTGTGCTCACGGCATTGTAAACTAATTTATTTATTTAAAGACCTTAGACATTCGGCCGACATTCAATCAGTTGAACTTGTATGTCGTTCCCTGTGTGTCGTTTGCATCTCGGTGCGTGGGGGAGGGACTTTCAAAACCGTGACCCTGAGGCCGGAACGTACTCAGCGGGCTGTTCTCTAAGTTATGTATTTCTGTAAAAGGGACTACCCAACCCTGCCCAGCTGTAAGTGCTCCGTGAGACAGCTCCATCACATATTGTGGCTCTATGTGGAACTGTGTTGCGTCGGCATTCCACGATGCCACTAGATAGAAATCTATCCAATCGACGGATTGGCTTTACTATAATAATATGTGAAGTAATGTGAACTAGTTCAGCTTCGTTCGGCACTTGCGCGACGACACTTATCGTTCCCAAAGGTCCTAAATATCCCTCAAATTTTACAAGAATCTAGTAATTTATAAAATTACCTGGCATAAGGTCAAGCTGCCATGGCTACTGTGTACTGTCCCTCAACTACGACGAAACAAAGCAAATTCTTATATACATTTCGTAACACCAATTGTTTACCCTTCACTCGCGGTGTCGTTACAAACCTTTCCTGAACATTTTTACACACAAACACCACGTGCCTACACATACACACACACACACACACACACACACACACACACCCCCCCACACACACACTACACGCATACACACAATCAACATTAAGGCTTTTGCAGACCAGCGCGACATGTCGCGCGACGCGACACAACACGAACATTCGAACAATACAATTTCTAAGAAAACATCACGGTATAACAATAACAGGTGTCACGTCGCGCGACAAGTCGCACTGGTCTGCACAAAGCTTTACAGGCTTTTTGTAAGCATTTTATTTTTGTTATTACCAACGTAAAAAACAAAAAAAAAATCTCTTTTGTTCATCTTATTTACCTAATAGTAGGTATTTCCTCCCGAAGAGTTTGTATTAAGGCTTGTGCAGACCAGCGCGACACGACGGCGCGACGCGACACGAACAATACAATTTCGAATGCTGCGTTGTCGCGTCGCGACACCGGTTATTGTTATACTAATATTTGTTTATTATTTAATGAGAGGAAAGCGAAATGTAAAGTTTCGTTGGGATACATTTAGCTGTGATGCAGAGCGCGCGCGCCTTGACGATGACGTTGACGAGTGCCGCTCGCCCGCGCGCCCGGGCGACGCATGTGGATGTTAGCTGGCACGGCGCTGACGACCGGCTGACGATCATCTGTTCGCGATCATGTTTATTTAGAATTCTTATGACTTATTTGAAATTAATTTATGTTCTGACGTAGGTATGTCAGCATGCTAAGTATGTCAGCGTGGCTACATAGTCGAGGATTATCCGGCACTGCACACTTCTTGTCAGATGATGGTTTCCTGGTAACGACAAAGGTTTGAGAAAGCGACTCTCATTTTGAACCTATTTCGAAAAAGTGACTCTGATCTGTGAGAAAGTGACTCTTGAAACGTGACTATGTCGCGGTCGCCGGTAACAACCGCGGAGTCTACGGCGATGTTATATGTCGCGGTCGCCGGTAACAACCGCGGAGTCTACGGCGATGTTATAATATGTCGCGGTCGTCGGTAACAACCGCGGAGTCTACGGCGATGTTATAATATGTCGCGGTCGTCGGTAACAACCGCGGAGTCTACGGCGATGTTATATGTCGCGGTCGTCGGTAACAACCGCGGAGTCTACGGCGATGTTATAATATGTCGCGGTCGTCGGTAACAACCGCGGAGTCTACGGCGATGTTATATGTCGCGGTCGTCGGTAACAACCGCGGAGTCTACGGCGATGTTATATGTCGCGGTCGTCGGTAACAACCGCGGAGTCTACGGCGATGTTATATGTCGCGGTCGTCGGTAACAACCGCGGAGTCTACGGCGATGTTATATGTCGCGGTCGTCGGTAACAACCGCGGAGTCTACGGCGATATTACATATTGTGTTGACGATCGTCGGCGGAGGACTCGCTGACTTCATTGTATCGGTTTCCAAATACCCGGAAAAACAAACACAGTACGGTATGTATTTATATATTGCTAATCTCTTAATTTTTTACTACTTATGGGAATAAAGCTGTAGGGCCATTCCCTGCGCTGTTTTAAGAGTTTGTAGAATACTGTTTTCAGTAGATATGTTTTAATTATAGTTAAGAATAACCGTAATCTGTTGGGCAGTTGGGCTATTCCTTTCGCTGTTATACGTCTTTGTAGACTACTGTTTTCAGTATGTTTTAGTTAAAAGGATAACATTAATCTTATTATAATAATAGCTTTTTATGCCAGTAAACATTACAATTATCATCTTTTCGTGTGAAACTAAGGCTCTAGGATTATTCTCCACATAAGCACAGTGTTGACCACCAAGCCACCAAGTATCGACGTCTGTCGCGCTGACTATTGGTGACGTCTCTCTACCTCCGCAGACATACAATTTAGTCGTTGACCGACTAAATCGCAGCGTATACCAATAGGTACAGCGACATATGCTAGCCCGCACATCTCGTCCAACTAAATCGTCCAATTAAATAATTGGGCACCGATCTTAGCAGAATCGAAATTACGCACAATTAAAAATTTGTCCAACTATCGGCCAACTGCTCGTTAGTACGGCTCGCGGACTATCCAACTTTGTTGGTCAGTCTCAAGGCAAGATGCAAGATGACCAGACGCGCGCGCGTGATTTCCCTACGCTCGGACTTTCGTCAACGGGTCGTTCTGCCTCCCGCCATCTAATTACGCAACACATTCTCGATAAGCGATCGCAGGAAATTGCTATCGACTTGACTAAAATCTGCTTCATTTTACGAGTTTCGTATATTACGTAACTTCAAAATCTGTGAAAGCAACTGCACCTATTTCAGACACTAAAGAGTGAACGATATGCCTCTAAAAAGGCTATTAATCGAATTACGTAACCATTTTGACAGTTGCCAGTTGGTTTAAAATCATCGAGCAATTTTGAGAACCACTGCTAGCAGGTACAGACGCCAGCACATCAATTTACTACAATCTGTAAATTTTTTTTACTAGATTTTCAACTTTATCACTAAAGAATAAGGTTTAATGATGATTGGGAAAATTTGACAGATTGGAGTAGGTTGATGTGCTGGCGTCTGTACTTACCGGAGAGTTAATTCAAGCCTCTTCAACGGTGGTAGCGAGTCGGAAAGTTGTGTCCTGTTTTATTATCGCTGGCCCGATTAGATATACGAGCTCATCAAAAGACGAAATACTCATTTTGTAGTATGAAAATAATAATTCAATGTTACATCTGAGTTTAGAGTGCAAGGTAGGTATGGTGTTTCCCATATTCTAATAGGTATGTCATTTAATATAGGATGCACCCCAAATGTTCTTTTTGTTTTTGTCTTATTTTTATTAATATAACAATTAGAGTTTTTTTTTCCATTTTCGGATTTGAATCAAAGATTATTGTTTTATGAAAATGTGTATTTAATAAATTGGCGACGAGAATGTCGACTAATGATATAAAAAACGGAAGAAAACCCGCGCCTCATTGCGTGGTACAATCACAGAACTAGAAAATTACGTGAATAGTCAAGAAACCATACCGTATGAAGAAACAGAATCAAGAATTCAATCACTTCAAGAAACATTACAGAAATTAAAAATAAATACAACATAACATAGAATTAGAAACTCCAGACGAACAACTAGATCAAGAGATACAAACCAGGTACGATTTCGAAGAGAAATGTATTATTATAAAGACAAAACTTCTAATATATCAAAATAGAGACAATCGACGCGTTTTACCGCTACAAACATCAACATTACAGCTAAGTACAAATACACATCAAGAACGAGGCCCAAAAATAAATTTCCAGCCCTTTCAAGAAAAAGAGACCTTTGCGAACTTCATTAAAAGACTCACTGTATTTTTACCCGACTGCCCCAGAAGGAGGGTAATGTTTTTCGAGAGTATGTATGTATGTATGTATGTATGTCTATTTCTTTGGCACGCTCTGTAGCCTAAACGGCTTGATGGATTTTTTAACATAGGAGGTGTCGTTAGATTCGTCTTAATCGTAGAAGTGACATAGGCTATACAGGGTGGCAGGGACATCGACGCGAAGACGGTTACCATGGATTCAGTACATGATTCTGAATCCCCTGCGTTGAAATTTTTCGTCGGTTATTTAAAAAAAAATCTGCTGTTTCATAGAAAAGTGCAATACCTACGCGGTCTTTTAATAACCGACGAAAAATTTCAACGCAGGGGGGTTCAGAATCATGTACTGAATCCATGGTAACCGGCTTCGCGTCGATGTCCCTGACACCCCGTGTAATATTTATGTATTGCATCTGCAAATACAAAAAAAAGGGAGGGGAAGGTTTTTTTTTAAATAAATTACAACAATATTGGTATTAAATAAAATCTGGTAATGAGTCAATTCCAAATTAAGATTATATTAATAAAACTAAAAAACTTGAAATAAATAAAATTATTCAAAAAACAAAAAACCCGACTGCAAAAACACATAACTGAAAAGAGAAAAACAAGCATTATAATCTATAGAATTTTGGTATCGCAGGCGGGGACAATAATAATATAACAATAATAACCGGAAATATTTAGTTTTCTAGTTAGGTACTCGTACTTTGTTAAAACTGTTTTAATTATTATTTCTACTTAAATCAACCGATTTCCCTCATCGCTGTTTGTGATTGTTTTTACTCTTCATGCTCTTTATCACATTTTATCATAACCAATTTCTGTGAATTTTTTTTTGTTGTATTGTCGTCTCCACCTTGTATATTATATTATATTGTCGTTTTTTTTAAGTGAAAACTTCTTTAGCGGCGTTGTGCACTTTTTTAAGAAGGAATAAATGTTAAACTCGCGTCAGGACGTTACAGTAAGATCCGTTGCCTAGCAAACGACAAAGTAAATATCCAAATAAATAGTCTTTGACATTACGTAAAGATTGCGAGGTAAGAAATTTTACTCATACTTAGGTATTGATGGGTAAAAAAAAGCAGTCAAAACATACTTCATGAAAAGTGTTTAAATAAATTGTTTATTTTTGTTAGACTATATTTTGAAAATAAATAAATATACTATTACTACTAATGAATATTGTATTTAACCACATAAATTATAGTACTTTTAGGGCCTGTTTCACCACCTACGATTAAGTTCCTATTAACTTACTTGGCAGATAATTTCATACAAATTATGTTCCAGTTTTGAATTTATTCGGTAAGTAGTGGCTATTCGGACATCGTGAAATAGGCCCTTATACTGATAAATAAAGCAATTCGTGCGAAATTATTCCCTAACCATTCCAAAATATTCAAAAATGCACAACGTTATGTTCAAGTTTTCATTTCTGCCGGCACTCCCGGAGTGCAACCAGTTGTTTTTTTTTTGTTTATTACATTGTATCTAATCACATTCTTTTTTAGGGTTCCGTACCCGAAGGGTGACAAACGGAACCCTATTCATAAGCCTCCGCTGTCCGTCTGTCTGTCAGCGAGCTCTATCTCATGAACCGTAATAGGTAGGCAGTTGAAAATTTCACAGATTGAGCATTTCTATTGCCGTAAGAGCAACAAATAATAAAATTAAAAAATAAAGGGGGGTCGCCATACAATAAAATTAAATTTTGAAAAAAAAATTATCTGACCCAGGCATGTGGGGTATCATTTTCTAGAGCTCATCGAGTAGAGAATAAATATAATTTTTATTTGTTTTTATCTTCAAAAATGATGAATTAGGGGGCCGTAGAAGTTGTCTGTTTTAGACCATTTTTGTACGAGCTCTATCTCAACAACTAAACAAATTAGGAATTTGAAACTTGTGTGTATCATGTAACATATACTGTTTATAATCAACAAATACTAAAAACGCCGATTCATAACGTATTTTATATAATATGGGCGATTTTCTGCAACTTAAAGTAATAATTTTGTATTTCATGCTAATATTAAGCGATATAAATTCCACAGATAACTATTTAATAGTCGGAGTAATGACATGGAATTAGTAAGTACCTACTATCATGGCAGCATATACTATTTCGATCATTTAAATTTCGATCATCCAAAAAGGTCTACAAAATAAACTTTCTTCACAAGATTTTAAAACCGGCCAGTATTTTTTGAGTTTAATAACTTTATCGACTTTTTTCAAAGTATCCCTAGACGGTGTTGATGTGTGTACCTCGTGTTAAAACTACACTCCAATAGACAATATATTCAGTAACATTGAAATGAATGCTGGCACATACAGTGTACTATTCAGTTACCTAGCTTAAACCGTTGTGGATACAATTTCATATTGAGAAAAATTAATTATTGGTGTAAAAATATTCGGTCAATGGCCTTCGGCGTGGGAGATATTATAGTGCACAAGTGTGTGCGCAGACACGAGTGCACTCTCTCTTCCCTCACTCTCATAGTCCGATGGGATGTGTAAAAATAATAAGTAAGAAATAATAGATTTCTGTATGACTATCAAAAATAACGTAAATAAATACCTGTATTGAATTGACCCGTGCGTTTGCACTGGCGAAACATCACGACAAAACATGTTGAAATCTCTAGTTCCTGTCAAACATTGTATGAAAAATTGACAGAAAATAGAGATTCCAACATGTTTTGTTGTGAATGTTTCGCCAGTGCAAACGCACAGTTACTTATAATTAAAATTTGGCGTACTACTTACATTCTATTTTGTACAATATAGTCTGATGTAGCAAGAGAAATCCTTTTATTTATAAGTAACTAGCTTTATCCGGCCTGGCTTCGCACGGTTAGCACTAAGTACTTATCTACGGCGCATCTACCTTTCCTAATTACCTATTTCTACCTAATTACCTACCCTACCTACCTAACCTACCCTTCTTACCAGGGTAGGTAGGTACCTAACCTACCCTACCTACCCTACATATCTACCTGCTTACCTACCATATATACCTATTTATACCTACTAATACTATGTTAGTAGCAAATAAATAACTTTGACTTTAGTTAATGCATGTTACTGGATAAAGTTAACTTAATATTTTTCTCTTAAAATAAATGAAATATACTCCTACACCTATATTTTAACACAACAACATTTTCTCATTAAAATTAGACAATTTCTTTACAAATCTTTGTTTTTTTATAGCGCCTCTGTTGTTACCTTTACGAAAGTATTACAAAAATTCATAGTGTTATATCTTGTACGACATGGTATGGAACCCTTCGTGTGCGAGTCCGACTCGCACTTGACAGATTTTATTTATTTACTTTAAGAGCGTAGAAATCAAAACTAAACATAAGAGGGAAAAGTGGAATATTCCAAAATGAAAAGGGGGATTTAGGGTTTTTTTTTTATATTAGGGCTCAGTTTCCCCCTTGAGGGTGATGTTCTCAGGGGGGAAAAGGGGAACGACTCAAAATGAAAAGGGGACTTTCGGGATTTTTTTTACTATAGGGTCCCGTTTTCCCCCCTGAGGGGGATTCTCTCAGGGGGGAATATGGGAATAAGCCCCTAACTTTTGTTTGTCCCCGCCTGCGATACCAAAACTCTATAGATTATAATGCTTTTATTATAGGGTTTTTTGTTTTTTGAATAATTCTTACTTAACAAGATCGAAGACGCTAAAATGAAAGTTTACACCTTAGTTGCTGCTCTATCACCAAAATTACATGAAAAATTACACAATTTATGCTCCCCGGATGATCCAACTGACATGAATTTCAAAGAGCTCACACAGCTACTAGACGAATACGTTGACCCTAAACCTAGCATATGGGCTTAACAACACAACTCTATTACGCGCATACAACGCGAAGATGAAACAGTGGCAACGTATGCTTTAGAATTAAAAAATAAAATCTGTCAAGTGCGAGTCGGACTCGCACACGAAGGGTTCCATACCATGTCGTACAAGATTTAACACTATGAATTTTTGTAATACTTTCGTAAAGGTAACAACAGAGGCGCTATAAAACAACAAAGATTTGTAAAGAAATTGTCTAATTTTAATGAGAAAATATTGTTGTGTTAAAATATAGGTGTAGGAGTATATTTCATTTATTTTAAGAGAAAAATATTAAGTTAACTTTATCCAGTAACATGCATTAACTAAAGTCAAAGTTATTTATTTGCTACTAACATAGTATTAGTAGGTATAAATAGGTATATATGTAGGGTAGGTAGGGTAGGTTAGGTACCTACCTACCCTGGTAAGAAGGGTAGGGTAGGTAGGTAGGGTAGGTAATTAGGTAGAAATAGGTAATTAGGAAAGGTGGATGCGCCATCGATAAGTACTTAGTGCTAACCGTGCGAAGCCAGGCCGGGTAAAGGTAGTTACTTATAAATAAAAGGATTTCTCTTGCTACATCAGACTATATTGTACAAAATAGAATGTAAGTACAGTCAACCGGGGTTACTTTGAATCACGGGGTGACTTTGATCGAAACTTCCATTCATATAAAATCGCGAATTGCGTTAAACGAAACGCAATTTGGTAGTTTTTTTTTCAATGTTAGCAACACTGAAGAACTGTTAAATCCTTTTTTGAGGACGCGCTGGGAATTCATCAACGATTTTTAATTGAAAAAGTTAAATGTATTGTTCTTCTAAATAACTGTGCTGCAAAATTTTTATTGGGGCTACTTTGTAATCACGTAATAAAACCGGGGGTATCAAAGTAACCCCCATTCTACGTATAACTTTATCAGCCAGTTTTTATTTTTTTTCTCAATTTCAAGACATATTTTTTCACTTATGATTACAGTAATCGATATCAATAAAAAAACCGATAATTAGACATTTTTTGTATTTTTTTACACCCACAAATTTAAAAGATATGGACTTTGAAAGTTCAAAATTGATCAAAGTAACCCTGGTCGACGGTAGTACGCCAAATTTTAATTATAACTGTGCGTTTGCACTGGCGAAACATTCACAACAAAACATGTTGGAATCTCTATTTTCTGTCAATTTTTCATACAATGTTTGACAGGAACTAGAGATTTCAACATGTTTTGTCGTGATGTTTCGCCAGTGCAAACGCACGGGTCAATACAGGTATTTATTTACGTTATTTTTGTCAGTCATACAGAAATCTATTATTTCTTACTTATTATTTTTACACATCCCATCGGACTATGAGAGTGAGGGAAGAAAGAGTGCACTCGTGTCTGCGCACAGTCACACTTGTGCACTATAATATCTCCCGCGCCGAAGGCCAGTCTCCGTTGAGATTGGCCGCCGTGACCGAATATTTTTACACCAATAATTTTTCTCAATATGAAATTGTATCCACAACGGTTTAAGGTAACTGAATAGTACACTGTATGTGCCAGCATTCATTTCAATGTTACTGAATATATTGTCTATTGGAGTGTAGTTTTAACATGAGGTGTACCTCATGTTAAAACATAAAACATCAACACCGTCTAGGGATACTTTGAAAAAAGTTGATAAAGTTCTTAAACTCAAAAAATTCTGGCCGGTTTTAAAATCTTGTGAAGAAAGTTTATTTTGTAGACCTTTTTGGATGATCGAAATTTAAATGATCGAAATAGTATATGCTGCCATGATAGTAGGTACTTACTAATTCCATGTCATTACTCCGACTATTAAATAGTTATCTGTGGAATTTATATCGCATAATATTAGCATGAAATACAAAATTATTACTTTAAGTTGCAGAAAATCGCCCATAATATATAAAATACGTTATGAATCGGCGTTTTTTGTATATGTTGATTATTTATAAACAATATATGTTACATGATATACACAAGTTTCAAATTCCTAATTTGTTTAGTTGTTGAGATAGAGCTCGTACAAAAATGGTCTAAAACAGACAACTTCTACGGCCCCCTAATTCATCATTTTTGAAGATAAAAACAAATAAAAATTATATTTATTCTCTACTCGATGAGCTCTAGAAAATGATACCCCACATGCCAGGGTTAGATAATTTTTTTTTCAAAATTTAATTTTATTGTATGGCGACCCCCCTTTAATTTTTAATTTTATTATTTGTTGCTCTTGCGGCAATAGAAATGCTCAATCTGTGAAATTTTCAACTGCCTACCTATTACGGTTCATGAGATAGAGCTCGCTGACAGACAGACGGACAGCGGAGGCTTATGAATAGGGTTCCGTTTGTCACCCTTCGGGTACGGAACCCTAAAAAAGATCCTTGAACTGCGAATTTAAATGTCAAAATTGTCAAAAACCGACATTAGAAAGCTTTTTAGCCCTACAATTTATTCGGGGATTGAAAGACAGTGATATACGAACAAAAATTCTTCAAGAAAGGGAGACACTACCTTTTATAAAACTGGTGTACATATGGTTACATCCATAGAAATGGGAAAATCGGAGAACCTAAGAATATCCGCAGATATGCACAAACATTCGGACACAGTAAACAGAATTACGAGCTCCACGACCCTCATACTCACCACCGAGCGGACGTACCTACCGTTACCTACTTGATGTACCTAAGTAAACTATTCCGTAAACATTGAGAGTGCACTGTTTACGTCGTCAAAATCTTGTCTATTCCTGTCTACTTAAGAGAGGTTGATTTCAGGAATAATAGATATCTCCCGATGCAAACGTTTTCAAGTGGAGAGGAACCGATTAATAATGAAAACAATCAAATGCTACTTCACACGAATGGTTGTGGCAAGGTTAGATCAATATAAGAAGAAACGGCGGCGGCGCTAAACAGCGCGCTCCGATTTTCTTACATACCTACTTCCTTGACATAATCATCTCATATTTGTTATTATACTATGTGGAGACTACAATACAACAATAAATAAAAATACTGGCACTACTAATGCATAAGAGTATTTTGGAACTGTCAAATAAATCCTAGCCTCGAAATAAAAAAATGGGATTTTCAAACAATTAATGTAATGTAGTGTATGCCCTATCCACCCTAAGCCTATAAATTCCGTTTATCCAACTAGGTCTTGGGTGGATTCTTGGGCATACGTTTCCGAATATCCACCTAAGGGTGGATTTTTGGGGTGGATAAACGAGATAACCCGAGCCGACTATGGATTTTGCCGAGCTATATTGACTATTTTCTATTGAATATTTTCAATTGAATTTTTGTATACAGAATGGGAACGTCATTATGGACACGCCGTTAAATTTTTTGTTGTATTGTCGTCTCCACCTTGTATACCTACAATTCTCATTGCCTACAATAATCTCATTTCAACTATAGATATTATTCTCTATCTATTTTGTGGACATGATATTTAACCTGAAGGCCAATTCTCGTACAAAAACATTCACATTCAAGTCGCAATCTGTCAAACTTGTGAAAAATGTTCGTAAATTGATTGTATTTTTGTCAGACTGTAAATGAGATTAGAATGCGAACGTTCTTCAAAGCTACGGGAATTGCCGAATCAGATAATAATATGTTAGTTGTATAATGGCAATTATAAATAAATAAATAAAATCATTTTATTTCGGTTAGCTGAAAAAGAACCTTAAATTATGTTAGGTTTTCATTTTTGTTTGTTTATTCATCTTTTATATCTAGATTATTTTCTATATGAATGTGGATTTTCTATGTGAATGTGGGAACGTTGTAGATCTCGTAGACTGTAGATTTGTAAACCGTTTTTTTTTTTAAAGTGAAAACTGCTTTAGCAGCGTTTTGCACTTTTTTTGGGATGGGTAAAAAATGTTAAACTCGCGTCAGGACACGTAACCTGATCGAAAATTCGTAAGACGTTCAAGTTTTTGTTGACAGCGCACTCTGTTTTATATTTTTGGATTTTTTTTAATGGAGCTACCGCTGTGAAACGAGGTGTGCCCCAAGGGTCAATTTTAGGACCTATACTCTATATTATTTTTACAAATGACTTTCTTAATTTCATGAATAAAACCCAGCCGAATGAGAAACTTGTTGTTTTCGCAGATGACACAAACGGAATAATTGGGGAAAAGGACATAGAAAAATTGACATTAAATACAAAATAAATTATAGATAAAGTTTGCGAATGGTTCTTTACAGCCAATAACTTATTACTAAATACAAGTAAAACTAACCTCATGTTATTTAGGACTACGACTCGTAATAATGACCACTTTGATATAAAAATAAATGGAGACAATATTTAATTAGTGGACAAGGTTAAATTCCTAGGGGTTAACATAGATTCGCATTTAAATTGGAAACCGGAGCTTGCTGTTATTGAATTATCCATATCGTCAGCATGTTACGCACTTAGAAGTCTTAGGGATGAATTGAATAAAGAACAATTAAAGGCTATACATTATGCGCTGGTCGAGTCTAGGATTAGGTATAACATCCTGCTCTGGGGAAACAGTTACAGTTATAACTGGCAGAGAGCATTCGTCTTACAGAAACGAGCCATAAGGACAATAGGTAGTCAGAATTTCACAACGTGTCTCATGCCGAGATTACTTTAAAAAATTAGCAATATTAACAGTTCCTAGTCTATACATATTGGTCCTCTTAAGTTATTTTGCCAAGTATCTACATGAGTTTGAATCGCAAGAGGAACGTGAGATTAGAGAGAGCACACGAAGAAAAATTTTTAAACAACTAATAGCACCAAAATTTAACATTTATCTGTTATTAGTCTGTCTATTAGTTGTTTATATAGTAGAACATTGCTCGAAGTATCAAGCTGTAGAGATATTCAATAAGCTGCCTTCTGATCTAAAGGTCTTGATTTATAACACCCACTTGTTTAAAGCAAAATTAAAGGCCTTTTTATTGGAGAAATGTCTGTATAATATATCGGAGTTAGTGTCACACAATAATAAATGAATTATATTATATTTTTCTGTTTTTGTTTTTAATCATTTGACATTATATAATTTTCGAATAATTTGGCGACATTGCTTTAATCATGTTTAAAATTGTCTGACAGTATATTTAAAACTGTTTGACATTATATTTGAAACTGTAAAAAAGCTGGATAATAATTCATAATTGTATATTCATAGTTCTATTTTTTTGTAAGTATCTTGTATTTATATGAAATTCAACACAATGTAAATTGTTTATGAATAAAATAAACTAAACTAAACTAAACTTTCGGTCTTGTACTGACAGCAAGCCACATAAATTCCTGACATTTTCGTTAGATGGCATTACTTAGTTTTCACTTTAATCGGTAGTCCCAGACTGCCTCGTTTTTTGTTGTTAAGTATTGGTACTTGTTGACAGGCCTACACTGTCCTCCCATACCTACGCTGTTATCAGAAAATATTATAAAAAAATATCCTTTTTTTTAAAGCTAAGGAGCTGCATATCGGCCCTTCTCCATAGGAAACGACTTATTGGAAACGAGCACCTAGATCGTTTCATAAGTGCCCATGTAGGTTTATGAGAAATATAATATTTTGATTTTAGTTGATTTCAGCGCCTTTTTGCTGAGCAAGTTGTGACCATGACCAAGTGACCATGTGACCATGTGACCATGGTGCATCAGGAACTCAGTGCTTCTGTCACTCGCCACTCTACGACACTTATAGCTCATTTTATATTGTTATTTTATGTGATTTGACAAGGAAGAAACAATTTGAGAAAATACCACAATTTATGAGTAAGCTAGGGTGACAATTAAGGTTTCTTCGTAATGAAAAACTTTAAGTATGTATGTTAAAAACAGAGTTCATATCTCCGGCATATCATCGGCTCTTCATTGTCACTTACTTATGTGTTGGATTCCGTGATATAGAAAAACAATTTACGATGGGCACCTACCCATCGTAAATTAATTTTCTACTTACCAAATACATATATATGTATATATATAGCCTTAATAATTATTTTGTCCGTATCATGTTTACAAGAAAACTGTCCGCGATCCTTGACACGCGGCCAAGAATGAAAGTTTCAGCGATCAGCTGAACGTTACTTGTGGAGTTGTGGAATAATATTATTATTGTCGTTTATATTCATGAAACTGATGTAGGCACACGCAAACTGACTCATCATCAACACGACGAACTGTGCGAAATCAGAGAAAAGTTTATTAACTTTCGGCAACTATCAATCAACTCCTTTACTTCCAAGATTGGAGAATTTGTTTATTTATCATTAAATAATGAGGTAAGTACCTGTATGTAGGCGAGCTGCGTCGGATGGCCAGGGGCCCAGGGGCCGCGGCTGGCTGCAGACTGGTCGGTGCTGAACTTTGCTGAAAGTTTTCCCGCGCGCTACGTTCAAACTTTTTCTTGTCACTGAACTGATCGCAAGTAGGTATAGCACTGCACTTAGGTGGTCACTGCACAAGGAGATTGGTGGTGGAGCGGCGTCGGCGAGGAGTCGGAGCTCCGGTGGCGGCGTGCGAGGCGCGGGCGAGTCGTGCGGCGGGAGAGCGGTGGCGGCGCGGCGGCGGTCGGGCCCACAGTGCGGCCGCGGCCCACTGCGCCCCGCGCCCGCGCCCCGCGCCCCGCGCTCCGCCGCCCATCATCACCAGCAATACCAGTACCACGGGACATGGGACATCCTCAGGGAACCACGATGAGGAACCGTAACGAAGCGAATTCAGCAACTAATCTAGCGCAATTTGACAAAGCAGCAATTAGTTTCATGTGAATCAATCATTTCTATTTAAACTAAAATAAGTTTTTCAACTCCCCTGCTCATAAAGTCGCTCTTATTGCACCTCTTTAAATTTAACAATGCAATGTATTGAACACGCGTGCTTTACTTTGTGTTCCTGCACTAGTGCAGCAAAGCGCGTCACAGATAACTATAATATAGGTGCCTACAGCCTACTAGTCAAAGTCAAAGTCAAAGCATTTATTTCAAATAGGCCTTTGAAGGCACTTTTGAACGTCAAAATTTACAAATTATAGTTATTATATATTATTGATTCTACCGCCCCTTCCAAAATGTAGTTTTCGTATGGAGAAGAATGGGCATGAAACTCCACCGTTACTCTTTTAAAATGTTTTACAATATTTTGTATAAGTACATTATTTATATAATTATAATATGTGAAGACGATGCACCTAGAATAAAATTACTGTATACAGTAAGAATAATTTAAATTGGAGCAAACGACAGATAAATTAATTATGTGGTAGATACATGGTGTTCACATATTCACAAACATTGTAAAAATAGATGAATCTACTAGTCAGAGACGTGCACTTTTTTAATCTCAGCAAACAGCCTGCTTTCCTTTTTATGCCAAATTTTGTGAATCGGTACATTGGTACCTAGAAAAACTTAAAAAAAAAAAAATTACAATCTACTTCCAAAAAAAACACTACAAAGCATTGATGTATTAAAAGCGGTAGATACGGGACTTAGTAACAGCGCCTGGTCCTATCAAACTACGTGATTCCCCGTAGTCGGCACTGGTCGGCACTCAGTCGCGCACGGCATATCGTTGATCAAACAGCTCCATAATTACAGTTTATTAGGGTTCCGTAGCCAAATGGCAAAAAACGGAACCCTTATAGTTTCGTCATGTCTGTCTGTCTGTCCGTCCGTATGTCACAGCCACTTATTAGGATTATATAAATGAGATAATGTGATTATAATAATGTGATTATATAAATGGGACGTATTGAATCTCAAACATGCTGAGAAAATTAGACAATATTTTGATAACCTTCTTCGATATAAATCGAAATAGCTGTACCTACTGGTAAAAAAAAGCGAGTAGGCGGCCGGCAATGTTACTGTAGCGGTTAGACCGCCACATACAAAAACTACGAAACAAAAAGACATGACGTCACACAATTCCTACATCTCGCAGTTAGAGTTTACTGAGCGAATAACATAGATAAGACTATCCGAAATCAACATATGGGCAGTTGCCCGCCAGACATAACAACCCGTCTGGTTGGAGGATCCTCCCTTTTCTATGGTGGATGAGTGAACTTTACACCCTGTTCCTCATTCTCCTAAATTGGTGACCCCGACGAGAATGAACGTCAACGCAGCCTTCGTGCAACTACTTCAGCTTGACGTCATCATCATCACTCCCGCATTCTCCTAAATTACTATGAAAATCCTTAGCTGTCGTGTTTAGCGGCCAAATAAATTACTGTGAAAACTCATAACTGCAGTGTTATTTAAAAATAGAACCAACTTTTTACTTCGACCCGTGGCAACCAAGGAGGTACCTTAACAAAGATTTTATTTAAATTTCGAACTGGCTTAGCAAATAGAGCGATAAAAACAAATGAACATATATTATTGTCTCTGTCTCACACCCGCTGCAGAAGGATAGGTTTCGAGATCTGGTCCTGGAGTCGGACTGACATTTTTGACGTTTTTCTACAGACACTTTAGGCTGGCACAAATAGTAAAAAGATCTGGAAATATATTAAAAATGCAACATATATGTCAAAACAAAATGAGTCATCATCAGGTTTATTACAAGCACATTCGTCACACCTCACATCTGCTAACACAGCGAATAATTTCTTTGTTAATGTTGGAAAGTGTCTGGCAGAAAAAGTTCGGGGTCAATCACATTATCTAACAGGCACTCCTTTTATGTGTAGCACCACTTTAACATCCTTTGGGCTTCTGGATACTGATGAAACTGAGGTAGAAAGCATAATAACGACTTTGAAAGACGACTGTGCAGTTGGTTGGGATAACATATCCAATAGAATTATTAAGCAATTCAAGCATATTTTAGTACCACCACTGACTTATATTTTCCGCATTTGTTTATCTTCAGGTATTTTTCCCGAATGCCTAAAAAAAGCAGTAGTTCTCCCTATCTATAAATCTGGCAGTAAAGAGCAAGTGACTAATTATAGACCTATTTCTTTACTGCCTTGTATGTCTAAAATATTAGAAAAAATTATCAATAAAAGATTGTTCAGATATCTGGAGGATAAATCAATTTTATCAAAGCGCCAGTTTGGATTTAGGCCTAAAGTTTCAACCGCCGATGCCGTACATCATCTGACTGACTATCTAGCACAAGAACTTGATAAGGGTAACCACACAGTAGGAATTTTCTTGGACCTCGCCAAAGCTTTTGATACAGTTTCCATTCCCACCCTGTTGCACAAGCTTGAGACCATTGGTGTAAGAGGAACCCAGCTGAAACTCTTTAAAAGTTATTTGGAGGATCGTACCCAATGGGTAAAGATTGGCAATGTTCTCAGCGCTGATAAGAAAAATACGTCGTTTGGTGTTCCCCAGGGAAGTGTCTTAGGGCCTACTCTGTTTTTGATATACATAAATGACCTTTGTAATCTAAAGCTAGAACACGGCATAATTGTATCTTACGCTGACGACACTGCTCTACTTTTTTCGGCAGAATCAGAAAATGAAGTGTACAAACTTGCGCAACATGGATTCAATATTGTAAATAATTGGCTTCAACATAACTCACTAACACTAAATGCAGATAAGACTAACTACATTAGGTTTTCGATGCGCAAACAGACAACTAATATTGCCCCAACGTTGTGTGCTCATTGTTGTGCGGACTCTACCGATAGCCAGTGTGGGTGTCCCAATATCAATATGGCTAATAAAATAAAATACCTGGGTATCATCATAGATGAAACCCTTTCCTTTAAACAGCACATAGAAGCTTCAAATAATAGAATTCGTAAGCTAATATTCGTATTTAAAAAGCTACGATATATTGCAGACCCACGACTAATTAGGCAAGTTTACTTTGCTCTATGTCAGTCAATTTTGACTTACTGCATTACCTCATGGGGTGGAGTTGGCAAAACTTTGTTACTACCCATCGAGAGAGCGCAGAGAGCGATCCTCAAGGTGTCTACTTTCCGCCCGTTCCTATTTCCCACTAACCTCCTCTATAAATCTTGTGAAGTACTAACAGTTCGACAATTATTCATACTGAGCATTGTATTAAAACAACACGCAGCCCTCCCCTATCGCAATGAATATACAAAAAAAAGACGGAGAGATGTAGTTTGCCTTCAAAAAAGTACGAAACATGCATTCACTGACAAATTTTACCTGTTCCTCGGGCCACTACTCTACAATAGACTAAACGTAAGAGCAAACATTTATTCCCTAAATTATTGTAACTGTAAGAAAATTCTCAAAGAAACTCTACAATGTATGTCCTATGAAGACACAGAGAAGTTATTACTTATACTAAAATAGGTATTGTGCTTATTTTATGTATTTTTATATTTTAGTGTCTAAGATGTTAGAAAATAAGAATTATATTATATTACCCTTTAAAAAAAAAAAAAAATTACCTAAGACTACCTTATATTTGATTTTCAGTGATTATTTAGATAAAACTATGTACTCTTTTCGCCTGAAACACAGGATTACCTAGTTCAGGCACATAACACTTGTGAACTTGACATAGATTTAAGCAAAAATTGTAATTATTGTTTTACCTAATGATTTTTAAATAAACTTTATTATTATTATTATTACTTTAGCACCTCAATGTACCGATAGTCGATGTGACACCTTTGAAGAGACTACAGTACAGCCCATGTCTCGATCGAATCGAAGGCTTTTTCGTAGTCCACAAACGCCAAGCAGAGAGGCTGTTTATACTCTTCGGTCTTCTGTATAACTTGCCGCAGCGTGTGGTCTACGGTGCTAAAGCCTTTATAGTTCTTAAGCAGGGCATTGTCGCCCTTTTTAAAGAAGAGTACAACCACACCTCTGTTCCATGCCTGTGTCGTTTTATCCTCGAGTATGACGGTTTAGGAGTATGAGGAACAGGGTGTAAAGTTCACTCATCCACCATAGAAAAGGGAGGATCCTCCAACCAGACGGGTTGTTATGTCTGGCGGGCAACTGCCCAGGTGTTGATTTCGGATAGTCTTATCTATGTTATTCGCTCAGTAAACTCTAACTGCGAGATGTAGGAATTGTGTGACGTCATGTCTTTTTGTTTCGTAGTTTTTGTATGTGGCGGTCTAACCGCTACATCACTCCCCTCCGGAGACCGGAGGTTGATAGTGGGCTGAGTCTTGGATCTTGCGATGCTTCACAGTGCCAGCTGTGGTTCCAGTGAGTCGGAACCGGGTGCCGCTCAGTTCACAGTGGGTCGGAACTGTCTGCAGTGATTGCGGCGATGGTGATTGTGGTTCCAGTGAGTCGGAACCGGGTGCCGCACAGTTCACGGTGGGTCGGAACTGTTTGCGGTGATTGCGGCGATTGTGGTGATTGACGTGATTGAGGTGATTTCGGTGATTGCGGTGATTGCGGTGATTGAGGTGATTGCGGTGATTCCCCAGTGAGTCGGGGTGATGTGGCTGAGGGTGATGACCAGGAATGCGCGTTCGCTGCATGCTGGTGGTCAGGATACCCGTTGAAGCCGTGGGTGCTGGCTGGCTGTGTGACTCGCCTCACGAAAGCTTGCGGGAGTGATGATGATGACGTCACGCTGAAGTAGTTGCACGAAGGCTGCGTTGACGTTCATTCTCGGGGTCACCAATTTAGGGGTATGAGGAACAGGGTGTAAAGTTCACTCATCCACCATAGAAAAGGGAGGATCCTCCAACCAGACGGGTTGTTATGTCTGGCGGGCAACTGCCCAGGTGTTGATTTCGGATAGTCTTATCTATGTTATTCGCTCAGTAAACTCTAACTGCGAGATGTAGGAATTGTGTGACGTCATGTCTTTTTGTTTCGTAGTTTTTGTATGTGGCGGTCTAACCGCTACAACGGAACCGAGCAGCTTCTGGAGGGCCTTAAGAACGGGTTTTCCACCGGCCTTCAGGAGTTCAGCCGTAATTCCGTCCTCACCCGGCGCCTTGTTGTTTTTAAGCTGCTTCAGAGCCATCCTAATCTCGTACAAGCTGACGTCCGGTCTGGGATGTCTTCGGTATAGTGTCGGGTCAATCTAGCTCTTGGGTCGCTTGCCAGATTGGTAACGGGGTTGACGCGTATAACTGTCCATAGAAACTCTCGATCTCTCTCAACAGCTCAGGTTTGGCAGATACGATTCTGCCATCATTGGTCTTCAGTTTCGCAAGCTGGCTCTGCCCAATAGACAGATCTCTTGCAAAAACTTTGGAGTCCTTGTTCTGCCCTATTGCGTCCTTAATACGGTTCGTATTATAATGGCGAAGGTCGCTTTTCAAGAACTTAGAGATCTGTCTATTGAGCCGCCGGTATTTGAGCGCATCGTCTGAAGACTGCAGTTTCATCTCGCGCCTCTCCTCCATGAGCTGTACAGTAGCATCAGAGAGCTTCTTGTTTCGATTTGTACGACGGGTCTTGAAGATCTTGAACCCAACCGTATGGACATTTTCCACGAAGCCATCGTTATAATCGTCCACGTAGCTCCCTAGGCACTTGAAACGATTCCGAAGTTCGAGCTGAAAGGTCTCGGGGCTTGCCCAGTTTCGCGCTGAAGTCCCCCATGACAACGGTGAAGTGAGTGTTAGAGCCATGCATGGCTCTGGATATATCCTCATACATGGTCTCCACCTCATAGTCGGGGTGTGACGAGGTCGGGGCGCAAACCTGTACGACCTTCAGCGAATATCTTGAGTATAAGGTACGCCACCCGGTCGACACACTCTCGATCTTCACCACGTTGCTCACAAGGGACTTATGGACGATAAACCCGACACCACCTTGGAAGTTTGGGACTGCTGGTCGCCCTCTTGGAAATAGAGTAAGTTCTCGGATTTGAGGATGATCGAGTCCTCCCCCTCTCTTCGGACTTCAGATAACCCTACTATACCCCATCGTAACCTGCTCAATTCTTACTCGGGTTCAATGGTCTTCTCGTCAGTCCGGAGAGTAAGAGTACGCATGCTGTATGTTGCGAGATTCATTTTCCGGTGATTATGGTAGCCAGATCTCTTCCGGGGATTCTTCGCCCCCTTGCCTTATCGTGGCCTTGACCGCTACTAGCCAAGGGTAGGTGGGCCGCCGGGCACTAGAGGCCATCTCTTTTTGGTGCTTGTAATTTTTGGGGGGGGTTTGTCATAATCGCATGCCATAGGCGGGTTGGCGATCGCAGTATGGTGTTAAAAATGTATGCATTTTTGACTTACGTAAGTAATAGTAGTAAGTCCTTTGGTCGCCTCTTACGACACCCATGGGAAGAAATGGGGTAGTGCTATTCTTTAAGTCCAACATCACTCGGAACAGTCCGACACCACATGGAATGGGACACGGAATTTTATATGTATATGTAATATAGCGAGCAGTGGTGGCCCAGTGGTAATGGCCCCGACTTACGAGTTGTAGGTCGTGGGTTCGAACCCAGGCAGGCGCTTTACTTTGTGTAAATAATTTATCACCACTGCTCTCAAAACGGTGAAGGAAAACATCGTGAGGAAACCGGCATGTCTTAGAACCAAAAATTCGAAGACATGTGACATCTACCAACCCGCACTGGGCCCGCGTGGTAGATTACGGCCCACTCCCTCTCACAGAGAGGAGGCCTGTGTCCCAGTAGTGGGAACATTAATAGGCTGATGATGATGATGATGATGTAATATAAATTCAAGGTTATCCTATTTTCTTTGCACCACTCAACTTATCTATCCAAGACTGCTTGTAGCAAATGAGAATCCTCTATTTAATACGCAGCGTTAACTTGAGATTATCTCCAAATAAATAAGATTCTGCGTGATGGAAGCAGTGGATAATGGTGATAAAATATTGAAAAGCAAAGGTCCTAAGTGAGAGCCTTGTGGTACACCAGACGTCACATGAAAATCCTCAGATCGGACCCAATTCAAAACAACGAACGACAAAAGATCACAAAATTGAAATTCAAAAACCTTTATTTTGAACCAATACCTACTCATAAAGGGTTAGTAACAATGTTCTTAAAAATATGTGTTAGTAAACAAAACAATACGGTGACACATGTAACTGACAACAGTGAATTATAATATCAGTCCACTCTGTCCGCTATCATTTTCAGACTCGTGCCACTATTGATGCAACGCGCTTGCGCATTATAGTATAAAAACAATCTACACGCGCCGCCGTAAACATGCCTGACCCACTGCAGCGCCATGGCAACCCCGTCAGTTTTCTGATCGCGTTATTAAATTGGACACGAAGGGCTCCATACGATGTTCGTGAATACTTCTCCCACATGCTGCATGTGTAGGTGGTACAGAATGCTCTAAAGATCGTCACCTCTACGTCTGGAGTGCATCGTGCAAATTTGCGGGTCAATATATTCGCACGCACGGACAGAGCCCTCCGTTCCCTTTCGATATTAGCATTGTCTTTAAGGTCAGTGGTGACCAAGTGACCTCGGTACTTAAATGGTTCCACTCTCTCAAGAATAACACCGTTTAGCCGTATGGGAGGCACATCAAGATCGCATTTGGTCCCCGCCTCAAAAACAATGAACTGACTTTGCAGAACGTTATACAGTAACCCATGTTCTGTTGCGTAGCGTTCACATGTGGCTAAGAATGTCCTAATAACGCCGACTGACGCGCTCAGCAGCACTATGTCGTCCGCGTAACTTAAATGATTGACACAGACACCGTCAATATGACAACCGACGCGATGACTGCTAAGCGCCTCAATCAGGGCATTCATATAAAAATTGAAGAGGGCGGGTTGACCTCCCCTGCGGGAGGTCTCCGCCCTCCAATTGATATGGCTCCGACAGCACACCTGCCTACCGAACATTATTCACCTGGTTTCCATACCAGTGCTTGAAGATACTTATAAACTCGATAGGCAAGCTTATAGCTTCAAGTTTCTTCCATGTATATCGTAGGAAACCAGATCAAAGGCCCTAGACACATTGAGGAAGCAAGCGAAAACAGGTAGGTATTCTTCTTTTTGTTTAGTACCTAATGGCCTGCTTGAGACACATGATTTATCATACTCATCCGAATATAAATGCAACAATTATGGCGTCCCACAAGGAAGTGTCTTGGGCCCAATATTGTTCCTTCTCTTTAACAATTCAATCACAGATATAACAAATCATAAATGCATACTATTCGCCGACGATATTTCCATTATAGTGACTTCCGATAAAAATACTAATTCAATTTATGACCATGAAAGAGAAATTAACAACACCATTGACAAATTAATTGAATGGCTTGACATTAATAACTTAGAAATTAATTTAGATAAGTCTGTATATTATATACAATTTAATAAATCGAATAATAATAAATACAATTTGAAACTTGACATACCAAAACTTAATGAAGTTAAACAAACGAAATTTCTTGGAGTAATAATAGATCAGGACATAAATTGGAAAGCACAAGTAGATGATATATCTAAAAGAATAAATAAATTCATATACGCACTCAGAAAAGCAACAGACAGCAATGTATTGTGATATCGAAAATCGATGGAAAAAAGGTACTCAGAATATACACGTCTGAATATAAACAATGCATATGCGACGTTCCACAAGGAAGCGTACTCGGACCGATTTTATTCCTATTGTACATTAATGACATCGTAGAAGTTACCAACCATAAATGTATACTGTTTGCAGACGATATTTCAATAATAGTAGCAACAGATAAAAAAAAATACACAGTTAAAGACCACAAAAATTACATAAACTACACAATAGACAAATTAATTAATTGGTTACATATAAATGAACTTAAAATAAATCTTGACAAATCTGTATTCATTCAATTTAATAAATCTAATATAATATAAAAGACATAATATTAATTTTGACATGCACCAAAAATAAAGGCTGTAACACATACAAAATTCCTAGGAATAATCATAGACGAAGACTTAAATTGGAAATTACAGACAGAAAGTCTATCCAAAAGATTAAATCAATTTGTGTATGCGTTAAGACAAGTAAAATACATTACCAATCTAAAAACAGCTATAATGACGTATCATTACGATATGGACTTGTAATGTGGGGAAACGGCACAGACCAACACAAAGCATTTGTAGCACAAAAAAAAATGCATAAGAGCAATGTATGACATGAAACCTGATCAATCATGTCAACCGATATTTAAAAACCTTGGTTTGTTGCCTCTATCCTCACTTTACATTTATGAAACATGTATGTTCGTAGCAAACAACAAAGATTTATTTAGAACTGCAAATGATGTGAATCCAAGAAATCGTAGAGATCCATTCAGACTCGTACTAAATGACCTTCCTAGATCTACAAAATACAACAAGAACTGTTTAGCAATGTGTTTACGTATTTATAATAATATTTACCTAGTAACTTAAAAACGTTGACTTCTAGAGCATTTAAGCACAAACTATATAAATGGCTAAATATACAAAATATCTATTCTATTAAAGAATTTATGGAGACTAAATATGCTCCAACAATTGTATAAGTAATATTATGTGATGTAACGCATGCCGACAAGTTTGCATGCTATGTATGTATAGCAAAACATGTAAGCACTAATTTTAATGTAACATCTGTAATACCATGTTTTAATGCAAATAAAAATGATTTGATTTGATAAAAACTTTTAACAAAAAAAAACAACCGACTTCCAAAAAAAACACTACAAAGTGAAAAATTACTTTAATTTCGGATGTCGGTGTCTTTGGTTTTGTATTTTCGTTTTTTTGCCACCGACTTCCGAAATTAAAGTTATTTTACACTTTGTAGTGTTTTTTTGGAAGTCGGTTGTTTTTTTTTGTTAAAAGTTTTTATTTTTCACTTAATTTAGTTTTGGTACCTACCTACCCCACACAAGTTCGAATAACACTACCAGCGACGCAATTAACAGTGACAGGAAGTTATCATCATATCATCCTTAAAATGAATGAAGTCCAAACACAAGGTAGCTACTGTAAAACGTTGAGGGGGAACTCCTCAACGTCTTTTGACTGTCCTTTGTCTTCATCATCATCATTCATAATGACAGTCACAACCCATCTAGGTGTAAAGTTCTCATCAATATAAATTAATCAAGCCCAAACACCAGGTAATTGCTGTAAATCGTTGAGGAGTTCCCTCAACTGTCTTTCGGCTCCATCATCAGATCGACTCCAGACCTTCATTAAATAGTAGTGCTTTAAAATGCTTCATGAAAAAAATTAACAAACGCACTACGATTTTGGAAGGTTCCCCTCGATTTGGCTGGGATGCCATCAGCAGATCCTGGTTTTTGAGGAGTTCCCTCAAGTCGTCATGGATTTCATCATCAGAACTGAATTTTGATCAAAATAGGACCAATCTTAAAGTATACCTTTCAGATAAGAAAATAATTTTCTAAATCGGTTCATAAATGACGCCACCCGTGAAATACTTATCATTGAGAAGTTCCGGTGGCCATCTGTGGACTTCTTCATCAGTTCCACTTCACCAAATGATACTTTCTGAATGCAAATGCTTAACTGGTTGCTGAAAATAACGAAATCGCTATGTGTATGCCTATAATATTTGAGGAGTTCCCTCAATTTGTCATGGATTCCATCATCAGAACTAAATTTTGAAAAAAATGGGACCAATCGGGAAGTATATCCTTTCAAATAAAAAAAAAAATTTCCAAATCGGTTCATAAATGACGGAGTTCTGAGGTAACACACATAAAAAAAAAAAAAAAGTGCAACCGAATTGAGAACCTCCTCCTTTTGGGGAAGTCGGTTAAAAATATAACAAATATTAAAACTGCTATCACTACTTATCATGCTTATGTTGAATCATTAGTACGCTATGGGTTCATAATGTGGGGTAAGAGTACCGACAAAAAAAGTGTATTCGTGCAATATATGGGCTTCAACCTGATGAATCTTGCAGGCCAATATTTAAAGAACTTGGTTTATTACCGTTACCCGCTCTCTATTCAAATTCAAATTCAAATTCTTTATTTCAGATATAAGTACATCCATATAATGTTAGTAGTAGTATAACTTAGCCTAATGTTAGTATACAATTAAATTAAATTAAATTAATAATAATAAACACACAGTGAACCATTGAACTGTTCGTCCAACAATGGTTCACTGGATTATTTGGATAAGTGTGTCTGAACACTTATCCACCTTTGTAAGAGGGGAGAGTCCCACCGGTCTGAGAACACATTCAGGATGCCATTGGAGGAGGAGCGCGTTTCTATATCTATGAAGTGTGCATGTTTGTTATGAAGCATAAAGACTTATTTAAAAAGGCAGAGGAGGTATATCCTCGAAACCGACGAGATCCTCAGAGGCTTATATTAAATGATTTACCAAGACTGGCTAAATATAATAAAAGCTGTTTGGCGATGTGTGTTGGTATATTATATAATAATATAATCATATTCCAAGTGACTTAAAAACTTAAGATCTTGTATTGTTTAAAAAAAATACTTCTACTACCTCTAATCTGTCACGCGCCGCGCCGGCGCAAACCCGTTAACTGTCAAACGGCGCGTGGGTGGTCCCGAGACCCCCCACGAAGCCTGCCACTTAAGATTAGAACGACTATATCTCAAAAGTTTCGTATGGGAGCTATTTATAATACTTACGTAGTTGGAATCGGTATAAAATAAGCTAACACAATAAAACTAGATAACTAAATGTTATTTTCCTATTATATTCTTAATTTTAATGTAAAGTCACGAGGAGGGGGCTTTTTCCCCATTACCGTAAAGAAAAAAATAATTGAATAATATTGAAAATATTTTTATCTATTATTATTTTTTTTTTAAATTGATATATTATTTAACGTTAAAGAATTACATAAAAAACTACACGTTTCCACACAATATTCACATAAAAAAGTATTTAGTCACTTACCGGCGCAATGACGTCACCTTCCGACGGCCGCCGGCCCGATAACGGAACCTGTTTTTTCTATTGTTCTCTTCAATAATTCACACACAAACACTTTTAAGCTGAAGTTTATCTTTTGTTCGTCATTTATACAATAGCTAACAGAGATTCAACTGATATAATTGTTTATTTTTAACAAAAATAACACCACGTTTGACCACGCCATTAAAAGTTTTAACACGGACGAAAACGAAGCAATTTATTTGGATCACAGTTTTTATTACGTTGCACTATACTCAAATCTGAACGTACATTCGAACTTATGATGTTATTTACTCATGGGAAAACACTACACAAAGGCTTGAGGACTACCGAAAATAACTAAAACAAAATAAAATCGAAATCAAAACACGAGACAAACACCACACGCGCGGCCATTTTGCGCGCAGACCGTATGAACTGAATAAATATTGAATTTATTCAATGAATTTACTGTCAGATGTCGGTCATGTCATGTTTTATGTCATCGTTGGTTCATAGACTTTAATTATAAACCTGTTCCACCAAAGTAAACACTATTTATAATATAAATAACAGACAAAATTGCCTGGGCCACCCGGGGGGACGCGGGCGACCCCGAGCCAAATCTGTCAGTTTTGACATTGGGGTTATGCGCGACCCAAAAACGTATAAGAGGTTGGTTGGTTGATGGTTAATAGCCTAAAAGAATTTACTGACAGGAAACCTAAAATACCTAAAATACCTAAAATATTAGGACCTAAAATATTTGCATGCTAGGATACAAGCAAAACATGTATGCTCTTTATTGTCTTTTATATAACAACTTGATATACCATGTTTTATGCAAATAAATATTATTTCTATTTCTACAGAACTGCACTGTCTTGTAGAAAGTCCTGGCCGAAACCCGAACTGATTATCGTGCAGCACAAGACGTGCGTTTAGTTGTGTATCAGGCAGGCCATCAAGCACCTTAGCGACTGTGGTCGCTAGAGAAATATAATTCTGTAAAATATCACCCGTCTTACTTTTAACAATTTTCTCGTCCCACATACCACAGTGTCCCAAGACGAAAGTCTTTGACCAGTGCGTGTTCCCAGTGATTACTTATGGCACTGAAACGTGGTCGCTCACAATGGGCCTTATCAGAAGGCTAAAAGTCACCCAAAGAGCAATGGCTATGCTATGCTTGGAGTTTCCCTACGTAATCGAATCAGAAATGAAGAGGTCCACAGGAGAACCAAGGTAACCGACAAAGCCCGAAGAATTGACTGTTAGGATAAGATGTCATCTTTAGCCTCCACGTTAAAATTTTATAAAATTGAGAAAAAATGCATTTTGTCAATAAATCAATATTCTTTATTTGTAAACATACTTATGTTACAACAGTGTGCAAGATGTTACAATATTGTTACTATTTATGTAGTGTAGTTGTCAAAACATTATTATGAGTAGAGAATAGAGTTTAAAGTGTTATTGGTAGTAATAAAGCTTGTGCTTTATTACTACCTAACTAAGTCTGTTCTTTATACAGGTGTAAACATAACACAAATATATTTGTATTGTTAAAAAGTAGAAGCATAGGAATTTTTAAGACTTAAAAATAATGTTGTCCAAATGGCTTCCCTCGGCTGCTTGGCACTCTTGGAACCGAAGTCGCAAATTTTGGAAAACTCGTTGAAAAGTTGTTCTCGGTATTTTGTTACTTTCCTGAATAATATTCCTCTTCAGCTGCTCTAAATTGGTCGGATTATTCTCGTAAACTACCGATTTGAGGTAGCCCCATAGAAAATAATCGCATGGAGAGAGATCGGGGTTACGTGGGGGCCATTCAATATCCCCCCTTTTCGAGATGAGTTTTCCGGGAAAAACATTTTTCAGCAGCTCTATGGATACCCTAGCCGTATGACATGTGGCCCCATCCTGTTGAAACCACATCCTCGAGGTATTGCCTTGAAGTTCTTGCAAAGCTGGCACCAAAAAGTCTGTTATCATGTTGCAATAATTGTTAGCTCTAACCGTCATCGCTTGCCCTCTTTCGTCCTCAAAAAAGTATGGCCCAATAATACAGGTTGACGTTATCCCAGCCCACACGACAAGTTTAGGGCTGTGAAGTGGACGTTCATGCAAGCGTCGGGGATTAGTCTCGGACCAGAACCGACAATTTTGCTTGTTTACATGGCCATTAAGGTGAAAATTAGCCTCATCACTAAAAATCACGTTGTTGAAATTGTTGAACCGCTCGAGCATCAAATTGACAAAGTTAAGTCGGTTATTGGCATCATTGGGTTTTAATTCTTGGACTATCTGAATCTTATAAGCCTTCAAATGCAGATCACGTTTCAAAATTCGTCGCAAAGTTGTTCTTTTGACGTCCAAAGACTGACTTCTCTTACGTGTTGACTGTTGCGGATTTCGCTGAACTGAAACACGAACACGCTCCACAATGTGGGCTGATCTTGCAGAAACTGGGCGACCACGAGCCGTAATTGGTACTGTTGAGCCGGTTGTTTCAAACATTCTGATCCATTTTCGTAACACATTGGCGCTTGGAACTTCACTTAAATCGCGTAAACCGTGTGGTTCATGCCGATACAAACGTCGTGCAGTAATCACTGATTTATTGTTTTCGTAATACGCTCGGACACAAAATGCACGCTGCACTCCCGTGTACGGCTCCATGGCGACTAAATTTCCAGGAAGCGGCGCCGCGGCGCAGCGAACAACATATCCCCCCGCCACCCCGCGCCGCGCGTTACCGAGAAATTGAAGAATTAAATCGCCAACACTGATATGGCCCACCCTGTACTTGTGTATAAAGAACAGACTTAGTTAATATTGATAAAAAATACGGAAATCAAAACAAAAATATATTTAATGGTTGTCTAAATTTTACACAAACATCCTTTTTACTCTCGAATTTAGGCATATCTTTGTGAGACTCTATCAGCCTATAAAATGTCTTCTCTTGATGTTTAGCTGCACAAGGTACGTGATGCTTCGGTGACTGTCTTGACAGCTCTTTCAAAGCTTGTGGACATGGTAGGAGAAGCAGAGATAACATTCTAACCTTTTAGTTCGTATTATTAAAGGCTTTTGCAGACCAGGGCGACTTGTCGCGCGACACGATTCTGTGATATTATATCCGTAGAACAAAATCTATGAAAACGCGCGCGACACTTCACGCGACAAGTCGCCCTGGTCTGCAAAAGCCTTACGGCAAAGAGATGAATCGTCTGATTCCTAAAGTTCTGCTAGTACAGCCCTGTACAGCTGTAGCAATCGGTCCTCCCAGCGCGGCGCACGCACCTGATCACCGAGCAATGAGCACCGCCCAAAGTAACACTTAAACTGTATGTTTGATTTCGTATTCGATCTATTTGCGGCCAACATTCACAACACGAGTAATTAGTTGACGTCATTAGGAACACATGAATATATAATTAATCATGTGGTAGGAGTGTACAAATGATGTAGTACATGTCATACCTACCTGCCGGTAGCGGTCGGAGCAGGACTTACTCTCTCATGAATTGGATCTGTGTAGCTCTACCATGAGTTGCCATCGAAAATTTACTCGCTAGCGTTAAACTCGCTAGCGTATTAACGTTAATCAAATACATTTCGATAATGTCAAAACTTGCTAGCGTCCCCGTAAATGATTTTTATGAAAAGATATTGTACAGCGCCCCTAGCGGTCACAGAAAGAATTAAAATTTGTTCCAAGAGCACTATAGTTTTCGATAGGTAAGAAACCTAACGTAATCTATTCGATAGTCGCTAACGTTTTTCAGCTGTCACCATACAAAACGGCACCATGAGTCACTAAATCGACAGACGCTATCGAAAAATACGTTACGTTGCTCACAACCATTTTGACGTGTGAAACATGTTTACATTCAAATTATTTATTCACGTTTTTGAGTCTATTAAAGGCAAAATAATGTCTGGAAGAGATTATTTAGCATGGAATATGTTAGTGGCCCCAAAATTTGGAGGCCAACGACTGGAAGAACGTAAATTTCAAGAAACTATCTTATTTAGTTCTCTTACAAAATATTCTATTTGCCGGCGACGCCGACGGGACCGGTTTGTTCTAAAAGTTTTAACTACCTAAGTTAATTAATTGTATACTTAGTGTTTTATATGAATAATCTACAAAGATTGTAAGAAATTCTAATAAGAAATAAATAAATGCACAATTCCAAGAATTCGGCTTGCACCACAATATCCTAACGGATACCTACTATAAAAGGCGTACCATTTTGTGAGCAATTCAGTCGCAGTTCAGCCATAGATAATACACTTAAATACGGAGCTCAGCCACCAAAGAAAAAACATAACAAGAAAAGCCGAATTCTCCGGAATCATTCAAGATAGTAAATCAGTGTTTTATTTCGCTGCCTCAAGATAGTCCTCATCGTGGTCACTGTGGGTTATGGTACCCAACCTAGGTACGTATTCAGGGGTCCGTGGTGGTTGTGCAGCCAGCGGATTCACCTAGGGTCAGTTAGCAGGGAGCGCACATCAAATATCAGTGGGAGATCGTCCCAGGTTGCCTGCGGTACTGTAGGTACCTCTGCCGTCCGCAACACTATTATTGTAAACATAGTTCATTTTAAATTTAAATAAATAACGCCGCGATGAGGCCGCGAATCACACATTGCCAACAAAATTACAAATTGAATAGAGGTAAATAATTATCACCTATAAGGAATAAAAATTCAACAACCCCTAAATACCATAAAAAGGTGCACTAACCGCCAACCTTTCTATTTAGTCGGATTGTTTCATGATACTTATTGACTGTCATAACATTGTTACCATAGCGATACCTTATGTGTAGTGATGGGCAATTCACGAGAATATTCTCCTTGCGAGAACTTTGCTGTTAAATTCTCGAGAACATTCTTTTGGTAGGGAACTTATGAGAATTAAAAAATTGGATGACTGTATTGAATCGGTATTTTTTTAGACTAATAGTTTTTAGTGCATTTGAACGTTTTACGAAGTTTGAGTTTAAAATAAACTACACCACAACTTAAATTCTCAGTAAATTCTCCTGAGCGAGAACATTCCCGAGAATATTTTCGAGAAAATTCTCATAAATTCTATGAAAGGACCATGCGTCATTTTGGTACCAACGCTCAACAGTGATGAAACTCATGCCATGTGAAAGCTTTTGGGGTATTATTTAATTCATTCTATGGCAGCTAAGTCGAAATCGAGCGCGAACATGGTGTTTTTTAACATTAAAAAAGGTTAGGTTATGTTTGGTCAGGATAGGTTAGGTTAGGTTGATCTCATGATTCTCGGTCTAAGTGTGGGATGGGAACAATGGGGTGGTTTTTAGTCAGTAGGATTCTGACAGATCCCTTCGTCCGCCCCAGGGCGGGACTTCAATAAGGATTTTCCAACCAGGAAAAAAAAAAAAACTTAGGTTAGGTTAGGGTATGTAGGTAGATAGGGTAGGTAGGTATGTAGATAGGGTAGGTAGGTATGTATGTAGGTAAGGTAGCAAGGTACCCTTTTTGGTTAGGTTAGGTTAGGTTCACCGTGCCGTGCGGAGGAAGCGGAGTCCCGGGGCAGGGTAATGTCGGCGGTGTCGTTGGACATCTCCAATGCATTCAATACCCATGCGTCATTTTGGACGCGACTTTCAACAGTGATGATACTTATGCCAAGTGAATACTTTTGGGGTATTATTTCATTCATACTATGACAGCTAAGTCGAAATCGAGCGCGAACATGGTGATTTTGAGCATTCAAAAAAAGTTAGGTTAGGTTAGGGATGAAACCATGCAATGTGAAAGCTTTTGGGGTATCATTTAATTTAGGTATAGATACTATGGCAGCTAAGTGTTTTTGAACATTCAAAAAAGGTTAGGTTAGGTTAGGTGGGATGAGAGGGCGGAGCGCATGCATGAGAGGGCGGAGGACATCCACGGGTGGGCGGAGGACAACTATAGCTGCCATGGTATAAATTAAATGATACCCCAAAAGCTTCCACATGTCATGAGTTTCATCCCTAACCTAACCAAATTTTTTTAAATGTTCAAAATCACCATGTTCGCGCTCGATTTCGACTTAGCTGCCATAGTATAAATTAAATGATACCCCAAAAGCTTTCATATGGCATGAGTTTCATCCCTATCCTAACCTAACCTTACTTTTTTTGAATGTTCAAAAACACCATGTTCGCGCTCGATTTCGACTTAGCTGCCATAGAATGAATTAAACAATACCCCAAAAGCTTTCACATGGCATGAGTTTTATCCCTAACCTAACCTAACCTAACTTTTTTTGTATGTTCAAAAACACCATGTTCGCGCTCGATTTCGACTTAGCTGCCATAGTATAAATTAAATGATACCCCAAAAGCTTTCACATGTCATGAGTTTCATCCCTAACCTAACCAAATTTTTTTAAATGTTCAAAATCACCATGTTCGCGCTCGATTTCGACTTAGCTGCCATAGTATAAATTAAATGATACCCCAAAAGCTTACACATGGCATGAGTTTTATCTCTAACCTAACCTAACCTAACTTTTTTTGAATGTTCAAAATCACCATGTTCGCGCTCGATTTCGACTTAGCTGCCATAGTATAAATTAAATGATACCCCAAAAGCTTTCATATGGCATGAGTTTCATCCCTATCCTAACCTAACCTAACTTTTTTTGAATGTTCAAAAACACCATGTTCGCGCTCGATTTCGACTTAGCTGCCATAGAATGAATTAAACAATACCCCAAAAGCTTTCATATGGGATGAGTCTCATCACTGTTGAGCGTTGGTACCAGACTCCATACAAAGTTGCCCATGGTCCTTTCCTAAGGTATGTTAAAGTATGATTTCTGTATTAAAAAAATGAGTTTAAAATAATCAGCATTAATAAAATGGTGCAAATAATTATTATTAAAAACAAAATAACCAATCAAAAATAATTTTGACGCAACTAAAATCGAATTTGATAATCGCGACTCCATGTGGTACTTGTTTTCCCTACCTTGGGAATTTTTTTTAGAGCCGGAGGCGCGCAGGGGGCAGCGTCGACGTGTTTTGATATGAAATTTTTCACTTTTTGTATGGAAAATATTAAAAAATATTACCTACATGTTGAGTTTTGGGGTTTTTTCCGATGTGTTTTATATGAAATTTTTCACTTTTTGTATGGAAAATATGAAAAATATCATGGAAAATTTTAATAATGATTACCTACATGTTGAGTTTAAGGGTTTATGGGTTTCAAAAATCACACCAACACCTCGACTTCGGATGCAAAAACAGTACTGTCTTCTCTTTCTTTTCTTTTGCTAATATTTCGAAAATAGTGTATTAAAATAAAGTATTAAATAACAACAATAGAAGTTTACTTTAGACCTTGAAATCGAAACTTATTGTATTAAAATTTAGCAATTTTACTTCCATTTTTAAATTCACGTATATTCTCCGTCGAAAAGAATATTGCAGAACATTCTCGATCCGAGAATATTCTCCGTGTGAGAATATTCTCCCGACCCATCACTACTTATGTGACGTTTTGATCTTATGAGCCGTTCCCTCTTCTTATTACTGAGAAAGATAGAAACAAAACATAAGAGTGAAGTTAGCTAGACGACCAGTGTGGCAGATTTCTACCATTTTGGCAGATTTCGCTCAAAAATTTTGTCTGTGGCAGATCCTGCTGACGATTTACAAAAGTGGCAGATTTTGGCAGATTTAAAAAACTTCAAGGAAATTCACATAACCTTATTAGAATTTTCCTTTTTTTATTATTATTTGGTATAATAATGCATAAGAGATAATATATAATGATGATAATAATGCATAATAAGAAAATTGTTAAATATTTTTGTTGATTAATGATATTTCATTGAATTTGTGTGTATTTTTTCCGTTTCCATGAAGGCATATTTTTGGCATTTTTGGCGCCAAGTGTGGCAGATTTTGGCAGTTTTTTTGCCCAGTCTGTGGCAGATTCGCCATTTATGAAATGGTCACACTGTAGGTGACACGATCTATCGAGCTTACCAGCGCCTGCATGAGACTCCGTAAAACTCATGGTGCGAGCATTATCGAAATCAGTTTGATCTACGTCAACACTTCCAACTCCACCAGCTTTTCATAGAGCTCATACGTCATGCCGCCATACATATTGGAAGTAAACCCTCCGGGAGGGTCACCGGCATTTCGTTTGTGCTAAAGTTAACCATCGCTGACGGTCTACGGCATTAGGTTTAAAACCGTATTATAAACCATTGTAAAACGAAGTTAATTTGTGTGAATATTTGTAACAGTGAACAATTTTTTTATTGATACGAGTAATTAAATTATAAATTATAATATCAGATTTTAGTATCACGGTTTATAATGCAAGCTGTATTCGCTAAGAAAAAACAACATTTAAAATGAGCCCACCGCGAGGGCTCCCGGTATTCCATATGCGACTAGGTGAACCCTCCAGGAGGGCTCCCGGCACTGAACGGGTTAATACGCTAGCGCTAGCGAGTAAATTTTCGATGGCAACTTATGGTAGAGGTACGACGTGACGCGAGGCGTGTGACGTGTGGCGCGTGGCGTGTGACGTGTGGCGTGTGGCGTGTGGAGACGGGCGGCGTGCGGCGGGTGTCGGTAACGGTTGACGAAAGCCCACGTGATCAACAACTCTCATGGCCATAATACCCTCGGTCACACATCGCGAGTTCTACACGAGAATTTCGGCGGTCTGTTGTGGCCCCAAATACAATATTATGTCGTCTATTCGTCGCACACGTCAAAAACAGTGTATGTTGGCATGTGTAGAGTTGCGTTCTTGCTTTGCGTTTTTTTTAATTTACTGTTTGTTGTATCCCACGGCTCCTTATATTTTCTACATAAACACACCCAAGAAACGAAATATATCGTAATTTCTCCACTTTAGAGATTTTTAACCGACTTCCCAAAAAGGAGGAAGCGAAGGATGCGCCATTTACGAACCGATTTGTAAAATTTTTTTTTTTTTTGAAAGGATATCCTTCCCTATTGGTCCCATTTTCAAAAAAATAAAACAGTTCTGATGATGAAATCCATGAGGAAATGAAGGAACTCCTTAAATATTATAGGCATACACATACCGATTTTAGTAGTTTCAGCAACAAGTTAAGCATTTGCATTCAGAAAGTATCACTTGGTGAAGTGGAACTGATGAAGAAGACCACAGATGGCTACCGGAACTACTTACTCAATGATAAGTATTTCACGGGTGGCGATAAGATATCTCGATTAAGCTATTTAAGCGAATAGGAAGCACATTTAGATAAATAAATAATTCTCATGAAAATGGTACCACCGAACTGATCTGAAGATGAAGCCGGAAGGAAGGCACCGGAACTCCGTCGTACAACAATGTATCCTAGCCGTGTTTGGGCTTATTGGAATTGCCAGGAGATGCTCTCTGATTTTAATGGTAATATCCCGCCATCAAATTGCGCTACTTGAGTCGTAAGTTATAAGTGGCTTTGATTGTCCGAAGACAGATTTCGTAGCCTCGTTATTTCCGTCAATGATTTATTTATTTATTTTATTATTTATGTACACACAGTAAAATACATTCAGATACGACAATCATAATTTTGAGTACAAAGGTACTGCTTATTTCTTAAGAAATTTCTTCCAGCAGACCTGCGAAAGGAGAAATGAAAAAGAAACGTAGACAATAGTGTGTGAGAACAAGAAGAGAAGAATATAAAATATGCGGAGTTTTAAACTAAAATATTAAAATAAACCTACACGTATAACGTAACAAATTAACATATACTTAAATAAATACATAAAGCTTAAATTTATAAACATACATACTATAGGTTTATAAATACTCACAGTTGAGAGGAAAGGTAATGCTCTTTTACTCGATATTTAAATTGAGAAACAGTTTTTAAATCGCGAATGCTAGGCGGAAGTGAGTTCCACAATCTTACTGCATGCACAGAGAAGGAATATGAATAGTAGCTTGTTTTATGAGGGTGAGATTTAAGCAGGGTTCTAAGGTGTGATCTACACGGTGCGTCGCTAGGGCGAGCGTAAGAAAAACGCTCACGCAGGTAAGAAGGATAAGACGGGTTGTGTAAGATGTTGAAGAGGAGACATAAAATCCGAGTGTTCCTGCGAAGGCGGATTGGGAGCCACTTGAGTTCCTTGCGAAGATGAGAGACGTGGTCATACTTTCGAAGACCGAATACAAAGCGAATGCACACGTTTTGCAATCGCTCAAGCTTGTTTAATAGCTCCTCAGTAGCATCCAGGTAGCAGGCGTCGGCATAATCTATAATCGGCTGAATAAGTGTTTGTGCCAAAGAAATTTTAGTCTTAAGGGGTAGGAGACTTTGAAGGCTTTTCAACGAATGAAAGGAGAAATGTACCTTTCGACTGACCTCATTGACCTGAGCACGCCACGAAAGATTGGAGTCAAAAATGACGCCCAGATCTTTGGCGGTTTCGGTATAGTGAATGCGAACACCATCGAGATATAAAGGCATCAATGTAGCAACATCAGCCGCATTGCGAACGAATCTACTGCCTATGATCATGGCTTGGGATTTAGATGGGTTTATTTGCAAACCAAATGACTTGGCCCAAGCGCTGATGCAAGCCAGGTCATGATTCATAGCAGCAATTGTAGAACCCGCATCAGCTACAGTAAAATGTCGGTAGAGCTGTAAGTCATCTGCGTAGAGATGAAACCTAGAGGAAATTACTCTGGTAACAAAGTTGATGAAAATTTAAAAAAGAGAGGAGAGAGAACGCTACCCTGAGGAACACCCTCAGTGAGGCTACACCATTCAGAGAAAGACTCCTCCAGGCGAACACACTGAGAGCGACCCCGAAGATAAGAACTGAACCAAGCTAAAGCGGAAGAAGACAAAATTGATAGATTTGAGGATACCTAGTAAAATGTCGAAATCCACTGAGTTGAAGGCGCTACTAAAGTCAAGCAAAACAAGAACAGTAAGGGACTTATTCTCCATTGCCCAGCGGATGTCGTCAGTTACTTTCAAAAGCGCGGTTACAGTACTATGACCCGAGCGAAAACCGGATTGATAAGGGGAAATTATCGAGTTCGACGCCAAGAAAAAAGATAATTGTCTATGAACTATGTGCTCAAAAACTTTTGAAAGAAATGGGAGAATAGAAATAGGTCTAAAGTGGGTTAATAAAGTAGGATTGTTAGTTGATGATCTGTCGGCAGGCATATTCGTGGCCTTCCAAACTTCTGGCCCGACTAAGCGCTGCGTTTTGTAAGGTTTCTTTTTTTTACCAAGGCAGATCACACTCTTTCGATGGTGGTACCTGTAACAGTAGCGGATCCAGGGGGGGGTGCTAAGGGGCTCAAGCAAAAAAGCATCTGAGATCTTCTGTGACGAATTTTAAAGTGAACCCGATGTTATTCAAATTTTTTTTTTTAGCAAGCATTACATTGCCTAATTATCATCAATTATCCTTAGCTTAATAAAAAATAAAAAAATAAAAATTCTTCACTTAAGTAAATAACTATGTTAGGTTTGGAGTCACCTTTTAAGCATAGATTTGCTTGTATTAGGTGGTTCCGCTCCTCCTGTTTACACTAATTCTACAAATGCGTGAGAAATAAGCCAAAAGATTAATGTCAAGGCCTCTTCAAGTATTATCGATGCAGATATTTCTATTATTGGAGGACCCCTAGCATCGAACGTTCCCGCCCGCAAAAACCATTAAGTACCGGAGATCGCCCGCGGCGCGTCGGAGATAAGAGCGCGCTAACATAAACAAAATCTGAGAGCTTTTTGTTACGTAAATAGTCTTATCGTTAATGGTTTTGGGTACCTGATTAGACAAAGGATTTTTTATAATACTTAGAATCTTTGTAAGCGAACGCTAGTATTGATAAATAAACATTCTTATCAGAAATTCCTTTGTTCATTGTTTTGATTATTTATAATAAAACTACTGGTTCGATTCACATGAAATTTCGCAGGATACATTATGAATACATATACTATCGGTCAAAACCATTATTTACGAACAAACACAATAAATAAAAACACCAATAATTAAAAAAGTTCAATAATAGGTATCCGTATCATTACGTAACATTACTTAGTTGATAAAAAATATTGAACTCTTATTTTTTTCTGAAAAATGGCATTTTTATTATGCAATAACTATTATAGAATATAAAATAAATGACTTACCAGCGATTACATACACAAAACACACACAAAACTCAAAATTACACAACAACACGTTTTTTCATTACCGAGTTTGTTTACATTTTTTGATGGGTCCGTAATAGGTAATTACGATGTTATTTAGTGCAAATATTATCTATATACGATGACGACACTACTTAATTATTTAAAAAACAACATTTCCCGTCGATTAACACTTAAAAAACAATAGAAAACAAATAAATAGAACGCGGAGTGCAGTGCGCTGCACGCCTGCGCGGACGCCATTTTGTCGTGCCAAAATGTTCAATTTTTACTTTTTTTTAGAGTTGTTCCTGCATATTTTGATGTTTTAGTCGATTTATTTGACAAGTATATTACCAATTCCATAGAATAAAATTAACCACAGACCATATTAGCCCCTATCCATAGTACAAATAGAGCTTGAATCAGCATGCGCGGACTGCGTCTTTCGCAGCACAATGGGTGTTGACGGATTTCGCAAAATCCGCGTCTTTCGCATGACGTTGGGTGTTAGGGGGAACTAATTAATATTTTATAACCCATTATTATATTAGTAAGGGCACTGGGTGTAGAATATGTTTGTGAGTTTGTGTGTGGGTTCGTTTGTGTGCGTGTGTGTATGTGCTTGTGTGGGTGTCGGGATGTAGTGGGAATGTGTGTAAGATAAATGTGGTTAGTGTACCGTGGGGGTGTGTGGTGTGTATATGTGTACAAATTATATGTGTTTCTTAGTTATGCGATCTTGTGTAGGATATCTTCGATTTCTTCGTAACTTTTGCTCTTGAGCCATTCAGTTAGCGTTTTTTTACAGTCGTGGTATGTCATAGAGTAGATGGCACATTGTTCATTGAGAGCGTTATATATACGGGGGGATTGTTTAATAAATTGCCTTGTAGCAAATGTAGTATTCACTGGACAATCTTCAGCTACTTTATTCTTTCTCCTAGAATGTGTCTTGGAAGTAATGTAGGGAAGAGATTTGTGTTTTTTTAATGTAATCTGCAGGACATAGAGTTTCCTAACAGACAAAAGGTTTGAGGTTAAGTATAAACTTGCCGTGGGGAATCTAATCGGTTTGAAGTACATGACTTTTAGTAAAGCTCTCTGTGCCCTCTCCAGCTCCAAAAACTTTATTTTAAATGCTCCGCCCCACATTGGCAAACAATAAGATTTTATTTTTGACATTTTTGAATCTTATTTAATTTGTTTTTATATTCTTTATTTGACATATCATTTATAACATCACTATTTTTATTGACATTAGATTATATTTTTGTTGAATAGTGAAATTTTTTGTTTATTTGTTAATAACAGTGAATCGCAAATTAATGTCTTAGGTACTTTTTAATTTCTTATTTGACTAATGTTATGATAATAATTTATATTGTGATTCTTTTAATTTGTCATTGTTATAAAATGTTGTGTAAAATTTCGATACAATGTAAAAATTGTTACAGAAATAAATAAATAAAAAAAAACAGTACGTAAGTATAGATTGACCCAGGGAGACATAAATTTGCTAGATAAGATCCTTAGTAGCCACATGTCGAAGAGATTTGAAAGTCCAAATCAATTTCCTCACACTGTTCATTATTAGTTCTAGGTGCAAGTGCCACGATAGCCTTTGATCAAGCATAACACCAAGGTATTTAGTACTGGATACTTTTTTGATTTTTAAACAAGAGCAGGTGGTGTTAGTAGAGCTGGAGCAGGTATGGATTTTAATCTGAAGATCTTGTGATGGCTGGGCACGGTCAAATATAGAAAAGCAGATGTAATTGGTCTTTGAAATATTCAAAGTTAAAAGGTTCTGATCGAGCCAGGTAGCTACTGCAGACAGACCACGTTCGGCGATGCGACCGACGCTGTCCCATGTTTCTCCCGAGAAAACAATTGCTGTATCGTCAGCATAAGAGAAAATGTGGGCACCTTCGATACTCATGTTACATAAGGTGTTTATATAAATGAGGAACAGCGGCGGCCCGAGCACGCTACCTTGTCCTACTCCGTAAGTGACTATTTCTTCGGAACTAGTGACTGATCCTATTTTAACGACGTACCTGCGTTCACTCAGGTATTCCGTGAAAAGTTTAAGTGGTAATCCTCTTATACCAATGTCTTCTAGCCTATGTAAAAGTGTGGGGACAGAGACTGTGTCGAAGGCTTTTTTGATGTCCAAAAAGACGGCCAGACACTTTTTTCGATCGTCCACTCTTTGAGTGACGATAGATGTCAGCGCTAGGATTGCGTCTTCAGTAGACTTTCCCTGTCTAAAGCCAAACTGTGAGGGTGAAATTATTTTATTTTGTGTTAAATATGTACTTAAGCGTTTATTTATTAATCTTTCGACAATTTTAGACAGGGACGGGAGGACGGATATCGGCCTATAGTTGGACGGATCAGCTTTGTCACTGTGTGTGTTATTACAGCTTGTTTCAGGGCCGTGGGAAAGCTTCCTTGTTCAAAACATAGGTTAATAAGGTGTGAAATGATTGGTGAAATAATAAACCCGGCAGATTTCAAAAAACTTACGGGGATTTTGTCCCAGCCAGTAGCACTGTCGGATTTTAGGCTTGAGATTACAGTTGCTACTTCTTCAGCGTCAGAGTTGAGTAGTACAAATGATGAGACCGGTGGGTTTGGAACGTCCATAAGTATGTTGGGGTCTTGTGAGCCTGTCTCTCAGGATTATTTATTATTTCGTCAGCAAGATGCTTTCCAACGGTTGAGAAGTATTCATTTACTTTATTCACCGGCTCGAGAGGGGTAGCGGCTGATTCCAGTAATTCTGTGTTTTGTGTCTTAGGTGGTTTTAAAATTAATAGGTATTTCGTTTTTAATTTTTTTTTTATGATTTTGTTTACGTTACGAATTGTTACCTTTCCATTATTCGACTGGTATAAAAAGTGTGGGGTAGGAACCCCAACTAAAAAAATAAAAATAAAAACAATTTTACAAAAAAAAACAACTGACATTCGAAAAAAAACACAAAAATAACTTTTTTACGAAATAAATACCACAAAATTCCAAAAAAATACTCCTAAACGTGAAAAATAACTTTAATTTCGGAAATCGGTGGCAAAAACGAAAATATATCCCTGCTCTGGTACGCTACAATGACGGATTGTATGAGCAAAGGGAGTTAAAAGTTATTTGTTTTTTTTTTGGAAGTCGATTGTTTTCTTTTTGTAAAATTGTTTTTTTTTTTTTTGCTAGTGTCATCGTATATACCTTAAATGTAGGTATTATTAAAACTAGTGCATACACACTCGTACCTATGTACGACGTAACGACCTATGTAGCGCAGGCGTGTAGTTGAGCGGCGCGCTGAGCGGTATGGCTACTCGCAGCGAGTATGTCACACACAGGGAATTCTCGCGGCGAGTGCAGCGCATTCGTAGAAAGTAAAATTGGCTCAATTCATGTCGCGGCGAATTCAACTCGTGGCAAATGAATCTATTCAAAGCGAATAGCCTGTCAATCGCAGCGTGGATTCGCTGTGCGTGACCAAGGCTTAACAAATATTCGACAGACTCAAGAGGTAAGTCATTCCGTGTCGTTTAAACTATTATTATACTTAACCCTAGCTAATTATTCAGAAAACTAGTGGAAAACATTCCAATAATTAGGAACTCAGTCTAATTTGGCTACACTTGCGTTAATTAGGAGCTCAATTGGGCGAGCTAACAGTTTGATCCGCACAAACACAAGAATTTAACTTGCGCTTTAACTTCCGGAACCCGCTAACTAATTACTATTAGAAGCTAAATGATTACCGGGTTATACGAGTGCAGCAGAGAGTGGTTCTGCGGAGTGTTTACCGCCGCGGCGCCGGCGGCGGCGGCCGGGTGCGGGCGGCCTCGGCCCATAACAGTTGAACTCGTAATAACCGCTGGCTCCCGGCGGCGAAGCTGTGCGGCGTGGCGGCGGTGAGCTGGCGCGCGGCCAGTACGCGCCCGCGCCCGCATCCGCACGTGAACCCACTCACCGGCCGACCAGCTGCCGGCACACGTGCTCACGGAGCCAGTCCGTCTCCCAGTTCGGTTCGCTCCTATTACGTTGTTATTGTACACTTGCACGGCGGCACTAACACAGATCTGCGGCTGGTTCTAGAACACGCGCGCTCAGCGCGCGCCAAGATAGGCGTATCCAATGTCCCAGTATGGGGCTATCCCATCTATCAGCTATAGTTTTCAGCATGCTGTTGGTTCAGGCTGGCACGTACCCTGCTCACAATGGAAGCGCAACGCTTGCGCATGATGGCGTGAAAGCCATCTATTCTCGCTTCTGCGAACATGCCTATCAAATTCAAATTCAAATTCATTTATTGTTTGTTACAGGTAAAAAAGACAGTTCTTACAGTTAACATATTTGTATCACTGTAACATACCCATGGGGTGTATAATCTTTATATATGCATAATATTATTGGAAGTTCAGAAAAATAATTAATAATATAAAAATTACACTCTTCATTATTCAAAATTCAAAAAATTCAAATTCAAAATTCAAATTATTTATTAATATTCATAATGGTTGTACAAGAACAGATTGGACAGTGACCCCCAAACTAGGCATTTGCCTGTATCTTGGGGGTCGGACTCGCGACATTTTTCAGAGCTATGGATAGTACACAGTGATTATTGCATAACCAGTAAACATAAACTAAAATAAAACTAAACAATCAATTAAACATCAGCGTGAGATCAATCGGAGCCAGATAAAATAATCAGTATGAGATCAATAAAATAGTAATAACATTGAAACAAAATATAAATTATAAATTAACAAAAATCTAATCAATTAAAATGAAATCAATCAAAATTAGTAGATAATATGTAGAGTGTGTGAGTATGTGTTAGACAGTGTGTGTTTGGGTTTGTGTGTGTGTGATGTGAACGTGAGCTTAGGAGTAGACACACTTAATCTGCATGATGTTGCTTATCTACGTATAAATAATGTTTTCTGTTTCATCGTAGGAGAGTGTAAAAAGCCATTTCTTTATTACCTTTTTGCAAAGGGACATTTTGAGGTCTTTTATGTTGCAGCACTTTAAGACTTTGTTGTAAATGCGCGGAAATAAGTAGTCCGAGGAACGTCTTGCCATAAGGGATTTTACTTGGGGAATGGGAATCCTGATTGTGCGCTTTGACATTATTTCTTGATAATCTGTCCTGAATTTAAATTTTCTATGCATGTGAAATGTTGCGTTGAGGATAAAAAGCTGTCGGACACGGAGTACCGGAAAGTCACTGTAGAGTTTGTTGGTTGGGTACAAAAATGGCTTCCTAAGCATTACTTTAATGACAGCTCTTTGTGCTCTTTCGACTTCAATAATTGCTGTTTTACCAGCGCCACCCCAGACAGAGATTCCATATTGGAGGACAGACTGGCAAAGACCAAGATAAACAGTGCGGAGTATGGGGGTAGGTGTACAGTCGAATAGTTTTTTCATTATATAAATCAGTTTTCTTACTCGGCCAGAAAGTGCGTGTATATGATGTTTAAAAGATAAGTTCTCGTCTAAGGTAACTCCTAAATATCTCATGGAGTGGACACGGTCGATTACGGCACATGAACAGTTTGCGGATTGGGGGTTAAGGCTATCGTAGCAAGTATGAAATGTGAGACTAAAGTGTTGGGGGGGTCTGGATGCCTTGGATTTGAAGAATGTTATAAACTTTGTTTTTTTAACGTTTAAGGTCAGCAGGTTTTTATCTAGAGTCTTAGCCACTATCCGCAGTCCCTCCTCCGCACACCTGTAGACCTGGTCCCAAGACTCGCCATGAAATATGATCGCCGTGTCATCTGCGTATGCTATTAATTCAGCATTGGTGAGAGAAAGGTTTAAGATATCGTTTATGTAGAGTAAGAAAAGTGTCGGACCGAGTGAGCTGCCCTGCGGGATTCCAAAGCCGATGGAGAGGAGACTGCTAGAAAGATCGCCAAGCTTGACAAATTGCCTTCTATTAAACAGGTAGCTTCTAAACCAATCTAGGGGAGTGCCACGTATGCCTGCGGCTTCCAGTTTCTTTAGAAGGAGTTCTATCGAAATCGTGTCGAAGGCTTTCGCCAAATCTAAGAATACCCCCATGGAGTGTTCGCCTTTATCAACAGTTGATGATACAGAGTTAGTCAATAGCCTGGCTGCGTCTTCGGTTGACCGACCCCTCCTAAAGCCAAACTGCTTGTCGGAAATTAAGTTGTGTTTTATGTTTGTATTGGTGGATCATATTATCCATTGCTTTGGTTGTTTCAGTCGACTTCATTTTACATTCACACATTCCACATTTTACAAACAATCATTACGGTCATGCAATTTAATTTAATAAGTCAAAAAAAAAAAAAAAACAATAACCATGCCACCTATCAACACCTTGAAAGCATTATTGTAATGTACCCGCAGGGCGCTGTATGCCCTCTGCATGTAGTTGACCCACAGACTGCATGTATAGAACGACTGACAGTACGCTGTAAATAGTGTAGCCTTTACTTCAGTCGTGCATGTCACAAATCTGCGTGCCAATATACTGCAGCGGACAGCCAACGCCCTGCGCCCTGCCCTCACGCTCAATATCCAGAGTCTTTTAGGTCTTCGGAAACCCAGTGGCCCAGATACTTGAAAGAAGTGACTTACATTAAGGAACTTCCGCAAAGTTTCAAGTGTGGTTCAATAGCTACTCCGCAGGCTGCGTGGCAGTCCCAACACTATCCTGCAATCAATAGCCGCCCGGGCAGACGGCCCGCTAGTGTGGGCGCTTGCAAACCGGACCCGTTCTGTTTTAGTTATTAAGTACTAACATAGGTTAAGCCATTTTGTTACTAACACTAATAGACCATTGTAGTCTGTAAAATAAAGATAAATAAATAAAATAGAGAAAGTTTCAGTGCCAGCCTTGAAGACTAGTACCTCACTCTTCTTAACATTGTACCTGAGCCTATGAGTCTCCGCGTACCTCTCACATATCGTCAGCAGGCTCATCATTGCGTTAATCGAAGGGCTCAGCGACACCATATCATCAGCATAACTAATATTGTTGACGCATACTCCGTCCACATAACAACCCTGATAGGTGTTGCTGAGCTCGACGATCAACCGGTTTATATACAAACTGAAGAGGCGAGGGGAGGTCAGGCCGCCCTGCCCCACCCCGCACTCCAGCCTGTACTCATCCGATAACGAGCCTGCCCACCTTACACAATTTATTTGATTGCTGTACCAAAATCGTAGAATTGCTGTAACTTCTCTATCCACTGAAATATCAGTCAATAGTTTCTGCCACAGCAACTCTTACGACACCAGATCAAACGCTTTGGAAAGGTCTCGGGAACACGCATTAACAGGCGTTTTCCTCTACGTATAATTAATACTGGACAGTATGCTTGAGAGACAGTATGGCACTTTCTGTGGAGAGATCAGGTCTGAACCCAAATTGCGCGTCATGCAGTTCGATGCGGGTCGCCATATGCCTATCAAGCAAACTGTCCAACACCTTGGCAAAGGCAGTAGCAAGGAATATGTTCGAGAAATCTGATGTGTCCAGTCTTTGCATTGTATAAACTCAATCTCCTTTGTATTGTATAATTGCATAGCACATGTGTGAGTACTATGTACTACAGAGCTACCATTTACCGGGTAATAATATGTCTTTCATTGACTTGAATGTGCCCTGGCGGCTGAGAGTATGTCATGCTCACTCAGATGTCTCGGTGATGGTGGCGTGTGTGTTGGATCATTTAGCTCCCTTCAAAATGGTTGAGCTGAATGGTGCTAATACATGCGCCATGTTCGTGAACGGGCGCCGTCAGTTGGGACTGGTCATCTCTTAGCTGCCGTGGCTTATTTTAATTTATTTTAATCCTTGAATTGTTTTATTTTTAATTTTTTATCTTTTTATTACGGACGCTTTTAACGTGCGCATCTTTTTTACATTGTTCTCACATGTATAATTTAAACATGAATTATGTAACCACTATTTTGTAACAATTATTTATTTAAAAGAGTGTCCGTGGAGTTTCTTGCCCGTTCTTCTCCATAGGTACCTACTACGCTTTGGAATGGGCAACTAATTTCATATTTCTGACTGACTGACTCCTTGACAATTCAAAAGTGCCTGCAATGTATAATATGGTAAGGTTTAATTGAAATAAATGCTTTGAGTTTGAGTTTGAGTTTGAGTTCTTATCCTTTACAATAGGTACAAAAAAAAATTTTTATAGGAAACTAGGAAGAAAAAACCGGCCAAGTGTACTTGCGTGTCGGACCACGCACAATGAAGGATTCCGTAGTTGGGTTGAGTTTATCCCTAGGACAAACTTAACATTGAACACAACGAAAAAATCTACATCTTTTTAACCCCCGACGGAAACCGAAGAGGTGTAAAAAATTGAAAATATGTTTTCTACAATAGCATGCCGCGTCCCCCGACGCGACGACAAAATATTAACTACAAATTATATTAAACTTAAAGGGCCAGTATACTTTATTTTTTAGCTTTTAAAAGGATTTTTTTTGTGTCGGGGGTTTTTAAAATTTTAAATTTAACTTTTTCGTAAGATAAGTGACAGGCATAATTTTAACTCTAGAAATAGGAACAAATTAGATCAACCACGTTTCAGATTGTCTAAAGTACACACTTCTTTTATGGGGTGTAAAATGTTATAATAAAATACCACTCGTTATTCTTCAACTAAATGAGAAGAAAACATGCATTAAACGCACACTATGTAGACAAGCATATTATAAGTTAGATGATTATATCGTAGATAAAAATGCTTGGCTTAATGCAGGTCCTGCTCCACAGCCACTTGGGCTCACTAGTTGAAATTATTGTATTTGGGAGAGTTGCTACCCCTTTTCTTATTTTTTTAAATTATATTTTTTCTGACATTACGAACTACATGTTTATTTTATTTTTATTTTTTATTCAGAGTATCCTATGTCCTAACCCAGGTCACGGCCTATCCTATCCTTATACCTTTCATCTAAAATCGTTCAGCCGTAACAACATGAAAACGTAACAGGCAGATAATAATCTAAAACAGTCCCCATCACTGTTTTAGAGTTCCATAAAAGAAAAATTGAAACTCTTAAAGGATGACTTCGTTTTCTGTCAAGGCCCTTTTTCTCTGGAACCCGTGGACGCATCAAGTTGAATTTATAAATATCAAAAACTTAGATTTACGGTCTCCGAAAATCATACTTCCAAGTAAATGCAATAAATAAATACGGCCATTTAAGCCGCATATTTTGACACTCGTAAATAAACCAGTGTATTTGGTACTTCCCGTTGGTCCAGCAACATGAAGTTTGGCGAGAAGTAAGGTCAAATAAAGAGGAAAACCCGAAAATTGGTCATTTATATGTAGTTATATACAAGGTGGAGACGACAATACAACAATAAATTAAACGGTGTGTCCATAATGACGTTCCCATTCTGTATACGAAAATTCAATTGAATATATTCAATAGTTTAGTCATTATAGCTCGGTCAAATCCATAGTCGGCTCGGGCTATTTCAGTTATCCACCCCAAAAATCCACCCTAAGGTGGATATTCTGAAATGTATGCCCGAGAATTCACTCAAGGCCTAGTTGGGTAAACGGAATTTATAGGCTTAGGGTGGATCCGGCTCACATTACATTTAATATGTTTGAAAAACGTTTTTTTTTTTTCGTAGCTAGGATTTATTTGACAGTTCCAAAATACTCTTAAACATTAGTAGTGCCATTATTTAAATTTTTTGTTGTATTGTAGTCTCCACATTGTATATGAACTGCAAAGTTAAGTTTGTTCTTCAATCTGGTATCAAAAATTCATAGGCCGTGTCTTGAAGTAACATTTAGTCTATATTTTATTACTTTAAAATTAATGTTCTTTTTCAATTGAAAAGTTAAGTTTGTTCTTCAACCTAGATTTGGAATTTCGGGCAGCCGAGCAAGCACAACTTTGAGACGGAATACCTTTTTTTTGGTTTGGAAATCATCAAATAACTTCTACCGCTCTGGGCGGAGCGGAAGGGCGTGTCAGACTCTCTGACTAAAACCCACCCGTATTCCTTCAGTTGCCTGTACATTGCCGGGGCCACGGTCTCGCCTTAGGACTTTCCCGCAACCCCGGCAGGCATCGACCTTAGCGGACCCCGTCAATTGTGCTGACCATCTCTGGGTCACACACAACGCGCCGCCGTGTGCCGCGTGGTCCTTATTGGACGGCGAGCTACCCATTGCGACAGGTCGCAAGTCCTACTCACAATATTGCCAGGTAAAAAAAAAAATTGGTGTATATGACTCTAAATGCCTTACTTAAAATAATATTTTTTTATTTTCCTATTATTAACATCATTAATTTGTAATACCTACTCTAGTGCCGCCATTGAACACATAATACGTATTGTACATGTTAGAAAGATTAGTTTATGACTATAACTTTTGATAGACCTGGGCCGGTTGTAATGAAATACTCGTAAAGACCAAATGTTAATTCAAGATACGGCCTGTGACTATATTTCCAATCCCATAAATCTCTTAAAAATAAGACACAAAAAAGTCAATATTACATGTGAATTTTAAATTCAACCCCTATTTTACCCCTTTGGGGGATGATTTTACAAAAACACTGATACGCGTAATTCTTTGTTTCTTACCAAAATCATACATTTGAATTTTCATATCCCTAACATAAGAAATTCTGGGTTTCACTTACAATCTTTCATCCCTTATATCACCCCCTCAGGGGTTATTTTTGACACAAAAAGTACCCTATGTCCTTCTCCAGGATGCCATCTATCTCCTTGCCAAATTTTATCGAAATCCGTTCAGTGGTTTAGCCGTGAAAAGGTAACAGACAGTTACTTTCGAATTTGTAATATTACGAGTAGTATGGATTAACCAATTTTCAATTGATGAATATTCCAATATTTAATAATGATTTTCTTTCTTTTTGGTAGTAAAATCTCTGAAATAAATTGCAAACTATAGTTTTGTATAATTTAGAAGCATTTTTTCAGTTTTTGTAAATGTGAGTACCATGGGGCTGTTTACTGTTATTATATTATGTTTTATGTTGACTTGAAAGAGCATGGCAGTTGACAGTTTGTCATGCTCACTTAAATGTCTCGCTGATGGTGGCGAGTGTGTTGGATCATTCGGTTCCCTACAAAATGGTTGAGCTGGATGGTGCTGAACTGCTGATCCACGCGTCATGTTCGTGAACGGGCGCCGTCGTCGGTTGAGACTGGTCATCTCTTTTCTGCCAAGTCTTATTTTTAATCTTATATTTTGAATTGTTTCTGTTTTTTTTTTCACATTGTTCTCACATATTGTAGCATTATTAAAAAAGGTTTCTTGCCACTTGTTGAGAATGCTTGGTGAGAATCGAACTCCCATCGCATTAGATAACTACATAAGAAGAGAAAGAACAGGAGATAATAAATGGTATAATTGGATTATAATTTTAACGTAAAAAAGGTAACACAGCTTGACATAAAAAGAAAAAAAAAAAAAACTTATTTGTGAGTCGCCTATATAGGGTCGGTTTTTTATTCGAACGGAGAATTACGTGGTTTGAGAGGTTAGGTGTAGAAACGCACGAGGGTTAAGTGAGTATTGGCCTTGCGGCCTTGCTTTCTGTCAAGGTCCGAAACGGGAGAGCTTTAGAAACGGTATAGGCTAAATTACGCGGGGAGTAGGACGCGAGGCTGTATAATATGATAAATGGGAAATTGGTTGAATACTCACATGTTAGTACGATACTTCACCTATAACACTGGTCCTAGACGTTCACTAGACTGGAACGAACTATAGATTTAGCTTGAGGGCTAGACACAACCTCGAACTCGATATAATAACTGCGACCAGGTAGAACAGCGATACGACAACGGATTTGGATATATATATCTGAAGCGTTTGGGAACTCGCGACTCAAAGCAGAGAAAAAATAGTAGATTGTTTACTAAGGGAGCAAACAACTATTTTTAAGGCGAGAGTGTTTCTTTGAATCCAAAGCGGAGCGAAGGATTCTAGAGTAGAATCCCGAGCGTAGCGAGGGATTCTAAAGTAGAATCCTGAGCGCAGCGAGGGATTCAAAGTACATCACTCGAGCTTAAAATAGTGTTGCTCCCGAGGTGAACACTCTACTTTTTATCACCCTCTATGAGAAAACAAACGTGTGCGGTCCGACCCCCATCAGGAACGAATTTCCTACTCACTGATTTACACAAAATAAAAAAATTATGAAAATAAAAAAACATCGCAGTCGCCATGTTGGATTCACATTTTGACCTCACTATCGGGTTTACCACCCTCAAAAACTATGAAAACGATACCCATGACGATGTTTTTTTAAATTTTCGCATCCACCATCTTGGATTTAAATTTTGACCTCACTATCGGCTTTACCACCGTCAAAAACTACGAAAACGATACCCATGTCGAAAAATTTGAAAATTTTCGCATCCGCCATCTTGGATTAAAATTTTGACCTCATTAGCGGCTTTATCACCCTCGAAAACTATGAAAACGATACCCATGACGAAAAATTTGAAAACTTTCGCGTCCGCCATCTTGGATTTACATATTGACCTCACTATCGGCTTTACCACCGTCAAAAACTACGAAAACGATACCCATGACGAAAAATTTGAAAATTTTCGCATCCGCCATCTTGGATTTAAATTTTGACCTCACTATCGGCTTTACCACAGTCGAAAACGATGAAAAAAAAAGAAAAAAAATCCGCCATCTTGGATTTTTATTTTGATCAAATTCACACTTTCTCTCTTGCCAGCCTGTTACTTGTCTTATTCATACAATGTTCGTGATCGATCTCGTTGGTGAATAGAGCTTTTACTAACAATTTCCACATTCCAAATTCAAATCACTTTTAGTCCCTAGGGATTAAAACGCTATTTTGGTCCCTGTTTACGAGGATTTAACTACGTCTTTTTGAATAGATGTGATAAAAAATATATTTTTCACTTCTCTTGCTCAAAAAATCCGTCATTGTAGCGTACCAAAGCGAAGATAAAATAGCATTTCATCCTCTAGGGGCTAAAGTAATTTTTTTTTAATTTTTGTCTGTTTCCAACGAGCCTACCACCCAAAGACGAAAAAGTCTTTGTTCTTAGGTAGGATTGGTAGGATAGGTAGGATAGGTAGGATAGGTAGGATATGTAGGATAGGTAGGATAGGTAGGATAGGTAGGATAGGTGAGATAGGTGAGATAGGTGAGATAGGTGAGATAGGTGAGATAGGTGAGATAGGTGAGATAGGTAAGATAGGTGAGATAGCTGAGATAGGCGAGATAGGTAGGATAGGTGAGATAGGTAAGATAGGTAAGATAGGTAAGATAGGTAAGATAGGTAAGATAGGTAAGATAGGTAAGATAGGTAAGATAGGTAAGATAGGTAAGATAGGTAAGATAGGTAAGATAGGTAAGATAGGTAAGATAGGTAAGATAGGTAAGATAGGTAAGATAGGTAAGATAGGTAAGATAGGTAAGATAGGTAAGATAGGTAAGATAGGTAAGATAGGTAAGATAGGTAAGATAGGTAAGATAGGTAAGATAGGTAAGATAGGTAAGATAGGTAAGATAGGTAAGATAGGAAAGATAGGTAAGATAGGTAAGATAGGTAAGATAGGTAAGATAGGTAAGATAGGTAAGATAGGTAAGATAGGTAAGATAGGTAAGATAGGTAAGATAGGTAAGATAGGTAAGATAGGTAAGATAGGTAAGATAGGTAAGATAGGTAAGATAGGTAAGATAGATATATTTATGATTTTTCTCCAATTATTATAAATTGCATTGGTGACCTTAATATAATTTACAACAGTGAAAATGTCATCATCTAGTGAGAATGGAGACCCTAATTTGCAGATGGAAGAGAAAGGAAAATAAATAATTTTTAATAAATAATAATTATTTTATTTACTATTTTATTTTCTCGCAATTGTAGTGAAAAGTAGAGTGTAACACACGGCGCTAAAAACCCATTATACCTCGGTTTCTGTTTACTCCCTTGCTAAAGCTCGGGAGTAAAACTACCTCGTTATAATGGGTCATTTTAGCTCCTTGTATAACAATCTACTATTATTGACATGTCGTTTTTCCAGCGCGACTCACAATTGAATGACTCAAGTCAAAAAAATTGTTTTTCTTCGAACGATATAGAATTCAAAATTTGAAATGTGCTCAATTCAAAATTTTTAAAAGAAATAATAGTTTAAGAAACTTTTCCCACTACAAAAGAGGCTTGAACGGCAGCGTGCGATTCTACACCTAACCACTCAAACCACGTAATTCTCCGTTCGAATAAAAAACCGACCCTATATAGGCGACTCACAAATAAGTTTTTTTTTTTTTTTCTTTTTATATCAAGCTGTGTTATAATCCAATTATACCATTTATTATCTCCTGTTCTTTCTCTTCTTATGTAGCTAACTAATGCGATGGGAGTTCGATTCTCACCAAGCATTCTCAACAAGTGGCAAGAAACCTTTTTTTAATAATGCTACAATATGTATAGAAGCAACAAGAAAAATGTACCCAGGATTTTGTAATATCTTTATTTAAAAGAGTGTCTTGGGAGTTTGAATCTTGTCGCTGAATAGAAACCGATATTAAATGCCATTTCTGTCTTAGCGGTGGACGTACATTGAAAATGTTCGTTCGATTAGACAAGTATGTTCAATAAGCTAACAGTCTATATCGGTTTCGTTGCTGTAGCTCAGGGGGTCAGCTAGAGTACTATAGCCCAAGGTGTACTCCAAGGCCTCATGATAGATCTGGAAGGTCACCATAGGAAGGAACTCCTTAACCCGTTGTGTTTCGGCCGTTTTAGAATTTACATATAAAATGAAACTCCTGGAATTCAAATTCATAATGGTGGTGTACTGTTACCCTGCCAACCGACTCCGTCCCGTCCACCAGCTTTAGACTAAGTACTACTTACCTAGGCTAATTTTATGATTTTTATAGATATACATATATTTTTTAGGATTTCAACTGACATGATTATTTTCACTTCTAAAGTTATTTATAACGGGATATAAAAAACTTTACCTTTAATTAGTCGCGCCTTTAATTAGACTTTATTTGTATCATATTTCAGCCAATATTATCGCGACTATTAGTTTCAGTAGCTTTCTAACCCACGCGCCCCTCCGTGCTCAGCGTTAAGCCCGACTCCCACCGTGCGCCATATCGTGCACGCGCACCAGCCCGCACGAGGACGCACCGCCACGCACGCGTCTTGCGCTACCACGCACGTTAGGTTTCCCACGGTGCGTCGTGCGGGCTGGTGCGCGTGCGTCCGCGATATGGCGCACGGTGGGAGTCGGGCTTTACACATGCTGCACGTAGGTGCTTGGGGTCCAACGGACCCATGCGACTAACAGTGTGTATTTTGGCGCGACTAGCTAAAGGTTTTTGCCAAAAAGTTTATGCTCGCCAGGTCTACTGTTTGCAGAACTACTAGTTATTATTGTACCTACGCGGACGACCGCCATTTTGGTTCAACTTACGAACCGTGATCTGTAACTGCATTTAAAATTCCCAGTGTCTGGAAAACGTGTGCGTTAAAAGTATGTTCGTGAAATCCATGTCGGACCCTCACTCACATAATAATAATAATAATAAGATACGTCAACGACGTAATTTTTTTCTCTTATCTCATAATTCGCTTATTTAATTCTATTCAACTTATCGTATATATACAAAAACCTCAACAAAACTCCAATAATAAACAATATAAATAAATAAAATTATCTACGATGAAAAAACGGAAAAAACCAAAAATATATATAAAACTCAAAAATGACAGTGTCAAACTCGGACTCCTGTAAGCGATAAAAAATTATGAAGAAGTGAAAAATGTTGACGAGATCAGCAGCTCAACGTGCACGCCTACCACCCCCGGTCTCGCCGCTCAGCTCCGCCTCGCCGCCGCCGGTACCCAGCCCCATCGTGAGTGCTGTGTCGACACCGGCCGCGGTAGTTGCGTCGAGCTCGAGCGACGAGTATTTCTCCCCGCCGACGTCACCAACACCTGCACGTCGGCAGGGGAGAGGCCGGCCACCGAGAAGCTTGGGACTTAGGGGCCATCCGGCCCCGAGCCGGGTCCCCGCTGCCGGTGGTTGTGTGCAGCGCATGAGATGGACTCAGTCTATGAATGAGAACGTCATGCGCGCATATTACGGGTCTACAGAGGGAGGAACTAACCTCACTGCGTACCGTGTTAGGATGCTGTCTCTGTTTCAGGAACTAGAGCCAACCACCAACGTCTCGGCCCAACGACTGTCGGATCAGGTGCGTGTCATCCAACGCAATCATAGGTTGGACGATGCCGCACTTGATAGGCTGCGCTCAGAGGTACTGAGCAACCTTAGCGTTTCAACTTCAACACCGACCGCGGCACAAGCGTCAAACATTGATGCAATACCGCCGCGGTTCAACCAAGATGTGCAAGAGGAAGATGATAGGGTTGCCACAGTAAGTAGCCAGTGTAACGTTCGATTGAGGAGCGCACTGGAGGATGCGTTTCTCGAGTATAGGTACACTCCGACCGAACTTAGACACCGATTACCACGCCTACCCATGCACAAAAAAAATAGGGCGCTGGTGTGTGCCCTGGACTCGCAGCTTAAGAATTTTTTCGAGAGCAGCGAGGATCTCATTGATACACACTCGATCATGTACTGCGCGGCTGTTGCGGCATGTCGGTTAGCTAATGTCAAGTTCCCAAATTGTGACGGAGCTAATCGACCAAAACCAGCCGTACCAGCCTGGCGGTGCAGGATCGAGCGACGTATCGATGGGGCTAGGGTACTCATCGGCAAACTATACTGCTTCAGGGAGGGCAATACTCGACCACGAGTGATGCGCTTTGTGAGGCGGGCATTCTCGGGGACTGGAATCAGCCCTCGAGAATACATGCCCCGCGTCACAGAGCGCATCGACTTCCTGAAGCAGAAAGTTTGTGCGTGGGCGAGCCGTATTCGGCGGTATAAGCGGCGAGTGGATCGATTCACGCAGAATCGCATGTTCCAGAGCGATGAGAGGTGGGTATACAGAGCTTGGGAGCGACCTGAACAAAATGTGACAGACGTGTGCCGCCCGGATGATGCCGCCACGAGTGCATTCTGGCGCAACATATGGTCGGTGCCCGTCTGTCACGCTGAGGCTGGCTGGATGCAGGATGTCGAGCGAGTGTGTGAAACTATACCAGAAATGGAAAAAGTTGAAATAACGCCATTAGATGTAGCCAGAGCAGTTCGTCCGTTACCGAATTGGAAATCACCGGGACCGGACGGACTGCACAACTTTTGGCTAAAATGGCTACATAGTTCACACACTCGCCTGGCATCTCAGTTCCAGTCATCCTTAGAGTCTGGGTCGCTACCACAGTTTCTAACAACAGGCGTTACCCACCTGCTCCATAAGTCAGGTAGTCCCGCGGAACCCAAGAATTATAGACCAATCACATGTTTGGCGACGGTTTATAAACTTCTTACATCCATTTTGAGAGCGAAAATTAACACACATATTGACAAAAACTCGATCATGTCTGCCTCTCAAAATGGATGTAGGAATGGGTCCCGCGGTACTAAGGAGCTACTCCTCATCGACATGGCCATAAGCCAACAGGTTCGTCGAACCCGCAAAGATCTATCGACATGTTGGATAGACTATAAGAAGGCCTATGACTCAGTGCCACATACATGGCTCATGAGGGTGCTGGAGTTGTACAAGATAGATGCAACTCTGCGCGCCTTCCTGATGTCATGTATGGGGCAATGGAGGACCGTCCTTCGCTATCCAGGATGTCGACAGATTCAGGGGAACGATGAGCCTGTATGGATTAAACGGGGAATATTCCAGGGCGACAGTTTGAGTCCACTTTGGTTCTGCTTAGCTCTGAATCCTCTAAGCACACTGCTGGAGGATTCAGGTCTAGGCTATCGGTTGAGGAGAGGTGGTCAGGTCATATCTCACCTCCTCTACATGGATGACTTGAAACTCTTTGCCCCCAACAAATTGCGGCTGATGGAGCTACTGAAGGTAACGGAAACATTCAGTAGCGCCATCAGGATGGAATTTGGTGTGGACAAATGTGCAGTCATGCATGTAAAGCGAGGGGAGATTATGGAATCCGAGGGAACTCAACTCTCGGATTCCATACACCTTAGATCCCTCTCCTCATCCGAAAGCTATAAGTATTTGGGTATGTCGGAAGCGTTAGGCATCAACGTTGCTGACATGAAGCAATCGTTGAAGGAGCGCTTCTTTGGGCGCCTGAAGAAGGTGTTAACTAGTCTTCTTTCAGGCGGAAACAAGGTGCGCGCCTTCAACGGTTGGGTCATGCCGGTGCTGATGTACTCTTTCGGCATACTCAAATGGACTCAGACCGAACTCGACGCCCTAGACAGGAGGGTCCGTACACTTCTGACCGCAAACCGGATGCATCACCCACGTTCTTCGGTGATGAGACTGTACATCCCGCGGAAGTGCGGGGGTCGAGGGTTTTTAAATGCGAAGACCCTCCACAACCGCGAGGTGTGCAGCCTCAGGGAATATTTCCTAAAAGCCGAAGTGGGTATGCACCGTGATGTGGTCGCAGTGGACAAGGGACTCACCCCGCTCTCCATGGCTAAAGAGAACTGGCGCAAACCTGTGGTACTTACTACAGATGACCGCAAGGAGGTATGGCAAAGCAAGGAGCTTCACGGGCGCTTCTATCGGGCTCTCCATGAGCCCGGTGTAGATTTCTTACCGTCCGTATCCTGGCTACGTTTCGGTGACCTTTTCGGGGAAACTGAAGGTTTCGTCTGTGCAATTATGGACGAAGTTATCTTGACGAATAACTACCGGAGACATATAATGAAGGACGGTACGGTTGACGTGTGTCGGGCATGCCACCGTCCGGGTGAGTCCATCAGACATATTATCTCTGGCTGTTCACGTCTGGCTAACGGCGAGTACTTGCACAGGCATAACCAAGTGGCTAGGATTATTCACCAGCAACTTGCTTTGAAATATAAACTTGTGGATTCTGAGGTACCGTACTACAGGTATGTGCCCGACCCAGTTCTCGAAAATGACCATGTCACGTTATACTGGGATCGGTCTATCATTACTGACAGGACTATTGTTGCCAATAAGCCTGATATAGTGGTGATAGACCGATTAGCGCGCCGCGCAATGATAATCGATGTTACCATTCCCCATGACGGGAACCTCGTGAAAGCTGAGAAAGAGAAACAAATAAAATATCTCGACTTAGCGCACGAGGTTGTCGACATGTGGAATGTGAGCTCGGCTATCATTGTGCCGATAGTCGTAACGGCCAACGGCCTGATGGCCGAAAGCCTCGACCAACATCTCTCGAGGCTCTCGTTAGGCGGTTGGATCAAAGGCCTGATTCAGAAGGCAGTACTCCTCGACACGGCTCGCATTGTGAGGAGGTTCCTGTCTCTGCAGCCCTAACCACCGGTAGCTTGGACCCTGCTCCCGACACCGGCGGAACACTATTTTTTATATTTTTAAATGTTTTTTATATATATTTTTTTAAGAAATATTTAAAAATGCAAATTAATATGTATATAAATGAATAAACGAAATAATAATAATAATAAAGCTTTATTTGTTTCCGTGCAAATTACAAACAATGACTTAAAAAAAAATATAAAAATATACAGAGTAAAATATTATGTAGTTTGCGCGGACCCCCTACGGGTAAAAGCCTCCTCCAAGGAATGCCAATAATCTTTGTTGCTGGCTGTGTTTAGCCAGCTTTGACCTGCCACCTCCTCTATCTCATCGGCCCATCTGGCGTTAGGCCTGCCTCTGCTTCTAGTGCCTCGTGGTCCATTCCATTTTACTACTCTTCCTGTCCATCTATTATCTTTAAGTCTGGCCACGTGACCTGCCCACTTCCATTTCCTTTGTAGCGAGAAGGTTAGAGCGTCAGTTACTTTGGTTCTATTGCGAATTTCTACATTCCGCACTTTGTCTTTCAGCTTTATACCTAGGCAACTTCTCTCCATTCTTCTTTGTGTTGTCTGGATTTTATTTCTGGTCTTACGGTCGAATGTCCAGGTCTGACAGCCGTAGGTTAGACATGGTAATATTTCCAAATCCATTATGATTTTTTTAGTAGGTAGTGAAAGCTGCGATTTGAGAACCTCCTTGTGGCTCCAATACTTATTCCAGGTGATCGCAATTCTTCTGTCCACTTCTTCTGCGTTTCGCTCTTTGCTGAAAGAGATTTGTTTGCCTAAATAAACATACTTTTGGACAAACTCGAGAGGTGTGTTGCCTACCAAGATGGGTGTCCTAAGGTGATTAGTGGTAACTTTTGTTTTTTCGAGATTCATTTCTAATCCAACTTTTATGCTGGCTCGGTGCAAGTCGTTTATCATGACATTTAATTGCTGTGGGTTTTCCGAGAATAGGATAATATCATCCGCGAACCTCAAGTGACTCAGAAACTTCCCGTTTATATTGATGCCACGCTTAGACCATGGTAATCCTTTCATTATGTATTGTAAGACTGCAATGAACAATTTTGGTGAGAGTGGGTCGCCTTGTCTCACGCCTCTCTTTATATTTATTTTAGTGCCTGTTCTGTCTAGCTTAACTCTACTCGAGCTGTTGGCATAGATGTTTTTTAAAATATTGATGTATTTTTCGTTTATGTTCTGATCTTGTAATGCTTCCCAAATACTATCGTGTGAAATAGAGTCGAAAGCTTTTTTGTAGTCAATGAAGGCTACATATAATGGTCTATTATACTCTAGGTATTTCTCTATGACTTGGTCGACTACCTGAATATGATCCACTGTGCTGAATCCGCTTCTGAATCCTGCTTGTTCAATCGGTTGGTGTAAGTCGATGTCTGAGGATATTCTTTCGAGCAGACAGGAGGCGAATAGTTTATAGAGGCAGGGCATCAGGCTTATGGGTCGATAGTTACCTATGTCCGCCGGATCGCCTTTTTTATAGAGCAGGATTATTTCAGATTCTGACCACGAATGTGGTACGACTTCTTCGTGTAGTATTTTGTTCCATAGTAACGTAATAGGTGCCAGTAGTAGAGTTTTTGCCAGTTTGATACATTCGTTCGTGACTCCGTCGGGTCCAGGACTTTTCTCTGACTTAAGCTTTATTATTTGTAGCAGGATTTCAGGTCCCGTGAACTCTTGGACCGGAACGGTGTCTCTGCATTTGTTAATGACTCTTGCTTGCTTTAGAGAGTCCGGGTGGCTATACAGTTCGGCATAAAATTTTGTGGCTATATTTATTATCTCTGTGCGGGACTTGCATTTGGTAGAGCCAGGTCCAAGTGAAGGAATCCATTTCTTTGAACTATTGAGAGCTTTATAAGCTTTTTTAGCAGATCTAGATTTATCGAGGTGACTTTGTATAGTGCTTATTCTATAGGTAACATAGCATCTTCTAATTTCCTTATTTGTTAGTTTATAGAGTTTCTTCAGGTTTTCTTTATCGGACTTGTCTAGTTTTGGCTTATTTTGGAGTTTGTTTCTTTCGTTCATGAGTTTCAATGCTTCCTTTGACAAGATTGTGCGTTTTTCTTTTGATTTTAAGCCTTTTAAACTTGCTAATATAGATTGTGTGATTTTATTGTTGAATTCATCAGCTTTGTAATGCACAGCTAAGGTTATAAGGTCCGGTATATAATTTTTCAGTTTTTCAAGATATGTTTCTTGCTCTTTCAATGTTTTCATTGTGGTTGATATGTTACCAAAGTTGCGTCTGCTTTTTTTTGTTGATTTCAGGTTTATAGTGGTTCTCAGTAATCTGTGGTCTGAACCGAAGCTGAACGAAGATAGTACTTCATACTTAGAAAATAAGTTGGGTTTTGTGGACATGACAAAATCAATCTCATTTTTAGTATTTCTGTCGGGAGAGATCCATGTCCATCTGTTGGTGTCTTTGAGCTTGAACATAGTGTTAATTATTTTTAGGTTATATTCGTAAGCATATTGGATAAGTCTTTCTCCGCGAGCGCTTCTTTTCCCAAAACCATGTGAACCAGCAACTGAATGCTCATGTTTTTTGGGTATCCCAATCTGCGCGTTGAAATCTCCCATAGAGATAATGTATTTCGTGGAGATAGAGTCGTGAGCTTTCGCCAGGTCTTCGTAAAAATTGTCTATGTTTTCTTGAGATGCGCTCTCTGTAGGTGCGTATGCCTGAATGATTGCCAACAATACGTTTTCCAGGTCTATTTCCAGAATGCAGACTCTCTCCGATATGCCTGTAAATGCTTTTATATTTTCTTTGTGTTTTTTCTTGACTAGGAAACCCACACCATATAATCCCTTGGTTTCCCCTATATAGTACATAATGTATTCATCATCTTCAATAATATCTTCTCCTAGTCGGCGTACTTCGCTCAATCCTACTATATCGTGGTGAACGTTTTGAAGCGCTGATTTTAGCTCTATAAGTTTCTCTGCTGATGATAATGTTTTAGCATTGAGAGTACAAATATAAAAACTGCTTTTGTTAGCTACAGGTGAGCGTTTAGTTGCGCTATACCTATTTTTCTGTTGCTGGTTAATTTGTTGTCTTGGAGGGTTGTAGTCTAACTCTCCCGCGGTAACTAGCCGTACTGGGAGATCGCGAGGGGGGCGCGTTAGTGGTTGCTATTCGGTGTTAACTTGTTTCTTGTGTGATTGTTCACGAGTGATGTTTTCTAGATTGTATATTAGTTTTGGTTTTTGTATAATATAATTCTTCAGATCGGCTGTTTTATTTTTCTTCAGTGGTTGTTTCTTATTGCGCTCAGTGTGTTGGTTGCCATTTGCATTAGACTCTGGCGACTCTGACAAGTTTCTTTTATTTGTTTGGTTAAGAGACGAGCCGTATTTTTTACTATCCACTATAATAAGTTTATCATACTTAATAAATGCCTTCTTCCCCAATTCTTTTTCTTTTTTCAATTGACTTTGTAAGTCCCTTCGTTTGTTGAGTACTTCCCAAGGGTAGTCTTGTTTTATGTAATATGGGGTGTTTTCAAGGCATTTGGCATTTTTCTGAATATTTATTTTTAATCCGAGTGTAGAAAACGTTATTATTACTGGTCTGACCTTTTCGCTCTTTTTTCCAAGTCTTCTAACAGATTCAATACAGGAGTTCTCGTATTGGAGATTGAAGTAGGTATTAATTATGTGAATAATATTTTTCTCCAGTTCATGGTATGATTTTTCACGTTCTTCAACCCCAAACATGATTAAATTTTTGCGCCTTATATGTCTCTCTAGGTTGTTGATAGCTATGTTTTGTTTTTCTATTTTTTTTCTCCAGAATATCGTTTTTTACTTCCAAGTTTTTGAATTTTTCGTTTATGTTATTGTTTATGGTGTTCTTTATGTCTTCTTTCATTTCCAACATTTCAGCTTTTTGTTGTTTGATTTCTTGCTGCATGTCCAACAACAATCTCTTTATATCTTCCATTTTTTAAAGGTGATCTAAGATAATACTATGTTCGTTATTGTACACGCAGCGCCCTCTTTCGAATATCTGATTAAACGTTATCTATAATTGGCGTGTGTGTATCGATCTCAGGTGCGCTGCAGTTAGCAATGTATGCTATATATAGATGTAGAAAGAAACCGTTAGATGGCGTTGGCGTTGGTTGTCCACGCAGCGCCCTCTTTCGAATATCTGATGAAACGTTATTTATAATTGGCGTCTGTGTATCGATCTCAGGTGCGCTGCAGCTAGCAATGTATGCTATATATAGATGTAGGCAGAAACCGTTAGATGGCGTTGGTTGTCCAACGAACAAGAGAGTCTGTACTAAGTAAGCTGAGTCACTATGCTTGAATGTATTAAGGTTATGAAAAAAAAATTGTTTTGTTAAGGGTCCGGCGAACACAATATTCCAAAATGCGTTTGGAATATTGTTATCTCTGTTCTGTTGTGTTTTTGTGTTGTTGTTGTTGTCTGTGTCTGTTGTGTGTTATGTGTGTTGTGTGTTGTTAGCGTTGTTACTAGCTATCGCAATTTATGATAAATTTGGATGTGTTCCGTAATACCAAAAATGATGAATGAAAACCTAATATTCTTTCATAATTTTTTCTATACTTTGTAACTTGATAATATAAGCTATGCTTCTGCCGAAACAATATTCCAAATATTGTTGTTTATAATACAGAAAAAACAGTACGAAAACATGTCATTTAGCTCTAAAAATTGTGCGAATTTCAATTCGCTTAAACTTTATTTTAGGTAAGTTTTTTTGGAAAAAAAAGATGTAAAAGCCTAGATAAATACTGTCTAAATCCGAATATTAACATAATATGATGGAAATATGCTCAAATTGCAAATGATTTAGGTATTACGTTTGTATGGAAAATTCTAGGGTCGCCGCAGCCTTAATCACTTAGTTATCGGTCGCAATGCACTTCGAGCAATTTAATGTACTACTCATACACTTTGTTTTGTCTTATGGTTTTGAATACTGAATGTAGTTTCGCAGAACACAGTTGTCAATATTTTTGTACTTTCATCACTTAGTGTTTTTGTATAAAGTCTGGCACAAGTATACTCAGATCAGCAAAGCGTAGCGGTTTTTTGATGAGTAGGAACACTATTTATAATTTTAATTTCACTTTATACGCGGAGCCGATGTGAACAGTGGCACTGTGGCGCCCTCTCCCGATACACACTCACTCACATACTTAATAATAATAATAAGTATAATTTAGTGAAGTGTTTTTACCGAGCAGGGTCGCCAGGCGGCCATTAGCGACCGCAAGCGAAAAACTTCGCTCATTAGCTCCCCGCAGCCACGGTATTACCGTGCCGCAGCGCGCCCATCCTCTGAGGATACCACCGAGCATCTACAGGCTGAGTGACGGCTACAACGCACAAGTTTGTTACGTTACCATATTATTATCATATGAACATTATTACATTGGTGAATGCAGGTTCGCGGATATATTCTTCAGAAAACGCCAAAAAAAAATCCATTCCATGGTAACAGGCTTCGCGTCGATGTCCCTGCCACTCTGTAGAAGAATACGAACATAATGCATTATTGGGTATTATATTGTTTTCCATAATATTATTTGTCCTATTATTGTTTTCCATAATATTATTTGTCCTATTATTGTTTTCCATAATCGTCCCCACTCATAATATTTACTTGCACTATTATCATTTATACTAATAACGCTTGCCATATCAACTTATTTGTCATAACTTTTATTTGCCATAATATTAGTTTCCATAATAACATGTGTCATAATCATTAGATTCTATAAGTAACATATTACATAAACGACACTTGACATAAGCAACATTTAACATAATTTTGAAACGTTACAGACAGGTGTCCCTAGTATTGTATTAGATGATATTTATTATTCCGAATGTTCATTTTAATATATACGAGTACATACGTACATTTGCAAAATAGGATAGGTTAGGTTTTCTTGTTCAGACAATAAACAGTTTGTCAAATTCGAAACGGATAGGTTAGGTTAGGTTAGAACTGTGACCACACAACGCGCGAAGGCGAGCGAGCGTAGCGAGCGTGCCGCGGCAGCGGCCGCCGAGTGCTAGATTTCCTCTTTTGCAAAGCAAGCATGCATGGCAGATTAGGTTTATTTTTAGGTTTTCTTGTTCAGACAATAAACAGTTTGTCAAATTCGAAACGGATAGGTTAGGTTAGAACTGTGACCACACAACGCGCGAAGGCGAGCGAGCGTAGCGAGCGTGCCGCGGCAGCGGCCGCCGAGTGCTAGATTTCCTCTTTTGCAAAGCAAGCATGCATGGCAGATTAGGTTTATTTTTAGGTTTTCTTGTTCAGACAATAAACAGTTTGTCAAATTCGAAACGGGTAGGTTAGGTTAGAACTGTGACCAAACAACGCGCGAAGGCGAGCGAGCGTAGCGAGCGTGCCGCGGTAGCGGCCGCCGAGTGCTAGATTTCCTCTTTTGCAAAGCCAGCATGCATGGCAGATTAGGTTTATTTTTAGGTTTTCTTGTTCAGACAATAAATAGTTTGTCAAATTCGAAACGGGTAGGTTAGGTTAGGTTAGAACTGTGACCACACAACGCGCGAAGGCGAGCGAGCGAAGCGAGCGTGCCGCGGCAGCGGCCGCCGAGTGCTAGATTTCCTCTTTTGCAAAGCAAGCATGGTACATACTGAACTAGCATTGTTGTGCTAGTATGGGCAAATGAATATTAATAAATGTTATGGAAAACGACATTATAAAAAATAAAAAATATAGCAAATGAATTTATGGATTAAAATTATTATGACCCTTGATCGATTATGACCAATGAAATTAGTGAAAATGATTTTATGTCATTTCACGATTATGGCAACTGAAGCGTTATTACTAATGAAATTATGGCAAATAAAATTATGGCATATAAAATTATGGCATATTAAATTATGGCAAACATTAGTAAACCGCATTATTGGTCATCCCTCATAGCAAATAACGTGATAATATACAGGGTGGAGTTTTTGAGATGGGGCAGAAGGGCAGCTACCTGAACCGTTGTAGCTACAGGAAAACGATCTTTGGAGACTCTTTTTTGAGACATTTTGATCTTAATGCACAGATTTAAAATAAAATGTATGTAGACATCAAGAAAATGGGCAGTTTGGCAACTTTTTTTGATGTCAATAGATCCTGCTTCCTAGGGTAAAAAAACTCTATTCGACCAACCGATGTTTGAGTACTAGAAAAGACGGAAATCGCAAAAAAGTTTTCCCTTACATTTCGTAGGAATGTAAGGGAAACTAAGGGAAACTCCAACCTACTCTTTACGGTGGATAAGCAGGCCGAAAATAAATGAAAAAAAATACATTTCAAACGAACGAATACGAGTCATAATATATATTTTTTTTTAACTAGGGCATCTCGTAGCTGGCCTCTGAGGCCATGACTACTCAACCGGTCATTCCTGTGGCTGCCTTAAGCTCCTAAAAACTCAAAGCCTCCAGCCATGGGCATATACTATTCTAATTACAAACAAGGCGAACGCTCGCTAAGGGCACCCCCTGTGGGGTACGAACCTCGGCTTAGGGCGTCCGCTAAAGGGAGGACAGCAAGAGGGACAGGCTGGATCAAATTCATAATATTATTATTATCTGGGGAATTTAAAGCTACAGGCTCAGCAACAACGCAGGCTGGCGCATCGTTATCGAGCAAGGTTTGGGGGGGAGTATCGGTCCCAAGCTTCGTAGCAATTACTTTTTTTGAAAAATATTGTAAGTATTGTACAGTTTTGAGTTTGCTACGATATGTAGGTACCTACCTATCACGCAGTTGGCATTTGTGGCTGCTTTATCATCACAGTTGTATATCTGACATCGCACACCATCTCAAGAGAAAAAAAAACAACCGTGAAAATATGAATACAGATTTAATAATATCAAAAATAGATGTTACTTTTGATGTGTTCTGGCAATAATCAAAGCAACACCACCACGTTCCCGCCATGTACCTATCATAAATGTTTAAATAAACATTCATCTGACTAAAGTGTATTTTTGTAACAAAATGAATGTAAGTGCCGAACGAGCAGCAGCGACAAGTCCACAGTGACAGTCGCGCGAGGTCGGGTGACGTCACGCACCGCGCTCCACAGACATACCGGGCATCACGCGCGAGGCGTAGCAATCGCGCGGCCTGCGCGCTGCGGGCTGATAACAGCAACCATTCCGAAAGTGTTGCGTGCGGATGCGAGCAGCTTATCTGAAGACTGTGGGCAATTACCGTCACGCAACCTGCGAGCGACGCCGGCTCGAGCCGCCATCTGTCACGACACGACCAGCTCCAGCGAGTTGACGTCGTTAGTTAGGGGACGCATTATTCAGGGCCGGACTGCGGGCTCCGGCAGCGGCGCGAGTCGGCCAAAACCTTTGTTATTGACAATCACCGAATGATCCCTCTCCATCAGCGGAGCTACTATAACTGTAATGAGAGCGACCCACCCACCAGTCACCAGCCGAGCCACCCAGCCGGCTCGAAAACTAATTACGTTAATAATTATTCTGACCGGATCGCGAGGCGGCCGTTCAATCAAGTTTGCGGTCAGATAATATTATTATATTCAAAAATTAAGGTAGGCACCTAAGTAAATACTTCTCTCTGATTCTCAAGAAAATGTCGTGAATATTGATTCAAAGCTAAACGGAATCCGTTAAATATTGACCAAATCCGAGCCAGTTTCAACCGAGGCGAGCGAGCGACGCGACGCTAGGTGTCTGTTCGAATAGAAATCATTTTAATATGACTGTGTGTAAGTACATGCGGCTCGCGCAGGACAGGACACGGTGGTAGTACTCGCCGCATTCGCTACAACTTGTGTTGTCTCTCCGCGAGTACACACAACTCCGCCGACTACTGTTTGAGTGCGGCGCGGTGTGCGCCGACTCGCTGAGCGACGCGTGGCCGTGTGGCAATATTCTCCTTTGTTATCATCGAACATCTCGGCGGTTTTAGTTGTTCCATTCTATTCTTTGCGAGATACGCTTTTATTTAGCTAGTCTTGTTTCTTATTTGTACGTTAGGGAAATCCTGTAAGTGATTTATTTTAGAATCGAATTCTCGCAGATGTAGCGTAAAACAAAGTATGATATACAGCATATATTACAACCGACGAATATTCAGCTGAGCAAGCCACGGATGAAACTTATTCACTAACTAGCTTCTGTCCGTGACGTCGTTCGCGTGGAAGTCGTAAGACACCACAATATTGACGCCCGTCACCGCGGCCGTCAGATTATTATTATTTGTAAGTCTACAGCTATTATTGGGAATTGAAAAGAACATCTGTTGGGAACTGAAGCTACGAACCGCGGCTTACAAGGTCGTGGAACACGCTGTTTATTTCCACGGTCGTGGAACCCATTTAAATGCTGTTTAATTAAAGGGTCGTGGAACCAATATGCTGGTTACTTACAGGGTCTTGGAACCGATATCATGCTGTTAACAAGGTCGTGGACCATCGAAAGTCAACTTAAAAAGGTATAAATAAGATATCACAGACAGACAAATAGCTGTGTGTACAACCGCGCGTCTGATTTTTGAACCATCGACCGTTTTAGAGGGTAACGAAATTGATTTATACAGTGTGCCCGGACATGGACTAGATAGATACTTAAATATAAACTATTTTAAAGTACAATTACACTCCTTTTTTTATTTGTTTTTTTTTTGTGGCAGCCATTTTGTTTAAAAAAACCAAATGGCTGCCACATAGCGGGGAAGTGTATTGGACCCAAGCCTAGAGTGTAATTGTACTTTAAAATAGTTTATATTTAAGTATTTAGAATATCGCTAGTCCATGTCCGGACACACTGTATAAACGGCGCGAGAACAATGATAAAAGCAGCCTATAATCTCAACTTCAGCACGCGTAGCATGACCGCCGTAGAAACGTGTTTTGTCGACGGAAGAATAGACAAACTGACAGACTGTGATTGTTTATATGTCATTTTGTCTATTCTTCCGTCGACAAAACCCGTTTCAACGGCGGTCATACTACGCGTGCAGGGTATATTTGCTTTATTGCTTGAATTTGTGCCAATTTGTGCCAATTCATAATCACACTTGTAATTATTTGCACTGAGAACTCAGAAACCTTAAACATCCTTGCCTAGGTATCTTCCGCCTTATTTGGAAGCAACATAATAAAAAATGGACTTCATTCGACATATTAACGTGTAGCGTAAAGCTGATAGAACAGGTTATTTTAAAAGCACCATCTCCACTACATGAATTACACAATATTTCGGAATTTCTTCAAATTCTGTTTCGCCAACGTAGTACCAAAATATAAAATTTTATCGTCGTACATAATTATTATTAGTAGATTGTTTGCCAAGGGAGCAAACAACTATTTTAAAGGCGAGAGTGTTTCTTTGATTCCAAAGCGGAGCGAAGGATTCTAGAGTAGAATGCCGAGCATAGCGAGGGATTCAAAGTTCATCACTCGAGCTTAAAATAGTGTTGCTCCCGAGGTGAACACTCTACTTTTTATCACCCTGTATGAGAAAACAAACGTGTGCGGTCCGACCCCCATCAGGAACGAATTTCCTACTCACGAATGATTTTTAACACAAAATAAAATATTTAAGAAAAAAAAATCGCAGGCGCCATGTTGGATTCACATTTTGACCTCACTATCGGCTTTACCACCCTCGAAAACTATGAAAACGATTCCCAGGACGAAAAATTTTTAAGTTTTCACATCCGCCATTTTGGATTTAAATTTTGACCTCACTATCGGCTTTACCACCCTCGAAAACTATGAAAACGATTCCCAGTACGAAAAATTTTTAAGTTTTCACATCCGCCATTTTGGATTTAAATTTTGACCTCACTATCGACTTTACCACCCTGGAAAACTATGAAAACGTTACCCATGACGAAAATTTGAAAATTTTCGCATCCGCCATCTTGGATTTACATTTTGACGTGACTATCGGCTTTACCACCCTCGAAAACTATGAAAACGATACCCATGACGAAAAATTTGAAAAATTTTCGCATCCCCCATCTTGGATTTACATTTTGACCTCACTATCGGCTTTACCGCCGTCGAAAACTAAGAAAACGATACGCTTGACGAAAATTTAAAAAATTTCGCATCCGCCATCTTGGATTTTAATTTTGATCAAATTCACACTGTCTCTCTTTCTTGCCAGCCTGTTATTTATTCACACAATGTTCGTGATCGATCTCTTTGGTGAATAGAACTTTGACTAACAATATCCACATTCCAAATTCAAATCACTTTTAGTCCCTAGGGATTAAACAGCTATTTTGGTCCCTGTTTACGAGGATTAAACTACGTCTTTTTGAATAGATGTGATAAAAAGCTAATTACGTATGCAAAATATAAACGTAGCATGCAAAAATGTTCGCCCTCGCTTCGCTTCGCTCGATCTTCCATCGAACATTTTCTTCGTTTTCAAACTTTTCTGAATACGTCGACCAAATAACTCCTATCTACCCGACTACGACAAAAAGGAGGGTTATGATTTTGACCGGTATGTATTTATACTTATCATAATTTGACAAATGAGGTATCGTTGGAAGCTTCTGAATCGTTTGCTGGTTAGAGTGACGTTACATCAAATTGAATATGGCGCCCTCTAGAGGACATAAAGAAATGAACACAAAAAATAAGACCTTACCAGTGACCTTTTGCCAGTCGTTTTACACGCGCAGTCTGTGGATAAAAGTCTAACCCACAGGCTATTACGCAGAGGGCCTACAACGTTCTTCGCGTACAGTATAACAACGCTGTTAGGGTGCTGTTGGGGCTCCCGCGGTTCTGTAGCGCATCGGGCATATTTGCTGAAGCAGATATAGATAGCTCTCCAGCTATTATGCGAAAAAGAACAGCATCCCTGATGCGAAGGATTCGGGGGAGCACCAACAGCATTCTAAGAACAGCATCCCTTATGCGAAGGATTCGGGGGAGCATCAACAGCATTCTAAGAACAGCATCCCTGATGCGAAGGATTCGGGGGAGCACCAACAGCATTCTAAAAGTGATAGTGAATACGCCTGATTGCCTGTTCCTGGAGCAGTGGACCGGTATGCACAGCTGCAGGTCTGGTGAAAATCACTCTCTTCTCCGTCTGTCTGTCCGTATGTCACCACCGTTCTCAAGAACGGGTGGACCTAGCAAGTTGAAATTTATACCAATTACTGAGGTCTATTGTCCTTATTAGGTGTATAAAAATCAAGTTCCTGAGTAACACGATAAAAAGATATGGGCAAATTTAGATTTTTGCGAAAACTTGTCTGTACCAAAATTTGTCTTATTTTTCGACTTTTTAATTTTTCAGTATTTTCCCTTTACTTGTGCTGTAAGCTGCTTGCTTGTGACGGAAAGGGTTTACGTGGGTGAACATAAGACACATAACCTTGTCAACATAAAAAAATTATATTCATAAAATACGAGTAGGTACCTAACGGGGTAGGTAGGTCTATGGTCACAAGATTCCTTTAACTTCCTTGGGAGTAGCGCAGTACTCGCCTGGTGCACGATGACCCCAGCGGGGGTGCCACGCTGCAGGCGCCAGGAGTGGTGATGGGCGGCGGGTGGTCGTGTCGTGCCTGACCCGTAGACAGCTCGACGCGGCCACGCGAGTAAAATAAATATGTTCCCGGCGCGGAGCTCGTCGGCGATGGGATATGAAGGTAGTGTGTGGAACCCGCGTGGCCGCGTCGAGCTTTTAACCAAAATTGTCAATTCTAGGTCAACCGGAAGTACCCTATAGGTTTTGGGTCGAAAACCTATATGGTAATACCCGTTGACCTAGAATCACGTTTGGCAAAGCAATTTAAGGTCTTACAGCACAAATAAAGGAAAAATTCTGAAAAATAAAAAAGTTGATAATTAAAGGGTGTCCCCATACCTAACATAGTTGACGCCAATTAGGATAGCCCTCTTCCTAGTTACCTATACGAATGAAGCTCCATACGGAACCTCCGGAGCGCGAGTCCGACTCGCTCTTGACTGGTTTTTTTTTTTAATTTGTGTTTGTTTATGTAATTTTTTTGTCAGCATTTGATTAGGAATAAAACTCATATACTCATACATTTGTGTATAATTCTGCTCAATTTAACGTTTTCTTTCTGAGTTGGGATTGACGCCTCGCATAGCTGATGTCGCCGACGTCCACGTCTCTCGGTCTAGCGCCGCCTGCCGTCTGGAACGTTCCAGACGCGCTGTTACAGTCGTTAATGGCTACTATAAGTGGAGCGAACATTACTCATTCATTGTGGTCGACGTAATCTTTAGCGGGACATCAGTTTAAGCACATAGCTGAGCTCGTATAAACTTGTGCGACGTGGCACCCGAGAGTGACGGTGCCCCGCCAGTCCCGCCTGTCCCGCAATGCCGCTGGCTCCGGGATGGTGAGGGGGGCGCAGAGTTTCGTTGCCACTGAGTTTTTTAGGAAATAAACAGTGACAAATACATAGATCACATAATATTACACAATTTGACGTTCTCTTGAAGTATTGAAGCCAAAACGTTAATCTACACTTGCTTGTGTATTTATCGAAACGTTCAATATCAAAGTTTAAACACATTATAATATTCACTGAACATCGCGTATTGTATTTAAAAGTAAGTCGTTCTTGCTACATAACTTTTTGAGCTTATTCGTAGCAACATGCTACGCGACAGTGCTACGAGTGCTCGTAGCTATACCACATTACGCTATACCCGCTACGCCGCTACGCTGCAGCCTCACAAGCTTCAACTAACATAGTATTGCGGCGTGCCAACAAGCTGAGGTCGTGAGTAACGTCACGCCACATTGACTAACAGGTCATCCGCGTCGGCGAGCTGCAGGTGTTTACTCGTGCCCAGCTCGTGTACGACAACTTGCGGTCGGCTTGACAATTATATCGAACACGGTCAACTAGCCGCTCACTTGAGCAGCCGAGATGTCTGCGGCCCCTCCGCCGCCCGCACTCACCAGAACTTCACGGAAGTATAATTAGATAAGTAATGTCGGGCGCACACTTGAAGCCCTACCCTTACACCCGTCGATCGGATCGGTGCGCCAGCGCTGCTCGTGCTACTACATGTGGTACAGTGTCTCTTTAGTCTGTACTAAATAAATGTATTTTGTTTCTTTCTTTACAGACAGCGGCTCTGCTCTGGGAACTGGTACGTCAAGTAGATATGTGAAGTGAAGATATTACCTATTTGTTATTATTTAATCGTGTTTTTGTATGTTGTGCTATGTATTTTTTATGCACCAAGTAAACGACATCGTTTACCTACTCTTTATTTAGAAATATTACTATTGTAAGCCTCAGCGTACTATACGAGTACAGGGCGTCCCACGGATATGCCACACGGAGGGAAAGTACCTTGAATATTGTAGATGGAACATTTTACTGAAAGAAGACATTATTGGAATTTAAAAAACAATTTTAACTGCATTCATAGATTTTAAATAATTACACAATTAAATAGGTCAGGTGAGATTTGATGAGGGCATTATAAATTATATACTTTACTGATTTTGGAAAGCAACGGACGGTACCTCGTAGTGTTCCCATCAATGATGATAATTTTGATTCCATTTTCTCCAAGTGAGGCTTCCAGGTAGGGTTGCCAACCATACTGTAATATATAGTATTGTACTATATTTCGGGTCTGCGTACTATATACTGTTAACCCATTGAATGCCGACTACGCAATATTACGTACCTGGTAATAATGGAAGAGGCCGACTACGTTTTATTGCGTAGGTCTTCCCTATCGATTTCATAGTAATTTGCGTTATTTGGCCTCCTAGAATGGACATTTTTATACTCTTTGGCATCTCAAATAAAACACGACACAAAAAAGTAGTAACTTTATTATTTCTAAATAACTAAAATCACAACATTTCAAGGCCACTTTTCGGTTAAAAATTAAGGTCTACTAATGAGATCAATATACTTCTTATTAATTATTTTTAACGAAAGCAGTAATACTCCTTACTAAAACAACAACAAAAAAAAGTACTTGTAATATAAATGTAAAAAAAAACATACTAGGATCAGTGTGAATTTAATATTGTTGAACCAATCTAATATAGGTTCGATTTTGAGCAATTCTGATGTAGCTTCGAACGTTCTCGGAAAAATAATCATTACGTAGCAATCATTGAAAGCGATTGCTGCTCAACAGTTTTCTAAAAAGTGGCATGTTGTACAGTCGGTCAAATATCCAGTAATGACTTATCTATAGAGGGTAATTCTACGAATTTTATTATTCGTACGGGTAATTGAACCCATCCCAGGTACAATACCATATCAATAAACTTGCGCATTTCTTCAATGCAACCGTGCGATGTGCAATTTGCGTAGTTATTCGTTTCTTGCACCAAGGAATGTAAAAAATCGCATGAAAATAATATGTCAGCTAATGGAGCGGGTGAAAGTGTAAGGATAATAATTCATAGATCCGGTTCACCTGTAATTGCGATTCGCTGGGGTCTGGCAGTGCCTATATTCCACTGGAACTCTGAATCACATGAAGGTGCGTCGACTACAGCTGGTGGCGCTTTATAGTCAAATGCTCTGTGACAGAAGACGAACTACTAGTCTCCGATCCGGACTGTTGATTTTCATCACGCTCTGGGAAGTAATTTGTCTGATCCTGAAGAGAAATCCCCATCGTCTGACGAATCATCTTCATAGGGAACTCCAACTACTTTATTTTGATTCAATGGTCGTCGTAACGATTGCTTGGAACGGCGACCGCATAAAATACGGTCGGCTTCCACGCTGCATCGCAAAAACTACCCTTATCAATCGTCAATCCAATTGCGCACGCGTCGCGATATTAAAATTACGTAATAACTGTGTCTTTCGCGAAAGGGGCAGCGGCGGGAATAATTGATTATTGAATTTATAGCAGTGAACAGGATAGCTAACAAGCTGTGTTTGATTGCGGTGCCAAGGGTACGTAATTTTGCGATACGCAATATTGCGTAGGTAAGCATCCTAGATAATATAAATGTCAGTGGTGCCTATCTACGCATTATTACGTATACGCAATTTTACGTACCCCGGCATCCTTTTATAAATTGGTATCCGCAATGCCAACTACGAAATATTACGTAGCAGGCCATTTGTATGGTGGCCACTGATTGTGATTTGACGGTTACCTTCGGCATTCAATGGGTTAAAGAAGTATATAGTACGCAAAAATACTATATTTTCATCACCAAAATCTAGCAAACAAATCCTTCATTCAAAAAATTATGAATGCGCCTTTACATAACATTTTGACTACCTAATGTATCATATACCCGAACTCATCTGTCAAATCATTGCGTTCCGAACTTATCAATAAAGTCAAATTGACAACGTCAAACGAAATTTTGATCCTGATATAATTTTATTCGAAGTGTATAGAGTGCCGCGAGTTTTTTGTGGCACTCTAGTGTCACTGCCTCGGCCCGGCTAGGCTGCCGTGAGCGTTGCATTGTCACTGTCACTTGTTATTTAGGTTAGGTTAGGTTAGAACTGTGACCACACAACGCACGAGCCGAGCGAGCGTAGCGAGCGGTGCCGCGGTAGCGGCCGGCAAAGTGCCAGGGTCCGTTTAGGCACAAGAGAATGTAATGTTTTGGGAATGTGGTGTTTTACAGCGATCTAACCTCGACAATCAAACAATATACCAAGTGACGTGACTTAGTGACAGTGACAATGACAATCCAATGCTTGCGGCACTTTGGCCGGGCCTAGGCGGTGTTACTAGGGTGCCTGTAGTGGCACTTTATCCGATAGGGATAGAGTGCCACTGGTGGCACTCTATCCCAATCGGATAAAGTGCCACTACAGGCACCCTAGTAGCAGCACCACAGTTATTAAGTAATATACCTACGTAAGTAGGTTCGTAAAACCTAAACATGTTGTAATAAAGAACCAACCCACAAAACGTAATATTGCATTATACTTGCACTCCGTCCTCAAGATAAGTATCCTGAAATAAAGTATTATTGACACAATGTAGTACCGCATAGGTGCCACCGTTCATACACTATGGTTGAAAGTATTAAAAAAGTCAAATTCATCCTCCTGTCATTGTCAACGTCACCCGGCCCGCGCGATTCGTTGTCATTCGCGTTTTAGTGCTCATCCGTTCTGCATAAACTTTTTCGCACCAAGAACTTTCTAGTGTTTTAATTATGCCAAAACGCAAGCATAATTACGATTATCTCAGTGAGAAACTAAAAAAGCTTAAAAAGCAGATCAAACGTGTTCGTAAACAGCAGGATTCCTCGAGTTCTAGTGATAGTTCGGGTGAACAAATGGAACTGATTAACAATACTAATGATGGTACGTGGATATTTATTATATTATGTACTTCTTCTTATACAATTGAATACGATACAATGCAATCGAGCTGATTATCGGACTGTCTCACCGCATTAAACTATCGTACTTACCATCAAAACATATCTAACCTATCGACATGTTTCTTTATTCTCCGGACCCAAACAAAATGCATTCTCGAGCTGATCTATGGACTGTCTCACTGCAATTATATTATGAATGTGCTCGGGCTGTTCCTTGGACTGTCACACTACATTCTAAAAAATGATTGTACTTGGTAGTTTGTTTAACTATGCAATCATAATAAGCGATCGGATCTACCTATGGGTTTTTCCAATGCACACAAAAACGTACACTTTAAACACACAATTATACCTACTTACCGTAGTTAGAGTATAAAGTATAATTCACTTAAATTATGTGTCTTTTAGGTAGGTCCTACCTAACTATAGGTATTTTCAATACTCATACTGCTATAAATCATTCCAGAGAACATATTGGAAGAATTGATGGCAGAGCCCACAAATTATGATGATGTTCCATCTGTAGAACAAATCCTTCCGGAGACAATAGAACTACCTCCGCCTTCGTCAAACACTGTAGTAATTTCTGATTTAGACGTAACAAACAAGGATCAACCCTCAAGTGAGATACAAAACAAAGAGGATGAGGACATTGCCCTCGACACAGAAATACTGGAAATTCTCGGAGATGATCCTGCCAACAAAGAAAATTATGGGCCAGAAATACACAAAGAGTTGGCCAGTCGACTGCAACATATTACAACCTCTGGGCTTACTAAAGAAGCCAAAAGAGAACTCCAACAAAGGTACTTATTGCCGGTAAATGGTGTTCTTTTAGGCGCACCCTCAATAAATGCCGAAATAAAGGCTGCCTTGCCAGAGTATCTGTCTAACCGAGACAAGGCTATTGAAGCTAAACAAAAACTTCTTGGCTCTGCTATATCTTGCATTGCATCAGCTACATCTCAGATGCTGAGTTCCCAAGATAAGAATCATGAGCTTCTTAAAAAATTAATGGATGCAAATAGAATCTTATGCGATATACAACATTCTGATTCCGTTACAAGAAGAATGTTTAGCACCTCCGTACTTAAAAAGGATGTAAAAACCCAAATACTCAATTCCAAAATTGACAAGCTTTTGTTTGGTGAGAACCTACCAGACACACTCAGGACAGCCAAGGCCGTTTCCAAATCTAGTGCCGAAATAAAAAGCACGTACAACAACTATAAGAAGCCTCAGGCGTCAACATCTAAGAGCAATCATTTAAACGTGAAGGGGCCGGCGGTTGTCAACCGGAAACCGCCGGCAACAACACAGAAGTCGCGGCAAACTGCCCCTCACCAGAATCAGCACAACAAACCATACAAGACGTCATCACATCCGCAGAAGTTCAGCAACTATCGTCGACCGTAGAGGAGGTAAATTATGCAGGACGCTTATCTTTATTTTATACCCAATGGTTACACATTACTAAAGATAAGACGATCCTATCATGGATATCGGGCTATAATATCACATTTTCTAAACCTGTAGAACAACTGAGGTTACCCGCAATTCCTAGCTACTCACTAACAGAAATAGCACAGTATGAGGAAGCAATATCAGATCTTCTTAGAATAGGAGCTATATCCCCATGTACACCATGTGAAAACCAATTCATCTCTAGTGTTTTCCTAACACCAAAACCAAACGGAAAAATGAGATTCATTCTTAATCTTAAGAACCTAAATAAACACATCCAAACAAATCATTTTAAACTCGAAGACCTTCGCACAGTTCTGAAACTAGTATCTAGAGATAGCCTCATGGCAACAATAGACCTGAAAGATGCTTATTTTTTAGTAAAAATGACTGATGATTCCAAGAAATATTTAAGATTTATCTATAACAATATTCTATATCAGTTCAATTGCCTGCCATTTGGTCTGAACACATCTCCATACATTTTTACCAAAATTATGAAACCGGTGGTAAAAATATTGAGATCAGCTGGCTATATTTCTAGCATATACCTAGATGATCTTTGTTTGATATCTGACTCCCAAGAAAGCTGCCTAGAAAATGTAAACATAACCAAACAGTTTCTTACTAGTCTAGGATTCATAATAAACACAAACAAGAGCGTCCTCACACCTTCTCACATGTGTAAATACCTTGGCTATATCATTAATACCCATGAGATGAATGTCCAACTACCTTCTGATAAAAGAAATCGCATTATTAGCGAAATAAAACATTTCATGAAATTACAAAATTGTAAAATAAGATCATTTGCCAAACTTGTTGGGCTACTGGTGTCCGCGTGTCCAGCTATTGAATATGGATGGCTCTACACAAAATCATTAGAACGCTGTAAATTTCTAAACCTTCAGGGTCATGAAAATTATGAAAAAATCATGAAAATTCCTTTTTCTTTACGGTCAGACCTTGAATGGTGGTTAAAAGCCCTCCCTAACGCTGTAAAGAAGATTAGGGACAACAATTTCAGTTTGGAGTTATACTCTGACGCCTCAACTACGGGGTGGGGCGCAGTCTGTGGGAGTGACACTGCCAGTGGCCCATGGTCCAACGCCGAGAAAAAATTTCACATTAATCAACTAGAACTTCTAGCCGCATTTTTCACTCTTAAGACATTTGCAAAAAATTGTTCAGACTGCCAAATTTTAATACACATAGATAATTCTACTGCTATCAGTTACATCAACCGGATGGGCGGCGTGCAATTTCCTCACTTAACTGAAGTCGCAAAAGCCATTTGGCAGTGGTGTGAGCAGCGAAAAATCTATGTAGTCGCCTCATATATAAAATCAAGGGACAATGAGATAGCTGACGCGGAGTCACGCCGTTCTCATCCTGATATCGAATGGGAATTAAAAGATACAGCTTTCCAAAGAATATCAACAAAGTTTGGTTCCCCTGATATAGACCTATTTGCCAGTCGCATTAATAAGAAATGTCACACTTATGTCTCATGGAAACAAGACCCTGATGCATTTACTATTGACGCGTTTACTATAAATTGGGCTCCTTTTTACTTTTATGCATTTCCTCCGTTTGCCGTTATCCTAAAAACCCTTCGTAAAATAATAACAGACCAAGCCAAAGGCATTGTCGTGGTCCCAATGTGGCCCACACAGCCATGGTACCCAGTATTTAGGAAATTATTAGTAAGTGAGCTAATTATTTTCGAACCTACCAAAAATGTTATTATCTCCCATTCCAGCAAAGGACAGATTCATCGGAATCTTACCCTGGTTGCCGGAGTCTTGTGCGGGCGGCGCTGTTGAGAAGAAGTGTACCACCATCATCCATTGACATTATGCTGGCATCGTTAAGTAGTAACTCCATCAAACAATATGATGTATGCTTAAAACGATGGTACAACTTTTGCTCTAACAATAACTACAATGTGTTTCAAACTTCAGTACCTAGGATCATATATTTTCTTACTCAAGTATACCAATCAGGTATTCAATATGGAACACTAAATAGCTATAGAGGAGCTTTATCTCTTATAATCGGCTCACATGTATCATCAGATGACAGAATAAAGAGGTTCTATAAAGGTGTGTTCAGGCTTCGTCCCCCTGTACCTAAGTATAGCATAACATGGGACACGTCTAAGGTACTGGACTTCCTAAACACTTGGTTTCCTAATGAATCTCTCACATTAGAGAGATTAACAAAGAAATCCATTACCTTATTGGCGCTTACGACAGGCCACCGGGTACAAACCCTTCAAAAAATTAAATTGAGCAATGTAGAAACACAACTTAGCAAATTAATCATAAAAATACCTGATCTTGTAAAGACTTCAAAAGTTGGTATCAATCAGCCCGTTCTTCACATACCTTTCTTCACAGACAAACTGGAAATATGCCCAGCCACAACTTTACTCTCATACATTAACCAAACCGCTGCTTTGCGCAAAACAGACAATCTATTTATTTCTTTTAAAAAACCTCACAACATTGTGACCACACAAACCATTAGTCGATGGATAAAGGGAACATTAAAAGACTGCGGTATTGATGTTAACATATTCACGGCACATAGCACCCGCCATGCCGCTACCTCTAAAGCTCACCAATTGGGCGTCAACATCGATACCATCCGACAGACCGCTGGCTGGAGTGGCACATCAAAAACGTTCGGACGTTTCTATAACAGAGTGATTGTAAGTGATGATGATCACACCTCCCTAGCTAGAGCCATAGTAAATAATTCCTAAGGGATCGTTTTATGGAGACACAATGTCTCTTGTTTTTATTTATTTTTTAAATAATAATAAGTACTAAGTACAAATTAATAAGTACTTTCAACTGTGATTTCCTACTGATTATAGGAGCTAATTATAATTAGAGAGATACTTTACCATAACTTGTAAGTTGAAATAAATAAACAATATTAATTACTTATATATTTAAGGTTTTTTTATTTTTTATGATTAACTGTGATATTCCCAAAAAGTACTCTCAACGTCTACATTGTGTCAATAATACTTTATTTCAGGATACTTATCTTGAGGACGGAGTGCAAGTATAATTAATGATTAAACGAACTTACCAAGTGAAGTTCTATCATAATTATACGTAGCACTCCGTCCGAAGAGATAAGTATCAACTCCCACCCAACCCCACAGCAGAGCTGGGCAACCCACAAATATTGGTAATATCAAGTTAATAGACTCTTAACTAAATGACAACGAATCGCGCGGGCCGGGTGACGTTGACAATGACAGGAGGATGAATTTGACTTTTTTAATACTTTCAACCATAGTGTATGAACGGTGGCACCTATGCGGTACTACATTGTGTCAATAATACTTTATTTCAGGATACTTATCTCTTCGGACGGAGTGCTACGTATAATTATGATAGAACTTCACTTGGTAAGTTCGTTTAATCATTAATTATGGAACCGTCAGGTTTTTTATCTAAAACAGATACTAGATCTAACAAAAATCCAAATAATCTAGTTGTCCTATAACGTCAACAATACTAACCTTAACGTTGCAAAGTTGTTTATCTCAAATAACTTACCTATTTATTTCAAAACACTTTTGAAACAAAAATCTAATTATCTCAAAAGTTACTTTTTGTGGGTTGATTCTAGTTTGCATGCTTAACTACGTCCTTATCGTTGAGAAAATGTAACGTTGTGTAGTGTAGTGTAGGTATTAGTCGTATGTACCGGGCAGGTATCTCACCCAAGTCATAAGTAACCGCGCTAACTTAATTAATATAAGTTAATTTATACCTAAGTACAACAATTTGTAGTTCGCTAAATCCCGGCGCCGCGGCGCCGACGTGCAAACTACGACGTATGTGTGTGTGGCGGCGCGCGGCGCGGGGGCGGCACAGGGGTAGAACGGAGGCGGCGCAGGGGCGGCGCGGTACCCGTGCGGCGCCCTCTCGCCTTTAAGGAATGCAATACCGGGATACCGGGATACCGGGATTCCGAAATATCGGGATCCCGCGTTCCTTATGCGGGACTAATCCCGGGCGAAAATTGAGTGGGATCTCGCGGTATTGGTGGGATTACGGATAAACGAAGTTTATCTTGTTAATCAGTGCATTTTGATAAAGAAGAAGATGAATTATGTATTTCGAGTTGGGTGGTTTAGAATTAGGCACATAGTACGTAATTTCAATTCAAAGTCCATAATACCTCAGCTCAAATTCACTCCTTATCTCGCCGGACGGAGTCAGAACGAGACTGAGCGACGGAGAGAAGGCTCCAAGGTATCAATAGTTTAGGTAATTTAATTTTACGGCGTAAATAATAGTAATATAAAAAAAAACATAGTTTCTGCTCTATATATATAGTTAGTTCAGTTATTAGTACGCAAAGTTTCCTGATCTAATTAGTATTTTTTAAACACAAATGGTTTATGTTTCGGTTTGGAGGTAACTTTGGATTTGTTTTCCTCAAACATAGTACTTATGGGCCTACATTACCTCAAATTGCTTAGCACGATCCTCTGTTATATCAAAAAAAGGTACTGCAGCATTCATTTTGAAATAAATAAATATTTTAAAGTTGAGGATTAATGTTGTATGTACTATGTTTGACATTTATATGTGAGCAGTGGTGGCCCAGTGGTAACGGCCCCGACTTACGAGTTGTAGGTCGTGGGGTCTCGAACCCCAGCAGGCGCTTTACTTTGTGTAAATAATTTCATCACCACTGCTCTCAAAACGGTGAAGGAAAACATCGTGAGGAAACCTCAGACTTAGAACCAAAAATTCGAAGACATGTGATATCTACCAACCCGCACTGGGCCCGCGTGGTGGATTACGGCCCACTCCCTCTCACAGAGAGGAGGCCTGTGTCCCAGCAGTGGGAACATTAATAGGCTAATGATGATGATAACTAGGTATTTTTGACGAAAACACGATTCTATAAAAATTTCTCGATAGGTCCAGGTATTTGCGGGATCCCACGGGATTAAAAAAGCTCAGTCCCGTAAATACCGGGCTTGATGAAATCCGTAACGAGTACGTGTGAGGAAGCCTGGGCGTTCGCGATATCGCCGACAAGATGCAAGAGAGTAGGCCGCGATGGTATGGTCACGTGAAAAGGAGGCCGCCTGAATACGTAGGGAACTTGGCGACAAATTCCCAGTCCAAGACCCAGAGGCAGATCCAAAACAAGGTGGAAAGCTGTAGTGCTAAAGGACATGAAAGAGTGTCAGGTAGGTATCCGAAGACGATGTCGAGGATAGAGCGAAGTGGAAGAGAAAGACCAGGAAGGCTGACCCCACCACCATGTGGGATACATAGCCAGGTAGAGAGAGAGAGAGTCCCGTAAATACCGGGATTTAAATTATCTTGCGGGATTACATTCCCTACTCGTGATACAAACGCACAAAATTCGTCGAACAGATACAAAATATCCGTTGCTAAAAGCGTTATAATTCATGCGGCGACGCAAAAAAAACTGTGACGCCTCCCGCACTAACGACCTTCCGACGACCGCTCACCTAACGCTGTTATTTATTGTAAATGTATTTTTAGCGTAATAACCCGAATATAAATGGTAGCGGCATGGCATTACAATACGTCACTATTGGAGCTGCACAAACACTCGTATCACAAAGGTCGGCAGTCAGCGTCTTAGCGCTCTAATGTCCCGGCTCATCTGTTGCGCGTGGTCACTCACAGAACAACGCCACTCGAGTCACCACACAAACATTCCGTACAGTCCAATGTTGAAATATATGCGCTCGTATTATGTAAGGCTAATCGTTGTTTAATGATCGTGTGACACTTTAGCGAGGCCGACTCGGGCACGCTGGACGCCGCTCGTTAAATTGCTTTAATATTCTGTTTACGAGCCCGGCCCGGCCCGAGGCTCGTCATGGGCGCATACGGGCCGGCGCTGGCACGCGCCCCGCCCGCGCCTTCACTTTTAATTGTTTAGTCACTGAGGACATGAATATCCTGTCGAGACTCAATTCAATTCTTTATTAATCTCATGTTTGTGTGTACAAGATTTTAAAATAATAGTTACAAAGTTCACATGGACCCTGTCGGGCACCACAATTTATTACAATAGGAAAAGTAGCATGCTTTAGAATTATTAAATAAAAATATAGATATTAATTGTAGGTATGTCATAATTCTACTCTATTATATTCTATTCTATTGTTCTCTTACTCTTGAGGTCGTCGAGACTGTCGAGGCGGTAAAATTGTTTGCAATTGGTGATTTCTGAAATCTGTTACACGATGCAGTCTTACCATACGGCACCGGCAGGTGTTTGAGAAGTGTTTGCGAGCCCGCCGAGCGCGCCATACAACTCGGTCCTGTACAAACACGCGGCCAGCAGACTGTCAACAAGTAACCTCGTTTAAGTTTTCAATCGGTTGTGAACAGTAACTGTGGGGGTCTCCGCTCGCCCCCTTCGGTTGTGAACAGTAACTGTGGGGGTCTCCGCTCGCCCCCTTCGCTCGTATATTTTCACGAAGGTTTATCGCTTGCCAAAGTATAAGTGCTGCGGAGTTCCAACGTGATCGTATTTAATTATCTCACGAGTCACGAGCAGACGAATGTTTTAAAGACTCTGCAAGCCGGAGAGCCACTACATTGACTGAGCGACACATCATCGTGCGGCACATGACCGTAAACTAAGTGCATCACCATCCCGCCACTCGTGCTCGAGCAGCTCTTCATCGGGTGAATCGTCCACGGTACAGAACATGGCACATGAGCCCTAAATTAATCAATTCTAGTCATAGTCATATTAAAAAACGTTTAAAAAAATCTTTATCCCGACTGCGTAAAAAGTGATCTTTAAAAAACCAGCCAAGTGCGAGTCGGACTTCACACTGACGTACCACCGTACAATACTTCACACTTCATGTTATGATTAAATATGTTAAGCTACTATTATATTACCACTGTACGAACTTTTGTAACCATATTTATCTGCAAATAAATCTTTGACTTTGACTTTGACACTGACGTACCACCGTACAATACTTCACACTGACGTACCACCGTACAATACTTCACACTGACGTACCACCGTACAATACTTCGCACGTACCACCGTACAATATTTAGCAAATAAATGACAATAGTAAACGAAGAATATTTTTCATCTTACATTTTTAAAATCGCAAAGATTTTGAAATGTAAACAAGAACAGCAATTAAAAAAAAAACTGACTAATAATTTATCTGCCAATTGGTATGAAAGGGCTGGCTCTTTGTTCACATTTCAAAATTGGGTAACCCGTTTCTGTTCTCATCTGGCCATCTGGGTAACGCCTGTGCATTCAAAGAGCACATGCGCAACGGTTTCCTCTGCCTCATGCACGCCCTGCACAGAAGACTATCCGTTATGCCTATCTTCTTCTTAGCGTGTCGCTGGCAAAAATAACACGAAAATAATTATAATATTCTTAGTTTTTTTGGGAAAAAAAAATATGGGAGCTGGTCCCACTACCGCCACAGTTCATACCACTGTAGTTTTGAAGACAGTACTTCTCCCTTTACTCAGGCCAAGGCGCATCAAATTCTCGCGACCGATCCGACCAGTGCTCGACGAACGACGGACAACTCCCTCTTCCAGCCCCCATAAACAACAAATATTGCAGCGCATCGACGATGTTTGCGGAAGCCCGCGTTGATTGTTTTTACGCAACAATGCGCAAGCGAAGCACGTCTATGGTGCGTGCGACGCGTGCAGCGCGTGCGGAGAGCGCCAACTGCATGCTGGCTGCGCTCGCGGGAAGGCTTGATTGATAGTGCCATCGTCATCATAGCTCACTGCTGTAAGCAGCACGTGGCGCGCTTGGAGGTATAATTTTTTTTATTTCCAAGCGTGTTACGTGTCGCTTTCTTTCGTTCTTTCTTTCTTTGACGAACAATTATATTGTAATTACCCGACTGCCCCAGAGGGAGGTAATGTTTTTCGAGAGTATGTATGTATGTATGTATGTATGTATGTATGTATGTATGTATGTATGTATGTATGTATGTATGTATGTATGTATGTCTATTTCTTTGGCACGCTCTGTAGCCTAAACGGCTTGATGGATTTTAACATATGGGGTGTCGTTAGATTCGTCTTAACTGTAGAAGTGTCATAAGCTATATAATATTTATATGTTGCATCTGCAAATACAAAAAAAAGGGAGGGGAAGGTTTTTTTTAAAATAAATTATAACAATATTGGTATCAAATAAAAGCTATTAACGAGTCAATGCCAAATTTAGATATATTAATAAAACTAAAAATCTTGAAATAAAGAAAATTATTCAAAAAACAAAAAACCCGACTGCAAAAACACATAACATTTTGGTATCGCAGGCCCCCCCGCCTGCGATACCAAAATTCTATAGATTAATTTATAATGCTTGTTTTTCTCTTTTCAGTTATGTGTTTTTGCAGTCGGGTTTTTTGTTTTTTGAATAATTTTCTTTATTAAATTATGTTTTTTTAAGATTTTAATACGAATGTGTTTAATGATATTTTATAGTAAGTAAATTTAATTTTTAATTTAATTTAAATTTTATTTGTAAATGATATGCTTAAACTGTATTATGAATGAGTCTATGTTACTTGAATAAATGATTTGAATTATAAAATTATAAATTCAAAAGACTGATATTTATTGAAAAATTAAAATTATGAACTATTTACGATCACTAAATAATACTAATTTAGAGAATAAACGAACATATTTTTAAGCAGACATAACTTTTTCAAAAATTATTTTCTTTCTAATCTTCACACGAAGCGCTTAAGTTTTCTCGGGTTACTAATAAGGCCTTTACCGACTCTATTGTCAGGAGATTCCTTTCTTTACTCCACTGTGCATTTATTAGGGAAAACATTCGCTTCATATTTGCATTGTTTGCGAATTTAAAAAATTACAATAGTAGATTGTTATACAAGGGTCGAAAGGAATTGATGTCTTTCACCCTACTTTTCATTTCGATTATAAGGAAAGTAAAAAATTGTGTTTAAAATATTGATATTAAATAACTTGAGTAGTACCTATTTAAAATAAAATGAACTGAGAAGTTACAACAATTTGTGATTTTTTTTAAATATGGGACGCACCGCGTCGCCGCCGCTGCGGGCCGTCCCACGTATTCTGGTATTTTTTTTATCCACACTGGCTGTTTATATACTCACAAGACCAGAGCCCAGTGTTTCCACTTTTAGGGATTTCTCCCTTTTTTAGGGAAAAATGGCCAATAATAAGCATGGTTTAGGGAATTTTAGAGAAAAATTTAACTTGAGTTGGTATTGTTTGTAGGCAGCACCCAAAGTACTACTTTACTCTATGGCACCACCGATTGATTAAAGGGGATTCCCTGAAACTTGTAATGATTGTACATATTTCTTCTAATTTTAGTTTACCATGTTATTGTTAATGTTATGTTATTGTAATTTAGTAGCTACTATTTCCGTGGCTAAAGACGACATCGAAAATAAGTCGCATTATACCTAGAGTTGGTTTGTTTCGTCTCTCTCGATTAATAATAAATGTTTTCTAGGTATTTAATGCAATATTAATTTTTTTTTATTTTTTCATTATATGACATTGATTTTACATCCTGTGATTAGTTCCTCACACACTGACTTATTAATTGTAAATTTTTAGTAGATTCGTCTATTTTTACAATGTTTGTGAATATGTGAACACCATGTATCTACCACATAATTAATTTATCTGTCGTTTGCTCCAATTTAAATTATTTTTACTGTATACAGTAATTTTATTCTAGGTGCATCGTCTTCACATATTATAATTATATAAATAATGTACTTATACAAAATATTGTAAAACATTTTAAAAGAGTAACGGTGGAGTTTCTTGCCCATTCTTCTCCATACGAAAACTACATTTTGGAAGGGGCGGTAGAATCAATAATATATAATAACTATAATTTGTAAATTTTGACGTTCAAAAGTGCCTTCAAAGGCCTATTTGAAATAAATGCTTTGACTTTGACTTTGAATAAAAATGAAAAATTCCCTAAACCAAGGAATTTTTATATTTTTTAGGGAATCTTAGGGATAATTCATTAAGAAACTGGGAAAAAAACAAAAACGTAAGTGGAAACACTGTCGCCGCTTTTTGTTTTTATTCTATTCGATATTTTTCATGTAAAAAGTTTCGTAGCCGACTACCTAACCAAAAGTTCTATTTTTTTAATTAATTCCCGTCCTAGGGAGGGAAGCAATTACTATGAGTCTTTCCCGCCCTAGAGCAGCAGTGTTTTCCACCCGCCACTCGGATCAAACAAACACTACTTTCCGAGCATGAGAAATGTTAGAATTTAGTTATTATTATGTATGACTAGCTGCTCGCCCCGGCTTCGCACGGGTATGCACTTATCTACGGCGCACCTACCTACATACATACCTACCTACTTACCTACACCTACCTACATAGTACATACCTACCTACCTACCTAACCTAACTACCTACCCTACCCTACCCTACCTACTTACCTACCTACATACAAACATACCTACCTACCCTACCTACGAGTACATACCCACTTTAACAACATACCTACCTACTTGCATACCTACCTACCTACCTATCCTACCTTCACCTACCTATCCTAAGAACCATCTCCTTACTATCTCCTCCTCCTTCTCCTACTCCTTACAAACACAACAAAAAAAGAATTAGCGAAATTGGTCCAATCGTTCACGCGTGATGCCGTGACCAAGGAAATAGGGATTCATTTTTATTTATATAAACATCTAGGTTATTGATTTTAGAAGAGGAGATCTATTAATTATTGTTGTGTTACCATTTTAGCTAAACATTGATTTTATATTAAAGTTATGCATCAATTAATTCTTGTATGCTATGTAATATTTTAACGAATTGTAGAATTATTTTCGATGATATTTAAGATCTATATTAATAATACCGTTTTACCAAACGAGGTGGCGCGCTACATCCGGCCCCCACACTTGTTGGCTGCCGGCGTAGCGCGTTAGCACTTTGCGTCAGTCTGTTTCTAACCGTGTTACTAGTAAGTTGATTAAAAGTGTTAAGTAAGTGTGACTAAAAGTGAGTTTTATAAGTAGCCCCGCAGAAATGAAATCGATTTTAATAAATTCTGAGATTCATCATTTAGGCCTTCAAGTTCCTACTTTTCAAAAAATTGCATCATTTTGACTTTAGACTTTCAGAAAACTGAATGTCGTCTAAAGTTCTGCAATATTCTTTCAGGACTATGTAGTCAGTTTCACCCGCGCGGGCGGGCTACCGTGATACTGCGGAATTCAAAAATGCCTGGTTCAGGTTAATGCCGACCGCACGCCTGTTTTAACCGTTAAATGCATGTCAAATGCGGCAAATGCATGTCAGATGGTAACCCTAGTCCAGTGACACTCACGCAATAAAGACGAATCTACCGACATAATTATCATTCATCAACATCGGTGCAGCCGGTTAGTAGTTACGAGGGAACATAGGACCGGACATACACACATAAAGGTTAAACGCATAACCCTCCTTTTGTGACTTCGCCACAGTCGGGTAAAAACACGAAATTTCACGCGAACGAAGTCGGGGGCAGAAGTGCGTAGTATTTCAATATAACATTATTTTAAAGGCAATGCTTTGGTGCCACAGTCAGGTAGATAGAGGCCGTCTTGTGACACGTTGGACGTTCACAGTTTCGGTTTCGAGTACCTATCGACCACCACCTTCTGGCAATTCCATCTTGCATCCTGCTGCGTGTCGGGTGACCTACGCAAACCCGCGTTACCGCAAGCTGAGTCACGGGAGTCACTCTCCAGAAGCGTTCAATTATAGCGATCCATAAACGGTTATGACAATATTGACAACGACAGTCGACAATATATTAACGTTACAAGTGACCTAACAGTGACTGCTAGCTCCAGTAACTAGTAAGCATCGAGTGCACTCTGATGTTTGTTGAGTTCGACCGCAACTCGCCACAAAGCTATTTAAGTTAGCTCAAGTTAATAATAAAATAGTCGAGGAGCATGGCCGCATTAACTTTTTAATTGGAAACTTTCATTACACAGATAAGGCTGCGCCGATAGTGGTGGCACCGACCGCTGCGCCGCTGCGCCGCTGCAGCGCTGCGCCGCGCTCGAGCGGCTCCGAGCTCTGCGAACGACGCGCGCTATTCTTCCATTGTGCTCGCGCTAACTAGCTCTAATCGCTTTAGTGTTCACGTTTATTCATCCGGTTACTGACAACGCTTCGATCTGAACTGAGTACACAATAGCTCACAATACCTTACAAACTATGAAGTAGCAGGTTTATTTGTGCGCCGGGTACACTGTTTGATGAACGTGTGTGTGAATATAAGGCGGCCGTTACGCTTACGAGTATCGTTTTTAGAGAGACTGTAATTGCTCTGTACGAATCTTCGTTTTTGGCATTCCATTTGACTGTATTACCGTTCATCATTTTGATGCTGACCGAGTCAGCTGATTGGCTCTCAGACAGAAAATCAAAGAATTTCTGGTAGTCTTTGATGGCAAAGGATTTTTAATAGCTTTTTCCTTACCTTTATTCTCTTCACTTCAGTGTGCATGGGTTGGGCGGCAGAGCTGTTCAGTTTTCTTTTCATCCTGCGCTTTTCTCTATTTGCCTTTTTAGATCATTTACGTGTTTTTACAGCTCTTCACGATCTTTTCGTTCTTCACAAAAGTGCTTGTACAACAGTTGTTCAGTTTTTGTTTTTAAGTTTACGCTAATAGTGTTCAGTGTCAGCTTTTTCGAACCCATCGTAAAAGTCAGCGTTACGCAATAACTAGGTCATTGCGGTGCATCCGACTGGACGGCGATATTTTGATACGTAAGTACACTGTGGTAGGCGCGCGGTCGCATATCAAGCCCGACTCCCACCGTGCGCCATATCGCGCACGCGCACCAGCCCGCACGAGGACGCACCGCCACGCACGCGTCTTGCGCTACCACGCACGTTAGGTTTCCCACGGTGCGTCGTGCGGGCTGGTGCGCGTGCGTCCGCGATATGGCGCACGGTGGGAGTCGGGCTTCACACAACTGCTCTAAGTACGCTCTGGTACGCGCGCGGTTGCATGTCACACAAAGTGCTCTAAGTACACTGAGGTTCGCGCGCGGTCGCATGTCACACAATTGCTCTAAGCGAAAATCGAACACGAAGGCAAACGGAAATTGGTTGGAGGAGGATAAGGTTTGTACTGTTACAGGTGCATAAATTCACAACCTTGTTAGCTCCTTTCAATCTGGTTTCAGGCCTGGGCACAGTACAGCCTCCGCTCTCCTTAAAGTGACTGGTGACGTTAGAGAAGCGATGGAGGATACCAAGGTTACCGTTTTGGTATTAATTGATTTCTCCAATGCCTTTAATGCCGTCAGCCATGATATTCTCCTCTCTATCCTCTCTCATCTTATGGTTTCATCCGAGGCCCTGGAATGGTTCTCTTCTTATCTTCAGGGACGTCAGCAGTCGGTTCGCGTTCACGAGAGCTCTTCGAGTTGGCGCGACCTAGATGCTGGTGTTCCACAAGGTGGTATTCTTTCTCCATTGTTATTCTCCATCTTCATTAATTTCATAACTCACTGTCTTCGGTGTTCGTATCATCTATATGCCGATGATCTTCAATTGTATACAGCTGAGCGGGTGGAAGGTCTATCGGACGCTATAGCAGATGTGAACCGGGATCTAGATTCAATCAAAAGGTGGTCTGATAGTTTTGGGGTGTCAGTAAACCCCACAAACTTAGCTCTCTTCCTCCTCTAATGTTTAATGGTACCGTCATACCCATTACGCCCACAGTGAAAGATCTCGGTTTGCATCCCGACTCGACACTTGCTGGCAACGCCAGGTTTCTAGTGTTAGTCAAAGGGTACTCTGCGATCCCTGTATCGTCTGAGGAGCTTTTTGCCCGCTAAGACGAAAGCTATGCTTGTGCAGACTTTTAATTTTCCCTATCATCGACTATGGTGACGTGTGCTACTTTGACTTGAATGCAGTTTTGCAGGATAAGCTCGACAAACTGCTCAACAATCAATGGTATCCGGTTCTATTCAACGTGAGAAAATATGACCATGTGTCGAGCTACAGGTCTGAGCTCAAATGGATGTCCATTCGAAAAAGAAGAAGTTTTCGTGCTTTGACCACGCTTTTCTCCCTTCTGAACTCTCCCACCACACCTTCTTCACACGCTCAATATCTTTGTTCTTCACACATCAAACTCCTACACGCGCATTAAAAGCCCGCCAAACTCCCTGGTCATTGCTGAAGTGACTGAAACGGATGTTGAATCCATTATTTTACAGCTCCGCCCAGACTGTGCCACAGGATGGGATGGGATCTCATCCCAGATAGTTAGGCAGTGTCGGAAGGAGCTGGTCCCCTCCATCACTCACATATGCAACCGAGCTATAGCTACAGGTGTCTTCCCTGAAGCTTTTAAAAATGCAGTCATTCATCCGATCTTCAAGAACGGGGACCGAGACTGTGTCAATAATTATCGCCCCATAGCAGTGCTTTCTACCCTATCAAAAATATTAGAAAAAATACTCAATTACTCTCTTAAAAAGTTTTTAGACAAATTTCAAATTCTAGCCGATAATCAGTATGGGTTTCGATCAGGCCTCTCCACCGAGGACGCAGTAATGGATTTGAGTAATCTCGTGGTAGAAACATTAGACGCTAAAAATAATTGCTTGTGTATCTACCTCGACCTATCTAAAGCGTTTGACACAGTCTCTGTCCCCATACTTCTTTCCAAGCTCGAGACGTTGGGGGTGCGTGGCATAAGCTACGACATCTTTAAAGACTATCTCACGAACAGAAAGCAACGTGTTGTAATTGGGGATTACATGAGTGATGAGGAGACCGTCTCCTACGGCGTTCCACAAGGGAGTGTCCTGGGTCCCACCCTTTTCCTGCTTTATATCAATGACCTCTGCACAATGTCCCTCCCCTACACCCGCTTTTTCACGTATGCAGATGACACTGCCATATTTGTCTGGGGTCCAAACTGGCACACAGTTAAAGAGAGAGCAGAATTCGCAGTATCTAATGTGAAAAATTGGCTGACTCACAACTTGCTAACCCTAAACCTAACCAAAACGCAATATGTTCCCTTCTCCATCAACAAAACTAAGACCCCCCCGCGGGGATTTTCCATACAAGCACACACTTGCATATCACGGACCAACTGCAAGTGCCAAGAAATCACTCGCGCGGAATGTGTGAAATATCTAGGAGTACACATGGACAGTGGTTTGAGGTGGGATAAACACATAGGTATAGTCAATTCCAGAGTAAGACGAATTATTCATGTGTTTCAAACACTTAGAGACAGTGCAACTATGGAACAACTCAGACTTGTATATTTGGCCCTATGTCAATCCATAGTACAATACTGCATCACTGTATGGGGAGGGGCCGCAAAGACGCATCTACTGACCTTAGAAAGAGCACAGAGAGCTGTGCTGAAAGTGATGGCAAGAAAGCCTTACAGACATCCAACATCTCAACTGTACTCAGAATGTAAGGTCCTAACAGTTCGCCAACTCTTTGTGCTCAGAACTATTCTCAGGAAACATCAAGGCGTACCATTACCCAACCCCAGTAGACGCAGCAAAATGCCTGTGTGCCCTCATGTTCCATGCAAGACCGCCTTTGCAAGGAGACAGTACAAAGTCATAAGTTGTAAGCTATACAACACCATAAACATTACTTCTCTTAGCAGACATGAACTTAAAGGTAAAGCCTCTGAATGGCTTCAACTATTAGACTATCAAAGGACGGAAGACCTACTGGCACATATTACGTAACACATATCAAACAATGCTTCAATACAGACCCACATATACACATACACACACACACACACACACACACACCCCCACACACACCCTCACACACATCTGTTTAACTTAAACTTAAATTTAATTTTAAAAGAAAATAAAATTATTATAGAATACCCAATATTTACAGAAATATCCTAAGATTATTGTGAGTCTACTGCAGCGTCATACAAACCTATAATTGTATTTTATTATGTAATAATTCCTGCGGCTGAACACTGTTTCCCAAAATACAAGCTTTAGCTTAGTTTGGGAATCAGTACCAGTACCTTTGTGCAATACACTAATACGATGCATAATATTATGTTATCACTCTTAGATAAGACGCATAGTATGTATTAACTGGCGACAATAAAGAATTTTTATTTTATTTATTTTATTTATCTTTCCTAACAGCTGATTATGTCTATACGCTTAGGTCATGCACCTCTGAGTACAACCTACATGCGTTGTTGCCGCTCTGTGACGCAAATCACAAGTACATACAACCAAATATTTTCGCTAAAAAGATGCCCATTCAAACAAGGACACACACACTTGCACTTTCATTACGAGAGAGTGACAATCATAGCAAAACATCCCGCGCGTAAAAGAAATAGAAATAGGTCAGTGTGTTACTAATGTTGCTTGCATTCCTTGCGATCGGTAAGGGGGTGGGGCCTCTAAAAAACGTGTTTCTTCAGTGCGCCGAGGCAATCCTTTTGGAACGTACTTATGTTACGTAACACGGAAGCTCCGCGAACTCGCGCGCTGATAATATTGTGATTTTGTTTTGTTACTGTGCTAGGATAGGACACTAAATACCTACGTTTAACCGCTAAGGCCCCACCGTTACCACAGTAGACAGTATTTCTTTTTTTTTATTGTGACAGGACACGTAACTTGGGATTATTATTATTTAGTGTTAGTTTTTTTTTTTTTATTGACTGTTTTTATTGTGATACGACACGTAATTAAACTTTGGTTGTGTGTGTGTGTGTAATTAAACTGTGCCTCAGAGTTAAAAACAACTGTTGAACTAAAAACTAGGATTATTTTAGCATTTCACAAATTAAAATGCTTAGCGACAGACAGTGATTTAATTAGAAAAATAAATTACAATATTCTCCGTTTGTATAATTTGTGCATTAATGTAAATGGAGGACACAATATTGTCATCGAGAATTTAAAATTTTTGTGTTTTTGCTGTGATCGTTGTAAGTACTTCAAAGCCGCCGCCCGCGCCGCCGCCCGCGCCACCGCCGGCCGGGCGGCCGCCCGCTTTGAACATACGCCGCGCTCCGGCGCGCGCGACGTTGCCGCTGTTACCTAGGTATCTAAGGTCAGTTAAATTTATTTACAAAGGGTGGTTGCGTTTTACTCTGATTTGTAAGCTATTTAGTTTGTTTGAAAAAAAGAAAAACTCATTTTTGGTGCTTTTTATTTTTATACCGTATCGAATTAATACTAAACACGTATAGTATACGTAGTGTAATTTAATGCCCCTCTGTCATATCAACCCTGTATATGTATATATATATAATGTAGGTATATATTATATATACATAATAACTTTATTTCAGACTATCCTATTACAGAGTCATCCATATTTGTGTTAGTAAGTACTTATGAACTATGTTAGTAAAACACAAAAATAAAAACACACAACATCACATTGACACATGGAGTGCGATCCAGTGCCTAACAAATGGACCGTCTAACCGGCCCGCTACTACTTTCAGAATGCTGTTGGAGCTTGCTCGGATACGGTGCAGTATGGAGGCCGCTCTCTTTCTCATGATGGCATGAAAGCCATCAATCCGAGCCTCCATAAACATGCCGGACGCACTGCAGCTCAAACTCAAACTCAAACTCAAATAATTTATTTCAATTAAACCATATACAGGCACTTTTGAATTGTCAAGGAGTCAGTCAGTCAGAAATATGAAGCTAGTTGCCCATTCCAAAGCGTAGTAGGTACCTATGGAGAAGAACGGGCAAGAAACTCCACGGACACTCTTTTAAAGAAATAATTGTTACAAAATAGTGGTTACATAATTCATGTTTTAAAAATTATACATGTGAGAACAATGTAAAAAAGATGCGCACGTTAAAAGCGTCCGTAATAAAAAGATAAAAAATTAAAAATAAAACAATTCAAGGATTAAAATAAATTAAAATAAGCCACGGCAGCCAAGAGGTGACCAGTCCCAACTGACGGCGCCCGTTCACGAACATGACGCATGTATTAGCACCATTCAGCTCAACCATTTTGAAGGGAGCTAAATGATCCAACACACACGCCACCATCAGCGAGACATCTGAGTGAGCATGACATACACTCAGCCGCCAGGGCACATTCAAGTCAATGAAAGACATATTACCCGGTAAATGGTAGCTCTGTTGTACATAGTACTCACACATGTACTATGCAATTATACAATACAAAGGAGATTGAGTTTATACAATGCAAAGATGGTTTTACAATCTTCAGCAGCGCCAACAGTATTTTCAAATGTTAAGTTGTGGTTGTGGAGCAGGACCAGCATTGAGCCAAGCATTTTTATCAGCGATGTAATCAGCCAACTTATAATATGCCTGCCTGCATAGTGTGCGTTTTATACAAGATTTGAATTTCGTCTCATTCAGTTGAAGTATGTGGAGAGGAATTTTATTGTAACATTTTAAACAGTATCCCATGAAAGATGAGTCTACTTTAGCCAGTCTGAAACCTGGTTGAACTAATAGGTCCCTATCAGCATCTCGGTAGCCCCAACAACATTCTAAAAGCGTTATTATATTGCACCCGAAGGGCATTGAGTGCCCGCTGAGTACAGCTGACCCACAGGGTGCACGAATAAAACGATTGGCAGTATGCCCTGAACATTGTGCACTTTACCTCATTCGGGCACCGTTTAAACCTGCGAGCCAGCATGTTCCCACGGACATCAACGCCCTTCGTTCCCTCTCAATGTCCACGTCATCAGCGAGGTCTTCCGTGACCCAGTGACCCAAGTACTTAACCTGCGTCACTCTGTTCAGCGGTACACTATTTAGCGTAACCGATGGGACGGTGTCGACTTTACAATTCCGCGGTAGGAATACCAACAACTCGCTTTTGTTCGCATTGTACCTGAGCCCATGAGCCACAGCGTACTCTTCACATCTTCTAACAAGTTTCCGTAAACCGCTAATTGAAGGACTCAGCAACACCATATCATCCGCATAACTCAAGTTGTTAATAGTGGTGCCATCAATAGTGCAGCCGACTGCAGTGCTACTGAGACCCTCAATCAACTCATTGATGTACAGGTTGAAGAATATAGGGGATGTTAAACCACCCTGTCTTACACCACACTCAAACTTTTACTCATCGGACACAACGTTCGCCCACCTTACAACATTAACTTGATTGTTCGTCCAGTGATCAAGGACATTAATGATCTCCTCGGGGAGTGAGGTGGCCCTCAATTTCTCCCAAAGAGTTTTATAGGACACCAAATCGAAAGCTTTCAATAAATCAAGGAAGCATCCATAAATTGGAGTCTTCCTGTCCGTGTAGTACCGGACAGTATGCTTCAGACATAAGATTGCTGTTTCTGCAGGCAGTCCCGCTTGGAAGCCGAATTGTGCATCACTTATTTTAAGGTGACGACGTAATTGTTTATCCAGCATACTGTCCAGCACTTTAGCTACAGTGGTGGCTAGCGAGATGGGCCTATAGTTGGAGCCATCAGAAGGGTCTCCTGTCTTGTTCTTGATTACTGGCACAACAATAGCCTTCGTGCACTCGTCCGGTAAGTAACTCATACTTGACATACATCTCATACAAAAAGTGTAAAACATCGATAACACTCTAGGCAAGTGTACACCAGCATGCCAAAGGTGCTCAATGCTAATACCGTCATGTCCAGGGGACTTACCCCTCGTCATCTTACTAATAGTGGAAGCTACTTCCTTAGCAGAGAAACTGACTGATGGTAAATTATTCGACTTTCGAGTATCAGCGTTGAGCACCCGCGGCAACGCAGGTGGTCGATCAGGTGGCACTACTTTAAACTAATATAATAAGTGATCAAACGAACTTACCTATTGTGAAGTTCGATCATTATTATACGAAGGGCTTCGTTCGAAGATATAATATTTACAATGCAGCTTCCTTAACGCAGTCCGACAACCATCGCATATTTAGAACTGAAAGCAAAAACTAAACGCACAAGTGTAGTATATCTGTTCTATACGTCATCTGTCATTATTTTAGAGTAAGAGAATCTCTATTTTTCTGGGGTAGGGTAGGGAGGGTCCCTATATCTTCGAACGAAGCCCTTCGTATAATAATGATCGAACTTCACAACAGGTAAGTTCGTTTGATCACTTATTATACTTCTGGCTTCGTTCTCGATATAATATTTACAATGCAGATGTTAAGAGTTTATGAGGAAAATTGAGATTCCAAAGATGAAATTATTAATAAATAGTATTTAAATAACAAATTACAATCTTTTAGTTATTAGACACAAATGACATAATAAACTGGCTATAATAGATGACCAGTCTCGTTTATCTTAATATTTTGATTGGACTTATTGTTCAACTTATAAACAAGTTTTAATCAAATTATATTAAAGATAAAAAATCAATTTATTCATCTTAATTGAAGTTCTTGTCTAATTTAGTTAGGCACATAATAATTATACGTAATATTCATAATACTTAATCAAGTATATTGTTCCGCATTAAGCACAGCATGAGCAAATTCATTTGAATTATTCACAATTGGCCTATTATAAGATGAAGCAAAAGGTTGAAGAGCTATTTGTCCAGTTTGCCGTATTACATCTAATGACACTAACGCTCTACACCTTAGTAGTGGATGTCAACTATGTCTAGTACTATTTTCTGAAAAAAAATATTAAACTAATATCTATGATGCAAACAGAGAGTAGGTATATTTACCTATATTATAGAGATGGAAGAGGCATAAACTGGTTTATGGGGCTTATACAATGAAAGTATTAAGTGAATATTATTTCGCTTAAAAACTGAGTATAGTTAATTTAATCACGAAATGTACTAGCTGGACAAATTTCGGACTTTTCAAAGATAGGTAAAAACAGGTTCAGTTGGTTGTAACCGGGACCAGATGTTTTAATAGCAAATAGAAATGAGTACATTGCATAATTTACTGTGTCATTAGGTATTTTAATAAGAGACAAAGTCCATGCTCTTTGGGCTTGTACTTACTGTACCATTTTTTTTTTTTTTTTTACGTATGTAAATTTAAAGACCCCATACAAGGCCCTTATCTTGAAATGCTTGGTTAGAAAAAAAATACATAATAATTATTGGTATAGATGAGATGGTGTAAATGAATCTATATGTAAGTAGGTACAAAGTAAGTACCTACTTACATATAGATTCATTTTTGACAAATAGCCCACCATAATTTAAAGGTGAAATACAGGCACAATGCCTGTCGCTTTATAATTCTTAATTTTTTGTAAACATCTTAATAATAGACTAAATGGGCATAAAAAGGGAAAACAGTAGTTAGTCTCAGAAACGAAAAAAGAATCGTCTATTTTTGATGCATCCGGGCCGGCTTCCAGGAAATGTAATATTCACATTTTTGCATTAATTCTTGAAGCAAAAGGTTGACCAAACTGAGTCACAATGTACTGGAATGTGGAGGTATTGATTTCCCACTTTATGTCAGGATTGGCTGTACATTATGTGATTCTTCATCTGCTTCATTGTTTTCCCTTGATTTTATGTAAGAGTTGGTCTATCTTCACACCATTGCCAATATACTTCTGGCAAAGATATTTAAATGTGGGTACTGAATACCTCCCTTTTTTTTTTAATAATTATATTATGAGGCATTCTTATTATCAGCATGTAACAATATACCAATTTATAACAAACATTTTTTAAGGCTAGAAATATGGGTAGTTCTAGATAATTTAAGTATGTGATATTTATAATTTTTCAGTCTCTTTCCAGAACCCATGAACCCTATTATGATTACAAATGGTCCCCCACCCACTTCTTGACACATCTATAAATATTTCCAAATCATATTTTGAGTATGCTATACTTTTGTGTAAACTATTGATATTATCAACTCACCGCTGTAGGTCTAGTATATATCTGGGGTAAATCATATCATAATTGCTTTTACTTTAAAGTAAACCATATTTATGGTTATATAAATATGGTTATATTTAATGTTCTAATAGTTTTGTGTAAAGTCAAACATATGTACTTGCCAGGCATTTGGCAGTCAATGTTGCTATTAAATGAGCATGGTCTCTAATACTACAACTCTGTTTTTTCAAATATTTTTCAATGGATTTTTGTTTTACAAAACCTAAGAATTGACAGCACTGTGATGGTCTAAGTACTCAATTATACTATTTTGATAATTTATTACTAATCTGGAATTTTTGTAAATACTTAGGAATTGTTTCATTAACATTTTTCAACCATATCTTATAATCAGAACCTGTTGTATACTACGTATGTAGATGCTGACAGATATCTCTTGTCATTGGAATAATAGTATAGGTAATTAGAAATAGTATTATCTGTACTTAAAAAAAAAATAGTCTTGGTCAACTTGTCTTTTATTTACAACAAGAACCAATGCACAAAAGGTCATTAAAGTATTGTACTGATTGGTGACCTATAGATTTTTAAATTATGCAATCACCGCTCTCATAATTAGAGAACAACATAGTGCACAACACAAGACATAATACAAGAATGCATTAAATTAATATAATTTTTCATACAGAAACCATCAATACTTCCTGTGAGCTGGATTAATATTTACCAATAAATAGAACTCTTAATAAATTCTCCTGGAGAAATTAGAGCTACTGTAGTTCAGTGATCTTCCATTTTAAAATGGTATGTGTTAACAAATTTGTTACGAGGCTTAAGGTTTAGAATAAATCTTTTGTGACCATTCAGTGTTGGAAACAAAACACTTAAGGTATGAATTGGCCTTTACATGGTGTGCAAGGAGTAATTGCACCTAATGCCAGCAAATTATTCATGGCTATTAGCATAACAGGATCATTTAAAATATCTTTTTATAATGACTGTTCAGATTATGACTGAAAAGGTGTCAGTAAAACGGTTTAAAAGTATTGAGTATCCATTGACATGTTCAATATTGAAACATCATCACAGATGCTTTCCCAACAAGGTAAAATATGATTTAATCTTCCAGCATGACTAACCTCTAGTAGCGAGCAGGGGTCTTGTCCTGTGGTGGTGGGGCTTAAGGGCTGGTACTGGTTGAATTTTTGTTTGATATTTCAACTTTATCTTTATTTCCTTGCTTGATATGAGAACTGTGGTTCCTTGTGCCCCGGCCTCGAATTTGCCCTCTGTTGGTTGTAACGAAGTGAACCACTCAAGTTTCCCTGACGGGTTGTGGTAAAAGTAGTTGTCTTTTTTATAGATTGGCCTGTTCTTTGGCAAGCTTGTAAGACTCTCTATCTTTTTAGATAGGTTGTTACCATAAAGGTATGATAGAGTGTTGTTACCATAAAGGTATGCTAAAGTGTTGTTACCATAGAGATGATCATCTCTTTCTAATTCTTTGACAATATTTAAGCATTTTTTGTGCCGGACAGGGAAAATATAAATTGATTGTTAGTGTTAACATTCTTCCAGCATCACTGAGCGGGAAGATCTCTATCATTATTGTTGATATTGAATGTCCCTTCTTCAAAATTGTATTTCAAATACGGGCTAAGTAGCTGTTTAGTGCTCTTTTATATGCATAATTATTAATGCATCAAATCTCATAATGCTTGCAGCCCTTCCAGGGATAGAATATAAGTAGGCTCAGTGTCTAGCACATGTAATGGGTCATGCTCAGGTAGAGCGTCAGTTACAGTTATGGCTGTATTAGTGTTATCCGGGTTTGTGTCAAATGGAACCGATGGTTCGACACTGACATCAAGTACCTACCTAGTTCCATAACTAGTTCATTGGTTCATAATTTTTGCGGTCTGCAAAAAATATAGAATTGACCCTGATAATGTACCATAATAATTATACTTACCTAAGCGTAGCCTCTCGGCCTTCACCTTGAAATAAGTAAATTATAAAACTCGTGCGTTTATCTCGTAAATGCATCTCGTGCATCACCCGCGTGGTACAATAATAATTGTATATAAGTCTTCTGAAACACGTTTTACTGTATAAAACGTTTAAAACAATGATAAAATTCGTCCGTTTATCTCGTAAACGACCCGAATTATTTGTTCGCGTCAATGCATCTCGTGCACCATCACCCGCGTGGTACAATAATAATTGTATATAAGTCTTCTGAAACACGTTTTACTGTATAAAACGTTTAAAACAATGATAAAATTCGTCCGTTTATCTCGTAAACGACCCGAATAATTTGTTCGCGTCAATGCATCTCGTGCATTACCCGCGTGTGAAACACGTTTTACTGTATAAAACGTTTAAAACAATTGTTTTATCTGGTGAAGAAAAAATGGATGAGTCTGATGACTCTGATGAATCGGTGTTGTACCGGTGTCGTTTCATGTACTTAATCTTCGGATTTTTTGAAGATAATATTCCTTTTCATGTTTTCATTTCGGCATGATAACATAATAATATGCCAACTTTAATCACACTTTAATTAATATTCTTTGGGAATAATAGCGTACTGGTTGCCGCGCAAACGTAAAGAATGACAGATGACGTATAGAACAGATATACTACACTTGTGCGTTTAGTTTTTGCTTTCAGTTCTAAATATGCGATGGTTGTCGGACTGCGTTAAGGAAGCTGCATTGTAAATATTATATCGAGAACGAAGCCAGAAGTATAATAATAATAATAATTACCCCACCGCCGTATCTCTACGTTGACGTCGTGGTGGGGCTTGCGTGCTCCGAACCCTAGGTCTGTGCCGGTAGAGTTAACTTTGTCGGAACAGGTCTAGGATGAGGAGCCAGACCAAGAGAGATACAAAAATCCGCAGGGCAGCATGTGGCGAGCTGTTGGGCAGTAGCGACCCCACGGACCCTATCTCCCGGGAGAAATCTTGTTCCTCATCTCTGGCTTGCCTTTATTGGCCGGCTGGAGTGAATACTGACGAGGAACAGAGCTCCCACCTCATTCTTGCCTTAATTGGCTGGCTTGAGTGGAGATTCGCAAGAGCAAACGTGCTCGGAGGAAGGAAGTATTCCAGTAAGATGCTGGTAGGGATCTTGACCGTACTTCCGGGATTGTCCTGATAGCCGTGGAATACCGCTCCACTCCTCATAAGCACCTCAGGACATGTTGCCCCCTTGTCGCTACGACACTTTGTGCTAGCGACCGTTTTCGGGGGCCCATTATTGAGTGTGCAAGTCACCCCCTGCCATTTTATCCGTGTATATATAAAACATTGATCAGGCAGGGGCCATAGTCCTTCCATAGATTCAGGTCACCAGTCAACTTAAGCCACCCAAACCCATAGTCCAATATCTTTGTTTCCATATCTTGCAATAGTCCTACACCAGCCGGGGGTTGTCCTTGGGTGCACTTGCTAGTGCATACAGGGATAATCGTCGGTTGGTGCCTCATTTCATTACAAACGTCTAACGGGCCTCTGCGAGTTGGCTTTGGCCCCTCGTACGCCTTCCAAAGGTCCGGGACCCCAGGGTCCCGAGATATGTAGACACATATAAATAATAATAATAATTATAGTTAATATGTATGTATGTGTATTTTAAGCTTATAACCTATATATGTACTTGTGTGCCTATTTTATTTATAATACATTTTGATATCTTTTTAATATTTTTATTACTGTTATCTCCTCTCATTCAGCGCACCTGCCATCTTATCTCTTCACCACCCTTGGTTGACGTGTAGAGAATGCCTAAGGCAGTCCGCCTTTGTACCTCATTGTGTGAGAGAAGTTTAAATAAATGAATTCAAAATGAGTTTTGTTTTTTAACCGACGAAAAAAAAAGGAGGAGGTTCTCAATTCGACAGGTATATTTTTTTATTTTTTTTTATGTATGACCACGCATAACTTTTTACTGAGTGGTCCGATTTGAACGATTCCTTTTTTATTGGGAAGGGTATACCTCGAAGTTGGTCCCATAAAAAAATAAAAATTGAAACCCACCCCTAAGTGTAAAAAAATTAGGGCTGAAAATCGAAAAATAAAAAATAACTATGTATTTAGTGACAAATTGATGACCTTCAAATAACAAATTTTGAGGCGGCGCCAACAAACATATTATAATTACATAAAGCGTAAAATGTTAGCTTGATAGATCTTCGTTGAATGTGTTTTAGGCGCCGCCTCAAAATTTGTTATTTGAAGGTCATCAATTTGTCACTAAATACATAGTTATTTTTTATTTTTAGCTTTTCAGTTTTTTTTCGTCGGTTTAATTTTTTGCAAAAAAGTTTTTAAACATTTTAAATTTCTCATACATGCTTGCTTTTGCTTATATTCCTTAGATTGTTTTGAAAGAATTGGTCAGGGAGAGGAATACAGACGCAACTACCAATACCAACGCGAAAAAGGTGGCGGCATGATTTGCGAATTAGGTAAGTAAGTACCTACCATTTTACTTTTATACATCGTTTGCCTCATTGCCTGTGATACAAAACTCATAGTACAATAAAAAAAAGCAGCGCTAAGAATAACTAATAATGACTCCTAATAACAGTTATTCATGCCGTTACTGATTTAATTCATTTGGTATACCTAACTATGATTTGCAAACAAATTATTACATTAATTTTGTATTTCAGGTTAGTAGGACTAGTAAGGATGGCGCTGCATTACAAATTGCAGAAACTGAAACAGCCTGCAGAAAAGAATTACATGAAGCGAGAGGGCAAACGAAAAATATATTTATTTGTTCTTAGAACAGGTTCTAAAAGCCAAATTAGAGTACATACTATAAAAATAAATTAAACTGATAAGTATATTGTACAAGTTTTTTCTGAATGAAATACTCGTTATAATGTCTTCTTATAAAAGTTTGTAAAATAGCATTAACATTTACATTTCCCCTTGCAACTTCTTGAATTACTTCACTTTTGTGATATTCATTGATATTACTGGGTAGAAATATCAATGAATATCATACAAGTGAAGTTAGAGGGTTCTAACTGCGTGTCTCCAAGGTCAACGGCAATGTTGTGAAGTACTGCCACTATGGTTGTTTTCACATTTTCTAGTTTGCTGGACATGCCATGTAAAGCCGCCCTCCCACGGTGCGCCATATCGCGGACGCACGCGCACGACGCACCGTGGGAAACCTAGTGTGCGTGGTAGCGCAGACGCGCGTTGAACGCGTGCGTGGCGGTGCGTCCTCGTGCGGGCTGGTGCGCGTCCGCGATATGGCGCACCGTGGGAGTTGGCTTTTTAAGGCATTGAAAGCGTGGTTTCCACACACCAAAGCTGCGTTCCACAGTAGGTACCTACTTATTGTTGCAGTGCTTCGTTATATTTTTTTTAGCTTCTGTTTTTAGGCAGTAAAATATTTGAAGAGATATGCCTCTAACATAAGATCCTCACGAACAAGGTTAATTATGAAGGTCGCTGTAGATTTAATAAGGGACAATGCTTCCAAAAGCCTTTGTCGTCCAAAGAAAATGGATCACTACTATTTCTGTAAACCTTTCTTCGAAGCGGACGGTTCTCAAGATGTACAATTCTTTCAATAGTATCCAAGCTTTGTAAAGCTTGCATTTTATACAGGGTGAAATTGAATTCATGCGACACCTCTTAAGGGGTCATTTTACTCATCATTATGAACAGCTTTCACTATGGGACCAACCCAGATATCGCGAAAAAAAAAACAGCTGCTCCCTACATTTTGACGAGTTATGCGAACATAAATGTAGGAACATCTGTTTTTTTTTTTAATTTAACGCAGTATATATATAACTGTATAAATAACTAGATTTTTCCGCAGCTGAAATTATCCCATGAAAACGTACTACCGGGATAAAACAAAATCCCCCGTTTTCACCCCCTTAAGGCGACGACAAGCTACTTTTAATGATTTTATACCGGAAATTATGTCTAAATGAGTGGTGTTAATGATTTGGAAAAAATATAAATGTTAAATAAGAGCATTTTCTTAATAATTTAATCTACGAATATTTTAGATTATGTTTACATTACATAGTGAAATTAATTTGTAAAGTTGTGTCTAACGCGGATAAAAAACTAATAATTACTCAAAAGCTGACTTATTCTGAAACTTCACCATTTTAAGGATAATTAAAATATTAATCTTTTAGTCTACGAGTTTTATTAAAATACCTTCTGTTTTTTGTATAATAAATTAATAATGCGTCAAATTGGTGACAGCGCTCCTTGATGCGCGAGTTCTATTACTGGCTGGATGTACGACGCGTTGCGTGAGCTCGGTACAGAACACGCAAGCTAACCACTCAAGGTCACTGGCATGTATCTGTCTCCTAAAGGTGGAATTTTCAAAGACCCCTTCTTAGTGCTCCCCAACATTATAATTTTCAAAGACCCCTTCTTAGTGCTCCCCAACATTATAATTTTCAAAGACCCCTTCTTAGTGCTCCCCAACATTATAAAAGGAAGTATGTCAGTCAGTCAGTCAGTCAGTCAGTTTCTCCTTTTATATAGATAGACACTGTTAAACAGAAGTGCAAAATAAAATAAACATGTACGATTGTTTACGAAACTGACATTTTGTAGACAGTAGACACACAATAATATTAGATTTGTACGTCAAATGTCATTTTCTTATTATTCAGCTGCTGTAGAGTCGGCCATTTTTTTCTTATAGTACTGTTATAGTAGGGTTCTGGCTTTTAAGCTATTGCATAGCTTCTATCGCGGGCCTTGACCGTGGAGACCGAATCCAGAAATTCCGTAACGAAAATACCTAACGCCTAACGAGATTGTTGCATTGAAAATTATGTTTAACTGTTTGACAACAAAGTTCAAATTTACTTAGACGAATGATCCTTGACTATTAATAGTTAAAATTAAAACCTTTTTATTAGTTTGTTGTTCCCATTACGTTGTGTCAAGTTTTAAAAACTATAAATGTGAATGTCACCTGTGTTCCTGTCAATGTCACCATTGCTATTTCTTGTATTCGGGTTAATATTTTACAATTGCATAAGTTGATAAAAAATGCTATGCAATAGCTTCACCGCGGCAGTCCCCGAGTGCCACACGTCTTTTTTTATCTTTATAATAGGTTTATAGAACGTTTCACGTTCACTAATATGCGTTTATGAATAATAATTTTTCACAACCAGACTTTAGCAAGTGTTGAGATGTTCGTTATGATTATTACCGTAGGTCTTTAATGAGTTGCCTTAGGTTAGGTTTGCATGACATAATTTGACATTAACGACGAGCAGGTGGTATATTTTTTTTTTTAAACCGTAACCTGTTTTCTACTACATATGTGTAGGCCTAGGGGCCGCCTCAGCCAAGTGACGGCGCGCGGCGGTGTCAGTCATCTAGTGCGGGTTCGAGTCGCGACTTCGCGAGAAGCGTGTCGGCGGGCGACGCCTAGCGCCTGTGTCGTCGATACCACGGTAGACGGTAGGCCAACTTCATAGAAACGGACGAAGCGCGAGCTATACCTACGCGCCTCGATCGAGGTATGCGCGAGGTACGCAGACAGTCGCGTCTGTGCCGCAGTGACGAACGAACGGTGTGTTGTTTTTTTAACAATAACCGCGCGATTTTTACACTAAAAATAAATTCAAGTACATATTTAATATGACGAGTAGGATATATATTGTTGCTGTTTTTGGTTGCATGAATTTGGCAATAACGCATCCAGAGATAACTTTTTTTAGATTACCTGGAAACTTTGAAAGGTATTATTATTAACAAACAACAACAACAAAATTATTTTATAGTCTTACTATAAAATAATTTTACTTACTGCTAGGTAGGTACATATTGTGTGTATTTTTAATGGATAAGTATTTCCTTTTATCTCCCGAAAAAAAGATGTCTGGATTAATAAATAAAGTGAATAGAGTAAAGGAAAGTGATAACACGAGTGAAATAGGTAGTTATAGGAGGTTCATGAATTAATACGGTAGGTACGCTTGTTTTAAAACCTCGGGCATTTGTGTTTTGTTTTGTTATTCAATTCACAAAGTATTTTATTTATTTGTGTAGATAAAAAAAGTATATTTACAATCACAAAACTAAATGGAAACACAAAGTAGGCAAATGTAATTAAAATACTGGAGGCGGGCAGCCCTATCGCATGTTTACGTACCGCGCGGCTGTAGGCACTTATTTCTAAGATATGGCTTAGTTATTCTACCGTCTACCGTGTCGATACCGTCCTCTGAGGAGGAGTATCCGACGCGCCGCCCGCCGTTGTCATATTAAAGACATTTGTAGTAAATCACGGCGAGCACACACAGTATCGGTCCTAAGTCAACAGTCCCGTCGCGCCCCCGTCCACACACACAAGTGAAGTTCGCCACAAAGGGCTCGCCGCCAGTCGCCAGGTGATAATGTAACTCCGCCACAGCGCCTACAGCTCGCTGAGCCGGCCTCGTCACAGATTACAGCGCCGACTCCGTGTCGTGCATGGTGGCATTCACCAGGTCCGCGTACTGGTAAATCGACGGGAACACGCTGGTGGCGCCCTCCGTCGGATCCGCATTCCCCACGGCGCACTCCACTGGCCTCGTGTTGTTGGCGTTGACGTAAATATCGATACGTGCTGGATTATTTACCAATGATTTTTTTGAAAAAGTAATAAGTTTCAAATTGTAGGTACTTATTTTATTTTATTCCGTTTTGCAAGATAGTCCCCCTCGCGGTTGTACAAATAGAGTTGGACCGGCAGCTGAGATGATTGCCTGCAAATACTTCCATATGTATGTAGAAAATTTCGTTGTCGCAAATTTGCTTGACGCGGGTATTGACCACACACGGCTCGCTTGTAACGATATCATTTCTGTTTAGTGACCGTCCAGGTATGTTGTGTTGCGCGGTGATGGCATCCATTGATGACGCTTTGGTCTGGTTGTGTCTTTTTTTTTACGGGAGGACACTGGCTCCTGCAACACAGTTATTACTAGCGCAGGAGTCAGGGAATTCTTATATTGCCTGGAAAATTGTTTTATGTCAATAAATATTTTTTCATTTTTCATTTTCATTTTTTTTTTTGGTAATAGTTGGCCTAATATTTGCTACAAAAAAAAGAAAATACGTAAAATAAACTGAACCATGTGCGCCGCGACACGACTGATTTCTTTGAATTTTTATGAAGTGCCTTCCGAAGCTAGCGACACGTCGGCATCGGCACGTCGGCACGTCGTCGCCTTCATAGAAATGCATAAGCATACATAGAAAAACAGCTAATAGCCGGAAATATGGTGTAAGTTTTGTTTGTCACTTTGTCCTGCCTGTAATACCAAAATTCTATAGATTATAATATGTTTTTCTCTTTTCAGTTGTGTTTTTGCAGTCGGGCTTTTTGTTTTTTGAATAATTTTCTTTTTTAGATTAATTTGAGCAATATAATATAAAAATATAAATTCGCAATGTTTGCGAATTCCCGCCATTTTCTTTGCATTTTCTGGAATGTAACTTTCGAGTGCTATGGATTCGGTTTGACGTTTATATGGTTGGTAGCATGGCACTTTTTATTGTTAGCTCTGTCTTTCGTGCTCATTTTACGACAAGAATGAAAGAGATAGGGAGCTTAGTATAATAGAATAAAAATAGTTTGGAAAATCCAAAAGTGCACGCCTCATACTTATCACTCATTCATAAACGAAAAAGAAATTCAAAACATAGTTTAAAAATGAACAATTTATCCCTTTTCATGAAGTCGTAATGACAACGACTGACAAAGATATTTACTTGGTGGTTGCTAGGCAACTTGCGGACATCAAATCAAAGGTTGGAAATATTTTGTTAAAGATATTATATTTTAGTTAGTATATTATTAATTATAATTAAACTACTTTGAATAAAAGAGCCATTTTCAATAGGGTTCCTTCTACGGCTGAAACGAATGTATAAAAAAAAATTGACTCAATTAATTGATTTTATCGCAAGCTACAATGTTTTCAGGGTTCATAACTTGACGGACAGGATTTTTTTTTCAACTATTTTTATGTGTTTCCATTTCTGCTGCATTAAATCAATTGTTAAAAAGTACAGTATTAATCTCCATTTAATCATCTATACAATGGTATATAAATTAAGTAGGTTCTGTGTACTAGCAGGAGTGTAACAATAAAAACAGTTACAGAAATGGGGCAAAAATAATTTTTCGATCGTAGAGCACACTCTAATGCTTCGCATTACGAGTCGTGCAATAACGCACTAGTGTCGGACCACAGTACCGTGACAGTAACGATGTGGTTGTACGTACTTTACCAGTAGACATCAAAATGGCCGGTAGATATGGTTGTACGTCATTTACCAGTTGAGCGGTTGTAATCGTGTTTTCACTCCCTTATTCAAAATCAACAAGTATTATGCCAGGGTATGACGTGTTGACTACTGTTGACGGAAGTTCGTTAGACGCGGTGGTCGGTAGCAGTGCGACCCGACACGCAAGCGAGGCACAGCGCCGCGCCGCCGCGCCGCCGCCGACCAACTGGCGCTGATTACGTCAATCATCCGCTTATTTCCGAGAGTTAACTCACTACGCTCTCGCTTACACAACGAACCTATGTACTTTCTGCCGAGTCTTTTGAAAACATGGCAATCGACATTTAAGTAAATGAATAAAACCTTTTTAAAAAAAAAAAAACAACTTTGGCAAAAAACGAAAATTCAGAACCAAATTCAAATTCAAATTCAAATTCAAAAGTCATTTATTCAAATTAGGCTGAGAATCAGCACTTTTCGAACGTCAAAATTACATAAGACAGTCCCCCAAAAACGCCCGCCCTTCACCACTTCCTAGTGCTTTTGCTGGAGAGAAGAAGTGGCGCAACAAACTCCCCAGCAGCACAGCTGTCTGTTCAGTTAGAAAAAAAACTTGATTCTATACAATAGTATGCAAATAATTTACATTACTCAACACAAAACATTCAATAAAATATATGCCATAATGACAGCTAGCACGCGCCAATGTACCAACAAAAAAATAATAATATCGAAATCTAAACTCAAGCAAAAATTAAAACTAAAAACGTAAACAGAACTTAATACCCGAATTATAAAGCCTCCAGGCATAAAGGGCGTGCCCGCTTACATATAGCTAATAAAGCTGTAACTCGAAGTCACATAATTAGATATGATAAACTAGGACCATTGAAGTAAAAATAAATCAAAAATAGATCAACAGTTAGGCAAGAATAATATATAATCTACTGTCGAGGTCGCTAGCTAATCACATATTGCAATACAACTCATACGAAAACATTGTAATGAGTAGATCATGTCAACAATAAATAAAAATAAAATAAATTGTATAATAAAGTCAAATAAATTAAACATTCTATAAACTCATATAACCTGTCAGTAGGTAAGCTAATTCTGGAGAAAGAACATAAACATTGTCTTGAGTTAATCACAGCGACCAACTATTTTTATCGTTTAAGTAGTCATTGATAGAATAGTAAGCCTTTGAACAAAGGTTGGATTTTACTTTAGCTTTAAACGCATTAAAAGGCAAATCTAGCAGAGAAGTGGGTAGCTTGTTATAAAAGGTTATACCAAGCCCAACAAATGAGTTATGAACCTTATGAAGCCGGTGAAAAGGAGCTCTTAATTTGTCTTTATTTCTGGTGTTAATATTGTGGATATCACTGTTTTTAGTGTATACGTGTATATTTTGCCTAATATATAAGATATTGGCGAAGATGAATTGTGATGCCACTGTAAGAATACCAATATCTTTAAAAAAATCTCTCAAAGAGACTCTGGTACCTAGTTGGTAAATTGCTCGGACAGCTCGTTTTTGAAGAACAAATATATTTTGAATGTCAGCGGCTTTGCCCCACAGCAGAATACCATAGGACATAACGCTATGGAAATAACTAAAATAGACTAATCGAGCTGTATCAACGTCAGTGTATTGTCTTACTTTCCTGACAGCGTAGGCGGCCGAGCTGAGCCTTCCCGCTAGACTTGAAATATGTGGGCCCCACTGAAGTTTGGCATCTACTGTTATGCCCAGAAAAACTGCCGAGCCCACAGTTTCAAGCACTTCTTTATCTAAGACGATGTTGGGTCCTAGATTTCTAACATTCGGTAAAGCGAACTTTATACATTTCGTTTTCTTGGAGTTGAGAACTAAGTTATTTGTTGTAAACCAATCCGTAACCATTGAGAGTGCACAGTTTTCAGATTGAGAGTGCAAAGACACCGACTTCCCAAATGAAAGTTATTTTTCACGTTGTACTTATTGTTTTTTTTGGAAGTCAGTTGTTTTTTTTTTGAAAAAAAAGTTTTTTATATATACTTAATAAATAACTAATAATAAACGACAATAATATATGGTCTTGTAATTTGGTCCTTTTCGTATTGTTTTTAAACGTTTATATTTACGTCTATACGACCAATCTTAAAACGTTAACTTGACTATTATAAACCATCAATTTGTTAGTTGGGTAGCTTTACATAGATATAAAGCAAGCGCACTCTACACTTACACCCTACAGACACGACACTCTCATGCAACACTCCCACATGCACGACGCTTATCTATTTCAATTTAATAACTTTTTCATTTTTACTACTTTAATTTAATTGAATTTTTTCTATTTTATTTTTTTAATTTATTTTTTTACTGTTTAATTTTTTTGATATTGTAATTGTTCTTTTTTTTTTTAATTCCTACTGTATTGTCACTTAAAGGAATCTGGAACGCTGTCGTCTCCCTCTTGGAGGTGGGCGTTAATAGCTGCGACACAATTTTACAACTAATGTAGCTATTTACGTACGCAAAATAATTTGTAAAATGTGTTTTGTTCCAATAAAGATTTATTTATTTATTATTTATAACCCGAGGTCTCCGCACCTCGCACATATCGCATACATACATATAAAATATATGCACCGCGTGCAGGAGAGCACCGCTATTCAGGGTCAAACATAAAGCTCGAATGTAAAATCAAAACTGACATCATAAATATAACCTATAAAATGCGATCGGCCGCCCCCGAGCCGGCAGCATCCGACACGATGACGCATCGATAAGTGATCCCTCAGTACAAACACGCGCGTTATAGTAACGTGCTCCCAGAGACCACAGACCGCCGTGAGTGGGAGAACGATTCATTAAACAAGTTGTGTGCCGCTAATTACAACTCTATAAATTGTGTGGAGGCCCGAGCGCCCGACACCGCGGCGGACGCTAAGAGCATTACTGAGTTACCGCAAGTTACCGCACGTTGCAGCACGACCCCCCGACCCACTTGACTCACATGACCCACACGACTCGTACGAGCGCCACTCTCCTAAATCACACAAAGTTTTCACGCAAGCAGTGCGTTCATAACAGGTCATTTCAAATTAAGTACATGTAGATAAGAAAATATACGGGAACTTCCGGGAGCTTCCGATGGGAATATATTGTGTGAGGCTGCTGAGGGCGTGTGGGGTAGGGTCGCGGGAGAGGGGTACGCTCGATATTCGCTCACTTAAATAAGGATTGAAAAACTGCGGCCATATTTCTGTGTGATACGGCCCGGCGGCGCAGCGGCGGCGGGATAGAGCCGTTCCACTCATGGCTTCGCATTTGTCAACCACGCAGTCCCGCAAGTCTCAGCCGCACATACGCGCAGCTCATTGTATATTGCTGTCGGTGCTCTCTGCATTGTGTTTCGGATGAGCCACGTATCGCGCGTCGCACGCTCTCCAGTGCCACATAGGCATTGTAACATTGTGTTCCGGATGAGCCGCGTATCGTGCGTCGCACGCTCTCCAGCGCCACGCAGGCATTGTAACATTGTGTTCCAAATGAGCCGTGTATCGCGCGTCGCACGCTCTCCAGCGCCACACAGGCATTGTAACATTGTGTTCCGGATGAGCCGCGTATCGTGCGTCACACGCTCTCCAGCGCCACACAAGCATAGTAACATTGTGTTCCAAATGAGCCGTGTATCGCGCGTCGCACGCTCTCCAGCGCCACACAGGCATTGTAACATTGTGTTCCGGATGAGCCGCGTATCGTGCGTCACACGCTCTCCAGCTCCACACAAGCATAGTAACATTGTGTTCCAAATGAGCCGTGTATCGCGCGTCGCACGCTCTCCAGCGCCACACAGGCATTGTAACATTGTGTTCCGGATGAGCCGCGTATCGTGCGTCACACGCTCTCCAGCGCCACACAGGCATAGTAACATTGTGTTCCAAATGAGCCGTGTATCGCGCGTCGCACGCTCTCCAGCGCCACACAAGCACTGTAACATTGTGTTCCGGATGAACCACGTATCGCGTATCGCTCGCTTTCCAGCGCCACACAATCATTGTGTTCCGGATGAACGGCGTATCGCGCGTCGCACGCTCTCTAGCGCCACGCTGGCATTGTAACATTGTGTTCCGGATGAGCCGCGTATCGCGCGTCACACGCTCTCCAGCGCCACACAATCATTGTTACATTGTGTTCCGGATGAGCCGCGTATCGCGCGTCGCATGCTCTCCAACGCCACACAAGCACTGTAACATTGTGTTCCGGATGAACCGCATATCGCGTATCGCACGCTCTCCAGCGCCACACAATCATTGTGTTCCGGATGAACGGCGCGGCGTATCGCGCGTCGCACGCTCTCCAGCGCCACGCAGGCATTGTAACATTGTGTTCCGGATTAGCCGCGTATCGCACGTCACACGCTCTCCAGCGCCACACAAACATTGTTACATTTGTTACCAAACAACAGACACATCGGCGTCGTAGTTGGACTCCCCCTGACCACCGCGCGTCGAGTTCTGCTACTGCGCTGCGCTAGGCACACCTACGGATTACAATCCGGTTCGCTGGATTCGGTACGACTTGGCTACCTACCAGATCCGATAAAAATCTGAATCCGGTTCACATCCCGAATAAAAGCGCATAAAACCGCGGCGAAGTACGTGTCTTTTCACACCCAATTAAAACGATTTATTGCCCTTACTTTTCTTTACACTCCAATTGATTGTTTTTTTATTAATCAGCTTTTCCGTACATTTGGACCGTGTAGGTATTGCACTTTTGTAAGAAACAGCAGGTTTATTTTATAACCGACTTCAAAAAAGCGGCCAAGTGCGAGTCGGACTCGCCCATGAAGGGTTCCGTAGCAGCAAGTAACATAATATAAAAGTTCTTGTAGTTCGTTAAAGGTAAATTGCGGTTAACGATGACTATTAAATTATGACGTAAGTATTAAAAAAAAAACTACTTACTAGATCTCGTTCAAACCAATTTTCGGTGGAAGTTTATATGGTAATGTACATCATAATATATATTTTTTTAGTTTTATGATTCTCTTATTTTAGAAGTTACAGGCGAACACAACACACATTTTACCACTTTGGAAGTGTCTCTCGCGCAAACTATTCAGTTTAGAGAAAAATGATATTTGAAACCTCAATATCATTTTTGAAGACCTATCCATATATAACCCACACGTACGGGTTTGATGAAAATAAAATTGAGTTTCAGTTCGAAGTACGGGGAACCCCCAAAATGTATTGTTACAGTCCATATTTTGCCTGTTCAGGGCATGCAATTTAATTTTACATAATAGGTACTTAATAGGTACCTACTTATTTTTATTTATACCTGTAAGCTCTATAATTATAGAACTATTTTCTATATCTTTTTCAACATTTTAAGGTAGTTTCAGAGGGTGGATCAACTTTCATCAATATTCTTAAATAACTTTAAAACTGTTTATTTTAAAATTATTAAAAAAATATGCTTAAAACCCTTTTTTTTGGGTTGGAAGTCATCAAATAACTTCTCCCGCTCTGGGTGGAGCGGGAGGGCGTGTCAGACTCTTACTGACCCACACGTGTTCCTTCAGTTGCCTGTACGTTGCCAGGAGCCTCGGTAACCCTTTAGGACTTTCCCGCAACCCCGGCAGGCATTGGCCCTAGCGGACCCCACCTGTTGTGCTGACATCTCTTTGAGGAGTGCGTGGAACACAACGCGCCGTCGATTGCTCTCCGTCCGCCCAAGCCAGGCTCCACCGTGTCCTCCGGGCGATTCACACAATGGTGACACCCGGGCGTTTCCTCCCAGCCTTATGCGAAACAGGAACCTCCTGAAACGACCGTGTCCGGTGAGGACGCCGTTTGACCTCTCTAGCCACTCCTCAAAGAGGGGAGTTATCGCCGCAATCGTGGCGTGCCCAATACTTGAGATCCTCACAGTAAGTGTGAGACCCTCACACGGTAAAGTGTGCAAAACTTTTTCTTTAATGTTATTTGTTGTGTCCCAAAATTTACCCCCATATTCAAAATTAATTTAAGTAACTTGTACGTCCGTGTTTGGGTCACAGAAGTTGATATGTGTAGATACCTTTCAACTTAACTGGTTCATTTCATTCGGAGCAAGTTAGCTGTGACAGACCCGTTAAGAGGAAGCCCATGAATTCAATTTCACCCTGTTTATGTTACTTTTAGGCTATAATATATCAATATTATACATATTCCGGCAAAACAGAGATATTTACAAAATGTCATTAGGGTCGTTCTCATATATTATGACGCGCTGAAGCAAAAAGGTAAATCCTGTTTATCTTTCTGTTTTCGCGTTGGGAGCCTGACTAAATACTGGAGGTAATGAAATGGAGCTGTTATTACCGGCTCGCCGCGCGTTTTATATTGCTTACTGATATCCATTGTCCAAGAGAGCGGCGCCGCGGGGCCCGGGGCCCGGGGCCCGGGGGCGCGATGTGTTTCTTATTAGTGCTAGACACGACCTTGTGTTGAGGGATGCGGGGCTCTATCTGTACAGGCGTGCAGGCCACTGTGACGCGAGCAGCTGTGGCCGGCGCAGTGGGCCATTAATAACTTTGCTTTTCTATCAATTCCGTAGCGAGTCTCGTAGCAATCTGGCGCGGGCGTAGCCGTCTGCTACGTACGGCCAATGATTACATTAAATATCGCGAAATTTTGCTATATCTGGTTCGGTTCCGTTGTATACGTGTAGATAATAACGATGACTAATTATGAATGAATGAAAACTTGAAAAGGGGTTAGGTAAGTATTGTACGTAACCCCTTTTCAAGTTTTCATTAATTTTAATTCAACCTTGTTGGGAAGAGACCAGACGGAATGACCATAATGCCTTGGAAGGTAGGTAGGCCTTTGGTGTGGGATGCAACGTGTGTCGACACCCTTGCGCCATTCCATCTTCCTAGCACGGCGAGCTGTGCTGGTGCTGCTGCTGCAGGTGCGGAAAACCTCAAACGGCGCAAATATTCCAATCTTATTGGGAATTATATGTTTGAGCCGTTTGGGGTTGAAACACTAGGTCCATGGGGTCCGAATGCCCACTTGGTTTTTCAAGACATCGCCAAGCGGTTGGTCGACTCTTCACGTGACCAGAGGGCTGGCCTATTCTTCGGCCAAAGAATAAGCATTGCCATACAACGTGGCAATGCTGCCAGCCTTTTGGGCACTTTTCCTGTTGAGAGCGATGCGGACGAATTTTTTGATGCCCTATGATTGTTCCCGCCCCCCCTCTTTTATACCTATACTTGTACATATTATTATTATTTATTTAAGTCTGTTAGGTTTTAAATCATGTAAATAAATTTAATTTTATTGAGTGTTTGATGATCGAAAGCAAATCTTAAAATTAAATTCAATAATCATATTATAATCTCTCTACACCTTGTGTAATGGTAAGTGAAAGAGTAAAATGCCTGTGACATACAGATGGACAGACGACGGACAGAACCAATTTAGAAAGGTTCCATTTTTGACATTTGGCTACGGAACCCTTATAACGATTTATCCTGTTGTGGTTCTCGTAGTTACATTATTGTATGTACCTATGTCGGACGTTACTGTTTTAACTAAAATAATATGATCACAGTAGGTACGAGTATAATATGGCTGATGATAACGAGGGCTCCTCCCTCTCCGTCATACTTATCTATAATAAGTAGGATCAAACAAAGTCGGTGTTCGTATCTGTCCAGTGCAGTGTTTATTTACGGAATTTGTAACATGATCATTTAAGGTGTATAGTAGGCTCACTGACCTTGTGCATGTGGGCGGAGCTAAACGCCCTACTCTCCAATACGTAAAACGTGCAACGGTGGCGCACTACACTAAAACGACGATCAAAGACTAGACAAAGGCGCAGACATGCGCACGTATGTCGCATTTTTTGCCTAAGATTCCTAGTCCTAAGAGAAGGAATCGTAGGCAAATCTGAAATTGTACGCCGACTACCATATTTTGACCCGCATATTATTTTAAATACTTTGTTTGTTTTTTAAGAACATTCCTGGCAATAAATAAAATATCGGTGTGCGTGTGTTTGTAATTCTTCTTATGCTAAATGGCTTGACTGATTTAGATGTTTTTTTTTCAATTCTTTTTGTGTCACTTGGATGGTTCTTAGCTATAGTTGGACGCGCTGTTGGGAGGCGCTGTTGTCGCATGACAACGTCTGCCTACCGGGTCTGCTAGTTATATTTTGGTGCCGATTCTCTTGTCACAAATGCCTCTAAACTAGACTAAAAATAGATTGCACTGAGTTATTAGTTTAGTGAAAATGGCAATTTTGCTATTCTGAGTTTGACGTTCTTCACCTAAAAATTTGGTGTATCCAACTAAATCTGACTATTTTTAAACGCGATTAAAAACGTGTGGTATAAAGTAAGTTGGCATGAACTAAAACCCCAACACTTCGACCTCAGTCCAAAAACAGTATTGTATTTTTTTTTCTTTTGCTTATGGTGTGTCGAAAATGGTGTGTCCTATCGCAAAAATAATGAAATTTTCGACCCCCTTTAGAAAACCCTTAAACCCCTATATCCCAACATGTTGGTAATAATTTTTCATATTTTCCATACAAAAAGTGAAAAATTCCATATAAAACACGTCGAGGCTGCCAACCCCTGCGCGCCTCCGGCTCTAAAAAAATTCACGGGGTAGAGCAAACAAGTACTACGTGGAGTCGTCACGCGATTGTCAAATTCGATTTTAGATGTGTCAAAATATTTTTTTCATTTAGAGATTTTTTTTGTCAGAATGGCTTTAAGATTCTCATAGCCAAAAGTAAGGAATTTTAGTGATTGTAGTTAGTTTAGTTCGGTGTACAAGAGAATCGGCCTTTGACTGTAGAAATTTTTTGTAGGTATCATAGTTTTTTTTTTAGGAAAAACTTCTTTAAGAGGGTTTATTCTGAAAGTTGGCAACGTCGCAAATAGATGTCAAATATTTCGCTGTTTTGATTAATTTGATAATATTTCTGTATGGAAATAATAAATGTGGCTAACTAGCGAACTAGAATATTGATTATGAAATGCAATAATTAATATCGTAACACCGAATAGTTAGTTTTAGAAGTAAAAAAAAAAATTTGGAAACTTTCCAAATGCCTTTTTTTCACCTAAAACGGGTACAACATCAAATTCAATGCTAGAATTGCAATTCATTATTATTATTCTAGTCAATTAGTTAGCCACATTTCTTTTTTCCATACAGTATTATTTCCAAATTAATCGAAACAGGTAAATATTTGACAGCTGTTTACGACGTTGCCAACTTTTAGGATGCACCCTCTTAAGCGCGTTGAGTGATATTTGGTAGGGGCAGCCCCGGATCTAGAACGGAACGGATCTTTCGAAGCGGGGCAAAACCTATCGCCTGACCCCGAATCGTTTTTTTTTTCTTAAAAAAAAACCGTTTTTTTTTAAATATACTAGTACGTGTCAGACATTTATTTTGATTAGCCTTATTCACTCTGCCTGAGATAAGTTGGATTTTTGCTTTAGGAGTTACTTTACTAGGTTGCAAGAGCGAGCGAAGCAAGCTCGAAAATTTAGGCATAATAAACATATTAATCAAAAATCGATCGAAAATGCGCCAATCCAACAGGGGCGCCAAAACTGTGGTAAAAGTTAAAGTAAGTCGTGTCACAGGCGTCGTCGGCGTTGAAGCAAGACGCCCGGCACCGCAAAACTTAAAAAATAGACCACAGAAACGCTCATCGAGTTTCTGGTAGACTACAACTGCGCCCGCTCACAAGTACTCACAACCCGCTCAGACCGTTTGACGACCTAAACCTACGCTAATCAGTAATTTCCTCAGTGCACCACCCTCAGAGAAAGATTATTGTCATGCTCGAATTTGGCGCCCCCTAACGGTGTCGCCCGGGGCACGTGCCCCGTACCCTAATTACGTAATACACAATCAATCAATTGATAACACGAAAATAACTAAAAAAATACAAGAATAAATTATAATTAATAAATACATATTATACATAATAAACAGAATAAATTTTGTCAGGAGACATAACGAACGGTAGAGGAGAAATAACGATCAGAAGAGGAGAAAACGAAACATGCAGAATGCAGTTATTAAGAAGGCGGTCTAGTTATTGAGAAGATCTGCATTCAGGTCATAGTAACACACATCATCATAGTCAATTATGGGAAATATTAGGGACTGTACAAGCATTGCCTTTATGTGTGATGGGAGAAGGATTTTCTTATCGCAAAATGGTGCGTCCTATCGCAAAAATAATGTGAATTTCGTCCCCCTTTATGAAATCCATAAACCCTTATAACTCAGCATATCATCATTATCATCATCATATCAGCCGAAAGACGCCCACTGCTGGACATAGGCCTCCCTCAAGCACCGCCACTTCGACCGATTCTGTGCTTCCCGCATCCAGCGAATTCCTGCGGCCTTTACTAGGTCATCGGTCCATCTTGTGGGAGGCCTTCCAACGCTACGTCTTCCGGTACGTGGTCGCCACTTCAGAACCTTTCGGCCCCATCGGCCATCTGTTCTGCGAGCAATATGTCCTGCCCATTGCCACTTAAGTTTGGCAATTGTTCGGTCTATGTCGGTTACCTTGGTTCTCCTGCGGATCTCTTCATTTCTGATTCGATCACGTAGGGAAACTCCAAGCATAGCCCTCTCCATTGCTCTTTGGGTGACTTTTAGCCTTCTGATAAGACCCATTGTGAGCGACCACGTTTCAGTGCCATAAGTCATCATTGGCAACACGCACTGGTCAAAGACTTTCGTCTTGAAACACTGTGGTATGTGGGACGAGAAGATATTGCATAGTTTCCCGAACGCTCCCAGCCGAGTCGGATTCGACGATTGACCTCTTTCTCGAAGTTGGACCTACCTAGCTGGACAGTTTGTCCTAGGTAAACATACTCGTCTACAACTTCGAGCGTAGCGTCACCGATCTTTATGAGGGCGGGTGTTACATGGGCATTTGACATGACCTTTGTCTTGTCCATGTTCATTTTAAGACCCATTCTTTTGGAGGCTCTACTGCGGTCATCGAGCATTATACTGAGGTCATCCATGGTCTCAGCCATGATAACTATATCGTCGGCAAACCGAAGGTTAGTGATATACTAGCCATTGATGTTGATGCCTAGCCCTTTCCAGTCCAGTCGCAGTCAATTCCCGACGCCCGGGACGTCTCCTACGGCGGCGGCGGCGGCGGCTAGGGCTGGTAGGGCGCGGCCTTTGCCACTCCCTCGCGCACTCCGCCTCCTCTTTCGCGAGCATTACTGCTTCGCAGAAGGAGGTGACGGCTTGCCATGCCCTCTCGCTCCGCACCATGGCCTGGACCAGGGCCGGACGCGAGAGGTCACTGCCACCGAAGTTTGACAGCACTAAGATTGCAATGAGTTATTAACTTAGTAGTTTAGTGAAACAGGGAATTTTGTTATTCTGAATTTGACGATTTTCACCTAAAAATGTTGATTATTCAAACTAAATTTGACTATTTTTTTTTACGCGATTAAAAAGGAATGGAATATAAAAATTAGTTGTCATGAACTAAACTTCACACCAACACTTCAGGTGCAAAAACAGTACTGTATCTTTTTTTTTATTTTGCTTAAAACTCGAAAACGGTGCGTCCTATCGCAAAAATAATGAAAATTTCGACCCCCTTTAGGAAACCCTTAAACCCCTTTACCCCAACACAAAGGTAACAAATTTTCGTATTTTCCATACAAAAAGTTAAAAATTCCATACAAAACACGTCGACGCTGCCCCCCTGCGCGCCTCTGGACCTAAAAAAATTCACAGAGTAGAGCAAACAAGTACCACGTGGAGTCGCGAGTTCGCGACGCAAATTTGATTTTAGATGTGTCAAAGTTATTTTTTAATTTAGAGATATTTTTTTGCAGAATCTCAGATTCTCATAGCCAAAAGCAAGTAATTTTAGTGATAGTTTAGTTCGGTGCACAAGAGAATCGGCACCAATCAAGATTTATTTCTTAACCTTCTTACCTACGGAACTTAAGAAAATATTTGGTGCCGATTCTCTTGTACACCGAACTAAACTAACTAAATTACGACTAAAATTCCTTACTTTTGGCTATGAGAATCTAAAAGCTATTCTGCGGAATAATATCTCTAAAAAATAATTTTGACACATCTAAAATTGAATTTGACAGTCACGTCGCGACCGACGTGGTACTTGTTTGCTCTACCCCGTGAATTTTTTTAGAGACAGAGGCGCGCGGGGGGGCAGCCTTGACGTGTTTTGTATGGAATTTTAAACTTTTTGTATAGAAAATATGATTAAATATTACCTATGAGTAGGGGCATATGGGTTTACGGGTGGCAGAGGGGGTCGAAATTTCCATTATTTTTGCGCTAGGACGCACCGTTTTCGAGATATAAGCAAAATAAAAAAAAAGATACAGTTTTTGCAGCTGAAGTGTGTGAAGTGTGTGTTCATGCCTACTAATTTTATTCCACTCCTTTTTAATCGCGTTTAAAAATAGACTGATTTAGTTGGATAATCTAAATTTTTAGGTGAAAAACGTCAAATTCAGAATAGCAAAATTGCCATTTTCACTAAACTAATAACTCAGTGCAATCTTAGTGCTGTCAAACTAAAATATAGTTAAGTTGTGTCACCTTAGTCTATTTCAGAATGGGAAATGCTCTTTTGACAGGACTAAACAAATTTTAGTGATTTAAAAAAAATTAACTTTAGAAACTTTAAGAGGTGCTTTAGACCATCAAACTGAATAACTTTTACTTTAACTTTGAAATCGCGAAAAAAAAAAACAGCTGTCCCATACAGTTTAGAACAGTAGGTATTAAACTTTACTATGGAACAACAGATATTTTTTTTCGCGATATCAATGTATGTCCCAAAGTAAAAGTTATTCAGTTCGATGGTCTAAAACACCTCTTAAAGTTTCTAAAGTAAATTTTTTAACACCTTATATAGGTACACCTCTGCCTAACCCTTCGGGGAATAGTCGTGATGTTATGTTATATTTTACATTTACATTTTTTTAGTTTATATTGTAAATTGTTAATTTGTATGTAATTGTCAATGTAAAAAAGTATTAATAATTGTACATCAAAAAACAACTCAACAATAAAGCGCCTACGCGCACAATCGATTTGGACTCTCTGCAGCAAGCTCGTCTATAAACGCACACTAATACAATAAGTTCACAAATATTCGCACTAACACATACGTATGCGCATACTCGGTCGATAGCCGGAGCGGACCAGCGAGCGACACAGCCATCCCGTCTCAATGCTCACGGGCGACTGCCGCCCGCGTCCCGCGCAGAGCCCCTCTAAACCTCTATCTCTAAATGGGGACATTTTGTTCAACAAATATTGATTGATTTACAAATGCAGTTTCAAATTTGTAGTACCTTTAATCAACAATTTTTCAGTGTAATTTTTTTTCCAATCGTCAAAGCCGTTTAGAAGTAGTTAGGAATATTAGCCAAAAATAGCGTTATGGTAAATATTTTTTTAAGGCAAAAGTATTAGTTTTAAAAAAGCTTGAACGGTTCGGTATCAGAGGAATCTCCCTGAAACTGATGGAGGACTATCTTACTGGTAGGAAACAACGAGTAAGGATAAATGACTTGCTCAGTGACGAACTCTTGGTCAATTTTGGTGTACCACAGGGTAGTATAATTGGCCCAACACTATTCCTGCTGTACATTAATGACCTCTGCCAGCTTTCACTTCTGAAGGGAAAGATCGTCACCTTTGCTGACGATACTGCACTGTTCTTTAGTGGTGACGGATGGGAGGAGGTTTTCGATATTGCACAACTGGGTCTAAATCGTGTTAGTAACTGGCTGCAAGACAATGTTTTGACTCTTAACGTCTCTAAAACAAAGTACATAGCATTTGCTCAAAGATCTAACTTGCTCCCACCCTCAACTCTAACGATTCCTGCTCACACCTGTGGCATTGAAAATGCTCAGTGCTCTTGTTCTTCCCTTGAAATGACCGAGAATATTAAATACCTTGGAGTTACTATTGACCAATTTCTCTCCTTTAAACCACATATCGAAACCCTTGTGACCAGGTTACGTAAACTAATTTACATTTTCAAAACCCTAAGACACTCGGCCGACCGAAAGACTATTAAGATGGTCTACTATGCATTATGCCAATCACTTATTGATTACTGCATCACATCATGGGGAGGTGCCGCAAAAACTCACCTCATCGAAGTTGAAAGGGCACAGCGAGCCATACTCAAGGTTGGAGCTGGTCTTCCCTTTCGTTTTTCAACTATCGACCTATACAAAGAATGGGACACCCTCACCGTCAGACAAACGTTCATACTACGTGTATTACTTAAAAAACACTCTCAAATGCAGTTTGACGCTAAGCTACTCAAAGACAACCGACGAAAGGGTAGGGTATGTCCCACGGCTCAATTCAAATCCACGCTCCCTAAAAGATTCTATTGCTTCCTTGGGCACTATCTTTACAATAAATTGAATAAATTCCTAAACCTATATCCAAAAACTCGATCAAGCTGTATCATAGAAATAAAAAAATACTTAAAAACCCTAGACTATCATAAAACCGAGAATCTTTTGTCCGTTCTGAAATAAATCTCATTTTGACCAACCCAACACATACATAACTGTTCCTCGACTCCTTGAAAAATAACTCTCGCTTCACTCACTCCACAATAGTCACGTTCACTCACACACTGCTCAACTGAATTACTCACATCCATCTCCTACCAGTCTAACACTTCACACAAGATAAACACTCACTCACACATCTGGTCTCGTCTCACAACATGACTCAATACGCTCTGCAGAATTTTAATTGTTATTACTTCTTCTTCTTTTATTTGTCTTAAGCATATTATTGTTTTAACTCCTACTTAGTTCTTATTTTTGTTATGCAATTGTTTAATTTACACTCTTGCACGGTATCTAGTTAAAGCTAATTCTAGCCGTGGCCCCTCCACGGCTAGAATTAGCCTGGTGACCTGTAACACAGGTTTTCCCAAAAACCTATATCAGGCACCAGTCTCTCACAAAGGTGGAATACAGCCGAGACATTTTTGTACGCATTACCTTTAAGTCAGCTTTGTGAAGAGAAAATAAATGATTATTGAATTGAATTGAATTAGTCATACGAAAAAACCCGGTTTCAGATATGTTGTAGATGAATCTATAGCAAACATATATTTTTTTCAAATCATTTAACTAAGCCGTTCAGGAGAAGATAGCTTTTTAAAGTGACCGTTTTACGGTACTAAACGAGACGTAGGCCCTTAACTTAGATAAGGTTATGGCATATCGCCACATAGATCGCAACTGTACGAAGCAGTGCGCGGCCGCCCGGCCGGCTCGCTAGCGTCATAATGATGCGTGTTAAGGCTCCCTCAAACGAGACGCGACGGCGCGATGTGGAACAAATTCTATGAAAACTTTTTTTTTTTTTGGCTAGGGCATCTCGCAGGTTACCACTAAGGTACTCGCTGCTTAACCGGACTTTCCTGTGGCTGCCTTAAGCTCCTAAAAGAACTCAAAGCCTCCAGCCAGGGGCATACAAACTAAGCTAATTAAAACTAGGCGAACGCTCGCTAAGGGCACCCCCTGTGGGGTACGAACCTCGGCTTAGGGCGTTCGCTGGGGGGAGGACAGCAAGAGGGACAGGCTGGATCAAGGATAGATCATTATTATTATCAGGGGAGTTTAAAGCTACAGGCTCAGCAAAAACGCGGGCTGGCGCATCGTTATCGAGCAAGGGTCGGGGGGATATGAAAACTTCACGGACAACAGCCTTTAAGCGCACGGCACGCAACTGTAGTGGCACAGTGAGTTGTGGTCGGGGGGCGGTGCGCTCGAGCAGCGCTTGAGCTCGCTTGAGCTCGTGTATGCTCGCGTGTGCTCGTGCTGCCGCTTTGTTCCTCCTATTATAACTCCTTTGAGCGAGCGTACCTGCGTACTTGAGTGGAGCCTGCGCTAGTGGCGCCCGAGCGCCGCCCGCATCGTTCACCCTTTGCCTTTCCTTTATTATTGTAAACGTTTCATTGAACGAAAATAATTACAAGAGAACCAGAAGTTGCCAAACATTGTGGTGGGTCGTGAATGTCATGTGTAGCAAACATTCGTACCCGTTATTGTGAAGGGTTTCTGCCTGATGCTGTAGGAATGTTCGGTTACGATAACAAACTCGCAAGGCGTGAATGCTATCAGCTGTGGTAGACTCTATTATATTCTGTTATTGTATCATTCGGTGCCGTCTCCGCAGACGCGCGTGTTCCTGATCAACGTGAACCCGTTCTATCGCCGTCCAATTGAACAACTTGAGTTATTTTCATGTCAGTTTACTGTTCTTATTCAAAACTTCTCACTAGATGATTAAGTACTTTATTTCGTCGAAATTCAAATTAGAAACATTAAACTAGCCAATTGTTCAGAGCAGTCGTTTGCGTTAGCACTGATTTTTAATTATTTTATTTTATTTTATTTCGGGATAAAAAACAGGAATACAATGAAATGTTATACAAACTATCTTACTAATAAAACAAATACTTGTTATACTACTAGCAACATTATCCACATATTACTATTTTTACCCGACTGCCCCAGAAGGAGGGTAATGTTTTTCGAGAGTATGTATGTATGTATGTATGTATATTTCTTTGGCACGCTCTGTAGCCTAAACGGCTTGATGGATTTTAACATAGGAGGTGTCGTTAGATTCGTCTTAATCGTAGAAGTGACATAGGCTATATAATATATATGTATTGCATCTGCAAATACAAATAAAATCTGTCAAGTGCGAGTCGGACTCGCACACGAAGGGTTCCATACCATGTCGTACAAGATTTAACACTATGAATTTTTGTAATACTTTCGTAAAGGTAACAACAGCGGCGCTATAAAAAAACAAAGATTTGTAAAGAAATTGTCTAATTTTAATGAGAAAATGTTGTTGTGTTAAAATATAGGTGTAGGAGTATATTTCATTTATTTTAAGAGAAAAATATTAAGTTAACTTTATCCAGTAACATGCATTAACTAAAGTCAAAGTTATTTATTTGCCACTAATATAGTATTGGTAGGTATAAATAGGTATATATGGTAGGTAAGCAGGTAGATATGTAGGGTAGGTAGGGTAGGTTAGGTACCTACCTACCCTGGTAAGAAGGGTAGGGTAGGTAGGTAGGGTAGGTAATTAGGTAGAAATAGGTAATTAAGAAAGGTAGATGCGCCGTAGATAAGTACTTAGTGCTAACCGTGCGAAACCAGGCCGGGTAAAGCTAGTTACTTATAAATAAAAGGATTTCTCTTGCTACATCAGACTATATTGTACAAAATAGAATGTAAGTAGTACGCCAAATTTTAATTATAACTGTGCGTTTGCACTGGCGAAACATTCACAACAAAACATGTTGGAATCTCTATTTTCTGTCAATTTTTCATACAATGTTTGACAGGAACTAGAGATTTCAACATGTTTTGTCGTGATGTTTCGCCAGTGCAAACGCACGGGTCAATACAGGTATTTATTTACGTTATTTTTGATAGTCATACAGAAATCTATTATTTCTTACTTATTATTTTTACACATCCCATCGGACTATGAGAGTGAGGGAAGAGAGAGTGCACTCGTGTCTGCACACACACTTGTGCACTATAATATCTCCCACGCCGAAGGCCAGTCTCCGTTGAGATTGGCCGCCATGACCGAATATTTTTACACCAATAATTTTTCTCAATATGAAATTGTATCCACAACGGTTTAAGCTAGGTAACTGAATAGTACACTGTATGTGCCAGCATTCATTTCAATGTTACTGAATATATTGTCTATTGGAGTGTAGTTTTAACACGAGGTACACACATCAACACCGTCTAGGGATACTTTGAAAAAAGTCGATAAAGTTCTTAAACTCAAAAAATACTGGCCGGTTTTAAAATCTTGTGAAGAAAGTTTATTTTGTAGACCTTTTTGGATGATCGAAATTTAAATGATCGAAATAGTATATGCTGCCATGATAGTAGGTACTTACTAATTCCATGTCATTACTCCGACTATTAAATAGTTATCTGTGGAATTTATATCGCATAATATTAGCATGAAATACAAAATTATTACTTTAAGTTGCAGAAAATCGCCCATATTATATAAAATACGTTATGAATCGGCGTTTTTAGTATTTGTTGATTATAAACAGTATATGTTACATGATACACACAAGTTTCAAATTCCTAATTTGTTTATTTGTTGAGATAGAGCTCGAATAAAAATGGTCTAAAACAGACAACTTCTACGGCCCCCTAATTCATCATTTTTGAAGATAAAAACAAATAAAAATTATATTTATTATCTACTCGATGAGCTCTAGAAAATGATACCCCACATGCCAGGGTCAGATAATTTTTTTTTCAAAATTTAATTTTATTGTATGGCGACCCCCCTTTATTTTTTAATTTTATTATTTGTTGCTCTTACGGCAATAGAAATGCTCAATCTGTGAAATTTTCAACTGCCTACCTATTACGGTTCATGAGATAGAGCTCGCTGACAGCCGTAAGAGCAACAAATAATAAAATTAAAAAATAAAGGGGGGTCCCCTTTATTTTTTAATTTTATTATTTGTTGCTCTTACGGCAATAGAAATGCTCAATCTGTGAAATTTTCAACTGCCTACCTATTACGGTTCATGAGATAGAGCTCGCTGACCGACAGACGGACAGCGGAGGCTTATGAATAGGGTTCCGTTTGTCACCCTTCGGGTACGGAACCCTAAAAAAGGGAGGGGAAGGTTTTTTTTTAAATAAATTACAACAATATTGGTATCAAATAAAAGCTCGTAATGAGTCAATTCCAAATTAAGATTATATTAATAAAACTAAAAAACTTGAAATAAAGAAAATTATTCAAAAAACAAAAAACCCGACTGCAAAAACACATAACTGAAAAGAGAAAAACAAGCATTATAATCTATAGAATTTTGGTATCGCAGGCGGACCTTTACACTTTACACTTTCTGCAAAAAAAAAAAAACATGGTAACTCGAAAACTACAAAACATCGCGAAAGACATGGGATATTTTCGGATATCCCTGGACTTGAGGAATTACATTTTTGTTTTATGACGTCTCTGTTTTTGCCCACCCTGTATTTTTCTCAGTCTCAAAGTTTTCTGTATAAATCAACTCGACAAAGCAACTCCTATTTTTCCGTAAGGTTGTTCAATAGAACCTTACCGGGGAATTTCGAGACAAGGTGCAAACAATTTTGACCTCGCATTGCTCGCTCCCCTACTTTCTTGCTTTTCGTAAATAACCTACTGAGGATAAAAATGGACCTCCCTGAAAATAATCATCCTGCCGGTTGCTAGGTCTGTGGTGAAAAAAACATAAATAAAAATAACGTGCGTAATTATAATCTACCTTATAATTACGCACGTTATACTTGTTTTTTTTTTTGCTTTCTTTATTATTTTTTTGCAAAATGTTACTAGAAATACTTAAACTGAGAAAACCCGGACCTCATTTTGTTTTGCCACCCCGGGCCCCCGACAGGTTTAATCCGCCACTGGTTGGAGCTTGTCTTGACTGACCCCCGACTATGTGACCCCCGCTGACTCGAAGGTTGGATCCGCCCTTGTGTGCAGCGATTATTATTCGCATAAGTACCTATTTATGAACAGCGACCAGTACAAATCCATACTTAGCTTGTGTTTCCGCAAGTCGGAGCCCGATGCGCGAGGTCCTTCTCAGTAGAAGTTAGTGAGACAGACAAGCTAGTCGAGCGGAGCCGTCTTCTAACTGAGATTAACGACAGGAAGACATGCAAGAGCCGCCACCCCCCGCCGCGGACTTACGGAATTTCTTAATTAAAGTAGTCAGTGAGAACAGTAATTGTCAAGTTGGCGCGACAGCTGACGACGCGGCGACGTCGGCTGTTGTCGGAGCTTATCCTACCTATTTATTAGTTAATAATCATCATCATTTCAGCCGAAAGACGTCCACTACTGAACTTATAGCCTCAACGATGGCGACCGATCCAAACTGAGTGCTTGTGAAATGAGACACCTTTTAATTCCATAATTTATTTAATTATTTAAAAATGTCTTCAATGGACATAAGACACAGCTCTAAGACACAATATTATATCGACATAGAGGAGCGCTGGACGGTGGCGCTCGCCTGGACGAGACAAGTTCCTAACTAATGGATTAATCTTAATAGACGACTTTCACTTGTAAGCTCTGAGCCCCGACCTCCTGACATTTACTGAGAACGCTGTTACTTGTACAGACGTGAACAGCACAATCTGATTGATTTTGAAGGATAAAACCAATCTATTGCTACATAATAATATGTTCAAAAATTTGACTGCTCAACAACGTAAATACCGCAATGAAAGTTGTTGAACTGTCAAAATGAAAGCCATCGCTACTGTTAATGTAGTTACGCAATTACCGAGAATAATCTGTGATACCTAACACTGTACTTACGTACTTAGGTTCAGTAGGTTACGAGTATACCTAGCAAAATTAGTATTAGCAAAATAATTGCAGATAAAATTATAACCTTTTATGGGGACGATCACACCCGACACATTGCTAAATACTAGCTACAAGTTCATTTACATACGTTCCTGTTCGGTTCAGAACGGAGGAAACTTACAAGTAAAGGAAAAAGGAAAACAACAATAAAGTGCCTTCGTCGAAACTTTTAAAGAAAAAGTTAGAAATTGAGTTGTCGGGGATGTTGCCCTCCGGCATTGATTGAATTTAAACAGCAATACGTAGTGCAGTGTCGCCATGTCGGTGCGCAATCATAATAGAGCTGAGTTGTAATACATATATGAGCTAGTAGGCCAACACCGCGCACCGGTCCAACCAACAGACAAAGCCGACTACAGCAAAGCCAAACGAGGCTTTAACAGGCTATAATTATATAATATGTAAGTACCTATTATATTTTCATCTGTTCCCTCATAACTGCTAAACTTTTAACAAAAAACGAGATGTCAAGCGGAGTGGTTAGCGGGTGTATGACATTCGAAACTTTTATACCCATTAACACGTTCAGTGCCGGGAGCCCTCCTGGAGGGTTCACCTAGTCGCATATGGGATGCCGGGAGCCCTCGAGGAGGGCTCATTTTAAATGTAGGTTTTTCGTAGCGAATACAGCATTATAAACCGTGAAAATAAAGTCAGATGTATATTTTAAAAAGATAAAACTTAGATTTTTTTTAAATGTTCACGTTTACAAATATTCACAAAAAAATTAAAAGGTTTGAAACTACGTATAGCGAGAAGACGCCCAGAAAACACGTATAAAATAAGTATAAAATACTGTAAAACGAAGTGAAATAACTTCGTTTTACAGTATTTTATACTTAACACAGTTTTAAACCTAATACCGTTGATCATCGATGGTTAACTTTAGCGCAAACATAATGTCAGGAACCCTCCCGGAGGGTCCACTTACAATATGTATGGCGGCATGACGTATGAGCTCGAAGAAAATGGGTGGAGTCGAAAGTGTTAAACGATTTAAAAGCTGTACCAAACTTTGTAAAAAAGGTACTATAAAAATATCAGATTATTTAGAAGATAAAAAAGCTTGGGATTGAGCTGCTCGCTTTGCTAAGCCTTGTGATAAAACCATAAAACTTGACATTTGTACCCGACTTCGGCGAAGCAAAAAGGAGGGTTCTATAAATGTTGACCGATTTTGAAAATTCTTTTTTCATTTGGTAAGAGTATAAATTTTATTAACTTTGCTTGTGTATTTTTTGAGTTAGTTTCAATAATTAATATTTTTCCCACAAGTAGTCCACGTGGGTAAGTTCCTAATTTCCTATCACTGTTATTTACGCTAGTTTTAATAATACATATTATATGGTTATTTACATAGCAGTTAGTCGAAAATGTGTAGGGTAGGTACCACAACAAAAATGTGTAGGGTAGGTACCACAACAACGAAAGTGAAAAATAAAAAATTCTGTTTTTTTGGAAGTCTGTCGGTTTTTTTTTTGTATTTTTTTTTTGTATAATGTTTTTTTTAATTTATGTATTCACACGTCAGATTACTTAGCTTAATCACAGGTGAACATGACGTCGGCTGTCTGTCAGCTGTGTACACTGCATTTGATTACTTACTTACTTTGACTATGTACTGATTGAGCTGCGACTGACTGACGCGCTCAACCACCGATAGGTTTGCCTAGGTTGCTGTAGGTCACAAGTACTCACAAGCACTCAGCTGAGCAAATCATCCAGAGATGACACAATTCCATATAATTTTCGGTTTATCCATACAAGTACCTACCTACATAATTAATTTGAGTACCTACCTAAGTACAGGAAATGGTTAATGTAGTGGTTATCTGATTATGTGAGTGTGAGTGGTGTGGTTATGTGTAGTGTAATGTGACAAAATATTAAATAGCCACGAGAAGAGCTCGGGCTCGTGGCTCGTGGCTCGTGGCTCGTGGCTCGCCACAGTCGCCACAATCAATGCCGATATTGTTCCTCAACGTTCATGTAAATACCGTCGGCTCTGAACCCTGATAGACACAGTCTGTTTGTATTTATTACAACATCTATGTTTGCCTACTTTATAGAAATCAATCCCGTCTGGTTCCACAGATGAAATAATTGCGTATCGATCTGGCCCCAATCGGCGGCCCGTGTCGTCTGTGGCGCGCACGGCTCGCGCTCGGTTAACCCTCCGCTTTCATTTTTTCTGTCTTGTAACACTACTGAAGTATAAACCCTAAACTCCTGTAAGCAGTATTCTCCTGAATGTCACCTGTTCGGACAGAGGGAGGTAACTGGGGCGTAAGCTGCGACCGATGTCACCGACCGGATTATATCGTGTGCGTGCTATGACAGTCCCTGTGAGCAACCCGTCGCCCGCGTCGGTCGGAGGTACATAGCTGGTAACTGTAGTGATCCTCGCATGTACTACTTCTAAGTTCTAATGAATACTGTAGCTCTTACGAGCGCGGCCGCCCGCCGCGCGCCCCCGTGTTCCAACACGCGAACGAACAAGCAATGAACTATAAAAAGAATGTCACTTTGAAAACTATCAGCAATAAAATTACCGAGCGCGTGTGACAGGGTAATGTGTGTGTTGTTCCGGGAAGCGCAGCGTCGCCTGGTTGTTCACTGTTGTCTACATTCCCTGTACCCACACCACTCTGTACCACTGTTATAAATAAGTATATTTTATATTATAAATAAAATATAACTAAAACTCTTTTTTAAACCAAGCTACTAAATAAAACTTCTGTAAACATAGAACTTTAATATTTTCTTAAAAAGTTAAATTAAAAATTTAAAAAACCCCCGACACAAAAAAAGAAATCCTTTAAAAAGCTATAAAATAAAATCTACTGGCCCTTTATGTTTAATATAAAAAAATATTATAGAAAAATATTAACTACAAATTATATTAAACATAAAGGGCCAGTAGATTTTATTTTATAGCTTTTTAAAGGATTTCTTTTTTTGTGTCGGGGGTTTTTTAAATTTTTAATTTAACTTTTATTTCTTGCTTTTTAAACTTTATATACGTATTACTAGTACATACCTACGATACGATCGACACGTGCCTCACTTAAACCTGAACAGCTGTACGTATTGTTCCCACAGCAAAATTAGTTACTAATTTACCCTGTTTTCTTTTTGCTTCTCCATCATCAGACCCTGATAAATATATATCTATAATCTGTTCATTGAGACCATTCCAATGAGCCCAAACACGATACTACTGCTGTAAATTGGTGAGGAGTTGGGTATCCTGCAAATACCAGGTAATGCTGCAGCATCAGTTCAAGGTTACTATGTTATTTGAATACCATTGAAGTAACATATTACCAAATTTAGACTCAATCAGACCTGTAGAAGATGCTCAAATCCATTCATCAATTAGAAAAGACCTGATAATCTTCAAACGGCTGAATAGATTTTCTTAAATCATAGCTAAGAACACTCCCGATTAAGTCACCTTTCAAACAAAACAAAAATAATCAAAATCGGTTCAAGCGTTTGGGCGCTACGATGCCACAGACAGATACACAGATACACAGATACACAGATACACACGTTAAACTTATAACACCCCTTCGTTTTCCGTCGGGGGTTAAAAACATTCAGGCTTATCTTCAAGTTTAATGTAAGAAGAACAGAAGTTTTGTTTAGTGGTTTTTAGTTCATTAAAAGCTTGTTTAAAAAAATTTTTTTTTACTTATATTTTATTTTGTACTTTTTAGCATTAGGATTTGTTTAAATATTTATGTTCTATCACCAAATATCCAACAAACCCAACACTCTTTTTAGTTCCACGGTTTATAAATCAAATCCAGTTTTTAGAACATATTTTTGAGCTTATTACATTTTATATTTAATAAATTTTGTGCAATATTCTGTTTAATCATTTATTCACTTAGTCTGTTTACCATGTTCGGTAACATTTCCCATCCTATTCATTTCCTCTAGAACATCGTTGTTGCATGGTTTCTTCCCTGATAGTTTTGAGCAATCTATATGACAGTATATCTGTATAGTAGAATATATGTATAGTAGAGTCATCTCAATTACCTCTTTTTTAGGGTTCCGTACCCGAAGGGTGACAAACGGAACCCTATTCATAAGCCTCCGCTGTCCGTCTGTCTGTCAGCGAGCTCTATCTCATGAACCGTAATAGGTAGGCAGTTGAAAATTTCACAGATTGAGCATTTCTATTGCCGTAAGAGCAACAAATAATAAAATTAAAAAATAAAGGGGGGTCGCCATACAATAAAATTAAATTTTGAAAAAAAAAATATCTGACCCTGGCATGTGGGGTATCATTTTCTAGAGCTCATCGAGTAGAGAATAAATATAATTTTTATTTGTTTTTATCTTCAAAAATGATGAATTAGGGGGCCGTAGAAGTTGTCTGTTTTAGACCATTTTTATACGAGCTCTATCTCAACAACTAAACAAATTAGGAATTTGAAACTTGTGTGTATCATGTAACATATACTGTTCATAATCAACAAATACTAAAAACGCCGATTCATAACGTATTTTATATAATATGGGCGATTTTCTGCAACTTAAAGTAATAATTTTGTATTTCATGCTAATATTATGCGATATAAATTCCACAGATAACTATTTAATAGTCGGAGTAATGACATGGAATTAGTAAGTACCTACTATCATGGCAGCATATACTATATCGATCATTTAAATTTCGATCATCCAAAAAGGTCTACAAAATAAACTTTCTTCACAAGATTTTAAAACCGGCCAGTATTTTTTGAGTTTAAGAACTTTATCGACTTTTTTCAAAGTATCCCTAGACGGTGTTAATGTGTGTACCTCGTGTTAAAACTACACTCCAATAGACAATATATTCAGTAACATTGAAATGAATGCTGGCACATACAGTGTACTATTCAGTTACCTAGCTTAAACCGTTGTGAATACAATTTCATATTGAGAAAAATTATTGGTGTAAAAATATTCGGTCATGGCGGCCAATCTCAACGGATTCGGCGCGGGAGATATTATAGTGCACAAGTGTGTGCGCAGACACGAGTGCACTCTCTCTTCCCTCACTCTCATAGTCCGATGGGATGTGTAAAAATAATAAGTAAGAAATAATAGATTTCTGTATTGCTATCAAAAATAACGTAAATAAATACCTGTATTGACCCGTGCGTTTGCACTGGCGAAACATCACGACAAAACATGTTGAAATCTCTAGTTCCTGTCAAACATTGTATGAAAAATTGACAGAAAATAGAGATTCCAACATGTTTTGTTGTGAATGTTTCGCCAGTGCAAACGCACAGTTATAATTAAAATTTGGCGTACTACTTACATTCTATTTTGTACAATATAGTCTGATGTAGCAAGAGAAATCCTTTTATTTATAAGTAACTAGCTTTACCCGGCCTGGCTTCGCACGGTTAGCACTAAGTACTTATCTACGGCGCATCTACCTTTCCTAATTACCTATTTCTACCTAATTACCTACCCTACCTACCTACCCTACCCTTCTTACCAGGGTAGGTAGGTACCTAACCTACCCTACCTACCCTACATATCTACCTGCTTACCTACCATATATACCTATTTATACCTACCAATACTATATTAGTAGCAAATAAATAACTTTGACTTTAGTTAATGCATGTTACTGGATAAAGTTAACTTAATATTTTTCTCTTAAAATAAATGAAATATACTCCTACACCTATATTTTAACACAACAACATTTTCTCATTAAAATTAGACAATTTCTTTACAAATCTTTGTTTTTTTATAGCGCCTCTGTTGTTGCCTTTACGAAAGTATTACAAAAATTCATAGTGTTAAATCTTGTACGACATGGTATGGAACCCTTCGTGTGCGAGTCCGACTCGCACTTGACAGATTTTATTTTACTTGTATCCTATATATGTATATATTATAATGTAGGTATATATTATAGTTAATATGTATGTATGTGTATTTTAAGCTTATAACCTATATATGTACTTGTGTGCCTATTTTATTTATAATGCATTTAGATATCTTTTTAATATTTTTTTACGGTTTCTCCTCTTATTCAGAGCACCTGCCATCTTATCTCTTCACCACCCTTGGTTGACTGGTAGAGAATGCCTAAGGCATTAAGTCCGCCTTTGTACCTCAATGTGTGCGAGAAGTTTAAATAAATAAATAAATATATCTAGCAAAGAAGTCGTATGGCATTTTTACGGCTCCAACATCAGATACTAGACACATCTTGAGCTATAATACTTACCATGACAGAACCAACGAGCACAAACACGACACTATCTTAATTAATTGAGGAGTTAATTTTTAATTTAATGTCTTATATTCGAGTTATCTTTTTTTATCTTTTTTAAAAAAAGGAGGAGGTTCATATATATATATTTTTTTTTTTTATGTATGACCACGCATAACTCTTTACTGAGTGGTCCGATTTGAACGATTCTTTTTTTTATTGGGAAGGGTATACTTTGAAGTTGGTCCCATAAAAAAATAAAAATTGAAACCCACCCCTAAGTGTAAAAAAATTGGGGTTGATTGATGTTTCACGTACTGAATTTTCAACTGTGAACCGATTCTGTTGTAATTTCGCACACATAATGTAGTTCTGATGACACAACTACACAATAAAGACCTGGAGTTGATCTGATGATGGAGTCAGAAGACAGTCGCGAGAGCTCCTCACCAGTTTACAGCAGCTACATCGTGTTTGGGCTTATTTCATTCCCCCTGATGAGAACTTTACACCTAGCTGGAGTATGATATATATCATTAAGGTGTATAGTAGGCTCACTGACCTTGTGCATGTGGGCGGAGCTAAACGCCCTACTCTCCAATACGTAAAACGTGCAACGGTGGCGCACTACACTAAAACGACGATCAAAGACTAGACAAAGGCGCAGACATGCGCACGTATGTCGCATTTTTTGCCTAAGATTCCTAGTCCTAAGAGAAGGAATCGTAGGCAAATCTGAAATTGTACGCCGACTACCATATTTTGACCCGCATATTATTTTAAATACTTTGTTTGTTTTTTAAGAACATTCCTGGCAATAAATAAAATATCGGTGTGCGTGTGTTTGTAATTCTATTTATGCTAAATGGCTTGACTGATTTAGATGTTTTTTTTTCAATTCTTTTTGTGTCACTTGGATGGTTCTTAGCTATAGTTGGACGCGCTGTTGGGAGGCGCTGTTGTCGCATGACAACGTCTGCCTACCGGGTCTGCTAGTTATATTTTGGTGCCGATTCTCTTGTCACAAATGCCTCTAAACTAGACCAAAAATAGATTGCACTGAGTTATTAGTTTAGTGAAAATGGCAATTTTGCTATTCTGAGTTTGACGTTTTTCACCTAAAAATTTGGTGTATCCAACTAAATCTGACTATTTTTAACGCGATTAAAAACGTGTGGAATAAAGTAAGTTGGCATGAACTAAAACCCCAACACTTCGACCTCAGTCCAAAAACAGTATTGTATTTTTTTTTCATTTGCTTATATCTCGAAAATGGTGTGTCCTATCGCAAAAATAATGAAATTTTCGACCCCCTTTAGGAAACCCTTAAACCCCTATATCCCAACATGTTGGTAATAATTTTTCATATTTTCCATACAAAAAGTGAAAAATTCCATATAAAACACGTCGAGGCTGCCAACCCCTGCGCGCCTCCGGCTCTAAAAAAATTCACGGGGTAGAGCAAACAAGTACTACGTGGAGTCGTCACGCGATTGTCAAATTCGATTTTAGATGTGTCAAAATAATTTTTTCATTTAGAGATTTTTTTTGTCAGAATGGCTTTAAGATTCTCATAGCCAAAAGTAAGGAATTTTAGTGATTGTAGTTAGTTTAGTTCGGTGTACAAGAGAATCGGCCTTTGACTGTAGAAATTTTTTGTAGGTATCAGTTTTTTTTTAAGGAAAAACTCCTTTAAGCGCGTTGAGTGATATTTGGTAGGGGCAGCCCCGGATCTAGAACGGAACGGATCTTTCGAGGCGGGGCAAAACCTATCGCCTGACCCCGAATCGTTTTTTTTTTCTTAAAAAAAAACCGTAAAATGCGCCAATCCAACAGGGGCGCCAAAACTGTGGTAAAAGTTAAAGTAAGTCGTGTCACAGGACTCACAGGCGTCGTCGGCGTTGAAGCAAGACGCCCGGCACCGCAAAACTTAAAAAATAGACCACAGAAACGCTCATCGAGTTCCTGGTAGAATACAACTGCGCCCGCTCACAAGTACTCACAACCCGCTCAGACCGTTTGACGACCTAAACCTACGCTAATCAGTAATTTCCTCAGTGCACCACCCTCAGAGAAAGATTATAATTGTTGCGCGTCTCATTTGTTGCAAAGTTGCGGTGCCCTGGGTGGTGCACTTGTCTGTCATGCTCGAATTTGGCGCCCCCTAACGGTGTCGCCCGGGGCACGTGCCCCGTACCCTAATTACGTAATACACAATCAATCAATTGATAACACGAAAATAACTAAAAAAATACAAGAATAAATTATAATTAATAAATACATATTATACATAATAAACAGAATAAACTTTGTCAGGAGACATAACGATCGGTAAAGGAGAAACAACGATCAGAAGAGGAGAAAACAAAACATGCAGAATGCAGTTATTAAGAAGGCGGTCTAGTTATTGAGAAGATCTGCATTCAGGTCATAGTAACAAACATCATAATAGTCAATTATGGGAAATATTAGGGACTGTACAAGCATTGCCTTTATGTGTGATGGGAGAAGGTTTTTCTTATCGCAAAATGGTGCGTCCTATCGCAAAAATAATGTGAATTTCGTCCCCCTTTATGAAATCCATAAACCCCTATAACTCAGCATATCATCATTATCATCATCATATCAGCCGAAAGACGCCCACTGCTGGACATAGGCCTCCCTCAAGCACCGCCACTTCGACCGATTCTGTGCTTCCCGCATCCAGCGAATTCCTGCGGCCTTTACTAGGTCATCGGTCCATCTTGTGGGAGGCCTTCCAACGCTACGTCTTCCGGTACGTGGTCGCCACTCCAGAACCTTTCGGCCCCATCAGCCATCTGTTCTGCGAGCAATATGTCCTGCCCATTGCCACTTAGATTTGGCAATTGTTCGGGCTATGTCGGTTACCTTGGTTCTCCTGCGGATCTCTTCATTTCTGATTCGATCACGTAGGGAAACTCCAAGCATAGCCCTCTCCATTGCTCTTTGGGTGACTTTTAGCCTTCTGATAAGACCCATTGTGAGCGACCACGTTTCAGTGCCATAAGTCATCATTGGCAACACGCACTGGTCAAAGACTTTCGTCTTGAAACACTGTGGTATGTGTATATTGCATAGTTTCCCGAACGCTCCCAGCCGAGTCGGATTCGACGATTGACCTCTTTCTCGAAGTTGGATCTACCTAGCTGGACAGTTTGTCCTAGGTAAACATACTCGTCTACAACTTCGAGCGTAGCGTCACCGATCTTTATGAGGGCGGGTGTTACATGGGCATTTGACATGACCTTTGTCTTGTCCATGTTCATTTTAAGACCCACTCTTTTGGAGGCTCTACTGCGGTCATCGAGCATTATACTGAGGTCCTCCATGGTCTCAGCCATGATAACTATATCGTCGGCAAACCGAAGGTTAGTGATATACTCGCCATTGATGTTGATGCCTAGCCCTTTCCAGTCCAGTCGCAGTCAATTCCCGACGCCCGGGACGTCTCCTACGGCGGCGGCGGCTAGGGCTGGTAGGGCGCGGCCTTTGCCACTCCCTCGCGCACTCCGCCTCCTCTTTCGCGAGCATTACTGCTTCGCAGAAGGAGGTGACGGCTTGCCATGCCCTCTCGCTCCGCACCATGGCCTGGACCAGGGCCGGACGCGAGAGGTCACTGCCACCGAAGTTTGACAGCACTAAGATTGCAATGAGTTATTAACTTAGTAGTTTAGTGAAACAGGGAATTTTGTTATTCTGAATTTGACGATTTTCACCTAAAAATTTTGATTATTCAAACTAAATTTGACTATTTTTTTTTACGCGATTAAAAAGGAATGGAATATAAAAATTAGTTGTCATGAACTAAACTTCACACCAACACTTCAGGTGCAATAAAAACTTTTTACAAAAAAAGAACAACCGACTTCCAAAAAAGACACTACAAAGTCAAAAATAACTTTAATTTCGGAAGTCGGTGCATTTGGTTTTGAATTTTCGTTTTTTGCCACCGACTTCCGAAATTAAAGTTATTTTTGACTTTGTAGTGTCTTTTTTGGAAGTCGGTTGTTCTTTTTTTGTAAAAAGTTTTTATTTTGCACTTTTTAGTTGTGGTACCTATTCCATACAAATTCGAATACCACTAACCTGCTATGTAAATAACAGTGATTGGAAGTATCATTATATCATCCATATAAACTAAGTGGGAAAAATACGTATTATTGAAGCTAACTCAAAAACTATCCAAGTAAAGTTAATAAAATTTATATGGGACCACCTCGGGAGCATACCCTTTCAAACAAAAAAACAATTTTCAAAATCGGTCCACAATTGTCGGAGATATCGCGTAACAAACATACAAAAAAAAAAAAAAAAAAAAAAACATACAGACGAATTGAGAACCTCCTCCTTTTGGAAGTCGGTTAAAAACAGTACTGTATCTTTTTTTTTATTTTGCTTATAACTCGAAAACGGTGCGTCCTATCGCAAAAATAATGAAAATTTCGACCCCCTTAAGGAAACCCTTAAACCCCTTTACCCCAACACAAAGGTAACAAATTTTCGTATTTTCTATACAAAAAGTTAAAAATTCCATACAAAACACGTCGACGCTGCCCCCCTGCGCGCCTCTGGACCTAAAAAAATTCACAGAGTAGAGCAAACAAGTACCACGTGGAGTCGCGAGTTCGCGACGCAAATTCGATTTTAGATGTGTCAAAGTTATTTTTTAATTTAGAGATATTTTTGCAGAATCTCAGATTCTCATAGCCAAAAGCAAGTAATTTTAGTGATAGTTTAGTTCGGTGCACAAGAGAATCGGCACCAATCAAGATTTATTTCTTAACCTTACCTACGTAGAAAATATTTGGTGCCGATTCTCTTGTACACCGAACTAAACTAACTAAACTACGACTAAAATTCCTTACTTTTGGCTATGAGAATCTAAAAGCTATTCTGCGGAAAAAATCTCTAAATTAAAAAATAATTTTGACACATCTAAAATTGAATTTGACAGTCACGTCGCGACCGACGTGGTACTTGTTTGCTCTACCCCGTGAATTTTTTTAGAGACAGAGGCGCGCGGGGGGGGCAGCCTTGACGTGTTTTGTATGGAATTTTAAACTTTTTGTATAGAAAATATGATTAAATATTACCTATGAGTAAGGGCATATGGGTTTACGGGTGGCAGAGGGGGTCGAAATTTCCATTATTTTTGCGCTAGGACGCACCGTTTTCGAGATATAAGCAAAATAAAAAAAAAGATACAGTTTTTGCAGCTGAAGTGTGTGAAGTGTGTGTTCATGCCAACTAATTTTATTCTACTCCTTTTTAATCGCGTTTAAAAATAGACTGATTTAGTTGGATAATCTAAATTTTTAGGTGAAAAACGTCAAATTCAGAATAGCAAAATTGCCATTTTCACTAAACTAATAACTCAGTGCAATCTTAGTGCTGTCAAACTAAAATATAGTTAAGTTGTGTCACCTTAGTCTATTTCAGAATGGGAAATGCTCGTTTGACAGGACTAAACAAATTTTAGTGATTTAAAAAAAATTTACTTTAGAGAGATCATTCATTTTGGGATAAAAAATTTTTTTTGGCGGCCATCAATAATAATTACATATTTTGAAAGAACACATAAAACGTATTACTTTTTACTATGGCGTCAATGTCGAGAACAATTTGGGTTCGGAGATATACCCATTTTAAGAAAAAACATTGTTTTTGGCGGCCATCAATAATAATTACATATTTTGAAAGAACACTTATAACGCATTATTTTTTACTATGGCGTCAATGTCGAAAACAATTTGGGTTCGGAGATATACCCATTTTAAGATAAAACATTGTTTTAGGCGGCCATCAATAATAATTACATATTTTGAAAGAACACTTATAACGCATTATTTTTTACTATGGCGTCAATGTCGAGAACAATTTGGGTTCGGAGTTATACCCATTTTAAGATAAAACATTGTTTTAGGCGGCCATCAATAATAATTACATATTTTGAAAGAACACTTATAACGCACTATTTTTTACTATGGCGTCAATGTCGAGAACGATTTGGGTTCGGAGATTATACCCATTATGAGATAAAACATTGTTTTTGGCGACCATCAATAATAATTACATATTTTGAAAGTACATTTATAACGCATTATTTTTTAATAGGTAGTACCTACAAAGGCGCTGCATGTTACGGTAAAAACCTGTCCTAACCTAGCATTTCCTCCCGCGCCCCTTCCCATGGGCTTCACCCCACACTACACAATAGATACGCGTGTCGTGACTCAGTTCATTCACTCTCATCCATCCCGACAAGAGCATCGCTTTCGACAACCCTGACAAAGCCGACTGCCTAGTCAATAGCTTAGAGTCCTAATGTTCTCCCAGCTCCCAACCAGTAGACCAAACGCACCTTTACAAGGTTGATGCTGAATTTGAATGCAAAGCTTCCCACCCGTTGAAGACCCTGATGGTCCTCTGCCTCCCGTCACTCCAGACGAAGTGCACGACATCATAAAAGGACGGGTGTCATGCCGAAACGTGTACACTGACAGTCGGGCTAGTCTACAAATTCAAGGTCCTTCAGCGCACTATGGAGCGGACTATGCTCTGTGTTTCTTTGAAGGATAAGATCAGAAATGAAGTTATCCGGAGTTATCGACATACCCTGCAGAGTGAGCAAGCTGAAGTGGCAGTGGGCTGGCCATGTTTGTCGAAGAACTGACAGCCGGTGGAGCAGACGAGTTCTAGAGTGGAGACCGCGTATCGACAAGCGTAGTGTGAGAAGCCCCCAGCTAGATGAACCGACGACCTTAAAAAGTTGTCTGACTGCATTCGGAAGGCGGAGGACGGGATGTTGCGTCGTAGCTTAGGACAGGCCTATGTCCAGTAGTGGACTGCGACTAGGTTCAGTTCATTGTACAATAAACCAAGTAGACGTTAAAGGAGCTATTTCTCTCGTTTACCCGTATCACATTTCTGCGCCCACGACTGTAAATCTGACACTGTGTATGTCACTAAGAGTATGTCTGGTCACGATCCTATGTACCTGAGTTCGACATCATTACAAGATGACGAACATAATATGTAGACCAGCTATCTAATTACGCAACACATTTTCGTAAACGATTCCGATTAATTTGTTTCATTTTGACAGTTCAACAACATTCATTGCGTTATTTACGTTGCTGAACAGAAATTATTTTCTGTTCAGCAACGTAAATAATCTTTTGAATCAATGGATTAGCAATCTGTTTCAAAGCGATTCAGATTCTGATTGATTGTGCATTACGTAATTAGGGTACTGTAATAAGAATACTTAATAAATAACTTCATACCTTTGTTTTATTTTATTGTAATCCATCCATACTACGCCGAATATAGATAGGCTAGCTAGTTATTAGTGTTGTATGTGTGAGGTGGTATCACCCAGCTCAAAATATCGGAATAATAATTATATGGTATATTCGCGGTATGGCTGGATGTACATAATTTATTTAATTTAAAGATCGTTGTATATCTTTACTCACAAATACTTTACAGCGTTGTCGCCATACAAAGAAATGTTTCTACTACTGCCGCCATTTAAATAATATGTAATTCATTCTTGGCCGCAGACTTTTTTTTTTATCCCAAATCGCCTAACAAAATGAATGATCTCCTTTAAGAGGTGCTTTAGACCATCAAACTGAATAACTTTTACTTTAACTTTGAAATCGCGAAAAAAAAAAAACAGCTGTCCCATACAGTTTAGAACAGTAGGTATTAAACTTTACTATGGAACAACAGATTTTTTTTTTCGCTATATCAATGTATGTCCCAAAGTAAAAGTTATTCAGTTCGATGGTCTAAAACACCTCTTAAAGTTTCTAAAGTAAATTTTTTAACACCTTATATAGGTACACCTCTGCCTAACCCTTCGGGGAATACAGTCGTGATGTTATGTTATATTTTACATTTACATTTTTTTAGTTTATATTGTAAATTGTTAATTTGTATGTAATTGTCAATGTAAAAAAGTATTAATAATTGTACATCAAAGAACAACTCAACAATAAAGCGCCTACGCGCACAATCGATTTGGACTCTCTGCAGCAAGCTCGTCTATAAACGCACACTAATACAATAAGTTCATAAATATTCGCACTAACACATACGTATGCGCATACTCGGTCGATAGCCGGAGCGGACCAGCGAGCGACACAGCCATCCCGTCTCAATGCTCACGGGCGACTGCCGCCCGCGTCCCGCGCAGAGCCCCTCTAAACCTCTATCTCTAAATGGGGACATTTTGTTTAACAAATATTGATTGATTTACAAATGCAGTTTCAAATTTGTAGTACCTTTAATCAACAATTTTTCAGTGTAATTTTTTTTCCAATCGTCAAAACCGTTTAGAAGTAGTTACGAATATTAGCCAAAAATAGCGTTATGGTAAATATTTTTTTAAGGCAAAAGTATTAGTCATACGAAAAAACCCGGTTTCAGATATGTTGTAGATGAATCTATAGCAAACATATATTTTTTTCAAATCATTTAACTAAGCCGTTAAGGAGAAGATAGCTTTTTAAAGTGACCGTTTTACGGTACTAAACGAGACGTAGGCCCTTAAATAGCACTTGTCAATACATATCCAATGAGACCAAACACGATGGTGCTATCTTGTTTAGTTGAGGAGTGCTCGTGACTACCTTCCGGCTCCATCATCAGACCCTGGACACTTCCAAGTGTAATAGCATTTGTCAAGACTAATCTAAGGAAACCAAACACGACGGGGCTATCTGGTTTACTTAAGGGGTTCCCGTCACCACCTTCCGGCTCCATCATCACACTCTGGACACCACCTGGTGTAATAGCACTTGTCAATACATATCCAATGAGACCAAACACGATTGTGATATCTTGTTTGGTTGAGGAGTGCTCGTGACTACCGTCCGGATCCACCACCAGATCCTGAACATCACTCACCACCTAGTGTCCAAGCACTTGTCAATACATAACAAATGAGTCCTAACACAGTGGTGCTATCTTGTTTTATTGAGGAGTTCCTATGGCCACCTTCCGGATCCATCATCAGACCCTGACCACCACCTAGTGTTAAAGCACTTGTCAATACATAACCAATGAGCTCAAACACGATGATGCTATCTTGTTAAATTGAGGTTTTCGCATTGCCAATTCATTTATTATTTATTATTATTATTTCATTTATTTCAGATCAATACAATCCATAAATAATTAGTAACAAAAACTTAAAAAACTATGTTAGTATAGCGGTTACGCTGCCACATACGAACTACACAACAAAGACATGACGTCACACAATTCCTGCATCGCGCAGTTAGAGTTTACCGAGCGAAAAACATAGATAAGACTATCCGAAATCAACCTATGGGCAGTTATGAAAATATTATGTATGTAAGGAAAAATCTACATCTTTTTAATAAAATAAGTGATAGACATAATTTTAATACTAGAAATAAAGATAAACTATATCAACCATTTTTCAGATTATCTAAAGTGTACATCTTTTATGGGGTACTGTGTTAAATGTTACAACAAAATACCTTGTGATATATTACAATTAAATGAAAGAAAATTTAAAACTCATGTAAAAAGTACACTTTGTAAACAAGCATATTACAGATTAGAGGATTATATCCAAGATAAGAATGCTTGGAAACATCCTGGTCCTGCTCCATAGGACAATTTAGAGTCTAGACAAAATCAAACTGGTTGCTTATTTAATTGTATTTATTTTTTATTATATGACATTGATTTTACATCCCGTGATTACTTCCTCACACACAAACACAACACTTTAATATTATTAGCGAGTTTAAAAGCAAAATTAGAACATTTTACAATGAATGATTACTGTTTATTTATATTAGGGGAGGCTGACATTAAAGACCATGATAACCTAATTGGCCTAGTAAAATTAATAAGAGAATGCTTAATGAATGTAACACACACTAACATATAATATGCGCACCCACATATATCTGTGGGGCACTCATTTATAACTATAAGGTCGAAATGTTTAATAACTTACTCTGTATGGACATCCAAAATAATAACTATGCATATTTTTATGACTCCAACTATGGATTAACATTTGACATGTTCTCATATATATCAGGCAAATTAAATAAAAATGGAACACAATGTATATTTAGGGACATTATGAATAGAATTAAAATTGACATAGAATTATTTCCAATTGACTTGACCAGCGACACAAATGGACAAAATGCACAGTTTTTTCTTTTATAATAATATACGCATTCTACACCAAAACATAGCAGGTCTTATAAACAAATCTGATATCTTGACGGTACATTTAGAGGCATTAGCACAATGAGGATGAGGAAACTCCTCCCCCTCACTTGCTATTGATTTATTAAGAGCGAATGTTTCAGCCTGTCCTGTGGAATTTAAATTTAAACATATAAACCCTGTGGTCGTTGTAAAGACTTTTAAGAAAGAAAGAAAGAAAGAAAAATTATTTATTGGGACAAGCACAGGAGATCACAAACTAAACTAAAACACACATTAAAACATCAATAAGAAATAAAAAACAATAAAAATTAAACGAAGTAAAAAAGAAGGAGTACTGTGCGAGGCCAAAAGGCTCCTATCTCAGCACGATGCTGCGACATTTAATACTAAAAGTCGCAGCGCTGGTATTCTGATAGGGCCCGCAGTGATGTCACGGATAGATAAGTACCTAAATAATAATAAATAAATTATTATGTATCAAATACATTAATAAAAAAAATTAAATTAAAAATGAAAAACGTAGTCCGTGTGTCTGCACCCGACGTAGCATCGATTACTTGTCTATGCCTTTAAGTGTCTGTGGTATGATACTCTATGGCATCGATGTGACAAGTAAAGAGACGCAGGCGCCGACACCGGCAAAAAATTTATAATTAATTAAGGCTGTCTATTGTTAATAATACAATAATAAAGTGAATAATCGTAGGATGAAAAGTGTTTTGTGATAGTCAGTTACATGTCAGTTTTATATGGAGAAATACAGATACAAGAGTGGAATTTCCAAATTCACCAATGACAAACAATGGCAAAGAAAAAGCAAAATGCAAAACAACTGCTGTGTCTCAGTGAATAATCGCTGCCAAACGCTCGTCACCGTGCCAGACGCGTGCAGATCAAGGGTAAGTTTAATCTGTGCTATCCTTTTGAAGTTGTAGTAAGTGCTGTTTAAATTTGAGTCTGAAAGTACCAACTGTCTTTATAGCACGAAAAGGAGGTGGCAGGTCGTTCCAACAACGAGAGGCAGCGAATTTGAAACAACCACGGAAAGCAGCGGTTCTGTGTGATGAGGCCAATAAGAGGTACGAAGATGCTCTAGTTTTAATCTTGTTGATATCGCGCGACCAAGACAGTTTCTTATATAGATAGTCTGGTTTCTTTGTGAGAATAGTGCCAAAGAGTAGGGTAGCCAGGTGAAGCTTTCTGCGTGCTGACATTAAGCAACTTAAGATCAAAATTACCGAAGATCTGTGGGGCATGTCTACTAAAGTTTGTCAATCAATTATTGAGACAATTGCACCCTATTTAGCTTTAATATTTAATTTATGTGTAGATCAAGGGGTATTCCCGGATTTAATGAAGTACAGTAAAGTTATTCCACTTTTCAAATCTGGTGACAGCAAAGATACTAATAATTATAGACCCGTATCGGTTTTGCCGGTTTTCAGCAAGGTGTTTGAAAAAGTAATGTTAAATCAAATGCTCAATCATTTTAATCGTAACAACATCCTACACGATCAACAGTATGGTTTCACCAAAGGACGTTGCACAACCGACGCCGGTGTCACCTTATTAAAACACATCTTTAACGCATGAGAAGAAGCACAGGATGCAATAGGCATCTTTTGCGACCTATCCAAGGCATTTGATTGCGTGAATCACGAAACACTGCTCTTAAAACTTGAGCATTAAATCATATTTGAATGATAGACTGCAGCAAGTTCAAATAAACGGTGTAAATTCATTGGGTTTAAAAGTCAAAATGGGTGTACCACAGGGCTCGATATTGGGCCCATTCCTCTTTTTAGTATATATAAATGATTTACCTCATTTACTGCAAAACCGACCACAAATGGTGTTATTTGCTGATGACACATCACTTATTTTTAAAGTTAACAGACATGCACAGGAGCTTGACGACGTAAATAACGCTATGCTTAAGGTCCATAACTGGTTTACAGAAAATAATTTGGTATTAAATGAGAAGAAAACTAAATGCATAAGATTCGCGTTACCGAATGTTAGAAGTAGTGAATGTCACGTTGTATTGAATAAGGAGACACTAGAATTCGTCGAAAAGACGGTTTTCCTAGGGATCACGCTTGACTCAAAACTACAGTGGGGTCCTCACTTAACATCACTTGCAGGGCGGCTAAGTTCAGCCGCTTACGCTGTTTGGAAAATCCGCCAACTAACAGACGTGGATACCGCGAGACTGGTCTATTTTAGTTACTTTCATAGCATCATGTCTTACGGTATTTTGCTGTGGGGACGGGCTGCAGATATTGAGTCTGTCTTTATTCTGCAAAAGAGGGCTGTCAGAGCCATCTACAACCTCCGCAGACGCGAATCTCTAAGGGAACTGTTTAAGAAAATTAACATCATGACGGTACCTTGTCAGTATATATATGAAAACATTATGTATGTTCGAAAAAATCTACATCTTTTTCGTAAGATAAGTGACAGGCATAATTTTAACACTAGAAATAGGAACAAATTAGATCAACCACGTTTTAGATTGTCTAAAGTACACACTTCTTTTATGGGGTACTGTGTAAAATGTTATAATAAAATACCACTCGATATTCTTCAACTTAATGAGAAGAAATTTAAAACATGCATTAAACGCACACTATGTAGACAAGCATATTATGCTTGGCTTAATGCTGGTCCTGCTCCACAGCCACTTGGGCTCACTAGTTGAAATTATTGTATTTGGAAGAGTTGCTACCCCTTTTCTTATTTTTATTTTTATTTATATTATTTTTCTGACATTACGAACAACATGTTTATTTTATTTTTATTTTTTATTAACCAATTTTTTATTGTTGAATATTCCAATATTTGATAATGATTATCTTTCTTTTTGATAGTTTAATACATTGCAAACTATAGTTTTGTATAATTTAGAAGCATTTTTTCAGTTTTTGTAAATGTGAGTACCATGGGGCTGTTTATTCTGTTATTATATTATGTTTTATGTTGACTTGAAAGAGCATGGCAGTTGAGACTTTGTCATGCTTACTTAAATGTCTCGCCGATGGTGGCGAGTGTGTTGGATCATTCGGTTCCCTACAAAATGGTTGAGCTGGATGGTGCTGATCCACGCGTCATGTTCGTGAACGGGCGCCGTCGGTTGAGACTGGTCATCTCTTTTCTGCCAAGGCTTATTTTAAATCTTATACTTTGAATTGTCTCTATTTCTTTTTTTCACATTGTTCTCACATATAGAGGCAACAAGAATGATGTACCCAGGATTTTGTAATGTCTTTATTTAAAAGAGTGTCCTGGGAGTTTCTTGCCCGTTCTTCTCCACAGAGATCTACTTTTTGGAATGGGCGACTAGCTTCAACTTTCTGACTAACTGACCGACTCTTTGACAATTCAAAAGTGCCTGTAAATGGTTTAATTGAAATAAATGCTTTGAGTTTGAGTTTGAGTTTTGAGGACTACCGAAATTAACTAAAACAAAATAAAATCGAAATCAAAACACGAGACTTATCAGAACACTTCATGACGATTTTTTATTCAATAAATATATTTTTTTATACCCAACTTCCGCCTAGCAACAAGTTATTCTAGAGACGTAAAGAGGGGAGGGGCATGTATACTAACTAGAATTGGACATGAATATACAACACTTAAAACTAACTACTCTATTAAAGGTATTATAGAATGTAGCGCCATAGAACTACATGAACATGGACTCGTAATAGTTTGTTTAAACAGAGTGCCAAATTCATGCATAAACCTATTTCATGATAATCTAGAGAAATTATTACGCCAGTTTTGTGACAATACAAACAAGAAAATTGTTCTATGCGGAGATTTTAACATAAATATACTGAAACGAAACCGCCATGCTCTAGACTTTGAATATATTTAGGAAAGCCACAATTTAAAATTAGAAATTAGACATCCTACCAGGCTCAGCAGTAATTCTTGTATTGACAACTTCGCACACAATATTCCTAGATGCAAAAGTGAAATAATTGAATTTGGTTTATCCGATCACATAGCTCAACTGTTACAATGCCCCGTCAAAAAAACCTGTGTGATAAAATCTTGGCGCATTAAAAGACGGGACTATAGCAATGAAAATCTGTGTAAATTTAAAGAATGCATAAAAAGCTTGTCGTTTACTGACATTTACAATACAAGTGACCCGAACGAAGCTTATAATAATTTTCTAGACCTTTTCTTATGTTTTTACAATTTTTGTTTCCCTTTCGAAATCATAACAAAATTGCTAAACAAAAAATCTAAATGGATATCTAAAGGTCTTAGAAACTGTAGTAAAATTAAAAGAAAAATGTTATGGCAGTATAGGATACATCCAACTAACAGTAATAAAAACATATTTAATCAATACGCAGCTAGATTTAAAAAACTAATATCACTAACTCAGAAGTCACATAACAATTATAACGTAGACACATCACAAAACAAATAAAAAACGACATAGTCAATTATAAACAAGTCTAAATTTAACTTTCCCAAAGAGCCCATTACAGAAATACTTAAAGATGACATCAAGATTACAGATCCTAAATCTATTGCGAATCATTTTAACGACTTCTTCATTGACCAAGCTTCAGAATCGGACCAAACAAATAATTTAAGTAATGACACTCAAAACAAAACACGTCCGTCAAATCATAATATCAACACTAATATTAATTCAATTTTTCTTACACCAACAACACCTACACAGGTAGACAGAGAAATAAAGTAGCTGAAAAATACCCATAGCGTGGGCGACGATGGTGTCTGCACCAAAGTCATAAAATATTTATATCCCCGGATATTTCAGCCCATCTATGCTACATAATTAACTTATGCATTTTTAATGGAATAGACCCAGAAAAACTAAAAACGTCCATTGTCATTCCGCTACACAAAAAAGAAGACAAACGAAAAATGGGAAACTATAGACCTATAGCATTGATCCCCATCTTTTCAAAGCTATTTGAAAAAAAATTATATAGTCGACTATACAGTTTTTTTGAAAAATATAATATTTTGGTAGACGAACAGAAAGGTTTTCGCAAGGGGAAGTCAATAAACGTAGCCATTTATGACCTACTGAAAACTATTTTGGGCGCCATGGACAAAAAAATACCAACATGTGCTATCTTCATGGATATGAGTAAAGCCTTTGACCGAGTTGACCATACAATACTAATCCAAAAACTAAGCATGTATGGTATAAGAGGGAAAGCATTAGATCTCATTCTTTCATACCTGCATAATAGAAAACAAATAGTTGAAATAACACAAATATGTCAGAAAACATGAAATGAGATTAAACATAAGTCAAACACGAAAACTATAAAATTTGGAGTTCCACAAGGTAGTGTCCTAGGCCCTTTACTGTTCTTGATATATATCAATGATCTTCCTAAACATATCAACCAACAAATGGTACTATTTGCAGATGATAGCACAGTTATTATAAAAAGCGACAACGAAAATGATTACGAGCACGTAGTCAACCAAACATTAAATACCATAATACAATGGTTAACCGAAAATCATCTTAAAATAAATATGAACAAAACGAAAATTATACACTTTCACCAGAGAACTCAACTGACAAAGATAAACGTTAGTTACCAAGGCGAAATAGTACATCCTGTGATAGATACAAAGTTTCTAGGAATTAATATTGACAATAAATTGACATGGAAATCACATTAAGAATATATGTTTGCAAAAGAATTAATAATTCCTCATTTGCTTTGTACAAACTCTCAAAACTTGTTAATAAAGAAGCCGTATTAGCTGCTTATCACGGACGTGTTGCCCCTGTCCTAAGATATGGCATTATATTTTGGGGTAACTCAGTCGATAAGGAATCTGTATTTAAAGCTCAAAAGAAATGCATTAGAGCAATGTGTAATGTAGACAACACTACCAGCTGTCAACCCTACTTTAAAAGTTTAAAAATTCTGACACTCAACTGCCTTCGTTATACATATACGAACTAAATGTTTTTGTGAACATGAACCCTAATTACTATAAGACTGCTTCTAAAAGCTACTATAGACAACTGCGTGACAAGAAAAGATTAGAAATTGATATACCTTATGGGAAAACAGCACTAATCAATAAAAGTATTCTTTGTATGGCATCATTGATTTACAACAAGTTGCCTGATGATGTCAAAAAGTTACATAATCATCAATTCAAGTCGAAGCTGCACAAATTTCTAGTTTATAAATGTTATTATAATGTCAAGGAATACTTACAGGATACAAACATAGATAGATACATATAGTAAGATCAATTTATTGAGATTGAATAATATGACAATATACAAAAGTACCTATGACATGCTTTAATGCTTTAAAGGACCATGACAACATATGCCCTAACCATGTCCAGCGAATTCATATTTTTAAGTATCCTTCATTTATTCAAACTAGATTTTAGATAATAGTCTAGAGTCAATCAAAGGTATTTTTTAAGATTGAATAAAAATAAATATTATTTGTAGTTCCGGTTACATTTTCGGTTTAATGGCGACGATAAGTGAAAGATTACAGTTCATTCTGTTCATTCAGTTCATTCGGCCAATGTGATCAGATGAGTGATAGGAGAATACCTTATTTTTGAGGTACAGGAGATAACCATGGAGGCCACCATATTATCCACAAGTAACACAAAAATCACATACAGTTTTAGTTAGGTATTGTGAATTCGTCACTTACAGAAGTGCACAGCACTGGCAGAGAACTTATTCTTTATAGGATGTATTCTATATTGTTTGAATATGAATGATGTTACCAAGATATTTTATTAATTAAAATATATTTTGATTTATAAGTTCTTTTGTAGGTAGATAATAGTAGGTAGGTTGGTGTAAGTAGTATTTTATCCGAAGCAGATTCTTGAAAAGGTTTTGGGTAAAATACAATTAACTGGAAACACTGATTGTAGGTGTCACTCTCTCACATTCACTCGATTGTCACTCGTCGCCATAGAAACCTACTGTTACATTCAAACTGGTGCTCTGTACGTGTGGTATTGTTTGTTTGTTAATTTATTGTTTATTTAACACTTACCCGTACGTTTTTTGCACATTTTAGCTCGATATACATATTCTTGAAAGCGATATCTCATTGTCGATTTTGGTTTTTCTACTGGACTTACGATACGTGTCAGTTTAAAGGTGAAATACGATGTTGCAGTGCTGAGTTGATTGAAATCATGCATCAATGTTTCGGTACTACAAATGTGTTTTGCGCGTGGATCAGTGAATTATCCGTGCTACTGCAAAGCATCTTGAGAGAGTACAAAACAACATGACGACGTGTTGAAAAGAATTCAGTTCCCTTCAAAGTGGTTAAGCTAAATGGTGGTGGGACTAGGTTGTTGGGACTGGCTATCTCTTCACTGCCTTGGCTTATATTTATTAAAGTTTTGAAATAAATGCCTTAACATTGAATAAAAAAGGGGTACCTACGTTCTTTTTGAGAGATTTGTTTTATTTTCCTCTACACTATATGATCTGCTTTATTAGTACCGTATGTGGAATACTCCAATATAAGCATCTGGTAGGCCCACTCCTGATATTTAAAACTATCCTAAAGCATCCTTTTCACCAGAGATGTGCTAAGCAGCTTAGCGATCGATCCAATAGGATTATTTGATTTTCATAATCTAGTACTTATGGTTTAATTCTGCTTGAAAAGGGTTAAATGAAACAAAGTACCTACACATAGTTTGGAAGCCTAGATTACTTAGCGACCTCGCATATACTTTATGGAAAGACTGCCCAACTCTCAGGTTTAAAAATATGGGTAAGTACATCGTTCTCACCACAGTCTTGGTACATTTTAAGCTGGCTCCAGCTGCTGCCGGACCTAGTGACGAGTTGTGCTACAACATTTAGTTATTTATGTTGCTAAATCTAGTCGAGCACTACTAGATTATGTACACCAATTCTTATTTAAATTGAAATTCGATATTGAACTAATTGTTTATGAAAACGCCTGACAGAAAATAATTAGCAATCAATCGTTTTTTGAAGTCAATCGAATGAGCCGTTTGGCAGGATAAGTATTTTTTTTATTACGAAATATACAAAAAAATTACCATTAAATTAAAATATAGTAATTGTTTCAAAATCTAGGTCTCATGTGCTTTTAAATGCACGATGTGTAACTTTTGGACATGATTGTTTTGGTTAGGGTATGCATGTATGCTGCTTTGGTCATGGTCCTTTGACATCTGTATATTTTTAGTTTTATTTTGACTAATATTTTAATTTATTTGATTGTAATTTGGTTTTGACATGCATTTTTATTATTCATCTGACTATTTTTATACCTTTGACATTTGTAGTACTCTAAATTTAATTTATGTTATTTTATCAATTTGCCTTATTATTTTGAGTAGTTATAGTAATTTTGTAACATTATTTTAATAATTATTTTTGATTAACAATAGTCTTTTAATAAGTATTTAATTAGATTAACTGAAGTCTTTAATGCGGTCCGTACTAAAGCGACGAAGGTCGCTTTTCAAGGACTTGGAGATCCGTCTATTGAGCTGCCGGCACTTGAACGTATCGTCTGGAGACTGGAGGATCATCTCGCGCCTCTCCTTCATGAGCTGTATAGTAGGATCAGAGAGCTTCTTGTTTCTACTTGTACGACGGGTCTTAAAGATCTTGGACCCGACCGTATGGACAGTTTCCACGAACCCATCGTTAAAATCGTCCACGGAGCTCCCTAGGCACTCGAAACGATTCTGAAGTTCGAGCTGAAAGCTCTCGGGGTTTTGGACTTGGATCGGTGCTGGACGGAGCGTAGACTTCACCAGTCGAGATCTTTCCAGCTTAATATTTAAGTTCAATGTGGCTCTTACCATGCGGTGATCGCTTCCGGTTTTCACCGCGTTGATCACAGAGACATCATTGAACACTTGCTTCTTCGTCGACATAATGAAGTCAATCTCATTTTTTGTTGCACCATCAGGGCTCTGCCAGGTCCACTTTCTGTGCTCGCGTTTTCTGAAGAAGGAGTTCATCATAAAGAGGCCTTCCTTCTCCATAAAACTGGCCAGTAGGTGACCCCGGTGGTTCCGACGTCCAACTCCAAATTGCCCCACTCGCAGCTCATCATCGTTACGTTTGCCCAGTTTCGCGTTGAAGTCGCCCATGACAACGGTGAAGTGAGTTTTAGAGGCATGCATGGCTCTAGAAATATCCTCATACATGGTCTCCACCTCATCGTCGGTGTGTGACGAGGTCGGGGCGTAAACGTGTACGACCTTCAGCGAATATCTCCTCGGACTGCTGGTCGCCCTCCCGGAAATAGAGCAAGTTTCCGGATTTAAGGATTATCGAGTCCTCCCCCTCTCTTCGGACCTCAGATAATCCTACTATACCCCATCGTAACCTGCTCAATTCTTCCTCGAGTTCGATGATCTTCTCGTCGGTCCGGAGTGTACGCGTGTTATACGTTGCCAGGTCCAGTTTCCGGTGGTTGTGGTAGCCGGATCTCTTCCGGGGATTCTTAGCACCCCTTGCCTCACCGTGACCTTGACCGCTACCGTAGCCAAGGGTAGGTAGGCCGCCGGGCACTAGGGACCGTTTCTTTGTGGTGCTTGTCATTTTTTGGGGGGGGTTTGCCATAATCGCCACGCTTGGCAAGCGGGTTGGCGATCGCAGTATGGTGTTAATAGTGCATAGAGAACGCTGCTGCCCATTCTCTAGTGATCCCTTAGTCGCCTTTTACGACACCCATGGGAAGAAATAGGGTGGTGCGATTCTTTAAGTCCGGCACCACACGGACAAGCAGTACGGACCGCATTAAGGACGCGATAGAGCGGAATAAGGGCTCCAAGGTCTTTGCAAGAGATCTGTCTATTGGGCAGAGCCAGCTTGCAAAGCTGAAGACTGATGATGGCAGGATCGTATCCGCCAAATCTGAAGTATTGAGAGAGATCGAGAGGTTCTATGGACAGTTATACACGTCATCCAGTAACCCCGTTACGAATCTGGCAAACGACCCAAGAGCTAGATTAACCCGACATTATACCGAAGATATCCCGGACGTCAGCTTGTACTAGATTAGGATGGCTCTAAAGCAACTTAAAAACAACAAGGCGCCAGGTGATGACGGAATTACGGCCGAACTCTTAAAGGCCGGTGGGAAACCCGTTCTGAAGGCTCTCCAGAAGCTGTTCGATTCCGTCATACTCGAGGGTAAAACCCCACAGGCATGGAACAGAGGTGTGGTGGTACTCTTCTTTAAAAAGGGTGACAATGCCCTGCTTAAGAACTATAGGCCCATCACACTTCTGACCCATGTCTACAAGCTGTTTTCAAGAGTCATCACGAACCGTCTCGCGCGCAGGTTTGACGACTTCCAGCCTCCCGAACAAGCCGGATTCCGTAAAGGCTTTAGCACCGTGGACCACATACATACGCTGCGGCAGGTTATACAGAAGACCGAAGAGTATAACCTGCCTCTCTGCTTAGCGTTCGTGGATTACGAGAAAGCCTTCGATTCGATCGAGACATGGGCTGTACTGCAGTCTCTTCAACGGTGCCAGATCGACTATCGGTACATCGAGGTGTTAAAGTGCCTATACAAAGACGCCACTATGTCAGTCCGACTCCACGACCAGACCTCGAAACCTATCCTTCTGCAGCGAGGTGTGAGACAAGGAGACGTTATCTCTCCGAAACTGTTCACCGCTGCACTGGAGGACGTCTTCAAGGTTCTGGACTGGAAAGGGCTAGGCATCAACATCAATGGCGAGTATATCACTAACCTTCGGTTTGCCGACGATATAGTTATCATGGCTGAGACCATGGAGGACCTCAGTATAATGCTCGATGACCTCAGTAGAGCCTCCAAAAGAGTGGGTCTTAAAATGAACATGGACAAGACAAAGGTCATGTCAAATGCCCATGTAACACCCGCCCTCATAAAGATCGGAGACGCTACGCTCGAAGTTGTAGACGAGTATGTTTACCTAGGACAAACTGTCCAGCTAGGTAGGTCCAACTTCGAGAAAGAGGTCAATCGTCGAATCCGACTCGGGTGGGCAGCGTTCGGGAAGCTACGCAATATCTTCTCGTCCCACATACCACAGTGTCTCAAGACGAAAGTCTTTGACCAGTGCGTGTTGCCAGTGATGACTTATGGCACTGAAACGTGGTCGCTCACAATGGGCCTTATCAGAAGGCTAAAAGTCACCCAAAGAGCAATGGAGAGGGCTATGCTTGGAGTTTCCCTACGTGATCGAATCAGAAATGAAGAGATCCGCAGGAGAACCAAGGTAACCGACATAGCCCGAAGAATTGCCAAACTTAAGTGGCAATGGGCAGGACATATTGCTCGCAGAACAGATGGCCGATGGGGCCGAAAGGTTCTGGAGTGGCGACCACGTACTGGAAGACGTAGCGTCGGAAGGCCTCCCACAAGATGGACCGATGACTTAGTAAAGGCCGCAGGAGTTCGGTGGATGCGGAAAGCACAGAATCGGTCGAAGTGGCGGTGCTTGGGGGAGGCCTATGTCCAGCAGTGGACGTCTTTCGGCTGATATGATGATGATGAACTGAAGTCTTTAAATAACAATCACTTCACGAAAGGACTTTTTTTGACCTATCTCAAGCATTTGACTTTGTGGCACATAATATATTATTGGGAAAATTAGAAAGAAATGGAATAAGAGGTGTAGCACTGCAGTGGATTGCATCTTATTTAAGTAACTGCAATCAATACGTTGCTATTAGTAAAGTAAATGAAGATTTACTAACCTCATACTCCTCTGAGCTCAAAGTAAAACATTGCGGTGTACCACAAGGGAGTGTATTAGGCCCTTTATTATTTCTATTATACGTAAATGATTTACCACAGCAGGTCAATCATAAATGTATATTATTTGCAGATGACATTTCAATCATAGTGACATCTGATAACAAGTATAAATCAAAATTTGATCACGAAATTGACATAAATAATACTATTGACAACATTTTAGAATGGCTACAGGTAAATAAATTAAAAATCAATCTAGATAAATCTATGTACAAACAATTTAATAAATCTAAACATGCCAAATACAATTTCAAACTTAATATTGATCGATTAAAAGAAGTTTCACATACAAAATTTCTGGGTATAATCATAGACCAAGATTTAAATTGGAAAATACAGTCATGTAGATAATTTGTGCAACAAGTCTAATAAGTTCGTTTATGCTCTCAGGCAAGTCAAGAATGTGACGAATAAAAAAACCGCCATTATAACCTACCATGCTTACATAGAATCGATTTTGCGATATGGACTTATTTTTTGAGGTAACAGTACAGATAAAAACAGAGTGTTTATCGCGCAAAAAAATGCATCAGAGCCATTTGTGGGATCCGTACTGACGAGTCCTGTAAACCGCATTTTAAAAGGCTTGTTTTATTACCACTTCCTTCACTGTACATCTACGAGATATGTAATTTTGTATATAATAATAAGGAATTATTCAAGAAAGTCGATCAAATATACTCTCGTAATAGGGATCCATGTAGACTTGTATTGCAGGATACTCCAAAATCAGCCAAGTACTCTAAAAGTTTGGTGATGTGTGTACGCATTTATAATAAAATTCCAAAAGAAATGAAATTGTTATTTAATATGCGGAGGAATTTTTCGATGCCTTATTGTTTGTTTCCTAATAGTTTTAGTTACCTAAGTTAGGTTAATTATTTTTAGTTTTTGACTAAGTAGGTTTATATTCCATATCTCATAGGTATAATCTAAAACCACAATTAAGTTACACGTAAGTACACGTACGCATAGAACAATTTATAAGCAAATAAAAATATTAATTCTTTTAAAAACAGACTCTTTATATGGCTGAATGAACATAATTTTTATGACATTAAGGATTTGTTTTTTTGACATTAAATTATAATTCACAAATAATGACATACTGGATCGTCGATAATGTTTATAATTTTGACATTTTTAATTTTATAATTATTATTGATTTTATTGATTTCCTTTTTTTTACTTTAAGTTATGTTATGGAACTGTTGCGAATAATGTTTACTTTTATAATGTTTTCTTTTATTGTGACTTTTTGATTTTGTTCGTGGAGATTAATTTCTGACATTAATAGTAGATTGTTTACTAAGGGAGCAAACAACTATTTTTAAGGCGAGAGTGTTTCTTTGAATCCAAAGCAGAGCGAAGGATTCTAGAGTAGAATCCCGAGCGTAGCGAGGGATTCTAAAGTAGAATCCTGAGCGCAGCGAGGGATTCAAAGTACATCACTCGAGCTTAAAATAGTGTTGCTCCCGAGGTGAACACTCTACTTTTTATCACCCTCTATGAGAAAACAAACGTGTGCGGTCCGACCCCCAACAGGAACGAATTTCCTACTCACTGATTTACACAAAATAAAAAAATATGAAAATAAAAAAAATCGCAGTCGCCATGTTGGATTCACATTTTGACCTCACTATCGGGTTTACCACCCTCGAAAACTATGAAAACGATACCCATGACGATTTTTTTTTTAATTTTCGCATCCACCATCTTGGATTTAAATTTTGACCTCACTATCGGCTTTACCACCGTCAAAAACTACGAATACGATACCCATGACGAAAAATTTGAAAATTTTCGCATCCGCCATCTTGGATTTAAATTTTGACCTCACTAGCGGCTTTATCACCCTCGAAAACCATGAAAACGATACCCATGACGAAAAATTCGAAAACTTTCGCGTCCGCCATCTTGGATTTACATATTGACCTCACTATCGGCTTTACCACCGTCAAAAACTACGAAAACGATACCCATGACGAAAAATTTGAAAATTTTCGCATCCGCCATCTTGGATTTAAATTTTGACCTCACTATCGACTTTACCACAGTCGAAAACGATGAAAAAAAAAACGAATCCGCCATCTTGGATTTTAATTTTGATCAAATTCACACTATCTCTCTCTCTTGCCAGCCTGTTACTTATTCATACAATGTTCGTGATCGATCTCTTTGGTGAATAGAACTTTTACTAACAATTTCCACATTCCAAATTCAAATCACTTTTAGTCCCTAGGGATTAAAACGCTATTTTGGTCCCTGTTTACGAGGATTAAACTACGTCTTTTTGAATAGATGTGATAAAAATAATATTATGTTATGATGATTGTATTGTGGAGAATGTTTTATAGCTTTGACATTTTATTTCTACTTACTAATTAATTCTAAGTATTTTGCATGCAATTGATACACGATGTTGTATAGCTAAACATGTGGACTATATTATATTACCAAACTGTAACACCTTTTATACCATGTTTAAGGCAAATAAAGACTTACTTACTTACTTAAATAATAATATAAATATTTGCACACCTTACTAGGTAATGGTACAGAGTACTTTATATCTGTTTGTAACATCTGTTGTGTAACACCTGTATTAAGCAAAAAATAATTTGATTTGATTTGAACACACTGACTTATTAATTGTAATTTTTTTGTAGATTCGTCTATTTTTACAATGTTTGTGAATATTTGAACACCATGTAGCTACCACTTATTTAACTTATCTGTCGTTTGCTCCACTTTAAAATCTTTTTACTTTATACAGTAATTTTATTCTAGGTGCATCGTCTCCACATATAATTATATAAATAATGTACATATACAAAATATTGTAAAACATTTTAAAAGAGTAACGGTGGAGTTTCTTGCCCATTCTTCTCCATACGAAAACTACCTTTTGGAAGTGGCGGTAGAATCAATACTTTATTTTGTAAATTTTGACGTTCAAAAGTGCCTTCAAGGGCCTATTTAAAATTAATGATTTGACTTTGACTTTGACTTTGACCACCTTCCGGTTCCATCACCAGACCCTAAACACCATCTAGTGTCAAAGCACTTGTTAATACATAGCCAATGAGTCCAAACACGATGGTGTTATGTTGTTTGATTGAGGAGTTCCTATGGCCAACTTCTGGCTCCATGATCAGACCAGCTTCATGGTATAATTATTTCAAAATGTCTCGGTAGTTATGTATGTATGCCAAGTTTCAGCTTAATCGGATGCCATGAAGTGCTTGAAAAATGGATGTAAATTGGAGTAACCGGAAACACATACGAACAGAGCAAGCTAATACAAGGTGGAGGCGACAATACAACAAAAAATTAAACGGCGTGTCTATAATGACGTTCCCATTCTGTATACAAAAAATCAATTGAATATATTCAATAGTTTAGTAATTATAGCCCGGCAAAATCCATAGTCGGCTCGGGCTATTCCGTTTATCCACCACAAAAATCCACCCTAAGGTGGATATTCTGGAATGTATGCCCGAGAATTCACCCAAGGCCTAGTTGAATAAACGGAATTTATAGGCTTAGGGTGAATCCGGCATACATTACATTTAATTTGTTTGAAAAACTCATTTTTTTATTTTGAAGCTAGGATTCTTTTGATAGTTCCAGAATACTCTTAAGCATTAGTAGTGCCAGTATTTTAATTTCTTGTTCTATGGTAGTCTAGAGGAGCTAGTGGCTAAGTGATAACAAGCCGCACGGGTCGATCCATCAGGTTAAGCTACGCTTGCCAGGGTTGGTCAGTGGATGGGTGACCATCTTTACATACCGAGACTCCTCCGTGCCTCGGAAAGCACGTTAAGCCGTTGGTCCCGGGTGTCATTTGTGGATCTTTGACAGTCGTTACGAGTCGTCAGAAGCCCGAAAGTCTTACACCAGTCTTACCAAGGGGTATCGTATTACCCAGTTACTGGGTTGTGGAGGTCAGATAGGCAGTCGCTCCATGTAAAATACTGGTATTCAGCTGCAACCAATAAGACTGGAAGCCGACCCCAAGATAGTTGGGAAAAGGCTAGGAAGATTGATTTGTTCTATGGTAGTCTCCACATTGTATAAAGCTTGTAATGAACCCTCAGCTCCATATATACAGAAGCAGGTGCAGGAGCAGTGACGATTAGGTTATCACATGAAATAGCCATGGGCGCCGGGAGCCCTTGCAAGCGGGAGCACTTGCACCTCCCTGAAATCCGAATACGCTGAACACAATTACAGAACTTAACCTATTCGAGGCGAGATCCTATAATTTTCGAGCTCGCAGCGAGCAAACTCAATTCTAAAGCTTCTGTGCGACAAAGTACCGAACCCCTATTTCCGAAAATCTAATCGGCCCTAGACGGGGTGCTAGTATTATCGAGCTTGCTTCGCTCGCTCTTGCATCCTACTCCATCTTAATTCGTAAGCTTCTTTGTATAAATCGACACAGTTAGTCCTCTTTCTGTATGAATGGACAAACGATAACCTAGTGAAGTGCAAAAATGATCTAGCTTGCTTCGTGGAGCTGTAAATGGACGCCCAAGAAAATAAAGGTCATAGCACACTTATCGCTTACGGCTCGCCGTAAGCGTGCGCGGTACAGGCAGGCCGCGGGAGGGGTGAGAGGGGCAAGGGTGAACAAGATGCCTATTCCAAAGGTTATACCATTTCTTTATGTACATGTACTCTACCAACTACCTATCTTTAAGGGACATTAGGCTTTAACTCGTTGGAGGTGAGAAGAGGTCTCAATCAGCTCACGGTAGCCTGTAAGACCTTACGGGGACGTATCGACTGCCCAGAGCTCCATGGCCTTTTCTTCCGATTATTTGTGCCCGACAAATACATTGGACACCGTCAGAACCGCCGACACAATCTGTTTGCGCAACTGTCATCTACAACTGTAGCCAGAGCCGAATCCCGAGTCTGTCGTACTTTAAAGATGCTAAATGCCCTCCTGACTGCCAACCTTGAATGTGATGTGTTTGCGGATGAATGGAATAAAATTATGAGTTTATGTCTGGTGTTCTGACAGAGAAGTATGCCAGGGATTCCACTGTTCCATGTTCGTATATCCTAAATAAAATTATTGTTATAATTGTTTGTATGTTAATAAATGTAATTGGTGTAGTTCCGTTATTAATTAACTATAAATAAATAAATAAATAATACTAAAACGGAAAAAAAAGGTCCGAGTCTAGAATGTTAATTGGTATTATTTTAATTGCGTACTTATGTTTAAAGTACGGTATGTAGAATACGTGGTTCCAATTAATGTGATAACCTTATCGCTACACTGTATACCTACTTCAGCTCAGTACTGCAAGTACGGCAATATACAGGGTGGAATTTTTGAACCTCACCAGGAGGGAAAGTACTCTAAATACTGGAGATAGCAAACTTTACTCAAAGGAAAAAATCCTTAATTTTTTTTAAAGAAACACATCGGTATTCAAAGATTTTCAAAAATTCGCTTGCTACACTCGGGAATCGAACTGGCTAAAATCAGAAAAAAATAATACCCTGTACCTACTTTTATGGCATCAATCGATAAGGTCAATCATAAAGATCAACAATTTCTCTCACAAACATGATAAATTAAATGAAAGGAAAACCATAAAGTCTTAACTTAATTTAATAGAACGAGAAAACGAGCAACTAATTAAGTTGCTCGAAATGAGCTCCAATTTGTTGGATTGGTACACAAAATCTTTATGGAATAATTTTGTAGTAACTTTTAATAGCAACTTGTGATGATTATTGAAAATCGTAGTGTGAACCTCAGTTCTTAACTCGTTTACAGTTGCATAGGATTTTTGTAAGGGGAAAACGTGGCCCCTGGCAAGGCAAGGGAAGGAACGCGGGTGGGTTTAGTCAGTAAGAGTCTGACACGCCCTTCCGCTCCGCCCAGAGCAGGAGAAGTCATTGGATGATTTCCCACACAAAAAAAAAGGTAAGTCTTAAATTAAAGCTATATACCTATGTTACAGCTGTTTAAATGGTTTTAAAAAAACCAAAAGCGATAGAGATCTTCCAACTCCCTCAAAAATTCTCTATTCTATCCTCTTGCTAAAGATGCGCCACATGCCATAAAAATCTCTTAACAACTTTGTGAATTCGCTAGAATTGTGAATCGAGTCACATAAGGCACATTCAAAATAGTGATGCTTTAGTTATTACTCTGAGCCATAAGTCACCGCCGAACTTCGGAAATCTAACCCAAAGCGACGCATCATCCTTCACCATGACAACGCAAGCTCACACAGCGCTTGTCAAACGATTGAGTATTTGAAACAGAAAAACTTAGAAATTCTTGACGATCCTCCATACAGTCCTGATCTAAGCCCTAACGATTTCTTTACATTTCCCAAAATCACGAAAACTATTCGTAGTCAAAGGTTCCAGTCCGGTGAAGAAGTAGTCGACGCTTTCAAATCGGCCATTTTGAACATCCCCACTTTAGAGTGAAATAAATGTTTTAATAACTGGTTCGAGCGAATGGAAACGTGGTAAATACTTTAAAAAACAATAAAACTACTATTAGGTTCTTGTTGTTTTTTTTTCTTGAAGTGGCAAAACTTAAAAGGCATGCCTCGTAGCAGAGGCAGTGATGTCTCGAGTTCTCGACCACAGATTACTAATAGCTAGTCTTGACAAAATAATTACGGGGTCGGTGGCAGTTCGTGATTTGTTTCCACTGGGTTTACGCTATGCAAGAAAGAGATAGAAGATAGATTTTACTTCGCAAGAGTGAAAAAACAAATTTTACCTGTTTCTCAAGTAACAGTTACGCAAAAAGATTTTTTCATTAGAATTTGGAATATAGTCATAAGTGACTCGATTCACAATTCTGGCGAATTAACAAAGTTGTTAAAAGATTTTTATACGAGTAGCATGTGGCACATCATTAGCAAGAGGATTGACTAGAGAATTTTCGAGGAAGTTGGAAGTTCCCGGTCGCTTTTGGTTTTTTTTTTGTAGCCAAGCTAGCACCAAGTAGCCAGCTTTAATTTAAATTATGTCTTTGCGAGTAAATTAAAAAAACTAGATGACTAATGTCACTAAGTTTGTATACTACTCTAACACAATACACATCTAAATAAAATTAAAATTCGGAATCTGCGCCCCATACTTAAAAAAAATATTGTATTTGAATGTAAAATTTGGGTCTTTTTATAATAAAACAATAAGAAGTCGATAAAAGAAATCCACAGGGCATGAGAGATGTTACGGGGTCTGAAAGGATAGCATGACCCCTTCAGTCGACCATTTCAATGTGGCACACGATGCACCAGACACCCTGTATATTTATACATATTCCCATCAAAATAAATCTAAAGATAATTGTTAATTAGGTACTAACATAAGTAATGTGGTGGACCTTTGAGTAAAAGTGCTTTATAATCTTGTCCCATTGGATTATAAGTTTAGAGATTTGATCCTTGATTTTGAAAGTGGAAAATAACTAAAACGGCAGTTGGTGGCAAAAACGAAAATACAAAACCAAATACATGGATATTCTTTATATGCCACCGACTTCCGAAATTTTTGTTATTTTTCACTTTATAGTGGAAGTCGGTTGTTTTTTTTTTTTTGCGAAAAAGTTTTTATTTCTCGCTTTTTAGTGGGTCGGTTTGTAATTTATCTAAGTTACAATAGCCTAATGTCAACTGCTCATCACCTTTTACAAAATATTGCTTTTTCCGATGCAGGGACGTTCATTGTTGAGGAGTTTTTCTGGTACTTCGCCATCAGCGCCTCTTCACCCTATGCATTGTGACGGGCATAAATTGCTTGGCAAGGCAACCATATTAAAGTAATCGAATCGCAAGTTCGCAAACCGTGAAATACGTATTATTGAGTAGTTCCGGTGGCCATCTGTGGTCTTCATCATCAGCTCCACATGGTGCTTTCCGAGAGCAAATTCAAAAGTTCCAATAAAAAAATACCGAAATCGCTATAGGTGTGCTTATAATATTTCAAGAATTCCCTCGACTTCTCCAGGACCTCATCATTCAATCCTGACTGTATGAAAATGGGACCAAGTGGAAAGTATACCGTTTCAAACAAAAAAAGAATTTTTGAAATCGGTCCAGTCATCTTCGAGTAATCGGGGAACATACATAAAAAATAAAAATATTCCGACGAACTGAGAACCTCCTCTTTTTTTTGGAGTCGGTTAAAAAGAAAGGAATGTTTCCTTTGAGTAAAATTTGCTATCTCCAGTATTTAGAGAAGGTACTTCCCTCCAGGTGGGGTTTAAACATTCCACCTGTATTTTCCAGTAAGAGTTGAGGTTCACAACCACAACCTTTTAAAGACATTTCTGAGTATTTTACGGTGTTTCTTCTCATATTAGTCGGCTAGGAAACACCGACCGCATCTAGTTTTTTTTTTTTTTAACATTTTACAAAAAAAGCAACTGACTTCCAAAAAAACACTACAAGTGAAATAGTATTTTAATTTCAGAAGTCGGTGGCTTATAACGAAAGAGCCCGATTTCCGTGTCCGATTTTAGTGTTTTTTTTTTGAAAAGTCGGTTGTTTTTTTTTTTGTTGTAAAAAGTGTTTATTTTTCACTTTTTAGTTTTGGTACAGCTACCCCACGCAAATTCGAATACCTGCTATGTAAATAACAGTGACAGGAAATTATCATAATTATCATATCATCCACATAATTATGTAGACTAAGTGGGAATAAAATATAAGTAAATATCTTTTTAAAACAAGCTTTTATTATTAAACTAAAAAGTACAAAATAAAACTTACGTAAACAGATAACTTTAATATTTTATTAAAAGCTTGAGGCTTACTTCACGCCTCAAGCTTGCCAGCCTGTTTTCAGCGTGCCGATTTGTGAACGTGTTCTCCGCGGGTGCGAAGCGAGGTAGCCGCGATCATGCGACGGTCTCTCTGCGGTTTCACAATGTTGTGCACTCTCTTTTCTCGCTTTCTCTTGTATACTCACGTCCATTGCTCTCGTTCCGTAAACGAGGCGAACACGTTGCGCACTCGTGGCGTGTTCGATCGGGAATCGTCTGGATTCTCCCGACATTTCATGTGATGTCCAGACTCCCGACAAATAACAAAATCTCCCGACAAATATACGTATCTAGTCATCATATGATATCTACCGCAATAATAATTTGAAAATGGCACACGCGGTGCTCGCACTTCTGGCGGACAAATTCTACGGAAGCAAAAATTGAACTTTATTAAGGAATGTTTCCAATACTGAAAAAAACCTTTTTTTGCACTGAACAATTTTTAAAGCGAGCAGTTCAATATTTGCAAGAACGGTATGATTTTTTGGATAAATTTTTATATAAATAGCTCGCTGTATTGAGTCTAAAAGAGGCAAACATATTTAAATATGGGAAGAGCTCTCCGAATTGCCCGACGTACGAGTACAGTTCGCGTCAAATAACTTTGCCGCTCTGAAGTTAGGTTGCGCATGCGCGCTGGCATGCGCACTACTGTTTTATAAGGCAGATTGACCACTGCGCAGTCATTTGTAGCCTACTTCAGAGCGGCAAAGTTATTTGACGCGAACTGTACTTAAAATTTCTAAAAATGTTGATATCGATGCCATGATACACGGATTACTGCTGTCTTCGGGAGATATTTGATCATCTGCCAAAAGACAAGGATAAGTATGCCAAATGACAAAATTTGGGCATACTCGTATTTAAAAAAATGCCACCACCATGATAAGAGAAATAAAAAAAAATATATATTATTTGTGTTGTCGATTCTAGTGAGCAATGCATATTGTGAAAGAGTGTTTCAGTTTGCTAAATAATTTATATTCTAAAGAAAGGAATCGTATGGGCTTTGATTTGATAAAAGCTGAGCTGATACGACTGAATTTTGATAAAAATTGCTCAAGTTTTCGATCTTTCCTCGATGCCCCGAGGGTATCCAAATAATTGGTGAGAGAAGCGCCTCCACTCTCGGCAGAGTCTGCCGGTGCCGCCAGCCGACCTCAACACACCGACAGTACCCACGATCGACCTCGACCTAGACGCACAAGGGGCAAGCGTTCTGAAGCCTCACGCCGGGCGTTGCTGGCAACGAACACCCTGCCAAGCACCTCTGAGCCGCAGCCTGGACCGAGTGGTACAGGGCCGGCGAAAAGGGTGCTCCCTGACGACACGGCTTCACCGAGTACGCTTCAGGGGGACGCCAAGCAAGCGTGTGAGGGTCCACTCCGCTCAGGGGGGACAGAGAACCTACGCGCGAGCCACGAAAGATATTCCTGCGCGGCTAGCCGTAGCAATCTGCTTCCCTCACCCTGGCAGAGAGCTGTCTAAGGTAGAGGCTGAGCACATCAAGACCGACCTCGAAAACTTACTGATGGACACAGACTCGTCGTCACCACTCCCGGCCTTCCGCGGATACCCACGGGTAGCGGAAGGCACAGTACAGATGTGGTGTGAAGACGACAACGCCCTGACCTGGCTGACCGAGAATGTGCCCAAAATCAAACTCCCAGACACCGACCAGACTCTGACAGTCGTGAAACAGACCGACGTGCCCACCCGTGTCCGAGCTTCGCTCTTCGTCCCTCGTTATATGGGTGACGTGGCCAAGCTCCAGAATGTTCTGTCCCGTCAGAACACTTGGTATGACGTAACGAGGTCGTCACTATACAGGGCAACTACCGTCGGTGGCGACCGTTTTGGGACGTACCTGACCCTAGGGCTGCCACCGGAGGAAGCTGAAAAGGTCCTGGGACGGGAGCGGCGGATATCGTACCTACTAGGGTCGATATACGTACGCTTCTGGCCCACGACTCGGCCCTCTGACACCTAGACCGACTGCACAGACGGGAAGACAATACCACCGACGACGACAAAGACGAGTGACACGGACATAGCCCAACTCGAGCGAACGACTTCTTGCCTCGTCGCCGGGCGACCGACACGACCAGTACAGAGTGGAGGAGACGGAGAGTCATTCTGATGGATCCATCTCCGACTAACTCCACCCACCCACCATCACTGCCCCTTAACATCTTCCAAACCAACCTCCAACATAGCCAGACTGCTACGGCTAGCTTACGCAGGGAACTGGAGGTGAAGCCCCGAACTATCGCAATGATTCAAGAGCCGTGGATCAGGAACAATAGAATATGTGGCCTCGGTAACATCGGAGGTAAGATAATTGTCAACACCCAGACACCAGACAAACCAAGAACCTGTGTCTACATACCCAAAGAAATCCCTATCACACCACTCACCCAATTCTGTTCCAGAGACCTGACAGCCGTCAGGCTCCAGACCGAGGGTAGCGTTCCAGATGTTGTACTGGCTTCGGTATACATGCCTGGCGAGGGCGCAAATTGCCCGCCAAAAGAGATGGCCGACCTGGTACAGCACTGCGAGCGCGCAAATCTGGACCTGATTATCTGCACCGACTCGAACGCCCATCCATCACCCGCTCTGGGGCAGCGACGCACCGAACTCCAGAGGAGAGGTACTATCCACCTATTTATTCTCCACTAACCTTAACATCTTTAACGGTGGCTCGGAACCCACTTGGGTCACGGTCCGAGGACAAACGATAATAGATCTAACACTTGCTACAGAAAACGTGACAAATTTTATTACAAACTGGCACGTATCGGACGAGCCTTCTTGCTTAGACCACAGAAGGATCCGGTTTACACTAATTACCAACACTAGAAAACCCAAACCGAGGCGAAACCCGAGGCGCGCTAATGTCTCCGAGTACAAACGCCTCCTGACCTCCCTATTAACCAGACACCTAACACAAGTAACTATAAAAGACCAGGCACAATTAGAATACACCGTGACAAAACTATCCGAATACCTAACCGAAGCATACCACGCATGCTGCAAACTAAGAGCGCCACGAACCAAAAACGAAAGGAACCCTTGGTGGAATGCTGAACTTGGTAAACTCAGAGATGCGCTGCGTAAGCAATTTAACAGAGCCAAAAACACTAGACTCCCTGACGACTGAGAGGCGTATAAAGAGACCCAATATTATGTATATTGGGTCAAAAACTCATACACAATAACTGACCATGAAGCCAGTAAGGTCCTTCTCGAGACTCACTTCCCAGACTGTAGAGTCCTAGAGGACAGAACCTGGGATACTGTAGCAGAATGGACCCCAACGGATCAAGACTGGTCTAGAGCCCGCACCATAGTGACAGAAGACCGAGTAAGGTGGGCTATCAACACCTTTCAGCCATACAAGTCGGCAGGGCTGGATGGCATCTTCCCAGCCCTACTGCAGTGGGGGGTAGATTAACTAACACCATGGCTGGTGGAGATCTACCGAGCCTACATAGCACTTAGACACATACCTCTCGCATGGCGCGAGGTGAAAGTCATTTTCATACCCAAACCTGGCAAGACCGATTATACACAACCCAAGGCCTATAGGCCCATAAGCCTTACATCCTTCTGAAAACCCTCGAGAGACTCTGTGACAGGCAGATCCGAGACAGACCTCTCCGGGCAAAACCACTTCACAAACAACAGCATGCGTACTCCACAGGCAAGTCAACAGAATCAGCGCTGCACAGCGTGGTTTCTAAAATTGAATGTGCTGTGGACCACAAATGCTCAGCACTGGCCGTCTTCATTGACATTGAGGGCGCCTTTGACAAAACCATGTACGGCAGCATCAACACGGCCCTAGACAGACACAACATAGACTCGACCCTGAGTGGCTGGATCACCAACATGCTCAAACTGAGATCTGTACAAGTTACAGTCAATGAAACTACGAGGGCCGTCGTTGCTAAGGGCTACCCGCAAGGGGGTGTCCTCTCACCGCTTCTATGGAACCTAGTAGTAGACAGCCTCATCAAAACACTAAATGATAAAGGTTATTTCACTGTAGGCTACGCCGATGACATAACCATAATAATAAACGAGACCCACGAAAACACCCTATGCAACCTCATGCGACAAGCCCTGAGAATAGTAGAGGAATGGTGCAACAATTTTTTTAAATTATTTAAATTATTTTTGTAATTCTAATTCTAATGATTAATAATTCAATTTTAATGTAGTGATGACCCACAATTTAACAAACCATATTTGTACGCCGGAAACGGTAGAATATTATGATCGTAATACATAATGCACATAACAACTTTGTACAATATTCTGACAAATAAATGCTTTCTATTTCTTCTATTTCTATTTCTAACAACCACCAGCTTTCAGTGAACCCTACAAAAACCGAATTGATTCTCTTCACAAAAAAGAGAAAATTGACGATGCTACAACTACCACGATTCTTTGGAACAACCCTAAGCCTCTCAACTGAAACCAAATACCTGGGCGTCTTTTTGGATAAACCATTGAACTGGGCAAAACACACGAACTATATCACCACAAAAGCCAGCATATCCCTGTGGCAGTGCAAGCGACTGCTTGGCAGGAACTCGGGGATTAGCCCCAAGGTAACCCACTGGTTATACACCACAGTCATCCGTCCAATCATTACATATGGCTCACTGGTCTGGTGGCCCAGGACCCAGGACAGACCTGAGTACAGCTGAAAGAGAACTCGAAAAACTGCAGCGGTTCGCTTGTGTTGCAATACTTGCAATCACTAGCAGTATGAGAACTGCACCCACTGCCGCCCTACAGGCAATGCTGGGACTGCCGCCTCTGCACCTCATCGTGCGGGAGGAGGCGTGTCTGGCTGCCTTTAGGCTCCATTTATCAGGAACCCTAAGCAAAGACTCCAGAGTTAAGCACAAACGCATAAGGGAAAAAGCGATCAAACGACGACCAATGATGGCATCACACTGTGATAAAGCCCCGAAAACACACCAGTTTCAAAGGCACTACAACATAATACTCACGGAAGAACAGTGTGACTCTCAGGCCCGAAAGAGATGAGAGTATACACCGATGGATCGAAGACCGACTCCGGCCCCGGAGTAGGAGTCTTCTCACACGACTTCAACATACATACAACTACATATAAATATATCCAGCCCGCTGGATATCGCTGGATCAGGCGGAGTGTGTGGGCATCATACAAGCAGTCCACGCCCTAAAAGCCAGGAGAGTTGCGGACATGCACATACGTATACTCTCCGACAGTGCCTCAGTTCTTCAATCCCTACAGAAAAAATGTATTACCTCAACGCTAACACTAGAATGTCACAATGAACTAGAAAAAATAACGGTATCTAGCCGGAACACGGTGACACTACAATAGATAAAAGGACACAGTGGATCGCTAGGTAACGACGCAGTTGACGAATTGGCTAGACGAGGATCCAGCACGGCAGTCTGTGGACCCGAGCCTATCGTACCCATCCCCTTCAACCAAATACGCAGGTGGCTACAGGAGCTCACCCACACACAAGCGGAGACCTGGTAAACTTCTACACCAGGCTGCAGGCTGCAGGAATGGCATAGCTTCCTTGGACTGTCTGCAGCCTGCAGGCTGCAGGATAGCAAGCTAACCAGGCGTTTATTACGCCTGGACAGAAATGGCCTGCGCCTGGTGTCGGGGACCATCACGGGACACTGCTCGCTAAACAAACAGTTCCACACGATAGGCATAACGGACAGTCCTCTGTGCAGGGCCTGCATGGAGGCTGAGGAGACCGTCGCGCACGTGCTCTTTGAATGCACAGGCGTCACCCAGATTAGAACAGAAACCCTCGGGTCACCCAGATCTTACACAGATGTTCTAAACAGACCAGGAGTTTTATTTAACTTCTGGAGGGAGGTGGGCTGGTTGGAGTAACCCCCCCAAACGGCCGTCATGGCCCACGCACAATGGTCCACTTGACGGACTAAGTGAGAAAACCAAACCTTATAACATAGGACAACATAGGACACTCAAGGTCACTGTTGTATATCTGCGTCTTAAACAATCGTCCCGGTAACACGCTGGTAAATCGTCAGTGTGATATGGCCCTTAGTTCGTAGTCTTCAGAAGAAGTCGCCGTCAAATGAAAAAAGTTGTTAACTGTTACGATATCGGTACAACGTACAAGTTCGTATTAAATGCGCTTCGTTCGTCTTCCGAACTGTTTCATTTCGGTCGCGTACTTGCAAAGAAATTGCGTGTTATAAACTTTAATTTGTTTGGGATTGTCGCTCGCATGTCGTGCCGAGGTACGAGCGTCACGTAGAGCGCTCGTCGCACATACCGGGTGTCGCGCCGCCTCCGGACTCAAACACTTCCGTTTGCTAATTGAATTTATGAAGTACACAAAATTATGATTGAATAAGACGCCACTCCACAGCAACCTATCGCACCTACCACTGTTTGTCTCTGCACCACCCGAAGGTTGACTGGTAGCAAATGCCTATGGCATTAAGTCCGCCTCTGTACATTTGTGTGCTACCTACTGCTGAGCTACACAAGTGAACCGCTTTGTATGTCAATGAAGGCGGCGGGATCGTGTCGAGGCATACAAGGCAGAGCTCCGCCAGGTCCTGGAGGTGGACTGGGAGCAGCTCCTTGCGTGACCCAGCGCACACCGCAATAAGGGAGGTAAGTCCTTTATGTAGGTACTTAGTGGCTGGAGTGACGGCATGGCGCTCTCACTTTCCAGCTGACACAGGCGCTCTGGTCACGGGGGCTTCGGAAAGTATCCGTGTCGGATAGGCCGGCAACCAGTACGCCCGGTTACGGTATAGTCTTATATTCCATAAAATTATTTGTACTATTATTGTTTTCCATAATCGTCCCATCTCATAATATTAACTTGCACTAAATGGTGTCAATTCACTCGGTTTATAAGTAAAAATGGGTGTTCCACAAGGATCAATATTGGGTCCTTTCCTCTTTTTAGTATAATATTATATTATTAATGATCTACCCCATTTGTTAAAAACTCAACCACAAATGGTGTTATTTGCTGATTATACTTCATAATTTTTTTAAATTAATAGACGTGCATCAAATCTTGATGAGGTAAATAACGCCCTGCAGCAGGTCCTTTTTTTATTTAAAAGAGTGTCCGTGGAGTTTCTTGCCCGTTCTTCTCCATAGGTACCTACTACGCTTTGGAATGGGCATCTAGCTTCATCTTTTCTGACTGACCAACCCCTTGACAATTCAAAAGTGTCTGTAATTGGTTTATTTGAAATAAATGCTTTGAGTTTGAGTTTGAACTATTATCATTTATACTAATAACGCTTGCCATATCAACTTATTAGTCGTAACTTTTATTTGCCGTAATATTAGTTTTCATAATAACAATGTGTCTTAATCATTAGATTCTATAAGTAACATATTACATAATCGATACTTGACTTATGCAACAGTTATCATTATTTTTCAACACAGTTGCTCGTAAAGTGGCTCTTATTTAACCGCTTTTAGGTTCATAATGCAGTGTATTATAGACACGTGCTTTTTTCTTTACATCGCACTAGTGCGGTAATGTTGTCCAACTCATAAGAGCCTTCAGGGATCGTGATAATCTTACCATCTCCATAATGAAAAACGTTGTTGCTGCTATCCACATTTATTATGGAATTGAATGTTTTAATAGTACATTATGATACGAGTGTGCTGTATTGGTCATTACCCATGAGGCGGTATTATTCGCGCGAGCCAAAGGCGAGCGCGATAATTTAGCCGAGTGGGTAATGAACAATGCGCACGCGTTTCATACGACGTTTTTCAACACACTTGCGAGGAAAGAAACCGTCTTGTTGTAAGAACTTATGCTACAATAACGTAACTTTAGAGAAATGATACATTTAGATTTATAAATTTCAACTGACCTTTGTTGCCAGGTACTGACTATCCACTTCCTGTAAAAACGTTTCTACGTCGGTTCGTATTTTTCTTAATATGTAACCTGCAGTAACCACACAACATATACCTACGATAACAAATATTTATGAAAAATGGCGCGCTGGATTTTTTTTCGGGTAGCGATGCGCGAAGGCACTGACAAAACCGCTGAACAGCCTACCATCACGTTCGGTCGGAGGTGGAGACAAAATTTGAAACTTGAAAAAATTAGATTTCGCTGCTAATTATTACTAATTATTCTCTATCGAGAGAGAGTGAGAGAGAAAGTGCGAATTTGGTCAAATGGAAAATACAGTATGGCGATTGTGAAAATTTTCTCATTTTTCGTCATGGGTGGCGTTTTCGTAATTTTCAATCATGCTAAAACCGATAGTGAGGTCAAAATGTTAATCCAAGATGGCGGCTGTGAAAATTTTCGTCATTGGTCTCGTTTTCGTAGTTTCGAGAACTACACCCATGACGAGAAATGAAAAAAAAAATTACAGCCGCCATCTTGGATTTACATTTTGACATCACTATCGGCTTTAGAACCATCGAAACCTACGAAAACGACACCCATGACGAAATATGAGAAAATTTTCACAGCCGCCATCTTTGATTTACATTTTGACATCACTATCGGCTTTAGAACCATCGAAAACTACGAAAACGACACCTATGACGAAAATGAGAAAAATATTGCAGCCGCCATTTTGGATTTCCATTTTGACCTCACTATCAGCCTTAGAACCATTGAAAGCTATGAAAACGATACCCATGACGAAAAATGAGAAAATTTTCGGAGCCGCCATCTTGGATTTCCATTTTGATCTCACTATCGACTTTAGAACCATCGAAACCTACGAAAACGACACCCATGACGAAAAATGAGAAAAATTTCGGAGCCGCCATCTTGGATTTCCATTTTGACCTCACTATCGGCTTTAGAACCATCGATAACACGAAAACGATACCCATGACGAAAAATTAGAAAATTTTCGCAGCCGCCATCTTAGATTTCCATTTTGACGAAATTCACACTTTCTCTTTCTCTCTCGATCGAATTAGAAAAAGACAGACGCAAGAATGAAGCCGCGATAGAGAACTTCGTTCCATAAACCTGTTTAGTTTGTCACACTATATTAAGTCGCAATAAGAAAGACATGTCGTACCTTGATAGTACTTACTAATTCCATACTGCCAGACTGCCATGTCATTACTCCGACTAGTAAATAGGTATCTATGGCGCACATTACCGCACTAGTGCGATTATGTAAAGAAAAAAGCACGTGTCTATAATACACTGCATTATGAACCTAAAAGCGGTTAAATAAGAGCCACTTTACGAGCAACTGTGTTGAAAAATAAATTAACGCACATTCAAATTGGCCTTCGCCCAGTTCTATGGATGGTAAAATATCCACATTCAATAAGGGATCAGTACTATGACGCGGCCGCGGCCGCTAACGCCCCCAATATCGGTATTAACGGTAGGAATCCACCTCTTTTTGGCAGAGGAATAACCCTCGGCTTTTTCACATTTCTTGCTGTCCTTGATACTTCTTTTAGCAGCTTTAATAGCTGTGTTGATTAGTTTGTTGGTTGATATATTTTTGACTTGTTTACCCCTTTTACCAACACCGACGTGATGTTTTCTTACAGCTTTTCGAGCAGCTGTTATAACTCTGCTGAGATGTAATCCCATACCACGCTTTACTTTGTGCTTCATTATTTTATTAACACCAAGTGCCATCAAGTTTTCAGAGAAACTGTTCGATTCACGCCACCGTGCACCGCTCCCCAGCCGCACGCGCCAGCTGTTAATCAGGTCTGTGTCTTTACTCTAACGACTGATTTTGAGCGTATGCAATATCGTGTGATTTACAAGCTACATCCAAAGGATTGATACCTATATCACCTCTCTTTAAACCAGCTCCAGCTAATATCGGTCTATAGGACATGATCCTATAGACCGATTACGACTGCTTATCGCTTCGCAAAATGCCGGTAATAATGGACATGATAATGAAATTATTGCAATATTGGAAGAATTAGTAGAAGCTAATATAATTGAAACGGGATCCCCCCCGTTTTGACAAAACATTATCCTAACAAATTTTAGTAACCTTTTTGTATACCAATGCAATATTTGGAATGATTTTAATACGCACATTTTCATTTGGTCAAATTTTTACTTGGCAGAATATTTCCAAGGATAATGTCATTAAGGCATTTGGTCTTTAATCAAATGATTTATAACAGCAAACTACCTTTAGACAATAAACATTTAGTCAATTGATTGGTTATGACAAAAAATATAAAGACTAAATTAAGATTTTTTGGTAATTATATAATTAAAAAATGCGCTTTTATTTTAATATAATCATTTATATGCGATGTTATTTGCGTACTTCTTTGTAATTAGTTTATGTAAGGCTAAAAGCTGCAAAACCGACTCCACGTAGTCTTGTCTGCCCTACCCCTAGAGTGTAATTTAAACCCGCGTAGGCGCGAAGGGGCGAGGTGGCCCGCGAGCTGAGGAGCAGGTGAGCGTTAAAACCATCTGCGACGATAAGCTCGCGTGGAGCCGCCCAAACCACGCAGCGCCGGAGCCGTGACAGAAACAATGCTTGCTGTATGTTGCATGCCTGCCTGCATGTTGCATGCCTGCTTGCATGTTGCATGCCTGCTTACATGTTTGTTTGCATGCTGCTTGCCTGCTTGCATGCTGCATGTCTGCTTGCACGCTGCATGCCTGCTTGCATGCTGCATGCTTGAAGCAAGCATCCTTGTTGGCATGCTTCTAATGCTACGGCTACACTGTCACGTTATCGCGAACTTTACTTCGTGCGCACTCTGTTGCTCAGCGAGACGTCGAGCGGTGTGTGAGGGAGAGCGCGCGAAGTAAAGTTCGCGATAACGTGACAGTGTAGCCGTAGCATTACTGGCACCATTTAAAACCACTTTTGTTCATAATCAACTGTTTGCGGTGGTGAGCGTTATAACCACAGATATAGATAGACATAGATAACGCAAGAGCAACTACTTCGCGTGCCTAGCTTACGTACAAAAATCGTAAGCTGCCACTTTCGCGCTCAGTCTGCATCGTTGTGCGACGCTAGTCGGACGTCAGTAAAAAAATGTAAAATGGTTAATTGCTCAGTTATAAATTGTAAAAACTGTACAAATGCGAGGAGAAAAAATAAAGGAAACGATTCCTTCCATCGATAAGTCATTTTGTGATTAATATTATGCGTATTTAATATTAAAATCAATTATTTTTAATCTAATACTCTCTGTAATACCAAATTTGAGAAAAACATAGGTCATCAAACGTAAACTGAATATTCGTATTACATTGCGGCTTTTACTTGAAGCGGTTGATGCGACGTTTTGTTTTAACAAGTGATGAATATCGAAACAAGTGATACTATCGTATATCGCATCGGTTTCGTAGTACAGGCGCTTTTATCATTATTCTGTCAATTTTAGCGATTAGTGCTGTTCATCGTATGCAACACAAATCGATTCTCAAGAATCGTTTTCGGAAACAGAGGATGATTTTGTATTTTATAGGTACTAATTATGTAGGCAATTTTAATAAATAATCGTAACGTTTAGTGATTTTTTTAGTTTCCCACATGAACCCAATTTAAAAGAAAAATGGATTGAGGCGACGGGAAATAAAGATTGGTTCCCAACAAAGCATAGCACTATTTGTTCAATACATTTTGAGGAAGCATGCTTTGTTGAAGGGAAAAAGTAACGAATATTAACAAAAGCAGCTTAACAGACTATTGATGTATTGAAGATCACAACTTTCTTTATCTTTTTGCTGTTGTAGCTCAAGTAATTTTGCATCCATTTTAATTTTATTATATCGTATTTTACTGGGTTTTCGTTTAGCTTCTAAAATTTGTTCTCTGTTTTTTTTTTGTTTCTGAAAGATAATCTACAACAATTACAAGAAATAAGTAGGGAAATACTAACAATTTGAAGAAATTATTAATCCCTAACTGCCTACTAAGCAGATCAGGAATTTTTATTTTCCTCTGTTTATCTCATTCCTCTGTCTATCTCATTCCTCTGTCTATCTCATTACTATGTCACAAAATCGATTAATTAATCTATATTAGCGATTCTCAATAATTCTTTACTGTACACGATTACTCAATAAATAGAGAAATGGTATAATACAAAGGCGATCTTTATTCAAATTTGAGATGAAAAAGGGTAGAATCTCGTTGCTTTTGTAAACACTAGAACTAAATTGAATATAAGGTATTTCAATCGAATATTCACGTATTTATAATGGTAAACTTACTTGAAATTTTGGAAAAGGTATCCAAAAACGACGTGTGAACGTCGACGGAAGGCGCACGAGCACACAACCTCTCAATGCGAAGACTATTAGTTAGCGTACTGCTGGCTAGGCCGCTAGGCCCCCCCCGCCTAGCGCCAGCAAAGGTATCGATTTCAAAGATAATAAAATCGATTCAAAGACGCTGCCGCGTGCGGCGGATTTTATTTTCCCATCACTAAATAATGCTTGTGACGTCATAGTAGGTAGTCAAAAAATGGCACGCTTGGTTTTCATACAGATCGTGATACTTGCGTTATCTATGTCTATCTATATCTGTGGTTATAACCATCTGCGACGATAAGCCCGCATGGGACCGCAGGAGCCCCGCAGCGCCAGAGCCGTGACGGAACCCATGCCTGCTGCATGTTGCATGGTCGCTTGCATGCTTGCTTGTATGCTTGTTTGCATGTTTGTGTGATCTTTCTGCGATATGCTGATTCTAATTTTTTATTATCATGGATATAAAAAGACTGCTTTGCGCTCGGAAGTCAAGGGATTGGTATTGTCAGGGCAATGGAATTACAAAGATATTCCAAGTTCCCTTGATCATGACCTCCAAGATCACTCGACCTTGACCTCCAAGGTCACTCGATTACTCGAATTTTGTTTTTAACATCAAGGTCAAGGGGGCCTACCACAACTTTAGTGTGGCAAAGAGATGAAGCTCTACAGGACGTATAGCACCATCTCTTTCCCACACTGAAGTAAGATTAAAATAATACTGCTTTTAGAGGTGGTGGTAGGCCCCCAGGACAATGCCCTTAAGGTGTCCCATGGTGTTACCCCACCCTAATACACCCACATCGTAACGTATTTTTTTCGTAAATTGAAAACTGGCGAAACTAAATATTTGGCTTATTTTATTTTGCGTAAAATATGTTATACCAACTTTAATATTTGACTAAATTAAAATTGGTAAAAGTACTAGTTGGTAAGCAATTTATTGTTTAAACGTTCACTTGGAAGTATGCATGGGTTCAACCGATAAAGAGCAAATCAGGTGGAGATGCAACACAACTACACAAGCCATGCTCAATCTGTTAAACAATAAACTAAGACGTAAACCGAAAAATATTCAATCCGATGATGGTCGAGAGTTTTTCAACGAAAAGTTCCAAGCTCTGATGAGAAAGTTTAAGATAAACCATTATTCTACATTTAGTGTAATGAAGGCTTCCATTGTAGAGAGATTTATTAGAACTATCAAAAATTGGCTTTTGCAACAATTCGCGTACAACGGCACTTACAAATGGAACGGAAAACGCAAGTATGAAGCCACGTTAAAGAACTTCGTTCCAAACACCCGATTACTCCGTCACACTATTAAGTCTCTAGGAGAAGAATAGTCTTCTTCTCCTAGAGTCTATTAAGTTCTGTGTTTTGGTTTTATTATAATATATTAAACAGGTAGGCTGTTCAGCGGTTTTGCCAGTGCCTTTAAATTATCAATGCGCGCGCATTGCTACCGGAAAAATTAAAACCAACGCGCCATAAACATTTGTTATCGTTTTCGTTGTGTGGTTACATACTTTTACAATTTAAAAACCCCCGACACAAACAAAATCCTTTAAAAAGTTTCAAAATAAAATATTATACTGGCCCTTTTTTAATACAATTTGTAGTTAATATTTTGTCGTCGCATCGGGGGTCGACGAATGAAAATATCTTTTCTACAATAGCATGCCGACCCCCGATGCGACGACAAAATATTAACTACAAATTGTATTAAACAAGGGCCAGTATAATATTTTATTTTGAAACTTTTAAAAGGATTTTGTTTGTGTCGGGGGTTTTTAAAATTTTTAATTTAACTTTTATTTCCTTCTTTTTAAACTTTATTGTATACTAATTACTAGTACATACGCTACGATCGACACGTGGCTCGCTTATATCTGCGCAACTGTGCGTATTTTTCCTACAGTCAAGTTGGTTACTAATTAACCCTGATTTATTTTTTCTTCTCCATATCACACCCTGATAAATATATATCTATAACCTATTTATTGAGACCATACCAATGAGCCCAAACACGATACCACTGCTGTAAGTTGATGAGGAGTTGGGTATCCTGCAAGTACCAGGTAATGCTGCAGCATCAGTTCAAGGTTACTATGTTATTCTAATACCATTGAAGTAACAGATTACCAAATTTAGACTTAATCAGACCTGTGGAAGATGCTCAAATCCATTCATCAATTAGAAAAGACCTGATAATCTTCAAACGGCTGAATAGATTTTCTTGAATCATACCTAAGAACACTCCCGATCAAGTCACCTTTCAAACAAAACAAAAATAAACTAAATCGGTTCAACCGTTTGGGAGCTACGATGCCACAGACAGATACACAGATACACACGTTAAACTTATAACACCCCTTCGTTTTCCGTCGGGGGTTAAAAATACGAAAGGAGATGGATAACGCTCCCATACAAGTTTGGCCCAGCATGGACATAAATAAAACAATATATATCATGAAGAAATATTTGTATTTAATAGACCTGTTCATATTACTCTAGAACTCGGTGGTGACGAAATATCAGACATTTTAGTTAAACATTTTGGTATGACATTTTGACGTTGTAGTATTGTTACCTTCGTTTTGTTACCCAAAATACCAAACGTCGTAGAAAAGTAATGCCGAGTGGGTAATGACCAATACAGCACACTCCTATCACAATGTACTAAAACACATGAGGTAGGTATGAATTTTATTGTGAACATTGAATAAAGTAATAAGTACCTACACATACATAAGTACTTACATAATCCTTTTACACTTAAGCATGATTGGAGCGCCACGCCGTTAGACCTTTTAACTTCTACATTATGCTAATGGAGGAAAATCGTCGTCACGAACGTACCGCCACTTCTTGTTCTTCCTCTGGTCGCCGAGGTCGAGCTCGGGAGCGAGAGGGAGCGCGCGCCCGCGCGGCGCAGGACGCGGGCGCGCGCCGCCGGCCTCCCTCCGCGCCATGCGCTGACGCACTTGCACCTCCCGCAGAGGCACGTCCTCCAGCTCGTCGTACTCGGGGTTGGTTCCGCTGCGCAGCGCTTCTGCTGGTAGTTGCATGCGTATGTGGTGCGCTTCCTTACCTGCTCTTCGCCTTTGCCACACTTCTATCATATTGATTTTATTTTCGATTTCCATTGCCAACCGATGTAGTACTACGAAGTCTCTGATGTTCTGTTCAAAATTTTTTTAAACGTACAAATGAGAACGATTAAAAAGAAAAAATAACAAGTTTATTTATAGCTTATCCCATCGTGTGTTACCTCGGTGTGAAGATCATGTCGTTTTTTAGTGATTAGTTCCGTTAGATTTCTCTCAGCTTTTTGGTAAATTATAACCATTTTTTTGTAAGAGTTTCGCATCTCATACACCATATCCCCCAGCTGGTACTGCAGCGACTTGTAGTACTGGTCGCGGTACTGCTGCACGGCCTTGATCTTCATCTCTGCGTCGATCACCATCTCGCGCGACATCCAATGCATCTTGCCTTGTATTCTACGGTTCAAATCCCAGAAATAGTAGGGATGGCAAGGACTCCACAACACTGGAACAAATATTATTTTCTAATAAGAAAATATGGGCATAATATATAGACCACATAAATATAATAAGTGTAAGAAGGCCCATCATCAAGCCGACACCTACGCATTCTGTATAACATCAAACTAAGTGAATGTATTCTTTTTAACATACAATTACATTATTACGTAGAATGGTATTTTTAACATTATTGCTTAATGATAGTCATGGTAGTCATATTATTTTGAAACCATAATAATGTAGTACTCACAGGTAGCATAAATAAGGAATGCTAAGAACAGCGGGGCCGACATCATCGTGACACGTGAACCACTAAGCACACATCACTCTCAGGCGCTATGTGCCGAGTGAGCGTTCTGTGCGCACGCAGGCCGCGTGTACTATGTAAGTAGCGTCCAAAAGTCGATAGGCAATCTCACATAGCAATTGGCTGACGGTTCGGTTTGACTTACGACCTTCTTCTATAATTTGTTACAATACTATATACACGCCTCCACGCACACACACTCACTTTGTTTGCAACTCATAGTACTTCATAATTTCAACTAACTACGTAATGGCATGCTAGCTAGCTTAGTGGTTAACGTGCTTTGATAAGTGTGATTACGACAAGTCGAGGGTTCGAATCTCACCATCGGTCAATTCGTATTTTTTTTAAATAATTACTATTTATAGTTCATTGTTTGTTTTTAGTAGTTTTTTCTAGTAGTAGTTCGATAATCATTCGTTTTTTGTTTCATTCGTCTTGTTCACATAAATAATAAAGTTTAGTGGGAAGACCACAAAAAACTAAGTAAATCATTTCGATTTCTGTGAGGTAGACAGATCCTGTTCGTTACGAATATTCACATCTTTATAGAACTTTGTTGGTTCGTACTTCGTGGTTATTGTTGGTGACGAGTATTTAAATCTATTAGCGTTGTGTTATTAGTGTTGTGTAGTTTTGTATTTTCAAAATGCAGTCGAACAATATTACAATATCCGAGATCAAATATTTTTGCGCTCCGTAAAAGTGGATCTAATTTACACAAATATCTAATGAACCCGTGTAACGTTGTAACGTTCCCTTTTTTTAAATAAATCATAAATCACATATTTAAACGTTAAACTAAGCTTCTTCTAGGCATTTTTATATTTGTTTACATATTTAAAACCAAATTGTCAAGTTCCAACATATTCACAACAATAAAACTTCAAGTCAAACCACAGACGTAATAATATTAGGGATGTCTTAAGTTACTAAACGTAATTAGTTAGCTGATAACGCAATAGTGATGTGCGCGGTCGGCGTATCCGAACGCGTGAGTGAGGATTGCTGACCTTGGCTTATCCTTAGCGACATCGCAGTGATCATTTCACTCAGGATGACCAGCACATTCGAATTCCTGCTACGGGCGAAAACACACGTTCACTTGATCCTAGATCACATGTGACCCTACATACGTGGTCTTCGTAATTTTTCAAAACCTAAAGCAGGCAACAGTTTTAATTGACTCATAATAGTCAACCCTATTAAATTCTGTGTTTTCGTAACCCCATACTGGGTAAGTGTTGAACAGCTATGTTTTATATTGTGTGTAGCTACCTATCTAGGTCAACTTAAGACGTGTTAGAGTCAACAAGAAGTTAGTTTTATAGTACCTATGTAACCTCTTTTTATAGCTTTGTATTTACTTTTCTTAATTTGAAATATTTTATATCTTCTTTTGTTTCTTCTCTTTTCTTGTGTTGTGTTGTGTCATCTCATGTATGCACTAACTAACTAAATAAATATTTTATAATATTTCAATACTTTGTTTGCTTATATCTAACAAAAATTGGTGCCGAAACCAGGGAAGTTTGTGCGCGAGTTTTTATTTTCCAGTGCCTAATTTATATTAGTGTAAAACGTTGTGCGCCGATTGTTGTGTTCCTATTTTGCACATACAAAATCGTGTGCGATTCGACCCATGGAATATCGCCTTATGAAGCACAGCTAAGTACAATACTAACCTGCAATATTAATATCAATGTCAACGGAGAGTGATACTTATTTTTCCGATCGCTCCTCCACGTCTGCTACTATAATGGCAGAAAATATAACTAAGAAGCTCCGCATTGAACGCGGACTGCGAAAGGCGGCCATAACGCGTCTAGAAAAATATTTCGAAGCTCATACCATTGAGGAGCTTGACTATGAAGACGTCGCCTTTCGTCAGGCACAATTAGAAAAAGCTTACGAGCAATATCAGGCCGTAGAAATGGAGCTTTTAGTGCAGGACGACGAGCCTGACTCTGACGAGGTCGACGACCGCGTCACACAGCTTTCAGTAAATATTGAAAAATTAAAGAAAAAATTACTAAAACCTTCGCAGGAGCACTTGCAGGGCTCATCTGATCAATACAGAACGACGCATTTGCCGAGCATTGATATCCAAACGTTCGATGGAAAAGATATTGCTTGTTACAAGCCATTCATGGACCTCTTCACGGCGATAATACACTCAGATAAAAGGCTGTCTGATGTTCAAAAGCTTTTTTATTTAAAGAAATATATTAAGGGAGAACCACTTACACTGATAGACAACTTGCCGCTGACCAACGAATCCTACGACTCTGCTGTCAAGATCTTAGAGACACGCTACAACAATCCGATGCTGCTCGTCAACAACCACATAACGTCGATACTCGATTTGCCGGCAATTCACCGAGGTACGGCACAACAGCTACGAGATTTGGTGGCGCAGATTCGGCAGCAGATTTCTGCCCTTAAGAATATGAAGGAGCCCGTCGACTACTGGGATTCAATCTTAGTTTGCATAATATCCCGCAAGCTTGATCCATTGACCGTCAGGCTATTTCACGCAGACAGGGATATGGGAAGTATGCCTTCAATAAATGAACTATTGATATTTTTAGATAAGAGGGCAATGTCCCTGGAGGTAAGCCCATCTTTTGTAAATAGTAAAAGCAAGGTTGTTAATTTCTCTAAGATTTCCGAAGCGTCAAAGTGTAAACTGTGTGGTCAATCTCACAAATTATTTAAATGCCCTAAATTTATTTTAATGTCGATAAATGAGCGTTTAGAATATGTAAAAGATAATAACTTTTGTAAAATATGTTTATGTTCCCATGCTAGCAAGTGTCGTTTTCATTTTAAATGTACAGTATGTGCCTCTAAAATCCATAATACTTTAATACATCATGATGAGCACAGGTCTGTGCCGAGTGATGCTCAGGCACATCAACACCAAGAGCAGATATCGCAACCTGAGGTAAGTTTGCATTCGTCCAAGCAATCAAGTACTAATGTGCTCTTACCTACTGTAAAGGTTTTAGTTTCAGACTCACAAAAAAATAAATATATAGTGCGTGCATTGTTAGACTGTGGCAGTCAAACATCTTTTTGTACAAACACTTTAGTTAATAAGCTGGGCATCCCAACATACACGCAGCAACATAATGTTGTGGCATTTGGGGGTCAGCCAATACATAAAATTGATAAAGCTGTCAATTTAACATTACATTCTATGACAGAAAACTTTAATATTTCTGTCACTTGTTCTGTAGTAGATAAGGTCACAGGGAAGTTGCCACAAAGGTCAATAAACTTATCAAGGTTCAAAATACCTAAACATGTGACACTTGCTGATACTGAATTCTATATTCCAGGTGAAATAACACTACTGTTAGCTGCTGACATTTTCTTTCGAGTTATAAAAGATGGAAAAATTGAGGGAAGTCCAGAGGATCCGATACTGCTCAATACCCGGTTTGGATACGTCATTTCAGGTGACTTCTTTCCATCTTTTACTCATAAGTCCGTTGCTATGCATGTTGTACAGCACACTCCTGGTCTTGAGTCTCTAGTCAGTAAGTTCTGGGAGACAGAAAAGGTCCCAGAGCTTTATTCTGAAAAACTACCTGAGCTAGAATATTGTGAAAAAATATTTCACGAATCAGTTACTTTAAATAATAATCGTTTTGAGGTTAAATTACCTCTAAAAATAGATGTAAAACAAATTAATACTTCAGAGTCATTTAGTATTGCACTGCAGCGTTTTTATAATTTAGAGAAACGTTTTGCTAAGGAAGATTTATATCGCTCCTTGTACATTGACTTTATTAATGAATATCTTGAACTGGGACATGCAAAGGTAATTGATGTCAACACGTGTTCACCTAATGAGCAACCTTTGTATTTCCTCCCGCATCACGCAGTTTTACGAACTGACAAGAAAACAAATAAATTACGTGTCGTTTTTGATGGCAGTGCGAAGATTAAAGGTAGCATTAGTTTAAATGATATATTATGCAACGGGCCTGTTAATCAAAAGCAATTATTTGAAATATTAATTTTATTTCGCACATATAAGTATATAATTATGTCTGATATTCGTCATTATGTACAGACAGATTAATGTGCACCCCGATCAGAGGGCTCTCCAAAATATACTATGGCGCGAAAGTCCAGATAAAGAATTACAATGTTTACAATTAAAAACTATAACTTATGGTTTAACAAGTTCTGCCTATTTAGCAATACAATGTCTGATTGAACTGGCCAACACTTATGGGGCTCAGTATCCATTAGCTTCAAGGGCTATATTACATAATTCCTATTGTGATGACATCATTACCGGTGCAAACAGCTTTCAAGACGCCATGCAGTTAAGAAAAGAACTAACTGATCTTCTGCAATTAGGAAGTTTTGATTTGCATAAATGGTGTTCCAATGAAAAGAGTTTACTGTCAGATTTACCAGTAGATAAGTTGGTTTTTGAACAGAGAGACTTGGACCGGGAGTGTCTCATAACAAAAGCACTTGGTCTTTTGTATGAGCCCATGGAAGACATATTGAAACTCAGTGGTAACGCAGTGTCTTCACCAAAAGATCCCGTTGTCCCTACAAAACGATCGGTATTGAGCGCAGTCAGTAGGCTGTTTGATCCTCTGGGTTTCGCTGGCCCGCTGATAGTTAGAGCCAAGTTATTACTGCAACAAATCTGGCAATGTAACTTAGACTGGGATCAGCCACTTCCTGTTGAATTAGCAAAAACATGGCAACAGTTTCATTTAGAGATCTCTACTATGTCTGATATTAAGGTAAAGCGTTATTTGCACATGTTCGAATCTGATGAAACTGAGCTAATTGGGTATTGTGATGCATCTATGACTGCTTATGGCTGTTGTATATATGTAAAGGTAAAAGTAGATGGTAAATATCATGTATACTTATTATGTTCAAAGTCACGTATCGCTCCCTTACATTCAAAGTTAACTGTGCCGAAGCTAGAATTAAATGGCGCATTATTACTAGCTAAACTTGTACATAAAATTTCCAATTTACTTGCAAATGTTAAAAAAATTAATCTATTTTGTGATTCTAAAATAGTATTAGGTTGGTTAAGTTCTTCTAATAGCATTAAGTTACCTGCTTATATGGGTAATCGAGTAAATTAAATTTCTAAGTTTACAAATAGTATGTTATGGCTATACACACCTGGATCATGTAATCCAGCAGATATCTTATCCAGAGGCTGTGATCCACATAGCCTATGTGAAAATAAAATGTGGTGGCACGGACCAGATTTTTTACAAAATTGTAACAATTATAATTTTTACTTATCGAAAATAGAGTCTCCTTTAATTAATACGGAACAACAAGATAACTCTGATATGTACATAAATACTACTCAACATTCTATTCTCCCGGATAAGCATAATAATTTGTTACCAATATTCACTAAATTCTCTAGTTTCAATAAATGTGTATTTGTTATGTCATACATTCTAAGGTTTATAAATAAATGTAAAAAGTTACCGGTAAATACTGGAAGCCTCTCTGCTCAAGAAATCAGAGATGCCATTCAAACTTTAATAAGAGGTGTTCAACTTCAATATTTTTCAGAAGAGTTAAAATGCTTAGAGAATAATAAGGAAATTAAATCAAATTTAAAATCCTTAAATCCTTTTATTGATAAAAATTATATGCTAAGAGTAGGTGGACGCTTAACAAATGCAGATCTGCCCTTCGCAAAGAAGTTTCCAGTCATTCTTCCAAAGAAATGTTATCTTACTCAATTATTAATAATAAGAAATGAACATTCGAATTTGTTACATGGAGGCTTAAAGCTTGTTATGAGTAGTTTGTCTCAAAAATATTACATTATAAACTCGGTTCGAGAAATAAAAAGTGTAATACATAAATGTTTAGTATGTCAGATATAGGGCTAAAATAGCTTCTCAGCTGATGGGATCCTTGCCTAAAGACAGAATCCCGCCTTCTAGGGCTTTTGAAAAGCTCCGAGTTGACTACTGTGGACCATGTGCTAAATTAATCATATTACCTATTGATATATAATAATTTTTAGCACAATTCATTCATTTATTTATTTTTGTCACAAATTGACAGATTTATTTTATTTTTCTGGCCTGGCAATTTTGTTAGAGTCAACAAGAAGTTAGTTTTATAGTACCTATGTAACCTCTTTTTATAGCTTTGTATTTACTTTTCTTAATTTGAAATATTTTATATCTTCTTTTGTTTCTTCTCTTTTCTTGTGTTGTGTTGTGTCATCTCATGTATGCACTAACTAACTAAATAAATATTTTATAATATTTCAATACTTTGTTTGCTTATATCTAACAAGACGTGTGCCTATTTGCTCAATTAATTGTATTAAATTAATTGCCTTCAGCTTATCATGCAAACTATTTGCCATTAGCTCTGCACATTTTTTATGTATGTTCATTAGCTCAAAATGTGCAAGTCATGTCGTGTATTTTCACATCCATCTTTGTAAACTCCGACTGATTGTGACATTCACACACCACCTTCATTAAGCGCACTAGTACATCTCGCTTTGCTTATGCTTTGCTGTCACAATCGGCGGAGATGACAATTTTAGTCATTTTGTGACACGCTTGACGTCATGTTCCAGGGTCCAAAATTCCGGCTAGCAAGTCCGACTTCCGGCTACGCTTCCGGTACCTCATTTACTGCACGAGTTCCGCGTCGGGTACATATTTACCCGCGTGGCCGTCGAGCTGTCTACGGGTCAGGCACGACCATCTGCCGACCAACACCGTTCCTGGCGTCTGCAGCGTGGCACACCCGCTGGGGTCATCGTCGCGCCAGGTTGAGCCAGGAGAGTACTGCGCTACTTCCAAGGAAGTTGAAAGAATCTTGTGACCATAGACCTACCTACCCCCTTTTATTAATATACTTTTTTTATGCTGACAAGGTTACGTGGTCTTATTTCCACCCCCACGTAAACCTATCCCGTCACACCCGGACTAACTGTGAGTATTATTATCAATTATCAGTTCAATATTTAATATTTTACTAAACATAATCGCCGGAGAATAAAATGATAACTACAAAAACGCAACTTTTCAGGAAAAATAAAAAACATGTTTTCGTCGATTGCTCCATAAAAATGGACGTAGAGAGATGATTTTCAGCTTTGAAAAAAGGTTATTTTTTTAATGTTCTAATGATTTTAGTGAAACACGCCTATGTATCAAAATAGAGTTATTATTTACAAAATAAGAAGTTAGTCAAAATCAATCATCATCCAGGTTGTGTAATGTCGATTATCATTTTATTCTCCGTATCAGCCTGACCAGAAACATATATTGCACTCTTTACTTATCATTTTATTCTACGGATTTTTAGGGTGCAAGTGATGATGACAATACTATAATATGGTCTTATTCTCGTAAATATTTTAAAACTTTTTTCTGTTAATGGCTTTGAATATGGTTTCCCAATAAAAACGATGACATGGTAATCAACATAAGTTTTATTAAATTCAAGTGTTTGATAATTCAATTTGTAACAGATGTCTTCCAAATCGTTCTATAACAAAATAAAACTAGGTCCTCACTCCTCAACAATGAAGAATTAAAAATAAACAATTAAATCTATAGTGAAACACAACAGGATTTTTTCATAATTCTACTCTATTATACTCTATTAGTCTTTGAATCGGTATTATTTGAAATCAGCCATTATGGGATCATAATCCCATATTAAGAGGGTTTATTCTGAAAGTTGGCAACGTCGTCGCAAATAGATGTCAAATATTTCGCTGTTTTGATTAATTTGATAATATTTCTGTATGGAAATAAAAAATGTGGCTAACTAGCGAACTAGAATATTGATTATGAAATGCAACAATTAATATCGTAACACCGAATAGTTAGTTTTAGATGTAAAAAAAGTATTTGGAAACTTTCCAAATGCCTTTTTTACACCTAAAACGGGTACAACATCAAATTCAATGTTATAATTGCAATTCATTATTAATATTCTAGATAGTTAGTTAGCCACATTTCTTATTTCCATACAGTATTATTTCCAAATTAATCAAAACAGGTAAATATTTGACAGCTATTTACGACGTTGCCAACTTTTAGGATGCACCCTCTTAAGTACTAGCGTCTACCCGCGATTTTGTCCGATAACCTTCCTAAAAAATTGGGCTATCCAATGCAAAAAGAATTTTTCAAATCCGACTGGTAGTTCCAGAGATTACCCCCTACATGCAAACTTACAAACAAACAAATAAAATGTTACCTCTTTATAATAACAATAATATTATAGTATAGATGTCGAAACTAATTGTAACCCTCATTCCATAATAACTATTGACCTTACTGAAGATTCCTTTTAGAAACAGAATTATAGTTATAAAGTTAGTCATAAGAAAATGAAAAAATATGCAAAACTAAATAGAATAATTAAAAAATGTAATCAAATTAGGAGACAACAAAAACACTTTTCCAAAAATATTTCACGGAGAAAGGAACGTATTGATCTAATCAATAAATTAAATAATTATCAAATAAAATTCATCATCATACTGCTGGGACACAGGCCTCCTCTCTGTGAGAGGGAGTGGGCCGTAATCCAACACGCGGGCCCAGTGGGGTGGTAGATGTCACATGTCTTCGAATTTTTTGGTTCTAAGACATACCGGTTTCCTCACCTCATTTATCATTAGCTAGTCGAATATTTTTTCACGAGAACATAATTCTATACTGTTTGTCATACTAACAAGTGGGATTACATTTTGATAATATTATATTAACGCTTTATTCTCGTAATTTTAGGCCTGTATTAAATCTTTAAAAACTATTGTAATATTTTGTAACTTCGTAAATAACTGTATAAAAATTACAAAAAAAATTTAGAAGATGTATGAGCACCCACAGATCCCAAAAATGACATAACACTAAAACTAAGATAATGACAGTTATCATTTTATTCTCCGGGGACGGCGATTAATCTCAATCAAAGGTATTGTTAATCCTTTTATTCAGAAGATGCCATACTAGATAAATAAAGTTTTAAATTCACTATGAGCTTTAATTCGATTAAATAATTATTATGTGTAATAAATACATTGTGTTTCTTTGTTCTAGAGATATACTGTGAGTCTTATTATAGAGGAGCAGCGACGTCAAATAATGAATAAGAAAATAAATTAATGGTTTCATATCAACGAGACATTTTACTGAATGGTTAAACACGTCATAATAAACCGTCTGCCGTGCATCTGAAGGCTTGCACCTTCGAAGGCCAGCTAAAAGCTGTTTATACCAGCGTTTAAGTTTCGCACGACAATATTTAGACTTCAACTGGGACACTGCTTTTGATGGATTTTAAAATATCAACTGTAATATAATATTTATAGGTACAACAGAAATTTTTAAGGATGTAAGATTTAACATGGTTTTTGTCGTATTTCTTGCAGATAGACCGAAAATGTTTACATTATTTTAGTAATATTATTATTTAAGGATTAAAATTTGAGGTTTAGTTTCAATCTTCTTTTCGTAAAGAAAATGAATACTGAAGCTATAATCTCATTCCTCAATATACCAACTCAATATTTACTAAAGCCAAAAAATACTTAATGTAAACAAACTATTTATTTAACCTTAAAATCACTTATTTTGTAGATAAGTAGTTTCTTTTATATTTTATTAGTCGTCTAATATTCTTATTTATTGCTTAATTACTTCGATCATGATCGAAACTTAATGTTTATGGTAAATGATAAATCCATTTAAAATATTTCATAATTTAATTATGTCAAAATAATACATGAAATCTATTTCACATCTTATTCAGCTGAACTAATAATAAATAATTGTAGCTAACTTTCCGTAAAATAAATATACGAATAAATATAACATTTTTATTCTAAAACCTTTATTGCAATAACAACATTATAAAAAAGCAACATTTAAAAAAAATATATTATTATTGCAAACAAAAATAATAATATTTGCAAAAAACTTGCTGTTCAACACGAGATCCGAACCTGGGATGCAGATGTGTATTGTAAGGCCAAGCCTGACAATTATCTGCTATGAGCACGTATTATTTCAGTTTGAATTTTAGCAATGCCATATACTGGCCAAGGTCACGCGCATGACGCGTGTATGTTAACGGTATCCTAACAAAAGCGACGGAAATATATTTTTGTTTCGAGTGCGAGTAGTGCGACGCGATACGACAATGTGTGAAGTGCAAACTGCGATCTCTGTGGTGTATATGTTGTCAACACATAGATGAAACGACTGTACTGTACCGCGCACAGCAAAACGACTCTTAACGTGCCTATGGATGTTCGATCGTGACCGTACCTGCTAGTATTTAGGGATTATGCAACGCATACTTATCAATTAATGACTGTTTAGAAACTCATAGCTTGTAATTGCTTGTAGTAATAAACAGATTGTTAAATATAGAGTTGGTGTAGTTCTTCACGTAACGAAAAAGAAATTCAAAACATAGTTTCTAACAAAAATGAACAATTTATCACTTTTCATGAAGTATGTTTTGACTGCTTTTTTACCCATCAATATGGGTAAAATTTCTATCCTCGCAATCCTTACGTAATGTCAAAGACTATTTATTTATTTACTTTGTCGGTTGCTAGGCAACGGTCGAGGTGAGGGTCGAAGTTGGGAATATTTAGATACATATATAATATATTTTAGTTAGTATTTTATTACTTATAATTAAACTACTTTGAAAAAAAGAGCCATTTTCAATAGGGTTCCTTCTATGGCTAAGACGAATGTATAAAAAAAAACGAAGTGTATAGAGTGCCGCGAGTTTCTTGTGGCACTTTAGTGTCACTGCCTCGGCCCGGCTAGGGTGCCGTGAGCGTTGCATTGTCACTGTCACTTGTTATTTAGGTTAGGTTAGGTTAGAACTGTGACCACACAACGCACGAGCCGAGCGAGCGTAGCGAGCGGTGCCGCGGTAGCGGCCGGCGAAGTGCCAGGGTCCGTTTAGGCACAAGAGAATGTAATCTTTTGGGAATTTGGTGTTTTACAGCGATTTAACCTCGACAATCAAACAAAATACCAAGTGACGTAACTTAGTGACAGTGACAATGACAATCCAATGCTTGCGGCACTTTGGCCGGGCCGAGGCGGTATTACTAGGGTGCCTGTAGTGGCACTTTATCCGATAGGGATAGAGTGCCACTGGTGGCTCTCTATACACTGCCTAAAAAAAATTTACTCAAATTGATTTTATCGCAAGCTACAATGTTTTCAGGTTTCATACATTGACGGACAGGATTTTTTTTCAACTATTTTTATGCTTTTTTCATTTCTGCTGTATTAAATCAATTGTTGAAAAATACAGTATTAATTTCCATTTAATCATCTATACAATGGTATATAAATTAAGTAGGTTCTGTGTACTAGCAGGAGTAAAACAATAAAAACTGTTTGCAGAAATGGGGCAAAAAATTTTTTTGGATCGTAGAGCACTCTCTAATGCTTCGCATTATGGTACGGACAGACGTGCTCAAACATAAGCATGCTCGTAAGCTTGCTTATAACGAGCATACTCGCAATAAGCATTCTTATCCTCAGGTACCATGGTCGAAAATCAAACGTCGGTTGATTTTTGAGCATGCTCAAAATAAGCATGCTCATTACTAGGAATGTTGTGACACACGTGCTACTAATGAGCACTTGCTCAATAAAAGCATGCTTCCGTGCTAGTAATGAGCACGTCTGTCTGTACTTTTATGAGTCGTGCAATAAGCACGCTAACAAAAAAACACGCACATGCAGAATCTGTTCCTTAGGAATTTTAGGGGGACAGGCTTTGTCAGAACCTATCTCGAAATAAATGTGTTTAAAAGGAAATACCGTAGTAACAATGCTAAATATTTCATTATCTTGACTGAATCAGATGACTGTCTTCCAACCTGCACAACTACTCACGCAGCTGATTGTTGTTTTCGTACTTTCAATTATTTAAACAATCACCTAGTTCAATTTCATCCAGCGTACCTACTTTAACTTTATTGTACGTGTTTTTTTACAAGTTCATGCTATCAGCTGACGCATATTCCCCCCTCCACGACGCGCTGACGACTTTTTTTCAACTCAGTATTATGTCAACTATTTATGAAAAAACCAGCGTTTCAGCCAGCATACTATTACTTTTTTTTTACCACTTTCGCTACCTCCCACGCCCACACCCACCGCTACTTGAGTAGCTGACGATCGAGATCGACTATCATTTATCATCAGCTGGCTTACTATGACTTTTGTATTTGCAACGGTACCTCCCGGTCTGTCAGTTAATGTTATAATTATGAGCACTACTATTTACAACAATCATGATCAATCATATAAAAGTCGATTTTTAATTAGCTTGGCAAAGTTGTTTTATAAACGTGACATGGATTAAATTGCAAAGTTTGGAAAAATGCAACATAATCTTTTTCTAACGACAAAATGCCAGTACCTTTTAAGGTGTAGTCCTTGATTTCATTCGTATTAGTACATTCAATAGTTAATTTGTTAGGCTTTGATTGTATAAAAACGAATCTTCCATGATTAACAAACACTATTAAGCAAAGTAGACAATCCCTATATAAGGCACTGGGTACGGAGGCACGTGCCAACGTGTGTTGGGCCACGTCAGTTTTAATTTGTTTTATTTTGTATAAGTTTACTAACATAGTTTTGTAAGGCATTGTTACTAACACTATATGGATTGTGTGTACTTGTATGTGTAGTCCGAAATAATGAATATATTATTATTTCGTTTATTCATTTATATACATATTCATTTACATTTTTAAATATTTCTTTAAAAAAAAGATATAAAAAACATTTAAAAATAAAAAAAATTGTGTTCCGCCGGTGTCGGGAGCAGGGTCCAAGCTACTGGTGGTTAGGGCTGCAGAGACAGGAACCTCCTCACAATACGAGCCGTGTCGAGGAGTACTGCCTTCTGAATCAGGCCCTTGATCCAACCGCCTAACGAGAGCCTCGAGAGATGTTGGTCGAGGCTTTCGGCCATCAGGCCGTTGGCCGTTACGACGAGCTGTTAGAGCAATTTACCAGCTAGGTGCCAGAGTTTCTCTAAGAGATTTTTTTAAGGATATTGGTATTCTCACAGTGGCATCACAATTCATCTTCGCCAATATCCTATATATTAGGCAAAATATACACTTATATACTAAGAACAGTGATATTCACAATATTAACACCAGAAATAAGGACAAATTACGAGCTCCTTTTCACCGGCTTCATAAGGTTCATAATTCATTTGTTGGGCTTGGTATAACCTTTTATAACAAGCTACCCACTTCTCTGCTAGATTTGCCTTTTAATTCGTTTAAAGCTAAAGTAAAATCCAACCTTTGTTCAAAGGCATACTACTCTATCAACGACTACTTAAACGATAAAAATAGTTGGTCGCTGTGATTAACTCAAGACAATATTTATGTTCTTTCTCCAGAATTAGCTTACCTACTGACAGGTCATATGAGTTATATAATTGTTATTTTATTTGACTGTTTATGTAAATTTATTTTCATTTAATTTTCATTTAATATTGACATAATCGACTCATTACAATGTTTTTGTTTAATTAGTTGTATTGCAATATGTGGTTAGCTAGCGACCTCGACAGAAGATCATTATATTATTCTTGCCTAACTGTTGATTTATTTTTCTTCGATGGTCCTAGTTTATCATAATTATGTGACTTCGAGTTACAGTTTTATTAGCTATATGTAAGCGGGCACGCCCTTTATACCTGGAGGCTTTATAATTCGGGTATTAAGTTCTGTTTACGTTTTTAGTTTTTTTAGTATTCATTTTCGCTTGAGTTTAGCTTTCGATATTTTTTTTTTTTTTTTTGTACATTGGCGTGTGCTAGCTGTCATTATGGCAAATATTTTATTTTATTTAATAATTTGTGTTGAGTAATGTAAATGATTTGCATACAATTGTATAGAATCAAGTTTTTTTTCTAACTGAACAGACAGCTGTGCTGCTGGGGAGTTTGTTGCGCCACTTCTTCTCTCCAGCAAAAGCACTAGGAAGTGGTGAAGGGCGGGCGTTTTTGGGGGACTGTCTTATGTAATTTTTGAATAGCCTAGTTTGAATAAATGACTTTTGAATTTGAATTTGAATTTGACAGTCGGCACAATGATAGCCGAGCTCACATTCCACATGTCGACAACCTCGTGTGCTAAGTCGAGATATTTTATTTGTTTCTCTTTCTCAGCTTTCACGAGGTTCCCGTCATGCGGAATGGTAACATCGACTATCATTGCGCGGCGCGCTAATCGGTCTATCACCACTATTATACCATTATATTATATTGTTATTACTGTGTTTACATATCTCGGGACCATGGGGTCCCGGTCCTTTGGAAGGCGTACGAGGAGCCGAAGCCAACTTGCAGAGGCCCCTTAGACAATTTTTAATGGAATGAGGCACCAACCGACGATTATCACTGTATGCACTATGCAAGTGCACCCAAGGATAATCCCCGGTTGGTGCAGGACTATTGCATAAAATGAAAACAAAAAATATGGGGCTATGGGTTTGAGTGGCTATAGTGGATTGGTTACTTGGAACTATGGAATGTCTATGTCCCCTGCCTGATCAATGTTATGGTATGCACGGATAAAATGGCAGGGGGTGACTTGCACACTCAATAATGGGCCCCCGAAAACGGTCGCTAGCACAAAGTGTCGTAGCGACAAGGGGGCAACATCTCCTGAGGTGCTTATGAGGAGTGGAGCGGTATTCCACGGCTATCAGGACAATCCCGGAAGTACGGTCAAGATCCCTACCAGCATCTTACTGGAATAGTTCCTTCCTCCGAGCACGTTTGCTCTTGCCAACCAAGCCATCCAATCCAAACTTGAACCTCCACTCAAGCCAGCCAATTAAGGCAAGAATGAGGTGGGAGCTCTGTTCCTCGTCAGTATTCACTCCAGCCGGCCAATAAAGGCAAGCCAGAGATGAGGAACAAGATTTCTCCCGGGAGATAGGGTCCGTGGGGTCGCTACTGCCCAACAGCTCGCCACATGCTGCCCTGCGGTTTTCTGTATCTCTCTTGGTCTGGCTCCTCATCCTAGACCTGTTCCGGCAAAGTAAACTGTACCGGCACAGACCTAGAGTTTGGAGCGCGCAAGCCCCACCACGACGTCAACGTAGAGATACGGCGGTGGGGATATTATATTATTATTATTTATTTATATATGTCTACATATCTCTGGACCCTGGGGTCCCGGACCTTTGGAAGGCGGACGAGGGGCCAAAGCCAACTCGCAGAGGCCCGTTAAACGTGCTTAATGAAATGAGGCACCAACCGGCGATTATCCCTGTATGCACTATGCAGTGCACCCAAGGACAACCCCCGGTTGGTGTAGGACTATTATTATTTTTTGTTTGTCTTTGACATTTTTCGGGACCCTAGGGTCCCGGACCTTTGAAAGGCGTACGAGGGACCGAAGCCAACTCACAGAGGCCCGTTAGACGTGCTAATGAAATGAGCCACCAACCGACGGTTATCCCTGATCGCACTATACTAGCGCACCCAAGGACAACCCCCCGTTGGTGTAGGACTATTGCAGGATAGGGAAACAAAGATATTGGTTTATGGGTTTGGGTGGCTAAGTGAACTGGTTATTTAGAACTATAGAAAGACTATGGCCCCTGCCTGACCAATATTTTATATATAAAACACAAGTGAAATGGCAGGGGGTGACTTGCACACTCAATAATGGGCCCCCGAAAACGGTCGCTAGCACAATGTGTCGTAGCGACAAGGGAGCAACATGTCCTGATGTGCTTATGACGAGTGGAGCGGTATTTCACGGCTATCAAGACAATCCCGGAAGTACGGTCAAGATCCCTACCAGCATCTTACTGGAATACTTCCTTCCTCCGAGCACGTTTGCTCTTTCGAATCTCCACTCAAGCCGGCCAATTAAGGCAAGAAAGAGGTGGGAGCTCTGTTCCTCGTCAGTGTTCACTCCAGCCGGCCAATAAAGGTAAGCCAGAGATGAGGAACAAGATTTCTCCTTGGAGATAGGGTCCGTGGGATCGCTACTGCCCAACAGCTCGCCACATGCTGCCCTACGGTTTTCTGCATCTCTCTTGGTCTGGCTCCTCATCCTAGACCCGTTCCGGCAAAGTAAACTCTACCGGCACAGACCTAGAGTTCGGCGCGCAAGCCCCACCACGACGTCAACGTAGAGATACGGCGGTGGGGTTATTATTATTGTTATTAATTTTCGTCTCTTGACATTTCTCGGGACACTGGGGTCTCGGACCTTTGGAAGGCGTATGAGGGACCGAAGATAACTCGCAGAGGCCCGTTAGACGTTTGTTATGAAATGAGGCACCAACCGACGATTATTTTATTTATTTATATATACTTTATTGTACACCAGATAACACATTACAAAAAGAAAAAGTAATACACTACAAAATATACAATGGGCGGCCTTATCGCTTACTGCGATCTCTTCGGCAACCTTGGAATGGACAGTGAGTTGCTGGTCATAAAATGGGGCTGTCTTAGGTGCAAATAAAAACCATATAAGTACAATATAATATAATAGATACACATATAAATGCTATACCTATAATATGTAGATACATAGATACATACATACTAACTATTATTATAAGCAACGAAAATAAATGACGATTATTATTACAGCTAACGACGAGAACAAAATCATAACGACAAGTAATGTTCTTTCACGAGTCTTTTAAACACAGGCAACGATTGCGCGCGGTTTATTGGAATTGGTAATGCATTCCATAAACGAGCAGCCTGGACAGTAAATGATTTGTCAAGGAAAGTTGTGGAATGCATTGGCATTTTAAGCTTCAAGTTATCTGATGACCTTAATAATTTCGTGTGGGAGTCACAAAGAAACTGGAAACGTTTCTTGAGATAAAGAGGGGTGGAAGGGGAAAAGAGCACATTATATAAAAGGGAAAGAATATGAGCATTCCCGCGAAGGCGAATTGGTAACCACTTGAGCTTTACACGAAATTCGGAAACATGGTCATATTTGCGTAATCCGTATATAAACCTTATACAAAAATTTTGAAGTCGCTCAAGTTTATCAAGTTGGTCTTGAGTAAGGTCAAGATAGCTGGCATCAGCATAATCAAGGATGGGCAGAAGAAGAGATTGTGCAAGCGCAATCTTAGTGGCAGTCGGTAGAAAATTACGTAGTCTTTTCACAGATGCAGCGGAAGCACACAGCTTGCGGCTTACTTCCTGTAGCTGGGCAGTCCAAGAGAAGTTCTTATCAATGAAAATCCCCAAGTTTTTAACTTTCTCGCTGAAGGGGATAACTCAGTTGACAAAAGAAACTTGGGGAAGAGTCGTCCAAGAAATCCTTGAGACTATCCTAGAACTGCCCACCACAACAACCTGCGTCTTTACGGGGTTGACCATAAGTCCATATCTCTTGCTCAAGCCGCATATACGAGCTAAATAACGATTAATCGTTATCCCTCTGAAAAATTGTCGTAGCGACAAGGGGGCAACATGTCCTGATGTGCTTATGACGAGTGGAGCGGTATTCCACGGCTATCAGGACAATCCCGGAAGTACGGTCAAGATCCCTACCAGCATCTTACTGGAATACTTCCTTCCTCCGAGCACGTTTGCTCTTTCGAATCTCCACTCAAGCCGGCCAATTAAGGCAAGATAAGTGGATCGGAAGTCGAAAAAACGGTTGATCAATGGTCAAGTTTATGGTACAAATAATGACAGCCGCATCTACATAAGTGAGAATCTCACGATATATAAAAGAAACCTTCTATGTGTTACTAAAAACCAGTTAAAGAAAACCTACAAGTACATCTGGATACAGGATGGAAAAATACTCATAAGAAAGAGTGATGAGCAAACGAAAATAATGTCAATTAGGAGTGAACGTGATATTGAACGATTCATAAAAAGCGATGTCACTACGGCGGCTCGCTAGTTGTAGTTATACATAGATACTGCACACATAGTGCGAAGTGAACGCTGCGAGCATCATTAAGACACAAACAAATAAAAGTGGATCGTTTCGATGCAATTGTCACATTGGAATGTCAATTTACTAGGTTTAAAAATGCAATCACTTGGGTTCAGAGTATATCTAGCAACAGCAAATACCTACCAGTGCATCTGAATGTTCAGTCAATAAGAAAAAACTTTAATGAAGTGCTATTTTTTCTTAAAAATTGCTCTAAGAATATAGAAATATTTGTATTGACAGAGGTTAACATTAAGAAAGATGAGTTATCGTTATACTACATAGAGGGGTACAATATATTTGCAAACACAAAAGAGAAAACAAGAGGAGGAGGTGACATTATTTATGCTAAGGAGTATCTTGTTTTCAGCGCAAGTAAAACCTTGTCGACTTCTGTGGAATGCATTCATGGTAAACTCACATTTAAAACTCCACTATAAATATTCTTGCAGTCTACAGACCACCTAAAACGAATAAGTTGTTATTTGTTGATGAAATCGAGCAGTTTATCAGGAAGATTCCGCCAAAGGAGGTCATCATCATGTTAGGTGACGTCAACATAAATCTGCTAGTGAGTGAAAGTCATCAAATATCAAAATACAAGGACTGTCTGTGTGGCAGGGGCGGATCCAGGGGGGGGGTCATGGGGTCATGAATTCAAATTCAAATTCAAAAGTCATTTATTCAAATTAGGCTGAGAATCAGCACTTTTCGAACGTCAAAATTACATAAGACAGTCCCCCAAAAACGCCCGCCCTTCACCACTTCCTAGTGCTTTTGCTGGAGAGAAGAAGTGGCGCAACAAACTCCCCAGCAGCACAGCTGTCTGTTCAGTTAGAAAAAAACTTGATTCTATACAATAGTATGCAAATAATTTACATTACTCAACACAAAACATTCAAAAAAAATATATGCCATAATGACAGCTAGCACGCGCCAATGTACCAACAAAAAAAAAAAAAAAACGAAATCTAAACTCAAGCAAAAATAAAAACTAAAATGGTAAACAGAACTTAATACCCGAATTATAAAGCCTCCAGGCATAAAGGGCGTGCCCGCTTACATATAGCTAATAAAGCTGTAACTCGAAGTCACATAATTAGATATGATAAACTAGGACCATTGAAGTAAAAATAAATCAACAAAAATAGATCAACAGTTAGGCAAGAATAATATATAATCTACTGTCGAGGTCGCTAGCTAATCACATATTGCAATACAACTCATACGAAAACATTGTAATGAGTAGATCATGTCAACAATAAATAAAAATAAAATAAATTGTATAATAAAGTCAAATAAATTAAACATTCTATAAACTCATATAACCTGTCAGTAGGTAAGCTAATTCTGGAGAAAGAACATAAACATTGTCTTGAGTTAATCACAGCGACCAACTATTTTTATCGCTTAAGTAGTCATTGATAGAATAGTATGCCTTTGAACAAAGGTTGGATTTTACTTTAGCTTTAAACGCATTAAAAGGCAAATCTAGCAGAGAAGTGGGTAGCTTGTTATAAAAGGTTATACCAAGCCCAACAAATGAGTTATGAACCTTATGAAGCCGGTGAAAAGGAGCTCGTAATTTGTCTTTATTTCTGGTGTTAATATTGTGGATATCACTGTTTTTAGTGTATACGTGTATATTTTGCCTAATATATAAGATATTGGCGAAGATGAATTGTGATGCCACTGTAAGAATACCAATATCTTTAAAAAAATCTCTCAGAGAGACTCTGGTACCTAGTTGGTAAATTGCTCGGACAGCTCGTTTTTGAAGAACAAATATATTTTGAATGTCAGTGGCTTTGCCCCACAGCAGAATACCATAGGACATAACGCTATGGAAATAACTAAAATAGACTAATCGAGCTGTATCAACGTCAGTGTATTGTCTTACTTTCCTGACAGCGTAGGCGGCCGAGCTGAGCCTTCCCGCTAGACTTGAAATATGTGGGCCCCACTGAAGTTTGGCATCTACTGTTATGCCCAGAAAAACTGCCGAGCCCACAGTTTCAAGCACTTCTTTATCTAAGACGATGTTGGGTCCTAGATTTCTAACATTCGGTAAAGCGAACTTTATACATTTCGTTTTCTTGGAGTTGAGAACTAAGTTATTTGTTGTAAACCAATCCGTAACCATTGAGAGTGCACTGTTTACATCGTCAAAATCTTGTCTGTTCCTGTCTACTTTAAAAATAAGAGAGGTATCATCTGCAAACAGTACAACTTCACAGATACCCTTTAAAAAGAATGGTAAGTCATTGATATACACTAAGAACAAGAATGGACCCAGTATTGAGCCTTGAGGTACACCTAACTGAACTGGTAACCCGGAAGATTTCACACCATTAATATCTACACATTGGGACCTATTACTTAAATAAGAATTTATAACATCGAGAGCTTCGTTTTGCACACCGTAATGACGCAGTTTACGCAATAGCGTGTCATGGTGCACGCAATCAAAGGCTTTGGAGAGATCACAGAAAACCCCAATAGCATTTTGCGAGTTCTCCCATGCGCTAAATATGTGTTTCAGCAGAGCAACACCCGCATCTGTAGTCGAACGACCTTTTGTAAAGCCATATTGTTCATTATGAAGGAGGCTATTTAAATTAAAATGTCTTAGTAACTGCTTGAGTATTAACTTTTCAAATATTTTACTAAATGCAGGTAAGATAGAAATAGGCCTGAAATTGCCAACGTCATTTTTATTACCTGATTTAAATAATGGAATGACTTTACTACTCTTCATGAGGTCAGGAAAAGTTCCTGAGTCAACACATTTATTAAAAGTAACAGCTAGATAGGGGGCTACGATGTCTATTATATTACTTAAAAGTTTAATGGAGATGCCCCAGTAATCACCAGTGTTTTTGGATTTGAGTGTGTTAAAAACGTTAACTACATCACGAGGTGTTACATGTTCGAAGCTAAATAAACGACTACTTTTAGACACACTACTAAGCAAAAGGTTTTCAGCTTTAGACGGGGACGAAGTTAAGGAGCGAGTCGTAGTTAAAGGTATGTTGGCAAAAAACTCATTAAACGCCTCAGCTACGTCAGCTGCTTTAGTAACTAATTTACTGTCGACTATAACCTCAAGTTCTTTATCTTGTTTAACCGACTTACCCGTTTCATTGTTAATAATTTTCCAAGTGGTTTTTACTTTATTATTGGAATTTCATGACCCCCCCCCCCCTGTTACAGCGTAGGGATATGTTATTTAGGGATTGGAAAGAGACACCTAACAATAGCACAAAAAGACTAGAATACACACGATTAAGAAATAAAGAAAACAAATTGATATTTAGAGCAAGAAATAAGTTTTGGCAAGAAGAGATCAAAAAAAATTTAAGGAGACCAAAAAAAATTTGGGACAAAATAAATAGCTTGGACAGGTAGAAAAAAAGCAAATATAGATGATATTGTTAAAAGATACTTTGGAGGTAAAGACACAATGTATAATATATGTAGTAACTTTGCAGATACATTTACTGAAGAAATTATTAGTATTAAACATAACTGTATTATAAAATTATTAGACAGAAGTAAGTATGTTAGGGCAAGTAAATATATAAATAAATAAAATCTTTTATTTCTCCATAAGTGCATTGACAATATTCTGCTCGAAAACTGGCTTGATTTAGTACCTGTATCTAAGAAGCCAGTGACCCTTCAAAATGATGTGGATTTAAAAGATAGGACACACATTATACACAAAAAATCCATTTGGGCAAGTCCAAGAGAAACAAAGAACATAAAAAAATTAACAGAATACAAAAAAATCAAAACAAAATAATACAAAAGAAAAACATTAAATGAAATTATGAAAGTATTGTGTATGTCTCAAGTGTGTCTGGAGTTATGAGTGAGTGGATGTTTGAAGGTGTGTGAATGTAAGTGAAAGAGTGAGTGTGACTGTGAGTGAAGTGTGAGTGAGCGAGCAAAAGCGCGAGTACCTATATCAATCATAATTTTTCTTTTACAAAAAACCTTAACTATTTATAAATATTTCCATAAATTCCCAACAGAAGATCCTCCGTATTGCGATAAGTTAGTTTTAGAAGAAATTCCTGTAACTTACATTTGAACTGATATTTAGTATCTGGAAAAAAATTCAGTACTTTATTAAGCTGGTTATACAGTTTCGTGCTGGTGACATAATAGGTAGTGTCTCATGGCAAACGAGGTTCTGTGCGGCACTTGAGGAAAAACCGTGTGTTTAATTCTGCCTGTTGGCTCAGAGGACAGACGAGTAGGGTGTTTACGGAGCATTGACTGAAGGACATACAGCTGCCTGACAGTCAACACTTTAGATTCCGCATACACCTGTACTGTGGAATATCTTAGCGGCCGAGAAAGCAGTACCTTCAGAACAGCATGACATGAAACAGTAAACATGTCAAAATTTTGTTTCGTGTTTTAAAATTAGTTTTAATTATTTTTAAGTGCATTTATAATGAAATAATATAACTAAATGTAAATAACTGCCTAAATATTCAGGATTATTGTTTTCCTGCAAATATTCCTGATAAAACACAGTGTTTGGTTGCCCACCGTTACCGGTAACCTATCACGAACAGCTGATGTTCGACCTGTGGATCTAAACGGGGAGTATTGTTACTTTTATTCTTTAATTACCCCACAGCCGTCTCTTAGATTCTGTAACACTCCTTCATTGATCCCTAGAATCAGTTTTGTTGGTTGATTTGGCACACAGCAGTGGGTCTAAGTCACTTTGTTTACCTATAAGTTAACAATACTTATGTAGTGAATTTTCAAAATACTTTTAATGTATAGCATAATACTAGAATACACAACAACAAGAACGTTGTATACTGCGTTGTTAAGTTTATGTAAAACTATTTTTTTTTATTTTAATCTAAGGATCCTACCCACATAAAGTAAAATCATATGAAAATAGAATCAATGTAACTTAATTAGTATCTGATCGAATCAAGTTGCATTTCAATTAGATTTAGCAGCCTACCTCATTTCTCTATAAAGCAACACTAACTTCTCCCATTTTTCCTTTTATTTCTAGCTATCCTCCTATTTTTAGTTTTTTTGTTTGCCTGTCTTAATAGTTCTCACCGTTCCTTTAATTCTACTTTCAGTACTAATTCCTGAAACCATGCCTGTGATGACCCGTAAGGCTGCAGCTCAGGAGTTGGAGCTTAAATTGAGAACGGCCGTTCAAGATCTTGAGGCTTCAAACAGTAAATGTCAACAGCTGTTACAGGAGATAGATGAAAGTGAGAAGGAAGTCGAGAAGGTCGTTTTCAAAAACACAGGCTTAAAACGGGAGCTAGTGGACCTTCATCAGCAATACCTGGATGTTGTTGATGAACGGGACAAACTGCGGGTGGTCACAAATGGTTTCAACAACTGCAGTATCATTTATGAGGAGGCTTTATGTAAGGTTAGGGACCTAGAAGAAGAATTAATGCATGCAAATGTACGAATTACTCATTTACAAAAACAAAAAGAATGTACTCAGGTTAAGGAAAATAATAGCTTGTATATTGAATTATTAAACACTACTTGCAATCCGCATTCCTTAATAACAATAGATCTTACTGAAGATACCATATTGAAACATAATAATAGTAGTTATAAAGTAAGCCAAATAAAATTAAAAAATATGCAAAGCTAAATAAAATAATAAATAAATGCAATAAATATTGGAAACTACAAAAACACAGTTCCAATAATATTAAAATAAGGAAAGAACGTGGTTTTCTTTTAAATAAATTAAATAACTTTCAAATTAAATTAGAAGACAGTAAGAACATTTATGAGTTTGACACTCAACAATTACAGTCTGAAATTCAGATACTAGAAGCGTCACTACAGTCACTCTATACTAAGTATTTAAGATCTGAAAAACAAATTCAAGAGCACATCCTTGCTGCGAATGAGTTAGTGGAAATGTGCAACTCAAATCCAGACAAAGTGGACTCGCTGAATAATACTTAAGATTATTAGCATTAATTAAAATTTCTAGAGGGTTAACGGTATCTTTACAGTCTATATTTAAGGTGAAAGCGTCAGGGTAGCCCGCGAAATTCAAATTTTCTTACGTTTTTTGCAATTTGCAGGTCAGTATCAGGTTGTATGTTGATCTAAGTATGATTTGCGACCGTATCAAATGTTTATTTATAAAATTATAATCATAGAAATCATCAATACAACTCTATAAGTTCATGTAATCCCGTTGAATGACTATTTCATGAAATCATGACATTTGGGGATTAAACTAACCTAAGGAGTTGCTAAGCTGATTCTAATGATTATAATTCTGTAAAACCATATTGGTTACGCTCGCAAATCATATTTTAATCAAGATACAACCTGACACTGACCTGCAAATTGCAAAAAACCTAAAAAAAATTGAATTTCGCGTGCTACCTTGGCGCATCTCCCTTAAGTATTTCTGAATTTTGTTACAGAAATTGGAAATACTTAGAAGAGAATTTTCAATTTTATCCAAAGGAAATTATTATATGAGTACTAATTACATTCCAGTAATCATTGTGAAAATAAGCTATAGAAGTCGGGTCAAAATAAATTCCTGGACCATATTGGATAAGTTCGATCGGCTCGGAAGTAATTGGACACGCGAGACATCTGAAACAAATATAATTATCTATTCAGACTGATTTTACAGACTAGTCGGCCTGTTTTCTACTCGTATTAATAGGTTCAAATGCGTGATTTGGTAAGGCAATAAGGTAGTTCCACTACTAATAAAATAATATACACTGTGTTAGCTACGTAATTCAACTTTGTTTTGAATTATATTTCAATAGCGTGATATGTTATGCGTTTTCTGTTAACACATAGTGTGACGTTAGTTTTTGCGTGTGTCTTCATAATTTTGTAGCGTCCATTCCACAAAGCTTTAAGCATTCTATGATACTGCTTTAATTAAACCATATCTCTAGTTTTGTACAATTTTTCCTTAGCAGATACATCATAATATCTTTTTGATTGTTCCTTGCTTTTGTTAATATTTTGTAAAGCTCTTTCTAGCGAGTATTTCATTCTATAATACAGTAAAGCGCGTACCTAGCTACTCGTGATATCATATGATCAATCAATCAAATGCTTTATAATTTTAACACCAACGAAATCTTACACGATCAGCAATATGGGTTCACCAAAGGACGTTGTATGACTGACGCCGGTGTCACCTTATTAAAACACATATTTACAGCGTGTGAGGAGGCCCAAGATGCCATAGGAATCTTTTGTGACCTCTCCAAAGCATTTGACTGCGTAAATCATGAAACCTTACTCTTGAAACTTGAGCATTACGGACTAGGTAAACTTGCGCTCAGTTTGGTAAAATCTTATTTAAATGATAGATAACAGCAAGTTCAATATAATGGAGTCAATTCACTTGGTCTAAAAGTAAAAATGGGTGTTCCGCAAGGCTCGATATTGGGTCCTTTCCTCTTTTTAGTATATATTAATGATCTACCGATGATGATGATGATGATGGTATTATGATCGATTAGTATATATTAATGAAAATAAAAAATCTAGCTCCAAAAAAAAAAAAAAATATCTACCCCATTTATTATTTATAAAAATATCTACCCCATTTTTTATTGATGGTCAAGGAAGCCTGTTCCAGACTCCTGTCAAAAGTCGTCAAATGTCGAGAGTCTGAACCAGGTCATCGCGACTGACTTTTATTTTGACTGATAATTGTATTAATAATCTGTTTGGTTTATGGTTTTAAATAGATAGAATGGTCCTGAATGAATGTCCAAGAATGATAAACAAACTCTATATCAAAGATCTGACCATAGTTCGAGCCGAAATGTTCATTTATTTGCAGTCAGTGCCGACTCCGCTGCCCAAGATGGCGGGTACGATGTTTTTATTTAGATTTTGTTGATTTTGTAAATGTTTTTGTTAGGCAACAAGCCTTTGTGTTCTGTTTTTCCACTCTTAAAATCATCCAACATTAGAATGCACGTATAGATTTGAATAAAGTGTGACGAGAAATGTCGTGTGATCCAAAGTTTGTTTTGCGGATTGTTTTGGTTTTGTTAGAAGTGCCGTAAAGTGGAAAGTGATAAAAAAATAAACAATTTTAACAGTTAAAACTCTGTCTGCGATAACTTGTGGTCTAAACAATAGACCACCTACATTAATGCTCCTTTGTTTGAGTCTCCGCGGATAACAAAAGGTATTTATAAACGCTTCTTTGTTTACAATGTCGAGTTCGCCAGCTACCCGTCATAACTTTGACCTATTGGTTTACAAAAAATGTATGAGGAGTTATGTTTTTTTTTATTGATTATTGTTAAATAATGTATCTTTATGTAAAAAAAATCATCACATTTATTTTTTTTTCTAAGCGACGGCCCATTGAAATATCCCCCTCCCCTGACTTTACATTAAAATTAACAATATATTACGAAACACAACTGTACTCATCCATTTTCAATGTGTTAGCTTATTGCATAACGATTCCAACGACATAAGTTTTATAAATAGCCCATACAAAACTTTAGACATATCGCCGTGTGCCGCGAATGTGGTGGCGCGACTGCTAAAAACCGCGTAAAAAACGCGCGACAGAACCGCACGCGTCGCCAAAAAACGTATGGCGGCTATTGAAAGGATACCTACTTAGTTACTTACTTTTTTCATCAAACCCGTACGTTTGGGGTATCTATGGATAGGTCTTCAAAAATGATATTGAGGTTTTTTATATCATTTTTTTCTAAACTGAATAGTTTGCGCGAGAGACACTTCCAAAGTGGTAAAATGTGTGTCAAACCGCAATTTACCTTTAACGAACTACAAGAACTTTTATATTATGTTACTTGCTGCTACGGAACCCTACATGGGTGAGTCCGACTCGCACTTGACCGCTTTTTTTGTAATAATTTGATGCCTTAATTTTAGTAATAAATTGTAAATTGTTTTATAAGAAGTTTCGACATAATGATGAACTTTAGTGAATAAGAAATATAAAATTTTATTGTTTGCATCGACCGACTGTACGGTTTCAAGTTCGCGCTCAGCTGATTGCAACTCAGCGGAATTTGGTATCATTGACAACAGCTGTTCGCAGTGCGGCATGGTGTTGTCGAAGTCAAGTGAAACGGGACACGCAATTATTTTTTGTTTCGATAAATGTAAACTTTGACTATGTTCTTCAATTTTCGTATCATTAGGGATGGTTTTAGTGACTTGTTTGTTGACATATTCTTCATAAGTAGTTTTATTGTTAGAGTGAACAATTTGGATAACGAGATCAGGCATCTGCATTTGAATTTACTCGACCAGGCTTGTAAACGATCTCGTAGTCGTATTCTTCTAATTTTAGTCGCCATCTTAGTAACCGTCCACCTGGATCTTTCGCATTATAAATAACCATGTCAAAGGTCGATGATCTGTTACGGTTTTAAACTTATAACCGTAGATGTAGGACCGAAATGTATTAAACAGCGAAAATAATAGCAAGCAGCTCTTTCTCAGTTGTTGAATAGTTCGAGTGTAGTAGTAAAGTCCGAGATGCATATAAAGGCTTTTGCAGACCAGCGCGACTTACGCGCGACGCGACACGAACAATACAATTTCTAAGAAAACTTCACGTTATAACAATAACCGGTGTCGCGTCGCGCGATAAGTCGCGCTGGTCTGCACAAAGCTTGAAATGGGTTTGTCTTTGCCAATCTCGCCTTGATATAAAACTGCTCCAACGGCATATTTAGAGGAATCCGTCGTAACTATAAAGGGCTGTGAAAAATCTGGATACTGCAACAAGGGAGCGGAGATGAGCTTTTGTTTAAGCGTGTTGAAAGCTTATTGTCCTTGTTCATGAGACCAGTGGAAGTTATCATCTTTTTTTAATAAAGATGTCAGAGGCTTTGTATGTGGGAGAAATTCTCAATGAAACGACGATTATAACCCGTTAATCCGACCCGAAAATCCCCAAAGATGTAAAATCTTTTCTTGGTAGATTTTACATCTTGGGGGATTTTCGGTGTGAGAAATTGAGAGATGGCCTTCACTTTATCTGGATTAGGCGAAACACCGTTGTCTGTGATAACATATCCTAGGTAAGCAACTTCTTGTCGCAGAAATTCGCATTTATTGGGTTGTAGTTTTAAGTTTGCGTCTCTGAGTTTGGAAAATACAACTTCAAGCTTCTGGATATGAGATTTAAGGTCATGGGAGTAGACAATACAATTATCTATAATATATTATATAACAGTGAACACCTTGTAATCCTGAAAGGACTAGATTCATCATTCTTTGAAATGTAGAGGGGGCATTTTTCAGTCCGAAAGGCATTCTAGTAAATTCAAATTGACCTGAAATGCTATTAGTTGTTACACTGAATTCTGTTTTTTCGGTGTCCTTAGAGTCCAACAATAATTGATGAAAACCTGATGCTAGATCGAGCGTGCTGAAATATTTTGAGTGACCTAACTGGTCTAAGATGTCAGTAATAAGAGGGAGAGGGTAAATCTCAAAAAATTGTCATTGACTATCGACATCATTCAGACGTCGATAGTCAATGACAATTCGCCATTTTTGTTTACCGGAAGCATCTAGTTTTTTCGGGACCACCAACACAGGTGCATTCCAAGGGGAAGTTGAAGAGCGAATAATATTCTGATCAAGCATTTTCTTGATTTGCTTCTCATGTACTTCAGGGAAATAATAAGACTTTGCGTGAATAGGGGCTGCATCCTTAGTATTAATAGTTAATTAATCACATTCGTAATCATTAATCACATTCTTAATCACATTCGTATAAGTTAAAAATTCACCATCGAGATGAAAATATGTCAGTATATTTAGAAAGACAGTTCATCAAATCTTTCTTTTCTTGGAAGGTGGATGTTCAAATTTGAACTTGGAAATTATCAATTTCGACTTCAGTTTCGGTGGTGTTGAACAGAAACGTTAACTCTGTTGTTCGACTTTAATTAAGTTAACTATGCAGTTTGCTAAAAATACACCTTCACTTATTTTATGATCTAATATCAAAGCTTCTTTTAGATCAGCAATCTCTGATAAATTGTAAACCGGACACTCGATGACCATGTCTGTGTTCACTGCTCCACGGCCACCGACAAACTCAACATAACTCCGGTCGAGCGTTACGTTGTAGACTCTGTCGAGCACGGCTGGACGGCGCTCTGGAGCCCCGATTAGACAAATCAATATCGTATTTCCGACAAGCCCCCCCTGCTTGCACACGTCCTCGTGGGTTAACCTGCAATCAAAAATCAACAACAGTGCATATTCCACCACGCCAATTCGGACGACATGACGACATCATGAGGACAATAAAATTAAATGCATGAAACCGAACAATACTTGATACGAAGGATAGTCAGTGTATCTAATACCGGACGACCCTGTACGGCACCGCACGACACGGTACGACACTGCCGCTCGCCGCACAGCGCCGAGACGTTCATTCAATACACTATGTACGCGAAGCGCCATTGATTATTTATAGTAATCGACGGACATCAGACGGTGGTCGCATGACGCTATTTCAGCGCAAACAGCCCGGAGGCCCGGCTTCCGAACTGTTCTCATAAATAAATCATATTTTCGCTTCATTTGACAGCCGACAACGTTAAACCCGTTCCGAGTGGGAGCTCCGAGGTTTCGCAATCTGGACGAGTAAGATGGAGTGACAGTGGCGTGGCGTGTGGAGGGAATTCTCGTACGAGTGGCGGCGCGCGGCGTGTGGTCGGTTGTTTACGTAAGGCGGGCGCGCGGGGCGGGCGAGCGCCCGCTGTCCGAATGAGGAACATTTACGCCATGTGGATGTGGGGCGACAATATGACTATAAATGACGACACTGTCAATGCTAGTGCGTAGGAGTATTATGAAACTATAAAAAATACTTGAACCCAAACATCGTAAGTATTATTAAAAAAACCCGGCCAAGAGCGAGTCGGCCTCGCACACGAAGGGTTCCGTACCGTATTAAGATCGAGCAATAAACGCCGAAAAAAATACGTGTCTTGTATGGGGACCCCCTTTATTTCATTTAATATTGTTGTTATATCGGTAATAAGATACGAAGTGTATAGAGTGCCGCGAGTATTCTTGTGGCACTCTAGTGTCGCTGCCTCGGCCCGGCTAGGGTGCCGTGAGCTTTGCATTGTCACTGTCACTTGTTATTTAGGTTAGGTTAGGTTAGAACTGTGACCACACAACGCACGAGCCGAGCGAGCGTAGCGAGCGGTGCCGCGGTAGCGGCCGGCGAAGTGCCAGGGTCCGTTTAGGCACAAGAGAATGTAATGTTTTGGGAATGTGGTGTTTTACAGCGATCTAACCCCGACAATCAAACAAAATACCAAGTGACGTGACTTAGTGACAGTGACAATGACAATCCAATGCTTGCGGCACTCTGGCCGGACCGAGGCGGTGTTACTAGGGTGCCTATAGTGGCACTTTATCCGATAGGGATAGAGTACCACTGGTGGCACTCTATACACTGCCAATAAGATATACACAATCCGTGAAAATTTCAACTGTCTACCGATTACGGCTCAAGAGATACAGCCCGCTGACAGACAAATGGACGGAGGGACATATAAAAACATTCTATTTTTTTTTTAAATTTTGAATTTAAGTATTTATTTTCTTTCAAATTCAACATCGGTCCAAATAGTCACGTCATTAAAAAAAATTGATTCCTCATGCCTAGCGGTATCCGAAACTACCCCATGATGGGTCTATTTGGACTTCTTCAACTTGCTTCGGATTCCGGGTACTTTCACGAGATTGATTTCGACTGGGGACACTTCTAGCCATGAGGATATTATGGGTGTTAATTACAGTTCGCGTCAATTAACGCTCTGAAGTAGGCTACAAATGAATGCGCAGTAGTCAATCTGCTTTATAAAACAGTAGCGCGCATGCGCAACCTAACTTCAGAGCGGCAAAGTTATTTGACGCGAACAGTAAATTGAAGTTGTAAAACTTAAAACTTAAATCCCTGCTATCGATACTCTTTTCAGTAAATTGCAGGAATGTTAGGGAATTTATTATTTTACGTATGAAAGTAACATTCAACACAATTATAACTCAAAAATATCTGAAGAATACACACTACAAAAAATTTGATATGAATTTTTGAAGCTCCACCGCTCCATCTTGTTATTAGTTTTAACCAATCAGCCGACTAGCTACAGTCACTAATTGAATAATAATAATATTTTATTCCCCAGATTGTACAATCCAATTTTTGTTGGCTAACAACTTAAAGAATAATGTCAGTAAGTACATAATATTATGTATTTGATAGAATTTTTGTTTGTAAAGTGTAGACTGGGAACGTCCTCAGTGCTTGTTTACGGACACGCGGGGCGTTGGGCGTGGCGGGGCGGCCCGAACAAAATTCAAACATATGGCGTTGTATGAGAGCGTTTACGGAGAAGCGTTTTTATAGGCGTTTGCTTGAAATGCAGGCGGTGCCCGCGGCGTTGCACGCGGCGTTGAACGCAGCGTTGCCCGCCGCGTGCCCCGCTGCGGGCCACGCCGCGTGCCACGCGTAGGTATAATCCAATAATATCCACATATAACATCAAATACGTAAATCTATGTTCTGTTGGAGCTTTACAAAAAATAAGTGAACGAACGAACGAAAAATATGGCCATTTATGTGAAATATTTTGATACTCGCAAATGAATCAAAACCTACGGTACTTCCCGTTGACCTAGTAGTCCGGAGAATTTCGCCGAATTTTAGGCCAACTTTGCATGAATTAAAAACAGCGATTTTTTTCATTTAACGTGTAGAGTATGGACTAGGAAGTATGTTAAAATGTATCCCGTGAAAAGTTAACCCCCGCGTGTACGTTTTTTTTAAGAATAGTATATTATGCAACTAATGAATAAAGGACGGATTTAAAGCGAGGGCCATAGATGAATCACGATCAAGTGAAGGATTCTAACGACTCACGAGCGCAGCGAGTGATTCAAGTGTTAGAATCCTGAGCGACGCGAGTGATTCATGGCCCTCGATATAAATCCGTTTTATTCAAGAGTTGCATACTATACTTTATACCATAACTACGAGAAAAAGAAAGATTTAAGCGAAAATAGACATTTAATAAAAGGTTAACATGTTCAGTGTCGGGAGCCCTCCTGGAGGGTTCACCTACTTGGATATGGGATGTCGGGAGCCCTCGCGGAGGGCTCATTTTAAATATAGAACCCTCCAGGAGGGCTCCCGACCCTGAATGTCTACATTTAAAATGAGCCCTCCTGGAGGGTTCACATACTTGGATATGGGATGTCGGGAACCCTCGCGGAGGGCTCATTTTAAATGTAGCCATTCAGTGTCGGGAGCCCTCCTGGAGGGTTCACCTACTTGGATATGGGATGTCGGGAGCCCTCGCGGAGGGCTCATTTTAAATGTAGACATTCAGTGTCGGAAGCCCTCCTGGAGGGTTCACCTACTTTAATATGGGATGCCGGGAGCCCTCGCGGAGGACTCATTTTAAATGTAGACGTTCAGTGTCGGGAGCCCTCCTGGAGGGTTCACCTACTTGGATATGGGATGTCGGGACCGTCCGCGATGGTTAACTTTAACGCAAACGTTATGCCGGAAACCCTCCCGGAGGTTTCACTTCCAACTACGAATATTAAAAGTCATAGACTTTTATGGCGGAATGATGAGTTATGAGTTCTATGAAAATGGGTGGAGTCGAAAGTGTTAAGGAGGTTGTATAGCATTGAGATAGAGGTCGAATACATATGTTATATATATGTGTATTTATTGAAACTTATATGTGGATGTCATATCTGGAAATAAAAGATTTCATTTCATTTCATTTCATTTCATTTCATTGGTGTGTTCTAAATTCAAACACTAAAATAGTGATTAAAAGAGCTTTTTATTCACTGTTTTCAGTGAATAAAATAAGCTTTTTAGAGGGGGAATGGTATAAAACATGTTAATTCAATATTACTTGGTAGAAAAAAAAATTAAGAGATATGTTTGTATGGAATAATTGTCGAAGAGATGAGGTATTACAAGTAGGTTAGAAAATTAAACAAAATCGTCCACAGAAATTATGAAAATATTTTTTTATTTTTTTTTTGTTATTTTGCTTTCGCTTGCGCTAGTACAATATATTTAATTTTGATGGATATCGTATTAAAATATTTAGTTAGGTAATTTAATGCAAAAAACCGCTGTTAATATTTTTGGTTGGAGTACAATTTAAAAAAATCGTAATTTAATTTTTATTAAATTTTCCCTGGACGAAAATGTTTAATTCTGTAAAAATATATTGGTTTTACCAATTCTTTATTTATTGTAATCAAAGTTTTCCTGCTAGCTATTTTGCCTAAATTTTTATTCACAAAAACGCGTTTTTGTTTTTTTTACCTTGATGCGGGCCTGGAAAATGTTTAATTTTGTATTATTATTTGGAAAGCTAAGTTCAAAAACACAACTCAAGAAAAAAAAAATCGCTGTTAAGATTTAGTGCAGGGTTCAAACCTAATTTCCCCGGCCTATAGAATCATGAAAGGACATCATTCATTTTGGGCTAAATGTGAAAGCCAAACAAAAAAAAAGTTATATTTCGTTAGAACATGTTATTCTCTTGACTTTTCACTATGGGACCAAATCTGTAGGGCTATTCTCCGCGCTGTTATGCTATACGTCTTTGTAAAATACTGTTTTCAGTATGTTTTAGTTAAGAGAATAACTGAAATCTAATTATAATAATAGCTTTTTATGGCAGTGTTAATTACAGTCATCATCTTATATTGTGAAACTAAGGTTCTAGGGTTATTCTCCACATAACTACAGTACCTATGCGAAATAAAGTTTTTTTTTTATAGTACTAGTCTAAGCTGATTGAAATAGGTATCACTAGTATTAACTGGTTTTATGTCCATAAAACGCCACAGGCATGGTACAGAGGTGTGGTGGTACTCTTCTTTAAAAAGGGCGACAATGCCCTGCTTAAGAACTATAGGCCCATCACACTTCTGACCCATATCTACAAGCTGTCTTCAAAAGTCATCATGAACCGTCTCGCGCGCAGGTTTGACGACTTCCAGCCTCCCGAACAAGCCGGATTCCGTAAAGGCTTTAGCACCGTGGACCACATACATACGCTGCGGCAGGTTATACAGAAGACCGAAGAGTACCCAAGTGACACAAATTGCTGATTAGTTGTTCACTTTTGGTAAACAGGTGAACTGAAAGCATTTGTAAACACTTATTAAAGTTCAGTCGTGAGCCTATAGCTGCATAAATATCTAAAGCCCGTATAGTGGCAGTTTAAAAGTAGAAGAAGATCATGCTGTAACACTTTTAGCATTAGTAGAGTAGTCCGATGATGATGCTATACAGCTTACATTTTATTAGGACCATAAGAGCATTTAAATTGAGGAAAAATATGTTTATTGCTGTATTAAGAAACAAGCTTACACCACTGTATGCTTACATTTTTTAGTGGTGCTGTGAATATCTGTAACGGTTAAAGCTTTAAAGTGGTGTATGTTAAGAGTACTGCATACAGAAGCACATCGGTACATTTAGTAATGCTAATCAGCCTTTTTAAACGAATTTTATAAGCTGCATTAAAGCACATAAATGGGGCACATCAACAACATTATTGGTATGTTTAAGATCTTGTGTAGAACCTTAAAATGCTTTCTACTTTACATTCGTTCACAGAATCTCTAATTTAATGGTTTTGACTTAATATTTGTACTTGCGTTCACTCTTGTGACGCTAGGAGTTACGCATTATATGTCAAGACAAGTTCCGAAAATCAGACATGCAGAAATGTGCCAAGTGTGTCACCGAGGAATTTAGTAGAAAGTTTTAAAATGTAGTACAAATTAATAATGAGTACAAATAAAACGTAAAATATTTTGGTCCTACTTTATAAAAAAAAAAAAAACATTTAATTCAGGCAAAACCCATATTACTTACACAAAATAAAATTTAACAAAATTGCAATAAAATATACAGCAATTAAAATTGGTACAAATTATAAAAGTCATAGAATTAAAATTAATATAAAACGTCAACTGCAATTAAAATAAACGAATGAGTAATTTATTTATAATTACAACAGAATCTAAATTAAAATTATTATTATTAATCATTTATTTCTGAATAAAAAGATTCCATAAATTGTTAGTAAATAGTACTTATAACTAGGTTAGTAAATTATTAATTATTAACATTTACAATTACGCTATTTTATATTATACAGGGCACCTCCAGATCCGTGAACGGTTTTCCAGTGCCTCACAACTGGGGAACTTTATCCCATTGATTCATACGCTGTAAGAAAAATAAACGTGTAAATGTAGTAATTTTTTTATTTCACTTATAAACTCAAACATATTCTTCAGCACGTGCATCTTGTAGCAAAGTGACTGGTGTCTCAATTTCTTTACCATCCTCACAGTACTTTTATCTTGTTTGACAGATAATTCAGCCTACGTTTGTGTATTTTATATTTTTATTGTTTACAATATTTTCTATTTTGACAATATTTTGTTTTGGAGTAAATCCAAAATAATACCTTGATTTGATATAACATGATCAATTTAAGCAAAATTACAAACAGCAAAAACAAATTACAATTACAATTTCTGTAGAAACACAAAAAGATTAAAGATAAATTGTTGTGAAATAATTGTTGATGTGATGAATGAAAGAAATAATAAAAGGCAAGTAACAATAACGTTAAAATATTTATATATGCAGAAACAAATAATAAATTATAAAATGAATATAAATAGGTAGTGTAGTGATAATAAAAACAATGTTTTACTGCGTATCCCTAAAATGTAATGACGTGGACTATATATATACATATAATTAATCTCTATAGGTAGGTACAATAAGTGTTAGATTAATCCACTGGACATCTGAATACAGGCTTTAGGCAGTATATTATTCCACACAACTAGTATTTTCCTGCTTTTAGCTATGTAACGTGCCACGTGAGGGCTTTTGAACAGCCAAAAGAATCAAATAAGGATGAAAGTAGTTTCGCAACGCTCTATAAGAGCCGCGCCACACCTGCCGAACGTTCTGCGGTGGAATGTTCGGTTGAATACGCTCCTAATGTTTTTCAAGTTACCTATGACACATCAGCCGAACGTTACGTCCATAGAAATGCAAGCAAACATGACGCGACGGAACGTTCCGTCGCGGAACGTTCGGCAGGTGTGGCGTGACCCTTAGCATTTGCTACCATTTTGATATGTTTAACCTCAAATGATCTACTCTTAATTTGCAATATTTACCGTGATTTAGTCACGAAAAAAAACCTAGATACTTTGATTCAATGTCCTTAAAAGTTATGAACTGTATTCTATCTTTATTTACCCTTATCAAACAAACTAAGTTTATTTAATTTTTTCACTGCTCATTATTTTCACATAATTAAATGTTAAAAATGCGTTTGGCGCATGAAAATTTTATACTGCATATGGATATATTATTTTCAGTAAAACTGCGTCCGCAGTAGCACTTCATACATTAAAGTAAAAAAGTAAAAAGACTTCCTTACCCAAAAAAAGTTCACAGACCACAATACAGATATTATAATACACTACGAAGCGCCCACCATTATTATGAAATTTCGAATGACTATATTAAATTGCGTCTATTTGTGAACAAAATGTTTTTTAGCAGAGTTACAATAGGCCACATACCTCACTAGTATGTCATCATCAGCCTATTAATGTTCCCACTGCTGGGACACAGGCCTCCTCTCTGTGAGAGGGAGTGGGCCGTAATCCACCACGCGGGCCCAGTGCGGGTTGGTGGATGTCACATGTCTTCGAATTTTTGGTTCTAAGACATGCCGGTTTCCTCACGATGTTTTCCTTCACCGTTTTGAGAGCAGTGGTGATGAAATTATTTACACAAAGTAAAGCGCCTGCTTGGGTTCGAACCCACGACTCACAACTCGTAAGTCGGGGCCGTTACCATTGGGCCACCACTGCTCACTAGTATGTATAACAGGTAACTCGTACCCTCATATCAAGCTCTCATACTGCTCTTGAAATGCCTAGTTACTCTTTATAACTGTATTACAATTCTCTTGTAATGCTGTTAAATATACTAATGTGAACTTAAGGCTGTTTAATTTGTGCCCAAATCGGCACCATAGCAGCTGTATAGCCGGCTATAATTCTACTAAACAGCATATTTGTGCAGCTTATTGTATCCATGTGAACCACAATTCAGCTGCTAAAGAGCATGTTTGTGTTACTTGGGTATAACCTGCCTCTCTGCTTAGCGTTTGTGGATTACGAGAAAGCCTTCGATTTGATCGAGACATGGGCTGTACTGCAGTCTCTTCAACGGTGCCAGATCGACTGTCGGTACATCGAGGTGTTAAAGTGCCTATACGAAAACGCCACTATGTCAGTCCGACTCCACGACCAGACCTCGAAACCTAAGCGAGGTGTGAGACAAGGAGACTTTATCTCTCCGAAACTGTTCACCGCTGCACTGGAGAATGTCTTCATGGTTCTGGACTGGAAAGAATGGCGAGTATATCACTAACCGTCGGTTTGCCGACGATAATTAGTTATCATGGCTGAGACCATGGAGGACCTCAGTATACTGTTCGATGACCTCAGTAGAGCCTCGAAAAGAGTGGGTCTTAAAATGAACATGGACAAGACAAAGGTCATGTCAAATGCCCATGTAACACCCACTCTCATAAAGATCGGAGACGCTACGCTCGAAGTTGTAGACGAGTATGTTTACCTAGGACAAACTGTCCAGCTAGGTAGGTCCAAATTCGAATCCGACTCGGCTGGGCAGCGTTCGGGACGCTACGCAATATCTTCTCGTCCCAGATACCATAGTGTCCCAAGACGAAAGTCTTTGACCAGTGCGTGTTGCCAGTGATGACTTATGGCACTGAAACGTGGTCGCTCACACACAATGGACCTTATCAGAAGGCTAAAAGTCACCCAAAGAGCAATGGAGTTTCCCTACGTGATCGAATCAGAAATGAAGAGATCCGCAGGAGAACCAAGGTAACCGACATAGCCAGAAGAATTGCTAAACTTAAGTGGCAATGGGCAGGACACATTGCTCGCAGACCAGATGGCCGATGGGGCTGAAAGATTTTGGAGTGGCGACCGCGTACCGGAAGACGTAGCGTTGGAAGGCCTCCTACAAGATGGACCGATGACCTAGTAAAGGCCGCAGGAATCCGCTGGATGCGGGAAGCACAGAATCGATCGAAGTGGCGGGGCTTGGGGGAGGCCTATGTCCAGCAGTGGACGTCTTTCGGCTGATATGATGAAATAGACCTAAAAGCAGTTAATACTAGTGATAACTATTTCAATCAGCTAATAATAGTACTGTCGACAAAAATAACTTTATTTCGCATACTGTAGTTATGTGGAGAATTACCCTAGAACCTTAGTTTCACAATAAAAGATGATGCCTGTAATGATTACTGCCATAAAAAGCTATTATTATAATAAGATTACTGTTATTCTCCTCACTAAAACATACTGAAAACAGTATTTTACAAAGACGTATAACAGCGCAGGGAATGGCCCTACAGATTTGGTCCGATAGAATAACAATCATGTTCTAACGGAATATAACTTTTTTTTGTTGGGCGGCATTTTCACGTTTAGCCCAAAAATGTATGGACCGTGAATGTTCTCCTTTGGCAGGAAGCAAAGTCTTACAGCACTAGTAAAGGAAAAAGTCCGAACTTTTTAAATTTTTTGTGATTACAAACTTACATTCGCAGTTGGAGAATTGACCGTGACGATATCGATGTATGAGAGAACATGTTTGTTAACAACTAAATTAAGTTTGTTCTTGGGATAAATTCATCCCAACCACACGGAACCCTTCATTGTGGCCAGTTTTTTTTTAATGCCTCGTAGGTGTAGTGGTCGCAAGCACTTCTACTGAGCATAAGGTCCTGGGTTCGATACCCGGGTCGGGCAAAATATTATTGGTATTTTCCATCTGGTATTTCTCAGTAGTAGCCCGGAGTCTGGATTTGGGCCCGGTTGATGGCATTAGGCTCGCCCCCTGTTACATGGGACTTAAACACAACTGGCGAAATGTGGGTGTAGGTACTATAGGAACACCTCTGCCTAACTTTTCGGAGAATATATTTATTTATTTATTTTTAAGTATATTTATTATTATGTCGGGCGCGCTTGAATATCAGCTCCCGCCCTTCGTTCCCGATGCACGCCGGGTGCACCACCGCGTGCAACGTCGCGTGCAACGCCGCGTGCGACGGGGCGTGCAACGCCGCGGGCATCGCCACTTTACACACCACGCTGCACGCCCCGCGCTTCCATAAATAACATCGTATATTGCCATATGTTTGTGTTTGCGCGTGTGATGACGCGGGCCGCTGCACGCTGTAAACTGAAAAAACGTCCGACGCACCGCCGAACGCCACGCCGCACGCCACGCTCAACGCCCCGCGTCTCCGTAAACAAGCACTTAGAAATCCGTCCATGTAATTAAATTAAATTAAAATCTTTTATTTCAGACCCATACAAAATTTGGTTAGTATACACACGACTTAGAAACTAGTGTTAGTACTTACATCTATCAGAAAAAACAACACAAACTATTCATTAATACGCCACAGTGGCATGTAGGCGTATCCAATGTCCCAGTATGGGGCTGTCCCATCTATCAGCTATAGTTTTCAGGATGCTGTTGGGGCTGGCGCGTACCCTGCGCATTATGGAAGCGCAACGCTTGCGCATGATGGCGTGAAAGCCATCTATTCTTGCTTCAGCGAACATACCAGAAGGGTGCGCCAAAGTTCACCTAAATTTTCAACTCCGATAATTGGAAATCCGAAAATGTTCTTCCTAACATTTTTCATCCTAACAATCACAATTCCTAACTACTCTGTCTCTAATGTTCATAATTCCGAAGCATTCAACTTCATAATGTCAGTAGCAATAATCATCTATTATACTTTTATTTGTTTTCCTATATTTTCTCAACATAACCATCTTTTACACTATTATTCAAAGTCATATATTTTTTGTTTAGATTAGGATTAGGTTAGGTTAGGTTAGAACTGTGACCAACTACGCGCGAGCCGAGCGAGCGAAGCGAGCGGTGCCGCGGCAGCGGCCGGCGAGCGCTACCTCGAAATTGGTCGTGGATTTTTCTAAGTATTTTTTTCATAGTGCCCCCAAGACGACACTTTGACCTGAATTTCATTCATTTAAGACAAAAATCAGTGAAACGACCTTTAATCATTCTAAACAGTTGGTTTTTAGACATAATTATCTCAGGTATAGTTAAAGTAATAAATATGTAACAACAATAACCAAAAATAAAATGGCTAAATGTAAAAACAGTTGTTTTGTAATCACAAAAAATAGTTTAAAAACAAACCTTTTCCTTCAAAGCATCTAGTTCATGATTATGTTCTCTCAGTAGGATAAAAGCGTTTTATGATAAAAAACAGTAGGAGTTTAAATATATTTACGTTAATGATATTATTAATTACAATTTTCGGAAACATGAGTGTTATGAACATCGCCGGTAGCACTACAAATAGTATGAATGAAAACTTTAGGATGAAAAATTTTAGGAAGAGTGATCATTCGGATTACAAATCGTTAGGAAGAACAATTTCGGGTAAAGAACTTTAGGTGAGCCAATATGGACCCATACCAGAAGCACTGCAGTAGCGCCACAGTAGCGCGTAATGCTGCGGTCCCACGGTGCGCTTTTTCACAGGCCAGATCACGCCAGGCCAGGCTGACTTTCCGTGAAACCCGTCAATCCAATGAGGCCTGTGATGGGAATACTAGACTGGGCGACTAGAATCAATTCTATTTATATTTTTGTAAATCTTTGACGTTCAAAAGTGCCTTTTATGTGCCTAATTGAGATAAATTATTTGACTTTGACTTTGAATGCTTGGTACGGGAAGCGACAGACCTCGACAGGCGTGGGCGCGTGCCAGGCCGTGATGGGCCTCGGCAGGCTGTGGGAGCGCGGCTTTAGGAGAGTGGATTTTTTTTTTCTTTCTTTATTTCTTTAAATACCTATTTTAAAGAAAGAAAGAAAGAAAAAAATATTTAGCACAGACTAAAAGGCGCGCCAAACGTCAAATTCAAATTTAAAAACCGACCAAGTGCGTGGACCACGCACAAATAAGGGGTCCAAGAACTAACTTTAACATTGTAGTTGAAAAACATGTTCTCCCATACACTCCAACCGCAAATGTAAGTTAACCGATTATTACTCGTTAACTTGTAGCATACTTAGCTGTGATAGTTTTCCTTTTAATTTCGCTAATGTATCCCTGAATCGAAAAAAAAGTTTTCACATGCCCACACGACACCCCGACACACGGAACTAACGAGAAAAAAAAATACGTGTAGGGAGAGAAACCCTAAAAAAAACATGATTTTACTATACGTATAGACCCATACGCAGCTTTCTAGTACTATGATTCTCTGAGCTAAGCCGCGGATAGATAAAAAGACAGGCAGACATGGCAAAACTATATCAGTTCCTTGTTGACTACAGAACCCTAAAAACAAGACAAATTATGAGTAAAAAATTTGTAGGCCAGCTAGACAAATTAACTGCATATGAGGAGGTATTCTGCTCATCATGCTGAAGATCCTCATCAGATCATCACAAATTTTTTTGAGACCGTCTTGAAGTTACTACCTTTCAAATGAAAAACCATTGAAATTGAGTTTCATAAGGCGGAGATATCCAGTAGCCCCCTTTTTGCCCCATTTTGGAGGAAGTAGGGGTACTTCTAATCAAAAATCCCCGACAACTAAAAATTAAAAAAAATCCTAAAACCTATATGCCAAGTTTCATCCAGATCGGTTGTAAATGCGACCTACAGGTCGCATTTTACTTGGCGTGTCAGTTTGTACGTACTCCTCTCAGAGGAGTACGTACAAACGTACTGACACACGAAAGCTTTTGCCAGTTGATACAGAGACGCTACGCTCGCTCGGTCAATAAGTGCCTGACATTGGTTTTCAACTGGACCAGAAGCGTGAGGTGACGGATGTAAATCAGTTTTATACTGCAACGTGCATACTGTAACGTTACGTTTAGCTCCGTGGAACTGAACGTAGGTCCCGGTAATAACAATAAAATAAAAAGGATAAAAATTAAGGTCTAAGAATATAACTAGGTTAGAGGGCTAAGGGCCGGCTTCATACGACGTGGATGCTCGGGTTAGGCAGGGTCAGGATCAGGCAGACGGGCAGGCCGGCAGACATCAGGTAGGTAGGCAGCAAGGAGTGTGGAGGGGCCGGGCTGTCGTGTCACGCGCCGAGCAGGAGGTTCGTTTACCCTGTCGAACGGAGAGGTGGGTGTGAGAGGTAGCTAGGTAGCGGAGGCATTTCGTGGCACTTCACGCTAACGGGAGGGCCGCGTCAGCGTCACGCATTACGTCGTGCTGTAAGGGCGGAGGCCACTCTCGGAGGGCAACGTCGCCTGTCGCCACGCCGCGCGCCGCTTGACGTCGGAAGCCTGTCTATTAAAGTAGTGTGTGACGTTGTGTACGGTGTGGCGTCTCAAGCCACGCGGTCAGATGGCTGTTGTAGTTGTAGGGTCCTCTACAGGGGTAGGCGAGAGGGTCAGTTAATTATAAGCCGTAAACACAGACACACTATAAGTTTATTCGTGGAAAACACGGTTACACAACGGTTTAAGTTATACACAGTATTATGCTAGTTACACTGAACTAATCAGGCTAAACCTCAAGTAGGAAATATAGATTCAAGGTAAAGATAGCACAGCCCCAAGCAACTACTACTTAATTAAAATATAATAACAATAATGAATATGAACCTATCTACATAAACAGTGTGAAATATCCTTACATTGTTTAAAAAATTGTGAAGGGGCGGCCCATTCCCATGACAGAACATGTCAGCGACTACACAAGCGGCCGCTTGCATCAATCATAATTACGGAGTCAGAAGCACTGAAGCACTGCGCTCGCCAGCTCACCCGCTCGCCAGCTCGCCCCGCCCGCTCGCCACGCGGGCGCTCCATCCATAACTGTCACCGTTTGGCAACTCATTTGACGCTAAGCAACAATAGACATCAACTTATTCATGAAGCCAGTTCAGAACCTCCGTTACTTGCACATTTATTATTCTCTGAAAAAAATCTCCAATAGGTATAGGTATCTACTTTCTGCGAGAAAATGCTTAATAGTTTGACGTTTTATCTTCGATCATTGGTAGATAAAAATATTGCTTTCGGGACTGCATGTCGCCCTGCATAACGAGCCAACTTTATCGATGAAGATAAAAGATAAAGATAATGCATTTTTCATAAAGGCTCCTGCAGACAGGCGCTACGTGACTACGCGGCACGACTCTGCTACTACAGTTTCTGTGAAAAAATCACGGACACTAGGTACCGGTGTCGCATCGCGACTGTCTGCGGGAGCCTTAACACGTGTGGCTTGCAGAAGTCATGAGCAATTGTCCAGGGAGACGTAGCTTCAAAGACGCGTCGTCACATACCAAAAAACGCAAACTGAGAAACTCTGTCGACAGCACGGCAGCGGCCGGCGTGCTTAGGGAATCCAATCCCGCAAACGCGGTATCCCACACCATTTTTGCGGGACTACAAATGCGAGATCCGCATTCAAATAAATATAGTTTTACATAATACATCTATGGAAGAAATATTTTCTTCGTCCCGGTCAATTTATGTGTGTACCTAGTAGCTTCTTCCCATCGTCCATGTCACGTCCATCCTTTGTCCAGGTTATAAACTATCTGTCGCCTTATACAAATCCTATTACTCGTAGTAGCATAACGTAATGATTGAATGCTATCGTGAATTCATGAAAGCCTAGTACTTTTTGTTAGGTTACTGCTCAGAAATTGTGCACAACGTCTAATGATTGAAATTGAGAGAACAATTGTAGAGGAGCTTGAAGCTAAGTAATAACAGCCACACGGGTCGGCCCATCAGGTTAAGCTACGGTTGCCGGGATTGGTCTGTGGATGCCGTGCCTCGGAAAGCACGTTAAGCCGTTGGTCCCAGCTGCCATTCATGGATCTTTGACAGTTGTTACGGATCGTCAGAAGCCCGAAAGTCTGACAACCAGTCTTACCAATAACTCGGTTGTAGAGGTCAGATAGGCAGTCACCATGTAAAATACTGGTATTTAGCTGCACTGGAAGCCGATCCTAACATAATTGGGAAAAGCCTAGGCAGATTGATTGAGAATAATTGAAATACTATATCGTGAATTAAGCCTGTATTTTTTGTTGGGTTAGGTTAGGTACTGCTCAGAAATTGTGCACGTGTCATGAACAGAATACCGTCTTGAACTTCCATTGCAATGCCACCTATCGGGCCCAATTGTGAATAGCGAATTCCAAAAATAGGGGTAAGTAATATTATGGTATAATTACAAAATGACTAATAGTTACAAGATACAACAACTGAATCTATAATTTTATTTGATATAATCATCAGTTAATATAATAAACGATTGATATAATTTAAAAAAAACTAATTTTTAAATCTAAATATACATGTAATATAAAATCGTTTGATATACCACTCAAAAGACATAAAACATATTTAGTCTAATATATAATTTCTATCACAGTTAGTAACCTGAGTAGATACTGTAGATATACCTAACTGATTACCACCTGCCAAGATGGTCACTCCCTACGCTCGCTCGCCTTAACCTAACCCAAATGGTTCACCAACAATAGAGGTTATCTGGCACTCGGCGGCCGCTCACGCCTTAAGTTTTGTGCAGACCAGCGCGACACCGGTTATTGTTATACCGAGAAGTTTTCTTAGAAATTGTATTGTTCGTGTCGCGTCGCGCGACAAGTCGCGCAGGTCTGCAAAAGCCTTTAGCCTTCTAACCTAACCTATCCGAGTCGGTTTGCTTTGAATCGGGGTGTTAACCATAATGATGGTATCAATATATATTTTAAACGATAGACCTAATGATTTTCGATTAAATAAACGTTATATCCAATAACGTTATACGAAATAAGTTTTAGAGTATATAAATGTTATATGTAAAGAAATTACATGAACAGTTGGTATATCTCACGTTTATTATATCTTGTAAACGTTATTGAAATGAAAATATACCAAATAACTTTATATGATATGAGACGCACCCCGAAAATAAATGTCGTTGCACTCGTTGCGTGTATCTCGATAGGTCATTGCGATGCAAATATTTCAACCCTTTTGACCCCAGTAGGGGTTGTTTCTGGAAAATCTTGATACACGTTATTCTTTATTTTCGGTTAGTTAGTATAAATACTGAGTTTCAAGTTAATCGGACCTCGCATAAATAATAATCTTTCATTCAAACTTTGACACCCCCAATCCCCGTTTAGGGGTAGTTAAGAAAAAATAAAAATGGCAAACTTTATGATTTCCTTAGATAGGTATTCGTGCGAAGTACTTTCTATTTATTTTAATGAAATAATTTATTGACATAAATATTTACAACACAGGATAATGAACCTTTGATGTTGGCTGTCGACTATCGATCACGAACGGTGTCATTTACAAAGTTGTTAGTCACTTGCTGCAACCTGGTGCGGTCGACACCTGTGACCTGCCCGCGCTCCTCTGGTGAGTTCAGTACTGAGCTCCGCACAGAGCGTCACTGATTTAACCGACAAGAGGTAGCTGGCACGATACTGCATTCATGACCGATGACAATTATTGTACTAATTGCGAGTTAAATACGATACATTTCGAGCGTCCCGCGGGATCGGCACTCCGGGAGTTCGGCGCATAGGAAATATTTATTTATTTATTTAACAATTCGCATTGTGTCTGAAATATTTGTACTTATAATATGCCTAGTGACTGTAATTTTTTATTTATTTACATTGGGTGGCGTATACCGCTAGCTCGCGGCCGAAGCTTCGAGTCCATCGCATTAATTACATTAGCAGCAACCATTACAAAGAATTATAATGTTATTCAAGCCAGGGCCGAACGTATATGAGCCCTTCAACGACAGTTACTATGCAAATATAAACCATTATCCAGCACTCTCGTCACCGAACAACCGAAATAAATCACGTTGTTGACTTTCAAGCGTGTGCCAGCTGTGAGTCGTGAGCCGTGAGCCATGAGCCATGAGCCATGAGCCATGAGCACACTGCACATGTCACTCGACATGATCAATGTGATCACAAGGAGTCAGTGTGCGGCGCGCTACGCCCACTGTTCGCGCCAGCCGCGACGCGCCGCGCCTGTTGGGCTGCACAACAATCAGATTCCAATCAGTCGATTGTGATGGAGAATTAATTTAGTAAACATATTGGAACACGTTCAATTACAAGCCGAACCAATTAACTGCGAAGCTCTGTCAAACAAACACATAATGCACTTATTATAACAGCGCCATTATGTACACGCGTGTGATCCAGCGAGCGCTGTGTAACGTGATTAACGCACAACTTAGACTGATTACAAAGCGTGCGCTAATTAAATAAAACCACAGAGTAACACAAACTGCGGAGTTCACTAATGTGGCGCGAATGTATTGATGATCGTCGGCAAAGGGTTAGCGACTGTTTACCGAACTGATGTGAGTGTGCGGCGCTATTGTTGAGCCGTAGAGCCGCGGGGGGCTCATATCATACAGATGCGTGTACGATCGATGGTGTTGTCGCTCTAGCCACTACTATTTTCAATAAAAACATGTGTTTGTAAATGTAGTCGCCGCTGACAGAACAAAACCTTGAGAAGTCGTTTGCCAAACCGTAGTACTGCCGGCCACTATTGCTCAGTGATAGCCAATGTACTGCCAGACATACAATATGATTGCTCATCGAATCGTATGATTCCGTGATCGTCTTTAAATAGCGGGCGTAAGGAGGGGTGAAGACCCACGTCTTACTAATCAAACTGTGAGTAACTTCCACGGCAACAAGGGAGAACCAATTAGAGTATTTATATTTCAAAATAATAACTGTATTTTGTTATCCACCGGTAGGGCAGTAGGTAGGGCAGCTAACGAGAAAGTTATTGGTGAATCAAAAAAAAAAATCTTGTTAATAATGCCTTAAGTAGATCTTATTTGCAAAACAAAAACAGTATTTTACTGTCAGAATCGATGATATTTTTGATCTCATCAAAACACCATTTCAGACACTAATCTACATGGTCCTCATGTGGCCTGACCAAGATTAGGTCTGGACTATATAAAAGAGACTGCGGCCTTTGAGTTTATTTAGGCCTTTCTTCTCAGAAGTTCCAAAAAACTGGCATCGACAAATGGGCATAAAAAAAAAAAATGCTTTTTTGTTGCTAATTAGTTGCTAAAAAAAAAAATTTGTTGCTCGAACCGATCTCGAGAAATAACAAACATGCCAGCTTAACGTTAAGGTAGCAGGAAAAACAGTAATATATGAGATAGCCGAAAAAACAATAGGGCAAAATTTGTTGCTAATTTGTTGCTGCAAGTAACCATATTTTTTTTTTGATAATTGTTTTTTTTAAATTTTATTTTAGATATTAAAATTTTTACTGGTCATGCTAGCTTAACTCTCGATTTTTCTGTTTTAAATGAACAAAATAATTTTGTTGCTCATGGTAGCAATGATTGTTGATGCCCAGAGAGTCAGCAACAAAATAAACAAGCAAGATCGAATGACTTTCTGACCGGTATCATCTGAAACCGGCCTTGCTAGCTTAACACTCGATTTTTCGGCAGTAAATGAAAAAAACTATTTTGTTGCTCATGATAGCAATGATTGTTGATGCCCAGATAGTCAGCAACAAAATAAACAAGCAAGATCGGATGACTTTCTGACCGGTGTCATATTAAACCGGCATTGCTAGCTTAACTCTCGATTTTTTGGCAGTAAATGAACAAACCCATTTTGTTGCTCATGGTAGTAATGATTGTTGATGCCCAGATAGTCAGCAACAAAATAAACAAGTAAGATCGAATGACTTTCTCATCGGTATCATCCGAAACCGGCCTTGCTAGCTTAACTCTCGATTTTTCGGCAGTAAATGATAAAAACTATTTTGTTGCTCATGATAGCAATGATTGTTGATGCCCAGATAGTCAGCAACAAAATAAACAAGCAAGATCGAATGACTTTCTCATCGATATCATCCGAAACCGGCCTTGCTAGCTTAACTCTCGATTTTTCGGCAGTAAATGATAAAAACTATTTTGTTGCTCATGATAGCAATGATTGTTGATGCCCAGATAGTCAGCAACAAAATAAACAAGCAAGATCGAATGACTTTCTCATCGGTATCATCCGAAACCGGCCTTGCTAGCTTAACTCTCGATTTTTCGGCAGTAAATGATAAAAACTATTTTGTTGCTCATGATAGCAATGATTGTTGATGCCCAGATAGTCAGCAACAAAATAAACAAGTAAGATCGAATGATTTTCTCATCGGTATCATCTGAAATCGGCCGTGCTAGCTTAACTCTCGATTTTTCGGCAGTAAATGATAAAACCAATTTTCTTGCTCATGATAGCAATCATTGTTGATGCCCAGTTAGTCAGCAACAAAATAATCAAGTAAGATCGAATGACTTTCTCATCGGTATCATTTGAAACCGGCCTTGCTAGCTTAAACAATCCAGGAAAAGTTCGGTCGGAATTGGTCCAAATGGCGTCGACTGATGAAACCTAGTTCATTTAGTAGTTCACGAATGTAGGATATTTCTTCACTATGGGCACCAAAAAATTGGCTATGGAGAAAAAAGTTAAACAATCCAGAAAAATGTTAGGTTAGGTTAGGTTCGGTCGGAATTGGTCCAAATGGCGTCGGCTGATGAAACCTAATCCATTTAGTAGTTCATGAATGTAGGATATTTTTTCATTATGGGCACCATAATTGAAAAAAAAAAAAAAATGAAAAAAAAAAAAAAACTGTCTTCGGCTGATGAAATCTAGTCCATTTAGTAGTTCATGAATGTAGGATATTTTTTCACTATGGGCACCATAAAATTGGCTATGGAGAAAAAAGTTAAACAATCCAGAAAATGTTAGGTTAGGTTAGGTTCGGTTGGAATTGGTCCAAATGGCATCAGCTGATGAAACCTAGTCCATTTAGTAGTTCATGAATGTAGGATATTTTTTCACTATGGGCACCATAAAATTGGCTATGGAGAAAAAAGTTAAACAATCCAGAAAATGTTAGGTTAGGTTAGGTTCGGTTGGAATTGGTCCAAATGGCGTCGGCAGATGAAACCTAGTCCATTTAGTAGTTCATGAATATACGATATTTTTTCACTACGGGCACCATAAAATTGGCTATGGAGAAAAAAGTTAAACAATCCAGGAAAATGTTAGGTTAGGTTAGGTTCGGTCGGAATTGGTCCAAATGGCGTCGGCTGATGAAACCTAATCCATTAAGTAGTTCATGAATGTAGAATAGTTTTTCACTATGGGCACCATAAAATTGGCTATGGAGAAAAAAGTTAAACAATCCAGAAAATGTTAGGTTTGGTTAGGTTCGGTCGGAATTGGTCCAAATGGCGTCGGCTGATGAAACCTAATCCATTTAGTAGTTCATGAATGTAGGATATTTTTTCATTATGGCCACCATAATTGAAAAAAAAAAAAAATTAAAAAAAAAAAAAAAACATTGTCTTCGGCTGATGAAATCTAGTCCATTTAGTAGTTCATGAATGTAGGATATTTTTTCACTATGGGCACCATAAAATTGGCTATGGAGAAAAAAGTTAAACAATCCAGAAAATGTTAGGTTAGGTTAGGTTCGGTTGGAATTGGTCCAAATGGCATCAGCTGATGAAACCTAGTCCATTTAGTAGTTCATGAATGTAGGATATTTTTTCACTATGGGCACCATAAAATTGGCTATGGAGAAAAAAGTTAAACAATCCAGAAAATGTTAGGTTAGGTTAGGTTCGGTTGGAATTGGTCCAAATGGCGTCGGCAGATGAAACCTAGTCCATTTAGTAGTTCATGAATATACGATATTTTTTCACTACGGGCACCATAAAATTGGCTATGGAGAAAAAAGTTAAACAATCCAGGAAAATGTTAGGTTAGGTTAGGTTCGGTCGGAATTGGTCCAAATGGCGTCGGCTGATGAAACCTAATCCATTAAGTAGTTCATGAATGTAGAATAGTTTTTCACTATGGGCACCATAAAATTGGCTATGGAGAAAAAAGTTAAACAATCCAGAAAATGTTAGGTTTGGTTAGGTTCGGTCGGAATTGGTCCAAATGGCGTCGGCTGATGAAACCTAATCCATTTAGTAGTTCATGAATGTAGGATATTTTTTCATTATGGCCACCATAATTGAAAAAAAAAAAAAAATAAAAAAAAAAAAAAAACATTGTCTTCGGCTGATGAAATCTAGTCCATTTAGTAGTTCATGAATGTAGGATATTTTTTCACTATGGGCACCATAAAATTGGCTATGGAGAAAAAAGTTAAACAATCCAGAAAATGTTAGGTTAGGTTAGGTTCGGTTGGAATTGGTCCAAATGGCGTCAGCTAATGAAACCTAGTCCATTTAGTAGTTCATGAATGTAGGATATTTTTTCACTATGGGCACCATAAAATTGGCTTATGGAGAAAAAAGTTAAACAATCCAGCAAAATGTTAGGTTAGGTTAGGTTCGGTTGGAATTGGTCCAAATGGCGTCGACAGATGAAACCTAGTCCATTTAGTAGTTCATGAATATACGATATTTTTTTATTATTATTATTTTATTTTATTTCCTCCCGAGCCAAACCTAACATAACCTAACCTAACATTTTCTGGATTGCAAAACTTTTTCTCCGCGGGTCAATTACTGTTGCCAAGAGTAAAAAAACATCCTACATTCATGAACTGGACAAGGTTTGATCAGCCAACGTCATTTGAACCATTTCCGACCTAACCTAACCTAACCTAACATTTTTCTGGATTGTTTAACTTTTTTCTCTATAAGCCAATTTTATGGTGCCCATAGTGAAAAAATATCCTACATTCATGAACTACTAAATGGACTAGGTTTCATCAGCCGACGCCATTTGGACCAATTCCGACCGAACCTAACCTAACCTAACCTAACATTTTCCTAGATTGTTTAACTTTTTTCTCCGTAGTCAATTTTATGGTGTCCATAGTGAAAAACTATCCTACATCCATGAACTACTGAATGGACTAGGTTTCATCAGCCGACGCCATTTGGACCAATTCCAACCGAACCTAACCTAACCTAACATTTTTCGGGATTGTTTAACTTTTTTCTCCATAGCCAATTTTATGGTGCCCATAGTGAAAAAATATCCTTCATTCATGAACTACTTAATGGACTAGGTTACCGGCCTTGCTCGCTTAAACAATTCAGGAAAATGTTAGGTTAGGTTAGGTTAGGTTCGGTCAGAATTGGTCCAAATGGCGTCGGCTGATGAAACCTAATCCATTTAGTAGTTCATGAATGTAGGATATTTTTTCATTATGGGCACCATAATTGACAAAAAAAAAACATTGTCTTCGGCTGATGAAATCTAGTCCATTTAGTAGTTCATGAATGTAGGATAATTTTTCACTATGGGCACCATAAAATTGGCTATGGAGAAAAAAGTTAAACAATCCAGAAAAATGTTAGGTTAGGTTAGGTTCGGTTGGAATTGGTCCAAATGGCGTCAGCTGATGAAACCTAGTCCATTTAGTAGTTCATGAATGTAGGATATTTTTTCACTATGGGCACCATAAAATTGGCTATGGAGAAAAAAGTTAAACAATCCAGGAAAATGTTAGGTTAGGTTAGGTTCGGTCGGAATTGGTCCAAATGGCGTCGGCTGATGAAACCTAATCCATTAAGTAGTTCATGAATGTAGAATATTTTTTCATTATGGGCACCATAAAATTGACTTATTGAGAAAAAGTTAAACAATCCAGAAAAATGTTAGCTTAGGTTAGGTTCGGTTGGAATTGGTCCAAATGGCGTTGGCAGATGAAACCTAGTCCATTTAGTAGTTCATGAATATACGATATTTTTTTATTATTATTATTTTATTTTATTTCCTCCCGAGCCAAACCTAACATAACCTAACCTAACATTTTTCTGGATTGTAAAACATTTTCCTAGATTGTTTAACTTTTTTCTCCGTAGTCAATTTTATGGTGTCCATAGTGAAAAAATATCCTACATCCATGAACTACTGAATGGACTAGGTTTCATCAGCCGACGCCATTTGGACCAATTCCAACCGAACCTAACCTAACCTAACATTTTTCGGGATTGTTTAACTTTTTTCTCCATAGCCAATTTTATGGTGCCCATAGTGAAAAAATATCCTTCATTCATGAACTACTTAATGGACTAGGTTACCGGCCTTGCTCGCTTAAACAATTCAGGAAAATGTTAGGTTAGGTTCGGTCAGAATTGGTCCAAATGGCGTCGGCTGATGAAACCTAGTCCATTTAGTAGTTCATGAATGTAGGATATTTTTTCACTATGGGCACCATAAAATTGGCTTATAGAGAAAAAAGTTAAACAATCCAGAAAAATGTTAGGTTAGGTTAGGTTAGGTCGGAAATGGTTCAAATGACGTTGGCTGATCAAACCTTGTCCAGTTCATGAATGTAGGATGTTTTTTTACTCTTGGCAACAGTAATTGACCCGCGGAGAAAAAGTTTCATCAGCCGACGCCATTTGGACCAATTCCGACCGAACCTAACCTAACCTAACCTAACATTTTCCTAGATTGTTTAACTTTTTTCTCCGTAGTCAATTTTATGGTGTCCATAGTGAAAAAATATCCTACATCCATGAACTACTGAATGGACTAGGTTTCATCAGCCGACGCCATTTGGACCAATTCCAACCGAACCTAACCTAACCTAACATTTTTCGGGATTGTTTAACTTTTTTCTCCATAGCCAATTTTATGGTGCCCATAGTGAAAAAATATCCTTCATTCATGAACTACTTAATGGACTAGGTTACCGGCCTTGCTCGCTTAAACAATTCAGGAAAATGTTAGGTTAGGTTAGGTTAGGTTCGGTCAGAATTGGTCCAAATGGCGTCGGCTGATGAAACCTAATCCATTTAGTAGTTCATGAATGTAGGATATTTTTTCATTATGGGCACCATAATTGACAAAAAAAAAACATTGTCTTCGGCTGATGAAATCTAGTCCATTTAGTAGTTCATGAATGTAGGATAATTTTTCACTATGGGCACCATAAAATTGGCTATGGAGAAAAAAGTTAAACAATCCAGAAAAATGTTAGGTTAGGTTAGGTTCGGTTGGAATTGGTCCAAATGGCGTCAGCTGATGAAACCTAGTCCATTTAGTAGTTCATGAATGTAGGATATTTTTTCACTATGGGCACCATAAAATTGGCTATGGAGAAAAAAGTTAAACAATCCAGGAAAATGTTAGGTTAGGTTAGTTAGGCAGGGCCAGTTTCCCACTCCAGGGCCAGTTTCCCACTCTGTGGAAGTCTGGTCGTCTGGTCCTGCTCAGGAAGGCGGGGCGCCCTGCGGACTCACCATCCGCGTACCGGCCCATAGTGCTGCTTGACGAGGTGGGCAAGCTGTTCGAGCGGATAATCGCAGCCCGCCTCGTCGGCCACTTGTGCAGAGAGGGGCCGGACCTGGACGACAGCCAGTTCGGGTTTCGGCATGGGCGCTCTACGATCCACGCTGTGTCGCGGGTTAGAGTCCTGGCGGAGGAAGCGGTGTCCCGGGGCGGGGTGATGTTGGCGGTGTCCTTGGACATCTCCAACGCCTTCAACACCCTGCCCTGGAGTTGTATTCGGGAGGCACTGCGGTATCATGGGGTGCCTCCCTACCTCCGCCACATCGTTGGGGCTTATTTGTCAGAGAGGTGTGTCACCTACATGGGACGTGATGGTGGAAACCAGCGCCGCATGTCGTGCGGTGTTCCGCAGGGTTCGGTTGTAGGCCCGCTCCTGTGGAACATCGGGTACGACTGGGTGCTGAGGGGCGAGCTCGGCCCGGGGGTAGACCTGACGTGTTATGCGGATGACACGCTGGTCACTGCCCGGGGGAGCTCGCACAGGGAGGCAGCGTTGCGCGCGACGGCTGCGGTCTCACAGGTGGTGAGCCGCATACGTCGCCTAGGCCTGGAGGTGGCCCTTAGTAAGTCGGAGGCCATGGTGTTTCATGGCCCCCGGCGGGCGCCGCCACCCGGCTCACATATCGTGGTCGGGGGGACTCGGATCGCTGTCGAGTCTACCATGAAGTACCTAGGATTGGTGCTCGACAGCCGGTGGGACTTCGGGCCCCACTTCCGACGGTTGGCGCCCAAGTTGCTGGGCGCTGCTGGGGCGCTGTCAACGCTGCTTCCCAATCTGGGGGGCCCGAGCGCCGCTTGTAGGCGGCTCTACGTGGGGATCGTGCGGTCGATGGCCCTTTACGGGGCCCCGATCTGGGCGGCTGACCTGACGGCCGGTAGCATCGCTGTATTGCGTAAGCCGCAGAGAGCGATGGCCGTCAGAGTCATCAGGGGGTATCGCACGATCTCCTACGAGGCGGCTTGTGCACTGGCCGGATCCCCGCCCTGGGACCTGGAGGCGAAGGTGCTCGCGTCACTTCATCGGTGGCGCGAGGAAGCCACAGCGCGGGGCGAGCGACCGATGCAGCGACACATGGAGCTGCGTCGGTCTCAGCTTCGCGAGGTCCTGGTGGCGGAATGGCGGGAAAGGCTTTCACGCCCCACCGCCGGCCTCGTCACCATCGAGGCGGTCCGGCCGGTGCTCGACGACTGGCTCGGGAGGAGGCACGGCTCCCTGTCGTTTCGGGTGACGCAGGTGCTCTCGGGGCATGGCTGCTTCGGGAAGTACCTGTGTCGCATAAACAGGGAGCCGGACGCTCGGTGTCACCACTGCGTCCATTGTCGGGAGGACACGGCGCGGCATACATTGGCAGAGTGTGCCGCGTGGGAGGAGCCGCGCCGTGCCCTCGTTTCAGAAGTTGGAGCCGACTTGTCACTGCCGGCCGTCGTTCGTTCGATGGTCGGGAGTGCCGAGTCGTGGGACGCGGTGGTTTCCTTCTGCGAGCCAGTCATCTCGCAGAAGGAGGCTGCGGAAAGGGAGAGGGAGATCTCGTCCACTCACCCGGCCCGCAGCAGGCGCACCGGGCGTCGGCGGAGGGCGGATAACGCCCTCTTCCAGCCCCCCTAAATGGGTCCAGGGGCGACGGATCCGGGGACATCCGTCGCCCCCCATCACACAAGACCCGAGATGGCGGCGCGTAGTGTTCCACGCGCGCCACTCTAAGACGTAACGGGGGGAGTTTGCACACCTCACTCCCCCTACGGGACGGGGCCCGCAGAGTGCGGGCCGTCACCAGTCCGGGGCAGCGGAAGTCGCAATTTGCTCCCGCAGCCCCCCGACGCAAGTGTGCGAGGGAACACCGGGGTGGTTTTAGTCAGTAAGAGTCTGACAGACCCCTTCGCCCACCCCAGGGCGGAGGACATCCATGAGGATTTCCACCCCGAGAAAAAAAAAAAAAAAAAAAAAGGTTCGGTCGGAATTGGTCCAAATGGCGTCGGCTGATGAAACCTAATCCATTAAGTAGTTCATGAATGTAGAATATTTTTTCATTATGGGCACCATAAAATTGACTTATTGAGAAAAAGTTAAACAATCCAGAAAAATGTTAGCTTAGGTTAGGTTCGGTTGGAATTGGTCCAAATGGCGTTGGCAGATGAAACCTAGTCCATTTAGTAGTTCATGAATATACGATATTTTTTTATTATTATTATTTTATTTTATTTCCTCCCGAGCCAAACCTAACATAACCTAACCTAACATTTTTCTGGATTGTAAAACATTTTCTCTGCGGGTCAATTACTGTTGCCAAGAGAAAAAAAACATCCTACATTCATGAACTGGACAAGGCTTGATCAGCCAACGTCATTTGAACCATTTCCGACCTAACCTAACCTAACCTAACATTTTCTGGATTGTTTAACTTTTTTCTCCATAAGCCATATTTATGGTGCCCATAGTGAAAAAATATCCTACATTCATGAACTACTAAATGGACTAGGTTTCATCAGCCGACGCCATTTGGACCAATTCCGACCGAACCTAACCTAACCTAACCTAACATTTTCCTGGATTGTTTAAGCGAGCAAGGCCGGTAACCTAGTCCATTAAGTAGTTCATGAATGTAGGATATTTTTTCACTATGGGCACCATAAGATTGGCTATGGAGAAAAAAGTTAAACAATCCCGAAAAATGTTAGGTTAGGTTAGGTTCGGTTGGAATTGGTCCAAATGGCGTCGGCTGATGAAACCTAGTCCATTCAGTAGTTCATGGATGTAGGATATTTTTCACTATGGGCACCATAAAATTGACTATGGAGAAAAAAGTTAAACAATCTAGGAAAATGTTAGGTTAGGTTAGGTTAGGTTCGGTCGGAATTGGTCCAAATGGCGTCGGCTGATGAAACCTAGTCCATTTAGTAGTTCATGAATGTAGGATATTTTTTCACTATGGGCACCATAAAATTGGCTTATAGAGAAAAAAGTTAAACAATCCAGAAAAATGTTAGGTTAGGTTAGGTTAGGTCGGAAATGGTTCAAATGACGTTGGCTGATCAAACCTTGTCCAGTTCATGAATGTAGGATGTTTTTTTACTCTTGGCAACAGTAATTGACCCGCGGAGAAAAAGTTTTGCAATCCAGAAAAATGTTAGGTTAGGTTATGTTAGGTTTGGCTCGGGAGGAAATAAAATAAAATAATAATAATAAAAAAATATCGTATATTCATGAACTACTAAATGGACTAGGTTTCATCTGCCGACGCCATTTGGACCAATTCCGACTGAACCTAACCTAACCTCACCTAACATTTTCCTGGCTTGTTTAACTTTTTTCTCCATATGCCAATTGTATGGTGCCCATAGTGAAAAAATATCGTATATTCATGAACTACTAAATGGACTAGGTTTTTCATCTGCCGACGCCATTTGGACCAATTCCAACCGAACCTAACCTAAGCTAACATTTTCTGGATTATTTAACTTTTTTCTCCATAAGCCAATTTTATGGTGCCCATAATGAAAAAATATCCTACATTCGTGAACTACTAAATGAACTAGGTTTCATCAGCCGACGCCATTTGGACCAATTCCGACCGAACTTTTCCTGGATTGTTTAAGCTAGCAAGGCCCGGTTTCAGATGATACCGATGAGAAAATCATTCGATCTTACTTGTTTATTTTGTTGCTGACTATCTGGGCATCAACAATCATTGCTATCATGAGCAACAAAATAGTTTTTATCATTTACTGCCGAAAAATCGAGAGTTAAGCTAGCAAGGCCGGTTTCGGATGATACCGATGAGAAAGTCATTCGATCTTGCTTGTTTATTTTGTTGCTGACTATCTGGGCATCAACAATCATTGCTATCATGAGCAACAAAATAGTTTTTATCATTTACTGCCGAAAAATCGAGAGTTAAGCTAGCAAGGCCGGTTTCGGATGATACCGATGAGAAAGTCATTCGATCTTGCTTGTTTATTTTGTTGCTGACTATCTGGGCATCAACAATCATTGCTATCATGAGCAACAAAATAGTTTTTATCATTTACTGCCGAAAAATCGAGAGTTAAGCTAGCAAGGCCGGTTTCGGATGATACCTATGAGAAAGTCATTCGATCTTACTTGTTTATTTTGTTGCTGACTATCTGGGCATCAACAATCATTACTACCATGAGCAACAAAATGGTTTTGTTCATTTACTGCCAAAAAATCGAGAGTTAAGCTAGCAAGGCCGGTTTAATATGACACCGGTCAGAAAGTCATCCGATCTTGCTTGTTTATTTTGTTGCTGACTATCTGGGCATCAACAATCATTGCTATCATGAGCAACAAAATAGATTTTTTCATTTACTGCCGAAAAATCGAGTGTTAAGCTAGCAAGGCCGGTTTCAGATGATACCGGTCAGAAAGTCATTCGATCTTGCTTGTTTATTTTGTTGCTGACTCTCTGGGCATCAACAATCATTGCTACCATGAGCAACAAAATTATTTTGTTCATTTAAAACAGAAAAATCGAGAGTTAAGCTAGCATGACCAGTAAAAATTTTAATATCTAAAATAAAAAAAATAAAAAAACAATTATCAAAAAAAAAATATGGTTACTTGCAGCAACAAATTAGCAACAAATTTTGCCCTATTGTTTTTTCGGCTATCTCATATATTACTGTTTTTCCTGCTACCTTAACGTTAAGCTGGCATGTTTGTTATTTCTCGAGATCGGTTCGAGCAACAAATTTTTTTTTTTAGCAACTAATTAGCAACAAAAAAGCAACAAATTCTGAGATTTTTTTTTTTTTTTTATGCCCATTTGTCGATGCCAGTTTTTTGGACCTCTTCTCAGAGTAGTCAGATAGGAAACGCCGAACTCATCTAGTTTATTTTTCACTCACTCTGAGCCACTTCGGTGGCCTACGTCACTACACCGCGTCCGTCCTCTCGTAGTCCTGGGCCCCGGGTTACGGTTTCTTTATTCTATGGTAATAGCGAGCTTAAGGCGTAATTGCCTATTTTATTCAATAGCCTATTAAAGTTTGGAATTGGGGCTCAATCCAAATAACTGCGATACATTTGTCCCCATCTCAATCAATTGGACGTAATACTGAGTTGTGGAAGTAGGTACGAGTAATAGACTCCGCGCGGGCTGTTCCCCAGAGAGGACCCTGCGACTCCTGCGAGGCTGGAAGGCGTGACGGCTATATTTTTCTATATTTCAGTTTAAACGTAATTTAGACGAAGCACATGTACATTATATAATACATCTTTAGCCTAGCATCTTATAAAGACATGATATTTTACCGGAAGGTACGGTGCATAAGTTATTATAATATTTGCAATACGTTTGCGAAAATCCGCATAATATTTTTGTTCTCAATACTGAACATTGGACAACAGTCAGTCCAGCTATGATGTGAAAACACACTGTGTGTGTCTCTGTGTGTTCCTGTGTGTTTGTGAGTGTATGTGTGTGCTGGCGTGTGTGAGTCCAGTGATGCTAATCGTCCGTGAAGCGTAACACTTTTCATATTCGACGAATATGGCGCTAAGGAGCAGTAGCGGCTCCAGGGGCTCAAGCTCTACAAAAGCATCCGAGTTCTTCGGTGACAAATCTTAAAGTGAACCTGATATCATTTTTATCAAAATTTTAGAAAGCATTACACTACCTAAGGTACAATTGAATTGTAATAGGTATTATGTTTTAATTTTTTTTTCTTCTAAAATGACATTTTTGTTTACGTGACGAAATTTGAATCCACACGCCACTCATTCTGCTACTCTCGCTGCGCCGTTTGTCCGCCATGTACTTGTACATTCACCGAGATATGGTAGTCTACAATCTAGCGAAGTCATTGAGGAATTTGCGAAAAGTAATCCGAGGCGGACAAGATTATATTACGCTAAGCTAAATATAATGTTTTGTGTTTTTTTAGTGTTTAATTTGCTAAAATCTACCCTCAGCGGGGTCAATCCCCTCCCAAACGACAATCCTGGATCAGCCACTGCTAAGGGGTATATATCTTATCTAAGTAGGTATTTAATCTTGTAGACTATGCGAGAGTGCGCGTTGATTTCATATTGAAGATGCGATTTTTTTGTCGTAGTTGGGTTTTAGTTTTTATAACTTTTATTTTTATAATTTTTTTTAGAGTTTATATTGTAAGTATATAATATATTTTTGAAATGTGCTAATTAAGGCTTTTAATGAAATGAAATGAAATGAAATGAAATGAAATGAAATGAAATGAAATTGTTTATTCTGTAAATAGGATATCGGAATCACTTTTACACGTCATATAAAAAAAAATGTTTAAAATAAGCTAGATGAGGTCGGCGTTTCCTAACTGACTACTCTGAGAAGAAAGGCCGAAACAAACTCAGAGGTCACAGTCTCTTTTAAAGTCCAGACATAATCTTGGTCAAGCCATATGAGAACCATGTAGATTAGTGTCTGAAATGGTCTTTTGAGGAAAGAACCACACAGATTTGAGTGGACCTGTCCAGTCAGTGCAAGCATTTGTCAGTAATCGTGGAGCTCAACTCAGAACTTAAGGAGCTCAAATCGACGAACAATACCAAAGAAAGGACATTTGGGTAGGCCGCATCAACTACTCAAACTGCCAGACCATCATTAAAACTACCTGAGAAATAAAATTTAAAGAGGAAAAAAAAACCCACATAGTCCTCACATTCACAATAATTAAAAATAATTTAATACTTTACAAAGTAATCATGTCATTTTGTATATAATTTTAAATAATGTCAATGTGAATAAAAATCTGGTTTATTTTGATGTTTATAAGTAATAATTTAAATTTCAAGTATTATGGTTTTATCACAAGGCTTAGCAGAGCGAGCAGCTCAATCCCAAGCTTTTTTATCTTCTAAATAATCTGAAATTTTATAGTACCCTTTTTTACAAAGTTTGGTTTTAATACAGCTTTTAAATCGTTTAATAGGTAAGTTTCGAATGTCAATGGGAAGTTTGTTGTAAAAGCGTATACATTGACCCATGAACGAGTTGCCTACTCTGTGGAGACGTGTGCGATGTACAGCAAGGTTGTGTTTGTTCCTGGTATTTAAACTATGAATATCGGACATTTTCTTAAAATTTGATATATAATTTGATACCCAATACGGTATCATTAAAAAAACTTTCTTTTTTGGTCCTTCACTTTATGCCCTCTAGAGGGCGGCATATTCAGCGGACGATTAAGACGCTTCCAATGATACATCATTTGTCAAATCATAATAAGTTATGAAGTAACACATGAACATACACATACACACATAAATACCGGTCAAAATCATAACTCTCCTTTTTGCTGCGCCGTAGTCGGGTAAAAGTCGTATTTTTATTACATAGTACTAACATATAGTCGCAATATTTATAATATATAGGGTGTCAGGGACATGGACGCGAAGCCTGTTACAATGGATTCAGTACATGATTCTGAAATTTTTCGTCGGTTGTTTAAAATCAGCTATTCCATACATTTTGACCGCGTGGGTATTGCACTTTTCTATGAAACAGCAGATTTTTTTTTTTAAATAACTGACGAATATGTTCAGCGCAGGGGCGTACAGAATCATGTTCTGAATCGATGGTAACAGGCTTCGCGTCGATGTCCCTGCCACCTTGTATGATTACCTACATATTTACTATTGGCGACACAACGGCGGAACACCGGCGGCACATCAGCGGTACATAAGCGGCGGTCGCAGCTGCCTTCACTGATTTACGCGTTTAATTATACAGCGTAATGATGTTTCGTTCAATTGCTGGGCTCCGTTCAATTGCTGGGCTCTACCGCTCTAGATACCGTAACAATAAAATCCTATTTATGTCCTGTAGAGAAGACTAACAGAATCGCTGAGGCTTTGCGGAGAAACGTGGCAAACTTAGAACATTATTTAACATAACTAGACAAGACTAAGAACAATAAAATAATTGTTTACTTTTTTGTTTATGTACAAAAGTTGGAACAGACAAATTGTGGCCGCATTAGTAAACCTTTTACTTTAGAGGTTGTTAGAGCGCTTTTAATATTATTTTAGAAAAACTGCTGGTAATTTCGAGTTAACAGACACATGTCATGTAAGTATTAACTTTTTATGTTTTGAACAGTTTAGGAACCTGCATAGTTTTTAAACGGGTATACTACACTACCCTGAATCAGGGCCCTGAATCAAGGGAGCACTAAGGGAGCACAACCAATTTAGGGACCCTTACTTATTACACCTCTCTTATTAAGGGTTTAGTGACCCTGATTCAGTGTAGTGTAATACCCGCAATAAAGTTAGCTATAACCTATGGAAACTCCTTTATGTATTTTTAAATCAAATTGAAGTTGAAAATTTCAGTCTATCCCAATAAAAACTTAAATCCTGCTTACCTGCAGGAATGTTAGGAAGTTCATTATTTTACGTGTGAAAGTAACATTCAACGATAATGATACATTTTTTATTTAATTCACACTACAAAACAGATTAGAATTTTTGAAGCACCACCGGCAGTAAACTCAAAAAAATTGTAACTCAAAAACTATCGCGAAATAAACATGGGGTATTTTCGGATAACCCTGAGCATGAGGAATCTTTTTTTTTTAATGACGTCACTGTTTGGACCACCCTGTATACTCCTTATACCTAATTTTAATTAATATTTTATATAAAAGGATAAACTGACTGACACAGCTTCCTTTTATAATGTAAGGGAGCACTTAGAACGGGTTTTTGAAAATTCGACCTTTAAGGCGGTGAAATGCATGGAGTTTTCGCAAACGCCACCACATGCTCAACCTCCTGGCTGAAGTACTCATTGCCTCATGCAGCGCGGCTGCTTCTTGTATTCGAGGTCGAGTGGGAGTATCCCAGCCAACATCAGAGATGCGTTCAGCGAAGCGGTGCTGTAGGATTTGCAGAGCTTTTGGGCGAACACCCATTGGACCGTATGACCGCGAACTAAGAAGATTGGAGTTTTCTGCACTCCAATCTTCTTAGTTGCCGGTGCCCAAGCACTTGCCGCATGCATTACCACCGACTCCACCGCTGCCGTGTAAATGCTCCGTATGACCTCCGGGTGCAGGCCTCAGCTCAATTTGGTCGCTCTAGATAGCTGTTTGTAGATTCTACACACGTTAGTGGCGTGGATGTGGAATGTTAAAATTCAAAAGTCATTTATTCAAACTAGGCTGAGAATCAGCACTTTTCGAACATCAAAATTACATAAGACAGTCCCCCAAAAACGCCCGCCCTTCACCACTTCCTAGTGCTTTAGCTGGGAAGAGTGGGAAGTAAAAGTGGCGCAACAAACTCCCCAGCAGAGTATGTGTAATGTGAGCTGGTAATAGTTCCTTAAATAAAAAAGTCAACCCCGCCCATGCTCAGGAATCAGGGACATCGTACTTTAGCTTGACTACCATTGCAAGGTTTTATGTGGTGCAAACTTCAGCTTATTTCGAATCCCCCTTATACTCGATCCTTATATCAGTTCTTAGCTAGTAGCAGTTCCCACACTGACCATTACGGTGTGTCCCTCAGGGGCGGGCCGCGATGGTCAGGTCCGCGGTGGCCCGCCCGTTCCGCGGCCCGCGCTTCGTTATTCGCGGTGCACCGCTCATTATGCGCGCCTGTCTATTTACTGCCTCCACATGGCACCACATGCTTTACACTCCATTTCATTCCAAAATAACTGTTCAATTACACCTACGCATCTTTATGCCACCGAAATGAAAAAATAAAGTACCTACTTAACCTTTCACATATGAGCTCAAACTCATATTGAATTCGTCCCAACTCCGTCAGAAATATAAAAGAATGCGGAATAAGGAATAACATCAATAAACCGAAATCGACAGCTGACAGCTGTGTTGTTTGTTGTACCGAGCCGCCGACCTTTCCCGGAGAACACACGGTAACGGTAACCCATTTCTTGTGTGGTTCGGAAATTAGTAGCAGTATCTTCTAGCTACAGTGTGCCCACATCGCCAGCACACAACATTCTGATGTAAGTCGTTGAGTTAATGACACAGTTGCATACGTGACAAGTGCACGAGCACATCGACAGCCCAGTGGCCCGACGTGCTCGGAGTTGCTCCGCCCGTGCGGCGTCCCGTCTACTCGTACTCCGAGACTTCCACTTCAACCCCCTACTAATAAACGTTTTATAACGCCTGTATAGTTACACAACGCTTTGTCTTCTTCTTTCGAATGTCAAATTACTGACGACTGAAAGAGAGAAATCGGTGTGTAACTAGGCGATATACAACGTTTATTAGTAAGGGGGCAAGTGTGCATCCTTTATCCACTCTGTCAATGGTAAGGACCTTGACAGAGACCATTGACAGAGACCATTGACAGAGACCATTGACAGAGACCATTGACAGAGACCATTGACAGAGACCATTGACAGAGACCATTGACAGAGACCAATGACAGAGACCATTGACAGAGACCATTGACAGAGACCATTGACAGAGACCATTGACAGAGACCATTGACAGAGACCATTGACAGAGACCATTGACAGAGACCATTGACAGAGACCATTGACAGAGACCATTGACAGAGACCATTGACAGAGACCATTGACAGAGACCATTGACAGAGACCATTGACAGAGACCATTGACAGAGACCATTGACAGAGACCATTGACAGAGACTATTGACAGAGACCATTGACAGAGACCATTGACAGAGACCATTGACAGAGACCATTGACAGAGACCATTGACAGAGACCATTGACAGAGACCATTGACAGAGACCATTGATAGAGACCATTGACAGAGACCATTGACAGAGACCACTGACATAATTATGATTAGATGAAATAATATGCTCGATTACGTATAATTATCTAATTCTATATATATAAGGGACCACAACCATGGGCGTACCCAGCTTTTGGCCCAGGGGGGGGGGCAAATCAGATTTTTGCCCCCCCCCCCCCCCCCACATGTTTTACATAGTTTGATATTGCAGCTGCGTTCGTATTAACATATTAAGCTTTTTTATATGTTTATCGATATTCAATTCGATAGTCAATTGTGGACCGAATATAATTTTCTTTTTTTAAATGATAAGTACATAAACGACAATATCGTTATCTACAATTGACGAAAATATCGTTAACCTTAGTAAAAAAAAACAGTCGAAGATAGAACGTCCTCCTTTTTTATTTGAAGTCGGTTATGCATAATAAGATACAGGGCTTTCATCCCGGGAATCTCGGTCTCGAAAATTTCGAGAGTCTCGACGATTTTTTGGTATTTTCGAGACTCGATACTGATATTTTCGGTCTCGGGAATAACGAGACTTTTGAGACTAAGTCACAATAAACAGTCAACCTTCCTAGCCTTTTCGCAACTATCTTGGGGTCGGCTTCCAGTCTAACCGGATGCAGCTGAATACCAGTATTTTACATGGAGCGAGTGCCTATCTGACCTCTACAACCTAGTAACTGGGTAATACGATACCCCTTGGTAAGACTGGTGTCAGACTTTCGGGCTTCTGACGACCCGTAACGACTGTCAAAGATCCACAAATTACAACCGGGACCAACGGCTTAACGTGCTTTCCGAGGCATGGAGGTATGTAAAGATGGTCACCCATCCACTGACCAACCCCGGCAAGTGTCGCTTAACCTGATGGATCGACCCGTGCGGCTTGTTATTACTTAGCCACGAGCTCTTTCTGTCTAAAGAAATTAGACGTACAACAAAATTCTTTGAACATTAGTCTCGCCGATTCACTGCGTATCCATTTTAAGGAAAATAGACTGATTGAGGCACAACCACAACTGAAGAAGCCACTGACAATTATCCCGCAAATACCAGTGATCAAAATGATGCGACAATTGCGGACCTCACAAGTCTAACGACAGGAGAACAGTTGGAATGTGAACTTAATAATTTGCTTAACCCCCTAGAAGACAAAGTTCGGAATATAACTTCCATGTCTATCCATGACTTGCAAACAACCTTGCACGTGGAAAAAGCTCTCTTTGAAAAGAGGCGACAGGGGGAAGTACCTAAACCATTGCTAAAATTACTTAATATCTACCCCCCCCCCCCTACTAGCGTAGAAGCAGAGAGAGGTTTTTCTAACGCGGGCTACTTTTGTAATAAAATCAGTACCCTAATTACGTAATGCACGATCAATAAGAAATTGAAATGAATTGAAACAGATTGCTAGTCCATTGCTTCATAAGATCGAAAAAATAAATTGAGCAGATTTTATTTTCGAACTTATGAAGCCATGGACTAGCAATCTGTTTCAATTCATTTCAATTTCTTATTGATCGTGCATTACGTAATTAGGGTACAGGTCCTCTCTATCTGAAACTACATTAAACGCCCTTTGTTTTGTTACGTGCCCACTATAAAAATAAAAAAAACTCTCATAAATAATTTTTGATTCTATAATTTGAGTGTGTTGCTGTATCTTTATTAAAGTATTTGATTGAAATATCTTGTTTTGACCACCTAAATGCCTAGCCTATAATTTTGAGAGTTACTTTTGAAATAGTCTCGAAAGTCTCGTTTTTCCCGGGAATTTCGAGACAGCATCGAGTCTCGATTTTTTTTTCCCGGGACTCAAAAATACAGCGAGACTGAAAGCCATCATCAAATACAACATAAAAAGCCGCGCAGCGTGGTTTTTTTCTAAAATTAATTCAAAATTATATAATTGTAAAGGAAGTCTTATCGTGACTGTAACTTAACTTTTATCGACAACAGTACCTATTCATACGAAATCCAGGGAGGGGCAGCTGCCCTCCCCTGGGTACGCCCATGGACCACAACATTATTAATTTCAAAGAATTGTGTCATAGCTGTATCTAAGGGCGTTGTTCGAAGTGCTAGTGTTATAATGTGACATTGACGGCGCCATTGTGTCGTAGCTGTATCTAAGGGCGTTGTTCGTAGTCTTAGTGTTATAATGTGACATTGACAGCACCATTGTATCGTAGCTGTATCTAAGGGCGTTGTTCGTAGTGCTAGTGTTGCAATGTGACATTGACAGTGCCATTGTGTCGTAGCTGTATCTAAGGGCGTTGTTCAGAGTGTTAGTGTTGGTTATAATGTGACATTGACAGTGCCATTGTATCGTAGCTGTATCTAAGGGCGTTGTTCGTAGTCTTAGTGTTATAATGTGACATTGACAGCACCATTGTATCGTAGCTGTATCTAAGGGCGTTGTTCGTAGTGCTAGTGTTGCAATGTGACATTGACAGTGCCATTGTGTCGTAGCTGTATCTAAGGGCGTTGTTCAGAGTGTTAGTGTTGGTTATAATGTGACATTGACAGTGCCATTGTGTGGTAGCTGTATCTAAGGGCGTTATTCATAGTGCTAGTGTTATAATGTGACATTGACGGCGCCATTGTGTCGTAGCTGTATCTAAGGGCGTTGTTCGAAGTGCTAGTGTTATAATGTGACATTGACGGCGCCATTGTATCGTAGCTGTATCTAAGGGCGTTGTTCGTAGTCTTAGTGTTATAATGTGACATTGACAGCACCATTGTATCGTAGCTGTATCTAAGGGCGTTGTTCGTAGTGCTAGTGTTGCAATGTGACATTGACAGTGCCATTGTGTCGTAGCTGTATCTAAGGGCGTTGTTCAGAGTGTTAGTGTTGGTTATAATGTGACATTGATAGTGCCATTGTGTGGTAGCTGTATCTAAGGGCGTTATTCATAGTGCTAGTGTTATAATGTGACATTGACGGCGCCATTGTGTCGTAGCTGTATCTAAGGGCGTTGTTCATAGTGCTAGTGTTACAATGTGACATTGACAGCGCCATTGTATCGTAGCTGTATCTAAGGGCGTTGTTCGTAGTCTTAGTGTTATAATGTGACATTGACAGCACCATTGTATCGTAGCTGTATCTAAAGGCGTTGTTCGTAGTGCTAGTGTTATAATGTGACATTGACAGCGCCATTGTATCGTAGCTGTATCTAAGGGCGTTGTTCGTAGTGCTAGTGTTATAATGTGACATTGACAGTGCCATTGTATCGTAGCTGTATCTAAGGGCGTTGTTCGTAGTGTTAGTGTTATAATGTGACATTGACGGCGCCATTGTGTCGTAGCTGTATCTAAGGGCGTTATTCATAGTGCTAGTGTTATAATGTGACATTGACGGCGCCATTGTGTCGTAGCTGTATCTAAGGGCGTTGTTCATAGTGCTAGTGTTACAATGTGACATTGACAGCGCCATTGTATCGTAGCTGTATCTAAGGGCGTTGTTCGTAGTCTTAGTGTTATAATGTGACATTGACAGCACCATTGTATCGTAGCTGTATCTAAAGGCGTTGTTCGTAGTGCTAGTGTTATAATGTGACATTGACAGCGCCATTGTATCGTAGCTGTATCTAAGGGCGTTGTTCGTAGTGCTAGTGTTATAATGTGACATTGACAGTGCCATTGTATCGTAGCTGTATCTAAGGGCGTTGTTCGTAGTGTTAGTGTTATAATGTGACATTGACGGCGCCATTGTGTCGTAGCTGTATCTAAGGGCGTTGTTCGTAGTGCTAGTGTTATAATGTGACATTGACAGTGCCATTGTATCGTAGCTGTATCTAAGGGCGTTGTTCGTAGTGTTAGTGTTATAATGTGACATTGACGGCGCCATTGTGTCGTAGCTGTATCTAAGGGCGTTGTGCATAGTGCAAGTGTTACAATGTGACATTGACAGCGCCATTGTGTCGTAGCTGTATCTAAGGGCGTTGTGCATAGTGCAAGTGTTACAATGTGACATTGACAGCGCCATTGTGTCGTAGCTGTATCTAAGGGCGTTGTGCATAGTGCAAGTGTTACAATGTGACATTGACAGCGCCATTGTGTCGTAGCTGTATCTAAGGGCGTTGTTCGTAGTGCTAGTGTTACCACTGACGTGCGGTTCAATGTACATACCTGTATAATGTATGATGTGTTCCCAATTTAGCACGGTCCTCAGCACAGACGGACCGACTGTTAAGGGGAGAACACGGAGGCCCGCTTATTTATTACTTTATTCAACTTCAACTTACTATAATGAGTTACTAGCTGCGCCCGGCGGTCTCACCCGCATAAGTTTCAATCCCGTGGTAATATCAGGATAAAAGGTATCTTAATTATGTCTTTCTCCAGGTCATGGCCTACCCATTTCATCCAATTCCGTTCAGCCGTTTTAGCGTGAAAGCTTAACAAACAAACCAACAACCAAACTGACGCATTATAATACTAGTAGGTACTAGTTAGGACGAGGATATAGTTAGGATTCATTTGTGGAAGAGAAATAAAATGTTTATTTATTTAATTGTCTTCACAATTTATAATGCAATTGTGTATACCTAATCGTAATCACTATTTAGCAATTGTCTGTGTAACACATCACCTAACTGTTAACGATTCAGGCTACATACTTACATAGCGTTAAACATAATTGCAAGACACATAACGTTGAAGATACATTTAGATACAGTACCTAAATCTGTTTAAATCTGAGCGTAATTCCCAAACGAGCCCGGGATTATAGTGCTGCAGTTATCTGGCGTCGTTATCGAGGACCCTCGGGCATGAGGCGAGTTCGCTTTCTACAATGAAGGTTTTGCGCGCTACTGTTATAAAAGGCCGCGCCGACGCGACGGGACGGGACGGCCCGTGCGCTGGCTCGCGGGCCGGGTAATGAACACGCGACCCTCCGGCCTTATCGGGATTCCTCGCCGTTGCACCGCTCACGAGCCTCAGCAATATAATACGTAACTGAACCGACCGCAACATCCTGTCATGTCGAGGCTCACAGGCAGTCAAGCGGTACAGAGCGGTACAGCGACACACAACACAGAGACTAGCAACGAAGTACAATATTAGGATGTATCGATTCGGCAAATACATAGAAAGTTTTCAAACCCGCAGCTTATATAAACTTGCGATTGATGTATGTATACTTGCGCTTCACAACCCATACAATGTATATGGATTGCCAACCGTACTCTAAAATAGACTATGTACCTATTGTACTTTTCATTGTAGGTTTACAATCTATAACACGTTCACCATCTCCATGTAAAGAGTTGATTAGTTACTTCCCGATTAACGTTAATTGGCAAGTAAAAGTAATGAGTATCTTCTGTCAATTTCCCAAGCGAAAACAAAGTTTCGAGTAACAACTAAACCCTCGGTCACACACAGCGAATACTCGCTGCAAATAATACTCGCAGCGATAACTCTCTGCCAGCCTGTTACACACAGCGAGACCACGCACAATCTATAACTATAGAACTATATTCTGTATTTTTTTTCAAAATTTTAGGCTCAGTAGTTTCTTTCATTTGATAGCTTTTTTTTTCTATTCTCTCCCGTCCGCGTTTGAGTCACAGAAATTGATATCCACTTAATCGGTCCATTAAATTCGGAGCAAATTGACTGTCACAGACGGACTGACAGACACACGAGTGATCCTATATCGTTTCCTCGATCGTTTTTTTCCTGTTGAGGTACGGAACTCTCCGAGTCGGGGTGGAGTCCCGACACATCTCCAATGAGAACTTGCAAGAGCGAGCGAAGCGAGCTCGGTACTTGGGGCAGCCCGACTCGGACTGGTTATGTTCGAAGGGGATGGCAAGGACCCCGTAACCCCGCCATCCCCATCGTGGTATTTTTTTTTTAAACCACACAGAAATCCATCGACAAAACATTAGAATAAAAAAAAATTTACCTTGACGTTCGAGTTTCACATTGACCTTGAAAATGTCCATAACCTGAGAGCTTGTTCCTCGATTTTAGTATTGTTTGGTTTGACTATGACTTTTGTGATTTTGACCTTAATCATGAAGTTATGTTATCTTTGACCTTATTATTGCTTGGAAACAAATTTAAACCCGCCACGTGACCGTCCCCACCCTTAATACTCCCACTATCCCTCCCACCAATCCCGAAAGAAACTTGGCGATTTTTTTCTCGGCGCCTTTGGTTTTGCGCACTTTGCGGAAACAATAGCTACTATAAAAACACGACGGGTTATATCCGTTCCGTTTGTCTGTATGTTTATGTACACACAAACAGATAAACGGACAAAAATTCTTAGGGACGTAAGTAAGTAAGTACGTACTTTCAATCCCGGTACTACGTTCCCGTGGGATATTTTCCGCCATCCACGCGGGTTCTACTGACCAACATTCATAATCCTCATCCTCCACAGCCCCACTTCACCCACCTGGACATAGACCTCTCTTTTCTTGTGCGCGCTGCTGTGCCAGCCTCATCCAGGAACAACATTATGTAGGCACATAAAGATGTACATAATAAAAAAAACGGTTAAATTCACTTCTTAGAGCATGAAACGGTTAATAACTTTTAAGTAAACCGCAAACATATTGTGTAGAGGTAGACTGTAGAATGAACGCTCCTTTCCGGAATGTTTGATATACGACTAAGAAATCTGGCGGCGCGGCAGACACCGCAGGCTCTACTCCGCTCCGCTCCGCTCCGCTCCGCGCCACACGGTGCGGCGCGGCGTCCCTTCGAGGCACAGATTACTGGGACGCACCGCGACAATATCGTCTAATTTACTTATTTCCGTTCCCTTTGACGACGCCAAGCATTCGCGGAGGGTCGAATTCCTCGCCTCATAGCCTGCGCGCCTATTCCAGCCTTATTCAATTGTAGTGGCTAATCGCGTTGCGCTCCCGCCGCCCCCCCCCCCCCCCCTACCCGCGCGGTACTCTGGGACGATGTATTTCAAAAGGACTTTTTCCACCGATTTCCCCACAAACTGGATAAACCCGGCTTTAGATCGAACAAAATATACCGTCAGCAAGTTCCTCACCCGTCTTTATCCGCCTGAAATAAGACCATTTCATGCTGCTCAGTTTAACGCGACACAATTTTTTTGCGTTCTTCATTACCTACTTTTTCCGAAACAAAGCGATAAGGAAAATATTCTTTTTGCAGAAGAGGAAACGTGCCGGAACTGAAAGTTCACAAACAAAACACCGCAGGGGAGAGTCGCGTGGCGCCGCACGCGTCCACACGCGGCTAGCGGCTGTGGCAGCGACGGGCACCGCCACACGCACGATACCACTTTATACTTTATACAAACAGACTTAAGATCCGAAGTAAGATCGACCTTCACCCTGTTTACCAGATATTTCTCTTCAAATATTATAATGTTTACTTTATATTGCAATTATGTTGCCTAGTTAATATGTTTATGGCTATATTTTTTTTTTTGAATACTATAAGTTATTTTTTTCTTTGTCTTGTTTACCTAACGAATTAGTTTTCAATACAACTTTGTTTTATAATATGTATAGTTATTGAAATAAAGGAAATTACTTATAATAATACATTTTTATTCACAATAAGCATAAACTTTGATTAAGTAGGTAAGTATACAGAATGGTAAGCAAACTTAAGTAGAATTGTACAAAAGTTGGTAGTGAGCTCGAGTGTCCAATATGAAGAGGTACACTGCCCCCAAAAAAAGGAAAATCCTGTATCTTGGGCAGCAGAAATAAATGTCATTACTAACCGACTTTTGTATTCTTAATATCTGATATTGTAGTGTTGTAATTTAATTTTCAATGTCCCTTATATTAACGTACTGAAGAATGAGGGTGAAGATGACGAGTGGTCATTCTCGTCGATCCAAGTTTATACGGTAATAATCCCGGTTCATTAGCCAAGATCTCAAGTTCTATCTCCAATCTCGCGAAGTGCCAGCAATCTCTTAGGGTCATTCAAATACCACACGTTGTGTTTAGAATTAAGTTGTCGAATAATTGGAGTTATTGCCAAAATGTTAGTCGGAGTCTAATACAATTGAATAGTGGAATCACTTTGCTAAGTTTCATCAAATCAGGAAATAAACCAGAAGCAATACACGAGTTAAAAACGATTGCTAAAAAGGGTGAAATAACATCAATTATTGAAGACATTGTATGTACTGATCCCCAAAGGTCAGCAGTTTTTTTTACATCAAGATTTTTAATAGATCCTATTATGTCTTTAGAAGTAATAATTGTGAATTCAAAAAGTTTGTCACATTCTGGTACACATTCTTTAAGTATTGAGTAAGCAGAAGCGGAAGATGACGATGACAGAGTTTTGGTTGTTAAAATGGGAATATTAGTGAAGAAATTTTCAAACGCAGTCGCCACTTCCACGTCTGTCTTAATATCTACATCATTGATTTTTAGATGGAAGTCACGATTCCGTACTGTCGTTCTTCCCGTTTCTGAATTAATAATATTCCAAGTTGTTTTAATTTTATTTCCAGAAGATTGTATTTTATTTTTAATATGTATGGCTTTTGCTGAGGAACAGGCTCTTTTAAAAGTTTTGGAATAATTCTTAACAAACTCTTTGAAAGTTTATCCATTTGAACTTTGAAAGTTTGAATCCCGAAGTCTATTGAAGACTTTTTCGAGATTGATCCTAATTGTAGTGTCGTAGAGAAAACGATGATGTCATCAAAGTAGACGAAGATATGTAATTCTGAAGACCTCTGAAGACATTCTCCATAACCCTTTGAAATGTGGATGGGGAATTCTTAAATCCCGTCATCCCGTGGGCATTCGAAGATACTCGAAATATCCATGTTCGACACTAAAAGTTGTTTTCTGAATATCCTGACGGTCCATACCTGGTAGAAGCCACTAGCCAGATCTAGAGTGGTGAAGTACCTACTGGCATCTTCCTAGTTTATCAAGAACATGGCTTATGTTCGGAATAGGACATTTGTCATTGATAGTTTTTTCATTGAGCTAATAAAGTCAACTACTAAATGCCATTTTTGTTTGCCCAAGGCGTCCGTTTTTTGGGGATCAGCCAAATAGGTGAGCTCCATGCTGAATCTGAAGGCTTTATTATTCCCTGATATTAACATGAAATCTGATCCCTAACCTCCTGACGATGAACGAATGGGTATCTATAACTTTTGTGGAACTTGGGCCTGGGGTGGGGCCTCATGTGTAGTCTTAATACGATACGATGTTTTATTCGATTCGTAAAAATTAACGCTTCACCTTCGATGTAAAACACGTCAGCATATTTTGAGCAAAGAGCTATAAGGTTGACAGTCTCCTCCTCGTTTAAATGATGTTCTGTTCTGTTCGTAATCGCGTTATCACTTCTTGAACTCGCGTGGAACAATGTTCGGTACGCGTGCACTCGATATTCAATAAATTTGCGTACTGTGCACTGGTAGGCCGTTGGTCAAGTGATATTATAATATCATTCGGGCTCGTATTTATTATCTCTCAGTACCTGCAATTATTGTCGACAATAGTAAGGCACTCACCTACTGTATGGTGAAACCATACACTACCGACGACTAAGCATTTTACGTTACTTTAGTAATTCATAATCAACTTAGCAATTAGTACTCAATTAGCGGTCATCGCGTATGCTCCCTCGCTCCTATATATCATAAATTCATAACTTTTGGTCCGTTAAATACATTTATTTTAACCTTAAAACGCAGGAATATCATTGACTATTGTTCAAATGATTCTAAGATGTAGGGAACGATCCTATCAATGTATGCGAGTAATTACTAATGTTATATTTAATACAGTCCACAGATTAGAAGGAGTTGTCATTGTCAATTGATTTTTAGTGTCAATATACGGAGCGTATAAAAAAGACGTTGTTTCTATATTTTATCAATCCCTCAAACTAACAACAATATAAACTACACAAACATTTGGTCCAAAACGAGCCGGATTTTGTCATCTACGATTGAGCATCACCGCGAGAAAAATAGACCGCGATCCTTACGCAGCGACTTACACCGCTCACGTAGGACTCCGTCATATCTATGGATTCGTCCTGTGATCGGCAACTTACAAAATGAGGCATTATTTTGTAACAAAATAATGAATACATTTGAGAACTATTTAGTTATTTACGAGTGCGACTTTTTAATAACGAGACTAAATAACTATAATAGTGAGTTTGTTGGGATTTAAACATTTACGCGTCTTATTATACAAATACAATGGAAAAGTTAGTTACATTACAAGAACAGTTGATGAACAATTTGAAGATAGCCGAACGAAATTATAAGAAAACGCCGAAAGAAAGGATTAAACGGCCTTATTTAGAAACAAGATTAGAGGTACTTGAGCTACAATATACAGAGTTCAAAGATGTACATAAGGCTGTCATTTCTGCAGCTTCAAAAGATAAAAAGGAAGCATATTTCACAGAGGGCTTTTACGAACAGTTTGAGGAACAGTACGTGCAATATAAAACTAGTTTACGTGAAGCGTTGGAACCATTTTTAACATCGTCATTTTCTCAATCGCCAATTGCTTCAGCCGCTAGTAATAATGAGAATAACTACTGTGATGTTAAGCTACCGCGTATAACACTGCCTACATTTGGAGGTAAATATGAAGAATGGCAAACGTTTTACGATATGTTTTCATCATTAATTCACAACAACAAAGCCATAACGTCAGTTCAAAAATTACATTATTTGAAAAGTAATTTGTCGGGTGAAGCTATGAATCTTTTACGAAACTTTGCAACTACTGAAGCAAATTATGAGGAGGCGTGGAAACAACTAGTAAAAAGGTATAATAATAAGCGTTACAACTGCAATGCTATTATGAATAACCTGATTGGACTTAAGAAAATAAATACTGAGTCGGCTAACTCAATAAAACATTTACTAGACACCACTTCAACTTGTTTGAAGTCACTGCAGAGTATAGGCATCAGAACAGATAACTGGGATGAAATTATTGTTTATCTAACCGTTGCAAAGTTGGACGCGGAATCAATAAAACAGTGGGAACAATATCTTAATACTTTGTCTAGTGATGGTTTGCCCACTTGGTCGCAATTGAAAGACTATTTGGAGTACAGATTCAGATCCTTGGAAATGATTGATTCCACAACTCAACGTTCAACGCAGATAGTGAAGCCTGCACAGAAACCAAAAACGTTCCACACGTCAGTTGAAAACAAACCAAAGTCTAACGATATTGAGTGTGCAATGTGTAAAGAGATCCATTATATTTACCATTGCAAACGATTCGGACTTATGACGCCGAAGGCAAGACAAGAGTTCGTGCAAAGTAAGGGATTATGTTTCAACTGCCTGTCACCTAATGAGCTGCCGGAAATAGCAAAGTGTGGCAAGCGGAAGTGTAGCAAAGTGTGGTGTCTTCTACCACAGAAGACACCACACTTTGCTACACTTCGAGAGAGAGAACACCGAGATCAACACACAAGCAAGTGAGGTAACAATATCACCGAGTGAACAACACGAGAAAGCGAGCACATCACGAGGTGATACCCACATTACTACTACATTTACTAGAGAGGAGCTACAGCCGGCCAGGGTACTCCTTGCAACAGCTAGAGTTAAGGTATTTAATTCACAAGGTTGTAAACAATGTATTCGAGCTTTATTAGATCAAGGCTCTCAAGCCTCATTAGTTACCGAGGCTACTGTTCAGTTGCTTGGGTTAAAACGTATACCAGTAAATGGTTTTGTGTCAGGGCTGGGAGATGGTCATTCGAGAATAAAACACAGAGTTTCACTTCAAGTGGAATCGCTCCATAATCCAGCAAATCATATTCAAGTTAACGCTTATGTAATGCATTCTTTGACGTCTTATCTTCCCACAACCAATCTAAAGACTCATGAGTGGTTTGAAATTAATAGTCTACCTTTAGCAGACCCGACCTATGCAACACCAGGTAAAATTGATATACTGCTAGGTGCGGAAGTGTATGGAAATATATTGCTTGACGGTATTATTAGGCAATCTCAGGGTAGTTTAATTGCACAAAACACACTTTTTGGGTGGATGATTTCAGGTAAAGTGTCAAGAGAACCCTATTCGTCGACGGGAAGTAATCTGACTAGCATGCACGTACATTTAGAAGAGACTGATTTACTCAAGCAATTTTGGGAAATGGAGAATGAACCTAACATAATACAAAAGGAGATGACTGGAAACGAGAAAGTATGTGAAGACTTATTTGATTTAACTACAGTTCGAGATGATAGTGGAAGATTTATAGTAAGGTTACCTTTTGCGACTGATGATCCTAAGGGTGGCGCCACACCTGCCGAACGTTCCGTTGCGGAAGGTTCGGCGACGGAACTATCGGTCGTAGATTCGGTTGGCATGACACACTATACGCGCCGAACGGTCGGCGGCGTTTAGTTCGGTGCGTTACGCGACGGAAAATTACGTTCCGTCGTCGTCACAGTGTTTCCACTTTTTGGGATTTCTCCCTTTTTTAGGGAAAAATGCCAATAATAAGCATGGTTTAGGGATATTTTATTTAAAAAAATTGAACTTGAGTTGGTAGCCCTTTGTTTAAAGTAGGTAGCACCCAATGTACTACTCAAGCGTATGGCACCACCGATTGATTAAAGGGGATTCCCTAAAACTCGTAAAGTCGTAATGAATGTAATTCGTCTAATTTTAGTTTACATTTGGTGCCGATTCTCTTGTTAAAAATGCCGCTAAACATAACCAAAATTTTGTTTAGTCCTGTCAAACGAGGATTTCCCATTCTGAAATAGACTAAAGTGACACAACGGGGATGCGCCAAGGTAGCCCGCGAAATTCAATTTGCAGGTCAGTGGTGCCGATTCTCTTGTACACCGAACTAAACTAACTAAACTATCACTAAAAGTCTAAAATTCCTTACTTTTGTCTATGAGAATCTAAAAGCTATTCTGCGGAAAAATATCTCTAAATTAAAAAAAAAAATTGACTCGTCTAAAATTGAATTTGACAATCGCGTCGCGACACCACATGGTACTTGTTTGCTCTACTCCGTGAATTTCTATAGAGCCAGAGGCGCGCTGGGGGGCAGCCTTGACGTGTTTTGTATGGAATTTTTAACTTTTAGTACGGAAAATATAAAAAAAATATTACTTATGTGTAGAGGTACATGGGTTTACGGGTTACAAAGGGGGTCGAAATTTCCATTATTTTTGCGCTAGGACGCACCGTTTTCGAGATATAAGCAATTGTATGGAATTTTTAACTTTTTATACGGAAAATATAAAAAAATATTACCTATGTGTAGAGGTACATAGGTTTACTGGTTGCTAGGGGGTCGAAATTTCCATTATTTTTGCGCTAGGACGCACCGTTTTCGAGATATAAGCAAAATAAAAAAGTACTGTTTTTGCAGCTGAAGTGTGTGAATTTTAGTTCATGCCAACTAATTTTATTCCACTCCTTTTTAATCGCGTTAGCGCGCAGGGCCACGCCAGGGCGGGGGGCCGGCGGCGCCGGGCAGGCAGGTAGGCAGGAACGCGATGTTGCCACTCTTCTCTTGCCACGCCGCGCCGCGCCGCCGCCGAGATCAGTGTCGCCACTTAAGTTTTTAATTTTTCCCCAGTTTCTTAATGAATTATCCCTCAAATTCCCAAAAAAAAATGGTTTAAGGATTTTTTTCAATTTTATAGCACTAAACACCTACAAAACTTCCATTAATTGACGAGATTACAAAATATTCATTAATTTCCGATGTCGTTTTTAGCCACGGTAAAAGTACAATTAACGATGACATGGTAAACTAAAATTAGACGAATTACATTCATTACGAGTTTGAGGGAATCCCCTGAAAAGTACAATTATCGATGACATGGTAAACTAAAATTAGACGAATTACATTCATTACGAGTTTGAGGGAATCAATCGGTGAAGCCATAGAGTTAAGTAGTAGGTATATTGGTTGCTACTATAAACAAAGGGCTATCAACTCAAGTTCAATTTTTCCCCAAAATTCCCAAAATCCCTGTCAAAATAAAATATCCCTAAACCATATTTATTGTTTGCAATTTTTTTCTAAAAATGGGTCAAAATTCCTTTATAGTGGAAACACTGGCCGAGATCCACCGACCGAACGTTCCACTACGCCCGCGGAACTTTCCGTCGCCGAACTTTCGGTCGCATTCCGTCGCGTCTTGTGACGCTTGTTCATGAACCGACGTAACGTTCGGCTGATGTGTCATAGGTAACTTGAAAAACATTAGGAGCGTATTAACCGAACGTTCCGCCGCGGAACGTTCGGCAAGTGTGCCCCGACCCTAAGTGTCAGTACGGTCAGTCAAAACAGAGAGCTATCAAAATGTTAGAGAGTTTAGAGAGAAGGTTATCACGCGATCCCCAGTTGAGTATAGAGTATAGTAAAGTATTTGAGGAATACTTAAGTTTAAATCACATGACGGAAGTAAATGAGAAAGAGATAGAGAATCCACGTGCTGTCTATCTTCCTCATCATGCAGTGGTGAGAGAAGATAGGGATACTACAAAGGTGAGAATTGTTTTCAACGCATCAAGCAAGGGAAACAATAACGTGTCATTAAATGATGATCTTCTTGTTGGACCTAGGCTACAACAAGATCTTAGGCATATTTTAATGAGATGGAGAAACCACAAAATAGGTCTAGTAGCAGATATTACAAAATTCTATAGAATGGTCCGAGTAGCTGATGAAGATACTGATTACCAGAGAATCGTATGGAGATTTAATCCATCTGAAGCTATACAACATTATAAGCTTGTAAGGCTAACATTTGGTACGGCATGCGCACCATACTTAGCTGTTAAGTTTTTACAAAGGCTAGCAGAGTTGGAGAAACATAAATACCCGTTAGCAGCAAAAATAACTAAATTAGACTTTTATATGGACGATTTGATGTCAGGCGCCGAAACAATAACTGAAGCATTACAAATACACTATGAGATGAACGAGCTTATGAAATTGGGTGGATTTGAACTCCAAAAGTGGAACAGTAACAGTGAAACTTTTCTAAATCACATTGGCAAGAGTGGAGAACAATATAGTGGCGAGAATACACCAATTAAAGTAAAAAATTCAATTAAGGTACTCGGAGTAAGTTGGTGTCGGAAGTCTGACCATTTTGAATATGTGCTCAACTTACCTGAGGCCAAAGAGCAGCCGGTCACTAAACGACAAATACTGTCTGATATAGCACGATTATATGATCCGTTAGGCTGGATTACGCTCGTGGTAGTTGTGGCCAAAATCTTTATACAGAGACTTTGGAAACCAGGCCTTGAGTGGGATGACTGCCTATCAGAGGATCTACTGAGGCAGTGGTTAACATTTATAAATCATTTAATTGATTTAAAGGAGCTTACAATACCAAGATGGTTAATTGTAACACGAGCGGTACATTTAGAAGCTGTTACCGACTTGACTGCTAAAGGCTTTATCGCGGCGTTCAAGCGTTTCACTGCGAGAAAAGGCCACTGTAAAGACTTATATAGTGATAACGGCACGAATTTTGTTGGCGCTGACAAACAAATGAGAGAAATGTTCAACAGTGCAAAGTCGGCCCTTCCAAAGGAAATAGCGGAGTTACTTACGTTAGATCGAACAACGTGGCACTTTATACCACCACACGCCCCAAATTTTGGTGGGTTATGGGAAGCTGGCGTTCGTAGTACCAAGACACATCTACGTAAAGTAGTCGGTAATGCTACACTTACGTATGAGGAAATGGCGACAGTTCTAGCACAAGTGGAGGCGTGTTTAAATTCACGACCTATAACCTTACTCAGTGACAATCCCAATGACCCACTACCCTTGACACCAGGTCATTTTTTGGTAGGTGAGCCGTTAATTAATATAGCCGATGAGGATTATTCTAATTCCAATGTGGTAGGTTTAGACAGATGGAGACTTACTCAAAAAATTGTAAACGACTTTTGGAATAGATGGTCAAAAGAATATTTAGTGAGTCTTAGCCAAAGGTATAAGTGGAATTCAAAAGGTACTGAACCAGAAATTGGTGATATTGTCATCTTAAAAGAGGATAACATTCCTCCAGCTAAGTGGATTCTTGGTAAAATTATACAAAAACATACAGGTCATGACAACATAACCCGTGTCGTGACAGTTAAATGTAAGACAGGAGAATATAAACGTCCACTTAGTAAGATTTGCGTTATAACTAAATAAAATGTTTACTTGTATTATTTTAAGTAATTTAGCTTTTTATTTTTCATTTTTCATGTTGTAGTATTTACTTATTATACAAACTGTCGTTTCATGCCTTTAATTTAACGATTTTGTTTCGTTTAGTGATATTCTTGTGACCCAACGGTGGGCGGGTCAAACTTATTTATGGAGTTTGGTGATAAATACTTATTTTTCATAATACTCAGATCAAATGATTAATATGTTTTACTGGGTATCGTGTATTATGTAATATTACTTACCTACACTTTTGAGTTCACTGATAATACATATTTCGAGTCAAGTATTATTTACTATTTTGTTGCTATAAGAATTTCGTTTGTTTTGTTTGTTGAACTTACCATTTAGATTTCGTTTTGTGTTAGTGACCTCTAAGGTCGTGTTATGTAGGTACTATCCTAGATTATAAGTCTAATAGTGACTAAAGAACGATGTTCTTTGGTGGGCGGAATGTTCAAATGATTCTAAGATGTAGGGAACGATCCTATCAATGTATGCGAGTAATTACTAATGTTATATTTAATACAGTCCACAGATTAGAAGAAGTTGTCATTGTCAATTGATTTTTAGTGTCAATATACGGAGCGTATAAAAAAGACGTTGTTTCTATATTTTATCAATCCCTCAAACTAACAACAATATAAACTACACAAACAACTATCTTCCTACCTTCTACACCTACAATACAATTGCAAAAAAAGTCAGTTCACTACCTTATGCTGTACCGTTTGGAGCGTCGATCGGTATTCTAACTAATTTCGAAGATTGAGCAGGTATTATGTCTCCATACAAGTTTACATTGCAGGTATTAACCTCTGTATCTTTTAAGTCTTTCTTGAACTACCATATAGTTAGCAAATCTAAACCAAGTGAACCACCGAAATATTCATGAAAACGTTTTACGAATAACTTTATAAACTCTAGACCGTTAAATTCCGTAAAGCAAGGTAAACTTGTAGATGTATAGAATAATTATTTCTACTAACTATCAGTATTATTTCCATTAGATTATTTAAAACTCTCGAAAAATTATGAGCCCTTCAGGCGATCCCGTCCCATACAAAAATGGCGATCCTCACCGTCGTCGTCTCAAAATTCAAAAGTCATTTATTAAAACTAGGCTGTGAATAAGCAAACGTCAAAATTACATAAGACAGTCCCCCAAAAACGCCCACCCTTCACCACTTCCTAGCACTTTCAAGTTTCCTAGAGTTTTCAAGTTTATGTTCATTAGCAAATCATTATTTTAATCATCAGCCTAAAGAAAGAAGAAAGGGGAGGCCTACCCCAGCCCCCGCGCTGAAATGATGATGGCGAAGAAGTTACATCAATGAGTTTTGAAAAGTTTTCATTCCAATTGGGTGGATGTTAATTATGTGCTGAGCTGAAGTAAACGAATTGTTCGTCACCACATAAAACATTTGTATAGATATTTGGAGGCAGGAAATTACAGTGTGAATTTTCAGCGTGTGATCGATTTATAGATCAAAAGAATTCGGCACAAAGGGCTTTATATGTCGCCACGTGTGCGGTGATGACACAAGAGCGATGATCCGGTCCCGCGACACCGCGTCATGGTAAATTGCCAATTTGAGGCCCGCGCCCCGCTCCTCTCCGCCCGCCCGCGCTCCTCCGCACCGCACCGCGCCGCGCCGCATCTCGCCTTTGCGACTGGCCACGTCATGCATCAAAGGATTGCCACGACCGACGTGCGGCACTAACTCACTTAAAGCTTACTCCATCGTGTTCCATTAAAACCATGTGAACGCTGAACCCATCGTGCTCCGCTGAGCTGAGCACATACGTCACGTGACGTCAGCGACCGCTGCCAGTGTGTCGCAGCTGAGTGCATCGCCTTGCGTCACACCGGCTCACTGCATCGCTCCTTAAATAACAAACATTTTATGATGCTCACATATTCGTCAGCTTGCAGTAGTCTGCTCAATTGAACTCACAAAAACGCCCAATGCAAACAACACAATTTGTACGAGTATGTAGAAGTGACTGGAAATGGAATACAATAAAAAAACGATTACCTACTTTTCGCTCAGTTTAACATCAAAACCCCATTTTTTTAATTAAACGACTGGGAATGGGTCCAAATCTGACCGGATGAAACTAAGTAAAACCCAAGTTTGTAAGCAAATTTTCCGTGAACTAATTGAGTATTTAAACGTGAACTAAAAGTTGGAAGACGGATCGTCAGTTCCGAAGCGTAACGGCCGCGGCGGTGACAGTAACAGTGAGTGGGGTTACGATCGCAATACACCGATACCGTCGTACTCAATTCGTAAGTGTAACTCGTAACTGGATCGCTGCGCAATTTCCAAAAGCGGCGTGTATCGGTGACATAGGGGACACGTCGCACGTCGCGCCGCGTGAGTGCGGCAGACGAGCGCAATTCAATCGACGCGTAACGACGTCGGCACGTAATGTGACGCGTTACTGATACGCCGCGACACACGTTATAAACCGACTCTAATTGCTATTAGCGTGCCACATTAACCCGGCCGCATGTCACACACAGACGCCCCCCCCCCAACCCCCGCACCGCGAAAGTCGGGGTGTCTCACTGTACTCGCAGGTAATCTCAGCGCCGCAAAACAAAGTAGATACTTAATATAATTTCATTAGACTGTATGGGTCGACGGCGACGACGGCATGTAAACGAGCGCACAAAAAGGGACGAACTCCCGGCGGCCGCCTTTGTGACGCGCTTTAATGCTTCATCATTTTAGTTATTTTCGGACGAGCGGTCACTGAAGCCCCGTGAAATACTTCACGCACACTAGTTACTTTGACAATACCTACTTGCGGCATATAATATAATATTTATATTTATAATCATATAACTACTTACATAATACATTATACATTTTTAATAGCGTATAGCTCTTAGAACGAGTGCGCTCTAACATCAATCACAAGACGAACTAAGTGTGATTGATTAGAATCCGATTGGAATGTGTTTTAAAAGAGTGGAGGCCTGTAAATATTATGAAAGTTTCGATATAAGCACATAAATCAGCCAGATGTAATGCAGCGCAGTACAGTGACGGTGTGTGTGGTGCCCGTCGCACTAGCTCGTCCGTGTGTGCCACCTTACCAGGGGGCCAAGTCTACTAATTTACAAACGTCACAATGGTCTCTCGATGGTGAGTTTTTGACAGATTCGCCATACAAAATCTGTTAAAAACTCACCATCGAGAGACCATTGTGATGTTTGTAAATTAGTAGACTTGGCCCCCAGCAGCCGTGCTCCAGTGGGCTCCAGGTCGGGCGGCGCAGTACAGTGACGGTGTGTGTGGTGTTCGTCACACTAGCTCGTCCGTATGTGCCACCTTACCAGCAGCTGTGCTCCAGTGGGCTCCAGGTCGGGCGGCGCAGTACAGTGACGGTGTGTGTGGTGTTCGTCACACTAGCTCGTCCGTATGTGCCACCTTACCAGCAGCTGTGCTCCAGTGGGCTCCAGGTCGGGCGGCGCAGTACAGTGACGGTGTGTGTGGTGTTCGTCACACTAGCTCGTCCGTGTGTGCCACCTTACCAGCAGCTGTGCTCCAGTGGGCTCCAGGTCGGGCGGCGCAGTACAGTGACGGTGTGTGTGGTGTCCGTCACACTAGCTCGTCCGTGTGTGCCACCTTACCAGCAGCTGTGCTCCAGTGGGCTCCAGGTCGGGCGGCGCAGTACAGTGACGGTGTGTGTGGTGTCCGTCACACTAGCTCGTCCGTGTGTGCCACCTTACCAGCAGCTGTGCTCCAGTGGGCTCCAGGTCGGGCGGCGCAGTACAGTGACGGTGTGTGTGGTGTCCGTCACACTAGAGCTCGTCCGTGTGTGCCACCTTACCAGGGGGCCAAGTCTACTAATTTACAAACGTCACAATGGTCTCTCGATGGTGAGTTTTTGACAGATTCGCCATACAAAATCTGTTAAAAACTCACCATCGAGAGACCATTGTGATGTTTGTAAATTAGTAGACTTGGCCCCCAGCAGCCGTGCTCCAGTGGGCTCCAGGTCGGGCGGCGCAGTACAGTGACGGTGTGTGTGGTGTTCGTCACACTAGCTCGTCCGTATGTGCCACCTTACCAGCAGCTGTGCTCCAGTGGGCTCCAGGTCGGGCGGCGCAGTACAGTGACGGTGTGTGTGGTGTTCGTCACACTAGCTCGTCCGTGTGTGCCACCTTACCAGCAGCTGTGCTCCAGTGGGCTCCAGGTCGGGCGGCGCAGTACAGTGACGGTGTGTGTGGTGTTCGTCACACTAGCTCGTCCGTGTGTGCCACCTTACCAGCAGCTGTGCTCCAGTGGGCTCCAGGTCGGGCGGCGCAGTACAGTGACGGTGTGTGTGGTGTTCGTCACACTAGCTCGTCCGTATGTGCCACCTTACCAGCAGCTGTGCTCCAGTGGGCTCCAGGTCGGGCGGCGCAGTACAGTGACGGTGTGTGTGGTGTCCGTCACACTAGCTCGTCCGTATGTGCCACCTTACCAGCAGCTGTGCTCCAGTGGGCTCCAGGTCGGGCGGCGCAGTACAGTGACGGTGTGTGTGGTGTCCGTCGCACTAGCTCGTCCGTATGTGCCACCTTACCAGCAGCCGTGCTCCAGTGGGCTCCAGGTCGGGCGGCGCAGTACAGTGACGGTGTGTGTGGTGTTCGTCACACTAGCTCGTCCGTATGTGCCACCTTACCAGCAGCTGTGCTCCAGTGGGCTCCAGGTCGGGCGGCGCAGTACAGTGACGGTGTGTGTGGTGTTCGTCACACTAGCTCGTCCGTATGTGCCACCTTACCAGCAGCTGTGCTCCAGTGGGCTCCAGGTCGGGCGGCGCAGTACAGTGACGGTGTGTGTGGTGTCCGTCACACTAGCTCGTCCGTGTGTGCCACCTTACCAGCAGCCGTGCTCCAGTGGGCTCCAGGTCGGGCGGCGCAGTACAGTGACGGTGTGTGTGGTGTTCGTCACACTAGCTCGTCCGTGTGTGCCACCTTACCAGCAGCTGTGCTCCAGTGGGCTCCAGGTCGGGCGGCGCAGTACAGTGACGGTGTGTGTGGTGTTCGTCACACTAGCTCGTCCGTATGTGCCACCTTACCAGCAGCTGTGCTCCAGTGGGCTCCAGGTCGGGCGGCGCAGTACAGTGACGGTGTGTGTGGTGTCCGTCACACTAGCTCGTCCGTGTGTGCCTACCTCACCAGCAGCTGTGCTCCAATGGGCTCCAGGCCGCTTAGCTTAGCTTACTGTCACCGTCACTTGTCGTCGTGACATAGGTGTTAAACTGTTTTGTAATAAAATTATGATCTCGCAATTGATACGAACATTGTTAATCCGTCTTCCAATCATGACTTACATAATATTCTTCATTAAAATGGTGTTCAAAGCACCTACAGCAGCGAATAAATCACCGCTCCTCGGAGACTTATTTGTTTAGAGTATTACTTACCGCTCATTAAAAAACGCGTCGATGTAATCATTTTGTGACGACTATTACAAATTGCAGCTATTATACAGTGAAACGGTTGCGGGCATCGTTTGTGTGTTTTTATCTGAGGCTTTTAGCAGTCGCGCCACGTCCGCATATTATATTGCCGCGGCGGGAAACACCCCTGCCTCCAGGCACCCCCTCGCGGAGACCTTGTTTAAATAACTCATTGTGTGTTAGTAAATACTGTCTGTACCGGGGACGATCCGCTTCCTGAGAACTGGAGGAACTGGGGGAAATAATACTATTTGCAAAATTAGGGTAATTTACCTCCATATTATATAAAAGTTAGCTATAAACGGATTGAGAAATCGTGCTCTGCGTTCTGTGCTTTTGTTTGTTCATGATACGTGCGCGCTTGGAGGTGGACCGACCACCTCCACTCGGCGCCCGTGCACCAACAAACACACGACCTACACGTAAACTTACCTAGTAAATCATTGAATTGTCGACGTTCAATGACATTAGCCCGGTGACCTCCACCGACACGTGCGGGTGGTGCGCACTCCGGAGCGGTCCGTGGCGCGCAGCGTCCAATATCTGCGCTCTTACGAGATATCGTTTATCAATCCGTCTCCGATTCCATTTCATTATGACTGGGGACTTGAACCTGACGTTTTTATTACCGAACGTCGAAGGCCGAGAGCCGAGAAGACGCCGCCGAGCTGACATCGAGAGGACACTTTTTTCCCTTCTTTCAATATAGCACTCGAATGTCTGCACTTATTATTCGTGCACTCACATTGAGACGTTATTTCCTCAACAGCGACATACGTCACTCCCCAGCTTACAAAGCATTAGAACTTAAAACTAAACACTTACGTCACTGCATATAACAGACAAATCTTTAGCCATGCTAGTCTGGAGTCTAGACAGCTGATTATAAGTACAAGCAGGCTACATACATAGGTGTACGTAGTGTAGGTATGTAGATAAACACATTGCTACGTACACTTCTATCTCTGTCCATATAACAAGATTCAAAATGTCTCAAATGGGAGCCCGCTCCGCAGTAAAAGGGCGAATCGAATTTACATTAAATTGAAGACAATTGACAAATGTAGCGCAATATGGCGCCGCGCGCCGCCGGCTAATCACCTGACTTGTCGAGCCGCTTTGTTAGCAAATCATATTTCAGAATTATGTGACAACCAATTTATACATAGCTACAGCAAGACCGTAAATATTACGACTGAAAAAACATTGTTTCGTATTTTTATAAAATCAACAACTAAGACTTCAGTCGTTAACATGTTTTTGGGTTCCTTGTTCAACAAAGAACCCTAATAGTTTCGCCATGTCTGTCTGTCCGCAGCTTAGCTCAGAGACTGTTAGTACTATGAAGCTGTTATTTTAGGGTTCCTTGTTCAACAAAGAACCCTAATAGTTTCGCCATGTCTGTCTGTCCGCAGCTTAGCTCAGAGACTGTTAGTACTATGAAGCTGTTATTTTAGGGTTCCTTGTTCAACAAAGAACCCTAATAGTTTCGCCATGTCTGTCTGTCCGCAGCTTAGCTCAGAGACTGTTAGTACTATGAAGCTGTTATTTTAGGGTTCCTTGTTCAACAAAGAACCCTAATAGTTTCGCCATGTCTGTCTGTCCGCAGCTTAGCTCAGAGACTGTTAGTACTATGAAGCTGTTATTTTAGGGTTCCTTGTTCAACAAAGAACCCTAATAGTTTCGCCATGTCTGTCTGTCCGCAGCTTAGCTCAGAGACTGTTAGTAATATGAAGCTGTTATTTGTCCGCAGCTTAGCTCAGAGACTGTTAGTACTATGAAGCTGTTATTTGTCCGCAGCTTAGCTCAGAGACTGTTAGTACTATGAAGCTGTTATTTGTCCGCAGCTTAGCTCAGAGACTGTTAGTACTATGAAGCTGTTATTTTAGGGTTCCTTGTTCAACAAAGAACCCTAATAATTTCGCCATGTCTGTCTGTCCGCAGCTTAGCTCAGAGACTGTTAGTACTATGAAGCTGTTATTTGTCCGCAGCTTAGCTCAGAGACTGTTAGTACTATGAAGCTGTTATTTGTCCGCAGCTTAGCTCAGAGACTGTTAGTACTATGAAGCTGTTATTTGTCCGCAGCTTAGCTCAGAGACTGTTAGTACTATGAAGCTGTTATTTGTCCGCAGCTTAGCTCAGAGACTGTGAGTACTATGAAGCTGTTATTTGGCGTGGGTATACAGTATATTAATCACGCCGACAAAGTGTTAAATAAAATCATGAAAAAATATTCCGTTTGCGAAATATTAGGTAAGCTTTAAAGTGCGAAATTTTGTTAGAGTCAACGTGTCCCCTGGGGTGGTTGGATTTGGATATGTGAAAAATTACCAGTAGTATATATCATAATCTGCCATGCCTTCCCAACTATGTTGGGGTCGGCTTCCAGTCTAACCGGATGCAGCTGTATACCAGTATTTTACGTGGAGTGACTGCCTATCTGACCTCCACTGGGTAACACGGTACCACAAACCTGTCACTCAAAATTCAAAATTCAAAAGTCATTTATTCAAACTAGGCTGAGAATCAGCACTTTTCGAACGTCAAAATTACATAAGACAGTCCCCCAAAAACTGGGTAACACGATAGCCCTTGGTAAGACTGGTTGTCAGACTTTCAAAGATCTACAAATGACAGCCCGGAAAATTAAAAGGAAAACTATCACAGCTAAGTTTAAAGGCTCTACAAGTTAACGAATAATTATCGACCAACTTACATTTGCAGTTGCAAAAAAATGTTCCCCCATACTTGCACATTTTTCAACTACAAACATACAATGTTAAGTTTGTTCTTGGGATAAATTCATCCCAACTACGGAACCCTTCACTGTGCGTGGTCTGACACGCACTTGGCCGGTTTTTTATTAAAATACTTATTCGAATGACAAAACGTTTAGCCACCGGTACTACAGCGAACGAGAGTTTTACACAAAAGGCATTAAATCAAAACAACGACAGTCGCACTCAGCTCTCGGCTCAAAACGAAAAAAATACAAACGTTTCTGCACAATGAAATTAATTCGGAATAAAATTCCCCTGACGACGCGGACGCCGCCCGCCGACGTTTTACTTTGTTTCTTTATGAGTCGCCCACAGCCGGCCGACGACGCCCGACGCAAATGAAGTTCAGCTGAAAGAGCGCTATCTGCGCCCCTTGCTCGCTATCGCTGATGAACGGAGCGAAGCGGAACGGAGCGACATATCAATTGGAAGATTGAACGGCAACCTGCGCTATTTGTCGTGGCAACATTAAGCCTGCCTCGCTGACTTACCTCGGCGGCGTAATTTGGCATTCTGTCCGTCTAGCTAAGTAAATCCACTCATCAGCTTCTTAACCCGAGGAGGCGAACTACTCGACGCACACGACGCACATGGCGTACACGACCGCACCGAGTACAGACGCACCAATGAGCCCTATAAAGTATTATTTGTAACTCGATAGCGGAAAGAACCTAGCTTTGTTACCCAGAGCTACTTTTTAGGGTTTCTTAGCTAAATGGCAAAAACGGAACCTTTATAATTTCGTCATTTATAAAATCAATCACGTGCATGTATTCATCTCAACTACGGTACTCTTCACCGTGAGTGGTCGGACACAAACTTGACCGGTTTTTGTTATTTATTGAAATATTATATTATGTTCGTCTTCCCAATGGTATCCAGTGGTATAGAGCTCAACAAAACATAGTCCGTACGAGTATTGTGTGCGTGTGTCGTGTGACCGTGTGTAGAGAACAGGTGGGACATCAATTTAATAACAACGTTCAACCGCTACCAGGAAATCTGATCGAAGTAATATTGCTAGTGCGCCGCGTCAATAGCGCTCCTACAGATATAAATAGCTCGGTTTATTGCTCTCCGGTAGATTCATAACAGAAATATTACTCGAAAGAAATAATAAAGCTACAGCCTGTGACACATCTTACAAGTGGATGTGACTGCGTAACGCGCAGAGGACAGGATTGTAGGAATCTATTGCAACAGTTATGCCCGTTTTCACCTTCACTAAGTAAGACTTAAATGAACCCCTAAATAAAAGTGCACTGTTGGATTTTCAACGCTAGGCATAGCGCTGAGATTTGAAAATTCAGTAGTGCACTTTTATTTAGGGGTTCATTTAAGTCTTTATTTAAGTGTTCCTTAGTGAAAGTGAAAACGGGCATTAGTTTAACTATCCTTGTTTAATGAGAAACATTTACAAAAAGTAAGCAGAGGTGTAGAGCAATTCCTAGCGCGCATGCAAGCAGCTCTGAGTCTGAAGCACGTGCCAATGCCTAGCGCGCATGCAAGCAGCTCTGAGTGTGAAGCACGTGCCAATGCCTAGCGCGCATGCAAGCAGCTCTGAGTCTGAAGCACGTGCCAATGCCTAGCGCGCATGCAAGCGGCTCTGAGTCTGAAGCACGTGCCAATGCCTAGCGCGCATGCAAGCAGCTCTGAGTCTGAAGCACGTGCCAATGCCTAGCGCGCATGCAAGCAGCTCTGAGTCTGAAGCACGTGCCAATGCCTAGCGCGCATGCAAGCGGCTCTGAGTCTGAAGCACGTGCCAATGCCTAGCGTGGATGCAAGCGGCTCTGAGTCTGAAGCACGTGCCAATGCCTAGCGTGGATGCAAGCGGCTCTGAGTGTGAAGCACGTGCCAATGCCTAGCGTGGATGCAAGCGGCTCTGAGTGTGAAGCACGTGCCAATGCCTAGCGTGCATGCAAGCGGCTCTGAGTCTGAAGCACGTGCCAATGCCTAGCGCGCATGCAAGCAGCTCTGAGTGTGAAGCACGTGCCAATGCCTAGCGCGCATGCAAGCAGCTCTGAGTCTGAAGCACGTGCCAATGCCTAGCGCGCATGCAAGCAGCTCTGAGTCTGAAGCACGTGCCAATGCCTAGCGCGCATGCAAGCGGCTCTGAGTCTGAAGCACGTGCCAATGCCTAGCGCGCATGCAAGCGGCTCTGAGTCTGAAGCACGTGCCAATGCCTAGCGTGGATGCAAGCGGCTCTGAGTGTGAAGCACGTGCCAATGCCTAGCGTGCATGCAAGCAGCTCTGAGTGTGAAGCACGTGCCAATGCCTAGCGCGCATGCAAGCGGCTCTGAGTCTGAAGCACGTGCCAATGCCTAGCGCGCATGCAAGCAGCTCTGAGTCTGAAGCACGTGCCAATGCCTAGCGTGGATGCAAGCGGCTCTGAGTGTGAAGCACGTGCCAATGCCTAGCGTGCATGCAAGCAGCTCTGAGTGTGAAGCACGTGCCAATGCCTAGCGTGGATGCAAGCGGCTCTGAGTGTGAAGCACGTGCCAATGCCTAGCGTGCATGCAAGCAGCTCTGAGTGTGAAGCACGTGCCAATGCCTAGCGCGCATGCAAGCGGCTCTGAGTCTGAAGCACGTGCCAATGCCTAGCGCGCATGCAAGCAGCTCTGAGTCTGAAGCACGTGCCAATGCCTAGCGCGCATGCAAGCGGCTCTGAGTCTGAAGCACGTGCCAATGCCTAGCGTGCATGCAAGCGGCTCTGAGTGTGAAGCACGTGCCAATGCCTAGCGTGCATGCAAGCAGCTCTGAGTGTGAAGCACGTGCCAATGCCTAGCGTGCATGCAAGCAGCTCTGAGTGTGAAGCACGTGCCAATGCCTAGCGCGCATGTAAGAAGCTCTGAGTGTGAAGCACGTGCCAATGCCTAGCGTGCATGCAAGCGGCTCTGAGTCTGAAGCACGTGCCAATGCCTAGCGCGCATGCAAGCAGCTCTGAGTGTGAAGCACGTGCCAATGCCTAGCGCGCATGCAAGCAGCTCTGAGTCTGAAGCACGTGCCAATGCCTAGCGCGCATGCAAGCAGCTCTGAGTCTGAAGCACGTGCCAATGCCTAGCGCGCATGCAAGCGGCTCTGAGTCTGAAGCACGTGCCAATGCCTAGCGCGCATGCAAGCAGCTCTGAGTCTGAAGCACGTGCCAATGCCTAGCGCGCATGCAAGCGGCTCTGAGTCTGAAGCACGTGCCAATGCCTAGCGTGGATGCAAGCGGCTCTGAGTGTGAAGCACGTGCCAATGCCTAGCGTGCATGCAAGCAGCTCTGAGTGTGAAGCACGTGCCAATGCCTAGCGCGCATGCAAGCGGCTCTGAGTCTGAAGCACGTGCCAATGCCTAGCGCGCATGCAAGCAGCTCTGAGTCTGAAGCACGTGCCAATGCCTAGCGTGCATGTAAGCAGCTCTGAGTGTGAAGCACGTGCCAATGCCTAGCGTGCATGCAAGCAGCTCTGATTGTGAAGCACGTGCCAATGCCTAGCGCGCATGCAAACGGCTCTGAGTGTGAAGCACGTGCCCAGGAGCGGCCGGTATCGGGGCGCGCTCATTGAGTCACCACATACATAAGTTACATAATAAGTAAACAGTGAGGCGCTTGCCGTGCGGCCCGTGCGGGACGTCTGTGTAGATTGCAGCTCGGCCGTCCCGCACTTTATTGCCTCGTACTTTTTGAACCCTGATTTACAGAAACTGCAACACTCAAGAAATTATAGCGCACAATAGAAACGTGAGGATTTAAAAAAAAACATCGGGTAGTCTTTGGATACTGAAGATAGAAGTGAAAACTAAGTATCTTTTTGATACAACATAACGCCATCTAACGAAAATGTCAGGATTTTTTGTGGCTTGCTGTCAGTACAAGAACGAAAACTGCAGCTCCATCAAAAAATTTCAAAAAATAAAACAGAGTGCGCTGTCAACCACATTTCTACTCTCCGTCCGTCTTAAGAATTTTCTATCAGGTCACGTGTCCTAACGCGGGTTTAACATTTGTTACCCATCCCAAAAAAAGTGCACAACGCCGCTAAAGAAGTTTTCACTTCAAAAATTCAAAACACGGCTAAAACGAGCGAGTGTTACAGTAGTCGCTTATGACGTGTAACATCTGACACCTCACCGTAAGCAACATTAAGGTAATAGCGGGGCCTCGTCAACTCTAGCACCGCGCGCGCTTATTGGCCAAACCAAATAGCGCGCCACGCGTGACACGTCGCCTTCATAGAAATACATAATAATCTACGAAATAATAATACATAAAATCCAGTTGACACGTCGCCAGCAGTTGCCGCCCGCAGGCGGCAACTGCAGGAGAAGTGTTGCCGCGACACTACTGTTTTCTATTAATTTCTATGAAATTCCTTATATAGCCCAACCGCAGACCTAGTGCCGCCAACACTCGAGCGATTACACGTTTTTCTATCTTCTATTTACCGACCGGAATACGGGCTGCTGTCGCCTGCGGTCGGGTTCGGATTCTTGACTGCAGCGATATGACACCGCGACGTGTCGCCGCGACATGACGCCGCGACACGTCGCCTGCAGTTGCAACCGGTTGCAACTGCAGGTTGTTGCTGCGGTCGGGTATGGAAAGGTTGGTCCCTTTAGATCAAAAAGTGTTCCACAGAACATTTTGGTTCCTTTTTTGACAGGACAACCGTTTTTTTTAAGTTTTTTATTCATTTTAGTGACAAGTTTTATATTTTAAACATATCATTAATATGTCAACATGTTTTAGAAATGTTTAAAGTCAGTCAGTACGTTTAAAGTTGGAGGAAGCAGCCAAATATGAAATGTTTATTTCGCACGTACCTGTATGTAAAATGTATGCTTATAAATGAGATAGTTTTGGAATGGGCTCATCAAGGCCTTCAATTTGACACCCATACTGTAATAAGCCATTCATCACCACTGCTCTCAAAACGGTGAAGGAAAACATCGTAAGAAACCGGCATATCTTAGAACCAAAAAATTCGAAGACATGTGACATCTACCAACCCGCACTGGGCCCGCGTGGTAGATTACAGCCCACTCCCTCTCACAGAGAAGAGGCCTGTGTCCCAGCAGTGGGAACATTAATAGGCTGATGATGATGATGATGACTGTAATAAGTGAAAATATTTTTATGGTGGAATAAAGAAACTCCTATACATACATCAACCCTGAAAACATTACACTATCTGGGGCACTCGTGTAACAATCGTATGCCTGTCGTGCGGAATTAATATGGGATTCGCACATGGTACACACATACACTAAAATCTCTCTCTCTATACATATATGTATTTGACGTCTGCACAGATACTGCTATTAAGAACCGATAGCAAATGGTTATTTTACTTTATTATTTTGTTAAATTGAAATAGAATCAACAAGTATTCTGTTAAATATATAAAAGGGTGATTGGAAATTCAAGCAATTCCTCGAAAGGGGTTATTACCCACTGGAGCGTACTTGTAACTAACTTGACCCGAAACTTGCGAACCTTGTTGGCTTCCAGTTTGTTTATGGTTTAAGAACTTTATTTTCCTCGTAATGATTTTTACTTAAGCAACTACAACGTTCTACTTTGTCATGGTGGCACAAGGCGAAGTCAGTTCCCTTCGGCATTCCCCTCCGGTCACTTTTGGTTTTAAATGAAATACATCAAAATACATAAAGTTATAATCGCACTTTTCTACGTTTTCTTACGGTATTTATTAATATTTAAAACAACTTATTAAATTAAAATAAAAAACAAACTTGGAGAAACATTAAAAGAATCGTTGGTAGTGATTTAATCGTTGAATGATTACATAATTATAATAATAATGATTTAGGATTGTATAATTAATTAAACTGAACAGCAAATCTTTTGTTCTGTGAAATAACTTAATTTAATGTTCTTGTAGAAAAAGCTTTAGCAATAAAAACCAAATTGAAATACAATTTTACACATTTCATTATGTCGATGTTGGCACTCGTAGCACCGTAGTGCATACGAAAAGTAAGCACCAGTGCAAGTGTAGTAGTTCCGTAAAAGAGGAGAACATGAAGTTCTTACTCGTAGCACCCGTAGCAAATCGTAGCAGGTCTTAAAATAATTGAAGTGAGATTTTACGTGTAGGAGGATCGTACAGCGTAGAGATACTGTGGGAGGGTTCGTAGTGCATTGGAGTTCGTAGCGCGTAGAGGTTCGTAGCGCGTAGAGGTTCGTAGCGCGTAGAGGTTCGTAGCGCGTAGGGGTACGTAGCGCGTAGAGGTTAATAGTGCGTAGGGTTTCGTAGCACGTAGGACTCCATAGCGCGTCCGTACGTAGCGGGCCATTTGTAGCGCGTAAACGCACAAATGTAGGAGGTTCGTAGCGCGTAGAGGCACATTTTGGAGGTTCATTTGTGTAGGTATGTAACCGTTAATGAACACACAAATTAACAGACAAGAAGAATTGCTTTAATTGTAGCACGAGGGTTTAGAATACACAGTACAGTCAGCCTCAAAAAGTAGGATTCTTGATTACTTTTTTTTGAGGCTGACATATATGACACGACAGAAGGAGGTTCCTCGCCTAGCCCATATACAATGGATGCAGCGTTGTCACATCTACCAACTTTGTGGTAGATCTACCTATTTCACCTCCCATCTACCTATCTACCAACTTCGGCCTCAAATCTACCTATTTTTCAAAACATTACGATTGAAAACATTTTTTAGGAACACACAATTTGAGCCATGCATGACGGATAGACGACACTGACACTGACAGTTAGCAGCATTCCGATAGGTTCTGTGCTCTGATTTTGGCGCGATATTTCTCTTTCCGTCGCGTCGCGCGTCGGTATTGATGTGAGCGGAAGCGGAGTGAGCGTGACAACGATACATTGTGGGTTGTTTGTGGACAAAATTATCGTGAACCGGAACGTTTGACATTTTTTGATGAAAAATGAGTTCGCGCGTTTTGTTTAAATTTCGTTCGCGGCCATTTGAATTTTGTATGTAACTGCTGCTAGTGCTTTTTTACCTATTCTCGTCTCGTTATCATCACATCACCATCACCAATAAACGAATAAAACCTCTTTAGAACAGAAAACCTTTTTATTTAATCGAATTATTAATTCTGAAAATGTACTGAAATTAGGGAGGTAGATCTACCAATTTTTGATTTAAAATCTACCTATTTCTACCTATTTTTGACATGCCATCTACCGATTTTCTAAAATCAGGTGTGACAACACTGAATGGATGGTCAGTGGCGCGGTAGTAGAAAGCAGGGGTGTTGCGGATGCCGATATTTTCACATCCGCGGATGCAGATGCGGATGCGGATGTATATGAATGAAGAATTTAAACAATGGTAAAGTAAATATGAACATTTTTATTAATGAAAATTAGTATTAAGTCTACTGCTCCTATTTTTTTTTTAATTCACTTACTATCTTTCATATTAGCAGCGCAAACAAACACGTATTGATTTATTTACAAGAAACAAATGATGCACCACATAAAACGCGTCTGATCTTGTGTCACCCAATTTTTTCGCTCCCATTGGTCATAATCACGTGCGAACGGCACGCGTCATTCGCCGGCCCCGCCTAATTTCTTTCTTGTCGCATCTTATATTACATTCGCATCCACATGAACATCCGCATTGATTATTGCGGATGCGGATGCAGATGTCCACATCTATGCGGAAGCTCCGCATTTGCGGATACGGATGCGAATATTCTCAACATCCCTGGTAGAAAGACTTGAATCGACTTAAACTACGAAAACCACCTCACGAAATACACGCTGTCAAGGTCAAATTGTTATTAAGAGCGTGCGGTTGACTGTACTCGCGTGTCACATGAACTATGTACTTAATATGAACTGAACCAAGAACCTAAAGAATAGACAATTATAGCGAGAATGTTCATTCACTTGTGACCTTTCATTGACGTCGTATAGGCGATGAGAATAAATCAAACAGAGACATAATGGCGATGTGTGGGTGAGCTCCCTTGCTCTCATAACTAGTGATTGGTCAGTAAACGATCAGTTACACTTACAATGAACGAGTACCTATTAATAACCTGCGGACTTCTAGTCGTCACAGCGGACCGCGCGCGTCGCTGCCCGGTTGGTGAGCTCGGAGCGACGCGGGCTGTTGGCGCGTCGTGGAGGGAATATCTAATCGTCCTCCGCTCCACTCGGACATGGAACACAAAAACGCACTCACGCTGAGCATTTAGCTGCTAAGAGTGCGGCGCGACCTCATTATGTTGAAGTACAACGGATTTCATTCGAGAGCACATCGGATCGCGCCGAGCACGTTCTGCTCGTATATTCTGCAATGTCTATCACGGTGGAAGTTACAGCCGACGCGGGACGCTCGATAAAGTCAATAAATTTCTTGTCAGTAAGTGTTATATCGACTTATCGACACACAGTGAGTAAAACTTCAAGTGTCAAGGTCACCACAACCACCCCGTTGTTAGTTTACAGATTACTAAAGTAACAATCAACATGCTCGTATTGACTTGTCGGCCTGTTACTGGAATATTGAGCGAGTAACTCCGCTGATTTGCATAAAGTCCCAGGCCAGTGCGGCGCCTCTTGTTAACAAACGCGCCGCCAGCCCGGACCGCCCGGACCGGCCGGACCGCCCGGACCGCCCGGAGCGTCACTTGTTACTCGTGCTACATTGTCGCACAACACGTTGCTAACTAAGTTACCGAAACAAGACAATCGGAAACTTTTAGCGGTGATGAGGCAGTAACGAGCGGCCGGCGTGACTGGGCGGCTTGAGGGTAAGTGTTATGACGGTGCCGCAGCAGCCTGCCACTGAGGCGCGACGTCCGCCCATCAATCACCCCCCCACCCCCCCACCCCCCACCCCCGACGCCGCGCTGTCCCGCCACGCCACCCACACATTTTTTCCTTATTCCACCAAGTAATTTAATTAAACTGTCGAAGAATCTTACTTTTATTCCAGTAAATGAGGGTTTTCACTATCCAAAAATTCGTAAAAAAATAATGTCTTTTTACTGAAGTGAACCTATTTTTTACGAATGAATAAAAAGATCTGATATCTCTGATCATCTGGCAGACAAGAGAGTACCGCGCTAAATACTGGTTTAGTTGTAAAAACATGTTCAGAAGTCAACTCGTGTCGAGAGAAGAGTAACTCTGAGAAATTCCTAGATTGGAAGGGTTTACGGTGTATCGTATCGCATTGTGGGTATGTGCCGGAGAGACGAAGCCGTGAGCGAACACGCGCTGTCCGGAACACGTCGCTACAAGTAGCCGCGCGCCCCACTCGCGCAACAATTAACAACTGTATTGTTGAGACCGGATACATATATTGCTCAACAGTTTCCTGAGGCCGGTGAGTGAACATTACAAGTTCATTTATAAACACTCGGATGCATAACCAAGTTCTGTCTGGCATTTTATTTCGAAATAACCAGTAGACAGGTGTCAGGGACATACATAACATATTATTACAGTTCAATCCTACTTACACTGAAAGTTTCGAACAATAATTAGTAATAAGTTACCTACCTACATTATCACCCAGTCTACAGATGTATCACTATCACTACATATTATAATAACCTCCTCCTTTTTTAAGTCGGTTACAACAAAGTCGCTTCCCGCTGTCTGTCCCTATGTATGCTACGCAACGGATTTTGATGCGGTTTTTTTAATAGATACCTAGAGTGATTCAAGAGGCAGGTTTATATGTATAATACATGCATAATATAGTAAGCTATATTTTTAAATTTATCACGTGGGCGAACGCTAAAACCCCGTAAGAAGCGCTCCCTTCGCAGCTGCCTAGTCCTAACCCAGGAAAGAAGAAATAATAGCAATCTCCCCACGCTCCCCAGCATCATGGCGACATTTATATATTTTCTTGCCCGCACTAATCCGGAAATGAGACAATAACATCAAGTCCACTGCAGGAAATTGGGTAAAACTTACAGAATTAACTGTTTCGTTCTACTTCTCGATGCCCCTTTGTTATTTGATACTCGGTTAAAAAATAATGCTAACAAAGCAACTATGTAGTCAGTTATACACCTCTGGCAACCCTCAGATACCCTCGACACTCGACAGCCCTTCGGGGAACACAGTCGTGATGGTGTGTTTACGTATTCTTTATGTCCTCTCATAACTACTAATATTTTAAATGTCAAATTATGTAAGTTTGTTTGTCAGTTTGTGAACTTGGATGTTTGTTTGTTTTATTCAATAACGGATAATCAATAATCGGATATGGATGAAAGGTACAGTAGGCAATTTTGGTTACATAAGACCTGGATTAAGACATAGGATACGTTTTATCCCGGTAGTACGTTCCCGCGGGATGATTGAGATGTTTTTTTGTAAGACGATACAAAGAAACATCTCATCCTCAACCGACCGACCGAGAGGAGCCCCGGCCAAAAGCCAGGATTTATGAAAACAAACCCTTTATTATCAAGCGAATGCGAAATATCTCCTGATTTCATAAAAATCATAACTGATTTCCAAAATCATAACTGATTTCCAACAATGTGCGCACACTAATGGTGACAAATAGAAATAAAAAGTACCGACAATGAAACACAGACTGTTTCAGAGTCGAACTGCCGAGCGCCGCCCGCCGAAGTAACGCCACTTACACACAACTTGTGTCTCAACATTGAAGTCGTGAGTCAATTTGTTATTTTTTCTCGAGACGACAAGCGCAGATGGTTCCCATGAGAACGAAGTTCCGCGAACAAACCACGAACTCTGTCAGAAGTGACGAGGCGGCGCAGCGCGGCGCGGCGCGGCGCGACATGCGTCCTGTGCTCGTGTTGTGTAGTCGTCGGCACGTCAAGTATAGCCACAGGTGATCGCTTCGGACGACTTCCGCATAATAAGATAAAAGTTGTTAACTTCAGGTTCCCAAATAGTTCCGTCGGAGGGATGGACTGACATACATATACTTAATATAGTGCTCATGACGTGCCATTAGTATTTAAAAACACATCCGATTCGAAAACATTAGAGATGACACAACGTTATGCCTGGTCGCCTGTTAATATTTATTTGGGTCCAACTATGATGTTTATGTCGTCAGTTATGCCAATTGCGTGTTTCCGCCTCATGCAATATTCATGATGCATGTTTGTATAAGTTTGTTCTAGTGGCGCTGGCGAGGGTCGCCTCCCGCCACGCACTAATATGAAGGATTTCAATAAATCTCGAGAGGTCGGCGAGGCGGATACAATTCGATTTGTGTGTCGACTTGGAGGACTACCTGAGAGCACACGTGCACATATAAATAGACGAGGCTCCGAGGCTCCGAGGCTCACCACACTATTATTTATATTTCCAATAAGCCGCCGGCGGGGGCGGGCGGGCGGCCGCATGATGTTGACAGAACCAATCTGATGATAATTCCTACGTTAAATTGTCTTTGTCTTTCTACAATATTATTGTCTTAAAGATGACAAATGAATAGTGTAGAAACGACATCAAATCGATAAAATATCGTGAAAAGCACCTAGAATTTTTTAATGTCACCTATAATTCCAAATACCAAAATAAAGTTTCGGATCGGCCCGATACACGCGCGGTGCTTGTTGCGGTGTTGCCTCCTATGCCTTACGACACCGATGATGACTCCGACAATGATTAAAAACGATGAAATTGTATCATTGTACAGTATTTTTCAGACATTATCCCAGTTTTCGTTAAATTTTGTCCAATTTATACAAAAAAATAATTTAATTTTAGTTCGATGGTTTTGGGTAAGCTCTTTATTAATCGTATGTAAAAACGCCGCAATATGATTAATTAATAATCTCTGATTATCGAATAGTTGTTTGATTAGTATCGTGAGATACTTTTGTCTGATATAATTTTTGTCTACATCTGGACTGACACATCAAACCACCTTGACCTTTTTCATTATGTCCAACAGTTTTCAGACAGACTCCTAAGTATGTGTGTACCGATCGCAAAAATGTTTCAACACGTTCAAAAGTTAGTTGTAGTCAGTTTTCACACTTATGATGCTCACATTTTCTTCTGAAAAATGATTTATTCGCATCAACTGACCAATGTTCACATGAAAACAAGATTTTCAGATTTATTGCTATGGGTTTTATTTTTGTCTTATTTTTAATTTTCTGTAATGGCTTCCTGATGGGTACGTGTGACGCTACTGCATGGTTTCTGAAAATTGTATTTTCGGTACCTATCTAAAATCTATCGTTCTGATACATTCTGAAAATCAGACAGATTGCTATGAAACAGTTCGGAATTTTTTATTGACGAGTATAAAAAATGCGGTCAGGTCAGACGTGACGCGGATAATTTATGAAATTAGGATTATTGAATTTCAGAATAACCAAATCCATCGATTTAATACGGATATGTTCGAAAAACGAGGCATAAATTTTGATCAAAGGGCGTACCAATAGAATTAATTTGAATTTGTAATTCTACAGAGTGCAATAATAATTAATTAATACCTTCCTCATTCTCCTGCCCTTATCCCAACTTATTTGGGGTCGCCGCAACATGTCCCTTACTTTCTTCCATACTTCTTCTCTATGTCTTTAATAATAATAATATAATAAATAAATAATTATTCAAAGAAAAACAATTTATATACTTACAATAATAATTATTCAAAGAAAAACAATTTATATACTTAAATGAATTAACAGAATAAAATTATAATACATATTTACCTACAGGTAAGTATTAATGATCTCCTAAAACAGAGCTTCCTCTCTCCTAGCCTTTTTCTGTGGCCTACAGGGTCCGTAATGACCTAAATTATATAGTTACAGCCTAAATACAGATTATAGTAAAGCAATAAAGATATTGAATATTGAGTATAAGCAGTACCTACCGAAACGATACCGCACCGACTAAGGAGGAGTAGGGGGGAACAAGTTATGTAAACAGCCAGGCAAAGCGATACCTGACACCGCAACACTTCAGTGGCGGCGACCAGGGCTCCATGTGATGCGAGGAGCGAGCGTGGCGGCGGCGGCGGGCAGTCGTGCGTCTGATTGTGCCGGAGTACACGTAGCTCTAAGTACCAGTAGCACTGCGATGGTGATGACGGGTGCGGAGCGGATTAATCCTTGCCACGAGCAGTCGCTGGGGGACGCCGCGGCGACGCGGGACTACGACGGCTAATCGCGCGTCATTTGTCGCGGCGAGGACAACCCGACCGCCGAGCGCCCTCGTAATAAACGTTAGTAATAACATTCCACAGCCGCCTGCGTGCCTTGTCTTGTGCACATTGTTGAATTACTGCCTTAATGTTAAGCCATTCTCACGCCTTCTCCCTCCGAAGATAACTTAAATTATTTAGTAGACACAATTGTTTTAGTAGGTTGTCCTTACTCTCGAGATTACATGTCCAGCGCGTGTGTAGCCGCTCGTCTGTGCGGAGAACAGTCGAAGTCCCGTGTCAAGTGACGCGGTCGCTGCTCATTAGATTACAGCAATAGTTGGGACTGCTAAGTGATTTAACCTCGTTAAGGAGCCTCGCGCTCTGCTGACTACATTGACCAAATAATAAAACTTACAGAGAAGAAAATATTAACACAAACATCAAAGAAATCACTTTCACGTTTGTGAAGCGGCTTATGTCTACTAGACAGCTAATGAAGTAGGCTTTAGTTGGGTTATTGAGTAACTGTACTACGAATAGAACATTATTTTATTACTGACCTCTGACACTATTGAGATACTAGCAATGAGCGTATCAGCTATGTGTACTTGGGAAGTGTATCATCGATCATAACAAGTGTTATGCAAATGTTATTATAAATAGAATCGACATAAAACTAAATGTTTATCTGCCTCAATCAATTTGTTTCCAATGAGGTGAAATATTGTCTCCATTAGAGTTTTATGACGCATTCAATGAACAATATAAAATTTTAAAATCACCTTCAACTCGCGTGACACGTGATTCTAACTTTCTTCTTTAAGAGTTGCGAAGAAACGAAGCTGTATGACATGTAGTGGGTGAGAGCGCGGGGCGAGCGAAGTGGCACGACGCGACATAACGCGACACGTTGTACTAAACACACGGATCTTCTTATGGCTCGAGAGGCGGAGCACACTTCCGCTGACACGCCGCGCCGGCTCCGCAGCGCCGCTCTGCGATCTGCGACACTTCCACTCTATTTCAAATACAAATCTGACGTAAATAGAACTGTATTTTTACTCAACATTTCCAAGCTTCAAGTAAATATTTTATACCTTCAAGTTTGCCGGCGATGCCAACTACAGATTTCAGTGAGACTAGGCCTGCGAACTAACTACTCATCAGACTAAGTGCAGTCCGCGTGTGGTTGCTATTGTGCGACGGGTGGTACTCAGTCGCTAGGCATACGATAGCCTGGCCTTGTTAGAGCACACGCTACACCCACCGTGTGAATAAAAGAAAGCAACAAACATTAAATCCCTTAATCGGCCGCGTGCAGGGCCGCCTTATAATGGAAAAGGTAAATATGTTATTGTAAAACAAATTGTTTTTGGCTCTCGGATTATTTCGGAATGTATTTAAGGCTCGCAGGGGAGCGGTGGAGCGGTGGCGCGGTGGCGCGGTGGCGCGGCACCCGGTAGGCCCGAGCGCCCGACATTGTGGCGCACCGCCACCACGGGCCGCCTCTTCCATACGGTCACTAGTTTTGTGGAGATTTCGCTCGACCGGGCCGGACCGGACCCGAAATTCAATAAAACTTATCGTCTACGAATAAAACTTCTGCTACTTACTTGATCCACTTACATCAAGTATTAAAATCCGTCTCGGATTTCGAAATAAGCCGTCCGTTGTAGAAACCCGATAAACTAAGTTTATTTGCTTGAAACCTGTCAAACGTAAAGTTATTGCGGGCTGTATGGTAATACCTACCTCATACTTCCACGGACGGATTATTAGCGAATTTAAAACAAAAGACATGACCCAGAACTACAAAATAAGTACCTATCATTAGGAAGAATATTATTTTAGCGCCGGTATATTTCTTACGACAAATCCGTGATTTCGCCTATCGTAATGATAGGGAGACGTCAATAGGTGTCACCCGTGTCACAGACGGTGCTCGGGGAAGATTTGCTGTATTCCAGTGGAAGGGAAATGTGTCAATCAGGCACGTCCCCTCGCATTAACATACTTACCCGACACGCGGCGCCTGTGCCTCTGTGTTACCGTGTCCCTCTTTGTGTCTCTGTGCTCTTGTGCCCCTTGTCACTGTGTGCCTCTTTGTGATTCTGTGCTTTTGTGTTGTTTGCCAACCATATCAGCGAAGCATCAATTCGACACTCAAATTTTTTTTTCATAGCAGTTATATTTTGTACGTAATTCGCGGATAATGGCAGCTCTTTATACTTATATGGGTGGAAGCAGAGCTCTGTTTAGTTCTCGTCGCTTCCCGAAGCTATACATATTATTATACCTACTAAGATACGTGTTTATTTTACGCGTAAGTATATGTAAATAGGGACAGCTAGGTTACACTAACGCGTGTGAGCTCGTGATGCCGATACGCTCAACTGACTCCAAGCTTACTGAGTGAAAAATAACCTCTAAATACATCAGTATTTTTTCATTCATTCCAGATCAATAGGAAAATATATTGTATGAGAAATAACTTCGCGATAAGCGATAAGCCCAGCGACGGCTCAGAGGCACCGGTGTGTGCGTCACACAGAGTCACACTACACTGACACACTACACGTTGTTACAAAAAGCTGATAGCTATGTGTCTGTTTCTTCTCAGCACATGTTTGGACGCGTAGTCTCCGAAGTCAAGTATTACAAGACACCGAACTAATTTATATCCAGTGCGTCCCGTGGGGCTCCGAGGCCCAGCTGCCATGATTAATGTTTCCGAGGCCATTCGTATCGCTTTATATCGCCGGCCTCGTGCGCGCAAGTTATAGCAACTTGCGACATCCGACACAATCTAATTTATGCCGCCATGTCAATGTTGGCGCTCAATCTAATAACTGAGGATGGGCGCTAACTACTACGACTACAACGCAAATAGTTAATTACTCGTTCAAATAAACTGTCCGCTCATTGAAAGTTTCATAACTACCTCCCCACACCTGCAGGTATCTGAAGTTACAAATTGAATAACAGACACACTATGTTCCAGGCTGTTTCTTTCTGCGTAACACACATATTGAGGAAACCGGCATGCCTGAGAGATCGTTCTCGACGGCATGTGAAGCCAAGTCAGAGGCCCAAGGGCGGCTGTAAAAATCTGACACCAAGTTAGTCACTAATCTGACACCAAGTTAGTCACTAATCTGACACCAAGTTAGTCACTAATCTGACACCAAGTTAGTTACTAATCTGACACCAAGTTAGTCACTAATCTGACACCAAGTTAGTCACTAATCTGACACCAAGTTAGTCACTAATCTCACGAAAAGAAGAAGACTTTTAAAAACGAAGACTTTTAAAAGTAAGTAACTAAGTAATCTTCTAGACGCTTATTTTTTATAACCACATTCTGTTAAAACCATTGCTTTGGAAATACCCTTTACAACTTGTAGTGATGATTGCGGCACGAAAGCTTTTTGACCAGATCCATCTATTTGGCTCACTCAAATCCGCGTAAAATTGTATTAATAGTTGGAACGCTGTGAGAGCACTCACTAACTCCATCACTGCCGCCACGTAAGCGGCGCCTCAACTTAATACTGAAGGGTAAATGTGGGGGAGACGTCATTCCTGACTAACAATTAACTATTAATTGAATGCAGATTCAATTAAAACCTGCTGTATGCACTCAATTTATTGCATTATATATAAATTAATGAATGCATAACATTTAATTATTAATCCACTAAAAGGCTTTTAATTAAAGGGCTCGAGTGCCAAGAGCTTACCGGGATACAGATACGATAACTCCGCCGTGGTCTCGCCACGACGCGACGACGCGACGCGACAGCAGAGCATTGTCGTGCCAACCCTCGCAGCTCGTAACACCCGCTCACAATGGGTTAATGTTTCAACAAAGCGTCGGGGCGTCACTCTGTGGCTTCATATTATTATGTCATTAACTTTTAGGACCGTTTGACGCTAAAACAGATTTCAAGTACCTACCTATTACTTATATATATTGTACCTAGGTTGCTTGCTGGGTACGGTGGACGCTCACGTACGTAAGTAAATTAAGGCAGTATTTAAGAACTACAGTTTGAAAGCTTTTTATATTATCTTCGCGTAAGAATTAGATAATAATATTAATTATGTGTTTTATTTAATTAACGAAAGAAGTATTTTCAGCGCTTAAGATTATCTACACAGAAATGACTACATTTCCACTTCGACGGGGAACCACCACAACAGACTCACTTGTAATTCATTAATTTAATGAAAATAAACAACAGCGAAGCCATGATAAATGCTAGTAGGTATGTAAGATACAAAGACGTATTGTATTGAGAACCGCCCGAGGGAGGCTCGGCTTATTACCACTAAATCTACACGGCCCGCCGAAAGACACGCTCGACGCTCCGAAACTCATTTAATTTGATATTTATGTAACATACCTACTTCGGATACTTTGGATAGTGTTGCTGTTACAACCAAAGTGATTAATTACCGGTTATACTACTCGGTGTAAAAAGTACCGGGAATTCATAAATTACAGAACGCGCGGCAAACATATCGAGCTATGTTCTTTTGCACCGTAGCGTGTTACCGCGCGAACTTTGAGCGCTATCTGTCACTCAGTGTAATTACAGCTGCATTTTTGGATTTCATTGTTCTAAGTGCTCTGCGAGTTTACTGTAGAAACATTAGTTGAACAAAGAGTTTGCCTTATGTTTTGCGTGTCAAACGAAATTCCCTGTGGCGATGGCGAATCACTAAAAATGTTGCAGAAAACTTACAGTGATTCGTGTTCCTTAAAAACACGGGCATGTATGAATGGTACAAATTATTATTTAAAGCAGGCTGACAAGTGGTAACTGTGTGGAACGACAATTCATGGATTTTGCACCACGATGATGCACCATCGCACAAAGTCATCATTGTGCAAGAGTTTTTAAAGCATTCCATTTTGCCCCACCAGTGGGGTGGCTTGGTGGGGCAAAGTGGAAGTACTCGAGTTTTTGGCCATAAACTTGACGAACGTCATCGACCAAGAGCCGTACTCACCTGATATGGCTCCGTCTGACTTTATCCTGTTCCTGAAGCTAAAATTAGCACTTCTAATAAGGCGGCTTGGTGGGGCAAAGTGGAAGTACTCGAGTTTTTGGCCATAAACTTGACGAACGTCATCGACCAAGAGCCGTACTCACCTGATATGGCTCCGTCTGACTTTATCCTGTTCCTGAAGCTAAAATTAGCACTTCTAATAAGACGTTTCAAGTCGATTGAAGCTATAAAACAAAATTGGCTGAAGGAGTTGAAGACCATAGCTCAATCAGCTTACCAAAAATGTATGGAGGACTGGGTCAAGCGCTAGCGTAGCCGTATTGCAAGCGAAGGGGAGACAAAATAAATTTTGACCAATAAATTACTTACGAAACAATCACTACACTGGGCAGACGGGCTGGTGATCGCAGTAGCAGGCCGTGGGGCCACTGCCAGCCTCCGGTCACAGTCGCGCCACGCCACAGCCACGCGAGTGCGCCGCCGCGCCGCGCCCCACACATACGGTATACACATTACGTGTAGTGATGACTGCACAGATCTGCATTTGTGGTGTGTGTGGTCTGTCCAGGTTGCTCGGCATCTGCGAGCGTTACGCGCTGGGTCGTGGTTTGCTCTATAACGCAAAGAAGAGTGAATGCATGGTCTTTCGGGCCAGAGGTCGGAGCTACCCGGATTCTGTTCCACCTATTAGATTGAACGGTTTCATGTTAAAAAGAGTTCAACTGTTTAAATATCTCGGGCATATCGTGACCTCTGACCTGAGGGACGATGCGGACATCGATAGGGAGCGGAGGGCGTTGTCTGTGAGGGCCAATATGATCGCCCGCAGGTTTGTTCGTTGCTCGGGGGCTGCAAAAATAACTCTTTTCAGAGCGTTTTGTACGACCCTGTAGCGAGGTGGGCGCCGACCAAAACATTGTCGGCGGCGGCGCGCCTAGAGGAATTGGTCGGCGCGGCGGCGCCAGGCCGCGGCGGCGCCAGGCCGCGGCGCAGGTTGTTTAAAAATTTTTTTTTTGGATTTAGTATTAAACTTGAAACTTTAAAATACTCAAAATACATAATTAATATTTTTACAATATTTATGGATGAAAATAATGAAGCGTGTCTGTAGCCGTCGCGATCTTTTAGGTTTCAAAACGAAATAAGAATCAATTTCTTTTAAAAAGTGTCCTGAAAATCTGGGATCTAAAAATGATGCCAGCTACTACATTTTTGGTCAAATTCTATTTTTAAAGCGTTATCATTATAAGTTATAACTCTTTCTTCGTCGAGATCGCCTCAGTCGGCGCTAAATTTCTAATACGCGGCACCGCACACCATGCGTCGCGGCGCCCACCTCTACCCTGTACACAGCCAGCCTGTGGGGGTCATATAAACAGAGGCAGTACAACGCTGTCCGTGTTCGGTAACATAATGCGTTCAGGGTGTTGCCCCGGCACTGCAGCGCGTCGGAGATGTTCGACCACGCCCGTGTCGAACTGTTTCTACACGACGCCGACGTTGCGAAAGACGTGCACAGCACATCTCTTATATTGTGTGTGACATCTCTGGGGCGAGTGGCGTAGGTCCTGGACCACCTTTAACACCATTCTGAGCGTATTTGCCAACAGGCTTGATTGTCAGTACATTAACATGATTTATGATTTTAATTTTATTTTATTTTATAATTTTAATTTTATTTATATTATTTACTTAATGAATATTTTTTTATTTATATTTATTGTGATTGTAATTTAAATTTTATTTCAACAATTTTGTACAACATAATATTATGATCTTAAATGGATTGAAATAAATGATTTTTGAATTTGAAATTTGAATTTAGTGCAAGCTTCATCGTAGTATTAGTACGTAGTACGTACATACACGATTCACGAATGCTAAGGGTAAAGCCGAGAGCGGAACTGTTTCTGGTTCAAACGCGAGGCGATGAGTTCGCTGAGCAGCATCTCAAGGAATTTGTCAAAGAAATCTCTAATTCACGCTTCAGCGCATAAAACGGCGAAGCTCGCTCATTCGTTATTTATGCATCCTAAATATGCATTTTACCACCTCTCATGTTATGTTTTATTGCAAAATACATATAAATAGCTAAACACCTATTTACTGTAAACATAGGTACCTACACTGGGCACTGGCTACGCCTATATCGGATTATTATGCAAAACGTTTTTACAAAAAAAAACAACTACCTTCCAAAAAAAACTTTCGGAAGTAGTTGGTGTCTTTGGATTATTTTTAAATAGTTTTTGCCACCGTCTTTTAAATTAAAGTTATTTTTCACTTTGTAGTGTTTTATTGGCTTATTCCCAAAGTACTCCATTCTTTTGTTCTAAAAAGATAAGAATCTCATACATTAATTCCCAAGTTACTCCAAGGAATTATTATTATTTAAAAATACTTATTATTTTGTTCCCATTCTGCTCCATAGGTATCTAGAATTATTCTCAAAGTACTCCACTGATTATTCGTTATCAATTCTCAAACTGCGTCATCTATAAAATTACCTATAAAATAAGTACGTATAATAATATGTCATTACAGTCAGTAACAAAAATTCTTAAAAGGAAGATTAAAGTTTTCTTACAGAGTATTAGAGAAGAAGCTGTTTATTTCGAACGTTATCGTTGCAGTTCCAGAGTAAATAGAAGTCGACAATCTATAAACAGTGATCTGAAACTGGCTTTGATTGTAAAGCAGTTAAGAATAGAAAAAAATACAACAAATTAGCAAATTCTTTAAAACTAGCTGTTCATGCTCGGCGTTGCCCGGGTGTATTTCCGGCTTTTCCGGTGGATTTTCCAAAATTTTCTTTTGTGGGTGGGAACCATAACTAGACAAAGATTACAGATACAACAAAAAAAAATCTGCCTAATCGGTCGAGCCATTTTCTAGTCATGATCTTTCATACTTGCGCCAATAGATTTTTATATAAAGATTTTTTTTTTATGTACCTCCTCAAAATAAACTAAATGTAAATTCATGCAAGCCTAGTACTTTTGTTAGTTATATGCAATTTGTTCGCCTCATCCAAATTCCTATTAGTGGGATAATACTATTAAAAAATAAAGTAATAACTTAATTTTATAACTTTTATTCTAAATTTGTGTATACGAAAGAAAGACGGTGACTTTTAGAATTATAAGTAAGTATTATACTTTATACTTAAAAATATAATATTTGCTTTTGAGCCTAGCTGTACGTCAGCTACCCTTTCATAGTAGTCCGGTAGGTACATAGTTAAATTAGCCTTTTGATTAAAATGGGGTGGGTACTCCACCCCATTTTGGAACATTTTAATATTATCATGGAGTAGAATGAAACCTAATTAAAAATATTGTATTTTTCATGGAGTAGTTTGGGAACTATTTTTGGAGTACTTTGGGAATAACCCGTTTTATTTTTCAGTTTTTTGTTATCTGGTCACGTAAGTAACAGTGAAAGGATGGATTATAACATCCTCATGATACTCAAAGTGGATTAATACGTATTATCGATTAAGTATAACTTAAAAAGTACACAGGTAAAGAAAATAAAATTTGTAGGAGCTCAAATGGCCGAAAGACTGATGCAGCTCGATAACAATAAAATTTTTATTGTGTCTCATTATTGACAGTCAAGCGGGGAACCACCCACCGCACAAGCTTCCAAATGAAAATATTAACTTAACCTCCTCCCTTTTTGAAGTCGATTAAAAATAGGAATAACTATTATAGAAACTTAACTGGTTTCAGTATTATTTTCGAAGTGTATAGAGGACCGTTAGGGGCACTCTATCCGCCGCGGATAAAGTGCCTTTAATGCGGCATACTACACACATCAAAAGTGTCTAGGGATCAAGCATTTTTATGCGGATTTCTTGAGATTGAGATGTGGCTTTGTAATAAATTTATGATTTTATAAATTTATATGGATCCTTTTTGGTGCATTTCATAATTTGAATCAGGAACTGTGAATCAAATTCGAGTAAAAGATGAAAATCAGCTGTCAATATTTTCCCTATAAAAACATACAACGCATTGAAGACATTATTAGTGCTACTGTTTCCCTACTACTGATTAAAACCAACGTTATTATGGAGCAGCGACGTCATTTAAGCAGGGAAGAAATGCTCAGAGCCGTGGGAATGATAGAAGCTGGTTCCCGGCAACGTACTGTGGCTTTAGCTCTGAATACAAGTCAGAGTGTTATCAGTCGACTTTGGACACGTTACCGAAGCACTGGTACCGTGGCTGAGCGCCATGGAGGACGGTATCGCTGCACCACACGGAGACAAGACCGATACATTCAAATCTTAGCTCGAAGAGCTCCAACAATAACCGCCATGATGTTAGCCGTGAGGCTTCATCACTCTTCAGGGAACTTAATTAGCGACCAAACAGTCAGAAACCGCTTGCATGAAGTGAACCTTCATTCCCGAAGACCGCTACGGGTACCACCTATAGCAATGCACAATCGTAGGATTCGATATCAATGGGCTCTTGAACACAGAAATTGGGCAGAAGAACAATGGCGTTTCGTGTGCTTTTCTGATGAGTCTCGTTTTGGTATGAGACCGGATACAAGACGTATACGACACTGGAGAACCCCTGGACGCCAACAGCGATTAAAATCCTGCCAGGAAGTCCATCCTTATAGTGGTGGAACCATCATGGTATGGGCGGGTATTTGGATCGGCGGAAGAACTGAGTTGATTTGGATTAGAGGCAACCTCAACGCTCAAATTTATGCTGAGACGATTGTATCAGACGTCATCGTTCCTCTACAAGTGCAAATCGGTCCCTTATTTCAGTTAATGCATGATAATGCACGACCGCACACCGCAAGAGTTGTAAGACAGACTCTCGCCGCAGCTAACATCAATGTCCTGCCCTGGCCTGCTCAGTCGCCAGACTTGAACCCGATTGAGCATGCATGGGATATGCTACAGAGAAGAGCTCTGCCGAATATGGAGGGTATCCAGTCGCAAGAAGACCTTTTTTTGTTGTTGCAACGAACATGGGCGGCCATTCCACAGCGTGATTTGGATGAACTCATTTTGAGTATGCCAAACCGATGTTCTTGTGTTGTTAGTGTTCGCGGTAGAAACACGGATTATTAATTGTTTAAGTTACCCAATAAAATTTTAAAGAAAACTGTTATTTCAGTCTTTTTTTCGAACTTTAATGTTAGTGGTTCAAATGTCAAAAATCCCTTTATTAGGAAAATGGCAAATTTCTTTATTAATGCAAAGGTGACTTGGTTTATCGTTACTGTGACAAACGAAAACACTTTATTTGATGAATCCTTAAAGAAAATTTTAATTAATATCAATCAGGAGAAAAGTTATTGCAAAAATATATGTTGATCCCTAGACACTTTTGATGTGTGTAGTAGCGCTGCCTCGGCCCGGCTAGAGTGCCGTAAGCATTGTATTGTCACTGTCATTTGTTATTTTGTTTGATTGTTGAGGTTAGTCCACGTTTGCTATAAACTTCAGTAACCATAATGTTAAAAAATTCGAAATTTTGTTATTGTACTTATTTATCTTTACTTCTAAAACTATTCTGTCATAATATCGAGTACTATAATAATTGAATGTCCTAATTTTGAATGAAATAAAGTCATATAATGTCCTAAGTATTGTTTTTTATAACGTGTATTAGTTCGAATGTTCATTTATAATGAAATTGATAGTCCTAAAACATTCGCTAAAAATTAGGTTTTAGTGACAGAAACGAATCGCTGTAAATCCGATTCCACGCAGTCTTGTTTGCCCTACCCCTAGAGTGTAATTTAGAGTCGCGTAGGCTCGGAGGGGCGAGGCGGCCCGCGAGTTAAGGAGCAGGTGGTTGTAACGGTCACCGCCGCGGCTGAGGCTGCAGCAAGACGAAGCTGCGGCGGTGAGCTTTAAACCATCTGCGACGATAAGGTCGCGTGCGACCGCCGGAATCCCGCAGCGCCGGAGCCGTGACAGAAACCATACCTGCTGCATGTTGCATCCTCGCTTGCATGCTGCATGCTTGCTTACATGATATAATATGTTGCATGCTTTGCTTACATCCTACATGTTGTATGCTTGCTTGCATGCTGCATGCAAGTTGCATGCATGGTGTGGTTTTAAACATGTGTTTTGTGGTGGTTCCCTGTCGTACTGTACGATATTTTACGTATTTTTTTTAATAATACCTCATTCTTATTACCTTATTTTAAAAAACATTCAGTTCACGTCACTAGTATGTCGCAAACTGACGGCACTTAATACACTGCTGAGATAGAGTGACGTAAACGGCACTTAGGTAATAAACTGCGGAGACAGAGTGCCCCTAACGGTCCTCTATACACTGACTATTATTTTTAGTCACCAAGGTGCGTACATTCTGACTTGGCAGTGCCTAATATACGAAGCTATCATAATAGGTAACTTATCATTCCGGAAATCAAATCTGAAACAACCTTCCAAGTTCCAAGCCGGCCGCCGCCGCCGGGCGCCGGGCGCCGGGCCGCGGGCACTGGCTTATTATTTATGAATCTATCTACATAACAAAGCATAAGTTCAGCGACAGTGTCGGCGCAGGGGCCGCGAGTACGCCCCGCGCCCACGACTCTCGGCTCTCGACGAGACATGACAAACTGTCTGCGTGCCTCTATTGCCGGTTACAAATGGCGTACCAAAATAAGAATATTCACTGTTCTTCTTTCATGCCCAACAGAGCAAAAAATAAAAATATAAATTCTTAAGCAGTTTTTCTATGAATAAGTAAATCCGAGAATCTAACACTTCATTTTACGTAAACATGAAATATGTAAATTGCACACAATAAATTATATCGCTCTCTCTCTCTCTCTCTCTCTCTCTCCTCCGGTTTTAATACAAAGAGTAAAGACGTTGAACTAAAATTGTAAATCCTAACTTTTCGCACAAACTACTACAATAGCCCCCAGACTCCATCGAGTATAATTTGGCTCGCTATTTCTTGATTGAGATCCACAAACCGCTGTTCCAATTTTCCAAACTATAAACTGACAAATTTCACTTTTACTATCTTAATAACAGTTTTTCTATTGCTCCTTGACGGATGTATTCTTTCAAATTCAAACTCAAATATTTCAAACTAGCTTTTTCCAGCGGCAGAGCTCGCGTGGAAGTTATCTAAATTATATTAGTAGTATAATACTAATGATTCAAATACTATCGTGAACTCATGGTGTCCTAGTATTTTTTCAGAAATCCGTCGAAACCGTATTGAACCTCAATTGCAGCGCCACCTACTGGGTCCAATTGAGAGTCCAAAAATCACGATAACTTTTTTTGCAACATCGATTTTAATGGAACAAAGCCTATCTACAGGGTGTGTCTCAAACGTAGTGGTCCAAAGGCAAATGGGGTAAGGTGGAGGTGGCCACCTATAATTTAAAACTTAAAAGTTGGGATATTCACAACAGTTCAGAAAATTTCGCTTTAATCATTTTCAAGAAATTTTACACTTTCACTTCGATTTTTCGACGCTGAGAACAAAATTTTCGACGTAGCGAGTTCAAACCTGGCTGGAAGATGCCTGATAGTGTGTGTACAACATTATGTTCCTATTTACGTTCAGTGTGGCTCTGCAATGATTCAGCTTTTATTTTTACTTGTATTTGTATTGTATCAAATAGTACTACACCTCATCTAACTTTTTATTAAACTTAAGCGAAACTGTCTAAGCCCTGTTTAAAAAAAGACGTACTACCGAGTACGTGCACATAGCTTTTTAAAAAGTACCTTAATTATTGATAGTTAGACTGGGAACATTTTGTAAAGATAGGCTAATTCCTTAAAAAAATGGGTTACATAACAAGGTTGCTCTATTTATACCAAAACATCTCAGAAAAGTGTACTCGAGGCGATACGATAAGGGAGCCTAGTCGAGTGTGTGTGTAAAACGAAAATACATTAGATACAGGAATGTTTTTTGTCCTTTTCATTCATGGGCTTGCTTGCATTACTTTGTTTCTACCTCTTTTGTTATGAGTGGCCAGTAACTATAGCGTGGCCAATGACTATAGCAGTTACCCTACATACAAATTCTATGTTCCCATGATAGCCTTACAGCCTTACTAATTCCATAATGCCATGTCATTATTCCGACTAGTAAATAGTTATCTGTGGCGCACATTACCTGCTGAAAATATTATTTCGAAAACTGATAATTCCGGCAAAAACTGCCGAAAACGAAAACGAAATTGGGGCCAACTGTAGCTTCGTCCATCGTGGAGATGACACGAGTAATCCTAGCTACAACCATATACTTATATTTATTTTAATTGCAGTTACTCCGACTTTCTAGTGGTACGTTTTTACGGCTTATTTACCTACTAAACCAGAGAACCTATGATGATTTATTCAGTTTACTTGTAGACTACGACAACGTGTTGGGTGTTGGTCTCTTTCACAAAACATCGACCAACATGATTCGTATTACATAGGACACCTATGTACCGATACGAGTACCTAACAGCAGTCGCGAACAACTCTGGAACTGGGTATCGTGAGTTATTATTAAACGCCTACTTATGATTAACCACATGACACTTTGATTAACTTTCATACAACGAATAGCTGTTATAATGTCATTAGGCGTAAGTAGTCTTACGTAAGTAATCTACGAAGTTTCAAAACAATACAACATTTAGAAATACTGTATGCAAATTAAGTTATAAAATGTTCTGCGCACCGATGTAGGTATATAATAAATTAAATCTGGGAGCAACTTATAACAGTTAAGCGTATTATAATTAGATTACTTTGTAACGACAACAACCGCGCGAAGCTAATATCATAAATATCTATAATTTACGAATAATGAACAACAAAAACGTTTAACCATTCCGCTATCGATCCAACTGTAAAATTTTACGAGCGTTCCCAACTCCGCTCAGGGGCGAAATTAAGAACTATAAAACACGAATAAATATCAAATAATTACGCAGATCAGAAACAACTTCCACAAGTTTGTGCGCGGCGGCGAGGGCTGGAGCGTCTTCCATACATACGAAGTATACGAACTTCATAGATCATAAAGTAGGATTTATTTCGACGGTATAAAATGTTGCTTTTCGTTCCACTTCAGCGCGACTTGTACTTACATAGGTACTTACTTATATTTTAAAGGATTTTAAATCTATACCTTAGGGTCGCGTCGCGCCACACCTGTCGAACGTTCGGCGCCGAAGGTTCGGTTGAATACGCTCCTAATGTTTTTCAACCTATGACACATCAGCCGAACGTTACGTCCATAGAAATGCAAGCGTCACATGACGCGACGGAACGTTCCGCGCCGAACGTTCCGCAGGTGTGCCGCTACACTTAGATACTTACCTGACCACATAATCCTGTGGGCGTGGTTGCGTGAACTAGTTTTTCGCTACTTTTAATGATTTTATACCGAAAATTACGTCTAAACGAGTAGTGTTAATGATTTGGAAAAATTATAATTATGTCAAATTTGAGCATTTTCTTAACAATTTAATAAACGAATATTTTAGATTATGTTTACATTACATAGTGAAATTTTTAAAGTTGTGTCTAACCTAACGCTGTGTCTAATTGTTTAATCATTATGACACTATAATATTATAATTTGCATGCTAAAATAAGCTGAATATGGTGAAACCGTACCTGTGTAACATCCTTGTAAACCCATATTATGCGAATAAACTTGACTGATTGATTGAACGCGGATAAAACTGAGAATTACGCTAAAGCTATTAAGCGTATTTTTCTGAAACCTTCACCATTTTAAGGATAATATTAAAATATTAATCTTTTAGTATACGTGTTTTATTAAAATACCTTTTGTCTTATGTATAATAATAAGTTAATAATGCGTCAAATTAGGGACAGCGCTCCTTGATGAGCGAGTCCTATTACTGGCTGGACGTACGACGCGTTGCGTGAGCTCAGTACAGAACGAGCAAGCTAACCACTCAAGGTGCCAGTGGCATGTATCTGCGTCTTAATTGAGAATTTTTTGTCTAACAAATGGCGAACCGCCTACTATTGCGTGACGAACTTGACTCCGCGTTCAGACAGATAGTTCAAAGTAAAAATGTGTTTTCACATTAAAACAATACTCAATACATTGCATTCCATGACGGGGACCATCACAGGACACTGCTCGCTAAACAAACATTTCCACACGATAGGCATAACGGACAGTCCTCTGTGCAGGGCCTGCATGGAGGCTGAGGAGACCGTCGCGCACGTGCTCTTTGAATGCACAGGCGTCACCCAGATTAGAACAGAAACCCTCGGGTCACCCAGATCTTACACTGATGTTCTAAACAAACCAGGAGCTTTAATTAACTTCTGGAGGGAGGTGGGCTGGATGGAATAACCCCCCCAAACGGCCGCCATGGCCCACGTACAATGGTTCATTTGACGGACTAAGTGCGGAAACCAAACCCTATAACATAGAACATTGCATTCCACAAGATGTGTGCTTAGGTGGTAAACATTTGCTTAAAAAAAATCGTGGGTGTCGGGCACAGCAAAAGAAAAATAGTAGGTAGAGATGTGGACTTAAGCTGTTTTCAGACCAGCGCGATTAGTCGCGCGTGACACCGTTTACTGTTTACTACCGTATACTGTTTAGGTTGTCCTGACACGGGGTGAGAGTGGAGATGTCGGCCGCAAACAAAAGGCATGATCCGGATTCGGTTATGAATTTTGGGAGATCATTTATATAGACGAGAAATAGAAGACATGCAGTAACACTTCCCTGTGGTATTGATGCGTTTACCGCCTTCCTGTCGGGACGGAACTTTTGAAGTTTGTTAGAGTCAACAAGAAGTAGGTTTTATAGTACCTATGAAACCTCTTTTTATAGCTTTGTAAGTATTTACTTTTCTTAATTTGAAATATTTTATATCTTCTTTTGTTTCTTCTCTTTTCTTCTATGGTGTCATCTCATGTATGCACTCACTAAGCTTAGAATAATTATTCTAAGGCACTAAGTAACTAAATAAATATTTTATAGTAGGTATTTCAATATTTTTGATTTTGTAGACCCAATCCTGGAATTTGTAGTAAAACCCTTAAAAATTACAAGAAGTGTGGCTCCTCAATTCAGACGTCTGAATAGGAGCCACCTTCGAACTCGAAAACTAGCTGACGGATATTTTTTTGAAAATTTGTTTGATTTTGTACAAAACAAAATGGGTTTTGTACGGCTGAATTTGGAATAGCTACAATGTTTTGATTTTTCTTAAAAATCCATAATAAAGGGGAATGCCCACGCTCCATAGACACTTTGGCCTCAAGTGCACACAATTCAAAGTATATGGATAGGATAATATGCGATTTAAATAATGAAACGGTCAAGGTCTTGGTTTAGAAAAAAGTTGGGGTTATTTAGATAAAATCGTTTTTTTCAATGAGGCAAAATCTTCAATTTGTGCTGCACTAAATATTTTAATATGATTATATATTGGTTCTAAAAGTAGATTCCAGGGGTTAGGTACTACTTAAATGGTAATAACAGATTCTACAATCCGGCGGTACATAGTAATTGTACTTACAAAAAAGATGTACCCGCAGTGCTGATGGGACAGCGAGCCGATTGGTCTTGTTACAGCCAGGAAAGAAACATTGATTTTGAGTGTTTGGTGCTCTTACATAATAAGGCAGCAGTATACTGTTGGATGTGTTCAAGCTTTGTTGTCCCGCTTGCTATGCACTGTCAGCCACTTCAGATTGCACCGAAGGTAGGTTGGATGGTTCAAATTGCTCCATAGGCAGACTGGATGGTTCAGATTCCGGTTCTGTAGTTGAACATGATGCTGCTCTAAACTGCTCTAACAAGATGATGATGGCAACTGAAATAATAATAAAAATTAAAGCTCAGTGCATAAAGACAGTAAACGTGAATTACTGTGGTTTTGGTACAAATAAATACACAATCAAAAAAATATCTATCAATAACATTTTATATTATTATTAATTAATTTCTAAAAAATCTTTCTCAAGTTTCTAGACAATCTGTACTATGTGAAATATAACTTGTGCGGACACGAAAGAAATTGAATATTACACTATAGACTCAGAAGTATGTCAGTATCAAATCTAAGAACTACGCTTGTATTAATTCTAAACTGTTGATAACTTACCGCTCTTGGTACAATCTGACAGGCAATCACACTCCTTTCGAGTTGTTCATGTGGAGAATCAGACCTGAGTGTATGTGATCTTATTCTGGCCGCACGCAGCTGATGCACACTTGTCCATGACCATCAATCTGTACATTTTGTTGTTCGCACACTAAACTGTCACTCGACACTTGTACCTAATAAACAAGTCATAATTATTAGATATCCTAAAACAACACTAACTTTGATAGTACTCTGTCTATTTATTTAAAAATTATTTCTCAGAGGAAGACATGATACTGACCTGTTGTGTCGATTTGTTGTATAACATTTTGCTCTTTCTGCTATTTCCAAGAAATGCCTTCGTATTCTCGTGACGTTTAAACCACAATTAACACAGCGTAAATGACCTTTTGAATGAATTACTTAGGGCACGGAAGTACTCGGGCCAGCGACAATGCCGGGGTCTTCATAATTTGTGGATATCGAGTCAAAGTTCGTGCTGAGGTTATCGTGAGAAGCGGGAGCGGAATCCATGTTCAGGCCGTGGTCGTCAGGGCTCAGGGTTCATAGAATCTTCGGAGTCCATTTAATAAGCGTATTCGATGGTTAAAATAACAAATTCGCAAGAAAATAAAGTTATGCAAACGAAAACAAAGAAAGTCGATTTGTGATTTGACATTGACTTGACAGCCGGCCGGCATAATTCAATGTTGCCACACCACACACAAAAAATTTATAGATCGATATCGATTTTTTTATCGAATCCTAATTTTAATACAAAATTATAATCGCCACTGTGACTCTTTAATCTTAACGACGTCAACTCTGATGACGTAACATTATTTGGTTAAAAAAAATTGATAAACAGTGTATTTTAGTTCAAATAATAAAACGATTAAGTACCTAACATTAAGAAGTTATGAACGTCTTTGTAAATATGTTTTCTTTAACATATTCTATCTTTATTGTGCTGAACAGATAAAGAATTATAGGTAATTAAAATGTGTAGTAGCGTTTTTGTTATGATCCTATGCATTCATTATTATATCAACTATCAATTCGCTTGTTCATTTAGTATCAATAGTAAAAACATAACACCGTATTTGTTTGAATACATCGAATAATAAGCATTACGGTTCTGATATTATAAGTAAAACATCCATGAAAACATAATCGATTATTTCGTGAACGGAATTAATAATTATTGGCAACACTGCTGATTTTATCCACAAAAGGGAATTATTATTTTCACGTATTTATCGTTTCGGTACTTTTTATTTGTGCAAAAATGTTCCCATCTTGTTCGGATAAATGAATATCTTGTTAGATAACTAGAAATAACGATGTTTTTTTTACATAAACGTAAATTGCTGGGCGTTCAGGGCCATATATGGGCATCCTCTTTTCACCGCGCTGTTTCTCGGAAAGTAATCAACGAATTAAAACATAGTTTTAGTATAATTTAGTAGTAATGTGTTCTAATTAATTGTAGTATAAATATAAAATGGAAAAGCTGTATAATCTCGCTGGCAAAACTAAATGCTTTCCCCCCAAGGAATGAACATTGAAATATTTAGCACACTGCCTCGAAAAGGTTAGCTTTTCTTCTGACCATTGATACAGAAATAATAGAAAGGCAAACGAACTTACCTGTAAGTAACGTTCGATGACTATTAAACGATGTGATTCGCCCGAGAGATTACACTTAGGTATTATTACTTGTAGTAGCACGGACATGTGCTGCCATCTTACACTATTCTAGAGCAACAATTCAAAGATTATTTTATGCGCCCTAATGTGGGTATCTCATACACGTTTTCCCCTTTGACCATCGCTAGCCACTATTTCGTGCAAGTCAGGGGAGGATCTTGATGGGTCAGGGAGGGAGTGTAATCTCTCGGGCGAATCATATCGTTGAATAGTCATCGAACGTCACTTACAGGTAAGTTCGTTTGACTTTCTATTAAACTTCAGTGATTCGCCCTTCGAGATTACACTTATTATTACTTGTAGATGTTTAGAGTCTCACGAAATAGTTAAGAGGAAACTACATATATTATTTAGGGAAAAAATACAAAATCACATACATTTATACATTATAATATACCTACGTTACGAAATATAATAAAAAACACAAGGTATTAAAACCAAATAGGCACATCCATCAAATACATAATATGAGAAAATTGTTATTATCATTCGTTAATCGAGGCTATCCTACAAAGGGACCGAGCAAAGGCATCTGAGGTATCTGCAGCTACTTGTCTATTATAAAAGTCTCTGATCTGCCGGTCCAACCCGCAGTTCTTTTAATAATATCTATACTAACCCCGAGCCTATTGGCGGCAGATGTAGCTGCATGTCTCGTACTGTGCGCGCTAAAGACAGAATGATGATTTCACTTGACAACGGCTTAAAGATTGTGAGCTTACATTATTGAAAAGGCTTCGTTACGTTTAGGTTTTCTCTTGTCTGCCGATACACTTAAGTATTGTTTTAAAGTTCTAGCAGGACAAATGGACGGTCTTTCGTTGAAATAAGGAAGAATCAATATTGGTTGATTAAATCTATGATATTACTTAACTAAAAACTTCTCGTTATTATATTTATTCATATTAGCAACTGATGTTTGAAATAAATTTAAGTTTTTATCGTGGCAGAAGGTAAACCATCGATTAAAACAAATGTTATATTAGAATCGACTGGATAGACGAAATATCTCCAAGCGTTTTGATACACACGCATCAGCTAATTAGCTGCTAGTGTGTCTAACCAAATAATAATAATACTGTTTTTTAAAGTACTACCAGCTAGAGACGCCAACATCCGCAGCATCAGAAGCGGATCCCTGCATCAGACATTTCATCAGATGTACCACACGGTACGGGGATGACAATAATGTTTTATTAGGTGTAAATTCAATTGAACTAGTAATTACCAACTTCCTTAAAAGTGGATACTTAAGGCTGTGTTGGCCAGAGAGGGACCACAACAATACCTTCAGCCTTATCAAGAATCATTTTCTGTAAAACTTTTAAAATTAAACAAAATGGAGGAAATTCGTAGAAAAAAATAAGTGGACCGTTTCAAGGTGAAAGCATCTACCCTAAATGCTTCTTGATCTTTATTCCAAGAAACAAATAATTTGGAAAATTTATTATTAAATAGCAAACAAATCAATTTCAGGCCGATTAAATCTTTTACATAAAACTTGAAAAGTATCGTCAGTGAGCTCCCACTCAACATCAGTATATATGCGGCGGGATTCTTCGTCTGCAATAATAGTTATCCCAAGAACTAATTTATATATGAAGCGAAGACAAAGAAACGTTGTTGTTCACACCACTGCCAAATGTCACGACTAAGAGAACTAATGTGGGGGGGGGGGGGGTATTGTATGCCACCCATCCGCTCTGGCTCTCGCATAGATCAGTTATACTCTAAGTGTGTTCCGCGGAACCCTAGGGTTCCGTGATACCTCTGTCGGGGTTCCGTAAGAATTTAGAAAAAAAAATCAAAACACCTCTCTCTGGTCGCTCCGCGGCTGCGCGGACTCCGCGGCCGCGCGGACTCCGCGGCCGCGCGGAGACAAAACGCTATGAACGTTATTTATTTATTTATTTGTATTTGTACAAACATGTGTTACAATAGCTGGTACAATATCTCATAAGTTTGGTATCAACAATTTTATACTTGTACAACCCGTTCGCTCTAAGTTTGCCGTTCTGTGGAATGCGCGTACCCTCCCCCACGTGACAACAAAACTTATAATGTGTCATAGTTTTACCCAAATATTCCATTTTTTATTGTTACAATTAAATAAAAAATATTTTTATATTATGTTTTGCTGACGCTACTTTTCGAACGTCATACCTATCGCCAGCGGCAAACTTAAAACGAGCGGGTAGTATACTTGTGAGCGCGTAGTCTCTTTGATAAAAGCCGCCTATGAATTAGACGCTATAGTTGTCAACAAGCGTCTTTCGACTCTAACTTCAAAGGATAAAGTCGATATTGTTTACAACGCAAATTTTAAATTTCTGTTATTTTTGCTTTTTGTTTATCAAAGGTGCCGACTCGAGTATTTTCGAGAATATTTGAGATCGAGTCTAGGACTAAGTATAAAAGCGTCGCCCGTCGTCAGTTGACGATTAGCGTTCGGAGCGATAAGTTACTGCCTACTTACAAGCTCGCTAGCGAGAAACTAGTGTTCATTGTTTTACTGCCTGCTGTATTCTGTTGTCTCAGTTTTGTACATTTCTTCACCGTAGGTACTAAATTTAGTCTCTTATATGCAGTAACGATTGTGGATTATTTAAACCCCACTATCCTGACGTGTAACATTATAAATAAAGAAGAATGGAACGTTGGCTTAAAGGTGTTAAACGTGATGCAACAACATCTTCTAATGACGCTGAATGTTCAAAAGCAGTGCGCGCGGAGAATATAGCAATCACCGATTCAGAAGATGATGCCACGACGTCAAGCTCGACGGTTTCAAAGACGAAAAGAAGGAAGTATGATGAATCTTATATCAGTTTCGGATTTGTTGATTCCAACGGCTCACCTCTCTGCATGCTCTGTAGTAAACTGCTTCCTAATAGTTCCATGGCACCTGCCAAATTGCGCCGACATTTAGAAACTGTACACCCCGAGTCTAAAGACAAGAATAAAGAATTTTTTGTTCGCAAAAAAGATCAGTTATTAGAAAATCAAAAAAATATGATGCATGTAACACAAACTATCAACGAAAAGGCCACGGAGGCATCATATTTAGTTAGCTATCGCATTGCACAAGCAGGTGAAGCGCATACTATCGCTGAGAAATTAATAAAACCATGTGTATTAGACATAACAAAATGTATGCTCGATGAAAAATCTGCAAAGCATCTTTCTACTGTTCCGCTATCAAACGATACTGTTTCACGACGAATCCATGATCTGGCAAGCTACGTCAAACAAGAACTAGTTACACGTCTACAAAATACACGATTCGCCTTGCAAATGGACGAGTCGACTGATGTCGCTGGTTTGGCTATCCTGCTGGTTATTGTGAGATATCCATATAAAAGTTCTTTTGAAGAAGACATGCTTATGTGTTCATCGCTGCTTACAAACACTACCGGGGAAGAAATTTTTAATAAAATAAATATATTTTTTGAAGAAAATAATCTCAGTTGGAACAATTGCATTGACATTTGTACAGATGGGGCCAAGGCGATGACAGGTAAAACAGCAGGAGCAGTGTCACGAATTAAAAATAAAGCGCGTAATTGTAGTTCCAGTCATTGTATTCTGCATAGAAAAGCACTTGCGATGAAGCAAATGCCGTCAAATCTAAAATTAGTTACGGATGAAGCGGTAAAAATAATTAATTTTATCAAATCACGACCACTACAATCCCGATTGTTCTCATTATTGTGTAAAGATTATGGCAGCAAACATAAAACACTGCTGCTCCATACAGAAGTGCGATGGCTGTCTCGGGGTAAAACTTTAACAAGGCTATTTGAACTTAGAGCCGAGTTACAAATGTTTTTTTCAGCAGATACTTCTTTTAATTTGAAGGACCGTTTGTATGATAAAACTTGGTTGTTCCGATTGTCTTATAAGGCGGATATCTTTCAAAAACTTAACGAATTGAATTTATCGTTGCAAGGTAAACAGACAACAGTGTTTCAGGCCTATAATAAAATAACTGCTTTTAAAAGAAAATTAGATTTTTGGATCATTTGCATTGGTAAGAAAGAAATATAAGCTTTACGTTACTCAGTGAGTTTGTTAGCGAAAACGACTCAGTAATGTTTGAAGATGATGTGTTTGAATTGGTCCAATATCTCAGTTCGATGCGCGCATCTTTTGAAAAGTATTTTCCCGAAGAACACAATACAAAAATTAAAGTGAATTCATGGATTCATAATCCTTTTTTACCCAACTTGGAAAAGCCTGAAAACATGTCAAACGAGATATATGAATCTCTTTTAGAAATGTCATCAGACACAAGTATGGAGTCACTGTTCAAAACGACGCCTCTCAATGATTTTTGGTGCAGAATCCAAGATGAATATGCAATGCTTGGCCAAATGGCTCTGGATATTCTGCTCCCGTTCCCAACTACATATTTGTGCGAAACAGGATTCTCTACCTACGCAGCCACGAAAACAAAATATCGCAATAGACTGGACGCCGAAGCTGATATGAGACTCCAACTTTCTTCCATCAAACCTGATATTAACCAATTGATGAAAAATAAAAAACAGTTTCATACCTCCCACTAGTTAGATTTTTTCTTTTTTAATGTTTTCTATTGTTGTCCTTGCCAAGTGGTGAAGTAAATAATAATTAGTAACTGTTACATTGTACTTTTAGTATGCTGATTAATAAAAAATACACTTATAAAAACAATTGTTTTATTGTAGGGTTCCATCAAGTATTTTGCTTCCCAAAAGGGTTCCGTCATTTAAAAAGTTTGAGAACCACTGCTATAGATATAAGAAATTGCAGTAGAATTATCGATTTGTAAAAGTATTTCACAGTTACAAAAGTATTCCATTGGCGAAGATCTTTAACACAAAGAATGCCGCCGTCAGTTCTAAATAATTAATAAATAAATAATAATAATAAATAAATTTCTTTATTGGAACAAAAAATATATGATTCAAATTAATGCGTACGATAATAGCCACATTAGTTATAAACTGTGTCGCAGCTATTAACGCCCACCTCCGTGAGGAAGATGACAGTGTTCCAGATATTTCATGCTAAAATAGAATAAAAATTTACAAAATAAAACTAAACCAAAACTGAAATAAATAAAACTAAAGAGTTTGTATGAGCAGTGTGAGTACGTGTATTATGTGTAGATGGAGGATATGTACCTAGGTGTGGTATGTGTGGGCGTGTGTGTGTGAGGGCGTGTGTGTGTGTGTGTGTGTGTGCATGAAGCATGAGTATGTGCGGACGTGTGTGTGATGTGCATATCTACTACGGAAGAGAAGTCCTACACAGATAAACCTTATGGCCTAACTAAAGACTCCAACTCTTCGTAGGTGAGGGTGCAAAGCCAATCCCTAGTTAATTTCTTGCAATCCCGGGAAGAGGAAGAATAAATATTTAGTTTTTTGTTTACTCTATTGTATAACACAGGACCAAAGAAAATGTACTGTCGCCGGACAGTTTCAAGTCTAGCCGGAACCGTATGGCAGACTCTGGCCGACCTGCGTCGTTGACTGCTCAATTCACGGTCAAACAGCAGCTCGGAATGTTTCCGTAATACCGTACTCAAGACAAAAGAGTGTCTAAGGCTGCCTGTCCACTGAAGCGGAGAGGAGAGGAGAGGAGCGGAGACGTGCCAAAATTAACCAATGGAATTGCATGAAATCTCCGCTCCGCTTCAGTGGACAGGGATTTGCGAACTAGTTTAAAAATTCATACAAAACCGGGAAGCGGAGCGGGGAAGCGGAGCGGAGAAGCCGAGTAGGGAAGCGGAGCAGGGAAGCGGAGCGGAGAAGCGGAGCAGGGAAACGGAGATGGGATGTGGAAAAAAACCAGCCGCGGAGAATTGCAGCCGCGGGGCCAGGGGGAGGGGGAGTAGTGTGCCACCGATTTTTGGCCAGTGCGTGCCCCGGGCGGGAGATCGTATATAATTATATATGTGGCCTCTTTGTTTCGATTTACGGGAGACCGGGTACAAAACTAATACTTTGACATTGGTTTCTAGTTAGTTATCATATATTTTTGATTATAATATGAATATAGCCACATATAAACTTCGATTATGTTCTACTTTGTATCTAAATTGACCTCATTATTTGCTCATTATATGAAATGCAATACCAATAGACAGATCTCTTGCAAAAGCCTTTGAGTCGTTGTTTCGCTCTATCGCGTCCTTTATACGGTCTGTATTATAGTAGCGAAGGTCTCTTTTCAAGAACTTAGAGATCCGTCTATTGAGCCACTGGTATTTGAGCGCATCGTCTGAAAGCTGCAAAATCATCTCGCGCCTCTCCTCCCTGAGCTGTAAAGTAGCATCAGAGAGCTTCTTGTTTCGATTTGTACTTCAAGACCCGTCGGTCTCTGACCGTATGGACAGTTTTCATTATAATCGAAACATCGTAAATTGCCATAATTATGTTTGCGTTTGCACGTGTGATGACGCGGGCCGGTGCATACGCCAAAAAACGTCAGACGCACCGCAGAACGCCACGCCCCTCGCTCTCCGTAAACGAGCACTTCCTTATTGATTTTTAAATAGCAAGTTCGATTTTGCGTGCCCCACTGCCGCTGCCGCTGTAGCTGCGTTTTTACCGTGAACGGAGAATTGCAAGAATAGCTAGCCGCAGCGCTGCGTGCGCCCGCGCCGCCGCGTTTAGCGTCGCGTGGGACGCGGCGATGCCATCCGCAGGCTCCGCTTGGATTTCAAGCAAACGCGTGTAATAACGCTTCTCCGTAAACGCTCTCATACAACACCCATATGTTTGAATTTAGTGCGGCCCGCGTCGCCCAACGCTACGCGCAACGCCCCGCATCTTCGCAAACGGGCACTAAGAACACTGTGTGCAGGGTGGGCGTTTTTGGGTTTTTGTCTTATGTAATTTAAACGTTCGAAAAATGCTGATTCTCAGGCTGAGAATCAGCATTTTTCGAAAGTTTGAATAAATGAGGTTTGAATTTTTTATTGAATTGAATTGTGTAAACAATCTAATCAAGAAATACTATGCAAATGGACACATTGATATCGTTATTTTATTTGAATACTACGTAACCTCTAAATGTCAAAAAACGTACTTTTGGTTCGTAAATTCATGTGGCGTCTTCTAGCACCAACTCACGGTGCAGAAGGTGCGCGGCGATTAAATGCAAGCGGGTGGAGCGTCGCCGGTTATCTCCTGGCGGTAGAGGGGCAGCGCCGGCGGCGCGGGCGGCGCGGCTTTTCGACGATTTGATAAACTGCAGAGCGTTTGTTACTTCCGACCCGCCGTTACTTGTGTTCCCGGTCTCCCCTACATTTATTTCTTTATTCTTTATGTCATGTTATCCTTTTTGTCACTGTCATATGTCACTGACAGTGACAGGCAGCCTTATCTGCCCGCTCAAAGTACTCCGCACAGTCCGCAACTCCGCTCCGCTATCTGGCTCCGCTACCTTGCTCCGCACAGTCCGTAACTCCGCTCCGCTAACTCGCTCCGCATCAATGGACAGACACTGTCCTTAACTCCGCTCCTCTCCGCTGCCTCGCCCCGCTCCGCAGCCTCGCTCCGCTTCAATGGACAGGCAGCCTAACGGTAGGTAATTTCCATAGCTGATATAACTCACGAGTTGGGAAACGAATGGGTTTGTATGCCATGACCTTGAGCACGGCCCTTTGCGCTCTCTCCAAGCGCAACAGCAAACACTTTCCAGCTCCACCCCATGACGCTATACAGTACGTTAAAATGGAGTGAGCCAGAGCAAAGTAAACTGTTCGCAGGGTAGAAAAATTAGCGGAGGTTCTAAGATTTTTAAAGACAAAAATTAACTTTCTCACCCTAGAGACCAGCGAATCCACTTGCTCACTCCACGTCAGCGCACTGTCAATAAAAACTCCAAGGTATTTTATGGAATCTGTGCGTATAACTTTGGTACAACCACAACCAATATTATTGGTTGTACCGCACACATGAGCTGTCAGACAGTAGGTTGGAGCTGGCTGTGATGCTTTCCTCGGACTAAATGTGATGAACCTCGTCTTATCCAGGTTAAGTGTGAGCAAGTTTTGTGTTAACCACGTCATGATAATACGTAGAGCAGACTCCGCAAACTTGCAAGCCTCTGTCCAGTCACTGCCATTAACCAGGACTACGGTGTCATCAGCATAGGTTATTATTTTGGAATTGACAAGCGCAAGTTTGCAGAGCTCATTAATATATATTAGGAACAGGGTGGGTCCCAGAACACTACCCTGTGGGACACCGTAGGAGAGAGATGCTTCCTTGCTGGAATGGTTTTCAATTTTGACTACTTGAGAACGACCACTCAGGTAACTCTTGAAAATATCCAGCGGTAAGCCTCTAATGCCAACCCCTTCCAATTTATTAATTAAGAGGGGAACAGAGACAGTGTCAAAAGCTTTAGAGAGATCAAGGAAGATAGCTATGGTCTTATCTTTATTATTAGTATTTTGGGCTACTTTACCCAGTAATTCTAGTATAGCATCTTCCGTCTTTTTGCCAGATCTAAACCCAAATTGGTTGTCAGCCAGAATATTTTGTGAGTTTAGATAGTCAAGTAAGCGTTTATTTAGTATTTTTTCTAGGAGTTTAGATAGAATAGATAAAACCGATATGGGTCTGTAGTTGTTGACACTGCCTCTGTCACCACTTTTATGAATAGGGTGCACTACGGCCTTTTTAAAAGCAGCTGGAAATATTCCAGACGAAATGGCAAGATTAAAAACGTGACAGATGACTGGGACAAGAATGTTTTTGGCACCAAATATCACAGTAGCCGGGATACCATCCCATCCTACAGCGCTATTAAGCTTGAGGCCAAGAATTAGTCGCTCGATTTCTTCGTTGTCTGTGTTTAAGATGGCCATCGAACTGGAGTGGGCACCTAGCGAACCAGCGTCAGAAGATGTTGAGATGTAACTTGTGGAATTCGTGATGTCAGATGCCAGCTTCATCCCCACATTTGCGAAATAATCGTTAACCAAGTCAAGGGATTGAGATACATCCGGAGCAAGGGACAGCAGTTCACTAGCAGAAGTCTTATTCGTTTGAAGATTGGAGATAGTTTTTATTAGTTTCCAGGTGGCCTTGGGATTGTTACGATGTTTTTCAAACTCATTACGTTCATATTCTCTTTTCAGTTTTTTTAATAAGTTATTGCAGTAATTTTTATATCTAATATACGTTGTCTTAAGAGTATCATTATCAGCGTCTTTCTTAGTTTTAAGGTACAGTTTATCCCTGTTGCGAATACACTTAAGAAGCCCAGGTGTGATCCACGGCTTAATGATTCGCTTTCTACTCGGGATGATAGAGTTACTGCAATTGTTATCTATAACCGAAGAGATCAAACTAACCATGGTAGAAGCAGCAATATCGGCATCATGACAGCACATGACGTCAGAAAAATCGGTTTTCTTGAGTGCCTCAACGCAAGCCGAAATGTTCACTCGACGTTGACGGAGGGGCGATTTAGGGGTGCCTAGGTTTAGATCACAAAAAACTACAACAGGAGCATGGTCTGTGATCAAAGAGTCAAGTACTAGGGTAATGGCTGGTTTATTCGATTTAAGAATAACGTGATCAATACAGCTATCGTTGCGGGTGGGGAAAAGGTGACCAGGGAGCATAGCGTGTGACGCAATAGTATTTAAATAAAAGTCCGAATTTAAGTCTCCGCAGTTACGGGCAATGTTAATATTTATATCTCCAACCAGAACAATAGTCTTGTAACTTCTTAGGGACATGAGTATTAAGTCTAGACTGGTGACAAATTGTTGGATGTTTTTTGTTGAAGGAGATCTGTACACTGCAATAAGAGCCACATCATTTCGTAATTTGATTACTAGGCAGTTTGCGTCAGCGAGTACTGGCTTTTCGATAGCAAGTTGTAACTCTACTTTAGTGTACACGACAACTCCATCATTTTGGTTTAAGTTATCGGAAGAAGTGGATACGAAGCCCGGAATGGAGGGAAGGTGGGGACATTTACGTAACCAGCACTCCGACAAGACTATGACGTCAAACTGAACCCTTATTCGATGCAGCAGTAGAAGGAGATTGTTAAAATTGGCAATGCTGCCGATGCTTCTTATATTTACATGGAAAATTTTAAGGCCATAATTAACGTTGTTTAAAAATGAGTCAACTAGTTCCGGAGAACACTGGTATGATGCCGACGCTGCAACATGTTCAATATCATCTAATATTTCGACGTTATCATTCATAGTGGAAAGTAAGAATTAACGAATATTTTATAAAGGAATAATTATTTTGAACTTTGGATAAAACAATCCGTAATGACTGATGTTCCGTGCAACATAAACTTCCGTCATTAGAAGTGTAAAATAGGATGTATGTTTTCGTGTGTGCATGTAAAGGAAGTGTACTTTCTAGGTAAGTGTGTGTCAGGGGCGGAGTTTCAGTATTAAGTGTTACAGTGACAAGACAAATTACATTTAAAATACAAAAGTGGTTCAACAATCTATATCTATATCTTCTATATCTATATCTATACATATAATAAAATTGTAGAAAAGTGGTGTCTGTACAATGGAAATATATGAAAAAAAAGTAGCAGGGGTTGTTATTATATCGATGCTGAACCCGAAATTGTAATTAAAATTTTTTTTGTCTGTTTGTCAGTTTGTCTGTGTGTTTGTGCACGCTAATATCAGAAACGGCTTATTCGATTTAGATGCGGTTTTCACTAATACATTGTAGTAAGCTTCACTTAACATTTAGTGTTTATTTCATGGCAATCGGTTCATAAATAAAAAAGTTATGTCAATTTAAAGAATCACGGCGAACATTTGTTATAGGTTAGGCATTTCTTTCCTTGATTTTCGGTATACTTATCTTAATTTTTATTTAGGGTTTGTATATAAATATTATAAGTATTTGGTATAGGTTAGGCATTTCTTTTCTTGATTTTCTTTATTAATAGCAACAGTGAAATAGATAACAAGTAACTCTAATAAACGTTGCTTCTTCTTTTTAACCAAACCAGTAAAAATACTGTGAGATAATAACCTAAAAGCTTACTCATTCGTCATTCCCAACAAATCCTCAAGTCACGGTAAACTAACGCCATCTACTTATCACAAGCCTAATTACGAAGGCACCATAGAAAAACAGCCATCTACCGGAGAATAGCTGCACTAGCTTAACTTAGTCGATCAAATGGATCGAAATTCTTAGGAGCTCCACAAGAGGCCACCACTTGTATCAAGATCAAGTCGATCGAAGTTCTTAAAAGAGAAGCAAGAGGGCACTATTTGTATCATAAATAAACAATAACAAAACTTTTTGAAAAAGATGGAGGAGGTAATGAAGGCACTTCGTTCAATTCAAAAGGAGCTTGAAGAACAGAAGAAAATGATTTTTAAAAGCGGAGAAGACGTGACAGAAAAAGTAACGGCAAATATAAACAATTTTTTGGAAGAAAAATTCACAATATTAGAAGAAAAACATGAAAAACTCAAGTCCAGAGTGGAAAACCAAGAACAAAGACTATACTACTTAGAAAAACAAGCAAGACAACGTAACCTTGTATTTTTTGGTTTGGAGGAACACGAAAAATCTTACTCTGATATGGAAAACACCATAATAGACTTCGTGCATAAATACTTTCCGGTAAAAATAGACTGCAGAGACTTACAAGCCATCAGGAGATTAGGAAAAAATACCGGCAAGCCGCGACCTGTTGTCATTACTTTCACAACACTCGGTAAGAAGATCGATATTCTCAAAAATAAAGGAGCTCTAAAAGATTCCATGTTCTATATAAAGGAAGACTATCCTCAGTCAGTTTTACAAATAAGACGAGAACTGCAAGAACAAGTTCAAGCCGAAAAAGAGAAGGGAAACAAAGCCATAATCAAATATGACAAACTTGTCATATTAAAGAATAAACCTGCACCCGCACATAAGAATACCAACAAAAAAAGGAACCTTTCAACGTCACCAGAAAATTGCTCAAGTACTTGTACCGAACCGAGATCTCAAACAAACAAAAAGAATAAAACCCTAGCCACCTCCGCAGCTCAAAGGTCTGCTAGCTTCTCGGAGGGTGTAGTAAAACCCGGAATGCTAAACTTTCTCATAAATAAAAACAGTAGTAACAAGACCAACACTCAAGACATAACCAAGAACGCATAGCAACGAACGCACCAGCCTCTCTCAGAAAACTACAAAAAAATTGAAAACGTTGCACATGAAACATATCTTCCAAGCCGGCTGGTCACCGTGGAAGATTACGACCACAACCCTCCAGAAAAATTAAAAAACAACCAACAATTCAATCAACTCCATAACAATAATACTACTAGGATATTAGTGGCTTCGTACAATGTCCGAACATTATCGTCATACGAAAGACTTATCGAATTAACAGAAGCTCTAAATAACGTAAAGTTCGACATTTTGGGCTTATCAGAAGTAAGACGTCTTGGAAATAATATAGAAGACTACGGCGACATAATACTTTGCTACACTGGAGAAACAGCAGGATACCATGGTGTCGGTTTTCTAGTCAAAAAACATCTAAAAAATCACATAGAGAGCTACATTGGCCTAACAGGAAGGGTAGCTTTATTAAATTTGAATATAAACAATTACAAAACAACATTAATACAAGTCTACGCACCAACTGAATCAGCTAGCGACGACGATATTGATAAATTTTACATGACCCTCAATGAAGCCATGAAAATAGCCTACAAGGAAGTCTTAGTCATGGGAGACTTTAATGCTAAGATAGGTCAACCCCGTGCCGACGAATACAAAATAATGAAATCAAACGGGTACGGAACACGAAATGCGCGGGGAGAGAAATTGATTGAATTTGCCTTGGAACATAAATTATCAATTATGAACACTTTTTTTAAGAAAAGACCCGGACGCAAATGGACATGGATATCACCGAACGGTCATTATAAGAACGAAATAGACTACATCCTATCAAGTCAACCAAAGTCCTTTCAAAACCTAGAAATACTAAATATAAACTATCCATCCGACCACAGAATGATCAGGTCGACCCTGTCACTAACCAAAATTAAAACGAGTAGAACAAACTACACCAGTAAGAGTTGTAAAACTTTAGGAAATGAGAAAGAAATAAAACAATTTAAAGATAAACTTTACAAACACATTTTAGAACTAGAAGAAACAAAAACCACAGACACTATCCAAAACTGCTACGACAAAATACTCAATGCTATTAACAAAAGCCTACATCAAACAAGCACCGAAACTAGTAATCACAAAAACACAAGCATAATATCAGAGCGCTCTAAAGCTCTCATAGAGAGAAGACAACAGATTCAGAAAACAGGATTGAAAACTAGAGCTATGAAAAACGAACTTAAAGCATTGTACAAGCTCACCAGTAAATACATAAAAGAAGACTACCAGAATCATAGAAAAAACACCCTACTAAGGCATCTGACAACCACAGGAAGCTTAAAAAAGGCCCGTAAAGAGCTACAAACACAGGTGACATGGATCGACAGCTTGGACAGCCTAGGAAAAACATCTCATAACAGAAACGAAATCATAGGAATAGCAACCGAATATTATAAAAACTTATACGACGCACCAGCATCACTCAATGAAGCACATGAGGAAAACATAAACGACAGCTACATTCCTGAGATAGCACCAATAGACGAAACAGAGATACTTGACAACATCAAGAAACTAAAATCGGACAAAAGCCCAGGACCAGATGGCATAACAAACGAGGTATTAAAGTACGGAGCACCAATATTAAGTTACCCACTGTCGTGTTTATTTAACCGAATACTTGATACCGCTACTACACCATCACAATGGTCAAATTCCAACATAATACTAATATACAAGAAGGGTAACCCGAGAAACATCTCTAATTACAGACCTATAAGTCTATTGCCAAGTGTCTACAAACTATTTTCGTCAATCTTGGAAAAAAGAATAAGCGCTACTGCACAAAAACACCAACCGGTTGAACAAGCAGGCTTCCGCAAGGGTTTCTCTACAGTCGACCACGTACATACCTTAGAGCTTCTGATAGAGAAATACCAAGAACAGCAGAGATCTCTATATGTCGCCTTTGTTGACTACCAAAAAGCCTTTGATACATTACTACACTCGAGTATTTGGGAAGCGCTTAGGCTACAAAACGTGGACTGTCGTTATATCAAAGTCATACAGAATATCTACAAAAAATGCACAAGTAAGGTAAAATTGGAAACCTCAGGCCCAGAAATCGAAATAAAAAGGGGGGTAAGACAAGGGGATCCATTATCTCCAACGCTTTTCATTTCTGTGTTAGAACATGTTTTTAGGCAACTAGACTGGAATCGAAGTGGCATACTTGTAAAAGGCACCAATTTTAACCACCTAAGGTTTGCAGACGACATAGTCATAGTGTCAGAGAACTCTAGTCAACTACAACACATGATTACTACACTTCACTCTGCAAGTGTACAGGTGGGTCTAGAAATGAATTCGTCAAAAACAAAAATTATGACCAACAGCATACAAAAACCAATAAATGCTAACAACGTACCACTTGAATATGTGAAGGAGTATGTATACTTAGGGAAAGAAATTTCATTTGCAAAAAATAGCAATTTACTGGAAGTTGAACGAAGAGTAAAACAAACATGGAATAAATATTGGAATTTAAAGGAAGTATTCAAAAGCGACCTCCCTGTAGAATTGAAGAAAAAGGTTAAGGATTCTAACCTCCTCCCATGCTTAACATACGCATGCCAAACCTGGAAATTTAACAACTCCATCAAGAACAAAATAACTACATGCCAAAGGGGAATGGAGCGCAGCATGCTTAATATAAAAAAACAGGATAAAATACGTCACTCAAAAATTCGAAACACCTCAAAAGCAATCGATGCCCTTACACATGCACTCAAACTTAAGTGGAAATGGGCAGGCCATGTTGCAAGACTGCACGATAATAGATGGGCCAAAAAGATGACTTCTTGGAAGGGACCGGTTGGCAAGCGTAAACGTGGAAGACCACACACTCGCTGGGAAGACGAGATCGTGCGTATAGCTGGATCACGCTGGATGGACGTGGCGAAACAAAGAGAAAACTGGCACTCTCTGGAGGAGGCCTTCACCTCAGGGGTTCTCAAATAAAATAAATAAATTAAAAACATTTAAATTAGTAATAATCATCACTGTAAAACTTTGAGAAATACAAGGCTTTTTTATTTTTTATTTATTTTATTATTTTATTTATAATTTAATTGTTTACGATAGTACGTGTTTACTAAATAACTGTGTGTTAAGTAGTAAGTACTATTTTATTGTAAGAATGCTTCGAAGAAGATCCAACCTCTCCCAATGTAGCAGAAATGCTAAAAGGATGAGATTAGTGCGATCACAGGAATCTGAGGAAGGTCGTGAGGAAAGGCTCTCTGCAACTCGGGAACATCAGGCTAGGTTTCGTGCTGCAGAAACTTCGACTCAGCGGGAATCTCGACTGAGTTCAAATCGTTCTCGAATGGTCGAGGTCGCGAAATTTTTTTTATACTAAGGGGTTCGAGTCATGAAAAAGGTTGAAAAACACTGCCCTACATTAATCCTACTAATATTATAAATGCGAAAGTTTGTGAGGATGGATGGATGGATGGATGGATGTTTGTTACCTACTCTTTCACACAAAAACTACTGAACGGATTTTGATGAAACTTTACAATAATGTAGCTTATACATTAGAATAACACATAGGCTACAATTTATAAAGATTTTATGTGATTTGACCATAACATAACGATAAGTATCAAGTAAGTCGGAAAAATTCCTGCCCTCTGAGATCTATCTTTGCGTGCGCTGCAATTTTTTTTTTTTTTTTGTTTGGAAGTCATCCAATGATTTCTGGGCGTTTCAGTCTCTTACTGACTAAAACCCACCCGTGTTCCTTCCCTTGCCTTGCCAGAGGCCACGCTTTCCCCTTGGGACTACCCGCAACCCCGGCAGGCATCGGCCCTAGCGGACCCCGTCAGTTTTGCTGATATCTCTTTGAGGTGCGCGTGGAACACGATGCGCCGTCGACCCGGGCCTGGTCCTTATCGGACGGTGAGCTGCCCGTTGCTCTCCGTCCGCAGGCCCGCGCCTACAGTGGTCGGAAATCGGCTATCAATTCCCGACGCCCGGGACGTCTCCTACGGCGGCGGCGGCTAGGGCTGGTAGGGCGCGGCCTTTGCCACTCCCTCGCGCGCTCCACCTTCTCCTTCGCGAGCATTACTGCTTTGCAGAAGGAGGTGACGGCTTGCCATGCCCTCTCGCTCCGCACCATGGCCTGAACCAGGGCCGTACGCGTAAGAGGTCACCGCCGCCGATCGCCTCCACGAGGACACGGCGGTGGTCCACCTAAGCCGGGCAGACCTCCACCGTTTGCTGCGTGCGCTGCCTAAACCGTTAGAGTTACATGAAGAAAATGAATTGTGGGATTGTTTGTCTTAAAGAGTTCTAAATAAAAGTCCGCGACAGCATATCCGCGACACCTTTTATGTGGAAGCCTTTATAACCAAAATAGTGAGCAATAAATACAGTTAAATTGAATACTTTTTTTACATTGCATATTTTAGAGTATTTAGTTAATTCTTATCAAAATAAATATCTTCATCGCTTTTGGTATTTAATTTAGATAAAGTTTGTCTTTTACAATTAGTAATTTGGAGAAATAGTTTAAAAGTTAGAACGATAAGAATGACCTGCGATATTGACTCGACGGCGCTCAGAACGAGGGTGGAGGGGCGGGCCAGCCAGGGGATGACGCGCCAGAGCGCCGAATGGAATAATTATGTTCGAGAAATAACGTAATTAACGCAATTAATTGTTTAACTGTCAAAATGAAACCCATTGCTATTGTAAGTCCGACATCCACGCGGGCGCAGCCGCGGGCAGAAGCTAGTAAAAAATAAAATTGTTTAAAATTATTGAGAAATAGAGAGTTTACAAAAATACAAAGCACAAGCAAAACGACGCGCAATCTGTCAGATAGGCCAACACCTAGTCAACAATTAATGTGTTGAGTTAATTCCCCGCTAGACCATTGTCCGCTGGGCGCTGTCCGTCTAGCCTGAGCAACTGACACCCCAACCAATTCGAGACGCATCTGAGTATATTTCCAGCTTATACATATAATCACTGGATCGAGTAGGGCTGGCGTAATTGTTAAAATTACTAAGCCACAGTTCCAGTCAAAGTAACCCTTAAGTTAATGTATTGATTGTAATCATCATTTTGTTTTAAACTAAGATACTTAGTTCTCTCGAAATGTTTAAGTGTATAGCCAGCCGTATTGCGTTGCTGAGCAAATTAATAATAACAGTAGTATGTAATTTTGCTCACTTGATATTATGTCAAGTGAGCAAAATTACATACCTTACATCTTTTTAAATTAGAGAAATGTAAAAGTTCATTCTTAATTCTACGTTTCTTTTCTACTGGAATGCTAGGTAGGTAATCGTATGATTCTCGGAATTGAAAACGAAACCTAAAAATGTTGCAGTTCAGCTAGGTATACTAATGCTCCTTTTTAGGTTTACTGTGAAACCTAATGTTTGAAGAAATTTTTGTGAAATTTCAAAATTATGTTTGCAATCCATGTAAGTATTTCCGAATAACAACAGATAAATAACAGTCAATAAGCCTCGATTACGCAGAAATTGCATTACTGGACGCATAATGTTTGTAAACACAAAAGTAGCTTTATTGATACCAAATGGTAAAACTTGAAATGCAGACAGCTTCTCCAACCAATAAAATTGCAAAATAAAAATCTAGACTCACTGTGATTATTGATAGAAAAATATGCATCTGGTCAATAGAACACATGTAACTGTAACTGTTTGAAATGAGTCTCATAGCAGTTATGTAATCTTCAAGTTTGAAATGTGGTGCAATGATGATTCTATTTAAAGATACATTTAAAATAAATTTATTTATCCCATTAGTTTTCATACCAAGGAAAATATTTGTACAAAAATTGACCATCACATGGTTCACACATGCTTATGGCACCAATACTAAGAACATTATTAATTTATTTAGTCATGAGCAGTTCATCTGAATCAGACTTAGAATTAATATGTATATTAATAAAATTAAGATCACAGGATCATTGGTGATTTGCGACCAATGATGGTGAAAGAACTTTTTACCCGCCTGTGTATTGTCCGTTTCGGCTAATAACCTGGATTCCGGTTGTGTTGCCGCGGAACACCACCAGCTGTCGCGGTCTGTCTCGGTGGCATGCGGCGATGCTGACTGCTGACCGGCGGTGGCAGGCCCCTCCAGGTTAAAGCCCTCAACGTTGGTTCCTTTGGTTGCATGTTTTGGGTGGCAATTTTGGCTTAGCAGCTGTAAGTTTTAACTCTGTGCTTGTTCTTATATGTAATGGCTTTCATGTATTTTAAATAGTCTTGGAGATCATTACCGAATAGTAAGTGATCACGTTTAAGGTCCACATTATCCTTAATTTCTTTGTTAAGGCACATGACAGTAAAAAGTTTCTTCTTGTTTGTGTCTCACTATAATGTGTGTGACATAAAAATCTGCGGCATCACTAAGGGATTTTAATGTCCTCATCGCGAGAGCCAGTTTGCAAGACTCATGTTGCAAGCAGTGATTGTGTTGGCTACATAGATTAAGGTAGAAGATAATACCTTCTGTTTGTCAGACAATATGTTGTCTCTCTCTAAGGACCTTCATTAACCGCTGCTCTGATTTTAGGATTGAGTGTTGGAGCCGGGGCTAATTTTAAATGGTAAGGAACACTATAAATCTTGACTATGTATCATTTTTGACTATCAGTACTTCTCCAAGTAAACACAAAATATAAGGCTCTAACTCTTAGATACTTTCCGTAGACGCATGTTGTAGAGGCGATGCATCCGCGGAAGTGGGTGTGGAAGTAGCCTCGGGTACAACGGCACAAGCAAGCGCAAAAGCAAGCCTAAAATTGGTGTCGGCGTGGACATCAGTTCATTGGGGAGCTTAGGATGTGAAGCTAACTTCATATGGGGCTTCTCAAACAATAGACCAACAGTTTTTAATAAATTCATGATACAAACTCACGGTCTGTACTCTAGAATTAAACATTAGTCTTTTATTTTAAAGTACAAATACAATGTATGACATAATCTCCCGGACTATGTTCTAGAATCTTATGCACAGTTACAAATATTTGATACAAACTCATGGTTTGTACTCTAGAATTAAACATTAGACCTTTATTTTAAAGTGTTAATTCATGACATAATCTCCCGGACTATGTTCTAGAATCCTACGCACAGTCACAAATTCATGATACAAACTCACGGTTGGTACTCTTGAATTGAAAACCACTTTTTAACAGAAATGTAAGTACAAATTCATGACATAATCTCCCGAACTATGTTCTAGAATCTTACGCACAGTTATAAATTCTTGATACAAACTCACGGTTTGTACTCTAGAATTGAACACCAGTCTTTCACAGAAATGTAAGCTTGTACAAATTCTTGACATAATCTCCCGGACTATGTTCTAGAATTTTTGTGCTACCTAATATACAGCGATCAGCCTTACAGATTGAACTGAAGTACATTATACTTCTGGCTTCGTTCTCGATATAATATTTACAATGCAGCTTCCTTAACGCAAGTCGATCACCAGTCGCTTATTTAAGAGCTGAAAGCAAAACTAAACGCACAAGTGTACCTATGACAGCTCTATACGTCATCTGTCATTCTTTACGTTTGCGCGGCAACCAGTACGCTGTTATTCCCAAAGAATATTAATTAAAGTGTTTAAAACTAGTTGAAAGTGTGATTAAAGTTGGCATATGTTATCATGCCGAAATGAAAACATGAAAAGGAATATTATCTTCAAAAAATCCCGGTACAACACCGATTCATCAGAGTCATCAGACTCATCCATTTTTTCTTCACCAGATAAAACAATTGTTTTAAACGTTTTATACGGTAAAACGTGTTTCAGAAGACTTATTTACAATTATTATTAAACTACGCGGGTGGTGCACGAGATGCATTGACGCGAACAAATAATTCGGGTCGTTTACGAGATAAACGGACGAATTTTATCATTGTTTTAAACGTTTTATACAGTAAAACGTGTTTCAGAAGACTTATATACAATTATTATTGTACCACGCGGGTGGTGCACGAGATGCATTGACGCGAACAAATAATTCGGGTCGTTTACGAGATAAACGGACGAATTTTATCATTGTTTTAAACGTTTTATACAGTAAAACGTGTTTCAGAAGACATATACAATTATTATTGTACCACGCGGGTGATGGACGAGATGCATTGACGCGAACAAATAATTCGGGGCGTTTACGAGATAAACGCACGAGTTTTATAATTTACTTATTTCAAGGTGAAGGCCGAGAGGCTACGCTTAGGTAAGTATAATTATTATGGTACATTATCAGGGTCAATACTATATTTTTTGCAGACCGCAAAAATTATGAACCAATGAACTAGTTATGGAACTAGGTAGGTACTTGATGTCAGTGTCGAACCATCGGTTCCATTTGACACAAACCCGGATAACACTAATACAGTCATAACTGTAACTGACGCTCTACCTGAGCATGACCCATCACATGTGCTAGACACTGGGCCTACTTATATTCTATCCCTGGAAGTGCTGCAAGCATTATGGGATTTGTTGCATTAAGAATTATGCATATAAAAGAGCACTAAACAACTACTTAGCCCGTATTTGAAATACAATTTTGAAGAAGGGACATTATCAATGTTAATCAATATCAACAATAAAGATAGAGATCTCCCAGCTCAGTGATGCTGGAAGAATGTTAACACAAACAATCAATTTATATTTTCCCTGTCCGGCACAAAAAATGCTTAAATATTGTCAAAGAAGTAGAAAGAGATGATCATCTCTATGGTAACAACACTCTATCATACCTTTATGGTAACAACCTAAAATCTAAAAAGATAGAGAGTCTTACAAGCTTGCCAAAGAACAGGCCAATCTATAAAAAAGACAACTACTTTTACCACAACCCGTCAGGGAAACTTGAGTGGTTCACTTTGTTACAACCAACAGAGGGCAAATTCGAGGCCGGGACACAAGGAACCACAGTTCTCATATCAAGCAAGGAAATAAAGATAAAGTTGAAATATCAAACAAAAATTCAACCAGTACCAGCCCAAGCCCCACCACCACAGGACAAGACTCCTGCTCGCTACTAGAGGTTAGTCATGCTGGAAGATTAAATCATATTTTACCTTGTTGAGAAAGCATCTGTGATGATGTTTCAATATTGAACATGTCAATGGATACTCAAACCGTTTTACTGACACCTTTTCAGTCATAATCTGAACAGTCATTATAAAATGATATTTTAAATGATCCTGTTATGCTAATAGCCATTAGTAATTTGCTGGCACTAGGTGCAATTACTCCTTGCACACCATGTAAAGGCCAATTCATACCTTAAGTGTTTTGTTTCCAACACTGAATGGTCACAAAAGATTTATTCTAAACCTTAAGCCTCGTAACAAATTTGTTAACACATACCATTTTAAAATGGAAGATCACTGAACTACAGTAGCTCTAATTTCTCCAGGAGAATTTATTAAGAGTTCTATTTATTGGTAAATATTAATCCAGCTCACAGGAAGTATTGATGGTTTCTGTATGAAAAATTATATTAATTTAATGCATTCTTGTATTATGTCTTGTGTTCTGCACCATGTTGTTCTCTAATTATGAGAGTGGTGATTGCATAATTTAAAAATCTATAGGTCACCAATTAGTACAATACTTTAATGACCTTTTGTGCATTGGTTCTTGTTGTAAATAAAAGACAAGTTAACCAAGATTATTTTTTAAGTACAGATAATACTATTTCTAATAATTACCTATACTATTATTCCAATGACAAGAGATATCTGTCAGCACCTACATACGTAGTATACAACAGGTTCTGATTATAAGATATGGTTGAAAAATGATAATGAAACAATTCCTAAGTATTTACAAAAATTCCAGATTAGTAATAAATTATCAAAATAGTATAATTGAGTACTTAGACCATCACAGTGCTGTCAATTCTTAGGTTTTGTAAAACAAAAATCCATATATTTGAAAAAACCAGAGTTGTAGTATTAGAGACCATGCTCATTTAATAGGAACATTGACTGCCAAATGCCTGGCAAGTACATATGTTTGACTTTACACAAAACTATTAGAACATTGAATATACCATATAACCATAAATATGGTTTACTTTAAAGTAAAAGCAATTATGATATCATTTACCCCAGATATATACTAGACCTACAGCGGTGAGTTGATAATATCAATAGTTTACACAAAAGTATAGCATACTCAAAATATGATTTGAAAATATTTATAGATGTGTCAAGAAGTGGGTGGGGGACCATTTGTAATGATAATAGGGTTCATGGGTTCTGGAAAGAGACTGAAAACTTATAAATATCACAAACTTAAATTATCTAGAACTACTCATATTTCGAGCCTTAAAAAATGTTTGTTAAAAATTGGTATATTGTTACATGCTGATAATAAGAATGCCTCATAATATAATTATTAACTAAATGGGAGGTATTCAGTACCCACATTTAAATATCTTTGCCAGAAGTATATTGGTAATGGTGTGAAGATAAACAAACTCTTACATAAAATCAAGGGAAACAATGAAGCAGATGAAGAATCACATAATGTACAGCCAATCCTGACATAAAGTGACATAAAAGCCCTTCGTATAATAATGATCGAACTTCACAACAGGTAAGTTCGTTTGATCACTTATTATAGGTCGGTATTAGCCTTACAGACTAAACTCATAAGCACTTAGGCACCAAGTAAATAAAAATAAGTATGTAATTCAAACAAAATGTTCTGTAAGAAAAAATTATTCAAAAAACAAAAAACCCGACTGCAAAAACACAACTGAAAAGAGAAAAACAAGCATTATAATCTATAGAATTTTGGTATCGCAGGCGGGGACAAACAAAAGTTAGGTACACCATATTTCCGGTTATTATTGTTATATTATTATTGTCCCCGCCTGCGATACCAAAATTCTATAGATTATAATGCTTGTTTTTCTCTTTTCAGTTATGTGTTTTTGCAGTCGGGTTTTTTGTTTTTTGAATAATTTTCTTTATTTCAAGCTTTTTAGTTTTATTAATATATCTAAATTTGGCATTGACTCGTTAATAGCTTTTATTTGATACCAATATTGTTATAATTTATTTTAAAAAAAACCTTCCCCTCCCTTTTTTTTGTATTTGCAGATGCAATATATAAATATTATATAGCCTATGACACTTCTACAATTAAGACGAATCTAACGACACCTCATAAATGTTAAAATCCATCAAGCCGTTTAGGCTACAGAGCGTGCCAAAGAAATAGACATACATACATACATACATACATACTCTCGAAAAACATTACCCTCCTTCTGGGGCAGTCGGGTAAAAAGTAGGTCAAGGCCGCGAGGGCCGGCTGGCGCCGGCGCAGGACTGCGAAGTTTTCATTATTCGAAATTTAAAATGTTACCGACCTTCGTTTTGTGGAGCCTCCTGCAATGATTTTGGGTACTGATCACTATACGAATATTGATTCTGTTCGAAATTCGAACTAGTACTGTGGTAACTCCGTTCCCGTTGTTTACGACGAACACGAGACATCTTTTACTCCAATTTTCTAATTTTCCGAGCTAAATACTCCTCCTCGTCGTAGCGTTTTCGTTTTCCCATGATCAACACTAAGAAATACACTGAAATACCACTAAAAAATCTAAAAAACTCAATAATCTAATTTACGATTAGAAAATTACGTGCTCGATGGCAACCACACAAAACGTGTATGAGATACCCACATTAGGGCGCATAAAATAATCTTTGAATTGTTGCTCTAAAATAGTGTAAGATGGCAGCACATGTCCGTGCTACTACAAGTAATAATAAGTGTAATCTCGAAGGGCGAATCACTGAAGTTTAATACTTTGCCGACAACAAAAAAGCTAGAGGATCAGAAGAATATAGGATGATAGATCGAGCAAAGCGAGCTCGAAAATTTTCTTTTGAACATTTATGTATACAGATACAGGAATTAGGTACTTTGTTGACCTATACAGAATAATTTGAAAATGTAGGATGCTAGAACGAGCGAAGCGAGTTCCAAAATTGTATACCCCGCTCCGGACAGGTCAGTTTCCTTTTGACCATTCATACATAAATAGGAATTACATTGTCGATTTCCGCAGAGAATTATAAGAAAAAAGAGAATGTTGAGGTTGCAAGAGCGAGCTCGATAGCACCCTACGTTTATCTTTAGTGTAGGGGGCCCTCAACTACACACATCAAAAGTGTCTAGGGATCAAGCATTTTTATGCGGATTTCTTGAGATTGAGATGTGGCTTTGTAATAAATTTATGATTTTATAAATTTATATGGATCCTTTTTGGTGCATTTCATAATTTGAATCAGGAACTGTGAATCAAATTCGAGTAAAAGATGAAAATCAGCTGTCAATATTTTCCCTATAAAAACATACAACGCATTGAAGACATTATTAGTGCTACTGTTTCCCTACTACTGATTAAAACCAACGTTATTATGGAGCAGCGACGTCATTTAAGCAGGGAAGAAATGCTCAGAGCCGTGGGAATGATAGAAGCTGGTTCCCGGCAACGTACTGTGGCTTTAGCTCTGAATACAAGTCAGAGTGTTATCAGTCGACTTTGGACACGTTACCGAAGCACTGGTACCGTGGCTGAGCGCCATGGAGGACGGTATCGCTGCACCACACGGAGACAAGACCGATACATTCAAATCTTAGCTCGAAGAGCTCCAACAATAACCGCCATGATGTTAGCCGTGAGGCTTCATCACTCTTCAGGGAACTTAATTAGCGACCAAACAGTCAGAAACCGCTTGCATGAAGTGAACCTTCATTCCCGAAGACCGCTACGGGTACCACCTATAGCAATGCACAATCGTAGGATTCGATATCAATGGGCTCTTGAACACAGAAATTGGGCAGAAGAACAATGGCGTTTCGTGTGCTTTTCTGATGAGTCTCGTTTTGGTATGAGACCGGATACAAGACGTATACGACACTGGAGAACCCCTGGACGCCAACAGCGATTAAAATCCTGCCAGGAAGTCCATCCTTATAGTGGTGGAACCATCATGGTATGGGCGGGTATTTGGATCGGCGGAAGAACTGAGTTGATTTGGATCAGAGGCAACCTCAACGCTCAAATTTATGCTGAGACGATTGTATCAGACGTCATCGTTCCTCTACAAGTGCAAATCGGTCCCTTATTTCAGTTAATGCATGATAATGCACGACCGCACACCGCAAGAGTTGTAAGACAGACTCTCGCCGCAGCTAACATCAATGTCCTGCCCTGGCCTGCTCAGTCGCCAGACTTGAACCCGATTGAGCATGCATGGGATATGCTACAGAGAAGAGCTCTGCCGAATATGGAGGGTATCCAGTCGCAAGAAGACCTTTTTTTGTTGTTGCAACGAACATGGGCGGCCATTCCACAGCGTGATTTGGATGAACTCATTTTGAGTATGCCAAACCGATGTTCTTGTGTTGTTAGTGTTCGCGGTAGAAACACGGATTATTAATTGTTTAAGTTACCCAATAAAATTTTAAAGAAAACTGTTATTTCAGTCTTTTTTTCGAACTTTAATGTTAGTGGTTCAAATGTCAAAAATCCCTTTATTAGGAAAATGGCAAATTTCTTTATTAATGCAAAGGTGACTTGGTTTATCGTTACTGTGACAAACGAAAACACTTTATTTGATGAATCCTTAAAGAAAATTTTAATTAATATCAATCAGGAGAAAAGTTATTGCAAAAATATATGTTGATCCCTAGACACTTTTGATGTGTGTACAAACTGCCTTTTTACTGAACATGTTTTGGTATTGCTTGAGATTTGATTATAAAGTTGTCATGACTTCACGAGCGACGCTCGGCGCCGCCTCAGCACGTGTGCCGGTGTGCGCTGCACACCCTGCACCTTAGGTAAAGCCGCCTCCGGTCTATAAAAAATATATTTATGTACGTAGCTATTAAGAACATAGTTGATCAAATCGGATAACAATATTTCGTAGAAATTTCTACTAAATATTGGCGTAATCCAACATCCTGCACATTTAATATTTCAAAAGAAATTAATAAAATAAACATTCCTTAACAATTTAGTGTGGTACGAGAGCCCACGACCAAAACCGTAAACTCGTTAGTTTAGATGATTCTCAACCCATCTCGTTTAAGGTACCTCCTCAATCCCGACTGTCTATAGAAAATATAGAATATGTTACGTAGGCTACTAAAGTTTATGTGACTATTTATGTTTTTCGGTCGAACGCGTTTGAAGGTCATAGAAAAGTCTTTTCTATGACCTTCAAACGCGGGGCGCGGAGTATTAAAAAAATTTAGTTGTAACGTGCACTCTGCTTGTTGTCTCTTTCTCGCTACTATTTTCGCGGCCTAGAGCTCTCTCTGTCTAATGGTTAGATAGAGAGCTATTATACAATGTGGAGACTACAATACAACAATAAATGAAAAAAATACTGGCACTATTAATGCTAAAGAGTATTTTGGAACTGTTAAATAAATCCTAGGGGGGTATTACACTATCATATATCTAGGATCCCATATCTATGAGTACTAGTTATATGATAATGTAATACATAAATATGAATCAAATCGTCTTTGATCAAAGATTTTTGACATTTGTTGTGAGATATGATCAAAGAAACAGGTCTTGCCGTATTGAATATTAAGTAAACTTATAAAATTTTCACATTTATTTTCATAATTTCCTAGTACAAAATCCGTCCATAAAATTATGTGGTTTTGCCTATTCAGTTTTGCTACTGCGATATTCTTAACTGACGGTTTTATTAAGTACAAGCTGTTGCCCGCGACTTCGTCCGCGTTATCGTGCCGCAAATAATAACAGCTAGCTGTTGCCCGCGACTTCGTTCGCGTTATGATGCCGCAAATAATACCACCTCGTTCGTGCCCGGCATCGCTGGTGTAGGTATTTTCCGGTGGAATATCCAAAATTTTCTTTAATACTCAAATAAACTAATCGTTAATTCATGCAAGCCTAGTACTTTTTTTAGTTAAAAACTATTTGTGCGCCATATTTCATCCAAATCCTATTAGTGGGATAAACTAATAATTGTAATACTGTCTTGAATTCATGCAAGCCTAGTACTTTTTATTAGGTACTCTCATAAATTGTGCATACCTGTCCTGAACAGAATACCGTGTTGTATGACGATAACTTTTTTTTGCGACATCCGATTTTAATGAAACAAAGCCTATATTCTCTTCCAAATTAATATCTATCTATCTGTGAAAACTACATGAAAATCCATTCAGGAATACCGGAGATGTGCGCGAACAAACAAACAGACAGACACCGGATTCTACTGTTTTATTATAAGTATATAATTATATATATATGATAGATGATTGTAATACTATCTTGAATTCATGCAAGCCTAGTACTTTTTGTTAGGTACTCTCATAAATTGTGCATATCTGTCATGAACAGAATACCGTCTTGTATGACGATAACTTTATTTTGCGACATCCGATTTTAATAAAACAAAGCCTATATTCTCTTCCAAATTAATATCTATCTATCTGTGAAAACTACATGAAAATCCATTCAGGAATACCGGAGATGTGCGCGAACAAACAAACAGACAGACACCGGATTCTACTGTTTTATTATAAGTATATCTTAATATATATAAATCTCGTGTCACAATGTTTGTCCTCAATGGACTCCTAAACCACTTAACCGATTATAATAAAATTCGCACACCATGTGCAGTTCGATCAAACTTGAGAGATAGGATAGTTTAAATCTCAAATTATAGTCGCAATTTTAATTTATTGCAAATTAGGGCTACCCATGCGAAGCTGGGACGGGCAGCTAGTAATTATATATATATGATAGATGATTGTAATACTATCTTGAATTCATGCAAGCCTAGTACTTTTTGTTAGGTACTCTCATAAATTGTGCATACCTGTCATGAACAGAATACCGTCTTGTATGACGATAACTTTATTTTGCGTCATCCGATTTTAATAAAACAAAGCCTATATTCTCTTCCAAATTAATCTCTATCTATCTGTGAAAACTACATGAAAATCTGTTCAGGAATACCGGAGATGTGCGTGAACAAACAAACAGACAGACACCGGATTTTACTGTTTTATTATAATATAAAAAGAAGATAACGAAATGATGGCGAAGTTCACAATTATGCTTAGTGGAATTTTAAAATTATTGTTGGCAGCACTGCTGTACTAAAAAAAAGCAAACTACTGAAACTACAGCCCACAGATAACTATTGTTAGAGTCCAGAAATGAGACAACTCGCGAGGTTTATAATCACTTATATATTTTAGTCAAATAGTCAATTAACATTCGGTGCACGTGTACTCGAAAAGATCGCTCTATTAGGACTGGCGTCCATCCCCGCGTCTTCCCCTCGCGTAGCTCTGGGATGACTACGGCGTAGCACTGACGTCATGACGTATCAGATGACGTCATAGCGTAGCACCACACAGGTTCTGCCTGTATCTCCAGTATTTCTTACACTATTTATACTAGTCAGAGACTACAGCCAGGCGGCCGGGAGTTCATTGTTTTGGCTTCTTTGCTGTTCTATTTGTAATATTGTGTGATGAAAGGCTTCAGTATTTTGTTTTAAGAAACGATTGCAACCACATATTATGATAAAAAATTGGATCCTAGATATAGGATAGTGTAATACACAGATATGATCCAAGAAGTCATATATGTAGGCTAAGAGATAGCATCCTATATAATATGATCCTAGATTTACGATAGTGTAATACCCGCCCTAGATTCGAAATTAAAAACTGAGTTTTTCAAACAAATTAAATATAGTGTATACCGGTTCCACCCTTAGCCTATAAATTTCGTTTATCCAACTAGGCATACGGATGATGGATAGTGGATTCTTGGGCATACGTTTCCGAATATCCATCTTAGGGTGGATTTTTGAGGTGGATAAACGTAATAACCCGAGCCGACTATGGATTTTGCCGAGCTATATTGACTAAACTATTGAATATATTCAATTGAATTTTTGTATACAGAATGGGAACGTCATTAGGGGCACGCCGTTTAATTTTTTGTTGTATTGTCGTCTCCACCTTGTATAGTGCGCGAAAATTGAGTTTCGTTGAACTAGTTTATATTGCGTCTACTGGTCATTTATACTCCGTCCTGTTTTAAATCTGGATTGTCCTGGTATTTTCACCTAATCCTGGTTCTAATGCTGAACCAGGCATTTTGAATTCTGAAGGTCTAACGTCAAAATAGTGCAATTTTTTTTAAAGTAGGGACATGAATTCCTGAATGATAACAGCACAGAATGTAATGCAAATTCACAAACAATGCAAATGTGAAGGGAATGTTATCCCTAATAAATGCACAGTGGAGTAAAGAAAGGAATCGCCTGACAATAGAGTCGGTAGGTAAAAGCGCTATTAGTAAAAACGGAACCCTATTCATAAGCCTCCGCTGTCCGTCTATCTGTCAGCGAGCTGTATCTCATGAACCGTAATAGGTAGGCAGTTGAAAATTTCACCGATTATGCATTTCTATTGCCGCTAACAAAAAATAACAAAATTAAAAACGAATCCCCCCTCCATACAATAAAATTAAATTTTGATAAAAAAATCTACCCAGGCTCCAATGTGGGGTGTGATTATTTAGAGCTCATCGAGTAGAGTATTTTTTTTTAAACTACAAAAATGATGAAATAGGGGTCATTTAAGTTGTCAGTTTTATCATTTTTGTACGACCTCTATCTCCTCAACAACTAAACAAGTTGGGAATTCGAAACTTCTCTATATTGTTACATCTATACTGGCCCGCTAAGACGCTGGCAACACTGTCGGCGTGCCCTCACCACTGTCAAGCCCAGTGTTGCCAATTTAGCGACTTTGTCGCTAGATCTAGCGACATTTCGTTTTCTACAGCGGCTTAAATTATGTGTCTAGCGACAAAAAAAATCTAGCGACTATTTTAACGACTTCTAGAGTTTAAATAAAAAAAAATAAAAAATATCTTCATAAAATTAAAATATGGCAAGATCTCAACCCAGAAATCTATATTCGGAACGCTGCCATAAATTCTTATGCTTTAAGCCGGGATTCCCCCAATGCTGTACCGCCTTGTGTACAGGGTGAGTATTCATTCGTTGATGGAGTGTATTGTGCTCTCTAATTGTACAAGATTAGCGGTTACTTATAAAATTTGCTGTAAGTTACGTAAACCCAAAGTTACGTAGAATAGATAGTCACTGATTGATTACGTTTGTTGAACAATGGAAATACCTATAAAGAAAAAAAGTTACTCACAGAAGTATAGAAAAGAGTGGGAAGACAATCCAGACTTCAAAGCATGGTTGGCACCGGTTCAGGGAACTGATTTAAAAGGTATGTGTCGCTGGTGACAAGCTGAATTTTTTGTCAAAATCAGTGATATAAAAAACAGAGAAACACAGACTCAGAGGTCTAAAAAACAGAATACTGGGATCATTTAGCGACTTTTGATCTTTGTCCATAGCTAGCGACATCTGGCGACTTTTCAAGCGTACGTCTAACGACTTTTTGACATGTAGAGTTGGATGATTTTGTGAGGCGACTCGCTAAGTCGATGTTCGCGCGTGCCGACGCTTCTGCCTGGCCCCATGTCAAGCAGATAGCGCCACTGCACGCGCGCCCGCCTGACGCGAAACCCACGCCCCGCGACCTGGTAGCGGACAACTGACCCCATCGCACCGGATTGACGCCTCGAGTTAGCTGTACCCAGGTTACACGCAGCTGACTCGATATAATAAAACTCTACAGATGTACACATACATCTATTGCACGACGTGTACTAGGTTAATATAGGCATGTCGTGCAACTGAATTACAGACATTCATCACTACACAGACGCCTATACACAACACACGCTGACGCAGCGCGGGCCGCGACGCGTGTCTACACTGGGTGGCGTTACACTACATAACTAGCCACCCATACATACACTACTGCTTACCCCTCGAATCGCTAACGGCTAGCTCTGTGAACGAGGAGAGGGACGCTTCATTTCGACCTGTAGGTGCGTCAAGTCGGCACCCTAGTCGCTGGTCTGCCTCGTTGGGCTTCCCCCAGGTAACTGGGGGTTCCACCTGATGCGGTATGAACGCCTGGGTGTCCGTGAAGATCGACGCCGTCGTTATAACGGCGTCGCGACGCCTCTACAGATACATTCAATGCAACCATTAACACAGATGCACATTGCGTGCATCAATTCCACAGGCGCTATAGCCATATATTATGAGGGGCCCATATTTATGGGTCACCGTTATGCTTCCGCGGGCGAGGGGCGAAGCCCTGACCCTGCTCGCCACGCCCCCTTGCAGGGGCGTCGCAACATCTCCAGATTCCTCGCCCCTTTTTCCACAAGAACCACTGACCAGGTCGAACCTCCGTCAACTTACTAAATTCTATTTTGTATTACTGTTGTGCGGATAGTATTGAAACCCGATAAGTAGATCTCATCTTTTGATTTATATTGTACAGACGCCAGCACATCAACCTATTCCAATCTGTCAAATTTTCCCAATCAACATTGAACCTTTATTCTTCAGCGAAAAAGTTGAAAATCTACTAAAGATTGGAGATTGCCCGATTTGTAAGGAAAGTTGGGTCCCAGTGGAAAAATGTTGTGCCCTGAAGATTTTTATTTTAAATAATAGTAAAAACATAGTACTTTCATAATCAGAAACCATTTTTCATTTATTCACCCTGGTTCAAGAGATATCATTGTTTTTCTTTTGTAAAAATCTAGGTTATAATTAGAAATTGACATTGACATTTCCTCCTTATTCTATTTAGATTAAGTACCTACTTCTACTACCTTACCTTTTTTACTCGCATGGACTATGAGTAGTGATGATGAGTAATCTGATGGTAATGTAAATTCTTTATAATAAATTCTTTATTGGAATAAACAGGTTGTACATATAATTTTGAGGCCCTGGCTCCAGAGCTAGGTTAGAGTACCTGTATTTCAGGAGCCAGTGAACTTCTTCCATTTAGGTTACTATTAAGCAAGTTTATGCAGCAAATGGTGATAAAATTATCTTACTTTAAATTAAATTAAGAAATAGAATTACATAAATTATTAGAGTAAAAGCAAATAAAATACTGTCATTATATCAATGTATAACAATTTTTTGCCGGTGTCGGCGCCTGCGTCCCTTTACTTGTCACAACGATGCCATAGAGTACCACACCACAGACACTAAAGGCATAGACAAGTAATCGGTGTTACGTCGGGTGCAGACACGCGGACTACGTACATTTATTTTTATTTTTTTATGTATTACATACAATTTATTTATTATTATTTAGTACCTATTTATTATATATATATCTATCTATCCGTGACATCACTGCGGGCCCTATCAGAATACCAGCGCTGCGATATTTATTAAATGTCGTAGCATCGTGCTGAGATAGGAGCCTTTTGGCCTCGCACAACTGCCTATAGATTATTATATACTTATAAATAAAAATAATAGTATTTTTTATTATTTAATCGTTTTATTTTGATATCGATTACTCAATTGATTAAAAGATGGCATTAATTATTTAATTATTTGATACCTGGCAACTTTTTTTTACCAATCAAACCACAGATTATATTGAATTAAACGGATGTCGACGTAATGTTAAACAACTATTAATGAACTTAACTTTATTCCCAGGGTGAAAGAAATCGTATAAAAAATACTCTGTACACAAAAAAAATATTAATATTTTTAGGTTATTATTAAAATCAGGTACACGATATCAAAAAAGCTCCGTGGCAATCTCCTTTGACAGATTGTAGTAACTTGATGTGCTGGCGTCTGTACCTAATAAGATGATTGTAGTTCAATATTTATGTGTAATAAATTAGTGATTGTTAATTTGGTTTTTGTGTGAATAAAATATAACGGATTTTAGTTTAAATAAGTTGCTGTGATTTTTATTAATAACGTATTAAAATAATTTGCTGAGATTGTTTGAATTTCATTTATAATAAACCCTGTATTAAATCATTTGTAACAATATTATGTACTAATATCGAGGGTATTCTGGCAGAACCAAATAAGTGCATTTTTTTTTTTTTAATTGTTAGAAATATATGATACTTAGTTTTCGTCGCATTTTTCATCTGGTAAAACCTTATAACTGCCGAAGCTTTCACAACGGTTCTTTCCTCCGGGTAAAGAATATATCTAGCATTTTTTTTCTATAAATTTAAAAGCAAAAAGTGATATGGACTCTTAAAAAGCAAAATAAAAAGTTTATTACAGTGACAACAGAATAAAACAATTTACTTTCTTTACCCATACAAACACTTTTATATAATTGTATTTTTTTATACTAACAGGTAAAACAAAATACAGGTAGAATTAGATAACAGAAAAAAAAAACGACTTAGGAATTGGAATATTATTTCAATTTATATTAACATCAACTTATTCAAGTAATTTGGGACAGTGAATTGTTCCTAATATAGTGGTAGAGATTCATGTGTGTTTAAGAGATTTACAGCTTATTTACGTATTTCAGATAAAACAAAATAACTGCAATACTTTCACGCCAATTTACCCCTTTTTAGGGTTCCGTACCCGAAGGGTGACAAACGGAACCCTATTCATAAGCCTCCGCTGTCCGTCTGGCTGTCAGCGAGCTCTATCTCATGAACCGTAATAGGTAGGCAGTTGAAAATTTCACAGATTGAGCATTTCTATTGCCGCAAGAGCAACTAATAATAAAATAAAAACTTAAAGGGGGGTCTCCATACAATATTTTTTTATTTTTTTTATCTGACCCTGGCATGTGGGTTATCATTGTCTAGAGCTCATTGAGCAGATAATAAATATAATTTTTATATGTTTTTATCTTCAAAAATGATGAATTAGGGGGCCGTAGAAGTTGTCAGTTTTAGACCATTTTTGTACGAGCTCTATCTCAACAACTAAATAAGTTAAGAATTTAAAACTCCTTTATATCATGTACCCTATACTGTTTATAATCAACAAATACTAAAAACGCTGATTCATAAGGTATTTTATTTCAAAATGGGCGATTTTCTGCAATATAAAAATATAATTTTGTAATTCATACTATTATTAGGCCGGCTCCACACGTTGGCCCCAACGCTCGCACCAACGTTGGAGCGCAAATTCGGTGAGGCGTACACACGTTGGCGAATAAACTAGTTCTGTCCCGTCAGGGCCAATGTGAAGATGTCCGATACAGAAATTGAAACTGCTCTGAGCGCTTTTACAGTACTGAGTGCACATTTATATTTGTTACTGAGAAAAAAAAAAAGAAAAAAAAAAGTGCTCATTAATGATTCCCGCTTTTTTTTAAATCTTCAATTGAAAAAATCATTCCCATATTTTGTTGTGCACCAAAATATGGGAATGATTTTTTCAATTGAAGATTGATAGCCATGCATCAGCTATTAAATTTTTATTTTTATGATCCTTTTGAGATGCGTCCCATATTAGCCCTCGTTCCCACGGACGTAATAAAATCGCGGCGGGATAAAATCGCCCAGCGCGATTTTTCCCCGCCTTCAACAGAGTGTTCGAACGAGCGTGAAAAAATCACTTGGAATTAAATCTGCGAGCAGTGCGGACGTACGATGGGTTCCGCAAAATCATTAGCGGTAGCTAGTTAGGAGGCCAGAAAACCGCAAAAAAAGATTTGGATGCATCCCTTGAATCATCATCATCATCATTTCAGCCGAAAGACGTCCACTGCTGGACATAGGCCTCCCCCAAGCACAGGCACTTCGAGCAATTCTCTGCTTCCCGTATCTAGTGGTTTCCTGCGGCCTTCACAAGGTCATCGGTCCAGCCCTTGAATAATGAACTATATTTAAAAGGCCATTTTTTTAAGCCATACAATTATTTGGAAATAATATCCTAAAAATTATAATAAATAGCATGTTTCTTCTACTTTTTTTTATCAAATTAAACCCGTTTAATACCTACTTACTTTCTTTATGATAAACTCCACCTAAATACCTACTTATGCCCAGAACTGACTGATTATTCCAATGTTTTATTACGGCCTTGAGCATGCGACATGTCCGCACTCTACGAGCCGGCGTGCCGTACTGACCAACGCGCGCGATTTTTACGCGTCCGTGGGAACAGAAGTACAGAACTTCGTATGTCGCATTCATTCAACGCTCAACGCCGAGCGTTGAAAATCGAACACTGCGCGATTTAAAATCTCGGCGTGGAAAAATCGCGGCCGTGTGAACAGATGTACCGCTTTGCATTTGTTCCATTCCAAGCGCGCCACGCGATTTTATCACGCGCGTGGTTTTCGCGTCCGTGGGAACGAGGGCTTATTGGATGTGCTTGATAAAGTTCAATAAACTCAATAACTTTTTCATTTGTCCATGCCGGTGACGATTTTGCGGATGAGGAAGCCATTGTCGCTCGACGTACGCACTCGCTGCGTGTTGCAACAGAACTGAGCAAAGCGCCAACGTGTGGACAGCTCGCGAACGTTGGCGCGCAGATTCCTTTGATGAAACCGACACGAGCCGGCCAACTACCAATGCTCGCCCGAACGTTGGGGCCAATGCAATTTTCTAGATCCACACGTTGGAAGAGTAGCGTTGGGGCCTATATTGGGGCCAACGTGTGGAGCCGGCGTTATGCAATACAAATTCCACAGATAACTATTTACTAGTCGGAGTAATGACATGGAAATAGTAAGTACTAGAGTCTAGCTAACAAAAGTTGGCCCTGGAATTATTTGCGAACTTTTTATATAGCAACTCTGTATGAACGTGAACGTCAATTTGACAAGGTTGTCGTTCGGTATCTCTGGTGCTCTGGTGTATTTAGTGTTGTCATGCATGTATTTTTTAAATTTGCCGCCAATATTCTGGGGCCAACTTTCGTTAGCCAGACTCTATCATAACAGCTTATATGGAATTTTATATTTTTTCAAATTTTAATCATCCAAAAAGGTCTACAAAATAAGCTTTCTTTAAAAGATTTTAAAACCGGCCAGTACTTTTTGAACTTTATCGACTTTTTCTAAAGTATCCCTAGACGGTGTTGATGTGTGTACCTCATGTTACAACCAGAACGGGTTACACTCCAATAGACAATGTATCTAAGTACAAGTAGTGAACATTTTCTCTAATTATGCTTTGTCTACTGCTGCCAAATCTTAAAATGCCTTTTTCTCAAAATAACAGAATCGCTACTTATCCGGTTCTCCCAGAATACCCTCGATATACGTTATAATTATAATAACAAAAATTGTAAAAACAAAGTCAAAGTCAAAACGTTTACTGCGAACTAAAACGCTGATTCATAAGGTATTTATTCCAATATGGTTGATTTTTTGCAACTGCAAATTAACTTTGTAATTCATAGTACTGTAACGTTAAGAAATACAAATTTATTTTTGCATTTTTTATTAAGACGAAAAATAATAATATTCTTCGTTTAGTATTTTCATTTATTTGCTAAATAATGTACGGTGGTACGGAACCCTTTGTGTGAGAGTCCGACACACTTGGCCGGTTTTCTTTTACAATAGACAGGTTAATTCTGAAAAATCTGGCATTTTGTAGGTACATCCTAGACTGTCTAGGATGTACCTACAAAATATCTAGGCTAGACAGGCATCCTTCCAAGATGGTAACCCTAGTTGGGTTGGGGTTGGCTTCCAGTCTAACCGGAAGCAACAGAATACCAGTATTTTACAAGGAGCGACTGCATAACTGAGCTCCACAACCCAGTTACTGGGTAATACGAAACCCCTTGGTAAGACTGGTTGTCAGACTTTCGGGCTTCTGACGACCCGTAACGACTGTCAAAGGTCCGAGAACCTACAATATTTTGCACGGCGCCTTAGCTGTACTGACTGAACATCATGTTTACGATGTACACACGGCAATATCAAGCTATACATTTCCAGTTTATGCTGCTCTCGCATCCATCGTATAGGATTTCCGTACAATGCGAGCTCAGCTTATACTGGAAATGTATAGCTTGATGTGTAGCCGTGCGTACGTAAATCGAAAACATGATGTTCAGTCAGTGACAAAAGTCGATCGATGACCATTACGGAATGTTGGTTGATTATACACTACCGTACCTACCTACCTAATTTATTATTATAAGTACCTTATTATTTGAAATTTATTTTGGTAATATCTTATACTTAGAGCTGAAAGTTTGTTTATTGAATGCGCTAATCTCTGGAAGGCTAACATCACTCTATGGCCCTAAAATCTGAAAAAAGAAGTTATACCTCTTCAAAAGCGTTCGTCGTGCTTGCGGTCGTCGCCGCGTCGTGGTCACTTTTTGTTCGAAAAACCGGAAGGCGCCCTCTGTCGGCGCGACTACGCGTTCAGGTTCACGGAACAACGTGACATAATAAATTGTGTGTTGTCTACTTTTTCCGCTAGAAGATTCGCTCGAAGATTTAAAAAAGATCCGCCAGAGGCAGCACTAGTGAAGACTTAAAAAAGATCCGCCAGAGGCAGCACTAGTGGGGATCCGCCAGAGGCAGCACTAGTGAAGACTTAAAAAAGATCCGCCAGAGGCAGCACTAGTGGGGACTACACGTGTTTTGAGACCGCGGTTTTAAGTTCGCCAACTTACTCGGCTCGCCATAGGTGACACACGTGAAGCTTTCTCACGCTGAATCGCGATGTTTTCGACTTTTCTGAACCAAACTAAACAAAAATTACTCTCTAAAATAACTACTCGCGGCGATGACAGAATTACGAAACTACGAACCATTAAAACCAAGGCGGGCTACGAGCAAAATTTCAAACCTGTTGGATAGCCGACGAGCTTACTCAGCGGTTTTAAAGTGCGCGTACTTATGACACACGGGCGAGAAAGGTCTGCAAGCCTTTATTAGTACGCCAACTTGCTCGCATGTCTATCACCCCTTGGATTAAAGTTACATGCTCTGTGCCTTTGATGGAATAATCAGATGGAATACGATCAGCGCCTCGCCAATCCATGGAACTAAAATATCTATAGATATACGTAGGATTACATGTAGTATTGATAGGTAGGTAGAGGTTTTAGCTAACATACAATAATAAAATAAAATAAAAAAGCTATAAATTTTGTGGTAACGATTAGGATAAGTTAGGATAAATATTGTTATTTTTATTGAATAGTAATAATATAAACGTCATATTAATCAATCACGAAAAAAGGGGCAACATCGACCCAAGTTTCTTAGGCTTGGCGTATAGAGGGCACATATTCAGAAAAAGTTCATGGTCCTATTTTATTCGTGAGGTTCATGAGTACCAGGGGCATGATGCGATCGTCACGCAGCAGTGCACACGCACAAAACCAGTGGCTCCAAATGCAGGCTAAAAAAATAATTGAGATTTGACTATCTATTGTAATCGTTATTTTATAAGGATAAGTTTATATAATTTTAGTTTGTGGTTATGGTTATGGTTAGCCAGTTCATTTTTGTATGATACGATTGTCGGAGAGCTCAATCCTGTTTGTATGAAAACACCACAATTAAGTACTTATTAATTCCATGGACACCACTGGCACCCACTGACACTGACACCGCAGCTTGCTTGTGACATAACAAAACGTTTTATTTTCGACGTTTCGTTCACTACTTCTATTTCACTTCATAGCTTCACTGCTTCACGCTTCATTCACTCACTTTCAGTTCAGTGAATCAACTTTCTGTCTTTAGTTGTGTGGTGTGTTTGTAAAACATTTATTATTATTATTGATAACTGAACATACGTAAAATACCATCACTAGATCGTAAAAGAAGTGAATTAAGTTGATAGTTAAGTGAGCAAGGCCTAAAATGTGTTGAACATCTGTTGAAGTGTTTGTCGACCCGTCGTGGGTGATCCCAAGGTACACTATAGATGTATTCAAAAGTGCGTGTGGTTTGCTGGATATGTACAATTCTGAGGATTGATTTGGCATAGATGGCAACGCTTTGAAGAATTTGCAAGCTAAAAATCTGGAACAAGCTTGTCTCGGTAAAACGTCAATGGATTTTTAGCAGGTAAGACATCGAACAAACTAAAATATAATATGAAGTATGGGGGAAAGGAATGCACCGGCGGGCGATGCCGTGCGGGTACCGCCGGGCTATTGTTTTCGGGTGTGCAGTGCGCGCATACTGAGAGTGAGCCCGCGCCCGTTGAAACTTATCATTCATTACTATTAAACGCCTTACCTGGTGTAACGAGGCAATAACTACAGTTAGACGAGACGCTAGTTAGAGCGCGGGGTCATCGACGTTGCCGACGAGCTGCACGCCGCCGAGCCGCCGACGCTGCTGCGGCTCTTATCGAGCGATCTCTGATTATGTCAATGTTTTTGTATCGAGTGCACATCTGGCCTTCTAATTAGAACTTAGTATAGAGTTGTCGACAACCACATTCGTCACTAGTTTGTATACTAGATAACTTGTTGCAGACCTAGTAAATAGAAAATATTGGCAGTTTGAAAGGTGCCGGTAATATGATTATTATTTATTTATGATACCATTGTATGTTTTGGTCAAATTATTTTGTTATCAAAATGGCCTTAAAACAAGCTTGGGTACTTAAATATTCCCCTGAAGCAATTTATGTGAAGGGTACAAAGTCTGCTATAGACCAACAAGTGTCATGTGCATTCAATTCAGCAACAAATATAATAATCATCACATTTCTATAAACTCTCTAAAGCACAGACAAGAACGGGTTCACAACTTGATGAAAGTGCTTAATTATTTGTGGTGCAGCTCAATATACAGTGTGTATCAGAAAGGTGTGGTCAAATTCAAGGGTGTGGTACAGACCATCAAACTGAACAACTTCCTCCATGAGACCAACTGCGTTATCAATATGATGTTGGTCTCATGGAGACGTTGTGCAGATGGTCTACACCACACCCTTAGATCGGGCCACACCTGGCTGATACAGCCTGTATCAATGTGAATATCTGAGGTGAGAGTCCAGGGCGAAAATTAAAACTATGATAAATAAAGCTAAGGAAACTAAGAAATTAAGGAAAATGGCAAAATAAATGTAATTTCTTTTGATTTAAAACAAAATTCTTTTCAAGGACTTGATCCTAACCAGCATCACTACACTACAGCTGGAAGTAATACAACTGAGTATTGTATTGTTTGCCACAATTATTGGGAGTGCTTCCTAGCTTAACAAAGACGTTTTTCAAAAACCGGAAAGTGCGGTTTTACTATTACAGTCAATATCATAGTTTTGGTATTTACTCTGAAGTCCCACATGAATAATTCACCAGAATTATACTATAATCTATGCCTTTTTTATTCAGTTCTTGCATTAGCATGATATAAAGCTTAACTTATTATTTTGCATCTCCATTCAGTTGCTTGATTGGTGTGGCCGACTCAAGATGATGGTGGAGACCATCCTGGAGTCCTCCCAGGACTTTGGTAAGTCTCGCAGTTATCTTCTGCATGTAGCAGAAAGCCTGTATAGTTCTGAGTGGACAACTAACCAACAACATTGCACTGGTACGCCACTGCTTATAACGTTAACCCTTCCTGTGCTGTATTTTTGATGCAAGTGTAATATCTCATGGTAGTGCAATGCAAATAAAGTATGTCATTATGTATGTTTACAGCACTAACTTATATACAAATACATACTTAATTTACGTTTGAGAATGAGTGGAGTAACATTAGGGAAACTCAAGTGTGAAACTGATAAAACTTGCTATAAATAATATTAAATGATTACATATTTCCTGTTAGTTTCAAATGGCTTTTCCTACTGGTTACTGCATGATTTGATTGTTTGGTTAGTCTCAGTAGCTCAGTTATTGATGAGAGTAGTCTCACTCACATCATTATTGTTTTGTAAACTTGTTTCATAGAATGTCATCATTAACTTCTTAAGAGTTTTACTATTCTCTTACTACATTGTGTACAATACCAGTCTACTGCTTGAAAGTATTAAGTTTTTTATTCAAAGATGGAGTGATTTTAATTTAGAATTTAAATATTGTAGACGAAAGTGTGTTGAACTGATTTAGTTGTGTAAGTAAATGCAGGATTTATGTAATTTACAAATTTCTTATTTTATTTTTTACTTTATAATATTTCAATATTAATATTTTAATGTTTTAAGATCTATAAACCCAGAATTTTATACACTAGGAAACTACAATACATTTTTCAAATATGTTCGTACCATATTAATGATATGTCCCTGTTTGATACGAATCACACACTAAGATGTAAAAACATTATAAATTATGTGCATGCAGCTCACAGTACATGACTAACAAAAAGATATTATTAAATGATAATAACTGCAATGTTCAACTTAACTAAATTTCTCACTCGTCACCATGTTCATTTAGCACATTTCATTTTTAGTAATGGTGTGACAAATGAGAGCGGAAGTTCTGTCACATATTAGTGGACAAATAATGCTAGTAACACATAAAAACAGAAGTACAATACCTACATACACAGTCAATGAAATCATCAAAGTAATTAATAATTATGACTAAGCTCATGCTTCCAGGGCTTGAGAAAACCATTTAGAACTGCATTTAAGGGGGGTATTACACTATCATATATCTAGGATCACTAAACATATTGTGAACTTCACCAAAATTTGGTTGTACTTAATTTTTATCCGTCAATAAAACCGTCAATTTAGAATATCGCAGTAGCAAAGCTGAAAAGGCAAAACCACATAACTTTATGGATGGATTTTGTACCAGGAAATTATGAAAATAAATGTGAAAATTTTATATACTTATAATTTCAATATGGCAAGACCTGTTTCTATGATCCTATCTAAGGCGGGTATTACACTATCAAATATCTTGGATCATATATAGGATGCTATCTCTTATCCTACATATATGACCTCTTGGATCATATCTGTGTATTACACTATACTATATCTAGGATCCAATTTTTTGTCATAATATGTGGTTGCAATCGTTTCTTAATACAAAATACTGAAGCCTTTCATCACACAATATTACAAATAGATCAGCAATGAAGCCAAAACAATGAACTCCCGGCCGCCTGGCTGTAGTTTCAGTAGTTTGCTTTTTTTTAGTACAGCAGTGCTGCCAACAATAATTTTAAAATTCCACTAAGCATATTGTGAACTTCGCCAAAATTTCGTTGTACTTAATTTTTATCCGTCAATAAAACCGTCAGTTAAGAATATCGCAGTAGCAAAACTGAATAGGCAAAACCACATAATTTTATGGACGGATTTTGTACCAGGAAATTATGAAAATAAATGTGAAAATTTTATACATAATATTCAATATGGCAAGACCTGTTTCTTTGATCCAATCTAACAACAAATGTCAAAAATCTTTGATCAAAGACGATTTGATTCATATGTTTGTATTACATTATCATATAACTAGTACTCACAGATATGGGATCCTAGATATATGATAGTGTAATACCCCCCTAACTACAAATGTCAAAAATCTTTGATCAAAGAAGATTTGATTCATATGCTTGTATTACATTATTAAATAACTACTTATACTCTTACTCTCACTCTCATAGATATATGATAGTGTAATACCCCCCTTAAGTTTATGAAAAATCCCTTGTTATTTATTTAAAGGCTCGTGCTGACTATTGCGACTTGTCGCGCGAAGCGATACCCGTAATTTTTCTACCGTGAAGTTTTCTTAGACCAATTTCGCTAATTCTTTTTTTGTTGTGTTTGTTATAGTAAGAAGGTTCTTAGGATAGGTAGGTGAAGGTAGGGTAGGTAGGTAGGTATGTACGTAGGATAGGTAGGTGAAGGTAGGGTAGGTAGGTAGGTATGTACGTAGGATAGGTAGGTTAGTAGGTAGGTATGTATGTATGTAGGTAGGGTAGATAGGTAGCTATGTATGTAAGTAGGTAGGGTAGGTAGGTATGTATGTATGTATGTAGGTAGGTGTAGGTATGTAGGGAGGTAGTTAGGGTAGGTAGGTAGTTGCGCCGTAGATAAGTACTTAGGGCTACCCGTGCGAAGCCGGGGCGGGCAGCTAGTAATCTATACATCTTCTATACATACATACATACTAATAAATAAAATTGAAGTGTCTGTTTGTAATATCAAAATAACAGCTTTTTAGTAAATGCATATGCTGCTCCACCGTAATACAGTTTAAACTAGTACGGGGACCAGAGTGAATCAGTTCCGTGTTAACAACCATAATAAGCACCGATACATACCAAACAAAAATGCTACTTACTTTTACTGCTTATTTGTAACTTAGTGAATTGTGCAAGGTTGTTATGTTGATGTGAGTAAATAAAGTTGTTTTTTTATTTTTTTTATTATGAAAGTAATATACGATCCATACCTACAACAAAAACACAAAAAAAAATTTTTTGTCTGTCTGTTTGTTCCGGCTAATCTCCGAAAGGGCTGGACGGATTTTGACGGGACTTTCACTAGAAGATAGCTGACGCCACTGGGCGTAAAGTAGGCTTATATAAAAATAATATACTTTTTATTCCGATAATTCCACGGGAACATTGGGATTAAGAGGAAAACTACTTTACGCGGGTGAAACCGCGAGACGCAGCTAGTATAATAATAATAATTATATATATAAAAATTTTCCTTGGTCACGGCATCACGCGTGAACGGCTGGACCAATTTCGCCAATTCTTTTTTTGTTGTGTTTGTTATAGTAAGGAAGAAGGTTCTTAGGATAGGTAGGTGAAGGCAGGGTAGGTAGGTACCTACAAAAAACAAATTCTTCAGACAGAGAATGCGTACTTTCGCTTTTTAGGGTTCCATAATAAAATTAAAGAATCTCCTGTGAGGTGACTTTGTCTGTCTGTCTGTCACAGTTGCTTATTTCAGAAACTACTAATGCAATAAATTTTGTTTGAAATAATATTATAAACAGTGCTTGTCCATCTAATTTTTTATGGAATTCTTACATTGAAATTCATAAGTATTTTTAAGAAATGTTTTTATTATCAGAAATGCTGAACTCGTAATTTCTCCAAGTTAATCATACTCATAAGTCCTTTAACCACTTTACTGCTGCTCATAGTTGTGTGTCATCCACTAACCCGGTGCTGCGGTATGCGCAGGCATGTCGAACGGAGCGCTGCCGCAGTGGAAGCGCGAACTGCTGCAGCGGCGCGCCGCCCGCATCCGCCCGGCGCAGCCACCGCCGCAGCCGCCGCCGCCGCCCCCGCCTCCGCACTGCGAGGAGGACGAGGAGTTGCGCTACGGGCCCGGCATCGTCAAGCGCCTCAAGTCGCGCTACCTCAGCCTCGCCCTGCGCGATGCGCCGCGCCGCCGCCCCTCCGTGCTGCGCCGCGCCGCATCTCTCGAGCACCTGCTGGACGAGCGGCCGCCGCCTGCGCCCGCGCCGCGCTCCGCCCTGCGCCCGCCGCGCCCCGCGTCCGTGGCCGTGCCGCCCGCGCCCCTAGCGCCCGTCGGGCGACGCGACTCCGTGAAGCGAGCTCGCTCCGTGGACGCGCTGAGCCGCCTGGACTCTCGTGAGGAGCCCCGAGCTCCGTCGCCGTCGCCGCCGCCGCCGCTGGCACCGCGTCCTCCGCCGCAGCCTCGCTCGGCACGCCCTCCCCGACGTCCGACCCCGCTGTTGCGTGAAACCGAACGTCCGCCTCCCGACGTGGTCCGCTCGACCCTACGCAAGTTTGAAAGTGCGCCGACACGTCGCGCCGCGCCAGCTGCCCGCGTATCTGCCGTGTTGCGAGGCCTCGAAGGTCCGAGGACCTTAACGCCAGAACCTCGTGAATCATCAGACGCACCGCCGCTCAGCCCCCGAACACCCAGTCCGTTGCTGCCGGCTGAAGCGTTGTCACCCGCGCCGGTCGGCGCCGCCGCTAGTGAGGAGGTAGAGAGCTCACCGGAGCACGCTAGCTCGCGACCGGTGTCCCGCGCAGCGCTCGACGGCATCGCCCGCGCCGGATCCACTGTGCGCTACGCGTTCGAAGCTCCTCACGCAGCTTCGCACTTGCCACCGCTGGCGGCTACTAATCAGGTCCTCGTGGGCCGTGCGCGTCGCGTAGGTGTCATACGTCCGATGCCGGCGCGCGCCACCGACACTGCGACCGACGACCTGGTCGAGGAGATCGACGAGAAGAGTCCCGAGCACGGTACGAGACTCGTGTCACCGTCCCCACCGCCGCCAGTCGACAGCGAGCAGAGTCCGCCAGCGCGCGCCGAGAGACGAGAGCCTCCCCCGGCGGCCCTGGTGGAGCCCATCCCGCGGCCTCCGCCCGAGCTCGCGCGCACGCCCTCCCCGCCCGCGCCCGCGTTCGCCCAGCGCAGCCCCAGCCCGGAACCGAAACCTAAAGCGGCGCCGGACATGACCACCGCTCCTCTCGTGAACGGGCACGCGGGCAGCGATCGTGCGACAGACACAAAAGCAGCTGTGTCCCGGATCGGTGCCGCCGGCATCGAGCGCGCGTGGAGCGGCTCCGGGGAGAAGAAGAGCGTGGAGGGCGCGGGCGGGGGCGCCGCGTGGGCACGCGGCAGCCCCGCGCAGGCGCGCCGGCCGCGCGCGCCGCCGCCCGCCAGCACGTCCGTGGTGTTCAACTTCTCCAACCGCAAGGAGGTGCCCGACTACATCGAGAACGACGGCATCGTGCTGCGGGCCAGCCGCAGGAACAGGATCAAGGTCAGTCACCCGTCGCCTTCATGTATACCTACTGTCATTCATTACACAAGACTTTTCAAGAGTAGGTAGTGATATTCATTAGGTATGTGCGATCAACGATATGTTATGTATCACCTTATGGAAGCATTCTGAGGACGTTGTGCTCTCTTATCAGCAGTTGCAAATATAAACATAATTTTCTAGTCTCGCAAACGCCGTTATCGCCGATAGATGATACTGAGCCGTGTTATTCATTGTATTAATACAGGTTAATACATTTATGTTATCAATGTAGATTTCTTGTTCGGATATGAGCGCTTAGCTCGTTAGTAACGAGTCGTTACATACCTACTACGGTATCTACGGATAATTCCTAAATATTTTCGGGATCTAGGCGCACTGAACTTTAATTACAAATTGACCCTATAGGCGCTAAGAACAGCAATTTCACATTTGACCGCATTCAATCTGCCGTCTGCAGTAATGTGCGGAGCAATATCGCACGCTCGAGCTGCGGCCATTACACGGTTCAGCGGCTCCAGCTGACAGCTATCAAGCAGCTGGCCGCGGACCGCGGTGTAACATTACCATGGAGCGCTCGTCGATTACGCAACATTCGATATGCAAATATAAAAATAATTTTCTACAAACGGTGAAAGTTATAGCGTAAGATGGTGCTATGTGTGGCCGGGAGAAACCGGCGGGCGCGGCGCGCGGTCGATACATGCCCGAATCGAATGCCACTCTCGATTTCGTCAAGATCGCTTCCGCTGGAAAGTGACCTGCGCGGGCGCCGCGTCTCCACCGCGGAATGTTAACGAGCCCACACGACGACAGCGTGCTCTTGCCAGCGTTGCTCTTTGTAATCTTCGATCGCTCGATGAAACAATCCGAGTGATCGTCGCGGCGGAGTGTTGTCTAACACCCGCGGGGCTGAGCTCGGCTGCGCTGGCGCCGCTGAGCGCTGACCCGCGGCGACATTGCTTTCACTGCGAGCCCACGCGGCCAAAGCTCGTTACTATGGATGGGCGGTCGGTCGCCGTCGCCGTCGTAACCACTCGTAACTTTATTGCTTTCCAATCTTCTAACAATACGCTGCTCCATACATAAATATGTGAAGCTCCTTTCATATAGCACAGGCCACATGCGTTGAGAGTTTATGATCAATATTGAAGCTCACACCAAATCGCATCTCGGCATTTTATATTCTGCCAATCGACTCGCTTCAACTCGCTCGGGTTTGCGTATTGCATAACTTTAAGCAAATGTAAAACTAATAAATTACCTTGAGGCGTGTTATAACAACTCTGCAGATAGCTTACATAACAAACAAGTTCGTGAAACTCAAAGCTAAGTGCTCTCTTTCGGGAATGTTGAATCAAGGCCTCCTATAGTCATAATCAATGAGCTGTATTACCTACTGGGCGCCAGTGGCCGCTAACATCGCCGTAGCCCTAACGAATCTGTGTTGAGGCGACAGGTGGCGGCCTGGCGACCGCGCACTGCTCGTTCGTTATATCGCCTCACTCGCCAGCGCCACACACTCTGCGCTGCACTTTGCTTGCTCTTTTTGCCATGCCAGTGTAAGTCCGACCGGTTTGCTAGTCGATGAATGCTGCGACTACACATCAACCTGGTATTGTTTTATGCCAATAGTGAGTTACTTATTGAATTATGGTACCTACTTCAATGTGATAGATTTAAATTGAAATAAAGTAGATCAAATAAGCCGTTTTCGATAATTTTCAAATAACATTCAGAGATAGTGGTCTGCTTCTATTGTTATTCAGCTGTTGAGAGTCCTCGAGTTCCCCATATCGTTTGGTCTCCAAATAATCTTTCGGTTGAATAAATAAACACAATCATGTGCTGTGAATCAGAGCTGCCTGCCGATATGATAGTGTGTAGTAGTGTAATCCGTGCGTCCACAAACACGCCAAGTATTTGCAGAGCAAATATTGAGCGTGTCAAGCGGTCGACCCGACGCAAATATTTAGATTACACTAGCTTCAATTAAATTGGTACTCACTTAGTGACAGTCAGGCACCGGGGCGCTGGTTGCCTGTGCTCCAGCACCGCATTACTCATCCCGACTATGTGCGATGTTGTTTTCCGCATAGAGGTGGGTACGTAATTATGTAGTTTTCCTGTTTGAGTTTTGATCATGTTTAGTTCGTATAGCTACTAGCTGAACTGCGCATTCATAATATTTGAATTTCGCAATGACAGAAAGATCTTATGATGCATAAGGCCGAGCCAGCGCTTAGGAAAAAGCAATTGATCTCGTCAGCAGCCAATTTCACAAGAATCATTTAATAAACTTTCTTCACGTGATTTTTCGTCCGGTTCGCATCGCTTTGCTTGGCCCTAACTAAACCACGTCGGGTGTCGTGTGCTATGCTATTGACAAGTTACTCATTGTCATTGAAATATGTATTGATTACTGCATTTTCTTTCTTGATGTTTCACCAACTACCAATACATACATTTAGTTTAACTCTGTATGTAAAAGTGTCGATGTCTGTGTACATAAACAGTGCAGTTTCCTAATTGCACAATTAGCCCCATTCCGTCCGGCGTCTGAGCTGTCGCGATAAGCGGCTGATGGACTGTACCTACCTACATGGTACATGACGTGTACAGCCAGCTGTATCGCTTCCTCGAACAGACGAGTAAAAAGCGTCAATATCAGAGCAGTACTTAACGGCACTGCTGTGACAAGCAGTGCGCGCCCGCGCCGCCTGCGTCAAATACAACAATTACTCACAAAAGTCTAGTTCCTATAGACTATACCAGACTGCCGAGGCCAAGACTGGTCAGTGAACATCTCATTGAACAAGCACCGCTGCCGATACATGTCAGGACCCATCACGTTAGCAATATTATATCCATCAACAACATTATTTAGCTATACCTACTGTTGTTATCCGAGTCGGATTCGACGATTGACCTCTTTCTCAAAGTTGGACCTACCTAGCTGGACAGTTTGTCCTAGGTAAACATACTCGTCTACAACTTCAAGCGTAGCGTCTCCGATCTTCATGAGAGTGGATGTAACATGGGAATTTGACAAGACCTTTGTCTTGTCCATGTTCATTTTAAGACCCACTCTTTCGGAGGCTCTACTAAGGTCATCGAGCATTGTACTGAGGTCCTCCATGGTCTCAGCCATTACAACTATGTCGTCGGCAAACCGAAGGTTAGTGATATACTCGCCATTAACGTTGATGCAGTCCAGAACCTTGAACACATCCTCCATCCTCGCTCACAATGGGCCTTATCAAAAGGCTAAAAGACACCCAAAGGGCAATGGAGAGGGCTATGCTTGGAGTTTCCCTAGGCGATCGAATCAGAAATGAAGAGATCCGTAGGAGAACCAAGGCCAAAGAGAAGAATGGCCAAACTTAGGTGGCAATGGGCAGGGCACATTGCTCGTAGAACAGATGGCCGATGGGGCCAAAAGGTTCTGGAGTGGCGACCGCGTACCGAAAGACGAAGCGTTGGAAGACCTCCTACAAGATGGACGATGACCTTGTGAAGGCCGCAGGAATCCGCTGGATGCGGGTTGCACAAAATCGGTCGAAGTGCTTGGGGGAGGCCTATGTTCAGCAGTGGACGTGTTTTGGCTGAAATGATGATGACGATAACTGTTGTTATCCGGATTTCTGTTCAATAACCTTGTTGTTGTTGTCATTCACCTAACTTCTTTGGTTTCTTATTGCTAGAAATATAATAATATTTAATGTATGAAAACGGATTTTCTGAGTTTGGAAGTGGTACGGCGCGGCCTGGCGCCCCTAACGGGACCACTTGCTATCTGCGCGCTAATTGCTCACAGATCGCGTTACATCTGCTAATTATTTTGATGTACTGTGTTAAGATGCTTTTGTCTATATTTAAGAATTTGGGCTCGCACTAACCAACGTATGCAGGTTTTTAATAGCATGCCATCAGCTGTTCGGATCCGATTTCCGTGCCGGGGCGCCGGCGCCGTAAAATTAAGTTGAGTAGTTCCATGCCTTCCGTTTGAGTAGTGGAAGCACGAAGTCGAGCGGAACCACCGTCACATCGTTGTCTACTTAGTAATGAATTACTTAGAATGCTACCGGCTGTAGACGTCCTGCTAGTCCTGCCTTATTGGTGTAACCTGCATACGTACGTAAATGTATTTAGAATTTAATCCTTATCTCGGGATTTTATTTATATTTTTTGTTATGTCCCTCACGACACGACTAACTTATCTGATACACACAATGTTATTTATATTACGATAAATGACAAACATAACAAGCGAGTATTTCAGAATTACATTGATAAGTAGACATTTGTCAGCGACACAAGGTGAGTCAGAGTCAGCGGATGCTTCCTGTTGCGACTCATCAGTCGACGTGATAGTATTCTGCAAAAACTGTTCGGTTCTCGTCACGAGACATTCTCTATGGCGCATAAGGAAACGTGCTTAGTAATGACTAATTATACTAATACATATCTTTGCTTTCTAACTCTGGCAAAAACGCATCTGCGGAACGCTTCGAGCGCTCCACAATAACGGTGGGCTGCCAAAAAAGTGCGTTCCCAGCGCGCGGCGCGGGCGGTGAGAGCCGATAGATGCGCTGCGCCGGCGCACTCCGCCTGCACTTTACATAAGGTGCACCGCGCACCGCTGCCCGCTCCCCAGCTTTTTGTTTGTTTATGTAAACTCCACACTACTTCATAGACTCGGAACAAAACTAAGATTAAAAAATAATAATAATAGAAATATTAAAAGCATCATCTCGGTGAGCTTAACTTTTTTTATTTTTTTATTGGGAAATCATCAAATAACTTCTCACGCTCTGGGCGGAGCGGAAGGGTGTGTCAGACTCTTTACTGACTAAAACCCATCCGATTTTAGTTCCTTCAGTTGCCTGTACGTTGCCGGGGGTCACGGTCTCCCCTTAGAACTTTCCCGCAACCCCGGCAGGCATCGGCCCTAGCGGACCCCGTCAATTGTGCTGACATCTCTTTGAGGCGCGCGTGGAACACAACGCGCCGTCGACCCGGGCCTGGTCCTTATCGGACGGCGAGTCACCCATTGCTCTCCGTCCGCAAGCCCGTGCCTACGGTGGCCGGAAATCGGTGACCTACCAATTCCCGACGTCCAGGGCGTCTCCTGCGGTGGCTAGGGGCGTGAGGGCGCGAATTTTGCCTCTCCCTCATGCGCTCCGCCTCCTCCTTCGCGAGCATTACTGCTTCGCAGAAGGAGGTGACGGCTTGCTATGCCCTCTCGCTCCGTACCAGAGCTGGACGCGAGAGGTCACCGCCGTTGATCGCCTCCACGAGGACACGGCGGTGCTCCGCCCAAGCAAAGCAGACCTCCACCGTATGCTCCACCGTGTCCTCCGGGCGATCTACACAATGGTGGCACCCGGGCGTTACCTTATGCGAAACAGGAACCTCCCAAAACAACCGTTTCCGGTGAGGACCTACGTCAGGCGGAAGGTGAGGACGCCGCCATGGCGCCTCTCTGCCTACTCCTCAAAGAGGGGACTTATCGCCGCAATTGTGGCGTGCCCAGCGCTGGGTTGCGACAATCGCACTATCCAGGCCACCATGAGATCCCGCCGGACCTCTGTCTGCTATGCCGTGATTTCTCGCGGTAGCGGAGTTACACCCCGGTTTTACCTCCTCGCGCCACTCCCAGAAATTAATACGTCGGACATTGTATTGGTTTCAGCGTAACATTGTCATTGTTATCCCGTTAGCACAAAGCGAAGCCCGTGAACTATCGCATCACGGAAACTTGCATTTGGAGTGAAACATTCAATCTAGTTTGAGTAAACAGCAATTTATTTTGCAAGTAGGTATCTTGTTTAGCAAATCGTCGTTTTGCCCTATCATTCTTTCTTAGCACCAAATTGCTGAGCTGGCAGAGGTCGATTGAGTTGCATTACTTAGGTACTTACCTAATAAAAGATCACCGCGTAGAATGGATGGATGATTTTGATGTTGGCTGTTTGCCAACATCAAAATCATCCATTTTAAATAAGAGCTTAATATTGAACAAACAAGCTAACTAATTAAAGTCCACACCACTCTGCCTACTGCAGCAGTCTGTTACTATTTAATGTTGTTTATCATAAGTGAGGATTTTCAGATAAAAGTGAAATCCGAGGCATCCCCATGACGTAGCGGTGTGACGAGCGAGATTATGTCTGAGAGCAGAGGTCAGCCTGCCACCGCGCCCGCGCCGCCCGCGAGCGCGCACGTCACACGCACCGTTACATTCACACCTTCGCGTCGTATGTTTACACATTATAGTAATAGCTCAAACAGCGAATCATTAACAAAGATCACTCGTTTACAAATACATACGAATTTGATCAACGTGTCCTGTTGGCTTTGTGGTCACGTTGTCACTAAATGCCAAGAAAAGCAGTTATTCATTGTCGATTCATGACATTTCTCACCGTGTGCAAACAAACCGATTCGACCTTGGTAAATGAATATTTAAACACGAATGAAGTGGAGCGAGCATAACCTGCATCATCAAATTATACGCAACTGTGCAATTCACCTTAAATGAAAAGCAATGTCAAGTGACCACGAAGACGAAGTCCAACCAAACGAAGCGCTCGCGTGTTCGGTACATACACATTACATATCAAAAGACATTAGCAGTTTCAAATCTTATTAAAACATAATCGGCTGCAAATGCTGCAATATTCCTTCTGCTGCTGGGAATCAGGCCTACTTCTTGTCAGAGGGAGCGGGGCATCCGTCACGTGGACCCGTGTGCAGGTTTTTGGATGTCCCATGTCTTAACTGAATGCAATAACTCAAGGCAAGGAATACGTTGCTAAACTAGCAATCATGCACGAACTTATTTGAAAACGATGCGAAGAAATTGATGCTTCTGCATGTAGGTTCTCATGCGCCCGCGCATTGTTCGTGTTATTGAACCGTTCATTACGACGGAGGCTCGGTGGCCGCACCACTCATTAGCCCGTAATAACACTTCAAATAACCCACAAATGCATAGGCACGTAGACCAAAACCGGACACGAGACTGCCTCACATCGTAAAATTATGCATTCACACGTCCAGGAGGTATCGTTTCCTAAATAATAGCACGGCCTGACCGGTACGCTAAACTTTGCATTACTCTGGGCAAAATAGCAAAGGTATTCAAAATCAATCATGCGTCCTTGCGTTAGCGGCTTAGTCAGCAGTACATTATGTGATAAAGCTGTATCTGATATGGCGCTATCGGCGATAAACACTCGCATACTACACTTTACATTACTCATGAAGTCATGATCATGAGCAATTGAGCATGCCTCGATGGCCATGGCGGTGCGAGGGCCCGCTGTCAACGAGTAGCAGACGCTGCTCGCGAAAGTAATACTATGACATCAGCGTTGTGTGCCTTATTGTTATGCGATGTCGTGGATCAATACAGTACTTTAGGAAACTGCTCTAATTTCACTGACATGGGTCCGATTTCGAAAATGTTAACAATCAGGATTTCACCGTATTATCAATTTCACTGCGACGCGACGTTCAAAACATTAGTGTCTTACTACAACGTTTCGACGCTCAGAATAGCGTAACACTCTATTTCCTATGGTTGTTTTGTTAGATACAGAGTCATCGCAGAAAAACAATTTGTAACTATACAACTAAGGAGTACAAACCGATTTTTCAGCATAACCGTTTATCTTAAATCTAAATTACTTATTAAATGAAGTCACCCAGCCGCGTCTGTCGGACGTCCCGTCGTATCAAAAACTTTACCGGAAGGAGTTTGATGCAGTTTTCACCGTCATTAAGACGCTATACAACATTGATTCGTTTATCTTCAACCTCCGTAACCGACCGCAGGCGGCAACTGCAGCGACGCCGACGTGTCGCCGCGACACGCCTGGCTTCTATGTATTTCTATGAAGGCGACGACGCCGACGTGTCGCCGCGACACGCCTGGCTTCTATGTATTTCTATGAAGGCGACGACGCCGACGTGTCGCCGCGACACGCCTGGCTTCTATGTATTTCTATGAAGGCGACGACGCCGACGTGTCGCCGCGACACGCCTGGCTTCTATGTATTTCTATGAAGGCGACGACGCCGACGTGTCGCCGCGACACGCCTGGCTTCTATGTATTTCTATGAAGGCGACGACGCCGACGTGTCGCCGCGACACGCCTGGCTTCTATGTATTTCTATGAAGGCGACGACGCCGACGTGTCGCTAGCTACGGAAGGGATTTCATAGAAATTCATAGAAGCCAATCGTGTCGCGGCGACACGTCGCCTGCAGTCTGTTGCCGCCCGCGACCGTCTACGGAATGGTACTATAGACTTGACGGCAAAGCTGAACATTACCCATCTGTGTGTAGATGATTACGACGGTCGAATAGGTCCATGTGTTGACCGTAGGTGGATCGGTGGCATGTAAGAGCTGATATAACAGCAGCACGTGAAGCACCGCCTGCGCAGCGTCGGAAATGGTATAATGGCACAAAAACACTGGTGCGGTTATCAACGTTCCGCTCTGATTGGCCGTGTCAGCGCCGCGCGCGCTGCTCTCTACGTGATGTATGATGCGCGGCCCCCGCGCCGCCCGCCCCGCGCCGCACTCGCTCATCCGACATCCTTACTTCAACGGTATCTCTACTGTTCCTTTTCTATTTTACAGCTTCTGTTGGCACAGATTCACATTGGTACCTTTCTACAAATGAACATCATCCTCGTCCCCCCGATCTATTTTAATCGTGGTCAGTATAGGAAGTTCGCTTTTACTCAGTCCAAACACTCCGAACCGAAGTCATCCCAAAACCAGATTACTCCGAATGTTGTCGAATTAAACCCACATAAATGTCTTGTGGTCTGTTTAAGAATTTCGGAGGTATAAAACTCTTCAATGGATGACAGCAAAGCAATCCTGTGCTCATTAGTAATGGAAATGCTTCCGAATTACCATCCAGCCCCGGATCTTCTTTGAATGAAAATATTGGCAGCAACATAATTAAACTAATTTTATCGATCGATAAAGCGCCAATCCAACAAGGCGCCAAAACTGTTGGAAAAAAAGAAAAAAATATAAGTAAAGATTATTTAAATGTGCTGTGCGTCTCATATATTGCAAAGTTGCGGTGTGCCCGTGTGCTGGGTGGTGCACTTGTCTGCTACGGTTGATTTGCTGTTGACGCCCGGGGCATGGGGCAGGGCGCCTCGTTTGACCAATTACCACGTGTGAGGTGTGTTGTATAGCAATATTGATTGATAGGCAAGCCCGTCATTCCCGAATGGTTCGCTGGTCGACCACATCACTCATAAAAACGTCAAACGGACATTAGTCTCAGTGGGTGAAGTGGGTGATTGTGCGCGCCAGCGCGGCAGCGTGCAGCGGTCTGTCGAGATAAGGAGCTCTGCAACATTATTTACGGAATTACCTAACCTGAACGACGGAATGGACGGAATGCATTCGCGTCGCCACCCAAATGTCCTTTACGAATTAATTGCTTCCTGCATCAGACAATATCGTGTTCCCAAAATGTCGCAATTAACTGTTATGTAGTGTAACTACCGTGACCAAGCCACCAAGGTGAGGTCCTGTGTTATGACACAGAGCCATTTAGAGAACAATTTACTTGAGCGTATAATGGAAGTGGTTCCACGACATTCGATTAGTCTGTTTAGGGAAATGTATGTGGCGCAAAATTATATGAAACTGAACTGAACACTCGCGTGCGTCCCGGTTTTTCATCAAACTATTGACACAGCATAAAGCCTTTCAAGTGGCCAACTGTAGTGAATAGCTACTTCGTTGAATGTAGTCAGCTTCTGCAATAGCAACAAATAAAGAATGAAACGAATAGAAGACACTAGACATCACTCTGATAGTTCTGATGTAAGTATTCAGCTAAGCGAAGTACCTAAGCTCCATTATGATTTTATTTAAATACAAAGCAAGAGTTATGAGATTACCTCCCTGGTTTCGAATAGCCGGTAATCTGTCGGGTAGTGTCGTGAGTTTGCCATGATTAGGCACGCGCAGTCCAATATATTCGTACCTACAAACGATACGCAAAGTACAACAATGATACTTAAGTAGGTCATCGTCACCGTGTTAGTCCAATTACTAGTAGCGGACCGCGACTGCGGCGACACCTGTATGACCAATTGTCGAAGATAGGTAAACACGCGTGTAACGGCACCGGAGCGGCGCGTGCGCAAGCTGAGCCGAGCCACTCGGAACTCAAGTTTACCGAAGTTTATAACTGGAGAATCTCAAGTTCACTCGTTTACGTGTAGAATGTATTTATCAACGTAAACGAGTTCCTGAGATTCTTATTTGTATTTCATAAAAAATACGGCTGGGCGGCTGTTTAATCCTAAATTGTTACAAATACAAACTAAACATTGCTTTCCATTTTTGACTAACGCGGAAATGAATCAGCGATCTATTAGTTTTAGCTGTAGTAACTGTTATCAGCTTAACGGTTCGGCAGTCACAATAATCTTATTCAATTACTTCCAGATTTGTAATTGAGTATTCTTTAGAAGTCGATGATAGTTATCCGTTTTAAATGTTGCCGGTGCTGCTGGTAGCGGCAGCAGGCGGAGTTAGACAATATAGCGAGTAGCCGGACATTAATCGTTTACTTTCTCTCGCGGAGCGCCGACGTATTTTAACAAGGCTTTATGGTAATTAACGCGGCCGCCATGAGACGACGCGGTGGATGGGCGCACGCGTTAGGATATACATACATATATCGCCGCTAAGTTAGAATAGACCACGCGATGGATGGGCGCACGCGTTAGGATATACATACATATATTGCCGCTAAGTTAGGATAGACGACGCGGTGCATGGGCGCACGCGTTAGGATATACATACATAATTATATCGCCGCTAAGTTCGGATAGACGACGCGGTGCATGGGCGCATGCGTTAGGATATACATGTATCGCCGCTAAGTTAGGACAGACGACGCGGTGGATGGGCGCACGCGTTAGGATATACATACATATATCTCCGCTAAGTTAGGATAGACGACGCGGTGGATGGGCGCACGCGTTAGGATATACATACATATATCTCCGCTAAATTAGGATAGACGACGCGATGCATGGGCGCACGCGTTAGGTAGGATATACATATATCGCCGCTAAGTTAGGATAGACGACACGGTGGATGGGCGCACGCGTTAAGATATACATATATCACCGCTAAGTTAGGATAGACGATACGGTGGATGGGCGCACGCGTTAGGATATACATATATCGCCGCTAAGTTAGGATAGACGACACGGTGGATGGGCGCACGCGTTAGGATATACATATATCACCGCTAAGTTAGGATAGACGACACGGTGGATGGGCGCACGCGTTAGGATATACATATATCGCCGCTAAGTTCGGATAGACGACACGGTGGATGGGCGCACGCGTTAGGATATACATATATCGCCGCTAAGTTAGGATAGACGACACGGTGGATGGGCGCACGCGTTAGGATATACATATATCGCCGCTAAGTTAGGATAGACGACACGGTGGATGGGCGCACGCGTTAGGATATACATATATCACCGCTAAGTTAGGATAGACGACACGGTGGATGGGCGCACGCGTTAGGATATACATATATCACCGCTAAGTTAGGATAGACGACACGGTGGATGGGCGCACGCGTTAGGATATACATATATCGCCGCTAAGTTTCCGCAAACCCCGCTGGTCTGGCGGTAAGTACATAGAACGCGCTCTGCGATGTACGGAAGTACATCATGAATCGAAATGCAAAGAACCCATTCAGCATGAGACAGTGACATCGCATCATTTCGAACGCTAGATCGATGAATCTGAGTCGTAATAGCTGTTTAACCATGAGCTCCACAGGTCGATCATAAGATGAAGGCATGAAATGTGCGCACTGCGTGTGGTGTGCGCAACCAAGTTGTGCACGCGCAGTTGCATAACTGATCATATTGTATTTCAGCGGTTAGAGAGCCGGACTGCGACGCGCCAGAGCCGCAGGTGCCTCAGTAACACGTGCAGAGCACTTGTTTTACGAAATACATGTTACGAGAACTTATGAGAATAATTTGATAATTGAAGAATGTCGCCTCTCAACTCTTACCAATCCTTACCGCATTAATATTATAAGTGCTTGCCTTCTAACTCTTCGATGTACCTATAACCATGAACGCACTCTTCTGTACAGACTCCACCCGTGACAGATATACTGCCACTCCAAGTCGTTGACGATGATGTTACCTAAGACAAACTGTCCAGTTAGGGAAATCTTACTTCGTTAAAGGGTCAAGTGTCTCAAACCTGTACAGCGTTCGGAAACCTTCACAAATATCGCCGCATCTCTATATGAAAGTCTTTTGTGGACACAATGGCCCTGATAAGAAGGCTCAAACTCACCCAAAGGGCTCGGAATTTCCCTGCTTGATTGAATCAGAAACGAGGAGGTTCGCAAGAGACCCATAATAACCGACATAATCTGAGCAAAACCGGGAGGCACAGGAACTCACAACATGTCGCGGCGAGGCTTGGGGAGGTCTATCTATGTCCGGCAGTAAGTAGACGTTTGCCGCTTGAATGATGATATTGATGTACTTACGATATTCTTAGTTCTTGTTTACTAATGTGATAACCTCTGCAATAAAAAAGTAAAAGATTCAAAATAGTTGTAATATAAGCTGCCCACAAACGCGTGGCATGTCACTCGTCAAAACGTATTCATAAACGTGGCGCTTCGACGTCAGATTAAGAATCGGTGCACTCGGTACCGCGCTACTTCCGTGACGGCCAGCGGAATGCTATCGGTGACGATTTATTAATTTACTGCAGACTTATATATTTATTGCGCTAGTAAACGCGATAACTTAACAAACAGGTTTAAAATGCCGTAGGTCGCCGTGACTCCCAGACAGGCTCGGATCGATCGGGCGAGCGTCGACACCCGACAGGGCGACAGCCACACGTACCTACAACCCAACCTCGTAAACAGCGTCTAGCTCGCAATTTGTTACATATACTTGGAAATGAGTCACGAAAATTCGCTGAAGGTGTTAAAATTACTAAGTGAGACTGCTGCATTTTACAGTTCTCGCTTACACTCCTACCACCTGAAGTTTAAGCACCTTGTCTATGCAAGTACGTATCGGAACATTCGGAACCAATAAAATGACGCTATCTAAGTATCTATATCCCACTAATAAGTGAACAATGGCCACTGGCGATCCGCGATGGGGGCAGGACTAGCGTTGCAAAACTTCGGTAGAATTCGGAATAATTCGCAATAATTCGGAAATATTCAAAGGAATACTTCGATTGGAAGAGAGCAAGAATTAGCTGAAAAACTTGAATTAATGCCATCTAACGGGCAAGGGTAGAACTGTAAATAGCAAACTTCCCTCGTTAGTCGCGGCCGTTCATTCATAAAATCAACGTAGTATTATTCGGAATTATTCCCTACTTACCTACTCTGCGGGAATATTTCCCGTAAGTAGTTATCTACTTCACTAGGTACTTATTATTTTATTTTTGTATGGTTGAGTTAGAATTTGTTGATTTTTTTGCGGGTGGATGTTTTGTACAAGTTTAGTTTAGGTAGGTACTTCGTAAAAATGTTTATGCTTTACGATTTAATGGAAAGAAACTAATTAGGTAAGTAGGTAGGTACTTACCTACTTTTTACGACAATGTTTTACTTACTAATTTTACTTTGATTTGTAGAAGTATTCAACCAAAATCAATAGTTCAAATAAGTAGGTACATACTAAGGCTGCCTGTCCACTGGAGCGGAGAGGAGAGGAGAGGAGCGGAGATGTGTCAATATTAACCAATAGAATCAAAACTGCGCTCCAGAGGTGCGATTCTATTGGTTAATTTTGGCACATATCCGCTCCTCTCCGCTCCTCTCCGCTCCAGTGGACAGGCAGCATTACACTTGAAATAATATAAGTACCTAATACTTACCTAATTAGAATTACATTTTTATTCCTATAAGTAACTTAAGTACCTATAAGTACCGCGTGTAGTATAAGCTAAGCTATTTTATAAACTCATCTTATTATCTACCTACTTATGTTTAAAAACTCTCTATCACTTTCACACCAAAACCGCATAAAAAACTTATTACGAAATACTTACGTAGCTAAGTACCTAGATGAAAAGAAATATTCGGAATAATTCGGAAGTTTTCAAAATCGTATATTACTCAGGTTAATGAATGAACACAACTACACTTGCGTGCAACAAAATCGACCCACCCCGGACGTTTTCGTTCAGAACACAAAATTATATAAAAATCTAAAATAAATTAATTAATTCTTTTCAAACTGCTTGGTAAATTTCAGTCTAAGATTACAATACACCAGTTTTTAGTGTAACAGATTTTGGTTTATTGATTTTACAGACAGAAATACAAAGACGGTTAGAATTGCTCAATTTTTTTATGAATAATTTTGAAAGTAAAAGTCAAAAAAGCATAAAATTTCTAAAGAATACTTTGTTCAATAGCTTATATTCCCCCACGTGCTCTTATTGCAGCTTCCATCCTGTGTTTCATTGACCTTATTAATGTTTTTTATGAATTCTTGGGGTATACCTTCCCACTCCTCTTGAATAGCCACCTTAAGTTCCTGGAGTGTTTCAGGGGCTGATTTCTGGCCCTGATCCTTCTCTTCAGTTCATCCCATAGATGTTCAATAGGATTAAGATCAGGGCTCCTTGCTGGTCACTCACTCCTAAACAGGAATTTCCATTTCACGTAGGTACTGGAATACTATCGTGGCTGTATGTGGTTGGACGTTGTCCTGCATTAGCTTGAAACCCTCACCTACAAATCCGGTGTATGGCATAACATGTTGTTCTAGCACCTCCTGGATGTATCGCTGTGCAGTCAGATTGCCTAGTCAAGGTCCGGATACGAACTGAAGATCCGTTTTTCCTTCCAAAGAAATTTCGCCCCAACAGTCCACGAACCACCTCCAAAAGCTACTCGTTCTTCAATACAAGCCTGTGCAAATCGTTCTCCCTCTCTTCGGTAAACTTTCCTGCGCCCATCATTCCCATGAAGACTGAAATTACACTCGTCTGAAAACAGCACGACCTTCCATTGTTCGAGTGTCCAATCGACGTGAGCACGAGCAAATCGAAGCCACGCTTGGCGATGCGCGGGGTTTAATTTTGGACCATTACCAGGTTTGTGTGGATGCAATCATCTTTCTGCAATCTCCGACGTCCATTCACTTACAGCTACACCGCGTACACTACTAAGTTGCTGTTGCACCTGATCACCAGTCAAATATCGATTTCTTAAACTTGTAGACACCATCAATCGATCATCTCGTTCTGAAGTAGCTCGATTTCTTCCCGAACCTTATCGTCTATTGCAGTGTTTTTCAACCTTTTTCATGACGCGACCCCCTATCCTCAACTGTTTATATCTGTATTTTGTTATAATACAAATAATAGTTAAATACGTACAATATTTTATAATGAGAATAATGACGTATAGGTTAATTTCATAATTAACAGATATATAAACAGACTCTCGCTATAACTTCATTAGCATCAAAACTTTAAATTAGCATTTAACTCAAATAACTTACAACAATATTCTTAAAATCAGCTTCCTTTTTTGAGGTGAAAACTTCTTTAGCGGCGTTGTGCACTTTTTTTGGGATGGGTAAAAAATGTTAAACGCGCGTCAGGAGTTCAAGACATGTGACCTGATCGAAAATTCGTAAGACGTTCAAGTTTTTGATGGCAACGCACTCTGTTTTAATTTTTTGGAATTTTTTAAATGGAGCTACAGCTTTCGTTCTTGTACTGACAGCAAGCCACATAAATCCTGACATTTTAGTTAGATGGCGTTACTTAGTTTTCACTTCAATCGGCAGTCCCAGACTAACTCGTTTATTTTTAATTTTTCTTTAAGTACCTTCGTCGGTACACTCGTCTTAATGCTGATCGACTTAGGTGAAGACATCTATCCACGACGCGCTGACTCCTTCCTCTTGAATCACTCTATCTATTAAAAAAAACACATCACAATCCGTTACGTAGTTTTAAAGAACTAAGCATACATAGGGACAGACAGCGGGAAGCGACTTTGTTTTATACTATGTAGTGATGAGAAATGAGGGTGTCCGAATAAACGAGTCAATATCATCAACAACATCCCGTTTATAATGAAACATACTTTCAAATAATTATTAGTTTTTGTTAATAACTTTTCGTTAATAATAATTAGTTTTTGTTTGTCTGATCTTAATTTTTATATTATTGTTATAATGTGTTCCAAATTGAAACTCACAGGGTTGGTTGATTTTTTTGCACGTAAGTGTATTTTTAAAGTTACTGACATAAGCGCCATCTAGTAGTCAATAGTCGAACTTCAATAGATAATCCAAAAAGTACAGTACGACACAACTTAGATGTAGCATTTTGATAATTTGATTTCATTCATTTAAATTTTACGAATGTATTTGGTAATATAATGACTTCACAAGTTATTGCGTTTGCGTAAAGAAAACTTTCACCTAAACCAGTAATAAATATTGGTGATTTTGAAGGTGCACTCAGTTTACTGATGGTGATCAGTTTTACGAATTTTGCCGATGCTTCATCTAAGTTATGTCGTATTGCGTGCTCGTGGCAATCCTAGCCTCGTGTGCGTTCATTCATAAAATCAACAAAGTATTATTCGATGCCTAAGTACCTACTCTGCGGGAATAATTCCGCATAGGTAGTTATCTACTTGTAACTACTTATTCTTTTATTTTTCAATGGTTGAGTTTAGAATGTGTCGTTATTGTGCCAATGTTATGTAGGTAGGTACCTACTTACCTACAAGTTTGTTTAATTTACTTCGTAAAAATGTTTTTGCTTTACGATTTACTTATGGGAAAGAAACATACTTAAATAATTTTTTAAGTAGGTAGTATACGTAAATAACTACTTTTACGACGATGTTAGAGGTACCAAAAAGTTTATTTCTTTCTTTGTAGAAGAATTAGCTTAAAGTATCTACTTATGTACCTATCTACTTCCTTTTTTATTGTACCCACCTACTTAATAAAAATATGGTAAACAATGTTATGTACCCGAGTAGATGAAAGTAATATTTGGAAAATTTCAAATCGTATTATTTTCAGTTTTATGAATGAACGCGTAGTAATGATATGTCACTAGTTTTAGCGCCATCTAGCAGGTAATTGCTGTAACTGTACAACTTCCATCGGTAGTGCTCGCCTGTATGCGCTTTCTGCTGCTGCAGTGACCAAGGTTTGCTGATAAGAATGGTGGAAGATTCGTGGATATGCATACACAATCACCAACACGCAACATTTATGACTGTAATTTGCAATGGTAATTGTGTCGCCATCTAGCGGTAAATAGTAGAACTCTTGGCGAATAATTCCGAATATTACTCAATACTTCCGAATGTTTCGCGAATAATTCGACGGGAATAATTCGGAATATTACTCTCCGGCAACGCTAGGCAGGACGGACGTTGCGAAGTGGCCGCTGCAATAACTACATCACTTTATTACCGTGCGCGTACCGAACTACAGAGCGCAGAAACAATAGCGTACCTACGTATTTCACGCACCTACTTACTGCCAACTTATTAGTGTAAAAGAGAATAATTATGCAGATACTTACTGATTCTACCTAAACTCAATGAATACCAAGACTAGCTGCAATTCAAAAGGGTTGGCAAAAGCAATTTTGGTTGGCTTGCTTTTATTATTCAAAGGGAGGGAGCACCCTCGAGGTAATTTGGCAAGCTGTCTAGACTCGAAACCGGCAACTGAAATGTGTATACTTGATACAAAACACCGGCACATGGCAGACTAGGTAGCGCCTAGATTTGTTAAACACAACAACGAATAAAATAAATAAATAAAAAACTTTATTTCAGACTAATATGGTCCATATTTTTGTTAAAAACAAAAACTCAGATCAATAACAATCCGTCTGATATAATTATAGGCTGATGCACTTGCTTGAACTTAGAATTATCGAAAAAACGAGTCTCGATGTTATTCAAAACCTTGAACAACGAAGACCAATTCAACAAAATAGGTGGGTGTCCTTTCTCGACGCTATTTATCCCAGAAGGTATTTGGCGTAGTTTTCTCGTAATCAGTGGCATGAAAGTAAAAATGTGTCATTATAGCGGTGCAGATTATCGAAGGCGTGCGGGGCGACACGTGCGCGCCACGGACGTATGAGCACACATGTCATGAACGATGCAGCTCTACCATTACACTTTACATTGATTTTATTATTAGAGATATATTATGATGCCGAATAGAACAAGACAACCATATATGCAACTCATCAAGTCCTTAATTTGATCTTTGCTTGTGTAACCAAGCATTCTATAACACTTTTTGAAAAGACGTTGATTTTTGTTTCGATGTTGTTTAGGATTTTCGGAACATTTGCGGACTTGAATGACTCAAATCACAAGCAAAACGTGTAGAAAATGAGTTCATTCAAGACGTCTTCTTTTAGAGGTTTGTCACATTTATACCAGATAATTTTAGCTGCCGTTTTTGTAGAAAGAGATTCCAATAGTTTGGTTTATGGTAGAAGTCCTTTCAATGCTTAATAATAACGCAGAAATCTTGTTTTCCCCCAGATCATGCCATTGCACCTAAATTAATGGGTCGCAAGTACTCGCAAATTAGTTCCAATTCAATGTATGTGTCGCAGGCATAATGTATGATTCGTCATTTTACAAACGGCGCCGTCCGTTTACAAACGCTTGCGGTTTTGCAAAATGCCTAAGGCAAAATGTAAATTGCTTAGTCACTATACAATATGCCGCAACATTTGATGGACAATTCAAACGCCGTTTACAAAATGCCGCGGCAAATTGAAGAATTTTGTTCTATTTTTTACCACGCGCGTCGCTGCTAATCAAAACAAGAAAAATGGCGTCGAACAGTGGTTTTGTGACAGTGAATAATATAGAAAACTGCAATTCTACGTGTGCAAAGGACTTTCCACAAAAAAAAATATATTTTATAAATATTTATTAACAAGGCCTTAGGCATTTTGCAAAACCGCAAGCGTTTGTAAACGGACGGCGCCGTTTGTAAAATGACGAATCATACAATATGCCTGCGACATGTATGCATGCACACTATTGATACTTTAAACGACGACATGCTGACCAAATAAAGACAAGCAGACTTTTAGACCAACGTGCTGCGGACTAGCGTCATATCAGAGTAGGCACTAGCATAATGTCAGTAGAGCCAGAGATTGAACAAGTTGGACCGCGTGACGAACAAGTGATGTGCCAATATAAGGCCTGATGCCCGATTACTCGACATGCAAAAGACAGTTTTCAAATAACAAGCAGTCCTTGAAAACTAAAATCATATTGACAAATCTTCATCAGGACTGGCGAACTAAGGGATATCGCGCCATAGACGGCCGCGACCACGAATTTTAGTTGCACCGACTATGTAAACTATAGCAACCGGCTAGTTGGCCGTTGGGAGTTTGGGACCAAGAGCGCGAATACATTTAAATACTTAGAATAATAACGCATAGAAACCTAGTACGAGTGCAAAAAGTGAGGCAACTAAAACTTAGCCATAGTGGCTAACTTCTCTCGGCGAGCCGTCAGTACTCAAGGTCACGTTCCGTCGAACACAGCTCGCGAATAAATAATTTAAAATAATTGAAAATGACAGTTTGTAGCGTGAAGAGATGTCATAGCACTAGGAAAACAAGACAAAATGTGATCAAATTACATTTCATAAGTAAATATTTACATTTAATACATTTTGTTTACGTAAATCGATCATCAAACAAAAATTCTAATAACCTACTTTATCACAATACAGTGTTGCTATTTGTGAGGAAAAAAATACCCACATTGCTTTCAATTTTGTTCTTATTTTGGTTTAGCAAAAAAAAATGTTTTTGATGTAGGTACCTTACTACCTACCTTATGGAATACGATAAAACATTTTGCCAGTTTCGAGAAACTATCTTGTCATTAGGTATTTTATATTAGTCTTTGTAAATAGGATACTGGTGGCGATTCTGGGTGCGTCAATTTAAACTATTTACAGCCTCTAAATTTTGGTCGTCATCGACACTGCTACTTACCTAGTGTTTTTAAACTTTTTAATTTTTTGTAATTTTCTGTCATCCTCCTATTTAAATATAAATAAGTATTTGGAAACTTACAACACTTACTATTATTTGATATCATATCCGATTTTTTACATGTCAGCAATTAATACATGTTAATATTAAAAACCCATGACACATTCTAAACGCATTGAACTAATCATTTTCTTCATGCGATTAACGGTTCATTTATTTCCTTTTATTTTAAACTAGCTTTTACCCGAGGCTTGTTACGCGTAATTTTCAAACTGTGATATCTCTTAAACTATTCATTTAAATGATGTGATGTGAAGGCATATTTTAATCGAAATTGAATGCCCAATTTAAATAACATATTTTATTGGATAACATGATACCGGTCAAAATAGCTTCGGAAATAACAATGAAAATATTATAAAATTTAAAGGGATAAAATGGTTACTGTGGGTCATCCTTAGAAGATAGATATAATGCCATCGCGGACTTTTTTGTTGATGTTTTTAAGGTATACATTAATACTCTAGAACATAAATTTGATTTATCTCTCACGGCTTACGCGGCGCACGCCAGTAAAGCTCCCAGTCGACATGATTTTTTCCGACATCTTCAATAATAATTGTTATATTTCAGCTGATTTACACAAAACCTTAATGAATTATAAGTATACTAAAACCTTCCGCATGATCACTCCGTCCAATGGTGAAAACCGTTTGAAAATCGGTTCAGTAGTTTTTGAGTTTATCGCGTTCAGACAGACAGACGCGGCGGGGGACTTTGTTTTATAATATGTAAGGATAAATCGAATTTTACCTTCCGGAAAAATAATGAAGTTCCAGTTCCTGATAACATAAAATACTTGTCTTGGTTTGGTCCTTTTCCTATATTTTTGTGGGTAATGCGCCTGGTAATGGTATCACTGAAAGCTATATTTGTGTGCGTTTGCGGAACGTAGACACATTCGGCTCACGCACACAAACAAAATGAACTGGACACACGATATCGCTCGTGTTTTGTACTAGACGCGGCTTCTATGCGTTATTATTCTAAGTTTAAATATCTATCCGTAGGAAAAAAAAATATAGAACTGCCTATCGATATGATTTATGGGACTTACCAAAGATTAAAATGCTTTTCGACTGCGATAAAAGTAGCACATTCAGCGACGAACTTAATCACGCGTTTTATCCGCGATTAAGATAAGGTATCGCACGCTCTGTCTCCGAGGTGCCAACGCTCGTAGTGCGGCGTCACTCTACCGACCAAACTGACACATTATTTGGAGCATCACGTCAAACAACATGGTCCTTCAGTTCTTTATCTAATTCAATATATTATTCTCTATTCTGTCCTTAAGTTTCATGAAATGAAATAGCTCAAAACGTTTTGATTATTTATCATCATGCTGAGCAGACTCCAAGATATCTTACGAGACGAAGGCCCAATCTTCCTGATCAAGGTACGATGTTTGAAACCGCTAGAAAGAAGAGATCGCGCGCCCAGTGTTACATAGATGATAGAAGTGGTAGTGTTTTGTAAACGGAACTCATTTGTTGTCCTAATGTTGTGAGATCCGACTTAGTTGTTTGTTATGAAGACTTTATAACCTGTTCATGCATCACGGTGTGGAATGTGTGTGCCTGTAGCTCTCTAATATGTGAGAATATCTAATAATATATAATAATAAACATAATAAATAATAATATCTGAGAAAATAAAAGATGCGCGAGAGCGTGCTGCGAATTGTTTCAAAACAATGATGGATTTTCATAGTAACGTAACGCACAGACGTTACTATGAAAATCCATCATTGTTTTGTCCACTTGTTACTGGTCAAAACAAGCGAGTAGACGGCGTTGCCACAGGGTAACGCCGTCTACTCGCTTATTTTTGACCAGTACAGCAATTTCGATCAATCTCGAAGGTTCTCAAAATAATGTTCGAATTTTCAAGCATGTTTGAGAAAAAGTTATTTTCCAAAAACACATTTGTTTGGAAAATTAATTGCTAACGCAGTTTATGTAACCGGTGGCAGCACAACTAATCGTAAACTGTAATATATTACTCATACTCGTACTAGGTAGGTGCTACATGAAGTTGAGTGTTTGGTGTAAAATGAATAACAGCGGCCGCGGACAACGCGTGATAAACAATAATATATTTAATAATACAAGTATCCTTGTGGTTAGACCTTAATAGCTGATTATTCATAATGTTTAATATTAAAACATGTATATTAACATTATTATTTATTGCAATATTATTAAATTGGAACAGCACGCAGATAGGTACATAATATACAATGATATCGTTCTAGAACGCAGAATATATTCAATTAAATTAAACTAAGTAGATACAAGAGCGGAAAACTTTTAGGCTCGGCGCAGACGGGCCACCGACCACAGCCACTGGTGGCCAGCAACAGCGACTTAACACACTTTTTCATATATTTTGTAAAGACGCGCCGCACACGTGTATCCGGTGGCGGCCACTCAAACTATATGAAAAAGCGCTGTCGCTGGCCACCAGTGGCTGTGGTCGGTGGCCCGTTTGCGCCGAGCCTTAAGGTGGATCCGCAGTTGTAGTTGTAGGCGTTGTAGCCCGCGACATTCAAATTATGATTCGCGACCATAAGAAAGTATTTCAATTTATTAAGTATTTACGGAATTAGAATCATGATTTCATGAAAAAGTCATTCAATGGAACAAATCTAACTTAGAGAGATGTATTAATGATTCTAACGTTGTTATTCTAAGTTCTAACGATTATAATTCTGTAAATACATATTTGTTACGGTCGCGAATCTTATTTTGCTCAAAATACAACCTGACACTGAGCTGCAAATTGCAAAAAAACGTAGGATAATTTGAATTTCGAGTTCGAGCTCTTTTTAATTTTGAATCGACTGACCCATTCCGGTTGCGATCTAAAGGAGTACCTACTTGCACATAACCACTTGTGCATCAAGTATGCGTCAAGCGGACGCGCGCGAGTCCCCTTATCGACGCGGGCGCAGGCGAGTAGCCTGCTACTGCAGGGCCCTGCCTCGTGCCTGCCATGTTATTGTGTTGGCACACGTTCTCGTCGAACACTCATCTGCCGGACGCGTCGAGTGACAACTATTGCGACCACTTCTTTGTGCAACAATTTGACTTTTATTAGTAACATGTCTTATTTATTTAACATACCATCACGCCTGAATTCCCCAAAAGGATAGTAAGGCACAAGTGCGCTCGTATTGTTTAAGTCTCATGTAAATAGTAGGGGCGAGTCCATTGCCAAAGTACCAGCCACCTTCCTGTCCGTGTCCCATGTTACTCGGGGTCGGCGCACCACGTTCACTTTTCCACGCTCCCCTGTCAACCGTTCACGTTCACTCCCTTCTCTTTCACATCTGTCCTCACACAATCCATCCATCTTTTCTTTGGCCTTCCTCTCCCTCTCCCTCTCCATCCACCCTCGTTTATATTCATCACGATAACTTCATGCCTCTCATCCACAGTTGCGCTTGCGATCACTAACCCAACGGGGCTACAATAAGCAGTTTTCTAGCCGCTCGGTCCATTTTTTCAATTAGAGAACATGTTTGTTATGTATGTGTGAGTGAGTGCGAGAGGTTCCCAGCGCCCGGCACACCGGTCCGGCACGTTTCCCTTGAACCCGGCCCGTCACGGTCACCGGACGCCCGGCGAGATTCCGCTGCTAATCGCCCGCAACTCGTTTTGGGAAATTCGTTCCGACAACTGTGCCGTGTAAAAGAAATTTCTATACAGCATGCCAATTGCCAACAGTAGAAAACCATCGCAACTAGTTTTATTTACTGCTAATATTGATGCCGCAACTCCTCGTGACCGTCAATAAGTCCACAAATTAAAGTTATCTACTGTGTGTTTCTGAACTTCCATACAGTTTCCATAATACTTTCTCAGCACAGTTCACCAGTCTACGACATGACATAAAGCCCTGTCAGATGTCCTGTTCAAGCAAGCGATCATAATCGTGCAATCACGGTCATGTTCGTGCCACTGTTACCATCTAATCTGTCACTCCTCCGAAACGGAGCCGCTTATCGAATGGATGTCCACGCATCGACCGGACTCGTTTAGCGCCCGGAAGGGCAGCCCTCGTTTAGTACGCCGATTAAAATGTGTGTTCGATAAGAGACGCTTTAGACACAAGTCAATAAAACAGAACAAGGCTACGGACATAACGCGGAGGGTTTTATAAGTCCGTCATTCCCTGTTCGGTCCCAACTTGTTACATCACCTTCACGCCCCGCGCCGGAGACTGATGTGTTAATTGGACTGTCGAAAAACTGTAACTTGTATCGTCTAATAGGCATGGCTAATCGATGGTATCCGTAGGTAATGCGAGAGTGACTTGCTACAAACTTGTTTGAGGGAGCAACACAGCGATGTAATCACAATGTGCAAGAGCGCAAAAAATATTTACATGAAATATATTTGCAAAGATTTCTAGTACAGACGCCAGCACATCAAGTTACTACAATCTGTCATTTATCATTAAAGTTCCTAAACGTAGATTTTTTGTCTAGATACTACTTACTTACATTTAATTTCATTTTGTTGCATGTTGCTCAAAAAGTTTAATTAACTTTATGTTGACGTGATACTGCGCGAGTAGTCTTACAAGTCCATCATTATGATGTCTGTTAATGTATCCTAATTATGATACTTAACCCTTCAATGGTAAGAATCAGTTTGTTGTTTGGAACAGGCGGGCGAGCCGGGCGTGGTGGTGCTGCGGCCGGAGGCGCTGGTGCGCTCCGACTCCGAGTCGGAGACGGAGACGGACGGCGCGCCGCCGTCGCCGTGCCGCGTGCGGTTCGTCAACGACAACGTGCTCATCAACGGCCGCTCCTCCATGCCCGACAGACCCAACAAGGACCGGATCTCTAAGGTAACTTACTCGCTTACTTTTTTCTAAAGCTTACTTTCTTTTCTGCTTAGTAGAAATAGAGGACATTACAATAGGTATGACGGCTGGGTAATTACGGGCACAGACCATTTCGGGCAGGAATCCGCTGGATACAAAAACCACAGGACGGGTTGATTCGGGGGTGGCTTATGTTCAGCAGTGGACGTCTTTCGACTGATATGATGATGATGAAGACACGGCTTTGTCTCTGATGAGGCAACGCAGCTGTGATGCCTCTGGCTGGTATAGCCCCTACACATAAGTTGTGGTTGCCCATGCCACTCAATTCAATAACATATTTATCACACGTGTATAAAATATTGTGACTATATTTATTACGACCCTCCTTGACCCTCCTCGGCTGATAGTGTCCGCGCCCTAAAACATGCATTTAGGAATCGGCAACAAGAGTTTTTGGCTCGATTAAAAACCTCTTATTGGTCATAAGTATACCGGCTGGCACATAGACGTGAAAACTGATACCATAGATTCAGTACATGATTCTGAAACCACTGTTATTAAAAAAAAATCTGCTGTTTCATAGAAAAGTGCAATCTACGCGGTCAAAATGTATGGACAAGCAGATTTTTGTTTTCAACCCACGGGCGTTCAGAATCATCTACTGAATCCATGGTAACAGTATTCGCGTCGATGTCCCTACCACCCTGTATATCCCGTTGTCTTTGAATGTTACTCCACACAAATAGCACTAAGAATGGAGCCACACATTCATGATGATTGCTGACTCAGATGAACCATGAAGTGTTATCTAGGTGTTGTAATGGCCCAGAAACCATTCAGAGCGCCGGAAGCCCACGCCGCGGGCTCGCGTCACCTGCGGGTGACCACGGCGCGGTCATTATCACCAAGCAATCAATACCGGTTCCGCCGTGGTGTGTGCGCCGGCGTCACACGCAGCGATACAATACCAACAACATGGTTGTTTATTTCAACTCGTATTTATTTCGCATTTGCATTCTATCTATTTGATTGTTCATAAATCATATTCATTAGAAATAAATCCGTCACACTTGCCCACCTATTGTTTTCAATACAGCAATGGCCAGAAAGATCAGGATATGGAAGACATGCTGAGTGCTGAGCCATCCAGATAGAAAGGGCTGGACGATGACAACAAGTCCTATTTCTAACGTAGTGGCTCTGCATCAAGTGGCATTTTTGTTTGAAATCTCACACAATTTCGTCACGCAGCATTGTTTCGTGATGGAAAGAAATGTATTGTGCCAGCGATGTGACCGCGTGCTACAGAAGGAGGACTTGAGAGGTGAAGGGCTCGCCGTCACGTGTGGGCGGCGGCGCGTGTCGGGCGTCTCGTCTGGACGTGCCCCTACAATGTTGACGACATTATTTGAGCTACCTCACTGACACCGCATTCTTACGACTCTGAATCACAGCACATACGCGGCTATGTTGATTGAACTTATTGACCGAACCGATGAATACTATATTATAATGAGAATTGTTATGTGGTTAAGGGCGGGCGTTTTGGGGGACTGTCTTATACAGGGTGTTAAAGTAATTGCTTAGGGGTAGGTTCAGTATCGATAAAGGAAACCAAGAAAAATAAAAAAAAAATCCAGAAAAAAATAAAAAAAAAACATTAAATAAAAATTGCAAGGTCAACCTAATTTAGTACCTACTAACTTAAAATAGCAATCAAATCAACTTAAAACATGAGTAAGTAAGTTGATTTTTAATCTTTGTAAATACCTGATTCCAAACTAAATTAGGTGGACCTTGCAAATTTTTTTAATATTTATTTTTAAAATTAATTTTCTGGTTTATTTTTTTATTTTTCCTAGTTTCCTTTATCGATACTGAACCTACCCCTAAGCTATGGCACGCAATTACTTTAACACCCTGTATATGTAATGGTGACGTTCGAAAAGTGCGTAAGTAGTGTGTTCTTAAATAAATTACTTGATTTTGATTTGCAACAGTATTTACTCAGTTCTGGCAGAAAGGATGGGTTATGTATTTCATTGGTAAATCAATTTTGCGCTGAGATTTCTTATTTTGGTCTTGATTCCGAGAGAGATCGGGAGGGGGTGCCAACATAAATAACAAAATACGTACGTTATTATTGTGGCGGCACGCGACCACATGGCATGACTTCCGACATGAATATTTTGTTATTTCATGCTCTTCAGTTTGTTTTAGCATAAAGTTCTTTTTTTTGCTTTGAGATTTATTCTGGTTGCTTTGATTCCTAGTGTAATAACATTCGATCAATACATGCGGTCTTGGTCTGAAGTTCTGAACCAGCTTAAACATTTAGAGGATAACAACTAAAATGTGTGATGTTATTGTTTCCAGCTGAAGCTGCAGTTCGACGACTCAATGACGCGCACGTTCGAGTACCCCTCGGAGACATCCCTGTGCGAGGAGGCCCCGGCTGCGGCCCCAGAGGCGCCGGCGGGCCCCGCGGGCCCCGCGGCCCCCCCGGGCCCCGCGCCCGGCCCGCCGCAGCTCGCGGAGTCGCCGCTGCACGCGACGCTCGCCGCCAACACACATATCAGTAACTATCTCATACTTATTCTTGAAATGTTGATCTCCTCTACTGGACGTTGCTTCATGAGAGTGCCAGTAATCGCTACTCAAGACAAGCGACCTTTTAAAGCAACAGTTCGTATACAAGCCAACTATTGACAACCGGACACACTCGACTGAAGACCCTCCATAAGATGCGGTGTCGCGCCACACTCTGGTTCTTTCAGCGACAAATAGTGAGAAACAATCTCCTTAAATAACGATTCATAACTGACGTCTTGTCCAGCAGCAATGTCAAATCAGCGAGCCGAATGTTTTGATGTTGGCAAGAAGTCCCTACCTTTATAAGCAGTAGTCAAAACACTGCGATTGTTTGGGCAGCGAATACTAAACACTAGTGTAACAAAGGCGTGCGGCTCCCACGTGCGCGCGGCGCGCCGGCCGAGCTCGGCGACGTGGACGCGTGTCCGCCCGCTAGCGATGTTGTACCGATTACTTTTCAAGAGCAATCGGCACTTCAGCTCGGGGATTTCTATGCCGATTCGAATAGTCACTGTAGAAAGTAAGTCGCGTGATAAGGGAATAGTAAGAGTCTTCTAAATGCGGCAACACTCACAGGTGTGACGTCCCTCACTGAATATCAGTGACGTGGTCGCAGACCTTCTGCCGACATTAGTAACACTATTCAAAACTATTTTTGATAGAAGAGTGCCTGCAGTGCCGATGACTGTCTGTACTCTACCCTTAACCTGGTTAGGGGTCGCCCATTAATCACGTGATGTTTTTAGCAACTTTTTGACCCCCCCCCCCCCCTGGTGATTGTGCTTAGGTTTGAGACTAACCCCTACCCACTACCTACACTTTGTACCACAAAAATCTTTAAAATTTTAAGATTATTATTTTATCTTTTAAACTACCTTTTGCCCGCGGCTTCGCCCGCGTGTATGTCGAAAAAATCCCTAATAGCCGGGGATTACATACCTAATAGCCGTGGAAAAGGTCTTTGTCTCCTACCGCTGCGCCCGCGTAGCCGTCAACGATAATTATTTTGCGCGTAATTTTGAATCTGTGATATCCTTTAAACAATTTAAACATTAATTTAAATGATAATTATGATGTCAAGGCATATTTTAATCTAAATGAAATGCCCAATTTAATATTTATTGAATAAGGATTAATAGAGAGAGAGAGGAGCTCGTGACTAAGTAATAACAAGCCGCATGGGTCGATCCATCAGGTTCCACCTTCACATACCGAGACTCCTCCGTGCCTCGGAAAGCACGTTAAGCCGTTGGTCCCGGCTGTCATTCGTGGATCTTTGACAGTTGTTACGAGTCGTCAGAAGCCCGAAAGTCTGACACCAGTCTTACCAAGGGGTATCGTATTTCCCAGTTACTGGGTTGTGGAGGTCAGACAGGCAGTTGATCCATGTAAAATACTGGTATTCAGCTGCATCCGGTTAGACTGGAAGCCGACCCCAAGATAGTTGGGAAAAAAGGCTAGGAAGATTGAAGATTGATAATACCGGTCATAATAGCTTCGGAAATAATAATGAAATTTTTATAAAATTCTGAAAGATAATGGTTCCTTTTATTATTTGACATTATATACCTTCAGCTTCAATACATAGTTTTTCTTTTTCAATTGTATTTTGTTACAGCTGTAGCTACAATCATGCATTTGGTTTAAATAGATTTTTATTATTTTATTTATCTATTATATGGGTAGATTCTTTTCCTCTAGATTTTGTGAATGTGAGAACCTTGTAGGCTTAACAGACTGTATATCTGTGGTTCATTTTCTATTTTGCTAAGTATCTGGTACTTTTTGATAGGCCTACACTGTCCTCTCATACCTATTATCACTGTAATTTAAAAAAAACCTAAAAACATTTATTTTTAAAAGAGTAAACGTGGAGTTTCTTGCCATCTCTTCTCCATAGGAAACGACCATTTGGAACCGTGCACCTAGCTTCTGACGTTTCATAAGTGCCGTTGTTGGGTTTTGTGAAATAAAATATTTTGAATTTGGATTTGAATTTGTGGGTCATCCTAGAAGATAGACGTATACGTCTATCTTCGTTACATGCCATCGCGGACTTTTTTTGTTGAACTTTTTAAGATACATAAAAATTATGTTTTACAGCTGTTCATTGCTGTAAAACAATTTTTATATATCTTTTACGGTTTGCGCGGCGCACGCCAATAAAGCTATCGGCATGTTTTTTTCCGACATCTTCAACAATAATCCTCATATTTCAGCCAATTTACACAAACCCTAATTAATTATACACTAAAACCTTCCGCATTAATCACTCCGTCCATGAGTGAAAACCGTTTTGAAATCCGTTCAGTAGTTTTGAGTTTATCGCGTTCAGACAGACGCGGCGGGGGACTTTGTTTTATAATATGTAAGGATACAGCGAACACGAAAAAATTCATTTATTTTTTATTTATTTATTTATTTATAACAGCACCTTAAATCTATCATTACAGGTTGCCCTAATGCGATAGTTAAGTCTAGGTACATATAAATTTCCATAATTCCTAGTCACTAATAGACTAATTAAATAAAAACTATAAAAAACTACATTATAAACAAAATTCACAATAAACTAAACAAACATAACAACTACATTTAATTTAATTAAGTATAACATAACACCCTAGCGGTCGCCAAAGTAAAATCGTTCAGAGAACAAGAAAACAAGTCAATTATATTTGCCACCCTGTTGAGCGTACACAGCGCGCGTGTCAGCGGTGCGCGCTGAAGCAGATTGGTGCGCGCGGTCGGCACCACCAGCAGCGGCGGCCGTCGCCGCCTGCTCACATACTCATCCGGTACGCACAGTTGAATTAACTGCAGTATGGCAAAATTTGCAATTTTACCCCTCATTACATGGAACAAGTATGTGGCTAGTACTAGTTCCCGCCTAATCTCTAATTTGCAATATCCAACCATTCCTAAAATAAATAAGGTTGGATACAGCAATGGGTATCCCGGATATACTCCATGTAACCTCAAATACATAAACCTAATATATTTGTTTTGTATTCGCTCCAGCATCGTACTGTATTTGGCTTCACTAGGACTCCAAATAGCCGTGTTGTATTCTAAACAAGATCGGGCGTCAGCCAGGGTAGTAATCTTGGGCCGTTCCTTTTTATTCTTGTGGTGGACGACTTACCGAAAGTAGTCAATGGGTCAACTTGCCTACTTTTTGCTGATGACCTAAAGTTGATTCAGGTAGTGAAGGATAGGGCCGACCATGACATACTGCAGCGGGACTTAGATCGAGTCACCAAGTGGAGTCAGGAAAATAAACTTTATTTCAACGTGGCGAAATGTTCTATACTTACATTCTCTCGCGCCCGTTCCCCACGTCATCATGAGTACCACATTGAAGGTAAGCCGCTGCAGCGTGTCATGGAGGTCAAAGATCTGGGCATTCATTTTACCAGGGATCTGCACTTCCGCAAGCATGTTGTAGAGGTTTGCAAAAAGGCATACCGCAATTTGGGGTTTGTTTTGCGGCAGGCAAATCAATTCACTAACATGAGTGCCTTAAGAGCCTTGTACGAAGCACTTGTAAAGAGCCATTTAGAATACAACACGGCTGTTGGCTGTTAATCATGTTCTCACCACATGAAACCCTCTTTTGAGCCTCACGTGATTAATGGACGATCCCTTAGGGCCAAAACACATAACCGCGTTGCGGCGCCGCAACGGAAAAATTAGCGCTGGCACTCTAATATTTTCTTAGGAAATGGCCCGAAGCCGCCGTTAATTTTTGCGACGCGACGTCGCGGCGTCGTATCGAGTTTATGTGTGGGAGCCCTTACATGTGGTGTTGTTCGTTCTGTCGAGCAGAGTATCGCCGCCGTCGCGGCGTCGTCCCGCGATGCTGTAATGTTATGATGTCAATGTTAAGAAATACAGAATGTCTGTATTGTTGAGTTGTTGTGGTGGCGACAGTATACCGGCGCGTGCGGCGCCTGTCACCCGCGGAGACCTTCGTGTGACGTCACACGCGCTGGGGCGGCCAGCGGAGCGTTCGTGTGACGTCACACGCGCTGGGGCGGCCAGCGGAGCGTTCGTGTGACGTCACGCGCGCCGGCCCCCGCAGTGCTCCCGCCTGCCCAGCACACCAACATGCCCACTCTTGTTATAATGCAGCTGGTTGCGACGACCAACACTTTGTTTTGTTTGGTAGTAAATTAATAGCTAGTGTGAGAGAAGCGGTATTGTAGCCAAATAAAAATAAACTTGTAATTTTTTGTGATACATTTCATAACAGATTTGTTCTCGACAGTGACGGCTGCTATCTTATCGAGACTGACGCACGCACGCGACCAATTCTTATAAACAATTCTCATCCGAATATACCTACGTATACGACAGACAGAACATGCATTTGTTGTGATAGCAGGATTGCAGAAGCTCAGTATGATCTAGCGCTAGCGCAGCAGCCAGTATTTTAAAGCTAAGCAAGCAAGAACGACTGGCACCTGGCACGCTAGACAGATTGCACGGGAGGTTTTATGTAAACCAACGACGCACGAGCTTGCGCAGAGCAACAGCGGGCAGCAGCAACCGCTTACGTGTGGGTAGCCATCGTCGTTCTTGGTCGCTGGCCATTGTTAACCAGCGACGCAGGCAATCAACATCAAAAGTGGACGATATCGTGTCACACACGTGAAGATGCGTTTCCACCGATATACTTGACAATGTCTGTTTGAAAATGTTTACAACAATCCTTTAGAAAGTCATCACATCAGCTGAAATGTTTCCCGCACTAAATTAAAAACTCATCAACAATGTAAAAACATTTCACTTAACTATTTGGTTGACAAAATGTTGTCATTCGACGATGATACAATATTTAGATAATATGTTAGTTTGTAACTGAGCTTCTTAACTGAGTTCTTAATGTACACACATTGCAAAAAATATCGGAGCCACGCGTAGTCCTTTGATGTTTACTGCCTATTACGAAAACACCTCTCGCTATTCTCTATTTGTGACCAATCTTTGGTAGCTTGTTTTGTCACCAACACGCGTTGACATAAAAACGTTGCCAACTTTACTTCATGTGGAGACTTAGCTTTAGCTTTCTACAGAATTAAAATAAAAAAATATAAAAAAGACTACTGATTTTAAACCGTTATTAGGAACCCTAAAAGTTGACAACGTCGCAAAAAGCTGTCAAATATTTACCTGTTTTGGTTAATTTGGCAATGTTACTGTATGAAAATATGAAATGTGGCTAACTAGTGAACCAAAATATTGATTACGAAATGCAATAATTAATATCGTAACACCGAATCATTAGTTTTAGATGTTATAAAAGTATTTGGAAACTCCCCAAATGATTTTTTTACACCTAAAACTGTTACAACATCAAATTCAGTGTTATAATTGCAATTAATATTCTAGTTAACCACATTTCATATTTCCATACAGTAATATTGCGAAATTAATCAGAACAGCGGAATATTTGACATTTATTTGCGACGTTACCCACTTTCAGAATAAACGCTCTTAAATGATTGCAAACATCCGCCCACTGTTGATGGCGCCTCATAACGTGGCAATAGCGGTCATACCCTTTCCCTAATAACTGTTCTGTATAGTTTTTCATTCGTGTAAAATCTTGAGTACAACGATAGGTATCAATGCGAGATATTAAAGGGCGTTATTTCTGCGGTTGTACTAGAATATATAAATAGACGTAGGGGGGTAATGACCGGTATTGCCATGTCGGCCGTCGGTAGCCACAGCTCGCGTAGGCTAGCGCGGTAGTTCAGGCTCGCTTGTCCGCAGCGTCGGCGGCGCTGTCGCGCTACACGCCGCACAAGACGCCGGGCGGCGCCTTCCAGCTCGGCGTCACGCGCCACGAGCCCGCGCCCGACGCCGCCGCGCCCGGTGAGTACCGAGAGTTATCCCACTCACTACATACAGGCTCTTTTTGTAATGAACTGAGGGCTTGTGTGTGTCTTTCATTTTACCATCTCGATCAAACTCATCGAGCGCGTTTGGCGCTCCGATTGGCCCTTCACCACATTGGCCGGCCGGCTGCCAATCGGAGCGCCAAACGCGGTCGATGCATTTGATCGAGATGGTAAAATGAAACTCACACTAAGCCCTCTGGTGAACCTTCACTGATGTGTCTGATATCGGCATAATAGTAATAAAAAAAACCGGCATGTGCGTGTCGACCAAGTTCCGTAGGTGGGATGAATTTATCCCAAGAACAAACTTTACAATTTAGTTGTGAAACATGTTCTCCCATACATTCCAACTGCAAAGTAACTTGGTACTCACAATACTGAGAGATTTACCATGTTATTTTAAGGACTTCGTATAGGTTTTCCTGTAATCTATGAGTAAAGAACCATTCTCTGTTTTTTTCTTTAAAAAAAATTGGCTCTGTAATTTCGGAGGTTGCCCATACCCTTGGGCAATTTGCATCTATTTGCCCTTTCATTACTTCTCACGGTACAGTGTGCAAAACGTTCTTTTTTTCCTTTTTGCTCCCGAAAAGTGACCTCTATATTCAAAATTCATTTCTTACATTAGACGACCGTGTTTGGGTCACTTAAATACATATGTGTACCTTTCAACTAAATTGGTTCAGTAGATTCGGAGCAAATTGTCTGTGACAGACGGACAGCCAGACAGACACACGAATGTTCCCCTTTGCCTTTTCCTCAAAAGGCAAAAACGGAACCCTAAAAAACGATTCTATAAAATTATAATTTCAAGTAAAACACGCGATAAAAGCATAATGGGGGTCATTATTACGGTGTCAACATCGTCAACAGCGAGGGAGGACTTTATAACCCTCAAATCCGGGAACTTGCTCTATTTCCGGGGGCGACAGCAGTCCCAAAGAGGTGTCAGGTTTATCGTCCATAAGTCCTTTGTGAGCTACGTGGTCAAGATCGAGAGTGTTGAAGAGGGTATCTTATACAGGGTGGCAGAGACATCGACGCGAAGCCGGTTACCATGGATTCAGTACATGGTTCTGAACCCCCTGCGTTGAAATTTCTCGTTGGTTATAAAAAAAAATATCTGCTGTTTCATAGAAAAGTGCAATACCTACGCGGTGAAAATGTATGGAGCAGCAGATTTTTTTTCTAATAACCGGTGAAAAATTTCAACGCAGGGGGGTTCAGAATCATGTACTGAATCCATGGTATCAGGCTTCGCGTCGATGTCCCGGACACCCGTATACTCAGAATATCCGCAAGATATTCGCTGTACGTCGTACAGGTTTACTTTCCGACCCCGTCACACCCCGACGATGCGGTGGAGTCCATGTATGAAGATATTTCCAGAGCCATGCATGGCTCTAAAAGTCACTTCACCTTTGTCATGGGGGTCTTAACGCCAAACTGGGCAAACGAAACGATGATGAGCTGCGAGAGCAATTTGGAGTTGGACGTAGGAACCACCGGGTTCATCTACTGGCCAGTTTTATTTAAAAGGAAGGCACTTTATGATGAACTCCTTCTTCAGAAAACGTGATCACAGAAAGTCGACTTAGCAGAGCCCTGATGGTGCAACAAAAAATGAGATTAACTTCATTATGTCGACGAAGAAGCAGATATTCAATGATGTCTCTGTGATCAACACGGTGAAAACCGGAAGTGATCACCGTATGGTAAGAGGCACATTGAACCTAAATATCAAGCTGGAAAGATCTCGACTGATGAAGTCTACGCTCCGCCCAGCACCGAGTCTAAAACAACCCCGAGAGCTTTCTGGTTGAACTTCAAAATCGTTTGAGTGCCTAGGGGCTCCGTGGACGATTATAACGATGGTTTCGTGAAAACTGACCATACGCTCGGCTCTAAGATCTTCCAAACCCATCTTACCAATAGAAACAAGAAGCTCTCTCTGTGTCTTTGTGTGATCTATTCAGCTCATGGATGAGAAACGCGAGATGATTCTGCAGTGTTCAGACGATGCGCTCAGATACCGGCAGCCCAACAGACGGATTTCTAAGTCCTTGGAAAGCGACCTTCGCCGCTTTAGTAGCAGACTGCATTAAGGACGCGATAGAGTGGAATAAAGACTCCAAGGTCTTTTCAAGGGCAGATCGTCGAGTGTCTATTGAGCAGAGCCAGCTTACAAAACTGAAGACCGATGATGGCAGGATCGTATCTTCAAACCTGAACTGTTGTGATAGATCGAGAGGTGCTATAGACAGATTCAGATATACACGCCAACAAGTAACCCCGTTACGAATCTGGGAAACGACCCAAGAATTAGATTGACCCGACACTACACCGATGACATCCCGGACATCGGTCATAATTGAGGGCAAAATACCACAGGCATAAACAGGGTTGTGGTGATACTTTTCTTTAAGAAGGGCGACAAAACAATTATAGGCCCATCTCACTTCTGAGCCATGATTGTGTACAAGCTGTTTTCAAGAGGCATCACGAACAGTCTCGCGCGCAGTTTTGACGACTTCCAGCCTTCGAACAAGTCAGATACCGTAAAGGCACCGTGGATATGAAAATAAAAAAATTCGGGACGAGGACCACATACATACGTTGCGGCAGGTCACACAGAAGACCGAAGAGTATAACCTGCCTCTCTACTAAGCGTTCGTGAACTACGAGAAACCCTTCGATGCGATCGAGAGTTCTCTATTGTTTTACCTAACTTTTTTATCAATAATCGAAAGTGCTTTAATGTTTTTTTTATCCTTATCATCATTTGTCCGAATAATAACTTGCCCGAATTTAATGTCACATAATATAACATGACATAAAATAGAAATCCCTAAATATAATATGCCCTAAATTTGTTTGTCATAAATATTACTATCAATAATATACAAAAGACTTCAAACTGTTATCAATAAAAGTTATAAGTCCTAAATTCAAATGATTTAATGTTTATTTATATTAATTGATTGTGAACATGTGGTTTTTATTTCCCTGTAAGAAGCATGCAAACAAGCATACACCATACATGCAACAAGCATGCAGCATCCAAGCAAGCAGGCAACATGTAAGCAAGCATGCAAGCAAACAGGCAGCAGACATGGTTTCTGTCACGGTTCTGGCACTGCGGGTCTCCGGCGGTCTCACGCGAGCCTATCGTCGCAGATGGTTTAACGCTCACCGCCGCAGCTTCGTTTTGCTGCAGCCTCAGCCGCGGCGGCGAGCGTTACAACCACCTGCTCCTCAACTCGCGGGCCGCCTCGCCCCTCCGCGCCTACGCGATTCTAAATTACACTCTAGGTGTAGGGCAGACAAGACTGCGTGGAGTCGGATTTACAGCGCTTCGTTTCTGTCACTATTTCACTGAAACCAATTTTTTTGCAAATGTTTTATGACTAACCATTTTATTATAAAAAATGAACATTCGGAATATACTCGATATTATGAAAAAATCGTTTTAAAAGTAAAGATAATTATGTAAAACAAAATTTCGAATTTTTGAACATTATGGTTACTGAAGTTTATATAGCAAATGTGTAATGAATTTCTGACAAACAATTTTAGGAGAAGCAAGGGTGTACCTCGATCGAGACATGGGCTGTACTGACTCACACATTCCATCTATGTTTCCCCGGGGTCCTCCAAAATTGAAATTGACCATTCCTGGAGGAGGAGTGGTCAATTTCAATTTTCACTTATCTCCGAAAATGATCAGCGAAAATTTTGAAAAAAATACTGATTATAGTTTTATATTTATAGACTACAAGAAAACCTATGAGAAGTCTATGGTTTTAAAATAACATAGTAAATCACTCAAAATTGTGTGTACGAACTTACATTTGCAGTTAAAATGTATGGGGGAACATGTTTTTCAACTACAATTTGGGATAAATTCATACTAACATTGTGCGTGGTCCGACACGCACTTGGCGGGTTTTTCTGTAAACTCTGAATTGAATGACCATCAATGGTTATAAATACGTTAACAAAGCTTTCGACGCGCGACGTAACCATTCTAAAACGTCAACCAGTTAAAAGGTATTTCATTTAAATATTAGAACCTCGTTTGGAAGTTGATTAAATGAAGTTGTTGTGTTGATGGCTACTCTATTTGAGGAGTTATGAGAAAAATTATATTGAATGACGAATTTTGGAAATTTTAAGATACACACAATTCTTGGATTTTCTCTAGTCAAACTATCTCGTCTTGAAAGGAATACGTCGAATTACAGTCACCCTGTACACTAGTCTAGTATTGTGTCACTTAAGAGGGTGCATCCTAAAAGTTGGCAACGTCGTAAATAGCTGTCAAATATTTACCTGTTTCGATTAATTTGGAAATTATACTGTATGGAAATAAGAAATGTGGCTAATTAACTAACTAGAATATTAATAATGAATTGCAATTATAACACTGAATTTGATGTTGTACCCGATTTAGGTGAAAAAAAGGTATTTGGAAAGTTTCTAAATATTTTTTTTATATCTAAAACTCGGTATTCTGAGTTACGATAATAATTATTGCATTTCATAATCAATATATAAATAATCAATATTCTAGTTCGCTAGTTAGCCACATTTTTTATTTCCATCCAGAAATATTATCAAATTAATCAAAACAGCAAAATATTTGACATCTATTTGCGACGTTGCCAACTTTCAGAATAAACCCTCTTAACTTAGTTTTGCTGCACGTTCCTAGTTGACATTGTTTCTTGCGCAGCAGCACCCGCGGGGGACGCCGAGGGGGAGGGGGACGCGCGGCCCTGCGGGGCCGACGCGGCGCGCTCCTGGAGCGAGGCGCGCACGCACGCTACCGACCTGCTGTTCTAGTCACACACTCACAGGTACGTACACCTGCCGTGCGGGGCCGACGCGGCGCGCTCCTGGAGCGAGGCGCGCACGCACGCTACCGACCTGCTGTTCTAGTCACACACTCACAGGTACGTACACCTGCCGTGCGGGGCCGACGCGGCGCGCTCCTGGAGCGAGGCGCGCACGCACGCTACCGACCTGCTGTTCTAGTCACACACTCACAGGTACGTACACCTGCCGTGCGGGGCCGACGCGGCGCGCTCCTGGAGCGAGGCGCGCACGCACGCTACCGACCTGCTGTTCTAGTCACACACTCACAGGTACGTACACCTGCCGTGCGGGGCCGACGCGGCGCGCTCCTGGAGCGAGGCGCGCACGCACGCTACCGACCTGCTGTTCTAGTCACACACTCACAGGTACGTACACCTGCCGTGCGGGGCCGACGCGGCGCGCTCCTGGAGCGAGGCGCGCACGCACGCTACCGACCTGCTGTTCTAGTCACACACTCACAGGTACGTACACCTGCCGTGCGGGGCCGACGCGGCGCGCTCCTGGAGCGAGGCGCGCACGCACGCTACCGACCTGCTGTTCTAGTCACACACTCACAGGTAAAGAAATTTTATAAAATAACAATAAGGGCCCTCGCCCACAGCGACTTTTTGTAGCGATGTAGAAGCGCTTTTACAAAGCATCGCTACTGCATCGTTACAAAAAGTGGCCGTGGGCGAGGGCCCTTAGTTACCGCTTTAAGGTGGGGTCCTATAATCCAAAATATTTTATATTTAACTTCCCAAGAGTTACTGGAACTGGTGACATTCCAATAGCTGTATTAAATGACAATAACATCATTAACAGGTCGCTGAGACACCGGATTAGATCAGATGTCGCCGAGAGGGGCGGGGCCGGCGCGTGACGTCACGTGCGAGGCCTGCGCGCAGTCGGCGCTGTTCAAACTGCTCAACTATGTATATCTGCGTAGGTTAAGTACATCGAGTCATATCTGTAGGCGCTCAGCGTACATTACCGTCATCAATCCGTCGCTGAGTGGCCGAGCTCGACTGATTAGCTGATAACGACTTCCACTTAACGTTTTGAGATATTTTGGAGCATTTAAATGATTGTATGTATTTAATAAATAACGATGTAGATATTATTCGTTCTTAGTCTATGACGAAGCATAGACAAATAAATAAGCTGTGATGCGACTGCCGCGTGTCTCGCGCAGACGCGCGACTGTATTGTGATCACATTGAACTCATTCCATATATTCCACAAGCATTCCAAAATTTTGAAACAATCTTTTACTAACCATTTTTTAAGATTTACAAGTTTTTATTGAAACGTAATTCGATAGCAAACGATGTCAATGTATTGTTAATAAAAAGAAAAGTATATTTTTATAGTATTTCTTACAAACATTGGGTAATGAATACGAAAAACCAAACTGTTTTTACAATTGCCTAGTAAATGTATTTAATTGTAATTGATAAATTTGCTAAAAGGAGCTGTGCCTTCGCTAGAGCTGCGCTTCACCGCTTTGTGTATGTGTGAAGTGTGAGAGAGACAGAGCGTGTCGCGCCCACTAGTGCGGCGCGCCTCGCTCTCGCGTGTACTGTCGCGCACACTGTAGCGCTCCGGCGCTGGAGACCGCGCGCGGGGACGAAGCTCCCTCTAATTTTATTATTGTTATGTACGTAGATGTAATGTTTCGTTCGGGCACGCTGTAAGGGTGTCATAATTATATTATATTGTCTGTATGTACGGCGCGAGCGCGCGCAGGCCGCCCGGCCGACACTTGCCAATGCCTAGTTGTAACGTACTTTACGCATATTATGACATTTAGGTGGTTTATTATTATTATTGTAGTAGTAACTGATATATCATGTAGTAATGCAATATTTTGCATTTATTTCTTGTAAACTGAGGTGCGAGTCGGTGAGATCTTGATAGTGAACTGTATGGAAACGTTAAGGTACAAAAGAAGTTATATGTTATCATTACTAGTAGTCGTTAGAAGATATCAGATGTCGATGAAGATTGAGAGGAAGCCTCTCGCCGAGTCGCCCTCCGTGAGGCGAGACGTGACGGAGTGGAGTAGTAGTAGTTATCTGTAACATTGTGATGTGCTCGTGTCGTGTACAAATGTGTCGCCGCGCGGACCAGTCACTGCGCTGCGTGCTAAGTTACTTGTATTGTATATCCATAATGTATTGATCCTGAATTGCAATAAAAATATATAAAAATTGACTCAAACGGACGTTTTATTGTACAGCACTGACAACACGTGATGTAGACGCAGGCGGGACGTGGTCACGTGGGCACGGTGGCGGGCGCCTGGTGTCTGTCGCTCGGGCCGGCCGGCCGGCCTGCACACGTCACACCACAGGGCCGGCCTGCACACGTCACACCACAGGGCCGCGCAGGGCGCGGGCCGGCCTGCACACGTCACACCACAGGGCCGCGCAGGGCGCGGGCCGGCCTGCACACGTCACACCACAGGGCCGCGCAGGGCGCGGGCCGGCCTGCACACGTCACACCACAGGGCCGCGCAGGGCGCGGGCCTGTGGTGTGACGTTTAGAGATTTATTTGGAGGGTTAATACACAATAATATAACTAAACGATGCGCAAAAATTAGATGCAGAGAACCTATTAAGAAACATTAATGTAACATCGGATAACTATGCGGCTAGTTGGGCAAAATTAGAGGCAATGTACAACAATAAAAGATTTTTAGCTAATGGAATTTTAAAACGTTTATTTAATCAAAAGGGTTTAACAGTAGAATCAGCCACTGAAATAAAAAGATTACTTAGCACCACATCTGATTGTTTAGGCACAATCAAAAATGTAGGGATAGATGTTACTTCTTGGGACATCCTTATAATACATATTGTTAGTGCCAAATTGGATAAGGACACCAGGAAGGCCTGGGAATTAAAAGTAGCTTCGGATACAACGGATGAATTGCCTACTTTTACCCAATTTACAGACTTTTTAACTGGTCGCTTTCGAGGTTTAGAAAATTTGGAAAATAAACCTCAGGTTCAAAAGAGTTCACAATCGTTCCATGTAGTAGACAAAGGAAAAACGGAGTTATCTTGCCCTTTTTGTTCTGCCGCTCATAAGGTAACTGCTTGTAAAGGTTTTGCTAAAGAAAATAACGATACTCGACGTGATTTCGCACAGGAAAATGGGCTATGTTTCATTTGTTTGGGTAGTAACCACTCTGCCAGATTTTGTAGAAACACCGTCAAATGCCATTTATGTAAAAGACGCCACCATACTTTACTCCACCCTAGCGGTGGTTCTGGGTCTGTTGGTGAGGACACGGGCGTTGTTCAGAAGGAAGCAGCGTCAGCTGCTACTAGGAATAGTTCCTCAATGGAGGAAACTCAAAAAGCCGCTGTAGAAGCGGAGGGATCTACTAAGCCAATTGCTTCATGCCTTTCGACAGGAGATTGTAAGGAAACGGTTTTAATACCTACGGCTTTAGTAAAAGCCAAGTCAAAGGATGGAACATATCGGGTCTCTTACCAGCCCAAAAAGATTGCTAGTACATTGCTTCAAAGTTCGAAAAAAAAATTGCTCAATTTTTTTTGTCGAACTTATGAAGCAATGGACTAGCAATCTTTTTGGGCTGGTAAGAGATCAGCGTGCTTTGGCGCGTATAGCTTTATGCATCAAGCCTGCGCTTTATCAATATATCAGGAATGCTACTACAGCAAAAGGTGCATGGAAAAACTTAGCTGATATATTTGAAAATAAGGGCTTGTTACGGCGTGTGCTGCTTTTGAGACAACTGCATAGAATTGATTATACTCAGTTTTCAAACATGTCTGAATACATACAGGGCGTCATGACCTTCGTGCAGCAGCTCTCGGATATTGGCCGTAAGACGGATGATGCTGAAGTCGCAGAGATTTTATTAAGCGGTCTACCTCAAGAATTCGAATACTTGGTTTCTAATCTTGAACTAGTATGTTTGACCAATGATCTTACCAGTGAGATTGTTCGAACTCGACTTTTACAAGAAGAGCTGCGGAGAAGTGATGGTGCATCAAGCAATAACAACAAAGCTTTAATTTCGAAGAACTCTTTCAAAAAGAAGACTATTATATGGTCTGCCATTATTGCAATAAGCCTGGACATATCAAGGCCAAATGCTACAAGATGAAGAATGACAAGAAGAATGAGTCTACAAGCTTCGCTTCAACTTTCTTTGTTCATCAAAGTAATGTGTGGTTCATCGACTCCGGTTGTACAGTAGCGGTCATAAGTCGAGAGGCCATTTCTCAAAGTAATCGACTGACGGTTCGGTTTGACTTACGACCTTCTTCTATAAGTTGTTCCACTACTTACACGCACACACACTCACTTGGTTTACAACTCATAGTAGTTCATAATTTCAACCAGCAAAATGTATGATATTCTACCTCAATCAATGGTTAACGTGCTTTGATAAGTCTTGTGTGTTTTCAGCGAGCCGACGGTTCGAATCTCACCTGCGGTTAATGTTTTTTAATTTTTTATAATTACTATTTATCGTTCTCTGTTTCTTTTTAATATTTAGTTTAGTTTTTAATATTTAATATTTAGTAGTAGATCAATAATAATCATTCGTTTTTTGTTTCATTCGTCTTGTTCACATAAATAATAAAGTTTAGTAGGTAGCCCATAAAAAACTTTACTTCGTTTTTTCTGGTCTACCTACTAATCATTTCAATTTCTGTGAAGTATGTACAGATCCTGTTCGTTACGAGTATTCACATCTTTGTTGGTTCGTGGTTATTGTTGGTGACGAGTATTTAAATCTATTAGCATTGTGTTACTAGTGTTGTGGTTATTATTTTCAAAATGCAGTCAAACGTAAATATTGAAGCGAGATCAAATATTTTGCGCTGCGTAAAAGTGGATATTTACACAAATATCTAATGAATCCGGACTAAGTGTGAGTGTTATTATCAATTATCATTTAAATATTTCATATTTTACTAAACATAAATCTAAATCAAAGGTATTGTTAATCCTTTTATTCAGAAGATGCCTTATTAAATAAAGTTTTAAATTCATTATTTGCTTAAATAATTATTATGTGTAATAAATTACAATGTTACCTATTCTTTGTTCTAGAGAAATACTGTGAGTCTTATTATCGAAGAGCAGCGACGTTATTATTATGAATACGGCTTCATACCAACGAGATATTTTTCTGAATGATTAAACACGTCAATAAGAACCGTCTGCCGTGCACGCCGAAGGCTTGCACCACCGGAGACCAGCGAAAAGCCGTTTTTACCAAAAAGGCACTATCAAGAAAGTTTAAGTTTCGCACGAGAATAATATTTAGACTTCAACTGGAACACTCCTTTACATTAACTTTAATATTAGGCAAACATCAACTTTCTGAAAGTGTAAATAAAGTTCATTTTAGACCGACTAGTACTGTTGAAAAAGCTATAAAACATATGAAGTTGTAGCGCAAGTGTAGGCATTACAGTTGTTCTTCCTAAAAGTCATGTTTGTTTACAGGTTTTGCAAGTGAATTGCAAACGCAGATTAAATGTTTAGTTTTAATTATTAGACGGTGTAACTAAATAGTTAGAAATATTAACATATCCGTAATTATTTAATGATCTTAAATGAGGTTTAGTTTCAATCTTCTTTTCGTCAAGAAAATGAACACTTAAGCTACTCAATATAAAATTCATTGTGACGTTACATAAAAAACATGCATAAAGTCAACAATTTTATTTGTGTCAAGTATTAGAATATCCTTTCCTTGTTATGTTATTTATTATGAATTGATTAAGTAGGTACCCACTAACAAAAAATCTTTTAAGAACGGTTACAAGAGAACTTATTTTATCTAGGTAGGAATGTGACGTCACAATTCTCATAAAAGTTTGTTAATTTTATAAATGAATAAAACGAATAAACATTTTTGTTATCATTCAGCACGATTTTTTTAATTTCCACCTTTCAGCGCCGAAAATATTAATCAAAAATCACATAAATAGTTAATTACTACAATATTATAACTAATATTTAATGCATGAATTGATTACACTATAAATAAACATAAATATCGAAAAAATACAAATTAGATGGTCAACATCCACACATTTTTTTCACACAGGATTCGAACTCGGACCTCATTGATCGTGTATCCATTGCTTAACTCATCACGCTATTTGGACATATTAATCATAAGCGAACTTTACCAATGCAATGGCAAGAACAGCCCCCCAATTACGCAATGCACGATCAATTTTAAATTGAAACCAATTGAAAAAGATTGCCAGTCCATTGCTTCATAAGTTCGACAAAAAAAACTGAGCAGATTTTTTTGTCGAACTTATGCAGCAATGGACTGGCAATCTTTTTCAATTGGTTTCAATTTAAAATTGAAAATGCGTTACGTAATTAGGGTGCGGGTCACGCGTATTCTAAAAGCAACAGAAATATTATAATGTTAATTCGCCATTCGTGTATAGTGCGACGACAGTTCATTAGTGTGTATTATCTGTGGAATGTTGAGTTGAGACATCACTCATACACACAAACGCACACGCGCTGGCCGTAGCGTGCTCGAGCTCATAGGAATTTAAACTTAAATAGGCCTATGGAGTTTTATAGCAGACTGTACATTTCATAAGACTAATTGTAAAGAAAATATGGTGAATTATAAAGACTTTAATTGTAATACAAAACACACTACAGTTGCTGTAGCAAATAATGAACAATTGAACATTTAAATCTCCTACACCACGTAGGAGATTTAATGGTAAACTTTGGAAATGAGGATCATACCCAGGACAGTTTGAAGGATTGCATACCCTGCTTTGAGAGGAAGCTGTCAACACAGCCTTTTCCCAAAGGAGAGGGGAAGCGGGCCGAGCGACCATTGGAGTTAGTACATTCGGACGTCTGCGGACCAATGCGTGAATGTAGCTTGAGAGGTGCAAAGTTTTTGGTTACATTTACAGATGATCAGATGATCACACAAGAAAAACATTTGGATACCTAATGAAGTACAAATCTGAGATGCCGCAGAAGAGGATCATTACTGCACAGGCAGTGAGGATGAGTCCCGCTGTGCAGACTCATCGTCGGCGAGCCACGAGTCTGTGACTTCGTTATCGTCGGACGCGTCTGTTCGAGGTGAAGAAGGGACGATTATGGAGGTACCCCGGGCTGAGGCTAATACGCCCTGTACGAAGTACTCGTTCAATCCCGCTTTTGAGGTATCGCGTGATTATGACATTTGTTAACCATCTAGTTATGAAGAGGCTATCTCTTGTCCGGAAGCCACCGAGTGGCGTGCAGCGATGCAGAGTGAGTATGACTCATCATTAATTACGAACGCAGTATGGAAGATTGTAAGTCGCCCTATAGGGAAAAATGTTATTAAGGTGAAACAATTTGATATTTTTTCCATACAAACTTCGGAGGGGTTTTACTCCACTGTTTGACATCGTACATTCAAAGTTTAACATGATATCGTTAGGTCTCATTATTAATTTTGTCTGTACGACGGAAGCAGAATAGTAAAATAAAAAAGCCATTAAAAAGTTATAAGCCAACAAAGATTCGTTTTTCTTGCTAATTTTAACGCAACTTTGGGCGTAAATAAGTAATACAAGAAGTGTGAAATGTCGAAAACAAAATCCGTACCGACACAGAAAAATTTTCGAAGATTTCAATAAATTTTATTTGTAATTGATTTATGCAGTGGTTTTTTCAGAAAAACCTTTTTTCCAAAGGCCTTTTCGTAATTTTTGACGCGCTCAAACCTCTCGGACCGTACCGACCAATTTTACTAAAATTGGTCGGTACGGTGTTTCTGCGTGCGAATTATACGTTGTCCATGTAGACCAGCACCCTAATTACGAAACGCAAACTCAATTTTAAATTGAAACCAATTGAAAAAGATTGCCAGTCCATTGCTTCATAAGTTCGACAAAAAAAATTAAGCAGATTCTTTTTGTCGAACTTATGAAGCAATGGACTAACAATCTTTTTCAATTGGTTTCAATTTAAAATTGAGTTTGCGTTTCGTAATTAGGGTGCAGCTTCTAACTGCTCATCACTGATACTATCTCTGTCGGACACGATGCCAGGTGAGACAGCATGGTTTTTGGCCATGCCCACCATTGAGTTCGAGCCCGCGACTAGTTCCACCTTAAGTCTAAATGGGTATTTAAGCGTAAACATGATGCTTCTGGAAACTTTACAAAGTACAAAGCGCGGTTAGTTGCCAGGGGGTTTACACAGAAACATGGGGTAGATTATAATGAGACTTTTTCCCCAGTGGTTAGGCATTCTACTATGCGAATTTTATTTTCCTTGGCGAATGATTTAAATCTCAGTAATACTCAGTATTGATCACATTGATGTAGCTTGTGCTTTCTTGAATGGTATCTAATTTAAATGAAACAATATTTATGGAACAACCTAATGGTTTTGATAATGGGGATAACTCCAAGATTTGTTTAATTAAATAAGAGTATTTATGGCTTAAAACAAGCTAGTAAAATGTGGAATAGTCAAGTTCATAATTTGTTAAATAATATTAATACTAGTTTAGTACAAAGTCATGTTTATGTAAAGAAAGAGAAGGATGATTTTTTGTTGCAGCGCTTCGGGAATGTTCGCAGAGGCTCGCACAGATGGTTTCCATGCCATCATGCGAAAGAAAGCGGCCTCCTTACTGCAGCGCCTGCATGGTAGCAACAACAGCATTCTAAAAATGATCGCTGCCAGACCGGACTGCCCCTTTCAGGGACACTGGGTGGGGACAGTCATAGGTCGACATTAATAAATATAGTTCGTGTAAACTAACAATACTAACCTACTTTAAGCACCATTGTTACTAAAACCAAAATACTAACAAAATTTATGGACCCAGCACCCTAATTACGAAACGCAAACTCAATTTTAAATTGAAACCAATTGAAAAAGATTGCCAATGGACTGGCAATCTTTGCTTCATAAGTTCGAAAAAAAAATTGAGCAGATTTTTTTTGTCGAACTTATGAAGCAATGGACTGGCAATCTTTTTCAATTGGTTTCAATTTAAAATTGATCGTGCATTGCGTAATTTGGGGTCCTTTAAAAACATGTCTTGGTATTAATGTAACTAGAGATAGGACAAAATGTATTTTAAAATTGGACCAGACTGATTAAGAAATTTATATTGCAGTTTGGTATGGGTAATTGTAACTGTATCTACACCTACCTATGCCATTGAATTGTAAATTACTGAAAGCTGAAAATGTAAGAGAGAGCAATGATAATTACAGGCAATTGTTAGGCTCATTAATGTACCTAGCTGTATGCACTAGGCCTGATATCTCATATATGCATGTAGCCAGTTGAGTCAATTTAATAACTGTCACGATAATTGTCATTGGCAAGCTGCTAAACGTGTCTTACGTTATTTAGCGGGGACAATTAATTATAGCTTACTATTTGTAAGAAGTAATAAATTGAGTTTGGCTGCTTATACTGATGCAGACCGGGCTAATGATATAACTGATCGTAAGTCTTATACTGGGTATGTAATGAAGCTAGGTAATAATACAATAAATTGGGAGTCACGCAAGCAACGCTGTGTTGCTTTATCTAATATAGAGGCTGAATATATTTCAATTTTTGATGTTTGTAAGGACATAAGTTTTATTAAAAGTCTGTTATCAGAGATATTCTGTACATATGTAGAGTCCTGAGTCAATTGTTTATGACAATCAAAGTGCAATTAAGTTGGTGGAATGTAAGGAGTACTTTCATAAACGAACAAAGCACATAGATCTCAGATACCATTATGTGAAAGACCTAATAAATAATAATATTGTAAATGTAAATTACTTACAGACTGAAAAGATGATAGCAGATGTGCTTACCAAACCGCTTAGCTCTAAGAAACATGTAGATTTTATTAAGGACATGAATTTATGTATTGTGGAGTGATAGTTGTATTCTATTGTGTCTGTGTGCATGTAATTTTTATTATTTAATTTAAAGTAATAATGTAAAGCGTAAGGGGAAGTGTTGAAACTTGTATGCTAGCTAGGTACGCTTTAATTATAATAATTCATAGATATGTAATTGTAGTCTGTGGTTAATAGGTACATTATAGAGTATGGTTCTGAAGTAGCGGTTACGCCGCCACATACGAACTACGCAGCAAAGACATGACGTCACATAATTCCTGCATCGCGCAGTTAGAGTTTACCAAGCGAAAAACATAGATAAGACTATCCGAAATCAATTTACGGGCAGTTGCCCGCCAGACACAACACCCTTCTGGTTGGAGGATCCTCCCTTTTCAAATTAGGATGAGTGAACTTTACACCCTGTTCCTCATACCTCTAAATTGGTGACCCCGACGTGATAAACGTCAACGTAGCCTTCGTGCAACTACTTCAGCGTGAGGTCATCATCATCACTCCCGCAAGCTTTCGTGAGGTGAGTCACACAGCCAGCCAGCACCCACGGCTTCAACGGGTATCCTGACCACCAGCATGTAGCGAACGCGCATTCCTGGTCATCACCCTCAGCCTCATCAGCAACCTTGGCACAGCACCTGCACTTCCGGCCGGTCTCACAAGCAGAGCCTATTCTACCCTGTCCTGGTCGACACAAGCAGTCAGCCACAACCCATCACTGTACCCTTTCCGACTCACTGGATGACGACGCAGCGCCACCCCGACTCACTGGGGAATCACCGCAAACAGTTCCGACTCACCGTGAACTATGCGGCACCCGGTTCCGACTCCCTGGAACCACAGCTGGCACTGTGAAGCATCGCAAGATCCAAGACTCAGCCCACTATCGACCTCTGGTCTCCGGAGGGGAGTGATGTAGCGGTTACGCCGCCACATACGAACTACGCAGCAAAGACATGACGTCACACAATTCACGCATCGCGCAGTTAGAGTTTACCAAGCGAAACACATAGATAAGACTATCCGAAATCAACTTACGGGTAGTTGCCTGCCAGACATAACAACCCGTCTGGTTGGAGGATCCTCCCTTTTCTATGGTGGATGAGTGAACTTTACACCCTGTTCCTCATGTCCCCTAAACTGTCACACTCTATGTATAGACAATACTTTTCTTCCACTTCCTCTTGTCCTAACGTCTTTATGGTGAGAACACACGTTTTCCTAATTGTGCCTAATTTCTTATTAATGTTCGATACCTACTTATTAGTTATTATACAATATTTATAATGACATATATATCTTGCTATTCATGACGACTTTATATATCAAGGAATACATGAATAGTTACTTGTGTTTTGGCGTTTCAATCTCACCGCATATCACCCATCCTGCCCGTAGCAACTCGGCACGACCACACCTTAATATAGCTTCACTTCGCAATCGCAGCACATACTACTCTGCTCATAGTTCGTTCTAACAATTAAGATGATAATTGTAGCAAACCAGACACCACAACTGCGTCCAGTGCGAGCGTCCCGCGGTCGCGTGCCGACGCGGTATAAAGATTAGTGTCTGTCTCTTTCCCTCGCCTGGCGTTACGTTGTATGGAAGTAGCTTTTAACTTAATTTGCAAAAACGATCCAATATCTGAAAATTGGTATATTTTGGTAGTTAGTGGTGCCGATTCTCTTGTACACCGAACTAAACTATCACTAAAATTCCTTACTTTTGGCTATGAAAATCTTAAAGCTATTCTGACAAAAATATTCTCTAAAGGAAGGCGCCCCGCGAGGTGCCTCAGTCCGCTCCGCTGCCCACACGCATTGTGCGTACACGGCTTATCGCTCGGTGCCGCGCGCCTGCCTCGTGCCGCCATTGTCGCACGAAGTTTATTTTAGGGTTCTTTAATCCCCAATACCTATTTTATATTATTTGTGTTTATGTGAAATATACTCTTTCTCATACAAAGGTGGTTTCCCTGGCCTCCTCCTCTCATATAATTAAAATTAAAATCAAAAATCAATTTAAAAAAAAAACGTATTAAAATCTTAATAAACATAATTTAATTACAATATAATTGTTCGTCAAAGAAAGAAAGAAAGAAAGCGACACGTAACACGCTTGGAAATATAAATTTTTATACCTCCAAGCGCGCCACGTGCCGCTCACAGCAGTGAGTTATGATGGCACAATCAACTCAATCAAGCCTTCCCGCGCTGCCCCTGCCAGCATGCAGTTCATACTAGTCTATGATGCAGTTGGCCGGACGCGCCGCACCAGCGACGTGCTGCGCTTCTTCTTCTTTTCTTTTCTTAGGTTTGGCGGGTTATTTTCGGCGGTACATAAAGGATTACTCCACTAGAACTGCTCCCATTGCTCATCTAACCCGTAAAAATGACAAATTCTATTGAACTCCCGAATGCGAGGCTATTCGCCTCGATCTCATTAAAGAACTGATCAATGAACCGGTCCTTTCCATTTTTAACCCTAACTTTCCCACCGAAGTCCATACAGTATCTGGCATCAACATAATCAAGGATGGGTAGAAGAAGAGATTGTGCAAGCGCAATCTTCACACACTCTTACACAAACACACACACTTTCACCCAGATACACACACACACACAAATAAACACACACGCACACAAACTAAAACACCCACGAATGCACACACTCACACTTACCCCTATACTCACCTGCACAATACCGTTCCTGTTATTTTTTTTTTTGTGTTTTTTATTGTCTCTTTTCATTGTTATTTTAAATGTTTGTTTTGCACCTAAATAGTCTCCACTTCTTGTGCTTAGTAAAAAAGATTCTACTCATTTAGATATTCAAAATAAATTCCTAACCTTCACTTATTGTTCAGTTCATCACTTTTGTTGGTGATACAAGTTATTTTTCTGTTTGTTTAAAATTATTCTATAAGTTGAGCATCATAACATCGCCGTTATTAATAACGAGGGTGGGCGCTGATACCTATAATAATTACAAGATATTAAGTTATCTTAGCTTAGGTATTGGCTGAAACTCTAACGTATAATCATAGTTACCAGGGGGATGGGCTAAGGTAACCCGCGAAATTCAAATTTTCTTTCGTTTTCTGCAATTTGCAGCTCAGTGTCAGGTTGTATGTTGATTAAAATATGATTCGCGACCGTAACAAATATGGCTTTTATAGAATTATAATCATTAGAATTAGCAATACAACGTTACATGAACTTGGAGGGTTGTATTGATGACTTTTATGATTATAATTCTATAAATAAACATTTGATACGGCCGCGAATCATATTCAGATCAACATACAACCTGATACAGCAAAAAACGTAAGAAAATTTGAATATCGCGGGCTACCTTGGCGCATCCCCCTTAAGGCATTAATGTATTAAAGGTTTATTCCCATCTCGGCACCCATGAATTTATTTATCTTGTCTACGAAAAATTCCCATCTCGGCACCCTCTCATGAATCATTTTAAGGTACACAAAAAGAAACGAAAACACAGTATCAGTGTAGTAAGTAAATCAACTTTATTATTTATTAAACCATTTTTGTTTCTTTTTAAATTACTATTTTCACAGACAACCCCTTGAATCGCTTTTTAGAGGCTCCATTATCTCTGCCTTGACAGTAACATGACAAATCTTAAAATATATAGAAAAATTCACAGTTCGTAGAAATAATCGAAATCTTTACAGCAATTATGTAAAAACATATTACAAAAATCAACAGTTATTATGTACAATTAAAATTTTATACAGTATAACCGGGACGTTGGCAAAAGGGCGTCCATACTTTGAGGACTTTCATACTGGCACTGAATGATACAGGAGCAGTGGTGGCCCAGTAGTAACGGCCCTGACTTACGAGTTGTAGGTCGTGGGTTCGAACCCAAGCAGGCGCTTTACTTTGTGTAAATAATTTCATCACCACTGCTCTCAAAACGGTGAAGGAAAACATCGTGAGGAAACCGGCATGTCTTAGAACCAAAAATTCGAAGACATGTGACATCTACCAACCCGCACTGGGCCCGCGTGCTAGATTACAGCCCACTCCCTCTCACAGAGAGGAGGCCTGTGTCCCAGCAGTGGGAACATTAATAGGCTGATGATGATGATGATGATGACTGAAAGATACGAGTAGGCTTGATTACGCGTTCACTGTACTCTTTGCATAAATGGTTGAGATTTATTGGAATACGTGTCGATAGAATGTTATAATTCTTTTATATTTTATTTACTTCGCTCAAATAAATAAAATATAAAATAACTGCAAGGGGGGGCAGCTAATTGTTATAACTGGCTGTACATTCATTTTCATTCTAAATTATCACATAAATCGGAATTGTATATTGTATCATTCTAAATTATCACATAAATCGGAATTGTATATTTTCATACCTACATAATAAAAATCTGAATATAAAATAATAAAATCACAGCAAGCTGTTACTCTTCATACAAAAAACAAATTAGGTAATAAAAAAATATTACACTAATCAAAACATTAATAAATACACTATTTTTTAATCTTCTATATCACAGAAATCAACATTGTACATAACAGCAATAATAGCAATAATTAAAAAAATAGTAGTTTGTTTACTAAGGGAGCAAACAACTATTTTTAAGGCGAGAGTGTTTCTTTGAATCCAAAGCGGAGCGAAGGATTCTAGAGTAGAATCCCGAGCGTAGCGAGGGATTCTAATGTAGAATCCTGAGCGCAGCGAGGGATTCAAAGTACATCACTCGAGCTTAAAATAGTGTTGTTCCCGAGGTGAACACTCTACTTTTTATCACCCTCTATGAGAAAACAAACGTGTGCGGTCCGACCCCCATCAGGAACGAATTTCCTACTCACTGATTTAAACAAAAAAAAAAAAAAAAAAAAAAAAATCGCAGTCGCCATGTTGGATTCACATTTTGACCCCACTATCGGGTTTACCACCCTCGAAAACTATGAAAACGATACCCATGACGATTTTTTTTTAAATTTTCGCATCCACCATCTTGGATTTAAATTTCGACTTCACTATCGGCTTTACCACCGTCAAAAACTACGAAAACGATACCCATGACGAAAAATTTGAAAATTTTCGCATCCGCCATCTTGGATTTAAATTTCGACCTCACTATCGGCTTTACCACCGTCAAAAACTACGAAAACGATACCCATGACGAAAAATTTGAAAATTTTCGCATCCGCCATCTTGGATTTAAATTTTGACCTCACTAGCGGCTTTATCACCCTCGAAAACTATGAAAACGATACCCATGACGAAAAATTTGAAAACTTTCGCGTCCGCCATCTTGGATTTACATATTGACCTCACTATCGGCTTTACCACCGTCAAAAACTACGAAAACGATACCCATGACGAAAAATTTGAAAATTTTCGCATCCGCCATCTTGGATTTAAATTTTGACCTCAATATCGGGTTTAGCACAGTCGAAAACGATGAAAAAAAAAAACGAATCCGCCATCTTGGATTTAAATTTTGATCAAATTCACACTATCTCTCTCTCTTGCCAGCCTGTTACTTATTCATACAATGTTCGTGATCGATCTCTTTGGTGAATAGAACTTTTACTAACAATTTCCACATTCCAAATTCAAATCACTTTTAGTCCCTAGGGATTAAAACGCTATTTTGGTCCCTGTTTACGAGGATTAAACTACGTCTTTTTGAATAGATGTGATAAAAAAAATGTTTTGAGTCAATTTGATTTACTCACTATACTGATACAGTGTATCCATTTTTTGATGACTGTGTACTTAGCAACGACTAATGACGGAGTGCCGAGATGGGAATTTTTCGTAGACATGATAAATAAATTCATAGGTGCCGAGATGGGACTAAACCGTAATACAAGAGGTAGATAAGTAACAGCGTGGTAACAGCGCCTGGTCCTATAAAACTACGTGATTGCCCGTAGTGGCCCGTAGTCGGCACTTAGACGCGCAGGATATTAGCGCGTAACATATCTTCCTCCTTTTAATATATCAATGGGAACGGCAGATTTTTTTAAAATAAAATAACTGACTAAAAATTTCAACGCAGGGGGGTTCAGAATCATGTACTGAATCCATGGTAATCGGCTTCGCGTCGATGTCCCTGACACCCTGTATATTTAGGGGTTGCCATACGTCCCGTATACAGGGTGGCAGGGACATCGACGCGAAGCCGGTTACCATGGATTCAGTACATGGTTCTGAACCCCCCTGCGTTGAAATTTTTCGTCGGTTATTAAAAAAAAAATCTGCTGTTTCATAGAAAAGTGCAATACCTACGCGGTCAAAATGTATGGAACAGCAGATTTTTTTTTTAATAACCGACGAAAAATTTCAACGCAGTTAAGTAAAAAAATATAAACATGAAACATTTCGAATAAAAACTTTGATTTTATAATGTAGATTTTATTTTTATTTAATAATTTTGATAGCCACTAAGTACTATCTGTTAGATAAGAGCGCCGCGCCGGCGCGCCGCCGCCGCCGTGATTCCCGCCGCGCCGCCGCCGCCGACCCTAGGCGACGGCGCGCCGACGGCGCTGAGCCCGCGAGCGGCGGCATTCAGTTTAACCTAACACGCGGACCGAACCGAACGTACGTCTGCGTGAATGCTTACAAAATGGCGTCACTACACGTAGACGTTTATAAAACGAAACTCTTTGACATTACAATTTCTGTGTTGTCCAAGTTATCAACAAACAAACACAGTTTTTGTTGAATCTATTTTGGTCATTATCATCATCATCATCATCATATCAGCTGAAAGACGTCCACTGCTGGACATAGGCCTCCCCCAAGCACCGCCACTTCGACCGATTCTGTGCTTCCCGCATCCAGCGTATTCCTGCGGCCTTTACAAGGTCATCGGTTCATCTTGTGGGAGGCCTTCCAACGCTACGTCTTCCGGTACGCGGTCGCCACTCCAGAACCTTTCGGCCCCATCGGCCATCTGTTCTGCGAGCAATGTGTCCTGCCCATTGCCACTTAAGTTTGGCAATTCTTAGGGCTATGTCGGTTACCTTGGTTCTCCTGCGGATCTCTTCATTTCTGTTTCGATCACGTAGGGAAACTCCAAGCATAGCCCTCTCCATTGCTCTTTGGGTGACTTTTAGCCTTCTGATAAGGCCTATTGTGATCGACTACGTGCCGTCAGTGCCATAAGTCATCACTGGCAACACGCACTGGTCAAAGACTTTCGTCTTGAGACACTGTGGTATGTGGGACGAGAAGATATTTCGTAGCTTCCCGAACGCTGCCCAGCCGAGTCGGATTCGACGATTGACCTCTTTCTCGAAATTAGACCTACCTAGCTGGACAGTTTGTCGGGTTGTCCTAGGTAATCATACTTGTCTACAACTTGCGAGCGTAGCGTCACCGATCTTCTTTGTCTTGTCCATGTTCCTTTTTAGACCCTCTTTCGGAGGCTCTACTGAGGTCATCGAGCATTATACTCAGCACCCTAATTACACATTAAAAACCAATTGAAAAAGATTGCCAGTCCAATGCTTCATAAGTTCAACAAAAAAAATCTGCTCAAGTTTTTTTATCGAACTTATGAAGCAATGGACTGGCAATCTTTTTCAATTGGTTTCAATTTAAAATTGATCGTGAATTGCGTAATTGGGGGCAGGTCCTCCATGGTCTCAGCCATGATAACCATGTCATCGGCAAACCGAAGGTTAGTGATGGTTGAAGACATCCTCGAGTGCAGTGGTGAACAGTTTCGGAGAGATAACGTCTCGTTGTCTCACACCTCGCTGCAGGATAGGTTTCGAGGTCTGGTCGAGGAGTCGGACTGACATAGTGGCGTTTTCGTATAGACACTTTAACACCTCGATGTACCGATAGTCGATCTGGCACCGTTGAAGAGACTGCAGTACAGCCCATGTCTCGAGCGAATCAAAGGCTTTCTCGTAATCCACAAACGCTAAGCAGAGAGGCAGGTTATACTCTTCGGTCTTCTGTATAACCTGCCGCAGCGTATGTATGTGGTCCACGGTGCTAAAGCCTTTACGGAATCCGGCTTGTTTGAGAGGCTGGAAGTCGTCAAACCATGGGTCAGAAGTGTGATTGGCCTATAGTTCTACTAGTACTAGTACTAAAAAGTAAAAACTTTTCAACGACTTAGAGATCCGTCTATTGAGCTACCGGTACTTGAACGCATCGTCTGAAGACTGGAGGATCATCTCGCGCCTCTCCTTCATGAGCTGTATAGTACGAGTAGGATCAGAGAGCTTCTTGTTTCTATTTGTACGACGGGTTTTAAAGATCTTGGACCCGACCGTATGGACAGTTTCCACGAACCCATCGTTAAAATCGTCCACGGAGCTCCCTAGGCACTCGAAACGATTCTGAAGTTCGAGCTGAAAGTTCTCGGGGTTTTGGACTTGGATCGGTGCTGGACGGAGCGTAGACTTCATCAGTCGAGATCTTTCCAATTTGATATTTAAGGTGCCTCTTACCATGCGGTGATCGCTTCTGGTTTTCACCGCGTTGATCACAGACATCATTGAATATTTTCTCATCAGGGTTCTGCCAGGTCCACTTTCTGTGCTCACGTTTTCTGAAGAAGTAGTTCATCATAAATAGGCCTTCCTTCTCCTTAAAACTGACCAGTAGGTGACCTCGGTGGTTCCGACGTCCAACTCCAAATTGCCCCAGTCGCAGCTCATCATCGTTTCGTTTGCCCAGACAGCTATTTTGGTCAGATTATTTTAATTTTGTTTTCCTTTCCTCTGAAGCGCCGCGCCGCGATGACGCAACAAACCCTTGAGCACCGGGCCACTTCGGGCGGCGCGATAAGATTATGCCGGCGCGCACAAAAAATGCTCTCCTGCTGTTTCTATCGACTTTAGGCACACAATGAAAGCTGTGTTGTGTTCTTGAATAAACAGAGCATCATATTATGTATTAACAATGCTCGTAGGACGAGAATCGTATTTATAAACGAAATGTATTTATCAGGTACGGGGGGAAAAACGTGTTTGTTCCTGTTTCATGTCTATTTCTGTTATAACTACTGTATCAATTTACACGAAATTTAGCATATTACATTATGATTAGATAAGTAATCGAACATAGGCGTTTGTTTGATAGTCCTACGTAACATTTTCATATTATTGAAACTCTAACTTCATAGCGCGCGGAGCCGTTTTTGCGAGTTTGCGTGTTATTACGCGTGACTTTGAAAATTCACATCCTAGTTATACTATGTAGTTTCTAATAAAAAGTGTTACTAGGATACTATATAGTTATCCATTGACTGATATGTACCCTTAGTTCATAAAAATATACCACTATAATTGTTTAGTGATAAGATTTCCTTGAAGAGGGAACTAATCTAATTTGACGTGGTATTTTAGGTTTTAGAATTTGATTTTTAGTCAAAACTACATAATAACGAACTATTTTATCCTATTACCATATATACTTACTCATTTACATGGAAAAATTCAAAGATATCAACCTCTGAACTTACCTAAAAAAATGTACCGATTGCGAGAGATTTCGTAGTGCGGGGACACACTACTACTTCTGAACTATCGATAAGTGTGGTGTAGGTAAAGGAATTCAGTAAGGAAAATAATAAGACATTTCTGTTGCGTTATTTTGTATAGTTGATTATAAAAATGTATTTTACTATGTTTGTGGAAGAAAAATAATAAACAATATTCTTGAAATAAGTTATTTTATTTTACCCAAAAATTACACAGAGTGAAGGCCTGAGACCATCACGTAACACATAACATCACGCCTGTATCCCGGAAGGGGTAGACAGAGGTGTATATTACACCTACATTTATTTATTCTCAATTTACACACAGAAATACATAGAAAGGTAAAGTACAAAGTACATAACATCACGCCTGTATCCCGGAAGGGGTAGACAGAGGTGTATATTACACCTACATTTATTTATTCTCAATTTACACACAGAAATACATAGAAAGGTAAAGTACAAAGTACATAACATCACGCCTGTATCCCGGAAGGGGTAGACAGAGGTGTATATTACACCTACATTTATTTATTCTCAATTTACACACAGAAATACATAGAAAGGTAAAGTACAAAGTACATAACATCACGCCTGTATCCCGGAAGGGGTAGACAGAGGTGTATATTACGCCTACATTTATTTATTCTCAATTTACACACAGAAATACATAGAAAGGTAAAGTACAAAGTACATAACATCACGCCTGTATCCCGGAAGGGGTAGACAGAGGTGTATAATACACCCACATTTATTTATTTTTACATTTATGGTCTCAAGGTACAAAGTATACAATATAGCACACAAACACATTTATTACACACACACACACATTTATTACACACACACACACACATTTATTACACACACACACACGTGTTTGGTACATTTATTTATTACTATAAAAAATAACTGCCAGCTGAACTGCAAGAGGCTAAAATAGAAAGGCAAAGTACAAAGGGTACAATATAATAATGTAAAGTACAATGCAAGAGGCTAAAATAGAAAGGTAAAGTACAAAGGGTACAATATAATAATGTAAAGTACAATTTATTACACATTCACAAAATAGAAAGGTATAGTATTCATTTATTACACATTCATATAAAATAAAAATAAAAAAGAGCCTCTGACCGCAGTTAGCTGGAGTTATGAGTTTGGTGGCCCCCAGCCTAGCAAACGTCACACACACAAACACGGCGCTTAGATAGTAGAGAATGTATGACCGAGAAAAAGGGTGACTCTACTAACGGTGCTTGACTTTGTGGTTAAGGTTATACTCTTCTATGGACAAAATGGCTGGAGATGAAAGAGGCTAAAATGGAACAGGATTACATCCTAGCGGCATGGTATTCCTCGAAACAGGGGTTAACGCAAAGGGGGATATCACAAATTGAGCAGACAAACGAAGTAGAACGTCGTAGCTTCCTTGTTTGAGTACACCAAGTACAGCGCCGACGCTTACGCGAGGTACTATTGCCTACCATTTCGTTTGTCTGTCTTGGGTAATGTTGCTCCTGAGGCATAGAATGGCCCAAACTGCTTGAAGAGGGACGGGGTATGTAGTTACGAGGGACATGTTGGAGGTGCTGCCTTAGAATTTGATCGACTAACTCCAATCGAAACACTACGTGCTGTTTGGGGTTAGCCGTCGAATTCTGCAGAAGGATTCGGGCATTCAAAATGGAGCAGTTGAGCATGTGTTTGAAGAACTTGACGTTCCATTTTTTGCCTCTTTTTCTCTCCAGAAGGTATGCTTCCAGCATTTGATCTTTACGATCAACACCTCCCATACCTTTATTATAGTCCAAAACTATTACAGGTTTATAAAGAGACGGGCGACCTGGTTTGGCCACCGTCGCGCCTTGGGAATCATCGTGATAGGTGCTGATAGTGGCGATCTTTCGCTTCTTATCACGAAAGGCTAGGACCACCACATCGCCGGAATGTCTGGCAACAAATTCTCCTTCCTTTAGCTTGCACAAGGACAGGATTGGAGGTACATTGTTGCGGTTAGCACGCAATGTACCCACGCAATCCGTCTTGTGTCTCTTTAAAAACCTGGCTAGAAGTGGACTATTAAACCAATTGTCCATAAATAGTGTATAACCTTTGTTAAGGAGAGGACGGATGAGTTTAAGTACCGTAGTGGTACTTTTCTGGACATTGGCAGGGACGTCAGGATCATAGGAAGTGCCAGCACCTTGGTAGATAAAGAAAGACCAAAGGTAGCCCGTGGACGACTCGCAGAGTTCGTAGGTTTTAATACCATACTGGGCTGCCTTTGTCTTGATGTACTGGCGGAAGGGAAGGTTTCCTTTCCACAAAGTCAAGGACTCGTCAATGCAAATTTCTTGGGATGGGATGTAGCAAGACTGGAATTTGGAATTTAGGTAGTTTGGGATGGGACCAAGTGAAAATAGAACGTCGGGTGAACCAGTCTGTGCTCTGCTACCATTGTCAACTAAATGAAACACGCGGCAGAGATTTTGGTAACGAGAGCGGGAAAACATTTTCCGGAACACGTTTGTCTGCAACAAAGGGTTCGTGGAGAAGCACGATTTGATGGAGGGCATCCGGATGATTCCGAGCATCATCCAGAAGGAAAAAAGGATAAAAAGTTCGTGAATGTTCGTGTCATACCATTCACGGGCGAATGACGCAGACGAACTCGCTACCCCGGCGGCGTAACGATTCGTCTCCGTCACTATGTGCTCCATGATGGAGTCGTCCCAGAACTGTCTAAACGCCCCGTACGCGTTTTCAGATGGGACGACCGCCCCAGTTTGCTGGGGAAGAAATTCCTCCTTCACGCCTTGAAAATCACCCATAGGTGACCATTCAAATTGATTGGAACTCCCTTCCGCAGCAAAAAACGACTCGACCTCGCCGTCATCTGCATCTACAAATTCTTCCTCATCATTCTGTTCTCTCACTCTCCTTTCTCTATTCACTTCACGCTGTCTCGCTGCCAGCCTCGCATTCACCACTCTCATCACTTCTTCTCTCAAGTTGTCAGGCACATCATCATCATCCAGATGGACTTGTATAAGCCTCTGTCCTCTCATCCACTGGGGGCCACCTGGCGCCCCGCCACGTGCACGCACCGCCGCTGCTCCAGCTGCCCCACGCCCCCTCCTACCTCTGCCGCGCTGCGCTGCACCACGTCGCGCTGCGCCACCGCGCCGCGCTCCCGCGCCGCGCCGGGGGCGACCCTGCTGCTGCGGCTGGTCTGCCACAACCTCCGCCACGTCCGGGACCACGTCCTCCACCTGCACGAACAGCGGATGTTCATCGGCAAGGTGGAAGACGTGACCCTCATCTTCCTCCATGGGTAGGTCTGGGACGTAGACGTTCACAGTTGGTATCCTAAGATAAAAAATTATAAATATTATTACGAGACGCAAGGGTTGGATCGAGGTGGCCCTGGAAAAGGATGTTTGAAAGTTTTGGGGAGGCCTTTGCTCTGCAGTGGAGCAGTGTAGGCTAACATAAAAAAAAAAAAAATGTAATTTACGAAGAAGAGGTACAAGACTAATAAATACAAGTTTTAACACTTACGGATCATAGGCGGGCGGCGAGCCTGAGCCAGCAGCAGCAGAGGTCGAAGCCCGCGGCGACGACAACGGCGAATACGCAGGCGCAGGCAATGGCGACGTCGATCTTGATCTTGACCTATCAAATAAAAGGTTTTCATTTATTATCATTTATCATGCAGAAAACAATAAAAAAAAAAACCGCTAATTATATAATTACTCACGTGGGCAGCGGCATGCCGTCCGCGTCAAAGAAGGAGGTGCCGAGCGGTTGGGCAGCTGTAGCAGCGGCCTCGTGATCCTGAAAAATATATTGAAAACATAAATATTGATAAAATAACCACTATTGAAAACATTCGATTCTTGGCCACCAACACCCCTTCATGATTCATGCTTATTACCTAAAATCAAAACATAAAGCACACCAAAAGCAAACAGACCATGAAGTGCAAAGAAACAAGACGGACATGACATAAACAATTGTCTCACAAAGAGGAGTCCTAGTGTCCCAGTAGTGGGGTGTAATAAGCATGAATCATGAAGGGGTGTTGGTGGCCAAGTTATGTTTTGATTTTAGGTAATACCTAAAATCAAAACATAGTTTGGCCACCAACACCCCTTCATGATTCATGCTTATTACCTAAAATCAAAACATAACTTGGCCACCAACACCCCTTCGTGCATATTACCTAAAATCAAAACATAAAGCACACCAAAAGCAAACAGACCATGAAGTGCAAAGAAACAAGACAGACATGACATAAACAATTGTCTCACAAAGAGGAGTCCTAGTGTCCCAGTAGTGGGGTGTAATAAGCATGAATCATGAAGGGGTGTTGGTGGCCAAGTTATGTTTTGATTTTAGGTAATACCTAAAATCAAAACATAGTTTGGCCACCAACACCCCTTCATGCTTATTACCTAAAATCAAAACATAACTTGGCCACCAACACCCCTTCATGATTCATGCTTATTACCTAAAATCAAAACATAACTTGGCCACCAACACCCCTTCATGATTCATGCTTATTACCTAAAATCAAAACATAACTTGGCCACCAACACCCCTTCATGCATATTACCTAAAATCAAAACATAAAGCACACCAAAAGCAAACAGACCATGAAGTGCAAAGAAACAAGACAGACATGACATAAACAATTGTCTCACAAAGAGGAGTCCTAGTGTCCCAGTAGTGGGGTGTAATAAGCATGAATCATGAAGGGGTGTTGGTGGCCAAGTTATGTTTTGATTTTAGGTAATACCTAAAATCAAAACATAGTTTGGCCACCAACACCCCTTCATGCTTATTACCTAAAATCAAAACATAACTTGGCCACCAACACCCCTTCATGATTCATGCTTATTACCTAAAATCAAAACATAACTTGGCCACCAACACCCCTTCATGATTCATGCTTATTACCTAAAATCAAAACATAACTTGGCCACCAACACCCCTTCATGCATATTACCTAAAATCAAAACATAAAGCACACCAAAAGCAAACAGACCATGAAGTGCAAAGAAACAAGACAGACATGACATAAACAATTGTCTCACAAAGAGGAGTCCTAGTGTCCCAGTAGTGGGGTGTAATAAGCATGAATCATGAAGGGGTGTTGGTGGCCAAGTTATGTTTTGATTTTAGGTAATACCTAAAATCAAAACATAGTTTGGCCACCAACACCCCTTCATGCTTATTACCTAAAATCAAAACATAACTTGGCCACCAACACCCCTTCATGATTCATGCTTATTACCTAAAATCAAAACATAACTTGGCCACCAACACCCCTTCATGATTCATGCTTATTACCTAAAATCAAAACATAACTTGGCCACCAACACCCCTTCATGCATATTACCTAAAATCAAAACATAAAGCACACCAAAAGCAAACAGACCATGAAGTGCAAAGAAACAAGACGGACATGACATAAACAATTGTCTCACAAAGAGGAGTCCTAGTGTCCCAGTAGTGGGGTGTAATAAGCATGAATCATGAAGGGGTGTTGGTGGCCAAGTTATGTTTTGATTTTAGGTAATACCTAAAATCAAAACATAGTTTGGCCACCAACACCCCTTCATGATTCATGCTTATTACCTAAAATCAAAACATAACTTGGCCACCAACACCCCTTCATGCATATTACCTAAAATCAAAACATAAAGCACACCAAAAGCAAACAGACCATGAAGTGCAAAGAAACAAGACGGACATGACATAAACAATTGTCTCACAAAGAGGAGTCCTAGTGTCCCAGTAGTGGGGTGTAATAAGCATGAACCATGAAGGGGTGTTGGTGGCCAAGTTATGTTTTGATTTTAGGTAATACCTAAAATCAAAACATAGTTTGGCCACCAACACCCCTTCATGCTTATTACCTAAAATCAAAACATAACTTGGCCACCAACACCCCTTCATGATTCATGCTTATTACCTAAAATCAAAACATAACTTGGCCACCAACACCCCTTCATGCATATTACCTAAAATCAAAACATAAAGCACACCAAAAGCAAACAGACCATGAAGTGCAAAGAAACAAGACGGACATGACATAAACAATTGTCTCACAAAGAGGAGTCCTAGTGTCCCAGTAGTGGGGTAGTACCGGACCTATGCATCAGGTTGGCTGCAACAAAGAAAAATTTATTATACTTTCATTATTACTTTCATAATTATAAAATATTTTACCACATCGGACTCCTCCATCATTTCGATGACGATGATGACTGGTGAGGGAGTGACGAGCCGTTCTGCATCCACCTCTGCGTCGATGTCAGCCCGCTCTTCCTCGTCGTAGTCATCATCGTCGAAGTCAGGAAGTCCCAACTCGGACCCATCGGAGTCATCCTCCAACGCTTCAATGAAGTCCGAGGGGACTTCCTCGCCCCGATCTTGCCATAAATTGCTCATCTACAGAAAAATAAAATACACTATACTATAAAGTGGGTGTATAACACACCTGTGCCTTCCCTTCGGGAAATACAGGCGTGATATAATGTGTTTACAACAAGTGAAAAATAATTTCATCAACATTCAACATTATGCGAACAAACAGATACAGGTCGAAATACATTCGAACCCTCTTTTTCTTTGAAGTCGGTAAAATATCGATATATCGATAATCTATCGACACGACTGGACACGACTGGACAGCGTAGTTGCATACTATTAGGCCTCAATTCAAAATTTCAAATTTCAACTGCCAATGTCAATGAACTTATTTTTCACATAGCATCTAAATGATTGAAATTTATAAAATATAGTATGAAATACACCTCGAATGACCAAAACATACAATTGTTATTAGTTTTAGAGCTTTACAATTCTTACAGACACACTCAATTCATTGTAAAACAAGTAAAAAATGATGAGTTTTGACGAACTTTTTTTCAACACATTTTACAAAGATTCTATGCAATTTAGTGCAAATAATATCTACTTCTGTAACTACAACGATGTAATAACAACATATAGATGAATATTCATACATTTATCGTCAATTACACGCAAAAACATAACATAATTTGCAAATTTTACGACCAATTTTACGGAATTTGATTTTGACCAAAAATGTGATTTTATGATGATATTTCGTGAAAATATTATGTGCAACGGTCTAATAACTACATAGAATTGAATATTCACCTATTTACTGACGACTAATACGCAAAAACAGTCGAATTTCATCATAAAATAATTCCGACATCTTGACCGATTTTGTCGAAACATTTCTTTGTTCAAAAATAACATTTTATGATGCTACTTCATGAAATAACGATTTACAATGATGTAATATATAATAATAAATGAAAATTATCCACTTACAATTAGTTTTAACACGAAACACACACGATTAGAAAAGATTTGCTGCGGAGGTGCGAACTGTCCACGGAGAAATGTGAAATGTCAGTTCAACTTTTTTATTTGGTGTTGCCTATGAATATTTTGACGTTTTAGTCGATTTATTTGACAAGTAATTTATCATACCATAGAATAAAGGTGACCTCAGACCATATCGGCCCGTATGTTGGAAACAAATTGTGTTTGAAACTGCGTGCGCAGACCGACACTAATCCGTGTCGTCGGGTCCACAAAGTATTCCGGATTTATGACTCTAAAGCGAGTCATCCGGGTTTCATCGGTTAAAATTCATCTTGTCAATTCATTTTGTCACGGAAAAATTATAATAAATCTTAATTATACGTAAATGTTTTTTTTTTTATGTAGTTAAGTAAAAGGTCACGCCGCCGCCGCCGCCGCGCCGCCGACTTCAACAAGTCGGCGCGCCGCCGCCGATAGATTGACCATCGGCGCTCATATCTAATCTGTTTGAAAACACATAGTTAGTCTTTCACTATGTTCACATGACAAAGCCGCGTGTCGGCGTTGAATGTGTCAGGTATGAGTTTTGGGCATCGGAAGAGAAAACGTCCCGTATTGGTTCCTAGAAATTATGGCAATCCTATATAAATTGTATCACCCTCATTATGTATTTATAATGGCTACTACACACAGTGCGGCAGTACCGGCGGCCATGCCGCCGGCATTGCCGCCAGGCATGCCCGGCACTGCCGCACAAAGCCACACAAAGAAACGCAAAGGAAATGAAGGCGCAAAAGCCGGAGGCTCGTGCCGCGCGGCGCGGCAAACGCCATGTCGCTGCCGCCGGCATGTGTGTATGTGTAGTCCAGTGTAGTAGCCATAAGATGGTCGCGATTTCGCGAAACTCGCGAATCATATTTTGACCAAAATACAATCAGATAATAACCGTCAAATTGCAAAAACATAAGAAAACTTGAATTTCACGGGCCACAACTGCGGTGGCCACATTTATTTTATTGCGACACGTCTGCTCTGAAAGTCTAAACCCCGCAGACAGACAAACAACAACAAGAAGAAAAGAAAGAGATTGTATCAAGCTTTTAAAAGTCACAATTGACGTGGGCGTGGGTCGGTGGGTAGCACTGACATATGATTTATAAGTCAGTCAGTAGCCCTTGCTCTACATTGAGCTCTACATCATCACGGTAGATCATAGAACTGCTGTATAATATATATGTATACTAGGCTCTACATCCATCGTAGACAGAGAATAGGAGCTCTACATAAATATTCAATTCAGTGTTTCCACTTTTAGGGATTTCTCCCTTGTTTTGGGTACTTTGCATGGCTGCCAATATTATGCATGGCTTAGGGATATTTTATTTTAAAGGCGAAAGCGTCAGGGTAGCCTGCGAAATTCAAATTTTCTTACGTTTTTTTCCATTTGCAGTATCAGGTTGTATGTAATTGTAGACATAATATGATTCGCGGCCGTATCAAATGTTTATTTATAGAATTATAATTATAAAAATCGTCAATAAAACTCTTTAAGGTGAAAGCGTCAGAGTAGCCCGTGAAATTTAAATCTTCTCACGTTTTTTGCAATTTGTTCGTCAGTATCAGGTTGTATGTTGATATAAATATGATTTGCGACCATATCAAATGTTTATTTATAAAATTATAATCATAGAAATCATCAATACAACTCTATAAGTTCATGTAATCCCTTTGAATGACTATTTCATGAAATCATGACATTTGGGGATTATGCTAACCAAAGGAGTTGTATTGCTGATTCTAATGATTATAATTCTGTAAACCCATATTGGTTACGCTCGCAAATCATATTTTAATCAACATACAACCTGACACTGACCTGCTAATTGAAAAAAACCTAAGAAAATTTGAATTTCGCGGGCTACCTTGGCGCATCCCCCTTAAGTTCATGTAATCCTATTGAATGACTATTTCATGAAATCATGACATTTGAGGATTATACTAACTGGGGTAGTATTGCTGATTCTAATGTTTATAAATCGGAGTAGTATTGCAGATTCTAAAGTTTATAAATCGGTAAAGCCATATTTGTTACGGTTGCAAATCATATTTTAATCAAGACTTCAAGAGACAACCTGACACTAACCTGCAAATTGCAAAATACCTAAGAAAGTTTGAATTTCGCGGGTTACCTTGGCACATCCCGCTTATGAGCGTGCATCCTAAAAGTTGGCAGCGTCGTAAATTGCTGTCAAATATGTACTTGTTTTGATTAATTTGGAAATAATTATTTATGGAAATAAGAAATGTGGCTAACTGTAACTAGCGAACTAGAATATTGATTGTGAAATGCAATAATTAAATCGTAGAACACCTAATATTTAGTTTTAGATGTAAAAAAGCGATTTGGAAATTTTCCAAATGCCTTTTTTACACCTAAAACGGGTACAACATGTCATCAAATTCAATTTTACAATATTATAATGATTGCAATTCATTAATATTCTAGTTCGCTAGTTAGCCACATTTTCTTAAAATAAATGTATTTTCTTTCTTTCTTCTTATTTTCCTATAGTATTATTGCCAATCAAGACAGCGAAATATACGTGGCAGCTATTTGCGACGTTGCCCACTTTCAGAATGCACGTCGAACGCACGACACTGGGGAAAACCAAAAGCGTATGTGGAAACATTGATTCGATCTAAACGCGTCAGCGCGTTCTGCGCGTTGCAGTATTCGCAAACGCAAATGTCAGCTGTGTCCGGTCCGGGTTCTGAGTTGTAAAAAGAAAAACATTCAAATATTGATTACCTTAGCTTACAAAAAAAATGATAAATAGAACACGCTGAAACCCATAATTGTAAACCAACTCACATATTTTAAAAGTACGAAGAACATCGTGTAAAAACTTTACATCTCTGGTAAAAACTACACAATATTATTTTGGTGGTGCCATTTCGTTTCGTTACAAAATGTGATAGATCGGTGAAGGTCACAGATTCTGTTACCGTGTCCGTGCGCTTTTAGTCTTGTCGTGTTTGCGAACGATACGGTTTACGTAACAAGCGCTTTTGAAGTACTTTGCAATCCCAGAAAACAGTCAACCGATTACGCAAAGATGTTAAGCGTATGGACGAGAACGGCCCGCGGGGGGCGCGCGCTTGAGCGCTCGCTCTCCAGTATCGTGGAGCTGCCAAAATTCCAGGACTTCGGCGTGCAGAACGAGCCTATTCTGGAGTACCGCGAGGGAAGCGCGGAGCGCGCCGCGCTGGCCGCCGAGCTGGCGCAGGTCGCCGCCGTCACGGAGGACGTGCCCATCGTCATCGGTGGAGAGAGCATCAAGGAGGGCGAGCCGCGGTTCCAGGTGATGCCGCACAACCACTCCAAGAAGGTCGCCAAGTTCTACTACGCCAGTGAGAAGACCATACAGAAAGCAATCAAAGTGTCAGCGGATGCTCAGGCGCGCTGGGACCGCACACCGCTGCAGGAACGTACTCGCATCTGGCAATCTGCTGCTGAGCTGATGGCTGGTTCACACAGGCAAAAACTCAATGCTGCCACAATGCTGGGCCAGTCTAAGAGTGCAATTCAAGCTGAAATTGATTCAGCTGCTGAACTCATTGATTTCTTCAGATTTAATGTATTCTTTTTAAAAGAGAGTGTTAAATATCAGCCTATTTCTGAAGACCCTTCAGTAACTAGAAATTCTCTTAGATTCCGCGGTATTGATGGATTTATTGCAGCAATTGCTCCCTTCAACTTCACTGCTATTGGGGGCAACTTGGCCTACACACCTGCTCTCATGGGTAACGGTGTAGTGTGGAAACCATCTGATACAGCTGTTCTATCAAATTGGAGGATCTTTAATATAATGCGTGAAGCTGGTCTACCCGATGGTATAGTTAATTTTGTTCCAGCAGATGGACCAACTTTTGGACGCACCATTACTTCCTCTTCTAAACTGGCAGGTATCAACTTTACTGGTTCTGTGCCAACATTCAACTGGCTGTGGAATGAAGTTGGAAAAAACCTTAACCGTTATAATAATTATCCAAGGCTGATTGGTGAGTGTGGAGGCAAAAATTACCACTTTGTGCATCCTTCAGCTGACATCCAAACTGTCGTCACTGCCACTATTCGCTCAGCATTTGAATATTGTGGACAAAAATGTTCAGCTTGCTCAAGAATTTATGTTCCTAAATCTCTGGCTGTGCCCATCAAGAATGGTTTAATTGAAGCGTGTGCAAAATTGAAGATAGGTGACCCAACAGACTTCAAAATTTTTGCTGCTGCTGTCATCGACGACAAGGCTTTCCAAAGGATCACAGGTTACATCAAAAATGCCAAAAACAATCCCAAGAACAAAATAATTGCTGGAGGGGAGTTTGATGACAGCAAGGGCTACTTCATCCAGCCCACTATAATTGAGACCACGGATCCCCATGACAAGCTCATGGTGGAAGAGATCTTCGGACCTGTACTGTCCATGTACGTGTATGATGACCGTGATGTCGACAAGACAATGTCGCTCATCGGCTCGTCAACCAAGTTTGCACTAACGGGAGCGGTATTCGCAATGGACAAGAGTTTCCTGCAGAAAGCTCTGGATGAGCTCAAGATGACAGCCGGCAACTTCTACCTCAACGACAAGTCAACCGGGTCGGTGGTGGGGCAGCAGCCGTTCGGCGGCGGCCGCATGTCGGGCACCAACGACAAGGCCGGTGGGCCCGGCTACGTCATGCGCTGGACGTCGCCGCAGTCCATCAAGGAGACCTTCGTGCCTCAACGCGACATCGACTACCCCTACATGAGAGATTAAATTAACAGCTAAACAAAGAAAAGCAAAGATAAACATAATTGATATCAGTACAATAACAATAACTACAAACATATTCAATAATTAATAATAATATGACTTAGTTAAGATTGCTGAATAATTAGGCTTAATAGATGTTATAATGTTTTACTCATGATGTAACTTTAAAGTATTATTTTTCTTTATATATTGATTATAAAACATTTTAAATAATTAGAGTAAATAAAAGTAGCAATTTACAAAGTAGGTAGTATACACAAGCACAAAGGATGTATAATTTGTAAAAGGTACTTGTTTGTGTATGCTACAACACTACTAACTGTTATGAGAAGCAGTAGAAGCACTCACTGAGTAGTCATAGTGTAGGTAGACTTGATGGTTGATGATGTAACTGTTTGTGTGATATGTGGCTAGTGCCGTCTCTCCTCGCTTGCTATCGCCCTGCGACTGTCAGGACAGGACTGTCTCTTATCAGAATATTATTTGCTCTTTACTTCTTATCAGTATTTTCTGTTATTTATCTGTTTGTTTTTCAGCTTTGCCTGCTCTCTGACTCAATTAATTGCATTTATGCTTTATGTTAACTTTCATTCAAATCCATCATTTCGTGTTTGTAATTTGAACAAAACCATTGTTATGTTAATTAATTTGTCATTTCAGGTGCTTGTTCCTATAACTTGTTTGTATGACTAAGTTTGATCTTTAATTCCAATAAAATATATTGAATATGAATAACTTGTTTTATTGACTAAATAAGCGACTTGATGTCACCCGCTCGTTTGTAAATACTAACTTGCCTTTCCAAACCTTTCTGTTCCTGTCAGGTGCACTCATCACTGCACGTTAGTTATGTAATAGGTCTAACGCCCCATAATACCTATGAAAAGACAATACGTAGGTAGAACGCATCTTGCAGTTCAAACCATCATTTGAGTTAAAAAACAAATCGGACAAGTACGTGTCGCACCACGCACAGTGAAGGGTTCCGTACCGACCTTTTACGGATAAATAATTATATGCATGCACAGTTTTTGATTTCGACCACAAATTATCGTATTTCTTGAAAAAATTATGAAAAACAATGATAAATATCTGCCGTTGTATCCGAAAATACCATAACTCTACAAAAGTTACAAACATAGACCAAATAAAATTTGTTTGGTGAGACATCATAATCTTTTAATTATGGGATCCAGAGGCGGATTATCCCTAAGGCAAACAAGGCACGTGCCTAGGAGGGGCGCGAGGTCACAAAGGAGCGCGCGCGCGGATGTTTTTAAACAAAAAATAGTAAGTAGGTATATATGCACCTACTCTTACTGTCTTACACAATAATTATATTCTATCACAGATTAATAATTCTATAGAGATTTGAGCTTCCAAAGCGTGCTCCGCGTTTTTGATTATTCCTACATCGCCTGATTTACATTTAATTTTTACATGTAGGTAAGTATGAGGAGAGCCACTATCACACACGTAATTGTTTTTTTTATCGTAATTTCATAACGCCATAACTACCAAATGGCCGACCCCGGTTCAGATCCGGACCGTCGACCTATTTTGTGCGGACCAAACCGTAAATACATAAATTTAAATCTAAACATGTATTAAAAAAAAATGTTTTAGCTTGCACCAATTTTACTCCAGACTTTAGACAGATTCAAAGTAAATAATATAATTTTTCACTTATACCTACTTACTTTGTTATTTTTGTTTATTACTTACATAGTATTTGTTTCTAAGGTAACTTACTTTCAGGTTTTTTTTAATCTTTTTTGCTAGTTTTCGTTCGTCTACTAAACGGATCGCGACAGTCATAGTACTTATTATTTTTTTAAACGGACCCAATGAAAGTTAATTGGTGATACCTGCACTACACCATTGTTAGCGGTGCACAGAATAAACTTTCTGTCCATTTCATCGATTTATCTAATAGGTACCTAACCTCCGAGCAAAATGGCTGTGTAACATCCGGACAGACTGACATGATGAAACTATAAGGGTTCCGTTTTTTGGCTACGGAACCCTAAAAAGGGTAACTACCTACATAATCTATCAATATTAACATACATAAATTACTTTTATGAGTAGGTCATTTAAAAACAATAAAAATATAAGGTACGATGGATAATAAACACGAAGTAGAGAAATAGGTCACAGGCAGGACTCAAGGTCTGTGCATTGGATCGATGAAAGTCAGAAGTTTATCTAGGTCGACCATGATAATTATACAAGTGGTCGAGTAGGTAGGTAGGTACCTACTATGACCACCTTTACCTATGAATCCTATGCTCTTTAACTTTATAACAGGTAGGGGTAGGTACTGTACTACTTACTACATTTCTATGTAGGTATTTAACTTTCTTTTTCTTCCTAGCCTTTTCCCAACTATCTTGAGTTTCGGCTTCCAGTCTAACCGGATGCAGCTGAATACTAGTATTTTACATGGAGCGACTGCCTATCTGACCCCCACAACCCAGTAACTGGGTATACGATACCCTTTGGTAAGACTGGATTAAAGGTACAGTAGCACAGATTAATACAGATGGGACACTCCGCAAAATCATTTAAATAAAAAGCGACTCTTGCTACGACACAATAAAGTGCGATTCAGGTCGCACAACGTTAATTACTACAGTTATATTCACTTACAAGTTGCCTCTCTTTCTATCGCGTAACTCTTATACCTTCGGACCACGTCAGGGTTGACACCTTTTAAAGAATTATTTGATGATTAAATATAAGCCCATGGTCTATTAAATTTTTAAATCCGTAACCAACCTTATGCGACTTCATAGAAATGCGATCCGATTTCTTAAAAATACAATAGAAACCAGAGTGTCGCGGGCTCGCGGCGGCGCGCGGCGTCACGTCGGCGTCGCCTGCTGCTGCCGCCTGCGTTCGGTACTTTAATTTCTTTATGCCCGTTTTCACCGACGTCCCCTAAGTTTATGGGATCCCCTAAGAATGGTTAGGGGGCTGTTAGAAGGTGGTTTCTGTTTCACCAACAGTAAAGGGTCAGTTAAGCGTTAAAAGGTCCCCTAAATTTATGTGGTCGAAATGTGGGCCCATAAACCGGCACATACGTAAATGATCTCTCAAGAAACGAAGATTGATAGTGATAAATATGAATTTGTTGAAAATTTTGAAACTGTTTCTGCTGTATTCAACGTAAATAAGAGCCGTAGACCAAAAATATGTCAATAAAACGATTTTTTTTTGGAGATATAGGCTATGTAAATCTTCAGTGTTGTATTTATTGGAAAAAATTGAATTCACCTTAGAATTTCTTGATAATAGGTACTGCAGCATTGCGCTGCCGTTCAAGCCTCTTTTGTAGTTCTAAAAGTTTCATAAACTAATGTTTCTTTCTTCTCATCTCACCTATTTCCTTTCTCAGGCCCCTATCTAGCCAAGGGCCGAGGAAGTTCCCCTATTTTTTCCCCCATGCGGGGACTCATTCATTCCATTCGCGGGAGGATTTTTTTGTCCCCCGTCCGTCAGTAGGTCTGAGGGCCGGGAGATTTCTCTTTCTTCCTCTCGCGATGCGATACCTTTTTCTGTCTCCCCGTCATGGAGGAGTTTCCCCATTCCTTTCGGGAAGGAATTTCCGTGTCCGGCACGCTTTTCACCCTTTCGTGGTAGAATCCCTTCTCGGTCTCTCCGTGGGACGAGGGCCGAGGAGACTCTCTTTCTCTGTCACGGAAGGGCTTTTTTCTTCTTCGCTTTTCGGAGGGTTTTTTTTTTTCTCTTTCCTGTTCTCACATTGGGCCCGTGAGTCAGGAAACCTTTTTTTCCACGTGTTTTAAGGGGATTTCTCCTCAGTCCCCTGTTGGACTGAGGGCCCAAGTTTTTTTTCTGTGCTCACACTGAGTTGTGAGCCAGGAAACCTTTTTTCACGTGTTTTAAAGATATTTCCACCCCAGTCCCCTGTTGGACTGAGGGCCGAGGGATTCCCCCCTTTGGGTGTCCTTGCATACATCGTATCCAATCACCATTATGCTCTGCGAGGGCATGTCCACCCCTTCTTTTTACCCCCCCGTTTGCTGAGTGCGGGGATGATTCTATCTTTTCTTTCGTTTGGGAGAGTCGTTCGCTTCTTTTACTATTTTATAGTCGTCGCGACGCCTCCCCCTTAACAAAAGGATGACTTTTACGATACGCAACCATAACGTTCAAGTTTACTACAAAATGTGTTACAAACTCATTTTGAACGGCCGTTCCTATACGGCCTCATTTTCATTTCACTAACTTTTTTCTTCTTTCTGCATTGTGTCACCTCATCACACTGACATTGTCATCAAAAACCAAAATAAAATAATGTTAATATAAGTTGTTTTGTGGTTTATTCTCCGATTTCTCGGTAAGTCTAATAATAATACCTTTCCCAAAATTCTCTGTTTCTATACAATTCCGTAATCTGATGTAAATAACGAACATTACACACTACGCATATCGTATCTATTTATATATTGTTTTCTGATTAATTTTACCCCGTAATTTTTCTTTTCTTCGCTGACCAATACGCTATGAGCGACCTTCTTGTTAAGTTCCCTCTATCCCTCTTGGAACCTCTGGATTTGGTCGGAGAGGTAACTCATCGTTCAACATTGTTGACTCTCAACAACTTAATTTGTTAGTGAGTTTTGCTGTAAGGGACGAATAGGTTTGTGTTCGACCTCTAGGAGTTTCTTTGAGGTGCACCAACCCTCCCACCTTACTATCACTCCTCTGATCAGACTCTAAGCACTCTGTTAGCTGAAAGTCGGATCAGGAGGGATACCCTACAATTAGGGACACTAAATACTGGTTTATAGCCCTTATTTTTGTAGGCTGGGGTATTATTTTTTTCGGGACTTAGGTTTTTTTCCTCTCGTAGCCTGGTCCTCCTCAGCTTATATTCGTTGATTACAACCTCTAGCCTCTTCTATTATTAACATTGCCCTCTGAGCATGTGTCAATAATTAGTTTTAACCTATACTTACATTCGCTTTTTACTTTAGTTTAGCTTCTTTATTTCGTCTAGAGTCTATTTCGCCATGGTATATTATCCCGTGAGTTATTTTAATTCTGTTAGGCCATAGTTTTTTTTTAGTCGTGCACTTAGATTATTTTTAGGTTTAGTGGACGCTACCTGAGCTCGCGTCGAGAAGGTTTAGATCTGGAACGTTCCGTATTTACTCTTTGTCGAAGGCACTTAGTAGGCGCTCCTTAGGTTAGGTATTTTAATTCTGGTTTAGCCTTGTTAGTTGTTAGTTGTCGTGTAAGTATTTCATTTTTACTCTGTTACTCAGGTCTTCCCCTAGCCTTGTCTCGTCTCTTCTTCAACTGTCACCCCTATAGGGGAGACATAATTTTTTTTCGTTTTCCCTATAGGGATGTCAAGTGTCTTTAGTGACGACATCGTCTAGGGTTGTCAAGAATTTGTCGATAGGGTCGTGATTTTTATCGATGATGCCTTCTGTCTTTAGTGTCGACATCGTTTAGGGTTGTCAAATTTTTTTATCGATAGTATCGATAATTTTTTTTTTGCTGGAAAGGGTGTATTGCAGCATTGCGCTGCCGTTCAAGCCTCTTTTGTAGTTCTAAAAGTTTCATAAACTATTATTTCTTTTAAAAATTTCGAATTGAGCACATTTTCAAATTTTGAATTCTATATCGTTCAAAGTAAAACAATTTTTTCTGACTTGCGTCATTCTATTGTGAGTCGCTCTGGACAATACGTCATGGTATAAAATAATTTTTCTCTGCTTCAAGTGTCCTGTTTTCAGTTTAAGACACGGATGTAAATAGTGACGATAGTATCTTCGTGCTAGCTGGTCGCAGTTGCGTCGAGTACATTGTGGTATCTAGCCCTCAAGTTAAATCTTTAGTTCGTGCCAGCCAAGCGAGAGTCTAGAACCACTGTTTTTTGGTGAAGTATTTACTGTACAAACATGTGAGTATTCAACCAATTTCTCATTTAACAAACTGTACAGTCTCGCGCCACCGGCCCCATGCGTAATTTAGCCTATGCCGTTTCTAAAGCCCCCTGTTTTCGGACTTCGACAGAAGAGGTCTTGAGGCCTCCTGGGACCCCGGGCCATCGTGCGGCTACCAACCCAAGTTCTCACATCGCGGCCTGTGGCCAACGCAGGCACCCACGGACGCCGCCGTACACACGCCGCTCATGGTAGAGGCCGCAACGCACCAAACCCCAACGAGACGCTGTACGACGGGACGTCGCTACGGTTCAGCGCAAAGGACTTAGGCACATTCATACTTTAGCTCCTAGAACTTTTCCATAGCATCAATAACTACCAAATTCTATTTTAGGCGGTTTCCTGATTGACCTGTAATCAGGATCATTACGTGATATCAACTCTTTGCCCAACTTTTGATTTCCGGGATTAATTAGGTAATGGCCAATACTTGTTTAACCCGTCGCGTTCTATTTTAGTTCTCAACCCTCAAACACGTAATCTTCCTTCTAAGACAAAATAAAATTCCAACTAGGCGGCTTGCAATAGTACTTAAATTTATTTATCACCTTTTATACATAACTGTTTCTTTTTCTTTACTTTTAAAATTATAATACAAATCATATTTTAAATCTCCTGTTATTTTTTTCTTTGTATTTAGTTATCCTATGCAAGCGTGGGTTCGATTCTCACCAAGCATTTTTTTAACAAGTGGCAGAAGCCGATTTCTTATGCTACAGTACGTAGTAGTTAGTAGTTTTATAAGAAAACCATAAAAATAACACAAAAAATAATAATTGTGAACGTGGTATTTTTTCTCTGTTTATTTCACGATAATTATTTACGTCGATAACTAACTATCAATGTAAACCATACACTTGCTATTGTATTCGTATTAATGATTATTTCAGAATGAATTCAATTTTTTTTTTAATTAATTTATTTAATTAATTTTGTATCTCCAATAAATCAATTATTAACAGCATTGACTCGACAAAAAAAATTCCATATTAATGATTATTTCAGAATGATTTCTATTTTTTTATAAATTATTTTTTTAAATTAATTCTGTATATCTCCAATAAATCAATTATTAACAGCATTGACTCGAAAAAAAAATACCATATTAATGATTATTTCAGAATGAATTCTATTTTTTTATTTAAATTAATTTATTAAATTAATTCTTTATATCTCCAATAAATCAATTATTAACAGCTTGACTCGAAAAAAAAATATCACGAAGAAACAATCAAATCTCACGTGCGTCAGTAGGTCACAAAAAAGAAGTGTCAAATATAAATAAGACTACAGATAGCTGTTAATAATTGATTTATTGGAGATAATTATACAGAATTAATTTAATAAATAAATTTATAAAAAGTTGAATTAATTCTGAAATAATCATTAATATACGAATACAATAGCAAGTGTACACAAAGTAAATAAGCAAAAAAATATGAAATTAATAAAAAATATGAATGAAATAATATTTATTATTGCTATCAAAACATGATTTATTAATAACTGCATTCATATAAGTGTATACTTGAGAGAATTTCATAAAAAACGATGTTGTTTCAAAGTATCGATAAGTATAAAGATGAATCAGTCCGCTTGACTGTCACTAATGACTAATGAGACACAATAAAACTTTAACTGCTATCCAACTGAATCAGTCTGTTGGACGGTTGAGCTCCTATTATCGAATACAAAACGTCACATAGATATGTGACCCCTAGTTAGGTGACAAAAATGACGTTGAAACGAAATTTAATTTAGGGGCTAGTTTGGGGGAACTTTTAAGCTAACGGTCCCATAAGTAAGTGGTAGTATAGGGGATGTCGGTGAAAACGGGCATAAGTCTCCATTATTTATTACTATGTACTACGTAACTGGGCAAATAAAAAAATATGTAAGAATACCCTGTTGTCTACATTATCAAAATTTTAAATTTTACTAAGTATATAATATTTAGTTATGGTTATACTACTCCACCAAACAAAAATACTATTTAATTATGTACTTTCCTACCTACTTATCAAAGACTGAACCTGACCTTGTAAACAGAACTTGTAATAACCTAACTAACTATAGGTACTAAGTATAATAATAATAATTTTATATATTTTTCTGTTTTTAAGAAATATTTTAAAATGAATAAACGAAATAATTACTATTTAAGAACTACGTAAATACGGGTGACTTATATAAGAATAACAATTAATGTAAACATTTGGTAGGTAGGGTAGTATAGTAATTACTAATTACATATAGGTAGACGTGGATTTCTGTATATAAGGATACCAAAAGATCCTTTGGAAGTGAGAAAAACGTGTCGAGGTTCGGATCCTTATTATTATCAGCCAAATGGGCTGTTCCCTTCATTTTTGTATTTTTAGTATTAATATCTTGCGACAAACAGACGTGTGACCCGGTGTCGGCACGCGGCAGCCCTACTGAATTGGCACAGTGAGATGAGCCCGCCACCCGGGTACTTGTAGCTTCATACGTAAACTTGCAAACACTGTGGAGTGTCCCATCTGTATTAATCTGTGACAGTAGGTAATTTAACTCATCTATATCTATCTTCTGTATCTTTATCTATATCTATACTTTTTAAAACAGTAAAATCCGGTGTCTGTCTGTTTGTTTGTTCACGCACATCTCCGGAACTACCGAACGGATTTTCATGTAGATTTCACAGATATATAGAGATTAATTTGGAAGAGAATATAGGCTTTGTTTAATTAAAATCGGATGTCGCAAAAAAAGTTATCGTCATACAAGACGGTATTCTGTTCACCACACGTTGTGCACAATTTCTGAGAGCAACCTAAAAAAAGTAGGTACCTACTAGGCTTTCATAAATTCAAGATAGTAGGTATTACAATCATAGTTTATCCCACTAATAAGATTTGGATGAATTAAGGCTAACAAAAAGTACTAGGTTTGCATGAATTCACGTTTAGTTTAATTGAATACATAAATGAAAATTTTGGAAATTCCACCGGAAAAGTCGAAAATACACCCGGGCGACGCCGGGCACGAACGAGGCGGTATTATTTGCGGCACGATATCGCAGACGAAGTCGCGGGCAACAGCTAGTACCTAAGTAATATTATTGGATAAATGATTGTACAATGAACCTATTATAGGTAAGTAGGTACTTACATCTTACATGTTGGTAAGTTAATATGTAGGTAATGTAGGACTAGGTACCTACCTATGATGATTGATTCATAAATTTTTTCCTTATAGAAGTATTTTCGTGTGGTTTGGATAATGACTAAGCTGCACCACATACTACTGTACCTACTGCACTCTTAGCATGACCACAATAGATTGAATTTGTTTTTATAAAGTGTAATTATTATACGTATATTCAATGATATTATAAGTAAAAAGACGTATTTTTACATAGGTATAATATATTATCATTGCTTATTTATACAATTGGTAACAATCACAATCTGTCATTTTGTCTATTCTGTCTACGATTCTGTCCCATTCTCCATAAATAAAATGTACTCTGTGATTCTGGCGTCGCGTCGTAGATAGGGTGTCCATCCAACTGGTGATAAAGGTACAATCCAACTGGTGTTTATAGAATGATGACTAGCTTCTGCCAGCGGCTTCGCCCGCATCTAAGTGTATTATCTATGGCCCACATGCAGTGCTGCCAGATCGAAATACCCATTCAGCGCTAAAAGCGATTCAAAAAGCGCTAGATTTGATAAAATCAGCCTATAAAAAAGCGCTAGATTACGCGCTAAATGACATGGACGAATCCTGCCCTCAAAATCAATTCAAAAAAATAAATATACAGCAATTATTAATATATGAAAATTACTTCTTAAATATACTAAAATTAATCGCAACAATTACATTTCTCTAGAACAGGCGAGGAAAAATGCAAAAAAAAATGTGTGTTATTTGATTTTGTGAGTGTGGTTTTTAATTTGGACAAATGGTCATTTGGAAAACTAAGAACGAACAAACAAAAAAAATTATCTAACAATAAAGAACAAACGACGAACAAGCGAAATAGCCAAAAAAAAATTTAAAAAGTCGACTACTCCCCGCCAACTTAAGGGTCAATTTTTTATTTTATTTTTTATAAAAAAACTAAGAACGAACAAAAAAAAAAAATGATCGAACAATAACGAACAAACGAAGATCAAGCGAAAAAGCCAAAAAAATATTAAAAAAATTGACTACTCCCCGCCAACTTAAGGGTAATTTTTTATTTTATTAAAAAAAAAAAAACTAAGAACGAACAAACAAAAAAAATGAGCGAACAATAAAGAACAAACGACGAACAAACGATATAGCAAAAAAAAAAAATTAAGAGTTGACTACTCCCCGCCAACTTAAGAATTTATTTTTATTTTTATTTTTTATAAAAAAACTAAGAACGAACAAAAAAAAAAAATGATCGAACAATAACGAACAAACGACGATCAAGCGAAATAGCCAAAAAAATATTTAAAAAATTGACTACTCCCCGCCAACTTAAGGGTAATTTTTTATTTTATTAAAAAAAAAAAAACTAAGAACGAACAAAAAAAAAAAAAGAGCGAACAATCACGAACAAACGACGAACAAACGAAATAGCCGAAAAAAATTAAAAAAAAACGATTTGCCCCCGCCAACTTAAGAGAGCCCATTTTCGTTTGGATTGGATACACGCATAAGACAAACACTATATTATGTTGCTCCAATAAAGGTCTGACTTAAATAAAAAGTACCCACGACTGCCAGAATCGTATTACTAAGGTAAATACTAATACCTATAATAAAAGTCAACGGTTTCATGATTATCGCAGACACCAGTTTTCGAGCTGCCGAAGCCTGTGCGTCATGATGCCGATCACGTTTCGCATTATGAATCGACAATATATTCAAGAGTGTATATCCAAATGTCCTAGTTATTTTGACGTATGAACTGCGCGCGCTCACGCTGCGTTGTCTGTCACAATCTGTCACTCTATGCCCTGTGCTCTGTACAAAATAATTATATCACAGACTACAATGAATTATATTCACCGAGTGGTTATTTGTAGAAGAGGTATGTACCCACGTAGTAATTATTTACATATTTTACCAACTTCACCTGCCTTTTAAACAGTGGAGTTCTGTATTCCGAAAAGTTTTACTTTACCGAGTACAATATCTCATATTTTTCAGCTTCCTTTGAATGGATTGATTTGCAATGCATGTTATGTATTACTCAACCAACGCGGTGAAGAGCCCTTAAGACGACCCACCGACCGAAGGTACACATAGCAGAGTACTGGGCTACCCAATGTTGTGTATTGGTTGTGGATGTTCTGTTATGGGGAGGCGTTACTCAGTGCGACACCACCGTTGAAGAAAACAGTCCATGAATCGACATTTTCTTCTCATGGAATACCCACAATCAGGTTAGTGTGTGCGTCCGACGCTTCGCGAACCACGCCGCACGCGACGCTCAACGCCCCGCGTTTCCGTAAACGAGCACTTAGGGTGCAGGGGGAGATTTCGCTTAGGGAGTACCCTAACCGAAATCTGTAGTTTCGGCCGTATATACGGACGCTTCGTGCTTCGTCTCACTTACGGACACACCATAAGTTAGACGGAGAACGAAGTGCCTGTAACGTCGGCCGAAACCACGGATTTTGCTTAGGGGGCCGCCTCGACGAACGAGAGAATCGCAACGGATCCGCGTTTCTACGTTGGGTAATCTCCTCCAACGAAGATTATTCCGCCAGCGTACTCGTATCATCGTGACTCGTAACGGAATCGCCGTGTTTGACTGGGGACGCCTGCGTTAAGACAGCGCACTCGCCGCGCTCTCGTTGCGCCTACGTAGAGCGCCACGTTCCGCGGCGAGAGCGCGGCGGGTGCGCGGCGCTACTTTTTAACCGACTTCCAAAAGGAGGAGGTTCTCAATTCGTCTGTATGTTTTTTTTTTTCTATTTACTTTAAAAGGTAAAGGTGAAGATTTTATATAAAATATGGCAAACATTGTTACAGGACGGAGGACAAATCTGCAAGCATGTCATCCCTGTTCGATGCGAGCTAAGCGCCACTTATGACTGAATATAAACAGTTTGAAGAACTAGAGGAAAGCAAATATAACGGCACCAGCCTCATTCCTTGATTCAGAGTGGATGAACATATTGAATATGTCTGGTCTGAGTAATTGCAATGATGTATTTGCTAAAATGTCTGTAAAACAAGTAGATACATTTTATAAGCAAATGTAATCCTATCTACTTAATTAGATACTTAAATAAAATATTGAATGCGTCTTGTCTGAGTAATTGCAATGATGTTTTTGCTAAAATGTCTGTCAAACAATTAGATACATTTTACAAGCAAATGTAATCCTGTCTACTTAATTAGATACTTAAAATAAAAATTCAAGTCCTTCTTTAGTGTTTTATTGTCAATCCAATTCTATATTTTTTTGCCAAGTCGCTATCCAGAAATATCTATATACGACGAGCTCTTCGCTGTCGTGGCCTGCGATGATGATGGAAAGGTCTAGCCAGAGACTATTACCAATATATATATACATCAATATCGCTCACCTAGTAATATATTGGCACATCTGCAAAAAATGCGAAATTGAGTTTTTACGGCATACGTGTTTAAAAGTGCATAATCTACATAGTGGTAAAACGGCACAACGCTAGTTTCCGTATTCATTGAGAGAGGTCGTTAGTGTCATTATACCATTATTGTTGTTTCCCCCCGCATTCACGTAAAACAACGGCTCATTGGTCAGTTGTGCGGGCCCCTCCGCTAGGTGCAGCCGCTTCAAGAACTGCGTTGGCGTAAGTGACAATTGTGACATTTCGTAAATTAAGTTAATAAGTAAAAAAATGGCACATTTGACAAATGTGACATCGTTTTTATACCTAATGCTCTAATGGTAGTAAAACGAACGACATATTTGACAGATGTGTCGTTTCAATTATTATTGTCTGAAACTTAGTGCTATTTATTTGACTGAAGTGCCATTTTAATTACATTAAATGAAGCGTATTGGTACTTATGTCATAAGTTCAATGGTGGGTGGATAATTATTTGGGTTAAAAGGAAGGTCGGTCCAATCTAAAACTAGATTCAACTAACAAATTATTATACCTAGATGTTCAAAATGGGTACGAGAGCGTTAGTAGTTTTGGGTGGTCCGACCTACCTTCTAACTAGGTACCTACTGTGATTGTTAAAATGATAAGTTAAAATTTGGTATTTTAGAAAAACTATAATTTACTGAAATAATGGCGAATCGAATGCAGCGATTGGTACAACTAGGAAAAGAGGGTTTAGTTCCACCACCTTTTTCTATACCCAATCCTAATTTAAATATTAGCGGTACGTATCCTTTATAAATTGTTGAACAGAATAAATACATAAATTTGTTTTGATTTACGATGATTTTTATATAAAACAATTATACAAATCACCCTAATATCATAAAGCATTTTTTGTAGCGGAAACGTCATCGTTGAAGAAGGCTGATAATAATATTATAACTGAACCTATAGCATCGACCACTAATGATTCCGAAACAGTTTTAACATCACCTCTTTTAAATCACAACCCTTCAGATAAAATAAATATTCAAGAAATTAATACTATTTGTGACGGTATGTGAATTGTATATTATTATAATTAAAATCTATGTAAAATCAAAGCATTTGATAAAATTGATTTTTATTGAATTACAATAATAAATTTTAGGTAGTGCCAAAGAAGAAGATCAATCAGTGGTGCCAAAAAAGCGCAAACGATCTAAATCCTCATCGAGCAGTGACTCATCATCGAGTAGCTCGAGTAGTTCTAGTAGCTCTTCAAGTATTTCATCCAGTAGTTCTTCATCATCTAATACACGAAGACTTCAGAAACAAGGTATGTTACATATTATTTATGTTTTAATAATTATACTTAAGTAAAATTATACATACAACAACAAACAATGTTATTTTCGTAATTTTTTCGAAAAATTGAGAGTCGTAGGTACAAGTCTTTCAGTTTACGACCTTTAGTTGCATTTCAAGTCAGATGAGTAAATGTTACTTTGCAGATTCTTTGCTGGTCGATGCCCATGTAGAAAAGTTAAGACACGCAAATTATTTCGATTATGAAGCACTTGGTATGCACGAAAACTTGATCCCTATTCCTGATACTGATATCGCTGTTGAACAAATTATCGGTGAAAATATTGTACAATATGAAGAAATCGTTCTTGAAGGTATTATACGTAGTTATAATTATTATAATATTTAGCTGCTTGATTTAACTTGACTATTAAAATTATTTCTTGTACTTCTCATTGATTATTTCTTGTTGAATAGGTATTGCTGGAAGTAGATTATCGTCACAACCTACGATACTTCAAACAAATACCGCTGAAAATATGCAGAACCAACAAATGGATACACAAATCGCGTCACATTTCGTTGCGACAACTAGCAATTGGAGGCCATGATTCTGCTGAGCTTGGTACGCATAATTATCATCGTTCACTACTTCCCAACTATGAGCTCTTGATTTTATTTAAAATCTTAATTCTAGGTAAAGAAAATCAAGAGCCAAGTTCTCATTATATCTGCTTGAATCTGACTTGAGGCTCAGACTTTTCTGCAGGTAGTGGTGACGAGTATCAACCACCAAGGCGTGACAGGTCGTCATCTACGAGTTCATCCATAGTTTCTTCTAAAATCAAAAGAGGAAAGAAAAGAGTGAGATACCCAAATAAGTGGAAACAGAATGTCAGGAAAACTTTGAAAAACTTAGGAAAGGAATACTCATCTAAAACAGGCAATCAAATAGAAGCCAAAAACATGAGACCCCCGTGCCGTAATTGCAAATTTTCCTGTTGCGATAACTTTACGACAGATGAACGTCAACAAATATTATTATTATTATGATTAAATTCACTAAAAATAGTGATTCTTACGAATTTAAAACATCTTTTGTTGGAGAATCGATCCAAGCTTGTCTTAAATTGGCACGGGGGCGAAAAAAAGTTACTCAACCAATAGAAATTAATTTAAAAGAAGCGTAACAATCAAAAATGACAATTTCTGATGCAAAGAAAAGAGATTTGATACAATTACTTCAGTCTGACATAGTGCTCAGCTATAAGGCTTCTATAAAAGTCTTTCATTAAATACATTTTAGATTAGATTAGGCCGATTAGATTCAATGATTAAATAACTTTTACCTGAGGAATAAATGTGACGTTTTGACAGATTGTCTATACAAAAACTGTCAAATGACAAACTTATTCATCGGATAAAAGTTAACTGGCAATTGAAAAACCGGCCCTTATATTATTATTGTATTAAAGACTGATAATCTATTTTTTTTTCAATGTGGGTAGGCACGTTATCTAAAACTACTTAACTATTGCACGCCCAGTGGGTAATTCAACAAAGTTCCTACTATGCTATGTGTTAAGTGCTTGGTCATTTAACTAAGATACAATAATGATAAGTTTTATAGCCTTAAACTATTGGATCGAGTATGTTCAATCTGCTGATTTGAATCTGGATTTTACTTAAAGATCGTAGCTATTGTGTTTTTTATTACTTGTGTTTTTTTTTAATAGTTACTTTTTACCTTATTTAGAGGTGTTAAGTATTACATTTTTATTTTGTTTTTAATAATAATTTGATCTTGATTACTTTCTAAGTGACCCTAACCAAATACAGGAAACTTATTTATGACGATTATAATGTTGAACTTTAAGAAGAAATATTTTTGTATGATTCTTACAAAATAAAACGTTTATTTTCCATCGACCAGTCCTTTTATTTATTTACTTTCACACAGGATTTTGCAAGCTTCCGGGTGATAAATGACATTTTTAGAAGTTGATCAAAGTGACAACGGCACAAATGCATGACTCTTCCACTTCGTTGATCTTTATGAAGTATTTCCTGAAAACCTGAAGTGGAAATTTTCATCTTTGAATATGTATTAACGTCTATACTACTAATCAAACCCAAAAAATCTGCAAAAAAACGTAAAATGAACCCATAAATTAATTTTAAACATTTATAAAATCTTTGATCCTCGTTTCTGTAAAATATGTAAAACGTAGATGTGCCAATATATTACTAGGTGAGCGATATGATTACGAATAAGTTTTACTCGGTATTTAGATTTTTGGCTCTTTTGCACTAGCTGACTTGACGCGTAATTCTATGAAAATGTATGGAACACACTGATAACTATGCGAATGAATGTCGTGTCGGCAAGTGAAGAAACGGTCTTTATATCCATTGATAATATTGTATTGTTTCGTCTATAAAACTCGGAATTAACGATCATTGCTATTCAAAATATCTAGGCGCTTAAAAAGAATCCTATTTAGGAATTAACTATCATTGCTATTCAAAATATCTAGGCGCTTAAAAAAAAACCTATTTACAGTATCTCTCGCCTGTTCTCTGATCATAAAACTTTAACTATTGTAAAGACATACCTGTAAGCTTTAATATGACGTACTATATGTCAATGTACATGCATATTTTTTGTTAGAGCACAGCTCTCTACAAAATCCGGCCATGTCCTTTAAACGTTAATTTTAAAAAAAAAAAATGTGATAAAGAAAGAATAATTATCGTACACATAATTTTTTTCTTATTCCACATTCACAAGAAATCGACGAAAAAAAAAAAGAAACTTGTATTGTCAAAGGGCCAGGTTGATCATTAATTTCTCTTTCAGGGTTAAGGCTAGGGAAAGAACACGGGTGGGTTTTGCGGAATTCGTTACAATCCTGGAGTTCTAATCATCAGAATGGCGTTTATTGTTTTTAGTTGTAACGAATTTCGCAACTTAGTTTTGACGGCATTCATTAAGCTTTACATGTTCGATGTCAGGATTTGAATTAATTAATACATGTCGGTAAAACAATCTATATTTTAAAAAGCGCTAGATTATTCTCTAGCCGCAAAAAAAAAATATTTGCGCGCTAAGGACATCAAAAAAGCGCTAAAACTAGCGCCGAAAGCGCTAAACTGGCAGCACTGCCCGCATGATATTAGTTAGGTGTACTCATATACGTCTATGCTTTATTTATTACCTCAGAGTAATAACCTCAGAGTAATAACTAAAGCAATCTATATTTTAAAAAGCGCTAGATTATCCTCTAGCCGCAAAAAAAATATTTGCGCGCTAAGGACATAAAAAAAGCGCTAAAACTAGCGCCGAAAGCGCTAAACTGGCAGCACTGCCCGCATGATATTAGTTAGGTGTACTCATATACGTATATGCTTTTATTTATTAAGAGATTTATTACCTCAGAGTAATTTATCTAAATATTACTCTGAGGTCTATGGTGATAACATAAAGTATTCTACTGGCACAATTTTTTTTTTAATTGGTTTAGGAGGTCGTTTTTGAGTTTCGTCATTACAAAAACAAATCTTGCAAGCCACGAAAAAAGGCCCGCGGAAAATTGTGGAACTACATTTTTTAAATGCAATTACGTAGACACTAGCGCCGCGCCAAAGGGACTTCAGTGGTGGCGTTTCACAGGTAGACAGAGATTAATTTGGAAGAGAATAAAGGCTTTGTTTCATTAAATCGACAGTTGCAAAATAAAGTTATCGTCATACAAGACGGTATTCTGTTCACGAAACGTTGTGCACAATTTCTGAGAGATAAAAAAGTACTTGCATGAATTCAAGATAGTATTACAGTCATTAGTATTATCCATAGACATCCCACTAATAGGATTTGGACGAAAAGCAGTTTAAAAGTACCTAACAAAAAAGTACTAGGCTTGCATGCATTCACGTTTAGTTTTTTTTGCAGTTTTATGTTTGCTAGGCGCACGTGCGAGGTGTCAAAAGACGCGTCTCCGCGCGGGCTAGCGAGCTATGGAGTTATTGGAATTTATTTAGAACAAAAATTATGAGTACCTACATAACATAACTACATAAAAAATGTTATCTGTTGCGACAAGCAACGTCATCTATTAATCGACGGAGAAGACGGCTCGCTCGGAAGCCAGATCTTCCCAGGCGGTCGATATGTCGCGTCAAGCAGCGCCTCTATTTTGCTAGAAAAGACGGCTCGCTCTAGAGAGTTCCACGGCCGCACTGAGAGCACCAGCGCTGCCAATCGCAGGGAAAATCCCCGATTTGCGGGGAATTGAGGGTTAGCGCGGGGAGAGCGCGGGGCATGACATCGGGGAATTCAGACTAATTATTTTGGTGGGCTAAAACTATATTATGTCGGGTAATACATACAACAACTAAAAAATCATGTTCGGAAATTTCAGAATTGGCAGATACAGCTCAATTTTTAATAGCACACGCCCATCAAATGCCTGCTCAAGTGTCCTTTGTATGGTTGACGTTTTTTAAATTGATGCGTACGGTTGAAATTTTCAATAAATTTATGGAAAAGTGTTTAAAAAATGCAGCAATTTTGTATAAAACTGTGTTTTTATTCCAAAAATGTAATTTCGCCGGCGGCTCCGCGCCTCCCGGCAATATATCTTTTGACCACAGGATCGGTCATCCGTACGTATACGTACTATAAGTAATATTGTAACGAAGGAAAATTAAACTTCACTACACATATATATTTCTGTGCCTAATTGAAGAAGCCCTGCCCTGCCTGCCTCCTGTCCTCAACACCAAAACACTAAGATCTACTGCCGCATGTATGAAAGATCATAGAGAATGGCACGACGATTCGGCAGATTTTTTTTTGATATACATGTATTGCACGACTCGTAATGCAAAGCATTAGAGTGTGCTCTACGATCGAAAAATTATTTTTGCCCCATTTCTGTAACTGTTTTTATTGTTACACTCCTGCTAGGACACAGAACCTACTTAATTTTTATACCATTGTATAGATGATTAAATGGAGATTAATACTGTATTTTTTAACAATTGATTTAATGCAGCAGACACATTGCAGCAACATTGTAGCTGGCGATAAAATCAATTAATTGAGTCAATTTTTTTTTTATACATTCTTTTCAGCCGTAGAAGGAACCCTATTGAAAATGGCTCTTTAATTCAAAGTAGTTTAATTATAATTAATAAAATACTAACTAAAATATAATATCTTTAACTAAATATTTCCAACCATTGACATGACGTGCGTAAGTTGTCTAGCAACCGCCAAGTAAATATCTTTGTCAGTCGTTGACATTACGACTTCATGAAAAGTGATAAATTGTTTATTTTATCAATGATTTTTAAACTATGTTTTGAATTTCTTTTTCGTTTATGAATGAGTGATAAGTATGAGGCGTGCACTTTTGGATTTTCCAAACTATTTGTAAATTGTCTAGACATAAATTTTGAAAATTCCACCCTCAGATTCCACCGCATAAGACGGAAATACACCCGGGCAATACGAGGGAAATACGCCGGGCACGAACAGCTAGTATATAAAGGTTAAACATGAAATCACAGAAAGAAAAATTAAAAATCCCACGTGTTAAGTTATGTGTCCGCGGTGTACGCGGCGTCGATCTCTGGCGCAGTGCCGATCCAGTGAACGCTGTACCGCAAGAATCAATACAAAGCAACAAATCCGTCCGCTCCGTACGCGCTGATTCCGACGCGGTGGACGCATAGCTTTAGGGCAAATGATACCCTTTCGTGATACCCCGGATTTTTTATTTGTCCATAAGATTTGTTTACCTTTTAATTAGTTAGACCAATGGAGTATAGTATAATGAAATAAAGCAATCCGAAATTATAACTAAGTAGGTAAACTAGATACGTATATTGTTTTGGAAAATATTTTCAAATAAGTAAATAAAATATTTTCTCAACTATAAAATCGACGCTAACTAAACGCAAATGACGTTATCGTTTTGACATTTGCAAAGCTTGATGCCTTGATGCGTCGTCGTCTACAGATAAAAAATGATACGCTATGTATAGAACACGATAGAATTCTAGAATAAAGTAGAATTTTGTCATTACTGTTGTGTATTGGGTTTATTGGTAGCCGTAAATATTAAATTAACACATTAAAGATGTCCAATGTATTTGGATTAATTGTGTCAGGTCGTCTCGTAAGTAGAAACCACGTTTTGACATTATATTACTGAATAAAGCCCCTTAGTGAAGATGTTTTGTGGGTTTTCAGGTGCAGACAGACTTCGCAACGTTGTCAGATACTCAGTTTCTCATCACAATCACGGAGGCGGACAATATCAACCATGCGGTGGTGTTCTTAACCGGTGTTTCTCCGCTGCCGGTCGGCACCGTCGGCATGGTCTACTGGAGCTGGCCGGACCCCGCGGCGCCACCTAACTGGCAGTTGCTCGGACATATTTCCAATACTAAACCCTCTGCTATTTTCAAAATAGGAACATTGAAAAAGCTACATGAGCTATCTAGTAAGATTCTTTGATTAACAGTCTTTTATACTTTTCTGCTTGTTGTAAACTGGTGCTTTACCCACATTTCTCCTTATGGTTCACAGGTGACAATAAATTCATAACTGCATTTGGGCAACAACAGATATGTCACAATGCACAGATTGGGATAGCCATTGAACCTGAATCAAATGTGCAAATCCTTACCTCCTCAGTTGTAAGTATACATTGAGTGATAACAAACTTACTTTGTTCCACATTATAATAGACACCCCTGATGATGAGTGAATTGAACCGCACAACAACAATTACTGTTTCAGTCACAACAACAAAGCAATTACATAACATTTGCTCAGAAGATGCTCGAGCACCTGGTGAACTTTGTGGCGTCCTTCTCGGTCACACAGGACCAGATGACCCCTACGCCGGGCGTGTCCTACATACCACTGAACACTTTGCACACTTGGTACCAGAACTTCGAAAGGAGGCTACAACAAAACCCCAATTTTTGGAAAAATTAATGAGTCTTAATATAATAATATTACAATTTTAGCCGTATATCCAACAACTTGGAACATCAATGCAATGAAACTAGAATAATTTTATATTTAGGTTCAATGTGTACAGCTGTTGTGATATTATGCTCAGTTTGTAGTGAGAAATGCATTTGTTCAGTTATTGACCATATCATACACAAACATGTGAATTTTGTAAACAGGTGACTGCAATGTCTACCCATTATTGTATTTAAAGAGATAGGCTATATATAACCATTTGTAACCTAGTAATTGATGTAGAACCCAGAATAAGAAATGTAGTATTCATAACAGCATGTACAAGTGCATGTGCTGGCACTGTTGTACAAGTGCATGTGCTGGCACTGTTTGTACAAGTGCATGTGCTGGCACTGTTTGGTTGTGGACAGCTAATTATATGTATAACCCACCTAAAGATTGACATTTTGTTTGGTGATAACACTTGTTTCCCGTGGAAACAAACTAAAGCCACTGTTCTGCTTGCTTGATTTGCAATGAGCATCTGCAGCCCTGCATCTGTTACCCTGGAGGTAACATCAATAATGAAATCTCTTTTGTATGTCTATGTACATTAGACAGAAAGACTGCTTAAGAATAACAATTTTGATAATGAAAGTATTTTTAAATCAATACATAGTGTCGTTTGATTTTATCGCATTCCTTTAACATTAATGCCTACTACTCCTAAAGGGTTAGGCAGATGTGTTCAGTTCACTTCATACACTAATGGCAATTTGATCATATCACATAATAGCCCAGTCAAAATCGACACAAAATACAAACCGGCCAAGTGCGCTAGTGAGGCCTAGTGCTTGGGTTGAGCTCAGATTGTTTACCTTGCCTCACAAAAATACCTAAAAAGTATATTTTTCAAAAAAACTGAATCATGCCAGAATTTCGCAGTTTTTCGAGCACCATGGGATTATCACAAGGTTTTCAGGGTTGCAACTTGCAAACTTGGGTATAAACCACAGAACACTATTATCCTAGCGGGTAAAACTACTCCTAAAGAGACCTAACAACATAAAAAAATCGTAGTTACATGCGCGTTAGCGATTGTTTGATTTTGTTATTGACTGGGGTTAAGTGTTTAAAAAAGATAAATAACATAAGACGACAGGTACACTTATTAAAACACCCAAATTGCTTAAGTTAGCTTTATTAATGTAGAGCTTGTTTACAATGAGGTAACATAACAACATTCTTCTGAACACATAAGTATACAAGGCACACATGTTTAAACGTTTAATAAACAGATAGTGAATATGAGAATATCGCTGGTCACTGCGCGCCTCGCCACTATTACTCTACTTTGTACTCGATATGAAACTTAAAGTTTACTCTGAGATCCCCATTACAATTAATCAACAATAAAACTTATATATCGACGCACAGTCGCGTCACTCTTCTTTTTTTTTGTTACTAACAACGCGCGATGCTCGCCGCGCGCGCATTGCGTAAGGCACTTCACTGTTTGTGTACGTAATGTAAAACATAGCTTGCCATGACAATAGCTTCCTGTAGGTATATAAGTCTAAAATCCATAATTATAAATACTGTATTGTGTGTTACTGCAAGCATTGATATATTAAAAGGAGGAAGATATGTTACGCGCTAACATTGAAATCAGAAAACCTGGGCTCGGCGCACGACTACATGCACCAAAACTCACACATCTGTGATCACACAGACAGTCGCAAACCTACAGTTACCGATAGACAAGAACAGAGATAACAGACGGCGCTGTCGTGCGAGCGAAATCGCATTAAGTCTCGCAACTCGCGCATTCACATGCTCTGTGTCGCGCATTATGCGTATCGTGTCTCTCACGCATGTTTCAATATCTATCTCGCTCTCACAAACATGGCGAAGCAAACATGAAATATTATTATAACTTTCAACAAATTAGCAGTTTTGGCAGTACTTACGAGTGGTAAGTAATCCCGTGTGTCTAAGGGCCTATTTCACGATGTCCGAATAGCCACTACTTACCGAATAAATTCAAAAATGAAACAGAATTTGTATGAAATTATCTGCCAAGTAAGTTAATAGGAACTTAATCGTAGGTGGTGAAACAGGCCCTTATTGTTCTTCCTTGTATTATTAAAACACTGTTTAGCTGCACAAGAAATCATTTTGATGCGTATTTATCACACAAAAAAACTGTAAATAGGGAGCTGTTTGATCAACGATATGCCGTGCGCGACTGAGTGCCGACCAGTGCAGACTACGGGGAATCACGTAGTTTGATGGGACCAGGCGCTGTTACTAAGTCCCGTATCTACCGATTTTAATACATCAATGACTGCAAGTGAGAAATTATATTATGAGACAAGACATGTATGTACAATCGACCAACTGTATTCATGACCTATGATGGCTAGCGCCTGATAAAACTGACGCTAAATTGAGACGTATTATTTTACAAAACAAAAAAACAACACAACCACAGCATTCTTTATAAAGCAACGAACATCAATAGTTCTGCATAGGGTTTAATTAACTACGAATCTCATGAGATGTAACATTTTTACAATAAAAAATTGTATCTAGCTGTCAAATTTTGAACATATAAAAGAAGCAAATGTAAAACACAAACATGAAAAAATTAACAAGCAGATCCTAGCAGTTTTTGTCACCATAATGGGTTAAGTGGGTCATGATTGAAATAGTCTGACTGTACCTACGAGATGAGACTCAGATGTCCTATGTCATAAATATACAATAATTGGTTGCAGCGTTTGTGCTTACAAGAATAAATACAAAACATTATAACTATTCGATCATAGCATTAATATAATAATAATAATTCAGCTATCCCACGAGGAGACATGATTCACAGCCGTCGTTGGCCTGCACAAGATGCAGTAAGGTGACATCTCCACACGCGATACGCTAACATCTCGCGAATAACGAGACATGCTAGAACATCAGTGTCGCATTATAACTTAACTTAAAAACATATCACTGTTACCAACATTAACATAAGTTTTTCATACAACCTCAAACAGAGGCTGCTACTTTTCGTTAAAAATATATTTGAATAGTCGGAAGGGAAGCGTCCTGTCAGTCGTGCGCCGCGAGGAACGGGTGCGCGAGCGCGCCGGCCGCGGAGATGCGCGCGCGCGGGTCGGGCTCCAGCAGGCGCGCCGCCAGCCCGAAGGCGCAGTCCGGGAAGTGCCCTGTCAGTCGTGCGCCGCGAGGAACGGGTGCGCGAGCGCGCCGGCCGCGGAGATGCGCGCGCGCGGGTCGGGCTCCAGCAGGCGCGCCGCCAGCCCGAAGGCGCAGTCCGGGAAGTGCCCTGTCAGTCGTGCGCCGCGAGGAACGGGTGCGCGAGCGCGCCGGCCGCGGAGATGCGCGCGCGCGGGTCGGGCTCCAGCAGGCGCGCCGCCAGCCCGAAGGCGCAGTCCGGGAAGTGCCCTGTCAGTCGTGCGCCGCGAGGAACGGGTGCGCGAGCGCGCCGGCCGCGGAGATGCGCGCGCGCGGGTCGGGCTCCAGCAGGCGCGCCGCCAGCCCGAAGGCGCAGTCCGGGAAGTGCCCTGTCAGTCGTGCGCCGCGAGGAACGGGTGCGCGAGCGCGCCGGCCGCGGAGATGCGCGCGCGCGGGTCAGGCTCCAGCAGGCGCGCCGCCAGCCCGAAGGCGCAGTCCGGGAAGTGCCCTGTCAGTCGTGCGCCGCGAGGAACGGGTGCGCGAGCGCGCCGGCCGCGGAGATGCGCGCGCGCGGGTCGGGCTCCAGCAGGCGCGCCGCCAGCCCGAAGGCGCAGTCCGGGAAGTGCCCTGTCAGTCGTGCGCCGCGAGGAACGGGTGCGCGAGCGCGCCGGCCGCGGAGATGCGCGCGCGCGGGTCAGGCTCCAGCAGGCGCGCCGCCAGCCCGAAGGCGCAGTCCGGGAAGTGCCCTGTCAGTCGTGCGCCGCGAGGAACGGGTGCGCGAGCGCGCCGGCCGCGGAGATGCGCGCGCGCGGGTCGGGCTCCAGCAGGCGCGCCGCCAGCCCGAAGGCGCAGTCCGGGAAGTGCCCTGTCAGTCGTGCGCCGCGAGGAACGGGTGCGCGAGCGCGCCGGCCGCGGAGATGCGCGCGCGCGGGTCGGGCTCCAGCAGGCGCGCCGCCAGCCCGAAGGCGCAGTCCGGGAAGCCCGCCACCCAGCGCGCCGCACTGAACTCCTCCGCCTGCGACACACGCACTGCTGCACAACGGTTCACCCGACCTTCGCGTGAAGGAGGTGCATTCGTGGACACTCATGGCGTCTCATGGTTACATGCATAAATAAACTCACGTCTCTTTCCCATAGGGGTAGGCAGAAACTACAAAACGTCAGCTGCTACGATCCTTACATACTCTGCTTACTCATGGTTACGTGACCAAAAATAGCAATAACTATGTCTGACTGGTACCGTGACGCATTCGTCCATTCGACATCTTAAATGAAACTGAAAGCTTTTACGAATTCGGATGTCCATGGAATTGACCGACAAAGCGAGACGAACTTGACCAAAGACTTCGCCATCGTTTATTTACAGACTTGATTTTTCGCCCGACTTGATTTCCATTAGCATCTAACTCGCGTGAAAGACCTAGTTACGCTATAAGGTTGTTACTTATTTCTTAAAATAAAAAAGTTAAATACTGCCTTCATAATTTGTTGCAGGAGTGACGATTTGGGGTTTAATTTGAAAAAGAGAAGCATCTGCTTCAGAGAAGTGTATTGTTTCAGACTTATACAGTATGTTAACTAACAGAGGACTTTCCCGTTAACCCGCAATAGTATAGCGTCCATACATGAAACACTCTGTACACGCGCTGTGAAAGAAACACTTGTAGTCTCTCTTTCAAGTATCATTTTTTTTAGGGAATATTTTATTAATAAAAACACAAAAAGCTGTGTTTTTTCGATGTTAATAATTTTTTTTGCATGCAGGGATGCTATACTGAAGGAGCTCGTGGCTAAGGGCATTTGTGGCCTGTGATGACTCCATAAAAATTCTAAATTGACTTTTTTCTTTTAGGTCATGAACTATGCGTTTCATCCCTGTTGGATGACACATTAACGGTAGTCAAATCAGGATAGAAATCGGGTAAATCTACCTGGACCTGAATCAAGCTTGAACTTGAAGCAACACCTAGACCTGTACCAGAACTTGAAATAAATTATAAGCGGGCTGCTAACACCTCAACACATTGTATGTTTAATGGTTGCATCTTTGATTGAACCACTGTTACATGTAATCCCACGATTTATAAAAAAAGATGCGCGACGATAAACCGCAGTACTAGGGTTTGTTACACACATGTAACTTATGCTCCATATTAAATAATAAATGTACAGACGCCAGCACATCAAGTTACTACAATCTGTCAAATTACTTTTATAGATTTTCAACTTTATCGCTGAAGAATAAGGTTTAATATTGATTGGGAAAATTTTACAGATTGGAGTAGGTTGATGTGCTGGCGTCTGTACCTACATAATAAATTACATTTTGTTATTTTATTTCAATAGCACTCTGTTTATGTACCGGCACAGATTAGTACAGATGTGACACTCCGCAAAATCATTTAAATAAAAAGCAATTCTTGCTACGACACAATAAAGTGCAATTCAGGTACCACAACGCTAATTACCTACAGTTATATTCACCTGCCTCTCTTACTATCGCGTAAATCTTCTGACTACGTTACGCCCACTGAATTGGCCCGACAAGTCGAGCCCGCCGCGTACTTGTAGCTTCATACCTAAAATACGGAGTGCGCCGGACCTGTCAGTGCGTATAATATGTATGCGTTGAAGATTGTTGAAGGTTGTAAGCAAACGCCTAGCTAAAGTTCATAGCAAAATCTTTTTCTTTCGCTATTTTGTATACATTTGACGTTGGAGTTTCTACGATTTTATTTTCAGGATTGTAACGATATAAAAAGTTTCTGTAACATTTTCCAAGAAATACTAATATTCAGCATTACATATTACTAAGTACAAGTCGGCCATACTTCTATTTAGCCATGTCCTTTGTTTAAGATACCTTTTTCATCTCATCTCGGCACAGGCACTGATCCCGCGGCAGCCGACAGCGAGCGCAGCCTGCGCACGCGCCGTCCGCGGGCGTCGCCGGGGTGCAGCCGCGCAGCCGCGCCGCCAGCTTGCGCAGGCACAGCCCGCGCCGCGCCGCCGACGTCACCACGCGCCGCCCTGTGCACGCGCGCCCGTTAGCTCGCGCGCGGCGCCCGGCGCACCGGACGTCGCGCGCACCTACCCAGCGCCGCCGCCGCGCGCTGCAGCGGCTCCGTGCCCAGCAGGTCGGCCAGCTCGGCCAGCGCCGCCACGTCGTCGCCCGCGCGGAAGAACGGGTACCGCGCCGTCAGCGCGCTGGCCAGCACCACGCCCGCCGCCCACACGTCCACCGCCGTGGTCTGGTGCGGGTACTTCAGCAGCACCTCGGGCGGCCGGAAGCCCTGCGTGCCGGCGCGCGGCGCGCGGGGCGGCGCGCGGCCCGCGCACGCGCCGCACACGCCCGCCGCGCCCGCGCACGCGCAGCGCGCCCGCGCCGCGCCCCCGGCCCCGGGACCCGCGCCGCCGGCCCCGGGGCCCGCGTGTGCGGCGGGCGGGCTGGCCGGCAGGGCGCGCGCAGGCGCGGCCACGGGCCCGCCCGTGCTTAGGTCGAGCGCTACCCGCTTTGCCGCAGACGCATCCTCCTAAGAATTAAGTTTCAAACATAAGTATGTACACAGTGTACGCAGTCAATCACACGTCCACAATACGTAACAGTTGGAAAATTACAATACATTATTACCTCTTCCAAACTGCAAAGCAGGTTGTTGACAAACATAGCTCCTTTTTTAGGACACCAACATAATATCTACACCTATACGTTAAACCATTCATGCATTCTTTAAATTTTATCTAGTTAATTTTATGAGTAACACCAAGTTGAGATTTCGGACAGCCGTGATTTGCCTCACGATGCGACGCCGTCCTTCTCTGTCGGCTGTAGCATGCGTGTTTTCGTGTAATGGGCAACCCACTGCGGATTTAATCTGGTCGGTCCATCGTTTGTGCGGTCTGCCTCGTCCTCTTGTTCCTTCTACCTTTTCTCAGATTTTAGCCGGTTCGATTCCAGAGCGTCGCACAAGCGAATTTTCGAAAATCTTTGAATGCAGATGTGTTTCTTGTTAAAAATAAAGGAATGTTTCCTTTAAGTAAAATTTGCTATCTCCAGTATTTAGAGTAGGTACTTTCCCTCCAGGTGGCGTTCAAAAATTCGACCCTGTTTATATCGGATTGTTGAACTCTCGGGCTTTCTCAATTATTTGCCGCACAATAAATGTCTGCTCTCGAGTAACTTTCCCCTTGACAAACCCAGCCTGTTCAGGTGGACAAGTAGGTCTTCAGTCGCTCATTCACCACATGTAATAAAATTTTACTGGCGTGCGATATCAGTGCAATCAGGCGGTAGTTGCTGCACTTCTTTGTAGAACCTTTTTTATGCAGTGGAATGAAGACAGTGTGGGCCCATTCTTTTGGCCAAGTTCCAGTTTGCCATATTTTGTTACAAAGAGCATGAAATATTCGTACCTCCTGTTCACCGGCGGCCTTGATAGTCTCGATTGGAACAGCCTCTTTGCCGGTAGCTTTACCATTCTTTAGGTGTTTAATGGCAGCTTTGACGTCCTCTTTGAGTACACTCGGTTCCATATCTTCATTATTGGGCTCCGTAGGAGCGAAATCTTACGAATGATGGTCCTCGTACAACGACTGGCAGTTCTCCTTCCATGTCTTGGAACCATCTTCCAGTTCAGTTAACACTTAACCTCGACAATACTCAATCGGCAAGTTTGAGAAGAGAGATTTCGTAATGAATCGTATCTTGTGATGCAAGTCCCTGGCCTATTTTTTGCCGCTACGAGCCTCTATTTCTTCGCTTATTCTGCTTTAGGTCTCGCCTGCAAGCTGCTTGAATCTGCGCTGACTGTTGGTATAAGGTATATGCCATCTTTTTTTCGGACAATGATAACATAACCCAAAATGGCGTGGCTTTTGTCATCCCAAGACACCTGAAGAATTGCGTACTGGGTTATGAGCCTGTTAACGATCGACTTCTGAGTATCAAATTTAAGGCTTCGCCAGTAAATCTCAATATCGTACAGGTCAAAGATCAAATAGTCCCAACCACCTGCAGAAGTTACAAAACGACAGCAATGGATGAGCGACAGTACTCTAGCACTCATAAAAACAAGACGTACAATGAAAGCATCTGGCGCTGATGTGTGCATTTACTGGCGAAGCCTTCTTCATCCTGAAAAAAGATGGCATGTTTTTCGGTCAGAAAATGTCCATTGCCTTTCCAGTGGGTCTCGCTAAGGCCGCAAATGTTCAGTTCACATCTGGTTATTTCCTTCTCCAAGATATCCAGTTTTCCGGGTATGAGTAAACCACGTACATTCCACGTTCCTATCTTCTGAATTTGACGTAATTTAAGGACCATTCCAGTAGCAGAGTTTCCATGCGATGCCTGGTCTCCTACAACCGCACGGCCGGTAGCCCACTTCCTACCGACTGCCCCGGACGCAGTACGGCGCCGGTCGCTACGCGGGTCGCATAGGCATGCGTGATCTCTTTAATTGTGCTTGCATGATGACTTTCTTGGGAACGTTATCTAGCAGGGAGCACCGCGACGGCCGGGGGGGCCGCCGTCAGCTATCTGCACGAACCACCGACGCGTGCAGGTGAGGTACAGGTGAGGTTGAAAAATGGGGCCGGTCAAGATCTTAATGCCGTTCTCCCCCTTACTCCGCATAGCTAGATACTCATATCATAAAGAGCTCACAAGTCAATTATTTTACATAAACATTTCTATGGTCGTTCTTGCACGATGCAACTTGTCAATAACTAGTTTTCAACGGCGACGCAACCAATTACGCGCGACTGCGACAGTGCAGGGGGCCAAGTCTACTAATTTACAAACGTCATAATGGTGTCACGATGGTGAGTTTTTGACAGATTTTGTATGATAAATCTGTCAGAAACTCACCATCGTGACACCATTATTACGTTTGTAAATTAGTAGACTTGGCCCCCTGGTCGCTCGGTCGTTACTAACGCAAAGGACATCATTCAAATCGTACCCAAAAATTAAAGTGCCGGCCAGAAAAAAATAATGCTTTTTTCTTATGGAAAATAACGTCCTGAGCATTTTTTTATATTACAACGAAAGTCTACAATTAACCCCCTGGCTGCTATTTGAGTTTGAAAGTAGGTACCAAAAATTATGTTTTGCCAACAATATTTTGGACATTCGTTTAAAGACGCAAGCATTTATTGCCCATTGCAGAAATAGACATGAGAATTGAGCGTTACGTATAGTAAGGTATGATAAGTATTAAAAAAAATTACGAGAAAAAAATTGAGGGAAATGTTTTTCTTTTACAATAGCAGGCAGACTCGAGGGTAAAACGCCACAGGCGGGCAGAGGTGTGGTGGTACTCTTCTTTGAAAAGGGCAACAATGCCCTGCTTAAGAATTATTGGCCCATCGCACTTCTGTACCATGTCTACAAGCTATTTTCAAGAGTCATCACGAACCGTCTCGCGCGTAGGTTTGACGACTTCCAGCCGCTGAGACAGAGAGACGTTATCTCTCCCAAACTGTTCACCGCTGGATTGGAGGTTTTCAAGGTTCTGGACAGGAAAGGCGTAGCAATCAACTTCAATGGCAACTACGTCACTTACCTTCGGTTTGCCGACGATATAGTAGTCATGATGGCTAGATAGTCTCAGCTATGACTACTATATCGGAGGACCAGTACAATGCTCGATGACCTCAGTAGAGCTTCCGAAACAGAAAGTCTTAAAACGAACATAGATAAAACTAAGTTCATGTCAAATGGCCCTCATGAAGATCGGAGACTTTACAATCGAAGTTATGGACGACTACGTTAACCTAGGACAAACTGTCCAGTTAGGTACCTAGGTCCAATTTCGAGGTCAATCGTGGAATCCGAATCCTTGGCTGGGCGGTTTTCGGGAACCTACTCTTTATCTTCTCTTCTCACATGTTGTCAGTGGTGACCTATGGAACTGAAACGTGGTCGCTTACAACGGGCTTCGTTAGAACGCTGAAAGTCACCCAAACGGCAATGGAGAGGGCTATGCTTGGAGATTCATTGACGACGTGATCGAATTAGAAATGAAGAGATCGGTAGGAGAACCAAGGCAACCGACATAACCCAAAGAATTGCTAGACTTATATGGCAGTGGGCAGCCCACATTGCTCGCAGAAAAGATAGCCGATGGGTATAGATAGAGCCGAAACGTTCTGGAGTGGCAACCACGTACCGGAAGACGAAGCGTGGAGGTTCAAGGTGGAGGTTCTTACGGTCTTCAGCAAGCCAATGATTTAGTGAAGACCGCAGGAATCCGCTGGATGCGAGAATCACAGAACCAGTCGAAGTGGCGATATTTGGGGGAGGCCTATGTCCAACAGTGGAAATCTTCCAGCTGAAATTATGATGATGAAGATGAAATGATGATGATGAAGGTTGTTTCTCTTTTTAATAGTAGATTGTTATACAAGGAGCTAAAATGATCCATTATAACGAGGTAGTTTTACTCCCGAGCTTTAGCGAGGGAGTAAACAGAAACCGAGGTATAATGGGTTTTTAGCGCCGTGTGTTACACTCTACTTTTCACTACGATTGCGAGAAAATAAAATAGTAAATTAATAAAATTATTTCTTTTCCTTTCTCATCCATCTCCTTAGGGTCTCCATTCTCACTAGATGATGACATTTTCACTGTTGTAAATCATATTACGGTTACCAATGCAATTTATTGGAGAATAATTTAGAAATAGGATATCGCACCAGTCTTTTTTTTTATTTCCTCTGTAGCCGCAACGCAATGCACGCATTCTACCGAAGAGAATGCGGCTTTAAAAAAAAAAAGTTTTTTTTCTTATTCATATAGGTAGGATAGGTCTGATAGGTAAGATAGGTAGGATAGGTAGGATAGGTAGGATAGGTAAGATAGGTAAGATAGGTAAGATAGGTAAGATAGGTAAGATAGGTAAGATAGGTAAGATAGGTAAGATAGGTAAGATAGGTAAGATAGGTAAGATAGGTAAGATAGGTAAGATAGGTAAGATAGGTAAGATAGGTAAGATAGGTAAGATAGGTAAGATAGGTAAGATAGGTAAGATAGGTAAGATAGGTAAGATAGGTAAGATAGGTAAGATAGGTAAGATAGGTAAGATAGGTAAGAAGCTTTTTAGAGGAGGAATGGTATAAAGACTTTTTCGTTTTTGGGGGGTAGGCTCGTTGGCAACCGACAAAAATTAAAAAAAATTTACTTTAGCCCCTAGAGGATGAAATGCTATTTTATCTTCGCTCTGGTACGCTACAATGACGCATTTTTTGAGCAAGAGCAGTGAAAACATTATTGTAATGCTCAAAATAAGATTTTTAATATTTTCTTTTTCAAACTTAAATAGCAGCGGAAGGGTTAATTGTATACTTTCATTGTAGTAGTAAAAAATGTTAAGGGTGTTATTTTCCACTAGCTCTTTCCCGCGGCTTCGCTCGCGTGGATGTCGGAAAACCAAGGAAACATACTACCGGGATAAAAAGTATTCTTTGTCCAGGTTATAAACTATCTGTCGCCTAAATCCAAATCGCCAAATCCTATTAGTAGCATAACGTAATGATTGTACTTTTTGTTAGGTTACTGTTCAGAAATAGTGCACTATGTCTAATGATAGAAATTGATGAATTGATAGAAATTGAGAGAAGAATTGTAGAGGAGCTGGAAACTAAGTAATAACAGCCGCACGGGTCGACCCATCAGGTTAAGCTACGGTTGCCGTGGATGGTCTGTGGATGGTTGACCATCTTGACATACCGAGACTCCTCCATGCCTCGGAAAGCATGTTAAGCCGTTGGTCGCGGCTGCCATTCATGGATCTTTGACAGTTGTAACGGGTCGTCAGAAGCCCGAAAGTCTGACAACCAGTCTTACCAAGGGGTATCGTATTACCCAGTAACTCGGTTGTGGAGGTCAGATAGGCAGTCGCTCCATGTAAAATAATGGTATTCAGCTGCATCCGGTTACACGGGAAGCCGACCCTAACATAATTGGGAAAAGGCTAGGCAGATTGATTGTTTAATAATTGAAATACTATATCGTGAATTCATGAAACCCTAGTACTTTTTGTTAGGTTAGTTTAGGTACTGCTCAGAAATTGTGCACGTGTCATGAACAGAATACCGTCTTGAACTTCGATTGCAGCGTCACCTATCGGGCCCAATTGTGAATAGCAAATTCCAAAAAATAGATGTCGTTACGTGTATCTTGATAAAGGTCAGTGCTATGCAAATAAAATATTTCAACCCTTTTCATCCCGGTAGGGGTTGTTTCCGAAAAATATTGATACACGTTATTCTTTGTTTTCGGTTTTAAGTATAAATTACTGAGTTTCAAGTAAATCAGACCTCGCATAAAAATTCTTTCATACAAACTTTGACACCCCTAATCCCCATTTATTACTAAGATAAGTATTCGTACGAAGTACTCTCTATCGGCTTTAGCACCCTCAAAAACTACGAAAGCGACACCCATGACGAAAAATGACAAATTTGTCGCAGCCGCTATCTTGGATTTACATTTAGACCTCCCTTTCGGCTTAAGCACATTAGAAATCCTATGTAAACGACACCCATGTCGATTTTTTTTTAAATATTCACATCCGCCATCTTGGATTAACTTTTTGACGTCACTATCGGCTTCAGTACCCTTGAAAACTTCGAAAACGACACCAATGACGAAAAATAAAAAAAAAATTCACAGCCGCCATCTTGGATTTACTTTTTGACGTCACTATCGGCTTGAGCACCCTTGAAAACTACGAAAACGACACCAATGACGAAAAATAAAAAAGAATTCGCAGCCGCCATCTTGGATTTACATTTTGACCTCATTATCGGCTTTAGCACCATCGAAAACTACGAAAACGACTCCCATGACGAAAAATAAGAAAACTTTCGCAGCCGCCATCTTGGATTTACATTTTGACCTCACTATCGGCTTTAGCACTATCGAAAACTATGAAAACGACACCCATGACGAAAAATGAGTAAATCGCAGCCGTCATTAAAATATTTTAACCCTTTTCACCCCGTTAGGGGTTGTTTCCGAAAAACCTTGATACGCATTATTCTTTATTTTCGATTTTAAGTATAAATACTGAGTTTCGAGTTATTCGGACCTTGCGTAAAATTTTTTTCATACAAACTTTGACACCCCCCAATCCCCGTTTAGGGGGTAGCTTAGAAAAACTAAAAATGACAAACTTTATGATTTACTTAGATAAGTATTCGTGCCAAGTTTCAAGTCTATTAACTCAAGGAATAAGATTTTGCATACAATCGAAATCCCCCCTTTTCACCCCCTTAAAAGTCGAATTTTCAAAAACCCCTTCTTAGTGCTCCCCTACATTATTAAAGGAAGCTGTGTGGAAAATTTCACGTTCCTAGTCCCAGTAGTTTCGGCTGTGCGTTGATATGTCAGTCAGTGAATCAGTTTCTCCTTTTATATATTTTCCATAAGAATACCATGTTTTTTTTTTCTGGCCGGCACTTTAGTTTTTGGGTACAAAATGTTCGACACTTGAATGATGTCCTTTCATAAAATTGGCGCGTTATCATATTTATTTATTTATATAATATACGTATATTATGTTAGAATGGCCTTACTATTAGGTTTAAATGATTCATACTCAATTATCAAAATAATTACACTTCGCTATAAAAATCAATTTATCGTTTACGGTATATCAAAATTATTATTTTTTGGAAAAATAAAAACAATTTTATGTTTCGAAAACAAATAGCACATGTTTTGAATTCCCACCTATCCGTTGGTTACTTTCTCCTACGTTTTTTCAGTTAAAAGTGCATAATTATTTCAAAGTTGTGATCCATCAACCCGGAACACGATTGTGGCACTGAATGAACGTGATTGTACGTATAAAAAGATAGCTGATCATATGGAGTGCTCCAAAACTAAGGTTTAAATCTGTAAATCGCGTCAAGAAATCCTAAATCACCTAAACCTAGAAAAATGACACCGCGTGAAGATGCGTTGATTGTGTAGCGGTTAGACCGCCACATACAAAAACTACGAAACAAAAAGACATGACGTCACACAATTCCTACATCTCGCAGTTAGAGTTTACTGAGCGAATAACATAGATAAGACTATCCGAAATCAACATATGGGCAGTTGCCCGCCAGACATAACAACCCGTCTGGTTGGAGGATCCTCCCTTTTCTATGGTGGATGAGTGAACTTTACACCCTGTTCCTCATTCTCCTAAATTGGTGACCCCGAGTATGAACGTCAACGCAGCCTTCGTGCAACTACTTCAGCGTGACGTCATCATCATCATTCCCGCAAGCTTTCGTGAGGCGGGTCACACGCCCAGCCAGCACCCACGGCTTCAACGGGTATCCTGACCACCAGCATGCAGCGAACGCGCATTCCTGGTCATCACCCTCAGCCTCATCAGCAACCTTGGCACAGCACCTGCACTTCCGGCCGGTCTCACAAGCAGAGCCTATTCTACCCTCTCCTGGTCGACGCAAGCAGTCAGCCAAAAACCCGGCGCTGTACCACATCCGACTCACTGGATGACGACGCAGCGCCACCCCGACTCACTGGGGAATCACCGCAGACAGTTCCAACTCACCGTGAACTATGCGGCACCCGGTTCCGACTCACTGGAACCACAGCTGGCACTGTGAAGCATCGCAAGATCAAAGACTCAGCCCACTATCAACCTCCGGTCTCCGGAGGGGAGTGATGTAGCGGTTAGACCGCCACATACAAAAACTACGAAACAAAAAGACATGACGTCACACAATTCCTACATCTCGCAGTTAGAGTTTACTGAGCGAATAACATAGATAAGACTATCCGAAATCAACATATGGGCAGTTGCCCGCCAGACATAACAACCCGTCTGGTTGGAGGATCCTCCCTTTTCTATGGTGGATGAGTGAACTTTACACCCTGTTCCTCATTCTCCTAAAATTGTTCGTTAGGCGAAGACTGATCCATTTAAGGGTTCAGAACTTACAAGGGAAGTTTTTGGCAGTAGAGGAGTATCAGCGCGTACAGTACGAAGACACTTAACGGATGCAAATTTATTTGGAAGAATCGCACCACTTCTCAAGAAGGTGTACCTAAAAATTAAATTTCGCTAGAAAGTATGGCGACTGGACAGCAAGTCAATGGAAAAAGTATTAAAACATAGGGGCGGCAACAGGATAGTTTGGGAATGTTTCTCAGGGCATGGTGTTGGGCCAGTTTAAAAGATTGAAGGCATCAGGCAAATGTTGGAGGAGACTGTGCTTCATTATACTGAGGAGACGGCAAGTAATTTGAATTAACTGTATGATGCTATTGTCGAATCTTAGAGCACCATTTATGTTGAAACCTGTAAAAATTTAATAAATTCCATGCCCCGTCACTGCAGAGCAGTTATTATAAGCAAGGGTCATCCTACAAAACATTCATGCTTAGTTTAGTAAGCAGTGGTAAAGCCTATTTAATAATTATTGGTAATTCTATTACATAACTTCTGTTAACGTTTAATAAATGAAGTCGTAATTATTTGTTCTCAGCTAGGAAATTTCGAATAGGTAGTTCAAATGGACCATACTTGAATTATTAATAGAAGGACAACCATATTTTGCGTCTCTTGTATGTAGAATTAAATCCTATTAAATTAAATTAAAAGTGATGTTTAACCATGTTGTTAAAAGTTATTATTAGTAAATTGATAAAAAAGAACAGAGGGGCAATTCCCGTAATTTTTAAGAACGTTCGCATTCGCATCTCATTCACAATCTGTCAAAAATACAATCAATTTGCTAACATATTTCACAAGTTTGACAGATTGCGACTTGAATGTGAACGTTTTTTATGTACGAGAATTGGCCTTCAGCAACTTGTTTATCGAAAGTGACTTCGGTTTCGGTATCAGTTTTCAAAGCTTAATCTATATACGTATATAAAAATAAAATTATTCAAAAAACAAAAAACCCGACTGCAAAAACACATAACTGAAAAGAGAAAAACAAGCATTATAATCTACTAGCTTTTACCCGCGGCTTCGCCCGCGTGGATGTCGCAAAATATCCCACGGGAACGTTCTACCGGGAATACATACCTAATAGCCAAGGAAAAGATCATTGACTAACTTTCAGCGGACGCAGTGGTAGGCTACTACAGCGCCCGCGTGGTCAATCATAATTATTTTGTTACGCGTAATTTTGAAACTGTGACATCTCTTAAACTATTCATTTAAATGATGTGATATAAAGGCATATTTTAATCGAAATTGAATGCCCAATTTAAATAACCTATTTAATTGGATAAGGATTAATAAGATACCGGTCAAAATAGCTTCGGAAATAACAATGAAAATTTTATACAATTTTGAAAGATAAAAATGGTTATTGTGGGTCACCCTTAAAAGATAGACATATGCCATCGCGGACTTTTTTGTTGCAATTTTTAAGATATACAATACTCTAGAACATAAATTTGATTTATCTCTCACGACTTACGCAGCGCACGCCAGTAAAGCTCCCAGTCGGCATGATTTTTTCCGACATCTTCAACAATAATCGTCATATTTCAGCCAATTTACACAAAACCTTAATGAATTATACACTAAAACCTTCCACATGAATCACTCCGTCCAACGGTGAAAACCGTTTGAAAATCCGTTCGGCAGTTTTTGAGTTTATCGCGTTCAGACAGACAGACAGACAGACAGACAGACAGACAGACGCGGCGGACGAATTTGTTTTATAATATGTAAGGATAGAATTTTGGTATCGCAGGCGGGCGACAAACAAAGGTTAGGTACACCATATTTCCGGTTATTATTATTATATTATTATTGTCCCCGCCTGCGATATCAAAATTCTATAGATTATAATGCTTGTTTTTCTCTTTTCAGTTATGTGTTTTTGCAGTCGGGTTTTTTGTTTTTTGAATAATTTTCTTTATTTCATTTTTTTTAGTTTTATTAATATATCTTAATTTGAAATTGACTCATTACCAGCTTTTATTTGATACCAATATTGTTGAAATTTATCTTAAAAAAACCTTCTCCTCCCTTTTTTTTTGTACTTGCAGATGCAATACATAAATATTATATAGCCTATGTCACTTCTACGATTAAGACGAATCTAACGACACCTCCTATGTTAAAATCCATCAAGCCGTTTAGGCTACAGAGCGTGCCAAAGAAATAGACATACATACATACATACATACATACTCTCGAAAAACATTACCCTCCTTCTGGGGCAGTCGGGTAAAAATGAATCCTTATTTCCTTGGTCACGGCATCACGCGTGAACGGCTGGACCAATTTCGCTAATTCTTTTTTTGTTGTGTTTGTTATAGTAAGGAGATGGTTCTTAGGATAAGTAGGTGAAGGTATGGTAGGTAGGTATGTATGTTGGTCAAGTGGGTATGTAGGTAGGGTAGGTCGGTAGGTATGTATGTATGTAGGTAGGGTAGGGTAGGGTAGGTAGCTAGGTAGGTAGGTAGGTAGGGTAGGGTAGGTAGGTAGGTAGGCGGGTAGGTAGGTAGGGTAGGGTAGGGTAGGTAGGTAGGTAGGTAGGTAGGTAGGTAGGTAGGTAGGTAATTAGGTAGGTAGGTAGTTAGTTAGGGTAGGTAGGTAGGTAGGTAGGTAGGTAGGTAGGTAGGTATGTATGTATGTATGTATGTATGTAGGTAGGTAGGTAGTTAGTTAGGGTAGGTAGGTGCGCCGTAGATAAGTCCTTACCTGTGCGAATCCGGAGCGGGCAGCTAGTAGTTGTATAGATTTCGATGTTTTTGTTGGTATATTGGCGTGTGCTAGCTGACATTATGGCAAATAATTTAATGTAATGTTTGGTGTTGAGTAGGCGATTTTATCCCGCCACGATTTTATTATGTCCGTCCGAACGTGAGCTTTCGCGCGCGCCCTTTCTACTTCTGTCCCTATCGTAACTTGGCACGGATCGGCTTACCTGGCTGCTAAAAACCGCGGTGTCACGTGACCGAAGTGACGTCATGACGGACTTTATTTTCTAAAGAAATTGAATTCACGATAAGCCGGACGCGCCTACGAGTTATTTTAACGCAAAACGTTTTGTTGTTGGGATAGAAACGGAAAAAAAAAAAAAAGTGTTTGGGAACATGCTGGTCCTGCTCCATAGGACAATTTAGAGTCTAGAAACCAGACTGGTTGCTAACTTGTATTTTTTATATTTTATTATTATTATATGACATAGATTTCTACATTTTGTGATTACTTCCTCACACACTGACTTAAATTGAACAATTTTAAGTAAAATTGTCTACTTTGACTATGCAAATATAATACTCGACCATGAAATCCTACTTAGGGCGGATTCGACCAAACTTTATCCTGGGTATAAATCACTAATTACTCTAGAGTTAGACAACTTTTCGTTTTACCAAATCTTAACCCTGGAAAAACTGTCTATCTGAGAGTAAATCGTTATACCGCCAAAATGCAGCGAGTAAACAAGTTATCCGAGAGTAATACAATGGCGGCCGCGACATTACCAGATGTTTTCGTATGCTTTGTTTTAAATAGTTCACAGTAAGTAATAGTAGAAAGTGAATCACAGCCCGAGACACATGTTGATAATTTCTTGTAGTTTTGTGATTTGTAACGATATTTTTTTAAATAATGCAACGTTTACAATATGATCGAAGATTCTGACAGTGATGAAGAATACATTCCAGGTTTTTTTTATTTTCTACTATAATAAAATGATTTTCCATGAGTTCCACCAGCAAGTTTTTCTGAGAAGGTAACCAATTTGGGCTACGTTTCCTTTTGCCTTCAGACATATTATTTATTTTCAAAAATCAAAAATCTCCACAACAAAATCAAAGTCTCAAACCAAACCCATTCCAAAATTCAGACAAAGACAACTCGTGTGAATATTCATTGACAGTTGACACCGTAAACTGGCATTATAAACCGGCAAAATTATGTAGACTTATAATCTTGCGTTCCGCTATAGAAACAATTGTATTTCCATTTTAGTTGGCTTAAATGTTCATTCACCAGCTCAAGAGTAATAATACCCAGTATTGGCTACTCTACGTTTGTGATGGAAAAACGCAAACGAAGTTATCTGAGAGTAAGACCAAAGAGTAAAACTATTCAAGGTTTAGTTACTCTGGTATAACATGGCATTTGGTCGAATCCGCCCTGAATAAGATTGCGTTTAATGGTATACGAGGAAATTTGCTTCGCTGGTTCTCATCCTATATTAAAAATAGAACTCAAAAGGTTGTCGTGAGTGGTCATCAGTCTGATGCAGTGCATATAACCTCGGGTGTTCCTCAAGGTTCAATCTTGGGACCACTTTTGTTTATTCTATATATTAATGACATAGGCAAATGTTTTAAAAATACTAAGTTTCTTATATACGCTGATGATCTCAAAGCTTACAGGTCTATACAGACAGTGGAAGATTGTCGACTGTTCCAACAAGATCTGGACAGTCTCACTGACTACCAGTGGCGAAGGGTGCCGTAATAGAAAAGGTAAGCCGGAGCCAAAACAAAAGGAAAAAAAAAAAAAAAAAAACCAGGGGCTGCAGCCGTGCGTGAAGTCCAGTTACTTACAATTTGTGGCTAGCTTTCTGGCTCTTCAGTCTTGTACAGGCAGATGTTACTATTTACTATATGATAAGATGATACTATTTACGTGTCCAAAAAACGTTTTCATTTCCTGAATATTTTCAAGGGAACGGCTCAGTACTAAATTTAATATATGAGCGTAACATGGGACAAACATTGCCATATGGACATGCATCACGAATTTTCGCTTGTACTCCACCGTGGCTCGCCAGACATAACTGCCGCGCCGTCGTAAGATTGACCAACTAACTTATTTCTACAACGATACTGGTCAAGTATTTCTAACAACTGTTTGGATAAAACTTCAGCAGTTCGACTTTCGCTAACATCGTAAAAACCCAGGAATCGTTCTTCAATTCCAGTTTCTGATAAATATCGAAAAATTACAGTTAATTGCTCCCTATGACTGACATCTGGAGTTTCGTCAATCATTACAGACAGAAATTGAGCTTTATCTATCTCTAATCTAATGTGGTCTCGTAAAACGGATGCAATACAATGTATTAAATCATTTTGAATATCACTAGAGAGACCAGAAAACACGGGGTTCTGAACTGAAGATCATAGTTCTAAATGCGAGTTCATTACGGATCATATTTCCTCAGATATAACAAAGTTTTGATATAGTTACCGCGGTTATTGGAATTCAGACCTTCATCGTGGCCGCGAAAAGCTACTTCTTGTGTATCTAACAAAATAATGGTGTCAATAAACCGTTTCTTAAATTCCTATTTCGATTTACTTTTCTAATAGGAGCTTCATACGAATTAGCGAAAAATAATCAAGTTGTTCTGTGATTCGTTTAACGACATCTGTCGGCGAGTAGAAATACTATTTTGAGATTTGTGAAGCTAGTTTGGCGTTTCAACACAAGATGACAGCACATCTGATTTTACTCTAAGAGTGAAATCAAATGTAATTATAATACAAAAAGTATTTTTAATTATGGAATTTGTTTCATAATGTAGGTATTAATAAAGAATTCAGTATTAATTATGTGTTTCTTATTTTCAAACCTTGAAAAGCATGTTTCCTCACAAAGTAAATAATTCGTCAAGCAACAATCAAAACTATTTGCCGCCATCCTAATCCTACTGATAGTACTAATCATTTTTCAAATCTACTCTAATGATGTAAGTTCAACTTATTAAACTTTCTACTTACCCCAAATACCTAATTACAACGTAGTTCAATCAACGTACGTTTCTTTCACTGAACTCATAACACAAACACTATCTTAATCACTTTTCTATACCTGAAAACAAATATTACTCGTACTAGTAATGATAAACTAATGAATACAATGAATACAAAATGCAAATTAACTACTGTAAACAAATTATATGGTTGCGATTACGACAAAAACCAACACATTGTCAATCGAATGATGAAATAATGTTTTGATGTCCGAACACCGAGCCGAACGCATTACGATACTCAACGACAACAACCGAATATCAAATGCGAGAACGAGTGAGTAATAGCAATACATAGTTCTTTCTCGTTCACACGAGCGCGTTTTCGCCTACTGTCCCTATAGTAACTCGTTGCAAACCGGCTTACTCGGCTGCTAAGAAAGGGCGGTGTCACGTGACCGAGTGACGTCAAGACGGACTATATTTTCTATAGAAATTAAATTCACGATAACCCGTACGCGCCTACGAGTTATTTTAGAGCGAAATGTTTTGTTGTTGGGATATAAAGACAAAAATTTTTATGTAGGCGTTTTGTAATGTTTTAATTGTATTCAAATACTTATAGTGTGATTATTCAATGACGATAGAGTGGTTGTGTTCCGAATTACCGAAGGGAAGCCGATAGGAATCGGCTTGTACGGAGTCTACGCCCCTGCTGACTACTGTCTAAACAATAAACTACAACTTAGTCTCCCCAAGTGCAATTGCATCAATTTCACGAAGAATAAAATCGTTATTAACTTTAAATACTCACTGCACGACACAACTCTCAGTAATGTATCTATTGTAAAAGATCTTGGTGTGTTAATTGATGATAAGTTGTCCCTGAACCAACATGTGGAAAAAATTGTAAATAAAGCATTTAACCGATTACGCCCCATGTTACACGTGGGGTAACAACACGAAAATGCCTGATGTATGGTTTCGTTTTGAGATCGTCCACTGAGTTCAAGCGGGTTTCCACATATCTTTACCTATATAAGACCCTTGTACGATCACAATTAGAAAATGCCGTCCCTATTTGGAACCCGTTTTACCAGAAATACATAGACGAGATTGAAAAAGTCCAGCATAAGTTTCTACAAGCCATGCATTATAGGTGCCACAAAACATATTTGTCGTACTCTCAATTGCTAGAGAAATATAAGCAAGTCAACCTAGAATCTAGACGTAAGTATCTAGAGGCTTCTGTTCTGTATAGTATTGTTCATGGAGATTTTGATTCTATCGATCTCACGAGCAAACTATGTTATGCAGTTCCACGCACTGTTAATATTCGTAGTATCCGTGCAGGTACCCTATTTGCCGTAAACACCTGTCGAACTAATTCTGGTTTGCGCTGCCCTATCCGTCGAATGGTTGAATGTTATAATTGTAATTTTATTAATATAGATATTTTTGTATGCTCTAAATCCAAATTTAAATGTAATGTTATGAAAATTATATGTAGCTGACCAATAATATTATTAGGAATGTAATGTTATCATTGTAAGCTTGTCTAGATTTTATCATTTATTTGTTTTTAGTGTTATGTATTAATGTGTTGTTAAGCAATCATTCAATTAGAATCCCTATTATGCATGATGTAATTAATTCTTATTAATGTGATGTAATTAATTAATTATTTATTACCTATCAAACTCATTATCAAATTTTCTTGTTAATATGCGGATAATGTAGTGGGCTGCAATATTGTTAATATTTTGTGTTATTTTTCTCTGCACCAACACATATTGTAGCTGTTTATTGTCCCTGAATAAATAAAATAAAATAAAATACTTTAGCAATGTTTGTAAATATGTGAGCACCATGTATCTATCACATAATTAGTTTATCTGTCATTGCTTCATTTTTCATTCTTTTTACCAATTGTGGTATAATAATTTTATTCTAGGTGCATAGTCTTCACATAAATCGTCGTTCGTCTTCAATTACATAATTAATGTATACAAAATACAGTAGAACCCGTTTAAGACGATTTCACAGGGACCCAACCAAAAACGCGTCTTAAGCGAGAAAGCGTATGAGTGATAGGGAAAATAAAACGTACTATATATTATTTTGTATTATGTTCATTTCATTTCAAGCTCGAGGTTGTGCATCATATGTTACAGGGAGCGATCTTACGTTTTTGAAACAACGTGTATTTTTGGCCTTACCGATCACTAGCAAACGTAACTTTTCTGACCCATCAGAATTGGCACAGGCCAGGACAGTCAGTCTCTCTTTATTTGCTTTACCACCATGACAAGTTTCTCCCTTGAAAACATAGGATTTATCTGGCATCAATTTAAAAAAATAAAACCGTATTCATCTGCGTTAAAAATGTCTCGTGGTCCGTAATTTTGCAACAATTCAGGAAGTGTTGCCATCCATGTATCAACATCTTGTTGTGCCACTGTCTCCGATTCCCCCCCACTGATTTGACGGTACAATGTCGTTGCGATTTTGCCACATAGTCCGGGGAATTTACGCCTAATTTTAGGCCAACTTTGCATGAATTAAAAACAGCGATTTTTTTAATTTAACGTGTTGGGTATGGACAAGGAAGTATGTTAAAATGTATCCCGCGAAAAGTTAACCCCCGCGTGTACGTTTTTTATAAGAAAACATGTTAATTTAATATTACTTGGTAGAAAAAATCATTAACAGATATGTTTGTATGGAGTATTTGTCGAAGAGATGAGGTATTACAAGTAGGTTAGAAAATTAAACAAAATCGTCCACGGAAAATTCCATAAAAATAAAAATAATTTTTTTTTGTTATTGTACTTCAAGCAAAAATATTAACAGCGGTTTTTTGCATAAAATTACCTAATTAAATATTTTAATACGATATCCAACAAAATTAAACATATTGTACTAGCGCAAGATATTAATCAAAGTTTTTTTGCAAAAGTGGTTCAGGCAAAAATGTAACAGAGTTAAAGGGGTTTGAAGATTTTGGCCCTAAATTCAGCCACCATTTTGATCAATTCTTTATTTATTGTAATCAAAACTTTCCTGTTAACTATTTTGCCTCAATTTTTATTCACAAAAACGCGTTTTTGTTTTTTTTACCTTGATGCGGGCCTGGAAAATGTTTAATTTTCTATTATTATTTGGAGAGCTAAGTTCAAAAACACGATTCAAGAAAAAAATCGCTGTTAAGATTTAGTGCAGGGTTCAAACCTAATTTCCCCGGCCTAACAAGAGATATAGCCTACGTGTTGTTGGCGTATGTATTAGACGTATTAAACGGGATGACGAATCGTATTAAGCGTTAAGAAATATATGAAAATATGTCTCAAGTTGCAGGGACTGGCGTAAAATGGCGTATTATGCGAGAAATCGTATTAAGCGTGACCGTTTTAAGCGGGTTCTACTGTATTGTAAAACATTTTAAAAGAGTAACGGAGGAGTTTCTTGCCCATTCTTCTCCATACGAAAAGTAACCTTTGGAACTTGGCTAGAATCAATTTTATTTTATTTTTGTAAATCTTTGATGTTCAAGTGCTTAATCGAAATAAATTATTTGACTTCGACTTTTCATTTCGTTAGAAGTAGGACTTGACTTCCAAGATTTTATTACAACGTTAGTTTCAAGTGAAGCTAATGAAAAAGCGTGTTAATTGCAACTATTGCAAGTGGGCATTCCAAATCTTCTCATATTATTGTTTCTTTTATCCTGGCACATAATATTTTTTAATTTTTTTTACAGCGGTCGTTATGGTTCCGTACGTCCTAATGAAAAAACGGAACCCTTATAGTATCACTCATGTGTCTGTCGGTCTGTTCGTCTGTCACAGCCAATTTGCGTCGAATGTACTGGACCATTTTAGTTAAAATTTAGTACACAATTATGAATTTCTGTGACCCAAACACGGGCGTGAATAAATGAATTTAGATTATGGGGTCACCTTTCGAATGAAAGGACAATATTGTGCGTAAAAACTTACATTTGCAGTTGGAATGTATGGGGGAACATGTTTTTCAATTACAATGTTAAGTTTGTTCTTGGGATAAATTCACCCTAACTACAGAACCTTTTTGCGTGGTTTATTTACTATCTTATAGTTTTATGAATTTCATGAATCTGATTTTCAATTTTTAGTAAGTTTCGCACCTCCTCTCGGGTTCGCTTCCGCAAGCCATTGGAGTGCGCGGGCGGCGGCGCGGGCACGGCGGGCGCTTCCTCCGGCGCAGGACACAGACGCTGCGCCAGCCCGAAGTCGACCAGCAGGTACCTGAGGGGCAGAGTAAGATGAAGTTACCTAATAACATTGTGACAATGGTTCTTATATTGAGTTAGATAAAAAATATATATTATGTATTTACTGCACCTAAGGGGAATGCGCTAATAAAGGTAGCCCACAAAATTCGCGCGCGCGACTGTTATTATGAATATGTATTTACACAATAATAGCTATGAACATACAACACCTAATCTGAAACATGACTGTGATATAATTTAATGTAACATCCTGCATGATCTTTTATAATAACACTCTTCTTATTCAACCTCAGTTGTAAAGTTCAGTAATAAACGCAATAATACATGGTTATGATTTAGGAAACCCATTGGAGACCTGCGCCTTTGACCACGGGCTATACGCGCCAACTTGCGATGGTCGCGGTTCGTGGGCGTAATGTTACTCGTGCTTTGCGCTGCTTTTAGTTAGCCACGCAACCACGGTGGCATGGTGGTCGTAGGTTCGCTGCTTGTGCGTCATACCGTTTGTTTTCGCGGTCATAGAGGAAGTTGCTGGGCTTAACGTCGCGGTGTATGACGCCGAACGAGTGCACGTGGCGCAGCGCGACCATAAGCGCGCGCATGTACTGGCGCAGCTCGGCCGCGTCCATCTCGCCCACGTACTCCTGTTGGTGGAACCACACTACACATACTGATAACCATCACTTCAATGATATTGTTTGGATATCAAGTTTCTGCTTTACTTCTTAGTTGTTTCCACTAAAATCTTTGTAGGAACAAACAAAAACAATTTTAACTATTTCAAAACATGTTTGAATACATATTTTAATTTTAAGTGACATAGTGGAGTCCTAAGTTGCTTCTGCTGTCAGCTGAAGTAACCAAAATTGATAAAAATGCATATAAATACCTGGCTCTTGTGATACGTACAGGTACACCTAGTACAAGAGCCAGGGCTACACAGATTTTTGTGTCTTTGAAGTGCAAATAAATATTACTATTACTATATACTTATTTTATTTTTGTCTTATTTGGTGCTATCTGGAAAAAAAACTGGAGTAGCCAACATAGCTTACAAGGAAAGCAAACTGAAGTAGTAGTGGGCTGGACCATGATTGATAACAGTCCTAGGGTACAGACCGCATATCAGCTAGCATAGTGTCGGAAACTCCATCCATATCCGGTCTGCTATCCAGTATCCATATGGTCTGACCACCTTAAAAATGTGGCTTGTACTGACTGAATGCAGAAGGTGGAGGACTGGGTGTAGTGGCTTGGAAGAGGCTTATGTGCAGCAGTGGACTGTGCTAAGCTGATTTGATTGATTGATATAAATAACAACAGTAGAAAATAAATTGATTAAAAAGCAACTCACTGAAAATTTCCTGTGAGGAATGTAAGGCATTATAAAAACAATAGTATCCAAATTGCGAAGACACAACTCTACCCCTATCACATGGTGTTTGCCTCTGAAACAGAATTATTAAAACCTTGTTAGAAATGCAAGCAATAATATAAGTATTTGGTATTTTTATAGCAACATGCAGGATGCATTTAATTTCACTGAAATCTAGAATCACATTCAGCAGTCCATTTAATGATATGTGCTCGGGGAACATGATAGTGATGCAACAAACAGATCAAGAATGTTGAGACAATACCACAGTTTACACTTATGTAAGCTAAACACTGCTAATACTAATATACTGAGCAGTATTTAAATACACACCCCATATCTTGCAGGCAGCGCAGCTCATGTTCTATCCTAGCCGGGTGTGCAGTCGGCACCAGGTGTTTGATAGCAAACCATCTCTTCTCGTCGTCGGCCAGAGCGGCGTGCTGCCTCAGAGACCCGAGGTACACGGAGCTAAATGTACCCTCTCCAATCTTACGATGAACTTCAAATATTTTGTCCAATCTTGGAAGTTTGTGCAACAACTCCTTTATCTGATATTCTAAAATAATACCACAATAAGTCCATTCTATAAAGCATGCATTTAAATAACGTGTACACGTCAAACAAGCCGATACATAAACAAAACTCATCTCATGACAAAATTAATAACAAAAGTAAACCTAACCTAAAAATGTTGTGTAATATTGTCTCAAAATCATACGATGAATATTCAATTAATTTATAAAGTTGTGCTATTTATAATATAGCAAAAATCAAAGTAATAACTTACTTTCCACATCATCTTTCGAATTATTTTCGGACTGATCCTCTGTTTTCTTAAGGATTTCATTAAGCCCATATTTGCGTGTTTGTAACACTTCCTTTTGAACTATTGCTCTAATTCTAGACATCACTTGTTTTTTTTTACTACATATTAATAAAACACTAATAGCTAAAGAACCTGTAATGGGTAAAGAAAATAAAATTTGAATGAAAAAAGAAAGACGAAGTCAGAACCACAGACTACATAGAGATATGGAGATATGGTCAGAACCACAGAACCACAGAGTATCAGACAGCAGGTCCATAGATCCACACAGGAGCCAGGAGCACAGACCACAGACACAGAGCATGTAGCATGTAACTTTACCACGGAGCACATAGGCATAAACCTATAGACTGGCCATATTATGTGTCTACAAAATTAGCGTGAAAACCTACAAAAATCGGGCACATAAAATGCACTCTCTTAAGGTTCTCTCTTTGAGTGCAAGAGAGAGAGCAAATAACAGTTTCTCTCTCACACCTACCACAAAACTCCGGCACTAAACATGCCGACCGGTCACGCATAGACATAACTTTGACGTAACACAAGACAAAAGTTTTGCCAAATTAAAGCTGGGAACAAATTATCGGATGCGTCCGCGGACGTTGACTGTCGTGTAGTTCCCTACGATACGACGTCAATCATATACTGTTGATGAATGACACTCGTATTATTCTGTTTTTAGACATCAATATATTTTATCGTTTCTCTTTTAACTGTTTATATCCTACACATAACTTTAACAAAAACAATAAATGCAAAGTAAAATCTATATCTTGAAAAGTAAAAGTAAAGTCAAAGTAAAAATGTATATATTTCCTCTATGACGTCAATTCACGTTCGAACTGACAGTTAACGTCCGCGGACGCGTCCGATAATTTGTTCCTAGCTTTAGTCTGTGACAAACTTAGATCCTCTAAGTTGACAAACATACATAAATATTATGTCTCTCTTTTCAGCTCTTTTAAGGGCTAACGGGCGGGCGGGCGGGGCGGGCGAACATCGTTTCACCTCTTTACATACTTAGTCGGTAGCTCGCGGTGAGAACCGAAGTATGTAAAGAGGTGAAACGATGTTCGCCCGATAGTTAGCTGGCAGTGTGGCCTGCGCTTTATGCAACTCTTGATTAGTTTTACTGTGCGTTTGCACTGGCGAATCATCACGACAAAACATGTTGAAATCTCTAGTTACTGTCAAACATTGTATGGAAAATTTACAGAAAATAGAGATCCCAACATGTTTTGTTGGGAATGTTTCGCCAGTGCAAACGCACAGTAACAAAAAAACACTTTTTGACATCTTTGTGTCGATATGATAGATATTTGTATAACTCATAGTCATAGTAGTCATTTATTCATAAACAACTAACTTTTATCTGAATTAATACACAAAATAACATTATTACAGTTTATATAGGTACACTAAAATAAATTACATTATTAAAATTTTATCAATTACATCAGTTGTCCAGATTAAAAATAGTATTTCGTTGAGATTATTTAAAAATAGTATTTCGAAATGTGTGTAAGTTATTAACAATATGACCAACATTCTACATTTATAGTAGAAATTATGCCATATTCCATAGCTTTTCTATCTCAATGGACAGGACAGACTACCGGAGTTCGAACAGACACAGATTTTACGAAGTTTTTTAGGGGTGATAGACGTGTGACGTGCATGCGTATGCGTACTTATGGCTCGGCGACCTTACTCACCCGTGAGTCATACTAAGTTCGCACACTTTAAAACCGCCAAGTAAGTTCGTCGGCGATCCAACAGGTTTGGCTCTTACGGCCTGGCCACGACCTTGCCGCTAGCAGCGGCAGCGGTGAGCGGGGCGGCGAGCGGTAAAAACAAATGCATAGAAATGTATGAAGCATGCCACGGCGCGCCGCTCACAGCGGCAGCGGGAGCGGTATTTGCCAAGCGTTTCGCGGCAGCGGCGAGCGGCGCGGTCGCGCCTGCGCGGCTTGAACAAATGTATGGGCGAGTGAATGAGATGCCACTACTCAGAGCGGTACGGACGACGGCAGTGCAGGGGTGGACTGAGCGGCGCGGCTGGACGAATAAAATAGTTTGGAAAATCTACAATGAACAATTTCTCGCTTTTCATGAAGTATGTTTTGACTGCTTTTTTACCCATCAAAATTTCTGTCCTCTCAATCCATAACTACGTAATGTTAAATTCCGAACCTAAATCGCGACCGGGTTAGGTTTTCCGGGTCAGGTTCGGAATAATCCAAGAGTGTTATAATGTTGCACCTCCAATAGCCATAGCCATGTATATAGCCGCCATCGTTAGATAGCGGAATTGATGATGGTTCCACCATTTTGAAAAAAAATACAAACTGACCCTGGCATGTGGGGTATCATTGTCTAGAGCGCATCGAGTAGAGAACAAATATAATTTTTATATGTTTTTATCTTCAAAAATAATGAATTAGGGGGCCGTAGAAGTTGTCAGTTTTAGACCATTTCTGTACGAGCTCTATCTCAACAACTAAAGTTACATGATCTGTGATCAACACCGTCTAGGGATAAGCTGGGAACAAATTATCGGACGCGTGCACTCCTTCCCGCATATTCAAAATATCCTATTTCAAATAAGAACTGCTTTCGAGGCAAAGAAGAGCCACTTTGGATAACGCCATGTTAATAAAAAAAAAAACAAAAGTCTAAGTACGTCCACCGCGGTTGCTGCCGCTAACGCTACTGTCAAGTACGTGGCATGGGCAACGCCCCGCTTGCCGCTCGCCGCCCCGCTCGCCGCCCCGCTTGCCGCCCCGCTCAAAGTCGTGGCCAGGCTCTTACGGCCTGGCCACGACCTTGCCGCTAGCAGTGGCAGCGGTGAGCGGGGCGGCGAGCGGTAAAAACAAATGTATAGAAATGTATGAAGCATGCCACGGCGCGCCGCTCACAGCGGCAGCGGGAGCGGTATTTGCCAAGCGTTTCGCGGCAGCGGCGAGCGGCGCGGTCGCGCCTGCGCGGTATGAACAAATGTATGGGCGAGTGAATGAGATGCCACTACTCAGAGCGGTACGGACGACGGCAGTGCAGGGGTGGACTGAGCGGCGCGGCTGGACGAATAAAATAGTTTGGAAAATCTACAATGAACAATTTCTCACTTTTCATGAAGTATGTTTTGACTGCTTTTTTACCCATCAAAATTTCTGTCCTCTCAATCCATAACTACGTAATGTTAAATTCCGAACCTAAACCGCGACCGGGTTAGGTTTTCCGGGTCAGGTTCGGAATAATCCAAGAGTGTTATAATGTTGCACCTCCAATAGCCATGTATATAGCCGCCATCGTTAGATAGCGGAATTGATGATGGTTCCACCATTTTGAAAAAAAATACAAACTGACCCTGGCATGTGGGGTATCATTGTTTATAGCGCATCGAGTAGAGAACAAATATAATTTTTATATGTTTTTATCTTCAAAAATAATGAATTAGGGGGCCGTAGAAGTTGTCAGTTTTAGACAATTTCTGTACGAGCTCTATCTCAACAACTAAAGTTACATGATCTGTGATCAACACCGTCTAGGGATAAGCTGGGAACAAATTATCGGACGCGTGCACTCCTTCCCGCATATTCAAAATATCCTGTTTCAAATAAGAACTGCTTTCGAGGCAAAGAAGAGCCACTTTGGATAACGCCATGTTAATAAAAAAAAATCAAAAGTCTAAGTACGTCCACCGCGGTTGCTGCCGCTAACGCTACTGTCAAGTACGTGGCATGGGCAACGCCCCGCTTGCCGCTCGCCGCCCCGCTCGCCGCCCCGCTTGCCGCCCCGCTCAAAGTCGTGGCCAGGCTCTTAGCCCGCCTTGGTTCGTAGTTTCGTACGTCTGTCATCGTCGCGAGTCACGCACGCGCCTCTACTTTTATTTCGAAAACATCGCGATACAATGTGAGAAAGCTTCACGTCTGTCACCGACGCGACGGCGAGCCGAGTAAAGGTCATCGCTCATTATAGCACGGCTCCGACACGGCAAATAACTTGTCAATCAAGTTAGGACTTTAAGTCATATCCATTAAAGTCTATTTTACGATGGCTATACAAATAATAAAATAGTGGACGGCTCGCCGGCAGTGTCTTGTCTTTATTCTGCAAAAGAGGGCTGTCAGAGCCATCTACAACCTCCGCAGACGCGAATCTCTAAGGGAACTGTTTAAGAAAATTAACATCATGACGGTACCTTGTCAGTATATATATGAAAACATTATGTATGTTCGAAAAAATCTACATCTTTTTCGTAAGATAAGTGACAGGCATAATTTTAACACTAGAAATAGGAACAAATTAGATCAACTACGTTTTAGATTGTCTAAAGTACACACTTCTTTTATGGGCTACTGTGTAAAATGTTATAATAAAATACCACTCGATATTCTTCAACTTAATGAGAAGAAATTTAAAACATGCATTAAACGCACACTATGTAGACAAGCATAATTATTATAAGTTAGATGATTATATCGTAGATAAAAATGCTTGGCTTAATGCTGGTCCTGCTCCACAGCCACTTGGGCTCACTAGTTGAAATTATTGTATTTGGAAGAGTTGCTACCCCTTTTCTTATTTTTTTATTTTTATTTATATTATTTTTCTGACATTACGAACAACATGTTTATTTTATTTTTATTTTTTAGTAACCAATTTTTTATTGTTGAATATTCCAATATTTGATAATGATTATCTTTCTTTTTGATAGTATAATACATTGCAAACTATAGTTTTGTATAATTTAGAAGCATTTTTTCAGTTTTTGTAAATGTGAGTACCATGGGGCTGTTTATTCTGTTATTATGTTTTATGTTGACTTGAAAGAGCATGGCAGTTGAGACTTTGTCATGCTTACTTAAATGTCTCGCCGATGGTGGCGAGTGTGTTGGATCATTCGGTTCCCTACAAAATGGTTGAGCTGGATGGTGCTGATCCACGCGTCATGTTCGTGAACGGGCGCCGTCGGTTGAGACTGGTCATCTCTTTTCTGCCAAGGCTTATTTTAAATCTTATACTTTGAATTGTCTCTATTTCTTTTTTTCACATTGTTCTCACATATAGAAGCAACAAGAATAATGTACCCAGGATTTTGTAATGTCTTTATTTAAAAGAGTGTCCTGGGAGTTTCTTGCCCGTTCTTCTCCACAGAGATCTACTTTTTGGAATGGGCGACTAGCTTCAACTTTCTGACTAACTGACCGACTCTTTGACAATTCAAAAGTGCCTGTAAATGGTTTAATTGAAATAAATGCTTTGAGTTTGAGATTGAGTTTGAGTGAGCGGCCCGCGAGCCGTCACACGGCGCGCCGACAGACACCTCACTTGTGAATGAACAACAAGCTTTCACCTCACCGGTGGCGTGCCGTCAGCGAGCGGTCGCCTTGCTGACGACGCGTTGGCCACTTGCGGTCGCCTTGCTTACGACGCGTTGGCAACTAGCCGTCGCCTTGCTTACAGCGCGTAGACGACTAGATATTTCGAGGCGGTAATGCGGTATAATGGGCGATGACCTTAAGTTGGCGAGCTTAAAAATCGAGGTCGCATGTCATGTCTATCACCCACATATCACCCACTTTACCTCAGTACCTACCATTATTTTTTTTTATTTTTTTTATTATTTATTTCAAAAAAGTTACACAATGGGTATTTCACAATTTATTCTGCCAAACTGCAGGACAGTTTATCGGCAGATTATAATAGTGCTCTGTGGTACCTACCGTAGACAGACAGTACGTTCCGAGCACACACAGTTCCGAGTTATTACTATGCGTTTGCACCAGAAAACATTCAACATGTAGATGTTTCGAGACTTGTCACATGAAACAAATCTCATTACTTGTTTTGTTGGACTTGCGTTCGCACTGCACGAAACATGAGTAAGTCTGACAATATATGTCAAGACTTGTTGTTATCTGCGTTCGCACTGTCTAGAAACATATACATTAGACATGTTTTGTATAGAGATTTGTCACGTTTGCGTTCGCACTGTTGTTTGTTTAGGTCAAATTATGTCTCGCAACTTGTCTATTGCTTGATGTTTACTATGCGTTTGCACCAGAAAACATTCAACATGTAGATGTTTCGAGACTTGTCACATGAAACAAATCTCATTACTTGTTTTGTTGGACTTGCGTTCGCACTGCACGAAACATGAGTAAGTCTGACAATATATGTCAAGACTTGTTGTTATCTGCGTTCGCACTGTCTAGAAACATATACATTAGACATGTTTTGTATAGAGATTTGTCACGTTTGCGTTCGCACTGTTGTTTGTTTAGGTCAAATTATGTCTCGCAACTTGTCTATTGCTTGATGTTTACTATGCGTTTGCACCAGAAAACATTCAACATGTAGATGTTTCGAGACTTGTCACATGAAACAAATCTCATTACTTGTTTTGTTGGACTTACGTTCGCACTGCACGAAACATGAGTAAGTCATAAGACATATGTCAAGACTTGTTGTTATCTGCGGTCGCACTGTCTAGAAAAATATACATTAGACATGTTTTTTATAGAGATTTGTCACGTTTGCGTTCGCACTGTTGTTTGTTTAGGTCAAATTATGTCTCGCAACTTGTCTATTGCTTGATGTTTAGTGTTATCCGAATATGGTGGAAAACATCTCGTGTTTATATCGAAACATGAAGTGAAGTGGTCCAAAGTAGACACGATTAAGTTTATTTATAGAGCTTTGGCAAGACTTTCCATGTTTGTGAGTACAAAATGTGTGGACTATAAAAACCGAATAAAGCGTCGAGATTCTTTATTACAAGTTACAACTAACTGAGCAAATGGGCTTGGATTGTGATATTCCAATCGAAAAGAAAATTACATCTTTGAAAACTCAATTCAACAGAATTAATTTTATTGGTCTGATGGTGGGATGGACATTCTGAAATTTTCTTTATGATTGGAGCAACTTTCTGTCCTAATATTTCAAAATAGGAAAAGGAAAGGTAGGAAAGGATAGGTGATAGGAAATTATGTTGCCCCTTTGCATCCTGAATTAACAACTCATTCCTTAACTGCCGGCACCATGTGTTTCTCTCTTTTTTAGGAAGTCGCGCATCCAGAACCTAGGTTTCTTCCTAGATTTTGGCCGTTTCAGGTATGCAATACTGGCAGCTACAAACAATAAATCGTCTTCATCGCTTGAATTCATTTTATTACCTACATTTGATAATACCCAGATATTAAACGTAGAAATATTTTTGACGTTGTTTAGTTTAAAGTAATTTTAACTTCGCTACGATTTGGTCACAAATAAATCACTGTCACCATCAGTATCATTCACAGAACATAAAAAGTCGGCAAAATGCAACGAAATGTCAAAACAAATCTTACAACATGTTGCTAGATTCGTATAGAGATATTTTGATAGGAAATTGGTTTGTAAAAACATGTGTCGAAACATGTCAAGTGATAGGAAACGTCAAACATGTTTCGCGTCAACAAGTTGCTTGACCATGCGAACGCGAGTCGATACATTGACAGAAAACAGAGATTTCAACATGTTTTCATGTGAATGTTTCGCCAGTGCAAACGCACAGTTAGTGTTATCCGAATATGGTGGAAAACATCTCGTGTTTTTAACGAAACCGTGGTCCAAAGTAGACACGATTAAGTTTATAGAGCTTTGGCAAGACTCTCCATGTTTGTGGAGTACAAAATGTGTGGACTATAAAAACCGAATAAAGCGTCGAGATTCTTTATTACAACTAGCTGAGCAAATGGGCTTGGATTGTGTTATTCCAATCGAAAAGAAAATTACATCTTTGAAAACTCAATTCAACAGAATTAATTGGTCTGATGGTGGGATGGACATTCTGAAATTTGCGTCGTTTTTTCATAGTGATTGGAGCAACTTTCTGTCATAATATTTCAAAAGTGATAGGAAATTGTTTTATCCCTGTGCATCCTGAATTAACAACTCATTCCTTATTAAACCGCAGGCACCATGTGTTTCTCTCTTTTTTGTAGGAAGTCGCGCATCCAGAACCTAGGTTTCTTCCTAGATTTTGGCCGTTTCAGGTATGCAATACTGGCAGCTACAAACAATAAATCGTCTTCATCACTTGAATTCATTTTATTACCTACATTTGATAATACCCAGTTATTAAACGTAGAAATATTTTTGACGTTGTTTAGTTTAGAGTAATTTTAACTTCGCTACGATTTGGTCACAAATAAATTACTGTCACCATCTGCATCAGTATCATTCACAGAACATAAAAACTCGGCAAAATACAATGAAATGTCAAAACAAATCTTACAACATGTTGCGAGATTCTTATAGAGGCATTTTGTTATGAAATTGGTTTGTAAAAACATGTGGCGAAACATGTCAAGTGATAGGAAACGTCAAACATGTTTCGCGTCAACAAGTTGCGTGACAATGCGAACGCGAGTCGATACATTGACAGAAAACAGAGATTTCAACATGTTTTCATGTGAATGTTTCGCCAGTGCAAACGCACGGTCATCGATTTGAGCACCCTAAAAAAAAGCCGTTCCGAATAAGCGTGAGCGCGATATCGATGTTCCATGAATCGTCATCGATGACGTCATGACATGCGCCATCTTGCGATAACGCCGACCATGCCTTTTCCTGATATCACCGTGAGCGCTGTAAAATTGACAGTTGTGCTGTTTTTGTTTTAGAATAGAATAGAATTTAGTTCAGCTATTTAAATTCATATCTTGTTAGTATATTAGTAACAATATTAGCTTACAATTATGTTAGTATTGTTGTTAATATCTGTGTGTAGTGACTAACGTGGCATTTTCGAAATTGTGCTTTTGGCTTGCGTTCGTCACCTAACCCAAGAATAAGAAGAAATTTGTGGTTTATACACAAAGAAATATGATATGAAAGTTTTGACATTTGAGAGATCACTCACGGCCTGGCCACGACCTTGCCGTTAGCAGCGGCAGCGGTGAGCGGGGCGGCGAGCGGTAAAAACAAATGTATAGAAATGTATGAAGCATGCCACGGCGCGCCGCTCACAGCGGCAGCGGGAGCGGTATTTGCCAAGCGTTTCGCGGCAGCGGCGAGCGGCGCGGTCACGCCTGCGCGGCTTGAACAAATGTATGGGCGAGTGAATGAGATGCCACTACTCAGAGCGGTACGGACGACGGCAGTGCAGGGGTGGACTGAGCGGCGCGGCTGGACGAATAAAATAGTTTGGAAAATCTACAATGAACAATTTCTCACTTTTCATGAAGTATGTTTTGACTGCTTTTTTACCCATCAAAATTTCTGTCCTCTCAATCCATAACTACGTAATGTTAAATTCCGAACCTAAATCGCGACCGGGTTAGGTTTTCCGGGTCAGGTTCGGAATAATCCAAGACTGTTGTAATGTTGCACCTCCAATAGCCATGTATATAGCCGCCATCGTTAGATAGCGGAATTGATGATGGTTCCACCATTTTGAAAAAAAATACAAACTGACCCTGGCATGTGAGGTATCATTGTCTAGAGCGCATCGAGTAGAGAGGGGCCGTAGAAGTTGTCAGTTTTAGACCATTTCTGTACGAGCTCTATCTCAACAACTAAAGTTACATGATCTGTGATCAACACCGTCTAGGGATAAGCTGGGAACAAATGATCGGACGCGTGCACTCCTTCCCGCATATTCAAAATATCCTGTTTCAAATAAGAACTGCTTTCGAGGCAAAGAAGAGCCACTTTGGATAACGCCATGTTAATAAAAAAAAATCAAAAGTCTAAGTACGTCCACCGCGGTTGCTGCCGCTAACGCTACTGTCAAGTACGTGGCATGGGCAACGCCCCGCTTGCCGCTCGCCGCCCCGCTCGCCGCCCCGCTTGCCGCCCCGCTCAAAGTCGTGGCCAGGCTCTTAGAGCGCGTTCACGAGCGTTCCGTATTAGTGACAGCCCTCAGCTGTCATAATCGTGATATCTTATTCGGAACGATAATAATTGATTACAGTCAATAATTATGATATAAAGTACTCTGTGATTACAGTGCTGTGATTGATTACGTTCTAATTCGGAATCGGAAAGCGGCGGAATACTTTTCACTGACAGTGTCAAAACTGAACAAACTGTTACTGTCAGTCAAGTGTCAAATATGACAAAGTTATTGTCACTTGTGATTGTCTGTCAGCCATTATTTTGATTGTGAAAACCATTGCGAGTAGAAATTTATAATTATTATAAATAAATACCAAAAAAAGGATTAAGAAATCATACTAAGAAGGATAATGAAATTAAGATTAACCATGTTTATTAGAAAACCTTCCCAACTTCTTGTCACAAATATCCTAAGATCCGTGAGTTAAATTAACCATCTCTTCCAAAATCTCATCTGACTCTGAAAGTTAAATTTTACTGATTTAAATTGTCAAAAAACATTCTTTGTTTCTATACAAGTTAATTGATTCAAAACAAATGTATAGAGTATCTCCCAGTGATCAATGTAACCTATTATTTATTGATTTATATTTGCAGACAAACTATTCAACAAAAAGCTCCAAGCCCGAGATCCCGAAAAATCCTTTGGCATCGGTATACTCGGCGACAAATCAAAAGGATAATGGTGCTGTGTATGATAAGAAACCCTTTAAGCTATCCCTCGAGGCAGGGAAGACGTATCACTGGTGCTTATGTGGACGATCCAAGTCGCAGCCGTTATGTGATGGTACTCATAAGGATATTTATCTTAAAATAAACCAGAGGTAAATTATGCTCACAACACTATCATTATTATAATGTTCCTTATTTTGTAGCATAAACAAAGAAACATTTTGGCGATATTCTATTGTATATTGGGCTGGTGAACTGACAGCTAAGCGCATATTTTGCATTTGGTTGGCAATTCTTAGGCCAAGCTTGTTTCCAGTAGAAGACTTCTTCCACTTTATGCTTATAATCTTTTTAAATTGCTAAAGTTCCAGATTTATAATATTTCAATGATTGTTTATTTCTAGGCCTGTTAGATTTACTGTGGAAAAGACTAAGGATTACTGGCTGTGCAACTGTAAACAAACAAAGAACAGACCGTTCTGTGATGGTGCGCACAAACAGAAAGATGTCCAAGAGGCCGGCTCTGTCAGACTGTAGACAAGACACACCTTGTACGTTATATCATTAGTTAGATTATGTAGAACATTTTGATTTTTGCTCTATTGTTACTGTTGTAACTGCCTCAAATAAATCATTGATATTTATGTTTTGTTAACCTTTTAACCGCCTGCGTCGGATATCTCCGACAAATATTTTCGGGTTCATTACGCCAGAGTCGTATATTTAAGACCAAAATACTCATTTAATGTGCTTTTTTATTTAATTACGCTGTATTCTATCAAAAAGATGTTTATATTAGGTAAATAGTTCATTAAGTAATTGTGTACAATCTAATACACTTTAGTCTCTTAATCAGAAGTTCTAAAAATAATGTCCATGATGGCAAAAACCGACATAAGGTACGGGCTATGCCAAGATTTACCGATACAAAAATAAACATACTTAAATCAAAATATTTCTCTTTAATACTGACTATGAAACAAATACAGTTAGTAAAACATTTTTTTACAAAATAATAATCGTGAGTATTTCATATAGCTCATAGGCCGCGCGGCGCGATTTCGGAACAATTCGTAAAACTTGTGAAATGTCAGCAACTGAGTTGATGTTTCCCATCTGTTCCCATCCCTAGCCTACATCACAGATTAGATAATTTAAACGATAAAAAAAAAATACCGAGTCTAATATTTTATCTGACTGACGGACTAAATATTTTTTTGTTTTTTGACCCAGTCATCATCCCTATTCGTATTAATTCCTCCGAGTGGTCATGATAAATTTTAAGTGCCTCATAATTATCTTTCCTATACGGGCCGTCACTGCGTACGTCTAACCAAAGATATCCAAGCAAAAAAATGTGATAATATTTTGACCAAAAATAATAAATGGCATTGGGTAACCAACATTTTTAGTGTATTTTCGTTAGCTGATTTAAAATGCGTTTCTTCCCGACTGCCCCAGAAGGAGGGTAATGTTTTTCGAGAGTATGTATGTATGTAGGTATGTCTATTTCTTTGGCACGCTCTGTAGCCTTAACGGCTTCATGGATTTGAACATATATAAGAGGTGTCGTTAGATTCGTCTTAATTGTAGAAGTGTCCTACGCTATATAATATTTATAAAAATAAAAAAAAAGGGAAGGGAAGGTTTTTTTTTTAAATAAATTATAACAATATTGGTATCAAATAAAAGCTAGTAATGAGTCAATTCCAAAAGATATAAAACTAAAAAGCTTGAAATAAAGAAAATTATTCAAAAAACAAAAAACTCGACTGCAAAAACACATAACTGAAAAGAGAAAATCAAGCATTATAATCTATAGAATTTTGGTATCGCAGGCGGGGACAAGCAAAACTTACACCATATTTCCGGTTATTAGTATGTCCCGCCTGCGATACCAAAATTCTATAGATTATAATGCTTGTTTTTCTCTTTTCAGTTATGTGTTTTTGCAGTCGGGTTTTTTGTTTTTTGATTCTTATTTTTTTTTTACCATTGTCCTTATTTTGGTGGTCTGAATGATTAGTTTGTCCATCTATTTTTTTTTTTGACAAGGGCATCTCGCAGGTGACCACTAAGGTCTTCGCTGCTGAGGGTGCATCCTAAAAGTTGGCAACGTCGTAAATAGCTGTCAAATATTTACCTGTTTCGATTAATTTGGAAATAATACTGTATGGAAATAAGAAATGTGGCTAACTAATTGACTAGAATATTAATAATGAATTGCAATTATAACATTGAATTTGATGTTGTACCCGTTTTAGGTGACAAAAAGGCATTTGAAAAGTTTCCAAATACTTTTTTAGGGTTCCGTACCCGAAGGGTGACAAACGGAACCCTATTCATAAGCCTCCGCTGTCCGTCTGTCTGTCAGCGAGCTCTATCTCATGAACCGTAATAGGTAGGCAGTTGAAAATTTCACAGATTGAGCATTTCTATTGCCGTAAGAGCAACAAATAATAAAATTAAAAAATAAAGGGGGGTCGCCATACAATAAAATTAAATTTTGAAAAAAAAAATTATCTGACCCTGGCATGTGGGGTATCATTTTCTAGAGCTCATCGAGTAGAGAATAAATATAATTTTTATTTGTTTTTATCTTCAAAAATGATGAATTAGGGGGCCGTAGAAGTTGTCTGTTTTAGACCATTTTTATACGAGCTCTATCTCAACAACTAAACAAATTAGGAATTTGAAACTTGTGTGTATCATGTAACATATACTGTTTATAATCAACAAATACTAAAAACGCCGATTCATAACGTATTTTATATAATATGGGCGATTTTCTGCAACTTAAAGTAATAATTTTGTATTTCATGCTAATAATATGCGATATAAATTCCACAGATAACTATTTACTAGTCGGAGTAATGACATGGAATTAGTAAGTACCTACTATCATGGCAGCATATACTATTTCGATCATTTAAATTTCGATCATCCAAAAAGGTCTACAAAATAAACTTTCTTCACAAGATAACCGGCCAGTATTTTTTGAGTTTAAGAACTTTGTCGACTTTTTTCAAAGTATCCCTAGACGGTGTTGATGTGTCTACCTAGTGTTAAAACTACACTCCAATAGACAATATATTCAGTAACATTGAAATGAATGCTGGCACATACAGTGTACTATTCAGTTACCTAGCTTACACCGTTGTGGATACAATTTCATATTGAGAAAAATTATTGGTGTAAAAATATTCGGTCATGGCGGCCAATCTCAACGGAGACTGGCCTTCGGCGTTGGAGATATTATAGTGCACAAGTGTGTGCGCAGACACGAGTGCACTCTCTCTTCCCTCACTCTCATAGTCCGATGGGATGTGTAAAAATAATAAGTAAGAAATAATAGATTTCTGTATGACTATCAAAAATAACGTAAATAAATACCTGTATTGACCCGTGCGTTTGCACTGGCGAAACATCACGACAAAACATGTTGAAATCTCTAGTTCCTGTCAAACATTGTATGAAAAATTGACAGAAAATAGAGATTCCAACATGTTTTGTTGTGAATGTTTCGCCAGTGCAAACGCACAGTTATAATTGGCGTACTACTTACATTCTATTTTGTACAATATAGTCTGATATAGCAAGAGAAATCCTTTTATTTATAAGTAACTAGCTTTACCCGGCCTGGCTTCGCACGGTTAGCACTAAGTACTTATCTACGGCGCATCTACCTTTCCTAATTACCTATTTCTACCTAATTACCTACCCTACCTACCTACCCTACCCTTCTTACCAGGGTAGGTAGGTACCTAACCTACCCTACCCACCCTACATATCTACCTGCTTACCTACCATATATACCTATTTATACCTACCAATACTATATTAGTAGAAAATAAATAACTTTGACTTTAGTTAATGCATGTTACTGGATAAAGTTAACTTAATATTTTTCTCTTAAAATAAATGAAATATACTCCTACACCTATATTTTAACACAACAACATTTTCTCATTAAAATTAGACAATTTCTTTACAAATCTTTGTTTTTTTATAGCGCCGCTGTTGTTACCTTTACGAAAGTATTACAAAAATTCATAGTGTTAAATCTTGTACGACATGGTATGGAACCCTTCGTGTGCGAGTCCGACTCGCACTTGACAGATTTTATTTACATCTAAAACAAACTATTCGATATTGCATTTCAATATCAATATTCTAGTTCGCTAGTTAGCCACGTTTTTTATTTCCATTTTCCATACAGAAATATTATCAAATTAATCAAAACAGCGAAATATTTGACATCTATTTGCGACGTTGCCAACTTTCAGAATAAACCCTCTTAACCGGACTTTCCTGTGGCTCCTAAAAGAACTCAAAGCCTCCAGCCAGGGGCATAAACTATTCTAAGTTAAAACTAGGCGAACGCTCGCTAAGGGCACCCCCTATGGCCGTATTTAAGTGCATTATCTATGCTATGGGGTACGAACCTCGGCTTAGGGCGTTCGCTGGGGGGAGGACAGCAAAGGGGACAGGCTGGATCAAGGATAGATCATTATTATTAATAGGGGAATATAAAGCTACAGGCTCAGCAGCAACGCGGGCTGGCGCATCGTTATCGAGCAAGGGTCGGGGGGGAGTATCATTTACTCGGGTGGGTTGCGATCGCGGACCTCTACGGCGAGGTCTGAAATTGTGTCGGTGTGTTTTCTTGTAAACTGTACTTGTGGCCTTACTGCTCTCCTAGACGAGAGTTATGGGGTCATCTGGGTCTGAGAGGATATGCCTTGGGCGGCGCCTTACTAATTTGGGAATTTGACTGTCCCGTCAAATAGTCCGTCTGATACTAGGAGGATTCCGATGTTTGACTGCGGTTTCAAAGTACCGCTTGGACATACGTTTGAGGAACTGATAGATAGTGGGGATTTTAAGGTCGAGATGGAGGATCTCGTTCCTAACGAACCAGGGGGCTCCCGTGGCCCTACGAAGGACACGGTTCTACAAGGCCTGCAACCTATGGATTGTGTGGGGTTTCGCGTGTGCAAAGACGGTTCCCGCATAGGTCATAATTGGTCCAATACACGCGGTGTAGATGCGCAATTTGCACTTGAGTGACAATTTGCTGCGTGCGTTCATCATATAGTAGAGTTTACTGAGAGCGAAAGTGGCTCGTGACTGAACCAACTTTACGTGATCTGAGAATGAGAGATGTTGATCCAGAATTACACCTAGATATTTGGCTCGCTTCTCCCAAGGGATCGGCTTCAGTCGGCTTGCCAAACATGGTGACTGGGCGGGGAAGGATGGGCCTACGGCGCGGCTTTGAGAAAAAGACCGCTTGACTTTTGTCGGGACGAGATTTACCTCGATTCTCCATAACTTAACCAGGCGCCAAGGTTATTGACGGCCTTTTGAAGGTTAAGGATCATCTGGTTGGTATTTAGCCCGCTGCAGTATATGGCCGTATCGTCTGCGAACAGAGCCAACTGAGCCTTTATACTCTTTGGGATGTCACTGGTGAACAGCGTGAAAATGAGGGGGGCAAGTACGGAGCCCTGAGGGACTCTTGCGCGAATGAGACGGGGGGAGAATAACGCTCCTTCGATACGATAGCGAAAGGTGCGATTTGACAAAAAGTCCCGTAAGATGAGTACGAGACGACCTGTTACACCGAGCTGGTACAGCTTGTATATTAAGCCATTGTGCCAGACTTTGTCAAACGCCTTTGCTATAGTCTCTGAGTCGCTTATAAATAAATCTCTCATAGATTTTTGCCATTACCTTGAGCAGAGCAAACTAATGGGACGGTAACTGGAGGGATTTGGGTTGTCCATCTATTTCAATGGGACCTTATATGTATATAGGTATATTTGTGGAGGGGGGGTAGGAGATGCCCCCTTAAATAAGTAATTACGATCTTATTTTGAGGTTATGTTTTGGGAAGCACAAAGCTGTACTTTATTGCTGGTTTATAGGGTAAATATTGTTTCTTTGTCACGTAGTCCGGAGCCGGAATAGGCTCCGCCGACGACGTCTACGTGAGCAGCTCCTATTTCTGAGTGGTATAAAAAAATAACCATGAAGATCTAACCTAACCTGTCCGAGTCGGGGTGCCCCAAGATTGAAATGCACTTTCTATTCAATTTTTTGTTATGGCAAGCAATATTCTGTTTTTACCCGACTTCGGCGAAGCAAAAAGAAGGGTTATGATTTTGACCGGTATGTATGTATGTTCATCTGTAACCTCATAACTTCTAAACCACTGATCATAATTTGACAAATGAGGTATCGTTGGAAGCGTCCTAGCTGTCCGCTGGTTATAACGTTACATTTAATTCAATATGGCGCCGAGGACATAAATTAACGACAGAAAAAAAAAAAAAAATCATATCATGTTTGGTATCAAGTGAAAGGGCTTGACGAGCACTTTACAAATATGTAAATATATCATATTTTAAAACATGCAAAAGTGAGACTGTGCTACGTACGGCGCGGCTGTAAAATTAAATACCTATTATACAATTAAGCCTTTACAACAAAAAATAAATAAAGCGGCTCTCTCTAAAAAACTTTATTGCGAAATTATAACCCCAAAACAAAGCCGTAGTCGCATGCCTGTCGGCTATAAAATTTAAAATGGCATGCGACTACGGCTTCACTTTGTCTATGTCTTGTTTTCTGTCCGAAATATTTTCTTGTTTCATACATTTTAGAGCGTGATTTTTCAGTAGTCGGGTTGCTTGCTTTTTATTTGTTATGGCAATGGCAAGCAAAGTGGCTCTCCAACGTAGACAGAGTATTCTACTCTGTCTACGCTCTCCAAAGTGGTTTCTGTCTGCTGTCATCTTGTCAAGTGTATGGACTGTCAAGTGTCATTGATTGATGTCAATGTCAATCTGTCAAAGAAAAATACGGTGAGTGAGGCTTTTTCCTTTATAAATTCGTAAATACTTCGTTTATATCCGCTGTTGAATGATTGTAGTATCTGCGTCGACACGTCGACACGGTGATAATACGGATTTGTGCTTATTCAGTGTTTGATTGTTTAGTGTGGTGTGCAGTGGCACGCACGGCAAGCGGACTCACGGTACTCGAACAGAGAAGTGTTGACGAATACAAACCACGATGGAGGAGCAGCCCAAGTTGTTCACACGCGAGGAGCTGAAATCACGCTGTACGCGCAATGACGCCGTACTTATAATTCACAACGAGGTTTACGACGTCACGAGCTTCCTCACAGAGGTCAGTAGACTATCTCAGTATCTGATGCAAAGCACGAATGAGTCATTTGAACTGTCGATATTTTATAAATCTTTCCTATTTTATATTAGCTGGTATTTTAACTAATAACAAAATTAAAAGTCATTCTGGTTAGTGGGTCGTCTTAGGGGCGGAGCAGACGAATAAAAAAATATATTTAAGCTTGCATGAAAATGTTTAAGAAGTTAAAGTTAGTAACAAGCTGTTGCCCGCGACTTCCCCTAACTTATTTTGTATTTCATAATTTTTTTATTCAAACAACATTAAGGTTGTTTTTTGAAAAGTTTAGGCCTGAAAAGGTAGGTAACAAAAAACAGACAGAGTTACTTTTGCATTATATTATAAGTAAGGAAATATGGATAATATTAATACCTATATAAAATGGATAGGTACCTATAGGTGAAGATTTGGAAAAGCAGGGATCCATCTACATTCAAATGTTTTTCAAGCATGTTGAAAAACAGTTTCTATAATTATTTATTTTATTTATTTATAAAAGTATGTATCCTTTATTGTATCCCAGAAAATTATACTATGATATATTGTGAAAACCTTATATTTTAACTAGCAAACAATGCACCAACCAAAGCAGTGTGGTAAACTGCTGTGAGAGTACACCTTGTGCTAGGTAAAATAATAATGTGCAATATTAATTTACTTTTATTTAAAAAACCGTCAACATGAGCTACGTCAAATTTTTATATTTACCATAATTATAACTATTTTTTTTATTACCCTGACCTTCGAGACGTTTGACATTGACCCTGAAAATGTGTTTCTGTGAACTCTTGGGTGGGGAAAACTTGCCCTCTTCCTCTCTCCTCCCTTCCACCTCTCTCTTATTTAATTTTGATTTATGATAGATTAAAAATCGTTTAAAAAAAAAAAAAACTGCGGCGGGGGGGAGTGGGAAGGAAGGGTAGGGAAGGGAGTTACTAACTTTCTCCCCAATGAGGCGGCACGTTTCTAAACTTTAACCGGGTGCTTTACTAATGTGGCACTGGCATCCGATGACAGTGACTTTACTTAATTACTGATACAATAGACCACTAACATGTTGACATAATTAATGATTGAAACTTCATTGTGTACAATGAAGTTTAATTCAATTAAGTAATGGTACTGAATTTTGGGCCAAACAAATTTAAAAAGCTAAGAATATATATTTTCGTGTTTTTTTTTGCCATCAACACGCTAAGAAGAAGATGGTATGTTTTAAATTTTTCAGTGTCCTATTTAATTAAATATTAGGCAGGGGTACAGTAAACGTCAGATGACTGTTGACTACACTTTAAAGGAAATATTGTCCTCTCAGTTGTCCGCAGATATCACAGAACAAGTCATCAATGTTTTTCATGACGTTCTCAGCCTTTGTAAAAGTAAATGACCTTCGTCTTGGTTTTATCAACTTATTTCGTCTTGTCGAATGACGCCCCAAAACTTTTTATTTTAGCATCGTATGATCTAGAATCTAGATTTTTACTCAGTTAATATTCAAGGTCGTTATTACTGACTCATGCTAAACAAATTACTTGTTGTATTAACAATATTTATGGCAGGTCAGTCTGCTTGCTCTTTATCAACTCGTCGGAGGGATACTGTACTGTACACCTGCTAGTACGGACGCCTACACATAAAGCTATACATTTCCAGTATAAGCTAAGCTCGCATTGTACGAAAATCCTATACGATGCGAGATCAGCATAAACTGGAAATGTATAGCTTGATGTGTAGCCGTGTGTACATCGGGACCATTATTGCCGTGGACTATGAACACAACCACTCCTTTATTGTAAGAAGGAAATTAATTTGATTAAAGTAGGTATTAAAGCGGCAACGAAATCGACCGTGATATTGTTGATCGAAGGTGGTATGAGATAATAAATTATGTAGGTACTAGGTAGGTACCGTCGTCGGTATATCATACTATTGAAGTGCCGAACGAGCGCCTCGTACGAGGTCGCGTAATCACTTTCGAACTCGGTCGTGGACGTTGAGGTCCCTCTTGTGGTCAGCGCCCGAATCGCCCGCACGCCTTTTTAAAACGCTACGCTTTTTGGAATCAACTGGTAGAAATCGTTACAAGTTACATGCTCTGTGGAAATTGTCACGAACTCACGGGGCGTGATGAAAAACCAGTAAAAATGATGGTACAGGTATCGGAGAATTTTGGTTACTTCTACGACTAAGGCTACCGCTATGGGTACCCAAGTAGAAGAAATATGTTACCTCTTTTTAGTTTACCGTTTTAATACCGGTTACACGCGATGCGATTCAATCTATGGTACCAGGGTAGATCCCATAGATTGAATAAAACCAGTTTTAATACCGCACTGGTTAACGAAATAAAAAGTCAAAGGGCGCGCATCTCGTGTAACTGGTGTTAAAAATATCTATAAAAAATATAAATTATGTAACAACAAAAAAAAACAACCGACTACCAAAAAATAAGTATTGAAATTGAAATATAAGTATTGAATTTACAAACACCCTTATCAAGGATAAATTCTTGGATTCTGTAAAACAATATATCAGGAATAATCCCACAAGAAAACTGGACTCTATAAGCCTGGGTTTTCAGTTAAAGGAACCAATGCCTGTATTCATTGCAGAACAACTAACCCCTAAGGCTAGAAAGCTGTTTTACTTGGCTAGAAATCTTGCCAAGCTACAAAAATACGAATTTTGTTGGATATCTAATGGCCGTATCCTAATGAAAAGAACAAAGGAATCTCCCTACATAGTAATAAAGAATGAAGCCCAATTGCAAGACCTTTCAAATTCATGTGATGCATGACTACATGTACTTGATCTTCAACTCGACTTACGGTTGTGGGTACGCCCGAATTGTTTAGCTTTTAGAACAATACTTATAAAATGTAAAAGTTTTGCATGCATGTCTTTTCTACTCTTAATGCATGCAAAACTTATATTAGTTATAGTTACAAAACCTCTGCTGTACAAGTTCACTCACACTTACAACACTCACCTCTCCGCACTCGCACTACAAACATACAAACTCAAACTAATTCCATTCACACATCATAACATTTCTCCGCACACCCTTCAGCTTGCCAATAACCACGCTTTTTTGTACAAATGCCCAAAACATCGCTCGGACTGTGTCACTTTACCTAATATGTAACTCTTAAATAATAAAATTCGATAACATAGACTCCCTAAATGATAATTTGGATAACTATTCTGTATCTAACATCTACCAATGCACCCCAGAAGAGTGTTTACCAATTATTAAGAACCCTTCTCCTTACCTCAAAATCTTATCGCAAAATATAAGATCTGTTAATCGCAACTTCCTTAGTTTTGAAACCCTACTTACCCGTCTCTCTTTTGAGTGTGATATAGCCGTACTTACCGAATGTTGGCTTCCCTGCTTAACTAACTCCACCTTACCACACCTCCAAAACTTCTCTTATCACCACACCACTAAATATCAGAATCAAAGTGATGGTGTAGTTGTCTACATAAATTCAAAATTAGATTACAAAGTCTATCAACCAGAATTTCATGGGTCTGCCTCTGGTTTGATTGTTGAACTAAAGTCAGATGTAGCAATTGTTTGCATTTACAGATCTCCCTCAAATGAGGACATTGACATTTTTCTCAAATCACTTAACGAACTTTTACCCTCCCTAACAAATTTTACTACAGTTGTCATCACAGGTGATATAAACATAAACATTGATAGCTCTAATTCTCCTTTAGAAAATCGTTCTCATGACTATCTTAACTGTCTCGCATTTCATGGATTTTTACCGACACATTGTCTACCAACAAGAGGAGACAATTGTCTTGACCACACTGTACTTCGAACTAGACTTCCGTCTTCTACCTTCATTTTTGATTCCACCATAAGTGATCACTGCTCAACTCTTCTTTGTTTAAATTCAAAGCCACGTCATAACTTCCACATGACCACAATTTCAAAAATCGACTATGCTGCCTTGGACCTAGCTATGGAAAAAACAGACTTTTCACATGTATTATCCATGACTGATCCCAACGGAGCAATAAATTCCCTAGTACAATCTCTTTCTCAAAAAATTACAATGAGCACAAAAACCTATAACGTTCCAAAGCGCAGGAGGATCCTAAAGCCCTGGATTACCCCAGGGCTTCTGAGGTGCATGAGAAACAGGGATGCCCTGCATAAAAAGCAAAAACACTCTCCAGACAATGAACTTATTAAAATTACCTATGTAAGATACAGAAATTTTTGCAATAAAATCCTCAAAAAAGTTAAGAGACAGTTCGACTCTGAAGAATTGACCAAAGCTGGAGGAAACACCAAACTTTTATGGCACACAATTAAGCGTATCACGAACACCAACATCACTACTCACATTCCCACAGAATTATTTTCCTCTTCCACATCCCCTCACCAATCTGTTAATGATGTTAATGCTTACTTTGCTAATATTGGTAAGAATCTTGCTGATTGTATTACAAAAACCCAACCCCACCCTCGTGGTCCACAGATGTCCTCTCCATACACAAGTAGCCCTAACTCTTTCGCTATGCTAGGAACAAGCCCTGATGAGATAATTTCCATTATAAAGTCTCTCAAGCCTAATGCTGCAATAGGACACGATGGCATCTCCACGACATTTTTGAATAGGTACTGCATACTTCTGTCACCCATCTTATGCCACATTTTTAACCTCTGTTTCGACTGCGGTACTTTTCCCTCCTCCTTCAAACTGGCTATCATTCATCCTATATTCAAGGGGGGTGACCGTGGTGCAGTAAACAACTATCGCCCTATCGCGGTGCTAACTGCCCTATCTAAGCTCATGGAAAAACTTATAAATAAAAGACTCATCAATTACCTTGAGACTAATAACCTGCTCTCAACCAACCAGTTCGGTTTTAGACAAAATAAATCGACTTCTGATGCGGCCTTAAAATTGATAACCGGTGTTATTGATAAACTCAATCACCGCAAAAAATGTCTCACTGTATTTATTGATCTTGCTAAGGCTTTTGATACAGTTCCTCTCCCTTACTTACTATCCAAACTCGAACGTTTAGGTATCAGAGATTTACAACTTCAACTCTTTCATTCTTACCTCTCAGGCCGCTCACAGAGGGTCAAAATCGACAAGTATTTAAGTGACGAACTGCCTATTGCCTACGGAGTACCGCAAGGCAGTGTCTTAGGTCCCACTTTGTTTCTGGTCTTCATCAATGATCTCTGTAATATAAAATTAAATTCCGGAAACATTGTTTCTTTTGCCGATGACACTGCCATCACCTTCTCCGACAACTCGTGGTCTAGTCTCCAATCTACCGCTCAGAAAGGGTTTGACGTCATACGTAGCTGGCTAATGTCTCATTCACTCACCTTAAATACCTCTAAAACAAAACTCATTACTTTCTCTCTCAAAATGACATCGCAACCTTCGACTCCCGTAACTCTGCAAGCTCACACCTGTCAATTAAACACACCAAACTGTAACTGTCCACTAATTACATCTACTGATACAATTAAATACCTTGGTATCACTCTAGATAAGCATCTAAACTTTAAAGCACATATTACTCTTCTGACTGGCCGTGTCCGCAAATTGATTTATTTTTTCAAAACTCTTAGACACATTGCCAACGTACATGTTATACGGTCCGTATATTTTGCAATGTGCCAGTCTGTAATTTCTTACTGTATTACAAGCTGGGGAGGTGCTGCTAAATCAATTCTCAAGCCTCTCGAGGTAGCGCAGCGAGCAGTCTTGAAGGTAGCCAGTTTTCGACCAATCCTTTATCCAACCTTTGACCTCTACCAGAAATGCGAGGTCCTTACCGTTCGCCAAATGTTCATACTCAGCACAATCTTACAACAGCACACGAACACTCCAATTGCATGTCGACCGACGATACCCAGAAGAAGAAACAGGGTATGTACTGTGCCTCATCCATACTTTACTTTTACAAAAAGATTCTTCCTTTATCAAGGACATTCAAGGACCATTTCTTTATAACAGAATAAATGCAATAATTCCACTGCAACCATGTTGTAAGCTCAGACCAATAAAGAAGTATAGACGGAGCCGTCGTAAACATTCGCGACGAAAAAAGTGAGGACTAGTTTCGGCTATGTGCGCGTAACTCGGTGTAAGATATCGTAGATTTGCGCATGTGTGCTAGAGAAAAATGTTGCAAGCGTAATTGTGCTGAGACTCCCCAGTGTGAGAGATACTTTGGTGAAAAGTTTTGTTATAAGGTAGTATTGTGTTTTATTTGTCTTGGTTGTATAAAATGAAACGTAATTTATATTTTAATAAGAGTAAGTGATTTATTGTCATAGAAAGAATAATAAAATTACTAATTTAACAAAACACACAAAACTTACATTAAAACTAGCAATTTGCCCGAGACTTCGGCCGCGTGAATTTCGACTAACCTCTAAAAAAAATTACATTTTCGAAAATTCCTTTCAAAGGGGGAGGCCCCTTTGAAAGGTAGTTTTCGAAAATTAATGTTTACGGTCTTTATCATTTATTTGGATAAATAAGTATTCGTGCCACAAGTATTAAAGTGAAAGCGTCAGGGTACCCTGCGTAATACAAATTTTCTTATGTTTTTTGCAACCACCTTTAGTGTTGTATACAATTTCTTCAAAATGTAATGAACAAACAACGCTAAATTTTGAAGGGAGCCAGTCAACATCATTTCTATTGTCACGTACAGCTTTAATCTACTTTTCTTTCCACGTTATATCAGCTGGGAACCTAAAAAATATTATATCAAGCATAACTATTATTTGAATATATTTTATAATTACTTACATATCATACAACATGCCTAATGTACTCGAAAACTAAATATGAATAATAACATTAATAAAAACGCACTTGGTTGTACTTGCAACGTGTGCGTACAACAATCACAACTTCCCTTACTTTTGGGGAAATGATAATGTTCTTAACTTGCAATACTGACACAATGCCGTCATGATTTCGTGTTCCGACAAATTAAGTCAAATATTTTGCGATTATGTTTAAAATATGCATAAAATCGGTTACTTAATTATGAAAAGTAATCCCAGAGGACTTTTTTTGAAAGCATGAGTTGTTTTCGCAGCAGTTTATAGACACAGGATGGCATAATTCGCAATTATTATTTAACCAAAAGTACGTCACGCGCTCTCACTCACTCGCGGCAGACTACCGAGCGGCCGTCTTCATATGGCCGAATCGTCTTCATATTGTGTGCCTCACTTTTTTGAGCGCAATGTTCCGTCTATACTTTTTTATTGGTCTGAGGTTGTAAGCTAACATGCAAAAAGCGGATTACAGAATTTCTTTCTACCAAAAATTATGATGATACCGAATCCCTTCTTACAACAATGAAGTAACTCACAATACATACACTTACTCACTTTCTCATTCTCACACACACGCGCACGTGCATACACATACACACACACAAACACACACACGTGCGCGCACATACACCCACACTGTTCTTGTTTTTGAACTTTTATAATTTGCTCTAAATCTTAATAATTATTAATTATGTAACAGTCTAAGCAATATTTTTGTCCTATTTTCGGGAAATGAGGGCTGATTGTCCTTAATACAGGCTACTTAGTAACCTAGCTAGGACATCAGATCGTGAAATTGTATTGTTACCCACACATCTCAGATGTAAACTATTCCTAAGTTGTCATCCTACTTTGTAACAGACTGTACCTCTTTTTTATGAAATAAATTGAATTGAATTGAAAAAAACACTAAGTAAGTGAAAAAAAAAACAACTTTAATTTCGGAAGTCGGTGTCTTTCGTTTTGAATGTTCGTTTTTTGCCACCGACTTCCGAAATTAGTAATTTTTTTCACTTTGTAGTGTATAGTGTGTACTGTTTTTTTTTGTAAGTAGTCGGTTGTTTTTTTTGTAAAAAGTTTTTATTTTTCACTTTTTAGTTGTATTGTATTGTATTTATTTATTTCTCAGTATATGGTACATTAAGATCTTACATTATAAAACTGTTTCACACATACTACCATTGCTGGTGTAGAAATATTCAAAAATAAGCTAGGTACATGCAAATCAGAACTAGGTTACTAAGTACATACATTTTATGAATTTTATATAAAATTATGAAAATTTGGGTTAAGTTTGAATGTCAAATTAATGGACTCATCATACATTCATCAAAAATGGATTATTTATAATGTCAAAATATTAATAGTTTAATTTAAAAAAAAAAAAAATGTAAATCATAATGTCAGAAATATAAATCATAATGTCAAAGAATAAATCATAATGTCAAAATATAAGTCAAAGTAAAAAAAAAAAAAATAATAATAATTAGAATGTACAAGAATTTATAATAATGTCAAAGTGCTAATGTCATCATTAATAAGATCATCGATACCGGTAAAGTCTCGCGACGACAGATCTGTTACGCGCACCCAAAACCGTAAAGCCCCGACGAGGCAGTAATGCGTCAGTGTATAGGCATCGATGCAACGGCCGATTTTACTCTATGTATGGGCAGATCTAGTCTGTTCTTGGCTTTAATTTATGGTAGGATAATATACCTGTCAAATAAATCGACTAAAACGTCAAAATATGCAGAAACAACTCTAAAAAAAAGTAAAAATTGAACATTTTTGGTACGGCAAAATGGCGTCCGCGCATGCGTGCCGTGCACTGCACTCCGCGTTCTATTTATTCATTTTCTATTGTTTTTTAAGTGTAAATCGACGGGAAATGGTGTTATTTCAATAATTAAGTAGTGTCGTCATCGTATATAGATAAAAGGACATGACCAGTGGGGCGATGGGCGCCTGCTTAGGTGTAAAAATCAATGTGCAGCAAAAATTGTTTTATTTTTGCAATTGTTGTATTCTACAGTTTACAGGTAAAAAACTTTCACGACTCCAAAAGATCAGGAAACTGAGAAAAATAAAGATAAGTTTTCACTAAATAGCTCTGCTTTTCGTTAAGAGATGGCGCTAGGCGTTGTGGTAATCGAGTTAAAAATCAATGTGCAGCAAAAATTGTTTTATTTTTGCAATTGTTGTATTCTACAGTTTACAGGTAAAAAACCTTCACGACTCCAAAAGATCAGGAAACTGAGAAAAATAAAGATAAGTTTTCACTAAATAGCTCTGCTTTTCGTTAAGAGATGGCGCTAGGCGTTGTGGTAATCGAGTTAAAGAATGATTTTCTACTATTCGACACGCCATCCATCGAGGCGCTAGGGTTTTTTTTATACCATCAAGGGCGCAAACTAGCATGCTGATCACCTGATGTTAATAAGCAATAACCGCCGCATATAGAAGTCTACAACACCAGGGTTACTGCCGATGCGCTGCCACCCTTTTCCCACCCCAAACCCTGGGCTTCCGATTCTCTCACTCACTATTCGAAGCGCAGCAACATAATGTTGGTACTTTACGTTGGTATTCTGTAAGAGTGTGGTACCTCCCCGGCCGAGCCAACCCAATTAAGAGATACAGTCAGCTATTGACTACAACTAGGCTCTACGTGGCTCGGGAAATAAAAATAAGGCTATTGTTATTATTATTTGTGAAGGCATGAGGATTTAAATAAAACTATTATTTGAACGAATTAATTATTTTAATATTCTTTAATAAAATAAAATATGTAGGAAAGACGAACTGTGCCGGACGGGCGTGATCGCTGGACGCGTAGATTATGCAGGTTGTAAAGCTATCCCAGTCCAAGCAGCGCTGACGTCCTGCACCTAGGGATCTGGATACTTCAATACTAACCGAGCGGGGCTGTCCTAGATTCTTGAGGGAAAATGGGTTTTGACAGGAAAATAACAACACCATTTCCCTGATAAATCTTCATAATATGCCTTTTAACCCGCCTTACAGATATGCCATAGTTTAGGCACCTCATCATAATATCCGTTTATCCGAATCGTAGAGCAAAACAGATGAATCCTTTATGAATAGCAATGGTAATCGGGTTTTGAAGATGTCAGTCCGTAAAGAATAGCAATGGTCGTGGTCAGTGGGTCGTCTTAGGGGCGTAGAAATAGAACACAATAATCGCACAGTACACAACGAACGCGTAAACACAACGTGGGTCGGGAACTGCAATGATAGATAGATAGAAAATTCTTTATTATGTACACCATAAAAAGTACAGGTATATAATATATAATTATACCTGACGTGACGCCAAGATTGAATGTGCAAGTAGGGATGGTGAATGGCGATCTGAAATCGATAAAGTGTCAATTGCTTTTTTCTCGAACCTAATACATAAAATTCGAAAACATTTGACTGCCTCGTTGGTCTAGTGGTGGCAGGCGCTACAGCTGAGCATGAGGTCCTGTTAAGCGAGTGGGCAAAATGTTATTGGGTTTTTCCATCTGGAATTTCTCAATAGCAGCCCGGAGTCCGGATTTGTGTCCGGTTAGTGGTAAAACTCTCGCCCCGCATTACACGGGACTGGCGAAATGAAGGTGTTATGTTATTATTCATCCAAATTAAATATAAGTAGTTCAAAACGGTCAAAGAAAATATCAATTCAAAATCCATTTTATGTGAATCGATTTTTCATGCTTTGACTCGAATCGATTGAATTATCAATTTTATGAAAAAAAACTACTACCCCTTTGGTCCCTCCCTACACAGGTGTCTGCTAATGTCAGATGCATTGTCAACGAAGTAACACTCCTATATATGCAGTGATTATTAAAAAAAATATGGTGTTCGAACTCCACATGTCAATAAAACCTAACATAACCCGTAGGCGTATCAATAAATAAGTAATTATAAACAAAACATGTATAATTCCATGTCGTTAAAATTCACTTGATCGAAAATAGCTCGTTTTTATTTTATTTTTTTCCATATTATGTGTAGCTTATTTCGGTTACCGGGTGAATATGGATACAATGGAACGTCAAAATCAGGAAGTGCATAAAAGAGAGAAACGGAAGCAATTAATATACTGATTTTTCAGATATTTTAATCTGGGCTTTAGTCGGAATAATATAACCATGATAAAATAGATCTTTATTTTTAAATCTTAGTGTAAAAGTTGTAATGCTGCGCATGTTCCCGAATTCGAAGGCTAAAACTGGTCATGTCCTTTGCACAAAATAACATCGTAATTACCTATTACGGACCCATCAAAAAATGTAAACAAACTCGGTAGTGAAAAAATGTGTTGATGTGAAATTTTGAGTTTTGTGTGTGTTTTGTGCATGTAATCGCTGGTAAGTCATTTATTTTATATTATTTATTAGTTATTGCATACTATATATGCCATTTTTCAGAAAAAAATTGGAGTTCAATATTTTTTATCAACTAAGTAATGTTACGTAATGATACGGATACCTATTATTGAACTTTTTTAATTATTGGTGTTTTTATTTATTGTGTTTGTTCGTAAAAAATGGTTTTGACCGATAGTATATGTATTCATAATGTATCCTGCGAAGTTTCATGTGAATCGAACCAGTAGTTTTATTATAAATAATCAAAACAGTGAACAAAGGAATTTCTTATAAGAATCTGATAAGAATGTTTATTTATCAATACTAGCGTTCGCTTACAAAGATTCTAAGTACACACATCAAAAGTGTCTAGGGATCAAGCATTTTTATGCGGATTTCTTGAGATTGAGATGTGGCTTTGTAATAAATTTATGATTTTATAAATTTATATGGATCCTTTTTGGTGCATTTCATAATTTGAATCAGGAACTGTGAATCAAATTCGAGTAAAAGATGAAAATCAGCTGTCAATATTTTCCCTATAAAAACATACAACGCATTGAAGACATTATTAGTGCTACTGTTTCCCTACTACTGATTAAAACCAACGTTATTATGGAGCAGCGACGTCATTTAAGCAGGGAAGAAATGCTCAGAGCCGTGGGAATGATAGAAGCTGGTTCCCGGCAACGTACTGTGGCTTTAGCTCTGAATACAAGTCAGAGTGTTATCAGTCGACTTTGGACACGTTACCGAAGCACTGGTACCGTGGCTGAGCGCCATGGAGGACGGTATCGCTGCACCACACGGAGACAAGACCGATACATTCAAATCTTAGCTCGAAGAGCTCCAACAATAACCGCCATGATGTTAGCCGTGAGGCTTCATCACTCTTCAGGGAACTTAATTAGCGACCAAACAGTCAGAAACCGCTTGCATGAAGTGAACCTTCATTCCCGAAGACCGCTACGGGTACCACCTATAGCAATGCACAATCGTAGGATTCGATATCAATGGGCTCTTGAACACAGAAATTGGGCAGAAGAACAATGGCGTTTCGTGTGCTTTTCTGATGAGTCTCGTTTTGGTATGAGACCGGATACAAGACGTATACGACACTGGAGAACCCCTGGACGCCAACAGCGATTAAAATCCTGCCAGGAAGTCCATCCTTATAGTGGTGGAACCATCATGGTATGGGCGGGTATTTGGATCGGCGGAAGAACTGAGTTGATTTGGATCAGAGGCAACCTCAACGCTCAAATTTATGCTGAGACGATTGTATCAGACGTCATCGTTCCTCTACAAGTGCAAATCGGTCCCTTATTTCAGTTAATGCATGATAATGCACGACCGCACACCGCAAGAGTTGTAAGACAGACTCTCGCCGCAGCTAACATCAATGTCCTGCCCTGGCCTGCTCAGTCGCCAGACTTGAACCCGATTGAGCATGCATGGGATATGCTACAGAGAAGAGCTCTGCCGAATATGGAGGGTATCCAGTCGCAAGAAGACCTTTTTTTGTTGTTGCAACGAACATGGGCGGCCATTCCACAGCGTGATTTGGATGAACTCATTTTGAGTATGCCAAACCGATGTTCTTGTGTTGTTAGTGTTCGCGGTAGAAACACTGATTATTAATTGTTTAAGTTACCCAATAAAATTTTAAAGAAAACTGTTATTTCAGTCTTTTTTTCGAACTTTAATGTTAGTGGTTCAAATGTCAAAAATCCCTTTATTAGGAAAATGGCAAATTTCTTTATTAATGCAAAGGTGACTTGGTTTATCGTTACTGTGACAAACGAAAACACTTTATTTGATGAATCCTTAAAGAAAATTTTAATTAATATCAATCAGGAGAAAAGTTATTGCAAAAATATATGTTGATCCCTAGACACTTTTGATGTGTGTATTATAAAAAATCCTTTGTCTAATCAGGAACCCAAAACCATTAACGATAAGACTATTTACGTAACAAAAAGATCTCAGTATTTGTTTATGTTAGCGAGCTCTTATCTCCGCTGCGCCGGTGGGTAGTTCGCTGGATTTCCGCACGCGCGTGGCGCTGGAGTCACGAATCTTTAGCGGTTAAGATTTTAATTTCAATATCAAAAAGTATGATTCAAAAATTCATTGACGGAATAAAAACACATGTCTAAGAGCCAATCAAACATCTTACGTTTAAACTTGTCAATTGGTAACATTCTCAGGGCAGGTGGTAATTTATTATAAATTTTAATTGTCATACAACTAGCATTTCTACTGTATAACTGCAATCTTTGAGCAGGTACTAGCAATTTCCCGGCATTTTTTTTGTTCAGCCTTTGTGTTACCTACCCCACACAAATTCGAATACCACTACCTGCAATGCAAATAACAGTAACAGGAAGTTATCATCATAGCATCCATTTAAACTAAGTGGGAAAAATACGTATTCTTGAAGCTAACTCAAAAACTATCCAAGCAAAGTTAATAAAATTTATATGTATGGGACCACCTCGGGAGACCCTATACCCCTGTATGGGACCCTTTCAAACAATTTTTTTTTTTTAATCTGTCCACAATTGACTCAGAAATCGGTGCACATAGTCCTACTCCAATCTGTCAAATTTTCCCAATCAACATTGAACCTTATTCTTTAGCGATAAAGTTGAAAATCTATTAAAGAAATTTGACAGATAGTAGTAACTTGATGTGCTGGCGACTGTACGTAAGTAGATATTTAGTTATGTACAGACGCCAGCACATCAAGTTACTACAATCTGTCAAATTTCTTTATTCGATTTTCAACGCTTATCGCAAAAAAATAAGGTTCAATGTTGATTGGGAAAATTTGACAGATTGGAGTAGGTTGATGTGCTGGCGTTTGTACCTAAAATACCAATGATGAAATGAAAAAATTGTAGCCAAACTACGGGGTGTCAGGGACATCGACCCGAAGCCTGTTACCATGGATTCAATACATGATTCTGAACCCCTTGCGTTAAAGAACATCCGACTTCGTTGGCATACCTATACCGTCCGCCATTTTGAAAAAAACTGGTTTTGGCGGCCAGTGATGAAACAAGTGTCAATCGATAGAGTAAGTGATTGCAAACTAAAAATATTTAGTGATGAATATCGTAAGTGATATACTTCCTGAGATATTTGAGTTAAAACTTGAGAAAAAAATAAAGCGGCAATATTTTTAATTTTTTTCAATTTAGTGGATCACAAGTGAGTCAGCGAAGTTCGTCCTTGCTGTAAGCAACCGGTAAAAAAAATTCCTTGATTTCATTTACAAACATATATTTTACATTTTTAAATATTTTTATAGAAACGTAGTACACCACACCGGTATCAGGAGCAGGGTCCTAGCTAGCGATGGTCAGGGCTCCTGAGACAGGAACCTCATAACGATTGCGACATTTTTGTGTGGGACTTGGCATACCTAAGTACCTACCAACCGTACCTGGCGATCAGTGATGAAACAAGTGTCAATCGATAGAGTAAGTGATTGCAAACAAAACATATTCAGTGATGAATCTCGTAAGTGATATACTTCCTGAGATATTTGAGATCAAAAACGTGAAAAAATAAAGTATTTAAATTATTGATTTTTTGAATTTAGTGTGCTTGCACCAACCGTCATATTTTTTTATGTTTGTCATACGGCTTCTGTCAGAGTCCACGAATGTTTCTTTCCTCACGCGAGTTTTATTTTTCCCATTATTTTTTAATAATAGCTTAGTGTTTATAACATATATTATAAATAATAATAAGAAAAACGGAATAAAAATGGTGTTAAAGTATTAACCCCTTGCACACCAAGTCGATGATGGGCATAAGCTTGTACATGTGGATGATCAGTGAGATATTCGTCAGAAAGCTCATAGCTTCGTAACTGCGGTCTAGAACGGCGTCCTCCCCTTCGGGTGGCCGTACTGATTCCACAAAACAAACACCGTGATCCTGGTGGGCCGTTGGTGTTTATTTATTTATTTATTTATTTATTTAAACTTTTCACACTCAAGAAGGTACAAAGGCGGACTTAATGCCTTAGGCATTCTCTACCAGTCAACCAAGGGTGGTGAAGAGATTTGATGGCAGGTGCTCTGTTTGAGAGGAACAAAGAATTTTTTTTATTAAAAACATTATTACTAAAATATATACAAAAATTACATACATACACATACATACATATTTACTATAATATATACCTATATTATATATTACTTGTCATGTAATACAACATTAACAACAAACACAACGCAACAAAATATAAAAATAAAACTCGCATGATTAAAGAAACATTCGTGGACTCTGACAGAAGCCGTATGACAAACATCAAACAATATGACGGTTGGTGTAAGCACACTAAATTTAAAAAAATATATATTTAAATGCTTAATTTTTTCACGTTTTTGATCTCTAATATCTCAGGAAGTATATCATTTACGAGATTCATCACTGAATATGTTTTGTTTGCAATCACTTACTCTATCGATTGACACTTGTTTCATCACTGACCGCCAGGTACGGTTGGTAGGTACTTAGGTATGCCAGGTCGCACACAAAAATGTCGGAATCGTTAGGAGGTTCCTGTCTCAGGAGCCCTGACCACCGGTAGATAGGACCCTGCTCCTGATACCGGTGTGGTGTACTACGTTTCTATAAAAATATTTAAAAATGCAAATTATTATGTTTGTAAATGAAATCAAGGATTTTTTTTACCGGTTGCTTACAGCAAGGACGAACTTCGCTGACTCATTTGTGATCCAGTAAATTGAAAAAAAAATTATATTACTGCTTTATTTTTTTCCCATGTTTTAACTCAAATATCTCAGGAAGTATATCACTTACGATATTCATCACTAAATATTTTTTGTTTGCAATCACTTACTCTATCAATTGACACTTGTTTCATCACTGGCCGCCAAAACCAGTTTTTTTCAAAATGGCGGACGGTTAGGTATGCCAGGTCCCATACAAAAATGTCTGAACCCCTTTTTCGTCGGTTATTTAAAAAAAAAGCGGCCAAGTGCGAGTCGGACTCGCCCATGAAGGATTCCGTAGCAGCAAGTAACATAATATAACGTGGGCCATTAGTAGAGGGCGCCCGACCCTCTGTCCCAATCCCCGCATTCCGTCTACACCGCTAAATGAGAAATTCCAGCTCATCTTCACATTCTGCACGACAGGGATCGGATTATTAACATTCCGTTCAGCCGACGCGGCACGCGGCCGAAGTACTATAAATTAGGATGTACGAACTATATTGAGCAGTGACGATTACTGTCTTATTATATACAAGCTTTTTTTACAACGATGTATGGTATGGTGTCAAAGTAGCCCCAGGGATTGGGTATGTTTCAGCCCAGAGAGGGCCATTAAATACAATACCCTACTTGTACTAATTAATGTACTAATACATTAGTAGATAGATAGGATATATTTTGCTACACTGCAGTCTAGGGACAGACATATGTATAATCGTTATTCTCTATTTGTTACTCTTTAAGTTTACCTACATTATTTTACAGGATTCTAGATTAGGCCTCTGTAACCGGACCAGTCTGTCACGTCCTAACTTTAAAGGTCGTCGTTCGTCGGTCTCCACTCCATCCAGTAGCAACTCTGGAGTACAGACCAATGACCAATGGACGACGAACTTAAAAAGTACAGTATCCAAACAATACATTAAAAACAGCCAAGAGTCGAAAAATAGGTTTCTGTGTTTCGGTGGTTTCGGTTGGAAAGGCATGGGATTTGGGAATGGGTGCCGCCGCCGCCGCCGCCGCGCCCGCCTCATGAAGTCATGACCATGAGTCGTGAGTTCATGACCCTTCACCATTAAGGCGACGATAATCGACTTTTAATAATTTTATACTGAAGATCACGTATAAACGACTAGTGTTGATTTGGAAATAATATACAATGCGGAGACTACAATACAACAATAAATGAAAATACTGGCACTACTAATGCATGAGAGTATTTTGGAACTGTCAAATAAATCCTAGCTTCGAAATAAAAAAATGAGTTTTTCAAACAAATGAAATGTAATGTATGTCCGATCCACCCTAAACCTATAAATTCCGTTTATCCAACTAGGCCTAGTGTGGATTCTCGGGCATACGTTTCCGAATATCCACCTTAGGGTGGATTTTTGGGGTGGATAAACGGAATAACCCGAGCCGACTTTGGATTTTGCCGAGCTATATTGACTATACTATTGAATATATTCAATTGAATTTTTGTATGCAGAATGGGAACGTCATTAGGGACACGGCAATTAATTTTTTGGTGTATTGTCGTCTCCACCTTGTATGTTAAATTAGAGCATTTTCTTAATAACTTAATATAATATGAATATTTTAAATTATGTTTATATTACGTAGTAGTACTTAACTAGTTGTTTTGTAGTAAAAAAAATAATAATTTGTAAAGTTATGTCTAAAGCTTTGTGCAGACCAGCGCGACGCGACACGAACAATACAATTTCTAAGAAAACTTCACGGTATAACAATAACCGGTGTCGCGTCGCGCGACAAGTCGCGCTGGTCTGCACAAAGCTTAACAACAATCCCTTTTACTTCCCATCCTTGACTACGCTGATGTCAGTTATCTTGATCTCAAGTGAGATCAAGATCAAGTGAGTGAGTGAGTGGTGTATCAAGTTGTGTCTAAGTAGGCACAACTTGATAAACTTGAGCGACTTCAAAACTTTTGTAAGATTTATATTTGGCTTGCGCAAATATGATCACATTTCTGAATTTTGTACAGAGCTCAAGTGGCTTCCCATACGTCTTCGCCGGAATTCTCATATCTTATTTCAGCTCTACAGTATTCTGTTCAATTCTACAACCCCCTCTTATCTTAAAGAACGTTTCAAGTTCCTTCATGACACACATAATAGATATCTGAGGTCATCGGAAAACTTGAGACTAGAGATGCCGATGCATTCCACCAGCTTTTATGACAAGTCTTTTACAGTTCAAGCAGTACGGTTAAGGAATGCCTTGCCCGTGTCGATAAGGCGTGCTCAAACTATGTCCACTTTTAAAATTCTGGTAAAAAAACGCTTCCTCTCTCCTTTTGTTTCTTGTTCATTATTGTATGTATATATATATACTAGCTGCCCTCCCCGGCTTCGCACGGGTAGCAGTAAGTACTTATCTACGGCGCACCTACGTATCTACCTACCCTGCCCTACCTAGTAGGTAGGGCAGGGTATGTAGGTAGGTCGGACCTACCTAACACACACTGCCCGACCTACCTACCAGGTACCCTGCCCACCTCCCTACCCTACCCTGACCGACCTACCTACCTACCTATCTACCCTACCTACCTATCTTCCTATCTACCTACCTTGCCCTACCTACATACCCTGCTCTACCTAGTAGGTAGGGCAGGGTATGTAGGTAGGTCGGACCTACCTACCATATACTGCCCGACCTACCTACCAAGTACCCTGACCGACCTACCTACCTACCTACCCTACCTACCTATCTAACCTACCTACCTACCTACCTTCACCTACCTTCCTATCTACCTACCCTGCCCTACCTAATTATCCTACCCTGCCCGACCTACCTACCTATCCTACCTACCTATCTACCCTATCTACACCGGTAGACGCCTGACGGGAATAACTGATCGAGTGGTAACTGATCATTGATCAATTATACAGAGTGTCCGGGACATCGACGCGAAGCCGGTTACCATGGATTCAGTACATGATTCTGAACCCCACTGCGTTGAAATTTTTTGTTATAAAAAAAAAATCTGCTGTTTCATAGAAAAGTGCAATACCTAAGTGGTCAAAATGTATGAAACAGCAGATTTTTTTTTCACACATCACACCTCAGAGAGAGCGAGATTGAGAGAGATCAGCTTATACTGGAAAAGCCGTGTGTACCTACTTACATCTTATGATGTCTGAAATACAGATATTTTATATCTAGTTCAGACACATATATTCAGTGTGGGATTATAGGTTAAATGTATTATAGACATACCCAAAAACACAAAATGTTGAAAAAATAAATTATTCTTATTCTTAAATATTTAGAGATTTGTTGACGATAATTAATTTTTATCTACTTAGTGCCAATCACAGAAAGATAGTACCAATGTAATCACTGGTAATGCAAAGTAACATACTTAGCTACATTACAATTTTATTAAGTGTCACTAATAAAAGAAAATTATTTCATGATTAAACAGCTTACTAAAATGATGCTTTTTTCCTTGAGTAAGCAAAATACATTGCAGAGCATTATTTTGCTTTTAAATTATGTGCCTTTAAACGCAGTAGAAAATGTTGTTATTTAGCCAAAAAACAATCGCTTGCTGCGTCAAACGATGACGCGTGACGACGGAGAGCTATTGAATTAATGTAACACTAAATAATACCTATTCTCGTAGTAGGACTTTGTACCCTCTTTGTGAGTGATCGCCTGTCACAAGTCACAATACGTGTATAGATGAAACTTGCCTGATATTTGTAGTTATCTGTCGAATGATCGTCGTTAACTTGTGCCCTCGACCTTACATGAGATACTTGTTTGTATGCGCATGTAGGTGCGCGTACGATGTGTGCAGACTGCAGACTAGTCATGGTCATATTTTTTGCCAAGTTATGCTGATTACAATAAATAGTTTTAATCAGGTACAGATCTCGGAGTGGGATTTCATTGAACACCCATTAAGTATGCAATGATTTACTACTTCACTCCTTCTGAATTCATAGAATGTTCCTTAATCTAATTTATCATTTTATTTAGCTAACCAATCTTAAATTTAAAATAAAAATGTATAAGTTTAGTAAGCTTTTTTCTTTGTTTGAAGAAAATAGGTTCTAGTCTTGCGTAAGACCGATATGCTCGTATGCTGCTGAGTGCTACTGCTAGTATCGAAAGCGAAATGTGTAAATCGATTACTGGCTGAACCGGACTAGCAGTTCTTTATTACGCAACAGCTACCTAGTTCAAAGTGTGTGTCGAATCGCGAATTTAAATACACAATTTCGTATTGAAATCATTCCACTGTATACCTACTTATCTACTTACTTAAATGCAAATACTTACAAAGAAACTATTCCCTTTTAACCGACTTCATTGTTTTTAGCTAAGCCTTTTCAGAGCACAGGCTATGTCGAGTAGATACAGACCTGCTATCTAATCAAGTTATCACGTACCTAACATATTTTCGTCAATGATAACGACTAATATGTTTCATTTTGACAGTTCAACAACATGCATTGCGTTATTAACGTTGCAGCGCAGATTTTTTTTCGAACATATGAAGCTTAAGCAATGGATTATCAATCTGTTTCAAAACTATTCAGATTCTGATTGATCGTGTATAACGCAATGAGGGTACTGCACCCTAATTACGTAACGCAAACTCAATTTTAAATTGAAACCAATTGAAAAAGATTGCTAGTCCATTGCTTCATAAGTTCGACAATTTAATCTGCTCCATTTTTTTTGTCGACTTATGAAGCAATGGACTGGCAATCTTTTTCAATTGGTTTCAATTTAAAATTGAGTTTGCGTTACGTAATTAGGGTGCTGGTTACACATTTGATTAACATCGATTGTGAAAAAGGCACTGCTATATTTACAGCCAATAAATTAGATCATGTCATTGCGGTCAATCAAAAATACGTAGTATTATATTATCTGTGACCAAAATTTCAATGGTCATTATGTTAGTTGATCACTTAAAACTGTCACGCCGTGAAAGCCGTGATAACAAACTAGTCGGCATTTTAATATGATGCGATGGTGTAATCTGGTGTAATACTAACTTACTACAATTAACCCGATCTAGACAAACATTTCCTTTGGATAGAGGAAACACTTGTATTTTCTATGCCGGAAATCCGGAATGTTCTTTCTGTTTCTAGCATGCAAATTTTTGTCATTTTGTAATCACTATATAGGGTGGCAGGGACATCGACGGGAAGCCTGTTACCATTGATTCAGTCCATGATTCTGAACCCCCCTGCGTAGCAATTTTTCGTCGGTTATAAAAAAAAAAAATTGATGATCATAGAAAAGTGTAAGGGGAATTATAAAACGAGCGAATAAAAAAAAACTTTGCGACTGATGATGAGATACTGTTTTAATAACTTGAGCGGTATGAATTTGAGTAAGCGAAAAATTAACTAAACTAACGACGAATATTGATTAATAATAAAATCCAGAACGAGCTTACAAAAAGTGGGTAGTAATTAATCCATTTCAGATATTCAAATTCTAGCCGCGCGACTAAATTACTAAGTGAGCGACAAGAAATACAGAGAGGATTACTTTAATATTATGATAGAGACAATGTTTCCAATTGAGGTTATACATAACGAACTACTAAAAAGTTCATTTTAAGCAACGTTTGGTAGCTGCTTTATTAATGATTATTGGTTACTGATATTCTATTTGAGGTCTTATGTTTTTTATTTTGATACGATTGTTTAATGAAAACTACAGACTGTTTGATGCGAATGGGGGTGGAGCGACGAATCGATGCAGTCAGGTGAGTTGGGCTGCGGACCGGTGTTGCGTGTTTACGATGGGTATCCCTCTATCTGGCAGAATTTTGATGCTCCGAAGTTTATTTGGCATAACACACTTGGTATAAACTTCATTAAACAAATATTTGTAAGGTATAAAAATTAAAAACGAATCGCTGCAAAACCGACTCCACGAAGTCTTGTCTGCCCTACCCCTAGAGTGTTATTTAAACCCGCGTAGGCGCGGAGGGGCTAGGCGGCCCGCGAGCTGAGGAGCAGGTGGTTCCAAGGCTGGCCGGCGACAGCCGGCCAGCAAGCCGAAGCTGCGGTGGTGAGCGTTAAAATCATCTGCGACGGTAAGCTCGCGTGGGACCGCCGGAGCCCCGCAGCGCCGGAGCCGTGACAGAAACCATGCCTGCTGCATGTGGCAATAGTGTTTCTTCAAATAGTTATTTCATAAGAAAATTTTCAAAAAAAATGTGAGCTCATAGTACTCTGCTCATTATAGTATTTTTCAAAGTGGTTTTTCTATTCGAAACACTTCATTTAAGATATAATGCCGCTCAGTATAAATAAATCATTTGCCAAATATTGAAAAAAATGCAGGACGTAACGTTGACACTCAAACATATATTAGGTCACTCACATATTATGAAGCTTCTCATTTTATATTTTAAGTTACTTAAATTTTGTGTTTGTAAGTTGCTGTTATGTTGATTTCTCGTCACTCGCAGTCAGTCGCTCACTTAGTAATACTATAACTTAAATTAATTATTTTTGTCACTTAAAACATTAATTTACAGTCACTCGTTTAAATACTACCCAAAGTGTAATACCTACGCGGTCAAAATGGAACAGCTGTTTTTTTTAATATAACCGATGGAAAATTTCAACGCAGGGGGGTTCAGAATCATGTACTGAATCCATGGTAACAGGCTTCGTGTCGATGTCCCTCACACCCTGTATAAGAGCACAATAAATCCTCACCGCAAATAGGTAGGGTGTCCAATACCAAATATTGTGACCAAAGGTTGTAAGGAATGTCGTGCCCACAGCTGGGCAACCGCATGTTACAGACACAGCAATCTAGTTATGAAATAGTATTAAAACATGTTGGTACGTATTGTTTATTGAAAACTGTGCTTGCTCCCCAGCACCCCGGTGGAGAGGAGGTGCTGCTGGAGAAGGGTGGCCAGGACGCCACCGAGCCCTTCGAGGACGTCAGCCACAGTTCCGACGCCAGGTACACACCTCACAATCATCTACCATCGATCTGTACGACCCAGCCTTTGCTAACACAAATACAGGATACGTTCGCTGTACATCCCAATAAACAATTCAGCGAACCGCGCCGCCAAAGAGTAATCAGTTTTTTGTTCGCACTTCGCAGTATCGTATGATTTTTGGTATTGTTTGGTTAATTGGTTGTTCTGCTGGCGTTTATTACATGGGGTTTTACTACTGGCTTTTCGAAAAACGATTTCTTTAATCACAATTTCGCCAACATAAAAATGGTATATCTATGGCGGAGGCTTTATTTTGCGGACAATAAGTGTTCGATTCAACTGGCGAAATGTGGGTGTACTATAGGTACAGCTCTGCCTCACGCTTCGGCGAATACAGGCGTGATGTGACGTACTTATGTATAAAAGATTCCTATGTTAGCATGTAGATGCCATTTTGAGTTGGTAAAACTAGTTACGGGACATAAAAACTAAGTAAAAAGTCAGTAATGCATAACCTTGGAAGACAGTTTAGAGGTTATTGAGGTGTTGAGTCTGACCTTTATGCCTTGCCTTTTATTATTCTCCTGCATATTAATATACAGTATGTTAACTAACGAAGGCTACCCCGTTTACCATACATACATACAAGCAAAAAAAAAATACCATCGAAAAAAAAAACTTATTTATTTTAATACTAAAATATTCACAAACAATTCAATTTATACGTAAAAGAAACACTGTACACGCTAGTGATGCAACGAATGCGAATACGATTATTCCTATTTGCCGATTACCATCAAATTACCGAATATTGGTATTCGCCGAATACTTTCATGACATTCGTAATTAGTGACTTCCTAGACTTTATCTTTCAACGTAGAAATACAACTGCGCGCGTACAGTGTTTCTTTTACGTATCCATTTTAATATTCTTAGTGGTGGTAACTTTATTATAAAAATAATGAAACTTTTTTATGGTAATATTTTTCTTTGCAAGGTACGACGCTGTACGGCTATACTATTGCGGGTCAACGGGAACGCCCTTCATTAGTTAACATACTGTATAAATATGTCATTCACTTAATGTATGCTAAGCCGGTGATTCACTTGTACACCTAACGTCATAAGCGAACCGGTTGGTCCACGTCTCACTGAGTTGTGGTTGTGTCACAGATCGCTGATGAAGAAGTACAAGATCGGAGAGTTGGTGGAGGCGGACCGCGTGCAGAGCAAGAACGCTTTCGCGCCGCAGTGGAGCAACGACCAGGCGCAGGAGCAGGGCAAGTGCGTAGTCGCCTAGTTCCACACCACCAGTACCACGCACGACCACATGACATACACCAGCCTAGCTTCACCACATACACTCATGACATTGACACGCAAGCTCAGAATGTAAACAAATTAATTGCTTGTATACATTGCCTGTGAATTACAAAGTTTATACAACATTCATTGCTCTTATGTAAGACTATTATTTTTATCTTGTTTACAATCTTTGCAATATTATCAATAGGTAGACATGTTACAGGCCTAGTTTAGTTTCATTAACGCGGTAGTTCTGTAGTCGGTGATAGTGTCTATTGTATTTGAATAATGATTTAACTGATGCATAATAGTTTATGTATTTACAGCATTGATTTACTAAAAAAAAGATACAGGATGAAATGTAATTCGTTGGCAATCTCTTAAGGGGTCATTGTTCTCAAAATTATGAAAAAAAAAATCTGCTGACATCCGGTCCCTACATTTATGTTCGCATAGCTCGTCAAAATGTAGGGAACAGCAGTTTTTTTTTTTTTCGTGATTTCAGGTTTGGTCCCATAGTGAAAGGTTGTTCATAATGATGAGTACAATGACTCCTTAAGAGATTGCCAACGAATTAAATTTCACCCTGTACTCTGTAGGTATACTTACATACAAGTTTTGTATCTTTGAGTCCATCGTATTGTTGTACGATTGATCTCCCGTTTTCACTAACATAAACAAGAATAACTGAAATTAGAATGTTTGTCTTTGCTCACCACGTCATTGTTCAGATGTTACTGTTACCTTTTAAATAAACATCGATTGCGTAACAGATCATATCATTCTTAGAATTTTAAATTCAACACAAATACAGGATGAGTTTTTTAACAGGGTTTATGACATCTAAGCGAATTACGAATCGTTAGAATTAAGTAGCAGGATTTAATATTAGGAATCCATCTAGTCTATCAAGAACATCAAAACAGAAAACAAGTTATTTGTATGGGTACGCTAAATTCGCTTCAAAATCTTTCGATGGGTAACCAACCTTTAAACTTTGTCAGAAGAGCTTGGCATTACTCCCATAGTTTGTAAATCCTGACAAAAAACGCACCACCGCGCCCTGTTATCCTATTTGTTCAGTGATTTCATCCACAATGTATTTGACACAAATTTTAAATTTTTGATAAGAAAATTCATTAAGAGGGTTTATTCTGAAAGTTGGCAACGTCGCAAATAGATGTCAAATATTTCGCTGTTTTGATTAATTTGATAATATTTCTGTATGGAACTAAAAAATGTGGCTAACTAGCGAACTAGAATATTGATTATGAAATGCAATAATTAATATCGTTACACCGAATAGTTAGTTTTAGATGTAAAAAAAGTATTTGGAAACTTTTCAAATGCCTTTTTTTCACCTAAAACGGGTACTACATCAAATTCAATGTTATAATTGCAATTTATTCATTATATTCTAGTCAATTAGTTAGCCACATTTCTTATTTCCATACAGTATTATTTCCAAATTATTCGAAACAGGTAAATATTTGACAGCTATTTACGACGTTGCCAACTTTTAGGATGCACCCTCTTAATCAATTTATTGTCTTAACATGACAAGTGACAAATATTCTACTATCAGATTAAAATAATATCAGTTTGTGTCCATAAAGTTGGTCGAGCACGTGTATTAACCAGCTGTAGGTACTAAACGCTCATCACGTGACACGAGATTCTAGATCTATCATTCCATATTATTTGATCGTAGCCCCTTCATGCGCACGCGCACATGGCTCTGTGTAATAAAATAATGATGACAACTTCGCTCACCCCTAGTATGTACCTTACCTACTTAAAACATGCCACAAATAAACGATTGTGATTATAATGATCTGTAAACGCTTTCCTATAGATATATACAGGATGTTAAAGTAATTGCGTGCCATAGCTTCAGGGTAGGTTCAGTATCGATAAACGAACCGAGGAAAAATAAAAATGTAATAAAATAAAAAAATTGCAAGATCAACTTTTTTTATTTGTAGGTTTTAATTTTGAAGGAGATAAGCACGCTAAAGTAGGAAGAAGAAATACTTGGAATTGTAATATTTACGTACCTAGTTGTTACCTATCCTTCACTCGGCGTTATCGAAGTGTTCAGGCGTAGGTATTTCATTGCGTTCGATAGTAGGTAGGTAGGTAACTCTAAAAACATATTTTAAGCAATTTTCTAATCAATTCTAAACGATCGCTATTTAATTAGCAGGTACAACATTAGGTTCATCTTATGATAATTTTCGGTTTTTTTTTTACTTTTTTTAAAGGTATTTTATTTTTATTTTTTACGGGTTCCTTTATCGATACTGAACTCACCCTGAAGCTATGGCACGCAATTACTTTAACACTCTGTATATAGTGAATGTGTTGTTATAAATAAGTATCTAAAGTATAAGCTTAAGTATACGTTATTTTATGACATCTATATATACATATAAATATAATATATAATAATCGTTGTTAGACAAGATCTCTAAATAAATTCCATTAGTTGTAGACAACTGCTTGTCGTAGTTATTGCACATTATTATATTTTGTTTTAGATTTTGTAATACATATATCTATGAAGGCACACAAGCCTTGTCACTTGGTGCTTTATTTTATTATCGTAGTAATGCTAACTATTGTACTGTGATTATTGACTAATAAAGTGCATAATGTTTCATCAGCCTCATTATTTAAATACATCCTTTTAACGTCCTCTTTATTTGCTTGTTTAGTTACACAGAACCACGTGCTTAGTTTTTCTTCTGATTGGTACAAGTTTTATACATAATCGTGGTATATAACATACATTTATAAAGATATTTTATGTGACAGGGTAAGGGTCTCAGAATAATTTTGGTTGCTTAAGGAGCTTAGGTACCTGCCTATTTAAGTGGCGAATTTATATGTTTTACGTCTGTAAATCTGTTATTAAGTATGTTACTTATGCCAGCATCCAAGTTCGCGTCGTTACCGCCTTATCACTAAACACGCTACACTTCCACGAATACAAGACCGGCTCATCATTCTCATCATCATTGGAGGTTTCTTGTGAAGCACAGCCTCATTCAAATTTAATGGCGGCTCGGAACACGAGGCGAGGCGCTGCGCAGTAACGAATTTATGGTTCAGCGGGGGTGAGGGGTGGGGTACTGCGCAGCGAGTGGCTAACTTCCGAGCCGCCATTAAGTTTGAATCGAACTTATAACTGGGTAGAAATTAATTTAAACGTTTGTATGTGCTTGTAAGACTATAATGTGATTTGTTATCTTTGAACAATGTAAGTAAGTATAAATAAGTTTTGTACCTACCGTCACATATAATTAGTGACGTAGGCGTGTACTCACTTGTGTATAATATGTCGTATTAGTATAATGTTGTTGTCGTCCGCAGCGCGTGGACGTCGTGGCTGACGCCGCTGCTGCTGGGCGTCGCCGCCACCATCCTGTACCGCTACCTGTTCGCGTAGTCGCGCGCCACGCAGCCGCCACGCACACGCCACGCAGACACCCACCTTACACCTAACGTAGGTCTAAGTAAACAAAGTGTGTCACAAACATCGTCCAAGACAACGACATCAGTTTAATACGCTGAAAATTATAAGCAATCATTATAATGCAAGTTGGTGTCATAATACTACTGCTAGAAGCATTAGATTGAAATGATACAGAAACGGTCGTCGGAGTTGTTCGCGACGCGTTTCTAAAGGACGCTCAAGTACGTTGGGGCAGATTAGTGGACTGCTGACCGAATAGAGCAATAACCGAGTGCGTGGCCTTGTAGTAGCCTTGTGCGGCACGGTCGGGCAAGTGTACAGAACTATCAATACGCCGCAACCATACAAACACTTAGAATATTTCCACTTCAACGGTTGCCCTTTACAATGCAGAAATAATAAACGCGATGATAACATAGCGGCGTACCTACTCCGCGTACGCCCCCGCCGCCGCCGACTGCGATGTGCGCAACACTTTGCTCGACTGCTGCACTTTAAGTTATTGATATGTATAAATTACTTTATTTGAAGGGTGCCAGTAGCTGTAATTCTATTTATAATGTAATGCGTGATTGAGATTCCGAGTTGTTCGCTAATCTGTAACTTCTTGTATAAAATATATATTTTGATGCTTTTATTAATATATAAATACTTATGAACATTATGCTTGTATGCCTATTGAACAAAATATTATTATACCATTGCTGCATAGGTATTTCTACAAAAGTTAGGTAGATATTGATATCAAGATCATGCAATGTAACAATTGTATCCAAGACTATAGAACCTATCTTAAACTGCATCCTCAATATTTTATAGTTATTGATTTATGTATAAATCATAATAGTTAAACGTATTCCTAAAGGTCTATGATATTAGTAGCAGCGGTTTACTAAAGCTTTTGTAGAAGTTGTTCGGTAATATCGCTGGCGTCGCGTGGCGGCCCGGGCCCCGGGCCCCGGGCGGAGGCTTGTTTTATTACCATTCGACTGCCACCTTGTGTTTCAACTCTACGATGCCAGTATGCAGTTACTACTTCTTACGGTGTTAAGATTATATTAGAAGAATAAGCGAAACATGTATTTTTTTTTTTCTTACTGGGACTAGGAATTTTGTGCTATAGGGATATATATAACTTTGCACCCTCTAATCGGAGTTTGGTTCAAATAATATAAAAAATAATTGATATAACATTTTATACACAGTCCTTTACGGCATTCATATTATGTTTAAGCAGGGATGAAAAGTAATACTGCTTTTATTGGGCATATCCCTACATTATAGTTAGAATTATGTGTATGTATAGGAAGATAATAATACTGAGATTTCGCAATAAAAGCAGTCTGTGTTCGGTGTACATGTGAAATAATAATAATACCATATTTATGATTGTATGAATGGAAGGATGAGGGTATATTTAGGTGCAGATTTTTCTAAATCAATGGCCAGCTTGAAGAATTCTGTGTTAATAAGGTCAATTAAATAAAATTGTATTCCATGTGCATTTACATGACGTGGTTGTTCCGTGATCGATGCACAAAATATGTATATTTTGTTGGTGATACCTGCATTTTGAATGTCCACATGGTGTTACTAACTGCTTACACACTTTATCCAAATTCAAGAGAACATATTTTAAATATTGATATTGTATAGTGGCTCGTGCTCGATTGCAGCCGTGGTCTTTTCTTGGGACTTACATTGCTGTAAACCTAACGAAATATTATGTGGAATGTGAAACTATAGTGTCAGCGGAAGACATGCATTTTATTTATAATGAGGTTGAAATTAAATTTCTAAGTTGAAGCATAAAGTTTGTTTTGTTATATTTTACACATAAACTACATTAATGAATTTTGTGTTTTATTTTCTTTAAACCTACAAAAAAATTACAGCCTTATTGAACTTACTTACTAATACATTTCTTTAAATACTTAACAATACAATTAATTAGAAATCTCTGATGTTAAACTTAACTATGAAGTACAAACTATTTAACTATAACAAGACACACATACTTCCGAGCCTTCCAATCTGAAAACAAAAATAAAACATAGGAAAACATTCGTTTCTTCAAGGGTGTCTTGTAAGAACATGACTTTACTCTGATATCTATTTTAATTCTTAAAAAATAAATAAAGATTATTTGTTATGAGTTGAAGATTGCTTGGTAAGTGTGTGTATTGTCATTTATCCTTACCTGTAACACTGGTTTAATATGTACCAGGCCAATATGCTTCAACACAATATAATAGGGGTACCACCACACAATGTTTCAGTGCCTATTGAACACACATCTGGTGGCAATTTCAGTACATCATGTATGAATGATGTCTTTCATTGAGTTTAAAACTATGTACATTCTTTGATCTAAGTACACTTAATGATTTAAAATTCCCTTTTCAAAAATAGCCCAGTCAATGGGGTAATAAACATTTGTCAATGTAAGAGGTACACATTAATCATCAATAATCTTTGAAGTAGGTAAGTATCTATTTAATAAAGCAAGTACTCACCCAATCATAGTGCAGCGTAGGCAGTGTGATCGCTCACAGCGGACACACTCATGCTGGCAGCCACTGCACAAGTTCACCTCACAGTAGGCGCACTGGGATTCAACACCACTACCACAGGTGCATTGCTTCACTCCTAACTTGCTGTCTACCTGCAATGAAAACAGAGGATGAAATGCAGTTAAGTACAAACTCAAACTAAAAAAAATATATTTTGAATTAAATTATGTGCAGGCACTTTTGAGTGTACGTTACCCCAGCAAGAAAGTGTCTCCTAGAGTTATATGAGTAGAACGTATAATTTGTGCCTTATTTGCTGTAAATGTGCCCCCACATAAAAAATGTGTGCCCCCTGTCGTTTTGGAAAAAAACGGAAAAAACGATTCTTGCTGGGGTAACGTTTTTCTAGCAGGAAAATTCTAAACGAATGATCGGAGAGAGAAAAATTATGCATGGCCATAGAGCTTATTTGTGTGCCAAAATGTGCCCCCAAAAATAAAATCTGTGCCCCTTCAGGTTTTCGAGATATTGCATTTCCTGCTGGAGTAACGTTTTGATGAATCGTATATCTCTAAAACCATTGCATGTGCCCCTGTAGAATAAACATACACGAGTAGCTCTTAATGTGTGCCCCTTAGTGCCCCAATTAGATTTAAGAAAATATTTATAGTTTTCAAGTTATCGCGGTTTTATGAAAACCCAAAAAAACATCGCAGCGCTTAAATGAGACAAGGTATAAGTTCGCTGAAAACTGTATTCGGTCCTTCTTGACGCTAATAATAACCATACAAAGTTTCAAAACTTCACATGCATGCGTTTTTGAATAATCTTGCTAAAAGTCATAACGATGGTGTCATAACTTTGACGGCAAAATACAAGGAACCGGCTCAATCCCAGATGTGTAGGTGTAAACCAAAATCTTGTGCCTTTATAGTCATTCATATTTGGTCGGATAGCCAGCCGTTGCTTACATATTTTGGTTTTTTGTTAATATTTACTTAATGCGAAACATTCCAAGCTGAATATTTTCACCATATATTTTTGACTAAAGGCACAAGATTTTGGTTTACACCTACACATCTGGGATTGAGCCGGTTCCTTGTATTTTGCCGTCAAAGTTATGACACCATCGTTTTGAGTTTTAGCAAGATTATTCAAAAACGCATGCATGTGAAGTTTTGAAACTTTGTATGGTTATTATTAGCGTCAAGAAGGACCGAATACAGTTTTCAGCGAACTTATACCTTGTCTCATTTAAGCGCTGCGATGTTTTTTTGGGTTTTCATAAAACCGCGATAACTTGAAAACTATAAATATTTAGGGGCATGAGGAACAGGGTGTAAAGTTCACTCATCCACCATAGAAAAGGGAGGATCCTCCAACCAGACGGGTTGTTGTGTCTGGCGGGCAACTGCCCATATGTTGATTTCGGATAGTCTTATCTATGTTATTCGCTCGGTAAACTCTAACTGCGCGATGTAGAAATTGTGTGACGTCATGTCTTTTTGTTTCGTAGTTTTTTTGTATGTGGCGGTCTAACCGCTACATCACTCCCCTCCGGAGACCGGAGGTCGATAGTGGGCTGAGTCTTGGATCTTGCGATGCTTCACAGTGCCAGCTGTGGTTCCAGTGAGTCGGAACCGGGTGCCGCTCAGTTCACAGTGGGTCGGAACTGTCTGCAGTGATTGCGGCGATGGTGATTGTGGTTCCAGTGAGTCGGAACCGGGTGCCGCACAGTTCACGGTGGGTCGGAACTGTTTGCGGTGATTGCGGCGATTGTGGTGATTGCGGTGATTGAGGTGATTGCGGTGATTGAGGTGATTGCGGTGATTCCCCAGTGAGTCGGGGTGATGTGGCTGAGGGTGATGACCAGGAATGCGCGTTCGCTGCATGCTGGTGGTCAGGATACCCGTTGAAGCCGTGGGTGCTGGCTGGCTGTGTGACTCGCCTCACGAAAGCTTGCGGGAGTGATGATTATGACGTCACGCTGAAGTAGTTGCACGAAGGCTGCGTTGACGTTCATTCTCGGGGTCACCAATTTAGGGGGTATGAGGAACAGGGTGTAAAGTTCACTCATCCACCATAGAAAAGGGAGGATCCTCCAACCAGACGGGTATTATGTCTGGCGGGCAACTGCCCATAAATATGTTGATTTCGGATAGTCTTATCTATGTTATTCGCTCGGTAAACTCTAACTGCGCGATGTAGAAATTGTGTGACGTCATGTCTTTTTGTTTCGTAGTTTTTTTGTATGTGGCGGTCTAACCGCTACAAATATTTTCTTAAATCTAATTGGGGCACTAAGGGGCACACATTAAGAGCTACTCGTGTATGTTTATTCTACAGGGGCACATGCAATGGTTTTAGAGATATACGATTCATCAAAACGTTACTCCAGCAGGAAATGCAATATCTCGAAAACCTGAAGGGGCACAGATTTTATTTTTGGGGGCACATTTTGGCACACAAATAAGCTCTATGGCCATGCATAATTTTTCTCTCTCCGATCATTCGTTTAGAATTTTCCTGCTAGAAAAACGTTACCCCAGCAAGAATAGTTTTTTTCCGTTTTTTTCCAAAACGACAGGGGGCACACATTTTTTATGTGGGGGCACATTTACAGTAAATAAGGCACAAATTATACGTTCTACTCATATAACTCTAGGAGACACTTTCTTGCTGGGGTAACGTACACCACTTTTGAATTGTCAAGGAGTTGGTCAGTCAGAAATATGAAGCTATAATCTTTCCAACCATTTATTTCACTTTTGACAGCTAAAGTAATGATGTCTAAATTGCATTTCTTACTCTATATTGAAATTCATTATGAATTTAAATAATAATTGAAATAATATAAAAACAAAGTGCTCATAAAGCATTGCATTTTTTCACTTTAATATAATCTTTATTTATATAAAACAGATTGTAGTACAGTCAACAGCAAAAGTAGATGATCAAAATCAGAAATTCAATACTAATGAACGGAGTTCGCGTCAGAACTATGTGGAGTCGAAGTGATTCAAAAGTATATGATTGTAAATTATACCAAACATTTACTACTAGTACAGCTGCCATATTCGTGATCAGTTTTGACTCCAAAAGATAGAAACTCGACTACTATATTTGATTGTCAGTTTGTGACAGACGTCAAAGTAAAAAAGATCAAAAAACAAAAAGAAACAAAACTTGAGGTTGAGGATATGAGGTTGCTACAAATATATTGTAGCCGACTGGGCAGAAGCAATCATTGAGTTATGATTTTGTATCGCATCAGCTACTTTTGAACATTGACATAAATTCACAAACACGCAAAGATAATAATATTGATTGAATTATGGTTTTGTATCACATCAGCTACTTTTAAACTTTTTACAGAAGTTACAAAAAATTAATAAAAAAATAGTAAAGTTTTTCAATTATATGATTTTTAATGCACTAAGCATATATTAAATATGCAAATTTTTATCCAATTCAGCTGTTTCTCCGTAAAACATAACAAATTAAATTACTGGGATAATTAAAAAATAAGTATGGATGAATTATTTGCCTCATGATTACGTGGCCTCAGTTTTATCATTTAATTTTTGATTTTAACTGTTCACTAGTTTTGAATATTTTTTTCACTTCTTAGTTCTGATGCGAATTGAGTTTATAACTTTTGGAGTCAAAAGTAATCACGAATATATGGCAGCTGTACTAGTAGTAAATGATTGGTATAATTTACAATCACATACTTTTGAATCACTCCGACGCCACACAGTTCTGACGCGAACTCCGTTCATAGTATTAAAGGAGATTGCCTAGGTTTGGACCAAGTGCTGCCTAGGAATGTGAGTTGGTCTAGTGGTACTGTAGCATACACATGAACTATAAAAAAATTAAAAAAAAAAAATTGGTCCCAGGAAAAATAAATAAATCCAGTTTTTGTGACAATGACTAATCTTGCATTAAACAACGTTTTTGATATATTTTTTCTCAAAAATGTATTTATAAATACCCCCCTAAACTCCCTTATGGACCCAGCAACCGCGCCCCCCCCCCCCCCCTCCCGTGCCTTTAGCGAGCGTTCGCCTAATTTTAATTTAGAATAGTTTATGCCCCTGGATGGAGACTTTTAGTGTAGTAGCTAAAGGCAGCCACAGGAAAGTTCGGTTAACCAGCCAGGACCTTAGTGGTCAGCTGCGAGATGCCAGAATTAAAAAAAAAACCGACTACTTTTTGCTGTCTTACGTCACTTGTGATCCATTTTGGTGATCCATTTTATTGCTCTTTGGGTGACTTTTAGCCTTCTGATAAGGCCCATTGTGAGCGACCACGTTTCAGTGCCATAAGTCATCACTGGCAACACGCACTGGTCAAAGACTTTCGTCTTGAGACACTGTGGTATGTGGGACGAGAAGATATTGCGTAGCTTCCCGAACGCTGCCCAGCCGAGTCGGATTCGACGATTGACCTCTTTCTCGAAGTTGGACCTACCTAGCTGGACAGTTTGTCCTAGGTAAACATACTCGTCTACAACTTCGAGCGTAGCGTTTCCGATCTTTATGAAAGTGGGTGTTACATGGGCATTTGACATGACCTTTGTCTTTTCCATGTTCATTTTAAGACCTACTCTTTTGGAGGCTCTACTGAGGTCATCAAGCATTATACTGAGGTCCTCCTTGGCCTCAGCCATGATAACTATGTCGTCGGCAAACCGAAGGTTAGTGATATACTCGCCATTGATGTTGATGCTAGCCCTTTCCAGTCCAGAACCTTGAAGACATCCTCCAGTGCAGCGGTGAATAATTTCGGAGAGATAACGTCGCCTTGTCTCACACCTCGCTGCAGAAGGATAGGTTTCGAGGTCTGGTCGTAGAGTCGGACTGACATACTCACACACCTTTTTAAAGAAGAGTACTACCACACCTCTGTTCCATGCGTGTGGTGTTTTACCCCGAGTATGACGGAATCAAACAGCTTCTCGAGAGCCTTAAGAACGGGTTTCCCACCGGCCTTTAGGAGTTCCGCCGTAATTCCGTCATCACCCGGCGCCTTGTTGTTTTTAAGCTGCTTTAGAGCCATCCTAATCTCGTACAAGCTGACGTCCGGGATATCTTCGGTATAGTGTCGGGTTAATCTAGCTCTTGGGTCGTTTGCCACATTCGTAACGGGGTTACTGGTTGACGTGTATAACTGTCCATAGAACCTCTCAATAGTTCAAGTTTGGCGGATACGATCCTGCCATCATCGGTCTTCAGTTTTGCAAGCTGGCTCTGCCCAATATCGCATCCTTAATGCGGACTGCACTAAAGCGGTGACTGTCGCTTTTCAAGGACTTAGAGATCCGTCTATTGAGTTGCCGGTACTTGACCGCATCGTCTAAAGATTGGAGGATCATCTCGAGCCTCTCCTTCATGAGCTGAATAATAGGATCAGAGAGCTTCTTGTTTCCATTTGTACGACGGGTCTTAAAGATCTTGGACCCGACCGTATGGACAGTTTCCACGAACCCATCGTTAAAATCGTCCACGGAGCTCCCTAGGCACTCGAAACGATTCTGAAGTTCGAGCTGAAAGCTCTCGGGGTTTTGGACTTGGATTGGTGCTGGACGGAGTGTAGACTTCATCAGTCGAGATCTTTCCAGCTTGATAATTAAGTTCAATGTGCCTCTTACCATGCGGTGATCGCTTCCAGTTTTCACCACGTTGATCACAGAGACATCATTGAATACTTGCTTCTTCGTCGACATAATGAAGTCAATCTCATTTTTTGTTGCCCCATCAGGGCTCTGCCAGGTCCACTTTCTGTGCTCACGTTTTTTGAAGAAGGAATTCATCATAAAGAGGCCTTCCTTCTCCATAAAACTGGCCAGTAGGTTACCCCGGTGGTTCCGACGTCCAACTCCAACTACAACATCAAAATACAATTACTACAATTATAATTGAATGCACAATAACTGTTTAATAGTTGATTTTGTACATTTGTTGCTACTAAGTTAATTTTTTCCAATAAAAATATTCAAAACAAGAGACTGTTTTTCTTTGGACTCCTGGGATAGATTTATATGCGCTTTGAAATACAGGTTAGTGATGGTCTGAGGAACAAAATGCACTATGTGAGTATTCTAGGCAGCACTTGGTCCAACTTCCATACAAAATTAGGCAATGTCTTTTCTTTCTTTTCTCTTTTGATCATCTACTTTTGCTGTTGACTGTACATGTTATCACAAAGTAGGTAGTATAAAATTTCTGGCAATCAAGTGGGTGACGTGCTGATCTCCTTGCTAGGCTATGAAATAGCCTGTATTAAGGAGTAACAGTGCCGATCCCCTCTAATTGTATTACTACAATAAAATTTTATTTTAACAAACAACACTTTGGTTTTTAACCGACTTCCAAAAAGGAGGAGGTTCTATGTTCGACTTTATGTATGTTTTTTTTTTTTTTTTATGTATGTTCACCGATATCTCCGCCAATTGTGGACCGATTTTGAAAATTATTTTTTTGTTTGAAAGGGTAAGCTCCCGAGATGGTCCCATATAAATTTTATTGACTTTGCTTAGATAGTTTTTGAGTTAGCTTCAATAATACATATTTTTCCCACTTAGTTTATATGGACGATATGATGATAACTTCCTGTCACTGTTATTTATTGCAGTTAGTGGTATTGGATATTGTGTGGGGTAGGTACCACAACTAAAAAGTGAAAAATAAAAACTTTTTACAAAAAAAATTAAAACCGACTTCCAAAAAAAACCACTACAAAGTGAAAAATAACTTTAATTTCGGAAGTCGGTGGCAAAAAACGAAAATTAAAAAAGAAAGACACCGACTTCCGAAATTAAAGTTATTTTTCACTTTGTAGTGGTTTTTTTTGGAAGTCGGTTTTAATTTTTTTTGTAAAAAGTTTTTATTAATGTAATAATTACGGAACTCGTGTAAAAGTCAAATCATTTATTTCAAATAGGCCCTTGTAAGGCACTTTTGAACGTCAAAATTTACAAAATACAGTATTGATTCTAGTCGCCCCTTCTAAAAGGTAGTTTTCATATGGAGAAGCATGGGCAAGAAACTTTACTCTTTTAAAATGTTTTACAATATTTTGTATAGGTACATTAGTTGTATAGATAATAGATAGATATATATTAGTTAATAAATAAATGGTTGGAAATAGTATAGTTGCCCAAAGCATAGTGGAGAAGAATGGGCAAGACACTTCACAGACACACGTTTAAATAAAATTGGTTACATAGATTTTGATTGATTGATTCATGTTGAAATTATACATGTGAGAACGATGCAGTAGAAAGACGTGCACATATATTTGTAATAAAAAATAAAAAAACAATTTAAAAATTAAAATAAACCATGGCATGGCATAGGGGGCTCAAGCCCCCCCCAAAACCATCTGGGTTCTTTCATGACAAATCTTAAAGTGAACCTGATATTATTCTAATTATCTTTTCCGAGGAGGCTTACAAAGCATTAAGCAAATCATAACATATGTGGTTTTTTGTGTTTACTTTGCTAAAACCTACCTACCTTCAGCGGGGTCAAGCCCCCTCAAACGACAATCCTGGTTCCGCCACTGCATGCCAGTCCCAACTGACGGCACCCGTTCACGAACATGATGCATGAATCAGTCAGTAGGTACCTACCCAATTATTAGGAATGCTGAAAAAGAATACTCTTACCTAATTTTATTAAAAGAGTGAATTGATAATGTGTTTACCATGTTACCGGAATGCAATAGTGTTCCGTCTTTACCAATAAACAATTGTTTCATTTTGTCTCGTTTATCTGTGTCGCTCAGCGCATTATCTTCGGAAATAAATTCTTGCGTAGGGCATTTTCTGGCGCCCTTAAATAGTAGGTGCAAGGTCTTCTCTGAGAAAGAACACAAAGCGAAATAAAGTAAGAACAATACGATTATTCAGGATCGAAAAGGCAATTTTCTGTAAGAATATGAAACATGTAAATGGTAAGGTGTACCGTAAACTTTTTTCAGTCGGTCTTCATTATTATTGAATTGCTTCATGCCTACGTGGACTTTGCTTTGCGGTACAAAGTCTTCGATGAATGGGTTTGTTCGTTTTGCCATTTCATGTAGAAGGAAAAACTACTTTAGTTGGTAGATTATTTAATTTGAATTGAAAAGAATTCCGTAATTTGAATTTTGCCTGCTATTTTATTTGGCTTCGTAATTGTTTATTTCGCCGTGTGTCAAAACTGACATACTGTCATTGAACGACACATGTCACACATGGATGACACGATGACACGGATCGGGCCATTGACAAACTATAAAAAAAAAGAAATATCGTTTTGTCTACTCAGGTGTTTCACTGTTTTTATATTTTCTCAGTAAATCTAAAACAAATATGTGTTCAATTCGATATTAGAGCAAGGTACTAGGTTTGATATTTTTCACATTCATAGTTTCACTGTAGTACAGTAAAAAAATCTGGGCATGTACGAGAAATTAGAATGGCGACACTGCCAACAGGGCACCTTCGATCGATGGGCTGCTGTCAACAAATTCTTTATAAAATATTTATAAAATAAATTCTATATTAGACGCAGTTACTCCTATACGACAACCATACTTCGGCCCATGTACAAGTCGCAATAGTATTATAAGTTTAGTGTATTGACAAGATCTGGTGCGGTAGTGAAAGTGTTTCTTGTATCGTTTCATTCCATTCTATGATAGTGACGGGGCTGTCGGTCGCAGCCGTAGCATATGTGAGTGGAGCCCTCGCGAATGTTATGTAAGCGGTGGTAGCGCGCGGCATGTCTTGGATGAAGCGGCCGCAGGGCGGCGTGGCGCCGCCGCCAGGTCCCGAGCAGCAGTCCTACGCCGCAGCCCAGGCACAGGTGAGCCGACCAGGTTATATCTGCCAGTGCCAGACGTAAACAATGACGTGGACCAACCGCTCCGACGTGCATCGCTCGTCATATGATTGTCATAAACATTCACTTTTACATTGCTTATTTATTTGATCTTTGCTGTGCATTCACTTACTATATTTATTATAATTTGGATAAGTGTACAATAGTGTCAGGTAATCAATAATGAAAAACACTAATTAGCATAATTACTCAATTATACTTGTGGCAGTAATCAATGTGAATGTAAACCAATTATGTAGCATATGGCTAAAAAGTAAAGTAACAGTAATAATAATGTTAGTTGGCCCTTCTAAAACTTTTTGAAGTTTTATCAAACATAAATATCATGTCATTGCAGCCATTTGGGAATCAACAGAACATGTACCCAAATTATCAAGGAGGTACTTCAGGGACTGTTCAACCGCAGCAGTTCTGGCAGATGCCACCCCAGCAGCAGCCGCAATACAACCAGCAGTATGGTCAGGTGTATCAGCAGCAAGACTATCCTGCCAATGCTAACCAGTTCTATCAGCAACCAAATCCAAATCAGTTCAACCAGAACTATACAACCCAAGGCTTTAATAGCACTCCGCAACAGAGTTACCAACAAAATTATTATCCAAATCAAGGAGCACCTCAACAGAACTTTCAACAAAACAAGCCCAATGCTGACAGCTGGGAGGACAACTGGGACTGGGGCTGGGAAGAATCAGCTAAGCAAGCTCAGAAGGCTTCCCAGAATGCCGTCCACCAGCCTGCCCCACCTCAGCAACAGGTGTTCAATAATGCTAATGTTATAGAAGAAAGTTTTGTTTCAACTGATAGTTGGAACTGGTCCATGGATGACAAAAAAGGATCTAGAGAACCTGCCACTGTGCCTCACAACAATGAAAATAAGGAACCGCCCACTCTTCCTGTCTCAAACCCTGTAGTAGAAAATAGCATAGTGCCTGAACCTAGTGTACCGGTGAGTGCTAACAGTATGTCTGCACAGCAAGCAGAAGAAGTCCGGACCTTGAATGATAGAGAAGTGGTAAAGGAGCGACTGCCCAATCTAGCCTTAGGTAAACGCTTCCATTTAGACAATTTAACACCTCAGTGGTCTATTGAATCACAAATGTCACAAGAATCAAGTGATGGTCCTCATACTCAATCTGAAGGAACTTATAGAAGTGAAAATCAATCTAGGAACTCTAGTAAAAGTAGTCCAGGTTTAAACACAGATAATTCTAACTTCAATTATTCCCAAGCTGGATTAGATGAAAGCTACCCTCAAAATAGTGAATGGTCAAGGCCCTCGGATGAACCAACGATAGCTGACCATGTTCAAAGTGACAGCAGGCGTGAAAGTCATGATGAGCTGTCTAGCTCCTTGCAAGAAATGAATTTAAACAATCATGAAAACCTGTCAACAGAAACATTATCTCTGGGTCTTGAGGTCGAGCCTAGAAACAGTCAAGAACATGCTGCTACCTTACAACCACCACCTGCTGTGTCTCTGGCTAACTTCCCAGCTCCCGCTCCATCTAGTGTTATTCCCCCTTCAATGTCTTCTACAATGCCACCTCCTCCTCCTGTATCATCTGTATCCTTGCCTCCCACTTCTTCATCTGCTGCATTGGCAGCTATACCCTCTTCCTCTGCTATACCACCCCCCAATTTTCCGCCTCCTACTTCGAACCAGAATCCTTTCAAAATGAATGCAGGGCCATTCTCTCACAAAACCATAGCTAAAGTATCAACAAGTGCTACAACTGTACAAGCATTCCCGCCTCCAATGTCTAGCACAAATCTAACATCACCTGCAGTGGTCAGCAAGGTGTCTCAGCACAACAGAGTGCCACTAGGATTTGAGGCAAACTTGGAAACTACACCAGATAATTCTGAGCGGCCCGACCAGCCTCAAATGTCGGCGTTCAGGCCAATGCCTGTCTCTCAACAAGTGCCCGACAATATGGAAGTGGCGCCTAGAAATGATAGAAATGAATATCTACAAACGGCGCATTTGTCAAGCAGTGACTATGGTGAAAATACAGATTTTAGCAGAGGCGCACCTCCGCCAGGTTTGCGGCGGATGGTAGTTGGCCAACAAGAGTCTGAATATAATCAGAACTTAAACATTTCTGGTGATGAACCTCCACCAGGTTTGGCAAGAATGGTACCAGGACAACAGACCGAAACTGAAAATGCTTACAATCAGTCAGGAGAAAATTTTCTGGATCGCCATATCGACGGACAACCGACCGATAATGGCGCTCGTCCATACCGTCAGGCTGACGGTCAACAAACCCCTGATAATTACGTACAGCCACCAGCTAGCAGGGTCACAGAGAGACGACCGGTAGGCCTGGACAGAATGGTACCAGGAGAACCAAGTAACGACGAGTACCCTCAGTATCCGGGTTCTAACTATGCAGGTGCTAACGAACACCGCATCGTGACAGGATTGGACCATGACTTCTCTATGCCAACTGACGCCGGCCCACCTGACGTCAGAGAGCAGAATGTAGATGGTTCTGATTACACTGAACAGAGTACTAGAAATCCGCCGAGGAATATAATCGGCGCGCGCGAGTCTAGTAACGACACCTCACCGGACTTCAGCGCGCCGCCCGATGAGCAGCAGAGGGAAGTCACCATGGAGGGCGAGAATCTGCAAGACTTGAGCATCATTTCGTCCACAGAACTGACGTATTCCCGGGAGCAGGTGTTGGATGGCGCCGACATCACTCTCACGGACATGGGTACAGACAGAAAGACGGATTTATCAGATTCAATAGACCATCCGACGACAAGTTCGAGACGACAGTCTCTAAATAGAGTAAACACTTCAGGAGAGGATTCCGAAAGAGATAGAGCATTCAAATCCTCGCCGAGGAGGGACAGAGACAAGCACAAATCAACTCGAGACAGAGACCAAAAGCGGGATAGAGACCGCGACAGGGAGCGGGATAGAGAACGCGAGAAAGATGGCAGATATTCTCGCGGGGACCATAAGTACGACCCCGACAGGAGATCTGTGAGGGAAGACCGGCGCGCAGAGAAAGACCGGCGAGAGCGAGACGGCTACACTCGCGACCGGCGAGAGCGGGACGAAAGCCCCGATGCGCGGCGGCTCCGGCGCACCAACCGCAGCCACCGGTACGAGACAGAAGACACCGACTACTATAGCGACAGGGAAAGAGATCGAAGGTCAGTTGCGACAGCTTTCACTTTAATGTTTGCTTAATTCACTTTTCTGGACTAATTTAAATTAAAATTGTTAGGCGCCACCGAGAAGGTTCGTACACATCGTCGAAACCACCCCGTCCAGACGACAAGGAGCGGCGATACGGCGAGGAGCGAGACCGCAGCAAGCGGTACCACACGATAGAGCGAGACCGACGATACGACGACGACCGCGAGAGGCGCGAGCGGAGGCGCGGTGACCGCCAGCGCGATCGCTACGAGCGCACCTACCGCGACATAGACCCCACCAGGAAGTACGGCAATCTGCGGCAACAGCGCGACAAGGACGATCCCAGGAGAGGTCAGTCCACGCATTGTTGTGTCCGTCGTATACATTCTTTTAGACCAAACATTGGTGCCGATTCTCTTGTACACCGAACTAAACTAACTAATCTATCACAAAAATTACTTACTACTACGAGAATCTTAACGCTATTCTGAAAAAAATAAACTCTAAATTAAAAAATAATTTTAACACATTCAAAATCGAATTTGACAATCGCGTCACGACTCCACGTGGTACTTGTTTACTCTACCCCGTGAATTTTTTTAGAGCCGGAGGCGCGCAGGTGTGCTGCCTCGACTTGTTTTTTATAGAATTTTTCACTTTTCGTATGGGAAATATGAAAAATTATTACCAATATGTATAGGGGTTTAAGGGTCTTATAAAGAGGGTCGAAATTTTCATTATTTTTGCGATAGGACGCACCATTTTCGAGATATAAGCAAAAGAAAAAAAAACAGTACTGTTTTTGCTCTGAAGTCGAAGTGTTGGTGTGAATTTTAGTTCATGCCAACTAATTTTATTCCTCTCGTTCGCGTTTAAAAATAGTCAGATTTAGTTGGATACACCAAATTTTTGGGTGAAAAACGTTAAATTCAGAATAGCAAAATTGCTATGTTCACTAAACTAATAATAACTCACTGCAATCTTCAAATTAAAATATAGTTAAGTTGTGTCACTTTAGTCTATTTCAGAATGGGTAATCCTCGTTTGACAGGACTAAACTAAATTTTGGTGATTTTTTGTCCAGTTTAGAGGCATTTGTAACAAGAGAATCGGCACCATTATCTGTTTAAAAAAAACATAATATTTGGATAAGTTGGCGCAGGTTTTCCCATCAATAATTACATTGCTGTAATGAAACTTGATTTTCCTTGTATGATACCGATAAGTAAGAATGTATAATATTCGAGTCAATGCACACGTAAAATTTAATCGGAGAGGCAACCGGATGGCGATTCGTAGTCTGGGGTCTTGGTCAAGTTATAACGAACCCCCCGTACCGTCCGAATGGACCCCAAATGGACGAGGGTGGAGATATGGGGCGGGCGCGCTCATAACATTTTTTTTGTTGACATTGCTTTCGAAAAAGCTCTAATTCTAAGCAAGGAATTGTGTGTATCAATGCCATCCGGTTTTGACGAAATTCCCCCTAATTTTCAGTGATAAATCAACGGTAAGGAGTTTCAAGAATTAAATACCGTGTAAGACATTATTTCAATGACAACGATGTTGGGGGGTAGCAATTTTTGGAACGAAGTTCCCTTTCGCGCGTTGGAAAAGGGGGCTAGACGGAAAAAAATGGGACCAAAAGTTGTAACGACACTTTTTATTTTTATTATAACGCCATCTGTGAGCGACCACAGGTACTAATTAGTGGCATGCCTTTGTGAGGTTCATTCCATAACTTCGTTCCATCCGGGTGTCCCTTGACACCTCTCAGCTTTTTTTTTACTATATCAATCTATATTATTAATTAATATAATTAGGAGAAACTGACTGACTCACTGACTGACATATCAACGCAGTGCCGAGACTACTGGGACTAGGAACGTGAAATTTGGCACACATCTTCCTTTTATAATGTAGGGGAGCACTAAGAAGGGGTTTTTGAAAATTCGACCTTTAAAAGTCGAATTTTGTGAAAAGAGGGTTTTCACAAAATTCGACTTTTAAAGGGTTAGGTCGAATTTCATTTGTATGAAAAATCTTATTCCTTGAGTTCTTAAAATTTGGCACAAAAAGTACTAGGCTTGCATGAATTCAATATAGTATTTCAGTCATTATGTTATGCTACTAATAGGATTTGGATGAGGCAGACAGATAGTTTATAACGTGAATTAACACATAGAATACTTTTTATCCCGGTAGTACATTTCCATGGGATAATTTCCCACTTCCACGCGAACGAAGCTGCGGGAAAAAGCTAAAAATAAACTTCAAAGCAACCGCATTTCCATCCCGTTGACTCGTCCAAAAAAAAATTTTTTTGTCCCTTCCCCCATATCTTCGCCCTCGTCCATTTGGGGTCCATGCGGACGGTACGAGGGGGTTCGGAATCACTTCAAGACCCAGATTATCACTCGCCAATACTCGCCATCCGGTTGCCTCTCCGATAAAATTTTACGTGCTAGATCCTTGCTAGAGCTTGACTTATGCTAGATCTTGTTTGGCGATCCCTGGAATTGCGAATTCTTTTGCTTTTTAAATGATATCACAGGTGAATGCGATATCTAAATAACTTGTATTTTATGAAAACAAAGCTTGCGCCCCGATTATATCCTATATTGTTTGTTTATAAATCTGAATAGCTTTATCATCACAAATTTATTTATCACCTGTATATGTTCGACTAACTGACTGACAGTATTATATTTATTTTGCAGTTGTGACTTTCTCGAGCGATGCAAAAACTATTGATAGTTGTATGAAACAAGGTACACAAACCACGCTACTTTCTGTGCCATGCGGTGAATGTCGTCGCACGGCGCGCGCGCTCTTCGTGTTGAACTGACTTGCACTAGCTTTACTCTCAGTAACAATTGAAGTGTTAAAAGCGACAAGTAAAGTTATTTTAACATGGGCGCGCGTGTGTAACATGCATGACACGTGTTTGATGGAAATGTATTTATAACACGTTTTGATCGCTTTCATAAATGTCATTACTACAATGCCATATGCACTGAATTTCGTTTGCTCATTATGTAAATAAATAACGTCTTCAAGTTACGAGTGGTGTTAAACTGATAGTTTTCGATAGCCAAATAACGGCTTATTTACTTTTCAAAAGCTTGTCATTGATCAGTCGAGGCTTGGTGCGAATAAACTTTACGATGATTGTGACAATCAACTTCAGCTCTGTGGTCTTGGTGGAAGAGTCACCACAATTTTGCAAATTTTCGCGTTCTAATTATCGATATGCTATCAAAATAAGTAGTAACTAATAAGCGACATGACTTTTCAATACAAACATTTCGTTTAAACATGATCATCGTAACGCTCACTCATGAATATTCAAACAATAACGACGGCCGCTGGCCGCGGTTTGGCATTGATATGGTTTGCGAAACTTAGTTACATTCTTTACACATTTGAACAGAGTTCATGCGGTATTATTAGTCGCTAGAGATATCTGTTAAACTGTTATGGTCCGGTAATCCGGTTTATCTGTATAACATACATAGATAGATCTATCAGTACGCGCATCATACATCGATACTGTCTTGTTCTTATCTCTCGCCGATCTCCGAGCTGTGAGGTGAATCCGGTATCGCACCTGTTATTTACACATTTGATCTCTGTACAGTGTAGTGTGGAGGATAAAATGATAAATAATATTTTGTGGGTACATACCACAATCTCTATGTTAAGTCCTCTTGCGATTTTCGAAAGAATTAAGTAAACACGTCATAAATGAACTACGTAGACCAATATGTTCTGTGTAAAATAGAAACTACACAAACAGCTCGAAGATTCAATTTTCCATGATAGGCATGACGAGTTCATCGTGTCTACTTCTACTATAGTTGAGCGAGATCTAGGGCACACACTCAGCTCAACCACCAATTCCATGTACTCATCCAAGTGGCTGGAACTTCCTAAAGCTCGGGTCTTCTAACAAAGCGGCGGGCGCCGTCATGTAGCGATGCAAATCCATAATTTACACCGGTGGCTATACCGGCCGCGAGACGACGGCCCGTACCTATAATACGGCACCGCTTTTTTGGGATACGCTAGCTTTACGTACATGTGTGATACAAGCATCGCGCTCATCAGCCGTGTGTGGTGTTGGCAGGCGAGTTCTCGTCGCCGTCGCGGCCGGACTCGCGCGAGGCCACCGTGACCGACGACGACCTCACCGAGTCGCGACGCCGCACCGACCCGCACCGCCGCAACCGCCGGACCGCCGAACCTTTCTATGATGGTAAGTTACTCGCACTATGAGGCTTTCTTTATAGAGAAGTTCAGTTTTAGGCCTTGCAGACTCATAGATTTGATCAATTTTTTGAAGTACTTCACCAGAGCCTGTCCTGGCCTGGGCCTGTCAACGAGTACCAGGTACCTGGTACTCGTTGACAGGCCTACATTGTCCTGAATGGTTCATGAATGTTTCATTGTAAGAGTTTGTTGATTTACGTTCTCCTTGACAGAGAGACCGAGAGACAATGGGTGACGAGTGGTATTGATCCTTTCTTTGCTTTGTTTAGGTTTACGATATCGATAGATAACTGGAGAATGAGTTCGCTCGCTCGGATTTTTCAGTTTCCATTGTAAACGATTGCATTGACGAAGCGGTGGAAAATTAAAAAAAAAAAAACAAACAGTGGGTTACAAAAAATAAAGAAGATTTTGGCTAGGTAATCCTATTTTATTATAAAAAAAATGCTGTTGTACAGTCTCCACCAATTTAATAACAATTAAGTTGATGATAACTCCAATGAACACACAACTAAATAATAACTCTTAATGTATGCAGTTTGAAATACTTAGTTATTATGCAAATCGGGGTGTGCACACTGCACATGTGTTCAACAGTTCGCGTTCTTTAATAATAGCCCAGTTAGGAAAGAGTGGCAACATGCATTCAATATTATTCTGAAAATTGGATTCAGTTTATATCAATTATCATCAACAAACATTATAATATACTATACATACAATCACTGTCATAGTTTACTTTTACTTTGAGGAGCTTGAGACTAAGGAATAACAGCCGCTTGGGGTCGATCCATCAGGTTAAGCTACGCTTGCCAGTTGCCGGGGTTGGTCAGTGGATGGATACCGAGACTCCGCCGTGCCTCGGAAAGCACGTTAAGCCGTTGGTCCTGGCTGTCATCTTTGACAGTCGTTACGAGTCGTCAGAAGCCCGAAAGTCTGACACCAGTCTTACCAAGGGGTACCTATCGTATTACCTAGTTACTGGATTGTGGAGGTCAGATAGGCAGTCGCTTCATGTAAAATACTGGTCCGCACCTGCATCCGGTTAGACTGGAACCCGAACCCAACATAGTTGGGAAAAGGCTAGGCAGATTGACGTCGTTGTTTACTTTCCATGTATTAAGTATAGTTATTTTTTTCTCTTATATACAGGGTGGCAGGGACATCGACGCGAAGCCGGTTACCATGGATTAAGTACATGGTTCTTAACCTTCGTGCGCGGAAATTTTACATCGGTTATTAAAAAAAAAATCTGTTTCATAGAAAAGTGCAATTCCTACGCGGTCAAAATGTATGGAACAGCAGATTTTTTTTTTATAACCGACGAAAAATTTCAACGCAGGGTTGTTCAGAATCATGTACTGAATCCATGGTAACCGGCTTCGCGTCGATGTCCCGGACACCCCGTATAGTACGAGTACATAGGCAAGCGCTCCTACGCGTAGAGCAACGCCACGCCAGTCGCGAGGCGACTCGGTCGGTCGGTGTAGTTCCGGCTATTGATGTCATGCGGGTTGCCAACTTACCAACTCCTAGTTAGTCAGTACGACGCCCAAGCCTTAGCCCCATAATTAATTAAATAATTGTGTGCATTCCAGAGTATGGCGGCGGCGGCGGGTACGCGGACCCGTACCTGGCGCAGCGCCAGCAGTACCAGTACTACGAGCAGCTGCGGCGCACCAACCCGGCCGCCTACATGCAGGTGTACAAGCAGCTGATGGCGGGCCACGCGCCGCCCGTGCCGCTCGACTACCAGCCAGGTCAGTGACAATACCTCTACAGTACTACGAGCAGCTGCGGCGCACCAACCCGGCCGCCTACATGCAGGTGTACAAGCAGCTGATGGCGGGCCACGCGCCGCCCGTGCCGCTCGACTACCAGCCAGGTCAGTGACAATACCTCTACAGTACTACGAGCAGCTGCGGCGCACCAACCCGGCCGCCTACATGCAGGTGTACAAGCAGCTGATGGCGGGCCACGCGCCGCCCGTGCCGCTCGACTACCAGCCAGGTCAGTGACAATACCTCTACAGTACTACGAGCAGCTGCGGCGCACCAACCCGGCCGCCTACATGCAGGTGTACAAGCAGCTGATGGCGGGCCACGCGCCGCCCGTGCCGCTCGACTACCAGCCAGGTCAGTGACAATACCTCTACAGTACTACGAGCAGCTGCGGCGCACCAACCCGGCCGCCTACATGCAGGTGTACAAGCAGCTGATGGCGGGCCACGCGCCGCCCGTGCCGCTCGACTACCAGCCAGGTCAGTGACAATACCTCTACAGTACTACGAGCAGCTGCGGCGCACCAACCCGGCCGCCTACATGCAGGTGTACAAGCAGCTGATGGCGGGCCACGCGCCGCCCGTGCCGCTCGACTACCAGCCAGGTCAGTGACAATACCTCTACAGTACTACGAGCAGCTGCGGCGCACCAACCCGGCCGCCTACATGCAGGTGTACAAGCAGCTGATGGCGGGCCACGCGCCGCCCGTGCCGCTCGACTACCAGCCAGGTCAGTGACAATACCTCTACAGTACTACGAGCAGCTGCGGCGCACCAACCCGGCCGCCTACATGCAGGTGTACAAGCAGCTGATGGCGGGCCACGCGCCGCCCGTGCCGCTCGACTACCAGCCAGGTCAGTGACAATACCTCTACAGTACTACGAGCAGCTGCGGCGCACCAACCCGGCCGCCTACATGCAGGTGTACAAGCAGCTGATGGCGGGCCACGCGCCGCCCGTGCCGCTCGACTACCAGCCAGGTCAGTGACAATACCTCTACAGTACTACGAGCAGCTGCGGCGCACCAACCCGGCCGCCTACATGCAGGTGTACAAGCAGCTGATGGCGGGCCACGCGCCGCCCGTGCCGCTCGACTACCAGCCAGGTCAGTGACAATACCTCTACAGTACTACGAGCAGCTGCGGCGCACCAACCCGGCCGCCTACATGCAGGTGTACAAGCAGCTGATGGCGGGCCACGCGCCGCCCGTGCCGCTCGACTACCAGCCAGGTCAGTGACAATACCTCTACAGTACTACGAGCAGCTGCGGCGCACCAACCCGGCCGCCTACATGCAGGTGTACAAGCAGCTGATGGCGGGCCACGCGCCGCCCGTGCCGCTCGACTACCAGCCAGGTCAGTGACAATACCACTACACGACTGCAACAGTCTCACAAAATTCCTGATTTGCTTGTCAAATTGTTTTACCACAAATCGGATTCGAACGCAACAACCGACCACTTTGATTAGGACGCGGCTTTAGGCGTCGTTCACACTACGCTTAATTTTTCCATACATACAACTTAATTCTCGAGCGGTGCATTTGATTCCGTTTCCTCCGCCCCGTCGCGGGATGCCTCGTAGTCTTAAGTACAAACTTAAAACTAATAAGAAATGTTGTGTTCAGATTTCGGGAGCCTGCCATACGAGGGGCGGCGCGAAGAGCGCGGCAGCGTGCACTCGGGCCGCTCCAGCACCACCGGGCTCAAGGGAAATGACACGTAAGTCCTGCACCATACAGCTCAGAACACGTTGACGCCAGTAGGGGCACACGCGACGTCTTACAAGTCAATGTACCGCGTGTTAGCAGACACAAAGGACATGGGAGAAATATTTAACGCTCAGAAAAATCAGTTTAAATCGATCAGTCGTAATCAGTTTTAAATCTCACGTCCAGTTTTTGTTGTGCCGTTGAACGAATCAAGCTAGCGAACAATATTCACTGAACTGGTCTTGATGAAGCTTTAAGAAACCGGGGGTTAGTGTCGTGTCTGCTCACACGTATCTGAGACTTACATGTGACGTGAACACACACACGACTGGCGTTTTGCTTCCGCTGTAAATACGGCGACAGAACACACGGGGCTTTGCTCTTGTTACACAGAACTGTGCCATCTTGTATTATATCTAGGGAGTGGTCACCATTAATATTAACACACATAATACCATCACATTATTAATATCAGGTTTTCGAACAAGCTTCACTGCATTTATGTATCAAGATTGTGTTATGGACATACCCTAATGTAATGTTTTGTTATTATTCATTCATGATGCGAAGGAAAATGCAAGTGATGTATCTGTTCAAAGTGCTACATTTTCCTTCTCATATTAAAACGAACGCCTTCGGAACAACGTCTCTCACTCATTATTACTAACACCAGCTTCTCGTACACATGGCGTAATATACGCGCAGCGAATCATATTTTAATTAGTTCTCACTACATTACGCCTGCTGATTGGAACTGATAAGCCCGTCTTTGTAAATGAAGGATTACTGTACAGTAACTAGACGTCGCTGTACGGCTTTGTGTCCGCTTCACCGTGAATTAGTTTCATTAGAAAACGATTCGACCGATCTATTGTCGACTCCTACGCACGACTCCTGCCACAGTTCATTGCAGCAGTGTGTTTTTATTATTAAACTAACCTGTGTGACTAAGCTGTTAGATAATTAATGGAACTGTAGGAACAGCTTATTGCTGAATTCAGCTGAAAACATAGGATGGGTAGTAAATATGTGTAGTTTGGTAACGCTCAGCGTAATGTCACGTGGTAGTCGTGAGCCGCTGGGTTCAGTCGTAGTGTGTTGAGAGATGTAGTCCGTGGCTCGTGGTGACGAGAGTGTGCTGACGTCACGTAGGTACTTCGGGTACCGCGCTGACGCCGCCGCCGGCTCGCTGCGCGACGCGCCGTCGCTGCGAACTGACCTCTCCGACAGGTATACACCATGCACTTACTTACCTGCCTACAGTTAAACCAGAAAAGGTATGCGCTTCGGTAATCTTTGTGTTTCAATTAGCAAAAACCAAAGCGGCAAAGCTTCTAAGTTTTGTAGTCGATATCGGTATTCATATAACCGCATTATATTCATATAATGATGAATATTGCATCATTACGTGTTTGTATGAAGTTTTCTCTCTGTCGAATACCCAAAAGTAAAAGAAATATGGATTTGCATAGAGTGTCAATAATTTTGTAATCATGGTACTTAATACAAAATAGGCAATTAAAAGCGTGGTAGCATGGTTGGAACAGCTCTCGCGTTCATATTTTTGAAGATAGACGATGATTCCCCAAGCACATAATACTTTTCTTTGTAAAGCTGTGCCTACAAGAACTTGTACTGAGAAGCACACGTAGAAATCTTTGTTTATCATAATTTAAAACTTAAAAACTTACTTTAAAACTTTAGATCTTGTAATGTTTAAAAAAAAACTTCATAAATGGTTAAACTCAAATAATTTTTATAGCCTAAAATAATTTACTGACAGGAAACATTTATACCTAATGTAACCTAAAATATTTGCATGCTAGGATACAAGCAAAACATGTATGCTCTTTATTGTCTTTTATATTTAACAACAACAACATTACATAACATTTTATATATAACAACTTGATATAAGTACCATGTTTTATGCAAATAAATATTATTTCTATTTCTATTAAATAATACGCTGCAATAATATTAATATAGCTTCAGAAATAAAAAATCACGCAGAAATCTATGCAGATCTTCGGGTCAATTTACAACCGTCAATATAATATGCTGTGTCGATCGAGGATATGCAACTATACTATACCTTGAAATAAATTTTAACTCACATTTTGTGGCCGAACATTTTATATAGTAAGGCGTTGCATCTGTCGCTCACCGGCCACAGGTAACTTTTAACCTCTACATTCGCTGATAATGCACTTTCAATGAAACAATAAAATAATGCACAGTGCGCACAGCGAGCCGCCCTGTCACATCTGGCACCCAGCCTAAAATATATGCGCTTTGGAGGTTTCCTCCACATTTATATCATTGAACTAATATTACTAGATAATTATTACTAATTTTATCATCATTTTCGCACCATCTGCACATTTCATTCATTCTGTGTTATGTGCGTAACTATCACAAAAGCTTTCGCATATTCAGTTTTATATTTTTAATTAATTTAGCATTGCACAGTCGCCGCTTAACACATTCATATAGTAGAAGTAAATAATTATATATCTGTATATACAGTACCTAATGTTAGGGCTACATTTTCGAGTGAGGGTGCAAGCTTGAAGCTGTAGCCCTGGTACCGTGTGTTGTGAGTGTTGTGAGCGCGTCCTCTCGCCAGGGAGCTGAACACCGACATGTCGCTCAACCTGCAGCTGGAGGAGTCCACGGTGCGCTCCGAGAGGATGACGCCCTTCCGCTACTCCACGGCGCATATCAAGGTACGGACTCTCTACTTACGCTTTATACATATTACTAGAATAAGAGATTTGTACGGTAACCTTCTCACAATGCAGGCAACTAAAGGATGAAGTGTCAGCCTCCGTTTGCCAGCACATTATGTAGGGATATTTTAGTGTTGTGTGATTAGTTAGTGACGGATAACAAAAAAATGATAACTCACTGATTCGTGTATTTTATTAAATTAAACGACACAAGGTATCAAACGTGACCTTTGTAGGAAAGTTCTCTGTTAAGGGTGTGTGTTGGGTCTATTTAAATGAATCGAACTAACATTTAACTCTAAAAAGTATATTGTAAACGTAAAGCCACAGTTCAATCAATCTGCCTAGCTATGCTGGGGTCGACTTATAGACTATCCAGATGTCGCTTAGTACCAGTTTTCCTATCTGACTTCCACCACCCAGCCATTGGGTAACACGATACTCCTTGGAATCACTAGTTTCAGACTTGGACTGCTGACTACCCGTAACGACTGTCAAAGATCTACGAATGACAGGCGGGAACAACGGCTTAGTTTGCTTTCCGAGGTACGGAGGGCCTCGATATGTGATGGACGAGACCCATTCTCGAACCGACCGCGGCAAATGTAGCTTAACCTTCGATTGACCCGTGCGGCTATAATTTTTTAGTCACAAGCCCCTCGGTCATGTCTCGTTGTTGTTATTATTATAGTTAAGTAAAATTAAAAACTGACATTAACTGAAACCGTGAGACTGCACAGACAAGTAAAACAGTAAAACCAACAATATGAGTTTACATGAGTTACGAGTGTATCGCGAGCGTGGCGCACGCGCTCGCGGTTTTTCGTCAGTGTAGAGGCGCGGGGTGCGGGGTGCGGGGTGCGGGGCGCGGGGTGCGGGATGCGGGGCGCGGGGTGCGGGGTACGGGACGCGGGGCGTGGGGAGCGAGTAGGGAGATGCTCTCTGTCGCCGCACTTAAGGACACGTTCGCACACATCTTAAGACCGCGTTCGAACTTGTATTTTTGGCCAGTCCTTATTTTATTTTGCCATGGAAACGTGTCATTTTGAAAGGAGAATGAGCTATGGTGTGTTGTGACGTGTTGCAGGGCAGCGTGTCGTCGCGCGACGTGGTGCTGGTGCGCGCGGCCTACCCGGTGGACGGCGTGCCCGCCACCGTGCACGTGCTGTCGCTGGCGGCCGCGCTGCGCGCGCTGCCGCACGCCGCCGAGCTGGCCGCCTTCCCCGGCCCGCTCGTCAAAGGTAACATTTATGTTAAACTAGCTTTTGCCTGCGGCTTCGCCCGCGTGAATGGCGGAAAATATCCCACGGGAACGTACTATCGGAATTTCATGCCTAATAGCCGAGGAAAATGTCATTGATTCCTATCGCTACGCCCGCGTTGCCGTCAACCATAATTAGTTTGTTACGCGTAATTTTGAATCTGTGATATCTTTTAAACTATTTATTTAAATTGTATGATTTCGAGGCATATTTTAATCTAAACGAAATGCGTAATTTAAGTAACATATCGCTACGCCCGCGTTGCCGTCAACCATAATTAGTTTGTTACGCGTAATTTTGAATCTGTGATATCTTTTAAACTATTTATTTAAATTGTATGATTTCGAGGCATATTTTAATCTAAACGAAATGCGTAATTTAAGTAACATATTTTATTGGTTATGGATTAATATAATATCGGTCAAAATAGCTTTGGAAATAACAATGAAACTTTTATGAAATTTTGAAAAATAAAAATGATTGTTGTGGGTCATCCTTAGAAGATAGACATATGCCATCGCGGACTTTTTTGTTGAACTTTTTAAGTGATACAATCCTGTAGAACATACATTTTATTTATATCTCGCTGTTACGCGGCGCACGCCAGTTGGCATGATTGATCTTCAACAATAATCGTCACATTTCAGCAAATTTACACAAAACCTGTGGAAGCCACACATGTGGAAGGTTTTTGGTGAAAACCCTGTGAAAATCTGTAAAATTTTGTATTGCCAAACTGGGGATCTATATAGATACGTAAGCTAACTTTATCTATGACAGATACTTACATATGGGAGGGTCTATTAATAATGTGTACCAATATTGTAGCAAATACCTCAAGGTTTTTGTTACATTATTTATTGGTAAAGATACAAAAGTCTTGATTTTAACCGATAACGGTCCGTAAATTATAGGAATCTGCCATTAGTAATTTTCTTTAGAAATTAGGTAGGACAGGTATGATTGTGCTTTCACCTTACATTGTCTGTAGTAAAAAAAACTAAAATTACCTGACATCGATGACATACTACAATACAAGGCAAAGATTATGAAATTGGGCACGAATTGGATTGGATTTCATTCAATACATCACTCGGTACGTCGCAGGTGTGACGCACAAGAAGAGCGTGATTGAGTACTGCGGCGTGCGCATGCGCAGCGCGGACCGCGAGGGCGCGCGTGACGTCACGGGCTACGTGCTGCTGTGGGACCTGCTGGCGCTCATGCTGCGCCAGAACGGGGTAAACACTCATTAATTATTTATTTTTATGAAAGCTTACAGACTATAATCATACAGCGAGTTGCAAGCTAAAGAACGAGTTTGATCTGGTTATTTAGTAATAAAAGAATACATAAATGAACCAGGAAAAAGAAATCGTATGTAAAGAGATTATGTCGTATATCCAAAACCCCAAAACAATCATTCAATCATTCAGACAGCGACACTTCTGTAGCTTCATTTTAACTAGGGAACCCGCCTCTACTGACACTACGACATAAAGATGCTATCAATGCTCAATTGTTACAACGGACTTGCGGTTGGTACTCGAACCTGGTACTTGTTGACGGGCCTTACTGTCCTCCCACACTGTCATTTGAAAAAGCTAACTATTTTTAAACGAGTAACCGTGGAGTTTCTTGCCGGCTCTTCTCCATAGGAATCGACCAATTTCAACTGTGCACCTAGCTTCCGACGTTCCATAAGTGCCCGTGTAGTTTATGTGAAATAAAATATTTTGATTTTGAACTGTACTGATGCGGTCTCTTTAAACCATTGCCTCAGGTTATAAAACATACTGAGACTTTTACACTGAGGCCACATTTCTTGATGATGTGTCGTAAAGGAGGTTCGAGTCTTAACTCGAGCCTACGGCGACGACGGCGCCGGGATAGTAACGAGGAGTGTTGCAGGTGGTGGTGGGCTCGGACATCGCGGAGCTGCTCATGAAGAACACGCGCGAGTACGAGTACAAAGCGCCCTCCGCTAAGACACACAATGGTGAGTTGTTTTCAGAGTTCTAAACTAGCTAAATTATTCATGCTCTGATATTGTTGAATTGTCATTAACTTTTACGTTTCCAGTAACACCCACTCTGCAATGTTTAATCACAATATTTGACAAAAAAGCAAATCAATATTTGACAGAAGGTTAAGTGAAGTAACAAGAACGTTTCGCCACAGAGTAACACACAGAGACAAAAAAATTCAAACGGCCTTATTACAAAACAAGGTTTATCTTTAGAACCAGGTTTAAACCAGTGAGCCATTTTTGAATTTCGAAATTTATTTTGACATCGTTAAAGTTCTAAATACAAAAACTGATTTTAAATCCGAGTCTAAGTTGTCAATTTTGAATTAAGAACTTTAAACCAGTCGGAATAAGGTTCGAAATAAAACAACTGACTGGAAGGATTAAGCTTGGACCAAATTTAGACCGTGTTTTGTAATAAGACGGAAAGTGTTGTGCTGCTGCGCTTCATAGTAGTGCGTGTTGCACATTTGTATGAAGTTTTTTTGTTAATCTGTCACTCAAAGGTTTTTTGGAATTGCATACAGTTGATAATCTATAATTTTGTAATCATGGTAGTACAAAATAAGCAAGTACTTCCATGGTTCTTATTAGATTTCATTCGTACTTCTGATGATAGACTGGTATATGAGTTGTGTGTGGTTGCAGAGAGCCGGCGTGGCTCGTCGGTGTCGGGCTCGGCGCGCTCGGCGCGCTCGGCGCGGGACGAGGAGGCGCGCAGCTCGCCCGAGCAGCCGTCGCTGTCCATGTCCGAGAACCTCAGTGAGTCCTCCTGCCATCTCTATCTACTTGTGGTCGGCACAGCGTGTTTCCTTCTCCCATACATCAATTTTTATTTATTTACTAGCTTCTTCGCGCGGCTTCGTCCGCGTGCTTTTGTTTAATGCCTAATTTATACCTACGCGCAAGTGCTAGCACTATGTTGACAACATTTTATCGCAATCGGTATTGCAGCGCATAAAATACGAACAAACAAACATAGATTTTAATATTTTGGAAACCTTTATTAGAATTAACCCAAAATCTTGTTGTTTATTATTATAGATCTCGCATGTATCTAAATTAAATGAAGTATTAATTACCGTAATATAACAGAATATACATAATGACATGCTAAATAGATTTTATAGATAGATAGAAAAAAACATCGAATAATAATAAAACTATTAAATTTTGTATTATTACGTCAGCGGTTCTCAAACATTTTTGGCCACGGAATCCCTTTTGGAAAACGAAATATTCGACGTAGCCCTAAAAATAAAAAACTGCGTTTTATGGCTTATTCCACTTTTCCCCACGAATCTGTCCCACCAGTGGGACAAAGTGGATTGTTGCACTGTTGGATTTAATAAAATGTTATGAAAATAAAAACAGTTTTTTTTATGTATTACGTGTACGAGCTACGCTGTATCACATCGATATTGTTTAGCTGTGCATTTCTCTAACATAGCATTTAAGTGGAACAATTATGTAATTATATTCAGTAGCAATAAATCCATCAAGGGAATCATTCGTCTACTCATTTACATAACATAACATAACATACAAGTTTACATAACATTTTCACTGTTGGGCATTACAACCCCAACATTTGGTCCTTCAAGCCGGATATAAGCTATAGTTTATACTGGGTACTAACATTTTATGAAAGCCATCATCCTTCGTTTGTTTCGTGTACTCTTATAACCGTCCACATCTGCATATTGTTTATCAATCTCCTGCACCCTGACCAGTCACAGGTACTTATCCGCTTGTGCTTGCTGCAGACCCCGAGCCGCCGCTCCTGGAGCAGCCGGCGCCGGACGAGCGCGCGGCGCTGGACCGGCTGCGCGAGCTGCTCATATACGGCAACAGGCCAGACGCACTCGGTACGTAGTCTCTCATTATGTCTGAGGACGATGTTTCGTCATTAGCGTTCGAAACAAAATTACTTTACTCAATATTTTATTTTCATTCCACAATGTGTACTTAGGTGGTCATTTAAAATGACATGTGATCATCATGGACCCTGTCGGCCACAGCAAAATAGTAGGAGAGAGGAAGCTTTGAAAACCTTCGCTTATCAGTCTTTTGAACTAAATCTAATATATATCTATAATATATCTATATTATGGTATTTTATTTTTAAGCGTTAGTTTACTGTAGTTATTAGATATGTTGATGTTTTTAGGGTTATACCTCAAAAGGACAACGGAACCCTTATAGGAACGCTTCGTTGTCCGTCTGTCTGTCAGTCAGTCTGTCAAGACCCTTTTTCTCAGGAACGCATGGAGGTATCAAGTTAAAATTTATATCAGATACGACCAACAATAACGTAATAAAAAACAAACAACGGGTTGCACTCCGGGAGTGCCGGCAGAAGTGAAAACTTGATCATTAACGTTGTGCATTTTTGAATATTTTGGAATGGTTAGGGAATCATTTCACACGAATTGCTTTATTTAATAGTATAATGCTCGTTTTCACCGACGTCCTCTAAGTTTATGGGATCCCCTAAGAATGGTTAGGGGGCTGTTAGAAGGTGGTTCCTGTTTGACCAACAGTAAAGGGTCAGTTAAACGTTAAAAGTTCCCCTAAATTTAGGTGGTCGAAATGTGGGCACATAAAAACCGGCACATACGTAAATGATCTCTCAAGAAACGAAGATTGATAGTGATATAGATGAATTTGTTGAAAATTGTGAAAGTGTTTCTACAGTATTCGACGTAAATAACAGCTGTAGACCAAAAATATATCAAGAAACTGACTTTTTTCGGAGATATAGGCTATGTAAATCTTCAGTGCTGTATTTATTGGAAAAGATTGAATTCAACTTAGAATTTCTTGATAATAGGTATAAGAAGTAGTAGTTTTATAAGTAAACAATAAAAATCATAACAAAAAAAATTGTGAGTGTTGTATTTATTCTCTGTTTATTAAACGATACTTATGTATGTCGATACCTAACTATCAATGTAAACCATACAGTTACAAGTGTAACAACTCATCCTCACAAGTCACAACTAACAAACAATCAAATCTCACGTCAGTACGTCACAAAAAATAAGTGTCAAATATAAATAAGAGCACAGATAACACGCGAGGTTTCGTTATTTATTTACTCTACACAGAGTAAATAAGCGAGAAAATATGAAATTAATAAAAAATATGAATGAAATAATATTTATTATTGCTATCAGAACATGATTTATTAATAAGAATAACTGTATCCATATAAGTGTATACTTGAGAGAATTTCATAAAAAACGATCTTGTTTCAAAGTATCGATAAGTATAAAAACGAATCAATCACTTATCGAATACAAAACGTCACATAGATATGTGTCCCCTAGTTAGATGACAAAAATGATGGTGAAACGAGATTTAATTTAATTTGAGGGAACTTTTCAGCTAACGGTCCCATACATAGATATCCGGAGATATGCCTTCAAGCTATATTTGTTCTAGTTCAAGTGTCGCCACTTTTTCCCTACTCCTGACACTCCCATAAAAACAAAAGAAATAGATACAGCACACATGATGCATTTTCGTACGCACACAAGAACACTTTTGAGCACACATACCGAAAAGAGGCGGGCACTAGAAAGTACAGATACAGTCATTGAACGCACACATGCAACTCTAGCCTCAACTAGGGATGAGGGGTTGATATAAATATTTGATCGATAAAAATATCGATGAAAACTGACTGCAACAAAGAGAAGTGTTTTTTGGGTGTGTTTTGACGTAATTTAAAATCAAATCAAATAAAAATATAATTCAAAAGTCATTTATTAAACTAAGCTGGCAATCAGCAACATATCGAACTGCCTTTGAACAAACATTGGATTTTACTTTAAGGCGACAACAAGCTACTTTTAATGATTTTTTTAGATTAAATTAGAGCATTTTCTTAATAATTTAATCTACGAATATTTTAGATTATGTTTACATTACCTACATAGTGAAATTAATTTGTAAAGTTGTGTCTAACGCGGATAAAAAACTAATAATTACTCATAAGCTGTCAAGCGTATTATTCTGAAACCTTCACCATTTTAAGGATAATTAAAATATTAATCTTTTAATCTACGAGTTTTATTAAAATACCTTTTGTTTTTTGTATAATAAATTAATAATGCGTCAAATTGGTGACAGCGCTCCTTGATACGCGAGTTCTATTACTGGCTGGATGTACGACGCGTTGCGTGAGCTCAGAATAGAACACGCAAGCTAACTATTCAATGTCACTGGCATGTATCTGTCTCTTAATATATTTGTTTGCAAATGACATTTAATAAGTCAGTTAGTTTATTCAGATTCTCTCTTACATAAAATTAAAACTATCCAACTATCGAACATAAAACCACCGCGCTATTTACGAATAAAACAAGTGTTACACTTCTATAAATTTCGCTCCTCATAAAATTTCTATACCGGGGGCCTTATATGAAAATCGATACTTAATTTCTTGATTACCCAATAATATGTAGTATTTTATATAAATAAGCAAATGTTAGTAGTAATAATGAACTATTTCCTATCGCGGACACACCACTTGTCTTCAGGTTCGATACTTTGTGGTATCGAGTACATTTCTGTTCGATACCGATACTTTTGTACTCGATACTTTGCATTCGATACTTTTACTCAATGAGTAATTTTTGACAGGTATCGTATCGAATAAAAAATTAGGTTTTAAATGGGTAATCTTAGAAATTACCCATTTAAAACTTGCAACTTTACGGCTTACGTTTATGTTTATGGCAACGCCATCTAGTTCATTCGTTCTGAACCTTCTAAAACATCGATCTTTGCGCGAAATCGTTCCTTCCGTTCACAGTTAAATTCCTAACCTTCATTCATTTACTACACTAATCAATCACTCTTACATAAGTGATTGTACGGATGAGGATTGGGAACTTTAATTTATATGCCTAAAGTACTAAATAATTTTATTCCAATGTTTTTTTTTTTTTTAGAAGTTACAGTTGTCTTTTTCTATTATTGTATTAAATTTGTGTACCAATACCATTTGTTTTTCATGTCCTGCCCTACTGAAGTTAAAATGGCGTTATTTACTGACTCATATTGACCTATGCTCTATGCGCATTAGGCATTTAGGCCCTAAGATAAGTACTCGATACCTTGAAGTATCGATACTTTTATGAGTACGATACTTTTTTTTCGATACTACTCATGAGTACAGTATCGATACTTTCTTTTCGATACCGTGTCCCTACTAAACGATGCGGTCAGTTTAACCGCATGTATAGGCGACATGTGCCACGCCTCCAAGCCATATCCCTCGATATCCGTGGTCCCATACGTAAGTGGTAGTATAGGGGATGTCAGTGAAAACGAGCATAAAAGTACTATAATTTATGTGGTTAAATACAATATTCATTAGTAGTAGTAATATATTTATTTATTTTCAAAATATATCAAGCTTCCTAGCCTTTTCCCAACTATTTTGGGGTCGGCTTCCAGTCTAACCGGATGCAGCTGAATATCAGTATTTTACATGGAGCGACTGCCTATCTGACCTCCACAACCCAGTAACTGGGTAATACGATACGCCTTGGTAAGACTGGTGTCAGACTTTCGGGCTTCTAACGACTGTCAAAGATCCACAAATGACAGCCGGTACCAACGGCTTAACGAGGCACGGAGGTACGTAAAGATGGTTATCCATCCACTGACCAACCCCGGCAAAAAAAAAATTATGTTCAAAATATAGTCTAACAAAAATAAACAATTTATTTAAACACTAGGCGCCGGGCGTGATCACCGCAACACAACGCATTGCAAATCCTCCTCGATCACATTCGCACATTTTGTATAAACCGTCACACAGTACAGGCGGGCCGCACCGGACCTAGGCGCAACGCACTGACGCGTGACGGAATGCTCGTTCGGCGTATTTTCCCAGTCGTTATTTTGCGGCCCGCCTGTAGTGGTCCTAATATGCTTTGCGCAATTTTGTATTGCTGTGCGCTGTGGCCCGCCGCGGCTGTAACTAGTAGTGTTATTTTCGGTGATTTGTTTTATTTAATTTTAATTCGGGTGTGTTGGCAGAATGGGCGATGCGCAACAAACTGTGGGGGCATGCTATGACGCTGGGCGCGCACGAGGGCCGCCGAGCGCGCGCGGCCGTCGCGGCGCGCTTCGTGGCCGCCACGCCGCGCACCGACCCGCTGCACACGCTCTACACCGCGCTACAGGCCGCCACGCCGCCCGCTGCCACCGTGAGTACCATCACTACTGACAGCTGTAGGACTGGCGCCAGACCCGCTGCACACGCTCTACACCGCGCTACAGGCCGCCACGCCGCCCGCTGCCACCGTGAGTACCATCACTACTGACAGCTGTAGGACTGGCGCCAGACCCGCTGCACACGCTCTACACCGCGCTACAGGCCGCCACGCCGCCCGCTGCCACCGTGAGTACCATCACTACTGACAGCTGTAGGACTGGCGCCAGACCCGCTGCACACGCTCTACACCGCGCTACAGGCCGCCACGCCGCCCGCTGCCACCGTGAGTACCATCACTACTGACAGCTGTAGGACTGGCGCCAGACCCGCTGCACACGCTCTACACCGCGCTACAGGCCGCCACGCCGCCCGCTGCCACCGTGAGTACCATCACTACTGACAGCTGTAGGACTGGCGCCAGACCCGCTGCACACGCTCTACACCGCGCTACAGGCCGCCACGCCGCCCGCTGCCACCGTGAGTACCATCACTACTGACAGCTGTAGGACTGGCGCCAGACCCGCTGCACACGCTCTACACCGCGCTACAGGCCGCCACGCCGCCCGCTGCCACCGTGAGTACCATCACTACTGACAGCTGTAGGACTGGCGCCAGACCCGCTGCACACGCTCTACACCGCGCTACAGGCCGCCACGCCGCCCGCTGCCACCGTGAGTACCATCACTACTGACAGCTGTAGGACTGGCGCCAGACCCGCTGCACACGCTCTACACCGCGCTACAGGCCGCCACGCCGCCCGCTGCCACCGTGAGTACCATCACTACTGACAGCTGTAGGACTGGCGCCAGACCCGCTGCACACGCTCTACACCGCGCTACAGGCCGCCACGCCGCCCGCTGCCACCGTGAGTACCATCACTACTGACAGCTGTAGGACTGGCGCTACCGCACCATCACTACTGACCTGAAACCTCTCTGTATGACTGGCGTCAGACCGAGCGAACAGCGACCGAGACAAACGCGTTATCTATGAGAAAACGCCACATACACGTCACTGCCCCGGGGGGTCCCTGGTGCGCCGGTCCGGCCGGTCGGGACCCGGCTATTATCTAAAAACCTAATTCAGAAGATGTTAGTAAAGCTGCCGCATGCGCTGCGTGCTTCCATGAGTCGATCGTACGTTTCCTGCGCCTTAGTTGTTCGAATCGTTGACTTGTGTTTTCGTAAAAAATGTAAACGTATAAAATAAATTGAGAAGTTGTCATGTTATCCACATTCAATTAATTATTTCTTCTGTATGCATACTTTATTCACGACATATTTTTCTTTTCACCGTACGTACTACTTTATTATTATACTTTATTTTATTTCTATTGTAATATATTGGCTCTAATTAAATTAGCTAGCGAGATTCCACAGACACGATCAGTATTCATCACGTCTCTGAAATTTACAAAAAAGATTTAACTGATAATATATATTTTTAGTAAATACACTAACTGGGGTCTTTGACCCCAAACCATTTTTATTTATCTCGTTGATCATATGGAGATATGATCCTTATCACGTCTGCGGAGTTTCGCTTGCTAATTTAATATGACATAGTATATATCCCACTGACCGTGTGCTTGCAGTGCGTGGCGGACGAGCGCTGGGCCGACTGGCGCCCGCACGCGGCCGTGCTGCTGGCCAACCCGAGCGCGCGCCCCGAGCACGACACGCGCACGCTGACGCAGCTCGGTACGTAGCGCACATTGTTCTGCATGCTTGATGAGCCTTGGTGCAACGTCAAGCACTGTTTTCAAACAATCACACCCAGTTCCATTCGTTTCGTAAAGCCTGATTAAGCTATCGTTCAAAATGGCTTGACAAGGGTGTAAGTGCAAAGAGCAAAAGATTCGCAGATGACATAATACTTATAACAGATAACTTGGAAAACCTTCAAAACATGTTCCAAGATAGTAGACCGGAAAGAGCTGGAGGAGGTCTTCAAAATCAGAATAATAATAATAAAAACGTTTATTTTTTGCTTCAGACGCTTTTAACGTCTTTCTACATTGTTTTCACAATAAGTACAGACGCCAAGCACATCAAGTTACTACAATCTGTCAAATTTCTTTAATAGATTTTCAACTTTATCGCTAAAGAATAAGGTTCAATGTTGATTGGGAACATTTGACAGATTGGTGTAGATTGATGTGCTAGCGTCTGGACCTAACTATCAGCTGTAAAGTCATTCCATTATTTAAATCAGGTAATAAAAATGACGTTGGCAATTTCAGGCCTATTTCTATCTTACCTGCATTTAGTAAAATATTTGAAAAGTTAATACTCAAGCAGTTACTAAGACATTTTAATTTAAATAGCCTCCTTCATAATGAACAATATGGCTTTACAAAAGGTCGTTCGACTACAGATGCGGGTGTTGCTCTGCTGAAACACATATTTAGCGCATGGGAGAACTCGCAAAATGCTATTGGGGTTTTCTGTGATCTCTCCAAAGCCTTTGATTGCGTGCACCATGACACGCTATTGCGTAAACTGCGTCATTACGGTGTGCAAAACGAAGCTCTCGATGTTATAAATTCTTATTTAAGTAATAGGTCCCAATGTGTAGATATTAATGGTGTGAAATCTTCCGGGTTACCAGTTCAGTTAGGTGTACCTCAAGGCTCGATACTGGGTGTTAGGTGCTAACCCAACATTAAAGTCAATGCAAGTGCAAAATGTAAGTATGCAGAAAATGTCAAGGAATGTCAATGAATGCTCAACGGGCATGAATCTAAATAAAAATGCAAGTTATCCGACTCAAAGCACGTCTAATTGAACACTAATTAAAATATGTACAAAAATGTATCATCTAGGCTCCGCCGTATGACAATGCATTTCCGAATGTAGGTCGCGATCAAAGTGCACATACGCGACCCTACTAACTAACTTATTGCATCAAAAATACATATTTAAAAACCATGTACGTACACCGTACATATTGCCACCACAAAGAATGGTAACAGTTATTAACTGCAAGACATGTAAACAAATAAAGAATGTATAAATGTAAACTAAAATCATAGTTATGTATAAATGTAAGCTAAAATCATAGTTATAATAAATGTAAAAATTAAATGTAAAGTAAAATCTTATACTATGTAAAATGTAAACTACAATCCATAAATATAATGTCACACTTAATTAGCACACGTCACTATGTCTCTCAGTGTCAAATTTCACTTCACTACAGGAGGGGTTTACCCTTGTCACCGTATTCACTTCACTATGCACTTTTGACTCCCGTTTGTTGACCTTGCTGTACCCGTCCTCGATGTCATCTTCTTCTTCTCGTCTTCCTCTGCTTCTTGCATCTTGAGGACCCTCCCCCTGTCTATTGGTTGTCATCTTTCGCCAATAATACATCGATGTTACAAACAGTGCAATGCTAATAATAATTACCACATAGATCGCGATGTAGTGATGAACGTCATGAGGAGATAGGTTTTCTAGATTCGATTGTTCTTTAATCGAGCGCAGTTCCGTATCAATCTTCTTGAAAGACTCTTCGTGCGTTTCAATGTGCAAAGACGAGTTACGAACAGAGGTGTTGATGATATTGTTGATGGGTGAGATCGTAGGTATTATCATGGCGTATGGTTCATTAACCAAAATGTCGCTTGTGTGTTCCATATATGCGTGAAGCATGAATGAATCACCTTGCAGGTTACAACCTCGTTTGAGTGTTATCAGACCCGAGTGACGTAGCGTCTCCGATGTCATTTGAGCTCCGCACACTAGTTGCATTTCGCACGTGTCACAACAATAATAAAACCATGTGTTTTGCTTATGTAATTTTACCCACTTGTCAGCGCATACTTTTATTTCGGTATGGCAATATGCACTATGTTCTTCGTTGTCTCGAATCAGCTGTACTTCGCAAATAGACTTACGTCGATCGCCAGTGCTGTATATAGGGTGATTTAATTTGCACATCAGGGTTTTGTCATGGATCTTTTGGCATTCTTGAATCTCGGGTTGTTCTAGGGGTATAAACGAGTATTGGTTAGCGTTAAATGCAATCAATTCAGAATTGGGAATAACGTACATCACACGAGTAACGTCAATCCGTTGAGGTATGCTGATTAGTTTATTTAGCTCGTATAGTGCATCATTCAAGATCGGTATTTTTATTTCCATCAATAGGTATTGCTGTGTAATGCGTGCATGTATTCTGAACAGCCTATAGATGTCTCTGACGTCATTCTGTACTTCTGGTAGCGCAGAGTCGCGAGGTAGTTGTCGAGCTACTTTATCTAATTCACTTTGCATTTGGTTTGGCGATAATAAGTGTACGTCCATATGTCCCTGGTACATATTTGTCAATGTGTTGATAAGGGTTTGTTGAATGTCTTTTAGATTCTGAGCCATTCTTTCTGCAGCCATTGCCGATGTTATTATGTAGAAGGCGTTTGCAGTGTCAGCTTTATCTTTTATGGAACTATTTTCTAAAGAATCAAGATGTTGGTTTATCAAAGTAAACTGCTTTATCATTGTCGCTTCGTTGCGCTGTACAATATTATGTTCGGTTTCCAGAATACTAGTCTGGTTTTTAAGCAATTGTAGCAAGTGTTTCTCGTTGTGCTTAATTGTGTTAATGTCAAGTTCGTATTTATCTGCAAAACGCTGATCTAGTACGCCAAATAATGAGTTTGCAACATATCCCACTCCGTCGATTAATCCTCTTTTAAACCTGTGTTGAATTAATCGCTGGGATTTCAGTATCTCATTGTAGTAGTTTAATTCATTTGTAGTTTGGTCAAGTTGGTTGATTAAGACATGAAATTGCATCAACCACTCGTCACAACGAAACTGTTTTATATGTGACACGAATTTTTGCAGTGTATCGACGTTTCGCCAGTAATTCGTCATATTATAATAGAATACTAATTTCCATTCGTCTCTAATTTCTTGCAAGTCCGCTATCTTGTCAAAGTAAATTGTTTGATTTTTTGTCAGTGGGGTAAGTTTCATATCTTGTTGGACAGTAGGTGTTATTAATGTAATAAATAGCATCAATGTGTAACAAACCAAACTTTTCCAGGTAAGGTTTTTAGATCTGTTGCGCCTGTTTTTCGTCAGTTTGTCATTGTCAGTGCAGTTTTCTTCAGCCTCGACTATTGGTACTAATTTTGAAATTGGTCGTTTAGTTTCTCCTTTTGCAGTTTGTACTGTGACAACTCTAGTATGGCCGTCTTTTCCAGGGTGTAACTTCGCTACACGTCCCAGTGCCCATTTTCCTGCAGGTAATTTCTCATCTCTGATGCACACAATGTCATTTTCTCGTGGGTCGGTAGTCTGTCGTTTCCATTTTAATCTTGCTTGTAGTTGTTGCAGATATTCTTGCGACCATTTCTTCCAGAAATCCTTACTAAGCTTCTGCACAATTTGCCATCTTTTGCTTAAGTGGTAAGTATTGTCAATGTCCGGTTCTGGAATTGTCATGAGTGATGTGCCGGTTAGAAAATGTCCAGGTGTCAAGCAGTTGATTTCGTCCACGTTTTCTGTTACAGTGCATAGCGGTCGTGAGTTCAAGCATGCTTCGATCTGGCATAACAGCGTGGTGAATTCTTCGTAAGTTAGGCGCTGTTCTCCAATGACACGTTTTAAGTGGTACTTCATGCTTTTTACGGCAGCTTCCCACAGTCCGCCTGCGCTCGGCCAAACAGGGGCATTAAAGTGCCACTTCACTCCCATCTCTGATACCTTGCCCAAGAAGAAGCTGTCAATTGTTTCGACAATGCATTTATATTGTTGCAATAGGATCCGATTTGCTCCCACAAAATTCGTTCCGTTGTCGCTGTACATGTCTCGTGGCGTGCCTCGACGTGCACAAAAGCGTTTGAAAGCCGATAAAAACGCTGTGCTGGTCAACTCTGTGACAAGTTCCAAATGGATAGCTTTTGTTGCCAGACAGACGAATACGGCAATGTAAGCCAGCAATGTTTTTACTCCTCGGCCCTTATTAGCCTTGATCTCGACGTGACCAGTAAAATCGACCCCTGTATGTGTGAACGGGCGAGATACTGTCACTCTAGGCTCTGGTAGATCTGCCATAATCTGATTAGGAGTTTTTGCATTAAATCGCCGACATGTTATGCATTTATGTAGAACCTTTTTAACGGCGCGATGTCCTCCCACAATCCACAATCTTTGTCGTAAATATGTCAGGGTTAGCTTGGGACCTCCATGTAGTGTCTTTTTGTGCGCTTGCCAGATTAGTAATTCTGTCAGTTTGTGGTCATGTGGTAGCAACATTGGGTGTTTGGTGTCATTATTTAGATTCGAGTTATGTAACCTTCCCCCCACTCGTAAAATGTCATGCTTGTCAAGAAATGGGTTTAAACTCAGGAGGTTACTTTTAGTGCTCACGCTTTTATTTTCCTTCAATCTCATAATCTCGTCCTTGAAGGCATGCAGTTGAATTTCTTTCAGTATGAGTTTTTCGGCGCTTTCTATTTCTATTGATGTCAAATAAGCAGTAGTATTTGTTTTGATAATTGAGCAGTTGTTAATAAAACGTTTTATCCACGCTATGACCCTTGTAATGTGAGTCATATCGCTGTGCCTGTCTAATAACTCAATTACAATTGACGAAGGTTCAGATTTCACAACACACGCTTTCATTTGTTTTTGTTTTGATTCGCATGTTGTCGGTGTGATTGTAACTTTGTCAGCTGTTTTTTCATTGTAATTTTTCACCCATTCTGGCCCTTGCCACCACAAAGGATGCTGTAGCAGTTGCGAACAACTGATGCCACGTGATGCACAGTCTGCAGCGTTGTCCTCAGATTTGACGTAACTCCAGTGTCGTTCTGGTATAACTTCAAGCACTTGCTGTACTCTGTTGCTCACAAACGATTTCCATTTTGTGACGTCACCATGCAGCCAGCCTAATACAATCATAGAGTCCGTCCAAGCGTATGTGTTTTTGTCAATGTTGTCCCATTTGAAAGATTTTATGACCTTTTCCATGAGACGTGAAAGTAGTACTGCTCCACATAGTTCAAGCCGTGGTAATGTTAATGGTTTGTTGATTGGCGATAGCCTAGACTTTGCAGCTATAAGTCTACTCACGGGCTCATTTTTGTCATTAAATGTCAGTAGATAAATCGCGCACGCGTAGGCCTTTTCTGACGCGTCGCAGAACCCATGGACTTGCAGGGGTTTTGTAGTGTCCCCCAGCCATCTCGGTATCTCAATTTTCGTTATGTTATGCAAGTCACTTGTAAATTTTTCCCATTCTATTTGTACGCTCGTAGGTAAGGTTTCATCCCAGTCACATCCTGATAGCCAAACGCCTTGAAACATCAGTTTTGCTTTTACTGTCAATGGTGTAAGCCAGCCAAGTGGGTCAAAGATTTTTGATATTTCAGACAGTAGCTTTCTTTTTGTCAGTTGTTTATTATTGTCAGATTTTATTTTGTTTGTGAATGCAAATGTGTCAGTTGTAGGGTTCCACTGTACACCCAGGGTTTTCGTAGTCCCGTCGTTTGTAAAGTGCATGGTAGTCTGGTTAAGATCTGATGATGATAAGCTTTCGATCAAGGTCGGGTCGTTGCTTGACCACTTCCGTAGCGTTAGACCAGCTCCTCTCAGCATGTCGATGAGTTGTTTTTGGATTTCTTGGGCTTGCTCAATGGAATTGCTACCACTTAGTACGTCATCAACGTACATCTTGTTTGTAATGACGTCTGCTGCTAACGGATATTTCTCTGCGTCATCATTAGCTAGCTGCTTTAGTGTTCGAAGTGCTAGAAATGGTGCCGCCTTAGTACCGTAAGTCACTGTGCATAACTGGTACTCCTTTAATGGACCTTGGTTTGGTTCTCTCCACAATATCTTCTGCAAGTGTTGATCTTCTTCATGTACTAGGATCATGCGATACATCTTCTCACAGTCTGCTGTAAAAACATACTTGTATAGCCGCCATCCCAGTAGTAGTGTCAATAGGTCTTGATGAAGCTTAGGACCACACTCCATCAAATCGTTCAAGCTGTACCCGGTGTCAGTCTTCTGCGAGGCGTTGAAAACCACTCTAAGTTTCGTTGTCACTGAGTCCTGTTTAAGGACTGCATGGTGAGGTAGGTAGCATGTTAGATTGTTGTCATTCTTGCTCTCTTTCATGTGTCCCATCTCCAAATATTCTTGCATGAACTTAACGTAGCTTTCGGATAATTTGTCATCCCTTGTCAATCTCCTTTCTAATTCCATGAATTGTGCTACTGCACGTGGTTTTGATTTTCCTAACAACTGTTTAAAATTAGGTTTCATCGGTAAACGAACTGCATATTTGCCATTTCGTAAGCGCCTTGTAGTTGCACTGAAGAACTCCTCGCAATATCTCTCTTCTGTCGTCATTGAGTTGCATGTATCCCCGTTGATGTCTTCCACTTCCCAATACTTTGTCAAATCATCAACTTGATTTATGACGACGTTGCAGTTTAGTGTCTTGTTGACGTTGCCTGACAGAATCCACCCTAAACGTGTCTGTTGAGCCATCGGTTCGTTAACCTCTCCCTTAGCCAAGCCATTCATTAGAATTTCCGAAAATACGTGTGCATCTAGAAGTATGTCAATGGGCCTAGATAAGTTGTAGTCTGGATCGGCTAGTGTAATGTCTGTCACGTGAGCCCAAGGCTTCTTTGCAAATGTAACGTTAGGTAGATTATTTACCACTCTTGTCATGACTAATGCTTCCGTTGTAAACTGAAAATCATTGTGTAAAGACTTGCAGAATAGCTGAACCTTTCCTTTACTCCTATTGGATAAGGTGCCGATACCACTTATGCTTGCGCTTAACTGCTGACGCTGTATCCCAAGTCTTTGAGTTGCATTCTCGGTGATCAGGGTTATTTGTGACCCTTGATCAACTAATGCCCGTAGTGTAATATAGTCGCCACTAGCTGTCGCTACTTGTATTAATGCAGTTGCCAATAATATCTCGTCATCATTATTCGAGGCGAAGTTATTTTGCACGGTTTTTGTTGACCTGGTTGTCGTTGATGACGACGATTTAGGCACAGTGTGTGTTGCTGAGGGCGTTTGCGCTGACTTGACAATATCAAAGTGCAATAATGTGTTGTGTGATTCGTTGCAATCTTTGCATCTTTTTTGTGACGCGCAGTAACCCTTAGTGTGCACAAACAGACAATTTTTGCAGATTTTATTATTCTCAATAAATTGTAACTTTTCCGAACCTGTCATGTCAGTGAATTTGGAACATTGGAATAATGCGTGATTGGTATTGCACAATGAGCAAATAATTTTGTTAAATTGCCCAGCGTTGGATGCATGGAAGTTTCGAGACTGGTTTGATGAACTTTTATTAGGTTGCGAATATGTTGGCTTATGGTTTTTGTTAAATGGATATGGCGCATTATTGAATTGTGGTTTTTGTGCAGGTTTAGTGCTGTTTTCTGGCTTCTTCCTATGCAAAGGTTCTAGTGCCATAAATTTGTTTTCAACGAAGTCCATAAAATGATTAAATGTAGGTATCTCCCGCGGATCTGACCTGGACTGCATATATTCAGAATAGGTTTCGGCGTCAAGTTTTTCGCATAAAACGTAAACCAGTACAGGATCCCAAGAGCTTGTATCTACGCCCAAGTTATGTATGGCGTTTATAGTTTCATTGCTAGTGTCATATAACCGCTTAAGATCAAGTGCAGATTGTTTTTGTAAGTTAGGTTGACGCATAAATACTTGAAAGTTCCTGGTGAATAGCAGAAATTTGTTATTATATCTATGGTTCAATATTTCCCAGCACGTGTCGTAATTTTCGGGTGCAATGTGTAAATGCTGTACAAGCTTTTCCGCTTCACCGCGCAACCTTCCTTTTAGATGTTGCATTTTTTGAGTTTTTGCAATAGCGGGGTTATTATGAATCGCTTCTACGTACAGATCCATGAAAGTAGGCCATGATGTATAATTTCCGTTAAAACTTGGTATGTCAATTTTAGGTAAAGTTTGTTGTTGATGCATAGAGGCATTTAGGTTCATGTTTAACGCCCGTTTTATTTTTGAGAACGCCATTTCGTGACGACAAAAATCGTCATAATAATTGTCAGGTATGCCTTCTAGTATACCGTCAATCTGTAAATGTAACTTGTCAATTGCAGCCCACCGAGACTCGAAAGTCTTTAACATATCCTCAATCTCCCATTTTTCCTTAACGTCGTCAACGTTCCTACTCGCCACTAACCTATCAAATGCACGGAAATTAGCTTGTTGCAACTGCTGTAACTCGAATAACTTGTCCTCCGCTTTCGGGAATTTATCAAAAAGGGTCTTGTCAAACGCAACGCTTGACTTACTTTGACTGGCGTGGCTCGGTCCGCTCTGAGGCTTGATGTCGTATGCTGCCACCTCCTGACGAGCTCCTTGGTACCAACTTTTGATTACCTCATAAATGTTATTGGTGAAATATTGATGACTTTTATCTTCTACTGTGCTCAGCTCCTGGTTCATCTCTTCACATTCCGCCCATAACTGATCCAATCGCTCAAGCCTTTGTCGAATGTAATCGGGGGTCTTCCTGCTCGCTGAATCCTTCTTAAAATTAGAATGAATTCTCTTCACCTCCTCGAGAATCTCGGCTTGACGCGCGATTAAACCTTCCATTGTCAAAGTGATAAGTAAAAATGAACGATCTTACTTGAACTTCAGGAACTCTCCCTTCTTCTGTAACGCCAAATGTCGCTCCGGAACCTGGATCGCTGCTACCTTCCCGAATGCTCCTGTACGGCAACACACGTGGCACGGTATGACGCGGCACGACACAGTTCACACGCGACGTATTACTGACCGATGTATCGGACTGTACGGTACTTGCAAAGGTTTCGAAGGACCAAAAAAACTATGTTAGGTGCTAACCCAACATTAAAGTCAATGCAAGTGCAAAATGTAAGTATGCAGAAAATGTCAAGGAATGTCAATGAATGCTCAACGGGCATGAATCTAAATAAAAATGCAAGTTATCCGACTCAAAGCACGTCTAATTGAACACTAATTAAAATATGTACAAAAATGTATCATCTAGGCTCCGCCGTATGACAATGCATTTCCGAATGTAGGTCGCGATCAAAGTGCACATACGCGACCCTACTAACTAACTTATTGCATCAAAAATACATATTTAAAAACCATGTACGTACACCGTACACTGGGTCCATTCTTGTTCTTAGTGTATATCAATGACTTACCATTCTTTTTAAAGGGTATCTGTCCCAACATCGTCTTAGATAAAGAAGTGCTTGAAACTGTCGGCTCGGCAGTTTTTCTGGGCATAACAGTAGATGCCAAACTTCAGTGGGGCCCACATATTTCAAGTCTAGCGGGAAGGCTCAGCTCGGCCGCCTACGCTGTCAGGAAAGTAAGACAATACACTGACGTTGATACAGCTCGATTAGTCTATTTTAGTTATTTCCATAGCGTTATGTCCTATGGTATTCTGCTGTGGGGCAAAGCCGCTGATATTCAAAATATATTTGTTCTTCAAAAAAAAGCTGTCCGAGCAATTTACCAACTAGATACCAGAGTCTCTCTGAGAGATTTTTTTAAAGATATTGGTATTCTTACAGTGGCATCACAATTCATCTTCGCCAATATCTTATATATTAGGCAAAATATACACGTATACACTAAAAACAGTGATATCCACAATATTAACACCAGAAATAAAGACAAATTACGAGCTCCTTTTCACCGGCTTCATAAGGTTCATAACTCATTTGTTGGGCTTGGTATAACCTTTTATAACAAGCTACCCACTTCTCTGCTAGATTTGCCTTTTAATGCGTTTAAAGCTAAAGTAAAATCCAACCTTTGTTCAAAGGCATACTATTCTATCAATGACTACTTAAGCGATAAAAATAGTTGGTCGCTGTGATTAACTCAAGACAATGTTTATGTTCTTTCTCCAGAATTAGCTTACCTACTGACAGGTTATATGAGTTTATAGAATGTTTAATTTATTTGACTTTATTATACAATTTATTTTATTTTTATTTATTGTTGACATGATCTACTCATTACAATGTTTTCGTATGAGTTGTATTGCAATATGTGATTAGCTAGCGACCTCGACATTAGATTATATATTATTCTTGCCTAAGCCCTCGTTCCCACGGACGTAATAAAATCGCGGCGGGATAAAATCGCCCAGCGCGATTTTTCCCCGCCTTCAACAGAGTGTTCGAACGAGCGTGAAAAAATCACTTGGAATTAAATCTGCGAGCAGTGCGGACGTACGATGGGTTCCGCAAAATCATTAGCGGTAGCTAGTTAGGAGGCCAGAAAACCGCAAAAAAAAATTTGGATGCATCCCTTGAATCATCATCATCATCATTTCAGCCGAAAGACGTCCACTGCTGGACATAGGCTCCCCCAAGCACCGGCACTTCGAGCAATTCTGTGCTTCCCGTATCTAGTGGTTTCCTGCGGCCTTCACAAGGTCATCGGTCCAGCCCTTGAATAATGAACTATATTTAAAAAGCCATTTTTTAAGCCATCTATTTATTTGGAAACTAGCTTTTTCCCGCGGCTTCGCTCGCGTGGATGTCGGAAAACCAAGGAAACGTACTACCGGGATAAAAAGTATTCTTTGTTCAGGTTATAAACTATCTGTCGCCTAATACAAATTCATATTAGTAGCATAACGTAATGATTGTACTTTTTGTTAGGTTACTGTTCAGAAATAGTGCACGATGTCTAATGATAGAAATTGATGAATTGATAGAAATTGAGAGAAGAATTGTAGAGGAGCTTGAAACTAAGTATTAACAGCCGCACGGGTCGACCCATCAGGTTAAGCTACGGTTGCCGTGGATGGTCTGTGGATGGGTGACCATCTTGACATACCGAGACTCCTCCATGCCTCGGGAAGCATTTTAAGCCGTTGGTCCCGGCTGCCATTCATGGATCTTTGACAGTTGTTACGGGTCGTCAGAAGCCCGAAAGTCTGACAACCAGTCTTACCAAGGGGTATCGTATTACCCAGTAACTCGGTTGTGGAGGTCAGATAGGCAGTCGCTCCATGTAAAATAATGTTATTCAGCTGCATCCGGTTACACAGGAAGCCGACCCTAACATAACTGGGAAAAGGCTAGACAGATTAATTGTTTAATAATTGAAATACTATATCGTGAATTCATGAAACTCTAGTACTTTTTGTTAGGTTAGTTTAGGTACTGCTCAGAAATTGTGCACGTGTCATGAACAGAATACCGTCTTGAACTTCGATTGCAGCGTCACCTATCGGGCCCAATTGTGAATAGCAAATTCCAAAAAATAGATGTCGTTGCGTGTATCTTGCTATAGGTCAGTGCGATGCAAATAAAATATTTCATCCCTTTTCACCCCGGTAGGGCTTGTTTCCGAAAAATATTGATACACGTTATTCTTTGTTTTCGGTTTTAAGTATAAATACTGAATTTCGAATAAATCCGACCTCGCATAAAAAATCTTTCATACAAACTTTGACACCTCCAATCCCCATTTATTATTAAGATAAGTATTCGTACGAAGTACTCTCTATCGGCTTTAGCACCCTCAAAAACTACAAAAGCGACACCCATGACGAAAAATGAGAAATTTGTCGCAGCCGCCATCTTGGATTTACATTTAGACCTCCCTTTCGGCTTAAGCACATTAGAAAACTATGTAAACGACACCCATGTCGATTTTTTTTTTATATTTACATCCGCCATCTTGGATTTACTTTTTGACGTCACTATCGGCTTTAGCACCCTTGAAAACTACGAAAACGACACCAATGACGAAAAATAAAAAAGAATTCGCAGCCGCCATCTTGAATTTTCATTTTGACCTCACTATCGGCTTTAGCACTATCTAAAACTACGAAAACGACACCCATGACGAAAAATTTAAAAATATTCACAGCCGCCATCTTGGATTTACTTTTTGACGTCACTATCGGCTTTAGCACCCTTGAAAACTACGAAAACGACACCAATGACGAAAAATAAAAAAAGAATTCGCAGCCGCCATCTTGGATTTACATTTTGACCTCATTATCGGCTTTAGCACCATCGAAAACTACGAAAACGACTCCCATGACGAAAAATAAGAAAACTTTCGCAGCCGCCATCTTGGATTTACATTTTGACCTCACTATCGGCTTTAGCACTATCTAAAACTACGAAAACGACACCCATGACGAAAAATGAGTAAATCGCAGCCGTCATTAAAATATTTTAACCCTTTTCACCCCGTTAGGGGTTGTTTCCGAAAAACCTTGATACGCATTATTCTTTATTTTCGATTTTAAGTATAAATACTGAGTTTCGAGTTATTCGGACCTTGCGTAAAATTTTTTTCATACAAACTTTGACACCCCCCAATCCCCGTTTAGGGGGTAGCATAGAAAAACTAAAAATTACAAACTTTATGATTTACTTAGATAAGTATTCGTGCCAAGTTTCAAGTCTATTAACTCAAGGAATAAGATTTTGCATACAATCGAAATCCCCCCTTTTCACCCCCTTAAAAGTCGAATTTTCAAAAACCCCTTCTTAGTGCTCCCCTACATTATACCTTTAAGTCCGCGCGGCGCGATTTCGGAACAACCCCTCAAGCCGCGCGGCACGCCCGCGGCGCGTCAGAGATAAGAGCTCGCTAATATAAACAAAAACTGAGAGCGTTTTGTTACGTAAATAGTCTTATCGTTAATGGTTTTTGGTTCCTGATTAGACAAAGGATTTTTTATAATACTTAGAATCTTTGTAAGCGAACGCTAGTTGGAATAAATAAACATTCTTATCAGATTCTTATAAGAAATTCGTTTTGATTATTTATAATAAAACTACTGGTTCGATTCACATGAAATTTCGCAGGATACATTATGAATACATATACTATCGGTCAAAACCATTATTTTTGAACAAACACCATAAATAAAAACACCAATAATTAAAAAAGTTCAATAATAGGTATCCGTATCATTACGTAACATTACTTAGTTGATAAAAAATATTGAACTCTTATTTTTTTCTGAAAAATGGCATTTTTATTATGGACTAACTATTAAATAATATAAAATAAATGACTTACCAGCGATTACATGCACAAAACACACACAAAACTCAAAATTTCACATCAACACATTTTTTCACTACCGAGTTTGTTTACATTTTTTGATGGGTCCGTAATAGGTAATTACGATGTTATTTTGTGCAAATTTTATCTATATACGATGACGACACTACTTAATTATTGAAATAACACCATTTCCCGTCGATTTACACTTAAAAAACAATAGAAAACAAATAAATAGAACGCGGAGTGCAGCGCGCTGAACGCATGCGCGAACGCCATTTTGCCGTGCCAAAATGTTCAACTTTTTCTTTTTTCTAGAATTGTTTCTGCATATTTTGACGTTTTGGTCGATTTATTTGACAAGTATATTACCAAATCCATAGAATAAAACCAACCACAGACCATTTCAGACCGTATTTAATATAAAAATAACGCTGTAATCCGTTGAGCCTGACTGCGGCCTCAAGGCCGCGATCTAGATTTAGGGTATTGGGAATTTTCGCCGCCTTGCAGCAACGATCTAGACTGACCGGTTAAAGGAAGCTGTGTGGAAAATTTCACGTTCCTAGTCCCAGTAGTTTCGGCTGTGCGTTGATATGTCAGTCAGTGAATCAGTTTCTCCTTTTATACAACGTGAAATTTGAATCACAGTTTTGCTAGAACAAACGTTGTTCAGACCATGGTCTACTATCATTCTATAGCATCCAATATGTTATTAAAACAAACTAAACTAGGCGTTCTTAAATAAGTCTTATGTTGCTCAAACGTGTTCAAACATTAACCGTAACATTTAAGGACTCATCGCGGTAGCAATATGGCATTCAAAAGAGTTATGAGGAGTCCACGTGGACTACAAGGATGTCCGGCCAATGCGGGCCGAAATTTTAATAAATAAATCAGTCTTTTGTATTTTTTTTTAAATACCATAGCCGTTTTTTTTTTAAATTGATTGTTATAGAATGGTAGTAGACCATGGTCTGAACAACGTTTGTTCTAGCAAAACTGTTATTCAAAGGACATGACCAGTTTTAGCCTTCGAATTCGGGAACATGCGCAGCATTACAACTTTTACACTAAGATTTAAAAATAAAGATCTAATTTATCATGGTTATATTATTCCGACAAAAGCCCAGATTAAAATATCTGAATAATAAGTATATTAATTGCTTCCGTTTCTCTCTTTTATGCACTTCCTGATTTTGACGTTCCATTGTAGCCATAATCACCCGGTAACCAAAATAAGCTACACATAATATGGAAAAAATAAAAATAAAAACGAGCTATTTTCGATCAAGTGAATTTTAACGACATGGAATATACATGTTTTGTTTATAATTACTTATTTATTGATACGCCTACGGGTTATGTTAGGTTTTATTGACATGTGGAGTTCGAACACCATATTTTTTTTAATAATCACTGCGTATATAGGAGTGTTACTTCGTTGACAATGCATCTGACATTAGCAGACACCTGTGTAGGGAGGGACCAAAGGGGTAGTAGTTTTTTTCATAAAATTGATAATTCAATCGATTCGAGTCAATTAAAGCATGAAAAATCGATTCACATAAAATGGATTTTGAATTGATATTTTCTTTGACCGTTTTGAACTACTTATATTTAATTTGGATGAATAATAACATAACACCTTCATTTCGCCAATCCCGTGTAATGCGGGGCGAGCGTTTTACCATTAACCGGGCACAAATCCGGACTCCGGGCTGCTATTGAGAAAATCCAGATGGAAAAACCCAATAACACTTTGCCTGACCCGGGAATCGCACCCAGGACCTCATGCTCAGCTGTAGCGCTTGCCACCACTAGACCAACGAGGCAGTCAAATGTTTTCGAATTTTATGTGTTAGGTTCGAGAAAAAAGCAATTGACACTTTATCGATTTCAGATCGCCATTCACCATCCCTTCTTGCACATTCAATCTTGGCGTCACGTCAGGTATCATTATATATTATATCTGTACTTTTATGGTGTACATAATAAAGAATATTCTATCTTCTATATATCTATCTATCATTGCAGTTCCCGACCCACGTTGTGTTTACGCCTTCGTTGTGTACTGTGCGATTATTGTGTTCTATTTCTTTAGACGACCCACTGACCACGACCATTGCTATTCTTTACGGACTGACATCTTGAAAACCCGATTACCATTGCTATTCATAAAGGATTCATCTGTTTTGCTCTACGATTCGGATAAACGGATATTATGATGAGGTGCCTAAACTATGGCATATCTGTAAGGCAGGTTCAAAGGCATATTATGAAGATTTATCAGGGAAATGGTGTTGTTATTTTCCTGTCAAAACCCATTTTCCCTCAAGAATCTAGGACAGCCGCTCGGTTAGTATTGAAGTATCCAGATTCCTAGGTGCAGGACGTCAGCGCTGCTTGGACTGGGATAGCTTTACATCCTGCATAATCTACGCGTCCAGCGATCACGCCCGTCCGGCACAGTTCGTCTTTCCTACATATTTTATTTTATTAAAGAATATTAAACTAATTAATTCGTTTATATAATAGTTTTATTTAAATCCTCATGCCTTCACAAATAATAATAACAATAGCCTTATTTTTATTTCCCGAGCCACGTAGAGCCTAGTTGTAGTCAATAGCTGACTGTAACTCTTAATTGGGTTGGCTCGGCCGGGGAGGTACCACACTCTTACAGAATACCAACGTAAAGTACCAACATTATGTTGCTGCGTTTCGAATAGTGAGTGAGAGAATCGGAAGCCTGGTGTTGTAGACTTCTATAGGCGGCTGTTATTGCTTATTAACATCAGGTGATCAGCATGCTAGTTTGCGCCCTTGATGGTATTAAAAAAAACCTAGCGCCTCGATGGATGGCGTGTCGAATAGTAGAAAATCATTCTTTAACTCGATTATCACAACGCCTAGCGCCATCTCTTAACGAAAAGCAGAGCTATTTAGTGAAAACTTATCTTTATTTTTCTCAGTTTCCTGATCTTTTGGAGTCGTGAAAGTTTTTTACCTGTAAACTGTAGAATACAACAATTGCAAAAATAAAACTATTTTTGCTGCACATTGATTTTTACACCTAAGCAGGCGCCCATCGCTCCACTGGTCATGTCTTTTCACGTTGTATATATAGATAATATCCTGAAAATTATAATGTATGTTATGTTGTTATGTTTCTTCTACTGTTTTTTATCAAATTAAACCCGTTTAATACCTACTTACTTTCTTTATGATAAACTCCACCTAAATACCTACTTATGCCCAGAACTGACTGATTATTCCAATGTTTTATTACGGCCTTGAGCATGCAACATGTCCGCACTCTACGAGCCGGCGTGCCGTACTGACCAACGCGCGCGATTTTTACGCGTCCGTGGGAACAGAAGTACAGAACTTCGTATGTCGCATTTATTCAACGCTCAACGCCGAGCGTTGAAAATCGAACACTGCGCGATTTAAAATCTCGGCGTGGAAAAATCGCGGCCGTGTGAACAGATGTTCCGCTTTGCATTTGTTCCATTCCAAGCGCGCCACGCGATTTTATCACGCGCGTGGTTTTCGCGTCCGTGGGAACGAGGGCTAACTGTTGATCTATTTTTGATTTATTTTTACTTCAATGGTCCTAGTTTATCATATCTAATTATGTGACTTCGAGTTACAGCTTTATTAGCTATATGTAAGCGGGCACGCCCTTTATGCCTGGAGGCTTTATAATTCGGGTATTAAGTTCTGTTTACGTTTTTAGTTTTTATTTTTGCTTGAGTTTAGATTTCGATATTTTTTTTTGTTGGTACATTGGCGCGTGCTAGCTGTCATTATGGCATATATTTGATTGAATGTTTTGTGTTGAGTAATGTAAATTATTTGCATACTATTGTATAGAATCAAGTTTTTTTTCTAACTGAACAGACAGCTGTGCTGCTGGGGAGTTTGTTGCGCCACTTCTTCTCTCCAGCAAAAGCACTAGGAAGTGGTGAAGGGCGGGCGTTTTTGGGGGACTGTCTTATGTAATTTTGACGTTCGAAAAGTGCTGATTCTCAGCCTAATTTGAATAAATGACTTTTGAATTTGAATTTAAACATGGACGATGTAAACAAAGTTAACTATATTTTGATTTAAAAGATTGTATATCGAGTTTCTTCCCTGTTCTTCGCCATGCTCCCTACGACCCTACTACGCTTTGAAACAGGCAACTAGGTTGACTGCCGACTCCTAGACAATTCGAAAATGCCTGTAAATGATTTCATTGATATAAATGTTTGGAGTCCGACCGCACCAGTGTTGCCCTGGCGGCCTGGCTCCCTCGCCGTAACAGCTTGCGTCCCTCCGCAGGCGACAGCCTGGCGTCGCGCGGGCTGCTGTACTCGGCGCAGTTCTGCTACGTGTCGGCCGGCGTGCCGCTGACGCGCCACCCGCTGGCCCCGCTGGCGGGCCGCGCGCCGGGCGGCTCGGCCCCGCCGCGCCTGGCGCTGCTGCTGGCCGACCCTCGCGCCGCGTCGCTGGCGCAGCTGGCGCACAACAAGGCGCTGTTCGCCACGGAGGTCTACGAGTACGCCTTGTCGCTTAACCAAGAGGACTTTGTTATTGCTGAGTTGCAGGTCTGTTGGCTATTCTTATTGTTATTCGGAAGGTGTTGATGTCATTTTATAAAATAAATAAAATAATATCGTTACTTTTTATTTGTTATAAAAAGGTACTATTTTGACGAAAATAAACAAGCTCCGAGGTCACAGTCTCTTTTAAAGTTCAGACATAATCTTGATCAGGTTATGTGAGGACTGCGGACCGCAGATTAGTGTCTGAGATGGTCTTTTGAGGAAAGAACAACACAGACTTGAGTGGAATGGTCTAGCTATTCAGTGCACGCATTTGTCAGTAATCGTATCGTTCAACTCGGAGCTTAAGCTGACTATAATGATGTGTTAGTGTGTAGTAAGGTAATGTAACGGTTGCGCGTGGTGTTGCAGCCCTACAAGTTCGTGCTGGCGGTCCGCCTGCTGGACGTGGGGCAGTACGAGCGCGCGCTGGCCTACACCGAGGCGTGCGCGCGCGCAGTCACGCGCGCGCCCGGCCTGTACTGCGCCGCGCTCGTCACCAACCTCGCCGAGCTGGCTGACAGGTACTACACAAGCTGCCTTTTTTTGTACTAGCTGCAGCATAACCAAAACTTTAAAGTAAAGATATGCCAAGAAAAGTGTGCGTTTCGGGAATCATCGTCTATCTTCAGCAATACGAACGTGCGATGTTACAACCATACAAGTACAGTACGACACAACTTTAGATGTAGCATCGGCAAAATTCGTAAAACCGATCACCATCCGAACTAAAAATTTTCTTGCAATTAAGTGAGATAAGAGCCTATAAAAAATAAATAAAAGTTAAACAAAATTGTTAAATTTTTGCCTGAACCACTATTGCAAAAAAACTTTAATTAATATCTTGCGCTGGTACAATATGTTTAATTTTGTTGGAAAGCGTATTACAATATTTAATGCAAAAAAAACCGCTGTTAATATTTTTGCTTGAAGTAAAATAACAAAAAAAAAAAGACGTGTGGCACTCGGGGACTGCCCCGGCGAAGCTAATGCATAGCATTTTTTATCAACTTACGCAATTGTAAAATATTAACCCGAATACAAGAAATAGCAATGATGACATTGACAGGAACTGTTATTCACATTTATAGTTTTTAAAACTTGACACAACGTAATGGGAACATCAAACTAATAAAAAGGTTTTAATTTAACTATTAATAGTCAAGGATCATTCGTCTAAGTAAATTTGAACTTTATTGTGAAACAGTTAAACATAATTTTCAATACACCACTCTCGTATCATTCGTCTAAGTAAATTTGAACTTTGTTGTCAAACAGTTAAACATAATTTTCAATACAACACTCTCGTATCATTCGTTTAAGTAAATTTGAACTTTGTTGTCAAGCAGTTAAACATAATTTTCAATACAACACTCTCGTATCATTCGTTTAAGTAAATTTGAACTTTGTTGTCAAGCAGTTAAACATAATTTTCAATACAAAACACTCTTTTCTTAGGTAGTATTTTCGTTACGAAATTTCTGGATTAGGTCTCCACGCTCAAGGCCCGCGATAGAAGCTATGCAATAGCTTAAAAATACGATATTTCCGTGGACGATTTTGTTTAATTTTCTAACCTACTTGTAATACCTCATCTGTTCGACAAATACTCCATACAAACATATCTGTTAATATTTTTTTCTACCAAGTAATATTGATTTACATATTTTCTTTAAAAAAACGTACACGCGGGGTATAACTTTTCACGGGATACATTTTAACATACTTCCTTGTCCATACCCTACACGTTAAATGAAAAAAATCGCTGTTATTAATTCACGCAGTTGGCCTAAAATTCGGCGTAAATTCCCCGGACTAAGTAAGAAACCGGTCATCAGCCACTCATACGCAACTACGCGTTAAGCAAAGCAATAACATGATTGCCTTTGAAGATTCTCCACTATATTGTACTGAACAAAGGAGCAAGTTATAAACTATTGATTATCCCCCCCCCAGACTGAAGTACCACGACCCGTCGCTGCAGGAGGAGCCGGCGCTGCCGGACGAGCCCGACAGCGCCGAGCCGTCGCCGCGCCGCCAGCAGCAGTGGCTGCGCGACGTGCAGCAGGCGGCGCTCCTGCTCACGGTACGTCGGCCGGCACTGCACCGCCCAAAGGGCTTAGTGCGAGTTTCATTCTACCATGTCGATCAAACGCATCGACCGCGTTTGGCGCTCCGATTGGCAGCCGGCCGGCCTTCACCGGTGAAGGGCCAATCGGAACGCCGAACGCGCTCGATGCGTTTGATCGAGACGAGATGGTAACATGAAACTCGCACTAGCCCCTCTGTTGTCTGCTCCAAAACTAACTGAGGGAAATGTTAACAAAGTGGTCAGAAAACGTACCTCTGGATGCCAATTAGCTGCGCCACTAACTTGAGTGCTTTGAATTGATTACATTTATTTGAAAACCCGAAATTCAAATTTGAAATCACCATAGAAGATGTGTTTCATTTGACAATGAAGAGTGTTTATCCTAAAAGTTGGCAACGTCGCAAATACCTGTCAAAAATTAACCTGTTTTTATTAATTTGGTAATATTACTGTATGGAAATAAGAAATGTGGCTAAAATATTAATAATGAATTGCATTATTGTAACATCGAATTTAATGTTGTATCCGTTTTAAGTGTAAAAAAGGCATTTGGAAAGTTTCCAAATACTTTTTTATCACATCTATTCAAAAAGACGTAGTTTAATCCTCGTAAACAGGGACCTAAATAGCTTTTTAATCCCTAGGGACTAAAAGTGATTTGAATTTGAAATGTGGATATTTTTAATAAAAGTTCTAGTAACCAAAGAGATCAATCACGAACTTTGTATGAATAAGTAACAAGCTGGCAAGAGAGAAAGAAAGTGTGAATTTGGTAAAAATTCAAGATGACGTATGCGAAAATTTTAATTTTTTTCGTCATGGGTATCGTTTTCATAGTTTTCGACGGTGGTAAAGCCAATAGTGAGGTCAGTAAATCCAAAATGCGGATGCGAAAATTTTTAATTTTTTCGTCTTGGGTATCGTTTTCATAGTTTTTGAGGGTGGTAAAGCCGATAGTGAGTTCAAAATGTAAATCCAAGATGGCGGCCTGTTTTCGTCATAAAATAAGGTAAATATTTGACAGCTATTAACGGCTAGGGCTCTTAAGGAAATATAAATAATTACATCGTACATTTTTTAACCTGCATAACAGTCAATGATTTTTCAATTACAATTTAATAGTGTTAAGGTCAACCGGGGCATTAGCGTCTTTGGGGCAATTGCGTTTATTTGAAATAATTTAAAATCTGTTTTAAAACCGACCTCTCCTGCCATCTAGTTTTGTTTATTTTGAATAAAATTAAAAATTATAGTTTCAATAGATGGCGTTGAAACGCATAGATTCAAAATATCGGCCATATTGAAAATCATTTGATTTTTGTGAAGTTGTGCTGCACGAGGTGAGTGATCAAAATCCTTAAAAATCCATATTTTTTCTCGGTTTTCCGTTTTTATTCTGAAATGTACTTAAATAATATATTATAGCCTGTCTATACCAATAGTTATTTTTATTGAAATCGTTTTGGTTGTGGAGAAATGATGATTTAAATGTTTTAGGTTAGGTCTGAGCTTATGGGGTAAATGCATCTGCAGTTTCGGGGTTATTGCGTCTATATGACGCATTTGCCCCAAAACCAGAGATGTTAAACCTTAAACTTAATGTTAACCTTTATTTCGTGTTTTTTTTTATTTTTATTAATAGTTAATTTATTTTCGTAATTACCTAAATGTTTCAGAGAGTTTTGTTTAGCTTTGAATTTAAATTTATCTTTCTTCATTTTTTAACTTTTTGTGAGAACTTTAGCGATTATTTTTTGCTATAGTGAAGTTATCAATTTGTGTTGCAGGTAGAATACGATCACAATGGTTATATTGAGATACATTGATATCGATAAATATTTAGACAGAAATTTAGGTTTTTCTAGGAGAGTTCATTCTAATTTTACTTTCACAAATAAAATGTTCTTAACGTCTGGATTTGACACGGGGTAAATGCGTCTAAGAGAAAATAGTCGCATTTACCCAGTTTATATGACATAGCTTCTGATGTGATGATTATTTAATATTTTTGTAATTTACTAAAATATTCGTATAAAAAACTTGAATTGAAGGAAAATATATTCATTTCAGCCTTCAAACGTCACAGGTTTAAAACTTATTTAATGAAGACGCGTTTGCCCCAATACGGGAAAAAGCGTCTAAAATTCCAATTTAAAAAAAAATGCGTATTTACTGTGACTAATGGAACACACAATAAATTAAGGATGCACACAGATAATTTCTATATACATTTGTATTAAGGATTTCTCTAATAAAATAATTAGTGTGATATGAATTTTCAATAGCCTGTAAGGAATTTTTATGACGCAATTGCCCCGGTTGACCTTATTGAAACAATGTGATGGAAAAAAATGACGAGATATAAAGTTGAAACCTTCTAAATAAAATACAGATGAATGTGTCGAGTTTAGTAACTTTAGTAAGTTTTATTGCATAACAATTGAACCAGATCAGGTTCTGTTTACACATTCATTAAATACTTTACGAACAGACCATAGTTGCGCAGTTCACTCGGAGTCGCAATCATTTTGACACTATAACAAAATCCATTCATTCGTGTTTGAAGTTTTGTCTGCTCCAAGACGTACGAGTAAATAACGCAACAAGTATATTTTCTGAACTGACAAAATGAAAGGGATTATTGTTCAGTGTGTGTTGCAATAAGGTTGCTTCTCAACCGACGATCTGCTTTTGAGTTACTAGTTGTTTTTAATACATGCCTATAACATAATTTGTGAAATGTGTGTGCACCTTCTTATACACCTCTGCCTAACCCGTCGAGAAATACAAGCGTGAAGTTATGTGTTGCTTCAGATTGAGTGTCACTTCATGACTTCGTAAGCTTGAGTTCGGCGGGTGATATTAAGTTCTATGAGGCTGTTCGACCAAATGTGCTGTAACGTTTCGATATGAAAGGAATTATACAGGATTACTGGTTATATGTCTGCAATCCGTTAAGGGGATGTAGGAGAGGGCATTTGCCACAAAATAACCCTTGACGACCCCTGTGCCAATGTCAACCATTTCCGAAAAATTTGACCTTTTATATCTTAAAATGTATGAAATTAAAATATAAAATTTCTCGAAAATGGTTGATATTGGCATGGGAGTAAATGGGTTCATTTGGTTGTAAATGACCGCTCGTACATCCCCTTAAAAGATTTCCGACATATACCAATATACCTGTATAATTACAACGTTTAGATTGTCTATTTTTAAATAAGATGATCCTTTACGAGCAATAAATATGAAACTAAACCTACGCCAGGGCAAACTAGTTTTTGTTTTACAATTTCATGTTTGTTTTGAACTTTCATTCTTTATAACTTCAGTAACAGTATGTCTTTCCCTAAGTAGAAGTCGTCGAAGCGAATTATTGGTTACTTACAATACTAACTAACAATCAACTAACATGTTTGTGTGTGCGTGTGCGCTGGCGCAGGCGGAGAGCGCGTCGCAGCACACGACGCCGCAGCACGAGCACTGCGGAGCACAGCAACAGTACGGCTGGGCGGAGCAACAGGCACTACCGGTACGTTACCGCTGTCACATCACATTAACGTGTCACTCGCAAACGAATGTTCGCGTGCAATCTGTGGGCGCGCCATTCGTTGACCTCGTGTCAGTTTGGGACCATTGGCTGGCATATGAGGTGTCAGGACACGTTCTTCGAATCTCCTTCTAACAGTTCCTGTCGTGCTGTGGTGACCCGGTTTCGTGGTCCTTCTGGACGGAGCAGGAAGCTGCCAGTCTCCAGGCATTGATGGTAAATTCTTTGAACGGCAGAACGAGTTACATGTGGTTTTGCACTTACGTTTTGCGGACTAAGCCCAGACTGTAGAAGTGCCACTGCTTGCGCGGCTTCTTCAGGTGCAGTATACATAATTTGAACGTCAGAATGTATTAAAAAATAAGGAAAAACAATTTCTATAGATACTCATTTTATTATTATGCAAAGCAAAACAAATAACGAAATAACCATTGACTTATACTTGCTCTAATCATTGCTTGTTGCTTCTCCTCTATTTTTTTCTCCTTTTCAATTTCGAAATGATGTCCGTATGTCAGCTTTAAAATGATGTCCGTATGTCAGCTTTAAAACTGCATAATAACTTTTGCTCTGACTTATCATTATTTTGATGTTTTAGGCCTACACACATAAAGGGATTTTAAGTGACATTCAAACGTTAAAGATATATGGTTTATTTTTTTCTATGTATGTACATCGATTACGCCGCGGTTAATGGACCGATTCGCGTGATTCTTGTGGACCGAATATAATTTTCTTTTTTGTTAAAAAATATACGTGTCGAATTGAGAACCTCCTCCTTTTTTTTTCGTCGGTTAAAAATAATATACACGTAATAAATGATACACGAATTTTCAAGATTGCTTCAGAATTATTGACGAAAATATCGTTAACCTTAGTAAAAAAAAAATTTTTAACAAAAAAATTAAAACCGACTTCCAAAAAAAATATTACAAAGTGAAAAATAACTTTAATTTCGGAAGTCGGTGTCGTTAGTTTTTAATTTTCGTTTTTTGCCACCGACTTCCGAAATTAAAGTTATTTTTCACTTTGTAGTATTTACCTTCAAGGTCAACCTAATAGCCTCAAGGAATACTATTCTCTATCCATAAGTACGTATAATTTTGAAAGAATTTTCTCTGAACTCCTAACCTTTGAGGAGTTGTACCTTCCATCATCAGCTCATCCATAGGAAATCATCATCAAACGCAAATAATTGAACAAACTGTATGATATTGTCTGAAACGTAACAGTTATATGCTTATAAATTGAGTGTTCTTCTCGATTTCCTTGGGATCCCATCATCATATGCTGACTAGATGACCAGGATACCAACTTGAATATGTACCCTAACGAATAAAAAAAGAATTACGCAAATCGGATTAGAAATGTTAAAGTTATCGATATACTAATATACAAAGTATCGTCAAAATGACATCGTCCAAATAACAATAATGCTTATAAAATAAAAACTACTGAACCAAACTGAAAGAAATTTTTATGGGACCACCTGGCAGCTATTTCGCGTCGAACAACGAATTTCGATGTCCGTATGTCAGCTTTAAAACTGCATAATAACTTTTGCTCTGACTTATCATTATTTTGATGTTTTAGGCCTACACACATAAAGGGATTTTAAGTGACATTCAAACGTTAAAGATATATGGTTTATTCTATTTATTTTTTGATGTATTCTATTTCTTTTTTTTGCGTCATGTTTACCGCAAATAAATATATTTTCTTTCTTTCTTTTCTTTCTGTTTAACAGTCGCTAATCATTACTTAACAAGCAACGTTTATAAATATACCCCAAAAATGCTCGGTGGCTCGATTTAGGAATCCGGGAGTGTACGAGTATATCTTCTACTTTCAAACTCAGCATACCGTCAATTGAAATATCTACATGATCGTATGTATGTGACTGCGCAGGGCCAACAGTACCAACAACCGCTGCAGACGTACCCCGAGCCCCTGCCGGCGGAGGAGACGCCCGACTACGCGGCGCAGTACTACGCGCAACAACCACAACAGCAGCCTTCGCCACCGCAGCAGCAGCCGGCCGACGACGGCGCGCAGTACGCCGCGCACGACGGCGCGCAGTACGGCGCCCATGACGGCGCGCAGTACGCCGCGCACGACGGCGCGCAGTACGCCGCGCACGACGCCTGGCCGCGGGGCGACGAGCCCGCGCACGGCTACGCCGAGCCCGCGCCCGGCGCCTACTGGCAGCCCGAGCCCTACGGCTACGGAGAGGTGAGTCGCTGCCGCACGTCCGAAACGCCATCGGTCGCATCTGGCGTCAGCGCGAACGTCACACACTATTTTTGAGTACAGTGAGCGTTTCAAAGAGACCACATTTCTATAGCAACCATAATGACGTGACGTTTGACGTGACGCGTAGTGCGCCCGATTACGTTAGGAGACGCCAACCTTTCAAAAACAATGGACAAGCTCAGAATCTCCTGTGACTCAGCGAAGACACAGAGGCTCATCAAAATAGCTGCAATTAAACTAACGGGAGTGTTTGACAGCTTGTTCAGTGTCTTGTAGTATTTGAGGTCACTGGGTGGAGGGACCTGTCTCATGGTGCAGGGTTATTTAAACACATTATGTAAATATGGCTATGCTTTGAAATTAAAATTAAAAAAAAGCGAATCAAATTAAGTCCATTACCGATATTCTCCTTTATCACCCGTTTACAAAACAATCTAAGATTAGTATAATAACGATATAACTTGACTTCTGAAAAATAAAAAATTTAAAATGACATAGTTTGTGTATTTTTCAATAAGTATGTGGTGGTTTATAGATAAATCTTAACATATCCCCGTGCAATCACGTCTCAATCTTTTAATAATATAAGCCGAGTACTTACAAAAGTGGTTCAGAGCCGGCCGTGTTAGATCACACATCGCTCGCCCAGAGATCTGTCCTAGCGCGCAGTTCGTGTGTCGCGTGTAGCCGGCAAGTGGTCGGCTCGACCGCACGCGTCGAGCCGGCGCACTCGCGGCGTGTTCTAACGAGTTGTGTGGCGCGGGTGTGCAGCCAGCCCGCCGCCCGCGCCCCGCGGGGGCCCCGCGCGCCCCGCCCGCCGGCCGCGCCCCGCCCACCGGCCGCGCCCCGCCCACCGGCCGCGCCCCGCCCACCGGCCGCGCCCCGCCCACCGCGCGCGTCGCGCCCAACACCACGCCGACGCACGCCGCGCCCGCCGCGCCCACTGTGCCGCTCGCCGACGACTACGAGCTCGTGGAGTTCCATCGCTCGCCCGCGCTGCGCCGCCGCGTGCACCCCAAGCCCGACGCCGGCGCCACGCCCGCATTCACCGGCCCCGCCCGCCCCGACCACCCCGCCCGCCCCGACCGCCCCGCCCGCCCCGACCGCCCCGCGCGCGCCCTCCGCATGTCGTCGCCGTCCGCGCCCAGCGCGCGCTCCTCCACGCCGCTGTCCGACCTCGACGTGCAGCTGGCGCACGCGCCCCTGCACGCGCCCGCCGCGCGCGCGCGCCCCGCCGCGCCCGCGCCGGGCCCCGCGCGCCCGGGCGGCCGGCTCATCTCCGCCACGGTGGACACGTGGGCGCGCAGCACGGTGCACGTGCGCGACGGCACCTTCAAGCCGCTCGTGTTCGGCGGCACGTACCCAATAGACGAGCCCGCGTCGCCGCCGGGCGCGCCGGGCGGGCCGGCCGCGCGCCGCCCGCCCGGCGCCGGCCTGCAGCCCGCGCTCACGGGCGAGGCGCACCGACGCGAACTGAGGAAGACGATTGAGCGCAGTCTGGACAAGTTCGAGGCGATACTGGCGAGGCGCGAGGCGTGCGCCGGGGCCCGGCGGCGCGGCGGCCCGCGGCCCCTCACCTTCGACATCGACGAGCCCATGGGCCCGGGCGCGCCGCCCCCCGAGGCCATGCCGCGCGACAGGGACGCCAAGTACTACTTGGCGGGGCCCAAGACCTTCAACATAGACGAGCCCGTCACCTTCATCTAGCCGCCCGCGACACTGAGAGTACCGACGCGGTATCTGTCCGCGGCTCCCGCGTCGCACATTTGTTTTATAACGCTTTTATATTGATTCTCTAAAACTACGCTGTGATATTTATTGATCTTATCCTAGAATCGCGTTAATTTATTTTATACTAAATGAAGTTAATGTTAAAATACCAAATCTAAAACATGTTAACCACTAAAATGTATTATAAATATAATTGATCCGTCTCACGTTATAATTTATTAAATTATATTATTATTATTATTTATTTTATATTTTATACACGCTTAAAATGTATCCTTTATATAAGAGTGTTATTGTTGTAGTCTAGAAGGCCATAATAATCAATCGCCGATTTGTAGAAAATTGTTTACCGCTATTAAATGTTGAGTGAAAAAGTGTGGTTTCACTAACACATCCGAACAATATGTTATTACGTAGTGCAGCGGTAGCCCCGTGCGGGCGAGCCCGGTACTCGTCCGCACATTAGTGGCCCCGTGCGGGCGCGTCTGTAACTCGAGCGCACATTTGTAGCCCCGTGCGGGCGCGGCAGTAACTCGACCGCACATTTGTAGCCCCGTGCGGGCGCGGCAGTAACTCGACCGCACATTTGTAGCCCCGTGCGGGCGCGGCAGTAACTCGACCGCACATTTGTAGCCCCGTGCGGGCGCGGCAGTAACTCGACCGCACATTTGTAGCCCCGTGCGGGCGCGGCAGTAACTCGACCGCACATTTGTAGCCCCGTGCGGGCGCGGCAGTAACTCGACCGCACATTAGTAGTGGCTCCGTTCGGGCGCGCCTGGTACTCGTCCGTACATTAGTGGCCGCGTGCGGGCACGCCTGGTACTCGTCCGCACATTCCCCGCAGTGTACACCATGCATCGCATACCCACCGCTTCGTGCATGTGTTGCTATCGTTTGTTTATATTTTTAATTAACAATGTACAGTTTCATCAGTTCGCGGCTGTGTAATGGCTGTTTCTATCTAAAACGAGACTATTAATAGTCAATGTAACACAAGCAGATTGTAAATTATCATCAAGTTTACGCCGGCATGTACACTGTGCAGCCCAGAACCTGGATGATTAATACGTGTATTCTTTGAAAATGAAGGAATATTGTGCGCTAATTTTTTTATAAACTAACTTTATATGGTAAGGAAAAGCTGCAGATAGTTTGATGTTATTTATCGCTTATAACGTTAACGTGTGCAGCGGACCGCTCCCACCGCTCCCACTGCTCCCAGTGTGACGAACATACTCGGCTTATATTATAACTAACGTCGTTTTTACTACAATTAATATTTATTTATAGTTTAAAACTGTTCTGATTTTCCACTACAACTTAATCTAATCTTGAACCGTAATGAAGGCCGGTTAGCAGTCGCCACTTTCATTAATTCAGTTTACTACTCTTGAGTACAGTGGAGCTTGGCCTGCACCTGTACACGACACCATATGAAATGTTTGCAATTACGAGAAAACAATAGAAAAGCAATGAAACCTTTTAAACCAAGTCACAAAGGTGATCAAATCCTACTAATTGTCTGGTCATGGTCAAGGGCAGGCGGTAAATTGTGTAAAAAAAAAACAACGGGTTGCACTCCGGGAGTGCCGGCAGAAGTGAAAACTTGAACATTAACGTTGTGTATTTTTGAATATTTTGGAATGGTTAGGGAATAATTTCGCACGAATTGCTTTATTTATCAGTACTGTAAAAGTACTATAATTTATGTGGTTAAATACCATATTCATTAGTATGTAGTATATTTATTTTTCAAAATATAGTCTAACAAAAATAAACAATTTATTTAAACACTTTTCATGAAGTATGTTTTGACTACTTTTTTTTACCCATCAGTATGGGTAAAATTTCTTACCTCACAATCTTTTCGTAATGTCAAAGACTATTTATTTTGATGTTTACTTTGTCGGTTGCTAGGCATCGTATCTTACGGTCACGTGTCCTGGCGCGAGTTAAACATTTTTTACCCATCCCAAAAAGAGTGCACGACGCTGCTAAAGAAATTTTCACTTCAAAAAAACAGATATTATGTCTGTGGGGCATAAGTGGTCTACTTTGTGATCTGTTTAAAGCAGGTGTCGACTGCCTAACCAAGTCTAAATATCATGTGATTGTTGCACGCTGTCCCAACCTAATTTCTTCAGTTTTGTGTCGAAGAGCCGAGATAATGTTCAGAATAGATAAAAAATACAATATTCTTAATATCTTCAAGATTAAAAATGTTTTTAACATTGACTTATTTTTTATAAACTAATAAATAATTGAAAAGACTGAACACAACATTAAAAATCGTCTCGACTCCCGAAGTCGAGTCAGTGGATCAGTACTCACTATATTAGCGACGCGCGACGCGATCAAGTTAAATGAGTATTTGACAAAATATCGCTGCCAGAGTAAACGAAATCAGAACATTGTATTTTTTACTCTTAATGAGGAATAATAAAGTTCTTAAACCAACTCAAAGTAAAAACTATCATTGCAAACTTTATTGTGAAGTATGGTAGCTTTATCTCGGCTCGTTGTTGCGACCGCGCGTACTACCGCTGTGCGACCCGCAGGGCGCGGGCGAGGCGGGCGGCGCGGGCGGCGCGGGCGGGGCGGGCGGCGCGGGCGGCGCGGGCGGGGCGGGCGGCGCGGGCGGCGCGGCCGGCGCGGGCGGCGCGGCCGACGCGCCCGCCATCACCATGCCGGGCGCCGGCGCGGCGCGCGCCGCGTACTACCAGGACTACGACGAGCCGCCGCCAGGGAACGACGTGAGTACACCCCGCACACACACCGTCTACATCGTGCGTACACTGTCTTACGTGGACGTCTACGATAATATCGTCACTTTGGAAGTTACAAAAGCGCACATTCGATACAACCTCGTCGACACTCGTGACATTCGTCGACACTCGTGAAGTCAGGACACACTCGTCAAAACTTGTGACACTAATTTAACCGATTATGAATGTTGTACAGCAACAGAACGAGCGTGACACTGACTCTCCGAAGGCGAGCAACAAGAAGCAAGAGGCCAAGTCCAAAGAGGCCGGCGGCGGGCGCGGCGCGGGCGGCGGCTGGCTGGGCGGCATCCTCACGAAGCTGTCGCTGCGGCCTCCCAACCAGATGATCCTGCCCGACGACAAGAACCCCTCCGTGAGTCACCCCCTCCCCACCCTGCGCAGGCGCAGGCCGCCCACAGACATGCCTACATTGTTGTAAACGGTCTGCAAACTGTTCGTTGCATCATTCTTGTCTCTTTATAGAGATTGTTTCAGAATTCGTGTAACTGCTTGTATCTTATCTATCTAATATTTATGCAGGAATTAAGAACTGCACGCATTTGGATCATTGTACAGTGGAGTCTTCGGCCGGTATAACAGAACTTAAGTCTACTTAAAACTAGTTTCTGTTATCCCGGCCTTCGAGAGGCACGTAAGATCGGCTACTCTTACCACGTCACTTATTATTTATTTATTTTTAGCTTTTTATTTATATTTATGTTGTTCTACTGCAGGGCAAAGGCCGCACGTAGACTTATAAAGATAGACTTCCCCGCTAGGAAGTTGTATGTCTATCATCTCAGATTGTTCGCTTGTTAACAATGTAGTCGGTCTAAATTGATTGTAAATGATCTCACTTGTAGGTATGTGTAAAGATTAAAATTTAAAAGTCGACAACCAAGAGTCTCAATATAAGTTTGTTTTAGAATACTTATGTGTATAATTCGAATTATATTTATTTATGTTTTTAAAATATTATTTTAATAGGCAATTTGAGATTTTACATAATGAGCTCTATATTTGTGTAGTATATTTTATTGCGTTTTGTTCAGTCTACGTTGGGGTCGATGGCGGTCGCTCGACGACGGTTATTAGTCGCCTCAGTATGTCACGATGTCATCGATCGACGACGATTGTCCAGATTAGTACAGATGTGACCCTCCGCAAAATCATTTAAATAAAAAGCGACTCTTGCTACGACACAATAAAGTGCAATTCAGGTCGCACTGTGCTAATTACCTACAGTTATATTCACCTGCCTCTCTTTCTATCGCGTAACTCTTATATCTTCTGACTACGTTACGCTCACTGAATCCGACAAGTCGAGCCCGCCGCGTACCTACTTGTAGCTTCATACCTAAAATGCGGAGTGTCCCATCTGTATTCATGTGTGGCCGCAGGCGAATTGCCCCCTCTCAGTAAAATGATGTAGAAGTACATCTTATCATCACTCCACTTTATGTTTGTCATCATCCAAAGGCTGTTTGATAGATATTGATAAAAGACAGCCATCGTTCACTTATTTAAACATATAAAGTATTAATCCTGCTCTCCTGGTGTACAACAAAATAAATTCTATCCGTCTATATTAATGCTTCTATCTTATGTTTATGTATCTATTTAATAAACTTATTTCGCACTCTAAGCTTTTTTATTACACTATTTATTTATACTATTGTGCTAAATTCTTAACTGCAAAAGTCACAATGTGTTACATAATTAATTATTGTTAGTTATTATTTATCAAATAGCTAGTTAGCTACTACCTACCTACGCATGAAATAACCTGCTTACTTTCAACTACGACTGCGATGCAACGATATTTATGTTTCGCATCTGTGGAAGTGAGCTCCAAAAGAATGAAGTAAGTCACCGTGTACTCACACAAACACAAGTCTCGCTGTCAGTTTCAATCTGTAAACAGACTAGGTTTCAAAATAATCTATGAAGTTTTCGAATGAATTGTTAAATATTGCTAGCAATAAAAAATAATCTTCGGATAAACAACATCCTTATGGGTTAGTAAACAAAAAGATAACTTATAAAATATCTATGTTGGTAAAGTTATTATCTATTTGAAAACAAGGCTGTTGTTCGAAATGTACCTTCGAACAACATCACCTAACAAAGGATAAATGCAATGGAATTCGTGTAGTATTGAGTAGTGTGCGTGGTAAGCCAAAACTATTAAGTAAAAGTTATAATGTTAGTTTTATGATCTGCACTATGTGTAGAAATATTTTATTTTAAACTACGCATAATGGCACATAGTATTGTTTAAACCTATGTATTTATGTTTTCTCTTTATTAGAATGTAATTCTTTTGGGAAATAAATATGTTTAACCGTATGTGACGTGGCGGTGTGTGACGTGCTTGTGCAGATCGTGTGGGACGCGGAGACCAAGCGCTGGCGCAACCTCGACGGCGACGCCGAGCTCAGCGACGCGCCGCCGCCGCCGCCGCCGCGCAGCGCCGAGCTGCCGCACGCGCGCGCCGCGCTGTTAGTATACACACGCATTAATACTCTTCCCTGATGTCATGTCATATAGATAACGGATTTAGCCCTGATTTTTCCATCGTCTGATAACTAAGTTCGATTTTTTTAGAGTTAGGTTAGCTTATAGTAACACTAAACTAACTTGGTTGTCCGTCTGCCTGTCTGTCGAGGCCTTTTTTCTCAGGAACGCCTGGAGTTATCAACTTGAAATTATTACAAATACGTAGGACCGGTCCCTTGGAGCTTCAAAAAATCAAACTTCTAAGTCAACGCAATAAAAAATACGGCCATTTATCCGACATTATGTCACATAAATGGTCGTATTTTTATATAATATATGAAAACTATATGGTACTTCCCGTTGACCTCATATAAACTTGGCGAAAAGCAAGAGCGCACAGCACAAGCAAAGGAAAATGTCCGAAAATTGTTAATTTGTAGTTACATCACATTTTTTTTTTGCGATAGATTTTAAGATTTGCAGTTGGAGAATTGACCGTGACGTATATTGATGTATGGGAGGAGCTCGTGGCTAAGTAATAACAAGCCGCACGGATCGATCCATCAGGTTAAGCTACGCTTGCCAGGGTTGGTCAGTGGATGGGTGACCATCTTCACATACCGAGACTCCTCCGTGCCTCGGAAAGCACGTTAAGCCGTTGGTCCCGGCTGTCATTTGTGGATCTTTGACAGTCGTTACGAGTCGTCAGAAGCCCGAAAGTCTGACACCAGTCTTACCAAGGGGTATCGTATTACCCAGTAACTGGGTTGTGGAGGTCAGATAGGCAGTCGCTCCATGTAAAATACTGGTATTCAGCTGCAACCGGTAAGACTGGAAGCCGACCCCAAGATAGTTGGGAAAAAGGCTAGGAAGATTGGGAGAACATGTTTTTCAACTACAATGTTAAGATTGTTTTTTTGGATAAATTAATCCCAACTATGGAACTCTTTATTGTGCGTGGTCCGACACGCACAAACAATCAAATACATGGAAAAATCCGAAGAATTTCACGCATTTTATTTAATGTCTGTTTGAAATATTGTACCATGAACATTATGTATCAACCTTAGCTTGTCCCGCAGGAGCGCCCCCGCGCCGGGCGCGCCCCCCGCCCCCGGCGCCCCCCCGGCGGCGCCTGTCTCTAACATATTCAAAATGCAGAAGGGAAGACGTGAGTATTGCTTTCATATTAGAACACATCCATCATCTGCAATAGTTTTTTTTTTTTTTTTTTGGGTGGGAAATCATCAAATGACTTCTCCCGCTCTGGGCGGAGCGGAAGGGCGTGTCAGACTCTTACTGACTAAAACCCACCCGTGTTCCTTCCCTTGCCTAGACGGGGGCCACGGTTTCCCCTTAGGACTTATCCGCAACCCCGGTGGTAGGCATCGGCCCTAACGGACCCCTTCAGCTTCGCTGACAACTCTTTGAGGCGCGCGTGGAACACTACGCGCCGTCGACCCGGGCTTCAAGGTACAATTTGAGGTCATTGGCAAACAACAAACAATTTGACTTGGACTACTTCTGCCAGGTCGTTTACCATCAGAAGGAAGCCCAAAAGGCCAAGGTTACTGCTGTAGCTTACCCCGGACTTCGTGAAATATGGATCTGACACGTGTCCCGCATATTCCACATATTATTGCCTATCCTTATAACTGGCAAAAAACTGGAGTAAATGTGGGGTGAAACCAGCACCCTAACTTGTTAAGATGTAAATCTTTTGAAAACCATATACCGCAATAGTACAGCGCTTTAATAGTTATTTATGCTACAAGTGCGGAAAGTAGGTGATTCCCGACGAGTGTATAAGTCGACACGAGTCGGAAATCATCTGACGCACGTGTATCATACAACGTTTTACTATGCATTGTGCGAGGAAACAAAAAAACTAGCGACCTTCACAGTAGTCGCATATGTTTAACATCTAACATATTGGCTGACATTTGATATAAATGATATAAACATTATTTATAACTTTGACTTTTTGACTTTGACTTTGACTTTGACTTTGACTTTGACTTTGACTTTGACTTTGACTTTGACTTTGACTTTGACTTTGACTTTGACTTTGACTTTGACTTTGACTTTGACTTTGACTTTGACTTTGACTTTGACTTTGACTTTGACTTTGACTTTGACTTTGACTTTGACTTTGACTTTGACTTTGACTTTGACTTTGACTTTGACTTTGACTTTGACTTTGACTTCGACTTCGACTTCGACTTCGACTTCGACTTCGACTTCGACTTCGACTTCGACTTCGACTTCGACTTCGACTTCGACTTCGACTTCGACTTCGACTTCGACTTCGACTTCGACTTCGACTTCGACTTTGCCATCACCATCGCCATCGCCATCGCCATCGCCAACATTATCTTCACCACCAACATTATCTACATCGCCATCGCCATCGTCATCGTCATCAACATCATCATCATCATTTAATTTGTAAAACTTTTCTCAAATAATGAAAACTCTTTGCGTCGCGTCGGGCAGACGTCGGATTCAAAAATTAAAAAAAAACTGAAAAGTAAAAAGCCCTAGTCAAAAAAAGTGACACTTTCCGCACAAATTGACTGCTTGGAAAACGCCCTTTTCGAGCAAATGCATTGTAAAATAAAAAGTAACACCCTTCTGCATCATCGATGGAGTCATTGTAGCCTGTTTCCGTAAAATGTTTCCGCAGACATAAAGAAGTCGTACGTGGACGTGTTCAACCCGAGCGGCGCGGCCACGCGCGCGCTGCCGCCGGCCGCCGACGTGCTGGGCCCCAGCGCGCCGCCGGGCGCGCCCCCCAGCTACTTCGTGCCGGCGCCCGCGCCGCAGGTACGCGCCGCCCGAGGGCCCCCCTCTGTCCTCCCCGAGCGCACGCACGCTCCCTTTGCCAATAAAACACATTTAGATCTTATACAAAAATTGAAAATGTCTCTAAGATAAATAATAAAAATACCAAATTAATTATTTTTGCGTATCCATAGGCTCCATAGCCCCTTAGTTAATGAACCCCCAGGCTGCATGTGAGTTTAAAAATATCAATAATCTTATTTGGGCCTACAATGTTAAATTTTAAAATTAATTGAAGACTAATAGTTAAAAATATTCAAGATGCTGTAAGAAAACAGTATTCTTGTTTTCTTAACTTTTGGCTATAGAAAAATTTGGACGCATCCTTTGCATCGAAAAATAATGTTTAAAGAACAAGCTGCCGACCGCGACCGAATTAGAACATCGCGAGGCTATTGAGGTGACGATCCCCCCCTCCCCCAGCCCGTCCTGCTCGGAGTCCCCTTGCCCGTCCCCCATCCCGGACCCGGATCCCATCGAGGTACATGCACATACATTCTTAGTTTCCATGCAGCAGACCATCAAGAGGTGACAGAGACCTCCCGCAAAACTGTACCATTTATTTATAGTAGTTTATTTCCACAAAACGGCTCGGGATTGCATACTTCAAAGACAAACATCGGAGACGTCGCACAATGGTCTGAAAATCGAGCTCCGTACTTATAGAAACCCAGTCAAGAATAAAAAAAATTGTTATTGTGATTGTGTCTGGCATACCTTTCTTTCTTCTGGTTTACCCTTTACGTCATATTAACGTATGGGTGGTATTAGTAGCTCCACGCATTAGAAAAAAAAGATTTGTGTTTTTTTTATAGGAGAAAACACTTAAAAGTACATTTATATGAAATTGATTGGCACTGAAGGGCTGGTGCTCACACGAGGTATTATACCATACACGGCGATCGAGATGACATCCAAATCGCGCACCGGTCTGTGCCCAGAAACTAGTCCTCTTAATTGTATGAGTGCCCAGAGGACTTTCTTAATAATAATTGGCGTCAACTATGTATGTATGGGGACACCCTTTAATTTACAACTTTTTTATTTTTTGGTATTTTTCCTTTATTTGTGCTGTAAGTCCTTGGTTTTTGCCAAATTTCGTGATTCTAGGTAAACGAGAACTACCATATAGGTTTTCGACCCAAAACCTATAGGGTACTTCCGGTTGATCTAGAATTGTCAATTTGGGTTAAAAGCAAGGTAAAGTGAAAATTCCATTGAAAAAAAATTTTAATTTGGGTAAATTTTGGTACTTACCAAAATACCATCACCATACCAATACCATATAATTTTCGCGAAAATCTAAAGGACATCATTCATTTTGGGCTAAATGTGAAAGTCGGCCAAACAAAAAAAAAGTTATTTTCCGTTAGAACATGTTATTCTCTTCACTTTTCACTATGGGACCAAATCTGTAGGGCCATTCCCTGCGCTTTTATACATCTTTGTAAAATACTGTTTTCAGTATATTTAAGAGTAATATAATTATAATAATAGCTTTTTATGGCAGTAATAATTACAGTCATCATCTTTTATTGTGAAACTAAGGTTCTAGGGTTATTCTCCACATAACTACAGTATGCGAAATAAAGTTTTTTTTTATAGTAGTAGTCTAAGCTGATTAAAAAAAGGTATCACTAGTATTAACTGGTTTTATCCATAAAACACCACAACCTGCCCTGCCAACCTGTTTTTTTTTTCCACACAACCTTAGTTTCACAATAAGAGATGATGACTGTAACGATTACTGCCATAAAAAGCTATTATTATAATTAGATTACTGTTATTCTCTTAACTAAAACATACTGAAAACAGTATTTTACAAAGACGTATAACAGCGCAGGGAATGATCCTACAGATTTGGTCCCATAGTAAAAAGTGAAGAGAATAACATGTTCTAACGGAATATAACTTTTTTTTTGTTTGGCCGGCATTTTCACATTTAGCCCAAAAATGTATGGACCGTGAATGTTCTCCTTTGGTATAAATTTCAACTTGCTAGGTGCTGGGTGCACCTAGCAAGTTGAAATTTATACCAGATACTGAGGTCTATAGTCTCTATTAGGTGTATAAAATCAAGGTCCTGAGTCAACACGATAAAAAGATATGGGCAAATTTAGATTTTCGCGAAAATGATATTCCTGAGAAAATCATATGTGAAAAAAAAAAAGTGAAATGTGATATGAAAATAAAAATGTGGTGACACACGGACAAACAGACGGACAAGAGAGTGATCTTATAAGGGTTCCTTTCTTACCTTTTGAGGTACGGATCCCTAAAAATGAGTATGTAAAAAGATTATGTCGTATATCCAAAAGCCCGAAAAGTTTCTAATTATTCTCATCATAAAAGTCATTAGCAGGCAATAAACTAACGATAGTATAAGTGGTTAAATGAAAGTTCGATCGGCTACTTCATTTAACCACTTCACAGAATTGAAAACCACATATCAAAAATTCAAAATTTTAATAAACTTTGCTACGTGTAATCGGCACCCAAAGGTGCATAAAGATAATGATATAGTAGATTGTTATACAAGGGTGGAAAGGAATCAATTCCCATATGTTTAAAATATTTATTGATATTGATTATGAGTAGTACCAATTTAAAATAAACTAACAAGTTAGAACAATTTGTAAAAATGTTTAAATATGGAACGCACCGCATCACCGCTGCGGGCCGTCGCGCGTAAGTTTTTTTTTTTAATTCACACTGGCTGTTTATAATATACTCACAAGACCGGAGCCCAGTGCTTCCACTTTTAGGGATTTCTCCCTTTTTTTAGGGAAAAAGGCTAATAATAAGCATGGTTTACTGATATTTTATTTTGGCAGGGATTTACGGAAAAATTGAACTTGAGTTGGTAGCCCTATTGTTTAATTAGTAGGCAGAACCCAATGTACTACTTTACTCTATGGCACCACCGATTGATTAAAGGGGATTTCCTGAAACTTGTAATGATTGTTATTCGTCTAATTTTAGTTTACCATGTTATTGTTAATAGTACTATTTCCGTGGCTAAAGAAGACATCAGAAATAAGTCGCATTATACCTACAGTTGGTTTGTTTCGTCTGTCTCGATTAATAATGAATGTTTTCTAGGTATTTAATGACATAAAAATTAAAAATTCCCTAATCCAAGGAATTTTTATATTTTTTAGGGAATTTTAGGGATAATTCATTAAGAAACTGGGGAAAACCAAAAACGTAAGTGGAAACACTTCCGCAGCTTTTATTTTTATTCTATTCGATATTTTTCTTAAAAAGTTTCGTACCCACAGATATTAATCTAACTAGATGACGCGATTGTAAGTATTACTTCGCGTGTCAAAAAACGGAGTAAAATTACGATCAATGATCGTAATCTGAGATTTTCATTTAGCATTATCGACACCGGAAATCCACCAAAATCTAGAAAAATGTATTTTTAAGCCATATTGAGCTGTAAAGACTGTATAGAAAAATTGGCCGAGGCATTGGAAATGTTTTCTTTCATTGGTAAGTTTTGTTTTTAAATTGTGTGTGAAAAAGTGGCACGCTTGGTTTTCATAAAGATGGAGGGACTTGCGATATCTAGTTAGATTTATATCTGTGTTCGTAGCCGACTACCTAACCATAAGTTCTATTTTTAAAATTCAGCAATTACTATGAGTCTTTCCCGCCCTAGAGCGGGAAGCAGCGTCTCCCACCCGCTACTCGGATCAAACAAACACTACTTTCCGAGCATGAGATATGAAAAGTTTATTTCAATAATTGTTTACAATGGTACACATAATGTCTAAAGGCTATATTTTCTAGTTACAAATTAAGTAGACATATGGAGCCGATGAGTATAAATATCATAAAAGTTCGATATAAAATATTAAAAAAGAAAAAAAATATAATTAAATCAATGAGGCAAAATGTTCAAAAATATACCAAAAGTAAAAACTATAAATTGGATGTCATCTTGATCGCCGTGTATGGTACAATACCTCGTGTGAGCACCAGCCCTTCGGTTCCATTCAACTTCAAATAAATGTACTTTGAAGTGTTTTCAACATATACAAAAAAACACAAAGCTTTCTTTTTCTCACGCGTGGAGCTACTAATACCACCCATACGTTAACTATGACGTTAAGGCTGCCTGTCCACTGGAGCGGAGAGGAGAAAAGAGGAGCGGAGATGTGTCAATATTAACCAATAAAATCTTGACTCCGCCCCTGAATTTAGATCAGTGATCCTGAGTCAAGATTCTATTGGTTAATATTGGCACATCTCCGCTCCTCTTTTCTCCTCTCCGCTCCAGTGGACAGGCAGCCTAAGGGAGGTATACCAGACACATTACATTTCTTTTTTCTTACTTTGTAATTCTATCAGTATGGAGCTCGATTTTCAGACCAGTGTGCGTCGGACTTTTGTTTGTTACATGAACACATTCATTGACTATGTAGTTATATAGGTGCAAAGATACATACCTATCTCTCCCTTCCTTTTTATGAGAGCCTGATCTAAAACTACTTCTCATTTGATGTAAACTGTTTTTATTTCTTTTATCAAAATGTTTGGTCGTTCCGCTTCGTTGAATTTCGCCGCAGTCGGAGTCGCAGTAGAAATAACGACAATATTATTCGAAATGATAATTAACATAGAGGCCCGCTTGTACCACAAACTATAAAGATAATAAAAATTAAAACACCATTCTGTCTCTGTCATCTTCAAACGAATGACAGATACAGAACGAAATGTTAAATTAGTTTAGCGCTAAACCTACCTATTGACTTTGGGTGCGAGCGGCCCTAAAAGTATAAACTTCCATATAGGTATAAAGGCTATTATAGAATGAAAGATTTCCCTTCCTGTTGCATTGCTGTATACATAAAATATACAGATGTAATTGTAAACACAATGTCGTTGTCACATGCTGCTAGGAAGCCGAGAGCCTGCCCAATGGACATTAACCGTAAGGCATTCATTGGATATTAGGTAACTATTTCCACAAAAGACTGAGACAACTAACAGGTTATTTAAAAAGCGTTAGTTACTAGAGATGCCACGAATATTGGGCAACTATTTGGTATTCGGCCACATTTTTTCACTATTCGGTATTCGGCCGAATATTCCAACTTTTCGGCCGCATATTCCAACTTTTCGGCCGAATACCGAATACCAAATCTTGAAAAAAATAACATAAAATATTACTCACAAAGATGTTTATATAACAAACAAATTAACATAATATTAATATTTAATATCTACCAGTGCTATAATTTTGCTTTTCTCGAACAAAATCAATCACATAATAATATTTAGTTTACACTCAGTACGTACAGTATGATGCACCAACAATCAACAAATATAACGTGTTGTGACACGACCGCGGCCTAATCACAAATGAAATAAAACTGCCCGTGCCTACGTACTACTTCATCGATGCAACTCGTAAGTGACGAGTTGTGACTTGTCGCCCGCGGAAAGTACTAAGTGTTGCCGAATATTCGGCGTTTCGGCCACGAGCCTCGCCGAATAATCGGTATTCGGCCAAATAACTATTCGTGGCATCTGTATTAGTTACCTTGTTTCCTGTTAATGCACTTGTTACGTCGTATCAGCATCACTTAGAGGTAGACTGGCAGAGATGTCATTAAATACAATAAAAGTAGTAAGTAATAGAAATAATAATAAAACAACTACAGTTCTTTGCCGTGCGCAGGCCTACTCAAGACTAAGTTACTATCGCATGTGATGGTACGCGCACCGCATCAAAACATTGTCACCAGCACCACTGTTTTGTCCAGGTCTGCGCACCGCTTTAAACCGGAAAAACATTTCCGTGTTTTCCCTCACAGCCGAGGAGGAGGAGAGGACAGTTTCATCAGTTGTTGTGTTTTCAGGGCGGGATATACGAGCCGTCGATGCTAGAGGGCGACCCCAGTCCGTACGAACGCAGCGGCATATAGCCGCGACACAGCGGCTCACACGCCGCGCATGCGCATCATTGTACTCGACACATACTTGACAAATCAACGCGTGTTCTCTTATAAACACACTGCAAGATGCGTTCATTACTGTGGTAATATCGAAGGAGCTGAAAACTAGGTCGTCAACGTTTGTAACTAAATATTTCAGTCGCTATGTTATGAGAAAATCGTGTGCGTAATTTTTAATATGCATCTGTTAAGCCAATAGGATGCGGCGCGAATAACATCGCTTGCCAACGTGTCTAACATTTACAGCAGCCCTGCGCCGTATGTGATAGTTTTCTGCGCCAGTAGACATTGATTACGACGAACACAGATGTTGGGCTTTCGATAATGCAAGTTGTGACCAAATACCAGTAAAGGACTTGACTAGCCGCGACCGACTTGGCCGCGGCAGAGGAATGTAACTGAATGAATTGTCACACGTTTATGGCATCTTAGGCCCGCTTGCGCCACATATCACTAAATAAAACTTGTTCTATTTCTTTCAATCGTTTGAAGATAACAGAGACAGAATAATGTTTTAAATACGTTTAGCGTTGCATTTAGTGATTTGGGGTGCAGGTGGGCCTCAGTATTGTTCTTAGACATACGATTATGTAACGAATGTATGTATTTAGATGTACATGCTAGGAGTATGGCCGGCAGCGCCGCTGCGAGCCGCGCGCTCGGCCGCGCTGCGCGTGCGGCGCCGCTGGTGCTGCTCATACACAATAACATTATTAGAAGCACTCACTCGTTCCATTATTATCTTTCTTTGTTCTCGCTCTTTATACTCAACGTCTTAAGGAAATGGATTTTTATGTTAAATTATATTATAGTTAGGAACTGATGGTATTTTGAGTTGACACTTTGTGAAAAAATATTATTTAATAAAATATGTAATTCAATTTATATTTCTATTATTTCATGTTGTCAAAGTATTTTCTGTTAGATTTAGATGTTTAGTTGTCAGTAGATCACATTGTATTTTGTTTTCGCTTTCATTGGACAGGTTCAGTAGAGACGCTGACTGTGGCGTCGCCTTTGTGCTCGAAGCTCGAAGCCTCTGTGCGGTGAGCATGGTGTATAGTAGCGTATGTCTGTGTGCGACGGACAATTGTATAAAATGTATCCGAGTAAACTTGGATCTGAAGATAGCCGTTCATTTGTATAAAAGCATATAGTTTCGATTTATATGTATATTGGAGTGAAGACAGGCAGATCGCGGAGACGCGTCTGGTTTGTATTGTATTATATTATAATGATTCAACTTATGGAAAATATTTAAATAAAATGTTTGTTATGCTTATTATGTGTTTCATTAATTGGCAAAGTTACTTGTACCTGTAAAGTCCTTACGAACCCCTAGTACCTCCGCTCAAATTCACTTTTATCTCGCTCGCTCTATACTTGCTTGCTTGTGGACTGAGTGAGAAAAATTAAGGCGCCAATAGTTAAGTAAGTACTTAATATCTTTTTACGATGAATATAATTGTAAGTTTAAAAAACAGTCTCTGCTATATACTTAGTTCAGTTATTATGCAAAGTTTCATTTAATTTCATCTAATTTGAAGTATTTTTGAATACTTATAGCGGTTAATTGTTCAGTTTGGAGGTAACTTCGTATATTTTGTTTACTATAGAGAAAATTTTATGGAATCGTGTTTTCGTCAAACATAGTACCTACTTAACATTAAATTAACTCGTGGAGTCCTGTTGGGCACTAAATAGTGCCCCATATTCCTCACAATTTTAATACTACACTACCCAACCGGCCTCAACTTTGACATATATTTATTTCAAAATTAATGCTTCAGTATTATCGATTTATCTGAAGATCTACTTAGCAATTTGAGGTGGTAATGAAGACTCAGAACTGTAGTTGTTTAACAGCAACAGTGCTTACGGTTCTACGTGATCATCGTGTCGCTCGCATTAGCTTTGCTATGTTCAGGAACCAGAACTTCTGTAGTTAGGAAATATGTGCTATGCACACATCTGGCGACTGGTCGACAAAGCGTTAGGGGCCACCTCCACGAGCGAGAGAACCGCAACGGAACCGCGCTTCTATGCCGGGTAATCTCCACGAACGTGGATTATTGCGCCAGAGTACCGTCGCGACTGTTGACGGAATCGCCGCGTGTCCGCGACGACTCGTAACGGAATCACCATGATTGACGGGGGACGCCTGCGGTAAGACAGCGCGCTCACCGTGCTCTCGCTGCGAGAGCGCGGCGGGCGCGCCGCCAGTAGCGACGAGCGCGCGATACGATGACGTTTCGCTCGCACTCGGCCACTCGTCGCATCGCCGCGATTCTCTCGCTCGTGGAGACGGCTCCTAAGAGAGTTTATAGAAATACGTGGCATGACGATAATATCGCCGCGATTGACTCCCCCCCCCCCAAAAAAAAACAAATTCTGGATCCGCCCGTTATGGTTTACCAAATCATGCAAAGAAACTAAATTTAAATATTACAATTTATTTTGTGTCGTTGATCTGTCTAGCTTGAGGTCGTTCACAAGTCTCCGTGCCACAATGACCGTGGATAGACGCCGCTCTGTTGTGCTCGCCCTCAGTTGAATGATGGGTATAGACAACACGTTCGGGGCGCCTGTGCGCGGTATAGCTCGGTCGAAAGGTGCGCTCGTGGCGGATTTCCGTGTGGCTTCGTCAACGAATTTGTACTCATTGTAAACATCTCCCAGAATTTCAGGATATATTAGTGTATCTGATAGAACTTCGTCTCCTTTTCCTTTTTGGACTATTTGGAGGATACTGGCCGTGAAGGTGCATATTATGAACAGCCCCATCAGCAGCGACAGGACCAGCAATCCCTTGTTGGCACACACTATAGACACGAACTTGATCCGTTGTGTTTATTAATGTTGTGAGCACACAACATAGCTGGACAAGCTGAACGTAACACAGCAGATAAGTTTATGTTCCTTGAACACAACACGACCACCTGTCACTCGTGGCCTGTCATTCCATGTCACTTGTGAGCTTGAGCGTCGATTGATATCTTTGGTTTTCATTAACAAAAGAGAACTTAATCTCTGCTTAACTTAGGTATTCAAACTTTTTTGTTTTATGGCTAAAAACGCATCGCACTCTGGGTTGGTGATGAGTTGGCCAAAATGAAATGACGCGCACGATGGCAGTAGTAATGTGTACCGCAGACGGTTAAAACGTTTTAAACGTCCACAGAAAAGTTGTTTCAAACGTAGGTACCCATCTGACATCATCTACTTCAATATATTCAAGGCAATGGCACGTAAAATTTTATCGGAGAGGCAACCGGATGGCGAGTGGTAATCTGGGTCTTGAAGTGATACCGAACCCCCCCATACCGTCCGAATGGACCCCAAATGGGCGGGGGCGGAGATATGGGGGGTGGGGGGGGGGGGGGCAAAGCATAAATAATTTTGGAGAGGCAACCGGATGACAATGCGGTAGCTTTGAAGTTTATACCCTATTTATATAGTAAAATTTTTTTGCCATTCGAAACACGCGGGCCGTTTTAGCAACGAAATTTGAAAAAAAAAAAAAAAAAAATGTTAGAGTCTGGCTAACGAAAGTTGGCCCTGGAATTATTTGCGAACTTTTTATATAGCAACTCTGTATGAACGTGAACGTCAATTTGACAAGGTTGTCGTTCGGTATCTCTGGTGTATTTTGTGTTGTCATGCATGTATTTTTTAAATTTGCCGCCAATATTCTGAGGCCAACTTTCGTTAGCCAGACTCTATGAGGCAACCGCTTCAAAATTGGTGTGTACGTTACCCCAGCAAGAAAGTGTCTCCTAGAGTTATATGAGTAGAACGTATAATTTGTGCCTTATTTGCTGTAAATGTGCCCCCACATAAAAAATGTGTGCCCCCTGTCGTTTTGGAAAAAAACGGAAAAAACGATTCTTGCTGGGGTAACGTTTTTCTAGCAGGAAAATTCTAAACGAATGATCGGAGAGAGAAAAATTATGCATGGCCATAGAGCTTATTTGTGTGCCAAAATGTGCCCCCAAAAATAAAATCTGTGCCCCTTCAGGTTTTCGAGATATTGCATTTCCTGCTGGAGTAACGTTTTGATGAATCGTATATATCTAAAACCATTGCATGTGCCCCTGTAGAATAAACATACACGAGTAGCTCTTAATGTGTGCCCCTTAGTGCCCCAATTAGATTTAAGAAAATATTTATAGTTTTCAAGTTATCGCGGTTTTATGAAAACCCAAAAATACATCGCAGCGCTTAAATGAGACAAGGTATAAGTTCGCTGAAAACTGTATTCGGTCCTTCTTGACGCTAATAATAACCATACAAAGTTTCAAAACTTCACATGCATGCGTTTTTGAATAATCTTCCTAAAAGTCAAAACGATGGTGTCATAACTTTGACGGCAAAATACAAGGAACCGGCTCAATCCCAGATGTGTAGGTGTAAACCAAAATCTTGTGCCTTTAGTCAAAAATATATGGTGAAAATATTCTGCTTGGAATGTTTCGCATTAAGTAAATATTAGCAAAAAACCAAAATATGTAAGCAACGGCTGGCTATCCGACCAAATATGAATGACTACTAAAAAGCGACGGATTCATACATATCGATGACCTTCTTTACGTTACCCACTAACCGGTTCACACGTGTTGTGCCTGAGTACAATGAAGTAGAAAAGTAATAAGTAATAAGATAAAGTTGTTATTGGATTATATCCTACTAGCTGTTTCTATGACCTTACACATGATTAAGTACATATTATAAATAGTAGCCTAAGTGCTATATTCCAAGGTAAGCTATCTTCTCCATTCTAAATTTCATTAAAATACATCCAGTAATTTATTTATGAACGAAAGAAATACATCCAGATATTTGCCATTTGCCAGGTCTTTGACCAAAAATTTGATTGGTCCCCATGTTTAAAAAAAATATATAGTTCATGAAATGTGTGATGAATGTGAAAATGATGAAAATAAAACTACTAAAATAGGTAGCTCTTTTTTGTATATAAATAAAAAGCCCGTATTTGTCTTTATATATATCGTCGGGTTATTGCAAGAACTCGATTAACTGCAAAAAATCACTAAATACGTTTTTATCTATAATGCACTCCTTTTGACACATTCTATAAAATGCCAAAACTCACTAATTTCTATCCAGTCTATTTTAGGCGTTACGGCCTTGCCATAAAATTCATAACTGCAACTTTGGAAGTCTTGTATTTACAAAAAATCACTAAGCTGCACTAGTTATTTTTATTAAATAATTATTTAAAAAACAACATACATGTTATACAGAACTCATTTTCAGTGAAAATACACTTTCAGTTTCCTCAAGAAACTGAAAGTGTATTTGACTACAATAGCATTCGATGTTTACAGTTATATCTTTATGTGGTTTACTATACTTATACTTAATACTGATCTGTGATTTTTTGTGATGCGAATTTACTAATTAAATGTTAGACTTAGATGAAAAACTGATCTGTGATTTAAATAATAATGACTACACAACGTGCAAATAATTTCTAACATTTATAGGTAGGAAATCTGATCTGTGATTTGATGCAATAATTACTTTAAGAATTAAAATTAAGGGAATAAAAATAATAATTTCCACATCAACAAGCTGTTTCATTTATTATAGTCACAAGGTGCATTTAATATTTATATTTTAATTAGCCCCAAAACTTTTGAACGCGACTGTACGGACAACAGCTTAGGTATAATACGTCCAGTAAAGAAGGTCATCGATATGTATGAATCCGTCGCTTTTTAGTAGTCATTCATATTTGGTCGGATAGCCAGCCGTTGCTTACATATTTTGGTTTTTTGCCAATATTTACTTAATGCGAAACATTCCAAGCTGAATATTTTCACCATATATTTTTGACTAAAGGCACAAGATTTTGGTTTACACCTACACATCTGGGATTGAGCCGGTTCCTTGTATTTTGCCGTCAAAGTTATGACACCATCGTTTTGACTTTTAGCAAGATTATTCAAAAACGCATGCATGTGAAGTTTTGAAACTTTGTATGGTTATTATTAGCGTCAAGAAGGACCGAATACAGTTTTCAGCGAACTTATACCTTGTCTCATTTAAGCGCTGCGATGTTTTTTTGGGTTTTCATAAAACCGCGATAACTTGAAAACTATAAATATTTTCTTAAATCTAATTGGGGCACTAAGGGGCACACATTAAGAGCTACTCGTGTATGTTTATTCTACAGGGGCACATGCAATGGTTTTAGAGATATACGATTCATCAAAACGTTACTCCAGCAGGAAATGCAATATCTCGAAAACCTGAAGGGGCACAGATTTTATTTTTGGGGGCACATTTTGGCACACAAATAAGCTCTATGGCCATGCATAATTTTTCTCTCTCCGATCATTCGTTTAGAATTTTCCTGTTAGAAAAACGTTACCCCAGCAAGAATCGTTTTTTCCGTTTTTTTCCAAAACGACAGGGGGGGGCACACATTTTTTATGTGGGGGCACATTTACAGCAAATAAGGCACAAATTATACGTTCTACTCATATAACTCTAGGAGACACTTTCTTGCTGGGGTAACGTACACAAAATTGGTGAGCTTATTTATTGGTACCACTTTATGTTGTAAAAAAAATGCCATCCGATCCTGCTGGACAGTTTCTGAGCAACAACCCTTTAAACTCGCTAAAAACAGTTTATTCCCACGTTTTAAACAAAAATTGAAAAAAAAATAGTAGAAATAGTTTAAATCGGATGGCATTCGAAAGTTAAGCTCTAATAAATGCAAGGAATTATGTGTATCAATGCCATCCGGTTTTGATAAGGTTCACCCCCATTTTCGCCACCTCAAACATCGTTATAATTGAAATAATGTCTTTTCATGAAACTCCTTCCTTATCTTATCACCGTAAATGGAGTAATATCGAAACCGGATGGTATTAATACACAGAATTCCTTGCACTTGTTAGACCATAGGTTTCGAATACCATCCGATTTAAACAATTTTAACTAGGTATTTTTTTTCGATTTTTGTTTCATAAATTCGCAAAAAAGGGTTTTTTGGCGACTTTGAATCGTTGTTTCTCAGAAACTGCCCAGCAGGATCGGATGGCTTTTAGGGGTCCATTCGGGGGTTCGGTATCACTTCAAGACCTAGATTACCACTCGCCATCCGGTTGCCTCTCCGATAAAATTTTACGTGTCATTGCTTAACTAATAGGTACTCAATATTTTGTTTTATATTGTCTTTCAACATTAATCAATAGTAATAAAAAATTGCTTAGCAAGACTCCAAAATAAGAAAAATTGTCAAACAACAAGATAGTTATACACCAAAAATAAAAAAATCGTGAATACTTATCTACCTACTTTTTGGCGCGAAATTCGTAGAGGCGTCCTGTGCACAACTGCGTCGCTCGCTGGTTCGAACTCACAGTCACAGAAGACAGAACCAGAACATATTAAACTCTACGCTCGAGCTGCACTAAACACGAAACCGATCATGGCCGACGAAGCAACGTATTGAGAAATTGAAGTTGTTGCTATCATTGTCCCCGGTCTACCCTACTTTATGTACACCTCTGCCCCTACCTACCACAGAGCATGTACCTAACCTAACCTACCCTTCGGAGAAACAACGTGATGTTATGTTACGTTAATGCTAACTATTATGTAATTTAAATTTGTTAGTTTATTTTTTTTTTTTCTTATTTGTAAACTTTATTTTGTACGCCTTACGGGTGAAGCATGGACGTACCTACGAAATATTGTGACATCCTGCATTCTTAATTTGTATGCATACGCATGTTTTGACAAATAAAATGATCTTTATCTATCTTATTATTATTATCTTCTTATCTTTACACACACGGTGTTTCTTTTAATATCCCATAACTCTAGCGTAGGTGAGACCATGTCAAAGAATCAACTGGCATACTAATTATTTTACGTTTTGGAACTGACTTCCCAAAAGGAAGAGGTTAGCGTATGTATGTTTTTATTTTATTTGTATGGCATTTATTTGGCATACATCGATTTCTCAGTCAATTGTGGACCGATGTTTAAAATATGTTTTTTGCTTGATAGGGAGAGCGAGGTCGGTCGAGAACTCATCTGGAGGTCCTGTATAAATTTTATTACGTTGCCTTGGATAGTTTTTGAGTTAGTTCAATTAAACTTATTTTCCCACTTAGTATATATGGGTCATATGTAGGGTTGCCATTCGTCCCGATAAGTCGGGACATGTCACCGTTATTAACAGTGGTGTCCCGACGTCCCGACAGGCTATAAAATGTTCCGACAAATACATCAGCATCTCGACTTACGGAACACACCGAATCGACGAATACGGTTCGGAATTGTGCGTTTCGGGATGCGGTGGTGAGGTGGGGGAGGAGGCACCGCACTCGCCCGCCTGTTTGGTGGTTGGTTGTCAGTTAGCTAGACGCACGCTATTATTTTACACGTATTTTATTTAAGTTTCGCTACTTCTATTTTCACGTTTTTCACGTTCGAACTGACAGTTAACGTCCGCGGACGCTAACTGTCAGTTCCCTACGATCACGTCAATTCATGTTCGAACTGACATTAAACGTCCGCGGACGCGTCGGACGCGTCCGATAATTTGTTCCCAGCTTAAGTCGCGAACGATAACTGTCAGTTTGAATGTGAATTGACGTGATCGTAGGGAACTGACAGTTAACGTCCGCGGACGCGTCCGATAATTTGTTCTTGGTAAGAAATGTCCAGAAAATGTACCACCTATTACAAATAATAATGTCTCGATTCGTCTGGTACACCAGTTCAAATACCTTAGGCATTTCGTTGCTGATGACCTTAGGGACGATGCTGATATTGAGCGGGAACGCAGGGCATTGGCGGTGCGGGCGAATATGCTGGTTCGTAGGTTCGCACGATGTACAGATGCGGTCAAAATTACGCTTTTTAAAGCATACTGCACATCTCTGTACTCGAGCGCTCTACGGAGCTGTACTAAACGTGCCGCCAATGCGTTGCGTATTCAATACAACAACGGTTTCAGGATGTTGCGACTGCCACGTTATTGCAGTGCTTCAGCAATGTTTGCTCAAGCCAGAGTAGATAGCTTCTCAGCTGTAGTGCGGAAAAAGAATGCGTCTCTTCTCACAAGGTTGTGGGACACAGTAGCAACAGCCTCCTGAAGGTTATTGCTGATGGGCCTGACGAAAGACCCCTAATGAGGCATCTTATTAACACCACCCTATCTGTAGTAGAATTTAAGTACTAACATAGCAAATAAGTTAAATCGTTTACATCTTTTATACCATTCCCCCTCTAAAAAGCTTATTTTATTCACTGAAAACAGTGAATAAAAAGCTCTTTTAATCACTGTTTTGGTGTTTGAATTTAGAACTCACCAATGTATTCGACCTCTATCTCAATGTTATAAACCTCCTTAACACTTTCGACTCCACCCATTTTCATAGAAATCATACGCCATTCCGCCATAAAAGTCTATGACTTTTATTATTCGTAGTTGGAAGTGAAACCTCCGGGAGATTATTTCGTTAAGAAAAACCTACATTTAAAATGAACCCTCCGCGAGGGCTCCCGGCATCCCATATCCAAGTGGGTGAACCCTCCAGGAGGGCTCCCGACACTGAACGTTAACATTTAAAATGAGCCCTCCGCGAGGGCTCCCGGCATCCCATATCCAAATAGGTGAACCCTCCAAGAGGGCTCCCGACACTGAACGTCTAAATTTAATATGAGCCCTCCGCGAGGGCTCCCGGCATCCCATATCCAAGTAGGTGAACCCTCCAGGAGGGCTCCCGACACTGACCGTCTACATTTAAAATGAACCCTCCGAGAGGGCTACCGGCATCCCATATCCAAGTAGGTGAACCGTCCAGGAGGGCTCCCGACACTGAACATGTCACCTTTTATTAAATGTCTATTTTCGCTTAAATCTTTCTTTTTCTCGTAGTCATGGTATAAAGTATAGTATGCAACTCTTGAATAAAACGGATTTATATCGAGGGCCATGAATCACTTGCGTCGCTCAGGATTCTAACACTTGAATCACTCGCTGCGCTCGTGATTCAATCATCATGAATCACTCCCTACGGTCGTGATTCAGTCGTTAGAATCCTTCACTTGATCGTGATTCATCTATGGCCCTCGCTTTAAATCCGTCCTTTATTCATTAGTTGCATAATATACTATTGGATCTCGTTGTCTGTAGAAAAAAATAAAAATAAGCCTGCGTTGGCTCCCGCATCGATGTGCATTTTTGAAAATCAGGCACTGTCTGCATTGTGCCTTAGTAATAAAACGTAGTAGATAAATAATCGAAAATACATAGGTATAATTTATTCGATAACGGAGTCGATCCAGTCGCGCAGCGTGGCGATATTGACGTAGAGCTGCGGCTCGCAGCCGACGCCGCACGCGCTGTTGTCGCTCATGACGCCGAACAGCGTGTGGTCGCGCAGCAGAGGCGCGCCGGCGCAGTAGTTGCACGGCGTGCCGCGCGAGAAACGTGCTCCCGCGCACAGCGGCGCCGCACCGCACGCGCCGTGCCGCGCCGCCTGGCCGCGCAGCAGGTGGCGCGGCGCCCACAGCTCGGCGCGCTCGGCCGCCGCGCACGCCGCGCTCGACACCACGAACACCGACACCTGCCGCAGCTGCCGCCCCTCGGAGCTCTTGCCGACTGTCCTGTACAACAAACATTCACTATCTTCTTACAACACACACAAATTACCTAGGTACTTCCTATTTACCGTCGCGTCGCTGTCAACACTGATAAGGCGCAGACTGACTTGTAACGTTTGTTTGTAATGTATCATTTGAGAATTCCTGCAACTTCAGCATTCTCTGAGAGAGTCTAACCTATCACAGGCAGGTTGCAAAATTTTTCGAGCTCGTTTCGCTTGCACTTGCATCCTACATTCTCTTAATTCTCAAAATTTTTGCATAAATCCATTAACTTACTTCTATTTCTGTATGAACGGTCCAAGAAAAAGAAAACCTAATTGATTCGACGCGGGATGCTAAACATTTGGAGACTCGCTAAACTCTCTTGCATTCTATATTCTCCATAGAGCCCCATTATGCTAAGGTGGCCCATAAGGTTAAATTGTCCCTGTTTTTGGTCATGATTCCTAAGTGGCGGGAAGAGAGAAAATGGCCTTAATAAAATTGATAATAACTAACTATCTTAGACATTCTAAGTCAGAATTCAAATTGATGAAGGGCTCATCAATTTGAATTCCGACTTAGAATGTCTAAGGTAGTAATATCATTATTTTTTTAATGATTTTCCACTAAAAGAACAAAAAATGCTGTTTTAAAAATAACAATAAATAATACTTACTTTTTTTTATAAATCAGTATTTAACCTCTCTGAAAACAGAAATAGTTTGTTTCTTCTAAAAAAAGTTGGCAGTCCTAACCCTTAGCCCCCCTACGGACCTGATTACGTTACAAGTGTTCGCCTTTAGGCGCTGTATACTCTGACAGATCCAAAGGCACCCTACATATCATCACTTAACCAAGATAAGTGGGATGCGCCGAGTAACACTCGAAATTAAATTTTTCTTACGTTTTCTGCAATATGATAATAATTTTCAGGTTTTATAGTAATAAAAGAGTTCGACGCACCAAATATTAGTCAAAGCAATGTAAAATTTGAATCGGAGAGGCAACCGGATGGCGAGTGTAACGCTGCCTGTCCACTGACATTTATTTATTTATTTGCTAACATGTAAAAAACTGGTTAGTAGGCATGCATTAAAATTTCATGACACAGTATTAAGACATGAACCCTGTATGGGCACTGCAAATGTTTCATACCAAATGATTAAATTACATACAAATAATACAAATAAATAATAATTAATATATAATTATAAATAATAATAATAATTATTATAAATAATAATTAATATTATAGTTATATATTAATTCTAATTATCACAATTCATTACATTGAATAAACATTACTTATTTAATTTATTACATTTTATTTCAAATAAATCATTATTATTAATTTGTTCATTCATTTAGTAATTAACTCCGCCCCAGGGTTGCGATTCTATTGGTTAATATTGGCACATCTCCGCTCCTCTCCTCTCCGCTCCAGTGGACAGGCAGCCTTAATCTGGGTCTTGAAGTGATACCGACGAACCCCCTCGTCCCGTCCGAACGGACCCCTTTTTTGACAAGGCTACCGGATGAAAATGCGGTTGCTTTGTTCAAGTTTATACCCTATTTATATAAAATTGCCATCCAAAACTCGCGGGCCGTTTACGAAAGCGCGAACTTAGAAAAAAAAATTGTAGTTTGGAAAATCCAAAATTGCACGCCTCATAAAACTCGTGCAAAAACAGAAAAAACAAAAAATAATAAAAAATGCGACAACGACGTTATTATTAGGTCCAGTCACTTCTGTCCTCCCCAATATAGAAAAGAGTAAAAAGATAAAAGTAATTTTACCTATTTTCTCTTATCTCCTGTGCGTATGCGACTTTTTGTAAAAAAAAAAAACATTGGTTAGCCATAGACTGTGGTCCAAGTGTCCAACAAACAACGGCTGCATCAAGGATGTAAAATCTTTAAAAAGAGCTTTACATTTATTTATTTATTTATTTATTTAAACTTCTCGCACACATTGAGGTACAAAGGCGGACTTAATGCCTTAGGCATTCTCTACCAGTCAACCAAGGGTGGTGAAGAGATAAGATGGCAGGTGCTCTGAATAAGAGGAGAAACCGTAAAAAAAAAATATTAAAAAGATATCTAAATGCCTTATAAATAAAATAGGCACACAAGTACATATATAGGTTATAAGCTTAAAATACACATACATACATATTAACTATAATATATACCTACATTATAATATATACATATATAGGATACAAGTAAAAAAAAGAGGTAATTGAGATGACTCTACGCTATTTGTTTTGAAAATAACTCTGCAATTTCCGCTTAAATGCATACCGACTGGTGGCCGTTCTGATATCAAGAGGAAGCGCATTCCATAGAAGAATGGACTGAATATGAAAGGAAGAATGAACAAAGTCAGAAGTATGAGAAGGACAAAGTAGAAGAAGATTGTTGGAAGAACGCAAATTCTTAGCGTGTGAAGAACAAAGATATTGGAAGTGAGACATAAGATAAGAAGGTGGGGTGGGAGAGTTCAGAAAGGAGAAAAGCGTGGTCAAAGCGCGTAAACTTCTTCTTACATTAACATCTTAAAGTCAATGGTGGCAAATCACAAAGAGCACGGATACCTTGTTTTTGGGTTAATAATGCCCTATCTATAAGAACAGAATTCCCCCATGGCCATAGCACAATGCCGTAGTTAGAAGCTACGTAACCATGTTACGTTAAGAGGGCGGTTTTGAGGTTGGCTATTTTTCAGTCTCCATAAGACACATGTGAGAACCTTCTAGGCCTTGTAAACAAGACATATGTGAGTACGTTGCAGGCCTTGTAAACAAGACACATGTGAGAACATTGCAGGCCTTGTAAACAAGACATATGTGAGAACATTGTAGGCCTTGTAAACAAGAAACATGTGAGAACGTTGTAGGCCTTGTAAACAAGACACAAGTGAGAATGTTGTAGGCCTTGTAAACAAGACACATGTGAGAATGTTGTAGGCCTTGTAAACAAGACACATGTGAGAATGTTGTAGGCCTTGTAAACAAGACACATGTGAGAATGTTGTAGGCCTTGTAAACAAGACACATGTGAGAATGTTGTAGGCCTTGTAAACAAGACACATGTGAGAATGTTGTAGGCCTTGTGAACAAGACACATGTGAGAATGTTGTAGGCCTTGTAAACAAGACACATGTGAGAATGTTGTAGGCCTTGTAAACAAGACACATGTGAGAATGTTGTAGGCCTTGTGAACAAGACACATGTGAGAATGTTGTAGGCCTTGTGAACAAGACACATGTGAGAATGTTGTAGGCCTTGTAAACAAGCAGAGCTGGGCAAAATACATGCTTTGCTTTAATTAAAATACAAATTACAAAATACTATCTCGCACTTATTTAAAATACAAATTACAAAATATTTTTAAGTCGTGTATTTGAAATATAAAATACAAAATACAGTATTTTGACTTTTTTTATTTAAAATACAAAATACAAATTACAAAATACAGTCTGGTGTTAGGTTAGGTATATAAATAGAATAGAACTAATCCAGCCCAGCCTAAGGCAAAGGGAATATATTCTTACCATCATATTTTACAAAATGGCGACCGCTAAATATGTCACAGCATTCACATGATTCACTCCATCGCCGAATGAAAATTACAATTGACAAGTTATGTAATTGACAATTTGACGTACGTACCTGCAGTACAGACTACAGTACAGTTTTGCCAACTTTAAAGATTGACATATTTAGCGGTCGCCATTTTGCTTACGAAAGCTATCGAGCGCTATTTTCTGCAGATCGCACCCATTCATTAGATCGCTAAATGTATTTATGTTCAAATGTATTTTGGAGCCATAAGTATTTGAAATACTAACTACAAAATACCTCAGCGTCAGGTATTTGAAATACTAATTACAAATTACATTTATAAGAAGTAATTGAAATACAAATACCAATTACGTATTTGTATTTCAATTACGTATTTCAATTACAAGTAATTCAAATACTGCCCAACCCTGTAAACAAGACACATGTGAGAATGTTGTAGGCCTTGTGAACAAGACACAAGTGAGAATGTTGTAGGCCTTGTAAACAAGACACATGTGAGAATGTTGTAGGCCTTGTGAACAAGACACAAGTGAGAATGTTGTAGGCCTTGTAAACAAGACACATGTGAGAATGTTGTAGGCCTTGTAAACAAGACACATGTGAAAATGTTGTAGGCCTTGTGAACAAGACACATGTGAGAATGTTGTAGGCCTTGTAAACAAGACACATGTGAGAATGTTGTAGGCCTTGTGAACAAGACACAAGTGAGAATGTTGTAGGCCTTGTAAACAAGACACATGTGAGAATGTTGTAGGCCTTGTAAACAAGACACATTATGTCATCAATCTGCCTGGCCCTTTCGCAGCTATGTTGGGGTCGGCTTCCCTCGACTCGTCTCGGTTCGATTGTCGTCCCATACCTAACTTAAATAATTAACATTATACACTACACTCGCTTACATAAATCTATCTATCTAGATAGATTTATGTAAGCGAGTGTAGTGTACCTTCGAATAAGGCAGAAGCTAATATAGATAATATAGATAGATAGATATCTATCTATATTATACTAGAGCTTCTGCCCGCGACTTCGTCCGCGTGGAATAGTTACTTTGGGCTAACGCTAAAAAAAACCCGTGATTTTGAAACATTCTTCATTGGTGCTCCGCTCCTATTGGTCTTAGCATGATAGCCTATAGCCTTACTCGATAAATGGGCTATCTAACACTGAAAGAATTCTTCAAATCGGACCAGTAGTTTCGGAGCCTATTCGGTACAAACAAACAAAAAAAATCTTTCCTCTTTATAATATCCTTATCCTTACATATTATAAAACAAAGTCGCCCGCCGCGTCTGTCTGTCTGTCTGTCTGTCTGTCTGAACGCGATAAACTGAAAAACTGCCGAACGGATTTTCAAACGGTTTTCACCATTGAACGGAGTGGTTCATGCGGAAGGTTTTAGTGTATAATTCATTACGGTTTTGTGTAAATTGGCTGAAATATGACGATTATTGTTGAAGATGTCGGAAAAAATCATGCCGACTGGGAGCTTTACTGGCGTGCGCTGCGTAAGCCGTGAGAGATAAATCAAATTTATGTTCTAGAGTATTGTATATCTTAAAAATTGTAACAAAAAAGTCCGCGATGGCATATGTCTATCTTCTAAGGGTGACCCACAATAACCATTTTTATCTTTCAAAATTGTATAAAATTTTCATTGTTATTTCCGAAGCTATTTTGACCGGTATCTTATTAATCCTTATACAATAAAATAGGTTATTTAAATTGGGCATTCAATTTCGATTAAAATATGCCTTTACATCACATCATTTAAATGAATAGTTTAAGAGATATCACAGTTTCAAAATTACGCGTAACAAAATAATTATGGTTGACAACGCGGGCTATGATCTTTTCCTTGGCTATTAGGTATGTATTCCCGGTAGAACGTTCCCGTGGGATATTTTGCGACATCCACGCGGGCGAAGCCGCGGGTAAAAGCTAGTTAGTAGATAAAAATTAATCCCTATTTCATTGGTCACGGCATCACGCGAGAACGGCTAGACCAATTTTGCTAATTCTTTTTTTGTTGTGTTCGTTGGAGAAGGTTCTTAGAATAGGTAGGTGAAGGTGGGGTAGGTAGGTAGGTCGGTATGCAAGTAGGTAGGTATGTAAGTAGGTAGGTAGGGTAGGGTAGGTAGGTAGGTATGTATGTATGTATGTAGGTAGGTAAGTAGGTAGGGATGTATTTAGGTAGGTAGGATAGTTAGGGTAGGTAGGTAGGTCCGCCGTAGATAAGTACTTAGTGCTACGGGTGCTACCCATGCGAAGCCGGGGCGGGCAGCTAATAATTAATCAATATAGTGATTTTATTACCTGTAACCTCCATAGCCGAGGATGTGGAACCTCTCGCCGAGCGCGACGAGGAAGTAGTCGAGCAGGCGCGGCAGGCGCAGAGGCGGCCAGCGCGCCCGCAGCGCGCGGTCGGCCCGCAGCGCCGCCAGGTCGTGCTCGCGCGCCGCGCCCGCGTAGCGCGGGTGCAGGCGCACGTCTGCCACCGTGCGCGGCAGTGACGCGTCCGCAGACCCGAAGTCCTCCATGATGACGAATGAGTCCAGAGAATCCACCTCCTCAATAGACTCTATGCAGCTTGCGGCCGTCAACGTCCAAAACTTTGTTATCTTAGTCAAAATGCAGCCGAACGTCACGTCTCCCGGGGGTTTGAGCTTGACTAGGGCCACGACCTGATTTTTGTATCTATCCTCCGCGGGCTCACCGTCGGAGTGTTCCAAGAACTCGACGTCGTCATACTCGTGCGATGGCTCCACAGTCTCACCGAATATCTCCAAAGATTCTGTCGTGGTGGACGGACCTTTGCTGTATTGTTTGGTGGTACGGGTGGTGTCTCCGGGCGAGGTGCGCCTGTCACTCACGTAGTACCGCGTCCTCGCAGTAGTCGGCTGAGAAGGATTCCAGGTGCACTCGACGTCTGGCGGCAGAGTGCTGTGCTGAGTGGTGCTAGGGGTAACGGTAGAAATTTCTGGCAACCAGTCTGTAGAAATTCCTAACGGCGTAGTTATTAACGGCTGTTTAATATCCACATCACAATCTTTTTCAGGGGCCTGTTCCGGAAATGTGCGACAAGCCAAAAAGTGAAGTATTAAAAACACTAAAAAACTAATAAGCACCCCAAGGAGGATAGCCTCTAGGATGGAGAGGAGTCCCTCAGTCCGCGTGAACGACTTGCACCAACCCTTCAGCTCCTTGCAGCACACATAACACATTATTTGTCGCGACTACTCATGTTGTTGACTTGTGATTGATGCTTGACACACACGACCAATTAGATCAAAACTGTTTTTTTTTTTGTAACTTTTCTTACGAGTTTTTACTTTAATGTCTTATGCACGGGTTCCGTAAACATTCCTTATAATATGGTGCTTGACCATCAAGCTTGATATTGATCATGCTGTAGCTAATTAGGTACTTTGATTATGATATTAGTTAGCGCGTACTAATTACTGGGTCGGTACTAGCACGTTGATGCACTCCATATCCTCATGCTACACAATCATTATCTTTTGCCCTGCTCGTTATCCTTTCTTTGTGCGACTACCATGATTGGCTTTCTGAACGGTCTGTCCTGACAGCCGAACCTGAGCTGCCCGGACTCCTTGCGGCCGCCGAAGCCCCCGCCGAGACGGCGGGGCCGCCAGCCCGAGAGCCGGCGCTCCGCCTCGCGCTCCACAATCATCTCTGCGCTGTCTATGTACTCCTTCTGCATCACCTTCAGAGCCCGGTCCACGCTACCCAAGTTCTCAAACTCTATGAATGCATACTGCTTGGATTTTCCTGTTACTATGTCTTTGACTACGCGGCAGTTAAGTATTCTGCCAAATTTTCCAAATTCAGCTTTGAGTGTTTCCTGAAATTTAATTCAAGTTTTATTTTAAAATACAATATAGGTAAAGTCAACCGCACATCAGCGGTAACAACTTGAGATTGACAAGACAACCGCCTTTACTTCACAGCACGTCCACCCCCTTGCAGGGGTTTTAGCCGAAAATAACCGATACAATATGGAAACTGATAATGTTGATGTTGGTTCTTCTACAAGCAATACTGATGATCCACATTCATTTCTTGATAACAGTCATGTCCAAATTCGTCTCTATGGCAAATCATCCATTAATTTGGGGTACACTACATAAAATACGAAAAACTTTATTCCGAAAGTCACAAATACGAATTTCAAAATACCGATTATCAGAATTCCGAATGGTTCTAAATCCCTAATATAACAACTCCGATTTATCATTCATCCTATTTTTATAATTCCAAAATTTCAATATTCCTAACGTTTTTATTTACTATTCTCAAAATACCGAGTTTTAATAGATCGAATAACAAAAAGTCCGGCTTAATGATAATTCGAAACATCAAAAATACGAATTCCGATTATTAAAGTACCGATTAATTAGAATTCCGAAATAAAAAGGCCTTGTAAAACTGAAAAGCAAGACAACAAAACACACTGATCACAGTTCCAACCTAACCGAAATGATTCACCAACAATAGAGGGGATCTGGCACTCGGCGGCCGCTGCCGCGGCACGCTCCCTGCGGTCGCTCGCCTTCGCGCGTTAGGGTCACTAATCTAACCTAACCTAACCCAAATGATTCACCAACAATAGAGGGGATCTGGGACTTGGTTAATGGTCACTGATCTAACCTAAATGATTAACCAACAATAGAGGGGACCAAAGTAGACGTTTTTAAATTAAAAACTCATAGATTTTGAATTAATATGCGTAACTAAATATTATACTACTTAATTGAATCAGAATCCTAATTTTATTAGTTTATTCGAAGTATTGAAAATCGGAATGTCGTTTTTCGGACCGAAAACCCATCGAGCATTTGATTCTTCGAACGTATGAAAATCGGAAAACAAACAAATCGCATTTATGACTTTCGGTAAAATAAGTTTCGTTAATAATAGACATTATAATTCTTAGGGATTATGAAATTTGGACTTTTGAAAATCGGAACAACGAAATTCGGAATAAAATATTTCGGAGTATTTGGGTGTTCCCCTTCTGAAGTGTGATTAAATTGTTTGCAGCCAAAGCTGAAATGTTTGTTTTTTTGGATGTACTCCCTACCTATATGTATACTATATAATTTATATGCCAATAAATTATATAGTTTTGGAATTTACTAATCAAGGCGTTAAATTGGATACCCATATTGTAAATAATAATCTGTTCAGGTATTTAAAAGTTATGTTGGAACAAAGAAACTCACATACATACATGAAACCTGAACACATTACACTCCTTTTTGGGCAGTCGTGTAAAAATCAACATACTAATGATGATCCCATTGAAATGGCTTATTTGGATATCATATTTACATAGACTCTCATTTCATAGTAATAAGGCATAATATACAGTTTCATACATTTCAGTGTTTACAAGGGCGGATCCAGGATTTATTTCTGGGCCAGACAAATAAGAAGTGTTGTGTCTCCCATATATCTTGTATTGCATTGTGCTGTTTTTGGGATTCATTTATTTTTCAATGATGTTATAGTAGCCTACTTCTTCAGAGTTCATCATTGAAGCAATGTCTTGATAGATATTATATACATTCAGGCCAGTCCATTCAGACAATTCCATTTTATTTTACTTAAACCGTTTGGGGGGGGCCAAGTGCCACTGTGTCTCCCCCCCCCCCCCCTGAACCGCCCTTGCATACATAGAACAAACAACAAAGATGTTTCTAAAATGAAAAGAACATTGATATACAACAACACAATGATATAAATAGTTTGAAAATAACAAGAAATAGATTTCAAATATTTTGCCTACAAAATTAGTCACAAACTTGGATTATTTTTAAATTGATGACCCTTGGGGTCATCTTAGGACTTGACTGTCAATTGTCAATATCCACAATATACTATATATTATGGAGACTGTATGATCACTGGTCATATTTAATGGAAATAAATTCATTTGACTTGAGTGCTACTTCTGTGGGTTTTCAAAATGGATTCTGAATTCCAGATTGCCAGTTACCTAATAGGCACTTTTCTATAAGTCTTAAGATCACCCCTTGAATATGCTTACTTCAGTAGTTCTGGGGTTGAGTCTCCCTACAAATAGTGTATTGACAGCATCTCCCTTCGCCAGCTTGTTGGGGGTGTACTGCGAGCGCAGCGCCCGCAGGATGGCACGGTCGTGCGGCTCGCTGTCTGTGCCTGACCACATGGTAGAATTAGGAATATGTTAGGTGCATGTGATTGCCTCGCTGGTCTAGTGGTCGCAAGCACTACTGCTGAGCATGAGTACCTGGGTTCGATTCCCGAGTCCGGCAAAGTGTTATTGAAATTTTCTATCTGGAATTTGTTTATTTAGGCTACTAAATAAACAAATTCCAGATAGAAAATTTGCTGCTAAGCCCGTAGTCTGGATTTGTGCCTGCGATGGCAATAGGCTCGCCCCCTATTACATGGGACTTAAACATAACTGGCGAAATGTGGGTGTAGTACAGGTACACCTCTGCCCAACCCTTCGGGGTAACAAGGCGTGAGGCTATGTTATGATCTTCTTAACATTCAGCTCTTCGTTTAGGACGTTTAGTTACATTACAGAGCGCGTGGTCAGTCAGAGAGGGTCATTCGTGCGTACATACTGCGTCAAGGCAAGATTCCAAGTCTATAATTATGAAATCCACAATGTAACCTTAGAGTAAAGCTTACCATCAATAGATCCTACTTTTATAGGATCATATTCAGTTGCATATTTCTTGAAATCGTCTTCTCGCGACATTTTTATTGCAAAGAATTTATAGGTTTTGTTTTTCTTTTTTCTATGTACTTAACAAATTATGAATGCTAAAACTCAAGGAATTTTCAATATTAAACAAGTAATTAAAATCCACTGACGTACATGTGACGATTGTACTTATTTAATTAATATTTACAACATAACTTAAAAACAGTTACAATGAATAAAAACAAAAAATTATCAAATCAACAATATACAATTTAGCACGATCAACCACGGTTGACAGCAATTGACAGTTGACGACAGTGACTGCCAGTGACTTTGAGTTTGACTTGAAAGGCGGGCGGGACGGGGCCAATGGCAATGGGCCAATCAATGACTTATAAATCCTATATGTCAATGGGGCCAATGCTCGGCCAATGACTTATAAATCTATGATTTATATGTCTATGGACGGGGCAGACCATTGACAGTGCCACAGAGTACATTATATAATATACGACAGTGCGTTCCGACAGTGCGTTCCGAGTAAGACTGTAATCGATTTGGGCGCGCTAAAACCCGTTCCTTGCGTTAGCGTGGTATCGAGATGTTCCGTGAATCGTCATCGATGACGTCATGACATGCGCCATCTTGCGATAACGCCGACCATGCCTTTTACTGATATCACCGTGAGCGCTGTCAAAATTGACAGTTGTGCTGTTTTTGTTTTGAGTCGCATCATAACTTTAGACTAACCTAAATTCTCACGGTCTTAGTTTGTCTGCCCCCAAAAGTGCTGTAGTTGTGTTTTCACGCAGGAGGCTGATCCCATAAATTTCAGTGGACATCCAAGGGCATTGTATACCGGTTTCTTCAAAAGTAAAATTTTTAGGTGTCTTTTTAGACTCCAAGTTGAGTGGTTCTCATCACCTGAATTATTTAGTGAATAGATGCGAGAGAACCATTCCTATATTAAAAGTACTCACGGTGTCTGGTGGGGAGTACATCCCTACACCATGGAACTTGTATACAATGCCTTAATGGACTATGGATCTTTCCTTTTAATTCCCTGCAACAAAGGTGCTTTGGCTAGGTTGGACAGAATTCATGCTAAGTGTCTATGGATCATATCGGGTTGTATGAAGTCCTAGCCAATTAACGCGTTGCAAGTACCTAGAGTGCGCAGAACCACCGTTGGCCTTGAGAAGGCAGTATAATCGAGGTTTTGGGCTAGAGTCATTACCAAATCCTCCCACCCTCTTGTTCAAAAACTGGACGACTCTGGATGTTGTATGCCAGAGTTCCAATTATTGGAACCATAAAGAAGTCCCTTTGTTTTTAAAATCCTTTCGTTGTTATCAAAATTTAGATTCCCCCATTATTCAGTTTCCGAAACTTCCTATCTTCAGTTTTGACTATGACATTATTTGTTATAAACCAGAAAGGGGTTAGAAGATTTTTGTATGGAGGGTGGCCCTCACATGATGCCGCCATTTTGTTTTTTTTTCAGAATCGCGGTGAAAATCGAAAGTTATATATTTAGATAGAGGACACTTATACAAACAAAAAATGTCTTACGACATAATATGCTAAAGCGTCAGGTTTCGGAGTTATTCACCGAAATATAAGTCGAAAACTGAACCCTGAAAAAAGGATTTTTTTGTTTTTTTTCCTTTCAGGTAAGTATATTGAACTATGAAAACATAATTGCATCATGTATAGGTAATATTTTAGTTAAGAGCGAAAGAGACAAAAATATATGTATACCCTCCGCCGAATGAGGACGTGTGTTATTGGTATAAGTATTATACGGTGCATGGCATGAGCGCGACACCCCAAGAAAATCCTATTCAGACTCCCGCCGCCTTCTTGGATGATATTATTTATACCGAATATGATTAAAAAATCTTATGTTTTATCCACTAGGTGTTACTTAATCAACATGAAGTAACTACAACATAAATAAATAAATTCGCTAAAATAATTGTTATTTTTATCTTTGAATATCTCACAAACGTGACGCTTTATGATGTTATGTTATATGAAGTTTTATGTTTGTATAAGTGTCCCCTATCCAAATATATGACATTTATTGTGCACCTCGATCAACCAAAATTTTTTTTTTTTTTCTCTTCCACAAAGGCGCCTTAAAACTATTAAGATTACAATATCTGAATAAATCCTTTGTGGGAGACTGGTATCTGCACTAGGAAAACCTGTCACACAGATTACCAGGCCCCCCCCAAAAACAGTGTTTGAGTACTAAATGATAAAATAATATTTAAGTACAATAATTTTTACCTTTGGTAGGAACACAGTTTAACAACAAAAAAAAAAAATAAAAGTAAAAGAAAATAAAAAATAGTACAAAAGATTAAAAGTTATTATTGAAGAGTGTGGGTACCAGCGTAGTGATGTGGTGTGGTGAAGTGTGGTGTGGTGTGGTGTGGTGTGGTGTGGTGTGGTCAAAATCTTCAAACCCCTTTCCACAATATTGGCATTTCGAAAAAGTTCCCTTCAGCGGACTCTATTTTCAATGCGGGCGGCGGTTGGCGAGCGTTGGTACAATTTTAATAGATTTTGCACGGACGCCTCTAAATTATCAGATGCAAGTTGCACAGGTGCTGCGGTATACTACCAAAACTCCAAAATTGTTTTAAAGTTCAAATGCCCTGTACAATCTTCAGTGTTTACGGGTGAGTGCGTGGCCATATTAGAAGCATGTTTATTTATAGAGAGAGGGTCATTGTATTCAATTTGGTGTCATATTTACAGACTCACTTAGCTGTTTATAAGCTTTGGAGCAGAATCCTTTTAAAAGTAAACTTCATAGTCCAATTCTGCTTCAAATCAAAAAGTCTCTTTTCTCTTGTGCCAAGAATCTCAAAACCGTACACTTGGTTTGGATTCCAAGTCACTGTGGCATAAGAGGAAACGAATATGTTGATGCTCTTGCTAAGGATGCTGTTAGGTCCCAAGACGTTGACTTTAAGCACTTCCAATCCAAGGCTACGATCTGCTGAGCCTTCCCAAAAAGAGCTTGCTAACCTCATGGCAAGCACAGTGGCAAAATTCAGCTAAACAGAAAGGTGCTTTTTATCACGCAATACAGCCCAATGTTACACCGAAGCCTTGGTTCTATCCCTACAAGAAAATATCGAAGAAAGTTATATCAATTCTTTGTCGTCTCCGTATAGGCCATTGCTGTTCTCCGGTTTTCCTTCACAAAATCCGGGTCAGAGACACATCGCTCTGCGAATGTGGGCTGGATGAAAGTACTTTTCGATGGAGCACATTTTTTTAACTGCTCCAATAATAACCCAGCCTATGACTTGTATAGTCATCTCCCCAAATTAAAGATCCCAGTCCCAACTAACTTTCTATCCCTACTAACACATTCTTCCCCAAAGCTCCTTTCGGCTTTGATGTTTTTTATCCGTGTGAATGACATCAAAATGTGATGTTGTTTGGTGTTTGGTTTGTGTTCATATGTTAATAATATAACTAACAATATTTATTATCTGTTTGTTTCAGTGTACTACTAATACCCGTCATCAACATTATTGAATTTCGACTTTTAAATTCTCATTTTTTTTTAATTATAATTTTGTTTTTATTTTTTTCTCCTTCGCACGTTTTCTCAACACATCTGACATTGGCCTTTGGCACCATTGCCTTACAGAAAAGTAGAATAGAACTTTAGACTAATGTGGCATTTTCGAAAATGTGCTTCTAGCTTTCGTTCGTCACCTAACCCACGAATAAGAAGGTGGTATATACACAAAGAAATACGATGAAAGTTTTGACATTTGAGAGATCACTGTGAGCGCGTTCACAAGCGTTCCGAATTATCGTGATTTAATGATGAACGCTAAATAATGATGTCAACGAAGTGAGCGATAGCTACTCTGTCTACGGTTCAGAGTAATAATTACTCTGAGGTCTACGGCGATAGCGGCCCGAGTTAGACTGTCAGTGCGTTCCGAGTTAGACTATAATCGATTTGAGCGCGCTAAAAGCCGTTCCGAATAAGCGTGAGCGCGATAACTATGTTCCGTGAATCGTCATCGATGACGTCATGACATGCGCCATTTTGCGATAAAGCCGACCAGAGCCGACCACGCGGACCATGCCTTTTACTGTTGTCACCGTTAGCGCTGTCAAAATTGACAGCTGTGCTGTTTTTGTTTTGAGTCGCATCATATCTTTAAGATAGTTATCTGTGTCTTTAAGCCGGGCTCCGCTGCGCCAAGTTTTCGTGTTTTATTAACATGAAATATCAAAGTAGATCCGCCAAATCCCGTACAAAAAAACCCCAGGCCCGACGCAAAAGAAATATATCTCAGATTTCAGAGTAATAATAGTAGAAAGAATCGCTATTCCCAAATTCGGTGGCTAACATAGCTTTTTTTGTCTGGTATAGCTTTTTAAGTGCTAGATGTAAAAATTACACTTATCAAAAACTTCATCATTTTGGTCTTAACTAACAGTGGTACCTGTACACAAAGAAATAATTATGAATGTTTTGGCATTTGAGAGATCACTGTGAGCGCGTTCACGAACGTTCCGAATTGTTGACAGCCCTCAGCTGTCATATTATTCGTGATACCATATTCGGAACGGCAATTATTGATGATTACAGCTGTAGAATAACCGCCGTATCTCTACGTTGACGTCGTGGTGGGGCTTGCGTGCTCTGAACTCTGGGTCTGTGCCGGTAGAGTTTACTTTGCCGGAACGGGTCTAGAATGAGGAGCCAGACCAAGAGAGATACCAAACCCGCAGGGCAGCATGTGGCGAGCTGTTGGGCAGTAGCGACCCCACGGACCCTATCTCCCGGGAGAAGTCTTGTTCCTCACCTCTGGCTTGCCTTTATTGGCCGGCTAGAGTGAACACTGACGAGGAACAGAGCTCCCACCTCATTCTTGCCTTAATTGGCCGGCTTGAGTGGAGATTCGCAAGAGCAAACGTGCTCGGAGGAAGGAAGTATTCCAGTAAGATGCTGGTAGGGATCTTGACCGTACTTCCGGGATTGTCCTGATAGCCGTGGAATACCGCTCCACTCCTCATAAGCACCTCAGGACATGTTGCCCCCTTGTCGCTACGACACTTTGTGCTAGCGACCGTTTTCGGGGGCCCATTATTGAGTGTGCAAGTCACCCCCTGCCATTTTACCTGTGTTTTTTATATAAAATATTGGTCAGGCAGGGGCCATAGTCTTTCCATAGTTCTAAGTAACCAATCCACTATAGCCACTCAAACCCATAGCCCAATATTTTTTGTTTTCATTTTCTGCAATAGTCCTCTCCTGCACCAACCGGGGGTTGTCCTTGGGTGCACTTGCATAGTGCATACAGGGATAATCGTCGGTTGGTGTCTCATTCCATTTAAAATTGTCTAAGGGGCCTCTGCGAGTTGGCTTCGGCCCCTCGTACGCCTTCCAAAGGACCGGGACACCACGGTCCCGAGATATGTTAACATAAATAAAATAATAATAAAATAGTAAGGAGACGGACAAATATCTATCACACAGTTATAAAGCGTTTTGCTTCTTTTTTAACTAATCAAGAGTTGTGGAAAAGAGACACATAAATAAAATATGTTTATCAAGGACTAAAGGCAAAACTTTTGTGTGACGTCAAACTCATGTCTATGCATGACCGATCGCCATGTTTAGTGCCAAGTTTTGTGGTAGATGTGCTGTCAAACCGTATTATTCTAAGTGTCAAACGGTCGCTCGCTGTCTCTCTTGCACTCGCAGTTACAACCCAACGAAAGGCGGCCATTTTGTGTGCCCGATTTTTTTAGGTATGCACACTAATTTTGTAGGTATAGCAAGAAGTCCATAGGTATACAGGTCATTAGGGGTCATGGGTAGGTAGGTAGGATATGTAGGGCAGGGTAGGTAGGATAGGTAGGGCAGGGTAGGTAGGATAGGTAGGGCAGGGCAGGGCAGGTAGATGCGCCGTAGATAAGTACTTAGTGCTACCCGTGTGAAGCCAGGGCGGGCAGCTAGTGAATTAATAATTCACTATGCCTGTTTTAGACGAACTGAATGTTGTATGTATTAAATGATCTACGAAGTGTAAATAATATTTTGAGCAAGGCTCACATCAAAGTCAAACAAAATAAAACCAACATATTGTAATTAAAAAAGCATGTTACACTATTTATGACTAACTGAAAATATCTTTCAATATACTCTTTATAACGCGACACTAATGTGTACAGCTATTTTACATTAATCTGACCAAATACAATTATAATAATCACTACCTAAGAAATAAGATTATCCAAAGATGGCTGTTTTGTGTTTAGTAGCAGGTGGTGGATGATATCAGACAACCCTGCAAGTATCAACAGACAGTTCTAGGCGCCAGCCACACAAAGATTTGTTAAACAAACAAAATTGATGAACACATGACTCTTATAATTTGTGTCAATGTATTTTACTTACAAAACAAGTCTTGGTTAATGTTTAAGTCACAATATCAATCAAAGGAAAAGTATACAAAATGTAGGTATGTAATTATGTCAATAATCCCATAAAATTTATGGGAAACTTCCTTGAAGAGTCCCATGTAATGTAACAATCATTACATATTAACCCCTGTTAGTTGTCACACTAATAACTTTATATTACATACAACCAACTTCGAGCTTGCTTCCATACTTAGTACTTATCAGAAGTAAATAGGTATGTACAGTACAGAGTATGCCACAATATTATAAGATACATGCAGTGTGGACACATGCTAGCGACATACCTAATCACCCGAACATTCCCACTGCTGGGACACAGGCCTCGTGAGAGGGAGTGGGTCGTAATCCACCACGCAGGCCCAGTGGGGGTTGGTGGATGTTACATGTCTTTGAATTTTTGGTTCTAGGACATGCCGGTTTCCTCACGATGTTTTCCTTCACCGTTTTGAGAGTAAAACTGATGAAATAAATTACTTACACAAAGTAATGTGCCTACCTGAGTTCGAAATTGGAACCCACGAAGTACGACACATAAGTCGGTGCCGATCGGTCGGTCTTAGTATTGTTACCACTGGGCCACCACCGCCCTATGCCCCGTGCTACTAGTGAGATGTTCAGTAGCATTTAAAATATAGTAAAATACTTAATATTCCATAAGATGGCAGACAATAATGTTAAAGGCAATTTTTTAAGTAACATAAAATAACATTGCTTTCACTTACAGTAGTGTCAAGATGATTATTAGCAAACCATGAAAATGTACAAAATGAAGGTTGGCAAAGTTTACAGAAGTCTAGTAGTTTTACATACTGTACATAAAACACCCCTGTGACCATGACCAGTAGTATTTCCGTTCTGCTGGTTGGTGTAAGCCCCTGAGCTCAAGGTTGGATCTACCACTGCATCTGCATGTCGTATTTGACAAAACTAAACAGTTCCATATGGGTGGGTACAAAACTATACTTTTTATATGATATTACAATTATTAGACAAGTGCAAATTTGTGCTCTCTGTAGTCGCCTTTCGCGAGGCGTGTGCAAGCATTGCAGCAGCGACACTAAAGTGCACCATGAGCATTACTGAGCCACTAGTATGTTGGCATCACTCACCACCGCACCATTCCACATGTCGGTAATTTGTAGATCATGACCTAGAGCAAATGTCGTCACAGCAAATCTTAATATGAAAATAGATATTTTGTATTTCAGTACCCAGTCCAAAATTATGACCAAATTTTATCAACAAAAAATAGAGCACTGTAAAATTATATTTTACATTTTATATTATTTATTACACTTGCATAAAGCTTATTGCTTAATTTATCAGATCACTCATTTACACAGGTAGCTTGGAGCTATTCTCACAACATTGTACTGATTATTACTAAGTCTCGACTTATGGACAGAGCATGATACGCGGGCTGCTCAGTGCCCATGTCTTGCCTCGAGGACGCCAAATTTATGCAAAATAGCTGCCTTTATCAGTGCGAGGTTCATCCATGCGGAGCCTCGACGCAATCCATCCAATACAATTTTTTTTATACATAAGTTAATACAATAAAGTAATGGAATTTTTCAGCGACATTATTTAAACATATCTATAGGTACTTTACGACGAGTTCCTCACTGTCACAGTACAAGTTCAGAGTAAGGGGTCATCGGAAGGTAGCAGCCTGTGCTAGTTGAGCGACGGCGACTGTCCGTCGTCCCACATCACGTCGATGCTGGGCCACTTGGTCTGCAGACACGTGAGCATCGCGTCCGTGCTAGCGGCACGCATGTTGCACTCCAGCAGCGCGGCGCGCCCCGTGCGGTACATCACGCGCGCGCTGGGATTGCTTCGCACCAGCCCATTGTAGTGGTGCAGAGTAAAAGTATCAGGTGCACCACGTTCACATCCCGGGAAGAACTCGTCCATGAATGCACTCAATAGGATAATGCCCAAATTCTCTGAATCCAACTTTCGTCTCATTAACTCTACATATTCAGGTTCACTAACCAGATCTGCAGCACATAATACATCCTGCAGTGCAGCTGAAGGAATAAAGTTGTTACCCTCTGGATCAAATGAGCGGAAAATCCGCTCTGCTGACTCTCCAACCGTCTCAGGTGCAGCCAGCCGTCGCTCAAGAGAGAACAATACTGTTAGATGTGTGTCTGAAGCTAACACCCACACAGGATGTTTTGGATTTTTATAGAAAGATCCAACTGTGCAGTATTGCATATGTTCCATTATCGTAAGAAACCCAATATCATTTTGTCTTTCAATGCCCTGTAGTCGCAGTCCCCCTACAACTTGGTCATGGTCCCATACATGTGCAACGGCTCTTCCTGTTAGCATTAAATTAATAAGTCCCTGTGAGCCATAACCATATGTTGAATGTATGAGTGGGTCTGACAGTTCTGCAAGCTCTGTCTCCACAAGAGCAACCCCCTTGCTGAGAATAACACTATACAACAGAAGTAGAACACCATACTTGTCCTTCAATATTCGAATGTTCCTTGTGTAGAAAGCTTCTACTTCGGATAAAGTCTGAAATGGATGTACCTCAATCCTTCGATGGAACTGTTCTAAGGTATCATACACCGAACAGGATTGTTCCTCCACATTGAGGTTATTGCCACTGCTAGTCTCAGCTTCTGATTCATTCTTCCGGTAGACAGCTACACTGTACTTAGGAGCTAGACACTGGCTTAATATTGTACACACAGCCCTAACAAGTAAAGAATTGCACTTCTCTGATGTCAAGTCTTGAAAACTGTGTCCAGGTGTCTCCGATAAGAGTATTTTAAGCAGGAACCCTTGAACGGGCGCAATAGCTGCGCATGGTCCTCCTTCCTGCTGCACGAGGGCGCTAGGCTCGTCCGGACTGAACAGAAAGCCCTGCGCCCATCGCCGGAAGACATCCTCCTTCACATGGTCGCCCCACAGCAGGCGGCGCGTGCTCGTCAGCTCGCTGTCCAACGTCACACTTCCGGCGCTCATGATATTATCTTTATTGGATGTTGTCACAGCAGAACTATTGGTATGGTTCGATCCGTTCAACATTTGCATATGTAGCTCGATGTTTACGCCACCTAAAATAATAACGATATACAGAAAAGACACGGGCACATAGATGTTTTTAAAGGTCTTTAGTAACGAGTAACGATCAAGGAATATAATAAACACATAGGTAAATTAAGTCAAGCAAATCTACCACTACAAAAGAATCATAACCACGTAGTACTTACAGCCAATAAGAAGTACATGACTAACGACATTTACAACTAAATAATTGCTTCAGAAAACCGATTGACCATCTGGATCGCTTCAAATAGCATTATAAATCTTCCATAAATTGATAATAAAAACTTTTCATTTGTAGAAAAGAAAAGAAAAGCTTACGACATGAAGGCTGCCATTTTTTATGAAAAGTAGCAACATTTATTTTGTAATGTCACTTTGTGTCAAGTGGAAAAGAAAGTTGCCTTACTAATACTGGTACTTACTAATTCCATGAGAAAAACTTACTGATAAAAAAAAACATAGTTGAAAATAATAGGAAAACGTAAAAGTAATTTATTTTCAAAGTATCCCTAGAAATAATTGAATAAAAATACTCTAGATTATTAAATATTCTTTTTATTTTTAATTAAACGAAGAAATTTCTCCATTATATCAGAATGAATTTATAATATGTATTTTGCGACGGAACTGACCGAAACCGACCGAGCCTTGTATGGAAGCCAGTGGCGTAGCGTGCCTTGGCGGGGCCCCGTATAAAAAAAATATTTGGGGGCCCTTATGAAGGGTAAAGATTACTCACAAAAGACAAAAAAAAAAGATTACATAAAATTAAAAGAAATATTTATTCAGCATTATTATCTATCTGTCACTTTTTCCAAATTTTTTATGTAAGTAATGTAAAATGTAATGCACAATTAAATAAAACGTGTCAATAAACACTGCTCTCCGTGGTTTATCATCGTACTACACACATACAACACACATACATCGATTATTGTGGGATTCCCCCGTTGAAGTAAATGACTTAAACGGGGAAATCCCGCAGCCCGCGATAACTAGAGTGTTGCCAACTTTTGAACGCACGCTTTACGCGGGTATAAAAGAAAATGATATTTTAGACTTTTGTCATTTCTGAAAAAAAAAAAAAAATGGCAAGTTATTATTAAGTTTTGCTTACGCACGTCGGGGCCCTCGTGGCCCGGGGGCCCCGTATAATTGATACGGCAGATACGGCGGTAGCTACGCCCCTGATGGAAGCACCCATCATCTACCTAGCTTTTTCCCAAGCATGTTAGGGAGGGCTTCCACAGGCTTCCAGTCTATTTGGAAATTGAATGCAGCTGGATACCAGTACCTACTTTAGATGGAGCAACTGCTTATCTTATCTTCTGATGGTGTGGGGAGTACCCGCCGAACACAATCGAATTGATCATTGTAAAAATTCCCAGTATTATTATATCCCAGTTATAAAAATTTGATGTACTGTAGGTATAATAATAAGTATGTGTATTACTTTCGACCAAATAGAAGTTTTAACGAGATGTATTAACCGGTTAACCGATCAATGATTATTTTAAACATTATTTGTTTCTGTTGCGAATTATATTTAGATCAACATACAACCAGAGGTAAGAGAGAGGTTTTAATTATGTGGGCCAAATAATAGTATCCTTCTGACCCGTTGTCGTAATAGAATGTGACACCTGAGTTCATGAGAGTAAAGTTTAAGACTGGTTGAAATCTCTTTCTTATGATGCAACCACCAACCACAGAGCACTATTATAATACTGGTAGATGCAACTGAAAAAATTGTAGAAACTTAAAACTAGTCATGGCACTCACACGCATCCTCGCTCACACACACACACCCCACTTAAAATTATACTCCTCACTATTACTCCACACCTACCAACATATAAAGTTTGCATGTCTTTTTCTTCTACTAATGATTTTGCATGGATTTTTTATTTAAAAACTTACCAAAGCTAGCTAAACTGCCCATGTCACAGATAAGTTTGGAACAATGTGCATCTTATGTTTAGACGGGCGTTGATAGCTGCGACACCGTTTTTTAAACTTTTGTAGCTACCATCGTTTCTATTGTAATTTATATTTGTTGTTGGTCCTAAATAAATAAAAAATACTTTACTTTTTTACAAGAACATAGGTAGTTGGTGTGAACTTGCATATGAAGGCGATTGCCTATTCGCGTTCTATGTGACATCACTTGAAATTCACCATCAATCGTGTACAGCTTGGCAAAACTAAGTAAAATGAAAATGAGGTCCCCGCACTTAGGCCACTTCGAATAGGAAAAGAGAGATGAACAAACAAACAAATTATTAAAAACACTGCTTGTGGGTGTCTCAAAACCTAAAAGCACACGTCTGACGTCGGCAAAGTAGTGCCATCATGAAAGGTCTGCGTATAATTGTAGTCTGTCAAATGTCACTACAGCAGACTCTTTTACATCGTGTAATAGTAGGCAAAGACTAGTTAAATGAAGGTACGGACATACGTGCTCATTACTAGCACGAAAGCATGCTTTTATTGAGCAAGTGCTCATTAGTAGCACGTGTGTCACAACATTGCTAGTAATGAGCATGCTTATTTTGAGCGTGCTCAAAAATCAACCGACGTTTGATTTTGGAGCATGCTACCTGAGGTGCGGGTAGAAGGGGGCATGCTCCGAGCGCGTCTGAACAAGTTTGCTTATGAGCATGCTATTATCGATTTGATCTCGATCCGCGACAGTTGCTGCATCAATTTAAAATAAAAACGAAATAAACCCTCAATATGTCGAGTTGGGGAAAAGAAAAAACTTAGCTCTTTGTGTCCTATTATTGAAGTTCTCCTTTTTTTTCTTTTTCACCAAAATGTTCTTACACAATTCCGTTGCAAGCATATGATTATTTTATTATTTTATTGAGTTCTGTACGGATAGCACTGTCACTAAATATCTTTGTACATCAATTTTGGCCGAGAGCCTGGTGCCCAAAAGCACTTTTGTCCGTACGTTTGCTTTGAGCATGCTTATTTATGAGTATGCTTAAAATAAGTATGCTCAATATAAGCATGCTTTCGTGCTAGTAAAGGTACGGACAGACGTGCTCATTACTAGCACGAAAGCATGCTTATATTGAGCAAGTGCTCATTAGTAGCACGTGTGTCGCATCATTGCTAGTAATGAACATGCTTATTTTTAGCGTGCTCAAAAATCAACCGACGTTTGATTTTCGAGCTTGCTCCCTGCAAACAAGAATGCTTATTGCTGGCAAATGTGAACAGTTGCAGAGCATGCTCATTTTAAGCAAGCTTATGAGCATGCTTATTTTTGAGCACGTCTGTCCGTACCTTGAATGGTAGGTGCGTGCTCAAAAATCAACCGACGTTTGATTTTCGAGCTTGCTCCCTGCAAACAAGAATGCTTATTGCTGGCAAATGTGAACAGTTGCAGAGCATGCTCATTTTAAGCAAGCTTATGAGCATGCTTATTTTTGAGCACGTCTGTCCGTACCATAATGAGCACGTCTGTCCGTACCTTGAATGGTAGGTTTAGAGATGGTAACACTGAGTCACCTCTCGCGCCTCCTCCCTACGTCCCCAGTAGGTATATCTTTTCTCTATGGTTACAGATTAATACAGATGGGACACTCCGCAAATCCGCAGTTTAGATAGGAAGCTACAAGTACCCGGGCGGACTTGTCTCACTGTGCCAATTCAGTAGGTAGGGCTGCCGCGTGCCGCCTCCGGGTCGCACGTCTGTTTATCGCAAGATAATAAGATATTAAAACTAAAAATACAAAAATGAAGGCAACAGTGTATTGCATTTGCATCCCAATTGGCTGCTTAAATAATAATATGGATCCGCAACCTCACGTTTTTCTCACTTCGAAAGGTAAAGAAATGCACGTCTACCTACCTATTAGTAATTAGTAATTACTACCTACCAAATGTTAACATATTTTTTTTTTGTTATTCTTCTACAACATGTAACTTAATTAACGCACATCCTGAAAATAGTTTGTTCAGAATCGTTTACTGAATCGATTTATATAATTTTTAATATAGGTAATTTTTTATCCCAAAAATAATTAAAACTACGGAAATTATTGTCCTATTAACGCTGTACAGTGAAAACAAATTGAAATGGACCGTAAATCAAAGTAATAAGACTTTTAAAATCGCAGTTTTATTTGTATTCATACAAATTCCATCATTCAATACAAAATAAAGAAAAATAAACCTTATTCCAAGAACGTTAAGGTCTTTACAAATGCATTGTAAACTTAGCGATTTGACCGCACGCACACACTAACAGGAATTGGACAAAGGACACCGATAAACCACCTACTTACTTTCGTTCCCTTTCTCCTGCAAACTAAAAGCCCAGGATAGAGCGAGATTGCCACAATGTACCACCGCTTGCGCGGCTACGATGAAAGCTAACATAAATGTAAATATTAGTCACGCGCGGACAATATTAGTGGAAAGAAGTTACGTAGTGTTATCAAATATTCTTTCGCGTGCAATGTCTTTCCAATACACTAATGTTCAGTATACCGAAATGGTGAGGACTTTGGCAATGTGTGGTGATAATGTGTTTCATAATATTTCGTCAACGTAAACAATCGTGTATTGTCGGCTTTTTCCGTAGTTTCGTTATGTTGTGTCGAGTCGAGCGGCGCGATAACTGCTTGTGCGACTGTGTGCGTTGCGTGCGTAATAGTATGACTACAAAGTTCTCCAAGAATTGGTATAACTAATTTAGTAAATAACAATGCATATACATGTTAAATTAAAAATTCAGTGTATGTATTATGATTATAACATATTATTCTAATTGGGGTGTTTGAGGGTGTGCGTTAATTACGTTACATGTTGTATAAGTCACCCGTAGCCCTTATTTAGGTTGTTCTTAGATATTAATTATTATTATTTTTAGTATAGTTAGGTACTTACAAGTTCTGTTTACAAGGTTAGGTTCACGTTCAGGCTTTGATAAGTGTAAGTAGGAAAGTACATAATTAAATAGTATTTTTGTTTGGTGGAGTCCGTGGTAGGTTCACCACGGACTTAGTATACCTAATCATAACTAAATATAATGTACTGATTATGTAGACAACAGGGTATTCCCGTATTTGTATATAGACTCAGGATGGCCTAGATTCAAGATTATTTATTTGTACAGCTTATATCAGAATCTTCCATCTTTACGTGGGTCAGATGCTCGAACAAAGTTTCAAATAATTAATCTTCCAATTTCCAATTTATTCCTTAATTCCCAAAATAATATTCAATCGCATTCTAACTAATCACTGATTGTTATAATATAACAAATGAAGACAAAAAAACAACAGGTTGCACTCCGGGAGTGCCATCATTGTGCATTTTTGAATATTTTGGAATGGTTAGCGAATAATTTCGCACGAATTGCTTTATTTATCGGTTATGTTTATGTGGTTAAATACAATATTCGTTAGTAGTAGTAGTAGTAGTATATTTATTTATTTTCAAAATATAGTCTAACAACAATAAACAATTTATTTAAACACTTTTCATGAAGTATGTTTTGACTGCTTTTTTTTTACCCATCAATATGGGTAAAATTTCTTACCTCGCAATCTTTACGTAATTTCAAAGACTATTTATTTTGATGTTTACTTTGTCGGTTGTTAGGCAACGGATCTTACGGTCACATCCTGACGCGAGTTTAACATTTTTTACCCATCCTAAAAAAATGCACAACGCCGCTAAAGAAGTTTTCACTTCAAAAAGTAGAAGATGGCGTCGGTATTTAGCGATCCGTCGAGCGCGTGGTGCGTTGACGGCTCTCGGTCTCTGTGCTCTCGATTCCAAAGTGACCAAGATGGCCACCTCGCTCCCACCAGTGACGTTCCGCTAGAATGACAGGTGAAATCTGTCATGCTGCTATTCTGTTCCGACGTCGTTGACAGCAATCGCCAAATGTCATGTTTCGCGCCGTCACATATATACTTTTTTATTTGCCCAGTTACGTAGGTACATATTAGTAAATAATGGAGATTAAACAAATTAAAGAACCGACCGCAGACGGCAGCAGCAGGCAACGTGACGCCGCCGCGACACTCTGGTTTCTATTGTATTTTTAAGAAATCGAATCGCATTTCTATGAAGTCACCTACGGTGGGTTGCGGAATGGTGGTACAACATTTAAAAATATAATATACCAATCAATCTTCCTAGCCTTTTTCCCAACTATCTTGGGGTCGGCTTCCAGTCTAACCGGATGCAGCTGAATACCAGTATTAAAAAAATAGACCAAGTATTAATTAAAAATATAATAGACCAAGAGCTGATAATTATTTATATATCTAATTATTCTTTAAAAGATGACAACCCTGACGTGGTCAGAACTCAGAACGACTCAGAAGGTATAAGAGTTAAACGCCTGCTACATGGTCGCCAACCGCGTCCCCGTGAGAGGTGACCTTGGTTGGCGACCGGCAAAGTTGTTCATCGCTTGGTCGTAAACCATCATCTACACGGTTGTAAACCACCTCTGTTGGGTCGCGGTTGACAACCGTGTAGAAAGAGTTTTATGCGATAGAAAGAGAGGCAACTTGTAGGTGAATATAACTGTAGGTAATGGGGATGCACGCGCAAAGCTTAGCGTAGATGTCGCCAGCGGCGGGATGGCCGCTGTCAAATAATTTTCGCATTGTTTACATTAGTGGTTTTTGCTATTTTTTTGTGTTGAAACCGATGCACCATGGTTATTGCTAACATGTATTGTTCCTGGAAGCTTATAGAATTGAAAGACGACCTAAACAAACCAGGAGCAAGGATTACTGGAAAGAAATGAGACATTATTGCGAGGTAGACTTCTATCTAATAAAATATTTTTAATCAGTGCTAGGGTCTAGATTTGGATAATTTGTTTGTTGTAACATGTTAATTATTACTTGGTTCATGGTAGGAAAATTTACGAAAATTGAGAGAACCGTACTTTAATAATAAATGGTATTCTGTATTGTTTAGGTTAGGTTTATTTTTCATTAGTGCTAGGCTCTAAATTTGGGTATTTTTTTAGTTGTAACGTGTTAATTCTTACTTGACTCATGGTAGGAAAATTTACGAAAAATGAGAGATCATTTACTTTAATAATAAATGATATTCTTTATTTTTTAGGTTATCTCTGACCGAAATTTTTAATTCAGCAATCAAAGCCCTCAAGCTTCCGAAAGCCAAGCAATTGACGTTCCTGCTGTAGAACTTTACTAAGACGTTAATAGCTCCACCAAAGCTCTACCATATTGCCGAAAATTACCAATCAACATACTCAAAGTTACTTTTAGTTTTACTCTTTTAGTTTCCCACTTTCTATTTGCGTAATATCTTTGGTAAATAAATGAACACCGGAGTAAGTATTTTAGTACATCGTGGTACAGCACACTTATGCATATTTGGAGAAAATTTGAATTTACTGAATGATAGGTTATAAAATGTATGGAATTGACAGTTTTCAATGGCCATGTCGACGATGCGCCACCTATCGTGATAAAATGGCAGTAAACATCCCCATTAGCGTTGTGCGACCTGAATCGCACTTTGTTGATGTGATTAATGATGTTGTTTTTGATGAAAAATGATGATTTTACGGAGTGTCCCATCTGTATTAATCTGTGCTATGGTCCCCACCACAGAGTACATTGTATTTTGTATTATACCCCCCACCCCACTTCCTTCAGTCAGTCAGTCCATAGATAATACAAGTGTAGTCAGTCCACAGAACATATATACTCTACGAGAAGAAGGTCGACTTAGAACAAAAATTGGAAAGACATTTTTGCTGTACGCCATCTAGTGGTAGCCCACTACTGTGAAGGACGTGAATAGGGCGGGAAATTCGAAATATCTAAAATGAATTTTTCTTTCTGGTTGTGCAATAGAAATGAATGTTATGTCAAATTAACAATTTTAAAATGAAAAAAATAATGACATGTACTATTTACATGACATTATTTCTTTCATTTTAAAATTGTTTGGTAATGCTAATTTGACATAACATTCATTTCTATTGCACAACCAGAAAGAAAAATGTATTCTCGTTCATTTCCTACTTTGCTTTACAAAACATTAGCAAATTAAACTCAGGAATTATAATAATTTTCTTTATTTAAATACTTTTTTAAATATATAAAAAAAAACATTTAATTTTAGTGCTGTCATATTAGTTTATTTTGCTATCATATTAGGTTATTAGTGACGGTCTGTTTCAATTCCTCCTGATAACTTAACTAACACGTAAATTAATTTGACAGCACTTAAATTCTAGCCATCCCTTTCTTATAATTAGTAGTATTAGTTATAAGACCGGGTAAATTAGGTCTGAACCCTGCACTAAATCCTAACTGCGATATTTTTCTTAATTGTTTTTGAACAGCTCTTCAACTAATATAAAAAAATAAACATTTTCAAGGGTCGCATTAAGTTAAAAAAAAAATGCGATTTTGTGAATAAAAACAGAAGCAAAATAGTTAACAGAAATTTTTTGCTTGCATTATGTAAAACATTGTTAAAACATAATTATATTATTTCAGAATAAAACACATACTACACGGTCGCCAACTGCGTCCCGACAGAGGTAACTTTGGCGGTTTACAACCGTGTAGATGATGGTTTACGACCAAACGTTGAACTACTTTGCCGGTCGCCAACCAGGGTCACCTCTGTCGGGGATGCGGTTGGCGACCGTGTAGCAGGCGTTTTAAACATTTTCCTAGACATTTAAATAAAAATAATGTTACGAAATATTTGAATTGTACTTCTATCAATAATGCTAACAGCGTTTTTTTTTGCATTACATACCATCATACATAATCAGCCTATAATGTTCCCACTGCTGGGACACAGGTCTCCTCTCAGTGAGAGGGAGTGGGCCGTAATCCACCACGCAGGACCAGTGCGGGTTGGTAGATGTCACATGTCTTCGAATTTTTAGTTCTAAGTCATGCTGCCCTCACGATGTTTTCCTTCACCATTTTGAAAGCAGTGGTGATGAAATAATTTACACAAAGTAAAGTACGAGTTGTACGTCCTAGGTTCGAAGCGAGACGGGGTTCCAACCTACGAACTTACAACTCGTAAGTTGCGGCCGAAACCACTGCGCACCACTGCTCCTCTACTGCTGCTTTTTGCAAATAACCTAATTAAATATTTTAATTTAGTATCCAACAAAATAAAACATATTGTACTAGCACAAGATATTATTAAAAGTTTTTTGATAGATAATTATGTGAGATAGCGCCTATAATTCCTGAACCGCTATTGAAAACAAACTTTGATACCTTGCGCTAATACAAGATGTTTACTTTTGTTGGATAGCGTATTAAAATATTTAATTAAGTAGGTACTTAATATGCAAAAACAAACTGCTGTTAACATTTTTGCTTGAAGTACAATAAAAAAAAAAAATTTCGAACAAGAAAATCAACACCAATATTATTTTTATTTGTGTTTTAGAATGTCCATTTTTCTTTTTAACGCAGCTTTCGAAGCGTCCTCTGAGAACTGACGATTTTTTAATGCAGTGTCTCTTTACTCAAATGTATGAAATAATTTCTATAAAATAATTGACATTTTTTCCCAATGTGCTGGACAAGCCTTTAAAAACTCATTATCAACTGATTCTTTAATTTTTTGTATTACTATTTAAGTACATGCTTTTCATGTCCTATTTCTTTAAACATTCTGTTTACCACCGAAGCACAGGATTCCACATAATTTATAACATTTAAATGAGGATACTTTAAGCTCTGCTTTTCGGAATTGTATTCTTTAAATTGTATGAATAAATGTTCAACTAAACATTTTTCCTTGGAAATTAAAATGTTATCGCAGCTTGTGCAAGTACAATCAAGTCTTTTAATTAAAAATCCACAAACATATGCACATGCCTGAGCTTCATCACGTGATGGTGCAGCATTACACAAATTTTTCAAGTTCCTCAGAGAATTCTAAGGAATATGAACAATTCTGCAAAGTTGAAATTGTATTTGTGTATATGTTCGTGGATTTGGTCAATAACTCTTTGTAGTTATTAATTTATTGTTTCGCAGTAATCGTTTTCACAATTTCCTGTGCTTAGGTGAGCTAGATTGCTCAAGATAGAAGTTTTTAAGGCTGCAACAAATTGTCCAGCAGTGGGATTGCAGTTTGCACCGCAATTACCCCGAATGCAGCCAAACAGGTTTTCTAGTGGGTCCTGCTGTAGTCTGCGAGTGGCAAGACTTTGAATAATTGAATGCTTATTGCGGAGTTTATTCCATAAAAGTTCAACTACATTCAGGGTCCACACCCATCCTTCTTTTGAAGGTGGTGTGCGTGTGCAGTCTACAAAAGTTAAAGTATTAAAAAATAACTTAATTTCCTTAAATAACTGAAGATGCGGTGTGGTCGACTTTAAATTTGTCGCATGCATTTTCCCGCGGTGCAAATCTGAGCAGTCGCTGTTGACAGAATCAAATAGTTCGTCCATATTTGAAATGGCACCTGCAGTTACAGCTGCTTCTGAAGTCAGTGTTCCTGAAAATGTAAATAAACATGTATTACTTTATTGTTTAGCAAATAATAAAAGCCGGCAAGTGCCAGTCGGACTCGCACACGAAGGGTTCCGTACCACCATACAATATTTATCAAATAAATGAAAATACTCAACGAAGACTGTTATTATTTTACATCCTAAATTTAAAAAAGCGCAAAAACGAACTTTTATTTTGATAATGTTACTGTGAATTACAAAGTTTATTTATTGCAGTTGCAGAAAATCACCAATATTTAAATAAAATACCTTATGAATCGGCGTTTTTAGTATTTGTTGAATATAAACAGTATTTATGATACATGATCTACAGAAGTTTTAAATTCCTAACTTGTTTATTTGTTGAGATAGAGCTCGTACAAAAATGGTCTAAAACTGACACCATTAACGGGCCCCTATTTCTTCATTTTTGAAGATTAAAAAAAACCAAAAATATTTGTTTTCTACTCGATGAGCTCTAGACACCCCACATGTTAAGGAATAATATTAATAGAGTATTATTTTTCAAAATCACAAGTTTATTTTAGTATAGACCCCCTTTTAATTATAAAATTTATAAAAAAATTACTATTTGTGGTTACAGCTGCAATAGAAATACATAATCTGTGAAGTTTTCAACTGTCTGACTGTGTGTGCGTCTGACGGATGAACAGATGGACAGCGGAGGCTTAGTAACAGGGTTCTGTTAATAGATTGAAATAATATTTTTAAAACATATGTACCTTCTGAATTTTTTGCCAGCATCCCAGCAGCAACTGTATGGCTCAAGGTTTATGCCGTCAATTTAACCTTCATTTTTTGCTTGCTGTTAGGATTGAGGTGTTCCAATCTTAAGCCAGGGGCAAAAACAAAATTGGGGTTCTGATAGTCCAGTTCACAAAAAGTGTTTATATGGCTCCATTTTGCAACACCTAAAATAAACAAGTTTATGTAATATATGCATAGCAAATAAAATGTACTAGGTATATAATATCATTATTATCTACTAAATGAGAACACTTCTTAGTTCTATAATATTCTTAGTTCTTACCTATTCCACTTTTGTTGTTTGATGTTATTTGTGTAGTGCATTGAATGTCATATTTCATAAATAAATTTCTGAAATATTTTAGAAGATGGCGGGTCATACATACTGATAATCTCTATATTATCAGTAGTAATGGAGGGTTTTTCTACAGTGGAACCCAAGATGGACAAAGCTCGTCGATTTACCCCATCCATATCGCAAACTGTTGCCGCAATGCCTTAGCATTGCGGCCCACCTCACGACATTCACGTATTATCTGAAAAAAAAAGACAATTAATACAATAACACATGATTATTTTATTTATTTTGTGGAACATGTCTTGGGTTATGTTTTGTTTAAATCCAGTTAGTAAAATTGTTATTTAAAATCTATATGTTTCAAATTACATCTTCTAAACACGTTATCTGTGTACAGAGTACTTAAGAAAGATAACAGTACAATTATAATAGAGTTCTGCATAGTAAGCAGTAAAATTATAGTATTTTGCATTGCTTTGATAACATTACCTCTTTTAGCAAGACTGCTACTCGGTCAGCTGTTACATACTCGCTTGATAAGTAATAAGCTATAGGCTGCTTCATCTTTTTTCGAATGCCAGCTAACATGAATACTAGCACATGTGATGTTAATTGTGGCGATTTGCCTTGAAGTCCATGGTCTTGGAATCCTTCTATTATATCTGTCTTTCGGTTATACATTCTATTTTTTCTTATTGACATTTCATCAAACATGATAATGTATTCATTGTCGGATGCAGCTTGAAGTTTTGCTGTTCTTTTTAAAACAGAGAAAATACATTTATTGACTCCCACTTCGAGGGAAAATTGACTCAAAAGATTTAAAGTTGATTGAGCTGGTAGACAAAACAATCTTCTCATCAGTCTATAGCATGTTCGTGATCTTTTATACAACCTCAGAGCTATAATTTTTTCATCAGTAATCCATCTTCTTCCTTTGTTTTTTTTTTTTAAGTTTTTAACCTGTGATTGCAGCAACAAGGCAAATGTAGGAGTTAATTTTTTCATCAAAATTTCAATTGACTCAATTTAATTAATTCTTCTGGTATATTCTTTCTTTTTAATTTTTTTATTCTATTTCGCAATTGGCAAATATGTTTTAAAAGTTTTCTGCATTTTGCCAACAAATATTTTTCTTTTGGAGTTTTAGGTTGCCTTACATTTGTTGGTGTCTGAGATGGAGGGTTAATTTCACTCAGCACTTTATTTTCTTCTAATGAAGCATGCATCACATGCGAAGTCCCAGGTAGAGGTTCAAGTGTTTTAAGTTTGGTACTGGTTATGGTTTCAAAACTTGCACTTGACAATATGATGCACTTGGTTGAGGTTCAGTCTGAAATTTTAATAAAAATATTGTGTAGTCACTATATACAAAAAATAAAATTGAAGTGTCTGTTTGTAATGTAAAAATAACATACACACTCTTAATACACAAACACAATCATTCACTCCATCTGCTGTGTTAACAATCAGTTTAAACAAACAGAAAAGTCACGGTTGTCTATACTAATATTATAAAGAGGAAAGATTTTTTTTGTTGGTTTGTACCGAATAAACTCCGAAACTACTGGACCGATTTCAACAATTTTTTCACCAATAGAAAGCTAAATTATCAGGAAGTAACATAGGCTATAATTTATAACATAATCTGCGTTCCCAATGTATTTGCTAAACATGTAAACAAACACGAGTTTTAGGAAAAACAACTGTAATGCCTACACATAAGATTCAGTTTGCGCTACAACTTCATTTTTTTTTAATGACTTTTTAACAGTACTGAAATAAAGTTGATTTTAGACTGACTAGTCTAAAATCAACTTTATTTACAGTATCATAAAGTATTGTATTTATTTATTATGACCATAGATATTTACATGATTTAAAATCTAACAGAATTAAAATAATAATAGTAATATGTACAAGTATATAAAAAGGGGGGGGGAAACGGTCATAGGGCATCAAAAAATTCGTCCGCATCGCTGTCAGCAGGAAAAGTGCCCAAAAGGCTGGCAGCATTGCCACGTTGTATGGCAATGCTGATTCTTTGGCCGAAGAATAGGCCAGCCCTCGGGTCACGTGAGGAGTCGACCAGCCGCTTGGCGATGTCCCGGAATACTCGATGAGCACTCGGACCCCACGGCCCCAGTGTTTCAACCCCAAACGGCTCAAAAATATAGCTACCAATGAGGTTGCTATATTTCCGCCGCTTGAGGTTTTCTGCACCAGAAGCAGCCGCCCCGGCACAGCCCGCCGTGCTGAGAAGATGGGATGGCGCGAGGGTGTCGACACAGGTTGCATCCCACACCAAAGGCCTACCCATCTTCCAAGGCATTATGGTCATTCCGTCTGGCCTCTTCCCATCGTCGCGTGCCAAGCCATTGGGTTCTAAAACAGCTGGCACCCCGGCGGTGACAAGAGCCCGACGGATAATGTCATTAATGCTTGCGTGCCGTGCCAAACGACCAGCGCTCCTGCCGCAGGAAAGGCCGTGGTGTCCGAGGCGGTCGACTGCTTCACCGCACTGACAGCGATGCGGAGCCCCGCAAGGAGCGCCCAAACGCAGACTTGTAGCGAGCCGGAAAGTGGTGTCACCCAGCATAGTGCCTATGTTGGGTGACGGTAGCGCCTGAAGCCAGAGGCCCGACTCCCATTCTCCCACAGCCAATAGGCGGGCGCGCTCCGCAGTGTTGGTGGACGTATTAATGAGATTGTTCCGTACCAACCTGCAGAGCGGCTCATCCCACTGTCTCTGGGAAGACAGGTTCTCGGGCTGCTCCGTGTCCGGGCAAGCCATTTTCCAGGCGTTCATCGCATCAGTCAAGCACGGCACTTCAGAGTCAACCTGACAAGCGGTTAAGATTCTTGTGGTTAACTTTTCGGTGCTGTGGACCGAGGACAGGAACGCCGGTAAGCTTACACTGGAAATTTTGCGGACGCCGAGCCCACCAAAACGTATGGGTAGTGTGGCTTGCAGCCACGCGCGGTCGTCCAATGCCACATTTATGATTGATGTTAGACTGCTTCGGATGATTTGATCGATTTTGTCCAAAAGGTGTGGCTTCTTCCACAAGGGGGAAGCACGGAGAAAATACATAAAATTTGGACCGAAACAGCAGTATCTGATAAGGGTGAATGCGGAATGCAAGTTAATTTTAGAAAGTCTATCCGAAATGTCATTGAAATGTTTAATTTTTCCATCAATGAAAGGTGAAAAACTGTCTTCTAAAATTGGGGAACCTAGGAGGTGCAGTGAACTTTTTTCTAAAACTTTGATATCTGGGGCTATTGTATTGAATTTCTGGAAAGTCGATTGTCTGTCGGTATTGTCACAGGGGTAAATTTCACATTTTGAGTAGTTGAGGTCAAGGCCGATGAATTGAAACTGTTGCTTTAGGAATTGGAAATCTTTTAGGACAGTGTCTACGTCACCTCCTAGAGTCCCATCATCTAAATACCACACATTAAATTTTGAATTTAGTTGTTGTATTATGGGGTGGATAGCTAAACTGAAAATGACTGGCCCGAGGGGATCACCTTGTTGGCATCCGACTGCAGATTCTAAAACGTTGTCTTTAAATAATAATTTGGAAGGGTGCCTATAGCATTGCCACAAAAAACCATAAATTTCCGGTAACTCCTTTTTTACTTCGGCCAACAGAGTGTCCCTGTTAACGGAGTTGAAGGCGTTCTTGACGTCAACCTTGAGGATGACCTCACCTTTACCGGAGTTTAAAAAACTGGAAAGGGCATGTACGGCAGCCTCGCAGCCCCCTTTGGATCCGAAGCCAAGCTGTAGGGGCTGGAATTTATTTTTTAAAGTTTCGCCGTATAGTCTGCAGCATATTTTAGCTGCCGTACGCCTGTAGGTACACCCAACGGCAATGGGACGGATGCCGCCGTCTTTCTTGCGCAGGGCACATAGATTTGCCCCGTATAAGACATCGACGATGGCATCATTCACACCGCCGTTGAGCATCAGGTTAATTAGAGCCGCAAGCTCCTTCAAAAGCGACTCACCAGCTTCCCCGGCGCCTGAACTCAATAAATCTTTTAAATGCTGAGGAGTCAGGCCGTCGAGGCCGCCGGCGGAGCCACTTCGGAAGGAGCTCACGGCAGCAATCAGCTGTGGGGCAGTAACGGTAAGGGGTGTTGAATCCGGACCAGGAGAGAGGGGGGGGTCGGGGAAGGTGAGACCATCGGCAGGCGCTGGATGTTTACTCTCCAGAGCTGAAATAGTTTCTGGAGAGTAGGGTGCCACCACATCGCTGCTGAACAAAAGCCTGGCCGCTCCCCTGATGTCACCTTCACTTAGTTTGGATTCTACATATGAACATAAGCCTCTTCGTAGAGGGTTATTGAAAACAGGTAATTTAGGATCTAAAATATTGGTCAAATTGTTGCAATTGTCTTTAATTTGGTTCGTTAAAGATTTTTTGGTCGCCGAATTTTTTTGGACATGTAGAATCCTATAAGGGAAGGTGAGTAATTGCTCCCAGGCACTTTGTGAGTTCTCCTGGGTCGCAAGACGGAGACATTGCGCCAAATTCAGTGCGACAGACCGTCTCGCGCCCCGGGGAACTCTTTTTAACACTGGGGTAGAATTTTTAAATTTTGCAAGCGTTTTCCACAAGGTTTTCTCTAGAGGGGTTGATGTAGGTGATGTAGCTGGGGGGCATAGAGGTACACTATGTGGTTTGTGGACCTTGCCATAGTGTATTCGTAGCCCCCGTTCGCCTTTAAAGAAGCGCGGCTGGGAGCAATGGGGACATCTTACCTGGACATCGAGCGATGTGGCGGGTTGACGAGCGCTATTTCCGGCGTCGCTACAGCCGGCATGTATCATAAATGTAAATAACACTAACCTAAGTTGAAAATATAATATACATACTAAAAACTAAAAGGTACACTTATACAATAATTAATTTATAAAAACTTCACAAAATAAAATGTTAAGTGTCAAATGTCACTTCTTGACGGGGAAGGCGCATAGACACAGACGCGCGGGCCTAGGGCGCCGCGGCGCCGCGCGTGCAGGGTGCAGCCTTCTTATTCAGAGGCTGCTTTCCGAATTAGAACGTAATCGCTCACACACATCGCTGACATCAATAACTTCGTCTTCGTAACTTGAATTTATGCTTTCGGAAATCCTACTATTCCATTTTATCAGATTTGTATCAATTTGTTTCAATATTATTTTAAGATATTCACAATCTATATTCCTTGGGGTAGGTGATGTACTTAGATGATCTCTATAAACTATTATTAGATGTTATTCGTAGAATTAGTTTAATAATTTTTTGCTTTTATATATTTGATTGTTGACAGTTGGACGCTTGAAATTTCGTCCAAATCGTATCATAAAGTTGATGTTTGTCTAAGTGGAAAACTCGTGTTTGTTTACATGTTTAGCAAATACATTGCGAACGTAGATTAGATAGGTAGGGTAGGCACGTATTTAAAAAAAAATTGCATGATTTCCCGGTATAAATGCATTAAATCCAAAAAAATGTACTAGGCTTGCATGAAATCACGACAGTATCGGAAAATCCACTGGTAGATTTATCAAGACCGTTCTGAGCAGTAATCTAACATAAAGTACTAGGCTTGCATGAATTATTCACGATAATGTAGGTATGTATGTACCCTACCTACAGGTAGGGTAGGTAGGGTACGTAGGTAGGGTAGGTAGATAAGTAGGTGCGCCGTAGAAAAGTACTTAGTGCTACCCATGCGAAGCTGGGGCGGGCAGCTAGTATTTTAAAAATTAAAGCCGCAAAATATCCGACTCCTAAGACACAGGTCTGCGTACCTAGTTTAGGAACCCGGGAAGCTGACTATAATTTTAAATATGGTAGTACTGCAACCCTCTGTTCCCATATGCTATGTACAGTGTTGTTGTTTTTTTATGTACACACAGCTACACATTTCCAGTTTAAGATGACCTCGCATTCACATTGTACGGAAATCGTTTACAATGCGAAATCACCATAAACTGGAAATGTATAGCTTGATGTGTAGCCGTGCGTACTAATAAACATATCTTATCTTAGATATTCACAATACAACTTGATTTGAGAACTTCGTCGGTCAAAAAACAACAACAACGGTTAGACGGACGGATGCATCAGTGATCTTTTAAGCTATTTTAGTATGGAAAATAATGAAATACATTTTACTTACAACATATGAGTTTGGAGTCTGTATAATATCAATAGTTGAACTAGTTGCATTTGAAGTTCCACGCAAAGTTGTACTAAAACAGACAAAACCATTTGAATTAGTGAAAGAAATTAAAATGTAAGGATAAGTGCTGCCTATGAAGTTTTTTCCTTATTATAGAAACTAACTAAATACGATTAATCATAACTTGCTGTGCTAATTTTAATAACAACTAACAAATACTCAAGTAGAACTGACATGTCTTAAAAAGGTATAGTTGAGACAATAACTCCGAATCTTAATTCAATATTTATATATATTTTGTTTTGTAATGCATTGTAAAATTATGTTGGATCAAAAAAAGCCTCTGAGTGTGGAAACCACACCCAATAACATAACAACAACCCTAAAGTGATGAAAAACTAAATTAATATCTAATATGTTTATATTTTACATAGTTCAAAATGGCGTTAAATTCTTATTATCTGATCCAAGTATGTGTAAAGACAATATGGTTTTAGTAAGTCAGAGTTAGGGACAAATTAAGTGATTTGGTTTCACATAGATTTATTAAGACTTTCTTCGTAATTCAAGGGTCGGTGGGGCGCCTTAAGGGCGTCAATTTAATTTGTTCTTTAAAAATTCTGTGTTTAGAATATATAATATGCTTGTGTAGCATTTATCATGGACATATTCTAACCTAACCTAAGACTAAGTTTATGACAAATGGAATATGAAATTCTAAGTAAACTTAAGTAGCCCTGAAGCCGTATTTGAAAAACTATTATGAATATTATTAGGACTAGTACTTCTTAATAAAAAAGATAACTTACATCTGATGATGTCCTGGTTCCGGAAAACGATGTAAGACCAGTGCCGAATAATGTTCTGTGATGCATTGCATTTATGCGGGGTTTCGATGCAAAGGCGGAAAATACTCAATTCGACGCACTTTGAACAGAAAATCACACGAAATATAGGAAAAACAACAACAAAAACTAATAAACCGACATTTTGAAAAAAAAAACCATCAAAGCACGTCAACGTCAAGATCAGTGACCACAGACTACAGTGTCAGTGACATTAGAGATTTGCAAAATATGTGGAACTTCTTTTAATTAAGTTAAGACCTTTTATGTACCATATTTTATGCAAAATAAAGAAATTCTAATTCTAATTTTAATTCTTCTAAAGAAATTCTAATTAGTGGCATGTAATTTTTTAGTCTGGTATTCCAGCTTCCATTTTTAATTTTTTCACTCTAGCCACACTTGAAATAGCCCACTTAGGTATGTCCTTGATTCGACGTATAGAGTCGACACCCCCTGCTACGAGAGTCAGTCAGTCTGTCTGTCTGTCTGATACAAGTCAGTCAATGACAATGAGTAATGTTTTGTGGTGAACTGGTGATGTTTCTTTTTAAGTTTTTATTTTCGTGACATCAAAAGCTTCATGTTTTGTTGTATGATTTTGTGTTATTTAATTGTCGCTACGTTATTTTATAGAAAGTGCATTATGAATTAGTTGAGTTATTAATTTAATGTAGGTGAATAGTTTTTGTGTTTTGTTATTTCAACATAATGAAGGTGGATATTGTTTGGAGGCGACGCGGTGCTGCACAACTAGCAGGTTGGTGCGAATACCTTTACTTTTAATTGTAATACAGACCGAAATAGAATTTACAATGTATATTATTTGGAAACCCGGTCGGTGGGTAGCCTTACCCTAGGTAGTCTAGGTAAAACTTGGGTCGGTGGGTAGCCTTAGGGGCGGATTTGTAACTACTATTATACTCTAGGCGTCCGTGAAAGTTCGAAGATTAAAATCATTATTTGACCGTTGGTCTTATGGTGACAAAAAAAAGTGAGTGAGAACCTACCCACATGCATTACAATTCGCCATGTAATAACTTCTTTTACTCAAACTGAGCTTATGATTAGCGTTATTAATTGGTTACTTGATTATTATAATGTTCAAGTTATAAACTATGGTCAAAACTGAAAGCAGCAATGAAAATATTTATCACATGACAAAACTCAAAACTTGTTAATAGAGATGCTGAGTTGTCAACTAGGGAGAAACTCTTGCAGTCTCAGATTCAACCTTCAAGATAACACTGGAGAGGGGGGGGGGGGCAAATAATGAGTATATTCTAGTAAAAGTATCCAGCATGTACAATAGTACTAGCACAGTAGTAGTATTGTACTACCTAGCACATAAAAACACACTTTTTAATGAAGCAGTCAATAATAAACAGAAACATACTTTTGAACAAGATGGTGCATCTTATTGATCTATTATTTAAAATATTTGCAGAAAGTATGTATCTATTGTTTCTGTCAATGAATGGAAACTCCCTCATTATCTGTGACCTAGTCATACCTGCCCGGTATTTGAATAAAAACTAGCAGCCTTGACTGTACAACTAAATAACTGCATAATTTATACAAAACCCTGTTTGTTATGAAACTGTAATGATTTCATGGTCATTCTGGAGCAATGCAGTCGTGTAAAATATAGACAAGACAAGGCAAGTTAGTAAGTGAAATAATCAACCAATCCACTCTCATCTACTTCTGAGGAATATAGAAAAGAAGTTGAAAGTGTCATGAGCTGCCTCTAGGAAAACTGTAGTATAGGTATCGCATTCATAGATTATGCACCGGACTTGACAAGAAATAGAACTTAACATAACACCACGCCTTTATTCCCTGAAGGGTTCGGCAGAGGTGTCCCACCGGAACACCTACAATCCACCAGTTATGTTTACCAAATTTTGCCTTTGCATGAAAATACCACAGTAATGCAACAAGCAAAAATGCTCTCTCTCTCTCTCTCACTACTGTCATCTCAATGAACAATAATGTCATGTGTAAAGTCTTACAGCAAACAAATTAGTACCAAGAGCTATAAAATTAGATTTCATAGAACATTAAGAAATCATCAAAATTATTATTCTTATAAGCTATTCGCTGGGACAAACATGACTCAAACCAGTCCAACAAGGGCCTTCTATACCATATACAGCCCTTAATATAATATATAACCTTATAGCCTTTATTAGTTTAGGGTGTATCTATAGCCTTTATTTCCAAAAGCAAAACTAATAATTTACAAGTAAATTACAAAAAAAAATGTACACTCTTTCAATTAGGTTATGCCCCCTTTCGGGTACTAACAGGCCTCTTCCAATTTTCTCCTGGTTTCCCTTTTTTTGGCTTTGCTTAGGCATTATTTTATTTCATCTACCCAGCGTTCCGGTGGGCAACCTTTGCATCTTTTTCCTGTTGATCCCAACCATGTTGTGGTTCTATGGGTCCATCTTGTGACAGGGCGTGCTATATGGCCTACCCATTTCCATTTCAGATGTTGGGTATGTTCTAGTGCATCTGAGCATTGGTTCTCTTACTTCTAAAAATATATGGCAGAGCTTTTTTCCCAAGAACTTCCTCGTAACCATAATAGCTTCAACGTCTAGAATAAATAAATAAAATAAATAAAAATGTTTTTATTACCTTCCATTGTACAGAAACACTTATCTAAACAACACTATGCAGCGTTACAACTAAGGGATCGAGTGTTTTCGATGAACTCTGGCACCCAGAGTAAGATTTAACTTGTGTTTAGGGTGCCAGCGTCCTCGCCTATAATTTGAACTTATAACAGTAGTTGTACGACGAGCACAGTATATTATTATTAAGTTACTTACTAGTTAATATGATGTGGCTTATTAAAGTTCCTATGTGGGGGTATGTGTATGTATTGAGAGAGATAAATATGGTGTAAACTTGTGTTTATGTAATACTGTATAAATATACCTAATTATAAACATATGATTTTATTATCTACAATAGGTTAAGCGATTGATACATGTAGTAAGTCCTCAGTCGTATCGTAACTCAGTGTCAATAGCCACCTTGTGACCTTTGTCTTACATTCATTTAGGCACATGGGAGCAATGGTGCATAGTTTATTTATTTTATTATATAAATGGTTGGACAGAATATCATAATGACGCTGAGCAAGGGCCGTTCTACATCCGTGGGTTGAGCATACATCAAAGTATCTACGCTTTTTAGCAGCATTCGGCTTGTAGAAGGAAAACGTTCTTATCTCGAAGGTGCATCTACCACGTACGAGTATTTAATATATTTTTTTTTAATCACGAAACAAGTAGTTATGCATGAGTCGTGTAGTCATTAGTCACTATACAAAGTAAAACAGTTAACATAAGAGAAACGCGCGAGATTTGGTGGCCTCTCACTCAACGAAAGCAGCTCACACGACCATTGTTCGTGTCGCGTGAACTCGCGTGCCGTATGGCGATGGCGTGAGCCCGTGTGGCTGTGTGCCGGTGCAGTGTGCTGATGCTTCACTTGCAAGTGGAAAGTGCGCACACAACACTTTCGCATTGTTTCCGACGTGCTGACTCCGACTGAGTTTTAGTGAAATGAGGTGAAGGCTGCTAATGCACAGCCTGTTGAGGTAATGCGTAGTCGTGTCGTGCTCAGCTCGTGCTTGATTAAAGTGTGGATGCGCAATCTAGTAGCAATCGTGAATACGAACATCATACCTCGAATAGTTTTTGCAGCAAGAAGTATTTAATTCTCGTCCTCGTGACCACGTCGCTCTAAAAGTTTAAAATATTAACATAATATGCTTTCATTTCTAAGTATGTAGCATTCAAAATCCTAACTTCATCATCATCAGCCTATTAATGTTCCCACTGCTGGGACACAGGCCTCCTCTCGGTGAGAGGGAAATCCTAACTTAATATTATAATAAATACGAAACTGAGTTTGTTTGTTTGTTACACTTTCACGTTAAAATGGCTGAACGGATTTGGATAAAATTTGGCACATGGGTAGACCATGACCTTGATTAGGACATAGGATTCTTTTTATCCCGATATTCCCACGGGATCGAGGCTAACGCTGGTGAAACCGCGGGGCGCAGCTTGTACCTACGTACTAATAAATGCAAGACTTGGCCAGAATCCGTGAAGTTACGAAAAGTCCATTTCAGTTATATTGCCCGTCAAAGCGTTGCGAATGTGCTTGCAGTAGTGAACGGTACCGTTACTGAAGACAGGCGAGCACTTTGCGAGACTGACGTGAGAATACATAACGGGTTTACCCTGGGGCTATCCCTTACGGTATCATTTGTTTAGGAGATTGACTTGCTTCCGGTTCATACTGGTTATTGTGCTGCAGCTGAGGTGTTACCTGTTAGGGCAATGGAACTTGTAGGCGTATAATAACAAACGTTGTAAACAGTTACAAAAACAACAATTTAGATCCATTAAAGGATCGCCGCGAAGACATCGGCCCCACCCCACTGCCTACATACACGATTAGAGCAACGATTTCGCGAGCACACCAATCACCAACCGTAAACAGATTCACATAATGTAGCAGTGTATCATGTCCTCAGTGTAGACTTCCTTGTCCTTCATCGTGTTCACGAAGTTTCCATTGTTTAGCCACCTTAATTACTATTATGTGCTCACTCTATAGTCGCTCCGTCAACCAAATAAATGGGCCTTCATCATAGGAGACAATACGTGGTTAACGTTAAAACTTAGCGTGGTCTACCTGTTTTGATTCAAAATGGGCAGTTTTAAATATCCGATCGTGTACGAGTATGTACCAGCTTAAGAACTATTAACATGATGCTGTAACATATTAATGACTGCATTCACCAAAGTAAATTGCAAATCTGTCTTATGACAGAGTGCCACAAATCGCATTATGAGCTAGTTTGTAGAAGTGGACATTATCGCTCATTAGCAGGTCACACTCGTGCCGGTCAGCGGAATGCACCAGGTGGCTACTATCGATCTGTACGAGCTCGCGACAACGTTTGACCGACTACGATTCTAAATACAATTTAAATTGTGCGTGAATAAGTCGGAGGGAATGTGCGTTATTTTTTAGTGGCTAATGACTCATTTTCATTTTTTCGATGAGTGCTTAACATTATAAACCCGTAGAAGACTCTACATCTAACGACAGACGTTTTCATTTAACTCACGTCGTCGAATTTCTTGTTAAATTAGCTATCGGTCGAGGCTTGAGCATGTATGCACTTTCTTTTTACAAAACTGGAAGACCACCATCTGACCATAACCACAGTAAATACCCTCGGAACTAAGGTAAACCAAATCCAGAACAATGGACGAAACGGTCCTCAAGTGGAACAAAAACATAATGGACGTTTTCATGTACATAGTCGTCGTGACAGTTGTAATGAGAGAGCGTATGAGAAGGCTAGCTTCAGCAGGGTTCAATAATCCTGCTGAAGCTAGCCTTCTCTGTTCTACGCAATCGTAGAACTAATATATAAACCTACAGGGGTACAGCCCGCGCTTACCACGCCACAAAGAACCTACAATAGAAGTGAGATCAATGACGTTAGTTTCGATTTTCCTTCTAAAAAGAATCGAAAGAGATCCTTGTGAATTTGTGATACTTGTAAATGGGAAAGACCTGCAATTCCCTAAGCGTCAAGATAAGAAAAATGAGGCTCATACCTTCCTGGTCGGCTTCCAGTCTAATCGGATGCAGCTGCATACCTGTATTTACCCGACTGCCCCAGAAGGAGGGTAATGTTTTTATTATTATTATATTTTAGAAAAAAATAAAGACAAAGAAAATACGTGTATTTGCGGTAAACATAACGCAGAAAAAGAACACAAACAAAAAGAAGACTTGGTAAGACTGGTTGTCATACTTTCGGGCAAAAAAAAACATGAAATAAATATACTTATTATTATAATTATTTACGTTGAAGAAAGAAAGCCCGGAAAGTCCCAGGTCTTTTGAGTCTTATTTTGTGGTATAGTGTGTGGAGAACAGTGCGGCGGCGCGGGCGCAGGTGCCGTTCGCCGGTGCGTGACGCCCCGACTTGCGGCACCGACCCGACACTATGCGGCAGCTGCCGCCTCTCATACAAGTAGTAAACGATCAATACTGGCGAACTATGCAGCAAACATCAGCCGAAGGCAGTGTTTTGATTGACAGCTGTTATTTGCCACGCCATAGCTGTTGTCTAGAAAATGTACTGTTTACTTACGTTTATAAGAGAATAGAATCATGTTTAGCATTCTTCATTCCTTTACCAATTTGTTCATGAATGATGGGTAGTCACACTTTATTCTTTTGTTTACTTTCCATGATTTCTAGTATTTACAAATATTGTCAATTCATTTATAAAACTGCCATTGTTAAAATAGTGGTCCATGGTTTACGAATTCGCCCAAATGTAAATAATATGAACTCGGTGTTTAGGAAGCGCATTCGATAACCGTTGTTGGCTCAATGTTTCCTGGTACGATTCTGTTATTGGTTATTGAGTAGCTGCATAAACAATGTCATAATTATTACGTATGCGTTACGCGAACCCTGGCAGATACCGAGGTCCTGTTATAATTGAACCCGATACGGTGTCTCCGTCGATCGTTGAACCCGCCGTGTCGCAATCGCAATGCTGCTCACTATTTTATTCGTTCGCGGTCTAGCTACACGCAAATCGAAACAAACCTCATTATTCACATTTATGTCAATTTCTCCCCTTGAAGCGAAAAGTGTTCGCGCTTCAACAAGCCGAGATCCGACGTGCAGATCCACAGGACCATCGCGGATGGAAAGGTTACAGCCCTCAGGATATCTTTTATCCCGAGAAGCATAACTCTTCGCGTAGCTGTAAAATATATTTTTCATAATGGCTCTGATGCGGAATAAACAAAACTGACTGCGATGTTTAAACATTTCTTCCGCTTGTCGACTGCTGCCACTTACATTTGTGCTTCTGTCAGTACTGATCGCTATCACGTAGCTAGGTAATCATAGATTTTTTAAATATTTCTATGTAGGTAATCCATTGCATTTGCAGTCGGCTCTTGCGGCGTGGGAACTTATATACTCCTCCTACCTGATGCTCTAGTTTCCATTGTTTGTAATGTGTTTTCTCATGCGGAGATAATAATAATTATAGCATTTATAGAATGAGAATTTGCAAATCAGAATGGATCGTTTACCAAAACTGTCCAAAAAAGTCACACCTGGGGGAAGATAGGCCACCTAAAGAGCGAAGTAAATTATGGGGAAAGAGGTATCCACCATCTAAAGGCTTCCTGAAGCACCAAGAACAGCTGCCTCCTAGTCGCGATTTGCAGTGGCCTATCTGGAAAGCACTGAATCGATTGGGTACTCAAATAGGAGGATTATCTCGCGAAATGGGGCATTATCGATTCATCCAATGCGAGTCCGGTGCTCCTGAACAGACTGCCCCATCTGCTAGAGTGTCACAAATGTCCCTTCACTGCACCCTGGAGGATCTGAACAACGCCCCTGACGCCGCAATAAGCGTGGCCGCCTACTGAGCCTTGACAGTATTATCAATACCAACATTGATGTACATCTAAACGAAAAGAAGAAGACTGTCCAAAATGAACAATAAAAATATCGGAAGTCTAAAATGGACTCGTAGCGTTACACGAGATTTTAACAAACCAGTCATTGTATTTTGAACATAAAGTCGGTAATAGCAGACAAGTTGCAAATTAACCAGTTGCATTATCTATGAATGAATCACGTTGGGTGTGCACTAACGAGAAACGCTAGCAGCCTCACAAAGGAGGCTTAAGGTCGAGCCTCGGCGCATGCTTCTCGAGGTGACGACTAGTGACGAGCTTCGCCATTCATTCAATACACCGCTAACGACGGATACTTCGTATGGTCAGTGTACACAGTTTGTCATTGAAAGAAAGCCAACTTTGTGGTTTATTTTACCTCTAGAATTGAAAGTGGCATCGATATTTTGCATCATAATTTTGCAACATTTTGTAATTTTCCAATGTTGCAAAATCAAATTTATAATCAGTAAAGCTCTGTTAGTTCTAAATCAAATACCTCCTCCTAATCAAGTGTCCGCGTCATGAATGAGCCGTTATTTAATGACCCTATGAAATAATTACAGTTAATTAACAGAACACTATTTAGTAGTCAGTTAGTCGAGTATTGAATTCGAACCTTATCGTCGTCACAATGCTGTAGCGGATGGGTGAATGTAAGACGTACGTAAGACGCTGACTGATGATATTTCCGTACATTTGATTGTTCTTCTACTTATGAATTAACCAACAAAGATATATTATTTAGTATACATATTTTGTGTACAGACGCTAGCACATCAAGTTACTATAATCTGTCAAATTTCTTTAATAGATTTTCAACTTTATCGCTAAAGAATTAGGTTCAATGTTGACTAGGAAAATTTGACAGATTGAAGTAGGTTGATGTGCTGGCGTCTGTATAACTACTGCTGTTGATTACCGAACCTCAGAATAATTAGTTTAATTACTGTATTGTTACAAAAAAATATATACTCCATCCAAGTCAAACGGAGGAAAATCAACGGTTTTCCTCATTCGGCAATGTATCATGAGTAATCATAACAATCTTTAAGAATCTGAACAGGAAAAAATCAAGTAAACTAAAATCGGACTGGTCTGTATAAATTAATCGTATCAAGCGAGACTACGCAGGTCATTAACATACCTACATTAATTTTAACTATCAACAGGGGTTGAACATTCGTGCCCCCAGATTTTAATATGCACCTGTAACAACTATGTGAAAAAGAAATTCTCTATAGGCCACCTACCTCGGCCTAGAATTTAGGGAACGTTGATGAACACGGGCATAAGTATCCCAACGGCAGAAGTAGCGAACAGTCCAGAGTACTGACAGGAGCTGTAAGCATTTAAGGTGAAACAATTTGATATTTTTTCCATACAAACTTCGGAGGGGTTTTACTCCACTGTTTGACATCGTACATTCAAAGTTTGACATGATATCGTTAGGTCTCATTATTAATTTTGTCTGTACGGAAGCAGAATAGTAAAATAAAAAGCCATTAAAAAGTTATAAGCCAACAAAGATTCGTTTTTCTTGCTAATTTTAACGCAACTTTGGGCGTAAATAAGTAATACAAGAAGTGTGAAATCTCGAAAACAAAATCCGTACCGACACAGAAAAATTATCGAAGATTTCAATAAATTTTATTTGTAATTGATTTATGCAGTGGTTTTTTCAGAAAAACCTTTTTTCCAAAGGCCTTTTCGTAATTTTTGACGCGCTCGTTTTACTAAAATTGGTCGTTACGGTGCAGTGTTTCTGTGCGTGCGAACTATACGTTGTCCATGTAGACCAGCTTCTAACTGCTCATCGCTGATACTATCTCTATCGGACACGATGCCAGGTGAGACAGCGTGGTTTTTGGCCATGCCCACCATTGAGTTCGAGCCCGCGACTAGTTCCACCTTAATTAAAACAATAGCATCCTGTACAGAGACAAAGTCGGTGGTAGTGGACTCACAAGACTTCACGCTGTAGCAACTCTTGTGATAACCTCTCGCCTAGTACTGGGTAACCTGTGCCTCCTCAAGTACCTGCACCCTAGTGTTTCTTGCCCACAAGGCACTGAACACGATGCGTACGATGCCAGTAAAATATCTTGCTGTACTACACAAACAATAGTTGTTAAGGTTTGTTTAGCCTCTTCTCTATTGTTTAACATGTTTTAGTTTGTTTTAACCGTTCCGCACTTTGAACAAAGCGCTCCAGTTTAATTCTTTCCTAACTGTTCGTTTTTTTACAGCTGGCTGTAGACGCTGTAGTATAATAAACTATAAATGAACTGTCATAAAATTGTGAAAATCATCCAAAGACAAAACAAACTGCTACTTTGATATTTCCATAACCTTTAGATTCTTCGATGATGTCAATACCATGTGTAACTTTCAAGACCTTGTTTTTTTTTCGTTCGAGATATTTTAAAATGTTTTTGCCTGAATATTTTACTGCTTTTGTAATATTGTTAATCCGGATCTTCGCCGTAACGAATTCGATACGTCCGAACGCTTTGTTTCTAAGAATTTTTTATGCGCTATTTAATTAACAATGTAGCGTAGCAGTTTTCTCAAAGTTTTTTCGTGTAACAAAGCTTGTTTGCTGACGTCAGATGATACGAATCAAACTCTGTCTATAGACTGTGAATCCTGTGACGTGTGTGCCTGAGTGGCTCGAGGGTCAAGAACTCAAGATCTTGGCGCCATGCGTCGAGATCATTCACATGTTTCACACGATAGTGCGGGAAAAAACTGTTCCCACAGTGTAGAACAGAAATGTTTTTTTGTCTATTTCAAGTTGATACCGTACAAGTGCTGTTAAATCCCCGAACACTTGATAGCTTAGCTAGTTGGTTGGTTTCGAGTACCCGAGAGGTTCCAACGATGGTCTAATTTTAAAATATTTACTTTAATATTTGAAATAAGAGCATTTTTAAGTTGTCTCAAGCAAGACAAATGGTTTTCATGTTAAATATTTTTTTCATGTATGAAAACTTAGCATCACGAATTCACGACAGAACTATTTTTACTAGGGATGCATCGATACGCCTTTTTGCCGATACGATACCGATACTGTTATAAAAATATCGGCGATACCGATACCGATACGCTTATTGTATTAAAAAATGAAGGTAAAATAAATAAAACACAACTCAGGTTATTTTTTTAATTATATTAAAAGAAGAAATAACGGGACAAACTAAATAAAACCGTATAAAACTATAGACAGGTTGAGATTAGACGCACGACAACAGTCAACGGATAGTTAAGCGAGTGCATGCGATAGCCAAAGTGGGCGGGCAAAACAAGACACTGAATAACTAATACACTGAAGAACACTGAACCCCGACCATAGTTAGTTAGTGCCTCGTTTGCAACGGAATAGACGAGACAACACGCGCGTTTACATTACATTTTTAAAGCGCGAAATTTGAAAAGTATCGTTGAATCGATATCGCCGATGCTGATATATCGGCAAACTTCGAGTATCGCCGATATATCGGCATCGGTATCGGATGCATCCCTAATTTTTACTCTTTATATTTTACCCTAATCACAGTAATGGCAAAAACGTTACTGTCGATATACTCTTCAAAAATTCTGATCATACTTTTCGTACTCTTAGTAACCCGTAACATCATTTGCCAATAAATATGATGTTTATTTCACTCTGTAAACAAAATTATTTGCATTCCTGTAGGTGATCAATTAATTTTCAAATTAATATGCAGTACAGGCGCACGCGCAGCAGACCAAAATGTAGCATTAATCATGTAATCTGACAATTAAACGCCTATTAGTATTGTTACTGTTAACGCTGCATTAACCATTGTTAATATTGTTATGTTTCAGTAAAATAAACGTTCGTTCGTGCAATATTAGTGATATTAATGATTATACGAATATAATACTTAATGTTAATAGTGTTTCCTGCTCCGTATTGCTGCGATTAATTATTTTTGATATTATTACAAAGAGTGATTACTATAAACAAGGCTTGAATTACAGTTTGACACAAATCATACTTATTCAGTCCCCATGTAAAATAATATAATCAGACAAACTGATAACTATACTCAATGCGTTTACATAGCACTGAAAATGATTCCATATTGTGATTCAGAAAGTGGCCGTCACTGGGGACTGACACGTTCTAATTTATGTAAAACATTTAGCGATATGGTTTTACAATCTGTGACAACACTTTCATGGCTTTTAGTGACATGACTCACTATTCCGACTTTATAATCATTAGTTAGTTACAGTCGTTTTTGACTGAATCTCTGAACAAGTAGCAGTTTGGCAATTCTTATGCCCGAAGAATAGACAAAATGACAGATAAACAATCACAATCTGTCATTTTATCTATTCTTCCGTCGACACAACCCGTAGAAAACCCGTTTCTATGGATGTCATCACGGATATATTTGGTAGTCATGGTCATGCTACGCGTGGTCGCGTGCTGCTCAGCGTTCGGCTCTGCGCCTTTGTAAATCCAACAGTGCAATAATATTCAGGCGTTCATTTGGTGTTTCCTTGTGCGCGGGCCACTCAGAAGGAACGTAAGAAGAGAACGGGATGCAGATGCGGCGTCCCATTCACGTATCTTCATTATTCTTCTGTGGCACAAAACATACCAAGACGCAGGCGCGTCGCGTCGCTTTTGCATCTGCATACTGCCGCGTGTGCGTCTCGACCTCGTCTCACGTCCCTTCTGTGTGGTACCTTAGTCTGTGCACAATACGGCAAGAGTCAAGATACGGACATTCCACCTGTGAAAAGAGTGGCCATCACAGTTTGCTGCATTTAATACAGATCTTTTGCAACTTGTTTGTGTGTGACTGTACTATACTATAATACTATAAAGTTTATACTCGCTACTAAGATGTGAATCGCTGCGGTATTAGAGTTCGTCGCCTCGTGTCAACAGCAACCTGTTACTTCTGGCGTGTCGTCACGCGACGCACTCTCTTCAACGAGTGCGTGCGTACGCGCATCGGCCGCAGATATCGATCTGCATGCGCACTGGGTTAATTGCTCATAGAACTGCGTTAATTGTGGTGGTACATCACTATCAGGTTCTCATCCTACACCATAAACTACGGAGATAACATGCACTTGACAGTATACAGATTACAGATACACCACGGTTGTTTTGTTGCTTGTTTTGTACCTCGGGTCACTTGTCCAATCCAAGGGGATGGCGGAGTAGACCGAGACGTAACGTGCCGGATCATCTCAGAATGGATGAAATGGCGACAGGTCACAGGAACAACTTGTAACCCACGGATGCCCCTCAAGTTAAAGGGGATGATCTACAAGTCCGTGATACGGCCTGTGAGCCTATCGTACTGTATGGATCGGAATGTTGGGCCGTGAAGAAGACGGATGAAAAAAATTGCAAGTAGCGGAGATGAGAATGTTGAGATGGATGTGTGGAGTGACGAAAATGGATAAAGTAAGAAATGAGTATAAGGGAAGTTTAAAAGTGGCGCCAGTGACAGAAAAGTTGAAATGAAATCGTTTGGCCTGATATGGGCATGTGATGAGGAGACAGGAATCGCATGTGACTGAAAGAGTGATGAATATAAAATAATGTTAATGGATGGATCGGGAGAGGAATGCTAAAGAAAAGATGGATGGATTGTGTGAGGAATGATATGAAAGAGAAGGGAGATCCGTCCCTTCTCTTTCTCCCTTCCTCTCCCTTCCTTGATAGCTTGACGGTTGACAGGGGAGAGTGGAAAAGGAAGACGTGTTGCGCCGACCACAAGTAGCATGGGACAAGAGCAGGAAGATGATGATGATGTTTTGTCTACTATGTATTATTCATAAACAATGTATTTTGAATCGACAAAAACATCTTGCTCTCAAAGTTCTTTTAAACAAACATCTTTTATTTTCATTAAGTATACTATTTAGTGTACATAAATTCTTTTCAATGTACGATTTTGCCTAATAGCAAGCAAGATGTTGGGCCAGGAATGACATGAGTACGTGAGGTCAATCTCAACATCACCGGCACGGTAATATTATCTGTATCACCGGTAACAGTTGGGCGGCAGCTTGTGACGCGCTGTCTGCGCCGGCGCCCCTCGCTTTTGTCGCACCACCGTGAAGCCGCTCGATTTGCCTAGGGTACCTGCACCAAGCAACGTAGTGAGATGATCTACAAGACAATAGCCACTTCATCTGAACTCTGAAGCCAGTTTCATAATGCTTTTAGATACTGATAGTCCAAAGACATGACAACAAAGTTTATTTTGATAAGATTTTTAACATAAAATTTAATAAAAATGTAGGAAAGTGGCCCTTTACCTCCTATCAAAACTTACATCGTTCAAGTTGCTTTGAGGCTTTGACCACCACGACTGGATCACTTTCATTTTCCACATACACCAATCACTTACGTTTCATTTCTCCACAGTTATGAATAAGTTATGATTATATCCATGGAAGTAGAGAGCACGGTTTTATTGTTGTATCTCCGCCATTATCACTGACTTTCCAACACCAACCGATCGTCGGAATTAGTCATGGTATGTCAGATATAGCTGCGCAGTCCGCCGCCATTTTGGCTGCAAGCTGAAGGCCGTTAAGTCAATTGCTTACTGTAATTCGTTACGAAAACCAATGGATAACTCGCAAACGTACCATGTCCAGTAGAAAGTTCTTTGTTTGGTATCTGGTTCACAAATACAATGTCTGTGAAACTGTTACAAATGTGTAATGGTTTGCCACATTGGTCACGTGCATGTTAAAGAAATTTCGAGGATATGCATGCATGGTCGAAGCAAACAAGAAAGAAAACAATTGAGATTCCTCCCTCTTTGGCGTGACAATGCCATTTTTGGTTTTTCCATTAAATACAGTTTATGCTTTAGAAAATTAGAATTCCTATAGGGGAACAAAATAATATAATTGGTTGATAATTGGTGGTTTTATTAGTCCATAAAACAAAATTTTACGAACGAAAATTGACAGCACATAAGATCCGGTTCTGCTAAAATGTGTTAACTTCAAACAAACTTAACGAGAAAGTACCTACATATTTAGTTTGAATAAAAGCACTTTTACATGTTTTAACTAATTTGGTCCTTTGGCTCGCCGCTTCCGCGAACGTTGTTTCCTGGAAAGGAAAGGACTATGACTTGTGAGTCATAAGTCGTTACCTGATGACCGGTGACGTCACTGCACCGCTATGCGCACGCGCATTGGATCTACTACAGGGCACACCGAGCGGCGCGGCGGCGGGCGGCACGGCATCGCGCGCGCGTTGTGCCTACCCACATTGTTTATGGTGTGTTATGAATTTCTGATCAAACGCTCAGCTCTGTGTTAGTAGTCGTAAAGTGGCAAGAATTTGGCTTTGTTCTGTAATGGCTGCAGCACCACAGATTAGTTAAGTACTAACTATTTTGCCGGGTGCATAGACCGACTCATAACTTGTCTTTACTAGTAACGTTATCTTAATGTAAATTGTTCTAAAACAACTTTCTTTCTTCCACAAAAAGTTTCAAAGCATTTCTGCTCCAAGCCTCAGACGTTGAGCTACTCATTGTGGTTATATCTCGTCATCCCTTTTCATAAAGTTAGGTTGCGCTGGTGTTAAATTAGAAGTTCCTGAGCCTTCTCTAACCGCATCCTCTCCTATCATCACAAATAATATAATAGTATCATTTATTTACAATGCAAAGTAAACACCTTCTAATATGGTTTGCAGACGGCTAGCCGTTGAAATCACATGTCATGTGTAACGGCCTATTGTGTATGCTGCTTCTTAAATTTGCACTCTGATGCATCGTGACAGGTACCACATTTGTGTGTTGGATGCGCTGTGAATCGCAGGCAGTGGGATAGTGGCGCAAGATTAACCTCGACGCCCACGTATTGTCTGTATGGCTGTTACGTGGTTTGGGATAATATTAACATTGTGTACCGGTGTTACTCCGAGTAGAACACCGAGATTCACAACAGAGATGAGAATAGACTTTTTACCATTTTATTGCATCTTGTCATCGCAGGCATTATTCTGTTATTCATATCATTTGCTTCCATCTTCTGGTTATTCAACAGAGTTTAACTTGTCAACTTCATGTCGTTCTTTAAGCTTAATCACTACTCCAGTAAGCTTAGCTTATTATCTGGGACCGTTTCGAAACCTGCAATCTACAACAATCTTAAGTTCAGTGACACTTGGTCGTTTAGACATAGCGTAAAGCGTGTCATTACGTCACGGTCCTCGGCTCCTATTGTACATGGAGCAGCTATGTCCTACAACAATGCGCAGAACATTCTACTTAGCGGTGCTAATTATGGAGATTATGAATAACACATTGTTGCAGGTTCTAAGTAAAAGTGAAAAAAAATATGTTATAGTGTGTAAAAGGTTGGAGAAAATGTTACTTACTACGTCCCAGTTGAGCAGGTCGTGTGTCTAATGGGATGCAGCAGCTGAAACGTTTGACCGTACACTAGACTCTTGTTCGACGATAAAGATACAGATGGTAAGGTGCAGGTTGTAGCAGTATCAAGTGTGGACTAGTATGTAGTAGTAAGGTGCAGGTCCTGGTTGTAGCAGCATCAAGTGTGGAAGTGTATGAAGTATTTTAATAAATGCAAATGTGAGCAGTTAACGCAGGCCACTTGCCAACCTCGAGTCGATTAATTGTTAAATGACCATAAACTATTTTCTGATTACTTGAACTGCCACAAAATTAATTTTCCGAATTAATGTTACTTAGAAAATTCTAGTTCAAGGTTGTCCCAATTTCCGAATTTTACAATGGTTACGATAGCGCCGACAGACGTGCATATCCGTTGCGCGTGCGCTGCGATCGCGCGCGACCCCGCTTTGTGTAATGTGCATTACTGGATCAATTGCGTAGAGTCTTCACTGAAACACTTTCGATGCGTTCGCGCAGCGCGTGATTTCATAGCATGCGTGCAGATCATAGTGGGCGAAAATTACATTAGTTATTAGTATCGCATAATAGTTTTATACGTCTCTCTTAATGGCCATTAGTAGTGCGTTAAATGTAATTATATGTACATGTCGCAGATGGATTGTAGAATCCGCTCCATAACAGCTCCGTTTTGTTAAAACAACTGAACGACGTTTACCGGTTTTACATAATTACAGAACTTTAACACGCTAGATAGTATAAGCGTTTTGCATTTATAAATGCAGCGGGTCAACTATTAGACGTTATGTAAAACAGCGTGAAATTAAACGTCAGATTGTAAATTTTAGCAAAATTTTGTCGCTCGTAGCTCCATTCGTCATAACAAAAAAAATGGCGTCCGAAACAAATAAATAAAGCGAGTAATAAGAGTGAAAACAGTGATTTGAAGGAAAATTTTATGAGAGTCAGTCATAAAAATGCTAAATAGCCAAGTAACTGCGACTAAGTTGGAAATAGCGCTGGGCCAGCGCTATTTCCAACTTAGTCGCAGTTGCGGCAGGCTGCGGCTGCTGCGGCACCGCTCGCTTCGCTCGCTCGGCTCGCGCGCGTTTGGCTACTGTTCTAAGTTTCTAACCTAACCTAAACCAGTACCCTAATTACGTAATGCACGATCAAAAATAAATTGAAACAGATTGATAGTCCATTGATTCATAAGTTCGAAAAAAAAATCTGCTCAATAAAATTTTTCGTACTTATGAAGCAATGGACTAGTAATCTGTTTCAATTAATTTCCTATTGATCGTGCATTACGTAATTAGGGTACAGGTCAGGGTGCCCTACGTTAGTAACTGCGACCGATTCGGCATTAGAAGCCACACCAAACGCTTATTGTGACTGCATATAAGCCATTCTGCATTACGTCTAAACATAGGTAGCTGTTTTGTAAAACGTTACGCAATGATCCAGCTGAACGTCGTCGTTCAGTTGTTTCAACTAGCCGTTTTGTAAAACAGCGGATTCTGTGTAGTTTACACTTGTCAATGTTATGATGTCGCGACAGTTCCAATTTCTGAACATTTATTGTAAGGACGGATTCGTCAATTCTCTCTCCTCCTACTCACTGGGTCATGGGGGTTTTTATCCATCTGTTGCGACCAATACTAAGTCTCGTGAACTATTTATTTGGATATTTGATTCCCACTATCTCTAGTTGTTCGGATTTTTGATGTGACTACCTATACCGTTCGTGGATTCGGCCTCTCTAGGTCTTTTGCATTGAGTTATACTAGTACGTAGTACATTATAACTCAATGGTCTTTTGCCCTCTTTTTTACTGTCATCGTGAGGTGTTTCAGGTTATCAGTACTTTTACGAGCGGTTCTAAACTATATGCTGCTAAATTGGTGTCAGATATTTTCGATCACAACGAAGTAGCAGATTCTTCTGATTTTAACCGAGTAGGCAGATATTTATAATGCTTTCACGGACCAAATGTTTGAAGCCGCAGCACTGCATCCTATATTTTGGCGTCGCATGTCTCGACAAAGAGTCTTGATTTCCTTCGATGTCACATATTGATGTTGTTTGATGCCTTTCACAAATTATCACATATATATTAGCCGTCATATTTTAATGGATGAACCATGAAGTCAGATATTATAGCAGAGCTGTTCGTATATGTATATGTATGCTCGTGACTGTACGATGCACCTCAATCCTGCTAGTTACATTACGCAGTGCAGGACTGCAGGCTAAACACTAAACTTTACCACAGAAGTGTGTGTGGAGTGAATGATGGTAACATTGGTTGCTTGTTGTTTTTGTGTAAGTGAGCGGAGGTCTATGATTTCACGGATTAATCGATAGTCACGTTTACGACACTGACATAGCATTCGTGGAGAAAGATGCTGGACGATAAGTTCTTGGGCAGATACCAAGGGGTTTATTTATAAAGTGTAATGATTAATGTCTGCCGTATTTTTTTTTTACATTTAAATGTAAGTATCTTAACTATAAGCAACGTTTATAAATAAACTGTCAAAATACTTCTTCTTCAATCGGTCCCTCATTACTGAGGATCGTGGTCACTGGACCCCTTTAAACAAACAATCTGCCTCCATCGGTCCCGGTCCAAAGTTGGCATCACCACCTGTTGAGACTTGCTTGAGGACGTAGCTTCTTTTACTTGGTCGGACCATCGTGTTGGCGACCGGCCTCGTGCTCTCTTTCCTTCGGTATTGCTAACAATGACCAGTTTTTCAAGGTTGCTATCTCCCCTTCGCATTTGTCAAAATACAATGTTCACTAAATTAGGAAGATAAAGATTTTGAATCCGCTGTGCCGGTTGCAACCTATAGAATCCAAACCAAAATCCTAATAGCTACCTACTTACTGCACGTTTTCCTCATTTCACCTGCTCCAAAATATTTCCAAAGGTTTAATTATCACGAATGGTAGGTAACACGAATCTTAATATTTAAATACGATTTGATCTATAGACCCAATGGAGAATGGAAATTTTGAATTCGCAGAGTGCAACGATTTTGACCTAAAATGTACCTACTTACTGCACGTTTTCCTCATAGCAGCTGCTCCAAAATATTTCCAAAAGATAAATAACACGAAACTAAACAATATTTAAAGAGGATATGATATTAAGGAAATTTTACATTCGCAGAATGTGACGATTCTGATCTATAGAATACCTACTTGCTGCACGTTTTCCTCATAGCACCAAAATATTTCCTAAGGATAAATAACACGAATCATCACAATATTTAAATAATTTTATATTCCGATTGTGATCTTCGACTTCCTTCTTCACGTTTTCGTCACGTCTGCTCCAAAATATTTCCAAAGGATTTTTTTTATTTTTTTTTTTTTTGGGTGGGAAATCATCAAATGACTTCTCCTGCTCTACGCGGAGCGGAAGGGCGTGTCAGACTTTTACTGACTAAAACCCACCCGTGTTCCTTCCCTTGCCTAGACCAGGGCCACGGTTTCCCCTAAGGACTTATCCGCAACCCCAGTGGTAGGCATCGGCCCAAACGGACCCCTTCAGCTTCGCTGACGACTCTTTGAGGCGCGCGTGGAACACTACGCGCCGTCGACCCGGGCTTGGTCCTGATCGGACGGAGAGCTACCCATCACTCGAATCGTATTTAATTAAGATTTGAGATTAAGACCCAAAAACCAGTACAAAATAATGTTATCAGAAAGTACATAAAGTAACTCGTTTAATTCAATCGGCTCGTACAATTAAACCGAGACGATAAGCTGTCGATTACCCTCGTCGATGCATTCGCCGCGCGCGGTGGCACAGGTGGCTGAAGTACAGTAAATCGTCTTCAATTACAACGTAAAGTAAGTAGCCACGATGACGTTTTGACGACTTTGGTAAATGCTTACAGTGATTTGCGCGTTGCGCGTCTCTCAAGGTGAAGGTCTTGCTTTTAATATACAAATTACTGTTTCCGGGATTACACGAACACATTTGCTAGCCGCAATAACTGGTCGCCTCTGCTTACGTGCAAAAAAACATTTCAAGTTTGAGAAAGCATCTGGTTAGAGCCTCCCAATTCCACTTTGAAGAGAATGTGCGCATTTAGTTTCCCATAAATTGTTTGTGGCTCCATTGTTGCTAATAAAACCGCCATGATGGCTGAACGAGCGGCTACTCGATCTCGTGACGAATCGATTCTAACTCGATTATGTGTAGAGCGCGTGCTCTGCTCGCGCCGCTCGCGCTAATTGGATTGATGTATTCATGACTATAATCTATAATAACGGTCAAAGAACTCTGTCTGCACTGACATTGGACTATCTACAACTTTTTATTCCAGTATTCATGAGGTTTCTCTGGTGTGCCTTTGATCTTTATGGGAATGCTACAGACTTACAATCGATAAAAACTATGAAAGCATAACGTTGGTATATTTCTCTGATTTTTATAGATACCTTCGCCGGCTAAACAAAAATGAGAACTTGTTTTCGATTTTAATTGCTAACATGTTCTTTTACAAACCTATCGTAAACCATTACCTACTGAGCAACCATCCGTAACCCAACAATGTAGTCTATCTATAGAACCACAGAACAATATAGAACTATTGGAAAGAGTAACCGAACTACGTATCGATCAACATTCACTTATTTGTATGAATATTTCAAAAGATTTTTATTTGTAAATCCGTATCCAGTATCCAAATGAGCAAGGTAAACATAAAAACCTCAAAGTGCTAACTGATAAGCATCAATATGTGTTATTTATTTGGAACGTTGCACTAAATTCTTGTGTATTGGGGCCAATGCAATCACGAAATACCGCGGCTTGCTTCAGTCGTGGTCACCACGTTTCGGTCGGAGTTTCAGTGCCCAAGCGGTAACAGTAAATACGTTTAGGTGCATCTAGGTACCTACGTCGATAGGTAATAAATTGGATCCGCGGCCAGCAGTCTATCGGAGCCCTGGGAGAATGTCGGGCGCTCTCACTGCGCTGGGCGCAAGGCACTAGCGGATAAGGAGTCGTTTGAAATAGTTACTGAGATAGAAACTTCAGGGATAGGTTACATCCCTGAAGTTTTTTTTTAATGTAGTATTTAATCTATAGAAGCAACAAGGAAGCAGCAAGAAAGCATCCCTAACTGTAGTAACAAGAATGCGGCTTGTGCTCTACGTTATAATGCACATGGTAGAAAGAGTAGATATCACAAAAACAAAAGATCCAACACTTCACTACCACTTAACGATAACAGCACCTTTCCACCACTTGCTGAATCTTAATGTGTTCCAAATGCGACAAAAGATGATGCAGATAAGTTTTTTTCTTTTACAAAAAACGCAAAGTTTTTCTGTTGCGTTGCATCGGCACCATTCAAATCGTAAAGCGTAAACTACGCGCTGGGTCAAAGATCTCAGCTGTGAATAAATAGTGAAAAGTCTGCAGGCCAGACACAAGCTTGTTCACTGAAATACATTTCCTCAATAGGTTCTGACTGCTTGCGTAATCATGGCAGATGATACAGTTTAACATTATTTACTGTAGAAGACTATGGTTTCGCTGATTTGTTTCAATGTTTTGATGGTAATTTGGTTCGGTGTGGGCGGGTTTCGGATCCAGAGCATATTTTGCAAACATTACCTAGTTGTTATGAATTTATGAAAGTTAGCTTTTGTAATCGCTGTCTTGCGAGTCTTGTGCCACCTGCAGTGACCCGGTTTCATTGAGGCTCTACCTATGCGCCTGTATGCAATATAACGTTTATTCCCTCGTATCGAACTGTTTGCACAACGCACACATATTGCCGGCCAGCACACCAATGACTGGTGTGCGACTGACGTCAGTGGCACTGTATGTGCGTACACTTTGTGATTGATCTGGCCATTCCACGATGCTTCCGCCAGTTTCTACTGAAGTGTTGGGGGTGTATATTGTACTGTTCTGATTATTGTCAAGATCGTGCAAATATCCAGAATAGCAGGTACCTAGTGCGTTTATGTCTAGAACTCTCTAGGTCGATCAAGTCTAAATAACTAATGCCCGTTTGATCCAGCACTAAGTGACACTTCAAGGATTCCCAAATAAAAGTGCGCTGTTGGACTTTCAACGCTAGGCGCTGAGAGTTCAAAATCCAACAGTGGACTTTTATTTAGGGATTCATTTAGGTGTCACTTAGTTTGTCTTGAGTCTTGAATTCTTGAATCATGTTTTTGATAGCGCCCTGATAAACAGCAGCAACCAAACTACCTGAATTCTTACCTGTCGCAAACTATTGTTAACATTTATGTTTTCTTTGTTGCAGCCTGCTGGGTGGTGCTGGTGGCGTACGCGGTAGCATTACCGGGCGCCCACTCAGCCGGCCCGCTCGGCCCCTCCGACCGACCCGAGGCCTACTTCAACGGCAGCTCCTACCTCCGGCTGGCCAAGCCCATATCACTCAAACAACTCGTTGGACTCAGTTTCCGGACATGCGTTGGTAAGTCAGCAACCTTGGTGTTACTCCATATACTCTTTTATGAACTGTTCTGAACTTGAGGTCAGTCAATCAGGGCTGCTGAAGATTCTAACGAAACCGTTAAGTTGATAGCTACATAGAATAATATCTTTAAAGTGTACTTAGAGAACTGAGAAGACCTCAAGACCAGACATTACCAAATTGTGCCCGATTTTTTCGTAAATCGTAAAAGCATAGTTTTTGTTCCGAAAGAACGCATTGATCATTACGGAAGGCAATGTTCCAAAGATCCAGTATTCTTAGGACTAAAACCACCGTCGCTGTCCCGACTCCCGACGGACGGTGCGCGCGGAACGTGCATCAATCAAAATGCTTCTGAGCCGAGCCTCATTACATCGCCGCGTTTTTGCTGATTGTTACGTGAAGTGCACGCGTTACTGCATTGCAGAACACGCTTCGTGGTTCTGAGAATTGCATATTGGTGATGTTGACTGATGCTGTTCTTTATTGGATTTTTATTTGAAGATCTCTAATTAAAAATCAAATTGATTCCCTCATTTTACCCTTCGTCTAGCGTCCACGTAATTGCAAGTTTGGCAAACTTTTGTCCAGCGTTGTGATCAGTGAATCAGTTTCCTCATAATCATGTCATGCTTATTTATTCAAATCAAACCATTTGGCGCATCTGCGTATCTAAAATTTCAAGGCCGCATCGGTAATTGGGTACCATTCGATGGACAAATTGTCATATTGAATCATCACCGGCGCGTACGCAAGCCATGCGTACATAACATACGATTATATTGTACAAATGGGCATGTCGTGTGTTTGATCAGACTGTGTTGTGATCGACGTCCAGCGATCGTGCGGCCATTACCGCGACACTTATACGTCACTGACAGCATCACACACGCGCTCGGCCGGGCAGCCGGACCGGTCGCGAGTCACGCCGTTGTGTAATCATACTAATCATGATTTGTTGAGAGAAAGGTGGTTCAATCACCCACTCGATACTTGATACACTGCACGACTCGTGTAGACATGATAAGATTATGTTGAATCATGGCCTTTTACGGACCACGGCCTTTCCGTCAATGCTTTTCACATAGATAAAGGTAGAGGTATCAACTTTAAAGAGTTAAGATTGTATTCTTCTTGCGTTTGTATTTTATAAACAAGCCATCTGTTTTATGTATCGTAGCGTAGTGTCTGGCAATATAGATAGATAGACTATTGATAAATCTAGTAACTTCACACCAAGCATTTTTGCATAAATTACACATCGCTTGGAAAATTGCGAAAACAATAATTCTCCGCGATTAAACAATCTTGTTTATCCGACTGCTACTGGGATCCTGCAAAGTATGCCATTGCCTCTGTGCAACATAATGCATAATGGATGAATTCGCTGAAAAACAAATGACCGCCGTATACATATCGCCGGGTTAAAGGCAAAACCGACTATCTGCGATTTTTTTCGGTTTTTCACTTTAATATACCATTCGAATCGGCATTCGATTCTTTATCTAATGGTAAAACCAACTAAACCGCAGAACTTACCGTTCCCGAGTTACCGAATGTAAAAACCGATTATATAGTTATTAGACTGAATTAAGAAACAAATAAATCGAGAAAGTGTACCTATAGAGAATTAAAAACCAATAATTCATAATAATTTGTCCGCAATATTTCAAAATAGTTTGGAAAATCCAAAAGTGCACGCCTCATACTTATCACTCATTCATAAACGAAAAAGAAATTCAAAACATAGTTTAAAAATGAACAATTTATCACTTTTCATGAAGTCGTAATGTCAACGACTGACAAAGATATTTACGTTGGCAGTTGCTAGGCAACGGCACCGGATCAAGGTTGAAAATATTTAGATATTGATATTATATTTTAGTTAGTATTTTATTAATTATAATTAAACTACTATGAATAAAAGAGCCATTTTCAATAGGGTTCCTTCTACGGCTGAAACGAATGTATAAAAAAAAAATTGACTCAATTAATTGATTTTATCGCAAGCTACAATGTTTTCAGGGATCATAAATTGACGGACAGGAAATTTTTTTCAACTATTTTGATGCTTTTTCCATTTCTGCTGCATTAAATCAATTGTTAAAAAATACAATATTAATCTCCATTTAATCATCTATACAATGGTATATAAATTAAGTAGGTTCTGTGTACTAGCAGGAGTGAAACAATAAAAACAGTTGCAGAAATGGGGCAAAAAATATTTTTCGATCGTAGAGCACACTCTAATGCGAAGCATTACGAGTCGTGCAATATAGATGCAAAAAATGGCAAACTTTTTTAGTGGGTTTTAGTCCTAAAAATAATGTCAAAAGAAGGTCTTAGTCACTAATGGTAAAAAATAATATATTTAATTAGCACCTTTTTGTTCTTGAACATTCAAACTAAATAAATATTATATACATATAGTCGATTTTAGCATTCGGGTTTTCGGTGTTTTCGGTTTCTTTTTAGCGAATTGCCTAGAAACAAAACCGATTAAATTATTATAGTCGGTACTTCCCCACGCCGCCGCCTGGCCCCCCTCCCGCTTTATGGGGATTTATTTGAAGCTGCGCTGCAAACGACGAGGTCGTTATAGTACATTTTTCGAGTTTTGAGTTTGTTTTACTGTGTGTAAGCTGAGGAAAATGATTGCTCAAAATGTAGATTCAAAGGCACCGTAAACTTCAGTGAAACTGATCGTGAGAGATGTTGTAGGAAATACTGGGCTCAAAGCTATGCTGCAAAGAAAAACATAATTTTGAACTTGGTAGAAGAAAGGCCAATCAAACCAACTTGCTCGATAGAAAACGAACTACAAAGAGATCAAATTCAAAACAGTACTTTTTCTATAAACAAGGTGTAAAATCTCAGATATGCCAAAACTTATTTTGCAAAACTCTGTGCATTTCTGCTTCAGTTATTACAGAAGCAGTGGAAAGTCGATATGTGATGGGATTTTATTCTCGAGATTGTGATGCGTGAGGACGACATGAGCCCCAAAATAAAACGCCACAAGAAAAAGCTGAAGAAATTCGGCGTCATATCAAATCTTTCCCTACGATGGAAATTAGCCATTATGTGTGCAAAGATACCAATAAATACGCCAATATCTAGACTGTAGTCTATCAATTACAAAAATGTATGCATTGTATCTACAGGAGTGTGAGAAGGAGAGCGTTACACCCGTGTTGGATATACGGCTACATATCGAAATGTATTTTGCCCTGAATTCAACTTGTCTCCAGTGTGCCCTGCCAGATCTTGTGACCAGTGTCTTTTGTGCACCAATTATCGTCGTTTGGATACCATAGAGAAAACTAAAATTGAAGAAGAGTATAAACAGCACATTCAAAGAAAGGATACATGCAATAGCAAGAAACAAAGGGACAAGGAGAGAGCAGAAAAAGAAACAAACTTCACTTCGGCATCGTTTGATTAGCAGGCAATTTTACTAATCCTTAGTGGAGATGTAGGTCTTTTGTATTATTGCAGGAAACTTACACTATACAACCTGACGATTTATGAGAGCGCTTTTCAAAATGAAGCATTTTGTTATGCGTGGATACTGTACCCGTTATATACCAGAACCATTATGCATTTCAAAAGCCAAAAAAGCCGATCTATTGAAACTTTGAGAAAAAGGAGTCATTCCCGACGAATATCATGGATGGTTCTAAAGTTTGAGAGCTGATGGCCAAAAAGTGGATCGTATACCTGATGTTATGGTTTCTGAAGAATCAGAGGACTCGGAGAATGACTCTTGAGTGATAAATTTTTTTGGAATTAATTTTTAAAGACCAATTCTTGTTTGATTAGATTACGAAACTTTCATGTTCATACAAAGTAACAAAACAATAAAATAAATCCTTCTTCTTGTTACCTGTCAGTTTTATTTTCTGATTGTTTTCATATACGGGCTGAGATTACACAATTTGAATGATTTAAGCAATACGTATCAGGAATTCAGGAACTTTTAATGTTAGTACAATTTGGCATTTTACATTCAAAGACATCTATTAAGAAATAGAAAAGCAAAACCAACTATTTTTTCGTATTTTTTTAAATTGTTTCAAAACAAATGTTTTGACAATCAGCCTTACAAGCAAATTATCAAAACAATACTTTAACTCACGTAAATACGAAGTTTGTTAGAAATAGGACCATTACTTTTCCAGATATGCTTATATTTGTACTATAAAGGCAAAACCAACTAAAAGGGGGGTCATAATTTCTTTTATTTATTTTTTTGTACAAATTATGTAAATTTTTGTGTTTAGTACTTAACTGTTTGAAACTTAGATAATTATAGAACACCCTCTTACATTTGCGACTGACATAATTTAATTACTAAGGACTTCATTTTAATAGCAAACTTTCCAAATGCGTTTACGGAAAATTTTATGTTGTCTTTTTTGGACGAAATAATTGGTTTTGCCTTTAACCCGGCGATATACGATGAACGTGGAATGTAAACCAATAGAAATACCTCAACGGAGTTAGATTGTAGAGCATACGGATCAAAACAGCAGTGTTTGTATAATTGTAGTAATGATTACAATACAAGGCTCTTGTTGTTCAACATGCGATTCGCTCCGGTAGTAATATGTGTTGCCCCGCAACCAATGTGTCCCCGTCCCCTACACTCCGTATATTTTTATTTTCATATACATTCTGTTTCATTCATTCAACAGACTCATGGAATTCGTCGTGTTCCACATTAGGTATTTGATCATTACATCATAGTAGTCGCTAGAGCTAGAGCATAGCGTTGAGGACGGGACAGGTGCTTTAGGATAATAATGGACTCGTTGATTGGCTTGAAGCTGCTCCTGCGATACAGTATAGGTAAAACCTAATGCATTTAATGAGAAATATTTCTTGTTCCTAGAGCATCTGCCCCGCAGCTGCCTCCATAGTCTCACCATTGTCTGAATGCTGATCACACGTAATAGCGCTGCAGCGTGTGCAGCAACACTTACCGTTACTCTCATTTCCCATTTACCAAATGTCATCATGAGAATTTTCTGAGCGCGGCCTTTGAACCGTTATGTGTGGTTATGTGCTTGGCTTGAGTTGAAAGGTCACACGATGAAGTGTACGGGACATCTAGCCTTACTTCGTACTTTACTCTACTCGTATCACGGAGTTTATGAATTTTTTGCTGATTCGTTCCGATGTTCCCACACTAACAGCTAGAATTCTAGTTCTGCTTGGTTTAGTAGAGTTCATTTAACTTTCTTATGCTCTTATCAGAAAATGAAACTTAGGCATACCCTGAAAGAGGATTGTTAATAAAATCAGCTAGAATTTTCCTTGAAAATTCATACATGACTAAAGTTGTGAAGACTTTGTAAACAATGTTCACGTATTGCAGGTGGCGAGCTGTTCTCGCAGCGGTTCGAGGGGTACACGCTGCACGTGACGGCGCTGTTCGAGCAGGTGGTGGTCTCTTGGGCGCGGCCCTCGCAGCCGCAGCGCGAGGTCGGGCTGGCCAAGGAGACGCTCGACAACCACTGGCACTGGGTCGGACTGCGCTACAACTCCGACCCGCCCTCACTGCTACTCGAGGTCGATAAGGACACACAGGTATGCCTGCGTACTTTGTAACCCAGATTATAAACAAGCACGTTCTTGTAACTTACCAGAGAGTTTGTTGCGCCGCTTCTTCTTCCCAACTAAATCACTAGCAACTGATGAAGAGCCGGCGATTTGGGGGACCGCCTTACGTAATTTTGATTTATTTATTCATTTCAATTTAAGATTTTTTAATTGGAACGATTGCAATTTTTTGGGAAGGTAGTCAGCTGGACAGCAACACAAACATGGTGTATAAATATGGATCAAGATGTCACGTATCCGTCAGCTGCTGCACTTCTATGACCCGGCGCCCGCGGTGCACTTGTATAAACGAATCTTTTCACGCAAAATGTATTGATACAGATGGTATGAATTGCAATCGTAATAAGCAGTGGTTGTCGTAAATAAAACTCGTTCCATGCCAGGGTTATTATGTTATGATTCCCAAGGGCCTGTACTGGAGGCAAAGTTGCCTTTAAAAATTACGGGGCAGTCTGGGACTGCCGATTAAAGTGAAAACTAAGTAACGCCATCTAACGAAAATGACAGTACAAGAACGAAAGCTTTAGCTCCATTACAAAAATTCCAAAAAAGTATTAAACAGAGTGCACTGTCAACGAAAACGTTGTGCATTTCTACTCTCCCTCCGTCTTACGAATTTTCGATCAGGTCAAAGAAGTTTTCACTTCAATAATAAGAAATATCATAGTTCCTACAAATGTTACAATTAATCTTATCTGATCTTTTTGATGTTTTATTAGAACACTGCTTAAAAAAATCCCACACCTTGCTTATAAAACAGAATTTTACAAAAAATATTTCAGAGACGCTTTCGATGTCCAAGAATGTTGTTATTACTTGATATAGTCACAAGAATGTCTTACACTACAGCAGTTGTGCGAAACTGTTGTTATAACCAACTTAGCCTAGCGCCTGTGTGAACCAAACATAGGTTTGGGTTTCAAACAACTTTCTAACACAACAGAGCCGTATCAGCTAGTTAACGCCCACTTGTGTTATAGTCCTCTCATTTATTGCACTTGTCTGATTGTTTTATATGGTTTGCACGATATTTTACAATCAATAGGGTCATAATTCACGCCAGAAGGATTTCGTGAAAAATGTTGGTGCTTCATATCATAACTTCTTCTTAGACACATATATGGACCTAAGGAGAAAAGGCGGGCCATTAACATATTCTTTGCCGCAAGCCAATGCGTAAACAATGCTTTAAATACTGATAGCTACTTTTATGTAGTATGTACATCTTCAATAACTGTTTCTCTAATAGCCTATACCGTACTGTTACCACAATACATCGTTATTCTGCCACATTAACAGCTAGTAAACATAATTGACGTTAATAACAACTTCACAAGTCATTGTCCTATGATACAATGATCTAGCTAGATACAAAATGTTTATATTAGTCTTTTGATCACCAGAAGTTGTAATTTTCGCTTGGTTGAGGAGCTTGAGGCTAAGTTATAACAGCCGCACGAGTCGATCGTTCAGGTTAAGCTAAGCTTGCCGCGGTTGGTCTGTGAATGGGTGACCATCTTTACATACCAAGACCCCCACGTGCCTCGGAAAGCACGTTAAGCCGTTGGTCCCGGCTGTCATTCGTGGATCTTTGACAGTCATTACGAGTAGGCAGAAACTGAGAAGTCTGACAACCAGTCTTACCTAGGGGTATCGTTTTACCCAGTAACTGGGTTGTGGAGGTCAGATAGGCAGTCCCTCCATATAAAATGCTGGTATTCAGCTGCATCCGGTTAGACTGGAAGCCGATCCCAATATAGTTGGGAAAAGCCTAGGCAGATGATTGTCATCGCTCGAGTTTGTCTTTGAACTATCTTATCTACCTGCCTCGTAATGTTCTTATTATCTTAAGTTTTGAGAGTTCAAAAATGATCATCATCATTTAGCTAAGCATCATCACGTCGACTTGTCTTATGCTTCTCGTATCTGGCGGATTCCCTCGGATTTGACCAAGTCCACCTTGCGAGAAAGTGACTTGACCACACTTTTTGTAAACGGATTATATAAATTGACTTGTCGTATTATTCGTGTAGATAATATCGAACGTGACGTGGAACCCGGAGCTGCTGTCTCCTGGCTCGCTGGAGGCGGGCGGCGCCGTGCTGCTGGTCGGCAACGTGTTCAGCGGCTGCATCCTCGAGGGCCCGCAGCTGGAGTTCCACGCGGCCTCCGCGCAGGTCCGGAACGTGGTGTTCGGACACTGCCCGTTGACGACTGACGCCTGTGAGTACCACACTGACCATAACTTGGAGAAGACCAACAACTTAACAGACAGTCGGTCGTGCTGGTGGGGCGTTTGTTGCGCCACTTCTTCCCAGCTTAAGCACTAGGAAGTGTTGGAAGGGTGAACGTTTCGGGGGACTGTCTTATGTAATTTTGACGTTCCAATAGTGCTGATTTTCAGCCACATATTAATAAATTACTTGTGATTTACGCGTAGGTACTACAAACTTTATCAACATAATATTGTAGTAATTGCTACGGTCGGATTTGTTGTTCCACAAATCCTGCCGAAATTGCCGAGCCGAACAAGACGTGTATCTAACTTTCTCGATATCTTTAACGATGTGTTCATAGAAAGTTTATGATGTGACTTATCTGCTATGAAACAGGAAAAATACACATTTATAATTATGTGAATAAATTAATAACGAATGAATTAAAAAATATTGAATTAAAGCGTAAACTCCGGAAGTTGCGATTACACACCGACATTCAGTTAAATGTTTCCCTTTTCCGAGCAAATAACAATAGAACTTGAAACAGGAAATGACTTGTAAATTTATAAATTATATTTATTTAATTCAGGATTCTGTTTTCCTGATCGTAAACATCGCTGTAATAAATAAGACATCCTTAACTTTCGATTAGTTGGGTCAATAAGCACCTTATGGTAATTAAATGTTGTGTTAATTTGCAGGTATTGACAGAAAGGACGTGCTGCGCATCCAGCCCAAGGACCACTGCTACAACGAGCCCTGCATGCGACACGGCACCTGCATATCACGACATGACAGGTATGCCATAGACTGGCTACCCCTCGCCAACTTACAGTATTGATGGACACTAAGGCTGCCTGTCCACTGGAGCGGAGAGGAGATTAGCGGAGCGGAGATGTGCCATTATTAACCAATCAAATCTAAACTCAGGGGCGGAGTCAAGTCGAGTCAAGATTCTATTGGTTAATATTGGCACATCTCCGCTCCTCTTTTCTCCTCTCCGCTCCAGTGGACAGGCAGCCTAAGCGCCCCCAGGCGAAATAACAATAAGACTTCTGCTGTGTCTTGTTCAGTGTCCTCCACCAATACTGTATCTACTGTATCCTGGGTTCGATTCGCAGGTCGTGCAAAGTGTTATTGGGTTTTTCTGTCGAAATTTTTTTCAGTAGCAACCAGGAGTCTGGATTTGTGCCTTGTTGACGGCAATAGGTTTGCCCCTATTATTTGGGACTTAAACATAACTGGTGAAATGTAGGTGTACTATACAATTTACAATTTATTTATTTATTTCTCTCAAAAAGGTACAGGTACATGGTATATATGTTAACAGGCAGAATCAAACCTTTGTGAGAGCTGGAGTCTATACTGGGTTCGGGACCTGTATGACAGATCTCCAGGCTCACACCCTTAAAATTACAACATTAATTGCACTTACGTACTACAACATTGAAAAAGCTCCAAGTACTGAGAGGAAGCGAAATTAAAACAAAACAAAATGAGATGTGCTATGTGTGTCTTTGGAGAGTGTTGTGTGTCCGTGAGTGCAATATAAGTCCTCGCACCCAGTACCCGCAAAGGGCACTGGGCGCGAGCACCTACTTGCCCGAGAGTGTGTGTGTATGCCTGTGTGTAGTAAAGTAAATAGGTGAAACGCGAACAAAATATTATATTAATTTGATTAGGTAAAAATTCCCGGTAGGTGAAATTATCTTAAAATATTTAGAATATAAACCCCTATATATATATATTAATATATATATATATTTATTTACTATAGGTACACCCCTTCGGGGAAAACAGGGGTGATGTTATGTTACCTCTTGTAAGTACTATCTACTCAGACTTAGTAGATTCTATTTGCTTGATTTCACTTCATCAGCTTTCAGCGTACAAAGACCTTATACTTAATAAATATCTCTCCTGTATTGGTTATGAAAGGTTGCATCGCTATTTATTTACCGTCAGAGCCTTGTCGGCAGTCAGCATGTTAGTTGGAGCAGTTCGGATTGCAGGAATGTGTTTGCTTACCTCCTGACTACCTTACATACAACGTCGGGGCAGTACGTTGTAGCGTATAGTTTACAAAATTATGAGTCACAAGTAAAGCAAACCTTAATATTATGCTAACGAGTTTAACGCTTCATTTATTGTTTTCGAGGCGTGTTCGTCTTTGATAACCGTTGCTTATGACTACGTGTTTTTCTTTTATGGTCATGTTGTCAAATATTTTGATATAACTATATTTTATTTATAATGGGATTTGTTATTGGTGTTTATAGGGTTCCGTACCTCAAAAAGAAAAAATGGAACCCTCATAGGATCACTCGTGTGTCTGGCTGTCAGACTGTCACAGCCAATTTGCACCGTATCTACTGACCAATTCAGTTGAAATTTGTTTATTGGTACATAATATGAATTTCTGTGACCACGGACCTGTAACGTAATTAAATGAACACGGACCTGTAACGTAAATAAATTAATTTTGAATACGAGGTCACTTTTCGGGGGCAAACTGCAAAATAAAAAAATTTATGTTTTGCAAACTGTACCGTGTGAATCAAATGAAAGGGCTTGTTGTGCGGATCAAAATTTTTTTTTTTAATAATTTTAGAATCAATAATTACATACTTTAAAATATATTTAAGAAAATAGATGAAAATTTACCCCGCCTTATCCCAGAAACTACTGAGCCTTCAGCCTAATATTTAAAAAAAGTACAGAGAATGGTTAAATACTAGTAATAGTAATAAATTGGTTGTAATACTTTAAAGCTGGCGATTTAAATGTTATTTTCATATCGGAATAACGAAAACTCGTCTGTCGTAAAAGACAAAGTCAAGGGCGCAGAAAGCAGCGACGTCATATATGGCCTTATGGCCAAATAACAAGACTGCGATGACCTCTGCCTACCCCTTTGCATGCAGGCGTGATGTATTTCTAAATAATATGAATGTTTGTCAGATATGAGTGCCACTGCTCGGCGCGCTACACAGGCAATAACTGCGAGGTGGACGCCGGGGACCCGTGCGCATCGGGCCCCTGCCAGAACGCGGCCCGCTGCGTCGAGGACATCCGGGGAGACTACTCGTGCGACTGTCCTCCCAACTACCATGGTATGTACTGTTACCAATAAACACTACTCTATAGTAATATTTTAATTAATTTAAAAAATTAACCCAAAAAGTTCATTGCTTCGGTAATTTTCCTGTTTCTGAATTAGCATGAGCATTGCGCCACAGAACCACAGAACCCCCTACAAAGGTAATGCTTTTAAGTTTTGGACTATATACCGCGCTTTGTGCATCAATCATTGCGCGTTTCTCTCTCTGTCGGGTTACTGACTCCGCCGGTCTCAGAAAGTCATTTGTCACAAAAAATTTGGAATGACACAATGTTGTAAATCTATAATTTTGTAAACATGGTAATACAAAATATATTAGTACTGCCATGGTTGTAACTGCTCTATATTAGATCTCATCATCACTAAAACTAACTAAGATTGTTGTGTTGCAGGCACGTACTGCGAGCTGGAGGTGTCGCTGGCCCCGCAGTGCGTGGCGGGCCCGTGCCGCAACAACGGCAGCTGCAGCGTGCCGCCGGCCGGCGACGGCTACGTGTGCGCCTGCCCGCCGGGTACGCATGCTTGTAGTACACTTGTGGCGAGTGGGCTAGTGGGTCATAGAGCTCAATCAGCCAGACATTTTGTTTGAAACTTTATAATTTGCGTCATCTTAAAACATAACAGAAGACTAGATCTTTGAAATCCAGATGAACTTTGCATTTTAGCAGCCCTCTTTGATTCTGTTATCAGAGCCCATTAATCTATTAAAAGGCTATACATCATCACTGAAGTACAATGTGCTAGTTATAAGCCCATTAAATGGGACTTGAGACTGTGCATCCTAAAAGTTGGCATCGTCGTAAATAGCTGGCAAATATTTACCTGTTTTGATTAATTTGGAAATAATACTGTATGGAAATAAGAAATGTGGCTAACTAACTAACTAGAAAATTAATAATGAATTGCAATTATAACACTGAATTTGATGTTGAAATCTTTTTAGGTGTAAAAAAAGGCATTTGGAATCAAATACTTTTTTTTTACATCTAAAACTAATTATTCGGCGTTACGATATAAATTAGTTTTAGTTCGCTAGTTAACCACATTTCATATTTTCATACCGAAATATTGCCAAATAAATCAAAATATTCAGGGGCGATGTCTTGCGTTGTAAGATGAGCTAAGGATCATCCACATGATTGTTGTCCTCGCGTCAGTACGGTAGTGTGTATGATCATCATTATGTTGTGTCCGCTGGCAGGCTACGCGGGCCCCACCTGCGAGACGGACGTGGACGAGTGCGCGGGCGCAGCCCCGGCCTGCCTCAACGGCGGCCGCTGCCAGGACGCCGTCAACAACTTCACCTGCGACTGCTCCGGCACCGGTAACTTACTACTATTCTAAATAAATAAACAAAACAACGTCCAGATTGGTGCTTATCAGAGGGCCAATTAAATTCAAGGCGCAGTTCCATCTCGGTAACAATCAATGACAAAAACTTTCCAAAAATGTTGGTAAATTAGAGGCTTGAACGATTAAGACAGAGATTAGAATGAGAATGTTCTTAAAAATACGGGAATTGTCCTGGCGAGAGTTAAATTGGACTTGTTCTTTGATGCAAATAGCGGCGTCCAGCGATTTAGACGGGTGCGTCACCAATGCGCTTGATTTTACCGTCCACCGATGCTAGTAATACCAACGCTTGGAAGATCTGCCTCATTTTATACTGTATATTTCAGTTATGTATAATTATATTTTTGACGTGTGTTCCTAGGCTACATGGGCGCACGGTGCGAACTGAACGTGAACGAGTGCGAGGAGGACCGTAACATCTGCGGGCACGGCGTGTGCTACGACACGTACGGCGGCTACGTGTGCGCCTGCCAGCTGGGCTACAAGGGCGAGCGGTGCAACAATGTGAGTCCTGGGCCCGTGCCGTAATCATTATTAATTTGCAGGGAGGTCAAATTGACAATAATAGAACGAGCGAAAATGAGCGATCTAGAACTATGTGCGGTTCACACCGCACACAGTTCGAGATCGCTCGACAGTTCAGTTTCTGTCTGCATGTTAATCCTCCAGTTATGTTCTATTGTGTGAAGCTTTTCATGACAGCAGGTATTTGGCATGTGTGTGCAGGTGTCGGCGTGCGCGTCGGGCCCGTGCGGCGCGGGCGGCGCGTGCGTGGAGGAGGCGGGCGGCGCGGGCTTCCGCTGCGTGTGCGCGCGCGGCTACGCGCCGCCCTACTGCGCGCCTGCGCCCGCGCACCCCGCCTCGTGCCAGGACATCGTGTGCCCGCCCAAGTCGCACTGTACGTACTCTGGCAGTGGGCGGACGAGCCCTATGGCCCTAACACTCCAAATCCAATCTTTTACATCGAGCCCTCTTTGCTAAGACATTATTTTCATTAATTTTTTTTTATTTCATCTTCAGCGTTTTCCTGACAGTCATTCGACCGTGTGACTGTTATGCGAATACTCAAACCAAAACATTACAATGTAACAACTCGCCAGTATACCTACATTGTATACTAATATATGTACAGTTTCTATTATATTCTATTCTCAGCATTAGAATACTTTTCTTGCAGGCATACCAAACATGATGATAGCAGGTGTGATCGCGAAGCAAGTCATGTGCGTCTGTGACATCGGATACTATGGTAAATTATTATTTTAACCAATTTTTACATTGTTGTTCTTCTATAAAAAGAACAATAATATTCTGTCGCGTTTTGGTACTAATTACCATTACTAAGCCGACTTGTAGGTAAGTACCAAAAGCAAAAAATTACTACAGTAATTTTTTGCTTTTGGTACTTACCTACAAGTCGCCAATATTACAATATTGGCGTGTAATACCCAAGCACATATTTCGTTACCTAGGAGCCCCAGGCGTGTCTCCAAACTGCACGACCCTGGAGTCCGTGTGCGAGGCGGGCGTGTGCCAGAACGGGGCCACGTGCGCGCTGGCCGCGGACCACTTCAACTGCACGTGCGCGCCCGGGTACAAAGGTACGCTTCACTGGCTAGGGCCTAGGGCCTACTGTAGCTGACGCTTTTTTACATTATTAAGCCAAGGCAACTATGGCACGTAAATAATACGGGGCCTTTTGTTATTCATTGGTGAAACTTCACAGACTTGAAGTTAATCGGCATCTCATAGCAATAAAAAAATTAAATTATAATTTCAAGTAACTTCTCATTACATGAGGGCATTGATCCCTTGAACAGCTGTTCACTTAAAATTATTATTTTAGGAAATTATTATATTTTAGGGCTATGAGGAACAGGGTGTAAAGTTCACTCATCCACCATAGAAAAGGGAGGATCCTCCGACCAGACGCGTGTTATGTCTGGCGGGCAACTGCCCATATGTTGATTTCGGATAGTCTTATGTATGTTATTCGCGCGGTAAACTCTTAACTGCGCGATGCAGGCTTTGTGTGACGTCATGTCTTTGCTGCGTAGTTTGTATGTGGCGGTGTAACCGCTACAATATTATTTATTTATGGAGACATAAAATATAAATATAAATATTTGAGATTGATACCTATCACGTGAAGTTTTGCCAATTAATTCTAAAAGGGTGTCGTTTTAACTTTGTGACAACTTGCAACACTGCTGGTTTCGGCTCAGTTTTGTATTTCTGTATTGAAAATTCAATGGAGTGCCATAGAGTTGCCATGTTATTTTAGATTCCTAGAATATGTGAATAGAATAAAATCTCTGAAGCGCTGTCCCATGTCAACGCATAACTTTTCGTATGACAGTTTCTGTAGTTTTTATTATTGGAGTCTTTTGCCTGTCTAGATGTTTTATGAATTGTATTGTGACTGTGAGTGACTCCTGCATACGACGTCCCCTACCCATGATTCGCTTTCTTTGTTTATCTAAACTCCTAAATCATGCGATTGCCTTAACATTAATAAAGTCATCAATTTGTTTTATCATTTTGTCGATGTTTGCATGAATATTATCTTTGGCATCGCCAATAGCCCAGCAGCTAAGGGTCCTCTCACACTTATCAACGTGGAAACTGCTTAATTTGGTCAGTAACGCCTTTAGTCCCGCGCTATAAGAGTATAAATAACGTGCTAACGTCGCGACGCGCCATTCAAGCGCAAGTCGAGGCGAACGACGTCGTTTGTGAACACCCTTATGTCATACATAATGTAAAGAGGCTTCAGCAGATTCCGTGTCGATTAACGTAACGTAACATTGGGAGCCCTTTCGCAAAAAATCATCTGTAACGTCGATAAGCTTCGAGAGAGGAGTTGTGAAGTACAGCCATAAGGTGGATGTTAGTGGTTGTCCCGTATGTGTCGCTTACGTGTGTGCATGTGCTAGGCGCGTACTGCGAGCAGGCGGCCGGCAAGGCGCTGTCCGACCTGAAGGCCGAGCGCTGCGCCAGCGGGCCCTGCCTGCACGCCAAGAGCTGCCAGGACCTCGTGAGTATACGCACACGCATACCGTCCGGCTTATATGTGAGCTTCTTCTTGTTGCATGCTTGTTTGAGTTGTTTTCATTCGCTTTTTGAGTAACTAGGCTAAGCTAGATTTAAATAACTTCACAGGTTTCACATGCTAATCACATGAATATAATATTTAAACAGTACTCGAATAAAGTACAATGAGTTTTTTTTTATGATAGCTTGATAAGTATCTATCACATTTGAATAATTCACATTGGGAACACTTAAAGTATACGTAAGCTGTTCGTTCACGGCTTATTTGGATTTAACACTTAGTGAAGCTATCACCTAGTATCACTGTTTTGAGCACAATCGTATCAAGTGAGTTATGTAGTATTGACCTACCGTCGGTGCGATCAGGCGACAGGCTTCCGCTGCGAGTGTGAGGCGGGCTGGGCGGGCGCGCGCTGCGACGCGGCCGGCGCGGGCGCGGCCGAGGGCTGCGCGGCGCGCGGCTGCGCCAACGGCGGCGCGTGCCGCGACGGCGCGTGCGCGTGCCGCGCGGGCTGGGCCGGCGCCGCGTGCGAGCTGCCGGCCGACTGCCGCGCCGCGCCGTGCGCGCCGGGCCACGAGTGCGTGGAGGCGGCGCCGGCCTGGCGCTGCGCCCCGGCCGCCGCCGACTCGGCCTGCGCGTCCTCGCCGTGCCAGCACAACGGCACGTGCCTCGCGCTCGACAACGGCCTGTTCCGCTGCAAGTGCCAGAATGGCTTTAACGGTCGGTACTCTGTTCCCAGTATATTTATACGTCACTATTCGCGGCTGCATTGTCGTTGTCGTTCTTCTAAACGACGCGACGGATATATTTTACCATCGTTTAGAGAACTTATTCCAAAAAGTTTATTTGTATCATAAATAGTAGCTTACATATAATATAGAAATCTCAATGTTTTATCAATCATATTTCGAAGAAAGTTAAGAAGCCCACATATTTACCTATTAGATTTACCTTTATGCACATAAAAACGTATGATTGGCTAATAATGCTCTGTTCACACACAAAATATAATAACACATTACCCTTCTTTGCGTCGCGCAGTCGGGTAAAAAGGACCTTACTTCAGAATGATATACAAATCAAAAAACATATTTTTGGGAATCTTATTATTTACTACTATTAATATAAGTCTTTTTCATAGTTTAATACATAGTTAAATCTATTGCTAGTCAGAGAAAACTTTTCCTACTAAATACGCCGGCGAATCCCGCAGCCTTTTGCCTTTCAAGTTAATAGAGTATGGCAGAACTGAGGGCTGCCGTCTGTAGATGCCCCTGCCTTCAGGCGTCCACGCACGCACCTTGCAAGTCGTGCCTTCTTTAGCTGTCACTCCAACCCAGGCCACTGAAGACAGCACAATATCGCCACAGACCGTCTTGGGTCCCTCCCCAGGGTACTCTAGTAACTCAGTCCCTTGCTGCAACCCTGGCCAGTTCTTCAGTCTCTCTGCTCCTCCGCTCGGCGCAGCGAACAACTCCGTGCCCACAAACTTCTCATATAGCTCGTCAGCGTCCTCAGTCTTCGCGACAGTGATCGGCAAACTCTCCGAACAAAATATCGTAAAGCGACAAGGTTCCACAGAATCCACGAGGTCGATGCGAGCTAAACCGCCGATGAATATTGTTGAACCCTCGTACATGAAGTATGTCTGCGGTCTAATCAGCTGTTTTGGAATGGTCACAAGTAGTTCTTCAGTGCTCAGGAGAGATAACACTTGATCAGGGTGGATGACGCCGGGAGTGTCGTACAACCATTTACTGTTAGCAAATACTTTGTGTTTTTCATTCAAAACCATCATGTTCTGTTTTTTGGGGTCGTGACTGTCGACGTCGTAATGCTCAGAGAATGAGCGTCCAATATGTCCGATCAAGGCGGGCGCTTCGCTTGGCGTCTTGCCATGCAACTGAGCGTTTCTAATTTGCTTCTCAACCTTGTAGAGTTTGGCTTCTGATTGTAATCTTCGTGTTCTTTGATATATTTTCCACCCCGAAGGTCTGTTTATGGGGAATTTGAGGAGGTTGAGCGTCGTCCCGGGCCACCGGCTGACTGTGGCGCGTTTGATGATGTCAACAGCGTGTACTTTGCAGTAGTCTGACTGTAGGAGAGCATTAAACAGGGAGCTCTTGCCGACGTTGGTGCAGCCGACGAGGAACACGTCGCCCTTGTACAGCCACAGCTTGAACATGGCGGAGATCAGGTCTTCCACTCCATAGCCTGTTTTAGCAGATATTAGAGCAATGTGCTTGATGTTGGCTTCACCTAGTTGCGATTTATTGATTTCTGTCACTAAGGATTTCTTTATTCGTTTCAAATATCCATAACTATCGCCAGGTAATAGGTCCACCTGAAAATACATTTTTAAATTAGATTTTGTGCAAATGTTTTCCATAGATTAAATTCGACCTATGATGCTTTCTCTAGGTGACATAAAAAGACTTAAAAGTAATATCATGAAGTTGTGTCTAACTATAAATAACTTAACATTGAATATTGTTAAGAAGTCCTAAAATATTAAGTTTGTCTTACCTTATTGCCAACAACTATGATGGGTCTGTCTTTGCCTGTGATGTCCACAATACCAGGCCATATGGAGCATGGGAAGTCCAACAAATCCACCATCAGTAAGACCAAGGATTTTACATTCCTGGAAAGTTTTAAAATAAAAGTTTGAGAAACCCATACAAAAATCTTGATTGACCAGCACCCTAATTACGTAATACACAATCAATCAGAATTTGAATAATTTTGAAACAGATTGCTAATCCATTGCTTCATAAGTTCGAAAAAAAAAAATGCTTAACAACGTAAATAACGCAATGAATGTTGTTGAACTGTCAAAATGAAGTGGATTAGTCGTTATTGTTTACGAAAATGTGTTGCATAATTAGATAGCAGGTAGCCATGAGAAATAAATAAATATAAAAAACAAGACCATATGAATAAATTATAATTCATAATATTTTCTCAGTCAGTCTAATCTCACATTGTTTTCAAAGTTAACTAGCTTATAATTACAACAGTGTACACAAAATGTTGTCAGTGTGTTACCTGATGGACTGGAGAAGTTTCTCATACTCTTCCGGCTGAACACTCACATCCAGGGCAATGTTGTACTCCTTGAGGAAATGACATCTTTGGCACTCCATAGTCTTCAGTTCCTCCACCTCTCTGTGCTTGAAGATCTCGCTGGGTAGGTACCCTGGTATGGCAGGATCACTGCAGTGGAGGAGAGCACCACAGCCTCCACATGGCACTCTACTTACACCTACCCTAGGGTCAGGAGTACCATACTGGTTTAACCATTCGTTTTTAGTTTCTGGTCCATCTTCCAACTCCTCTGAAGCAATTTTAGTGTCATCAAAGTACTCATAATTGGTCATCCATTGGTTAATGTTTGAGCGATCAAATTCCTGCTCTGTGCTTACATTGGTATTGGTAGCATGATTAGATGGAACTACTTGACTATCGTCATAGTCGATTGTCGAAGAGGAACCAAAAGGCAGTTGGAATTCCTTGTCAGATTCTGTAGTTGAGGGCACCTCTTCATCTGGAAGCAATCGATCTTTGTCGACGTAATACTGTAAGGATATCGGGAGGGGCGGCAAACTCTTCTCCTTCAACTCTTTGCTTAGTGTCGCCTTCGCTTCTTTCACAGTTTTCTTGTGATACTTATAATAACCTAATTTCAACTTGTCGTTTTCCAAGTAGGAATTGAATGTGATTTTATCCTTATATTTCTGCAGTAACTGTGGGAAATCTTTACTATTGTCATTTTTCTTAACATTTGGTTCAGTTTCAATGCCACTTATCGCCCGCACTTTGGTAAAACGGTTGTTTTGTAAAAACGTTTGTCTCCGACATAACCTCAAAACATTTCGCATTGAATAAAGCATGGCGATGATTCATAGAGTTTACACTTGTATTAGAACTCATTTAAATATGTCTTTTAAACAATGTGGCCGTCTCTTTACTACAAAATTACAGCTTTTCATTATAAACACGAAATAGGTCACAACAACAATAGCTCGGCTGTTTGACACACAGGTTTGACAGCAGATCACAGCTGTCACTGACAGCCTGTCAGTTGTCTTGTCAATATCATGCGGAAGTAGGCATGGGTTCGATATATCAAAACGTAACTTATATCGGATATGTGTATAATATCATACCATATCGATATCTAAATATACATAACCGTTTTCACAAAAACTTCATCGAGCTATGATAACGAACAAAACGCAAACTTCACATCACGAGCGATATGACATCGACGGTTTTTATTCGCTTTGTCTCTGTCTTACCATGCAATGTTTTACTGGCGTAAAAGTGATGAAGCGAATATTACGTAACTTCGGCTAGTGATTGGTTATTTGGTTAATAATAGTGCGTGCGTAATATCTATATCCTAACGCGCTAGCAATAAGGTCTAGTTTCTATTTATTTAGTTACAACAAATATTCCATAAGTTAGCAACTTTCCGGCGGCTACTCAATATCAGGGAGAAATTCGTTCTTTAAACTAGCCCTACGTTCAATAGATTTAAGGTTGAATTTTCAAAGCACTTATATCAATGTATTAACGGTAAAAGTGTGAGTTTGCGTTTCGTTCGTTTCAGTTACTTGTGCAAATCGTACTACTGATATCGATATCTGAAAACGGTTTTCGATATCGATATGAAAACTGAATATCGGTTACATATCCGTTAGCAACTAAATACGAAAACGCCCATGTCTATGCGGAAGTGTTGCACTTTTTAAGAAAACCGGTTATAACCGAATAGTATTCGTTACCGGTTTCTGAAATTATTATCCATTTATTCTTGTTTACTGTTACTAAATAATGAGTAATTTTTCTTTAATTAAATAATAACATGAGTAATTAAGAAAACTATAACGTTTTTCTTTTACAAAATGAAGCCGTATTTACAAGTCTCTTCTGTTTATATAGTGTTCATTTTCCAGTTTCATTGCCGCTGTTGGTCTAAACACCTGCATAAACTCACTGTGAAATATGTATTATGTGACTAATTTTAATTTCTGAGATTTAATGAGTATTTATTCTAAGTGTTTTACATTTTTACTCAGTGTTGGTTTTTACTTTTGATTATGTTAATTCAACTGTTATTTTTGTTTTCAATTATTACAGGTATGATTCCCAAAAAATAAGCCGGTATTTATATTAATTAACATTAATCAAATTATATTTTTATTTTCAGGGCGATTTTGCGAAACGGACATAGACGAATGTTCAATAATGCCGAAAATATGTAATCACGGAGTATGCGTCAACGTTCCCGGATCGTACGAGTGTTATTGCAGGCCCGGTACGTGTGAATGAAAGTCAGAGATATGTGTAGTTGCCCTCATTAGCTATCAACTATTATGTAAATAATTCGCTTTGTTATGTGTAGGCTATACGGGCGACAGCTGCGAGCAGGACATCGACGAGTGCCTGTCGTCGCCGTGCAAGAACGGCGGCACCTGCCAGAACCTGGAGAACAACTACGAGTGCACCTGCATGGAGGGCTTCGAAGGTCGCCAGATAACTGATAGTTTTATTGAATTATTTGTTCATTTATCCCCTGTGTTATGGTAAATGTTGTGTTTACAGGCAAGGATTGCTCGATAAATATAAACGAGTGCGAGGCGAACCCGTGCGCGGCGGGCTCGACGTGCGTGGACGGCATCGCGAGCTACTCGTGCGTGTGCCAGGACGGGCTCACCGGGCCCAACTGCGAGATAGACATCGACGACTGTGAGGTAATCGATTGGTCACGGTCGCGACTATGTATTGTTCGCTGGCGAGATCTTTACTATTTGTGATGCAGTTATTGCAATATTTCTGTTGATTATTCATATTGTTGTAACAAGACGTCTGGTCATCAGATTTTCATTTATTTACATTTCCATGCTATATTTTTACCATGACATAATTACTATCAATATCGCGTGTCGTATTCTTATTGTCGTGCGTGGCTCGGTAGTCCGCGCCCTGCCAGCACGGCGGGCGCTGCGTGGACGGCCTGAACAGCTACAGCTGCGAGTGCGGCGGCACGGGCTACGCCGGCGACGACTGCGGCGTCAACATCGACGAGTGCGCGCCGCAGCCCTGCCGGCACGGCGGCACGTGCGTCGACGAGGTCAACGACTACCGCTGCAACTGCCACGCGGCCTACGCCGGTCAGTACTGAACGTCAGCGAGCATAAAAATTAAAGCATTCATTTTAACCTCTCTGCTCGACAAGATTTTGACACGTGACACATCAGCTGGCTCGACGGGGTGTTGCGAATTACGTCATGAAATTCAGGAATTTACATCAATTTTCAGCATTCGATTTTATTGAGAAAAATATGTTACCGCGCCTATTTTATACCATAAGTTTGTGGCAAATATCTTTAATTATATGTTGAGGTCAGTCAAACCGCGTCAGTACACTGCGAAAGTTGTATAGAATAGGTATTACTACACCTATCCAAAAGGTAGACTATTTAAATTCACTGAAAATAATGTACCTAAACAACTTTCTCTCTTGCTGAAAATATGAAAAAGGAAAAATAAATATATTAGCATTCTCTCTACATTCTTACTTTTACCACATTTCATACATAAACTACATAAAAAACACGATCAAAACTTGATAAAAAATACAAAAAATTATGTTGCAACGTGACACTTCTTAGTGCTGACCGTCTACCCAATTTTCTTATTTCGATTCAAAAGTTGCATTCAGCTTAATCGATACTCGCAATAAAATCGAACATAAAAAAAGTGGTAGAAACTGAATAAAAACTCTTTGGTATATTTCCGATGAACAATTATTTACTTTTGATATTATAATTTTATTAGAACCTACTTAAGGACATACACGTACAGTGTGGATAGAGGAGTAACTTTTTAGGGTACCGTACGTACGACTGAAACAATCGAACTTATAGTATCACTCGTGTGTCGGACTGTCGGTCGGTCACAGCCACTTTGCTCTGAATCTACTGGACCGATTAAGTTGAAAGGAGATTGCCTAGGTTTGGACCAAGTGCTGCCTAGGAATGTGAGTTGGTCTAGTGGTACTGTAGCATACACATGAACGATAAAAAAATAAAAATTGGTCCCAGGAAAAATAAATAAATCCAGTTTTTGTGATAATGACTAATCTTGCATTAAACAACGTTTTTGATATATTTTTTCTCAAAAATGTATTTATAAATACCCCCCTATACTCCCTTATGGACCCAGCAACCGCGCCCCCCCCCCCCCTCCCGTGCCTTTAGCGAGCGTTCGCCTAATTTTAATTTAGAATAGTTTATGCCCCTGGATGGAGACTTTTAGTGTAGTAGCTAAAGGCAGCCACAGGAAAGTTCGGTTAACCAGCCAGGACCTTAGTGGTCAGCTGCGAGATGCCAGAATTAAAAAAAAACCGACTACTTTTTGCTGTCTTACGTCACTTGTGATCCATTTTGGTGATCCATAGCCTTCTTCATTGCTCTTTGGGTGACTTTTAGCCTTCTGATAAGGCCCATTGTGAGCGACCACGTTTCAGTGCCATAAGTCATCACTGGCAACACGCACTGGTCAAAGACTTTCGTCTTGAGACACTGTGGTATGTGGGACGAGAAGATATTGCGTAGCTTCCCGAACGCTGCCCAGCCGAGTTGGATTCGACGATTGACCTCTTTCTCGAAGTTGGACCTACCTAGCTGGACAGTTTGTCCTAGGTAAACATACTCGTCTACAACTTCGAGCATAGCGATTCCGATCTTTATGAAAGTGGGTGTTACATGGGCATTTGACATGACCTTTGTCTTTTCCATGTTCATTTTAAGACCTACTCTTTTGGAGGCTCTACTGAGGTCATTAAGCATTATACTGAGGTCCTCCTTGGCCTCAGCCATGATAACTATGTTGTCGGCAAACCGAAGGTTAGTGATATACTCGCCATTGATGTTGATGCCTAGCCCTTTCCAGTCCAGAACCTTGAAGACATCCTCCAGTGCAGCGATGAATAATTTCGGAGAGATAACGTCTCCTTGTCTCACACCTCGCTGCGGAAGGATAGGTTTCGAGGTCTGGTCGTAGAGTCGGACTGACATACTCACACACCTTTTTAAAGAAGAGTACTACCACACCTCTGTTCCATGCGTGTGGTGTTTTACCCCGAGTATGACGGAATCAAACAGCTTCTCGAGAGCCTTAAGAACGGGTTTCCCACCGGCCTTTAGGAGTTCCGCCGTAATTCCGTCATCACCCGGCGCCTTGTTGTTTTTAAGCTGCTTTAGAGCCATCCTAATCTCGTACAAGCTGACGTCCGGGATATCTTCGGTATAGTGTCGGGTTAATCTAGCTCTTGGGTCATTTGCCACATTCGTAACGGGGTTACTGGTTGACGTGTATAACTGCCCATAGAACCTCTCAATAGTTCAAGTTTGGCGGATACGATCCTGCCATCATTGGTCTTCAGTTTTGCAAGCTGGCTCTGCCCAATATCGCATCCTTAATGCGGACTGCACTAAAGCGGTGAAGGTCGCTTTTCAAGGACTTAGAGATCCGTCTATTGAGCTGCCGGTACTTGACCGCATCGTCTAAAGATTGGAGGATCATCTCGAGCCTCTCCTTCATGAGCTGAATAATAGGATCAGAGAGCTTCTTATTTCCATTTGTACGACGGGTCTTAAAGATCTTGGACCCGACCGTATGGACAGTTTCCACGAACCCATCGTTAAAATCGTCCACGGAGCTCCCTAGGCACTCGAAACGATTCTGAAGTTCGAGCTGAAAGCTCTCGGGGTTTTGGACTTGGATTGGTGCTGGACGGAGTGTAGACTTCATCAGTCGAGATCTTTCCAGCTTGATAATTAAGTTCAATGTGCCTCTTACCATGCGGTGATCGCTTCCGGTTTTCACCACGTTGATCACAGAGACATCATTGAATACTTGCTTCTTCGTCGACATAATGAAGTCAATCTCATTTTTTGTTGCCCCATCAGGGCTCTGCCAGGTTCACTTTCTGTGCTCACGTTTTTTGAAGAAGGAATTCATCATAAAGAGGCCTTCCTTCTCCATAAAACTGGCCAGTAGGTTACCCCGGTGGTTCCGACGTCCAACTCCAACTACAACATCAAAATACAATTACTACAATTATAATTGAATGCACAATAACTGTTTAATAGTTGATTTTGTACATTTGTTGCTACTAAGTTAATTTTTTCCAATAAAAATATTCAAAACAAGAGACTGTTTTTCTTTGGACTCCTGGGATAGATTTATATGCGCTTTGAAATACAGGTTAGTGATGGTCTGAGGAACAAAATGCACTATGTGAGTATTCTAGGCAGCACTTGGTCCAACTTCCATACAAAATTAGGCAATGTCTTTTGGTACATATATTAATTTTGGTGACCCAAACACGGAAGTGTAACTTAAATAAATGAATTATTTTGAATATGGGGTCACTTTTGGGGGCAAATAAAAAAATTGAAAAATAAAAAGTTTGGCTGACTATACCGTGTGACATATCAAATGAAGGGGCTTGATGTGAGGGTCTCAAAAAATTATTTTTAATTATTCTATACCTATTATTTTTGGAACGAAGTTCTCTAACGCGGCTTGCGCGGTAGGAGTAGGTAAAGTGGCAGAATTTGTCACGCGAAAAAGTGTTCATACTTGCCACTGATTTCTTCTAATTTGATAGAGAGAGAGAGAGAAAGTGTGATTTGGTCAAAATGTAAAACTAAGATGGCGGCTGCGATTTTTTTTTAATTTTTCATCGTTTGCTTCGTTTTCCCGGTTTTCGAAGCTGGAAGAACCGATAGTGTCGTTGAAATGTAAATCCATTATCACGGCTGCTAAAAATTATAAATTTTTCATCATTGGTATCGCTATCGTTTTCATAGTTTTCAAGGGTGCTAAAGTCGATAGTGAGGTCAAAATGCAAATCCAAGATGGCGGCTGCGAAAACTTTGTTTTTGTTTTAAATCATACGTGAGAAGGAATTTCGTTCCTGACCCCCCGATCGGGGCCGTCAGGACCGTCCCCTGACCGCACACGTTTTTTTTTTTTATGTGTAGAAGAAAAGAGACCATTCCCCCCACTTAGCTCCGAATCAATTGAAACCAAAAATTTTGAAAAAATAGAGAAAATAGTTACTTGATTCCTGGAATATATATGAACAACATGTTTTTTCAAGTAAAATGCTAAGTTTGATTTTGGGATAAATTATATGGTATAAAACATGATAAATTTATGATGAGAACCCTCTCCACGCGAGTTCAACTCGCACTTGTTCGTTGTTTTAATAAGTTCATAGTGGAATTATTTAATTATTTTTAAACAACTTCAAAAAGTAGGAGGTTCGTAATTCATTTCATACAGCCTCTGCCAAATATGAACGGAATTGATGTTTTTAGGGACTCCGTAGTCGTAAAGGATTCCTTATAACTTCGTCATTCCCGTCTGTCTATGTGCTTGTCGATCTGCCATGTCTAAATCTAGATTTTAACCAATTTGCACGGTCCAGTCTTCCTTACACTGGGACAACGCCGGCGTTTTCGCAGGGCGTTCGTGCAGAACTCGATTGCGGGACGAAGTAGGCACTGTTTAGGTCCCAAGTTGCCGCTCTGCAGTTTGGAATATAATTTTAATACGGGTGTGATACGGATAATATTCGTATACAACCGCAGAATTAACTTTGTTTTTCATAGCTTTTTCGAGAAATACAAACTTATTTTTGCAGTCGATAAAATTGATGCTGTGCAATGTGCTTAAATATTCATCCCAACTATGGAACCCTTCACTGTGCGTGGTCCGACATACACTAAACCAGTTTTTTACGTTGGTAAACTAACTTCAACTAACGAAAAATATTAACGTCATTAATTAGAAGTGTTTGCGGAATACCTTCCCATCATATACCTACAATTAATTTATCATCATTCCCAAACAAAATTTTGTTAAGCCAAAAAATGTATACTGGGCATTCTGTAGCAAACTATCAGAAAATATCAAAAATAAAATCCACATCCAAAAATTAAAATAATTTTATGCAGCGAGTGCATTCTGAATTCAAATAAAGAAACAATTCGGCGCGAAATTAAAAAATGACGTACCTATTCCGGTCATTTAGTGTCCTGCCTGTTGACTCGGTTTCAATATTATAATGTACGAAAAACGATTAAAATGACATTAGAAAAGTATTAATCATTATTTTTAGCAATGTTTTTTGTATTTAATACTTAAAACAATTTTATTTCAATTTTCATGTATCGATTTCTGACATTCAACATATATTAATATCGAGTCGATCGAAAAAAATCGTTTGGCATAATCGCTATCGCACATCATTACAATAAAAAAAACATTATTAGTCGTATTAGTCGGAGATTTTGAACACAAATTGAGTAGTGGTAATGAATATTACGTGTTATTAGACCTGTGTTCGTATATTACGTTAAGATCTAGGCATTTTCTAGTTGTTTATAATATTTAAAATAATATTTGTCACATTTTATATCGTATCTACATGTTTAAGTGTGATATTTGTGAAAAGTAAAAATGTTAACACGCACGATTGGCGCGAAACTTCGACTTTGGATATCAAAAATCTTCATTACCACTACTTATTTAACGTGAACAATGGATGAATTCGTCAAATAATTAAATGACGTATTATTCACTGCCCCTGTGGTGGAGTTTGAATGTTCGAAATCCAAAATTTTCATGTTTTTTAGCCTCGACTACCACTGTCATCAAAATGGCGATTATCACATTTACGGGCTTACATTTTATTAAGGTAAATTAATTAACTTGCACGTTAAATATGAATGATGATATGGCGTTGTCATATAAGTTTTTTATCCAACTCTCTTAATTAATGCACATTCATAAGATTAGATGGGTAGCATAATAAATATTTTCATTATTAAATTAGGATGTCGTATGTCATCATGTTGGGGTCCAATTGGATCCGCTACCGAGCCGGCGGAGGTCTTCGTGTTCGGGTCCAATTGGGGGCGCTTCCGAACTATACGGTTAAGTAGGCCATGAAAAGGCACTTTCGAACGTCAAACGAAAATAGAATGAGCTGGAAACTCTGTAGTTACTCTTTCACAATATCTTGTATACAATAATTTACATTTGAAGACGTACCTGCAACCAGACTGCAGTAGTACAGTCGATCGACGACATTGGTATTATGAGGTGACATATTTGGACGCGACGGTCGACGTCTATCGACTCTGTGTGTCTCCGTTACGGAAAATAGTTTTCACTGCAGTTCACTTGATTTTTGACTCCATTTACTAATATTTTTGTAGATTTATTATGTAACTTGTAATATTTGCAGGTAAGAACTGCGAGCTGGACATCAACGAGTGCGAGAGCGCGCCGTGCGCGCACGGCGGCGTGTGCCTGGAGCGCTCCAACGCCAGCCTGTACGTGCCGCCAGGAGCGGCGCGTGCGCAGGTGGGCGCGCAGCCGCAGATGCTGCTGCCGGCCGTGTTCTACCAGCCCTTCTCGCTGGAGACGGCTAGCGGGTGAGCATTTCACCACTAATCAACGGAATGTAAAAACTATCAAAAGTGCCCGTAACTCAAACCAGTCGCTTATGTATATTGCGCAAGATAATTCGAAAAATCCTGATATCAGCTAGTATTACGAGAAACAGGCGAAAGACATTAAAAAAAAGTTAAATTTTTAATAACTTTTATGAAAAACTCACACAATAACTATGCCAAAATTGTTTTCGTAAAAAAGACCAAATGCTTCCTTGAACAGTTTCCCCGTATCTCCTATCAATTCAGATAGAAATAGGAATTTAGGTATGTTGAGAGTGAGTGAGTTGTTACAATGTTTTCCAATACTGTCCCAGTTAAAAAAATTCTAGTTAGATTGTAAAAAAATCACCATTAGTAAAATCCTCTTTTCATATTCCAGTTTCGAGTGCGTGTGCGTGCTGGGCACGACGGGGTCGCGCTGCGAGGTGAACATCGACGAGTGCGCGTCGTCGCCGTGCGAGAGCGGCAAGTGCATCGACGGCATCGGCGGGTACACGTGCGACTGCTTCGCCGGCTACGAGGGCGAGCACTGCGAGACCGAGATCGACGAGTGCCAGAGGTCAGTGGCGATATTATCGTGCCCTCACCAACTAACTAACATTGATTTGCTCTTTTTTCAGTTTCAAAACCATACCATTTAACGCTTTTACAATCGATCCCCATATCATAGTCAGTCAGTGTTCTCCATCACCGTTGGCGTCATTAAAGCATCAAAATGATATTCCACATTTTCATATTCAAGTATGGTGAAAAGTACGGGTATGACAGTGTTTAGAACAGAAATGTCCATGTACGCACTCCCCTCAGATACAGCCCGTGCGCGCACGGCAAGTGCCTGGACGGGCGCGCCACGTACTTCTGCCAGTGCGCGAAGGGCTGGGGCGGCCAGAACTGCTCCGTGGTGCTGCAGGGCTGCAGCGACGCGCCGTGCCGCAACAACGGCTCGTGCCACCCCTGGCTGCGCGACGAGACCGAGCACCGGTTCAACTGCTCCTGCACGCCCGGACACTACGGCACTACTTGTGAAAAGGTACAACATTTTCTGAGAGGTTTTTAAGTATCTAAATTAAAATGCAATTAATCGCTAACAATTTTTTTTTGAAACATACCTAATTTATGCCATTCATTATGCTAACGCGAACATTCTACAAATAATTTCGGTAAGAATTGATCGACGAAAAAACACGGCTAAAAGTACGGTTTCCTAGAATATCAGTTCCGTCACATTACAACAAAGCTTTTGACATTAAGGTGTCAAAACACGCTCTGTACTTTGAAAGCCGTTATTGTGCCGTTCACCGCTTTCTAAGGGATTAGTTATAACAAGCGTACGAGGCGCGCCCCTGGGCGTTGCGTTGCGCGCGCACAAGAATACTAGTGCGCTGCGTTTCGGGCGCTTGTCATATGCAACTAGTTTTCTTGTGCGCGCGCAACGCAGCGCCCGGGGCGCGCGCCTCGTACGCTTGTTATAACTAGTCCCTTAGGGAACCATGCTTTGGAAGTAAGGGATAAATAAAGATTAACTTCGAAAAAGATGGATGCTTCTTTCTAATCGAAATTATTGAAGAATATAATGTACGCAGAAAATTATTAGTACAGTAAAAACTTTTGTATTGTTTGACTTCTTGTAACTAGCCATTATACTCCAATACTTCTCTTTCAGATAACTACAATGTCTCTTGAAAAGAGCAGCTACGCGGAAGTAAACACGACCCGCGAGGAGGGCTACGACATCTCGTTCCGCTTCAAGACGACGCTCGGCAACGGCCTGCTGGCCATGGGCCGCGGCCTCACCTACTTCTTCCTGGAGCTGTCTAACGGACGGCTCAACTTGCACTCCAGCCTGCTCAACAAGTGGGAGGGCGTGTTTATTGGATCGAATTTGAATGATAGCAAGTGGCAGAAGGTAATATTTTATTGTAGTAATATTATAAAGAGGTAAAATTGTTTGTTTATATGTTTGTAACAGTAATCTATGAAACTGGGTAACTGCCTTGTAACATTTTACTTATTTCAGAATAGACTACAAATTAGATATTTTAAGTATAAAAATTTAAAATGATACCGTTGTGTGAAAAGTGTTTCATATTTTTTACACAATATTAGTCCATCGATGTATATTACGACTATATCCCTGTTGTTGCAGGTGTTCGTAACAATAAACTCGTCGCACCTGGTGCTGGCGGCCAACGAGGAGCAGACCATCTACCCCATCAGCCAGAACGAGGCGTACAACTCGTCCGTGACGTCGTTCCCGTCCACGCGCCTCGGCACCTACGGCTCGTCCTACGCCACGCTCACGCACGGACCCAACTTCTTCGTGGGCTGCTTCCAGGACGTCGTCGTCAACGGACAGTGGGTCAGTACAATACTATACGCACAGTTCTGTGACATATTTTCTTTATTAATTTTTTAGAGCGTCAATCTATCACTTATACCTGAGTGACGGTCTCCAAATCTCAACGGGTCCGTTTTCGCGTGGATATCGAAGGGTGTATTATTTATGTATGTTTAATTATGAATCTATAAATATCCATGCTACGAGCTAAATTGTGCACGTCGTATTTGGTTATGTGTTCTCTGTTTATTATGTGCTGTGTTTTATGGAAAATAGTCAAATAGTTATTGAAACTCGTGGTATGTTCCAGGTGTTACCAGAAGACTCGAACGCGACAGACGCGGAGACAACAACAGAGCTGACATCAGGCGCGTCGGGCGAGGAGACATCTGTCGAAATAGCCGACGACGACAGTCCGCTGGCGCGCGCCGAGCTGCACGGCGTGCTCGCGCAGTGCGCGCGCACGCCGCAGTGCGAGCCCAACCCGTGCCAGGCCGACGGCGCCTGCGACGACGCCTGGACCAGCTTCGTGTGCACCTGCCCGCGCCCGCACCTGGGAGACACCTGCCAGTACAGTGAGTCATGTTATATTGTTCCTCATGGCGAGCCCAACCCGTGCCAGGCCGACGGCGCCTGCGACGACGCCTGGACCAGCTTCGTGTGCACCTGCCCGCGCCCGCACCTGGGAGACACCTGCCAGTACAGTGAGTCATGTTATATTGTTCCTCATGGCGAGCCCAACCCGTGCCAGGCCGACGGCGCCTGCGACGACGCCTGGACCAGCTTCGTGTGCACCTGCCCGCGCCCGCACCTGGGAGACACCTGCCAGTACAGTGAGTCATGTTATATTGTTCCTCATGGCGAGCCCAACCCGTGCCAGGCCGACGGCGCCTGCGACGACGCCTGGACCAGCTTCGTGTGCACCTGCCCGCGCCCGCACCTGGGAGACACCTGCCAGTACAGTGAGTCATGTTATATTGTTCCTCATGGCGAGCCCAACCCGTGCCAGGCCGACGGCGCCTGCGACGACGCCTGGACCAGCTTCGTGTGCACCTGCCCGCGCCCGCACCTGGGAGACACCTGCCAGTACAGTGAGTCATGTTATATTGTTCCTCATGGCGAGCCCAACCCGTGCCAGGCCGACGGCGCCTGCGACGACGCCTGGACCAGCTTCGTGTGCACCTGCCCGCGCCCGCACCTGGGAGACACCTGCCAGTACAGTGAGTCATGTTATATTGTTCCTCATGGCGAGCCCAACCCGTGCCAGGCCGACGGCGCCTGCGACGACGCCTGGACCAGCTTCGTGTGCACCTGCCCGCGCCCGCACCTGGGAGACACCTGCCAGTACAGTGAGTCATGTTATATTGTTCCTCATGGCGAGCCCAACCCGTGCCAGGCCGACGGCGCCTGCGACGACGCCTGGACCAGCTTCGTGTGCACCTGCCCGCGCCCGCACCTGGGAGACACCTGCCAGTACAGTGAGTCATGTTATATTGTTCCTCATGGCGAGCCCAACCCGTGCCAGGCCGACGGCGCCTGCGACGACGCCTGGACCAGCTTCGTGTGCACCTGCCCGCGCCCGCACCTGGGAGACACCTGCCAGTACAGTGAGTCATGTTATATTGTTCCTCATGGCGAGCCCAACCCGTGCCAGGCCGACGGCGCCTGCGACGACGCCTGGACCAGCTTCGTGTGCACCTGCCCGCGCCCGCACCTGGGAGACACCTGCCAGTACAGTGAGTCATGTTATATTGTTCCTCATGGCTTCACGGAGAAAGGTCTTTCGCCCATAAGACACAGTGGTTAAAAAGAATTCACATGTCGCATATTTTTTTTTTATTGCTAATATCTACGATCACGCAAAGATTGGACGGTCTGTCCAGTGATTTTACCCTTACAATAACCGATATTGTAAATGAGCTGTGTTATGTCGGCTACGGATTTGTGAAACGCAACATGAAGTGTAACACGTGTTGATACAAATTCCCATCGTTGTGGAGTTGCTTTGCATAAATTAGGATGACTTATAAGTGTTACATTTCATGTTATGTGTCCCTAGTATGTACCCGGTATTACAAATCGGTGTACAATACAGTAACCCGGCTATTGATATGGCACTAGGAATTCTAGAGCATGTTCGGGTAAATTCAATTCAATTCAATTCATTTATTCAATAACAAAAAAAAAAGTAAAAACAAAAAGAAAAAAAAAAAAAAAAAAAAAGAAAAAATCAAATTTAAAAGTTATTTATTTAAACTAGACTGAGAATCAGCACTTTTTGAACGTCAAAATTACATAAGACAGTCCCCTAAAAACGCTCACCCTTTACCACTTCTTAGTGCTTTAGCTGATAGAATGTGGTGTCAGAAACTCCACGTGCCGTATCAACTGACGACTGCGCTCTATATATTCTACCTACTTTTTGATATTGATTGGTAATTCAAGTGTTGTCCCTTGCTCGCAGACTACACGGCGGCCACGTTCGGGCACGAGGCGGGCCCGGCGCGCGCGCACGTGCGCGTGCTGGTGTCGGACGCGGCGCGGCGCCAGGTGCGCGCGGCGCTCGACATCTCCATGTTCATCCGCACGCGCAAGCCCACGGGGCAGATCTTCTACCTGGGCTCCCTGGCGAGGTAAACGTTCCTTGCGAACTTGGACATATTCTGCCTTATTACAAAACAAGGTTTATCTTTAAACCATCAACCAGTTTTTGAAAAGTTCAAAATATTAAAATAGATTTTAAACCCGATTTCTAAATTATCGATTTTATATGAACAGCTTACATAAGGCAGCATCACGCCTGCGTTCTCTATACGGTCAGAAAAAAGGTTTGAAATATAAAAACTGGTTGGCAAGGTTTAAAAGCTTAAACCAAAATTTGTACTTGTTTCGTAATAAGACAGATTGTGATATATCAATAATCGACGACACCTCACTAACTCACAATATGAACTGGACTTTACAACAAAAAAAAACATAACTTAATAATTATTATGTCTTGTTTCTCCGAAGGGGCAAAGATGTACCTATAATACACCCACTTTTCGCCAGTTATGTTTAACCCCATCTGAAAAGGGGTGAACCTATTGCTATTAACCGGACACAAATCCAGACTCCGGGCTGCTACTGAGAAATTCCAGATAGAAAACCCTAGAACAACACTTTGCCCGACCCTGAATCGAACCCAGGACCTCATGTTCAGCAGTAGCGCCGACTATACAACTAGAGTCTAGTTGTATAGTCGGCGCTACTGCTGAACTCTAGTGACTAGACCAACGGGGAACCGAGGGCTACGGTGGACGCCATCATGCGGTGCTGTGGCCCGGGCCGGGCTCGGCTTGGCGGTGTCTCTAGACATCGCCGACGCCTTCAACACCCTGCCCTGGAGTTGCATCAGGGAGGCATTCCGCTCCGGTATCACCGGATGCCGACCTACCTCTGTCGGTTGGTCGAGGCCTATCTGACGGACAGGGCCGTCATATACCCGGGTCACCAGGGGGAATGAAACCGGCGAGAGATGTCGTGCGGTGTCCCACAGGGATCGGTCCTGGGGCCGCATCTGTGGGACATCGGATACGACTGGGTGCTGTGCGCCGACCTCTCTAGCGGTGTCAGCGTAGTGTGCTACGCTAAGTCATTTGAAGATCTCCCAATCAAAAAAAAAAAAAAAAAAGACCAACGGGAAAAATAAACTTTTCTTGTTTTCAGGGACAGCTAATATGGACACGACAAAACCTCCTCTATCAGTACACTTAAAATATACCTAAGGAAAATGTATTAATACACGTCTGTACTAGCGTGATGTTATCAATAACTGAATACGTTTCTAGGTTCGGCCAAACGGACGAGACGCAGGTGGGCGCGTCGCTGTCGGGCGGCGAGCTGCTGGTGCACCTGCGCTTCAACCAGACGCCCGAGAACTACACCGTGGGCGGCACGCGCCTCGACAACGGGTACCTGCACCTCATCGAGGTACGTGAGCCCGCGCCGCATGGGAGCGGCTAGCGGGGCATCGCTATGGGTTGCTTCATCATCATTCAACCATCTATTTCGTTTATTTCAATTAAATCAATATGGGTAAAGAGTAGGTAACATTTTGTGAAAAATCTCGTGCGGCCCGGGTAAGTACTGCCATATTTGTGCCGCCATAAAAGTAAAGTAAAGTTTTTATTTAAGTATTGCATAGATTGTAGATACAGACTCCAGCTCAACTTTTCCCAATCAACATTGAACCTTATTGTTTAGGTTTAAAGTTGAAAATCTATTAAAGAAATTTGACAGATTGTAGTAACTTGATGCATAACAGACATTTTGGATTTGTTTTTAAGATGAAAACACATTGCGATGTCATTGGTATTGCAGATACCTTTAGATAGATAGCAGTGACTACTCACCATCAAGTAGACCTCTTCTATATTTGCTGCCCAAAACAATGATAGCCTGGTTCGATGAGTCATGAGCCCTCAGAATCCGGGGGTGAATGTTATTAACATTCAATTCTACGTGCATACACTGGGGGATATACTGAAATAGTTTCATTTCCGAGTGCAGGTGGTGCGCAACTCCACGCTGGTGCAGGTGAAGCTCAACGGGACGGAGTACTTCCGCAAGTCTATCTCTGCAGCCAAGACGATTGACGCTCAGGTGAGCAGCATTTTATACAAACATATTATAAATTAAAGTCGCTTTTCATGAGGTTTTCACCATCACTTAGACAATTTATTCCGGAAGGTTCATGTGTATAATACTTTAATGTTAAAGTTACGTAAAACTAAGAAATCTCGATGTTTTGTCAAGTCGTAAAAACCGTGCGAAGCACCCGGCTCGCTAGTAATAATATTATAAAGAGGAAAAATTTGTTTGTTTGTATGCAGGTACTATTCTTATTCATAAGTTATACTTACTTATTTTCACATAGAAGGTGATGTTATAAAAAGTGGACTGTCAAAGTATCAACCTCGGGGGCAACACTATTTTAAGGTCGAGTGACGTACTTCGAATCCTTCGTTTTGCTCTGAATTCAAACAAACACTCTCGCCTTTAAAATAGTTGTTTGTTCCCAAGCATTCTACTATTAACATTGTTGTGTAGTATAAACAGATATTAATATACAAAGACCTCAAAATTACGTTGTTTAAAACAATAGGTTTCGAGTTAATGTACTTACGCACAAAAACTCGAACTGCACGGACTCAGACGAGCTCGTTTTTCTCTTTAGCAACAACCCTCGCTGCAGAAAGTAGCTTCTTGTTGGCCAATGATATATGCTCTGCGACATATACCGGTCTATTATCACCGTCGATACCCAGGAGGCTAGTATAGAATTTATCGTCAGAGTGGTCTTTGTTATAGTTTCTTACAGAGGCAGAATATTATCTCGAACTCTAGAACTGTTGAATTTTACTACAATAGAACGAGGACGATAAGATTCTTGATTCTGTTTTAGGACTCTATGGTAGTTTACGATATCCGACTCTTTTAAATCATGAGACTACTCTTTCAAGTTGAGTCACAATGGTACATAATATTATGTTCTCGTTGTCATGATCCGGTACACATATTGAATTTGAGGTTTTAAATCCGTTTAGCGCAAAAGGCATTTGTGGTGCAGCGGACCTTAGTGTGAGTTTAGAAACAAAGAAGCAAAACGTGAATTGTCCGTGTAGGTACTGTACCTGGGCGGGCCGCCGCCGCCGCTGCTGGTGAGCAGCACCGAGGCGCCGCCCTCGCCCGCGCCCTCCCCCTCGCCCGCGCCCTCTCCCGCGCCCTCCGCCGCGCCCGCGCCCGCGCCCTCGCCCTCCAGCACGGCCGCGCCGCCCGCGCCGCCCGCCGCGCCCGAGCCCGACGACAGCGCGTACTTCAAGGGTGTCATACAGGACGTGCAGGTATGTACACACATCGAACTATCTCATTCTATTCTGTTAAAAGCTAACTTTCCAACGACAGTACTTAGAATAAAATTGCAGACTTATTGACAAATCACATCTATGCAATAACACATGACTATGAACTGCTTACTACACGGCCTTTATAAAAACTGCAGCAACTCAAACACCTTATGCTAAACACTCTTATTTATTTAATAGTTAAGGCACTGATTTAAAGCGGCAGTTTATTATTGTAATTTTAGTAAATGAAAAGCGACCAAGTGCATGTTTATTAACAAGACATTGTAGAATGAAATAACCGACCGACTCTCTTTTTATTACTGTTCATGTTTTACAGTCACACTAATTTACCAACCACCGAAAAATAAACTGACTACCCGTCAATTTTTTGGATTCCGTACCTCAAAAGGAAAAAACAGAACCCTTATTTATAGGATCACTTCGCCATCCATCTGTCTGTCCAGATCCTTTTTCTCAGTAACGCGTGGATGATCACGTTCAAATAATATCAAATATTAACGATATTATTGATTGTACTTTTGATGAAATTGCATTTATAAGCTTAGATAAAATAGTGTATGAAACTGCACATAACTAGGTATTAAAACACTTGTGTGATACTATTTAATCACCTCACCTGCGACCCCTGTTATGTTGAAATAGTAGTTTCAGAAACTACGATTTCATGTTAAACAAATAAATTCAAAGCATTATTAGTCAACTAACGCTACAGCTGCACCCTGATTCTGAAACCGGACTAGTTAGCTCACAAGTTTATCGACCACTGCAACAACAATGGCGCTTTAGTTAGTAAACTGAGAGTACCCATAAGCTGTCTACAAGCATACCTATCGTTCAGATCTCGAACGGCGTGAACGTGAGCATCGTGGAGTTCTTCCCGCTGCTGGTGCCGGGCCTGCAGCTGCCGCCGCCCTTCGGCGAGGTGTGGCTGGAGCCGGCCGGCGTGCTGCGCGGCGTGGTGTCCGACGACCTGTGCGCCGAGCGGCCCTGTCTGCACAACGCCACCTGCGCCAACACTTGGAATGATTACACGTGAGCACAGCTAACTTGCGCTGATAACGATCACAGCCGAAGTGGACCGAGCAGTATGCGGGGTTGACAGCCGATATGGCTCACTCTGCGCCCGGCGCTCGGCGTGGCAACTCGCCGTGTTCAGGTTCGCGACACGTCAATAGTCATTCTGAGGATGCCTCGTTAAGAGTTGAAACACGTGTCGATTTCTTACAGGGTTTTATACGACTCTTTAGGAATAGTTAAGCGGAATAGGTTACTAAATATATCTACGTCTGTTGTACCTTATTGCAGTCCACTGCTAAACATAGCCCTCTTTCAAGTTGCGCTACAACACCCGATGCTTCGCCTTCCGCAAACAGTCTATCCCAGCTGCCTTTTCAATCATCATAATCACCACAAAACAGCAGTTCTTAATTAAAGTTGCTACACAGTTTAATATTATTATGTTTTTATATGCAGATGTCAGTGTCCTCGCGGCTACAAGGGCAAGACATGTTCCGAAGTGGAGTTCTGTCAGCTGCAAGGCTGTCCGCTCAACTCGCACTGCAGGAACCTGGATGCAGGGTGAGTACTCCTGACTCCTAGTCCTAGTTTTCGTACTTAAGTACTTAGTTTGCATGTTGGTATCAGCTCTGTGCTTATGCACCTTGTTTTGGAGTCAGGTAAATAGATATTTTGGAATCTAAAGATCAAAGTTAAGACCAGTTGTATTATTTTATATTATATTTTGTGCCATGGTATGTATGTACAATGGTATAAATCACATCGCTTTTGATAACTATTGTCTCATAATAAATGATGAATATTTAATTGTGTTAGGTACGAGTGTGTATCGAACGCGACGTTCGACGGCGTGAACACGACGCTGACGTACCAGCTGCGCGTGCCCGGCGCCGCCGGCATCGCCAGCGACGACGACCTGGAGCTGCCCGAGACGCTCACCATCACGTACAGGTACGTGCGTGGGCGGGGTTGGCAACAGTGCACGACGTTGCCAAATGAGGCACAAAAGGACGCTGCGTTGAGTAACGCTAAAGACACTTGATATTCGTGCGTTAGGCGTCTCCAACGGGTAAACGTTTGTTTGGTGAAACGCGCCTCGCACTTCGTCGTGGCGTTTCCATATACTTTACGTGAGCGTTTGACTTGCGAGGTGGCTTGGTTGGTGTGGACACTGCTATTTATAACTATCTTGTTAAATTATCATCAAATGATCGCAGGAGCAAGACGGGCGGCACGCTGTTCCACGCGGAGGGCGCCTCAGACCCTGCGGGCGGGGCGGGCGGGGCGGGCGCCCCGGGCGGCGCGTGGTTCACGGTGGGCGTGTTCAAGGAGCAGGTGTCGGTGCAGTGGCGCCTGGGCGCGGCCGCGCTGCCGGCGCTGCGGCGCATGCGCGCGCACTCGCACCTGCACTGGACCACGCTGCGCTTCACCTTCAGCAACAACCAGCTGCGCGGTCAGTACATCACCATGCGCACACTTCCTTACCTAAACATAACACACGCTCTTTTGGTGACAATTAGGTCTCAACACACAAATAAACAGGCGTACGCACGTAGACTCTTATGCATGGTGTTCTCAGAGTATAACTAACGCCACTACGCAAACGTGTGTCTATGTGTGTATGGAGCTGACCTTCAACCCCCAATAAACCCTAAACGCCATTTGTGGCCTCGATTGACTTGGATATGGAGAATGTGTCGGCTGGTATTAACATGTTAGTTGACAGGCGCGTTCATCGACCCCAACGGGCACGAGGAGGTGGGCTTCACGGGCGGCGTGGACACGCGCGCGTGGCAGCAGCTCGTGCTGGCGGGCCGCGTGCACCTGGGCGGGCCCGGCGCGCGCGCGCCCGGCGTGCCCGCCGGCCTCACCACGCTGGTGAGCATCGCTACCTACTATACTTCTCTTAATCTTATGCTAGCCATACACGTAACGATTTAGGCAAATTTAGGCTTGCGCAAGCAAATCGTTACGTGTGTGAGAACAAATTTGCGCAAATTTCTTTGAAAACACGTCAATTTAGATTTGCGCAAACAAATCGATACATGTGTGGCTAGCATTAGTGATGTACCGACTAGTCGGACATATTTGTAGTCGGTGACTAGTCTGCTAACACCGCCGACTAGTCTGCCCATTTTGTACTTTTATTAATATGCTTCAAAATGTCTTAAAATCTTCGACATGACGCAAACAATTTCAATAAGGTAATTCCACTACTAATAAAATAATAGTTTTAAATTTTTTTTAGTGAGAAAATCTAAAAAGTATTACGCACGTGTATAGTAATATTATCATTATCAATATAGAAACGTAACACAAAAAAAAGCTACTATGTGTAGCTTTTAAGGTGTTTAAAATAATTGATTACATGGACCTACGTGGTACTTATGTATACACAGATTGTATCGAGCTTCTGATTATGACTGAAAACTGTCTAGGGAGGACAGAGATGATACCACTGTTATTTATTGTGCAGAGCGACAGCTCCACGGACCCTAACGTGTGGGAGTACTCGGAGGGCGAGGAGGTCACCGGAGACAACCTGGCCGGGGAGTACTTCAAGGTAAACTTTATTAATTACTATGTTCTGTTCTATTTAAAATATCGTGACACAAGTTTCAATTATTGGGTCACGTTTTATAGTTTCAAACAGTAGGTTTTTTGTAAATAAAAGGCATAACAGACGATTTTCTGATGGCATTGGATATTAGACTTAACCATTAGTGTATAAGTGCTGAATATTAACACAGACATCAAACTGATCCTCAAGAGTGGTCAGGGCGTGGTTTCATTTGCACTTGAAACTACTGAAAATAAGATGTATAACTGACTCCGCCAGGGCTGCCTGGGCGCGGTGCACGTGGGCACGCTGCTGCTGCCGTTCTTCTCGGAGGAGGAGCTGTTCGTGGGCGCCACGGCCGCGCTGCTGGCCGCGCAGCCGCACTACGCGCTGCTGTGAGTAGCTGCGCGGGCTGCGAGCCGGGCTGACGCTGGTGCATGCTAATTGTCAGACGGTCAATAATTAAATAATTATTGACCGTCTGATATTATATTATATTAGGATATTATTATTCACTAGATCACAAATGTGCAAACACATTAGGGTTTAATTATAAACACCAATTTTTTTAATTTATAGGCTTGTGAACATAAAAAACGTTAATCTTTACTGAACTGTAAACAACATTTATAGCTCGTGTCTTCTCTGTATGAAAAGAACAGAACATAAATATACTCTAAGCGAAGAATCCTTTGCCCTGAATTGGTGTTCGGTACAATATTTACAACCGAACAGCTCAGCACTTGTGCCTGCGTACATTTCCATCAATACATGCATCACAGCTATCACCAGCTTATTGAAGTGAACACTTCTTTAGGCGCGTTGAGCACTTTTTGGGATGGGTAAAAAATGTTAAACTCGCGTCAGGCGTCAGGCGTCAGAACACGTGACCTAGAAAATTTTGCTCCCACTGGGTATCGAACCCGGGATATCTGGGTCTGAGACAGGTGGCTTAACCACTAGACCATAGAGGCGGTTAAAACGCCAATACGCCAGACGGTAATTAGTACGTATTCGGATTCCAATCGCGTAACTTAAACCAATCAAACCATCTTAGTGCTAATTTAGCTTAGATTTACCATTTAATCTATATAACCAGCCTTTAAACCATATTATTTCTTATCATTAAACCAGTCTAATATAATACCAAATCAACCAAATATCAACCAACTCAGAACTTAGTGCTAAACAGAGCAGGCACTATTTTCTACAATTGGGTTAAAATACGGTATTATTATTTGTTCAGAGTGGAGGTATTATAATATGAGATCGGTATTGCGATACTAATTGACTGTCTGACTCTATGTGACCAAAAACAACAACTGGCGGATACGAGTGTTCGTGTATTTGTCTTATTCGTGAAAAATAGGCAAATATAGGCGAATAGAGTAACTTCACGTATTTGGGCAAAAAGGACGAATACGCGAACACGAATAGCGATGTGAAGTGCCCCCCTAAGTCCCCGTGACCCACAGCGCGGGCCGGCCGTGGGGCGCGGCCGCCGGCGTGGGCTGCGTGCTGTGCCTGGAGCGCGACTGCGCGTCGGGCGGCCACTGCGCCGACGTGCGCTCGTCCTACGCCTGCGCCTGCCCGCCGGGCTACGCCGGCGACTACTGCCAGGTATGTCTCACACGACTGCGCGTCGGGCGGCCACTGCGCCGACGTGCGCTCGTCCTACGCCTGCGCCTGCCCGCCGGGCTACGCCGGCGACTACTGCCAGGTATGTCTCACACGACTGCGCGTCGGGCGGCCACTGCGCCGACGTGCGCTCGTCCTACGCCTGCGCCTGCCCGCCGGGCTACGCCGGCGACTACTGCCAGGTATGTCTCACACGACTGCGCGTCGGGCGGCCACTGCGCCGACGTGCGCTCGTCCTACGCCTGCGCCTGCCCGCCGGGCTACGCCGGCGACTACTGCCAGGTATGTCTCACACGACTGCGCGTCGGGCGGCCACTGCGCCGACGTGCGCTCGTCCTACGCCTGCGCCTGCCCGCCGGGCTACGCCGGCGACTACTGCCAGGTATGTCTCACACGACTGCGCGTCGGGCGGCCACTGCGCCGACGTGCGCTCGTCCTACGCCTGCGCCTGCCCGCCGGGCTACGCCGGCGACTACTGCCAGGTATGTCTCACACGACTGCGCGTCGGGCGGCCACTGCGCCGACGTGCGCTCGTCCTACGCCTGCGCCTGCCCGCCGGGCTACGCCGGCGACTACTGCCAGGTATGTCTCACACGACTGCGCGTCGGGCGGCCACTGCGCCGACGTGCGCTCGTCCTACGCCTGCGCCTGCCCGCCGGGCTACGCCGGCGACTACTGCCAGGTATGTCTCACACGACTGCGCGTCGGGCGGCCACTGCGCCGACGTGCGCTCGTCCTACGCCTGCGCCTGCCCGCCGGGCTACGCCGGCGACTACTGCCAGGTATGTCTCACACGACTGCGCGTCGGGCGGCCACTGCGCCGACGTGCGCTCGTCCTACGCCTGCGCCTGCCCGCCGGGCTACGCCGGCGACTACTGCCAGGTATGTCTCACACGACTGCGCGTCGGGCGGCCACTGCGCCGACGTGCGCTCGTCCTACGCCTGCGCCTGCCCGCCGGGCTACGCCGGCGACCACTGCCAGGTATGTCTCACACGACTGCGCGTCGGGCGGCCACTGCGCCGACGTGCGCTCGTCCTACGCCTGCGCCTGCCCGCCGGGCTACGCCGGCGACTACTGCCAGGTATGTCTCACACGATAAAAGATGAAGCACAAGCATCATCTGTTGTCGCGTGATTTCTTTTTCAATACAATTTCGCGAAACAGTTTCCCAAATGTTGACTAACAGCCCTATCAATATCACTCTAGCAGTGTTTTGTTAGTTTCATATATTTTGCTTTGAGGACAGATTTTTCGATCACCAAATAACTTTTATCGAAAGTATAAATATGGCGGTTGGACACAAACTATTTGTACAAAAGCTGTCAAACTATAATTTTTATTCCTCAGTGACGATTGAACGATCAGCTTTAGAAGATATAAAGAAACACTTGGAAATATCTCACTTGAGCTTCGTGCGAGTGGTGTTAAAACTGACTAGTGTCAAGATATTTCGCTTTGACGATAACTTAAATTTAGCGAGCTCAACGTTGTTGATGAGTAGTTAGAGCCGAGTGTTCCGTTGCAGATCGACGTGGACGAGTGCGCGGCGCACCGCTGTGAGCACGGCGCCACGTGCAAGGACGGCATCGCCGCCTACTCCTGCATCTGTCCCGTCGGCTTCGACGGCCAGTAGTGAGCTAAAACTTATAGTACTTTAACATAACATAACTGGTGAAATGTGGCTCTGCCTTACTATAGGTACATCTCTGCCTCACCCTCCGGGGATTGCAGGCGTGATGTTATGTTATAATTTTGTCGCGTGCTTGAGCTGTGCACTAAAGGTATGTAAGTCAACCGCATGTCCATGATAACATTTAACTTGCCATTCAACAGCGCATGTGTTTCTTAGTAGTAAGGGCGCTTCTCGCAGTTCGAATGTTACCACTGACGTACAGTCGACTGCACTATAATGCTTGATTTATCGCACAGCGATTTTGAACGCCAGCGATATCAAACCTCACGTCCTCAGTACCTCACATAGATTTAGACTTCGTTAGCGACAAATCAGCTGTCCGAAATCTGTGTGTTGCCGTGACATTTTGAAATCGCAAACGTTCGAAGTCACAGCTTGTGCACCTAGCAAAACGATTATTAACGATGTAATATTCTCCGCAGCTGCGAGCACGACGTCGACGAGTGCCTGTCGGGCCCGTGCCTGCACGGCGGCACGTGCACGGACGCGCCGGGCGGCTTCAGCTGCGCCTGCGCACCGGCCTGGCGCGGGCCCACGTGCGCGGCCCCGCGCGACCGCTCGTGCGCGCACCGGCCCTGCGCGCCCGCCGCGAGGGCCTGCAAGGACATCGAGCCCGGTACGCATGATCAAACTCAAAGTATTTATTTCAATTAAACCATTTACAGGCTGACCCATATCTACAAGCTGTTTTCAAGAGTCATCACGAACCGTCTCGCGCGTAGGTTTGACGACTTCCAGCCTCCCGAACAAGCCGGATTCCGTAAAGGCTTTAGCACCGTGGACCACATACATACGCTGCGGCAGGTTATACAGAACACCGAAGAGTATAATCTGCCTCTCTGCTTAGCGTTTGTGGATTACGAGAAAGCCTTCGATTCGATCGAGACATGGGCTGTACTGCAGTCTCTTCAACGGTGCCAGATTGACTATCGGTACATCGAGGTGTTAAAGTGTCTATACCAAAACGCCACTATGTCAGTCCGCCTCCACGACCAGACCTCGAAACCTATCCTTCTGCAGCGAGGTGTGAGACAAGGAGACGTTATCTCTCCGAAACTGTTCACCGCTGCACTGGAGGATGTCTTCAAGGTTCTGGACTGGAAAGGGCTAGGCATCAACATCAATGGCGAGTATGACACTAACCTTCGGTTTGCCGACGACATAGTCATCATGACTGAGACCATGGAGGACCTCAGTATAATGCTCGATGACCTCAGTAGAGCCTCCGAAAGAGTGGGTCTTAAAATGAACATGGACAAGACAAAGGTTATGTCAAACGCCCATGTAACACCCACTCTCATGAAGATCGGAGACGCTACGCTCGAAGTTGTAGACGAGTATGTTTACCTAGGACAAACTGTCCAGCTAGGTAGGTCCAAATTCGAATCCGACTCGGCTGGGCAGCGTTCGGGAAGCTACGCAATATCTTCTCGTCCCAGATACCATAGTGTCCCAAGACGAAAGTCTTTGACCAGTGCGTGTTGCCAGTGATGACTTATGGCACTGAAACGTGGTCGCTCACAATGGGCCTTATTAGAAGGCTAAAAGTCACCCAAAGAGCAATGGAGAGGGCTATGCTTGGAGTTTCCCTACGTGATCGAATCAGAAATGAAGAGATCCGCAGGAGAACCAAGGTAACCGACATAGCCCGAAGAATTGCCAAACTTAAGTGGCAATGGGCAGGACACATTGCCCGCAGAACAGATGGCCGATGGGGCCAAAAGGTTCTGGAGTGGCGACCGCGTACCGGAAGACGTAGCGTTGGAAGGCCTCCCACAAGATGGACCGATGACCTTGTAAAGGCCGCAGGTATCCGCTGGATGCGAGAAGCACAGAATCGGTCGAAGTGGCGGTGCTTGGGGGAGGCCTATGTCCAGCAGTGGACGTCTTTCGGCTGATATGATTTACAGGCATTTTTTAATTGTCAAAAGTCGGTCAGTTAGTCAGAAAGTTGAAGCTAGTCGCCCATTCCAAAACGTAGATCTCTGTGGAGAAGAACGGGCAAGAAACTCCCAGGACTCTCTTTTAAATAAAGATATTACAAAATCCTGGGTGCATTATTCTTTTTGCTTCTATATGTGAGAGCAATGTAAAAAAAAAAAAAACAATCAAAAATAAGCCTTGGCAGAAAAGAGATGACCAGTCTCAACTGACGGCGCCCGTTCACGATCATGACGCGTGTCTCAGCACCATCCAGCTCAACCGTTTTGTAGGGAACCGAATGATCCGACCAATATGACCAGTCTGATTCATTCATTGCCACTTACACTCACTCTGTATTTTACATTAAGAGGGCCCTTCCCGGTCCGTCTATCGTCAAGCGTATCGGCGAGCGTAGTCGAAAAGCTTGTTGTTTCATCCAGCGCAAGTGAGAACTACTAACAAGCAAGTGAGAACGCGATAACATTGTACGAAGAATAGAGTGTAAAGATTTGTTTCAGGCCATACTTGTTTTTGAGTAAGCCTGGCAAGTTTGTGAAATAAATGTTTGTCATTTAGAATCTTCATTACAAGTGCGAGGTTTCTAGAAAGATGTTTTCTTTACTTTTCCAATTCACGAGTACATCATGACCGGCCAAAGTTCAGGTAAAATTTGTGCAAAAAAGCTGATTTTTGGAGGCTTATACTGAATTTGTTTCTAATTTATTTTATTTTTTGATCTCATAGAAACCTAGATATAGTGCACAAGATACATATTACATTAAAAATTTCAAAGAAAGGTGTGATACTACGCCATGATCACGTACGAGCGTTTGTATGAAAAGTATGGCGGGTTGGCCGCCCTTAAAGGAGAACATTCACGGTCCATACATTTTTGGGCTAAATGTGAAAGAGCCGGCCAAACAAAAAAAAAGTTATATTCCGTTAGAACATGTTATTCTATTCACTTTTTACTATGGGACCAAATCTGTAGGGCCATTCCCTGCGCTGTTATACGTCTTTGTAAAATACTGTTTTCAGTATGTTTTAGTTAAGAGAATAACAGTAATCTAATTATAATAATAGCTTTTTATGGCAGTAATCATTACAGTCATCATCATTTATTGTGAAACTAAGGTTCTAGGGTTATTCTCCACATACCTATAGTATGAGAAATAAAGTTTTTTTTTCGACAGTACCTACTATTATTAGCTGATTGAAATAGTTATCACTTATAGTATTAACTGGTTTTAGGTCTATTTCTCACTTCGATCGATTCTGTGCTTCCCGCATCCAGCGGATTCCTGCGGCCTTTACTAGGTCATCGGTTCATCTTGTGGGAGGTCTTCCAACGCTACGTCTTCCGGTACGCGGTCGCCACTCCAGAATCTTTCGGCCCCATCGGCCATCTGGTCTGCGAGCAATGTGTCCTACCCATTGCCACTTAAGTTTAGCAATTCTTCGGGCTATGTCGGTTACCTTGGTTCTCCTGCGGATCTCTTCATTTCTGATTCGATCACGTAGGGAAACTCCAAACATAGCCCTCTCCATTGCTCTTTGGGGTCACCCAAAGCCTTCTTTTAGCCTTCTGATAAGGTCCATTGTGAGCGACCACGTTTCAGTGCCATAAGTCATCACTGGCAACACGCACTGGTCAAAGACTTTCGTCTTGAGACATTGTGGTATCTGGGACGAGAAGATATTGCGTAACTTCCCAAACGCTGCCCAGCCGAGTCGGATGCGACGTTTGACGTCTTTCTCGAAGTTGGACCTACCTAGCTGTACAGTTTGTCCTAGGTAAACATACTCGTCTACAACTTCGAGCGTAGCGTCTCCGATCTTTATGAGAGTGGGAGTTACATGAACATTTGACATGACTTTTGTCTTGTCCATGTTCATTTTAAGACCCACTCTTTTGGAGGCTCTACTGAGGTCATCGAGCAGTATACTGAGGTCCTCCATGATCCATGGTAACTATATCGTCGGCAAACCGAAGGTTAGTGATATACTCACCTTGATGTTGATGCCTAGTTCTTTCCAGTCCAGAACCTTGAAGACATCCTCCAGTGCAGCGGTGAACAGTTTCGGAGAGATAACGTCTCCTTGTCTCACACCTCGCTGCAGAAGGATAGGTTTCGAGGTCTGGTCTTGGAGTCGGACTGACATAGTGGCGTTTTCGTATAGGCACTTTAACACCTCGATGTACTCGTACCGATAGATAGATCTGGCACCGTTGAAGAGATTGCAGTACAGCCCATGTCTCGATCGAATCGAAGGCTTTCTCGTAATCCACAAACGATAAGCAGAGAGGCAAGTTATACTCTTCGGTCTTCTGTATAACCTGCCGCAGCGTATGTATGTGGTCCACGGTGCTAAAGCCTTTACGGAGTCCGGCTTGTTCGGGAGGCTGGAAGTCGTCAAACCTGCACGCGAGACGGTTCGTGATGACTCTTGAAAACAGCTTGTAGATATGGGTCAGAAGTGTGATGGGCCTATAGTTCTTAAGCAGGGCATTGTCGCCCTTTTTACAGAAGAGTACCACACCTCTGTTCCATGCCTGTGGCGTTTTATGGACATAAAACCAGTTAATACTAGTGATACCTATTTCAATCAGCTTAGACTAGTATAAAATACCTACCTACTATAAAAAAAACTTTATTTCACATACTGTAGTTATGTGGAGAATAACCCTAGAACCTTAGTTTCACAATAAAAGATGATGACTGTAATGATTACTGCCATAAAAGCTATTATTATAATTATATTACTGTTATTCTCTTAACTAAAACATACTGAAAACAGTATTTTACAAAGACGTATAACAGCGCAGGGAATGGCCCTACAGATTTGGTCCCATAGTGAAAAGTGAAGAGAATAACATGTTCTAACGGAATATAACTTTTTTTTTGTTTGGCCGGCATTTTCACATTTAGCCCAAAATGAATGATGTCCTTTAACAAACCCACACACTATCACTTAACTTTCAAACACACAGATGCTCACATTCAACATTCAAATTCACATTTACATACCTTTATACTCACAGTAACACTCCTTAGTATTCACACTCACGCACCCCCATTTTCACTTTTACACACCTTCATAGTCATAGTCACATTCACACACCCTCATACTCACATTCACACACCCCTACTCTCACTCACACATTTGCATGCTTCTTGTCTAGTTTTAATTTTCTCTTTTTATTTTAAATCGCCTGTTTTTATAACACTTAAAACAAGTAATTTTATGTTAATATTTTAAGTTTTGGAAGAGCGGAGTCTCCTAACACAGGCTTTTTTGCTTAAAAAGAGACTCCAATCACTAGTTGTTAAATTTTACTTGTATAACTAATAAAACATTTTTCATTTTCATTTTCAATATGTGCACCCGAAGTAAGACGGATACGCTAAGATAGCCGGCGGAATTTAAATTTTCTTATAGTTTTTGCAATTCGCAGGTTGTTGTTTGCTTGCTTTTAAATTTCGCAGGCTATCTTAGCGCATCCCCCTTAAGTGCCTGCCTTTTAGCATCATTTACCCGAAATGACACAAATGTAAACCCTGCTAATGATATGTCCGGCCGCCCACCAGATCCGCCCACCGGGAACAACTTCACGTGCGAGTGCAACGAGGGCTTCGAGGGTGTGTACTGCGAGTACGCCTTCTGCGAGGTGAAGCCCTGCGTGCACGGCAAGTGCGTCAACGACACCAAGGTAAACTTATCATATTCATCATTGCCTCATTGATTCAATTCTTCTGTGGTCGGAATGCATCGTGCGTGTTCGTACGAAAACGCATCCAAAGTGCGGCCGGTCTTAAAACCAAAAATACAATAACATGTAACTTGCATCAACCTGCACGTGGCCCGTGTGCTGGACTACAGATCGCTTTCTCTCTGAGAGGGAAGGTGGGAGTTTCAGGTGGGAACATTATTGGGTTAAATTGAGGAGGTTCTTTTCAAAACTTGAAATGACCACTTTTTCAGAATTTGAGAAAATAGTTTTTTAGAAATGAATTTCGAAGAGGATTAAACTACTTTTGATGAAATCATGCCGTTTATTTTCTGCCGGATCAATCACGTTTTGACTAATTTTTGTTTTCGCTGCAATTAAAGGTTACCAACAAAGTGGAATAGTCAAGTTTTGAAAAGAACCTCCTCAATTCATGTAGGCTGCCTCGTTGGTTTAGTGTTGCTCACAAGAGGGACTGCTGACCATGCCCACGTAGGACAAAGTGTTATTGAGTTTTTCCCTCAGAATCTTAGTTGGGAGTCTCATTTTGTCATAATATGAATGAAGAATATGTATTATATCGTCGTGTTTGTCTCGCAGACGGCGATGTGCGTGTGCGCAGCCGGCTACAGCGGGCGCCACTGCGAGGCCGAGCGCGACGAGTGCGCGGAGGCCGGGGGGGCCGGGGAGGCCGGGGGGGCCGGGGAGGCCGGGGGGGCCGGGGAGGCCGGGGGCTCCGCCGCCTGCCTGCACGGCGGGCGCTGCCGCGACGCGCCGGGCGCCTACCTGTGCGACTGCGATCACACAGGTGGGTGCAGCTACCCGTTACATTATTCTTCTCTGTTCCACTATCTTGCTTAAAACACACATCCAACAATTAAGAAAAACTTTTAGTGTTCTCTTTCAGTTTAACGGCAATAAATTGTAAACACAAACAATAGACAGAACTGGAATAATATTGGTGTACTGTAGGTACCTACACCTCTGTCTAACTACCAACACCTCTGTCTAACCCTGCGAGGATTACAGTCTTGATGCTATGTGTGAGTTCATTTGTAAGCAATCACGTATAGCAGTCCATCACTGCAATTAAGTTAATATATTGTGCGGTTATGAGATGTGTAATCATGGGAACTGAACTGTACTTACTATACTCGATTTGAATTAAGATTAAACATATAACAACCTTTTTTTTACAGTCCGTTCAACCGATTCTGACTTCTATACCGTAGGCATAAGGATGGCATTAAAAGCAAAAAAGTGGTTACAACACCAACTGCTTACTGCAGCTGCCAATTGTCATGCCACCAATGCAATAGAAGTCAAATTCGGTTGAACGGACTGTAAAAAAGGTTTAGTTAAATGTCTAATCTTATTTAAAATTGAATATAGACGCGTATAATTATTAATTAAAGAACAAAAAGTAAAAAAAACAAACATACATTTCTGTGTTTATAACTAGTCAGTTAGTGCAATAAAGGATACCCCCAGAGACATGCCGTGTGTATGTCTTATATTGTGTACCTATTCCAAATGCAATAGGTACATAAGACTTATACGGCAGTGCGTACGCGCCGGTCATCCCAACGCATTAGTCAGTCAACGCCAAAGCGGCGCGATGACGTCACCAGCGAGTCGCCAACTATTCACACGTTTGTCCTCTCTGAGTACTGTACATACGCGCGACATTTATTAATTACCAACATTTGACTGTATTACCGTACCTACCGCTTCTTGTAAAAACCAATCAATAATTAAATATCTAATACCTTTAAACGAGGAATTCTTGTATAATATGTATATATTATAATCTGAACGATTTTCATAAAATGTTATATGCAGGGGGTTTCGGGGGCGATAAATCGATCTAGCTAAGTTTCATTTTTAGAAAACGTACAAAATAAAAAGGTACCCAGATATTAATTATTTAAACGACGTTTAGTCACTATTTGCTTTCAACAGCTTCAAAAATTATCAAAAAAGTGAAAGTAAGTTTTCGGCAAGGACTGTTTGTTATTGAATGTAGGACATGGTCCAAATATTGGTATCAGTGATGTTCTACTGTCACAGTTCCCAGTATAGCCTCACATCACACACACACACGATGTCTGTGTGTGTGTGTGTGTGTGGTCACCTACACCTGTGCTCGTGTATCTTATCGGTTGCGCGCGCGATCGCCGACAATCCACCGCGCCGATAAGCGCTGATACTGATAACACGGACCGCGGTTCACAAACTTTTCAATTGATGACAAACACCTGCCTATTCTAATATTAACATTATTAACACGCCCAGCCAAAGTACAAAGTTGTTTTTATATGACATCGTCATGATTCACAGATGTCCTTGTTTATGCCGAGAACTAGCTATAAACTTAGTAATTTATTTCCTTTGTGCGTCCTAATAATATTTCCGATTAATCCAAACTAATATTATAAATGCGAAAGTCAGTTTGTTACGCTTTCACGCTAAAACGGCTGAACAGATTTGGATGAAATTTGGCACATGGGTAGACCATGATGTGGATTAGTACATTACACATACATACACACACCTAGATACACACACAAACACACCATACGCACATTCATACGTTACATTAGGAGGTACTTTTTATATCGATATTCTCTCGTGATCGACACCGCGGGGCGCAGCTAGTAGTCTCGTAAATCTGAAGAACATTAAATAACGTATTGGGACTATCTTATTGACATTTAGACAAGGACTATGATCATGTTAATCCGGGAAGTAAATAAAATAGCCAAAAGCTTGCACACACCTATGCGTAAGACAAGCTATTGGAACAGCATACATTTGACTACATGTATATTATTCGCTGTGCACACACTGTCAGTATGAACTCCGTCACGACAGTCTGAGTGTTCCGTAGGCGGGCACAAGTCGCGCGCGATAATTAATACTATTACAATAGAACGTCCTCACAATATTAATTGGTCGGTATCGGCAGATGCAGGAAAATCGCGCGCGTCGCACTTTGTGAATCAGTGTCCTCCGCGAGGCGCGCAGGCGACGCTATTCGGCACTCGCGAACATGCCGCTACTGTGACACTTACTTCATATTAATTCAGTGCTAATTTCTCGCGACGTGATGAGTGATGTGATCAGACAGCAGTGATAGTGTTGTGATGATGATAACGTTAACGAGATGATGATCAGACTGCTAGTTATTGTTTTGCTAGGTATTGTATAACACTTGTATTTGATGTTATGTGATTAACTAACTGTAACAGGTGATAACTGTTTACTTTTCACTCGAAACTGAAAGTAGTTGAGAAATATTTGAATGGTCAATAAGTTAGTGCTCGTTACATTGTTGATGACAACACGTCGGCTGCTGATATCATTGCATTGTTTCTTGCGTGATAGTGGCTTAGACAAGATAAACAGAATGTGTCACCGGCTCGGTTCCCGCGCGGCACACCGCACACCCAGGGAATGGGTCGCTGTCGCACAGTGTTTGGTAGGAGGATGGCAATCCTAGGCGCGGGAGGGAAGATAAATCATTTAGACGAGGACGCGCATTAATTAAATAATTTGCATTATGATAGAGATTTCTCACCGTCGCCGTCGGTCGGTCGTTTGAATGTTACCTCAGCGTTAACATACTTTGGTCAATTCTTCTTTTTTGGCACTTCAAATCGCTATTTGGTATATTCGCAATCCTTTGATATGTGACCAAAAAACCGACAACCGGAGAATATAGGCGAATACAGTAACTAAACAGGAAACGCGGAAGAGAATATTAAATTTAATTATTTCAGAATTTATACGTTAGTCTCAATGTCGGTAACAAAACAGTTCCTATACGGTTATTTTTCTTGATACTTTATGTAACGCATTGCTTATGATTTTCCTCTCACATGACGCGTAGCTGTTTACAAATGTTAGCATATTATTACAAGGAAGGACAACAACCTTTTATTCATAAAAATAATGAAAACAGTTTTTAGTAGGTAAAATGGATTTAATATTGAATTAAATTCAGAAAATAACACCTACAATAATTCAAGCAAGAATGATGTCAAGTGCATGTCAAAACAAAATGAAAGTAGGTAAATGAAATTCTTTCGTGTAAAATACACTTGAACAACTGTCGAAATAACAGACAGATTGTAAATATACATTATGTAAATAGACAAAATGCAGCCAATCAATGATATAGCCACAGAGCTACATCTCAACTTATTGTTATGCATAACAAGTGACCCTGCGGAGAGGTTCCTGGTCTTCTCATTGTCACTATTTGTTGTAGGTTTCTTTCTGATAAACAAAAAAGTATTTCCGCATCGTTGGTCACTTGGTCAAGTGGTAATGCGCCCTGCCGAGGTTCTTAAAGATCCGATTCTAGATTAACTAGAGGTTTTATTCGGTCCCACGCTAGGGAAAATGTTATATTAAAATAAAATTAGTATTTCCTTGCTTTCAGACGCATTTCATAGAAAGTCCAGATATTCGCTCGCGTAGTTCTTATTGTTCTACGTTTTCCTCGTGACCCTATAAACAAATAACGGGGTTCTAACCACAGTCCACAGTGTGGTGACCTCACTCATTATTTTACTGTTACAATTGTGTTAAAACCATATGAACTCGTGATTCCCACATGATATCATTACAAAAATGCCGTCGAAGGATATCGGTTTGTTTGAGCGAGAGAACCTTAACATTGTTAACTGATAACGTTATCACTGCGTTACAATTAGAACTCATGATAACAATAACCTGAACTATGCAGGTATATTTTATAAAGAACCTTAACACGCCGAGTTGAGGTCACCAGATGTAAAGCGATTTACGGCCTAATTCTTAAAAAGGCAAGTCATTTTGAAGTCGTCGCTACGTCTATATGTTGTCTGTCACTTTTACGACGATCTTAAAGTATCGGTTTTGTATTCTTTCGTAATACTATGGTCAATGGGCCAGACTCCTCATCGGTACAATCCGGTACATAGTTGGGTTTGTACTGGTCTAGTGCATTGAGGTCATTCCTAGTAACTAGTTAGTCACGGGAATAAGTGGTCATTTCTACTTTCTTGGAATGTCACTAAGCATGTTTTATGTCCCCCAGGCTGGACGGGCGCGCGCTGCGAGGTGGACGTGGACGAGTGCGCGACCGGCCTGGTCAGCTGCGGGCCCGGCGACTGCCTCAACCTTAACGGATCCTACACGTGAGTATCACTCCTTGTTCCCCCTTGCTCAACGACCACATTGTTATGCTGTGGAAATAACTACTGTATGATATTCTGGAATAGCCTAGAGGCGAATTAGCCCTGGACCGAAATAGCTGGAAGTAATGGGAGAAGGTTTTTGTGCCAAAGTGACATGATACTGGTGCCATGTTGAAATTGTTTTGTTTCATTTGATGTTTCCAATAATATAATTGTCGATGATTACAGATGTCTGTGCGCGCCCGGGTTCTGCGGCAACGAGTGCTCGCTGCAGGACCCGTGCTACGCGGCGCGCGAGGGCAACGCGACGGGCCCCTGCCTGCACGGCGGCGCGTGCGAGCAGCGCTGCGGGGCCCGCACGGACTACGTGTGCCACTGTGTGGGCGGCTGGGGCGGACACAACTGTGAGCAGCAGGTGCGTGCGTGGGACACTCCACTAGTTCACTTGTTCAGTTTGTTACACTTCACTAGTTCAGTTGTTCGGTTTGTTACACTCCACTAGTTTAGTGGTTCGGTTTGTTATACTCCAATAGTTCAATTGTTCGGTTTGTTATACTCCACTAGTTCAGTTGTTCGGTTTGTTATACTCCACTAGTTCAGTTGTACGGTTTGTTATACTCCACTAGTTCAGTTGTTCGGTTTGTTATACTCCACTAGTTTAGTTGTTCGGTTTTTTACACACCACTTGTTCGGTTTGTTACACTTCACTTATTCAGTTGGTTCATTCTAATGAATACGCAGCAACGTAACGTAGTAGATGTTGATTTATTCTTGAGGTTTTTACTTTCTTCTTGGAAAATACCATCAGTTGAAGTGGATTTAGAGTGAAAAATCGTGATAAAAAGCAGAAATAAATTTCTTGTATCTGTTTAGTATTTCTCGCTGTGCCGGACCGAATAACTGAACTAATCGAGCGAGCAATAAGTCCATATCGGTCAACGAACCATTCGTGCCCGACCTTCGTTAAGTGAAGCCCCTCCGGCCGCAGGTGGTGGCGTCGGGCTCGGCGGGCGCGGGCGACAGCTCGTCGGCCGTGCTCATCGGCGTCGGCGCCGCGCTCGTGGGGCTGGCGCTGGCCGGCGCGGCGCTGGGCGCGCTGGGTGCGCAGGCGCGGCGCAAGCGGGCCACGCGCGGCACGTACTCGCCGTCGGGCCAGGAGTACTGCAACCCGCGGGCCGAGATGATGCAGCACGCGCTCAAGCCGCCGCCCGAGGAACGACTCATATAGCGGGGACGCGCCCGCTACTGGGATTAGGTACGTTTGCAACGTTGTATAGGCTCATATCGGAAATAAACCTTTATTATGCACAATAATTAATTTAAAAAAAAAACTTCTTTCAGGTCAGAAATAGAAAACTGGAATCGAACAAAAATATAAAACACAAGATAAAAGTAAACACGAAGCTCGTCGCATATCAACCAAATGATAGCTGTGTGTGTGTGTGATGACGTATGTGTGAATGTGTGTGTGTCACGAGTGTTCTAGTTGTACCTGTACGTTTTTATACATTTTGACCGTGTGAGTGTGTGCGTGACTAACTTAATACTAGCTTTAAGATATACGGTGATACCTCCCGTGAGAATGTACTTAACTTTACCACACTTAACGAATTATATTAGTGTTTATGAATGAAGACACATTGCGATCACACCGGTGTCGCTAGAGATCAACACCAGCGCGATATTCGTGGTATTATTAGATGTTGGCTCCATTTTGTACGGGTCTATACATGATAGTGTTTTGATATAGATATTATAATATACTGTGTGTGCAGTTATTGATCCCCAGCGACAGTGGCGCCATCGTGGTATACTTACTCTTCGTTCAGCGGGTGTACATTTTTTATAAAAATGACAAATTTATTAATAAATACAGACTTAAATATAATAATGTAGAATAAGAGCTCGATAATTTTGATATGAAGTTATTTAATGCAATGTCCACTCTGTTTAGGAGCGACGTATGATGGAATAAATATATGTAAACTAAATATTGCAATCTACTTGATATACAGTGCCTGACTTTAAGGAATTTCGAATTATTATCATAAGTATTTTGATGAATTTGGTAACTATTGTATTTCATGAAACGAGTATGTAATGCATGTCTATAATAATGCAAGACATGTGGGATGATAAATAAATTGTAGGAAATATTTGCTGACTGTCCGTGTACTGTATTCACATGACGTAGATAAGGAATATTTATTACTGTTAGCGGAGGGCCGCCCGCCGCCCCCGCCCTACTGCCTAGCTTGTAAGTAGTTCGTAAGAGTAACACTTCGCTGCTGACACCCTCGTTGTTACGTGAAATATTCCAAACATTCCATTCCATATACACTTTAATTTGACAACCTCGTTTGGATTTGCAATTCGAGATATAAGTGGAATAAACGGACTTAGGGCCTGTTTCACCACCTACGATTAAATTCCTATAAAAAAAAATTTTGAATTTATTCGGTAAGTAGTGGCTATTCAGACACCGTGAAATAGGCCCTAAGACTAGCCATTACACTTGTAAGTTACTTCCGTAAAATTTAAGAAACTTATGACTGCGTAAGATATAAGAAGAAATTACGATAAGCTACTTACAAGAGAGTTTACAATTGCAAATTTATAGTCAGTTAACTAGGTAAGCGACTTACGTGAGGAAAACTTATTAACATAAATTTTACGGAACCTACTTACAATTAGTGTAATGGCGACCTTAAGCTGCTGACAAGTATCTAAATGATATTTACGATTAAGATAAAATAATACATTTGAGGGCATAATCTAAGCGAAGGATGGAAATATTTAATGTGTGAGCTTTAATATATCGATAGAATAACGAATGTCTCAACAGCGTGATATTACTGTCAGTGCTGGAGAACAGAGCGGTGTGTGCAAACACGGAGTTTGTATCGACATTACGCTGTGATATACACTTACAATTCAATGAACTAATAACTGCCTGTACCATCAATACGTGGGAAGTATGAACTGTATTCTATCGGTGAGTCACGAATGACGTCGTCTTGACTGGTCCCTGTCCGGTAGCTTGCACAAACCGCTCGGTTTATCAGCGTTTTGTATTGTATTAGCATTAGACGTAAATTAAGTGGTATTGAAAGCGTGCAAGATTCTAAATTACAATATAGTGAAGGCGCCACTCGTCCGCCACACGAGCCCTGCACTCGGACGCGCCACACACACTTCGCGTGTTGCGACACAAGCAATGTAGCAACAATTTATATTATCGACACATTCATTATCATTTGAGCAACACGTTGAGTAAGGCAGCTCTTGTTGGACAGTAGGTACACAAGTATCGTAGGGTTAATGTATTCCACTATAAAGTAATGTACAGTAGATATTCGGTGCGCGCGGGCCGAGTGCAGCGGGCTGCGGCGAGCCGTCCGTGCCTTACAACAGAAGTCTGTATATTTATGAATTCTATACACTACTGTAACGAAGGTATTAAATGCTAAACAAAACATATTCATATACTTGTAGACGATAAGTACATGTAATGTAGGTGTATCATATAGGTAGTCGCGACCAGGTGGCGGCAGTACTCGTGTACGTGCTCAACTCGCTGCCGACAGCGTTCATCTTTATATTTTGATTTCGTTGCGTTTTTTAGATATTTAGCGAATTATTGTTTTATGTGACTTAAATATTCCATTTTGTGATAACTTTTTGTTTTAATGTTGAGTCGGTTTATGTATTATGTTTGCGTATTACATGTTCGTTCGCAAATGTAGAGAAGAGTTTAAATCAGTATTTATAGATTTCTGCCGTCCGTTAAATGTATTCAATTGTATTGTATAATTTATAGGGCTCTACCCTTTTATCGAACTATTGTACATTTTGTATTATTCAAAGTACACTCACAAGTCTTGTCTAATTAGTGACTGCAGAGTGAATATAAAATAAATTTTACAAATAATATAGGTAGGTAGGAACTTTAAATCAATGTATATTTCCATTATCAAAACAGTTAATCTAAATCCTGAATCAGTAATGAAACAGACTAGTCCTCGCTTGCCGATTGTATTCACTCTGTTGTACGCAACTGATGTGTTCCGTCACTCGCTATCGTGCCGATAGCAGTCCCAGGCGCGCGGCGGGACCGTCCACACGCCGCGACGCCGACGCCCTCTAGTGTACAGCACCTGAGCCTTTTGGCCTTACTCAATAAACGAATATACTATACTTATGAAAATGTTTTGTTCTTTATTTGATGCGGATTAAAATACCCCAATAAACCCTGGACAGGCTATCTACGAGAATGAAACAAAAAAAAAAAAACATGCGGGGCAGTCTTTGAGCACTGCCGATAGAATTGAAAACTAAGTAACGCAAACTAACGAAAATGTCAGTAATTTATGTGGCTAGCTGTCAGTACAAGAACAAAAGCTGTAGCTCCATTAAAAATAAATCATAAAAATAAAACAGAGTGTGCTGTCAACAAAAAAGTGCTCAACGCGCCTTCGGTGACGATGACGCGAGATTTTTGTTCACGCAAAAAGTGCTCAACGCGCCTAAAAAAGTTTTCACTTCAATAATATGGGTAAGTAATATATGGTATAATTACAAAATGACTAATATTTACAAGATATAACAACTGAATCTATAATTTTATTTGATATAATCATCAGTTAATATAATAAACGATTGATATAATTTTAAAATAACTAATTTTTATAATCATAACATACATTTAATATAATATCGTTTGATATACCACTCAAAAGACATAAAACATATTTAGTCTAATATGTAATTTCTATCACAGTAAATAACCTGAGTAGATACTGTAGATACTTAACTGATTACCACCTGCCAAGATGGTCACTCGCTACGCTCGCTCGCCTTCGCGCGTTAATAGTCACTGTTCTAACCTCACCCCAATGGTTCACCAAGAATAGAGGGGATCTGGCACTCGGCGGCCGCTGCTGCGGCACGCTCCCTACGGTCGCTCGCCTTCGCGCGTTAATGATCACTGTTCTAACCTAACCTAACCCAAGTGGTTCACCAACAAGGGAGGAGATCTGGCACTCGGCGGCCGCTGCCGCGGCACGCTCCCTACGGTCGCTCGCCTTCGCGCGTTAATGGTCACTGTTCTAACCTAACCTAACCCAAATGATTCACCAACAAGAGAGGGGGGATCTGGCACTCGGCGTCCGCTGCCGCGGCACGCTCCCTTCGGTCGCTCGCCTTCGCGCGTTAATGGTCACTGTTCTAACCTAACCTAACCCAAATGGTTCACCAACAAGAGAGGGGGGATCTGGCACTCGGCGGCCGCTACCGCGCCACGCTCCCTTCGGTCGCTCGCCTTCGTGCGCTAATGGTCACTGTTCTAACCTAACCTAACCTAACCCAAATGGTTCACCACCGCTCGGCGGCCGCTCACGCAAGTTTTGTGTGTGTATGCAGACCAGCCGCTGTGTGCAGCCAGACCGACACCGGTTATTGTTATACGGTGAAGTTTTCTTAGAAATTGTATTGTTCGTGTCGCGTCGCGCTGGTCTGCAAAAGCCTTTAGCCTTCTAACCTAACCTATCCGAGTTGGATGGCTTTGAATCGGGGTGTTAACCATAATGATGGTATCATTATATAATTTAAACGATAGACCTAATGATTTTCGATTAAATAAACGTTATATCCAATAACCTTATACGAAATAAGTTTTAGAGTATATAAATGTTATATGTAAAGAAATTATATCAACAGTTGGTATATCTCACGTTTATTATATCTTGTGAACGTTATTGAAATGAAAATATACCAAATAACTTTATATGATATGAGACGCACCCCAATAATATATGCTAGGGCACTAGTGAGGGCACTAGGGATATTTTGTCAGCTTTTAATACACGATATAATCTGCTTTACCGACACAAACTCGGCATCATATAATATTTCGGCTCAATTCACACTGAAATGGCAGCGGCCGGCAGCGACGCGCGGAAGCGGCAACGCAGCGAGCAGTTATGACAAGACATTATTTAAAACTTTATGTGCAATATCAAAAAATATAGATACACTAAGCTATATTTTTTATATTGGCTTAATTCACATTTCAGTGTGAATTGAGATGATTATAATTATGATGCTGAGTTTGTGTCGGTAAAGCAGATTTTATCGTGTAATAAGCAAACAAAAATAGCCCTTAAGGTGATGAACAAATTCTGGATAAAACTATACGTAAAATCTTAGAATAATTATTCTAAGCGTAAAATATAAATGTTGATTAACAATAATATATGTTTTTAACCGAAGAAAAGGAGTGCTTCGTGGAGCTGATGCTGCATTCCCAGAAAATAATCCTGTTAAAGCCCCTGTATGTATGTCACAGATGGAATGTCGAATCCGCTATTTTAGAAAACCGCTAGTTCTTTTACAAAACAGCGCCATTATGTAAAATAGCTGAGCGACGTTTAGAGGTGTTTCAGAACTGTAACATGCAGAATTACACGTTTTGCATTTATCCATGCAGCGAGTCAACGATTAGAGGATGTAAAAAAGCGTGAAATGAAACGTCACATTGTAGATTTTAGTTGAACATTTTGTTGCTAGTGGCTCTGTATGTCATAACAACAATATTATAGTGGCGTCCGACGCAGAAATAAATAAAACTAACAATATGAGTAGAAAATTACTCTAACCAACCACAGATTAATACAGATGGGAAACTCCGCAGTTTAGGTTTGAAGCTACAAGTACACGGCGAGCTCGTCTCACTGTGCCAATTCAGTAGGACTGCCGCGCACCGCCCGCGTCGGGTCGGACGTCAATTTAACAATACTCGCGCGCGTCGCGTCTCGTCGTCCGTTCGTCGCAAAATATTAAAACCTAAAATACTACTAAAATGAAGGCAACAGTATATTGCATCGCATTTGGCTGCATAAATAATAATCCGAACATGACGTTTTTCTCACTTCCAAAGGATACCGAAAGGTAAAGAAATGCACGTCTACCTATAAATAATTAGATAGGTACCTACCTACCAAACTTAAATAAGTCACCAGTATTTACGTAGTTAGAATATTAATTATTGTTAGTATAGTTAGGTACTTACAAATTCTGTTTACAAGGTGAGGTTCAGGCTTGGATATGTATAGGTAGGACAATAAAAATACTATTTAAAATCGTAGTTTTGTTTTGGTGGGTAACCTACTGTAACGTTGCGAGGGTCTCAACTGAAAAATAGTCTCAAACTCTTTATTGCATTCATAGTCGAGTGATGATAAAGCATAACATTTAGAAAGTTCTTAACCACATCACTAAAAGCGTGGTACATCACTGCTTCTTGCGGGGACGCTCTTGCATTTGGATTCCGCTTGCTTAGCTGATGGAAGCTATCCCCCTGACCCTCAAGACTCTTGTGTGCCCTTTGACTCTGCTGTTTCATAGAAAAGTGCAGTACCTACGAGGTAAAAATGTATGGAACAGCTGTTTTTTACTTGTTTTTTACCGCTTGACTGTCACTAATGAGACACAATAAAATTTTAATTGTTATCGAGCTGCATCAGTCTTTCGGACATTTGAGCTCATAACCGACGAAAAATTTCAACGCTGGGGTTCAGAATCATGTACTGAATGTATGGTAACAGGCTTCGCGTCGGTGTCCCTGACACCCTGTATACCTACTAGGTGTAAACGCGAGTTCTTGCAAAATCAGCAGAAAGGGGGGCTCCCAGGGCGGCTACTACTAAACGGCCTAGGGCGGCCGCGACTGCTTGCTGCTGCTTCAACTTTAGTTTTACATTTGTGCTAGCTGAGAGAAAAACAAAAACAAAAACATAGCTCTAGACACGTCCTTTATTGAAATACTGTACAGGCTTTATAGAATATGATACAATAACAACGCGTGCCTTCTGTTTGGCGAGCACACCGCGCGGCGGCACTGTGCGCCTGCGCCGGCGCACCCGCGGTCACATCACGTGGTGCGCAGTCATTGGTAATGTTATCAATAAACAGTCGCCGGTCGGCCCTCACACACGTAGGCGCACGGCCGGCGACCAGGCCGCGCTCACTGTCACGCCGCTGAGCTTATTTGAAAATAAACATTCGACGGAAGAAAAGTATTGTCATGATATGAGGCTAAATGTACAATCACTTCATCCCCAACGCGAAATTATTTAATAATTAGTTGAGGAGCCCAGGGCACACGCTGAGCGCGACCTCTGATCTATGATCGACGGCAAGCCACGCGCTCAAGCTACGCAAAGGAATGACTTAGATTTACCTCCTCGTACTAAATAATCTGTTAAGTTCCCCCCACTAGACCGGGCGCAGCTTTGTTTGGCACCACACTAAATAATTTATACAAAATTCACAATGAAAATATATATGGAGGGATTTGGAAGTACTGTTTCGATTACATAGTTCACTTAATGGGTGACAATTTTTAATCAATAATAATAATAATTACATCAGCATATCAATAATAAAAGTTCGCGCGTAGCGCAGTCTCGTGCGTCAACACGCGAGCTGACGTAGCACCACTTGTGAGCACTTGAGTGTTACGCTAACATTGCTACCACGTGGGGCGACGCGTGCGACACATGCGATACGCGCGACATGTGCCACACGCGCGACACGTGCGACACGCGCGACACGTGCGACACGCACCGCCCGCAATACCGAGTGTCAGCTACTGACACTGACCGGAGAGGCAAGACTACTTGGAAGTTCGCGCTATGAGGTAATGTCTGCTCGTACAAACGTCGCACGCGAGGCTCGCACTTACAGAGCAACAGAGAGGAGGAAGCACAGACGCTACGCAAAATATAGGAACAATCAGTCGTCGAGTAGGTCGTCATTAAATTGAAAAGATTCCTACTTACATTATAAAGAAATAAAAATAATGTAAATCATACAAAACTTGTCGGATTGCACGAACACAACCATTCTCTGTAGAACTGCTACCGAATAATAATAATTAACATTAAATTACGAGTCGTAAAACAATTATGGCATAATTTATATTACATAAAAACAATAAATATATGTATATGCATTGCTCGTGGTCCCGGCGGGACGTATATAAAAGCTAATACACAGTTAGAGCAGGTCGGTGTGAATCTCTTGTAATACTGTCCACAACAACATCACAGGCGGCACGTCACGACGACGCGGCGCGGCACGGCTAGGCACGGCATGGTACGGCATGGTACGGCACGGCACGGCACGGTTCGCCACGACGTAGGCTCAGGCATCTTCCGGCCGCGCGGCGTCGTTCTCTCACGCCGTTGGCTACCTGTGGACGAGACAACAACGTTAGCTCGCTGTAATATAAAACGACTTGCAGGGCGGACGAGCTATGCGAGCGAGAGGAAATCTTTTGACCTCGTACAAGGCCCTATACCGCCAAACTTTACAATTACAATTTACAAATTTGGATAGATGATAAATTATTTTATTTCTGTAAGTAATAAATTGTAGTAATATGATTGACGTGTAAAAGTGTTTGTACAACCCACTGTACAAACATTTTTACACGTCAATCATATTTTTTTAAACTAGATATTAAAATTCAAATTCAAAAGTAATTTATTCAAACTAGGCTAAGAATCTTGACTTTTCGAACGTCAAAATTACATACGACAGTCCCCCAAAAACGCGCGCCCTTCACCACTTCCTAGTGCTTTAGCTGGGAAGAAGTGGCGCGCGGCGCAACAAACTCCGAAGATGAGGTCGGCGTTTCCTATCTGACTACTCTGAGAAGAAGGGCCGAAACAAACTCAGAGGTCACAGTTTCTTTTAAAATCCAGACAAAATCTTGGTCAGATCATGTAGATTGGTGTCTGAAATGGTCTTTTGAGGAAAGAACCACACAGATTGAGTGGAGCTGTCCAGTCAGTGCACGCATTTGTCAGTAAGCGTGCAGCTCAACGTTTAAGGAGTTCAACTAAAGGACAATCTAAAGGATATCTTACAAGACCGTGTACCACAAAACTCTAATACACTGTACAATTATGTGGCTTACCCCGCGTCCTATTTAAAAGCGATCGTCGCGCGAGTACAGTCATGAGCACTAATATTTATGTATACACTTAGCAACTTTTAAAACTGATTTTCTCCTACTGTGTTGATTATAATTTTATGTTGTAACGAACATAGTATTTTGAAACCTTTACCAATAAGAAATAGATCTTATCTCAAAGTTGCAGTCAATATTCCACGAGAAAATCGCTTTTGAGTTTAGACAAGTGGATACATATTCTGTCAGTTTTTGTTCGGTGAACTTGAATGCATGGTCGCGCCGACAGAGGGCGCTTTTCGGTTTTCCAAACAAAGTGACATATGAACGCGATAATCGCATATTCGCGGGACTATCGCTCCTGAATAGGACGCGGGGTAAGCCCAGGTACGCAGGGCCGAGTTTTTTTTTCGACGCGCTGGGAGGCACTCTGTTGGATTCTCAACGCTCGGCTCACCACTGAGAGTTCAAAATCCCGCCGCGATATCTTTACGTCCGTGCGCACGTGGGCTTATACCACATAATTATAACGGATAAACCTTACTAATATGTAAATTGTAGTGACGATTGTACAATTTAACGTAACACAATTAAAACATGTCTTTTTCCGGAAAACCTAGTTAGCAGGTAGTGTTACCTATTGTCGTGCGGGTGCAGCACGACGCGCTGGTAGTCGCGGCGCGCCAGCTGCTGCCGCTGCCGCGTGCCCAGCTCCGCCGTGCCGTCGCGCGTGATGAACAGCTGCAGACCTGACGCTGCAGCACACACACATGCATCATATTACATATTTTTGCTCGAAGATAACTTGAGAAGGATGTGGGGAATGACTTACACATCACAGTATCAGCCAGCTCAAGTACCGGTGAATAAAGAAATTGGCTAACCTGCTTGCTTTTAGCTAGGCCCTGGACTTCACTAGATAGATTACAGACATTCATAAGTAGTGGAGGTATAACGTCATGCAGCAGTGATAGTCTACAGGGGGCCTACTCCCTAAGCGAAATCGTTACGGGCGCTCTCTGTCTAACTTACGGTATGTCCTTACGGACACGAAGAGACGGAGAATGAAGTACCCGTAACAGCGGCCGCCGGTAACGATTTCGCTTAGGGAATAGGCTCCCTGGTGAGACCGTCGGACTGCTAAGTCATAGCTCTCGAGTTCGAACCCAAGGCACCTCTGACTTTTCGGATTCATGTGCGTATTGCATAATTATCACTTGTTTAAAAAACGGTGAAGGAAAACATCGTGTGGAAACCGGCATGCCTGAGAGATATTTCTCGACGGCATGCCGGACTTGGCTTCACCAAGTCAGAAGCACGTGGGCGGCTTTAAAACTCTGACACCAGGTTCGTCACTAACACGAAAAGAATGAAGAACGCCAATCAGCCTTCCTCCATGAGAAAAAAAGAGAGTGAGGCTGTACAGTGTCTAAACATCGAGGCGCAAACTAGTGAATTCAGTTCATGATTTGACCATCAGTGTTGAAATTTTTCGTCGAATATAAAAAGAATCACCTGTTCCATACATTTTGAACGTAGTTTGCACCTTTGCATGATATTTTCATCACACCTATTCGAAAAACGACAATTGCCTATAGAGGATAGCGGGAGCAAAATTCAACTTTGCTCCCTAGGGAGTTTGAGGTTTCTCTCTTCCGATTGGTCCACTGCTGCTGATAGCGTACTGATTTGCGTAGTTAGGTTGGAGGCGCTCGCGTGAAGGTTTAATGTAAAAAAAAAATCGAGTAAGTAGCTTTTTATTTTTCGTCATAGGCAGTGATTAAAAATAGTGTGTATCACTCGGGGGCAAAATATTTTGTTCTCGGGCGGCGTATATTGAATTCCTCGCTTCCCAGCTCTGAATTCAAAATAACGCCCTAGAAGAACAAAATATTACTTTTTCCCCTTGTAACACAAATAACAATTTTTTTTATAATAATCGACAAAAACTTAGTAATGCTGTGGTACTCACTCTCGGCGGAGTCCTCGACGGCTTGCTTGAGGTCGGTGGCGGCGAGCAGCTCGTCGATGAGCGAGTCGGGGTTCACGCGCGTGTTCTCCACGCGGCCCGACGCCACGTGCTGCGCACACAGGGCTTCGTTACACACACGACCAAGTGTTCGCGCGACGATCGCTCTTTAGAGCGTTTATCCTAAAAGTTGGCAACGTCGCAAATAGCTGTCAAATATTTACTTGTTTTGATTAATTTGGCAATATTATTATATGGAAATAAGAAATGTGGCTTACCTACTAGTGAATTCAAATATTGATTATGAAATGCAATACATCATTAATATCGTAACACTGAATATTTAGTTTTAGATCTAAAAAAAAATATTTGGATTGTTTTTTAATGCCTTTTTAACGGTTACACCATCAAATTCAGTATTATAATTTCAATTCATTATTAATATTCTAGTTGGCTAGTTAGCCACATTTCATATTGCCAAATTAATCAAAACAGAGAAATATTTGACATCTATTTGCGATGTTGCCCACTTTCAGAATAAACGCTCTTAATTAGGACGTGGCCTTAGAAAAACATTTACGACAAGAATGTTGTTGTGTAAGTTGGACGGGCTGGTGTCCGCAACTGTACGTCATAGACCGTATTTTATATGTTGTTGTATTTCAATACAATAATCTTCTTTGACCTGTAAGAGATGTGCTCAGCCTTTAAAAGCCTTCCCAGGAACAGGTCATCACTCAATAGGCGACGCAACTTGAATTGAGTATGTACTTCGGTCATTGATTAAAAACCTACTAGAGTCAATGACTGCATAAGCGAATATAGTACATTACTGTCGCGGCCCGCAATTACGGCATTGATGGACGATCGTGAAAACACACGTGAGTCCGTCCATCAATGCCTGGTTGCGGCCAAGGCTTGTATAGTACTTTTCTCAAACAATGCGCGGAAATTTAAACCAAGTAAATTATTTATAAATTCTAGAATCAATGACGAACAAAGAAAATTTTTCACGCGCCTATACGTTCATTTGTTTCTTCTTTACTTTAAACAGCTCTACTTGCCAGTGCGAAATTTAAATAAATCTTTTGTAAGTTACCTCCTTGGTGGCCATATGTTGAAATAAAAAGTTAGTTCCATTTTTAAATAACACGACAGATAATATGAGTTTTTATAGTAATTTATTTGGCCGCTAAACACGACAGATATGGATTTTCATACTAAGATTGCCGGCCGGGCGCTCGTTTGTTTTTGACCAGTACAGCAATGCCGATTTATCTCGAATAAGTTTGTCAAAATAATGCTCGAATTTCCAAGCATGTTTGAGAAAAAGTAAGTTCCAGTCGTAGAATAATAAATTAATAGCAGAAGAAAAAAGATTACGGCCTGTTGTACCACACATCACTAAATACGTTTAAATCATCGTTCTGTTTCTGTTCGTTTAAAGATGATAGAGACAGAAAGATATTTTGAATCCGTTTCGCGCTAAACGCATGTAGTGACCAGCGGTGCTCTTGTTACCTGCGCGTCGTCCGCGTCGGGCGCGCCGAGCGGGCCGAGCGGGCCGAGCGGGCCGAGCGGGCCGAGCGGGCCGAGCGCGGCGCGCTTGCGGCGCTCCAGCGCGGCGCGCGCGCGCTCCAGCGAGCCGCCCTCCGACGCCGACGCCGTCAGCGAGCCCGACGACGGGTTCCTGGCGGCACAACACACGTGTACACCTTACGAGCACTGGAGGCTCCACACAAAGACGTGAGGGGAGTTCTTACATTTTTGAAAAAGATTTTTTTTTTTTCTTTGGTTACTGAACTCGGTTGAGTTTATCATATTAGACAGTCAGCTATGGTGGAATTGTAGGTGTGATGGCTAAAATATTGGGCAATAAACTCCTTGGTGTGCAGAGCCTTATAAGTAAATTTAATAACTACAAAAACTGTACCACTATTCAGGCGATTTACTACTGGGTATAAATAAACCTACTACAATAACAATAATATTTAGATATTATTTCTAATATAAAAAAAGGGTTTTATTATATTTATTGCCTGATAAATGGTTATTTATACGCCTTATTTATGAAGCGCATTAAAGATATAATATGCAGTTCAAACCCATGCATCATTCAATTTGTTATTGGCACCCTCAGCATGCATATACAGCGTTATATTTATATTAAGCATATTATAATATATGGTAAGTATGTACAGACAGTGAAAATATAACGAAAATAGGCATGCATCGCGCATTTATAAAATATTATTATCTGCCATTAAATAACAACTATAGACCTTAACGTATAGTCCTACATTTTAATACATAGTATGAAGAATGCCTCAATTATATCAAAACAATTAATGTTCTAATAAAGCTAGAATGAAATATGCTTAAATAGTACTAAATAATGTTTTATTAAGAAATTTTAAATATCTTAATATCTAACAACTATAACAACATCACAAAGAAGCTTGGATACATAGATACGGAATTATAACCACATCGACACGAGACAACATCTAAAGAGACGTAGATCCGCGCGTCACACGGACATCTCTCACACGGTACGACAACCAGCAATGAATGTTCGTGTGAGAGGGTGCGTGCGGTGACGCGCGCATCGTCCGCATTGTGTACGTGTGCAGATGTTGTAGCACTAACAGGGCGGAGCTGGGGCGGCGCGGCAGCGAGCCCACGGGCGGGGCCGGCCCCCCGCCGGGCCCCGGGCCCCCCGCGCCGCCCCCCGCGGGCCCCGCGCCGGCCCCCGCGTCCCGCAGCGCCCCGCACGCGCCGCACTCCGCGCCTGCGCCCGCGCTGCCCGCGCCGGCTCTTCTGTACACCCCACACACTACTTTAACCGGCGCCGTACATACATGGTACCGACACTAGCCCGATACTACTACTTTACATTATCTTACAGACTAAATACTTATAACAGAGGAAGACCGCGGCACACGGAAGAACATTCACAGTTAGAAGACAGAAAAGTGGAGAAAAATAAAACAGACTAAATAACCCGCCGAAACCACCCGCAACCGTTAGTACGCGGCGGACATTACCGGGAGGACAGGACGGGACAGGACGGGACGGGACAGGGCGAGGCGGGACGCAAGCGGGCGCGGGCGGCACTCACCTCACGTGCTCGGTGTAGCTGTGGCGCAGCGTGTGCGCGTCCAGGCGCCGCGCGTGCTTCTTGTGCTGGCCGTCCTGCGTGTCCGTCTTGGGCGTGGACGTCTGCACCGCGCCCTCGTTGAGCGCCCGGTTCGACAGGCTCCTGAACCGGTGCCGGATGTCGATGCAGTCCGACGAGCCTAGATCCATTTCGGGATCGGACGGCACGCAATAGAACTCATCCTCTATGCAACCGGACAGTCTGTTCGCGTTGGACACGAGCGAGTTCTTCCGGTGCGCCAGCGGCGTCAGAAACGGGAAGTTGTTGAACAGCTCCTCGTTCTTCTTGTTCTTCTCGAGCAGCGCCGGGATGGTGTTGAGCGACTTCTGCTTGAAGATCTGGAAGTTGGTGAGCGGCTCGACGGCGGCGCTGATGATGATGGCGGCCACTTTCTTCTTCTTGTCGAAGTACGTGGGCATGGCGAAGGAGTTGTCGTGTCCGTTGCTGAGCGTGGCGTCGGGCGTGCGGTACTCGTCGCTGGCTGGCGAGCTCAGCACCAGCGCGTGGCGCGGGATGACGTCGGGCGGGCCGCTCAGCGTGCTGTTGGGCGTCAGGTACACGTCCGAGCTGTCGCTCACGAGCGTCTTCTCCATGAGCAGCTTGGCGAGCGCGCGGCCGGCGTGCTTGCAGGCCTGGGAGGGGACGAACTGGGGGGGGCTGGGGCGCTCGGGGCGGGCGCTGCGGGCGGCGGGGGAGGGGAGAAACGAAAACATAAAAAATAAATTAATAAAAGCTAATAAATAAAGAGTGGCGAACCGAAATAAATAAAGTTAGTTACCGTGCGTAACACAATGTTAATAAATGAACATAAAGCGTAAACAATGGAGACTGTACAGTTCGAGCGCGAGGTGACGAGTGCACGCGCGTGCCATGCAGCCGTGGACCGGGGATGACGTCACAAACGAACACACTTGCCGTTCCTATGATTCCGTTACCAATCATCATCGTACCTCCACATCTTCGATGATGATTTAGTTCCCGCACCGAAATGTTCACATACACAATAGTAATAATAATAAACACCTTATATTAATGGGAAGCGGTAAGGCTATGGGAGGGGTAGCACCCTAGTTATGGATCCATCACCGGACGAGTTTGCCTAGCCACAGTTGATGGTCGCAAGGCGCCTGTTCACCTGTTGTGGTGCGGCCGGCCCGAGTCCCCGGCCCAGTCGCCCTCCGAGCTCTGCCGCGAGTGCGCAGACGCAGCCGACGAGCTGCCGTAGCCGGACGCCTAGAACATAATAATCAATCATGTCTTGGTGACACATAGAAGATAGTAATAAAGAAGTTATACATATTATATGAAAAATATTATGTCACTTCAGATTTGGAAAACGATACTCGTGCTGGTAGTATTGAAGAACGATTGAAGAAGAAGCTCAATTACAGAACAAAAGATGTTTTCATGTATCAAATACATTTTGGACGCAAACCAACATAATTTCAAGACCAACCAAATAAAATAAATTGGACCAAAAAAAATATAGGTTTTGGTGAGCATTTATTTATCCGTAATAGACATTTCTGGTAAGCGTTTTAAAATGGCATGCCTTTCCATCTCACAGAACTTGACATGTCTTCAACTTCCCGGGTCCGTACCTTGCTGCTCATGTCCCCGGAGGTGTTGGAGGAGTTGCGCGAGTGCGTGTGCTGCTGCTGCTGCATGCACGACGCGCACGACGCGCACGCCGCGGGCGCGCTCGCGCCCAGCGTGCCCGTGCCGCCGCCCACCGCCGCCAGCATTGTTAGACCTGGAAGGAAGGTAATGATACGTGAAAACCCTTGTTAAGGTAATTCTTGTCTAGATAAACTAATATTATAAAGATTTGATGTTTTGTATGTTTGTTTGTTACGCTTTCACGCTAAAACGGCTAAATAGATTTGGATGAAATTTGGCATATGGGTAGACCATGACCTGGGTTAGGACATAGGATACTTTTCATCACGATAATCTCACGGGATCGAGACTTATGCGGGTGACACCGGGAGGCGTAGGTAGTGTAAGATATTTTGTGTTATTGGGTTTTTCCTTCAGGCTTTTTTCAGTAACAGGTAATTTTTAACAATATATAAAATCTTTAAAATAGTGACAAAACTATGTTAATTTATTAAGATATACCTTAATAGATTATTTCTTATTTAGGTTACATAAAATAGTTTTTTGCACTTACTAATTATACCCATATGATAGGGAAGCAAACCTCTACATGATACAGCTTTGCTTAACCCTTCACGCACTGATGAAACGTTTTTTCTTTCCACAACATAATAAATGTTAATTTTCGGTTCTGCATGAAGGAAGCCACTTACCGGGGTGGTCAGGCGCGGAGGTGCCGAGCGGCGAGTCGTCGCCGTCGGGAGTGGGCAGCTCGGACGACGGCATCAACGACAGCGGCTGCGGCACACTGCCCTCTGGAAACACATACCTAGGCGGTAATATCGGGTCTAATAATTTAGGTCTCTACAATTTTTCCTTTTCTTAGAATATAATATCTATAATAGTAAATCTTAATTTAACTGTTAACACGAACAATAGGTTTGGCACAGTCCGCAGTTTTATAATCCCTATGTTTATGTAACCTCACAGCTGAACACTGTCTCTTAAGATACAGGTTATCCTAGTTTGAGAGGCAGGGCTCACAATATCTGTATACAAACTTCTGCAGCGTACCTAGTTAGTTTTCATTTTAAACAGTGTATACTAATGTATGTATATTTGTGACAATAAACTATTACTATTACTATAATATGACGTAATAAAGGGACCAGTACTGTATATTGTATATATTGGGACCAGTACTGTATATTGATATGTATAGGGTGACTGGTAATTAGTGACCGCGATTTTTTTTTTTTGCTATTTCAGGTTTAGTCCTATACTTACTAAAAGTTGTTCATAATGATGAGTAAAGTCACGTGTGTAAATATCGGTCACCAATTAATAGTCACCCTATACAGGGTGGATTTTTGAGATGGGGCAGCAACGACAGCTACCTTAACCGTTGTAGCTACAGGAAAACGGTCTTAGGAGACTGTCCTTAACTTTTTGAGAAATTTTGTTCTGCATTCACAGATTTTGAAAAAAAAATTACAGTTAGCAAGAAAATGGGCAGTTTTCACAAAAACTTTTTTTGATGCTAATCAATCCTGTTTCTTATAAGGATCAAAAACTTCTATTGAACCAACTGAGGTTTGAGTACTAGAAAAGTCAGAAATCACAAAAAGCTTTTACTACAGACCCTCCGCGTCCTTGTATAGGTCATCAAACTATCCTCATGTACATACCGTAGTTTTTCTTCTTGGTGAGCGAGCCGAAGCCCGAGGAGGCGGTGGAGGAGGCGCAGTCGTCGTCGGGCTGCGTGCCGCCCGGGACGCTCTCCGAGCCGCTGTCGCCGCCCGCCATGCCGTCCGTCGCCTCCTGCTTGCGCTCCGGACTGGAAGCATGCGCCACACGTTATAGCATGCGAGTAACAACGACAATATGGCGCAGTTGTGTCATTTATTTTGAATAGAAGAGTATGCAATGATCGTAGTTGGTGGCGTTCTGTAGTTTTAACTTAACCCCATAAGAAAAAAAGCGCGAGTTTATTCGTGCACATATTTTATTTTTCTTTCATCTACATTTTGTTTCTATTTTGTGAACGTGAGAACACAGATCATTCGATTTGTTGACCATTTTCTATATTTTGTTAAGTACCTGATACTCGTTGACAGGCCTACACTGTCCTCCCATACCTATTATCATTCTCCTGCCCTTATTCCAATTTATTTGTGGGTGGCGCTTTTCTTCCATACTTCTCTATTAGTCGTCATCTCGGTAGTCACCCCCTTTCTAGCCATATCATATTTCACACAGTCTATCCATCGTTGCTTTAGTCTGCCCTTAGTCTTATTGCCATCGACATTCATACACACTTTCCTCACGACATTGTCCTAATTCCTCCGCATCACGTGACAACCGATTTCCACACAACTTTTAGGTAACCGCCTCACCAGTGCCATTTTCAGACTTCCTCTTATGTACTCATTTCTTATTATATCTATTCGTGTAACCCCACACATCCCTCTTAGCATAGGTATGTACCTATAAACAGTATAATTTAAAAACATTGTAAAAGCAATTATTTCTAAAAGTCGAGTGTTTCTTCCCGGCTCTTCTCCATAGGAAACGACCAATTGGAACCGTGCACCTAGCTTCTGACGTTTCATAAGCGCCCATGTACAGATAGCGCGCGAGTTGAATGCAGTCGGGGTCTGAGGTAAAGAGCGGGAGCACCTCCCCCCGCTATCCGCACGCCCCACCTCACGCGCCTGCAGTGTAGTGCTGTGCCATCCTTGTCAACTATCGTACCGCATTCCTAAGCTCTGCATTCAACTCGCGCGCTATCTGTAGGTTTATGTGAAATAAAATATTTTGAGTTCCGAAGAACAACTGTCGCAGGACAGGCAGGTCAGTCCCGCGTGTGCTACGTACACTTTGAACAGCGGGTCCCCGGAGATCATGTTCATCTTGATGCGCACGCGCAGCACGGAGTTGTCCTGCCGCTGGCGCGAGTCGTAGCCCTCCAGCAGACAGCGCTTCGTCGTCTCGCCCGCGCCCGCCAGCTCCGCAAGGTTCACGTCGCAGAAGCCCAGCTTCTGGTATGACCTGCCGCCTGTAATACAACGTAATTTTTTTGGATATAATACATGCCGAAGATCCACCAGTCTAGCGAGCACGGCCTTGTGACATGGCTCGCTCGAGTCACATATTTGATCACGGTTTATTCATATACAATGTGCGACTCGAGCCATGTCACAGTAGGCCGTGCTCGCTAGTCTGATATCTAGTGGCAACACCTGCCTATTTACATCCGTCGTAGTAAATAGATAGATAGATAGATTTATTTATTTGCATAGAATGTAGGTAATTACAATTAGATGTTACAAAATTTCTGAATCCTTATAAAGTAGGTATCTTTAGTACCTGCAGTACTTTACAGTTACTATGGCAAATGTACTAATTAAAAAATAGTTTTATAAATGTAGTAATTGTATGATTTGAACATCTCAGTTTATTCTTTCTATAATTTTTTACAACCTGCAAAAGAACCATGCAAGTAATAAAATGAGGAATTCATGATTACAGTTATAGCAACGCAAAAAATGCATAACCGTTGCAATACTTTAGCATAAAACGCAAAATTGTATAAAGTTATTTCTGAAAGAAATGCGAAACTAAAAGGACCGTCCCAAACGGATAACAACTCGGAACATCTTCATGATTTATCTAAGTTTAACGTCGTCGGTACGCTGCGAATGCATTATAAAGCGCGCCACTCGGCTTCATCGAATACTTTGCGAATTCACTTCGTTTCAAAGCGGACGAGTTTGAATCCGCGTCCGGGCGCCAGTTCCACCGCTCCGGCGGACTTGCAAATATATGGACGTTACTGAATCGCACTCGCACTGAATGTTCAATATTCCAACGGTAAAGTTTACACGAAAACATTTAAACGGGTCAAAGGGAGCTTGGAAGTCGTTTGAATGATTTACGAAAACATTTGCTCATACTTTTGTCAGCGTTTCAGTGTGACGTGGGCGGAGGTTGCGCCTTATTAATTCAGAGCTGGCAGCACAGATAACCGCGGTGATGCTCAGGTTTAGTGTGCGCACTCAACAACATAATTGAAAGCAGCGGTCAATGTGTGGTAAGCGAGATTTTTGGAATTGTTAATGTTATGGAGCAAATAAGGTAAATTACAAGTTACCAATGATTTTTCCAAGTAGGGAAAATCGTGATCAGACGGTGCTAATGATGACGATCAACGGATCATCTTACCTTTGCACTCCTTGCGCACGGACACCCTCATGAGCGCCGGCTCCAGCACGCCGGTGCTTGCGTTTGCGGACATCTTGCACACGAACGAGAACTGCGCGTTCCAAAGCACCGCGTGGTTCCGCACCTCCTCTCTGTGGACAACACAACAAAGGATTATCAATAATGGAACACAAGCTTTGTCAGAATGAAGTGATCCAGTGGTATGTACTAGTGGCCTTCAAATGGTATCTATGGTTCGATGGAAATGTAAAGCAAAGATAGTTTATGGCGTACGACTTGATTGCTTTTGATTGTTTCTGATGGCTTCGTTCAGAGATGAAAAACCATTCAATAATTTACAAGTCATTGCTACACTAAAGTGCGTTTCGATCCCGACAGCGTCACCTAATAGCCAACTCCCACGGTGCGCCATATCGCGGACGCGCACCAGCCCGCACGAGGACGCACCGCCACGCACGCGTTCAACGCGCGTCTGCGCTACCACGCACGCTAGGTTTCCCACGGTGCGTCGTGCGCGTGCGTCCGCGATATGGCGCACCGTGGGAGGGCGGCTTAAGATCCCGCGAGTATTTCCTATATTGCCCCTTCTTCTTTGTCGGTGCACTCTTGACAGAGCGGTCGTGGTCATCACGCTGCAGTGAGATTTCGGACAGCCGTGATTTGCCTTACGGTGCGACGCCATCGTTCTCTGTCGGCTGTAAATATATTGCCCCACACTCACACAATCCTGGCGACATGCGGCATCAACTCGATGCGGAAGTCACAGTGCGTGTGCCATTCAGTTGCACTTCGTTAAAACTACCGGTGTCGCACATAGAGAGTGTTCGGACGACCTGTATGGCGCACTGAACGATCTGCCCCTATTCGGTGTCGCAAACGTTCAATGGTTCAAATATTAGTTTGGTCAAATCCCGGTCTCACACAACTCGGAGATTATTGTAGAAGTTTTTGCAAAAAAAATGCTGCATTGTTTTGCAGCATTGACTTGGCGTTTTCGTTTACATAAATCTTTCTGCATGCTACTGATATAGGTAATCCCATTCGCTCCGAGCTCCTAGATATTCACACCATGTATTTATTAGGTCTTTCAAGCATTGATTATAACATCGGCTACCATAAACACCCGTTTAACAACATGATAACTTTTACTATAACGAGATTTTGCGAGATACCGTCGCACGTGCCGCCTTCACCACGGTTGAGCAACTGCAGCCTCTCGTGATTATGAAATCTTCCGCTGTAACAGATGCATTATGCAATGCTGCATGAAGAAGATATAAAACTTGGAAATATCAAGAAAGTACTTCTTGTGTTCCTCCTTCCTGCTACATTAACACAAAGTTAACGACCGACTCGTAGCTTATCTCACGACAAAACCGTCGTCAATTGAGGAAGTGAAATTATCTTTAGCCTAACTAAGTGATGGACAGACCGATAACCAGTCCCGAACTACCGACATTTACTATTGTTCAAGTTTACTAGTAAAACAAAATAAAAGCTCAGCAATCTCAGTAAGTGGAAGGATCGGGCTAATCGATAAAGTTAACCTCTTAACGCAATGCCATCAAATCGTTATCCTAGTATTTGCGAAGCGGATAAGTTTGTGGAGCAGATCGTTTGAACAGGAGCCGCGCTGTCGCAGTCGGCAGCAGCCGGCGAGCATTAGTAGTGCAGAGTCAGCCGAGTGGATGCACTTACAGCTAATAGCTTGGTGTAAAACTAACGGCCAAGCCTGCGTCGTGCCCTGCTCTTAATGACAACTGCGACACTTGGCAACATTGCATGTGGAATAACTATTAAGGCTAATTGAATCGGTTAAAATGGTACACTTAAAAGAATACAGTCAAAAACACGTTTAAGTTATTGTTTACTCGGGTTATCATTAACATCATATATGTATTATCCATAATGAATAATTGTGTGTATAATATCCTCGAACACGCACGCTACTGAAGTTTAGCCTAAATAAATATCGACCTAATGGCAGTATTAGTGTAATGTATGTAACATACACATCGGCCTAGGCACGAATTCTGACAGTAGGTGGATCGCTCGGACGTATAAACGAAGCTGTGCACAATTTACCGTACACATGTCTCGGCATAAGTACCAGATCTTGCGATAATCCTACCAGTCGACCAGTCTGTAGTTTACGAGAAACGTGTCACACTGACGTGGCTCGAATGAGAAACAAACAGTCTTTTAGCACAATCGAATGCAGTGGACACTTGAGATTGCTGGAACCTGAATTACTGCAACTTTGCGAAACAAATTACAAGAGCAATCAAATTTCCTTAAAAATACCGAACCAAAATTATAATCACATTCAAATAAGACATTTGAAAACCGGTCGAATCTCAAGTAGGTACACACAGCCCATCAACTAACGGTTTGTATTCCAAATATTCAAATACACTATCATAAGTACAAACTTTAAGTGACCTGACCTACGTATGGTACGGCGGTACCAGTGTCCCACATACTGGTGGAGGCGTCCCAATTCCGGCGGTCACCGATGTACCTAAATGGTAATGAGAATGTTCGCGTGCCGGACGGGGCCACTTCCGCCCGCTAATGGCCCTTGTGATAATACAGCCCGTACTTAAGATAATGGGAATTTTATTTCGTTAACTTTTCGGGAGCTTTGCCCTTCAGGTGCAGGAGATTTTATCGCGTTAAGACAAAGCGGTCTTATGAAGGGGCGTCACGCGTTAAACATTTTTACAAAAGATTTCTTTGTTGTCCAAAAAGTTGAAGATAACATTTATTATTAACTCAGACTGCATTTCTTTGTTATCTTCCATCTCTAATCTAAAGAGAGACTGATATAATAATTGTACATGTTACCGCCGTTCTCGACGAACCTCCACGGCAACATACCGAGAGCCTCACCTAAACAACGATGCGGCTAGTTAGCTCATGTTTACGAGGCAGTTCTCCGAACCGACTCGCACCGAGGCACGAGGGCGCTCCTTCGGCTCTTATCGAGATTAATACCGTTTCTGCTAAGTGGACAATGAATGTCTATCTCGATCGATACGATGCGAGGAAATACAGCAACGTTAGCAGCAACCGAACGTAATTAACGTGGTTTCACCATTGTTTGTATTTTAGTTAGATCCATTAACGTTCTCGAATCTTGTCTCAAGGTTGAGGATTCTTGAGCCAGTTTATCGGGCACGTGAATCGGTGATCTTAGTACAGAAACTGGTAAGCTTGTTGAAAAATTATGATAGTCATCGTGTTTACATTTCATACTAGAGGACCAGAAGGACCACTTGAAAATAAAACGTAGACAAGTGAGTGCAGTAAACGTGAGTTACTTATGTACTTAGGGTCATGGCTACCTCCCGTGGCCCTTGAAGTATTCAGTACCTTGATCAGCTACTCAGTCAGCAACTGGCATGTTCGTAGCACATTTTGAAATGCAATCCGTCAGAATCGTTCCCCTCGCTGTGTTTTGTTTTTAAAATTTGGTCTTGGAGCCGAGTTTTTTGACCGTGCCATAATGATCTCGGTGCAAGGTGCCTGATACATATCTTTATGGTCGGCCGCGCTGGCCCTAGCGAAGTTATACGAATGCCAGGCGTCACGGCCGGCGTGCCGGACACCGCACCTGACCGCTAATTAATAATGAGTAATTAACATTACTTCTTTTAGTTAACCACGCGCCGGTTACTGTGCCATACTTTTAGTATATGTTGTTGGATATAATACACGGTGAGGCTTCAGTTGCTGCTACAGTTTATCGGGCCCTTGGGAGGAGCAGTGACCTCCTTTGAAACATGAGCCTGAGTAATCGCTTTATGAAAATTGTCTTTACAAAGGCCTTAACGTTTCCTTTAAGCAAAATATGTAGATAAATAAAGTGAGTAAGATTATTAACGAATAATGTAATCAAAACCTAAAATAATAGTATATTATTTTTGACAAGGCCTACTACAATAAATATACAGTCAAACTTTCCGATAATTGGCTGGCCTTGACAAAGAAATTGGATTGCTGGCGATGCATAAACCGGAAATTTGTTTTTATTATTTAATAATTTAAAAGACTTGCAACAATGTTAACAGCATTGTTGTGTTTCGGCAGTTTGAGATAAGATAGCCAGTTCCTCTGTGGTTGAGGATTAAGCTCGCTTCCACCTTCGGCCTGATCATCACTCGCCATCAGGTGAGATGCAGACCAAGAGCTTCCCCGTTGAGGATTAAAAAAAAAAACCTTATTTCAGTCCAGTAGTCGCTGCGCTCCCTGGTAATATAAATAAAAATATAATTTCATACGACAATTCCTAGAAATTGGATGATGTATCGCGCCAATTGCCAATCACCTCGATTGCTATGCATGAAAGTTTATCGGATTAGGAGAATAGCATTTTTGATTAACTTAATTATTACAACAAGGTTAAGATTAACACATATTTAATGAAACTATCAATGAGGATGATGATGAATCAAGATGCTAATGTAATAACCAACATTTGTCCAGTGTTTGCGCCAATCGCCGAGTGGTTAAGAAATGGTGTGGCGATTAGCTTACAGTTTCACAAGTAAATAAATGAATAATAAATAATGTGACTATTATGCGTTTCGTAAGATTACCCGCTTGCTTGGTGTTTATTGTGATATAATTATGTCGAGCCGAACATGCTGATGCCACATTTCACTCGCTGCGGCCGCCAGCCAGATGTTTGAGAATGCACTTGTTGGATAAACCATAGTGTAATAAAATACTTGATTATGGCTTTAATGATGACAGGACAACGTATTAATTAAAGCTGATGTTGCCTGGTATAAACATTGTAGTATTATATTGCTGGGTCGCACATTCAGTCTACGCACTGTTCTAGTGTTCTGTAACCAAACAGCGTGGTCGATTAGCTAAAGAATTGTTGTTCAACACAACATTAAAGTAATAAGGAATTAATCATTTTACGAAACTAATACCGCGAGCAGTGTATTTACACAATGTTAATTAGTGAAACTTCACGCTCCAGGACCTGACGTCGGCGAAAACTGTATTAGTGGCAGTATACATCATACAAATTGTTTATAATATCCATTAGGTAAGTATTATGCGGCGTTGCATGCGCATTAGTCTGAATAAAACTGACAGTAAAGAGCGCAGTGACATTGTAATGGCGTCATGCGTGAGAGTTTGTGCGCCGGAGTGCGGCGTGATGGACGATATACGCTCAATTTGACTGTGCATATATTAATACTTTACCGGGTTAACGGTCTGCATTGAGTGGTTTCAGGAAGGAATGTTACGCGCAAAATTACTGAGGCATTTTAAACGGTTTAAGTGGAAGATTGTCCAAAATAGAAGTGGGTGTGCGAATTCGCAGCTAGAAAACAGTGCGGCTTCGTTCTGGTGCAAGCTGGTTTTTAATATAGGTCTAGAACTCTAGAGATAACTAATAATCTTTCAGATAAATAACATGGGTTTGAACAGGGTTCAATAGCACCAAATAAACCACTGAAGACAACAACATTGTTGTATAAGTATATTGATGTCTGGAATCACTTACATAAGGGCACTTAGAACATTTTGAGATCACATATCCATCAATAAAAAGATCCCTACGATGGTGTTGCTAGCTCAACAAACAGTATTAAGATCAATCTTGACAGAAATACCGGTATGAACGAAATAACAACTATAATGGACGAGTCTACACAAAGCCCAGCGTATTGAAGATGTACACGTTGCAACAGCCGGCCCCATTCCTTCAGTTTACGAGGCGCGCCGTAGACTGCGCGAGCGCAGCCATGCTTTATGAGGTGATGCGAGACGAAGATTTAAAGCTATCATAAACTAGCTAGGAATTCTTGAAGGAAACCAGCGTATAAATTGTTTTGCAACAGGATTGTACTTTTTTATTGGTCTGAGAATAATGTAGAAGAAGTCCATCAATTCATAACTTATAAAAAGGCTCAGTCTTTTTATAAGTTATGTATGATGGTCTTCTTCTTCTACAGCCTTTAGCTACTATTCACTTTCGGACTATTAGCATCGCATTGTACATTTAAAAAATATATATGCATTTTCAACTAACCACCCAATATCCAACCCGTACGATTCGCGTGTATCGTGCAGTCGCAGATCAAAGGAGTGTGTAACGAGAGCAAGGTCGGCAGATGTCGCGGTGTCGGGTGTCCGGTGTCGGGCAGATGGCTCGCCGCACCGCGACACTGGACACTGCTTGCAACTAGACAGGCTCGGCCAATTACACCGGTACACGTTAGGTAAACTCATTCAGGAGGAGCTCGTGGCTACGTATGTAATAACAACCGCACGGGTTGGTCCATCAGGTTAAGCTACGCTTGCCGGGGTTGGTCCGTGGATGAGTGACCATCTTTACATACCGAGACTCATCAGTGCCTTGGAAAGCACAAGTTAGGCCGTTGGTCCCAACTGTCATTTGTGAATTTTTGACAGTCGTTACGGGTCGTCAGAAGCCCGGAAGTCTGACAATCAGTCTTACCAAGGGGTATCGTGTTACCCAGTAACTGGGTTGTGGAGGTCAGATAGGCAGTCGCTCAATGTAAAATACTGGTATTCAGCTGCATCCGGTTAGACTGGCAGCCGACCCCAACATAGTTGGGAAAAGGGTAGGCGATTGATTGACGTTAGGTAAACTCATTGTAAGAAAATTATGCCGAAGTAATTAAAAGGCAAAAGACTTTCGGGGATCATAGACCGCTGTCTTGCACTTTTATGAAGAAGTGAAGAGTTTACGAGATACGTTACCACTATGCTAGTTGTATATGGGGTTACTGGAACTGCAAACGGTACGGCACGTAAGCGTTACTTCAAGTGAAACTATTATGGTCATGGAACCTGTACATTCATTCAAGCACATGTTTGTGAGAGGTGAACAACTGTTTCACTTTATCTCCTAAATTAGATATGACCCAGGGGCAAAAAAAAAACTTGAAGACGATCGTAATTATTGTGACAAACAAAACAAATGCTCAAGGATCTAATGGGGCCTTGATTTGTGGTTTGTTGTCAAGTGGTAATTGTGACTAATAAGTGAATTATCTGTGACATTCAAGTCGTGGCCTGGATTCTTGCATGACATACCAAAAGATTTTGACCTCTTTCTGTAGTCTTTGCGGTAGAAATTATACAGAAAGAAGGGGAATTCCTTGTGGTGCAGTAGGACAGCACATACATGGATATGCAAGTGGATCACACAAGGGTGTGTGTACATATCCATGGATATTTTGTTGTTCATTAATGCTTTAGTAAAAAGTATTTCCTTCTGTGATTTTCACGCTCACAGCAGTGTCATAATAAAACAACATGGTAAACGAATTACATATTATAATGATGAGTAACTTATGTCAAAGCCATTTTAACGTTTCTGACGTCAGTCATACTCGGCATGCCAGTTAAAAGGATCATCGTAATCCTACGCTGATGCTCGGTGAAGGACGAGGGTCGACAAGAATAACTAATTCCTGGTTTAAACATGGGTAATTACGGTTGAAGGTATTATGAATTTCCTTTCATATGGAATTCATAATACCGATTAATACCAGATGATGTCATCATCCATAATTACATTTCAAGCTTACGTTAACGTGAATGTTGTAGAAAATTACTGATAAACCAACAAAAATCAGAACATACTTATGTACCTGTTCCCAGGTCAAATGTGATAATTTTTTAGGTTTTCCTATACCTATAGGCAGCATTCCACATCGTTGCGGTTTACGTTTCGTTAAGACCGTTCACGTATGTACAGGTTCCGTAAAAGGTGTAAAATAAAAGCTTCGCGGTTCACTCTAGCGGAACGAGCAATATACGAGGCTTTAAATTGCTCTGCCGATGCCGGTGCTATCGTCCTTTACGGGCTTAGCCTGGCGCACCGGCGAGATATGAATGTTCTTGGGTGTGCAGAGACATAGACATCTCGGCCCATAGACTAAAGACAACGTAAAAACTCGCATGTCTGATATATCTACAATCAATCAAAGACTTAAAGATCCCAAAAACGGAATTGGAAATGAGTGAGGGACCTAATGACTAGTTGAGCCACATTCGGTCCTTAATAAATAATGAATAGGGTCGAAGGACGAAAACGAATACAGGGCCAGAGTTACTTGAAAGTAGGAACTACAAATGTACGTGACTCATAAAATCGGAGGGCGTAAACCAATAATTATATTATTAATTTGATCGTATTATTTACAATAGAACAGATGCTATTTAAAACATAATAGTGATCAAATCAAGAATTTCGGAATTCGGATTCGTAAAGACCTATATAGGTATCTTCTTTTATAAGTATACTTGTTTAACACAGTTCTATATTTCTGAGCCAATTTATCTGTTTCTAAGTAGTCTTTATGAAAAACCCCTCCGATTTATACAACTTCGTTATATGATTTATTCGGATTACAGTATTATACCTTTTCTCAAAAGTTTCTCCTTTTATGGTCAAAACAAAACAAAGTGTTATTGTAAATATAATTGCGGTTTTATCTGCGGTTAGTAAACTATGTAGATATTTAGCTTCGCTACACGTAGGATCTCTTCCTCCTTCGCTACACGTAGGATCTCTTCATCCTTCGCTACACGTAGGATATCTTCCTCCTTCGCTACACGTAGGATCTCTTCATCCTTCGCTACACGTAGGATCTCTTCCTCCTTCGCTACACGTAGGATCTCTTCATCCTTCGCTACACGTAGGATCTCTTCATCCTTCGCTACACGTAGGATCTCTTCCTCCTTCGCTACACGTAGGATCTCTTCATCCTTCGCTACACGTAGGATCTCTTCCTCCTTCGCTACACGTAGGATCTCTTCATCCTTCGCTACACGTAGGATCTCTTCATCCTTCGCTACACGTAGGATCTCTTCCTCCTTCGCTACACGTAGGATCTCTTCATCCTACGCTACACGTAGGATCTCTTCCTCCTTCGCTACACGTAGGATCTCTTCATCCTTCGCTACACGTAGGATCTCTTCCTCCTTCGCTACACGTAGGATCTCTTCATCCTTCGCTACACGTAGGATCTCTTCCTCCTTCGCTACACGTAGGATCTCTTCATCCTTCGCTACACGTAGGATCTCTTCCTCCTTCGCTACACGGAGGATCTCTTCCTCCTTCGCTACACGTAGGATCTCTACATCCTTCGCTACAAGTAGGATCTCTTCCTCCTTCGCTACACGTAGGATATCTTCCTTTCTTAGGGTTTGGAACTAAAATAATTCCTTCAGATTCAGATTCATTTATTTATTTTGTGAAACATAGGTGATTACAGGTGTTTTCGAAATAAATGTCTATTGTACAAACCATGTCCCGCCGATAGGCATACAAAATTAGGTTAATATGAGCAATGTCAAAGTTACACAAGGATGTCAAATTATACAATTGTCATATTATTATAGGGAAAATGTCATGAAAATAGGAAAAGATAAAAATACATAGCGTCAAAAGATTGCAAAACACAAACACAAAAATACAGTTAATATTGATCAAAATTTGTCATCCAGATACTCCTTGATTGAATAATATACCTTGTCATTTAGTAGCTTAAAAAGATTACTTTTGAATTCATTATAGTTCTTACTATTTCTAATATGACAAGGTAATTTGTTATACAATTTTGGTGCCATTGCATAGACACTTTTATAAGCAAAAGCAGTTCTGGTGGTTATTGTTTTTAACTTATCTGAGCGACGTTGACTTTCAACATGATTAAACAAATGTACATTGGTTTTTACAAACATCAAAACCTCATAGATATACAGCGACGGTACTGTCAGAATATTTAAATCCTTAAAGTGTGGCTTACATGTATCTGTTGTTCTTAATTTGCAGATGGCTCGGATGCATCTTTTTTGTGCCAAAAGTACGGAGGATATATTTCTTCTACTTCTTTGCTCTTTCGTCTTTCACGATAATTGAGAAGGACATATTGTTGTATTTCGAAAACTCATTTTTAACTTAGATACGAACACTTTTTATAATTTTCAATATAATTATGTGTATGTATGTATTCACGACGCAGTCCCATGAATCAGCGCGACTGATACGTACCCAGCTCGCGGTATTTCCACTTGGCTAGCTTCAGTGACGTCGCAGCCCAGCATTGTCATCATTACGAAATGCTTGCATTTAGACACGCTTCTCAGCCTAGGAGTAATCGGTTATATCGACTATTGAGACCGAGAGCAATATCTGCAGATCGTATAAGATTATATTGCTACTTTAATATTAATAGATGTCCCACTTTCGAACTCTATATTATTATGCAGATCCTATCTGGAATGTGGGACAACACAAATCAGGATATTGGCTGAACAGTTTGATACATCACAAGGTCTAATATGTTATGCAATGGATGCGTGGTAGATTGGATGCAAAATAGAATGTTAGTAGGCAATAACTCAATAAAGTCATTAGCGTATGTATTTCGGTTTCCATTTCCCGACATGAGCATCACATCCAGGAATAACGCGTGTCCGCATGATGTTCACGCCTACGCAAGCTGCTTAATTGAATGTCAATCAATGCGGAGAATGTTTGACACTTGATGCGACGAGCACTGCGGTACATGTTACGACATGCAAGCGGGGGAGAACTATTTAATCATTAGTTCGTTAGCGTGTATTTACATTACAATTAGACGAGTTTAGAATACTATTCCTAATGTTCTCCGCTTGTTTTGTTTTCTACAATTTGAACTAAAGAAACAACACGTACCCACTGAAAACCAAACGCAATTCTGAAACGAAGTAATTCGCACTCAAACCAAACAACACCCGTTCCCGTCCAGAATCGGCAACAACAATTAACCGTGCAGTGTCAACAAACATACGAGTTCGCGACCACAAGGATAGCTAGCAGTTAACCGACGATCAACAAACAGTAGGTAGCTACTAGCGAGTGTTGGATAGGAATGGGGTCGAAGCCCCGCGAGGAAGCGTTGCGCAGGCACAGGATGCGCTGTGTTGCTTTATTAACCATCGGATGATGCGCATATATGCGGATACGCACTGTGAAGCGGCAAAAATATACAACAGCTCTATTTTCGAACTGAAAAATACTGCCTATTTGCGTATGTCGCTGTACGAGACGAGTCCGTAAAACCTGAATAATATTAGTCTTCCACTTAGACAGATTAGTATTTCGGCCATGGCGCCCAATCTCAACGGACACTAACCACAACTTAAACCTAAATAGCCATACTTCGATTTACATTTGCAAAGGACTTCATTTCTCTAAATCACTGCTTTTCGTTTTAAATGGTTCGGTAGTTCTGGCGCCTACTTGTCTCAAACATCCTATACTGCTGAATAGTCTCGGGGCATACATTATGCTGCTCTGAGAACTTCATTGCCGGATATTCTATATAAAGACTGCAGAGGCGGATCAAAAGGCTAGGTTATTTTTTTCGTCTACATAATTAGTTCAACTTGGCGTCTTGTTTAAAGTCTGATGCAACGGAGCCCCGGCTTTCCTTATTACCGCTCCAAATTATATTGTATTCCGTACAGTAATGGTGAAGTAAATCATGATTAACTGCCGGCTCGGTTTATAGCTCAGCCAATACTTTCCAGACAAGCTCGTTGGTAGTTAATCTTAACGGGCATTCCTCTCGCTCTGTTATAATATGTTTCGTATATATCATAGAAATGACAGTGTGGGAATAATAATATGATTTCGAACCGCTTAATAAATTTTTGTATTTTAATCTCAAGAAATCGCTTACATATGCTAACTAACAAAATGATTAGTGTGATAGTTGCACTCAATATTATAATACTTATATTTGACTGCATTTCTAAAGAAACAAGATGAGTAATGAACAAATCGATGATTAATTTACATCGTGTCAATAACTACAACAAAGTTAACGTTCACGAGTTTGTGTAACACGATTTGTGTTCAGTACCGAGGGCCCTTGTCGTGACAGGACAGGGTGGTAATTACATTGTTCAAGCATAAATAACCATTTTTCACATACAGCGTCACAGTGCGACCCCAGATTATGTGTGACGTGTGTTGTAGTGATGTCAGTGTCAGCGAGGATGTGGCATCGAGCCAACACTGCTCATGCTTCCGATCACGTGTGGCCACGCTAGGTCAATGAAAGTCCGAATGTATTGCGAACTGGGATGACAATACGAGTACTATCATCGCTGCTATTAAAACAGCTGAATGTAAATCATGATTCACTAGGTAAACTAAACTAACAGCTGGTGCTAACCAAAAAAAGAATTAGCATTACATAAGCCGCGAAGATTAAAAACAAGTTCAAAACAAATATAGAATAAAACAATGACTTATAGCAGCGTAACTAAGGAAATAGCAGTTTGTTGCAATGCAGATATAACAAGTTATACCTAGAATCGTTTGCATTTCAAATCAAAGAACGCCTACTCTAGGAATAAAACTATTTTCTGACAGAAACTTTACAAACCAAATTGAACTAATGAGCCTTTCATTTCAGTTGATTTATAGATTTGATTGTGTATAACGTCTTTACATTCCAATTTACAGCTTAGAATGCGCTTGTACGTTGTACCTGATGTTTATAGCCATAAACGGAATTAACCAACTTCACACTTGCTAACACAATTAAATTCGTTATCCGATCAAAGAGAACCACAACAATTACACGTTTATTAGCAGCAGTTCGAGACGATGACGTCGTCTAAGTAAACAGATGAATGTGCTCTGATATCACCATCTCATCTACTCGTGTGTTTTGGTCCGCCAACGCAGCAGAACGAGGCGATATGCCAAATGATCGCATCATTGAGGTGATTCCCGAATTTTCTTCATCATTTATTGTTTTAACACATTTTTGTTCGATGAGTGTGCACTTGATTGTAGGTGTCTGTTAAGTCTTTTTGTTTTTAAGAGCAGTTTATAATGAATCATAAAACGTTGAACGAAATATAATATATGATTATGCATTTAGCATTTGATCCAGAAAACGAAACTCCTAAGTTCCTGATATCCTGACTCATCCACGAGCAAGTAGATAATAACCAATGAGATTGACTCTGAAGCTGCAACCACAAAAGCTTAATTAACTAGTAATATAAATTCCCGATAATTTATCAACGAATGAATGTCTCTAGTATGACATAAGTAATTACCGTAAAGGAACTTCATAGAATTCACGATAGTGTAATTTGTCTACGATTATTTATAGCCGTGTGTTTACAAACTTCTGCATTCACCTTTGAACCTGAAGCCGTAACTCTTGAATCAAACTGATTAAAACGTACACAACTTATTTAGTCTTGTCACAAAAACCGTAGAGCAAATCGATTTATCTAGCTGTTTGTTCAAGTTGCAATTTTTAGTCTTACTTAATACAAATGGAGCAGGTTACGTAAAAATTATCCAACAGTAAAACGATTACCGAACTGATCATTACCTACTTTATTGTATTGTCTAGAGTTGAAACGAGATAAAAGAACAAAAGAGATTCTGTTATTGCAATATTTTGAATATTATGAACGTAACCGCGAAATAACGAATTCGTGGAAAGAGGCACTTCGCGTGTGGGTCCTTTCACCTGTGCGGTTGGTATGGAGCGGAGTGCGCGCTGGCGGCCTTGCTCGACCTTGCGCCGCCGTTGGCGAATCAGGTGCTACAGCGAGATGCGTTGGCGCACTGCAACTGCAAAGGATGCACGTTGGCTGGTGGCCAGTTTTTTTTATTTTTTTATAAATCGTTGTTCTGGGCATTAATTTGGGTGAAAGAAGAACTCAAAATGTTCTTAAACCTGTTGTCAGTGTCACTAAGTCTTCGATGATTTAGGGAGAAATGAGAAAGAAAAACAATATTTTCATAATGAAGTCAATCAATAGAACTAATGCTATGTTATGATCTAACGAATAGCCTGTAGTCAAACAAGACTGGATTGCAGCACAAATGATAAACATTTATAAATGAATCAGAGGATCCCACGCCTGGCTAAAATATCTGTTGGCGCTGAGTTTGTCATTGTCTATTTATAGTGAGACGGGCCTGGCGGGCAGGGTTCCCACCTGTCACTTTCATTTCACACATTTTGTGATTTCATCATGTGAGTTCCTACAGGAAGATGTCATAAAATGAGTAAAAATAATTATGTTTATATCTGTTTGATGCCGTTTTAGATTTTGTTTCCATCAGGAAAATGCTCTACGCGTAAAATACACGTTTATTATTGGTTCTATATTATGGTGTCGACAATTTTAAGTGCTTGATAGTTGATTCACGAGGTTTTGTTTGGCATAACGACAGCCATTAGTGTGGAATGTTTTGTCTATTAAAATGTTTATTTTCCGTATAGCTGCAGGGATAAGGAAAAAAAATGATGATATTTTTTATATGCAAGGGTATTTCCAAAGTCCTATCGGTAAAATGAGGGGAATATGGCAATTATTTATTGACGTCATATAGATGGTGATGGAACATTGCAATTGGAACACAACATTATAATGTACAAGCGTTCTTTTGAGTTTCTTATCTTAATGTGAGTTTTTTTTTCCATATTTCAGGCGGAATAGAATTTGATACTTTATTTTAAATATCAACATAGTATACTGTGGTGTGGCCCATCCTCACGAAATAAACCCACAGTCACCTGTTTATATGACACCAACGTGGATTAAAAGGGTGAACTCTAAGCCGATTAAAACAATGTAAATAACGTTACGTCACTACTTATAAAAATAAGTATTACATGTAAGGGATTATGGGTATACCACAGGCAAGAAAGCCACATATTTCGTAACGACGAGACATGACCACAATATACATATTACTGTGACATGACCCTACGCACACAAAAGATTTGTCCTTCGCTCATCCAATTCATCAGAGGAGCTGTGTGTTAATTATCCCGACGTACCCACGTGCTGCCTACATGTCATGCCAAGATCAGAAGAGAGACTAAATAGTACTGCAATCATACAGCGTTAGCTAGAAGCTTTTTCATAAACGTTTTGACTTTGAGGTCAGCTTCTATGGCACATCCACACGCAGCTCTGGTGACAGTGCCAAGTTTTTGTAAGCTTTCCGTGATTGGTCCTAGACAGCAAACTGAAAGCGTAAGCCTCATGTTTCCATTAATCAGGAGACCAGTTTCGACGCGTGTCAGAGGAACGTAACGCCCAGCGCCAATGTCAGACCCTTAAATCCAATTATCTACTTCCGCCTTACAATATAATGCGTAGTGTACTTTAATATGTTCATTATTGTTCAAGGCTAGTAATTTAATAATATCCATATCTAATATTAGCTCATATTTTGATATTATGATAAGTTCAATCAAATTCATGTTTTCGTCGAAACTAATTTTATTTCCATAAAAGAAAAAAGTATACGATTAGGTGTTTGAACAAAATAGAAACATGATTATGTTCTATTCTATGATTCTATGAAGTAATCCAATATCATTTGAGAAGCAATTTAGGAGGCAAACAACGCTGTTTATGAAACACGGCACGTTACCTATGTAAAAAGAGCTAATTCGGCTGCGAGTGCCGGAAATGGGGACGTTGGAACATCAAAGGCGAGGAGAGTGGTAGCGTGGTGGACTGGTGGTGGGCGGCTCCACGGCGGCGTCATTGTCCAGCCGCGCGCAAGGTCGGCGCTTGACCCAGCGGTCGATGACAACAATACTAACACAAATAACTCACATATTTATACTAAATTGGACTAGTTCTTGATTCATATCGTCCATCATAGGATTCATTAATAAGTAAGATCAATATATTCTTTAAGATATTTAAAGAGCGTTTAGCCTAAAAGTTGGCAACGTCGCAAATAGCTGTCAAATATTTACCTGTTTTGATTAATTTGGCAATAGTACTGTATTGATATATGAAATATGGCTAACTAGTGAACTAATTTATTGATTATGAAATGCAATAATTAATATCGTAACACCGAATATTTAGTTTTTGATGTAAAAAGTATTTAGAAACTTTCCAAATGCCTTTTTTACACCTAAAACGGTTACAACATCAAATTCAATGTTATAATAATGCAATTCATTATTAATATCCTAGTTCGCTAGTTAGCCACATTTCTTATTTCCATACAGTAATATTATCAAATTATCCGCTTGACTGTTCAAGTGGACATCAGATGGGCATAACAATTAAAATTCTATTGTGTCTCGTTAATGACAAGCTTGGCTGAAGGTTTAAAAAAAGCGAAATATTTGACATCTTTTGCGACGTTATCCACTTTCAGAATATTACATCGTAATCTTGGTAAGGAAGTACTGCAATAACTATTTTCCTAGAATTACGCATCGAACAGGAAAATCCGTAGCTTTTTCTTGAATTTCGACACGAAAGTGACATGTTCTGCGAAACGCAATGTATTGAGAAAAATGTATAGCGATTCTAAGAACTCATTCGAGTAAACAGCGTGCAGCGTTGGCGATGGCGAAGCGCAAATGCAGGTACGTCATCCGCATATATGACATTTACGATTGGCATTTGTTTTAAACTTGCACCTCAAGAAGTATTAAGTAATTAATAAATCATGTTTCTTTTCGATCGTAAAATAACTTTGCCAGTAATGAAATACTGAAACCGTTTATCGATGACACGTGAACAGCTATCCTTCTTCGCCAAATATTTAGATGAGCTCACAGACAGTAACATAGGTAAATCTAATCGGGATAATTTTTCCAGAGAAGTTACTGAACCCTCGCAAAATCTATATTGTAAGACAAACAATGAGTTCATTTCCAAGGAAATTGAGAATATAAGTACTATGTAGTAGTAACATGTTCGCCGATACTTCGACTGCAAGCTGACCTCAAATGGAAATGGCATAATATTGCACGGAATTAATATCTAACCTAGGATCATTTCGTTAAATGAGGAAACTGGTTCATTAAATACTAATAACAGTTTATCACCATTATAAAACTGGTTCTCTCTAAGCACATTAACTAATTAGGAATTGTAAAATGATGAATTGTAAGCGGTTCTTGACAAATATTGCTGCAACCGTGAACAGACGGTTGTGGACGGTATGTGTTTTATCTGAAGGTACGCGACGTAGTGATTGACTATTTCTGTTATGTTAATTAATATTTATATTATTGATCTACCTATTTTGTTTTCTGTTTACCTACTCCTAAGTTGTGTGACAAGTTTTTGTGGCAAATAAACCTATTTTTCTTTATTTTCTCTCTAAACAAGTGTATAATACACAGCCATGACAGTTCGCTCCTCGGTCCCAGGATAACGTAAACACAATTAGTAGCGAGCAAACAGAAATGGCGCTCGCTCTAAACGTTTTTACGCTACGATTAAACTTGAGACATTCAACCTTCTTCGTTATTATTTTTATTTTCCTGAGCACAGAAAGATACACAATACATAGTCTTGCTACGTTAAGTTTTTTTTACTCCAATACCCCGTGTTGTGATTTCATCCGAACAAGTTATAACGATTCTAGTTTCATAGCAAAGCTCACTGCGCTATTCAGAAAAGCCTGACTTCAGCTCCACTGATTACTTTGTCGGGTTAAATCCTGGGGATAAAGATCCCTAAGGAATTATACTAATAGGAGTTCCATTGCTTGTACGCAAACTTTATGATCTCTATTACGTCTGTGTAATTACAGCTTACAAGATCAACAACGTTAATTAAAAGGTTTTGTTATTCGTCTTTGTTTATGATTTATTCTTTGTTTTTTTCTGGTTCATCTTATTTAGCCTTTACTTCATTCTGTCAGCTCAGTTATCACAGTTTTCACTTTGCTATCCTATCGGCACTACTGTGCTATCGGAATTGTAGTGGAAATGAGCCTTCAATTAATTTTCTTATTAAGTTAGATTTTGTTTAGGCGGCTTTGCGAGCACTTTGTGAAACTGTAGTGTTTACTGAAGTATATAACAGGATATTTGCCGTGGGAACAAACCATTTCCTGTTACAGTGTCCAATGTTGGTAGGTTTTCAATAAATTCGCACCAATTTAACTTAGTCTATTGCGCACGGGCACGGCTCACACATAGTTCCACTATTTATTTTATATATAACCTACCTTTTATATGCCTTATACTTAGTTTAATTTTATGAATGACTTTGATGTTAATTCAATATAGTGGATGTGTTATTAATACAAAGCGGACATTACTGCTTATTATGAGGGTTGCGTCGTCCATTGATCGTTGCCGCTCGGTTCAATGAGTTGTGCGGTGGACAGCGGGACGGGCCACCAAGTAGGTACATAGGTGCAGAAGTGCATTACATATTAATTAAGATAATATTCATTACATATTGATAGTACGCTAACTAACAATGACAAAAATGAAGCGAAAATATCGATCATTATGCGTACTTAGTACGTTCAGGGGAGTGCGCCTCTTCTGTATTTAGACTATTATAGAAACATTAGTTCTTGTGGAGCGTTTGAGACATCCACATAGTATCATCATAACATTATAGAACTCCTTTTTTCGTATCGACGGTACATCTATGTTTCTTATATTGTTTGGGCCCAGAAGGTAATCCTGAACAGACTGCCCGATCTGCTAGTGACTCAAATATCCGTTCACCTGCACCCTTGACGATCTGAACAACGCCTGTGACGCTGCAATAAATGTGACTACCTGCCCTCCTCGTGGGCCCAAACATAATAATAACATCTCCTTTGTTCAAGACATTGATACAGTTGCTTAGAATTCGAACACGTTAGTAAGTGCCTACTGAGTACTGTATAAATATGTATATTCAGACTAGAAATTAATAGTGTTCAGGCGTAGGTCGTACGGGACCCAGACGCGGGTGAATGGCCGGAGGTCGGCGTCTTTAATGCTATCAACCTACCCTCCCCAGCCTCCGGCCATGGCGGCGCTCCTCTCACCGAACTGATCATTAAGTCCATGTTTACGCGAAATATTTACAAACCCCTGTCCGGACGCGGCGCGGCGGCGGTGAACGATTCATTTTAATTATTTAAGCCATCAGCCGTCAACCGCACGGCGGTTTCAGCTCGTGTTTTAATTTTATCATTTCACACAGAAAATTGCTGAGCGAAAATATCGTGAATAAAATACGGTACTGTAATGAACGAGGTAAGACAACATCCAACACAAAAGGAAACATTAATGAATATTTCATTGTCAATAGACACCAGCTGGTGTACACAATGGTCAATTTCCATTGGTCTATGATCTCAAGGCTTCGCAATAAGCAGAGCTGGGCAAAATACATGCTTTGCTTTAATTAAAATACAAATTACAAAATACTATCTCGCACTTATTTAAAATACAAATTACAAAATATTTTTAAGTCGTGTATTTGAAATATAAAATACAAAATACAGTATTTTGACTATTTTTATTTAAAATACAAAATACAAATTACAAAATACAGTCTGGTGTTAGGTTAGGTATTTAAATAGAATAGAACTAATCCAGCCCAGCCTAAGGCAAAGGGAATATATTCTTAACATCATATTTTACAAAATGGCGACCGCTAAATATGTCACAGGATTCACTCCATCGCCGAATGAAAATTACAATTGACAAGTTATGTAATTGACAATTTGACTTACGTACCTGCAGTACAGACTACAGTATAATTTAAGTGCAGTGTTGCCAACTTTAAAGATATTACATATTTAGCGGTCGCCATTTTGCTTACGAAAGCTATCGAGCGCTATTTTCTGCAGATCGCACCCATTCATAAGATCGCTAAATGTATTTATGTTCAAATGTATTTTGGAGCCATAAGTATTTGAAATACTAACTACAAAATACCTCAGCGTCAGGTATTTGAAATACTAATTACAAATTACTTTTATAAGAAGTAATTGAATTACAAATACCAATTACGTATTTGTATTTCAATTACGTATTTCAATTACAAGTAATTCAAATACTGCCCAACCCTGGCAATAAGTATTCCTTGGCGACAGACGTCGTAACGAGTGCGCAAGATCACGAGACTAGCCATTAATTGAGTGAGCGAGAAGAACCCACAATTGATTGCTTTATAGCACCGACACTATCAACTAGATCGTCCAGCACTTTTCAAACTCAAAGCATTTCTTCCAAATAAACCAATTGCAGGGACTTTTGAATTGCCAAGGAGTCGGTTAGTCAGTTTCTGTCAGTTCTAGAAAGTAGTGGACGATCTCTGAGCTCTGAACGAGCAAACAAACAAGCGAACTTTATTATTTTTGCTCTTTGGGTATTTAAATTCTATAAACCAGTAGTAGGGTATGTATACCTACATAGTACCAAGATAATCAATGGTTCATAGTCTTGTTTTGGTTTCAATTCAACTTTAAAACATGAATGTAAATAACCAGCATCTTCTACGGAGGACATGATTGTGCAGACAAGAGTGGCGCGTCTCAAGTTCAACAGTCAGACGGTGGCAGGCACCGCGAGCGGCGGGCTGTGGCTGCCTGGCTGGTCGTTCACTTGCGGCTGTACGAATTCGATGCGAGCGTCGACCCCGCCGCTACACGCAAATTAGGGTTATCAGCTATTGCGGCCGGAGAGACACAGCCTTGTCTTTGTCTCAAAATTACAGTAGGAAGTGATAAATCTCAATTTGCACAGATTGTTGTTTCTTTCTACTACGACCGTTGTTTGGAACGAATTAGGGTTAATTGGTGCAATCAAACGTTGATCAAAGTTGTTCGTACTGCGGGTAAACCAAACAATCTCCGTTCTGAGAACAAGAAAAGCGATTAGGCTTGAAAAACATTGGTACCTATTGATGTTTTTGTAACTACCGCGGCGCCCGCGGCGGGGGTGATGGCGCCACTGTGTGCGGAAAGCCCACATAATAAATGGGACACATAAACATACGTGTCATGTCGAACTCTTCAAGCTACGTAATGTGTGAAAATACTTGGTTCATTCCTGACACCACCTACCTACGCAACCTTTACGCATGCGCCATATTCGAAACTCCAAGCAGTTTACTTTAGGAATGTTTACAAACAATAATTCTGAACGCACTCGTCCTATTAATTACGCGAACACCGGCGGCCGAGAGCTTCGACGTTTAATTTTCACATAATTTGGGTTGGTGGGCGTCGCACCTGTCTCCCGGCGTCCGCTCCATTTCCGTGGAGCATTCAAACGCGAGGTTCCGGCGCCGTCCGACTCGCTTCCTTCCGGACACAACATCCAGGGACAAAACAATCAAGATACCTATATCGATATGGCGTAGGCTCGCTTACACCACATATTACTAATTGCGTTTAGCGCTAACCATATTTAAAACTTTATTCTGTCTCTATCATCTTCTAATTTTACAGAAACATATAGAGATGTTTTAAATTAACAGAGTTTGTGGTGCAAGCGGCGGGGTAATTCCGTAACACACAATTCAACAACATTCATTGCGTTTTTTACGTTGTTGAGCAGACAAATTTTTCGAGCTCATGAAGCATTAGCAATATCCTTCAAAATCATTCAGAATGTACAGGCCTTAATATCGATGTTGATACTGATCAGCAGCGAGCGAGCCCATCTAGCCTTATGAATGTTGAATACCGAGACCGATATGCCTTCTACAGTGACGACTGTACGTTAGCAGCCACGATGACACACATCTGATAACGTCTTTGTTTGGCTGTGTATCAAAATAATTTGAATAATGAAACACTGTAAGTAAAACATCCGATTGATGTAAATGAGTCTTTGACTGACGAAATAAAAATCAAGTCTGTACATTAAATTCCAATTGGTACTCAATAGGTACTTATTTAATATGAAAAGCTAGTAGTATGGTATTATTCAACATAATACGCTTCTATGAGCGATAATCTGCTTTAGACACACCGGTGTCCATTCATCATAACTAGGCGACATTACTATCGTGCGTTATGCGCGTACGCATGCAGGATCACGCCACGTAGCACGCACGTGTACTGTCTCAAGAGGCCTTTAAAACCATTCTTATGGATGTTCTAGGAAACTGGACGTATACATTAGTTCGCTATCGGTCGGCATTTTACTTTTATTTTATAATCGATTCCGCCAGTCGTTATATCGAGTTATCAGTTAATTATGTCGCCGATGACAACATCCGTTAAGTTCAATGTGCACTTAGTATAATTAACCACAAAAATAATTATGCCATCGAAAACAGATTGAACATTTTAAATGTATCCAGTTTTTCTTGTTAGTACATGTTTTCCTTATTAGTGGGTATTCACACCTAAAGTTTTTCGAAGCAGGAAACATAACAAATGTAAATAACAGTAATCCAATAAAAATAGGTATCTATGTAAAACAAAACGAATGGAATCTAAGTGGGCGTATGTTGACACTTTATAAATATCAGTAACAAACAGCTCTCATTTAATAAGTGACACATCCTCCATGCGACAGATTTATCTCTCTATCATGCGGTGCCCGATGGTTGTATGTTGAAAAAACTCAAAGGTGTGCGATGCAGCGGAAGTTGTCCGAAATAGCCGGCTAACGAATGCGGACCGGTGAACGAGTTGGAGCACGCTTTGATCTCCTTAGCTTCTTGTACCTTAGATTGATAGCCAACAACCCGCCTATTAACTTATTAAAAGTTTGTTTTAATTTATTTTGTTTGTTTTCACTCGGCTGATAACTTGGGTTATATCTTGGTAACATAATATTCCAGACGCGAGCGTTCGATCGAAAACTTGGTCAAATTTATGCCCACAAATTTAATGCACATTTGGCTTGCTAAATATGTAGATTATTCAAGTACTTATTCTGTGAATTGAACATACTTGAGTATCTAGTACACTTATCATAAGTATCCGATCAGCAGTAAAAGTCGATAATAGTAATGAATCATCAACACCAGCAATTAATACAAATCCACTTAAAGAAACGTAAACACTTGTGCACCTCTAAGTTTGGTCCTCTTCAATTTGGTTGCGATTCATTTTCTCGTCACCGCTGCTAAGTTTCTAACTCCATCCATTGTTAGAAGCTTTAGACAGTCGTCTGCCATTGCAATTGCTTCCAGACAGTTGAGCAGTGAGCTGCACTAAGAAATTAAGAATCAATGGAGCGTGTGCGTCTATAAATGCAGTGAGCTGAGTCGTGTCTTGCAGTTGTCAGTAAGTACCGTTCGTACGTGTTCGAATGGTCGCAGGTCTCGCAGTCGACGACCTTTCATGTTTCCTGTTTGTCTTGTTTATTTAGTTATGCTACGCTAATACGCTATTAGGTAATACGTGCTCATAGGAAGCCTAGTTATCATAAGTTATTTTTATTATGAGGTCAACTGGATCGGAAAGTTTGTTAACTAGTATGACCTGACAGTGACGTCATTACCGCGTGCGAATTTATCCTGGTTGTGTTCGAAAATTGAATTATCGACATCAAATAGACGGGTGCAGTTTTTAACTGATATATCATAATGGTTCTTGTATGTACTACGAGAAAGAATACCTAACTCCACACTCAGTGTGAAACTGTTATCCTCTAATGTTATCTTCTAATTCTCAAAACATTAGCGTGCAAAATTGACAGTCCATTAACTGTGTACTGGGCAGGTGTACACCTGCACAGAAATAGGAAATAGCCTTAATTAAGTAATTATTGTGTTTGTTTACTAACAAATTACTAACACCATTTTATTTTATTTTTCGTGTGTACTACTAAGAATTAAAGATAGATAATGACCACAGTGGAATTATCACTTCAACGTCCAAACTGGAACATTCAATAGTCAATAAGAGTGAACCACCGGTGGTCACCCAAGCATCCAGCGTGACATGGCGCGGGGACAGGCTCAAAAGGATGACGACGTCACGTGTTCATTATCTGCAGCTTATCGTCGCCATGTGTGACTGGTTTATCTTACTTATTTGGCTCTATGTTTATACGTGACGCTGCGTTGATTGGACGGGTATGTATCGATCGACCTGGTTGTATATGGTAGAGGCAATACCCTGTAAAAGCCATATTTGGAAACTCCGTCAAAACATGACGAAAACTGTTTTTTCACCAAAAATTATACTTCCTCCTGCTTCAGAAGGTAGTCGTGAATATGCAAGCGGTGCATAACAAGTGACTTTTCATTTGGTTCACAACGTCGAATCGCTTCGCCGATAACTGTTCAATATTCATTGTAAAAGCTGTGCAGCGGAAACATAAAGCTATAAACGTGAAACAGCCCGTTAAATCAGTTTTCACATTCAACCAGTCACAAAGAGACTGTCACTTAGAAATTGTACAGTACTATAAAATAATAGTCAACTGCATGCAACTCCATTAGCACAGTCTAACGAATATCAAATTACAAGCTTGTCTGGAAGCCGACTCTCACACACTTGAGAACGCCAAGTAAGTATATCCATACATATGCAGTAGGTCTGATTTTATTTTATTTAACCGTCTGGTCGCTGCGGCCAGACTACGCATAAATACGTAATATCGACTCAGGTCCATAATATAAACTGGCATCATGTTCGGGAGAAAAAGAAAGAAAACAACGCGGTCCGGTCGGACCGGTGCCGGTCGGCAATCACGATAATATCTGTAGATGTAGTGTAATAAGTTCACTCTATGAAGCAGCAAAGTGAATGGTTGAAAACCACATCCTTTTCGACCCCTCAAAAGCCCACCCACCGTCCACCGCCGAACGGTCCAAGCACTTCATTTCTCACCTGCCTTACCGGCCGGTTTTATGAAGCGAACTTAATTCTGTTATCGTGTGATCGCATCGCATCGGTCGATATATTTTTTTGTATTCTGTAACAGCTTTGTAAGGTCGTTCGCGGAGTTATTGCCAATAACTCCCCGGCCTGGTAACTGAGCACTGCCATTCAAACTTTGTCGTGAATGAGAGATATATTTCGTTTTTTGACCACATAAAAAGATTTACAGTCAACCGGGGTTACTTTGAATCACGGGGCGACTTTGATCGAAACTTCCATTCATATAAAATCGCGAATTGCGTTAAACGAAACGCAATTAGGTAGTTGTTTTTTTCAATGTTAGCAACACTGAAGAACTGTTAAATCCTTTTTTGAGGACGCGCTGGGAATTCATCAACGATTTTTAATTGAAAAAGTTAAATGTATTGTTCTTCTAAATAACTGTGCTGCAAAATTTTTATTGGGGCTACTTTGTAATCACGTAATAAAACCGGGGGTATCAAAGTAACCCCCATTCTACGTATAACTTTATCAGCCAGTTTTTATTTTTTTTCTCAATTTCAAGACATATTTTTTCACTTATGATTACAGTAATCGATATCAATAAAAAAACCGATAATTAGACATTTTTTGTATTTTTTTACACCCACAAATTTAAAAGATATGGACTTTGAAAGTTCAAAATTGATCAAAGTAACCCTGGTCGACGGTACTCACCAAGCAAACCATCCATTGTATGAAGTTACTTCAATTTTGATCAAAGACAAGAAATCAGGATACAGACGTCATAAATTCCCTGCGCTTTGATTCTATTAAAATCTGGCCCAGTTTCAATTTACGACAAATCAAACCGATCTCTTTATTTAACCTTGCGCAATATTAAGAAGAAACGAAGTAAATAGGAATATCAAAAAGATCAGAGGAGCTAAAGTAAACAGTAGACGGGAAGTTATAGTACGAGAGCGTATCAGAGAGAATGTGTTGCCGACGATTGGGCAAACGGTGGCAATGATGGAGTTGCCAAACGGTGGCATCAGTTGCGACATGAGAATTAGTGCACGATGCGAGTGCGATGGGCAATCACGTCGCGGAGAATATCATCCATCAGACTAAGAACTGTAATTGTATATTAGATCACAGCCGTGTAAGATACAGTTAAGTATTTTAAAGGAATTCAAAGTGGATAAACATGAAAGAAGATTTACCTGAACAAGATTTCTCGATAACACTTGAAGGAAGAGAAGTGCGGGAATAAATTGATTGAGATTTGTTTAATTAAGACACTTTAGCATCAAGTTCATCTTATAGAATAATAACATTAACATTTTTGCAATCTAAACGACGAAAAAAATCAAGGAGCGGTGATGTGTCAGAATGTTCTGCATCCGGTTCTGGTAAAACGAATGCTATTTTTTGGTGTATTTCAACTTTAAACTTTTTTGTTCATCTGCTTAAAACAAGTATCCATCCTACACAAAAACTGTTCCCGTCTCAACACCTCGCTTGTGTGCTTTTTCGCATACTTCAAAGCGCAGTGTTGACGGGTAATGCACAGGCGAGTGTTTTCAATGTACGACTGTTTACCAAATACACATGCTAGACGCGACGTGCTTATTTTTTGAGACCTGAAGAAAAAAATACAGGAGATACAGAAGTTTTAACAGTTAAGTACACCAAGCTCCCATATAATTATGTAAATCAGTCTCGAGTCTCGACTCCTCTCGATTCTTGAACCACCGGTCTACTTCATCGAGTGATCCGTTTGCATGTAATTATTTTGTGCCCAAGTCTATTTAGATAAGGTCAGCGGGTTACTCAGTAATGATGTTAACTTGATGGTTGATAAGGCCGCGTCTGGTCGGAATTGAGTTAATTTAGTTTACAATTTATCTAGGCTGAGTACTTGACGATGCTGTAGGTCACTGCTCTTAATTTGATTATTAAAATGATTTTGGCAGTGACATTGCTAATTATTGTAAAAGGTTTTAAATTTTATATTCGATTGTCTGGAAAGTTTTAATGGTAGCTATTGTTTTAAAGCGTATTACGTGAACGAGGTGTGTAAACAAATACATCATTCTTTGATGTAGAAACAGACGTGGATATTTAGGGCGAGCGTGGATATGTTCACGCATGGGCGACAATGGGTCGGCAGCGGAATGCCGTCGGACCGGGCACCCATCAACCGCGAATATAAGTACTGCTCACTCTGATTTACACGCGTCTTTAGTGATACCAGATACGGGTTCGGCCAAGTAACATGATACGCCTAATGCACCGGCAATAGCTGCAATGTTATTAAATACTAAATGTTGTGGGCACTCAACATAAATGCACCCTAGATCTTGCAATTAAACTGCGTTGAGAAACACAGCAATTAAAAAACTGGTTCTTAAAACAGCTTTAACTCGTGTGCAGTAAACTAGTCAACGCGTGATTAATGGCCTAGCTAGTACGACAACCGAGCGACTCGCTTGCTTCTATCCATGCAGCTCCTGACTCTGTCACGGGACGAAACTTTTACATGGTTCGGAGCAAAACTACGGCTTGGTTAACTAGATGGGCACAGCCAATAAAATTGCAAAGTACACATTTCATTTGCGGTTTTGCCGGGTAGAAGAATTTTCTTCAGCGAACTAAACACTACTTACGTCAGAGCACATTTGAAAGGCCACTCTATTGCCTGCTTCTCTCGTTTACAGTCGTTGTGCCGGGGATGTTGTGGAGCACACATATTGTTAACGTTTCCACATTATATTGTTGATAGTACGAGTCATATTTGGCCTCTCGTGACGTAAGCAGCTTACCTTGTTGGTTTAGGATTGTGTGTAGTCGTCATTGTTTCACATTTGTACCGCTATATTTAATGTTTGAGCAAGCTATCCGTATTGTGTAACAATTAAATTACTTTAATGAGCGTAGGATTAAGTGTGGATTGAAAAGTAAACATCAACTTGCGATAAAAACGTGTGTCAATGCACGTGCAATCTGATACAGTCTGCTAAAAATAGATTACAGGCTCAGCAGTATTTCCTCAAAGACGAGTTTATCTTTGAGAGACTGACTGTAGAAAACATGCGGTTTATGTCCGGTGTCTTACACCTCTGATAGTGAAAACAGCTAGGCTATCTGGTGAGATTGTATCGAATCGCTTAGCTAAGTTAGCATAACATTGCCGGCCGGCATGCGGAACGTGCGAGCTTTTTACTGAGAATCTGCAAGCACGCGCACTGCAGCAGTGAGAGCGAAGCTAATCAGAAGCCGAGACATACCGTCACCAACACCAGCACACACACTGTCTGGACCTGAAAATAGCTTGTCTTGCCTTAGGACAAAACGAATTAATTTGGAAAGAACCAGGGTTATGATGATCATAATACCTACGAACTAACGAAACAATAACAGCAGTTGTTGCTAATAATATTTACATTGCAATAATGACTAAATTCCACAACATTCGTTACGCCTCGATTCTAAATAAATTAACAGGAAAAAAAAATTCAATTATCAATTTTAGCACTGAATTATTCTTCCGCGTTGTTCAATCTAATATTTGCAGCAGTACTTTTTAATGAATTATTTTTAGCTAATTTGGTAATTCATGCGAACCGATATAACAAGCGTACTTGCTTTACTAGGTACTCAATTTATTAATGAAGTTTACATTGGCTGGATTAATGAATTAACACCTAAAAGCTGTTGATTTGGCACGCGAGTGTTCACGTCAGTGTGTAACGTGTTTGATCTGGTGGCACGGAAGAGGGAAGTCGATCCAGTCGTGGTGATCGATTAGCTACACTTCTACCACACGTAAGCACCAACTTAGTGTAAAGCCAGTTTATTTAATGTTGAAGTACTGGAAATTGCTTTAATAGCGAATTAAGAGTTTCCTATATAAGATTAATGGCACAAGGAAGCACTCAAATTGATAATTGATTAAAACTTCAAATATAATCAAAAGTACAAATCGCAATTTTTGATTAAACTCCAAAAGAGTCGGCAGTCGGTACAGTGATAAAGAACTACGTAGTTGTTTGTGTCCCCAACTTTAATTAATTAACGGTGCGCGGTGGCGAATGGCGATGAACTAGAAATTATCTTCACGCTCTATTACTACAAACTAGTATGTTTGAGTAACATCGTACCTACATTGTATTAAACCAGTTACCTAACCACCACATGAACAACTTACACGCTGTAGTAACAAAAGGAAAAGTGTATGTTGAAGATCTATTCAGCCCACATTCACCCACCGCTGAGTTGTATATATAGGCACTTGTTTTACTCTAAGTGAATCAAACCAGTCTGTAGAAATCACGAAGATATATCACGGGCCGGCTCACGGACTGAAGCATCAAAAATACCTAAAACCAAGATATCAATGAACTCGCGTACAAAGTGGCAATGAAATGCTCCGGAGGGTACGAGGAGAAGAGAAGGGAGGGTAAAATTTCACTTTTCACGAGAGCGGCGAGCGTTCGCCGGTTACTTAACCGCGCTAATGATTAATTAATAAGCACTAATGAGTGCGCGAGCGCACGCCGCTTCTACGTACACACGTGACGACAGATTATGATTCTAGTAGACAATGTTTGTTTATGGTTGATAGATTTATAATCAGTATTATGGGAGCTTATTGACAAAAGCTCAAACATTCAAAATAAAAGCAAAATATTCATATCTTTATTTAAAACAATTTGTATTGTCACTCAAGTTTGATTTGGTAAACTTTTAGAAGCACATGGTATGAGCGAACGCACGCAAATATGTAGAAACTTATCAGTATTCTAAGGTAGTAAATGTATTTCCGCAAATAATAAATTCAATAATCTCATGTATTTCTTTATTCCGCCCGCATATTCCGAAGCCGAACAAAATGCGTAAAACATTTCTTATACGAGTACAGGACACGCATAATATGTGCCAGTCAAGTTGTACCGCGTATAATACAAACGAGACGTTCGATAAACGGGAGCACAGTATTTCTGAAGATTTTTTCATCTGCGTGAGAGAGTAAGGCAGGTGTACTGTTATACTCCCACGGTTACTAATTAACAGTTTAAAATCAGGCACACTACTAGACAAAAATTCTTTGAAACGTTGAGCTCGTAGTTGTAGTATGCCCCAGGGCATTATACCAGGACCGTCTCAGTACAGCTCTCTTTTAGAGAACCAATCTCTTGCGTAGGAGGTCGCTCTGCCAATACTATAAATTGATTCTCATGATCTTGTTACCTAGGCGAGGAGAAATTCTTACAATTTAATGGTAAGTTCTAGTTTTATTGGATTCCGTCTCTATAAAGGACACAAACATCTTTTCTAAGTGCGAATTCTATATTTGAAACACGAAATCTCATCGCTCAATACGAACGTCGGAGTAAGACAATCTATTCTAGTTTAAACGTTATACATTTACTTACATTTTTGACCTAAAGATCCAGAACTAGGATTTACAACACTTGATTTACACACTACATGTTTTCATTTCCTACGCACGTTTCATCGAATGTGGTCCAACAGTTACGCCAATTACCTCCACTTGCGACTCTACCACTCGTAATTTAATAGAAACGCTATTACTCTGATTGGAGTTATCAATGTGTCGTTAAAATATATCTACCTCTAGAAAATAACAAGGAACGCCTTACAACATTTACCATTAGACTCGAAGTCAGTCAACAAAGTGGCTTATTGTTCTAGGACAGATTGCCACGGAGCAGAAAAGGAAAAAAAAAAACAACATTTACCTTGTTACTTGAGTGTTCCGAGCAGTCAAGATTCTTGAAACCACTCAAGCACTAAATAATCTATGCACCTATCTAAATATTTTATCTATATATATAAAAGGAGAAACTGATTCACTGACTGACATATCAACGCACAGCCGAAACTACTGGGACTAGGAACGTGAAATTTTCCACACAGCTTCCTTTAATAATGTAGGGGAGCACTAAGAAGGGGTTTTTGAAAATTCGACTTTTAAGGGGGTGAAAAGGGGGGATTTCGATTGTATGCAAAATCTTATTCCTTAAGTTAATAGACTTGAAACTTTGCACGAATACTTACCTAAGTAAATCATAAAGTTTGTCATTTTTAGTTTATCTAAGCTACCCCCTAAACGGGGATTGGGGGGTGTCAAAGTTTGTATGAAAAAATTTTTACGCAAGGTCCGAATAACTCGAAACTCAGTATTTATACTTAAAATCGAAAATAAAGAATAATGCGTATCAAGGTTTTTCGGAAACAACCCCTAACGGGGTGAAAAGGGTTAAAATATTTTAATGACGGCTGCGATTTACTCATTTTTCGTCATGGGTGTCGTTTTCGTAGTTTTCGATAGTGCTAAAGCCGATAGTGAGGTCAAAATGTAAATCCAAGATGGCGGCTGCGAAAGTTTTCTTATTTTTCGTCATGGGAGTCGTTTTCGTAGTTTTCGATGGTGCTAAAGCCGATAATGTGGTCAAAATGTAAATCCAAGATGGCGGCTGCGAATTCTTTTTTATTTTTCGTCATTGGTGTCGTTTTCGTAGTTTTCAAGGGTGCTAAAGCCGATAGTGACGTCAAAAAGTAAATCCAAGATGGCGGCTGTGAATATTTTCAAATTTTTCGTCATGGGTGTCGTTTTCGTAGTTTTGGATAGTGCTAAAGCCGATAGTGAGGTCAAAATGTAAATCCAAGATGGCGGCTGTGAATATTTTTTTTATTTTTCGTCATTGGTGTCGTTTTCGAAGTTTTCAAGGGTACTAAATCCGATAGTGACGTCAAAAAGTTAATCCAAGATGGCGGATGTGAATATTTAAAAAAAAATCGACATGGGTGTCGTTTACATAGATTTCTAATGTGCTTAAGCCGAAAGGGAGGTCTAAATGTAAATCCAAGATGGCGGCTGCGACAAATTTGTCATTTTTCGTCATGGGTGTCGCTTTCGTAGTTTTTGAGGGTGCTAAAGCCGATAGAGAGTACTTCGTACGAATACGTATCTTAGTAATAAATGGGGATTAGGGGTGTCAAAGTTTGTATGAAAGATTTTGTATGCGAGGTCTGATTTACTCGAAACTCAGTATTTATACTTAAAACCGAAAACAAAGAATAACGTGTATCAATATTTTTCGGAAACAACCCCTACCGGGATGAAAAGGGTTGAAATATTTTACTTGCATCGCACTGACCTATATCAAGATACACGCAACGACATCTATTTTTTGGAATTTGCTATTCACAATTGGGCCCGATAGGTGACGCTGCAATCGAAGTTCAAGACGGTATTCTGTTCATGACACGTGCACAATTTCTGAGCAGTACCTAAACTAAAAGTACTAGGGTTTCATGAATTCACGATATAGTATTTCAATTATTAAACAATCAATCTGCCTAGCCTTTTCCCAATTATGTTAGGGTCGGCTTCCCGTGTAACCGGATGCAGCTGAATACCATTATTTTACATGGAGCGACTGCCTATCTGACCTCCACAACCGAGTTACTGGGTAATACGATACCCCTTGGTAAGACTGGTTGTCAGACTTTCAGGCTTCTGACGACCCGTAACAACTGTCAAAGATCCATGAATGGCAGCCGGGACCAACGGCTTAACATGCTTTCCGAGGCATGGAGGAGTCTCGGTATGTCAAGATGGTCAGCCATCCACAGACCATCCACGGCAACCGTAGCTTAACCTGATAGGTCGACCCGTGCGGCTGTTATTACATAGTTTCCAGCTCCTCTACAATTCTTCTCTCAATTTCTATCAATTCATCAATTTCTATCATTAGACATCGTGCACTATTTCTGAACAACCTAACAAAAAGTACAATCATTACGTTATGCTAGGATTTGGCGATTTGGATTTAGGCGACAGATAGTTTATAACCTGGACAAAGAATACTTTTTATCCCGGTAGTACGTTTCCTTGGTTTTCCGACATCCACGCGAGCGAAGCCGCGGGAAAAAGCTAGTCATAATATATTAATGATATCTGGAATATCAATGAAGTAGGTTGTACTTTTGCATCTGCAGATATATTTGTATAATCTATTAACTTGTTTGACACTAACTGCTTTAACATACTTAACGCAGGTAAAGCAATAGAATCAACAGTCCCGGAAAGCGTGTTGCACTGATGCGAAATAAAACTGTGGCAACACATCGGAAACCAGACATAACTGATTGTAAAATAAAGCAAATAACGCATAATACTGAATTAATCATTATTTTGCAATATTATGAAGGCCGGTATACTTTCGTGTTATTGCAACATGTTATTACTATGACTGCATATTCCGAACAACCAAAGACACGGCTTTAGCTTGACCAAGCATACAATAAAATCGTATATGGTCTACTTTACGTAACAACTTACCTACATACAGTAAAGAGCTCTTAAAACTTGAAACTTCTGATTCACCAAACCTATTTATGGGTCACTATTGCCAACATAATGCCGAAAACAATTTCATAAATCAGTTCGCATACTTTAAAATCTGTTTAACCAAGCAAACATTATTTTCATATGTATTCCTTCGCAACGATTCGTAGAACGTGGTCTAACGCTGGTTTCTTTAACTATAGAATTTTAAACAATGTTAATACAAAAATGTTACTGGTTCAGTCAAATAGTAACATCGCTTTAAAAGGAATTATAATTAGCAAGAGCAGGGAAAGCACGAACCCACGAAGGCTCCGCAAGAAAACAGTGACTTTCATGTGCTGGCCGGAGAAAAGCACTTAAATAATTACATTAGTAGCTCCCAACACCGCTTAATGGATTTTTACACGAACCTATTAAATGTCACGTGAAGTAATGAAGCTTAATAGAAAACCAGTAAATCAGACATGTCTTTTTAATGAAAATTGTCCATCAAGGTGAATGACAGGGAGAGTCGCTTGAACACGGTAATTGAAGACTGCTCGATCTTTGGAATTAATTCGTACAGACACCATAACACCAAGCACTGGATTATAAAAACAACGCCAAGCGAACAAGCGACAAGGAATTCTTTCTAGTTTGGACCACTTTTAAACAATTTTCCGGGATTTCTTGAGGCTTCTACTCGTATATTATTCTTTATAATATTGCTCGGCAATGAAAAACTAGGACGCATTTGTTGAAAGGATATATTTTTTAAATACCTCTCTTCTCTTTTTAGGAGGATCTTTTCTTTAGGAAAAAGCACTTGATTAATTCTCAGAGAAGTTTGAAAAGTATCTAGATTAAAGACATGATTGATGAAAGCTGTAAAATTAGAATACATGTTTTGATAATATATAGCCTCAACTACTAAAAATATTGTTTTATCTACCGCATTTAATAACACAATGGTATTGAAGATGACATATTGCAAGGTGCCTAAAGGTCATGTCATAGATAAGTCCGCAGAGGAAAGCCCAGATGTTACGTAAGCAGTGCGCAACGCCAGATAACTTTAACCTTTTCGGCTAGAAGCTCATTTAGCTTGCATTGTATGAGAATGACGAGCTCTTGGGCAATTAAGCACGTAAATTTTAAAAAAAATAAAGTTAAAATTGCGAGTACGAAGATGCACAAGTTTTCTCTGGGGCTGTAACCAGCGCGGATGTAAGAAAGATAGTCTTTCCTGCATGCGAGAACAAAGCCATAGTTTTTTAAACCTTTGTGCATAGAAGATTCATGGTTCCAGAATTACCGCGTCGCACTAATTTCTCCCGACAAAGTTTCCACGTAGTTGCACCTGACATCGACGAATCTCAGATAACGAGCCGCTCCATTCTCTTCCAACAAAGGCTCGTGTTGCTCCAACCGCAAATTATATGTATTGTTATCGCAACCACTATACTCTAATTATCGTCATATCTGTTAGTGTTTACACGCTCGCGTGACTACTTACTCATTTTAATTGTGATTTTATCGACACGGTCTTCGGCGACTATCTCGTATACGTGTATTTATATGGACTGTCTATAATTGTTGTTTCGCCTTTCTATGCTTCTGTTGTGTGGTAAGGTTCGTGTATCGGTAAGATCTAAGTGTTGTCATGGTGGTTGGCGGTTGTCCACGACGTCGTCCTTGCTCCCTGGTGCAATGCGGGCGCCATCGCCTTGGCCAAGTTGGCTGATATCGTTAGTTACACGGTTACACCACAGCCACGGTGGGTGGATAAATCGCTAGTCTATTTATAGACGGCACGCGAGATCTTAATGCGTATTAAAATAAGACCTATTGGACAATCACTGTCTTATTGTTCAGTTCTAAAATCTAGACTGCACATAAATCGCCAAAATAACTAGGGCGCGAGCTAATAAAAAGGTTTCTAGAACAGTTTATAAATAATCATATTTCATTGTATTTTAATAATTCAAGGCAAACAGCATTAAAGTAGATCGTTTCCATGTTTTATTGAGATCCAAGTTTTTTTATGATGAAAAACAATGTTTTATTATTATATAACCAACACCTACCTACACTCAAACAGGGCACTTAAATATCCAGATGGATTATGACTACTATAAAACGACATTTTAAAACATGAGATTACTTAGCAATAGCGACATACTAGTGATAAACAAACACATCGACTTCATGTCACTTGTAGCATAGGATATTCAATGTCAGTATTTCGCAGTTTTCTACATAATTACTATAATCCGACATGAGCTAATAACAGTACTACACTAGCGTGAAGCTGCTCCATGGCCAGACAGTTGTTTGTTTTTCTAGAAAGTGGTTCACTTGTCGCTGAGAGCAAACTCTTAACCAACACATCTCGGACACCTGGGGCAACCTTTTTTTTTGAAAAACGACTTAGGACCAGATATGATAAAGACTTAGTTCCAGCTGCCAAAATGAACTGGACGAAAGTCCAATTTGCATTGGTTTTGGTAGAAATGACTGGATTTTCTTGATGGATGCTCAGTCAACGAATGGGCTCAGATTTATCTACCATAGACTTTGTTTACCTACAAACGCTCAAGTGTTCCCAACAGCTGCTTCAGATTACAACAAGTGACAAAAACAAGCAAACAGCCCGCGTTACAAAACAGAAAGAACAACAAACGATTAATTTGTGTAAAGAACAAAAGATAGTTAATGAAAACAAGATTTCGGGGTGACGTGCTATCGTAAACAATGGAGCGAGCCGGTTTATAAATAAACGAGATCTATTATTAGATGGATTTGTAGAATGTAGATGATGGCCAGATGCAATTTGCGAGAGCTAGTTACATTGTAAGAGGTGCACTGAGTACTACGGACCAGATCAACTTTCATCAAAGGATTCAGAACAATGACTAATTAATTGAACGATGCGATACCTAAGTGTACTATTCATTATACAATCAATGGTAATCGGCACCCCTTTGTTTGAAATCGACAATTTCAATTAGAAATTAGTAACTGAACTGTCGTTTTGGGGAACTGATGGAACTTTGACATTCGAAAAGTGCTGATTCACAAATTCACAGTCTAATTTGAATTTAAACTTTTGATTACTACTTTGATTGACTACAACTTTTGGTCAAGGTAGGTAGGATATATATGTGAATATTATGTGTTTCTAGTACAATTCACTGGCAACGCACCTAATGATAGGCGTACAGTTTCTATGGCGGTCTTTATAATCGACTCAAAGGACCAACATCCAAAGCATTACACGAGTAAATCTAGTTTCCAAACATTTCGTCAACATTGAGCTGTAAGCTGGAAATACATGTTGAATGTTAGCAGCGGTTGTGAAAACAGAAAGTCATTCAACTCGTGTCAGTCAGGTGGCGGTTCTTATCTGGGTGAGGAATTCCACACCCGCGTGCTAATCGTCAGCCGCGGCATTCAACTTTATTAACGACATATTTACATTTTATTATTTATTTATTTTTATTGTGAAGAGAAAAGACAGTCAATTCAATCGATCGATTAAAAATCTTGCATCAAGTTGTTTCTGACGTATTGTCGTAATCAACAGGTCTTTGAAATTGTAAAATGCAATAAACAATTTGAGAATTAAGTTTTTCATTAAGTCAAATGTCAAAGTCAACGTGGTCACTGCTTACGCAAGCTACTGAGTTGGTTCACAATCATTAAACGTTATTTTAGAATCCATTCCTTTTCTAATCAACAGTGGAGCGTTTTGATTGCGGTTCGTAGCTCAATCATAGATTCACCTGTGATCATAGTTGCATGTGTTTTATGCCGGAGTAGCGCGCATTCAACTGTTCGGCGAGCACCGCCACCCGCGCCTGCTCGCCGGACGCCTCCGCATTCCACCTCTCCCCTACTCCCGATAACTGCTCATGAAGTGGACTGTATATTTATTTGTAGGGACCTTTCTAATAAAAGACTTATTTGCTTCAAGACTTCTTCTATTTTCTTGTTCCTTGTTGAGATGTTTCTTGTTCGAGCGCTGAGATCCGACTGTAACGTTCCGCTCGACCCGCACGTCTTTTATAGAGCGATTTCGGTACCTTATAGAGACCGCTGATTTTGAGACCATTTTAATGTTCAAATTTCTTACAAGATTCTCATTTGAACCCCTGTTTTAACTAGTTCCCGTGGTCGGATCGTTACAGTTTTTACATATTTTTCAGCTTACATGTGCTCCAATTAAATGACATAATTACTTTTACCATAACTTAATAAACAAAAAAGTTTCTAGAACATTGACTACTAAAAATTAAGGTTTGCTACATTTTGATTACTTTACACGCTCATATCTTCGGAACCTGTGGTCCGATCTTAAAAATCTAAACGGAATACAAAGTTTCTAATTAAACCCTGTCGTTTGACACTAATTTGGTGACGATATCACCATAAACAAAAAACCTCAATTTCAACTTACGTAATTTCTTACTTTCGACAAATACGTAACTTATTTCACTTTTAACATTCTTATTAGATTCTAATTACAAAACTATCTTTAAAAACATACAAATTGGAACCTAATCTAACTTAATTAACCTAATTAGAACATAAAATAGAATAAAATAAAACATCAAATCTCCGCTGAGGTCCCGCCGCTAGTTGCGCCTACGTAAGAGTTGACCTCAGGGCAACATACACATTATTTGACTTTGCTATTTTCTTAATTTCTACCTTATTTCTAACCTATTTACATACATGTTATGTTTTACATGGTGCTGTGCTCGGCGTCCTTTACATTTCTCCCCCCGGCGCAGCTCGCGTAGCCTCTTCTTTCTTCATCACGACGACGAGCTTGCTCACGGGGCGTCGGAAGGTGCCGGTCCTGGTGCGCACCTCGACGATCCTGATGCCGCCGTCTGGTCCGCAGTGTGTCCGCTCGACGACTCCCATCGGCCAGGTGTTCCTGGGCAGCGTGTTGTCGACCACGAGGACCACGTCGCCAGCTTGCATCGGTCGCACGTCGTTCTGTGGCTCGCCGCGAGGTACCAAAGTGGGAAGGTACTCGCGTAGCCACCGTCGCCAGAAGTGATCAGCGAGCGCTTGACTCGCTCGCCAGGTTCTTCTGTCCGTCTCGTCGCAGGGTCCCGTCGTTGGCAGCCCATCTGATGACCCCAACAGGAAGTGGTTGGGGGTTAGGGCCTCGGGATCGCTGGGGTTCACGCTGACGTGGGTCAGCGGTCTTGCGTTGATGGAGAACTCGGCTTCTGTCAGTAGAGTTCTCAGGACTTCCTCTGCCGGCGCCTTCTCCCGTAGTGTCACGCTGAGAGCAGTCTTCACTGAGCGCACCATTCGCTCCCACGCGCCGCCTTGGTTGGGCGCGCCAGGAGGTATGAAGCGCCACTCCATACGATGCAGTAGCCCCTCGTCGTTCAGGGCAGGCAGCCACTCGGTGTAGGCGTTGCGAAGCTCTTGATCAGCCCCGCGGAAGTTGGTCCCGTTGTCGGAGTACATTAGTCTTGGCCAGCCTCTGCGCGCAGCCATACGTCTCAGCGCCATGATGGCTGAGTCGGTGGAGAGTGATGCGACGAGCTCGATGTGCACGGCGCGGGAAGTGAGGCACGTAAAGAGTGCGCCCCACCTCTTCTCTCGGCGGCGCCCCACCTTGACCATCATCGGCCCAAAGTAATCCACCCCGCAGTTGGTAAACGGGCGGTGGAACGGGTCAAGGCGGGCGTGTGGCAGGTCCCCTGTAGCTGGCGGCTGCGGCGTCGCTCGGCGTCTTCGGCAGAAGGCGCAGTTCTTCTCTACGGCGCGTACCGTGGGTCGCAAGTGGATGACCCAGTACCGCTGCCGTAGGTCGTTCGTCACGCGCTCCCTGTTGGCGTGACCCGCAGCGCAGTGCTCCCGCAGAACTAGGAGCTTGGTCAGCTGATGGCGGCCGTCCAGTATGACTGGCCGCTTCGTCTCGGTTGGCGCGGAGGAGGCCTCGATCCGGCCCCGCACCCTCAGGATACCGTCTTCCAGCACTGGATCCAGTCGATACAACCGACTCGTCTTCATGATTGGACGAGCAGACCGGATCTTCTTCAAATCTTCCCCGAAGCTGTCTTCTTGCGCCTGCTTTATCAGCTCAGCCTCGGCGCGCTGTAGATGGCGATGTTCCATCGTCGTTGCTTTCTTCCTGCAGATGTCGGTGAAGGCGATGGCTCTGGCAGTAGCCCTCACCAAAATCTCGTACTTGGAGAAGCGGGCTGGGTTCGGCAGCCAGCTGTCTTGTTCTGTCTTCTCTGCAATGTGGAGAACCTCTTCGTCCTCTTGCTCGTTCGTCGTCGCCATGGGCCACTGCTCTTCCGGTAGGTACAGGAAGTCCGGCCCCTGGAACCACCGATCTGCTTCGTTGATGGGTGTGTCGACAAGCCGGGTGGCGTCGTCGGCAACGTTGCTGGCTGTAGGCAGCCAACGCCATTCTTCTTTCTTACTCAGCTCGGCGATCTCTCCCAGGCGATGCGCGACGAACGGCGTGTAGCGTCGCATGTCGTGGTGAATCCAGTGCACCACCGTTGTGGAGTCAGTCCAGTAAGTCGTCTGACTGACCTCGATGCGATGCTCCTTTCTTATGGTGTCGGCCAGTCTTGCTCCGATGACGGCCGCTTGTAGTTCCAGACGAGGTATGGTCTGGATCCGACGAGGCGCTACCTTGGCCTTGGCGGCTACCAGCACGACGTCCACGCTCCCATCGGTGTTCTTCACCCTCCAGTAGGCGACGGTTGCGTATGCTTGCTCGCTGGCGTCGCACAGGATGTGTAGGTCGATGCGCTCGTACTTCTTCCTCACGTAGCATCTTGGCAATCGAAGATGGGTGAGCTCGTTCAGTCGGGCGAGCCAGGTTGCGAACAGCTCGTTCTCTTCTTCTGGCACCTGCTCGTCCCACGTGATCTGAAGTCTCCATAAACTCTGCAAAATAATCTTCGATCGTATAGTGTAGTGGCTCAGCAATCCTAGCGGGTCGTATATAGACATCACAGCGCTGAGTGCTTCACGCTTTGTCGGCGCGCGGGTTCTTGCTCGTACTTCAGCTGGAACTCTGTTCATTGACGTGTTGAATCCCAGCTCATCTCGTTCCGCGTTCCAGTACAGCCCCAAGATCTTGCTCTCGGGCTGTTCTCCCCCCAGTTGTGTGGGAGAGGTGGCGTGTAGCTCCGGAGGCACGTCGCGTAGCACCGTCCTATCGTTGGAGCTCCATCCTCGTAGCGTGAATCCCGCGTGCGCGTGTACAGCTCTCGTCTCTTCGACCGCCTTCCATGCTTCTTCGGTGTCCTTGTAGCTGGCCACTAAGTCATCCATATAATGACTCCTCTTGATGGCTTCTAGGGCGCGTGGACACTCCTGCCCGTACACGTCGGCGTTATAGTTGCGGACGTGGTGGGCCATGTACGGGGAGCTCGCAGCGCCGAAGATCATACTTGTCATCTTGAATTTCTTCGGAGGCCCCTCTCGTTGGTCGCCTCTCCACAGGAACTGCTGCGCTGGTTGATCTTCCGGCCGTATCTTGATCCTCAGGAACATCTCTTGCACGTCCGCTGTGATCGCCACTGCCTGTTCCCGGAATCGAAAGAGGATTCCTGGCAGTGATAGCAGTAGATCGGGTCCCTCCAGCAGCTCGTCGTTCAGGCACACGCCGTTGCTCTTCGCCGCTGCGTCGAACACCAGCCTGTGTTTGCCGGGCTTGTTCGGGTTCTGTACCGCGAAGTGTGGCAGGTACCAGCAGATGGCGCTCTTCTCCTCAGATCCGTCGCACGGCGTCGCGTATCCTTTCTCCAACAGGTTATTTATCTGCTTGGAGTACTCACCGGCGAAGTCTGCATCAGCATCCATCTTCTGTTCAATCTTCCGAAGTCTCCGGAACGCTTGCCCGTAGCTCGGTGGCATGGTGACGTCGTCTCGTCGCCACGGCAGTCCCACCTCGTACCCGGTGTCAATCTTCTTCGTTGTACTCCCGACGATCTTGATGGCCCGTAGATCTTCGTCCTTGATCCTCGGCTTCCCTTGTATGCCGAGTGCGTCGATCCTGAAGTGGCCCTCGACCAAGTCGTGGAGTTCCTGGCTGCTCGTGCCCGTCGTTCGGTCGGGCTCGTAGATGTGCAGCACATTCCCTTCTTGACAGATGGCATGACGTGGCGCTGTTCCGTGCACCACCCATCCTAGTTGTGTCCTTGATGCGGCCGGTTGATTCGGCCCGCCGACTCGTAGCTCGCGGGACACGATGCACTCCCAGTGGTCTGTCCCCACTAGAAGCCCGGGGCGCGCCTTTTCATAGCACACCTCCTCCGGTGTCAGGTCCTTCAGGTGCTCGTAGTGTAGCAGCGTATCTGGGATGGACTGCTGATGCAGGCGAAGGTTCTTCATTGTCCTCGCTCTGACCTTGTAGCTGCCGTCGTTCTTCAGTCCTCTGACTTGGACGTTGACCAGTTGACTCTCCATCTCTTGCTGCGACATGTTGACCCCGTTCAGATGAAGTGGTTGCGATGGTCCTTCTGCTCCGATGCTCTCCGCCAGGTCCTTGTCGACGAGGGTGATGGTGGCTCCTTCATCCAGGAGGGCGTATGTCCTCGCCTCCCCCCGTGGTCCAGACACGACAATAGGGCACATCTTCAGCAGGACTGACCTTGATCCAGCAGCTTTGGTTGCTACCGACAGGACCGCTTCTTCCTTGGCTGGTTCTGCAGGCTTCGGATCTTCCTTCTTCATCTCTTGATGGAGGCTCGCATGATGTGGTCGGCTGCACTGGTTCACTCCGCACGGCTTCGCTCTGCAACTCATGCGTCTGTGTTGCTTGTGGGCGCACTTGAAGCATATCCCCTTCTCCTTCAGGAACTTCCACCGGTCTTCTATCGCAAGTGCCTTATACTTGGGGCACTGCGCCAACATGTGAGCTTGTTCACATTTGGGACACCTATCCCGTTGCTCTTCCGCACCTGCAGTCGTGTTGAATACTAGTGTTGCAACAGAACTCTGCTTCCGCTTCCGCAACTGCAGAAGTTCCGCATGTTTTTTCACTTCCGTTTCTGCTTCTGGTTCCGCAAACTTTATAACAGAACTCTGAACGGAAGCGGGGAGAAAGCGATGAGGAGCGGTGCAGCAGACGCGACGGCGGCACGGCGCGGGCGGTTGCGGGGGCCGCGCGTGGACGAATGACGCGATGATGACAATTTACTTTTAAAGATACAGTCACACCTTCGGGAGTACAAGAAAGAAAAAAGACTACCTCTTCATGAGGATCCCCTTATGTGGTGGAATGGAAATGCGCACAAATACCCCCATATTTTGCCAATAGTTCGCCAATACTTATCAGCTCCCCCCAGCAGTGTAGCCAGTGAGCAATTATTTAGCGGAGCTGGTTTAATATATGAAAAACATCGAAATAGGCTGAAAGGTGAAAAAGCGGCCAAGTTACTCTTTATTAAATATAACTTGCATAAATTTTGACTACTAAAATACAAATTTAATAAAAAAAGTTTTAAATGTACAATTGTGCTTTTTTTTCATAGTGTTAACGCTTCCGTTTCCGCTTCCGTTTCCGTTTCCGCTTCCGTTAAGATTTACTTTTGACATCTGTTTCCGTTTCTGCTTCCGTTATGCCAGTTCCGTTGCATCACTATTGAATACGCTTGCCTTCTTCTTCAGCATCATCGTCGGTCGAGTCTCCTTCTTCTGACTGGCGGCGCACGTAGTTGGGGCGTACGTGTACCTCAGGGCTCGGTCCGCTTCGCGCATCAGGAAGCGAGACATGACGACAATCTCCGGGTCCGATGTTCCTTCTTGATCGTATGCGTAGTCGCACCATCGGGATCGTAGATGCGGGCTCAGCTTCTCCAACACTTCTCTTGTCATCAGGGGGTTGAACAGGTATCCTCTTCGGTCGATCGTCTTCAGCACGCAGATGATGTTCTGTAGCTTGATCGCGAAGCTGTTGAGTTCGGCCGCTGATGTCCCAGGTTTCGGCAGCTTCTTCAGGTCCTCCAGCGCCTTGTCGATGATGACTTCCGGTCTTCCGAAGCACTGCTCGAGGGTCTTCATCACGATGTCTGGATCGGTGGCCGTATGCAGAAGGGCGGCCACAGCATCTCTTGCATCTCCCTTGAGGCAGCTCCTCAACCGCTGGATGTTCTCTGCTGCAGAAATTTGGTACATACCGGTCGTATCTCTGTAGGCTGCCTTGAACGGCAACCACTCGTTGGCCGCTCCTGAGAAAGTCGGCAGGTCCGTGTGTCGAGGCCTGGGCCTGGCCATCTTCTCTAATGTGGCTGCCAGGTGCTCGATGCTGTTCCTGTTCCTCGTTGGAGTCGGCGATCTTCCACGTTGAACCTCGAATCGCAGCTGCTTCTGTTCTTCGCGGGTTCCTTCTTCTGCCCGTGCTTCCTCCCCCCGTGTACTGAGGGGGTTGGTCCTCAGCCATTCGTCCACCTTCTGATGTGGTTCCTCACGGGGAGGGGCGGGTCCTTCTTCGTGGATGCTATCTTCATCGTTGATAACTGAAACTTCTACGGCTAGTCGCTTCTTGACCAGGTCCGCTTCCAGTTCCAGCTCCCTCTTCCTGATGGCAGCTAGCTTCTCTGCTGCCTCCAGTTCCACCAATCGTAGCCTCGTAGTGATGCTCGTTGTTGACCGCTGTGACCTCACCGATTTTGTTGGTGATCCTAACCTTCGCTGTGCTGCTGTTGCTGTCGTTTGGATTCCCGATGGTCCCGCTGTGCTGGTGTATGCTGGCTTGGAGAATGGTGACGCTGGTGGGTCCAACGAGAGTCTTCTCTGACGCTCTCGCTCGATCAGCTCCGCTTCCCTTTGTCGCGCCTCTTGCTGCAACTGGATGCGTCGCTGTTCCTCCATGTCCGCTGCATCCCCTTGGCTCCTTGTGACCACCATCTTCTAAGTCCTGGGCACCTTTTCTTCGGAAATCTTCTTGATCGCAGGTGTCTTCGGATCTTGATCGATCTTCAAATTTTGCGTTTTTCTCAGGTTAGGGTCGGCACGTTCGGTTCGGCACGTTCGGTTCGGGTCGGCACGTTCGGTACCGCACCTCTTCGGTTCGGCTACGGCTCGGCAACTCTTCGGCTTGGCTTCCGGTCGTCGACTTTCCGGCTCGGCGCGTCGATCCCCTTCGGTTCGGGTCGGCACGGCTCGGCACGGCTTCGGTTCGGCAACGCTTCGGCTTCAGCTCCTATTCTTCGGCTCGGCTTCCGGGTCGGCGACTTTCCGGCTCGGCGCGTCGATCCTCTTCGTTCGGGTCGGCACGGCTCGGCACGGCTTCGGTTCGGCAACTCGTCGGCACGGCTTCGGTGACGTCGGTTCGGCTTCCGGGTCGGCAACTTTCCGGCTCGGCGCGTCGATCCTCTTCGGTTCGGGTCGGCACGGCTCGGCACGGCTTCGGTTCGGCAACTCGTCGGCACGTTCGGTGACGTCGGCTTGGTGACGTCGGTTCGGTGACGTCGGTCCGGTGACGTCGGTTCGGTGACGTCAACACGGCGATCTTGATACGGTGACCTTCACTCGGTGACCTTCACACGGTGACGCTTGACACGGTGACGCTTGACACGGTGACGCTTGACACGGTGACGCTGGCACGGTGACGCTTGACACGGTGACCTTGACACGGTGACGCTTGCACGGTGACGCTTGACACGGTGACCTTGACACGGTGACGCTTGCACGGTGACGCTTGACACGGCGGGTGGGTGACGATACTTCGGCTCGGCGATCTTGACACGTCGAGTCGTCACGTCGGTTTGCCCGCTGGTTGACGCGTCGGTCGATCGGTTGGGTGACCAGTCCAACCGGTCGAGTTTAAACCTGTCGTGGGCAGGTTCAAACCAGTTACGACTGACGAATCTCGTTCTTCGCTCTTGCTGCAGGGTTCTTCGTTCTTCCTTGCAGCTCCGTGGACCAGGATCCTGTGGCGGGTTCTTCGTTCTTGATATCCGCCGCTCGATGGACCAGACTGAAGTGGCGGGTTCTTCTTTCCTGATTATCCGCCGCTCGAAGGACCAGACTGAAGTGGCGGGTTCTTCTTTCCTGATTATCCGCCGCTCGAAGGACCAGACTGAAGTGGACTGTATATTTATTTGTAGGGACCTTTCTAATAAAAGACTTATTTGCTTCAAGACTTCTTCTATTTTCTTGTTCCTTGTTGAGATGTTTCTTGTTCGAGCGCTGAGATCCGACTGTAACGTTCCGCTCGACCCGCACGTCTTTTATAGAGCGATTTCGGTACCTTATAGAGACCGCTGATTTTGAGACCATTTTAATGTTCAAATTTCTTACAAGATTCTCATTTGAACCCCTGTTTTAACTAGTTCCCGTGGTCGGATCGTTACAGTTTTTACATATTTTTCAGCTTACATGTGCTCCAATTAAATGACATAATTACTTTTACCATAACTTAATAAACAAAAAAGTTTCTAGAACATTGACTACTAAAAATTAAGGTTTGCTACATTTTGATTACTTTACACGCTCATATCTTCGGAACCTGTGGTCCGATCTTAAAAATCTAAACGGAATACAAAGTTTCTAATTAAACCCTGTCGTTTGACACTAATTTGGTGACGATATCACCATAAACAAAAAACCTCAATTTCAACTTACGTAATTTCTTACTTTCGACAAATACGTAACTTATTTCACTTTTAACATTCTTATTAGATTCTAATTACAAAACTATCTTTAAAAACATACAAATTGGAACCTAATCTAACTTAATTAACCTAATTAGAACATAAAATAGAATAAAATAAAACATCAAATCTCCGCTGAGGTCCCGCCGCTAGTTGCGCCTACGTAAGAGTTGACCTCAGGGCAACATACACATTATTTGACTTTGCTATTTTCTTAATTTCTACCTTATTTCTAACCTATTTACATACATGTTATGTTTTACATGGTGCTGTGCTCGGCGTCCTTTACAGCTCACTTCCCTCACAGGGCTGCCGGGATGCAGCGAATACTAGATTTAAACAGCACCAGAATTTTCCACAAAATCCTTACTAATATTATAAATGCGCAAGTGAGTTTGCTTGTTACGATTTCACGCTACAACGGCTGAACAGAATTTAATGAAATTTGGTACATGGCTAGACCATGACCTGGATTATGACATAGGGACTTTTTATCCCAATATTCCCACGCGATCGAAACTTACGCGGATAAAACCACGGGGCGCAGCTTATGATCCGAATCTTGCCGATGATTGAGAAAAAATTGGCATACTACCTTGATAATTAGTCAAGCTGCCAGCCCTGCTGATACTAGTGAGTGTCCAGTTCCAGTCTGATTGTGACCCACATGCGTACCTTCGTAATTACGTGCTTAGGTATGATTGGGGACGGCAGCCATTATAATTGGCTCTGATAGATTCGAGAGCATTTCCCGATTACGAATAGTAACTATGAATGACTGTTTGAAATAAATCGGAATGAGTTGTCAACATTGTTATCAGCAATCGGAGGCTGGTGAGATTAATTAAGATTAATCTCACCAGCCTCCGATTGCAGTCAGCAGTAAGAAAGGTAAAAATGTTGGAATAATTCATTCATAAACGGTAAGCATGTGTTTAAAAATTTTCAATTTCCTGCCAAATGCTGCAACACAATTGAATTCAATACCTGTCTTCCGAGACGAACAAAATAACAGACATATATGTCATGCTAATATTAGCTAGGCGAAGTGGAACTGGAATGGATAGCAGCAGCTCAGCTGTTATCGACAGCAGCACTAACACATATCGGAAGCGTACATGGCCACACTATCTGTAGCCACTCGGAAACTCATAGATATGGCCACCACATTATACACAAGGAAGTCTCACGTCGCTTACTATATTTGTTCTAATCTCGAGACCTACAAATCTATTTTGATAGCGATTACCAGAAAAATATTCCATTGAAGTTTTAGTGCGATTTTACGTACGGCCTTCGATTGATTCACGATGCGGTGCAAATTTTATGTTTATGTGCTAAATATAGCAAATTTCGACATATTCGAGATAAAGAAAAGCTTCCGTCACGGTCAGCTACACAAGGATCAGAAACTTGGCAAGTAGGATGTGCCAATCGGAGTGCAAGTGGTGACCGATGGGTAGTGTGCATGATGGGAGTGGTGCTAAATATGAGGCCTGTCCGGTGCTGGTGGGGATTGGATAACGAGCGTCCGGTCGCCTCACGGTCAGGACAAGACCACCCGACTTGACCGGGCATGCCGCAGTAATATACGAGATTACAACTAGACTGAAAAGACTTGTGAACAGCACAATGGTTTGTGTATTTGAAATAATGTATTTAACGCAGTGGACTGGAGGACATCCATTACCAGACAAAAACATTATTTGTAATACTTTTAACAACCACCAAATTAATGTAAGTGACTTTACAACTTTTTCTCACATCATCAATTTCAATTTCGTGAAACACCACATAATTATCGCTACCATGTACACGCGAACGTACACCTAGACAATTAGCCACGCGTGGGTGGATTATATCACCACGACACAGCAACTTGGGCTAGACAGACCTCGCGGAAAGTGGGTGTTGTACGGACAACAAGATTGATGATCGCGATGACGAGACGCCTTGCATAATACAGATTGCTTTCAAAACACGTACAGTTTTATTTAATTAATAACTTCGGAGGAATTCGACCTGCTCCAGAAGATAGGGACAGACTTTTGACAGTTATGTAATTTGGAAGTAAATAGAATTTAAGAATTCCTAAAGTTTCCAGCGCAAGTTTGAGTCCCTTTGAAAAGTTAGTAATGCAGCAAACATTGCCGAATTACTTCAACTTTTTTAAGTCAAGTTTCGAGTTCGAACCCAAGACACGCAGAGGACTTTTCGGATCCATGTGCGTATTGTATAATTATCACTTGTTTCAAAAACGGTGAAGGAAAACATCGTGAGGAAACCGGCATGCCTGAGAGATATTTCTCGACGACATGAAGACGACGGCGTGAAGCCGTGAGAGGCCCTTGGGGGCTTTAAAATTATGATCTCTGACACCAGGTTAGTCTCTAACCACACGAAAAGAAGAATACTTTAACTTTTTCTACTTTTTTAAGAGACAAATAAGACCAAACTAATAAAAGATATACAAAATAAAAATGCCGGACCGTAACCGTGAGCTATCGTTATGGTCAATTACAAGTTAATTAATTCAATCACAAAAGGTAAATAGTTGCTTTTATGGTCAACATAATACCTTTGAACTTGACTTCTATTAAGAAGGCCGATGTAGTACCAAGTTATTCTAGTTGATGGATTTCAAGATACTTTATAATTTGTTTCCAGAAAGTTTTCAAGCTTTTAGAAAATAATTGCGAAGGACATAAAACAGAAGGGAGCAATAACGAAGTCGATGGTGTTGTCGTTTTAGTTTTCAGCTTAATAATAATAGACTGAAGCGTAGAGCGGTGCTCTCCAGTAACGATGTTTGGTGCCCGCAGACATTTTCGTGTGACGTTAAACGAAAAACTTATCTAGGAAAGTGTTTTCAGTTAAATTGCTTCCGTGGTTGGTGTGTCCGAGTGCTGTTACGCTCATATTAGTAAGTACACCTCTAGTAAATAGGTACTCATTGTGATGATGATTGATTCTCATTGTTTGGCATAGGAGTATTCCAAAAACTTTCTGAAAACTGACGAACTATATCTTTCTTACGTAGGTAGGTAACGAGTTAACAACTGTAGATAACCAGCAATATCGTGTTTTTCAGTCAAAAACTGCAAATACGGAAATCTACGCTTGACTGCTAGTAAGTATATAAGGAAGAATAGCGTTGTGCAAGCAAGTGCGGCGTGGTCCAGTGCGCTGAATACGAACCCCCCTCCCTCCCCCAACCAAACTTGATTTATGAGCTGAACTCCTGTCGTTCACTTGTGACAGAGATTGGAGCAAAACGAACAAACGCACAGAACAGCATTACTGTAAAAGTGTACAGCGTTTTGTAATATATTGGCAATCAAGCGTTACTTAATCAAGCGCGACAAACAAAACCCGAAGATTAAATCAGGCGAGTAATTGGACCTGTTGTACGAGAGGAAAATAACTCTTAATTCCAAGAACATGGTGTTGATATGGATGAAAAAGATTTGATTGCTGCAAAGAAGCTGGTAAGACCAAAATTTAAGACACACTAATTTGTTTTCTTTTAAAGCTTTAATGAAATCAAATAAACAATGGACAGTAACAATTTGCGAGGACCAACTGCAACCTGGACACTGTCATTCTGATTAACATCCAGAATACAGAAGTCAGAACATATAGAATTCGAGATAGTGTGCATTTTTCAATCAAATAAACAATGGACAGTAACAATTTGCGAGGACCAACTGCAACCTGGACACTGTCATTCTGATTAACATCCAGAATACAGAAGTCAGAACATATAGAATTCGAGATAGTGTGCATTTTTCAAAGCCGAGACAAATTGCAAGCTTAGAGAGATCGCTTCCAGACACGACTCACAAGCTTACCCAATACCGGATAAGGCAACATACGCAAAGTTGGCTGATATTTGAGTTCGAGAACGAAGTAGTTTGTGTTTAAAATATTCATTAGGTCAAAGTTTATCTGAAGTTTGGAGCTAATGTAGCAAGCTTTTTATCTAACGTCAGGGAGACAGACGAAAGAAATTATTCATCTCCGGTTGACGAGAGGTCTGCATTTTAAACAGATTACTTTTTTATCGATATTTTCATAGAATGTGACGTTTGATAACACCTAACGACGTGTAATTTATCGTTGAAGACGCACCAGATGATAATGCAACACAAATAGAAACTTAATGGCTATGTAACTGACCTGCTAGAATGTTCTTGGAAGTTTCCGCCGTCCAACAGGCGGACCTTGGCGAACAGCACCGCAGCCACGAAAGTCACCTCAGTGAGCTCCTCCAGACAGCACTGCACCCCAAACTTGTACCGCTTCTTCTTCGTCATGAAGGCCATGACGCCTCCAACATCGGGCCCTGCGCAACCGGCCCGGACTAACGCACGCCGGACTAGACCGGACACGCACCACTTATAACCAGATACAGCCGGATTACACCAGCTGGGTCACAACACTAGCACTTGCACTTCACTTCACATGTGTGTTAACATCAACGCACGTGTAAATGAATCTTTGTTAAAAATGTAAATTGTAAAACATTAAAAACGCCTATCTAAGTGGAGAGGTATAGCGAGGTGATTATTTTGGCATCAGAGTCGCGTCCTCCGTGGTTCGAGAGCGTGCGGTGGCCGACGATCAGGCGCATAGCTGCCGAGGTCATTAGTCTGCAATAGAGAATTGATGGTTCAGCACATTAAGATAACGCAAAGAAGGCCGGGACAGTAGGACCAAGTTTTTGGTACCTGGTTTATGATGACACGAAGATTTTTTCCGTGCCATGCAATTAAATACACGTAATTAAACAAACTAAATCCGGGCATAAGATAAGGTTTTGGGTTTCAGCTGCTGAGCTTAAAATTCTTTGGCTCGTTTTATGGATATTTCAGCCGTCTGAGAGCTAGTAATTTTGGTTAAATTTAAACGAGCTTCTCGAAACAAATGCGAGCAGTTAATTTGAGACATCTGTTGCAATAGAGCAGTCCATTCGCACATATATCAGACAGTTACATCAATATTCAGTGTTTCGAATACATTAATATTAGGCCATCTGTTGTCTTTATGACTTGAGATGTGGCTCGTATTACTAGCTGCAATATTGTAAAGTTAACGATGATCTAGCAAATGTGTGAAGACAGACCAAAGAAACCAATATACGTTGCGAAAGTGCTGTATTATATTATACTAAGTTGATTCGGGAAATTACCATGTTTAGAAGGTTAGGAAGAGTATGAGAGTAGAAAAAATTCATGTCAGGGATTTAATATGTCATTATAAACTCTGGAAGTTTCATAATATTGTGCCAATATATATTTTTTGCAGTAAGTATTCTTGTCGTATCGTGATTTTGAAACATAATGCTATACGTACGCCATTTACTTCGCATTGTACTCAGGTTGGATAAGGAAGGATAATATTTAAATACATGTGTAATATTCTAAGTAACAACCTGTTATTACTTCTATTTCATCTAATCATTTACAAAAGAGCACGCAATCCGTCGGATAATCACATGTTCTGGCAACGAAAAGACAACACCTTTGACACAGTGCTTATTTCTGTATGTTGTCATGTCATTCTTATTTGTGCATCATCACATGCGCCCACAGCTCACGGCGACACAACGTTCCATGTTTGTTTACAAATTAAAGTTTTATTGAAACCATAAAAACTAAAGTGTGATCGTCGTGAACAGCAGCACGATCAGCGCGCTATAAGAAACCTGACAAGTGCACTCATTTCGTTAGCCATACTCGTGTTTTTCAAACAAAAGACAAGATTATAAAAACACTTTAAAATACATACTGCTATTATAGTGAGTTACTGCATGTGCTGATGCTTCAGAGGTCGAACAAAAAAACGTAGTAATGAGTCAATAATTGCTTCACATTACGTTTAGAACTGTTCATGCTGCACATTTACGTATATTTAATTTAATTTAAAAGAGCGCGATGCACGTCCGCGCTGCAGCGCAGTTCTCGCGTGACTGCCGAAGGGAGCCAAGTGGCAAGGACGCCCAACATTGTAAATTCATAGAATTTCGACTCCGCGCAAGTACTCAATTATAAGCGCCAAATTATAAGCTAATCTGGATGTGTGTCCTTGCGCAGATAACTAGGATTACCTATCTAAATAAGAGTGATAAGCGTATCATTTGGACGAAAGCATTGAGTGACGTACGTTATCAATGGCTATATGTTCTGTTGACGTAACTGCTGTTATTAAACAAACAGACAATCTGACAGGTGCGTGCGCATCTACTAAGAGAATAAGAAGCGAGATGCGCCACATCGGTACATTAGCAATGAAAGTGCAACTCACATGGATGACGGAGGGTACGAAGATGGCAGGATGAAACATTGCCAGTTCCGAAGAGCCACGCTAATGTGTCCACATAACTCTTACATTGCCTGGAACAAACATACGCTTCATTAACTCAATGATAGTAGTATTTTATCTTTACATATATTTTTTGTGATGTAATCATTTTAAGATACGTAGGTTTACTAACGATAAGTCCGAATTCCAAAATTGCGTTGTTTGTAACAAGTCACATTAATAACTCCAGGTGGAAAATGTTGTATTGTGAACTTGTGTTTTATTTTGGACTTACAGATAATTCAAGATAAGCAAAGCATAAGTACCACACAAAGGACAATAATGGTTGTTCGGTATAGGTACACACGTACTCATAAAATATTATGCAAACGTTTTGTGCATCAGAGCCGATTGCAAATGGCAAGTCCCTGTATGTTTAAAGAGTTGAACGCCCCAAAGTGAGTTATTTAGAGTAATCGCTCTCCTTGAATCAGGTATGCAAGACCTCTCAATTTCAATCTGTTCAAATAACTAGTTCAATCAGAACTGACGGCCGCTGCTTTATGGCTTCCGTCCAGCCTTTCAGAAATCCTCCGCGAGGATGTGGCTAATAATATTAATGCGTGTTCTAAGCACTCAGACCAGAATCTTATATAATTGCACCAATTGATTGATCAGGCGATCGAGACGGCCTTCGTGAGGCGCGAGGGATGCGTGTGCGCAATTGACCCGGGGCCACAGGTTGGAGGTGCTCCATCAGATTCGCACCCACACATCCAGCAATTAAAGAAGTCTCGTCACCTATTATATCAGTGTTATTTTTAGACATCTCTCAATTAATTCAATCAAATCTCCATTTCAAGAAGTACTTCTCGCAATTGGCAGTTGTTCCAAATCTATTTTTCCTGTTTTCAAGTAGAGTTACTTAGACACAGAGTACGCTATCATTGCATTTTTGTCATTCTAAGCTATTATTTGAAATGTTATACTGCGGGCTTCTCAGTAACATCAGTTCATATTTGTAATGTGACTATATTCCTTGACATATGGTGGCTATAAAACAGATATACTCGCCCGGAATATTTGTCTACTACCTAAAAACTGTTTACGCATACCGATCTAAAGGTAAGGGCATAATAAAACTGTATGGAGTAAGATTGGACGTAAAACAGCAAGTATGTTATAGGCACGTAGTAGCTACGGGCCCTGGCTGGGCGCCAACACCAGCCTGTGCCGTCACCTTGACGGTCCCGTGCAGCGCCCCTAGGGCCTCACGCCCATAAACATACCGGAATAGACGACATGTACCGAGTACCGACCATATGCCACTACAACTCCAACACTTGTTTACACCATGATTTATTAGTACAAATGCCTCAATATGGCATCCAGCTAACAGTTTATGGAGGAAATCCAAAACATTTTCGGTAAACAAGCTGGAAGCTAACAGGCTATTTATTCACAACAGGATAATTAAGTCTAAAATGGTTTTAAAAGCGTCTGTTTATCAGCGCTATAGTCATTTCAGTGTCCATGTTAATTTGCGTTCGTATGTATGGTATGCGTAGTTCTGCTATCTGGTGTGGTATGTCGTCGGCGCCAGCGGCGGGCAGATAACATGCAAATGTCAGCCGGCGCCAAATTACCGGCTAATGACTACACCCGTCACGCCTAACATATGAGTACAAGCCGATACAGGGGTTCGTCCTCCACCCCGGTCCACGAGAGCTAAGCGATGTTAATCTCGGGAAGCGTTTAAATGCAAATGCTGCTATTCAGCAGCAGCTTCCTAAAGTTTCGTTTTCCCATTACAATCCGGATTTCCCATTATTAAGTTAGAATTTAATTATAACACGTTATGATGAACGTATCATAAAGAACGCAACAAAAAACAAGTTTATCAGTGTCCCAAATAAGTTTCCGCAGTCGTTGTCGATATTTTCAGCAACTTTATAATATCCAATGTATTTTTGTAGGTTCAATGCAAAGCACAATTAAATATGAATAAATTATTATATTTTATTTATACTGAATTATTGATGTAATAGTGGTACTAAGCGCACGCGTCACGCACGCTCGACTGCACCAGTTTTGGGGTGAACAAGCAATCTGTCAGACGTGTTCTGTTCGTCATTCCGTGCAGATTCTGCACGAACACTTTTGTACGCCATGCTCAATGATCGCTTTTCTCCATCAGTGACATCTAGACAGCCTTCGTTTGCAGTTTTACCAAGAATAAAAACTTACTAATCAAGACCCAATCTAGTTGACATTAGCATGGAAGGACAACCTTGACATGGTTACTGTCTTACGGCATCGGCATGCGAAAGTGTCAATATATCACAGTGCATCGTCATCGCGTCTGTCTTTCTCGCTTTGACGAGCGATCTTCAATCGAGGATGGTAAAATCAAAGCAATAAACATGGGCAACGTGGTCATTATCATCGTCTGCTCCACCTCACGGCATGACGCAATAGTCGGCGGAGCGTGCAGCACCGAGGCCAATCGATCTACTACGCCGTGCTGTACTGAGATCAAGCAAAAACTACGGCTTTAGACTTCGCTTGATGGATGAGACACTTAAGAACGCGGCGACCTTTGAATTATCCATACAAACGTAATACCTAAATCATTTCCAATTCGAGCATATTTCCACCAAATAAATTTGATATTCGGATTGAGACAATAATTATCTAGGCTTCCAATTCTTTTTTTTTTCAAAAACCTACCTCTACATGAAGTTTAAGCGAATTGCATTTCGTACATTTTTACAGCGTAAATGACTTGTTTTCATATTGTGTTTTCTTTATTATAAACAACAATATTTGTAATATTGTTTCATCACAAGCATAGCTTATATTATCAAGTTACAAATTATAGAAAAAAAATTGGAAAAACATTAAGTTTTCATTCATCATTTTTGGTATTACGGAACACATCCAAATTTCTCATAATTTCAGATAGCTAGTAGTGCTATCGCGTCAAGCAATAATTGTCAATGTGTGTGTGCTCCCTGTAGGTGTTTATCGCTCCGACAGGCACAAGGCACACTAACGCAACGTGCTTGGTTGGAGTTCGTTCATAGTATTTTTTGTCAACTTTAGACGATTAGGTACTTTACAGTGTGCTGTACCTGTACGCGCGTACTTATTTGTTTGCTAAATTGTATTGTATGTAATATTTCTGACACTCCTCTTGACTTGACCTATTTTTAACCGACTTCAAAAAAAGGAGGAGGTTCTCAGTTCGTCCGATTTATTTTTAAATGTTTGTTCCCGGAATACTCGAAGACGGCCGGACCGATTTAGAAAATTATTTTTTTGTCAGAAAGGGTATACTTCACAGGTGGTCCCATTGTCATCAAGTCAGGATTGGATGATGGAATCCTGGAGAAGTCGAGGGAACTCTTGAAATATTACAGGCGCACCTATAGCGATTTAGGTATTTTTTATAGTCACTCTTGAATTTGATCTCGGAAAGCACCATTTAGTGAAGTGGAAGTGATGATGAAGACCACAGATGGCCACCGGAACTTATCAATAATACGTATTTCACGGGTTGCGATTAGAGAAGATTACTTTAATATGGTTGCCAAGCCATTTATGCCCGTCACAATACATAGGGTGAAGTGGAGCTAATGGTGAAGTACCAGGAGAACTCCTCAACAATGAACGTCCCTGCATCGGGAAAAGCAATATTTTGTAAAAGCTGATGAGCAGTTGACATTAGGCTATTGTAACTTAGATAAATTACAAACCGACCCACTAAAAAGGAAGAAATAAAAACTTTTTCACTCCTCTTGCTCAAAAAATCCGTCATTGTAGCGTACCAAAGCGGAGATAAAATAGCATATTATCATCCTCTAGGGGAAAAAGTTTTTTTTTTTAATTTTTGTCTGTTTCCAACGAGCCTACCACCCATAAACGAAAAAGTCTTTGTTTGATCTATATATATTATATAAAAAAGAATCCCTATTTCCTTGATCACGGCATCACGCGTGAACGGCTGGACCAATTTCGCTAATTCTTTTTACCCGACTGCCCCAGAAGGAGGGTATTACCCGACTGCCCCAGAAGGAGGGTATTACCCGACTGCCCCAGAAGGAGGGTAATGTTTTTCGAGAGTATGTATGTATGTATGTATGTATGTATGTCTATTTCTTTGGCACGCTCTGTAGCCTAAACGGCTTGATGGATTTTGACATATGAGGTGTCGTAGATTCGTCTTAATTGTAGAAGTGTCATAGGCTATATAATATTTTTATATTGCATCTGCAAATACAAAAAAAAAGGGACGGGAAGGTTTAAAAAAAAAATTATAACAATATTGGTATCAAATAAAAGCTAGTAACGAGTCAATGCCAAATTTTGATTTTTATTAATAAAACTAAAAAGCTTGAAATAAAGAAAATTATTCAAAAAACAAAAAACCCGACTGCAAAAACACATAACTGAAAAGAGAAAAACAAGCATTATAATCTATAGAATTTTGGTATCACAGGCGGGGCAAACAAAACTTACACCATACGTATATCCGGTTATTAGTTTGCCCCGCCTGCGATACCAAAATTCTATAGATATAATGCTTGTTTTTCTCTTTTCAGTTAGGTGTTTTTGCAGTCGGGTTTTTTGTTTTTTGAATAATTTTCTTTATTTTGTTGTGTTTGTTATCTAGTAAGGAGATGGTTCTTAGGATAGGTTGGTGAAAGTAGGGTAGGTAGGTAGGTAGGTAGGTAGGTATGCAAGTAGGTAGGTATGTATCTTGGTAAAGTGGGTATGTAGGTAAGGTAGGTAGGTATGTATGTATGTATGTAGGTAAGTAGGTACCTACCTACTTACCTACATACATACATACATACATACCTACCTACCTTCCTACTTACCTACCTAGGTAGGTAGGTATGTATGTAGGTATGTGTAATTAGGGTAGGTAGGCAAACCGTAGATGAGTGCATACCCGTGCGAAGCCAGGGCGGGCAGCTAGTTACTACTATTATTCGATAGGTACCTACTTACGTGTCTAAAGAGCCTCAGCTATGGCCTCAGCGAGTATTTTGTAGTTTGTAAGTTACACAATTGACATAAAGTTCATTATGCTTTGACCCAATTTCGTGCCAAAAACTCGCTTCCATTCCGTTCTGCGCCAACGAGGTGAGTTCTGGTGAGTATTGGCCGAGACGGTATAAGCTAGTTGCTCTCCGTACGCGACGAAGCCATAGCCACCACCAAGTTGTAGTATTGTAAGTACCTACCTATCATAACGCGGTTGTACGAAGTTTTGTCATGTCATGTCACTGTTCCTTTTCTTTACTTATGTGACCGAGCGGGCGTAATTATTGTCTCAAGGACACTATTGAAAACACTGCTCGCTCTAAATTGAGTTCGCAATGTATTTGCCAAACATGTAAACAAACACGAGTTTTCCACTTAGACGAATATGAACTTTATGCTAGTGTAAATAAAGTTGATTTTAGACTGACTGGTAATGTTGAAAAAGTCATAAAAAAAATATGAAGTTGTAGCGCAAACTGAACCTTATGTGTAGTCCATTACAGTTATTTTTCCAAAAACTCGTGTTTGTTTAGATGTTTGGCAAATGAACTGCGAACGCAGATTTTTATTTGTCGGTGCAGCAGCGGTGCGACATCAGTATGTTCGGATGATAAAAATATAGGTACCGCCACCACGTGTCGCTTGCACTTACGCACATGTCGGTAAAAAATTATGCAGAGCTGCTTGTGCCGTCGTCGCAAAATAATGTCGAGTTCGCCCAGGTTCGCACCGCACGGGCTGTTATTTTCCGCGGGATTTTTTTTTCGCACACTGAATTTTCAACGGGTTTTTTTTCAACTCGCTAGGACGAGAGTGTCCCAGCGCGTTGGATTCTCAACGCTCGGCTCAACACGGAGAGTTTAAAATCCAGTGCGAGACCACCAATAAGAAGTGGAGACCACTCTAAAGGAAATAAATAAACACAAACAGACTTAAAATAAATAATGACAATAATAATACTCGTAGATACTTATCCCAATAATTTATATTTACGCGACGTGCGTATGACTACTCTAGCGTCGTCCGTCGGTCCGCCGATTTACCCACAAGTCCATGCTCGATAACGAAGTATAGGTACCTACACTTCGCGTCAAATAACTTTGGCCGCTCTGAAGTTAGGTTGCGCATGCGTACCTACTGGCATGCGCGCTACAGATTGACTACTCCGCAGTCATATAGAGTCTACTTCAGAGCGGCAAAGTTATTTGACGCGAACTGTTGGTACCTACCTACCTTATTTGTATGACGTATCTACTAGCTAGGTTTTCTCTACAAGGCCTTCTATCTTGAGATTAGTCGAGATATCCTAAAATATTGAGACATCGGCATGGTAAAGAAATTTCCAAAAAACGCATTACTAGTCTGTACATTCACTAGCGATTCCCCAAATTAGTCAACAAAAATAAAGCAAATAATGAACATACCTAATTATTACTCATAATAAGTATTTATGCTGTCGACTCGCTATGAATGAATGGCATACAGTACCTACATCTAGTATTATCCGCTCACACACACTGCGAAGCGCACCCGTAATCTGTGGCCCCGCCTTCTTTTGTCGAACAGAGATAGCGATATTCCAAACGCATTTTGCTCACGTCTCGAGTTTGCATTTCGTGCCGTAGTACGTCGGCCTCTTAAATCACATCGACTCCATTAAAAACGAGGAAATGTAAATGTATGTCATGTTTGTGGGCTCGGTGACAGATTCAAGAAACAGTCGCTATGATAAACAACGTCGCGTTAATGGTAATATTGACATTTGTTCTCTATTATTGGTAATTCCCATTCAGAGGCAATCTATTGGTTTTTTGTGGCAACTCTGAGTCACGTTATGTCCACGATGACGTTGTTTTTGTTCCATGACTTCTTGGACAACCGCGAATTAGATACAAGTTACACCGACAAATCTCCCTTGGTCCTGCTTTTTACATAATTATTACGAAGAATGAAGTAAATAACACATATTGAAGAATTTTTCCTTTCCATCAATCACCAATGAACGGCAACTACATATTAGAAACCCGATCACAATCGATACTAATTTGCATCCCCGTCGTACCTGTTTATCAGGTTGCGTGCCGTGTGTGTATATGTCTGTATGGACTCGATTACATGCGTTGCCATATACGAGGGGCCGACGGGTAGGGGCGACTACCCTACGCGTGATATTGCATAAGGCACGGATGACTGGACAAAGACAAGCAGGCGCTGGCACCACCGGTGGCGATCACCCCTGATTACTAAGCGCTTTTACTGACACATCACAAACAAATTGAAGGGAGGGAAATAATCCAAGCGTGGATAATAACAAGACTGTGATACACCTGGAGCTGCAGTGTTTGGTAAACACGTTGGTTTTGAGTCGCAGTTGCTAGTTGCTACACCACGACGTCGTGTCTGCGGCCTGATATTACGCCACACGTTACAACCGGTTCCTCGAAACGAAATTCTACTTTTTTTTATTTATTATAGTTTTGTGTTCAACTAGTCTCGAATAGTGGTGATTGGTGAGCATATTATAGTCTAATATGAAGCTAATTTGTCGTTATGACTCAACTTTTTGGCTCTAAAATCTCACTGCGTCAGCATTTTGGCAATATTTATGGAAAGCGGATTGGAAGGAGGAAAATTTGGCGTAGCAGGTACGTTCCCTGTAGTTTCAGGAAACGATGTCATCGCCAAAAACTTAAAGGAACTTCATTATCATCATCGTAAAATAAAAGCTAAGGCAAAAAAGTCGCTGGTCGGCAAGTTGGCAACCATTGCCGTGATCACGCGAACCACTGGTGTCTCAAATTGGTTTCATTGGCCAGCAAAAAATTACATCAATCTTGAAAGCAGTCGAGCGTTCGTGTTTTTTGTGAAAATGACGGACTGGTGTGTGCGTAAGGTAAATTTTCCACATGGAACGGACAATGAACACCAAATAGCTAATTAGGTACGAATCCTTAGCGGATACCGACAACAACGTACCAATCACAAGCGAGCCGGCCAAAGTTGTTTATTATGATGACTATCCGAAAGACAAATTAGAAGATCATTCAACAAGTTCGATAATGAAAAACATAGGTAGGTACGTGTATAAAAGGTTTAACGTTTTATCTAGGAACGAAGGGTCGAACGTCACGGTTCAAGCACTATTCAAGACCTCACGGAGCCGGTCGGGTGGAATAGACGGGGGAATAATTAAGTGCCGCCGAGTTTTCTAGACGCTCATTAAAGGGATTTCAATCCGAGAAGGAAGTAATTTTAGTTTCTGATAGATTATCTCCAAAATCGGATTCCGTAGGGGAGAAGTAGTTTTCTTTCGTTTACAATCAATATTATTTGTTTAACATAAGTATATCTAACTATAAATCTGTTTATAATTTCGTAAACATGCATTCAAAAAGTTACTTATGACATCAATGACTTTTTGCCACGGGCGCGGGGCGCGGCGAAAGGTCAGAAGAAGTCACAACTGGATTAAGGTCCTGAGTGTTAAAACACTCGATTAAAACTTGTAATGTATTTCCTTTCATTACGAGCACGTATAATTATTATGGTTTTGAGTCCTTCATTGTCTAACGAATTTCAAGATTTATGTAGGTTTAAGAGCTGGTTCACTTGGCCTAAAACCAGCCTGATGCCCTAAATCCAAGAGTTACGACCGTGCCTTTTATTCACCAGTCTCCAGTAATCACTACAGTTTATAGGTTTCACCCAATAAGACGATCGTAAAAGGAAAACTGGAAAACGCCGGAAACTGTATCACGGCTTGCGGGAAAGCTATTATTTGAATGACGCCTATGTCGATAAAATGTGCTCCATATATTGAATACTGTGTGTCGCTGTACTGTTACATACATTACACTGATTACAGGTTTATTACCTACATACTGCATAGCAACCGAAAAGGCGTTTCTGGTAAAACCAACATGCGGAGATAATATTATCTCCGCATGTTGGTTTTACCAGAAACGCCTATATAGGCATTAGGCGGAAATAGACCTCAAATCGCCGACGAACAGCATCACGACCGAGAGCTTTGAATTGCCCGAGACGGCCACGTACGGATTGAACAACTCCATTTCTTACGAAATGTTAGATATCCAATGCTTACAAATTACTGTATAAGCAAATGGTTAAGTTAAGGAAACAATGCTTTAATGTACTCGCTCGGAGCAATCGCGACGCGCCGCAGAGTATCGAAGTTTGGCGACTGCCCACGCTGAGCATTGTTCTATGATGATTGCACAGACGTACCACCCGTGCAGTTTCTACATCAAAATTAGCTGCCGAGATGGATTGTGTAACTTCGACAGTGGGTGACTGACAGAACTCAATCTGTTATGCAAAATTTACTAACTACGTTTAATGATAGTTCTGAAACATTATATTGCATTCAGAAACTAGTCTGTTGTTATTAGTGCGAAACTTTGAGATGTAACATGGCGATCGTTAGATGATAGTGGTCAGTGTGGTCGGGAGAAAGTTGCGGGAAATGATCTGTGACCGACGCGGGCGCACTGCCGAGGACTTTCATAGGAAACGATGGGATGACCGCAGTGACGGACGCTGTATCGTAAGTGCATTCAATTTTATCGCAAGAGTACATTATGCAAATTGCTCGCTCCAAAAGGAACAATGAGCGAGGACGTAAAATAAAGCATGTATTATGCAAAACTAAAGCCGGTTCCATGGAAACTTAAATAAGCTATTATCATACTGGGTTCCACTTAAACAGCACAAAAATCAGAAGCTACCAGCTAGGTACTCCAATAATGTATTCAAGTTATTACTTGGCAAGGCAACGGTGAACAATTACCAAACTAACAATTAGCCGCAACTGTTCGGTAGTGTTACCAAAGAGAACGGAACTTCACGCATTTTCGATTAAAAAAGTGGCTGTACATCCTCACACGCATCCGCAGCCATGAATGAACCAACTGTTTGATGAAAGGACGCCAGCGCCACGAAAATGTAACCAATTAATATTATGTGAATTTGAAAGCACCTGTAGCTGGAATAAACGCTGCTACGAGAGTAGAGGTTTTTAAATCCATTTTTTCCCTTGCTAGACAGAAGATGAGATTCAGGAGAAAACTATTCAAATTGATTTTGGTACTAGGTAACAAGTAGCTTTTGCTAATCTCTCGCTTCGGAATCTGCAACTGTATCTGTGCATGTTCAAACTAATAGGCTTCCAAAAGCCATTATTCGGAGTCACAATAGTCCCCACACCTTGTATAGCGTAGGAGTAAGCACCACCTATACCTGCATTATCTGCCAACTCGTCGCGATGACGTCATCGGACACTTCAGCATGAACAGCGCAGTATATCGTACCCTCGAGCGCTGAGTATACACAACACACACCTATGTATGTATTATGCCTTTTATATTATAACAATGGAGCGCTGTCGATATTGAGAAGATAGTGATAATAGCGCCTTTAGTATGAGTCAGGCCATTGAAAATTAAGCAGTTAATGAGAAATAGATTTTGTCGAAGAAACTAGAAAATTAAAGACTCGTACATCTAGTAATTCTAGTATGTACCCCAAAACGTTTAAAAAAATAAAGTTTTTTTAAGTTTTCTTAATTACTTATAAAGAAAATTAAATCTGAGTGTTACAAAGCCATTCGGTCACTATTTGTCATTACTAGTTTTCTGTCCAAAACTGTAGCAATTTCAAAGTGAAAAGCAGAGCGCTCTCTGCCATGTAGATTATACTCTCGTACAGGGGCACAGGTTTCTAACAACTCGATTCCAGCCGGCTTCCCTTTGGAAATTCGGAACACAACCACTCTATCGTCATTGAATAATCACATTACAAGTATTTGATACACCATAAAATTAAAAGATTACAAACCTACCTACAAACATTTTGCGTTAAAATAACTCGTAGGCGCGTCCGGCTTATCGTGAATTCAATTTCTTTAGAAAATAAGTCCGTCATGACGTCACTTCGGTCACGTGACACCAGTTTCTTAGCAGCCAGGTAAGCCGATCTGCGCCGAGTTATGATAGGGACAGAAGTAGAAAACGCGCGCGCGAGAACGAGAAGCAGCTATTGCACCTCGTTCACGCACACGCAGATATTCGGTTGTTTCCGTTGAATTTCGTAATGCGTTCGGCGCGGAGTTCGGACATAATAATATCATCATTCCATTGACAATGTGTGGTTGTTTTTTGACGTAATCGCATTAAAACCATAATTTGAATTTTGACCGCTCATTTTTCATTGAATTAATTTATTTCTCATCATTACTGATATATTTTGTTATAGGTATAGAAATGATCAGTAGGATTAGGATAGATTGCTGCTTCGAAATTTAATTTCGGAAGTCGGTGGCAAAAAACGAAAATTCAAAACCAAAGACAACGACTTCCGAAATTAAGTTTTTATTTTTAATTTAAACTAAAAGTTGACGAGGATAGGGTTATTTTATGGTTGGTTAAAAGAAAGTGGTCTTTCAAGTGCATTTGATACATTAGATCACATTTTTTTGTATGACTGAACTGTGAATCTTCTTTGCTTTCAATGCATTTGCAGTGCAAACATGGTGTCTACTTGTAATATCGCAGACTCTAGGGTTTAAGTAAGAATAGTGAAACATAATACATGAAGCACCATTAGGGATACCACAAGGGTTGTAACTGGGCCCGATGTGAGTAAGTATAGTACGGCAACGATAGCTTTAAACATAAGAAAGACATAATGGGTAAAATAATTATAGTTGAAATCCTAATTAGATCAAGAATTTAGAAGTTTCTTTCACTACCAAACGTGTTACAGTTAAAGCGGTATCTGGCGTTTTTTACGCCTACTGCATTGTGAGCGTGACCGAGTTAACTTAATTCAATAAAACAAAGTATTTCAAGAAAACCCACTTGATATTTATAAGCATCGAGATATAGGTACTTAGTGTTAATAGCGAAAATAATAATGATAACGTGACATTCAGCGATAATTGAAAAAACGTGAGTCAAGGTGATTGGAGAAATCAAACAACTATAATAGGCAAAGTAAGTAAAAGATGAGTTAGGACAACTGTTACTGCATATCTGAATTCCGTATGACGAACCCATGGATATAAAACAAGTTCCCAGTTGGCTTACTCTTGTTTGAGCCCACTGCAGTGGCACCAGCAGAAGAATTCAAACTGTACGTTGACCCTAGCTTTTTAAAGAAAATCATTGTATTCAATTTAACCAAGTCGCTAGAATACGATACGTGTCTTTAAACCGCAAAACATAGACTAACAACATTATACAACGCGTATAGTATGCCTATAGTTTATTCTGTCTTAACACATCATCCGAGAAGGTACCGCGACCCTGCTCACTAACTGGGAGGAATGAATGAAGCATCAAATATTTTATGATGCAGTGTCACTTCGATGAGGATATTAATTCACCGCAAATATTTCAAAATAGCCCATTACGAAATCTATTTCAGTATTACTCACTACATAACGCCGCATATTTTTCCCCCAATTTGTTATTAATCGTGTTCTTTTTTTTTATTCTTTCCTTGCGTCATGTTTACCGCAAATAAACGTATTTTCTTTCTTTTTTCTTTATAACAAATTATGCATACAGGAAAATAAGGGTTACGAACAATTATAATTACTAGCCAATGTAATCAGAATTCAAACTACTTATCATAAAAAGTTATCCCTACGTTAAGCTAGCGACACAATCATGTTAAATGTAAACAGTTGGTAAACAAAATAAATCCATTTTACGCAAATAATTTGAGAGAAAACCCCAACGGATAAGATATTGATTGAGTAACGAGAGGTGCAGCGGGAGTCGGGACCAACCCAGTCAATTTGAATGTCTATGGAAAACAAAGACGAGTTTTTCGACATTAGGAATTAAATTCAAATGTATTTACTATGTGTGGTGGTGGTGGTGGTGGCCCAGTGGTGACCGCCCCGACTTACGATTTTTGGTCGTGGGTTCGAACCCAAGTACTAGTAGGCGCTTTACTTTGTGTAAATAATTTATCACCACTGCTCACAAAACGGCGAAGGAAAACATCGTGAGGAAACCGGCATGTCTCGGAACCAAAAATTTGAAGACATGTGACATCTCATCTACCAATCCGCACTAGGCCCGCGTGGTGGATTACGGGCTTACGGCCCACTCCCTCTCACAGAGAGGAGGCCTGTGTCCCAGCAGTGGAAACATTAATAGGCTGAATATGTTATGTGTTTATTATACAGCTAGAACTACTCGTCTAGAAAAACAGATATAACGTTTATTTGGACTCAATAAAATATAGCCTAATACAGTTATATTCCTAAGAACTAGGGTATGGTAGAACTAGGGGGTGGTAGGGTTATATATTTATTATACAGCTAGAACTACTCGTCTAGAAAAACAGATATAACGTTTATTTGGACTCAATAAAATATAGCCTAATACAGTTATATTCCTAAGAACTAGGGTAGAAATAATATAAGTGAGTAGACGGCTAGAACTATATGAACTCTGAATTCCAAACTAGGTAGAAAAACCTGTATCTTGGAAACCAGTGCTCTTCCGTGCTAAATTACATGTAAAAACTTACAAATCATATACATCAAAGTTCAAAAATTAAATGACTTAGACTATGAAAGAAGCGAAGATAGACATCGACGACGTTGAGTGATACTCGGTATGTAGGTAAATAATCTCTGAGCTCACTCGAGCGATGCTTATCCAAGTGCCTAATTCAGGTACCGCTTATTAAAACATACAAACGAACGTGAACGAATCTATTGAATGAAATAAAACGTTCTCTAGCTTTGAACTAAAACGTTTCCAATGTATTCTGGTACTATTTAAATTCTAAAACGATTGGGAACAGTGCTAGATAAAAATCACAAATAAAATTCAACTAACGCAGCTAAATTCACTTTAAAGGTTTTATTTCGTGTATTCAATTACATTTGCTAAGCTATAATTTGTTGTAATTATTCTGCTGAACTCGTTTACTAGCAAATTTACGTCGTTGGAAAAACTACCTTCGTCTTCCAGCAATAAGATTTTAATTGCAGTCATGCTAATGACTGAGAAATTATCATTCGAGTTTGCAAAAGTTCAAAAACAGTGAAAACATCTAGTCTAATGTTACACAGGCGTTGCGTGCCAGAACCAGAGTGCCAAGTTCATTGACTTTGCACACGCCATTTGACTGCAAACAAGGACAGCCGAGTGGCCTGTCAGTGTGTGCACCAGAGAGTCGTGATTATTTCGATCATAATCTTCGGCAGCTTTTGAACAATGACATCATCTAAGAACTATTCTCCGACACAAAAAGAACCGAAAATACAATATCGTCAGCCAATTATGCAAACTACTGAATCTATTGTAACCAGACTCGTTTTGGTAACAGTATCATTTTGCGTCTTCAGTATTTAAATTAGGTTAAATAAGTGTCGTTTTAAATATAAATCAGTTCTGACTGGCGCAGTGATGGAATGATCTAATGAAGAAAAATAAATGAGACACGCTTGTGACAAAACATGTTCATTAGCAAAAGTTAAATGTGATTTCAACCTTTATGAGTCAAAGGACAAAAGAGGTAAGTACATCAGATTTCCTCATTCGGAACTAGCATCTTACATTCTTAACTCATCATCATGCATTCCACAAGCCCTTAACAATAGCTCATTTCCATTTACATACGTAAGGTCAACCAGTCTCAAACGGGACAAGGTCACCGATGTTCAGGGAAACTCCCATTTAGCGGTCACTAAGTTGTCGCCAAGTCGACTGTCAACACGCCTGTCTTGGAAAGTTTCCTGTTCCAAGAACAGAAGGAACGGCGTGCCTGCCAACGACGTAAATCAACATCGATTGTATCTAGGATATTGCAGAATAATTGAAGCGTAATACGTGATATGATCTAGCTGTTGTATCGAGGCCGAGTGTTGTGGGTCACCCGAACCGCGGCGTCCGCGTCGGCGGCACTGGCAGCGCGCTGACCGGCAGCGGCGGCGCGGCGCCTCGGATAACGGATCATGTGCATGCCGCGCACAGATTTGCAACCCGTGAAATTACATTGGAATCTGCCCGTGACCAAACCCCGACACGATGAAAGTTTCTTATCGAAATTAATCAAGCTCATGTCTTTAGATCGATCGATCAAAGACATCAGGTGTCATTATTTAATTAGAAGTCACTTAATTTGCGATCATTTCTACATACATGAGATAACTGAAGCATTTTTAATTACCGTTCTGCAATCAAACGTTAAAACAATTAACCTAAAACAATGTTAAGTACTGCTTGTCACATATACAAAGCAGAAAAAATATTGCTAGCAAATATCTCAAATATACAGATGTTTCGAGGCCTATGCTCTGCAGAGCACTGCGATCGGCAGCCATGATGATAAAAGGAAAATATGAGAAAATGTTCGTAATATGAGTACAGTGAGAGCTATTGTGGTCGTTGATTGTGACGGACAGACGGAGGAATCCGTGTCACGTCGCGAGGCTCAAGGGCAACCGACGGAGCCGCGGCGCAGCAGTGTCAAGAGCAATAAATAGCTCGGTGGACAGATTGGACCGTCCTGTAACCAATCACTGCAGACATACATTGCGCAAAACGAGATAAGACTCTTTACGGCAAAAGCAATGAAGATTCGGCTGAAGGAACTTCAAGATTCTGATTTTGCTTCAGTTTCGGCTTTGTTTGACCATGCTCTAGATATTTGATGTCCGTAAAGTAAAAAGTAAATTAATAAAAAATACATGACCTATTTCATTCATAGGATGGGTAGCTTGAGGGACAATGAATGGAATGATAACGTAACCGCTGACAGAGGTGAATAGAAGAGAAAACATTTTACGCTGGTCCTAAGTAACATGACCAGGGGTAGGCGTAAGAAGCATTTCAATTTCTGATAAGTGGTCGTCACAATAATTACGTGAATGAGTAAGAAAGAAGAAAAACCAGCGCATGCTATAACCACGACGTCAGAAATGAGCTCATTCGAGAAGCCGACGCACATGACTGTGAATGGTAATTTATTAATAATGAGAATCTTGAAACTAATTATTACGATTCCATCGACCCTGAACTAGCTGGCTTGATTATTCTCATATATTCTATACGTTCGTTAATCGTGTTCATATTCATAAGAATTTTTGTTTGTTTATTTTCTCCTGTTTTAAATATTTTCATTGCTGTTGGTGTCGGGTTTGGACTTTCCATGCATGTATTCATAACAATATTAAAGCCCATGTTATTCAGATTTGTCACAGCTATGCTTTCTATTATAAATATGCCTCTCAAAAATGTAATCGACGAAGCTACCTTATGTAACTTCGCCATAGGTTATTAAATTATGTTTTGTTCCGAATATTTATTTGACATTTCCCAAGAACGTCAAACTGATTCTCAAAATGTCAAGATATATATATATATTATAGCAGCGTTGACGCAGTAATTGATCATTTATTATTGACGTGTGTATGTTCATAGTCACGGTGTATTATTTACAGTGTGCACGCAGAGTTGGCAGTGACTTTGACCGGGCTGCGCGGGCGCGACTGTGCGTCTGCCGGCCACACAATGGCAAGGCCATGCTAATTTGTTTTACACGCTTCCCCTGCCTTTTTATTATAATTTCCGCGTTTTTTTTTCTCTATTACCACGGTGTTCGTTAAGAGAACAATGGCTGTTATTTTGGCAGAATTTTAAAGAGCTTGTCTTTTGTTGACGCGTACCGGTAAGTTAGTTTACTGAAGGACCAGAAGTCGTTATTGCATATAACGACTTCTGGTCGGCAGCATTCACACAGTTTGATATATTTTCATGGAAATGTTCTTCGTTCGCTATAATGGCTTGGGACTTTGGATACCTAGTCTATGAATGTTATATGTGGAGATAAAATAAACATTATTTATTATTAATTCTATACTAGCTGATGCCCGCAGCTTCTCCCGTGTGGACCATAAGTATTATGCTAAAATAAAAGTAGCCTTTTACTCCGTATAACATCAGCTATCTCCCAGTGAAAGTCTCGTCAAAATCGGTCCAGTATTTTCGGAGACAAGCCGGAACCATATATGCATTTAGTAAAAAGCTGTTATTTTGAGTTCGACATTACAAACAGACACTTCTTTACTTCTGTATAGATAGATACTATAAATGAAACTTTATGAAACGTTGTTCGTTGGTAAGCGCATCGCTTGAGAACCGCTGGTCCAACTTGGCTATTTATTATTTTGAAATGTTTGTACAGAAAAGTTTCCCGGAAAATCTTCAAATTCGACAAGAACTTGAACGTCTTTTTTACCTACTTACATACCTACCTACCCTACCGTATCTTTTATACAAACCTTATCCTGAGAATAACAAATATAACAAAAAAATAATTATCCCATTTGGTGCAGCCGTTCTCGAATTTTGCGCTTAGCGTGTTGCTATTTAGTGATTAATTTTTATTATACGTAAAAGAAGAAGAAAATAAACGTTGACGACATGCGAGCTTAAAAAACCTGATTCACATCAAAAACTAAAATGATGAAATCACTTAAAATACCACCTAAAATACCAAATCAGTGGTAGATAAGGGGTACAGAGCATTAGGTGGCATTAGTGTGTGGCTTGCGAAGCAAAACGTAGCAATAAGGAAACGCTTGGCGACAGTAATTGAATCGCAACGGGCGTCGACTCGTGACGTGACGAAACCACTGAGACTTTTACAAATGAGACAAATGTCTTCAGTAATGGTTGTATTGTGTTAGAATTAATGCTTAGAATCCCGTGATTGGGTATTCTTTTCCTCGTAAAAAGTTTTCCTCTGTAGGTACGAAATACTTTAAGAAAAATAAATCTAGCTCTCGAGAATTGAGTCAGGGTAAATGGTCAATGAGTTCATAGGTAAAAGTCCAGCATTACTACCTAGTACGTAATTAGTACTTACGCAATGGTGACGAACAGGTTCAAAGTTCACACCGGGAAGGTGTCTTGATATTGATATATCTTGAGCTGAGTTCTGCTCCGATTGGCGAGGCCAAGCGAACGCAGCCAGCTCGTATAGTCGTCTCACAGTGGATTCCGAAGACTTCACTTACAGATAGCTCATAGTCTATCAGCCATAATTTAAATGACAATGATACTGCTACTATTGTTTTTCTTTCTTTGTTCCAGCTGCATGAAGGCACACAATTAAACCGTGTGTTTTCATTACAGCACGTCTCATGTGAAATAGCAAGTTTCGTATAACATTCACAGTTGAATGGGTGCAAATGCGCAACTCGAACAATTGTTGTCGAAAACGTCGTCGGCCAGACAACAACCCGTCATTGGACGTATTCGATCGGGTCTTGTTACCGCACGCACAATGGAGTGTTTTGAACACAGTTTGCACAAGTGCCGGTGGACAATCGCGTCGTGTACCGCAGCCGTGCGACCACATGCGCACTACAAATTTTAACGATAACACCACTTTGTGCTTCGACAGGGGTGGTAGCATGCGCGCACTCCCGGCTCAATTTATTCGTGTTCGTCCTGCAGCTAGGTCGAAATAATGGCGTGTCAATCAAAACTGCCAGACGATAAATTCGAATGATCACTTAGAAGATTGCGGGACGAGCTGGACAAAACATACGACCAGTAGTCCACAATAGCACTGGAAGTCATGGAGAGAGGTTTCTGCCCAGCAGTGGGACGACACAGGCTAACAGTAACATTATAAATAGATATAATGTCGGTGCTATCACAGATGCCACCATTGTATTGTAATTACTAGATACAAGGCCGTATCACTATTCAGTATACAACGTAGTTTTATTTTAGAACAGTAATAAGTAGCTAGAAATAGAGAACATTTTATTTACTTATCTAAATGTATACGTATCTAAATGACACTCAGCTGTAATTTGTGGTCACTGGTCAGTCATGAACTCATCAAGATAGCCGAAATTTAAGGCAATGATGATGATCATTTAAAACGTAATTGTTTCCCAACGTTCAGTAGGTACAAATGGTACAATCAACATCTTTTGTGTCGGTTTACAAAGAAACGACGTCAAACGATACTCCAACAACAAAGGTGATAAGACTGAAACGGAAATGAGTTTCAATTGAGTTTGGATTGTTAACGAAATAGTTAATTTTGTCCACATACAACACCATTTACCGAGAACATTACTGTTTTCAGACCAATTTGTCTCAGAGCATGATGATATCGAGCAGACAACAATACTAAACTTATCATCGCTACAGTACATAAGATACCATACAAAACTACCATTGTGAATTACCTCAACAATACAACTCTGCGTAGACACATGACGACTGATAGGAAAGGAATTGCATCCAGCGGTGCACTTGTTAGCATGAAACCATCCAAGTGTTTAGTAAAAGAGCAATGGAAAAAGAATCGGTGAGGTGTAAAAGAAACATTAACAGGTACGTAGAGCACATTATCGTACACGTCGACGTGAACGTTTTGATGGCGAGTATTGTTTCGTCGAGTGGTGATAAGGTGCAAGGTTGTGCGAGCCTGTCCCCCTTGAGTGCTACCAGTACTAATTGCAGCGAAAACATTGCACCACGGTTACAAGCGCTTTAATAAAAATACTTGTTTCAAAATTGTATTTTTGTAGAGTGAATTACTGGTTTATCAGAATTGTGCTTTATTGTCAACTTTCTCAACAAAGCGACCTCCTGCCATATTGTCTACTCAGTTCAATTGAATAGTCTGATTTGAAATTGCTTTTTCGATACCAAAGCCTTTATATAAATTATTGGTCAGTTGATGCCCTGTTGCTTGATCTTCTCATAGTCTCCAACTACTGCTGACTGATACACTGGGTCCTCCAGCATGGGTTCTCCGTTTGGTCGTGTAACTTTACTAGATCCTAAGCTAGGTTTACCGTAATTTATGATTGGTGAGGTAAATAAGAACCAATAAGCCTAATGTCAAATGTGTATTAAGATATTTGCACAGGGTCATACTGGATAGAATAAATCCAATGTTGAAAGAACAACAGCCGGTGTTATAGGCAGGTATCAGAATAGGGTTTTTGACTTTTGACCATATCAGTCAAACAGGTCATCAAAAATATAAAGAATATAAATTGCATTCATAGACGCAAAGGCGTTCGATAGCTTAAGCCACAAATACATATGAAACTCTAAAACAACAAGGAATACCAGCAGCATACATCAACATCATTCAAACCATTTATGCCAACAGTAAGGCTAGAATTCAATTGGAATCTCTGGGAAACGAATTCCCTGGTGTTCCAAGATAACCCACTATCTCCAAAATAGATTTCTGCCGTTTTAGAAAACGTCTTTCGCAACTTGAATTGAGAAAAGTTTGGTCTTTACAAAAATGGGTTGAAAATCAACCACCTCAAATTTGCCGACGACTTAGTGCTATTCGAAGAAATCCCAAAGTCTGAACGAAGAAAGCGAAAAATTGGTCTAAAAATGACTTACAGCAACAAAACTAATGACTAACTCTATAAAAGTAGATACAAAAATAAAGGAAGAAGCTTTGGCTTATATAGAAGACTACATAATTATACATATTATACCTTGGTCAAGTTATCTCTACAAAAGGACCAATTAGCCAGGAAATAAATATGGGGACTACAATAGGTTGGAAAAAATTCTGGTCCCCCAAAGATATAATGAAGTCTAAAGACCTAACCATGTCATTGAGAAGATAGACATGCAAATAGTTCATTGATTCAGGCGTGACCTTGTGGAAATTCATTATTATTCTCTGCGTCCGGCGCTCAGCGTGGCAACACGCCGTGTTCGGGTTCGCGACAAGTCAATCGTCATCTGAGGATGCCTCGTTGCGAGGTGAAACACGTGTCGATTTCTTACAAGGTTTTTTATGACTCTTTAAGAATAGTTAAGTGGAATAGGTTACTAAATATTTAAAGCTACATCTATTGTATTTTAAAGACTTGCAACTCATGTTGTATACTCCCATATTTAACATAATATGGTTGTGAGACGGACACTCACCAAATCACTCAAAATCCTCGCCAAGTGTTAAAGAGCAATGGAGAGAAGTATGGTAGGCTCAAAGAGACAGGGTAGAATAAGAAACACAGATCTCCGGTCCAGAATAAAACTGACAGACATTCTAAGAAGAACAGACCAACAAAAGTGGAGGTGGACAGATCATATGATGCGAGACACTAAAAAAAAGTAGACCAAGGTAGTGACAGAATGGTATCCAAGGGATGGCAAAAGATCGGGGAGGACAGCTTTCCCGATGGGAAGAGGAAATAAACCTGACAGCAGGACTACCATACTTGAGGAGGGTACCTCGCGAGTACTCGCGACAAACAACAATGGAAATTGTTAGAGGAAGCCTATGCCATGAGGCACACTGAAATTCGAGACATTTTGTGATTTTTTTGTTGTAACCATTATTGTTTTTGCTGTCTGGTTTTTTTAATTAAATAGTACATGGGACTATTCAACAAGGCGACGTGCCTCTATCCACTATTTTAATGTGGATTACTCATTGTTTCATAAATAAATAAACAAAGATGTTTTAATCGATTATCTACGGATATCGCACTACCGTGGTGCGAAGCATGAGGTCAGCGTCAAGTCACGAGCGGGCTGCGCGCGCGCATTCAAGTGTGGGTCGCTCTGTGACCTCACACGATGCGCAGGCGTCGTGACGCGGCAGACGCCGATAAATGCCAGCAGGAGGTAAGCATTGTTTACCTGTGTTCGTCACAACTCGGATATTATGACCCTTCATTGGAAACTCCAGTTTCGTAGGAGTTGAAATAATCTTGAAAGTTTGTGTGACACGAGCAAGTAACTTACGTCATGGGCATGAATAGTACGATTATTTTACAATTATTAGTTAGGTATACCATAATACTCTTAATTACATTACACCCATACCTATTATATTACGCGTGAACGTTTTTATTGTTGGTTTCATGTCCGTAGTTCAAACAACAATCGTGAATCGTGTCTCATCTGTCATACAATACAGCGTCGAATAGTCAATGTCTCGCTCCCAGCAGCCGAGCAATTATACAAAAAGTCGTTATATACAACGTGACCGCTCGACGCGAAACTGAGTAATAGCATCGTTACTGTTTGTATTGTTTTGCGCAACCGTCGCAGACGCCACCCGACTGAGAACGTTTCCTATAAAAAATACAACTGTTACAAAAGAGTTGCTTTAATTAAAGAACCTCTGTATTGGCTGCTGATCTCGTAGATTACTCTTAGACGTTTGAACGAACGGTTCGTTCACTTGACACGTACAGAAAACTTTTGGACTGAACGGTTAATCACGAACGGTTACGCAGCTGTAAAAAACTGCGTTCCCCACAACGTAGTAACCACCCAGAATGACTACAGAAAATCCATAATTAGATTCATCACGGTTTCAAACTTCCACAACGTTGGTTCTTACTCCTAGTTGATAGACAATGTGGTAACATGATGGCAGGACGTCTCGTCGTTTACTGGTGATAACCAACACGGTCCCGAGAACGTGGCTTGATACGTGCCTTCCTAACACACACTAGCATGACTGCATGAGGACATAAACTGAAGCTTTATAGTTCACGAAATCATGGCAAATACATTAAACATAACTGATTCATAACTTTTCGGACACGGAATGTCTTACAAAGAAGCGCCCATCAAAGTCGATTTATTAAATGATGAAGAAAATTTCTGTCCAGTAAAACGTTTAGTCAGTAATAGCACTACCGTGGTAATAGGCTATATGTAGTCAACTAGTCATACATCACGCGCCAAGGCGACGCGACGCTTAACAATTCTGGAAGAAATGCTCAATTTATTGAGCGGCCACACGAGCAAGAGGCAGCGTTTGATGAGCTCTAATAAACAGACAATCGCGGCTCGTTAACGTTATATTGGAGATGGAGAACCAATCAAAATGGCACTGGACTCAGACACCTATACGTCATACTTATCATACATAATATAATGGTGTGATGCGAAAAGTCCACGAACACGCGCCAGGCCCATGCTGAATATTCCGCAAGGCCTCCATACAAATTACAACTCACAAGGAAGTATTAATGAATTTCAACGCAATGAATGAGGTACTTTATCAGTGTCTTCTTTGTTTTATACGTCTTTGATTTATGAAGGTCAGCTAGAGACAAGGATAATAATGTTCATTTTAAAAGAAAAGGACGTTTTCAAAAGCATTTAAAATGACCATAATTTAAGCTGACTCATGTAAAGGCAAGGTTGCTAAATAAGCAATTACAGAACCGAATCACAACCTTTCGATTGATTTGTATGACAGATACGCAGGGCTGACGGTCCACCAAAAGCCTTGGGTGATGAAACATCTCGACCTTGGCGCGTTTTCCCAGTACGTTGCCGACCTACGAGATGGCTGTTGATTTGAGAGTGCTTATAGTCATTCAATTGAAGCATCGCGCGCCGTTGCTGATAAAAACGCCCGAGCAGTGTCCAGCGGTGTGTACGTAGCAGACAGCGAGAAACTGGAGGACTCAATTCGAGTTCGACTTGTTTTAAGTGCATGCGTGTATAGTAAGTCGAGGAGTGACAAGGATTTGTAGGGCTGCGGAATCCTTAAAGGCTTGGAATGCTTAATTTACTTTAAGAGTTAAAACCGATCCTTGGATTATTTTCATCTTGCGGACTTATAAAAACTTGGACGTTGTCCATCCTTGTTCGTTAATACCACTTTAAGGTCAGAACCATATTTCTTCAAGCAGTTAAATGAAAGCGCTAATGAAAACCTGTGCTCAATCACCTAAATATCAGGTGATCAGCATAATATGCGTAAATTGCGGACATTGTTGTATGAAATTGCTCTGATTGAATAGGTTTACAATTATGACAATAGGTCAGTAAGTGTTTTTTCCTTGCGACCTACTTCGATGTAGGTTTCACCGTTTCACGTAAGAAAACAAGTGATCGCCGCGGTGGCTGTCTTGATTTCTTCGAGAGCGGTTCAAGGTGTAGCGCTCGTATTGTGTAGTGCACTTTCAACAGATACGAGGAAATCACGCGGAAATATAGCAGCATTATGTGCACGAAGTTTTCACTGTAACAGATGCGAGCCGGGAGATGCACATCGCCTACTGCGAGGTCGGACAGTCTCCAAGATAAATGTTTCTGTATGCGCATTTCAGCATTGAAAAATATGCAGATATAAGAAAAGTACCCGCTGGGAAAGTTTAGATAAACATTTTTAGACACGTATTGTACCTTACGTACCCTCTTTAACGACATGCGATATCTGGATAGAATGTAGAATATTTTATGCATGAAGCTTGTTACAAATGGATAATAAATTCGCGTCGGATCGGCCGAGCTCAGCGTCGGTGTTACAGCGTCAACATAAACCGGTTATTAGAAAATACTTGACAAAATGAAGAGCGCTCGAAACCTCCAACCGCGCTCAAGCATTAAAAGAGCCCATCGAAGTCCCTACTTGAGTCCACCAGGATCAGCTTGCTTCTTAATAACGATGGAGCGATACGGTAATTTTAATATAATTCAGCGTCATCAATTCGGTACTTAAAAGTGGTCGGCGTGGTATTCCTCAATCTATTTGTAGTTAAGTACTTACTTACTTAATAAACGATTGCCAGTATTTGCTGTTCTTGGAGAAACTGGTTCAGGAAAGGTCGGGCTAGCTTATCCAACAACGTTATGGTGAATACCTGTATCTAGAGAGAGACAGCATTATCAAACGAGTGTACGCTGTATGACACCAATGGGAATATGAAATAGCCTGTGTTTTGATACGTTAGCTGTGTGGACGTAATTATGAACAAAAATGGGATAAGCGCCAGAAATCTTTTGAGGGACGTTATTTACGGAAGAATTTTTTTACTGTGTATGGTGGATAAACTGACATTGACCACAAAACCTTCAAAGATTATTTTAATAAAAAGATAAGCTTTTAATAAAAAGATATCTGCTTCATGAAAATCTAAGTAATCTTGAGCAAATAGATAAAAAGAGCTAATTACAGGTAACGTGTTGTAAAACTATGCGAATCGAGAGTGTGGCGACGAGACAAGAGGACCAATTAAACAGCGGATTAACCTTGTACATTGTTTTTACAACGCGCACAATTGAACGACTTGAGAATTTTAAGCAGCAAACGAATTACCTGATTACGAGCAGTATTGCGTGCTAAACAGATCCATCTGATCGAATTATGTAGTTAGCATAAAGTGCGGATACAGCTTATTATTCACCAACTTATTAAGGTGTATAGTAGGCTCACTGACCTTGTGCATGTGGGCGGAGCTAAACGCCCTACTCTCCAATACGTAAAACGTGCAACGGTGGCGCACTACACTAAAACGATGATCAAAGACTAGACAAAGGCGCAGACAGGCGCACGTATGTCGCATTTTTTGCCTAAAATTCCTAGTCCTAAGAGAAGGAATCGTAGGCAAATCTGAAATTGTACGCCGACTACCATATTTTGACCCGCATATTATTTTAAATACTTTGTTTGTTTTTTAAGAACATTCCTGGCAATAAATAAAATATCGGTGTGCGTGTGTTTGTAATTCTTCTTATGCTAAATGGCTTGACTGATTTAGATGTTTTTTTTTCAATTCTTTTTGTGTCACTTGGATGGTTCTTAGCTATAGTTGGACGCGCTGTTGGGAGGCGCTGTTGTCGCATGACAACGTCTGCCTACCGGGTCTGCTAGTTATATTTTGGTGCCGATTCTCTTGTCACAAATGCCTCTAAACTAGACTAAAAATAGATTGCACTGAGTTATTAGTTTAGTGAAAATGGCAATTTTGCTATTCTGAGTTTGACGTTTTTCACCTAAAAATTTGGTGTATCCAACTAAATCTGACTATTTTTAAACGCGATTAAAAACGTGTGGAATAAAGTAAGTTGGCATGAACTAAAACCCCAACACTTCGACCTCAGTCCAAAAACAGTATTGTATTTTATTTTCTTTTGCTTATATCTCGAAAATGGTGTGTCCTATCGCAAAAATAATGAAATTTTCGACCCCCTTTAGGAAACCCTTAAACCCCTATATCCCAACATGTTGGTAATAATTTTTCATATTTTCCATACAAAAAGTGAAAAATTCCATATAAAACACGTCGAGGCTGCCAACCCCTGCGCGCCTCCGGCTCTAAAAAAATGCACGGTGTAGAGCAAACAAGTACTACGTGGAGTCGTCACGCGATTGTCAAATTCGATTTTAGATGTGTCAAAATATTTTTTTCATTTAGAGATTTTTTTTGTCAGAATGGCTTTAAGATTCTCATAGCCAAAAGTAAGGAATTTTAGTGATTGTAGTTAGTTTAGTTCGGTGTACAAGAGAATCGGCCTTTGACTGTAGAAATTTTTTGTAGGTATCATAGTTTTTTTTTTTAGGAAAAACTTCTTTAAGCGCGTTGAGTGATATTTGGTAGGGGCAGCCCCGGATCTAGAACGGAACGGATCTTTCGAGGCGGGGCAAAACCTATCGCCTGACCCCGAATCGTTTTTTTTTTAAATATACTAGTACGTGTCAGACATTTATTTTGATTAGCCTTATTCACTCTGCTTGAGATAAGTTGGATTTTTGCTTTAGGAGTTACTTTACTAGGTTGCAAGAGCGAGCGAAGCGAGCTCGAAAATTTAGGCTTAATAAACATATTAATCAAAAATCGATCGAAAATGCGCCAATCCAACAGGGGCGCCAAAACTGTGGTAAAAGTTAAAGTAAGTCGTGTCACAGGCGTCGTCGGCGTTGAAGCAAGACGCCCGGCACCGCAAAACAAAACTTAAAAAATAGACCACAGAAACGCTCATCGAGTTCCTGGTAGAATACAACTGCGCCCGCTCACAAGTACTCACAACCCGCTCAGACCGTTTGACGACCTAAACCTACGCTAATCAGTAATTTCCTCAGTGCACCACCCTCAGAGAAAGATTATAATTGTTGCGCGTCTCATTTGTTGCAAAGTTGCGGTGCGCTGGGTGGTGCACTTGTCTGTCATGCTCGAATTTGGCGCCCCCTAACGGTGTCGCCCGGGGCACGTGCCCCGTACCCTAATTACGTAATACACAATCAATCAATTGATAACACGAAAATAACTAAAAAAATACAAGAATAAATTATAATTAATAAATACATATTATACATAATAAACAGAATAAACTTTGTCAGGAGACATAACGATCGGTAGAGGAGAAATAACGATCAGAAGAGGAGAAAACGAAACATGCAAAATGCAGTTATTAAGAAGGCGGTCTAGTTATTGAGAAGATCTGCATTCAGGTCATAGTAACACACATCATCATAGTCAATTATGGGAAATATTAGGGACTGTACAAGCATTGCCTTTATGTGTGATGGGAGGTTTTTCTTATCGCAAAATGGTGCGTCCTATCGCAAAAATAATGTGAATTTCGTCCCCTTTTATGAAATCCATAAACCCCAATAACTCAGCATATCATCATTATCATCATCATATCAGCCGAAAGACGCCCACTGCTGGACATAGGCCTCCCTCAAGCACCGCCACTTCGACCGATTCTGTGCTTCCCGCATCCAGCGAATTCCTGCGGCCTTTACTAGGTCATCGGTCCATCTTGTGGGAGGCCTTCCAACGCTACGTCTTCCGGTACGTGGTCGCCACTCCAGAACCTTTCGGCCCCATCGGCCATCTGTTCTGCGAGCAATATGTCCTGCCCATTGCCACTTAAGTTTGGCAATTGTTCGGGCTATGTCGGTTACCTTGGTTCTCCTGCGGATCTCTTCATTTCTGATTCGATCACGTAGGGAAACTCCAAGCATAGCCCTCTCCATTGCTCTTTGGGTGACTTTTAGCCTTCTGATAAGACCCATTATGAGCGACCACGTTTCAGTGCCATAAGTCATCATTGGCAACACGCACTGGTCAAAGACTTTCGTCTTGAAACACTGTGGTATGTGGGACGAGAAGATATTGCATAGTTTCCCGAACGCTCCCAGCCGAGTCGGATTCGACGATTGACCTACCTAGCTGGACAGTTTGTCCTAGGTAAACATACTCGTCTACAACTTCGAGCGTAGCGTCACCGATCTTATGAGGGCGGGTGTTACATGGGCATTTGACATGACCTTTGTCTTGTCCATGTTCATTATAAGACCCACTCTTTTGGAGGCTCTACTGCGGTCATCGAGCATTATACTGAGGTCCTCCATGGTCTCAGCCATGATAACTATATCGTCGGCAAACCGAAGGTTAGTGATATACTCGCCATTGATGTTGATGCCTAGCCCTTTCCAGTCCAGTCGCAGTCAATTCCCGACGCCCGGGACGTCTCCTACGGCGGCGGCGGCGGCTAGGGCTGGTAGGGCGCGGCCTTTGCCACTCCCTCGCGCACTCCGCCTCCTCTTTCGCGAGCATTACTGCTTCGCAGAAGGAGGTGACGGCTTGCCATGCCCTCTCGCTCCGCACCATGGCCTGGACCAGGGCCGGACGCGAGAGGTCACTGCCACCGAAGTTTGACAGCACTAAGATTGCAATGAGTTATTAACTTAGTAGTTTAGTGAAACAGGGAATTTTGTTATTCTGAATTTGACGATTTTCACCTAAAAATTTTGATTATTCAAACTAAATTTGACTATTTTTTTTTTACGCGATTAAAAAGGAATGGAATATAAAAATTAGTTGTCATGAACTAAACTTCACACCAACACTTCAGGTGCAAAAACAGTACTGTATCTTTTTTTTTATTTTGCTTATAACTCGAAAACGGTGCGTCCTATCGCAAAAATAATGAAAATTTCGACCCCTTTTAGGAAACCCTTAAACCCCAACACAAAGGTAACAAATTTTCGTATTTTCCATACAAAAAGTTAAAAATTCCATACAAAACACGTCGACGCTGCCCCCCTGCGCGCCTCTGGACCTAAAAAAATTCACAGAGTAGAGCAAACAAGTACCACGTGGAGTCGCGAGTTCGCGACGCAAATTCGATTTTAGATGTGTCAAAGTTATTTTTTAATTTAGAGATATTTTTTTGCAGAATCTCAGATTCTCATAGCCAAAAGCAAGTAATTTTAGTGATAGTTTAGTTCGGTGCACAAGAGAATCGGCACCAATCAAGATTTATTTCTTAACCTTCTTACCTACGTAACTTAAGAAAATATTTGGTGCCGATTCTCTTGTACACCGAACTAAACTAACTAAACTACGACTAAAATTCCTTACTTTTGGCTATGAGAATCTAAAAGCTATTCTGCGGAAAAATATCTCTAAATTAAAAAATAATTTTGACACATCTAAAATTGAATTTGACAGTCACGTCGCGACCGACGTGGTACTTGTTTGCTCTACCCCGTGAATTTTTTTAGAGACAGAGGCGCGCGGGGGGGGCAGCCTTGACGTGTTTTGTATGGAATTTTAAACTTTTTGTATAGAAAATATGATTAAATATTACATATGAGTAGGGGCATATGGGTTTACTGGTGGCAGAGGGGGTCGAAATTTCCATTATTTTTGCGCTAGGACGCACCGTTTTCGAGATATAAGCAAAATAAAAAAAAAGATACAGTTTTTGCAGCTGAAGTGTGTGAAGTGTGTGTTCATGCCAACTAATTTTATTCCACTCCTTTTTAATCGCGTTTAAAAATAGACTGATTTAGTTGGATAATCTAAATTTTTAGGTGAAAAACGTCAAATTCAGAATAGCAAAATTGCCATTTTCACTAAACTAATAACTCAGTGCAATCTTAGTGCTGTCAAACTATTTCAGAATGGGAAATGCTCGTTTGACAGGACTAAACAAATTTTAGATATTTAAAAAAAAATAACTTTAGAAAATTTAAGAGGTGCTTTAGACCATCAAACTGAATAACTTTTACTTTAACTTTGAAATCGCGAAAAAAAAAACAGCTGTCCCATACAGTTTAGAACAGTAGGTATTAAACTTTACTATGGAACAACAGTTTTTTTTTTTCGCGATATCAATGTATGTCCCAAAGTAAAAGTTATTCAGTTCGATGGTCTAAAACACCTCTTAAAGTTTCTAAAGTAAATTTTTTAACACCTTATATAGGTACACCTCTGCCTAACCCTTCGGGGAATACAGTCGTGATGTTATGTTATATTTTACATTTACATTTTTTTAGTTTATATTGTAAATTGTTAATTTGTATGTAATTGTCAATGTAAAAAAGTATTAATAATTGTACATCAAAGAACAACTCAACAAAAGGTTTCAGGTAGATTAAGTTCAGCTGCATATGCAGTAAGAAAAATAAGGCAGTTGACTGATATAGCTACAGCTAGGTTAGTATACTTTGCTTATTTCCACAGTATTATGTCTTATGGCGTTCTGTTGTGGGGATCGGCAGCTGACGTAGATTCAATTTTCATTTTACAAAAGAGGGCAATACGCGCTATCTATAAAATGGGTCCTCGCGAGTCTCTTAGAAACAAATTCAAAGAAATTGATATACTGACTCTGCCTTCTCTTTATATCTTAGAAAATATTTTGTATGTTCGGAAAAACTTAGGACTTTTCAAAATAAGAAGCGATTTCCATAATATAAATACACGTAGTAGACATGAAATTGTGATACCCAAATTTAGATTAACTAAAACAAGCAAGTCATTTCTTATAAACAGCATCCGATTTTATAACAAGTTGCCAAAGTCGGTTACAGAACTTAGCGATGGGAAGTTCAAAACCCACATCAAACGTGTCCTTATCAGGAAAGCATATTATAAAATTAAAGACTACGTTGAAGACAAAGAAGTTTGGCAATAATTCCCTCTGCACATGTGGCTTCCCTGGTACCTCATTAACGGCAAAATATGTAAGATTCTATTAACTGCTCTCAAATTACCATGTTTATATTTTTGTTTTATTTACATTCTTCCTTGACATAATCATAATTTTATTTGACATTATATACCTACTATTTAATTTTCAACTCTATTAGTGACTTTTGTGGACATGTTAATTATTCAGATTTGTTACAGTTGTAATAGCAATCGTGTCATTTCGTTTAAAATAGTTTTTATTTTTATTAATTTATTTATCTTTTATATAGATTCTTTTCTATTTTGTGAATGTGAGAACGCTGTAGGCTTAGTGGACTGTACACTTGTTGACCATCTTCTATTTTGTTAAGGTGATATATTGAAAAAAGGGGTCTTTTTCTTTTTCGTGTACCTTATTAGGTTTAAGGAATAGGGATTCAATATTTCGGTGTATGTTTTTTGACTATATGGTCTAGTATCCTGCAAAAGGAATACACGATACAATGAAATTTTCTCGATACAAAAAAATTGCAAAATTTCATCTAATTTTAAGTTTTTTTGAGTATCAAAGCGTATCGCTTATGAGTTATTTAATGGAATTTACTTTATAACATAGAGAGTAATCATATCAAGTTTTAAGCAAAGCAGTTTTAGTTTTAATAATACTTTTAATTTATAAAAGACGGCATTTGGTTTTGGCACATATGTTGTTTTATTCCGACCGAACACACAGTATCGTCATCTCTTCTTTCGCCTATAAAAAGTATTGTCATCACTTTCGTTCGTTCATAAATCAGTCGCTCGGTGGAGCTCTTCGACGACGAATCTATGTCATTTTTTTCCAGATCGGTGCTGTCAGATGTACGTAATTTGAATAATTATATTTACAGGAAAAATCGAGTTCAGCAGATTAAAGTTATTTTAAAGTAAAATTAGTGTCGAATAGGCATATAAACTGCGTATAATAGAATAAATTTACGTGACTGTGAACAAAATAACAATTATTTTTGGCTATTTGTGACGTCATATATATAAATTATTTATTAAATATGGGAAGGAAAACCAAAGCAAAATATAACATTTGGAACACATGAGGGCGAGGGCTCAGCACATGATCCCAGTGTAAAAGGTAAGTAAACAATAATTGTTTCTATATACATACTTACAATATCTAATGGGCTCATGAGCTACTTTTGTTGTGGGATTGTTCTATTGTTGATAGATGCCCAATTCCCATCCAATCCATTCGTAACAATAGACTCATTTTACAGGGAATCAATAGAAATTCATGATGATAACGAATCGGAGTCGGACCTTCACTCATCAATTTGTACAACTGGCAACAATATATCCTACCATTGCAAAGTAATACTGGATAAGCACTAAATTTTCTAGAACATAATGTCTGTTTTATTTTTAGTAATTATAAAGAAACAGGATAAAACGTATTACTATTGATATTACAAAAAGGTACTTCAAAATTGTGTTAATGCCAAATAATACTGTCGTTCTGAAGTTAGGTTGCGCATGCGTGCCGGTATGCGCGCTACTGTTTTATAATAAGGCAGATTGACTACTGCGCAGTCATTTGTAATCTACGTCAGAGCGGCTTCAGGACGCACAGTGGGCTGAAAATCGATCTTCATAGACTTAGGGATCAACTTAGTAATTTTTTTCATTTTTCGGCAGAAATGGGTTTAGGTATCGTATAATGATCAATTTAATGCTATTTCAGTTTTACAATAAACCTTTTCTTTTACTTTATAGCACTTGCTTGAAAAAAATGTATGGAGATGTATATAAAAAAGCATAATCATTTTCTAGGACTGCATCAAGGTAAAAAACAAAAACTCCTTATTGTGAATTAAATTGGGGCAAAATAGTTAACAGGAAAAGAAAATCGAGTTGCACAACTAATGTCATATATTTGGATAGGGGTCACTTATACAAACATAAAACTTCATATAACATAACAGCATAAAGCGTCACGTTTCTGAGATATTCAAAGATAAAAATAACAATCGTTAATAACGAATTTATTTATTTATATTGTAGTTACTTCATGATGTTAAGTTATTTACACATGAATTAATTGACTACACCTAGTGGATAAAACATAAGATTTTTTAATCATATTCGGTATAAATAATATCATCCGAGAAGGCAGCAGGAGGCTGAATAGGATTTTCTTGGTGTCGCGCCCATGCCATGCACCATATAATACATACATATACCATATATCACACGTCCTCATTCGGTGAGGAGTATATATATATTTTTGTCTCTTTCGCTCTTAACTGAAATATTACCTATAAAAAATCCTTGTTTCAGGGTTCAGTTTTCGACTTATATTTCGGTGAATAACTCCGAATCCTGACGCTTTAGGATATTATGTTACATGACATTTTTTAATTGTATAAGTGTCCTCTATCTAAATATATAACTTTCGATTTTCAACGCGATTCTGAAAAAAAAAAAAAAAACGCGGCTTCACGTTAGGGCCATCCTCCATACAAAAATCTTCAAACCCCTTTAATTTATATTATGTTAAAAAAATTGTAAAACTAATATATTATTTCAGAACTAAACATTTTACAACAACAAAATCCAGACCCTGAGTATGATCTTCAACGCAGACATCAGACGCGGATCCAGCCCTCAAAAAAGGTTGTGGGCACAGCCACCCGAAAATTGGCAAAGCGCGAGTCGGAGTACGACATTGACATATTATTATTATCATAAAACGTCAGTTAGTCGTTTAGTGGCCAGCGAGCACTACTTCCAAGTTGTTCACAACTTGGAAGTAGTGCTCGCTGGCCACTGCCACTACCCACTCGCCTAGCGCGTGGTTGGTCATAGTTCTAACCTAACCTATTTTGTCGGGGTGCCACAAGCGGCGTGGAATTAAAATAACACTTAAAATTATTTTGTGTGTGAAATATTTGTTTTTGTTTTAAATCATACGTAAGAGGGAACATCGATCTTGACGGGGGTTCCCCGACCGCACACGTTTTTATTTATATTCATGAATTATTGTCTAATAGTTCTAATATTCTGCACAATCATAACATATTTTCTTTTAAATACGGGTACATGACCCAGTTTGTGCCCAAGGTTTTCTGGTATTTGTACAGCATCCATATTTGACTGAGCTCTTCTTTGAAGCATAGCCCATGCGTGCTCAATGGGATTAAATTCTGGCAATTGAGCAGGCCACGGTAGGACGTTGATAATTATTATCTATGGCAAGTGTCTTTGTAACGACGCTGGCAGTGCGTGAACGTGCATTATGGTGAATAAGCAGAAATGAAGCATCAAATTAGGTGCGCAAGGGAATGAAAACATCTAATACAATCATTTCAGCGTAAATTTGTCATTGAGATTGCCTTTTATCCACATCAGTTCGGTTCTTCCGCCGATCAAAATACCGCCCATATCATGATTATTCCAGCACTGTACGCATGGACTTCCTGGCATAATTTTTTGCGTTCTTGGCATCCAGGGGTCCTCCAATACCGTGTATGTCTAGTATCTGGCCTCTTATTAAAGCGAGATTCGTCTTTAGATATTATGTGGATAACGGTGTCGGTCGCTGTCGGTGACGATAACTACAGTGTGAAAGCAAGTCCCCCGCCGCGTCTGTCTGTCTGTCTGAACGAGATAAACTCAAAAACTACCAAACGGATTTTCAAACGGTTTTCACCAATAGATGGAGAAAGGATGGATTAAGGTTTTGTGTAAATTGGCTGAAATATGACGATTATTGTTGAAGGTATCGGAAAAAATCATGCCGACTGGGAACTTTACTGGCATGCGCCGCATAAACCGTAAAAGATACGTAAAAATAATGTTTGAAAGAATGGTTCACCTTAAAAAGTTTAACAAAAAGTCCGCAACGGCATACGTCTATCTTATAAGGATGGCCCATAGTATCCATTTTTATCTTTTACAACTTGCTAAAAATTTTATTGTTAGGTATTTCCGAAGCTATTATGACCGTTATTTTAATAATCCTTATCCAATAAAATATGTTATTAAATTGGGCATTTAGTTTAGATTAAAATATGTCTTGACATCATATCATTTAAATGAATAGTTTAAAAGATATCGCAGATTCAAAATTACGCGTAGCAAAATAATTTTATCGTTGACGCGAACGCGGGCGCAGCGGTAGGTAGGAGTCTATGACCTCCTCGGCTTTTAGGTATGTAATCTCGGTGGTACGTTCCCGTGGGATATTTTGCGACATCCACGAGGGCGAAGCCGCGGGTAAAAGCTAGTAAATTATAATTTGCTACAGAAGCAGTAAAAAATTATAAATTAATTATGGATAAAATCCCAACTACGGAACCCTTCATTGTGCATGCCGTGCCGGTTTTTATATAAATAATACAGAAGATTAATTAACAATTTTTAATTTCATGTTGTATAACTATAATTAATAAATATTTTAGTTGATAATTAGAAAGAAAGAAAGAAAGAAAATGCGTTTATTGGCATTAAATTAGAAAAATACACCTTATAACTAAAACAGAAACCAGAGATTATAATGCCAAAAGGGCCTCAGCTCAGCATATTGTCAGATGGCAACACAAAGTGTACCACCTGACGCTGATTTTCAGCTGCAACCCACGAGTGCCATACGCTTGAGTATGAAGTGCACGGAAGTTTACGTCCGATTTAAAAAATTAACAGAAATCAAATGTAGTAAAAGATACGATAATATGAAAAGCTCACAAAATCAAATAAAATATTGTGACATACATGTGTGTGGTGTGTTGTGAATGAGAAACTAAAATAAATAAATACCCAACATCTTCTGTGTCATAAAAACTAAAACCTTCAAAGCAAAATAGTGTGACTGCGTTGTTCTTGTAAACTACGAAACGGAACGGAATAATTAAATATTTTGTATTATTTGTGTCCTCCATAGCTCGCTATGTGCAAAAGTTTCATAGACTGAGATAAACTAACGTTCCGTACTCAGCACGCACTATTTTCATAGGTAAATGTTTCCGTCTTTATCTTGCACTTTTAGTTTGACAGTTGTGCGGTAGTGACAAGAATAATGCCAAGCATGCTAAATAAGTAATATTTGAAATTCCGGTCTGCGATTTCGTTAGTTCAACTTTTGGTCACTGGTTCAGATAAGTTTGTATCAGTGACGTGGCAGCCGACCATTAAAGATGGAACCGCCACTCCCCGCGTGCGGGGGAAATAAGCCACACCCGTCAAACTAATATTTATTTTCAAGGTAGGCCCTTAAGTACATACTTGGTACTTGTTGAAAGACCTACACTGTCCTCGTATACCTAATAATACTGTATTTTTTATATTTTTTTTGTTGTAAATATTGTAAAACCCAATTATTTTTAAAAGAGTAACCGTGGAGTTTCTTGCCGGCTCTTCTCCATAGGAAACGACCAATTGGAACCGTGCGTAGCTTCTGACGTTTCATAAGTGCCCATGTAGGTTTATGTGAAATAAAATATTTTGAATTTTGAATTTTTTTGAATTTTGAACAATAAAGCGCCTACGCGCACAATCGATTTGGACTCTCTGCAGCAAGCTCGTCTATAAACGCACACTAATACAATAAGTTCATAAATATTCGCACTAACACATACGTATGCGCATACTCGGTCGATAGCCGGAGCGGACCAGCGAGCGACACAGCCATCCCGTCTCAATGCTCACGGGCGACTGCCGCCCGCGTCCCGCGCAGAGCCCCTCTGAACCTCTATCTCTAAATGGGGACATTTTGTTTAACAAATATTGATTGATTTACAAATGCAGTTTCAAATTTGTAGTACCTTTAATCAACAATTTTTCAGTGTAATTTTTTTTCCAATCGTCAAAGCCGTTTAGAAGTAGTTACGAATATTAGCCAAAAATAGCGTTATGGTAAATATTTTTTTAAGGCAAAAGTATTAGTCATACGAAAAAACCCGGTTTCAGATATGTTGTAGATGAATCTATAGCAAACATATATTTTTTTCAAATCATTTAACTAAGCCGTTAAGGAGAAGATAGCTTTTTAAAGTGACCGTTTTACGGTACTAAACGAGACGTAGGCCCTTAAAATGATAATCTATCGACTGACCTACCTTACCTATGTTAACTATGTCTTCAACAGACGTTTTACCAGGTATTCGTGTCCCTTAGCTCTTTACTGCGGCGCTTTGACGGCTCTGAGTATCCAAAGCTTGCTTGCGTCATAATAAATTCCACGATTTTGACAAGTATCTGTTCCCAAGAGATTAATTTCGGCTCGGCTCCGGAATATTACGCACCCTTATTCTGATCCGGAAGTATTCTGAGAAATCTTAATTATGATAAATGATGGTATCCTTTTCAAGCTCATATTAATAATGTGTGTTGCCTAGCCGATATAGTGCTACGTAACTTTTTTGCTTAGATGACATTGTATACTGTTAGGCCATTTTCACACTGGTGATTTGCGAGCGTTTGTCCAGCGAGGCGTTTCTTTAACGTTATCGCTGCGTGTACGTAGCGAGTACGCCACGTGTGATCAAAGTGTTCGCCACATTCGCAGAACGAGAGCGACTGACGTTAGTGTACCAGCGAGTGAGACAAGTGAGAGTACAATAATTTTATGACCTGCAAAAGCGGAAAACACGTTTGTTCGGTTGGCATCTGCGTGGAGCCTGTCAACAAATCGCCTCGCTAGAAACACGGTGGCAAATCGTCAGTATGATAACGCTCTTACTGGGTTCAGTTACAAGATATTCAATTACAATAATTGTTTCATTTTATAGTACATTAGGTACATACACGTATTTATTATGGGTTAACATTCTTAAACACTCGTGCAGACTGGCGAGACTTATTATTATTACCGGATACCGTGAAGTTTTCTTAGAAATTGTTTTATTAAAGTCGCGTCGCGCCTGTTTGGTGGTTGCTTTATGCGTATTATGCAATACTAATCAATCTTAATACGACATTATACATTATTACGACTGTTCAAATAAATCAGAAATAATAAATTAATGTTATCTTAATTTCACTAAGTAATGTGTGTGATATGGGGCGGGGACGTCGCGTGACGTCACGGCAGGCGGGCGGCGCACGCGTCTCGCAAGGTGAATATTTCACAAATCAGCTGAGCCTTATGTTGTAACTATGTGCGTTGCTTCAACATACCACATGATAACATACTAAACTAATTAAAATATGGATCAGAAACGTTACTGAGCAAGAAATTTTTCTTAATTTTTTCTAGACATTTACTTAAGTACATTATAGTATTTGTATAATATGTATAATTGTTATGTATTTGTATTGTGAGAGTACATTGTTGTTTGCTCAAATTCAGGTTTTATTTCTAATAGGATTTTACACTTCTTCGCTTATTATGAAAATATGAACCATGATAAAATGTTGTTAATTCTGAGAACCAACAAAGAAACTTCATGAATGCAGCACCACAGCAACCATAATGTAAGTATTAAATATTATTTAGTAGTTCAATTTAATTTCTAATTTAATACCATTTATGCATGATTTTTAAGTATTTTTAGTAAATTTTAATTTGTAATCCTCAGCTTTTGATGTGCACAATATATTTGTATGCCTCCTGGGATAACATAGTGTTCTGTTCACCAAACATAAGATCTTTATTTATTTACCTATGTAAACAAATAAATAAATAGATAGAGATGATATAGTTATTAAGATATTTTAATTGATGTCCTGACAATACTGCTTGACAATACTTGATACAGGAATGTAAGATATCAACAATACACCATAACTCAAAGGAAATCCATTACAATAGTAATAGTTATTCAACAACTTCAATTGGAATTGGAATGTCCAATTATTATTATTGATTTATCTTACTGCACTTTACAGCTTCCTTATTGGAGAAATAATAGCTCAGTACCACATAAAACCTCAGGTTTTATACTTTATAACAGTTTAAAATATAAATAAATGTTTTGTGCATGCGCTGAAATAGGGAGAAGACATTTAAAAGTTCTTATTCCCAACATTTTCTTGGCTCAGATCCAAGGAGTCTGTTCTGACAAAAAGCCTTTATAATTTTGGCTTACATTGTGCTTTCCCTATACTAAATATGCCTGAACCAAGGCCAATAAACTTCAGTTACAGTAAGATAAATTAGAATGGGTTAAAAAAACTTTGAATTCTAATGAGAATTATTAGTTTCTCTCAAGACTTTCATAAGGATATAAAGAACAGGGAATTTACCTGTTACTTGTTGTTGATGCCCAGATTACATCAAGATATTTGAGATCATCTTTTGTTTATCAAATATCAAATAATGCAGTGCTACTTTATAATAAGGGATTTATGTATGTTTTTGTTACACTAATCAATGAGAAACAAAGTGATTAGGATAAGTTTACAACTTACCCTTTCAGTTTGACCTGAACAGCAGTATTACTGTCACAAATACCCAAATAGCTTAGGTTGGATTTAACTCAAGGTATCCGTTACAATATTTGCTATTCAAAATTGAGTTTTAAAGGTACCTTTCTTCTCACAACACAACTTTCAGATACAAAACGAAACAACTTTTCTGAACAAGCAGTGTTCCTGGTGTGTGTGCATCACTTTTTAACTCAGCGCTTGGTAAACAGAAAGCTCTTATGAATTCGGAAGTAAGCAGTAACGATACACGCAATAAATTGGCACAATGCTAAGTACATTCCCATGCACGGACGACAACCTGGCAGTGCCACGGCACGGTCGAATTACACGACAAACGGCCGAGTCGCAGCCACAATGGGCGCCATCCGACAATATTGAGACAAATCGAGCAGACATAGATCGGAGTTACTTACCAACAACAAGTTTCACACGAAATAACACCGACAGAGTTTGGTGGTATGCGAACACCTACACAAAAGTTCTGTTCCACTGTCCAGAAGCTTCAAGGATATAACACAAAACTTGCACTACCGTTTATTATTATTTACGGAAGATTATTTATTGGAAGAAACACAACTAAACTGTGTACGGATGCAGGCTTTCGCGATTAGCCAACGAATTGTTCTCCATCAATCGGCCATTGCACGACACCACGCCACAGACTAAAACAAATCTGTCGTCATCACATCATGTCGCTCGTTTTCTTTCCCTCAAAGATTGCTAGTATTCATTTTACAAATACTACTATTAGAAAGAAAATACAAAAATCGTTGGTCTATTCTATTATTTTCTAGCCAACGAATACCTAAATAAATTGCACAACGTAAATAAAAACTATCCGTTTTCATAATGCTTTCTTTTTGACCATTCAACAAAATTATTACTTGCAGAAAAAAAAATTATGCAAGAAGCCTAATGTTATGTTATGATGTCAAAATAAAAGGAATTGTAGGTAATTAGACTAATTTGTCATTGTGAGGACCAGGAGCAGAGGTATGAGTAGCAAGAACTTACTACATGTAGGTAGAACGGCCTCGACATTGACTTTCGCAATATTTTCAAATAACAGTGTAATAGTTATGGGAAGATAATGTAAGCCTTTCAACAAGTACTGGTACTTAAAGAAAATAGAAAATGGTTGTTAGGCGGTATTAATCTCTCTTTGGAGTCTTGACCACCGTTATGACCCCGTTACCATTTCATACCATTATCAACCTTCTGTTCTCATCCCAACTCCATTTATTTGGAAACCTTCTTAGTGCAAGGAGTCCAAAGAGAGGGGATCGAGCTAACAAAAACTTTGGGAATTTAGGTGTCTTTCCAGCATGGTGTCTAGTATTTACAGATACAGTTTTTATTTTACACTTTGAAACGTCGTTGCATGAACGTTGAATATTGTAGAATAAAATATCTAACTCCTAACTACTTAATTAGAAGGTTTCGGCCAAACTAGCAACATTAGAAGATATTGTCTCTTTTGAAAGTGATTAGCCAAGTACAATAGACGAATCTTTGATACATTTTACCGTTGATTAGTGGTCATAAACAGCTGGTGAAAGCCTCAGAGTAATAACTAGCACTCGTCAAAGTGACAAATCAATAAAAATGTTTATTTTTATTTTGTATACAAACGAACAAGCTCTATTCGTAAACGTTTGTTTTGTTCAATGACTTATAAATCCTATGGACTTGGCATACCTACAAGAAAAACGTGCATACCTACACTTTAGTGAGAAAATAAAATGGCGGCTTATAGGGTAGTCCTTATCGATATTTCTATATAATAACATCGATAAAAGATTGTGAGAATGTTTTCATAATGTTACGGTACAATATCTACCTACCTACGGGTAAAATAAAAATAGCCCATCGAGATATAAAGTTGAGAGCCAATTTATGGGTCTCTAGCGGTATGAGGTCCCCGCCGCCCTCCGTGGCGGCGTAAAGAGCGGCGAGAGGCGCGGTCAAGTCTCAACTTTAATGACACGACTTGTACTTACTGTTTTTTATTTCTTGTAATAGCTAGAAGCATAAAATTAAAAAAAACGACTTCAAAAAAGGAGGAGGTTCTTAATTCAACGGACCGGCATCAGGATTCGGGATAAACTTGTTGCTTATATTATATAATGGAGTGAAATCAGTTACACAACACTAGGTCGATGAAAAGCAGCTTATTATCTGTCCTCCAGGTTTCAACCTATTTCAATGGTAAACATCAAAATAGTTCTAGCCGTGAAATAATGACGAACCAATACAAACAAATGAAAGGCATGTGTTAGAAAACTTGGGGTATTTCATTGAGATCAATGTAAACTAGAGAAGACACCGTGAACAAAAAATGTGTCCCTCGGATGTCAAGTTTGACAACTGCGGTGCAAGGAGATTCTCATAGATATCCGTACCCGCAGATGAGACACAGTCTGCTTCTTCTGCCTACTTGATAACTAATTTACCACAGCGCTAGATTTGCTGCGGAAGTGTATTTATTCTCGGCAAAAAGGTCTTAACTGCGGCGCGATCGCCGCAGTTGAACGAGACAAAGTAGGAATTTACGGTGTCATCTCTAGTACGTTAGTACTTATTGACACGACTTGTATTTACTGCTTTTCATTTCATGTACTTACATCAAATAATTTTTCAACCGACTTTTTGGCTTGATTGCTGTCCCAGAGGGTCCCCACGGTTTCTTTATACTGTTAGCTTATGATGGTTCCCTCAATGGCTCGAAGATGGTAATTTTTAAATGAAATACTATAATTTATATTACATCACATTTTGATCAACATACAACATAATACAGAGCTGAAATTACCAAAAAACTTGAATTTGAATTTCACGGATAACCAGTGAAAAACCAATTTAAAAAATTTACGGAACGACCGTTATAAATATTTTTGATACTAAGTTTCTAACACGCCAATGATTGTGGTTTTTAAATAAAAGTCAACAATAATTATAATAAAGTTATATTAAAGAAATCAATATTATTCATTTCTGAACAATACAATTTTGTTGATTTTGCAATTGTTCTTGCCTTTTCAAGGAGTCTTGGGGTCCTGCACATTCTGCAAGTAAAGCTTGGGATTCTGTATTTAGAAAATTTCTTTCTTTTAAATCTTTTATAATATTACTAAAATGAGCATTTTTTTTCGTTTGTCGTCTATCTTTCTCATTAAGTCTCTTTATCTTCTTGGACTGTTTTTGACATTTTTCCTTTAATGTTTTTATAATTTCAAATGTCCTGACCTGAAATCAAATAAAATTAAGCTTTAATAGATATTGAAGACAAGCAACAGATACCACCCAGTCTCAATCAGATAGCAGATGTGCTAGGGGCTAAATCTATGCCACTCTTTGATATCTCTCCAGGTTTATTTTGAATGGTAGGCACACAAACAGCTTCGACCTGAAAACCACTCTATTATTAACATAAATAATAATAAAATAGAATAGTGTCGCTACGACACTTTGTGCAAGCGACCGCTTTCGGGGGCCCATCATTGAGTGTGCAAGTCACCCCCTGCCATTTTATCCGTGTATATATAAAACATTGATCAGGCAGGGGCCATAGTCCTTCCATAGATCCAGGTCACCAGTCAACTTAAGCCACCCAAACCCATAGTCCAATATCTTTGTTTCCATAGCCTGCAATAGTCCTACACCAGCCAGGGGCTCTCTTTGGGTGCACTTGCATAGTGCATACAGGGATAATCGTCGGTTGGTGCCTCATTTCATTACAAACGTCTAACGGGCCTCTGCGAGTTGGCTTCGGCCCCTCGTACGCCTTCCAGGGTAGGTCAGGGTTCCGAGAATAGTCAAAAACTAAAAAATTATACACAAAAATTTTATGAATTTAAAAACAGTATGGTGATCCTACTGTTATTAATTACAAAATAAAAGTTACCTTATTAGGAGCATCACATCTAGATATTGATTGTGAGTTTGTCTGATTTCGATCATTCTCAATTAAAATGCCAGACATAGGTATTTGTTTAAATCGCAGGCTGTAAACAAGCAATAAAATGGTTAGTATTTTTGATGTTTCCTGATTTTATTTCACATTCTTTACATCAATCACTCTTTGTGTCCATTAGACAAGTGCAATTGAGGACATCAACATAATTTTTCAACCACAACAGAATAATGTTGGACAAATTTACAAAATGCAATGTTACTTACCAATAAGGATCGTGAAGGTAAAGCATCGTCACGCAATGTTATTTTATTGAGTGTCCGATTGAAAGACGATTCTTCAAAGTGAAGAGAACAAATATGTAAGTATTCTTTTTGTCGACATTTTTACATTTTCCACACAGATTGTTTCCAGCCAAATTTTCTGTTTTCTTCTATTAGAGGGCAGCCTTGAAAGTAAAACATAAAACCACATAGAACCTTAAAATAGCATTATCGACAAATATAACAATGTCTAAATGCACTACTCTATCCCTTCAATAACAAGAAAATGATTTCATGAAGTAAAACTGTTGAAAATAGAGGCAAAAGCGAAAATATGAATGCTTTACTGTTGAAGCTCTTCACTGAATGCAGAATCTTTTGTTTATCATCTAAATCTAAAGATATTTTAACTGAAATTATGTACGTACTTGTGTAAAGTTATGTTCGGGTGATTTCCGCTTCTTTTTATGCCACATACGATAATACTGCAATTGGGCATCTTGCTATTGACGATTTCCAATATATAGGACCGAGTCCAAACGCAATATCACAGCAAATAACTCCAAAATTCACAATATTTACCACAGCATATGAGTGATTTGACAGTTCACGTACTCAACTTTGATACCAAACAGGGAGAAAATAAAATGGCGACCCGGCCGCAAATAGGTATTTCAATGAGTTAGAAATGTAGGGTTGCCATGATAGTAACTGTCAAAAACACTATTATCCTTTTTCACTTACGCAAAATTATTAAAGTTAAAAAGAGATAGCAGTATTTTTATGAATTTGGCGTCGATATGCCTCGTATTTGTATAACTGTTTTTTCTATAGTCAAACATTTCAAGTCCATATGATTTATAAGTCAATGGTTTTGTTTGATAAAACATTGACAGCTAACCTGTCAGATTTTGATTTGACAATAAATTGACAGAATGATTAATGAATGAATCTGTCTGTCTTCTGTCCAATGTCCATAGATAATACACTCTTCTGTCTGTCTGCATGTCATTGGTCTTCTGGAACATTGTGCTTGTTTGTTTACATTATAGTTTAAAAAAAATGTTAATAATATAAATCACAATGGTTAAGTTTATAGACGCAGTATCGGCTTATAAAACCCTGAACGGACTCATATGTGTTTACAAACCACCATGTGTACCAGTAAAACAAGTCATACATATAGTGAAAACCAATCTTTGTAGAGGTTAGATTAAATTTTTAAGACTTTAATTTATTTACGCTGTAATAGATAGTATAAAATATGATTTATGCTTTTATAATGAAATTCTAGATATCTTCTTATAATAGTACTGAACAATAGTACACAGATTGGTAATTAAAGTACACTTTACAGATCTAAACGCCTTACCTGGAAGACCAATAGAGAAGAGAGTAGAAATAGTGGGATCAACGAATGAGCCTATGTTGGTGAAACTGGTGCCCAACTATGCTGATAATCCTCTGGTGTGTGGCCCCAGATATATCAACGAGGACTTCAGATGCAGTTGGGCCACAAACCTAGGCTTATTCAGCAGTGGGGTATTGTGTAAGTGTATATATTATGATTAGGAACTAATTCATACAGTTTAGAATGGGATCTTATAATTTGGTAGTTGAAAATAACCTATAAAAGCCAATAATTTATACATGTTCATCAAATATTGTAATATTTCAGTACTAGGCATCAATGAAGGCACAAGGATCACCTACAAAATACACACAGGAAGGCCAACGAGAGCCTTCAAGGTACACGGCCAGCTCGGCAAGGCTACTGACACCTACTTCTGGAATGGGAGGATTATGGAGAGGACCACCTTCCACCACATCACCAGAGAGAAGATGGACAAGGTGGTGGCTCACATGCAGGCTGCTCACCAGAAGACCATGTTTGAGTATGTAATTCATAATGAAATAAATTACCTCAAGAGAACATAACACTGGCCCAGTCTGGTGATGGTTTACTAGTTAGTTTAATATTTTTTTGACGACTTTCTTTTAAATTGTAGTCAGGTATTTTGTTCTCTTTGATTTTAGTCTAATATTCAGATTGTAATGAAAAATACAGTTTATAAATTTTGTGAATAAAATTATTTCCTTAACTTAGCTGATTTCACAATCTACTAATACTCAAGAATAATCTTTATCCTAAACTTCACAGGCAGTCAGGCCTTCACATGGAGTCTCAGACCACATATGAGTTGGCCTCCAAGGGCCTCATCAGACCAGCGGACAATAAACTGCCAGTTATCTACGGCATGAAGTGTGTCTACTTTAATCCTCCTAACTTTACATTAGGTGAGTGTGTATTATTCAAACAAAAAAAAAACAATAATAATACAAAAATTCTATAATGTTATTAAATTACAACTTTAATGGAAATAACTTTACAATGTACAAAATTATTGCATAACTACTATTACGGTTCCATTTAATTTATAATTCCAATGATTAGAATCTGTGCTCTTTGCTGCTAGTTCTACTTTCCACTTTTAATTACTACTTAGCTCTCAATGAAAAATATAGGACTGTCTTACCTGCTACCTACCACTAATTAAACTTATTCTAAAATAATCAACATTTTGTATAATTTATTTCAGAAATACAATCAGTGAATGAATATGACAAGTACCTGTGGACACTCATCCACGATCTGGGTGTACAACTAAAGTCCACAGCCTACTGCACAGCAGTCCAATGCATCAGGCAAGGGAAGTTCGATGTGGATCTAGCTCTGCTGCGAAAACATTGGACCTTGGAGCACATAGCCGACAATATGAACATGTGCCAAGAAATACTGGACGAAAATGAGCAGTTGCTAAAACCACAGTCCGCCATATTGTCAGCTTAGATATTGTTTAGTAAATTAGTTTGCTGTAAATATAAATAGGTATATTAATTAAATTTTATTAATGAATATTTATTTATTTTATATTTTCTTATTTACGGTTATTATTAACTGTTACATCCTTAGACTAATAATGTTTATAATAATGGCAAAACACATTGATCAAAGAATGAGGGACAATAAAAGGAATAAATTCCTTATTTATTTCATAAATGTTGAATATAATTATATAGTACCAAAAACCATATAGGAATACGAATGCTACAGCCTATGTCACTAAAGAAAAAAAGAATATAATATTATTATGTGCAGTCCAAAGTCCAAGTTGATAATATTATTATTGCATGGTTTCTGGCTATTATAAGAGTTCAGTGTGATGAGTAGTGAGTTCTTATAATAGCCACTAATAATATATAAAATCATCAGGTTATGGCAGTTCACAACATACAATTAATGTTAAATACATTAATTTTACAAATATATCAAGTGACTTGTGAGTCCTTTAAAGTCTTGATGTCACATATCAATTTATTCCTCCCACATCGCCACTTTAGTCACTAGTGTCACTATTATCCTCCAATCAGCTGCCACTAGAAGATGGTGTTGATGGCGAGGTGTTGGCTTGCTTCTCCATCTGCTCTATCCTCTTATGCCTTATCATGTTAGACAGGATCCCATCAAACGACGTCGTCTTCTTCTTCGCCGACCCCCTCAGCGTATCCTCTCCTTTACTACGAACTCGTAATCGCAACGAACTGACTTCATCCATAAAATCAAAGTCCGATTTCTCTTCTCTTATCGGCGATGCTGGAATGTCCGGCTGGTCGTCTTTTCTCACAGGTACTGGTGAAGGAGGCCTTCTCCCAGGACATTTCCACTCTAGTGTTACAGTCCCAGTTTTATCAAGAGCCTTGTAAAGTTCCTCTAACTCGGCAGGCTCTGGCATCCAGTTTCGGCCGATGAATATACCACTTTTGGATAGCTCGTCATCTGAACAAGGTAGATCCCAGTCATCACCTTGTAGTTCTGTGGTGCTCATTGTTGGTTTTATTTAAATATTAAGGACAGCTTTTATAAAATTAGAAAATTTTTAACTCTAAATTGCTGTTTATTTTGCAGGCCATTCTTTCCATTGCCATTCTATTTCTGCCAAATCCAATCAGTTTGACATTTCGTTTGTTTTGACAGTGAATAGTCTATCATAGATCTGGAGGCCGCTTTCCGAATTAGAACGTAATCACTGAAAACATTGACTGAAACGAAAGATCTCAGCATGTTTTATTTATTTATACTTTATTGTAGTGTCCGACCGAAACAGGAATTTCTACCGAAACCGAATCTTCGGTATCTGTCTCAGTTTCGGCCGAAACCGAAACCGAACCTTTTTTAGACCTGTTAAAAATCTATTGTTTTCTGAAATTTGGCTTATTTCTTACACTTATACAGAAACTTAACACGAGTTAAATGGAATAAAAAACAATAATTGAATTATGTGAAAAAAAAAACACTTTATATATATTGTTGCTTTTAAAACAAATAAAAAATATAAAATTACAAAACGTGTTAACTACTTGTAGAAACAAAAATTGACAATAATAATATCACGCCTTGTTTCCCGAAGGGTTGGGCAGACAGGGCAGAGGTGTACCTGTAGCAGGTACACCCACATTTCGCACGTTACTGTGCGTTTGCACTGGCGAAACATTACGACAAAACATGTTGAAATCTCTAGTTCCTGCCAAACATTGTATGGAAAATTGACAGAAAATAGAGATTCCAACATGTTTTGTTGTAAATGTTTCGTCAGTGCAAACGCACAGTTATATTACACTTATTACGCTCCCAGAAACATGTAAAGTTATAATGGTCAAGCCCCGCGGTTTGACATTGACGCGCGCTAAACGTCACTTTCGACATTTTTCAGAATGTTTCGGTGTTATCTGTCATTTTTTGGTAATTTTACTTCTAATTGACGTCTTATCCGTCAGGCCCTAGAGAGAATCAGCCGTCAGACGATTATATTCAGTATTTAGCAGTAACAATAGTGACTCAAGCCGCATGAGTCACCCGTTACCAATTGGTAACAGTGGGGCTTTAAGGTAATTGCCGGGCAAATAGAAAAACCCAACAACACTTTGCCCGACCGAATCGAACCCAAGACCTCGTGCTCAGCAGTAGCGCTTGCGACCACTAGACCAACGAGGCAGTTATAAAGGAAGGACCTCATTAATTGAGTAGTGAGCGTTTACATGAAATAAAAAAACAGTATTTGATGTGGCATAAAAAAACTTTTTTTTTGATGTTACTGTGTAAAACATACAAAATTATAATAAAAATCAACAAACATGTTACAGTTAACATGCTTATTAATTTTTTTTTTTCTTTGGAACGATTTGTCAATAATCAACACTTATCTACATTATAAAGGAAGGATCTCATAAATTGAGTCAGCCTAACGACGCGCAATAATTCACGTACGTAGTTTCGCAAAACATCAAAATTTTTGGAGAGGCAACCGGATGAAAATGCGGTAGTTTCGAAGTTTATACCCTATTTATATAGTAATTTTTTTTTGCCATCCGAAACACGCGAGCCGTTTTCGCACTAGCGAATTTAGAAAAAAAAAAAAAAAAAGTTGTGCGGCAACCGCTCCAAAATTGGTGAGCCTATTTACTGGTACCACTACATGTTGTAAAAAAAATGGCATCCGATCCTGCTGGGCAGTTTCAGAGAAACAACGCTTCAAAGTCGCCAAAAAACTCTATTTTCGGAATTTTTGAAACAAAAATCGAAAAAAAATAGTTGATATTGTTTAAATCGGATGGCATTCGAAACGAAAGGCATTTTTTACAACATAAAGTGGTACCCATAAATAAGCTCACCAATTTTGAAGCGGTTGCCTCATAACTTTTTTTTTTTTTTTTAAATTCGTGGGTGCGAAAACGGCCCGCGTGTTTCGGATGGCAAAAAAATTTTACTATACAATGTGTTTGGTCTCGGACTGTACAAACTTCAAGGGAAGGTAGTTTGCTCTATTTTATCAATAAAATTATTCTACTTGGGGGGTCGGAACCCAACCCCCCCTGAATGGCAGCCATTTTTGTTTTTTGATCGCATTTTATGAAGCGTGCATACTAAAAGTACTTTAACTTTGGAATTTAATGTCCAATTTTCGTAAAATAAAAACTTTTAATAAGTGAAAAGTGTTAACAATGGGATAAATAACTCAAATATTGACAATAAATGCTGCATCATATTGAAATAAATGCTAAAAGATCAATTTCACGTTAAAATTAACATTGTTTTTTTAGTTTATCAAGGTTATTACAAAATTTACCCCCGAGAACTTTCTTTTTTTATGTACTCGCCTAATAGATGTTTAGTTTACCTAAATAATGATACCAAAAACTTGATTCTATGACAATTGGTTTAAGAGATATTGGTGTTGGAACATAGGCTTGCGTAGGTAGTGAGGTCATAACGGTTTGGTTTTTCTGTAGACTTTTACAATGATGATCAATGATAAACAAAGAACAAGTACTATCTATCTGCCTAGCGTTTTCCCAACTATGTTAGGATTGGCTTGCAGTCTAACAGGATGCAGCTGAATACCAGTATTTTACATTAAAATGATAAACAAAGCACAAGTACATCTATCTGCCTAGCCTTTTCCCAACTTTGTTGGGGCCGGCTTCCAGTCTAACCAGATGCAGCTGAATACCAGTATTTTACATTAACTATTATTTAATATTTACAAAAGTACAAAATTTGCCCCCCCACCATTTTGAAGGCACACAGTAGCTCGGATCAGCCATAATTATTGCTGCAGCAACGCGAATACGCCGAGCAGCTCTTCTCAGGTGTTGACTGGCTTCATCCATCCCCAAAGACCACCCGCACCCCAAAGAGCCACCGCGTTTACCAGACTTAACGCCATTGGACTATCTTTGCAGTTGGATGAAGTAAAAAGTTCATTTTAAGCCAGGTCAACACCAGAAAAGAGCTGCTGGGCGTTTTCGCGTTGCTGCAGCAGAAATTATGGCTGATCCGAGCTACTGCGTGCCTTCAAAATGGTGGAGGGGGCGGGCGAATTTTCTACTTTTGTAAATATTAAGTAATAGTTAATACTTGTTCCTTGTTTATCATTGATCATCATTGTAAGTCTACAGAAAAACCAAATCGTTATGAACTCACTACCTACGCAAGCCTATGTTCCAACACCAATATCTCTTAAACCAATTGTCATAGAATCGAGTTTTTGGTATCATTATTTAGGTAAACTAAACATCTATTAGGCGAGTACATAAAAAAAGAAAGTTCTCGGGGGTGAATTTTGTAATAACCTTGATAAACTAAAAAAACAATGTTAATTTTAACGTGAAATTGATCTTTTAGCATTTATTTCAATATGATGCAGCATTTATTGTCAATATTTGAGTTATTTATCCCATTGTTAACACTTTTCACTTATTAAAAGTTTTTATTTTACGAAAATTGGACAAAGTTAAAGTACTTTTAGTATGCTTCATAAAATGCGATCAAAAAACAAAAATGGCTGCCATTCAAGGGGGGTTGGGTTCCGACCCCCCATGTAGAATAATTTTATTGATAAAATAGAGCAAACTACCTTCCCTTAAAGTTTGTACAGTCCGGGACCAAACACATTGTATAAATAGGGTATATACTTCAAAGCTACCGCATTGTCATCCGGTTGCCTCTCCAAAAATATTTATGCTTTGCCACCCCCCCCATTTGGGGTCCATTAGGACGGTACGGGGGGGTTCGGTATCACTTCAAGACCCAGATTACCACTCGCCATCCGGTTGCCTCTCCGATAAAATTTTACGTGCCATTGCCTTGAATAATAGTCTATGTTTTTGGTGTACCGCTTTAGCTGAGCGCTTTAGTTATTACTCTGAGGTGTACCGGTGTACCGACTTCTATCACCAAAAATCGATACAACTGACTTTTTGTTTGCGCCACTCTAGTATCGTCTCCACTAACCCTATTACTATATTCTATATGCCACTAACTAAACTAAAGTTACATACTCTGTGGTCTCCACGTGAAGTTGACAGTTCTTGCTCAATAAACAAGTTTGTTTTTTACTAGGTAATTATTAGTAAGACTATAGTGAAATAACAATGTCTTCTTCATCAGATAGTGATTCTGATTGTGAAAACGATATAAACAGGTAAGTAAATATACAACCAATCTGGACAACTGAGTCTACTTACAATACCTACGTGTTCATTCTAACCTATTTCACAGACTTGGCGATTGCGAAGTGTGTGCAAAAAACAAGGCTAAATACACGTGCCCGAAGTGTGAAGTGAAGACATGCTGCCTAGACTGTGTGAGGATACACAAGAAAGAGCTGGAATGCGATGGCACCAGGGACCGCACCAAGTTCATCAGAATAAGAGACTTTACCGACACAGACCTACTGAGCGACTACCGCCTTCTTGAGGAATGCGCGCGGTTCGTGTACGGCGTCAAAATAGACGAGAAAAAGAAATACACTAGGATTGATAAGGATTTGCCCATTGTAAGTATACATATGCATGATTTGTTTACAGAGTATATTCCGTGGAGTGAAACATAGTTTGGGCTGTGAAGAAATAATTGATCAGCCTTGTTTGCAGTGATAGCAGTTCTGATCAGAGTAGGTATTATTCATAACTGAATCTTTCATTTATAAATTTACAGTAATAAGTAGGTAATATTCATTATAAGCCAAAAAATAATGATACATTTATTTCACAGTATCTATACAAACTCAAGATGGCAGCAAGGCAGAGGGGCACAGTACTGCAGTTTTTATCACATAACTTCTCAAGGCACAAAGCCAACACTACAAGATACATTAACAAGATGAATATAATAAACTGGCGAGTGGAGTGGGTGTTCCCTAATGTAGAATCAGAGCCGCTGAAGTTTGTAGATGAAAGATGTGCAGAACAGAAGCGGCTGTCAGAACTCTTGGACAAGTATCTCAATCCTGATGCTCTGCCTTTTGAAGGGTCAAAAGCTTTAACTTTTTATAAGTCTGCTGGATTTAGTGGAGTCAAAATTTTACTGAGAGGTAAATTATTGTTCCTTTATTTTCAGTGATGCATACACTTCCTTTGCTATCATACCTTAGTCGAGGATAGCATACTATACCAAATAACTAGTAATTTATTAACAATTTTTTTCTGTTTTACAGCTGAGAAAGTAAAAGGTTCTGCAAGAAAGTTCTTCGAGTTGGATCCAACTGAATCTTTGGCTGAAAACCTCTCTGGGAAGTGCATAGTGGAGTTCCCAATTATATTTGTTGTACTCAAGGACCATGCTTACAACTTTGAAATTATAACACCAGGTAAGTAATTGCAACTAACCAAACTTAATTAAAAAAAAAAAAAACTCAATTTTGTTGGCTTATAGGTTTTGGCCAACAGTGTAGAGTTGTAGACCATCCCCTGAAGATGATATTATTTGTAAAAGTAAAGATGATTACTGATTTTTTAAAAACTTCACTGTTTTTCAGAAGACGAAATGGAAGAAGAAACACCTGTTCCTAATCATGACAAAGCATCTAGCAGTAGTAAAGAAAAGCCTGTTGTAAATGGTCAACTCCCTACTGATAATAATGACACAACAAATGGACATCCAGAACATTATAGAAAGAGACCCAGGCAGCTGTTGACAGAGAAGGTGGCTCAAGAGAAGAAGATGGAAATTGCTAAGGAAATGAAAGCAGCAAGGAGGAAGAAGCCAAAGAATCTCTTGTTCACCACCGGGTACTCATCAGAAGAGAGTATAGATGCTGAAAGTGATGATGAGGAGAAAACCTAGCAATCACTGGTAGCAGGGGTTGGATTAAAACAGGACTATAAATTAGGAGTTCTCTGTTACAAAATAAATGAGTGTAGACAGAAAACCAACCAAATAAATGGCTATTCTGCTCCATTTGTTATCATATAAATACAGATTTGAATATGGCTTTCTGTTGTCTTAGCATCCAGAGACATAATATGGGATTGTAATTTTTATTGCAAATTGTATGCAGTGGATCTTCTGTACTTCGTATTTTGTGTCCAAATATTGGCAAGTATTTTAAACATACTTGTTAATAAGTGCTATAATAATATAAGTAAAGATTTTGTAAATATGTACAAAAATAAAGTGTAACTTTTATAATTCGGTTTTATTCTATTTGTATAGCTACCAAATGGGTTTCTGTTAATATAAACAAGTATTCATTCGTAGCATTGATTCCTAACACTTCTCCATACTTGTCAATGTTGAATACATGCTGTTGGCCAATCTTAATGTTCTTCATGGCACCGCCGGTCCTTTTTCTCAGCTGGCAGTCCTGGTTACTGTTGCTCTGGTAAATAAAGATGTGTCTGGTAGCTTCACAGACCACACTGTATGAGAAGTTAGGAGGACATGTGACAAACTTCCGGTTTTGTTTTGATGATTGAACATAGCCAAATGCACTGAGTGCACCTTGGTGCTTGACAGGCCAGACATTGGAGTTTATCAGCTGTGCATAGGGCTGCCAGATGCATGCGTCCACGTCATGTCGCAGTGCCAGAGCTGGTGCTTCTTGTGTTTCAATTTTGATGCTGAACAAATATTGGTGGACACTGAGTGCAGCCCTATGTGTCACATTGTGAGTTCTTGCATCCAACCTCACTGAAATTATAAAATTAGAATTATTAACAATACACTACATTACACTCACATTTAAATGGTTTCATCTGGTCATTTACATAAATAACAAAAATAAACAATCAATCTGCCTAGCCTTTCCCAACTACGTTGGGGTCGGCTTCCAGTCTGCAACTGAAAACCAGTTTTTATCATGGAACGACTGCCTGTCTGACCTCCACAACCAAAGTAAGACAGGTTGTCAGACTTTTGGTGACCTGATGACCCGTAACAACTGTCAAAGATCCAAGACTGACAGTCAAGACCAACGGCTTAACGTGCTTTCCGGGGCACAGAGGGGTCTCGGTATGTTAAGATGGACACCCATCCACGGTCTAACTGCGGCAAGCGTAGCTTAACCTGATCGATCGATAAATTACCAGAATTAATAAAAAATGAACAAAAATTTAATACATTTATAAATAAATTTAAACTATTCCTATTATCTAAATGCTATTATGATATCAATGATTATTTATACAACAAATTATGATTTACAAGTTTTATAAAATAATTACAATAAATAGATAAATAGGTACTAACTAAGTAATCAAAATGAAAAGCCCTCTTCCTCTCTCCTACTTTTGCTGTGCCCGACAGAGTTCACAATGATCATATTTTGTTAAACCTACCACCTAAGTTCACATGTGGAAGCAATGAATATGTTGAGTATTGATCGACCCGTGCGGCTGTTATTACTCAGCTACAAGCCCCTCGATCATAATAACAAAGTCAAATAATTTATTTCAAAGTGCCTTACAAGGTACTCTTGAATGTCAAAATTTACAAAAATGAAATTAGTTCTAGTCGCCCTTTCCAAAAGGTAGTTTTCGTATGGAGAAGAATAGGCAAGACAATCCACTGAAACGAAAATAAACATTCCTAATATTTTCTTTTAACTTGAAAAATCTATAATCAATTAACCAAAGTCATACCTAAAACAGTATCTTCTTCAGAAGCTGCATCACATTCTTCTAACTCCTGTGTAGACACTCCTGGCATGGGTGGATCAGCTGTCACCACAGTGTCAGCACACAAGTGTGCCAAGCGTCTGTGAGCCTCCTCCACCAGGCTAGCATCCATGATCTGCTCTCCATTAGGGTCTCCCCCTTCCAACAGCTCCTCCCACAGCATACTCTCAGATTTAGTCAGCAAGATATCCACCTGGCCACTATCTTGAACATTCCATGTTGTTAACTCACTATCCACTTTCTGCTTCAACTTTCCATCAACAAAAGTCTTTCCAGCATAACTGACTTTTATGCTCAATGGAGTCACATTTACAATGAGAAGCTGTCTGTTAAAGTTGGCTTCTAGTTTCAAAGTTATTGTAATATCTTCTGTTGTCTGCAGCCATGTGTATATGCATGCCCGTGGCTCCTCTTTAGATGGTTTAGTAATTTCCCTTTCAGAATCTGATGTGAACTTAAATGTGTTGTCTGAAGCAATGTACAATGCAGCACAACTTGTCTCAATTGCAGCATAGTGCACAATACCTTTGCCTTGCACTTGTCTGAAACTCATCTGCTGCCAACCCTGGCCATCATTGTCAAAGGAAACCCAAGTAAGTACTGAGTTGAAATGTGATTCATTCTGTTCAACTGACTGAAGAAGACAGTGTAATGTCTCAATATTGTCCTTCTCCTGTATTCTAGAATCCACTATAATGAAATACTTTCCTTCACCAAGAATGAGACTTGACTGGAGTGTTTGCCACAGTTGGTTCCTTCCTGAGGGTCTGCTTCTTGCGCCAGTATCCACAATATGCAAGTATCCAGTCCCATCACTGACTAAAGCCAAACTGTTGGATGGAAAGGATAAACAGAGGTTGAAGTGGCCAGACTTTCTCTCCACATGTGCGGGGACGTCGTACACTACGTCATTGTGGAATGTTTGATTAGTATTTTCGAAAGAAACATGACGTACCTTCTGCTGTTTATCGATGTAGTAGTAATTGAGTGAGTAGTCCCAATAGTCGAGAACCAAATGATTATGAAGCGCGAAGAGTTTAGCATGGACGAAGGAGTACTGCACCTCATCCGGATACACTCTGTCCACCGGAGCTACGAGTTCATGCGAGAAATGTGGTAAGGCTTGCAAGTTTAGTTTATAACCTTGGAAATCGTGGTCCAAGAGTCGCCGGTTTGGACGCAGTTCTACAAGAGCAGACATCGTATTTAATTTTGCAATTATGAGTTGTTTTTGCTTAAATAGATGTCCAGTTTATTGACAAAACCACGAAAAATTTAATTTATTTGTCAACAAGAAAATGTCAAGATGTTGTCAACTTTGAAAGAAGGGCTTTTGACTCTTTTTTTCGGTCGATTATTGGCTTTGAATATTGGTCTATTGAGATTAGTTGGTTTCACACTTTCACAGAATTCGTTTACTAGATGACACTAACTGCGTTTGCACTGGCGAAACTAACGACAAAACACACAAAACATGTTGAAATCTCTAGTTCCTGTCAAACATTGTATGGAAAATTGACAGAAAATAGAGATTCCAACATGTTTTGTTGTGAATGTTTCGCCAGTGCAAACGCACAGTTACGCACTACAAAACATCACTAATTTTAAATAGTGCCCGAAGTCCGAAGTCCGCGGCACCACTGAAGACCGGCGGAAAATCACAGGATGGAACGAATTAAAAAAAATGCAATTTGATGCAATGACAGACATTAGCGTATCGCTGCGTCTATCAGACTTGAGTGGTAGCGTGGACTCAAATTATTTTATTTCACCTAAATAATAATAATAACGTCACCGCCGCGCGCCGTATCTCTACCTACGTTGACGTCAGTCGTGGTGGGGCTTGCGCGCTTCAAGCTCTGGGTCTGTGCCGGTAGAGTTTACTTTGCCGGAACAGGGTCTAGGATGAGGAGCCAGACCACGCAGGGCAGCATGTGTAGCGAGCTGTTGGGCAGTAGCGACCCCATGAACCCTATTTCCTTGGAGAAATTTTGTTCCTCACCTCACCTCTGGCTTGCCTTCATTAGCCGGCTGGAGTGAACACTGACGAGGAACCGAGCTCCCACCTCATTCTTGCCTTGAATGGCCGGCTTGAGTGGAGATTCGCAAAAGCAAAATTGCTCGGAGGAAGGAAGTATTCCAGTAAGTGCTTGTAGGGATCTTGACCATCTTCCGGGCTCTGGGATTGTTCTGAAAGCCGTGGAATACCACTCCTCCTCAAGCACCTAATGACAATATGTTGCCCCCTTGTCACTACGTCGCTTTGTGCTAGTCACAGTTTTCGGTGGCCCATTATTGAGTGTACATTGTGTACAAGTCACCCCCTGCCATTTTATCCGTGTATACCATAATATTGATCTGGGGGCCATGAGCTCTTAAAGCAGGACAGAAGTTGAACTGTTACTCTTTTGTAAATAATTGGCTTTTACAATATTTTCAAATAACAGTGTTAATAGAATAGGTACATCAAAATAGGAAATGGTCATGCAAATAAATATTATTCTATTCTATACCAAATCTACAGCAAGTAATCTGTCTCACAACATAGACAATAATCTATAAAAAAGATAAAAATAATAATTAAAAGAAATAAACCGAAATTCAAAACCCAAAATCTAGGATGATATTCTGTGTTCATTTTCTGTATTCATAACTATTTGACAATGACAGTGACAGTAAAAAAAGCGGTAAGTGTGTATCAGTACTATCAGTGTAACTTCAATCAATCAAATTACAAAATACAATCGAAATCTTTTAGCTATCCCTTCGTAAAATATTTCATTTTCGTTTCGTTATTGATTGTAAATATAACTAGAATTATTTAATGGCTTATTTAAAAAATATTTTCTATTGTGACATTCCATTTTGTGTTGATACACCTCATGTAAGTTCATTTGTCGTCTGTGTTTACACAATTATTGATCATAAGAATTTATAAAAAACCTATATTTTTCAGCATGACTTTTATATATACTCAGACTTAAAAGAAATAGCTGATAAATGTAACATTTTTAGCGATGAAATTATAAAATGCAGGACTGTTGGGATTCTACAAAGTTTAAACGGCCGATTCTATTTGTCAGATGTAAGTTGTTCTTGATTTACTTTTCCAAGTTGGATATAATTGTTGCAAAATATGTATGATCATTACTTTCATGTTTTGTTTCCAGTTAAATGAGACTGATAAGCACTCTGCACCACTGGTACAAGTATCGGTAGTCTACTTAAAGTCACCGCCACGTTCCACAGTGATCCCATATCCAGTGCAGGTGTTTGGCACTCTGCAGTGGAAGAACAGACCTGTTATATTTGCTAAAATATTACAGGTAAGTAATCTCTAAACCAAAGTCCAGAGAGACCAAGAGTAGGAAATTATCCTATTATACATTTTATGACAATAAAAGGGTATTTTTTTTTACATTATTATACATTTTATGGGTTAACATTATTGTTTTGATTTTCAGGTGTTGAGTGTGTCAACTGCCCTTCGAGTAAAGAATGCTCTGAGTGGAATCACTAGCTTACACTTGGCCAGAAATATTCTTGAACCTGAAGATCCCCCTGATCAAACATGACCTTTTAAAGTAATTGTTTTGAAATGTCACTTTATAGTAACCAAAACGATGTTATGTTAATATTAATTAACTAGAGAAATAAACACACATTTAAAAGAATGCATATTTATTAATTCTTAAATAAATACATTTAATAACAATAAGTGATAAAATTTACAACATTCCATCACCAAGCACTCACTGCGCTTTTTACATAAAAATAATGATGGGCATACTTCTGGAGTATAAGTAATTTGTTTGCTTTCAAGCTGATTATTTGAGAATTATTAGACCAAACACATCACTAAACACTATGAACCAGTTATATATATATAAAAAAAATATTTTTGGTACATTTTATTGCAAAATATACATTGCTTGGAATGCTTTTTGTGTTTAGTCATTTTATTATGTAGTTTTCAAGGGTTTTATGAAGCAACTTGTAAATATAATAATTATGTTGAGCATATTAGCATCCTTGGATTTATAAATCAATATATTTGGAAAAATGGTGGTTGGTCAAACATATTCAAGAATTTAGAACAACTGAAAATATTATTGCAGCATGAATAAATCATATAATTGAGTAAATCAGCTAATAGCTCTTATTTCTATCATATCATTTCATTGCTATGTCTAGTTACAAAACTGTCCGGAGTAATCACATAGAAAATATTAAATCTTACGATGACAATTTATTGAATATCCCAAATGTGTACTATTATAGTTTAAGAAGGCAATTTAACTATAACAGCATAGCTGTCACATTGCTAGGGAAACGTCTGTGTAACTCTGCAATATCACACAATGCTCTCAGATTTAAAATATTTTTGCATCTTGGCATTGTGATATTCTAAAAGAAATATATTGCCACGCGATTTTTAGTTTTGGGTAGTGTTGGTTCAGAGCTTTATAAGGATCTATTTATTAAATCAATTAATGACAATTCATAATATACCTAAAGAATATTTACCAAACTACCCAATTTCAATGAACAAGACATTCTCAACTCAGCATCCAATGATATTGCAGTGTTTCCAGTCATGATACTACTGTACCATAATTTTAGCAGTAAAGGAACTAAAGCACCCAGAAGTATAGCACGACCACAAGAAGTATGACAGCGCCCGCCGTCACCTTGACGAGCATGGACTTGGTGTTCAGGTATGTCGCGTCCTTCTTGTACTTCGAAGACATCATTGACAGGTTCTGCGTTTTGGTGTCCAATTCTGAAACGAAATAAGAACCAAGTGTTTATTTTTCTGAATGTAGTAATATAAATAGTGATAACAGGTTGTTGTCTAATCATGATTTGCATATTGCACGACATATAGTTTTTCGTAATAACGTATCACTGTCGTCAACCGTGTGATGACGTTATAATATGGAAAAAAAGCATCGCCTTTATACAGCAGGAAATATCTGGTAAGGGCCGAATTTTATGCATCAGTGCCTTTCAGAAGGTATATTTTTGTTTTGTCCCGAGAGAACCTCTTGCTAAATTTGATAAATTTCAGAAGTACTGTTTGCAGAACTGTGCTTTTCTCTCACCAGAGAGTATAGCTCCTCTCTGCAGCACATCGTCGATGTTCTGCATCATGATGCGCTGCACATCGCCGAGCTGGCCGCCGAGCTGCGCGGCGGCGCCGGCGCGTCTAGCGCGTGCGCCGCCCTCCGCGTACTGTCGCCGCGCGCGCTGCATCCACGTGTCGAACTCGATGAATGTGTATGGTCGGGTGACTGTGTTCACCTGCAATGTTATAAAATTTTATTGGTTACATTACAATACTGGTGAATGATTGGCAATATTGATGCATTTTAATGAGAGTGTTTTGCATGCTGTCTTGTAGCTTCAATGATAATAAATTGTGAAGATATCAACATTGACAGCAGCATTGTTGATTGGTGGCAGCTCCCTGAATAATATTTAATAATAAAAAAAATCGAGTAGTCAAAAGATGTATAAATGAAAGTTAATAACTTTAGAATGGCATGTATAGCAGAATTAGATTTACGCAAACAGGTTTACAGTTATAGTAATTGCACAGCACTCCAATATGGTTGACTGCCTACATTTTTACATAATGTTAACAGAGCATGTCTGAAATTTGGTGGGCATTTCAAATTCAAATCATTTGAGTAACATAGACTCAGACATAATAGAATAGGCAATACACTTATAAATAAAATTAAAATCGTAATTAAAGTCAACATTACAATAATTCAAATTCATATCAAAATTAACTCAAACTGAATTAAATTTATAAATAAAATTAGATTAAAATAAGAAAGCGCCATGTGCTGCTTACAACAGTGAGTTATGATGGCACAATCAAGCCTTCCCGCAAGCGCTGCCAGCATGCAGTACTTTGCAGTGAGAATTTGGGCAATCTATAAAGTTTGAGGAATTTAAAAACTTTTACTTCACTTCCTCAAATAAGTATTTCTATTGTTTCCGGTGGCACAACAAATAATTGGATCATTGCTCTATGTGCAGTATATTAATTTGTTTTTAGTAAAATTTGATTTTGTTTACTTGATTTATAAGTTGTTGGTAAGTTTGGTTAAGGTGTGTATAAAAGTGATAGTGTTTGTACATACCCGCTTCCCGTATTGCTGGTAGAACTCCTGAGCTATCTCCTCTAGATAGCTGAAGGCAAGTCTCTTGCTGTAGTTGCGCTCGCACAACACTAAGTAGCAGATCTCGTGCTCAATTAGATAACTGGAAAGTTTTAAATTCTTTTAATTACTAAATTGTTACAAATTGGTTCAAACCTTGCTTAATTTTGTTTACCTTTTAATCTTGATACTTAATTAATGACTACTTGTAAGTGTATTTGGTTTTGTTTACTTACTACTATACAAAAGCCTAAAAACAACATGTTTATATTACTACAAACACTTAGTGTGTGTAAAGCAAAATAATAAAATTAGATTGCATAAATAAAATAAAATATTACATCAGAATGACAAAAAAATTATGACCAATAAGCGGTAAAATTAAGGACCAACAAAAACAAAACAAGCGGTAGGACTCACTGGAATAGATAGGGCCCTGTTTCGATGGAGCAACGGGTCGGTGACTGCGGGCCTAGTTTTCTAAACAGCATTTTAGCCTGATTTTGGTACTCCAGAACATTACAGCCGCTCTGCGAACCACCACAGCAAATTAAATTAAAAAATAAAAATAATAATGAGGACAAATTATACAAAATTATGTCGTAAACTCTTTGGAACGTGAAAACATACGTGAACCAAAAACATGACATTACATGAACCAATCAAACTAATACATAAATAAATATAAAGGTGAGTTACATGTTACACGTGGAAATTAATAAGTTTTATTGGTAATATAAACAGTAAAATCTAGTTACCTGCTCATCTTCTTGCATAGTAGCGGCCAGAGGCAGGCCGTCTACGACCCTTGCGATCATAGTCATAAGAACCATTTTGATATATTATAATTGTCTCTCACGTTAACATATAAACAAATGTACGTTTTAGTAAGATTTTCACATAACACTGATTACTTTTTCCTTCTCATTATCGGGAAATTGGAAAACAAAATTGATGTGACAGCTGTGCATACACGTCAAAGCAACTGACATGACAACAACACGTCACTTCAGAATTTCAGATTTCTTCCACAGATTATATAGAGAACAGGTTCATACAGATTGTTTATGGTTTTGGTATTACCAGAGGCAAAAATATTTATAATTCCTGAATGTAAAACCAATCCACACGTGTCTGGGGATGTAAACTAGGGGCGGGCCCTACTCTTTATTATGTCTGTGGGCGAGCTGGCCACAGAGCACTATTTAATAACGGGCATTGCGATGACGAACCGTTTACAAAAACCGTTTTATTTTCTGCGACGATGAAACCGTTTTACGTCCTGTGTTCAAACAGCCTTAGTTGCACAAACCCAGTCTTCAAATTACTTGAAGCGTTTTTTTATTTTACGCCTAAGAAAATACCTACAGACGAGAACGATAGATATTCGATTATTGCGTTCTCGTCTGTAGGAGACGAGAACCAATGATTCAACTATCTATCATACTCGTCGCGTCGTCGTCTAATGTTCCGCGTTCCTTTATAAAACAGGACCGTTTACAATAAAGGTGATCTTTTTGTCAATGAAATACAGTCGATAATGTATTAGGTACCAGTTGTTAGTGTTGTCGTTCATTATGCGACGAAACCCTTTCATACATTTCAAATCATTGATAAAGAAACTGCAACTATTTCACTCGACGAAACCACAATTAAATTGAATGTTGGATAATATCGTCCTCTAAGCCGTCTTCAAACATGTTGCAAAGACGACCGTTTTCTGCAACAGTTTTGTTCGTCGGGAAAACTATTGCGTTTCGTCCGTCCATAGATAATATAATAGGTCCGTCAAAAATTGGACAACGCCCGACAGTGAAAACTGCCACTTGCTCACTTCAGATGTCGCTACTATAACTAGGCCGCTAGCTGTGCTATCAAATTCTTGGCCATATTTTGGATGTGTAACATCTTACCTCCCGCTTTCCTGCAATCTGTGGGAGTGATTTTCGTGAAAAGGGACGGAAGTGAGAATAAAATATAATTTTCAAAAAGAATTATCTTTCGCTACGAAAAATAATTTCTAATAATACCTGAATCATCAATCATCTAATGCTGTTTGTTTTTTTGTAAACAAATGACTTGTTCTATGTATAATTAAAGATAAATAAAACAAAAATTCATACTTAATTTATTTATCTAATACACTAAAGCTGCTTTTTTACTAGTGATAGATGCTTTCGTTTTCTTTAGTTCGACTTTTGCAGTGGCGTAGCGTAGTGGGGGAGGCAGGGCCAGCCCGCCCCGGGCGGCACTTTTTAGGGGGCGGGTTACAAATTTTCACTATTAATAAAATCAGATGACTGTTTGCCGAAAAGTTCTCTAGAATTAATGTATGTAATGTTAGTATACATATAAATTGAAATACCTAAATAAGGCTGCCTGTCCACTGTAGCGGAGAGGAGAGGAGAGGAGCGGATGTGCCAAAATTAACCAATAGAATCGCACCTCTGGAGCGAAGTTTTGATTCTATTGTTTAATATTGACACATCTCCGCTCCTTTCCTCTCCTCTCCGCTCCGGTGGACAGGCAGCCTAAGAGGGCGGCAAAATTGTTTTCCGCCCCGGGCGGCCGACACTCACCCTATACCGCTGGATTTTTGTGCTAGCTCCTAGTTGCATACCTACATTTTTATCTAGTTTTCGTATAATTTGTGATCTACACAGTAAACATACAAATAACAATGGCAGCTTCTGGACTGACAACAGTGCCAGCCACCATTACGAGCTTTCAGTTTGTAACCTCATAGTCCTCATACCAAACATCGCGTAGGTACAAATTCGCGATCAGTTTCTGAAGTGCTAAGTTTCTGTACTGTTTTCTTTTAATTTATTGGTACCACTAAATATACATATTCTTACTCTTCTTCCATGATATCTTTGAGAACTGATGAAGTCCGAGACTTCAGCGAAGGGGATCTACTCCTACCGAGGATATAATAACAAACAAGTTTGGATTTTATTGTGGATATTTTATTAACATTATCATCATGCATCAAATTTATGTGCTAATTCATTTACACTTATAACTAACTATACATAGAAAAATAACTTAACTAGGGGGCAGAAAATACAGTATTTTGTAAAATTAAACAACTAAAATTACAATTAAAATATCGGACTGCATACAACTAAAAGCAAGTATAACGCAAAATCACTGTATCGCACGCAACTCTCAGAATAATGACGAAATTTTGTTAAAAGTTTGATCAAAGCGAAACGACAGCGCCATCTATGAGCGAGTAGCTGAAATTAAAGTTTACATTCACCTAACGAACTCGTTGTCGACACAAACGTAACACACCACTCTCATCCGGAATGAATTACGTATTCGAATATTGGACATTAATTTATCGACGAACAGGAATACGTACATTGAAATAGTAATTAACGATAAAACATGAATGCTGTCTGCCGCCGACGAGCGAGCGCAGCGCCCTCTCCCTCTATCACAATTCACTAACCTTCTCATTGCTTCCTTGCAAAATATTCTCATATTTCACCTATCTAGCGACGCCAGTAACTATTCGTTCATGGGTCGTGAGGGTGTGCGTTTGGATTATTATCATAATATTATATTTGTATTTACAATAATTTTGACGTGCAAAACATTTGCGGCCACGATAACTAGACCACTATACGAGGACGCCTCGAACCAATCTGGCGTCCGTTATTATAATTTAAAATCAAATTATGATACTAAAGACTAGGCTCAATTTAAAATAATTTCATTAACAATAATTTTTTTTCGAGGTGCCTTTAAAATTTACATTGAAAATTTAAGTACATTAGTAATTAGAAACTTTGATTTTTTATTCAACAACATCAATTCGACTAAAATTATTTAAACTCTCCGAGCATTTTTTTAAATGCTTGCTCAAACATTTTGCCTACTAACCGGTAACTAGTATCTCACATTGTCGATTAGGACACACACTAGCCGAATTATAAATTCTGAGAGCGTTCGCCTTCCATCCCATGGTCCATTCATTACCTACTAATTTATTAATAAAGATATTTTTACAATAAAATTTGTAACCTACAGAACGTAATTCCCTAAAAAGGAAAAGATTTTAATGCCTTCGTCGGCGCCTGTGGGCGTCGCCCGCGTGACGGACAAAATAAATAAATTAAACCCTATAGTTATATTTACAAAAGCATAAGAAGTAGTGCCGAACAGAAAATTACTGAGAATTCCATCTAGCTATATAAAAATACGATTAAAATTCCACAATTTTGTTTTTAAAATATATTAATTTTAATCACATGAAACGGCCACTGGTTTTGTTCGAAGAAGTTTGGATACTGAGATCTTTCACCTATATAAAAGTCACTTAACGCACTGGTTTATTAATATTTATTTAACACCTGTATATCGGTTGGACTGGTCTAATATATTATTGTATTGTGTGCGAGTGTACCCGAGCGTGCTGCCGCCATCGGTCCCTCACCATAGCACCATCGTCCCCCCGCAGTCCCGCCCCCCGCCCTCCTACTGCTCCTCTAAGGCTCCTCTGACCCTTACCGTTCGCGACCACACGCGCCCTCCGTGACGTATTACTCTACCATGAGACACACTAACATCTAATCTGATATCGTTTACTTTGAATATAAAAATATTGTGTAACTAGGTTTCAAAACAAAAGTGTGGCCGGAGCGCACGCGTGGTCGACAATTCTTATATTTGACTCGACGCCAACTAACAATTCCTTCGCTTACGTACATTTACTATTATAAACAAACTTTATTGTATACATAGAAGGATCATTTTGTCTTTGCATTGAATGAAATATCAATTATCTCTGTGTATATGTCGAAGTGAACTAGGCTACACCTTAATCGATCTTTCTTTTACAACTATCTAGTTAAAAGTATTATGATTCATTAACATTGGACCACAAATCGTAATTAATTATTAATAATATTTATTCAGGTAACAAAAAATTGGAGGTCGCACGCTGTTCAACTTAAGAAATTATATACAAGCGGCCTGATATGCTGAGAAAACAGGATGTATATGTCATACACAGTAAATAATTGTCTCTTTCTGATATGTTCTAGTCGTGATCAGGTGCGCACGACCCCCTTGCAACATGCTTAATATAATTTTTAAATAAACGAAATAAACTAGAACATGTCCACTTAAACAGCTCACTTATAGTAAACATATATTTATAATTAACACAATTAACGCACAAAAATCATCCCTTAACTATTCATTATGTCAGTTTTTCTATCAGAAAGTTGGCAGTAGGTTTATCAGTACATGCGTAGTAGTATTACGTCAAAACATTTTATTTAAACGAATGTTTGCAATTTAATATCATTTCCAAATTCGGTTTCGAAGTGTAAAACAATAGAGATAGACTATGCGATGACAGGAGCGTGCTCCGACCGAGAGCGATCCGCGAGAGCGGGCCCTCTGTCGGAGCGCGCTCCGACCGAGAGCGATCCGCGACAGCGGGCCCTCTGTCGGAGCGCGCTCCGACCGAGAGCGATCCGCGACAGCAGGCCCTCTGTCGGAGCGCGCTCGCAGGAAACAGATTACAGCTAGGTAATAGACAATTACTAAATGTTCATATAATATACATAGTTATACATAAATCAACAGCAGTGAGGTTGCTTCATTTGTAACAAGGTGTAAATATGAGATGGCCATAAAAAGCACCAAGAAGTGAATATAATTTCATCTGAGGATATTACTATAAGATATTTTTGTTATATAAACATTTTACGTAAATATTTCTTTATAATAAACTCTTATTTAGACTATATATATTCTTATTGCGTATTGTAAACTGTTTCGAACAATGTAAATTGTATATTCATATGAATCATTTGTTACTTTTGCGTAGTTCTGAGGTAGGAAGTTCTGATTTCGTAGTCGACCGAGGAAATGTATAATCGACATTAAACATGCAATATATAGAAATTTCATTTACAAACATTTAAAAATTCGTTTCAACATTATACAAAAATCACTCCGTCCCCATATAACATCTAGCAAATTTAGTGTTCCTCTTCTGAAATACCCTAAAAATAGGTACCTATATAAACATTTGAGCAATCAATTTCGTCTCTCCTATTTTTGTATAAATATTAAATTCAATGATAAGTTAATATTAGTTCGATTTGAGAGTAATATTTATATTAATAACATTATATAGAAGCGATCTGAAAAACGTAATGCATGATGATTTGAAAAATAGACGAATTGTAACTATTAGTGAAAAAACTAGTAATGTAAGAGCGAAATGAATACGCGTCCTCTACACCGTGTTACGTATGAGAGATAGTGTCCGTCCGGCACTGCGTCCACGTCGCGTCACCACGTCATCACCACTTCATCACCACTTCATCACCACGTCATCACCACGTCACACGTCATCACCACGTCACCACGTCACTCGTCACGCGTGGTTCATTCGAGATTCGTGCGGCTTACGCCAGCGAGCAGTCGATCTCGACGATGTCCTTGGGCACATCCACGAACTGGTACACGAGGCGCTGGCCGTCCACCTTGGCGAGGATGCCGCGCTGGTAGTAGTAGCGCAGCGCGCGGCCCATGGTCTCGTAGTTCATGTCGGGCTTGTTCTTGTGCAGCCCCCACAGCCGCGACACCGCCTTCGAGTCCACCAGCTTGAACACGCCCTTCTCGCGGTTGGTCCACTTGATGAAGCGCGGGCAGTACTCGCGGTCCTGCAGCAGCTTGAGCAGGAACTCCCAGAGGTACGTGGTGGAGCCCTCGCGGCTCTTGCGCTTGACGCCGGGCGTGGGAGGCGCGTCGGTGCGCGGCCTCTTCTTGGGCTTGAGCTTGTTGTGGTGGTGATGCCGCTGGTAGTCGCCGAAGTCGAACACCGAGTAGGGCAGCTCGTCGTGCGGGAGGGGCGGCGGCGCCGGGGCGGCGAAGTGGTGCGCGCCGCCGCCGCCGCCGCCGTACCCGTAGCCGTACGCGTCGCGCTCGCTCACGCCGCCCACTGCAAGCAACAGAAACAGACGGTTACATTACAAGCTCACGCATTATTTATAGTTACTTAACTTATAGACAGCAGGGACCTCGGATATTGCCTAATTCTATACAGTCCTAAAAACACGTTTCACGTTTGGGATTGGAAAAGTGGAAAATCTCTTAAGCCGGGTCCGCTGCGTCATGTTTTCGTGTTTTTTTAACGTCAAACTTGAACCGATTTGAGGGCGTTGGTTAATTGATTCAAGTTTGATGTGCATGGCACAGCGGACCCGGCTTAATTTAGTTTTCAAAGTCATCTATTTAGCTGTACGTATTTAAATCTCACCTGAATGATCTACTTGTATTAGACGACTAAATATTTAACTTATTTAATGTTTAAGCAACATTTTGTTACAACTTAACTGGCTAAACAATTGTGAGACTAGAAGGCGGCTCCACTCTCATGCGATTAGGGCACTCTGTTGACTAAACTAACTCTAGTATTTTGATAACAATATTTCATATTGTTTTCATTTCATAGACTGGGTTCAGGGTATCTAGGTTTAAGGGGCGTCCTGTTCCTTGGTCAAACAAAGGACTGTGATCGTTAAACAAGGAATAATTGACCACAACTTCATTAGGTATTATGAAAGTGATGTCGAATAATGTATTTATTTTATAAATGGTCTCATATTACAGTAATAAAATAATAAATTTCCTATGAGCAATGAAATCCAATAGTAACAATGGCGACACGGTATCAAAAGGGGTGTAGCAACAGTTGATAATAATAAAATGGTCGGATCGAAAGGATGCGGATGACGTTTATTGTTATCAAATTCAATTATTTTTTTTATACCTTACGATGATTTATGGATGTGTTTTGGTCCACTTTTTATAATGTCAGATAAATAGGTACTGTATTATTAAAATGGTACTCATTCAGTCTTATATTGAAGCATGAGGTATGATTATGAATTTATGAGTGAAGGAAAACTCATATTATCTTTAGTGTCCTACTACGTTCAACCAATAGCTAACTCATGCGTCTGTGAAATGTAACAATATTGTTGAAACTTGTTGTTCTCCATGTCTTCGCAGCTGGTGGCGCGTCGAACAATGCGAGCGCGTTAGTTGACGATAGCACAGCACTGATAGTGTCGCGATTGCGTCAAGCGGCGGCGGCGCCTTGACCCGAATGCCTGCGGCGGCGGCGGCCGGCCCACTCGCCGCTACGTTTTCCTCCTCGGAAAAACAAGCAGAAGCTTAATGTTCTAGAGGAATCAAATGCACTTGTGTACTTGTTGAAAAGTTAGAGTGTGAAGGTAGAGCAGATCTTTCAAGAAGTAATGCCTACGATATTGAACAATTTGAAGGTTCCATTGCTAAACTTAACTGAACTTTCAGTGGTTGAAAGCTAAGTGATTTGTGCTGCCTTAGCAATACAACTAGTAAACAGTTCGTTCGCTTTCCTTTACACTGATATAACATCAAAGTCAATGATTCCTAAGAAACAAAATAAAGATATTTTTCTCACCGACCGGCGCGTGAGTTCGATCTAAAAACTTCAAACCGTGGGCTATAAATTTCATCTGCTCGGCTCAATAAAACAGTTGTTTGGCTGAGATTAGCCCAATTCACGGGAAATGATTTAGTTAACACTACGTAAAGCTTTGCGCGGTGTCTGTGCCTTAGTACCTAATAGCTTTATTCTGATATCTATGGTTATCTATTTGTCTTTGTTTAATAAATAATAGTTTTGTAACGTATGTACGCATGTTTATGACGGCTGCTACGTCGGCCCACGCATTTGATTCTATTCTACTTATGAAGTCATTCTTTGCCACCTTTTTATTTAAGTGTGATAGTTGAGATATGACAAAAGCAGATATTTTTTTTAAATTTATTCTACGGTTTATGAATTTCAGGAGTTAAAAAATTGCTTTGAGTACGACCGGGCTTTCGCTACTCTAAGTAGGTAAGGAAGTGAAGACCTATCACCTAGTTTTTCATGAATTTTATGGTCGTAGTTATTGTGTATAAGGCACATTTTAGTGTTCGCATAATAAGGTTGCGTAAATTATGTCGAATTATGTGTTCCAGAAGTTTTTACGAAAGACAGTATCCTGTTTTATATGTCAGCTGATGAGTGTGGTTTCATTAACAAGAAGAACCACTAAGTCGACTCAAGCACGGCTCAAGTGACAATATGGGTTATACTAAGTGACGTTGGGGATAACATCGGAGAGTGATTACAGCGCATAACAGACCACAAAACAAAGTTTGTGGTCAACAATAATAAGCTAATTTAATGATTCAATTATGTCACGCCATCATTACATTATTTAATAGGAATAATTTATGGGGAAAGACCCTAAACATAGAGTTGGCTGTCATTTGTGGATCTTTGACAGTCGTTACGAGTCGTCAGAAGCCCGAAAGTCTGACACCAGTCTTACCAAGGGGTATCGTATTACCCAGTAACTGGGTTGTGGAGGTCAGATAGGCAGTCGCTCCATGTAAAATACTGGTATTCAGCTGCAACCGGTAAGACTGGAAGCCGACCCCAAGATAATTGGGAAAAAGGCTAGGAAGAAGAGGTCTCCCATCGGGAATGTCGAATTATGTTTTTAATGACATCAGAGAGTAGGTAGGCGGAAGTGCGTTTTATAAGTTAATTTATTTTTATGAGGAAGTGGCGTTAGGTAAATAAATGTAAAATGGAAGCTTTTGCGGTTTTAACGTAACAAAATCCTCAAAAAAACTAAATTAATGACGATGGTGGTTTTCCTTCTGTATGTACAATGCTGTGAAACGGAATGAGTGTAGAACGAAACGACAAATTGTCGATGATTGTAACTTTATTATTTTAATGTAATTCTTATAACTTGGAACTCTCGAACTTGAACTAACTGGCATAGCTAGCTGCCTACTGAGATAAAACTTGTTACATTTACGCATATTTATAAACGTCGCCAGTGTGTGTTGTGCGTTGGCGCGATTCGCCATTTTCTAATATTATCTAACTGGTATATATTTTCGCGCGGCTTATCTGAGCGGTCGTTGACCCTGCGCACCGACACGTGTGGCGGACTCATACCTATTATTTTTTTCTTAGGAATATTCAAGAAGATAGGCGATTTCAGCATATTTTTTTCAGGCTTCCCGTTCTGGAATGGAAATGGAAATGTCATTGGACTTATAATATAATAGGTAATGTCTTTGTTTACTATACTATATTACCTACATTTATAGACTCAGGAAGAGGTTGCAAAATCAGGTGCGCTTGCGACCATCTAAGGTCGGGCAACGACCGCACATTGTTGTATTCCTAACAGTCAAATCTGAATTACAAGTTTCACAACCTAATTCATAATGTAGATTGTTAATTAATCAATTGTTTAAATAGATAATCAATTAATATTTGAAATAATGTAGTCATCATAACCACAGTTTTCCGCACATCGAAAAAATATATTTAAAATTCTATTTGTTTTAGGGAAAAACAAGGTACGTGGGCCATATTACCTAATTGGTCATATTACGGAAGTATAATATTGTTATTGTAGAACTTCAGTTCGCTGGTGAGGTATATTATGCATATCTTGACTGATAACCAGACCAAATGTCATTGCACTAAATACTCCTTTGTTTGGCAGTTTTGTTCGGTCGCTTTAGTTCGATAATCATTCCATTTATTTAATTAATGAATGCAGTATCAATGAATTAAGATAAGATGCCTAATTGGATAAGAGGCGTACTGATTAAAATAAGCTTGCTGATCATCTGAACTGAAGAATTTAGAATTAGACTTGCAAGTAGACCGAACGCTACCAACGGTAAAAATAACACGGTAGGTAACATAGTTACCTGTTATTTATAATTTAACGTTCCACGAACACGTATCTCATAAAATCCCTCGCGAGCATGGGAAGCTAACAAGACGCCGCGTAAAAAACCCGCATTTTATGCGCCGGCGACTCTATTTATAGCGCATGCGCTGGACGCATCCTACTGGTTGCGCTGCAAGATCAAGGTTACGTCGGCTTGTACGCCTGCTGCAGTCTTAGAGTGTCATCATCACTTTGCTAGTTAGCAGTCCTTCGGAGTGAAAAGAAAATTTATCGAGAGAGCAGCAGTTCTAAAGTGTACCTTACACTCACTGAACTGGGTGCTATTTGCTGTAGAGCCTGACGAAGACGGATTGTTTTGCTCCCGGATGCGAGTATGCGAACGTTTAGGTACATGTAGGGTGTGGTGGGAGGAGGGGGAACCGGTTGCGCCCGCACATCCCGCGGTCGCGATAAATGGGTTACCCCACAAACCTCTTGCGATACAAACACGCAACGCTCGACGCGCCCGGCCTGCGCCTGCGCTTGCTCTCACTTATTATTATGATTGTCAGAGTTGTTGTTCCACATAGAGGGGAAGTGGAAAACGTTAAGTTTAATTGGTGCGCAATTTGTGGCAAAAAGTTGACGCCAATGTGCATCCAAGCTGGATGCAAAGTGGCTTATTTCTTTGTGGTTGAGTGGCCATAAAACTGCTTGTCATGAATCCTGCTTGAATTGAAATCATAATTTGAACAAGTAATTGTAACATTCCTTTTTCCGATTCCTTTTTACTTCTATACAAATTAACTGGTATTAATCGCGAGTTTCATATAGAATTCAATATGCTTTTTCCCTAACTAATGTGTAGGAAGCGACAAAACTTTCAGCAGAATAATAGAGTTACATTCCGCTGACGTCAATCGGCTGATACATTAACACATATGACGATATATCAGTTTGCAAATTTGCTATTTTTGCTCGCGATAAAAAGAATTAGAAAGATAAGATAGCGAACTGAGAACATTTCCTCAAAGCAACTGTTCTGTAAACGTGGCCACAAATGATGAAAAATAATGTTTTTATCGCTTTGTTTTTCAGGCGGAAGTGATAAGGTAATCAGTCGAGTGATGGGATTGCATCGCCGGCTGTTGTGCGCAATGACATGTTAGTTTCAGACTCATATCCTCCTATAGTGTGTCTGACAATGCATCTAGTTTTCCTGTGCGACCGGAAAGCGTGCGTGCGTCTAAGATTGCGAGCGAGCGCGATGCAGTGGAGCGCGGGTCGGCGCGGGCGCAGCGCGGCGGGCGCCGCCGGCTCGCGTCGGATGCGGCGGGCGGCGCGGCGGCGGCAGGCAATGACCAGGAAATGACGCCGCCGGCTGACCTTCACACAAACGCACACACGCGCACCCTGCGCCCGCGCATCCCCCACCTCCCGCTTAGTTGTCCCTGTCCGTCTACTACGGGATTTTGCGTTGACGCGCTATGTATGTGCATCTGCACATAGAGCGCGAGCGCAACCAAGTTCTTGTAACAACAAAGCTAGATCACTTTCATCCCGGTCGATAAATTTCACGTGAATATTATCTGTTGTTGAACGCGCAGCTTTGTGATTGGTTGCTGCCGTCGTGTTTCGATTGATGAGGGCAAAGTGGAGAGGTGGTTCAACGATAACTGAGTTTTTGTGCATTCATTATCAAGGTGACATTCCGTTGTACTGCGCATCAGCCGAATGTTGATAGTGTTCGTTATGTAATTTCTTTACAAACAATTATATTAGGTAACTGATCCAGGATAGGTATACTAGAAATCGATACAGGATAGGGTGGTGTAGATCTACATAGTTATTTTCGTGCATAAAAACTGCAGTGGACTTGAAACTCATGCATGACTAAAACACTATTCTGGAGCTTCGCGCATGTTATATTTTAAGCGCAAATTCAAAGATGGCGCGTTCTATTTTCCTGCGCGCGCATGTGGTGAACTAGCGCTGCGTTAAGTAAGGTCAGCGCTGCGCTGCGCCTGCGCTCGGCAACATTGCACCTTACGTAACGGCGATAATACGCGGCTAGAGGGCGACACTTGTATCGAGGTCACGTGGACCAGGCCCGCAGATTTCAGGGGAGGAGGCCCGAGTCCCCGGGCAATGTTTACTAAAGAATTACAGATAGATAACAAGCTATACATTGTATAACTCTTTGTCTGTGTATCTATCACCTAATCATTGTATTCAAAGTCTTGTGCGAACTTATCGCTAGGATCTCTCGTAGAGTATAAATAAGAAACTTTCTGGGTTCCGTGTAGAAAGTAGAGCACAACGATATTTTAGATTTATGTCTGAAATTTTAGTGGCTGACTCTGAAGGATAGTATTTATGAAGATGAACAATTTTACGATGTTACAAAATTTCTCACACCGAGCTCCAGATTCTGTGCATGTAATAGAAACACGGTTAAAATGAATGACGTAGTCAATTCATGACATGCCCGGAAAATCAACATCAGTCTTCTAAATACGCGTTTCCATTGTCATTCTCACGCGTTACCAGATTCAGCAAACCAAGTCAACGACCACCTTCCCAATAACACGTATTTACAATGGAAACGCGTATTTAGAAGACTAATGTTGATTTTCCGGGCATGTCATGAATTCAATCGTCATTCATTTTAACCGTGTTTCTATTACATGCACAGAATCTGGAGCTCGGTGTACATGTATATACCGTGGAATTCATGATTTGCATGTGGATGTCGTTCACACGGAGCGGGGACGGCCGGCGTGTCATTTGTACATTTTATTTTAGCTCACACCGACCGGTTTGCCTGTAGACCACTTTCCTTGCATAACCAATGTAATTGTTGCAATCTGTGATATCACCCACCATCGATTATGTAGATGACGACTCTTTAAAAGCTGTCCAACCTCTTTTAATTACAACCTTATATATTCTATTACCAGTTTATCTGTGGAACTGCCATAAAGGATACTTTTTAAATATGGCTAGGAAATTGCCTGCAGCCTCTTTTTGTATTTTGTGCAATTATCAGCAATTGAATTAAATTAATTGCATTTGATCATTAATAAGCGCATGACGCATCTGTATCTCTATTTCATCTTGCTTAATGAAGCAGTTGTTGGGATGCTTTATAACTAAATCAAGTGGAGTTTTTATTGGCTTTATTACACAAGCTATTTGATATTAAACTTATAAATAGATAAAACTTAATGGCCATCATTTAAAAAGTTATAAATATCGAGTTTATAGGAGGCTGTATGCGAATAAGGCAGAACGAGTTAATGAAATATTTGTTTCTTTTTTCAGGAGGCCTGTAAATCTTGTAACATTTTCTGTTGCAAAAAGTATTTAATAAGAAAAGTTTATAGAATACTAATGTGGACTCGGCCCATTATCAATGGTATTTGGTTGTGTGGTTGTGAAACAGCCTTCGTCTGCGCCTGCGCTGCTCAAACACCGCGCCTGTTTAACCAACTGTGCTGAAATGACGACATTACATACTATGAAAGGCTTCAATATTAATGCTTGTTTATTCGCACTTATTGGTGTATCAAATAGGTTATTATTAGGTTCAAAGTCACAAGCTATTGAAGAAAATAATAGTGTAGAATTCTAGAAATAATTGTAAATAAATATTCCTAATGCTAAGACACTAGTCTGTGTACCTAGTCACGTTTATATTGACGTCGTAGTATTTAGCATTGAATCAAACTCCTGTATGTACAAAAATATAACAGAGTATAAAAGTACCAAAAGGCGGAAGACAGAACATTTTAAAGTGTTAAATAAACACGGAACATGCGCACTTGAGTTCTCGCGAATTCGTTGCGAAATAACATCTGTACAAATTACTGGCGGCCGTATATTACGATTACGACATACAGTTTCTATAACATGTATTAGTCTGATTCATTCTTAGACCTTTTGCGAAAGGACAAAAGAGCTAAACAGAATGATGTCGCTATTTATGTGACATGATCAAATCATATTCTATGTAACTAATAGAGAAGAAATTAAAAGTGTGGTATGAAACTGTGATTTTAGGTTATCTATACTTCGATACTAATATTATAAAGACATAGTTTGTGAGGTTGTAGGGGTAATCTCTGGATCTACTGAACCGATTTTGAAAATTCTTTTACCAATAGAAAGCCACGTTATTTGTGAGTGTCATAGGCTATATATATTTATGTTTACCGCCCAACGAAGTGGGCAGGGGTCAGCTAGTATTTAATAGGTTCGTATGTTTATTAGACAGAAAATAAGTGTGTTAACAGACTAAACTCATTGCTCATTTCTTCATTTCTAAAACTTCAGAAAATACCAGATTTTCACATGTTTTCGACGAATGTGTGCGAAATGTAGAGACTTCTCATTATTATTTTTTAAGTATGTTCTTTATTAATAAAGTGTACCTATACACAGGATAAACTTCTCATACTAAATTAACTACCTAACAAACTATTTAAATAAAAATAAAATAATAAAGAAAAATTCCTCCGCATCGCTGTCGACTGGTAATGTTCCCAAGAGACTGGCGGCATTGCCACGTTGTATGGCAATGCTTAGCCTCTGGCCAAGGTAAAGGCCAGCTCTCGGGAAGTGCAACCAGCCGTTTGGAGATTTCGTTGAACAAACCATGATCACTCGGCCCCCACGGCCCGAGTTTAATTATATAAATTCAAGTTTTTTATAGAGGGCTGAAACAACTTTAAACATTCTAACTTTATTTTTAATGGAATTCAAGTTGAAGATTTTCCAATTATTTCAATTTCAAGTGTTTTATTTTACAGCATATTATTTACTTATTTTCAAATGACATTTATGATTGAAACAGTGTTAGTACAGTATTTGGGCGGTTCATGACGGCGTTAGTTTCACGCCAGTTGTCGTTCATTATCTAAATGGGAAGTTCCTACTTATCTAAGTGACATTTTTGTCTCCTACGCGCGTCGCCACAGCGCTTCATGTTTATACTTTTGAGACTTAGAATATTTTAGAAAAATATAAAAAGCAAGGTACAACGCTAATTTTTAAAGTTTAATCTGTGAATATTGGGAGATTTTTCTAAATAATGCATGCAGTATCAACGGTCTATTTTTGAATTCGCAGATCGAATTCGGTAGAGCAGGTTGCAAGATTACATCTATACGATAAACCTGTATCATACACTAGCTCTGATAGCATTTTCGCACTATTACATAATAAGCAATAATCTAAAAGTTTATCAGTCTGCAACGCGGAACGTGAGCCGTGACATTATTATTCTCAGCAGTGACATTATTTTACAGGAATAATAACACTAGGTGTAATAAAATCGTAAGTTGAGAGGTGATAGCGTTATCGCGTTTAAGTTTATTTTTTGTGCGGTGGCGGGCGGATGCCGTTATCAGTGCACAATGCGACGGTTCAACTATCTGTTTATTTAGGCCGTTAATACGAATGCACTCGATATTGTGTAAGGTCAGTTGAGACGTGTTGACACTTACAACTGTCAAAATTGACGCGGTAGGCACCTACTGTGTAATTTAATAATGAAATGCTGTTTGTTGGTAAGCGCATCATTTGAGTACGACTGGACCGAATTGGATATTTTTTGTTTTAAAACGTTCGTAATAGTCCGAATCAGGTTCGTACGGAAAGAAAAAAATTAAAAATAACCGGGAAAATTGGAAAAGTCGGGAAAACGGAAAGTGCATTTTCTACGGTTTTTTAAAATGATTTTTTTATATTTGGGCAGGACACCGTCTTATGTTTTCTTAAGCCTGTGTTATATGTTCCAAGATAAAGTTTGATTTGACGAGTTCCTATTTAATTTTCATAGGAAGGAAGACGCTAGTGAGATTCATATCTTAGAACTAAAATTTTCCTTTGATGGATTATAAAATTGCTGAAAGTGCAAAGATTGTTAATCAGTAGGTATTGTTTCTGTTGCCACCATAACTAATACGTCCCCGTGAGATCGCTGCGTCCCCTACAATACAATGACACAACAAGTGTACTAGGTAAGGTACCACAATAGAAACGATTTGACAACGTACTTTTGACTTTTGTCGACTTTCCCGCGTATTGAGTATTGTAGTCGCATAGTGTTGTAGTGAAGCCACCACAATAGTGCGCAAGAGTCATCGCTCATCTTGTTTGTCGCCCGATGCTATCGATAACTATTATTGCCGATACGACCTCAACCTATAGTTTGGGACACGGCGAAGGTGATCTGGCTCGGAGTTCGTGCACCCCGCTTACGTAAACACATGCAACTGTGAAAACATTTTTATTTTAATATTGATATAATGTAAGGGCGCGTTCCGCCTAATGTGTCAACTGCTGACGCGTTTAATGATCATTGTTTTTGTGTGAGATGGAACGCAGCCAAACAATGTTTTACGTTGACACTTCTAAATCTCAGCAGGATTTTGGGATTTACACACAATTTTTTTATTGTTTATTTAAATTTTTCGAGTCACGTTTTTTTAACTTCCTCTTTGGACTAGTGGTCAGTAGTGGTCGCAAGTGTTACTACTGAGCTAGAAGTCCTGGGTTCGATTCCCAGGTCGGGTAAGGTGTTATTGGGTTTTTCCGTCCGGGACTTCTCAGTAGCAGCCCGGAGTTTGGATTTGTGCCCGGTTAATGGCAATAGGATCGCCCCCTATTATATGGGACTAAACATAACTGGCGAAATATCGGTGTATTATGATGTACACCTGTAAGTTTAAAAAAAATGTTTTAATAAAATATAACATAAAAAATCATGTTATAATTTGCGAAACTTAGAGTTATAAATTGAATTCAAATGAGTATTTCCTAAACACATGTAACAATCATGATGCGTGTAATGAAATATGTACTTCTATAGCAATCATAGTTGACATTGCACGAGTAAATAGATTGTGAAAGCTTGATTGAAACATAAGCTCACTATCGTTTTCATTTTCCTACACATGCTTACAAGATTTCTATAAGGTTCAAATTAGAAAATTATATTCTTAAATTGGATATTTATTTCGTTAAGTGAGATTGTCCTTCCTTTGTTGTTTTTTGTCATGTTTCATCTCAATCAAACCTTTTTGCATACAATGACGTCGGTTTAAAATAAAAACCGTACACTGAAATTTTCCTGTTCCTCATTTAAAAATTATTTCCAAGTTCTAAATGCAAACGAATGAATATCGTAAAACCGGCAAAAGTTTGCTGTGCACGCTGAGGCGTGGGAGGGGGGGGGGGCGTGAGGAGGGGGCGATAGACGTGGCCGGGGGGTACAGGGAGCGACGAGGGGCGCGCGCGGGGGGGCGCGTAGCTGCAACTGTTTGCGCGCGGCGCAGCGTGGTCAATGACACGGCGACATTGCATCAACGCGCGAAGGTCACCCCTCCGCGCTCCGCGCGCGCACTCCCCCTCCCCCACCCCCGCGCCCTCTAACGCGTCTCGCAAATTCCTGCACTTCCTTGCAACAGGACGCCATATTGGATCAATCATTCTAGTTGCAAGTCCTGCAAGCGAATTTAACTCTTTGTGTTTGTTGTAAAGAGTCGTGCTATAGATTGTATTTGTGTATCTTTGTGGAAATTGTATTATCTACCGGAAAATAGTTCTTAACTGATAAACTATATCTAGCATAATTAAACGGAAACTAGTACTTAATTACATAGCTATTAATTGCCAAAATATGTTTTCAGTAGAAAGGAAAACTACCTATTCAAATAATTGTTACTTTGATGTTTTCCATTACTTAGTCCAAACGCCATTTTTGTGTAAAACCAAATAAAAGGTAAATTCTATGTAAGTACCTAGTTATTTACATAGGTAGGTACCTATTATTCATAATTGTGCCCGTTTCCTTCCCGGGCCTGAGTCATGTACACGATAATATGTATAACTATATAAAGTTCTTAAATATTATGTAAAAGTGTGCTCATGTATACACATACCTGCTCAGTGGTACGGAGATACTCACACATTCGTTATTTACTACAATACATAATATACGGTGCAGGTCAGCGCTGTCAGGATAATAAACGTGATCCGAAGCTTTATTGTTTACATTAAAACTTTATCTGTGGCTGTGTATGGCTCTATATAATCTATGCATATGCTTCATAGACTTGGGAGCTGGTGCTTGGTCTTGTCATGGGGCTTTTTACCTAAGCGTTCTTCTTATAGAGGACAGTTTTCGATTGGGACTTTACTTAGTTTCTTTATTGTTAAGTGCTATCCTTGAGATTAATAATTTTATTTCCTTGTAGGCCAATAAAACCGCCGCCGTAGGAGACGTCCCGGGCGTCGGGAATTGGCAGCCGATTTCCGGCCACCGTAGGTGCGGGTTTGCGGACGGAGAGCAATGGGCAGCTCGCCGTCCAATAAGGACCAGGCCCGGGTCGACGGCGCGTCATGTTCCACGCGCGCCTCAAAGAGATGTCAGCAAAATTGATGGGGTCTGCTAGGACCGATGCCTGCCGGTGTTGCGGGAAGTCCTAGGGGGAGACCGTGGCCCCTGGCAACGAACAGGCAAGGGAAGGAACACGGGTGGGTTTTAGTCAGTAAGAGTCTGACAAGCCCTTCCGCTCCGCCCAGAGCGGAAGAAGTCATTTGATGATTGACCCAAAAAAAGGTACCAAAACTAAAAAGTGAAAAATAAAAACTTTCTTTGTATAATTTTTTATTAATTTCATTTTAATTTTTCTCCACCAAGACACCAAAGTCAATATAATGTTTATGTATTAAATTGACTACGATTTAATCGAATGTTGACCCCAAAAGGTGCCACTTATGACCTTTAGAAGCTCTAGGTACCTACCAGAATTTGAGGGCCCGATAAAAAATGTTGCCTATAAAGTTACCGCGGTGTGACATTGTGGTTTTTGACCCTAGTCGCGTCTGTTTGTTTGTTTTTACATCTAAATGACGAAAAAGTCACGCGGTTGAAGTTTCAAGCCGAGGGTACTACTTTTCTTTGTAATTTTTTACATGGATTACGTGTAAAAAATTACTTATCTATAAGAAAAGTATCAAGACTTGGCAGGCCACCAAAGAACTAGTGTGGTGAGTTTTAACCAAAATCAGTTAATTTGTAACGATAATCTCGGATTTATTCATTTATTTATTAGTGTATTCACCTGAGAAACGGTGCTACAGCAGTAGGAAGGAAAAATACTGTATCAGTAAATAGGATGCACTAAACGCACGTATACCTAATAAATAATGATAAATATCTATTATTTACAACTATAGCTATATTAGTAGAGTTATTAATTGGTATTTGCAGCTATGTATTCATTTATTATCCGTAAACAGAACTAGTTGCGCCTGCGCCGGTTGCGTGACGCGCGCGAATTTTTGCCTTCCGTTCATCTCTAATATCGATTTCCGGTTATGAGGTATATCCGGCAGCGGTTATGGCCTGAATGCATATTCAAATGTACTTGTATTGTTCCAGTGGGTCATATTATTCGGTAGCGTGATGTTACTAAAGTTGTTAATTAGAACTTATTACAGAAATACTAATAAGCGTGATTATTGGGTCTTCCAATAAATTATTGCGCGAATCCTCTTAGAATGTTATTTGTATGATTTTATTTCATTTTTGTAAAGTTTAAGGTCATTTTTTAGGAGCCACGTTGAAGAAATATAACGATTACCACTAGTAACACCATGAGGCCCTTGACTTCCTCAACCTTCAAACGCTCGACAGCTCCATGCCAAATCACGAGGCGCGAACAGAATCTGACAAGAAACCCGTCAACCAATGACGTTTTCCTTTGACATAACAAACTGTTTGTTATGAAATTGGTATAATTATGTGCTATAAACAGTCAAGACGATGGCCATAAAAAGCGGGTTGAGGGGCGTACGCGGCGGTCAAGGCCCCGCTGATTTCCATCAAACGTGTTGCCCAACGCGACCCTGACTCGGGACTAATCAGGCCGGAACGACTTTTTTCACTTAATTTATCGATTTGTATTGTCGTCTAAGTCCGAAACGATTGTTACCTGTAATTGACCGGCAGGGACGTCCACGTCGTCCACTGAAGTCATTGGTACTCCTGAGGGGAGCCCAAGCACGCAATGACACCAAGTAATTAAGATGAACATTATGGCATTCCATTATCTGTGTCACGTGTTGACGTGTCTAACATTTTTGTCTCGTTTCAATAACAGATAAAACTTTGATTGTTCTGTCGCAGGTTATTGATCAGGAAGTCCATTACGTAACGAAGTAACGACTTCGTGGAAACCTGATGGCGTTTGATAACAAAACAGAATCACGTAAGCTTTTACATATTACGAAGCAGAGTGTTTCGAAAAGAGTCCGTCGACTAATTTTAACCGTCCCATATTCCCACGGTGGCGGCGGCGGCGTCCAGCATTGACACCGACGCCGACGTTATAATATGAAAGCCACGGTTTTGCAACGCTACTATTCCGTGGAATCCGTCGGTTTGGCACGGGGCATGTGGGGCGCGCGTAAACACATTGCGAAATGCTCGATATCGGCCAGTCGGAGGAGCGCGCTCGCTGCAACGGGGAGCGACGCATCTATTTATGCAGCGCTATGCGACCTAACACTGACCCGGTTAGGCTCGCGACGCATAAACACAAGGAGAGCGAGTGCGGGCCGTGTCGTTCGCGAGCGGATGACGGACCCACCCGCCGCGCGATAATCGACCCGGTTATGGAGTTATGCTATTTAGAGTGGCGGGCTGACGGGGGCAGCCGTGGTCCGTGAAGGGCGAGCCTTTTGCCGCTCCGCCGGGGACGAGCGGATAATTTTAAACAGCCAGGAAACCATCGGAGCGAGTATGTAGGCCGCCTGGACACGGCGCCCCTTCTGTTTTTATACCTATCGTAAAAGAAGCGTGCGAGGTTTCCGGACAAGTGGAGCGCTGAGATTCCATCGCGCAGAATTGGGTCGCGACTGATTTTCCGAGTTCACGATTCGACGTGTGGCCGCTATTCCGCGTACCGACTCCGAGTATTTCGGAAGCGGGAAGATGGCGGCGGTTGCGCCACTCGGCTCGCAAGATGCGTTGCGAAACGCGCGCAGGAACCCGCGTGTGAAACGGAACGCTCGAAGGTGACGCACGGCCGCCGCACTACCGCCGCCGCTTGCTGCGTGATTCACTGCTTCCCTAGTTCCCGATAACTTGTGGTTACACGGAAAATTCATAACCGGCGACAGGTCGCATGTCACGTACACACCATGAGCTAACGGGGGTTTTGTTATGGTAAATTCCGGGATAGTAAGTGGCTCCTTTCGCTTTCGGCGGCGCGTGCGGCGTGCGCTGCGCAACACTCAAGGTCGCGGGCCGTTCAACTCGGATGCGACCGCGCTGTTGCGACACCGAAATATGTAATTGTAGAGGAGTCGAGGCGCGTTTGGCAGCGGCCACGGCGCGCAAGTGGGTCGCCGACGGTTGCGCAACCGTTTTTCGTACGACAGATGGCGTGCGTCGCGTCTTCCTTATACGGCGTTGGTACACGTCGCGATTAAAAACAAAGAAACCACTTTTTAGAACTAACGTATGTTTTGGTCTGGATATAGAATAAGTCCAAACCGCAATCGCGTTGTAATTGTAGCCGTGATCGCATAACTGAGTTATTCGGTCCCGTCGCTCGCTGCTTAGGATTTATTCGATGACGTCACAACAGCCTCAAGAACGAGCACTGAGACTAATTGGAATCCAATTGGGGAAAGGATAATGACAGGCCATGGAGGCCTAATACTTAAAGATGTGTTTCTTCAACGAATCAGCCTGTCACCCTTAACCAATTTATAAATTGTTTGTGACGATCGAACAAATTATTAAAATCACCCGACATGCACTGATTTAATAAAATAAACGCAACTCTTATCTGAAAGAAGGTAAACAGTTCTTATCAGGTTCGCGAATCGCCAGTGAATCGGAAAGAAAGATCGATTGGCCGTGCCCTCAGTGTATGCGCTCGGTGATGGGCTGATCACTGAGCGCACACAGCACAGCTCTATGCTATACGGTGGCGAAATATATTTGATACTTTGAATCAACTGCTATATTTCAGTTCTCTAGTGACCCATTTTACTAAACAATGTTACACGAGTAACGAAGAATTTATAATATGAAACATTATAGAAAACTACAAGAATTTCAGTAGGCAGATAAAAGTGGTGTTAAACCGCAACGGGGACGCTTTCCTCGTGTGTCACTGCGTGTCGCGTGTCGCGTGATGTAAGGTAGTAAATCCATTTTGGAAGTTCGCGAATGTCAATAATAACGTTCCGGTCCCCCCAGCGGTCGGCGAGGCGAAAATAGTCGCCAACTATTAATACGAGGCGAGCGCTAGCGCTGCACTGCCCTTGAAACGGGACGATCACCTCGCGCACACTCCGGCGCAGGCGCACACCGCCGCGCCGACGTTAGACACACACACACACACACATGCGCGCTTATCGCGATGCAGCGCACTGCACAATACACACCGCCATCATTTTAATTTCCATTTCGTTTGCAAATGTCACATTGACATCTGTATATTTACTTCGCGTACTGAATGCATGAATAGCTCTTCTGCATCTCTATTAAGACCAACATAACATTAGTTAGGATTCCTTTAATTTAATGGTGTTCCTGCGGCCATAGCGTATGTACCTACACGGTGATTGGGCATCGCTGCAAACCATGTACGAAGTAAGTTACTAACTTACTGAACGTCTACAGAGAGATAAACTGTTGATTAAACTGGGTTTTTATCATTTGTATTAAGTAGATATTCACACATACAATATTATCATATCCTGTCCATAGATCGTGATCTCGCAACCAGTAAACGGATACGTGTATTGATAGCGAGGCACGACGCGTTCCAGATTTAAGTTATTTAATTTTGATTGAATGGTCTAGATCGCTGGTTACATTTGGTATTGGTGAGAGACCTCCAAACCTCTTGGTCAAACATGCATTCCGCTGGCCGCGCAAGGATACTTCCACGAGCTTGGAGTGGAGCACGGCTGCACAGCGCGTATGCTACGCTGCCCGCATAATGTGACGCAACTCGCGCAACCAAATCGCATTCAAAAATCAACTCTCGATATTCGCACGCATACGAAAATCGCGTTTCGTGCTACCTACATCAGCACAATTTGGCAATTGGCAACATCCATTCAAGGTTTCTTTTGTTTTAATTAAGTTAGCTGTATCAAAGTTTCAGTTAGACCTGAATCTTTCGGATTCATGGAAGGTTCGTTCAATGATGTCTCAGTAAATCGGAAAAAAATACATAATTATGCGCCGTGAGATGGATCGCAGACTTGTCATGTCACTGTTGCTATAAGTCTATATCATTCTATTACTGGGCAAAGACCGCCACGCCATGGCACCCAGGCGGTCTTAATGCTTGAGCTCACTATGGGAACCATTACACATAATAAACATTATTTAAATTCGTGAGATTGCCAATAAGACCTTAACATTCTGTGCAGGAAAAGCTACGAACAGCAACATTCCAATAAGGTCCTAATTTGAGTGAGTTATTATTTGTAGAAACTGGTTGATTGAATTCGAACGCGGCCACATACTCACACAATCAGGTTTGGACTGCCCAATCCGAGTAGGAAGGTCGCGTTCGTTTCGCCAGAGGCTGACAATGGCGCCGGCACCGCCGCTCTTGCCCAATATTCGCGTTTGCAACACCGAAATTTCGTGTGTGCCGCATTACAGCAATGGCCGATTTACGGCTCACACCTACCTCTGGCATGATACCACATACCACTACCGTAATAGCATATCATTTCCCTTTCAGTTGCACGAGTAGTATACACTTATAGTTCTTTTATTATTTTCAGGATGAGTTCTTAGTTTGTGAATCAGAATCCATTGCATAAGGTAAAATTAGACGCATGTGTCCTCTTTGGGCTAGAGACTTCATTCATGGCTTGTTATCGCAACTTATTGTAACAACAAATTAGTCAATGTTAGGTACGTATACAAGGATTTTCTTATGCGGTTTTGCCTGATGTTTTTCATAATATTTATCCTTATGAACATTTTGCAGCAATACAACAATAAATACGTAAATAAACAGCTCGTGACGTTTTTCTAAATAATAGTTAAACTTAGTTTTCCTGTACGTCTAGGATTGAGCTATTGCTAGGTATACTACATGAAACTAAATTCTAAAATGTTTTCCTGGATTAAATACAATCGCACTCAACCTAGTAAGAGTACGTGTATGTATAAAATAAAATAAATGACTATTTTCGCTCATAGTCTGAATTCCGTTCAAAGTGGCACGGTCGCTACAAGAACGTGATAATGAAAAGTGTTTATTGCTCATTTCCCTGTGCATCGTTATTTCGACTTATCGTTCACATAATGCCTCCGTCGCAAGAGGCAACTGTGTCATTCGAATGCTCTTTATAATACTCCTAGCTAGGTTTCGGTACATCCGTTCACAAGACAAAGGATCCTAGTCGGGAATTCGCCGTATACCTACAAGGCATTTTTAAAATGCGACACAATCGAAAGTGGTCGCTTCGCATGCACCGGCCACCGTCGCGGGCGACGCGTTTCGCATACTGTTTGGCGGTAGTATAGTTTTTTGCATCTTTATATTAGGAGCACTGACCTTGCGCAATGTCAAATAGCTGAGGACGGGCGTGGAGCGCCAACTCGCGATAAATGCCCGATGCAACGCCATGCGCCATGCCAACTGGTTCCGTCCGTCCGTCAGTTGCTTCTTTCGTTTTTGTGTCATGGAAACCGGCATCTCTACAGATCTATCGATTATAAACATTCTTACTTCTCGGAACGGCCTCGTATTGGAGGAGGAAGTTACTTTTCGCAGGCATATTAGCCATAGCCGTGGCTCTTCGATAACATAATGCATCGCATTATCCGCAAAAACAAATAGCTATGACTAAACTGTACTTTCCGTCTTCGTGTCATGATTTAATTCCGTAGCATAAGCGTTTTAAAATACAACGAGGCAGGTATTTGTGTAGTTAAATGTAAAGGATCAGATGTCCTGCAACTAATCGCTTTGTTTTTTAAACTGAAAACGAGCGCTGCACAACGTATTCCGTGTGTTTTTCTTGAGAATTGAAACAATTGCGAGAGTGAATTATTGGCGCACATAAAAATAATATGTGCATTTAACGATACACTTCAAAGTTTGGAGAGAAGGCCAGTTGGCCACCGGCCAGGGTGCAGTTAACACGCCCCCGGAAGTGGCGAGACAAAGCTGTGCACTCCACATATTTAGATAACGTGCGGTCGTTTGTCAGGCGAAGACATTGCAGAACTACTCAAGACTGGAAGAGCTCCGTCAGCTCCGTGATGATAGATAACGATTCAGATAAAACAACTGTTGCTCACTATTCTCACTATATTGCATTTTTTTATGTTCACATAAAGTAATTATCTCGGTTGTCTGCGCAGTAAGTCGAGGCATGCGTTCGTCACCTATTGAATGAATTAGTATTTATTGCTATCAATTATATTCTTGAAAACAATGTCCAATACTTAATATGATTGATGTTAGAGGAACACGTTTGGTTTTTACGCAAAAGTTGATAGGTAACCGCGACTATCACTGTCAGGGCTCAATTATTGGTAAACAAGGGTGGCGTACCTAAACAAACGTAGTCAACAAACTTGCGGTAATGTTATTCAATGAATTTCCTACGACATCATTCCGAGAAGCTCATAGTTGCTGGTTTATTTGTATGCTCGTGCTAAATATAATACTAGTATTCCTGAGAACTGATAACATTTGTTGTTTTCTTCTGAATTTATTTCAAGAAGTCACCTAGCCGATGTTTACGTGAAAATTCATTTTCCCGTTCTGAATTCAGTCTTTATTAATCAAAACAGAAATAGTAAAACATTTTTATCTGAATAAAAATGGAGAGTCAAAACAGAATTTAAAATGTAGAAATGTTTGAAAGTTTATGCGAATTTATTAGCAAAGTGTCAAAACTACTAGGTCGCGGTTCCCCCGGATTCCCAGCGCGTACGCAGCTCGTAAGGTGACCTTCCGGGAGGGGCGTTCACCGAGCGGTCACCTACAGCCGCGTTACATCGTTACTTCGCTTGCAACAATACTACACTATTCTCTATTTTTAATAACAAGTGCTTCTTTGCATTTTTGTCAAGCTGCGAGAGTCATTGAGGATGTGACTACATTTTAAAATATTTTTGCATGATGCGTCGTATTTTTATTTGATTGGGTCGAAGGACCACTACCTACCTAGTGCCTACATTTATTTACGTGTAACTAAGTCCCGCAAAAGACGTTGCAGTCTACTCTTTTGAAGCTTTGGAGGTACCTGCATGTCTGTCACTGATAGGTATAACTGGCTCCTTTATTAAATGAAACAAATATACCAAAGACTTGGTCTGTAGGGCATTGGACGTACCTGGTGGTCTGGGGTGTGCGGTGGCGTGGTGCTGCAGCGTGTTGGCGATCTGGTGGTGCTGGTAGAAGGGCAGGAAGGGCGCGTGGAAGGGCGCGGGTGGGGGGGGCTGCAGGCGAGCCTTCAGCTCCTCGGCAGAGCCGGCGCCTGACGAGGAAGATTCCACGTCGGACACTCCGCTGTCAGCCGGCGAGGGGGGGAGAGAACCTGCGAATGAACACATCAATCAATCAAACTGTGAATCTAAGCTTACTCGGTAACAGGAAAAGGAAAGCAAAAGACCATGACAAGATATGCCCTAACCATGTCCAGCGAATTCATATTTTTAAGTATCCCTCATTTATTCAAACTAGATTTTAGATAATAGTCTAGAGTCAATCAAAGGTATTTTTTAAGATTGAATAAAAATAAATATTATTTGTAGTTCCGGTTACATTTTCGGTTTAATGGCGACGATAAGTGAAAGATTACAGTTCATTCTGTTCATTCAGTTCATTCGGCCAGTGTGATCAGATGAGTGATAGGAGAATACCTTATTTTTGAGGTACAGGAGATAACCATGGAGGCCACCATATTATCCACAAGTAACATACAAAAATCACATACAGTTTTAAATAAATAATGTTTATTTATCCAAAAAATAATACATAGACACAAGTTAAACACAGTAGTAGATATACTAAAATTATACATAATTGATTGTACAAACGTGAAGGCTACCAAAATCTATATTACAAAAATATAAACCCTGTCTCTCAAACTAGGAGGCCTGTATCTTAAGAGACAGTGTTCGGTCAGATGGTTGTGCTGGTTATGGTTTTAGTTAGGTATTGTGAATTCGTCACTTACAGATGTGCACAGCACTGGCAGAGAACTTATTCTTTATAGGATGTATTCTATATTGTTTGAATATGAATGATGTTACCAAGATTTTTTATTAAATATAATATATTTTGATTTATAAGTTCTTTTGTAGGTAGATAATAAATAGTAGGTAGGTTGGTGTAAATAGTATTTTATCCGAAGCAGATTCTTGAAAAGGTTTTGGTTAAAAAAATACAACTATCTGGAAACACTGATTGTAGGTGTCACTCTCTCACATTCACTCGCTTGTCACTCGTCGCCATAGAAACCTACTGTTACATTCAAACTGGTGCTCTGTGCGTGTGTTATTGTTTGTTTGTTAATTTATTGTTTATTTAACACTTACCCGTACGTTTTTTGCACATTTTAACTCGATATACATATTCTTGAAAGCGATATCTCATTGTCGATTTTGGTTTTTCTACTGGACTTACGATACGTGTCAGTTTATAGGTGAAATACGATGTTGCAGTGCTGAGTTGATTGAAATCATGCATCAATGTTTCGGTACTACAAATGTGTTTTGCGCGTGGAACGTATTTAAGGCCGTGCAATCAGTGAATTATCCGTGCTACTGCAAAGCATCTTGAGAGAGTAGAAAACAACATGACGTGTTGAAAAGAATTCAGTTCCCTTCAAAGTGGTTAAGCTAAATGGTGGTGGGACTAGGTTGTTGGGACTGGCTATCTCTTCACTGCCTTGGCTTATATTTATTAAAGTTTTGAAATAAATGCCTTAACATTGAATAAAAAAGGGGTACCTACGTTCGTTTTGAGAGATTTGTTTTATTTTCCTCTACACTGTATGATCTGCTTTATTAGTACCGTATGTGGAATACTCCCATAAGTTATAAGCATCTGGTAGGCCCACTCCTGATATTTATAACTATCCTAAAGCATCCTTATCACCAGAGATGTGCTAAGCAGCTTAGCGATCGATCCAATAGGATTATTTGATTTTCATAGCCTAGTATGGTTTAATACTGCTCGAAAAGGGTTAAATGAAACGAAGTACCTACACATAGTTTGGAAGCCTAGATTCTCCGCGTAGCGACCTCGCATATTATACTTGATGGAAAGACTGCCCAATTCTCAGGTTTTAAAAATATGGGTAAGTACATCGTTCTCACCACAGTCTTGGTACATTTTAAGCTGGCCCCAGCTGCTGCCGGACCTAGCGACGAGTTGTGCCACAACATTTAGTGATTTATGTTGCTAAATCTAGTCAAGCACTACTAGATTATGTACACCAATTCTTATTTAAATTGAAATTCGATATTGAACTAATTGTTTATGAAAACGCCTGACAGAAAATGATTAGCAATCAATCGTTTTTTGAAGTCTATCGAATGAGCCGTTTAGCAGGATAAGTATTCTTTTTGTTATGAAATAGACAAAAAAATTACCATTAAATTAAAATATAGTAATTGTTTCAAAATCTAGGTCTCATGTGCTTTTAAATGCACGATGTGTAAGTTTTGGACATGATTGTTTTCGATAGGGTATGCATGTATGCTGCTTTGGGCATGGTCCTTTTTATAAACAAGGAAAATTTACATGGTTTCCTTCAGAGTGAACTCATATGAAGGAAAATCGATTTAGGTAGATGAAAATAGTATAGGTACATCTTATTTCTATAGTTCTCTATTCCGGTCACATGTCGAAAGGACCAATAACGACGTAAGATCTTATAAAACGCCCAATCAACCCTCTCTCTGCAGGTTGCATAGTAATCTAATAAACTATAATGAATCTCCTGAGATGCATAACCGTTATTACATTACATTCCTAAAGGACCATCATCCTATTATACTAACGGTCACCTGACTTGCATATATTTGCATCCTGCAACCCTGCAAATGCAATTAATTCCACGGGGTCTTTGAAGCCCAACGGTCACTTTATGAGATTAACCGTTAGAGAGGCGAATTTCTCAGATGCATTTGCGTTCACCTGTTTTTTGTGGGAATGGTCAGCAGTGGGATCGTCGCGAACCCGCCGTGTTTAGATAACTTACAATTATGCAGATTTTTTACTATTTAAGGGGTACAATAGGCGAAGGGTCGTATTTTTTTGCATCTCTAATGCGAAGTTGTTTTGGATTACAAAAGGGTAATTTATGGCGATGCAACTTGTTCCTTTGGGATGTTTTCTTGTAATTATTATGTTTGAATAAAGCTTAGTTAATTTCATTATTACTCGTATATAACTGAACAATAGTCGGTCAGTTTGACCGTTACTCGAGTTGCATCTCAGATTAATCATGTTTTGTGAATATGTTAACATTGCAATTTGAGTCGAGCTGTTTAAGATGCAACAGTAAACAGAGTATCCTTTCGTGAATAAAGGAGATTATAAGAATCCTTTCTTGTCAAGTAGCATTCTCCTATAATAGAAAAAGTTGATAAAAAACTTAATCTGTGCACCGAGTCGGACTAGTCGAAGGGACAAAGTTTCTCATGTCCGGGTCCCTAAAGTTTGACGTGTAACGGTTGTCCGGTATTTAAATAATATAATCAACGAACAAGTAATAGTAGAAAGCTGTTTATTCATATTTCCTCGTCCATTGAAACTATGACTGGTATAAAGTGACCATTTGACCGGTGCACGGCGGCCGCTGTCCACACCCCTTTGTGCGCATTGTTAACCCTTCAATGGTACAATGCATGGGAATCGGGAAGCGGCGATCGCGGGGCATGGTCACTACGACCATTTAAATCGAGAATAGCTTGAAATAGTATGGAACAATTATAACTAGTTTCTGCGTTCGATTTTGTTTATATTTTAAATATTTAACGGAAAGAACGCGAAATTGTGGTTAGTTAGAGGCGCACGTGTAGGTGTGTAGGTTAGGTCGGTCTGTTATCGGTATTTGTTATCTAATTTTAAACATAAAAGGTAAAAGGAAAATACACCAGACTCATTTGGTTACCTATATCCTACAAAATATTTATATAATTTAATACCTTATCTATTTTGAGCCTCGAAAACAGGTAAAATATTTTACCTATGTTTAATCTGGTATTCATATTAATTTATCTAAATATGTACCTATTCGCATATCGTAATGTCCGATGGTAGTTTTAATTAATTCAGTCGCCTGCTCGTTCGCACCTCCGGCATGGTGGAAGTTCCCAAGCTTAAACAAAAAGCATTTGGCACCCCATTCCGGTTGACACGTCGCTCGGACACACGAGTGACCAACGGCCATATATGGAACACGGAATACGAGCCCATTGTGCCAACCCTTTCATCTCGCGTATCAAAATAATAATAAATTAACTATAAATAATGACCACGGCCTTATAGACCGGGGGTCACGATTGTCCCGAATCTGGTCTACCGGTCGGCGAGGAATGTGGTCCCATTAGTAAAATATCACAATGATGACCCTTCCTTAATCGGGCCATCTTTATGGAGTGACCGCTCTTCATGCTCCTTTGTGCGCGCTCGCGTTAGACCATAATCCGTGGAGTCCTGTCTTAGACATCGCCATTTTTTTGCATTTGAATAATATTGTGTGGTAAATATATACCTTATGTAACGGATCATCGCTAACGAGGAATGTATAGCTATAGTTACACGTGTGGGAGCGGTGACTTCCCTATCGCTGATTTTTTTTATTGAATTATGGACGTTGACACTTAATGGCTAGAAATACAATGGTTAGGTACATCACACTTCAATTTGCATTGTTCAGAATAATTCATTGGGTTATTCATGACCACTTCAATGTTTCTCGTAATGAGAACGCAATGTCTTATGAGGTCCTATAGTAATTAAATTCTTTATTGAGAGTTACCATGTGACATACAGTGTGACCCAGTGTGACCTATGACTATTGAATGAATATTTTCATTTTGGTTGACATAAATTCAAGATCTAAAGTTAACTTTTCAGTTGACGTCCAACTATATTTATCAAACGAGTCCCCTAACTTCTTATTAAAAAAGAAAAGCTTGCGATCCTCCAGAGTATCTCTTAGTGTCCCTTTGTGAGTGTCCATTGTCGCACGTCTCCTTTAAGATGGTAATTCAGCTTAGAATAACATCACAATGACGTTATATCGTTTAGACCCGTTACCCACCACGCTACATGGGCTTAGGTACGCAAGTACCTAAGGACCAGCCACATAGAACAAGTTACCGGTCGGAAATGATACTGTATCTCATTGGTCATTCCAAATTCACAGTATCAGATATCATTATCTAAATTCAGGAAAGGAGTGATTACTTTATTATATATACACTCTCCTTATCAGTTATATTAGGTAAAATCAAGAACTAAGACTGTTGATAAACAGAGGAAATCATAAAATGTTTAAGCTAGCAAGGTGCTATGAACCCAGCGCATATGTGCAGATGACGACAATAGGCGTACATCCTTTGTCGTATGCAAGCCATTATAATTAACCCTTACAATATTCGCCGATTGCAAATCGAGTCCACACACAATACTAATACCGACAATGGGTTGCGTTCGCGCACCCACGCGTGACATTCTAATTTCAAAGTGTCAATAGCTCCGGAAAGCCGCTGCGGGGCAAATTGAAAAGAGGAAAGAGATAAAGCTGTACGTGAAAACGAGACGGCATTCGAGATTAGCGCCTATTGTGATGGATGACGCGGTGATTTCGCAGTGCAAGGTGCAACGTAACCCATTTTTGCGTAAAAACTCGGCATTTTGGAAATATGGACAGTGAGTGGCGCAACGTGTGCAACCATCTGCGAGTTCAATTGTTTGGTTAGGATGTTGCATGTTTGGGTAGACGGGTCTCAGTGACCCACCGGCGGCATTGTAAGGGTTGCGCTTTCAAAGGTGCCGAACGATTTTAGGATATCGCGATTTTTTTGTTTAGTATCCCTAAATTATTATTATGATAGTTTGATATTCAGTCCATGAACATGTGTCAATGTGCAGTGCAGATTGCATATCTCTTACGTCCGAATAAATTCTGAGGCCATAATAAAACGATTATTCATATCTCCCCAAATCGTTGGAGGTGCTCGCAGCATACAAAATGGCGTTTGTGCCCAAAAATAAACATTGTGCAACAGAAAGTGACTGAATCATGACATAATCCATCAAATACATTGCACGTTGCGTAATTACAGTCCTTTGAGTAACCCTTTCAATAAATATTATTTATTGTTCGTGGCACAATCCACCCGCACGCGTTGGGGGGTTAAGTGCACATTTTGGGTCAAATGTGCCCATGAGAGTTGGACATCTGCGCTAAATGACGCAAAAAGGGGTGGACAGAGAGCGAAAGTTGTTTATACAAAAGGTACTAGCAGTGTGGACGATATATCAACATCATGAATATACGTTATGGCATTATATTGCAGACGATTTTATTTATTATATGTAAAGATTATTAGAGGTCTTAAGATATAGTCGTAAACAATTTACAAAATGGCTCCGGTTCATTCGGAGCAATAACCTATAACAACTTTGTTAGTTTTCTAATTGGGTCAGACATTTTTTGACCCAGACTGGAGCAATCAGACGTTAATTAAAAAAGTTATTGGACAAACGTCAACATTGGTAAATATCAAACAGTAGCTACAAAATTCTAGGAATCTATTTATTAAAACTTGCTCTTAGAATTTTTACGAGAGAATTTCTAACAAAGCGTCTGTGCCTTGAGCTACTCGACTTGACGATTAAAGGGTTTAACAATTACTGAATAAAGTTTGTCTAGACGTTTCAAGTACAACGTAATGATTTCAAGTACAATTCGGGTACAATCACGAAACATTGCCGAGTGTTAGCGTTAATTCCCATAAAAATTAGCACGTACACAATTAAATGGCTACAATTATCCAAATAGCAATAGTCCCTAGGGAGTCACGTCGTCTGTTTCCGCGTGACGCGTCGGGGCCTCGGTGCGTCGGGCGGACCGGGCGCGTCTGGGCGCGCGCGTGTGCGTGCGGGCGCGTGTGTGCGCAGGGCGGGCGTCTCGCCGCTCGGTCGTGACATTGGGCGGGCGGATCAGCTGACGCGTCTATCGATTGCCGAGCCGCCACTTCCTCTTTGTTCTTTATGAATTTTTCATGGAACAGCCTGACTGCCGACGACCGTAAGTTTTGTTATGACGCCTCTCTTGGCACTATTTGATACTTATATTTTACTTTTGTTTGGAAACTTTTGCTATTTGCATACTTATTCGTTTTCTTAGGGTCTGTTTCAGTGTCCGTGTAGGCACTATCTGCCAAAAGAATAAAATAACGGAACAGAGTTTGTATGAAATTATGTCCCAGATAAGTTGACGAAACTTTCTGTGTCTCTTTGTACTGTAATGTTCAGTTGGAATAATCTCTACAAAAAAATAACGTAAAGCCCTTTGTGTGTTTGACTTTAATTTATATTCCTAACATCATACAAAACCATAATATTAGTTACAATAATATTAACATTATAAATAGCAACCATAGGTAAGCATTAAGTCAGTTCAGTACATAAGCTGTGGTCGCTTCGCTGAAGGCAGGTGGAGCGTGCATTAGGGAGGCCTAACATACTCGTATACCTACCAGTCTTTATATACTCCTAGTACATACCGTGTCAGTACGGCTTACAGACTCAGCTTTCAACAGACTACCTAACTCGCTCTAAACAGAATACTTGAACAGTCTACATATGTGATGTAAAGCAAATAATTGAAATGTATTTCGCGAGGTTTCAACCATGCCATTTGCAATGCTACTTACTCTGATATATTTATTAGTATAAAAAAACCCTTTATATAATTATGTGTAAAAAGAAGATGGCTGACTGACAACGCCATTTAACGATAATCCTAGCTATTCGAAATTCAAATGATGTTTCTTGAATGATGATTGATCATCTTTTGAAAAAGGAAATTGTCTTTTCATATTTGGTACGAAAAAGGAAACGAATAATTTTTCATTTTCATCCATTAGTTTTGTAGAAAATTGTTATATACTTATTGTCAATTTAATAATGCTTATGCTAAATCTCCATAAAGTTGCATTGGCGATGAATCCCCATAGGGTTACTCAACAGTATAAAATAAATGATTGTTAATTCTATTTATAAGACTGCGACGTGCTTGATAACACGCCCGTTTTGGATTTTAAAGCGACTTCTTCCCTATGTCAACAGGAAATAACAAATGTATTTCCTGTATTTATGAACAACTGAAAATACTAATCGTTTTAGGTTGTCTGAATAGGTATGTGTCACGTAGGTAAATGCTAATTAGTAATATAACGCCTTCATCGTGCAAAATTATGTAACAATATTGTTTTATCAAAATCCCCCAAGCAGTTTTCGAGATTTATTCACACAAACAGTAGGTATAATTTGAGAATAGCAGGAAGCTTAAGTATACGTCACCAGAGGATTACAAGTGTAGCGATTAGATTAGATACTACAGACCCGTCGCATCATCCGATACGTTACTGATAAAAGATAAACTGAGTGCAAGGAGCCATGTTTTTGAATGTGACTTAACATTTATAAACAATGGTCTATTATGCGTGCAAATTTATGGTCGGATTCTTAATTTGAACCATGGATATTAAACCTTTTTGCCTAAAATAAGGCGACAATGTCTTGAAAGGGGCCATATTGTTAGTCTATGGTCCCTTTCAAGATACTGTATCCATAAAATAACTTGGTCATTAAATTACACGTGGCAAGGGAAATTGAAATTAATTTCATATGACATAATACCGGCAGATAGGGCGCTAGTCCGCTCCGGAAATTACCTCCCGACTCGACAGTATTGTCCCTTATATATCTGCGCAAATATACAGACCACGACATAATATGTCGGTAACTTACGTAACTGGCTACAGAATTGTCGGAAAACGACATACATTTCGGTTTATGAAACAGTGAAATTTTATGAATAACGACTTATTTTTTGTTTAATTGAATTTAGATAAAACTATAGTCGATGCAATGAATGTAAAATATGATAGTCATGGCTGATACACGATTTAAAATTATGAATAAAGATTACTTGCAACAAACAATATTATCATCACCAATAAATTAAATAATTAGTAGATACTTATCCATATTATCTGTCAATCATTTTGGAATGACGGGTACCTAATATGCGCAAAGTTGTGTCGCTACGCAAAAACTGTGCGGCATGTAACTTCGTTTGCGTTCCGACCTCTGGGCTCAAATGCTCATGTTTAATATCTAATGGAGCAGTCTGTAATTTCCGCTGTGAGCCAATATAAGATGTACGCGGTAGGAAATGTCGAAATATGTACGTAACAGTCCAAATGTTGGTAAGTACCGAACTACCTGCGATTTGAGAGCTTTTTTGTTTTCCGACGCATTTTCTCGGAATATATCAGCTTTTATTAATGTCTTTCGTGTTTGATCATTCAGGTGACTTGGCATTAGAGTTATTTATAGAATTATTTTTGTTTATAGTAGTTATATGAATGAAAATATGGATAAACTATATCAGCTGAATGGATGTGTTATTAGGAGTAGTTACGAAATCTCATTCTAAAAATACTTATCTAGTCAGGATATATAACTTTGCTTTTAATGATAAGATTTCATTTTTCTTTTCCTGCTTAATGACTAATTCCACCTTTTACACATTCCTCATTTTCGCACTAAAAGTCAAATTATTTCTGCTGATGAAGTCAATTAACCAGTTATTCCAATGAGTAACTATTTTTTTTTTGGTTTATTTATAAGTTAACAATTGTTTCAACTTTACGTATAACTTATAAAAACCTACCTTGATTCTCTATTTAATATACAACGTGAAATTTGAATCACAGTTTTGCTAGAACAAACGTTGTTCAGACCATGGTCTACTATCATTCTATAGCATCCAATATGTTATTAAAACAAACTAAACTAGGCGTTCTCAAATAAGTCTTATGTTGCTCAAACGTGTTCAAACATTAACCGTAACATCTAAGGACTCATCGCGGTAGCAATATGGCATTCAAAAGAGTTATGAGGAGTCCACGTGGACTACAAGGATGTCCGGCCAATGCGGGCCGAAATTTTAATAAATAAATCAGTCTTTTTTGTGTTTTGTTTTTAAATACCATTGACGTTTTTTTTTTAATTGATTGTTATAGAATGGTAGTAGACCATGGTCTGAACAACGTTTGTTCTAGCAAAACTATGATTCAAATTTCACGTTGTATAGTCTAATTTATGAAATCCTCACAAAAAGTTTTCAAATATTACGATGTTCGGTATTATAAATGTTTAGTATGTTCCCACTATCAGCCCATATCTCAAAGCTAGTCTAGGCTTTATTACAGATCGAGCCCGCCGGTGGGCCCTTCTCCCACTTATTTATCAAAAACTAGTTTGTAAGGCTGTTACCTGTGTTAGGTGCTGTATAGAGATGATGCCGGGCGGTGGGCCCCGGAGCCAGCAGCAGCAGCGCCCTGCTGAGCGAGCTGCGCGCACTGAGCGGTAGGCCGGCCGGCTCACCGTCCACTGCAACAAGATAGACACACAGTTAAACTAAGGCTAACTAACTAGAGATCATAGATCACTAAGAATGGAGGAGTTTTGCCACTGGCTGATAAGTTTTTCAATAATTCAAAGTTGTTAATCTTTTGGTAACAAAGAATACGATCAGCGAGTGGCAAAACTGGCAAAAATACTCTTGAAAGGCTCGAGTTGTGTGGAAGAATTAAAAAGTCTTTTTAAGAAAGCGGAAGGTTAATTCCCTGGAGTATTATGAGTCATCCGAATGGGCTTCGTATTGATCAACCTATCGATACTTTTTACAACATTTCAGCAAAACGTTCCCCAGTTTCATTAAAGAGAACCTTTGATTCACACAAATCAGACAGGCAACCCCTAACTTTAAATCATGAAGCAAAAGTAAAACATTTTTAACTCAAAGGGCGGAGGACTCGCTTTATAAACGAAGACAGGTCTGACGCTAAAGGGTTTTAGTATTTAACGTCTAGAAAAGACAACTTGGAAGCTCGTTTATCAAAATTTCTTCAGGTAAAACTTATGGACGCTACCCTGGGGAGGTGGTGCGGGCGTTACGGAGAACATTCTAGAATTACTTAGGTACGTAGGTACCGTCTGTGCCTAATCCTTTGTTACAAGCCTGTTCATCACTTATGTATGTGGAATAATGTTGCGTGTGCGTGTAGCCGGCTTGCTCTCTGAGCAACGATCCTGAGACGAGATTTGTTGAAATGAGCTTCGGATTTTTTGCGAAAAGATGTGTTGGTTGAATATTTTATTACTATAGTAGGTACAGTTTGGCTTATGTTAGTGCTGAGCTACTGTAGCTATTGTACTGTGGAAATGAAAGAAGGAATACTTTATCGATTGATTAATGCAATTAAACGCTGTTTACGTGCAGATCGGTGATTAGATACCGCATCTTGATTCTCAGTAATTCAATTAGTTAAATGTTATGTGTTGTGGTGTGGATGTGGCTTTAAATGTCGGACTACGATTTGTGACTCACATAACACATAAACCTAGCCGTGTCAGTTACAAGTTACTTTAATTTAACGAGTCTGATGGACTGATACGTTTTGCTACTTCGTTTGTTTTACACTTTATAGTTTGTACAGTGAATGTGTGTATCACTCACGATCGTCTCGGAAGTTCGTTTTTAACAATATAGGTGAAACTTAGAGATCAGATGAGTAGTTAGAAGTTAGGCGACCCAATTCTTCCAAACTTGAGAATAATTTAATATCGAGTTACATCCCAAGTTTAGATCATTAAAGAGTACTGGAGAACTTGCCGGAGGTCGCATGTTCCAGGGAAATTACCGCAAAATCGATATAACATTGTATATAATCTGGCTACATCCGAGCCAGACGCTTCCGTGCGCCGACCTTGGGCCCCCGCAACCCCCTTAAATTATTCACGGACCCACCTGTTGTCTCGTTCTACCCCCGAGCGAGCACTGCGCATGTTTGACGCATAGAGTGGGACGGATGGAGGCTTTCCCTTTCGTTTTTCAGGTCGAAGTGTCTAGACGGAATTTGAACTCTTTACAGCCCGGCCACATGTGAGCCGGTGTGTGATAGCAGCTATCAGGAGAATGCAAATGGTTCCAGTTGGGTAGTCACGCGACGCGCCGCATGCAACCGGGATTCACGACAAGTACGGCGGCGATGTTGCAGCCATTCACGAAACTCGGTACTCTGGGGTTTTACAGCTTATGGTCTAAAGTATTCTAGGATTTAGCATGAGTACATGTCGGGGCATGATGTAATATAAAATCCTAATAAAGGAATGATGTAATGTGTCGCAGTTTTACTTGTATCAATTTAAACCAGTCTGGTTAGTAATGCACAAGTTCTTATATATATGACACCTTTGTTTTGTTACTATAATATTGCTACTGAATAAAGGCAACGCTTTCATTACATACAATCGTACACTACACACGCGAGTCCGGTCTGTGTTCCTCACGAAACAGATTGATCAAATCGCTAGTGAAATTCAAAACAGTTGCATTGGAAATAGTTTCAAATGACTTGGAGTCCGCAGCGGAATGGGGACAAAGCTCTGAGTGGATTAGACGCCGGCGCGGCTTTGTAGGGTTAACATCTCGCGGTATTAGCGAGCGAGAGACGGTTTGAATATATACCGGATTTACACATTGTGAACACATAGGTGCTGTACATGGAAGATTCCTGAACACACAATGTCGGGAGAGAGACTCATAAAAACAGAATACATATCAGCCGCTTATCGAACGAGATAACAATAAAAACAGAATTCGAAAACAGCGCCGCATTGATAGCAGAACATAAACATGTAAAATATACATTGACAATTTCAGTGAGAATTCAATTAATTCCGTAGTGTAGCGAGTGCAGAGGGATGGGAGCTGTGTGGAGCAGATAGAGGCGACGGACGCCCGGACGTGCCGACGCCAAGCTGCATTATTCAGCACCTAGGAAGGCGCTGCATACTGCAGCCATTCAATCTTCAGGTTCGATGAACTCACTACATGTTTAAGAAGAAAACAAAAATACACTTGCTTTAATCACAATTTTGCAACAGGGCAAAGTGAAACCATATTAGTTTGTTGCTTAGCCTCTCTACGTGGATTAAGAAGAAAACGTTGGGCGCCTAGAAATTCTTATTTTAAACGGTGAAGTTCAGCGCAGGCTTCTTGTTTCAGTTCACCCCCTTCCTGCTTTCAGCATCAATAAGAGTTTCTTTCAAACGTGACTAGCTATTAATGTTCAGTGAAACTGCCATGAAAGTTAATAGCGGGAACATAGACCCAGGTAAAATATTATGTTTTTGTGTCAGAAATAGATAGAGGAAGATTTATAGATAAAATGACATCATTCATCGTCCGCCATTTTGGTTTAAAAGGCTTCACTTCCTCCACTTCCCACGGCAATTTTCTAAATTGAATAGCACATATTAGTACAGCCAATATTGAATACATAAATAATTAATATTTAATCTACGGCAGATGTTATTGAATTTTCAGGCAGTAGGTACAGTGATCAATAGAGCTATAATTCGTCCGCATCAGGCTTCCTCCACGAAAGGACGCAGACAGAGAGTGTTCTGTTAATAAATAACAGTTCGGGTCCCACCCGCGTGCCTTAGATCTAGGACGCCTAAAACTTGCCCAGAATAGGAAATACCCTAGAATAAAATCTAGGTTTTGCAGCGTCATATATTCTGAACACTTGAATATGCTGAGCGTGTTTAGTTCGACATTATTGGTTTCTGTTACCCAAATGCTAATTTTAAACAAGTATTGATGTATTCTGAGAAAAACTCATAAAGTTTTCATGACTCCTAAGTTTTGAGGCATGGGATGGCCGTTGTGAAAGGAAGGATTAACTACTAAGATTTGGTGAGAATCTCACTAAATCTCTGAGCTCTGACTAATAACCGGCAGACATGTCTTCATTACATTCAGTACGAAATCTGAACATAAGACCAAACAATTTACAGAAAAGCTCTAACCGTGTCTGCTGCAATCCTTCCTTTGTAGTTTTAATCATAAAATGTTAATACAAAATATTATACATGTAGCAAGAGTCGGGTCAAAAACACGGGCTTCCTACAAAAAGACGGAGCTAAAGGGAACGTTGCACCGGAGCAAAACATACCGAGGATATTTCGCGTGTAGCTCCAGCTCGGAATAATAGAGGTGCAGGGGAGACCCGCCCCGTGCATTCACCTGCAGGGAGGCAGGGTGCCAGGCAGTGGGTGGCAGGGGGCGGGCAGGGGAACGCTGCATAACTTATGCAAGTTTGTTAATATTTCAGCGCAGCAGGAAAGTAAAAGTAGTGCTCAGTTGGATTAAACTGAACTTGTGTGTTGTCTCTTTATGAATAGGGGAACGTCCGCTGTGGTTCTACTCATTAGACGAGCTAATTTGTTGGAATTACTTCAGTTTTACAACTAGAAACGTGATTATTTAGGTTTGGCCACGATGGACGAAGTTTTTCAGGTATATTTCATGGAATTATTCCTAATTGGTTTTCCCCACGGTAAAGCGGAAAGATTGGCGGTTGATACGACACGATTTTCTTTTACTCTTTCAAAATGATTTCCCCTGGCCGTTTGAGGCGAGTGTGTCTCGGGAACATAATTAAGACGTCCGAAATACAAAACCTGTTTTAAGCATTCTTTAATCATTTTCATATTAGACCGACGTATAAAATAATTTGCGACTCTCGTAAAATGTGTCCCGAGCGCGCAAGTTCAAAGCGCATATTTCTTAAATGAACGTAAATCGTCGGTTTTAATTATTTCCTGTCGCTTTAATAAAAATATATGAAACTTCACCCGGTGTTTGTGCAAGTGGCATTTCTTTGTCTTTCGCTTTAAAAATAAAACTGCTAAAATTATAATTGTTGTATGCAGATGTTGGGAGCCAAGTGTCGTGACGTGCTGGAAGCCAATTCTGGTGTTGTGCGGTGTCGGACTGCACGCTGCACGCGAGCCCGCCGTGAGCGGGACAAGTCACAGATATCAACGAAAATATTTGACACGGGCGTACCTCGGGACGTGCCACTGCTACTCACTAACCAAAGATCACAAAGACGTAAACAAAATTGAATGAAGTAATCGTCATATACTTGGAACAATGCGATATGTTTTGAATGTAAAAAGTACGATTATTGTATTCCTAAAGGCATTCTGAGATGTGTAACGCCCAAAGGTAAGTCAGTCCGGATGTCCCGTGGCCTGCAGCCTCCATAACGAGCGGTGTAATGGCGGGCTGCCAGGCGCCGGCTAGCTTAAGGGTTACTGGTCACCTGACTTAGCACTTCATTGAAACATACTGGGTATCTACTGTCCGTAATCCTATGTGGCGCGTTTACCTCTCCTTACATATTTAGATACAATACAGTTTAGTCAGAGTTAGTTACTTTTCTGCACGATTCGAAAGAGTGTTGCATAAAATTCTGCTCAGAAGTTTTCGAGATGAGTTGATACACACATACACAGAACTGTTGTCGTCATATATAGTTGTGATCCAACAACGTGTTGTGTTGTGTTGTGATCCTATTATGGTTACCGGCAGGGAAGTGGCCGATAGCACAATAAAATTATTAAATACACGTGGTCAGGGTGACGTCAACCAGAATTCATTCCATGAGACCCAATACAGGAGAGATGAGCGATTTGATGCAAAATGGTGGATTAAAGATGATTGGGTTACTGCAGTTAATTAAGGCATGATTTGTTATTATGGTGTTGGCATGAACATTAGTCACAGTACTTAAATATTTAGAGGATTTAAAAGATATTCCTTTAAATATTACTTGTTGATGGTTAGTTTATAACTTATACATACAATAGGATTACACACTTGTTGGAGCTTATAATAAAACATGTCTTATTTTGGTCTTATTTTATTATTAATTGTGGTTGATTTAAAAGGAGCGACTGTTGTGATAATGTAATGTCGTGGAAATATTACCAGCGTTTTTTAAGAAGGTATACCCAAAGCCTATGACTTGTGCCGATCTAATACAGCTGCAGTCATTGAGGAAAACTGCTTCAAATATTGCGATGCACAAGAGTTACACTTGATAAAGTCATTTTGGACATCATCTCTCAAATTATTATGCGCTTTAATGAGAACCCTCAGACGTTCATGATAATCAGAATTTTAGTATATTTTGAAGGCCAATGGACTGCATTAACCTTTTAGTTAATACATTTGTAACAATACATTCTATAAAAGTTTAATTCAACCTAATCCGTTTCGTAAACGGATTTATTCAATAATTCAGGCATTTTACTGACGATATTTAGCAATAAAAAGTACAATAGCAACATTTGCAATGTAAAGCAAATGGAACTCTGTGAGCTTGTGAATAAAGGTACTTTGTCATTGACAGTTGGTTTCGGCAAATCTCTAGCGAGATGCCTGACGTCAGAGTAACATCCGGGAAGCTATGCTATTTCCAACACGACGGTGTCCAGCATTGTGACCCCTGGGGGCTATTAAAAGCTATAGTAAACAGAGCTCAAGTTATACTGGATAACGTGAGTCCATGTAATGAATGTTACTCCATTTGTCTGTGAGTATGTGAATAATGAGTTTTTTTTTAATGACTCACTGAACTTCAATGTGTTCACTATTGATCAATCTGATTTGGAAAGCAAAGTAATTTGTAAATATTGAGCTTGTAATATCAACAACTCCGTTTTCCTAAGGAATGTGTCTGATTTCCACACATTCTCTTAAAATAAAATTGTATTTTTTAAACCCGGAAAACAGACTAGACTTAAAACTATTACAAAAATAAGATAAATGGACTATTTTCCGGCAGTTAGCTTTTCTTTTCATTAGTTCTTGTCAAGTGACGACAGATGTCACTAGCGTTAAGTTTCCGCATTACAGAAGCTGAATTATTTACGAAAGTATTTTAATTTATTCGCTATTTTGTAACCTGAGTATTAAGATTGGTCTAGGCATATTTTAAAAACGTTATGTTTCCGTATTTACAAAATGCTTTGCAAATAGCCGCTTACAACAACACAGGTACATTGTTGAGCTCAAAACGTCATTGTTGAGCTACTTATTTCAGCTACTTGTGGGAGAAACGAAAGATGCCAACGACAGATTCATTGCACAAATCATTTGCGAAAGGCAATAACGAATAATTCTAGGTACGTTTTCTTTTGTTTCTACATTTTTCATAACCAGTGCGTAACATTATACTAATACGAACATAGCGAAACATGATTATGCCTTTGTATGTCGAATTAGAATCGATTGTTTTACCATAAAATCGATTTCGGTATCGTCGTCTGCGCTACAGATCCTTGATCGACGAGTTAAATTTCTGATCACGGCTGCGTTTGCGCACGTACGCGGGACAACTCGTAATGATAGATCTTTTGATAGTACATAGGTTTGTATGGATTTGTTTCGTCAAATTAACTTGCCTTTTGAATTTTTATCTTGATTTTAATATGTTAATGTTTGCCGTTTGTCATGATAAATTGAATGTCCATAAATGATAAGTTTATGTCAATTCCTAATTATAATTAACACAAATAAAATAAATACAAATGTTTAAAACTATATAATTGATCATAAAGCTCATTTTATGGCGATAGTTGCAGCGTCAAGTTACGTGGAAGGGAGCGTAGTTTCAAAGATGGCGTCGGAAAAGCGCGGGCACTTTCCCCGCGCGCGGGAAACGTAAGAAAGTGGCGGTCGTGCGCCGCGAAATGGAAACTGTCGCGATTAATGCTGATAACATGTTTATCCGCTAACTTTAATAACCGACTGCTACCGTTGGACACACATTTATATACCAATATATAACATTGGAATCTATCGAAGAAAAAAAAGTCAGTTCTAGTCTAGATAAGCTTATCTAAACACGGTCGACATTTTGATCTTTTTATTTTTACGAATATATTATTTTGACAAGACCAAAACCAGAATGTTTGAGAGATTTCTTAAATCAGTATTTTATTGAGACACATAATAAAATACATAGTACCTAATTTATTATTTTCGCTTTTATACGTTAACTTAATTTTTTTTGTCGTATTTCTAGGTGTAGTAAATAAATAATACTCCTGCAGACTGCAGGAGTATTATTTATTTAATAACCTGTTTCATTTCAGCCAGTGTCTCATATTTTTAATCAGCTGTGCCAACTATAATAACATGCTTTCTTTTTCAACGATGACTCAAGCTCTATTCAGCTAGTAAAAGCGATACATCTCAATTTTGGTATGAAACTAGTAAACAATAGATATTGTCCTGTCATTTGAAACATATTATGTCAAGTTGAATGCGACATGCGTGTGGTTACGCAACCAAGTCGTGAGTCACGGAGTAAGCGGTGACCGCGGGACGAAATGGCTGCCCAAAATATGTGACACGAAAGATTGGCATCGGTAATTTCCGATTGAAACATTTGGTCACAGAATTAGTTTAGATTTTAAAGAGAGAGGTCGTGTTTTGGAATTGTAAGTGCAAGTTAACTTGAGACAACTTTTAAGTTGTAACTGTAAATATAGAACCTCCTTTTCGAAGTTAGTTCAAAATATTTAAAAAAAATTGACACCAAAATGTTAATTAGGTGTAAAGTTAACTACAAAAAGTGTCATCTGCGGTATAAAAACAAAGCCTTACTTATCAAAGAAAAGACGTAAGCGTACGCACGCTGAGATACGATCACAACAGTTTATTAGTGTGCTGGCTGCTAAGTGGGTCAGACGGGCGCGAAGGGCGAGATGCGCCCGCGCTTCCTACGCCACCGCCACCACACCGCGCCGTACGCGCCGCTCACCGCTCCACTCACTAGTGTTGGGACACTACCTGTTCCTATCTCTGGGGACATTCATATTCTGTTGATAGACTTCCACTATTGACATTACAGTGGACTTAAGGAGTCATTGAACCGAATGTTGAGTAAAATTATAGGTGGTTTTGCTAAAATTATGAACTCTCAATATTGGGTGGAAGTAACAAATATTTTTAGGTTTGCGGACGAAACTTTTCAATCAAGATTATTTATACTTTAACGGTTCACAAGTAATTTTTATATCAACTGCGTTAGACCTATTTATATCAATCGACAGCTGATACAATACAGATAATTCAGGCGATTCCGTTTCGCAAGCCATTGTCCATTAGTCATGTCCCAAAAGTTGGTACGTTGCGATAGATTTTTTTTTGGGCCAACCTTGTCTGAGGAAACAACAGGTTGTAGTACGTGCAGCCTCGGACAGACGTTAATTCGATTCACGGTCGCGTTAGATGTAAACATACCTTTATAATTTGTTTGTTTTTTGTCTACGATCACTCGAATGTTGGCTGATTGCGTCGCTACTGTTTCATAATTGAAAATTTCACGCGTCGTTAGAGTTACGGTTCGGAATACTTCGCTTCATGCAAATCGACTACTTTGAAAGTGGGAAAAGAAATGCGTAGAAACTGTAGCACTTAACGCTTGATCTTGATTGCCTACTTTGTAAAGGATCTAGTATCAGATTTGCATGCATTCTCCACAACTAAGTTTCTTTATTTACCATATCCATTCGTAATGTTCCAACATTCCAGGTTAAACAATATATCCTCGATTACAACGCGCCCTTTATCAAAATAATGTCAAATTAAAAACAAATAATAAAATCTGTTGTTTATCATATCCGACGGTGTATTGCATTATAGTAGTGCGCTGATAAGATGCCACTACGGGCAGATAAGCTTACTATCTCGATTACGCGCGATACTCGTCGTAGGAAATAAGAAATAGGGACAAGGATATTGGCTCGCTATAGATATAGTTTGTTTGTTTCGTCAATTACAACACACGTGTAAAACGTTACACCACACTTCAGTGGCCTGATTAAGTAGCCGGAACGGGTGGAAAACAAAACGGAAAACCCTAAAATGTGTCATCGAGAACGAAACTGCGCGTCACTACGTTCGCCATGTTTAGTGGTGCAGCGCGCGAAAGTGAGATTTAACGCGAACGGTGCATCAGAGCTCCCTTGACCCGGTTGCGCCCCCGCGCCCGCGCCCCGCACTACGATAGTAAACCGAACACATAGATACTTCGTCTAGGCGAGAACTGCATAGTAACGACACGCGCCGCGGTGTGCGTGCTGCCACGCTTGTGTGCGTATTAATAGAACATTTTGTTGCCAATGGAAATGTTTTTCAGGGATGCGATTAGCTTCATTATCAACATTTTAATATTACGACATTATTTGTTTTTTGGTGAAAATATTGGGTCACGATATGTGATTTTAACTTTTGAGGTTAGGAAATCTAGTAGTGAAGTAATCACCGGTTCGTGATAAGCTAGAGGAAATGATTTCGAACCGGATCTATTTGTGGGGTATATAGCAGCGTGTGGGTGTGCTGTAGTTAACAATATCGCCTTCAATCTGTGAACTTTACATTGAAATAACAGCTCTTGTTCTAATGACATAACGCCTATAATATTTTGTTAATCACCTTTGTAATCGATACATTTGCCCTTCATTCATAACCCAGTAGATCAACAGTTAGTTACCAATAAAACCTTCTTTTCCTGTACCTAAAACATATATTCTGAATGTTTACGAGAAAACCGGAAAACCAAAATTCCGTAACTACATGAAAATTCAATAGAATTAGTGCCTAAATAAATACCACCTATGTATGTAATCATCTAAAAATGTCTAATTCTATAGAAACACCGCAAAACATTGTGCTACTTAAAAAACTGTGTTAAACAATTCAAAGATTAAGTACACACAAAAAGACTACCGTGAGGCTTAGCTTGTTCTGTAAAGGCCCGATGACATAATTAGCGGCACAAAAACCGTCGCAAGAAAACCGGTAAAGAGTTACCGGAAACATTTGCCAATCTCTACAGGTGGGCGGTCGGATACAACTCGACGAGATACGAAATAGTTGCCACACTAATACGTCACCATAGCCAATCACAGATCTGACGAAACTTTTTTTTACGCAGATTTGAGTTTAAAAATAGAACGTTTGTTTTATCGTGAAATGCAGAGCAGTTTTAGATCATAGTTTCTGATAGGGGGGGGGGGTTATTTTAAGCTGCAGTGACCTTTGCGGATACGAGAGGGTGAAAACTCGCTTGTATTTTCAATTTCGCTGGCCCGAGCATACGCGGTGGGTGGCAAAGTTTATCCTTTGCTGTAAGTTAGTGTTTTAATTTTAGCTCAAACTCTCTCTTGCTTGCTGTAAAGGTTCCATGTTATTGTAAGTGACGAGATAATTTTAACTTTTACTAAATATGAGTTTCTCGGAGCTCGTAAGCGAAGTAATGAATGGATCTCTGTGTGAAGGGGGTTTCTTGTTTGTCAATGTTAAAATAAAGTTTATATGTTCCGGCTTAGAATTCAATGCTACTAGGAAGTTTGAAGATTAATGTTTAGTATGTTTTCGGCGATACAAATAACTGTATGAATGAATTAAAAAGTATAAGTGTCGGCCTCAGCTTTTCGGCGGCCGTTTTCCTGTTTACTTGCGCCCGCGCAGTCGAGTTGTAGGTCGCGCCGAGTTGCGCAATCAGAGCCATATTCTTCTTGTTTCGGTGTTACGATACTGTGCAACAGGTTTTTGGCCATGTTGTCAACTGTCGAAAAACTATCCCTGCCCCCTTTGAAGTTAAATATTGGCATACAGTGTGCGGTTCTCCGGAAACTGTAAAATACCGGCATTGCGCGCGCGCCGGCGCACAAACAAACAAACAGCAGATACTGCAAACATCCACGCGAGCACATTGTTGTCGCGGCCGCGCGGATGCTTCCTTTGCCTGTTTTGATATAATAAACCCACTACGCGGTACACCGTACTATTTGTTGTTTTAGTGTGCGAGATGTAACCTTGAAACGCCTTTTAATCTGACTAAACGGCTTTTCTAGAACTTCCTCCGGTTAAGGACAGCGACCTATTGAGGTGGTGGACTTAATAATAGCTCTAGATATAATTTTGGACATTAGATATCCGAAATGTGTTTATTACTTATTAAAGTTTTGTTTGATTTTCTTATTTATTTTAATTTTGCTAATTTAAAACAAAACATAAAAAGAATAATACATATCGTCACACATTTAACATAACTTAAGATTTGTCTCGTTGTTATCGCTAGCTTGCTGCTAGGAAGCAGCGCGGGCGCGCGGCTTGCAGGGCGGCTGCGCGCGCGCCGCGGGAACTCGCGCGACATTGACACACTTGTTGGTGTCGTAACCGCGATGTTTGCGGTGATTGTCTACTGGCTTTTTTATTTCGTGGAAATATACGGTTTTCGGCCCGCCACGGATTTTATATTAATGTAGAATATTTGAGTCAGAAATGTTGTTTTTTGAGTGACGCAAAGGAAATGTAGAGTCATAAATGTAGAGTCATAAATTATGCGTTGTAACTATCTGTGTTGAGACAACTCTTTTCTAGGTTCAACGATGACTAAGCACTACAATGACCTATGCAAAGTCAGCATTAAGAAACTCTACAACAAAGTAAGTAGTACCATTTCTGTTGCAATTATTTTCGGTGAAACAGGACAGTATTGTCAAAACACTGAATTTTTCAGTAAATTTGTTTTGTTTTGACGTCTTTCATGGTGGCTAAGTAGCACCATTGTTGGGAGACGGATAGTCCTTGAGAAGCTGGAGATCAAGCCGGTCATGTCTGGCGGTCGCGTGAATCACTCCTAGTATACCTAATATGTGTACTGTTTGAGGATATACAATGCACAAAAACATGTAAACGAATCTAAAGGAATTTCCTGTTTCATTGTTTTATAGTAACAAACACTAACTTTCAGGTATCGATGGCTCTCAATACTGCTCCAAATTCCAGACATATTGATCTCAATGTTCAGTTACGCCTACATGTGCTACTTTTTCATATTTTTCACATGAACCAATCGAGAAGATTTTGCGAAGCTGCGCAAGAGTTGCGTCTGCTGATCTTAAGAAACAAACATAAGATTTTATGATCAGTAGCTCACAGTTCGTGACTGTAATGTAATCGCAAGTTAAATCGAGTGCGGAACAACAATCGAGAGGTTCATATAAAAAATATTTTGAAATGGCGTTGTTGTGGGCGTTCAAGGTGTACAGTTAGCATCGTGTGTGCGTTCGGCGCATTGCGTCACTGGCCACGTTGTGCAATGCGTGGTGTTGTAAAAACGCCGGCGGCCGCGCGAAATGCCCTGCTCTGTAACACTGTGCCTTGTTTATACGGTATACCCATAGGGGTATGACCATAACTGTCCTTAATTCGTGTAAAATAGGTTGGGCAAAGAACTAATACAGGTGTATCATGTTAAGTATTAATTTAATCTCTGTACCTATACCTACTTTATCATGAGAACGTTAAACACCCAATTATTTTTTAATCGCAGACAATATTGAGAAACTTGAGTTCACATCCCATGTTATCTCGCAAAGTATCTTTTAAAAAGGTTTCTTCTAATTCATGATGCCAGTAAAAACATCAATGTAATTAACATTTTAAAAACCAAAACATTCGATTTCCTGTACAATAAAATGGCAGTGGCGTGTCGTAACATCCGTCGGCGAATGCCAATAAAAGCGGACAGGACTATTTGGTAACTACAGATATTTATCGTTTTCTGGCCAAATTAAGTTTAAAACTATATCTGTACATTATACTCTGTTGAAACTCATTCGTACATATCCAAAATTGAAGTAGGTTAATGACCTTATATTTCCGTAATTGAACAAGAATTGTATCTTGCTTACAAAATACAAATTAAGGGATATTGCTAAAGAATACGTTTGCAGGGTCTGACAATCTCATCGTACGGTCTACCTTTTTTTACAGCAACGTTGAGAGAGTCGACCTCACTCACATTCAGGGTAACCAAACGAGTCTGAATATCAGTAGTCGGACTGAGTGATCACTATCTGATAGATAAGCAATCACAGGGGAATACCGATATCTTGCTAGGTCGCTGAAACAACTCGATATTCGGGATTTTGACGTTTTTGACTACCGTGACCATAGGCGTTACAATTAGTTAGGAGGCAGGAAAAATGGTTTAATGCATTTAAAACATTTACATTTTCCAAAGAATGCCAGTCAATCTGCGTATTATAATATTCAATAGGCCTATAAAAATATGCTTTTCTATTTTTGCTGATAAATTAAACTTTCCGCATAAAATCTCAATTTCATGCGTAAATCAACGTGATGGTACTGAACGAAAATAAATCGGATCGATAATATATTATTTATAGATTATGCGTTATTTTATCGACGTTTAATATGTAAACAATAGTTGCGACTAATTGGGGCTAAGGACGGCTCGTTTAAATTATTATAAGTACTTCTACTTTAACCTAAGTGTGCTCGTTTTGTTAAGAATGTTATAATTGTGAAACTTTCTTTTAATAATTACGAAATATGTGAACCTTTACGTGTGAAGTATATGGTTGACCGTAAATTAGGCCACATGTGACCTGTGAGGAGGAGTTTTAATATTTAAAGTCATTAAAAGGGTGCTAGCTTGAAACCGATCTAGCCCATCCCATAACCATAATGACGTCAATGTAATAATCTTTCTAGCACACTGGGTATCAGTGGCGTTCAATATTGAAAACTAACAACTAACCAAAACCAAACAAAGGTATTATCTGGGTCAGAACCCTTACCTAGAACTATTAACTACCCACATCAATTAATATGAAAAGTTTCAATTGAAATTAATTGTAAATCAAACTCGAGTCTAGACGATAAACAAACAATGTATGTTAATGAGTTGCTCCCTTAGCCGCCATGTTCAGACTGTCTACTGTTTTCTCTTCCAACACGCCAATTCTCGTTGTACCGTGAAGGTAGCGCACCAACTCAAGCGATACGATAAACAAACTATTAGAAGCTACGTTAAAGGGACGTTGGAAACAACTAGAAAACTCAAATAAATACACGTTGCAATGTGTTGATGAAAATAAGAGAAAAATGTGTGTTGGAAAGCTGCCAATGTTGAAGCAGTGACCGTTGTCCACAGTGTTGTGTACTGAGATTATCAGAGCAAGCTTTTTTTTTTATAAAAGATGACAACAAAACAAAAATGTTTAGTTTACATTCATGCATATTTAAATTCTGCATCGGTTTGTGTTTGTAAATATACGTAAGCTTTGCAATTTGTAGGTGATTGAGCAAAGTCAAATTGCACATTGTTTGTTCTAAACTGTTTAAAATTATTTAAACAGTTTAATTATTGATACATAGTTACTTAGTCAATCGTCGCTGACGGTAAAACAAAGGCCTACTAGAAGCCTCTAGATCCTAAAATTATTCTCTTCGCCTAGTTTCTATTATTATATTAGTCTGTCTGTCCCGAGCCCCGAGCTAGACCCACCCCTCCGCCGGGGGCGAGCAAAAAGTCCGTCTGCCTAAAAAACCACGGTCCCGAAGGTTACATGTTTTGCCGACAATATCTAGGCTAGACATGTACTTAATACTATCTGTGAGTCTATGAAAGCAATAGGTACATAAAACGAAATAGGTAGGTGTTGTAAAAGGTACTATTACATGAACTTTGAATTTATCAGAGATTTTTTATTTTTACGTTATTGCTTCCCATTCTATCCTTAATATCCAAGGTTAAACCAAACAGTTCCCGGAATTTGCAGGTGGAAGGTTATATATTAACTAAAAGGTTCTATTTCTGCAACATTTCACAGAATCGGCGGCGGCGGATCGATGGAAAATCTACTCATATAACTGCTACCTGCAGGCAGTACGTGAGCTTTTACTAACGCTTACATTTATTGCATTACTCCTACGTATTTTTCCTTTTATATTCCAACTTCAATCTTCAACAATGATCTCTAGACGTCTGAATTTTTTGCCAGACATAAAATTAAAAATTCAAATGATTACGTGAACAGAGATAGCGTTTGCATGTGATACTGATAATAATTTTGGCATACACTGACGACTTCCTTGTATGACGCAGCGTAGTTTGAACACAGATGTTACCGAATATTTCAACTTAAGCTGAATTAGAAACATGGGCTCTAACATAAGCGAATTATAGTTGGAATATTAGGTGTAATAATAGAGTGTTTGGGTTGTATGTCAAGACAGGGTGTCGATGGCTAATTGTCGGCACGTGCGCGAGCAATGTGTGTGTCTGTGTCTGGCTGCGTGGGCGCAGGCCGGAAGCGCGCCGCAGTGACATCACAGATACAGCTCCCGTCTGACTTTATGCTATACACTGTACTGAGATGACCTGAATGAGACAGAGGTGGAATGCTTGCTCTGTATTGCAAGTAGCGACCGATTTAGAATCGGGAAAATCAATGATATGCCGGCTATATCAGTGATTTCCATCTGATATATGGTGTAGATCACAGGGAATGCTAGTCTATGCAAAAACGTGGTAACATTGACCGTATTACAATATTGAATACAAAAATGCCGTCGGGTTTCCCGCATGTTATTGTGCTCACCTTCACTATGCATTGTAATCTATGTATAGGCCACGTCATACTCTCGCGGGCGTTGCGAGGCGCCACCATCCGAAATATACCCACTGAATATAGGTACCTAAAATATTCATTGCAGTTTTACACAAGATAACGCGCGAACGCGTGTTTGAGCACGTGTCGCAGCACTTGTGTGCAAACGTGCTGCTTCTGAGCTTCCCAGCTACAGTTGTGACAGATGACGATGATCCTTCAACTTGTACGACTGATAAGAAGCTGATAAAAGCTATGATGTACCTACTGCTTTTTTTGGAGTTTTTTTTTTGTTTTATTTTAGCACGGAAATGTGAATCTGAAAACGTGAGCCCGAATTATCGTTTTTTGCTCGTTTAATGATGAAATTTCCTAAAATATGATATCTCGTATCTTCTTCTTTTCGTGTAGTTAGTGACTAACCTGGTGTCAGAGTTTTAAAGCCGCCCACGGGCTTCTGACTTGGCTTCACATGCCGTCGAGAAATATTTCTCTCTCAGGCATGCCGGTTTCCTCACGATGTTTTCCTTCACCGTTTTTGAAGCAAGTGATAATTATACAATACGCACATGAATCCGAAAAGTCAGAGGTGCGTGCCTTGGGTTCGAACTGGAGACCGACAGTGACACCAGTGGACTATCACTGCTCTCAGATTACCCACTAGGAATATTAGATACTGCGGGTGGAAGCACCGTTGGGCATTGGTTCATATAACCAGAATATTATTGTAGTTTTTTTTTTGCGCCGTAATGCAGAATAGTACGTCGCTCAGTGTGTTAAAAAAATCAATTCCATTTATTATAATCATGATATCATGTTGGGTTTATTACATAAATTATATTGTTTTGTGTATATGAGCGTTGAACTCTGTTCTTCAGGTCTTCCCCGGTTCTGAATATGGACAGTTATTGTAGTGATAAATAATAGCATTGTAGTACGTTGTGTATATCTAATTATTAATTACTAGCTGACCCCTGTTCACTTCGTTGGGAGGCATAAACATAAATGTAGCCTATGACACTCACCAATAACGTGGCTTTCTATTGGTAACAGTTTTCAAAATCGGTTCAGTAGATCTAGAGATTACCCCCTACCACCTCACAAACTTTACCTCTTTATAATATGAAGTCAGCCCTCAAATTGCATTATAAGCAGTTTTTTCAGGACCTACATTTAAACACTAAATAATTTTAAAATAATTCGCTACGGATGAAATCGCAGGAAATATCTAATGGGGACAGGAAACAGTCATGATAAGATTTATTTATAAAAACAAGTGTTTATCTCTCAAATCTTGAGTTTCAGTCCGTCGACAATCATCAACAAAAAGCTGTTTTTTCCACAGAGACATTATTGCCAAATTTTGGCAAGCTTGCGAAATTGACAACAATTTGTTTGTTTAAAAATACAGGGTTAAGACGTTTTTAAACAGAGGAGAAAGACAAACAAAGGTTACCCAAATGTTTTTGAGGAAGTCGAAACTCCAAAGCCATTATTTGCAATAAAAAAACATCTGCAATGCAATAATAGACAAAAGAGCGTAGCGGTACCGTTGCAAAAACCGAACGCAGCCGTAAATTTGCCAATAAAAAACATTTTTTAACTGTGGAATGCAAAAAACCGCGAAAAAGTACCACTTCATTATTCGAATGCGCGCCTTTAAAGGTTTACTGTTAAGATGTTTTTTTTTATTACAGAGGGTGTACACCCGCTACCGGCGGCAGGTACAGGGTTTTTTTGGTGCGTTTTAAAAAATTGGGTTAACTTTTTTATGTGACAGATGAAGCGAACAAGGTAAGCGGTGTACTGTTACGGAAACCACAGCTTTTTTATTGTACCTACTACCCTATTAACTTAGTTTTTACCTCCGCCCGTAATCGGTTCACATGTTTTAGCGCACATGTAAATCTCTAAAAATAAATTTATGCGCATTGGGCCCATAAAGACGAAATGATTGGTTAAAAATATCAGCGTGCGGATAGTAAGGGGCCCCAAAGTAACTGTGGTCTCGCAGGTCGCCAGACTGTTTGTCCGTATGTGTTGTGAAACCTAATAGCCTTGCGTCGCGGTTGAAGGCCGGCCAAAAACTGCGCGCGCGGCCCCACGCCCAGATGTGCCCGATTTAAAGAGCGTTGCACGCATAAATACATAACAGATAAGATTAAATGTTCGATAAAAAATATCGATACAGACGGCAGGACGCGCCCGTTAATTTATTGCACTAATTTGCCGACGACACGCACCCATTCAGCCTTAAAGGGACGGCCGTTGATATAAATAAGTGCTAATACGTTCACGTAAAAAAACTAACAGCTTTGTTTAGTTAGGAAGTTATAAAACAGTTTATTTTACCAATAGCCGCTGGTTTGGTACGTTTATTTATTTTTGAAATTCTAAAAACGGATGCGTTCACGTCATTTGAATACTAAAAGTGCATTTTTTTAAATCCAGTCGCGAGCCGAAATCATTTTAGTAGTCGTCGTCTCATTCTTACTTCATTATTGTGAATAGTGTGAATGAGATGCACAGTTTGCAGGAAGCTATTCAAAAAAAGAACAACCCTTCCTCACCCTTTCGGGACATTCTATTGTTTACATTAAATCGAAACGTCATAGGTTTTTTTCGCGGTGTATAATAGTGGACGTAAAGTCCATAATTTTAAAGTTTATTTTGTGTTGCCGGTGATAGTTGCTTTGCATAATTCGGATCGGTGAAGGAATTAATATAATTCAAAATTGTTTTTTTTTTCTTTGTTCGAAATCTCTCGGAACAGGTAGCTGGCCAGTGTTTTGATTGGACATGATATAATAATGATAATCTTTAGGTATTTGAACAAGTCGGCGTGCTTGTCTATGCCAATAATACTAATTATGTTTCTTTTAGGTGTAATTTATGCAAATATTTGTAAGAACAACGACCTTTGTGATCTCCGGGTGTCGCTACCAGTAACACAAGTTCTAACTTGTTTTTGGGTGAAAAATATTAATAACTGATAAAGATGAATGTCACGCCAGAGATTCGCGAATGAGACCAGGTTCTTTCATTTGTGGAAGTTCTGTTGTAAATAGTTAGTATTTTTCTACGTCGCAGTCATCTATAACCATTGCGTGTGACATTAAAAATGCTGATTATGTATAAAAACGCCACTAGCTTCCAACCCGATCACGTTTGCGTATTGTTTACTGGTGGATGCGCTGCGCATCCGGCGTCGCCGATCGCGTATAAATAAGATTTTTTACGCACCTTTCACTTCCGACCTGCGCCTGGGCAGGTATCACACATTTCACCCATAAGGGCCTGATAACCAACATTATTTGGCAGCTGTTTATTAAAATTGTACACAGATTACGTTTCCTGGTGCATCCTTTCTTCTTGAATATTCATGGGAAAGTTGCTCCCACACGGGGTCATCGTTTTTTTTTTGAGAATCGTAATTTTTGTATAGAATTGTCCATTGAGTTTGCTCGCAGTGATTTCAATTTTGTCATACAATGGAAGCTGTGTCATGTTTTGAGGAGTAATTGATCAGTATAATGGATGACTCACTGTATGTCGTTAGCCTCTAGAGATATTCACGACTTCGGCAGTACTCGAGTCCTCAAACAGATCTGTATCTGTTCGACATGGCGTTTGTAGGCAAACGTCGGCATTCGGCCTACTTCCTTATAACATTTGAGACGAACTATTAAAATTCTGGGATGAAAAATATAAATCTAGTTATAAACGTCAAATAATTTGGGTCGGGACCGTATTACGAATTAATCTTTTGAAATACAAAATGGCGAACGTAGAAGATATTTTGTATTTGTATGACAGTCATTAATTGATTGTGTTGTGCGGTCGATAAATTCAGTATTTGATACGATTATTTTTCTAAGTTGATAGGCGAGTCTTTTTTAATACTAGGCTAATAAATAGTAGACAGGAGTAATTAATCATGTGACGGAGTTCACTTAAAAAAAAAGAATGAAAGTAGTTCGTTGTTATAAAGTTGCTTCGTCATCAATGAGTGTCATAGAGTTCGGATATATTTTTTTTTTTCAAATTCATGTCTTGTGTTGCAGCGATATTGCCGTATACCTACGATGATCACATAATGTATTTATATGCATTGTTATAATTTAGCGCGTGTAATAAGAGTCAGGTAACGCGATGCAGCGCCATAGTCGGAAGCCCGGGCATCGAACCCGCACTACCGCGAACCGGAGTGATGAGCGAGCGATTCGTGTGTTTTGATGACAATAAAGTGTAATGTAATGCAATGATATGTTGTTGTAACATTGCGGCGCATACCATAAAAGGAGTAGCAGAGAGAGAGTACTCAAAGTTTTTGTGCATCTACATTTTTTTGTGGGTCTGCTCAGTTTTAGTTACACCAAAGCATATTAACGTAAGTGTGCGTATACAGTATGAAATATTCAGTATTATTAGTTAAAAGGAAATAAAATAGCATGGAAACAAATAATTGTATAACATGTTACAACTGCCGTCGGGTTGTGGTAATAGTTTGAATGATTAATTGATTAATTTGTTCAATAAACTGATATGTAATTTTCCGGAAGCTATACGGTAACAATAAATTTTTGAATGACGATAATTATTCACTAATTTAGCATGAGGATATTGAACCATTCTTAATTATATTCAAAATAGATGAATTACTTTTTTTATTACTTAATTACTTTATCAGCCTAAGCCATTTGCCATATCAGGCTAAAGGGGGCAACTCTAAATTTAGCGCAGCGCATAATTGAATGTGCATTATTATAAAACAACAGTAGGTATATGTATGCACATATGTGTTTTCCGTGATGTGTCAATGACCTTTATTCATGTTAGTGCAGTGTGCACGATTGTACGTGTTATTGTCAAGACAGTTTTAGCTGATCATGATCATTTGCTCACTAGCGAGGTACTCCTAGCTACCTACTTTGTTCATGAACATTCTTGATTACACACTCAGTTCAGCAAAGAATTATGTCATTTCCATTTTAAGTGTAGTTTTCGTCCATTCATGTAAGTTATTGAATGACATTTTCTTACAAGTTTCAGGCGATATTTAATAGAATTTGGTTGAAAACATCGCGTAGTAGGCGATAGTAAACAGCGGCGGTACAATAAGCTATTGTTTAGAAGAATGCTGCCGGATTCATGAGTGGATTCTATGTATATATTCTCACGACACTTGTTGCAATGGGTTGGGCAGAAGGTGCCACTGGAAGGTAGTTGTCTGAAGTCCAAATTCGGTTCCCTACAATAAATGTCGGCCGACGGGAAAACGAAAATAACAACCCTAGTTACGTAAATAATTAAGTGACGTAGTTGTTGCAAACTGCTGTTATAACATCCCTGATTAGAATTAAAAACTTTTTAGATCAAGTATTTTGGAACTAGTTCTAAGAACACAGGGCTGTTTTAACCAACTTTGTATGGCTGCCCTTTTACGGTCATAAGATGTATTAGTTCATTTAAGTAACAGTTACATATATCACTATACACATTAGGAATAGGCATATTTTGACAGGCTATGAGGAATTGACGTGAAAATAGGTGTAAATAACAAACTCCTCCTCCTCCGGTCTAACTACATAGACCGGAGGAAGGAACAGTAGTTTTAATATAACAGTAGTTTTGTTGCTAATGAGCGGCAGTTCCTTTGATCGAGCGGATCCTAGAAGGAAGGGAAAATATAAAGCTAAGGAGATGATTCATATAATCATAGATTGTTAGTCTTTAAGTGCTTGTTTTTAAGGGCTTTATGAGGAAATGCATGATAATTCATATGTAGGTATATTAAATTGTTAACGAATATCCTTTTAAACCTTTGCCTAATTAGTAAACTTTTGCAAATACACTTTGAGATTTGGAAAGAAGAGTCATAAAGTAAAAGTTTGTCTAACAGCCTGATAATGATAATAAATATGAGATGCTTGTCAATGAACACTTTTGTTAATTAATCTACTAAGCACTTTAGGTAGACCAGTCGTGTTGCGTAGTTCATAGGTCATAAGAACGAAGTATAATTTGAAGGCTAGATTTAGAGCTAGCTTACAAATTACAATAGAGTCACAAAGTTACGGAGAAGACGTAACATTTCGACCGGCAGACATTTTGTTATCTAATACAGACGAACAAAAACAGGTCTGGCAAAATTCTTAGTTGTGGATAAAACGTGACCGCAGGGCCCCCGGACTACAGGGGCCCAGGCGCGTAGCAAATGAGACCTAGACTGGCAGATGAGACCCGTCTGGAAGAAATCGTCTTATTGATAGGTCGGTTGGCAATGATGAGCATAAAAAATATCGGTGAATTGTTTGGCCTTTGATGTGTTAATTTGCATTTTCGTTAAAGTATGTGTCATTATATTATGCGTAGCAAAGTTTTAAGATCTTGTGATGTCTGTTTACACCGGTAAGGAGCCGGTGTTATGGTTTATAAGCATAAATAGTCTATAATATGCTTAAAATTACGCAAACACCAATACATTAAATACACACGTACTATAAGGATAATGCACAATTCAATGAGAGACCTAAATACTAATTTATCCTCGCAAATGTTAAATTATCGTAACATGTATTGTATGCTAATTCTATTATTACAGAAGTACACGGAAATCCCTTAATCCTAAATACATCTAAATGTTAACAACGTATCCTTGTTTATTTTATGAGGAAAAGAAGAATGTCTCAAAGCTCATGTTTGTCTTAAAGGTGCCCTGGGATCGATGTTTGGAAAATACTTTCAGATCAATTTTTGTCAAACGAAGCAGTTCCATTGTGAGTAGGATGCCTGTATAAGGTACCATATGGCTAAAGAAACGTAGAGCTGTTATAACATATTCATTCTATTGCATTAATGGAAATAAAGAAAGTATACAACAATAAATAACGACTATTTTATAGTATTGTAAATAGATGCGACGTAGTTGTATAATTGCGCCGCCCCACCCCCGCCCTACGCGCTGCATGTTGCGCTAGGTCAGGGCGGCGCAGCAAACACATACATACAGCACTATTTCCACTATGCGTATCATTTCAATATAAATTGTATGCAAAATGGAGTCGTAGCAAGAGCCGCGTAGCAACCCGTAGCCGCCGCTACGACCGCGTAGCGCGTAGCACTTTCTTTCATGTATGACGTAGCGATTTGCGGAAAATATTTTTTTTTGACGTTTATTTCTAGCTTTTATGATAATGTACATTATGTCATTTAAATATAACAATAACAACTGCTAATTGAAGTAAAAATATCTACTTGTATAATTTATTCAGATGTCTTTAAATTAATATGTGATTTGTATGACTGTAAAGCTATTTTATTATTCTTTATTTTTGTTGCTTGTTATATTTTATCGTACCGGCTCGGAGGATGCTTTTACATAAATTATATATACATAATGAATAACAAATATTTCCGAAGCGGTATCAGTGAAGAATGGTGAGCACTTACTGTATCTCTTCATGAGTGACTTCTTGTAAGCCTTGCCCGAGATGGCGTCGTCGCCGGGGCTGAGCCGTTCGGCGGAGTCATCCGACTCGGTGCCGGAGTCACGGCCGGACGCCAGGTAGTCCTGCGACTGCCTCAGGATCATCTGAGTCCTCACGTAATCTGACGGATCCGCGAACGAATGACGCGCGAACTCGCATACAGAAATCTCTTTGCGTACAGTCAAGTCTAATGGGGCATCGTCTTCCTCTGGTTCTGGTTTCGGAGAAGGTGGTTCCTCAGGATAAGCCTTCCTAGCAGCCAAGGTGCGAGGCTCGCTCTCGGCGCTGAGCGCCCTACGGTCGGCGGCCGGCGAGCGGCGTGTCTCCGGGCCGGCACTCGCCGGACGAACTTCCACAGCCATCATATTTAATTATTATCACCAAACACCATAATCACAAGCCCACAGTTTTCAGTTATGTCATAGAGCGTAATGTGTTGTGTTGCAACCGCGCGCCGCGTCCGCCGGCGTTCGCGTCGTATTACGGACTGATGTCCCAGTTTCGACGATGAGTTCCACTGACTTCGTGAGCTCGCTTCGGGCGCGCTCGGCGGCGCTCGGACACTTTCGTTTTCGTACTGTACGCGGCGGTGTGCCTGCCACACAGGCTCGCGCGGCTGTGTTGTGGCGTGAGTCTGTCTGTGTGCGCGGTGCGTGTGTATTCGCAAAGCTTTTTCCACTTTCGTCGCGGAGCTTTCCTTCATTTCCCGAGTTACCCAACAGGTTTTCACTGTTTAGCCGGCTTGATTAATTAGCGTCGTTGGTTCGACGCCGGTCTCGTTTGCGAGCGATTGTGTTCAGGTAATGAATTTGCGAGGAAAATTATATTACTAATTAATTTTTGTTTGACCCAATATAGGTTCTGATTTTTTTACTAGATTTCTTAATTACTTGTTATCGTTCAAGAAGTTGTTCTTATCTCTTAATTAAAAACGGAAAGTAACTGTATATGAATCGAATAGATGAAAATTAAAGATAGAGTAAATACTAAAATAATATTATTTCACAGATCATGAGTTAAATAACAATTTATAATATTTATCGCGAACCGGAACGCTTGGACAATCAGCGATGTTTTGCGTAACACACCGCGTAAACAAATTGTGTGTTTTTTTATCTAACGCTCGGGGCATTGACCGACTTTACAAATAAAGTTGCGCGCGCGGCGACCACGTGACACACTGACATCGCCAGTATAACCTGCGCTGCCGCACCGCGCGCGTACGATCACAGAGCAGAGCATTGCGGGGGTTTATGAGTACATAGGAGGTGTCAAGATACACTTGTGGTTAATAGATAGGGTAGTGCCTACTATGAATTTAGAGCCAATGTCACACGTTCGTCCTAAACAGATAAATGTTGGCTATTACCGACGTGGAAGTGTGACGCATAATTTTGGCATAATTATAGAGGTGCGCCTGAATGACAATGTAGTTGAGAACGCGGCTATTTTAGTTAGTGTTACATTGTTAGTGCTTACACTTAGAATAATACTGGAACAATGATGTCAAGGAACTATAAATACCTAATGAACACGTCAGAGGATAAAAAAAGAAAGTTTTCAGCATCTTTGTGAAATTAAGGACATTTTCACATGCTATTTTTACGCACCCTAGGCAAACAATATTACTTGTGATTTCAGCAATTTGCCCCCACGAGGCGTCGTGGGTCACATAACTTAGTTACACGGTATACGACACGAATCGCTTCCGCATAACGACATTATGTACCGAAATAGATCCAAAAGATTGTTGGGATGAGGAGGATATACCTACATGCACCTATTTTAGATCTTAAGAAAAGTTACCTGATATTAAAGATTTTGTCTTTTTTTTCAATAAATAATAAATATACATATATTATGCTGATAATATTTTAACTAAAACATTATTATTTGCCGTTGCTTAGAAATAAAGGCCTATTGCATGAATTGTATTTTATTTTTTAATGCTTACTAACTCACGTGTCATGCTAATGTCTTCAACATTTTAGACATAAGACAAAAAAAAAAGGAACTCGAGTTCAATTTGTCACAAAAGATATAAGACATAATGACATCAACAATACATTAAATCAGTTCAGTTCTGAAAATAAAAATACACATGAACGTAATGCGTACATATTTATATAACAAAAAAAAATTAATAGCGATTCACATTAGTTTTATTAGTTATCAAACACACGCAAAATTACCTAAATCACAAAGTTGCGATGATGTAGAATTCGTATAGTCACTGATAACGTTATTATAAACAAAGATTCCGCTCGCGACGAATATGATGATAAACAATGTGATATCGTTGAAAAACGTGACTTTGTTTAGAAAAAAAAGGTTTTCTTTATGGTAGTGACACTTCCTTGTTTACGCCATGTTGGGTATTTAAATTGTTGTCTAATCACGGTAATACATAATACTGGCATGGTCTAGTGTTTTATTAAAATAGAACTCTATTTTAGTAATAAAAATCATAACAACACAAATAAAGGTGAACGATTAAATATAGATTATTCAATTTCACTCTATGAGCAATGAAAGACTAATTAACTATTTTTCCTGAAATTATATCATGCTTTTATTTACAGGTTCTACTGTTATTTCTGAATTGCCCGATTAGTTCCGAGGTACTAGTTCAAAAAATCTTGAGACAAAGCGCTACATTTGGGTACAAATAAAAAAACTCGAATTTATATAATTATGTGCTATTTAAAATCCAGAACATTTCCTAGCAGGAACAGGACAAGAGCGTAATGCCAACGTACTGTATGTCCTGGATAGTCGCGAGTACTTGAGAATAGCCGACCCACTGTTCAGCCAGCAGCTACACTCAATTACAGAACATGACGCGAACGCGACCTAGTTACTGCTAGTACTTCATTGATAACGTAAGAAAATATTGAATGAGATTTGAATACGCTGAACAATGCCTGAAGACCTCATTTTAAAAGGTGTGACGATGAGACTGGGAATTTTCTTTATTCTTCTTTTGTCTACAGAATCACATGTATAGACCTATTTTTATATCTAAGCCTAATTTTTAACTTCTTGAAAATGTATATGACATTTATTTACTTATTTATTTATTACAATCCGTGTGGCTCCTATAGGCAAATATGACGAACGTCAATACAAACTTTCATCCCCTATTTATTGGTGAATTTTCAAAAAGTGTTTATTTGTTTTAAACAATTTTTTTTAAATTTCTGTAAAACACCAGAAAAAAAGTGGTTATTTAAATACTACTGTTTTGTTGTCTAAGGCTTTATATGCATTTCCACATTGAAAATAATCATGCCCGTCAAATTAGAGATATGTCATAATTATTGCCAACTAGCCGGGATAAAAAGTATTCTTGGACCTAACCCAGGTTGTGGTCTGATCATCCGCCAAATTTCACCCAAATCCATTCAGGCGTTTTAGCGTTTTAGCGTATCAAACAAACAAACACACTTTCGCATTTATAATATTAGTAAGGATTGGTAATGAGCTCCTCCCTTATCTTGCAATAAAATAACGTATGTACTTGTAAGTTGAATCTAAGATGGCGGTGTGTTATCAGTGGCAGGTCGGGGGTCTCGCTATCAGATCGCAGATCCCGGCCATCGACCCGGCTTATGTAACTCCTGCTCATCATCATTTGTTTTCGACATTTGATAACACATGCTTCATCTTTCCTGTTATTATCAAATCACAAAAACATTGATTTCATGTATTTTTTTCAGACGTGAATAGAAAAATCATGGTAATCGCCGTGTTTTAAATATAACTAGGATAAGGAAATACCTATGTTACCTTGTTTATTTAAATCATGTCCTAAAGTTGTGTATTTTCGATATCAATTTAATAAGTTTAATAGTCTGATTGATATTGAAAATGTGTTTGTTCGAGTCAGACCGCAATCGATACACGTGTCAGGAAAAGGCCAAAACTGTCTGAGTCTGAAAGAACTAAATAAGTGCTAGTACATTTTCTGTCTGTCCAGGGCTATGTATTTACTTATAAGTATTTAACTAAGCGTTCCACAGATATAAGTTAGATTTATATCTGTGAAGGTTTCCATGCTGGAATAGCAACTGAAAGGCATAATAGAAATGGTGAGACACTGAATAGATGTGGTTAGATACAGTGGTGATTATATTTTTGTACGGAAACTCGGGCTTGACCAATTTATTATCAATAGTGTCGTCATAAAAATTAATCTAATAAGAAGGTTTCCTTGTAGCTCTTTTTTACGATTTCCTTTTACTATCCTTCAAATAAAACAGACTGTACTCCTCTAAAGATTCGTCTTCAAAGTAATATCAATCTAGGAGAATGTCTGCGAGCCTACAATCCGTCACAGATGATAACGCTAAAAGATTGGCTCCACTCGACTGCTGTTTGAGCCTGGTCCAAATGTCGCGAGCTTTTTCGATATGTTGCTAATATTTCATCTATGTACTTGGTTAGGCAAGGAAAGTTACTTATTGAAGACATAATACTTAATATTTGGGTTTACAGCCGTTTCATTTTCGGCAAAAGACGTTCTCGATAATAGTCTGTGTATGAATTAGAGTACCTTAAACGTAATAAGCGGTATAAAAATTAGGTTTTGTGAAGATAATTAATGTACAAAACGAAGAATCCGTAGCTTCTGTAGCCTTCGCAAGGTAAGGAACGACATCCCAACACAAGACAACGGAGCCCTCTCCTACAGGCTACAATATATTCCCCGAGTGTTCATATAGCCACCAAAAGTAGGTCATCTGTAGGGCACTGAAACAGACAGTGTACGTGAGCCACATCTACAATTGTAATGCCAGTCCGTAACATCGACCTCTAAATTTCAGAGGTCAGACTAACCCGTTAGCGAAACTCGTAATGTCTGCGCAGTGACAAAAGGTAAATTGGGATGATATTAGTAATAAGAGGTAGTGAGCCTACCCGGCCGGGGACGACCTTCGGGCCTAGACTAGTAGTTATACATTTTTGATGCTTAATAGTTGTTGTTTTAGGAACAAACTAGGACCTAGATTTTGGCTGATAGTTTTGAACATACCTATTAGGAAACTTGAATACTCTTAGCCATTGAGATTGCTGGGCATTATTTTCAATACCTATTCTAAGGATATTATGTTTAGTGAAACAAAGAAGATTCTAACTAGAACATACTTAGACCCAAGACTACCTTATATACTGAAGAATGTGTAAGCATACCGACTGCACAATAAGAAGGAAGATTCTAACAGGAAAACTTCAACAAAAACCTCTTTCAAACACTACAGTTGCATAGAACACTTAATTCATAAAACTACAACATTAACACACTTAATTTTACGATATTGACTCAGTTAACGTCAACATTATCTATTATAGGCACGTTATATTAGGCCAGAGCTCTCTGTGCTACCTAATGCCGTAGAATTTCTCCTGTTTATCCCGCCTGGCCTATAAACCCGACCATTCGAGTCACGGCCATTAAAATAACCAACGGAACTTGCAATAACGAGAAAATAATATAAAACGACGATCGATCCAACGCTTAGATCATCAATCTCTCTGCGCTTCCTGCGGCGCCAATTATGTGCGCGTGCGACGGTGATGGACGCATAGGGGAAAGGTGTAAGAGGGAAAGAGAAGAAGATATTAAGGAACGAGATGCCTGGATAAGGGACGGAGGTGTTGCAGATCTTGGTTCGTTCCGAAACGTTCTAGATGCTAATATTTCTTGGAGATATTTTACTTTTAGAGTTTTCAAATATTAGCACAAGAAAAGCTATTTTTGCTGATCTTACTAGATTCTAATAAAAATAGGAAACTGTTATCTTAATAGATTCGAAGTAGAGAGAAAAAGAAATACGAAAAACTTTAAGTTAAACCTATCTAAATCTTATTTCTATTTTTTATCTATAAGAAAATAGTATAATGTTGAAACGGTGTCAGCCAGTTAAATAAATATTACAACACAGATATAATAGAGGTTACATAGTATAATGATTTCATTGCGCTTTGTTAGCAGAAGGAATTTCACAAGTAACTTTAATGAGACAAAAATATTATTGTTACAAAATAACTTGTTGATAAAGTGATAATATATGAATATTTCACTTCTTTTTCCATTACAAACATTATGTAAACATGCTTATTTAAACGAATAAAGTGGCATGTTGTTAAATGAGCAAATATTACAGATGACTAAGTATTTCGCAGACAAATACAGTGAAAAAAATTATCAATTAAAAATATATCACAATAATACATTTCCGAACGGTTATCGTTGTACAAGTGCAGTCGTTGTACGAATTCAAGGCTACGCGCCGACTGCGCCCGCGCATCGCACACGCGCGCGCATGCACCACATGGACACACACACGCACGCTGCGCACGTCATGGATGCGCTGCCACTAACGGCAGCACAATCAAGGGTTATGAATAGTAAAGTAGCCCCCACCTTGTCTGTTATCACCGCTTATCCGCAAGTGTGAAGGAGATAGCACCACCTCACTCAGTTCCGCAATACTAATCGTTTTTGCATCCAGATATTTGTACATTAGTTGCTTGGGGTAGCTGCTTGTGAAGTGTAATTTGGGATAAAAGGACATTTTTCCTCGTATTTGTAATTTGATAAAGGTATAAAATGTGTTTTCCTAATCTTGATTCTAGAACTATCTTTATAGTATTACTAGAGCTTCTGCCCGCGACTTCGTCCGCGTGGAATAGTTACTTTGGGCTAACGCTAAAAAAACCCCCCGATTTTGAAACATTCTTCATTGGTACTCCGCTCCTATTGGTCTTAGCGTGATGATATATAGCCTATAGCCTTACTCGATAAATGGGCTATCTAACACTGAAAGAACTTCTTCTTCAAATCGGATCAGTAGTTTCGGAGCCTATTCGGTACAAACAAACAAAAAAATCTTTCCGCTTTACAATATTAGTATAGATTAAATTAATTGTGCGATTTAATCTAATGTTTAAATCTATTTTTTTGCATAAGTTCTTCACTTGTTATTTACAGAACTTATAAAGACGAGAAAGTAAAAAACTGTTTTATCTACAAGTCAACAATTTGTGTAGTCTTTTCTTGAACACCTATACCTATACCTGCAGTTGCACGTCAGCTTAAAAACTGCAAAAAACAAAGTCCGAACTCATATTTTTTTGCAACATAAAAGCTATGTCATGTTCACCTATACATATTACACTGTAACAATGTACCGCTTTCCTGTTTCAGTGATACTGAGCTAGAAGAGGAAAGCGCTGAAACCTGTACCTATTTAGACAGACTAGTGGCCGATTGTTTCTTTACTAATAAGTACATACTTGTTAGCTTCTGTGTAGCAGTAATTTCCATAAAAGATTTTCTTTAGTACATTAAATTAAACTTATAATATTTATTATACACTAATGCAACTTTCTTTATAAGTCAGGACAAAACCAGGATAACAGAGCTCATGGCGACCATACTTATAATTGGCATCGATTAGCACAGGAAGACTGGTCTAGGTACGTTTTTTATTATTTTCTACGCAAGTATTTTTAGCCTGTGTCCGGCTAACCGCGGGAGTGTTGTCCCAGCCCGTACCTGCGTTTGTATTCAAATACACATAACTATGGATGACCAGATACCTATCTATTTTGAATGTTCAACAAGGAAACATGTAAGCAGCGGATAAATAGTTATTTTGTATTGCACCTGTTTTGTCATAGTTAAATATGACAGGTATTAAAATGGAAGCGGGAAGTTAATATCAATACCTTATTTATAGAAAATGTTATATAATAACCTGATTAAAATTTATTTTGAACATAAATCCGCAAAAATATAACCGGTATGTTTTTGGATCATATGGTGTACTTTTGCAGCCTGTCCTTTTATAATAATGATATAGGCAATTAGTCGTCGTTAGAACATGGCGTGTGTTACAACCTAATTGCGATAACGACTTAATAACACTGCCTATATCATTCTAGTCACTACCTCGTCACCCGATCTAGCAGTGATCGTGGATATGACAAAGATATAATAAAATAAATAACTACTGCTTGTGCAAGCACTTGTGGTGTTTGTGTCTGTTCGCCTTGACGGCAAACACTCGGCGCAATCAGTCGATAGCTGTACCCTTGTGCTGCTCGCCCAAGATACGGAGACAATGCACTTAGATCCTGCTGGAGCTGATAAGAGTTGCTTAGCGGACAGGAGACATGGCAAAGTTTTAGAACGAAAATTGAGAGCAAATGTAGCAGAGGTACCAGGAAAACATAGTACGAGAGGAGGTATATAATCAGCATTGAGTAAATGAAGGAAAAAATTCCGTTAGGATTTATATTATCTACATTAAACTTGTACGTAGATGAACAGGAAGCAAAATATCTTATCATCCAGGAAAATAACCAAAAACGAAATATACAGACCGATTCAGAGCACCGAACTAGGACATACCCGAGTACAATATTAATACGGCCATTATTTCCGCGAAATTGTGCTGAGTCTGCCCCCATTTCGTGATACACTTACGATATTGTACCTACCATGAGAGCCTCGAATGTGTACCTGTTCCTAAATGACGACTATCGAAAAATATCGTGTCATTTTCGACACAAATTGCTTGGAGCAAAGCGTCCGCGTTGTACGGCATGAGTGATGTCGCAAGATTTGTGTTAGTAATATCGCGCACAAGGATACCAACGATTCAGGATTCGAGTATATTGGATATTTTCGAATCAACAATTTTAGGAACAAAATAAGTTCAGAAAGCTTGGTTCATCTCGGAATCAAGCTCATTAACAATTATCTTAATTATTTATCTTCCTGAAGTTTATTCGGAGGCAAACATCCCAAATTGTTAGGAAACGTTGTTTGCCGTAATAAGGCCTTGTTAATCACAAAATAATCCACTTAACCTGGAAATGAGGGGCCAATAACCCTGAAATGGGCAGTGAAACGAACTGTGTTCAATTATTTCGTATACCTATATGAGGAGTGACTCTAGGTGAGCAGTTCTAAGAGTATTAGGTGTGAATGTAGCTGGCACAGTTCAAAGCGCCGGTAATAGGGGTCAGGCATCACCTTGGAATGAGGACTACTGCACTACATACAATTTCCTTTACAATAGGGATGAAGCTGGAAAATCCAGAAGGAAGTGTTATTTATAGCAAAATGGTTTTGTTACAACTTGAAGCAATGGCATGGGTATCATAAATGTAAGTTATAGCGATACGATTTATGTTGGCTGGAGAACATGGAATGAATGTTGTCATGGAATGCTATGGATTCTAACTATAATAGGGGATTTATTAACAGAAACAGGAGGGGATCTATTCAGATAAACCCTGAGAGGTTTTCGTTGCGTGGCTAAAACCACAGTGTACTATAGGCTAAGAGTAAAAAAAAACCGGTAAAGTTTCAGTCGTAAAAAAATATACATAATTCGTAATATTCTTTTGCATTAAAAATGCTCTATACTGTCACCTAAACCTAGTACTTAGAATTTAACTACTTTTACCAAAGATCATGGAAATCCAACGAGTAATCGTACAATAAAAAGAACTAATCACGATCTACTAATCTAATTACGTGGAGGAGTAAAAAAGATTCGCACGCACTGCGCCCGCGCCGCTGCCGGAGGAGTTTTCACTCGCGAGAAAAATATAGAGAGTGAAAACGGTAAACAAACGTGATACCGTATTGTACGGTGAGAGGAAAAATTGTGGTTGGTTTGTAGTAATTGTTTGTTTTACTGTTTTTGTTTTAAGAGTTCGATACGTTTTTTTTTCCTGAAGTCAAAAACTTAAGAAGATTTACTAGCTACTAAAAAGTTCCATAGGCTATCAACTCTCGAACGTTTGCATTCTAATCTCAGTCTGTCAAAAATACATCAAAACCTGAATTTACCGACATTTTTGACAAGATTATGAAGTTGATTGTCGCTGGAATGAGATTGTGACTTGAATTTGAACGGTTTTTTTCTGAAAGTTGGCAACGTCGCAAATAGCTGTCACATATTTCGCTGTTTTGATTATTTTGGCAATATTAATATTATAGTTCGCTAGTTAGCCACATTTCGTAATGAATTGCAATTGTAACATTGAATTTGATGTTGTACCCGTTTTAGGTATAAAAAAGACATTTGGAAAGCTTCCAAATCTTTTTTTTTTACATCTAAAACTAAAACTTTTTTTTTGTTAAAAACTTTGCCCCACACTAGGAATTTCTCCTGTATTGTGGGTGGGTTTACAAACATTTAAATTCACATACACAAACAGCCAAAAACGGAACAACTACTTGTAGTTCATACAAATATTTGTTCCGTGGGATCGAACCCGCGACACGCAGCGCAGAAGTCAATCGTTTAACCGCTGCATCAACCGTGTGGTCGTATTAATTATTGCATTTCATAATCAATATTCTAGTTCACTAGTTAGCCACATTTCTTATTTCTAAACAGCATTATTTCCAAATTAATCAAAACAGGTAAACATTTGACAGCTATTTACGACGTTGCCAACTTTTAAGATGCACGCTCTTAAGAACGAGAATAAAATTGTCCTTCAGATAATATTATATGATGAAGTCACGTTGTCATCGTATCAACCTCAGACTGAATATAAAGCCTGACGGTTGAAATTGAACACTAACTATGAACTAGTAAGAATTGAATTTTCAATCATTTTTGTATTTAAGTTTTTGCATAATGATTTTCCTGAAAGATGTTTATCAGTCCGAAGAAAATACGTATTAGGTATAATTATTACTTTTATGCTAACCCATCCTGTCTCTCACTCCACGCAGCTTTCAAACCTATTCGCCACAACTCCACAATACCAAGCAATAAATCTCTCATAATATGTCACCAGTACAGCGTTTGTCGTGTAACATCGGCGCAGTTTTTGCGCCTGCGCATCGGATCAGCGTCCATCAGTGAAAACGAAAGTGGAAACTGAATGACGACATTGTTCTGCGGTGAAAAACGCGAGCGTGCGAAAAACTGGGGAAAAGCGGACCGAGCCGCGGCAATTAGTATAGCGAGCTGGTCACGATACTGTCGATACGAGCCGTATTGTTGCATGGCTTAAGAGGAGCTGTCGGTAGTTTATTGTATTGATGTAGCTAGAGATGAGTGGCTTCGCAGCGAGCAAACAGTTCTAAAATCTCGTCGTCGTCTCTCGTCTCGTCTCGTTTTATGATCTGTTTATTATCCCTTAATAAACAAATTAAAATAACAAAGTGAAATAAAAAAAAATTGAAAGCCCGCCAAGGCAAAATTCTAGCTTCTAAACTCCTAGCACCTAAGTACCTATCAGCCATTTTTCTCCGATATGAAATAAACATTTTACAAAAAGTACAGTAAAGTAAAGTAAATACTTAACATGTTTCTATTTTCAAAAGTCTCTTCCCTTGATAACAAAATATTCCTATTTTTATTTGTTCGTAGAACTCATTACAAGGAAGTAGGATGTAAAAAAAGGTTGCCTATTAAAAGTCCGCTAATAATAAGTTAGCCATATTTAAAGTCGATAAACAAATCGAGTAGGTGTCTAAAGTACACACTTCTTTTATGGGGTACTGTGTAAAATGTTATAATAAAATACCACTCGATATTCTTCAACTTAATGAGAAGAAATTTAAAACATGCATTAAACGCACACTATGTAGACAAGCATATTATAAGTTAGATGATTATATCGTAGATAAAAATGCTTGGCTTAATGCTGGTCCTGCTCCACAGCCACTTGGGCTCACTAGTTGAAATTATTGTATTTGGAAGAGTTGCTACCCCTTTTCTTATTTTCTTATTTTTTTATTTTTATTTATATTGTTTTTCTGACATTACGAACAACATGTTTATTTTATTTTTATTTTTAATTAACCAATTTTTTATTGTTGAATGTTCCAATATTTGATAATGATTATCTTTCTTTTTGATAGTATAATACATTGCAAACTATAGTTTTGTATAATTTAGAAGCATTTTTTCAGTTTTTGTAAATGTGAGTACCATGGGGCTGTTTATTCTGTTATTATATTATGTTTTATGTTGACTTGAAAGAGCATGGCAGTTGAGACTTTGTCATGCTTACTTAAATGTCTCGCCGATGGTGGCGAGTGTGTTGGATCATTCGGTTCCCTACAAAATGGTTGAGCTGGATGGTGCTGATCCACGCGTCATGTTCGTGAACGGGCGCCGTCGGTTGAGACTGGTCATCTCTTTTCTGCCAAGGCTTATTTTAAATCTTATACTTTGAATTGTCTCTATTTCTTTTTTTCACATTGTTCTCACATATAGAAGCAACAAGAATAATGTACCCAGGATTTTGTAATGTCTTTATTTAAAAGAGTGTCCTGGGAGTTTCTTGCCCGTTCTTCTCCACAGAGATCTACTTTTTGGAATGGGCGACTAGCTTCAACTTTCTGACTAACTGACCGACTCTTTGACAATTCAAAAGTGCCTGTAAATGGTTTAATTGAAATAAATGCTTTGAGTTTGAGTTTGAGTTTGAGTAAGGATAATGAGTTCCCATCCGTTCCTAAATTAACTCAGGTTGGTTCATAGGGGCTATTGTAAACATAAATGTTATAAACGATCTTCGCGAAATCATTGGTACTTAAATGGAAATAAAATAAATAGGTACTTATTTAATCATTTTTGAATGATTAAATAAGTACCTATTTATTGGACTTATTACAATGGATAAAAGATGGATAGGTAAGCATAATAAAATAACTATTTAAATATACTAATAGTGTCGCATTGTTGTATCCACATTAATATTAAAACATGACAAATTATGATTAGGTAACAAAACTTGTCTATTGACGCTAGAATATTGACTATGTTCCTATATTAATATCAGTTTTAATTACTCTAAAGCCGACAAAATACTGACGGACTGATAATTAGGTACCTCTTGTTCTATCATGTCATCATCATCAGCCTATTAATGTTCCCACTGCTGGAACACAGGCCTCCTCTCTGTGAGAGGGAGTGGGCTGTAATCTACCACGCGGGCCCAGTGCGGATTGGTAGATGTCACATGTCTTCGAATTTTTTGGTTGTAAGACATGCCGGTTTCCGCACGATGTTTTCCTTCACCGTTTTGAGAGCGTTTCTATTATGTATTGTATGCCTATATAATTTTACGACCTATATCTTCTGGTATGTGTCTAGCACTGGCCCTACTTAACCCTTAAGAGGAAAAGACATAATACCAGAGACACTCATGATGAACTAGAGAGTATAACTGTAAATGTTTGAGCATTACTGCTGTAACCACCGGCGGAGTTTTGAGTTTAAATTAATTTCTACCGCCCTGTTTATACCATGCTACTGTCATACAAATATTTTGTCAGATTTCGATTCATTTTTCCGAACTAATTAACTAGTTAATTAACAGGATAAAATTGTTTCTCTCACGAAATAATTAGTCTGGGAAGCCATCATTGAAGTAATTTCAGAACCTAAATTGGCACCAATGTTAATACAGAACTTCATCTATGAGCCTTAATTAATGAATGTACTGTAGATTAAAGGCTCCCGCAAACAGGCGCAACGCGTCAGCGCGACACGACTCTAGTAGAACAATTTCCATGAAGTTTTCATAGAAATTGTGAGGAAAAACTTCGTGAAAGGCTTTCATTTATAATGCCTGATTCATTACGGGTATTGATTGTAATGGCCTGTTTTACCTCCTCACAAGTTCCGGTTAACTTACGTATCTGGCAGATCTAATATTAAACATGTGGAATTATTGGAGTCATCTGGTAGTCTACCTAATTAAATTTTGTCAATAAGGGCCCTAAGTCTTCAAGTTTTACTTATAATCGTTCTTCAGTCGTGTCGTGTCGTATTCGTCACATGTAAGTACCCTCCGACAGTGTTGTGGTATTTTTAGGAACTAAGAAGTGATAGTTAGGTGGACGACGGCTCAGGAACGATGTGCCTAGTTGATAGTGGACGGCTTTACTGTTGTGTATCATCGTAACACATAATGTTATATACACGGCTATCTGCTATGAACATGTCGGGATATTTGTGTTGATAAACATTTGTAGAGATATTAGTTACAGTAGCTCGCTAATTACAAAGCATTTGTTGTTTTTTTCCCGGTGGGTGGTAGAAGCTAGTGGTTTGATGGGTGGTTGAAGTTGGTGCATACCACCAACTTCAACCACCCATCAAACCACTAACACGGGGTAGGAAAACGGTGTACAATACAATTCATATTCTAAACTGCTGGCAAAGAAATCTTGTCTTGAAATCTGGTTTTATAGACATAAATTGGGAATCCATATTCTCCGTCAAAACAAGGACATTACTACAACTTCCCAGTGTCAGAGTGACGCCCACACTCAACACAAGGCAGACCCAAGTTTACTTTATATTAGAAATAATATCTGGAGAATTGTGCCACGTTCCCAGACTTAGCTACAAGGTCCCTTGTCAAGGTCTAGGCGTCTAGACTTCGAACAGCAGACCTAGGACTATTAGACACCTAATTACTGTTAAGTCCTGAGACCCTTTGTAGAACCTCGGAATTGTTAACCAAGGGCTTTGTGAGCCGAACGAGAAAATATAATTGAGGTTCGGTTTACAGGGATGGGTCTATCCCTAAGTTGAAATGTTTGACGAGTATTCCCTTATGATTACAAAGTCTAATACGTCTGGTAAGTTCGTAATGAATGTAGAAACAGCAGTCATTGTATACGAATGAGGCAGTGAACAGTCACGCCAGTCAATTGTTATGTGTACCTTAGATTAGAGCCTGTTTTGATTTGGTGAATTCGAATTGATGGTTAATTTAAGCAAAAGGGTAAAGACGACGAAGCAAAACGAGTAAGTAAGTATAAGGAAGGATCGTTGAACATGGCGTTCTGCCTACCTCGATAGGAGAAAGTCGTTGTTTATATAAAATAATCTCTACATCAAACCATACGTTCATAAAATGCTGAACCAATCAATCCAGCTATAACCAGAGAATGATAGCTGCGTATGCGCAAGCACAAGTACAAGTAGACAGTCCCCTCGGACGCAATACGAAAGGGAAACGTAATAACAGGCTGGAACTGTTTCAAGTTTACTAGTGCAAGTGCAGCGGCGCGGGCGCAGGCGGCCCGGCTCACAAGAGATAGCACGCGGGGACCGGTGCGGAGATAAGTTATGCTATGTTGGTGATGTTGTAGCTGTTTTGTTGTCTCTGTGTTGTTAATGAAGCTTTATGTTGGTAGATTTATTATGAAAATAGATATTGATAAAAGCTGTTTTGTTTTTGATCTTTTTCTTTTTACGTAAAACCACTTTACAAAATAGAAAAAAAAACTGCAACAAAAACTATTTTTAAACGAAGAGAAAAAAAACTGAAACTACAAAGTTATCCTACGCCATAAAATCATACCATATGCAAGGAAAGGGGTTTGAAGATTTTTGTATGGAGGGTGGCCCTAACATGATGGCGCCATTTTGATTTTTTTTCAGAATCGCAGAAAAAATCGAGAGTTACATATTTAGATAGAGGACACTTATACAAACAAAAAATGTCTTATGACATAATATCCTAAAGCGTCAGGTTTCGGAGTTATTTACCGAAATATAAGTCAAAAACTGAACCCAAAAACAAGGATTTTTTTGTTATTTTCCCTTCAGGTACTATTATAGGTATTGAACTATGAAAACATAATTGCATCATGTATAGGTAATATTTTAGTTAAGAGCGAAAGAGACAAAAATATATGTAGGTATACACTCCGCCGAATGAGGACGTATGTTATATGGTATATGTATTATATGGTGCATGGCATGGACGCGACACCAAGAAAATCCTATTCAGCTTCCCGCTGCCTTCTTGGATGATATTATTTATACCGAATATGATTAAAAATCTTAATGTTTTATCCACTAGGTGTAGTCAATTAATTCATGTGTAAATAACTTAATCAACATGAAGTAACTACAACATAAATACCTAAATAAATTCGAAAAAAAAAATATTTTTATCTTTGAATATCTCAAAAACGTGACGCTTTATGATGTTATGTTATATGAAGTTTTATGTTTGTATAAGTGTCCCCTATCCAAATATATGACATTAATTGTGCACCATGATTTTGAAAAAAAATCAAAATGGTGGCTGATTTTAGGGCCAAAATCTTCAAACCCCTTTACCTAAAAATAGCTCGGCATATCTCCAGACAGACGCTATCTAACTGACACCAGTGTGTACCGAGAGCTATAATGTCAAGTTTCCCTCGACTAGCCGTCCGTGCAACCAGAATGCACTTTCTTCCTACACACACACACACACAGCCGCTACTGCACACACACACACGAACACCCCGAGCTGTTGCACACTCTGCAGTTTGCATTTGCACACAGGCGTTAGATAAAGCTGTGTCTGTGTGAGTGAGGTGTGGTAAACGAAAGTTTGAATGGGATTCATACTATATGTTTTATTACAGTCTCTATGCTTTACTACAATATTTATCGTTTGGACTGAAGCGGGGAAATTGCTAGGAAAAGTGTAGAAACTTCGTAGAGTTAAAAGTGTGCATGTTTTGGTTGCGTTGTCTCTTTCTGTGGGATGTGGGTAGTTATTGTATGCGTGGTTGTCGAGCACAGTAAGACTGTGTGGCAGATCACGATGTACACTGCAATGCGGACTGTCTGACTTCTGGTGAGGGTCACAGGTTTGATTCATCGCGGAAAAATTAAAAAGCTAAGTTCTGAATTTCGGAAGTAGAAAATTAATTACTATTTTATTAGACTGTGTAGCACTTTTTGTAGATAAGAGAGTTTAGACAGTCAAAAGGATGAACAAGTAAATAAATAATCAGCTAGTTTAGTTTAGCACTTGTTACTAAGGAAGGTTCCCTAGTCAGTAGTTTTCGGTTTCACACGTCATGGCTACGCTTCAAGTTTTTTCCTACAATAAGTTAGTTTGCCCGTGACCAGGTGCCTCCATTTCAATGATTGCTGGGGTAAATGTCAGAAATAATTAATTTTCCCATTGGCGCGCCGAAGACTGGCAATTATGTTGAAATAAAAACTATAATATGTATGAAGTTATAACGGGATCGTCTAGATTCAAGGGGTCTGATAAATGGGAAATGGCTCTTTGAGCAAGAGTTGCTATACTGTTGAATTTTAACTTTGATATAGAGAGAGAGTAAAGAAAGCTAGGTAAATATAAAACAGTAAAATACATCACATTAAAAGCCGTTTCGCTTCACCTAACGTTTTCCCTGAAGGACATACGGATATTATAACTTTAATTAAATTGATTACATTGACTCGTGTGAGTACAATGCATGTCTACTTCAAACCCCGTCGTATAGGTATTCAATAAGTCTAGGTATTAAATATTTTTTGTAGGTTTCACTCACTAATGAAAATGTGTAAGTAATAGGATATATTTTCTTCCTAATAAAGGTAAGTGAAGGAAAGTTATCTACTAACCAACATTATTACATGCGCAGAAATGTAATATACAACATATAAAAAAAACTGTCCGATCCGTAGGGTGTTGTCAGGTATCGTACTGAGAGTCTATTTATGTGGTAATTTTCAGAAAAAAGGAAATAAAAGATTCGTCACATTTTTTTTCAATGGGGAATGGTACCGGGTCAGTACAGGGGGCGCGGGCGGCCGTGTCGTTTAGCGGGTTGTTACCCCTGTTGAAAATTTGCTAAGTTTTTATTTATAATGGTACTAAAAATGTGAATTTTAAATAGCAATAACTTTTTTATTTTCAATAATAACAAGTTTTTTTACTACTTTTTGGTAATGTTATTGCGGTACCAATGTGCCTCTCGGATCGGACAGGGTTTTTTTTACATATTGTATAACATAGAATCTCCTAGATATGTAGGTATAGTAAAATAGATAAATAACATATAAACATCAGGTGATGCTTGTTATATATACGGATACATTTGAAAGTGTCCGCTCCGTGTTCCATTTAGCCGGTGCATCGCGTCCTTGCGACTGCATTCCCACGCTTCACCGACGTTCTATTACGCGCGCTGGTATTCTCGACACCTTACCGACATCGTTTACATTTCATTTTTAAACTTTTTGAATTTAGATTATTACTTTAGTATCTTGTGATGTTGGGCTTATTTTTATTTTCTAGTTATGGCTATCATCTGATGTTATTTACCAAACTAGAGTGTCTGATTACTTATTTTGGAATATGTTTACGAATTTAACCTAATATCTTAATTATTTGAGGGTAGTTATAGTTAAGACAGTTTAATTGCGATCTAATAATCAAGTCAGAGAACCGATAAATTATCTAACTAGGCCTTTATAGTCAAAAACAGCTACCGATGATAAAATTTATTACGCTTTTGTTTCCCTTACCAGAAGACCAATTCTCGTACTTATAAATATGTTCACATTCTAGTCGCAATCTGTCAAACTTGTCAAAAATGTTGTTAAATTGATTGTATTTTTGACAGATTGCGAATATGATGCGAATGCGAACGTGCTTAAAAATTACGGGAATTGCCCCCTGTTCTATTTTCAAATATATCAGTTTATCAGTAGAGATACGAGAATGCCTGCCTGCTCCAATATCGTGTCTATTTTAAGCTGCAGTAGTGTGTAATCCTTGTTTATGAGAGGTGACGGTGATTTCACGTCCAGCGCGCATGCTAGCCACTGGAACTTACCTGGAAAGAGAGAGACACACATAAGTATACGAATATTTGAGGATAGAGTGGTAGAAATGTAGGAAAACTCAGTACATCGATAACATAGGGCGTGCCTGTTAAAAATAACATTAAAAGACATTATGCTACCTTTTACATCGTTAAGAAATCTCAAGTAACAGTTTGAAAATATTGCGAAAACAGAAAGTATAATTGGCTTATATGTCATTTTCTGATTTGTGAGAATTGTTGTTTAACGAACACCCTGTATATTTTTACACGTGTTGTATTTCAGGCCATTCGTTTTCGCAGTTATTCTTTTCTAGCGTAGGCTCTGTTATAAATAATACTCGTCATATTCTCAAGATTTTTCATATCCCTATGATTGAAGTTTGGTGAGGAAAAAGGTCTTATTTGTAGAAGTAGAAAGGTTACGGATTGGGAACGGAAAACGCCGTGTCTTTAAGTTAATACCTACTTGCCTGGCAACGACAGATTATCCCTTCTTTAGTATATTTCATACTGTCTTGTAAAAATACTTCAATAACTCCATCACTTACCTACTTATTGACATTGAAAATTGTAGGGACTAAAGGTAGTATGTAATGCCATCGGTGCAAAATGCAATGTTCCCCGCGCATAGAGTTTAGCGGCCAGTCGTTTTACCAGCGCCGCGCGCCGTGGCAATAACTTGTGTTCCGTATAACTAACTGACTGACCCCTGCCCACTACGTTCGGCGGTAAACATAAATAGTTTGGAAAATCCAAAAGTGCACGCCTCATACTTATCACTCATTCATAAACGAAAAAGAAATTCAAAACATAGTTTAAAAATGAACAATTTATCACTTTTCATGAAGTCGTAATGTCAACGACTGACAAAGATATTTACGTTGGCAGTTGCTAGGCAACGGCACCGGATCAAGGTTGAAAATATTTAGATATTGATATTATATTTTAGTTAGTATTTTATTAATTATAATTAAACTACTATGAATAAAAGAGCCATTTTCAATAGGGTTCCTTCTACGGCTGAAACAAATGTATAAAAAAAAAATTGACTCAATTAATTGATTTTATCGCAAGCTACAATGTTTTCAGGGATCATAAATTGACGGACAGGAAATTTTTTTCAACTATTTTGATGCTTTTTCCATTTCTGCTGCATTAAATCAATTGTTAAAAAATACAATATTAATCTCCATTTAATCATCTATACAATGGTATATAAATTAAGTAGGTTCTGTGTACTAGCAGGAGTGAAACAATAAAAACAGTTGCAGAAATGGGGCAAAAAATATTTTTCGATCGTAGAGCACACTCTAATGCGAAGCATTACGAGTCGTGCAATATAGTAATAGTAAATAGTATAGGTGTAAGAAGCGTCATTGTTCTTAATATTCATGGTCATCTGAATAAACTTTATCTTGTACGCCGGAATTTCATTTACTCTCCTTCTCCAACCACGATACTCATAAGGACCCAACAAAAATCAGCAGCAATCGGGTAAAAGTACACTATCCAATCAACAGTGGCAATAGTGTAATGAAATAACCAGCAGCTAAAATATCACAAAACCATATAAATATACTAGCTGCCCGTCCCAGCTCCGCATGGGTAGCCCTAATTTGCAATAAATTAAAATTGCGACTATAATTTGAGATTTAAACTATCCTATCTCTCAAGTTGGATCGAACTGCACATGGTGTGCGAATTTTATTATAATCGGTTAAGTGGTTTAGGAGTCCATTGAGGACAAACATTGTGACACGAGATTTATATATATAAATATATTTCCCATACAGAGTAACCAGCTCGTTATTCGGCCACCAATTATTAAAGTCACGCCACCTGATTGTCTAACGGTACAGGGAAAAAATCCCCTCGCACCAGCTACCAGCACACCTATATAGGTATATTGCTAAAAAATCCCTCACATTTCCTAAGAACAACCAATTTATAGGTGCAGTATCGCGTGACCGACAGTGAAAACTGCATTTCTTCGGAGAAAGAGACAACACGATACATTACAGTGTCGCAGAAAAGAGACGCGAGATATGCACGCCAGCGCAATTTACTATCTAAAAGCGAATGTTTTTCTCAGTGTAAACAATACAAGCGAGATCTATCCAGTCTACGTTGACCTAAAAAAGGGGAAGGTGGGGAGAAATGGTGGATCAATTTAGAATGGACAGGAAACGCAGAATTTAATTATTACCTTACCGTTGCAAGCTATTTCTCTAATTGAATAAATTGATGATTTAATCGTTTAAACTTTATCATATTGGAGCTGATGGAATCAATTAATTATGTCAAGTGAAAAACCTTTGAAATCAACTAGTTTCATAGTTTTTAAATTTAATGCAGAAGCTTTCAATTTTACCTTATTCAGTATGTATTTCTCTATTAAAAGTGGAACTGAATTAGGAAAATATTCTCCGATGCAAGCGTGATATCGAGATAACTTCGTGGAAAACATCAATATTCATTGACTGCCGTGATCCCGATCCTTTCCGTATCACGTATTGAAATGACTTCGAGAAAACTTACAAACGATCAGGAGATTCCTGGAATAATGGTATCAAAAGTAACGCCAGAAACTGGAATGTTTTTCTAAGAATCAATGACATCGACGAAAAGATAATTCATACGAGGAAAGGGTCTTTGATACCAACACCAAACAATATTGTTTGGTAAATAAAATATAGTTTCTGCGAACAAAAATATATCTTTTGATTATTAGGAAGCTTCTAAAATATTTATTAAATGCAAAATCGAACAAAAAAAAAACTAAATCACTTCCTGATTTCTTTATACTTCCATCCTAATTTAAGATCATGTGTTGCGCACACGCTGACAAGTCTGACAGCTGTCAAACTGTTTGAACATCAGCGGCTAACATTTGACAGCATGGTGACAGCCCCATTGGGATACTGTCGATGCCGTCAGATCTTCGACAAGCTAACGCGGATACGCGCTGTCGTCGAAATATTTTAAAACGTTTGAGAATTTTATTTAAACATAAAAGTATTTGCGTCTCTTTTGATTTCGGATAAAAAATATTGTGGAGATTTTTAAAATTACTGTTGTTGATTGAGGATTTCTTTGACTCGTGTAAACTAAGTATTAAGTACTTCAGTACTTATAACAGTAGAACTTCATGATGACCCTTAAAATGTTATAGTTGATTAGGTACGCGATTAAAAACGATACTAAGCCCATTAAGGTTAACAAACAAGAATTCTTTCACATCCTCTAGTTACTATAAAGCCTAGTATTTCAATAAAAAGTATTAAACAAGACTCTACAAATATTTGCTCGTATCTAATTTCCATTCTTAAAGTTCTTGTTGGACCCGAAACAGATCAGGTATTGTTTGTGCATTCTCCGCCAGGCGGCGCTGCCAGTTAATTAAATTCCCATAATACGTTAAATTTATACCTACAAACAAACTGGTTTCCGGTATACGAAGGGATGGAAAAACTTCATATTTTCTCAGAATTTTTAAGTGATATTAACCTACCTACAGTCCGGCCATCGAGAGAATGCGTTCTTGACAGCTGTCAGTTTCATACTAACGAATATGTGATTTGCGAATTTGATCCTTATTATTACTAGAAATTGTCCGACTGACAGATTTCAGGAACGCATTCACTCAATGGTCGGACTGTAGGCAATAATGCACATAGAGTTACAGATAAAGTTTGTCATACATTGTCTTAGTTAATTGACTCAGGCGTGACTTTGCTTCTCAAAGAGTCATAAAGGATCCTATATGAAATCGACGCAACAAGTCAATCATCATCCTGAAGATGCTTCGTTAAGAGGTGAAACACGTGTCGATTTCTTATAGGGTTCTTTATGACTCTTTTAGAACAGTTAAGCGGATTAGGTTACTAAATATACGTCGTCTACTGTAATATATGTCTTTATCTCTCATACCTCTGTGACCGTCTCTCTCTAGAGCCCGATGTGTCACATTCAGGCCCACTGGTAATAAATCTCTTCTATGTAATGTGTTCTAATTGGTCGCACTCACTCATTGCGGTTATTAGTCGTAATTATCATTGGACAATCTTTACGCTGCTCTCTGAACGGGGAAAGTGGATTTGTGGAATTTTCTTTTAACTTGCATATTTATTTCGATATTCAGGAGTTTATCTTTATTTTATGCAGTTTTTCAAAACAAAGTTTAGGAGTTACTTTGTTGTTTGTGTTTGTTGTTTATTTGTGTTTATCGTTACTCTGCCTAGCCTTTTCTCGTATTAGTGTTGGGGTCGGCTTCCAGTCCAACCAGATGCATCTGAATACTAGTATTTTACATAGAGCGACTGCCTATTAGACCTCCATAACCCAGTTATTGGGTAACACTAACACCCTCTGGTCTAACAACTAACTTTAACTACGTTTTTCAACTAACTTTTGGGCTTCTAGCTACTCGTAACAACTGTCAAAGATCTACGAATGACAGCCAGTAACAACGGCATAACGTGCTATCTGAGGCACGATATGTAATGGTCACCCATCCACGAACAGACCGCGGTCAGCGTAGCTTAACCTTTCAGCAACTCGTGCTGTTATAATTTAGCAACGAGCCCCTCTTTCCTCTTCTTCTCTTTTTCTTCTTTTGTATCGTATCAAATATTTTCATTTCAGAATTTTTCCGCTGATCAAGACTGAACCGTCAAATTCAGTACAGACCTTCATAATAAATAATCTACAAGATTTATCATTTTACTCATCTTAATTATTAATTAAGAAATGATTAAGGCATGTCACTTGGCTGTAGCTAGTAATTAACATGAAATAATTTTCGTCTAGACTAGACCTTATTATTTCAGTCCTTGTTTCAGGGCGTTTCATGTGAGTCTTGTTCGCTAAAACATTCATTACATTTTCATACAATACCTAAAACACTGGTGTACAGTTTCTAGGGCGTAAGGGCGCTGGTTCCCTTACGCGTTTTGTGCTACTATGAATAGTGGGAGCTGTTATATACGAAAATTGAGATGATAGGCTGTACAACCAACTTTCGGCTGAAAAACTTTATTTTTTGTAAACTTGATTGACTTGATAAAAAAAAATATATTTTGTGGTGGCAGTCTGATTCTATAGGTAACAGGGCAAAGGTAAGATTGAGTTGATTGTAGGTTTCTAACTGAAAACTTTTTTCAGAAGTACAAAAAAAGACCCACTGATTTTTTTAAATTTATTATTGCTTAATTATTCATCAGCTTAGATGTAACACCAAATTCCATAGACCTCATCTTCAAAGATAACCATGATATCATCGCAACATCATTTTCCTCATTTTGTAACTTGCGTTACAAATGTTCGCGTAGAACAATTTCGGTTTTACGTCATTATTTAAGGTTTTTACCGCAGCATGTTTCCCCAAGGGGCGGCTAGCATTGTTTATGCATTACAACCTTGATTGTAAGTGGTTACTGTCCTTCGTGACAACCCTACAGTTCCTAGAAACACTCGCTAAGGGCTAGACTTTAGTATTACTATTACGACTTCTAAACAGTTGTTTGGTGAGTTTCATTGGTGCTAATAAAGAAGTTAATATAGCTATGTATAGACAAAAAGAATTGCCTTGTTGGTCTAGTGACAATTCTTTCTGTCTATGACCTAGTGGTCGCAAGCGCTGCTGCTGGGCATCAGATCTTGGGTTCGATGCCCGTGTCGGGAAAAGTGTATTGGGTTTTTCCATCTGGAATTTCTCAGCAGTACCCCGTAGTCTGGATTTGTTCCTGGTTGATGGCAATAGGCTCGTCAACTATCCCCTTACTAGACAGATTTAAACATAACTGGCGAAATGTGAGTATACTTAGAAAGAAAAAAATATATTTTATTTAGGACACGCACAGGAAGTACCTACAAACAATAAAAAACTGAATATTTAAAACTCACATAAAAATGAAAAATAAATAAGTTAAAAAGGCTCCTATCTCAGCATAATGCTATAGGAGACGGATACTTTGTAATCACCCTGGAAAAATGAAAAACCTGGGCAAAAAACCAAGACTGGTACTTACATTCTTTTCCTAATTGATGGCTGTTGTAAACAGAATAACGGCTGGCCAGTTATTTGGTTACTGAAGAAAATTGATATTACTCTTGCTTTCTCAAGCAACAATCGCCATCTTGGTTATTAGCCGGACGTGAAGGAATAGTTTAATTTAGATACAAAAACGTTAAACTAAAAGCGTGTTTTTATTTCATGAACTGAGTAAGATATTTGCATAATATACATATAACCTAACAGCTAAAGCATTAGGAAGTGGGGAAGGGTGGGCGTTTTGGGGGACTGTCTTATGTAATTTTGACGTTCAAAAAGTGCTGATTCTCAGCCTAGTTTGAATAAATTACTTTAGAATTTAGATTTAAAAAAATAAAGGATGGGAAATAATCACAGGACATTAAAACATTCGTCCTGAGCGCAAAATTTCCGAACAGGAAAATTTCCCAAAATCCTGGCAGCATTGTTTATTATGGCAATGCTGATACTCGAAAACTACAAAAACTAGATGTTTCTTCACAAGATATATTTGACATTTCATCAAAGGCAAGTACCTAAGTAAAGTAATTTTCAAAGATAATGTATTCGAATATGTACCGCTATGTACATTAGTTGTATTAAAATTAATGAGCGAATGTTCTTAGCGTAGATAAGGCCGGTATTATATTGATTTGTGTCCTACTTCTAGGTGGCTAGGTGCTGCTATATACCTACGTATGTACCTACGCATATGTGAGCTCTGACGTCTGCATAAACATATGTATACACGGACGGAATATCAAGTATGTATAGGGCTGTGCGACCAGTTAACTTGGTAGTACATGGTAGCGTTGTTTGCGAATGTAAACTGCATTTTTTTTTTAATCCCTTATGTTTGAATTAGAAGTAATTGCGAATTCTGGTCTTTTTTTGTTTTTTTAGCTTCAAAAATGAAGGAACTATTTTAAGCTCTCTGCTATATAATGCTGGAAGGAGGAGCTGATCGAGTCTACTGGGAAAAAGAGCTTTCCATCGATCTGGGAAAATTGGAACAATCTTTTGTTTTATAAACAGACCGCCGACTTATCGCATCGCATCGCCCGCCCGCGCTGTTACTTCGTTCTCGCTTAGTGTTATTTCGGTCTTTTTGCTTTTTGCTCGGCTCCTAAGGGTCATAGCGTGATGTTAAATAGCCTATAACCTCCCTTAAGAATTGGGCTATCAAACACAAAAGATTTTTTTCAAATCCGACTGGTAGCGCGTTTAAAATACAAACAAAGTCTTTAGCTTTATTATACTCTTCAGCTTTATAATATTAGTATAGATAATATAGTAAGTATAGATTAGCAATTCCTGCTTCGTTTTATTTGTCATAAAAATTTAGATTTAATTCGTCATCAGAATCCACTATTTAACACTACAAAGGAGGTGCCTGAGTAATATGTGTAGTCTTTACAAGAATTTACATAGTCCCAGCTTTCGAACCCACAAAAAGCTTACCGTATTCGCACAGTCACACACAAATATTATTTGAGACACGGTATTCGTGAATTCAAACACGTTACGTATCTAAATATTAATATCAGGCAGCTATTGACATATTTATTGTATCTACATGCTTTTGCCACTAATATCTCTCATATTTTTTCCTTTATGTAGAAATATTGTATTTATTTGTACAGACCCAGTCATGTCTGGTCAGGATAGGAGATGAGCATCGTATGAGGAAAAGTCTAGCCTTGATATAAAAGTATTCTAGGTTTCCTTCGTATTAATATTTTGTGAATGTGAGAATGTTATAGGCTTAGTGGATTGTTGACCTGGTACTTGTTGAAAAACTTATACTGTCCTCAAATATTGTAAAAGCCAATTATTTTTAAAAGAGTAACCGTGGAGTTTCTTGCCGGCTGTTCTCCATAGGAAACGACCAATTTGAACCGTGCACCTAGCTTCTGACGTTTCATAAGTGCACATGGGCACTTATGAAACGTCAGAAGCTAGGTTTATGTAAAATAAAATATTTTGATTTTGATTTAAAAAAGTGTTGTAATTAATAATAACAATAATTACCTATTTAATTTCTTCCACAAAGGTCCCTAACAAAAAATACTTCCTATCTACAAAACGACTCCGTATCAAAGTTGCGACAAACAAAGGTGCGACAAATGCAAGGGCGACAGTACGATAGGTCGACCATCAGCGGTGCGACAGAACATCAGCTCGACGAACGTTAGTGCGACAGATTGTTTTCGCGACAAACGATGGCACGACGAAACTTTTGATCGACGAACGTTAGTGCGACTGATTATTGTCACGACCATCGATGGGGCGACGAAACTTTTGATCGACAAACGATAGCGCGACACAATGTTCGCTCGACAAACTAAAGCACGACAAACATTTCTATAATATTTTGTTGCTAATAATAATAATAAAATAATAAATAATGTTTATTTATCCAAAAAATAATACATAGACACAAGTTGAACACAGTAGTAGATATACTAAAATTATACATAATTGATTGTACAAACGTGAAGGCTACAAAAATCTATATTACAAAAATATAAACCCTGTCTCTCAAACTAGGAGGCCTGTATCTTAAGAGACAGTGTTCGGTCAGATGGTTGTGCAATTTAAGTTGTACCCTTTACAAGTGAATTAGTGAAATAGTGTCGATTCTATGTTATCATTACATGGCAAACAACATTATCTGTTTAAATATTAGTGGAAACTTCCTGCTTTTGTTGCTAATAGCAGATAAGAAAAAAAATGTAAAGTTTTAGGTTCTTTATACATGGTTTTCGCCTACCTTACTCGTAACTGCACTCGCGCACTGCAGTCATTTAACATTGACAATAAAGAATGAAAACATTTATTAAAAAAAAAAATCTTATCTGCTATTACAACAAAATATTATAGAAATGTTTGTCGTGCTTTAGTTTGTCGAGCGAACATTGTGTCGCGCTATCGTTTGTCGATCAAAAGTTTCGTCGCCCCATCGATGGTCGTGACAATAATCAGTCGCACTAACGTTCGTCGATCAAAAGTTTCGTCGTGCCATCGTTTGTCGCGAAAACAATCTGTCGCACTAACGTTCGTCGAGCTGATGTTCTGTCGCACCGCTGATGGTCGACCTATCGTACTGTCGCCCTTGCATTTGTCGCACCTTTGTTTGTCGCAACTTTGATACGGAGTCCTACAAAACACATACATTTACAGCAAACAACTGTGAAAAATCAACAGTGTCAAAAAAGCCTAATTTCACAAAACAGTGAACATTACAAAATCGCCAAATAATACACCTGAAAAATCACCCCCACGCACACACACTAGCGGCGCTAAGACATGGCTGTGTAGAGACGCTGTGCTCCTGCGTGGGTGTAAGTGGGTGTCGTCTGGGGGTGAACGGCCTCCCGCCGACCTTCAGACGCGCTGGGAGGGGGCGGGGGGCTGCCGTCTAGGAAGCTCCCCACAATAGACCAACATTGTAATTAATACATAATGTGCCGTTTATGCTCGAGATTTGGGGAGTAACGATCGTTATAATGAAATTGGTTGGCCTTTGATTTGCTGACTAGAGACTATTGAAGAGGTTTTTTGATTAGATAATAAGCTGGTGGATACGGAAAGGTGAAACAAGACAGAAAGAGTGATTGTTGATTCTAGAGATATTTTGCCTACATTGGGTTATTCTTCAAGACTCAAAAGCCTGTCCAATAAAAAGCCACCGACTATAAAAATAATTTACGTATCTAAAAACCAGGGTCTTTAAAAACTACAGCAATATTTTCTACCACTAGATCAATGCTGATAGTGACCCTATAAAACTCCTCTTTAAACCTTACCAAGTTGGCTGGCTGGCTCTCCCACGCAAAAGGAAGGCTGAAAATCGCGCACAGTAAGCGATTTCAGGTTATTTCGTTAATCGACCATAGCCAATAATAAGGTCTAGACCTTCCAGACCTTATCCTCAACGAGGATGCCGATTTTTAATTAAGCTAACCTTATTCACATATTTGCAGGCAAACAATTCTTATCTAGAAGTAACGAAGTTTGTTCATTGAATATTTAAAAAAAGCAATTTTCTTTTAACACTTTTCGGAGAATATTGTCGATGGCAACTTTTACTTTGTCTATGCTTCCAATTAATTTTGTGTGAATTTTTAACTTCTGGTTTTGTTAGCGTTTGCTGTATCTTGTTGGTTAACGAAAGAAGTCAAATTGTAAAGGTTTCGTTAGATAACAATGTTAATATATCTTTTGTATATAGGTTACACGTGTATCAATTTGGCTATATAGAGAAATTCGCTAGTGATGTCGTCCCAGATTGACTACTGAGATGACGAGTAAATTGAAGAAAAAGACATCTTTTGCCGACCCCAAATAAATTGGAATAAGAGCACGTGAATGAATGAAAATTTCGTCCCAGATGAAACTATTAATTAATATTCGAAGCCTTTTCTCATAAAACACAGAAAGCTTTTACTACTTGGTTTCAGATTGACTGTCCGGTTGTTAGAAAGAAACTTAGTTAATTTTAGTTTCATTTTAATTATTTCTGTGTCATTTGTAAAAGTCAATACTCTTACTCTAGGTCACTTTTTTGAAACCTAGAAGGACCTAACGACCTAAACTTCCGTGCTTACTATATACCTACTGACACAAAGTAACTACCCTCATTCCATACAACTAAAACTCACTTAACGTGGGTACATAAGTTGGGATCGGAAATCATTCGTATTCTTTCGATGTTTCTGAGAATCTAATCCGAAGATAAACTGAAGCTAAGAACAAAACTAGTAGCTAATGGCCCTATTAGTATTCTCCTTTTTCTTAAGCGAAACTAGGGTACTAAGAGTCTTAGTAGAAAAAGGTTAGAACTATATTCCGTTTGAACTTGTTTTACTTTTCGATTGATTTATTTAATAACAGTAGGGACTAGGTCGTAGGTAGGATACTAAAGTTTTAGTATATTGATATCAGTTCTGTGTGAGGCGAAGACTTCTTTTAATACGAAGCAGCATTAGTTATCACTTATACACAAATACATAACACCTTTTTCCATGGGAGTAGGCAGAAACTATAGAACGCCTGTTGTCACGATCTCTATGTATTCGTTTTGCTTCATTTACGTTTAAACATCTGGTCAAACACGCACGCCGTTGATCAATCGTCGTTTATAATTATGTTGTGCTGTGTGTCTTTAAGTCTGTGCTAAATAAATGTATTTTCTTTCTTTCTTTTTTCTTTTTCTTTCAATCGAGGTGTTTTCACAAAGCATAAAAGCTTCGCAAATAAATGATATACCTTTATGAAAGAAAACATGAATGCGATACTGAATAGTTATGGTTTTGATCCCACAACCAAACCTTATGACATAATTATCGTGTATTTAATCATATATAATAAATAATTAACCATGGCTTCATCCGCAACTTATTGTTTTGTTCTGCCTACCCACAACGATCCTACACGAAATCACGTCCTGAGACCTTTTAATATCCTGTTCTCATTTCCTAAAGCATTAAATATTTACGTCGTGGCCCGAAACAATGTACCAAGTTTATTTATCCTGTAATATTTACCCGAGTTCTTAGTTCTTGAACCCTTTACTCCTTAGCAACTAATTCTGCTGTGCTACTTTAGGGGCTGTCGTCATGTTATGTAATAGATAGGCTGAGCTTTACGTAATCTGTACCCGTGAATACCTATTGCTTTTGGAAATTATTGTGCTATTAGTATTAAGGGTGAATTTCACCAATGAAACTAAACCCGATCAGCACATCCAGACCGCGGTCAAGAGCTGTCAGTGTCATCATTGTTATGGAATATTGACAGTAACAGCTCTTGAACGCAGTTTAGATGGGGTTGTTCCCAGAGGTCCACGAGTCTATTGTTCTCGAAAAATGAAAATTCGTAGTTTAGTTTTCAACGGGTCCACGACATTTGTACTGACCGTTAATTTTTTGTGAAATTCGCCCTTATTTGTTTATGGATATTAGAAATAAGTTAACTGTGAACAGTGTTTGTTGAAACTTTTATAACAATCTGAAATCGGATTAGACTTTCTAGATTTTCCAGTCAGAGGCTCGGAAAATATCGTTGTCATTCAGAATGTATTTATTTTAATTGTCTTTTCAGAAAGTTTTAAATTCCATTGTCATGTTCTATGGAAGAGATTCGCCATCTAGGATTATGAACATGATAATGTGAGAAGCCTCGTTTAAATTTGATCGGAGGGATGCAAGTCAGATAGTAATGCAATATTGCAATATTGCAATATCTTTTGATCATTCAACCAGTTTCTTCAAGTCAAAGTATTGTTGAACCCGAACCAACTGTTAACAAGAACTCTGCACCATAATTACAGAGGCCTGTTATTACAGGAATACCTAGTAATAACAGATATTTCGTCGAGCACTTGAATATGTTTCCATGTAGCAACGATAGCCCATGTACTGGCTGTGATATGACTTGAATTCTAGGTATTATAATATAGGAAGATATAATACAGGATATCTTTGATGCTATAAAGAGACAAGCCGTGTGCCCAGTGTTTTTTTGCTGATAGGAAAAATTACGGACTTTCATATAAACTGTCATATTAATAATAAAATGATGATAAAAATCTTTATTGCAGACCACATAATATATTAAAAAAATAACACATAATTTAAAAATAACAATTAGAATTAAACTCACACTTAAAATCACAAATAAAATTATAAATTCAAGTTAATATCAAAATTAAAACCAAAAATTAAAGTTAATATCAAAATTAAAACCAAAAATTAAAGTTAATATCAAAATTAAAACCAAAAATTAAAGTTAATATCAAAAATTCAAATTATAATCAAAATCAAAATGAGATTTAAATTAAAACATTTATGTGGCCTTTTGTAGCCCGTTTTGTTTGTTTTCGTTTGTTATCACGGGGATGAATTTTCAAATATCCTTTCTTAGTGCTCATCTCTCACCTCAAAAAGGTGGCTGGGCCAGACTGGATGCAAAAGGCGAAGGACGGGGTGTTGTAGCGGAGCCTAGTCTACAGCTGGACATGCCTCTCGCATGTCCAGCAGTGGACTGCGAATGGTGAAGTTGAGTTGAGTGCTCATCTTCTTTATTACATAAGGAGCTCTCGCATGCTTCTCGACCCAGTGGTTTATGCGGTGCGTGTCAGTGAGTGAATGAATTTAAGATTATTATTAAGCAGATAGTAATGCGCCAAAAACTGCTGTATTAAATGTATTATGGAAAAAGATTTAGGGCTGATTTCACCAATAAAACTGAACGCGATCAGCATTTCTAAAACGCGTTCAAGAGCAGTGTCAAAATAGTTATGGAATATTGTACACTGACAGCTCTTAAACGCGTTTAGATGTGCTGAACGCGTTCAATTTCATTGGTGAAATCCGCACTTAATTTGATTGGTTTTCCTGGTTCCTAAAAAATTGTGTGTTTAAGTGAGTCTTCGTGTCTGGTGCGTTATCTGGCAAAACTATCAAGCCTATTTTAATGTTTATTTTCGGTTGTGTCATAACTTATAGCTTACAATCGACGTCCTAGTATCACGAACAAGGTAAATAGTCGAATGTTTTACTTATTTTTGGCCGCTAGATTGATGAGGAAAAAAAGTCAAATAAGAAATTGCCAGATGAAGGCAGGGAAGTACCTAGACAGAAGACAAACTTAATAAGTAATAAAATATTTTCGAAGAATCTTTATAAAATAAGTACCTACCTACAAGAAAACTAACGAGGAACCTAGTCTCTACATATAGGTACTCGTAAATGTATACACCGCTAAAGAATATTTCATTGTAGGATCTCGGAATTGTCTGTAGGGTGTGGTTATTATGTCTACATCACTTTATGATGTTTATGCATGTAGAATACGTATCATAGATATATGATAACACGGGGTAGACAGTTTAGCGACACAATAAAGGGAACCCTAACCTAGTGCTAGCTTTTACGGCAGTACCTACCTAGTTGAAGCTCATAAGTAGGCTGTAGGTTCTGTACGATTTCACGCCCTCGCTAAACCCAGAAACATGTTACTTACTGTGACATGTCTGAGACAGTTTTTCACAAAATATTTTCTATCTAGAATGCCTAGGCTACAAAGCCTAGACCAGGCACCGTTATGTACAACATTATGTACATATATGTACTAACATTTACATAAATTATTATTCCCAAGACTAATTCGTCCTGACCGACCAAGGACGCAACGCTGGGAGACCTGGAAGGACCAACTACATCAATCACAACTATGAGCCTTCAGACCAAACAGTTAGAATTCAATTTCAAACGAAAATTGTTACGAGTTATCGCCTTATTGATATTGGGACGACTTAGCTTTGAAAGCGAAATTTATACCTGATAGTACCCTTAAGGAAAACGACGGTTAACTCCATTGCGTAAGGTCTGAATTCAAACGTTTGAACGCTCAGTTTCGAAAGTACGAGACGGGTGTGTAGGTTAGAAAGGGATAGCGATGTCCGTGGTGGTCCGTGACCTATCCTACTGACGAATGTCGAGCCCCGGAACATCGCATTTTAACAAGTAGTCTAGACAGCTGTGCGTGTGTGCGCGCCGCTGTCTGTGTCTGTTCGTCAGATAACGAGAATGTATTGATGTGTGCGTGTCTTTCAATAGCTGTTCTGTTCGTACAGGGCGCTTGGGCCTCTGTGTGAGTAAAGTTAAGCATGTCTGATTCCTTACGGATGGCGCTTGAAGTTTTTAGCAAAGGGATGTTTATGTGACGTCTCTTCTAAGACTTTTATCGCTTGCGAAATTGCTAGTTGTAGTGTCTGAGAGCCTAGTAATACGTCTAAGTCAAGACTTTGTTCTAGAGTAGTGGATCCCCGGTGGGATTAGTTGTTCCGTAATTGGTTCAAATGAAATATTGTTTTTTTGTTTGACAATAAAATTCGCTCTTTTTGAGGAAAAGCTGTTAATTGATGAACATAAAAACGTAATTCGTATGCCTAACGCATATCGTCTTACTTGGAAAGTAATTACGCTAGTTTATAGACTCATAGACTGTCTTATAAAATTCCTTATTAAGAAATCAATAGCAACGACACGAAAGGAATACATAACAAAATAGTTTGTTATGGCAAAAATACCTTCTAATATTTTATCATAAAATGTAACACCAGGAAAATTAGAAATAAGGAAAAAGATATAAACCCAAGGGCGTTTGAAACGTTCGACTCTAAGTCAAGGATGTAGGTTCGATTCCCATATTATCAGATCTATTATATCACTTCCAATTACACAAGTTGCGGGAAGTCCTAAGGGGTAACCGTGGCCCCTGGTAAGGCAAGGGAAGGAACACGGGTGGGGTTTAGTCAGTAAGAGTCTGACACGCCCTTCCGCTCCACACAGAGCGGGAGAAGTCATTTGACGATTTCCCACACAAAAAAAAAATTACACAAAGACTCTTGATCATTAAAAACCCGCAAACAAAGCAGGAAAGTTTCGGGCTCTAAAGAGTTTGATTACAGAAGTTATGTACAAAAATATCTATTATGAAGTCTAGGGGTATCTAGTCTATGCCTATATTTACCAACTCGAGTAGCCACACGTACCTATATTAGAACACATGCGATATGAATACATTACCTTTACTGAGGTACGATTAATTTCAAAGGATTTGTCGTCGATCGTATGAATAAGAAAATGACAAAGATCATTTTTAGGTTAAAGTAAATTAAATATCATTCATTCTAGTTAAGAGTCATGTAAACGGAACAACTGTTGCTTCAAAAGAAAAGATTTTTTATTTCAATGTTATTATTAATGAAAGCCAATGCTATTATTATTTTAAACTCATTGTAATACATTATGTATCCGAAAAATAATTTTGTTGTTTCAAACAGCGGGCACTCTTACAGACCTGACCTTCAAAAAAACCTTTTATTTGATGTAAAAGAAAAATAACATGTAAATTAATTAACAGAGGCTTAAAGGTTCACCTCAAACCAGAAAAAAACAACACACCATTATAAACACACACATGGAGCATAAAACCTCATCAATACAGATACACCCTACGTAATACACACACTTACACCCCCATCGTTATACAACACACACACACACATTTTTGGGGATGGTTTATGCAATTCGCCCTTGCGGAGGTGGTGCGATGAACTTCGTCCGGGACGTCCGCAACCTTCGCGAAGGTGAACGAGAGGGGGTCGGCGAGGGAGGGTGCTGCAACGCCCAGGATGCTCGAAATTAGGGACGTTTTATAACTATATACGTGCATACAAGGCTTTATGGGTGGGGTGGAAAAGTTTTAGATTTTATCACGGGGGTGGTGCATAGATGAAGCTTTACTGGCGTCCATTTTATTGACTGTTGTGAATTTGTATGTATTAGGTTAAACAAAAGTATATACAATGTTATGGTGATGAGCCTCAAGTTAAAATAGCAAATCAAAATAATACTGCTAAGTACCCATCTTCATGATATCATAATTATTGTATCTGCCCGTAAACGTCCACTGCTTAACAAGGAACATGGAACCTTACGAACGGTTCAATGAGACATATTTTCCTTTGCATTGAAATATTTCTTTGCCATTTGACAACTATTTAGAATAAACGACAAAAATATTCCAAACACGATTAGATAACTCGGCAACTATCTAGACTAAACGACGGAATTAGCAAAAAAACTCAAATTAGTCTCTCCTTTTTTCACTAAATTCAAATTTAAATAATGACAAGTCTAGCCAGCGTTCTGTCTACCCCATCCCTGTGAACTTGATAATTGTGCCGCCGATGTCGTTACGCTGATTGTCCCCATTACGCCCGTGATTTTAATAATAGGCGACTTTTCTCTGGAAAATTACCGGCTGTTATATAACTGGGTTAAGTAGAAGCTATGCCTCGTTCTCAGTTAGAAGACGCGTGATTGATAGCCGGTTGGCTCTGTGGCTGAACAGGTAAAGGGGGAATGAGTAGAGTTGAGATTCAAATGTGGAGAGAAATAAAAGGAAAGTAAATACATTTTTTATGATTTTAGTCCCCAAAAACATAAAATAACGAACATAATATATACATGAAAGTAGCTGTAAAACTACTATGAAAAACACCATTAATTTTCCATCGACTTTTTAATGAAAAATTAATAGATACCTGTATTGTTGACTGTAACACGGAAAATATCGCTCCCAGACATCAATACCAACTAAAATAAAGCATATAATATACCACCATTATCTAAAACTACCTAATACTTCATATATTTATAAGAGAAACACATAAAAGCACTTATTTACAGCCGACGCGACGTTCGTCCGGTCGCTCGGCCGTAGACCCTCGTAGCGCGTAGCACCGTAGAGGTGTCCTCTACGGTGCTACGCGCTACGCTTGCCGGGTGGAAGGTGACAGGGTGAACGCGGGTTCAGGGTGAGTTCATTTCTAAGGTAGGTTGTACTTGGGAGGTTGGTGTTACTAGTTTTTTTATGTATTGTTTTGTAACAGAAATGAAGTACATTTATTTGAAAAAAAAAATGCGCGTTACATGTTTATAATATGAGGTTACTAAATTAGCTGAGTTTTAAAATTAGGCGGTATTATATACATGCATTATAGCATTTGTTGAATATATCGTATTTTATTCTTGTTCGATTTTTCAGTAGACCTGGCTTAATTTTTTATGTCCCTTTAATTAACTATCTACCGGAAGTCAACAGCCATTGTATTGTAACCACCCACCAACTAAATGATCAACATGGTTATATACAATAATCACAATAATAAGTGATTACTTTATTACTACAACACGGAAAATGATGTAGATTTCATTCCCAACAAGAAAAAATGTAACAAAAAACTTCGCCCACATTGAACATTCTGCATAAATTGCAACATCCACAGCAACATTATCTGTCTACAGTCTCACTGTACGGAGAGGACAAAGTGGAAGGCTAGGGCGGGCGGCGCGTCCTTCCGAGGGCGGGCGGCGACCCGGCGCAGGCTGTGCCGCCGTCCCTTTGATCCTCAGCTTTAGTCTATTAATATTTTGTGACGGTATTGCTTGTCATTAATATTTTCGATAAAATGAATGGGTAAATTATATATTTTATATAAGCAAGCTCGCAGATGCATGGCGGGTTCATTCGTGTCTGAAGTTTTTTATTTTCCGGTATAAAATGTTAATGTTAAGAGTAGTTTATACTTATGCTTACTTCTAGTCAAAGAGCGTATCTTTTAGATAGTTTTCAGTTACATTAATTTATCCTCGCCTTCTATTACATGCGACTACAATATGACTGGAGAAATGTGGGTGTACTGTAGGTACAGCTCTGCCTAGCACTTCGGGGAAAACCGGCGCAATGTTAAATGTGCTATGTTCATTTATCGTGAGTCTGAATTCAGTAGGTTAAAAGTAAAGTCTTATCCTACTGTATAATATATTATTATAAATGTGAAAGTGTATGTTTGGATGTTTGTTACAAAATCACGCAAAAACGGCTGAACGGATTTGGATGAAATTTGACACAAAGATAGAATAGGAAGGAATAGTTATTTGTTATACAAGAGTGCAAAGTTGCTTTTTAACCGCGTGTTCAATTTTGATGACCGAGCAAGCGAAGGATTCTAAAATTGAATCACGAGCGCAGCGAGTGATTCAAAATTAGAAGCCTGAGCGTTAGCGAGGGAATCAAAAGAGCACGAGGTGAAAAATCTTTGCACTCGAGTGCAACACGTAACTTTTCATTCCACCTCAGCGAGGAAATGACTAAATGCAAAAAAAAAAACGTTTACAATCACAAGATAGGTACACTTTTATTTCAGTTTAGGTATTAATTACTACATTATAACAGGTAAGTATTACAGAATAATCTTTAAATTATAACAAAATAATACTAAGGTATAATTAAGAAAATTTTAAAGTAACGTTGCTACAGTTATTTAAATTGAGTGTAATATTTTTGTTTGGTACTGTAATATTGGTGTTAGTCACTTGTGTACTGTTTTTCGGTAAACTATCTGTCATACTTAATAGTTGTACCGATTCATCGGATTCCCTTGGCGTGAATGTTGGAGAGAGAGGGAGATGGTTAGGTGTTTCATAACGGCTTATTTTTGATGTAGAAGGGCCAGTCCAAGGATCCGATTGAGGCTCTTTCAGTGTAATGGCTCCTACGATGCCTTCACATATTTTAGACTTATTTTGGATGGAATCCTCTATGTATCCCTCTACAACTGCATTGGACTTCCAGCCTCCGTGGCGCTTAAGGGACAGGAGATCAGCTCCGGAATCAGCCAAAAGTGTGGCTGAAGTTCGTCGGAAACAATGACCCGTGTACAACAGGGGTTCTGGAAGTTCAAGAAATGTTGCTATTTCTCGTGGGATACTGCCAATTTTATTAGTACCCATAGGCTGTCTAACACACTTTCCATTGCGATACTGTAGAAAAAATCGATTGATTGGAGTGTTAGGCGGGCGTAAGGCTTGATATTTCTCAACAATCGTTACGTATTCCTTGCGAATGACGAAGTTGCGGTCTCTTTTTGTCTTTGTATTAGGTAAATTAATTAATAGTAAGTCATCTGAATGTTTCTCAATGTTTTTGACATTAAGTTGTGTTAGTTCATTAGTTCGACATGCTCCGTTTATTCCAATAATAAGAACAACCTGTAACGTAAAGAGTATTGTAGTAGATAAATGAATAAAATTGATATGAACGCATAATTATGCCTATCAACATCTACTAAGTATACTATTTAATTGAGATTAATATACTTAAGTAGATACTGAATGTGCAACTGACTTACTTTTGCCGCCAAATATACGGAATCGGGTGCTTCGTTAAGAAACTTTTCAATATCAGATACTGTGAAAACCTTCGATTTTTTTGGTTGATGACCAGATGAGGCTCTTTTTAAAAATGCCACTAATTTAGGATAGGTATCGATATGTTTGTCTTTTTTCATCTTTATTGTTGCTTTTAGCATCGAATACGTACTCCATAGAGTGCTTGCTTTCTTGTTCTCGGATAATTCTATAAAATATGCCAGCAAAACGTTTTCTGAGAAAGTTTTGGCTCCTTTTGCTAGTCGCCACGTGTTGAACATATCGTACTGTTTTAAATACTTCTCGCGTGATTGTTGAGGGAGAAAGCTCATTTGCGCATTATTAACAGTTTCAGTCAATTCTGTTGGCGTCAAGCAAACTTCCTCGTCGCTAGAATCACTCATTTTAGTTTTTTCACTTGTTTTCAAGTTTCTTGTTTTTAATAAAAGGTTTAACAATGACGTGAAAAAATGCCGCGTAAAGAACCGCGTACAAAGCAAATTGAAAAAAGAACACCAAGAAGGTTCCGAGTCTGAGTTTTTAAAAAAAATAAAAAAAAGTTGTATGATTCGGCACCATAGAGGTAGCAGTAAATAGGTTTAATGTTTTTTTTAATTCACAAACTTAGTGCACACGATGTTCTAAATTCAATTTACTTTATCCTCTAGCGAATAAAAACGGCTTTTCCACTCAGATATTGAAGATTAAAAATACTCTTTCCGAGATGGTGGGATGAAAAAGTATTTTATGTGCTAATCCAGTTTATAAACAATCTGGATTAGCACATAAAATACTTTTCCTTTCCTTTTCTTTCGGAAGCTAGTAATCATATAAGTCGATTTTATATAATTTTCCAACAACAATACATTCCAGTAGCGTGATCTAATATTTGAAAAAAAAAAAAAAATATCATAATTCAAAAAATTCTACAAAAACAGCTACCACAATTTCATCTAAAATTGACATTACACAGTCTGTGTTTATGGAAGGCTAGGGCGGGCGGCGCGTCCTTCCGAGGGCGGGCGGTGACCCGGCGCAGGCTGTGCCGCCGTCCCTTTGATCCTGAGGCTTGTGGTCTGTTACGAATATTTATTTATTGATTGCCATTATATTCTCGTCATTAACATTAATTGAAAAACAAGAAACTAAAGATATGTGCTGCGGTTTTGCTTGTGCGCTTATTATAAATTTTCGTTTTTCCGGTAGGTATTATAAATATGATAAGTGAGTGTAATAGTGAAGTAAGTATTTATACTCGTAGCTAGTCAAAGGGACATGTTTTTCCTAGTTTCAAATGACCTCTATCAAATATTATGTGTGAACATTGGTTCGATATTTTGATCGTGAAGTTAAAAAAAAATTATACACTGACAATCTCGCCCTTTTCCTTTGTTTTTTATTTAAAATAAAATAATGATAAATGATTTTATTTCTGTCACAAGGTTTGTACAAACACTTTTTGCACGTCAATCATATTTTAAAACTGGTCGGCGTTTTCTATCTGACTACTTTGAGAAGAAAGGCCGAAACTAACTCCGAGGTCACAGTCAATGTACATATTACGAGTATTACACAATCCATTAAGAAGATATTATTTAAAACAAAACAACGAAAGAAATAACATAATGTTACAGCATACTAAAAATACTGCAGCATCTAATAATAACATAATACCGTCTGTACGTTCGTGGAAGGCTAGGGCGGGCGGCGCGTCCTTCCGAGGGCGGGCGGCGACTCGGGGCCGTTGGACCCGCGTCCCTTTGATCTTAAGGCTTTCATTACTGATAGTTTAGGTATTCATTGTCTGTTGATTGGGTAAAGGTAACAGTATATTTTCAATCTATTCTAATATTATAAATACAAAAGTTATACTCTTTCTGTCAGTCTGTTATTTTTCATGCCTAAACGGATTTCGAAAAAAATTGGCACAAAGATCGGCCATCATTACGTAATACACGATCAATCATAATTTGAATCGTTTTGAAACAGATTGCTAATCCATTGCTTCATAAGTTCGAAAAAAACGTAACAACAACATAAATACCGCAATGAATATTGTTGAACTGTCAAAATGAAACGGATTAGTCGGAATTGTTTACGAAAATGTGTTGCATAATTAGACTGCTGGATGTCCCCGAGACAGTGAGGAGACTATAGGAGATGGCAGAACGAGTTAGATAGGTTCCTTCGAAACTGTAAGGAGGATTCGCGAAAGATGGGAGGAGTGAAGGGAAGCCATTCCCAGGAGTGGGACAGCGTAGGCTAGCAAAAAAAAAACATAAGGTCTGTATCCCGAAGGGTCAGAAAGAGTGTATAGTACACCCACATTTCGCCAGATATGTTTAAGTCACATGTAATAGGGGGCGAGCCTATTGCCATCAACCGGGCACAAATCCAGATGTCAGCTGCTATTGAGAAAATCCTGAAGGAAAGTCTCAGTTATATTTTGCCCAACCTGGGATCGAACCCACTTTCAGCAGCCGCGCTTATTGAATACTAGACCAACAAGACATATACATAATTATAAATAGAAGTCGCTTTTCGTGTTTACGCAACAGATTTTGATGCGGTTTTCACCATCGTTAAGTGAATTTATTACTGAAGGTTTATTTATGTATACACATTATTATTAAACTTTGAAATAATAAAGAAATATCAATGTTTTTCAAAAACCGTGCGAAGTAGGGCCCGGATCGCTAGTTTTCAATAATTAATGAAAATATGGATCTTGTAGAATTTCAGTGATTTAGGCAGTGGTATACTAACACCCACATCTCGACCGTAATTATAAGTTAGCGATGTTTCAATTAATTACTTAATACACACATGATAATAACTTAGGGAGAGTAAACAAGTTCAGTAATTCAAGTCTATATTCTAGACATTTGAGTAGTTCTAAGTTCTAGGAACTCATAGCTATTACATATAATTATCCTAGTGCTTCGATCAGCTATCTAAAGTAATGGAAAATTTGAGTGGTTAATTATCCTTATGTATATTATCGTCACGCTGACTTTACATTAAGAAGGAATAGGCAGAGCTAAGTTATGGGCAAACATTATTTCTTATTGTGATTTTTTGTGTGACATACAGGGCCAGGCAGTGGTATCTAGAGGGGAAATCCATTGTGTAAATAAAGTCATGAAAAATTAAATTTCAGTTTACAATTAATTTGTGTTTATGAATTTTACTTAAATTGTCCGTAAATACAAATTTAATGATAGCTGCCACTTTTTTACAGCCATATAAAATAGCAATAACATAGCAAATTGAATGATAGTCTGCTAAATCTCTTTAACTGAACTTAATTGAATTATCAGAGAAAAATACGTCGTAATACCTGAACTGGGTACTCCCAGTTCAGGTATTACAAACTAGACTAAACATTCGACGTGTTTATACTAGTACTTTGTCAAAGTTGTCACCAATAAAAACACAAAAAAAACACGAAACATTCATAATGAAATACTAGACTGACGTGTGACATAATAAAATACTTTAATATCTTCAGCAAACAAGTACATAACGTAGGTCGTATTCCGCCGCGACAAGTGGAAGCTAGGGCGGCGCGTCCATCCTAGGGCGGGCGGCGACCCGGCCTATCCGAAACCTTCGAGATTAAGCGCTTCGAGGGGAGACATGGTTCAAGTTGTTTTGTATGACATGCGAGGGGTGATTTTGAAAATAGGGGCGTGGTATATGGTGAAGTAAATAAGGGTAGTAAGATTGCTATGTCAAATTATTGGGTAAAAATTATAAGTTGTTTTCTCAGCTTAGTTTAGACTACTTCTTGTTCGACTAAATAATTGCTTTAAAGTTTTTCAGACCGCGATTTCAATAACCTGCCTTTAAAAGGAACAAAATAAAACGAAATAGCGTCACAAAGTCACAATTACAAGTTTGACAGGGAAATAACAACTGTTGTAACTTTCCAATATTAAAATTATTACCATTTGTAACCTCAATATTGAAAACCCTACCGTGATATTCTTGTTAATTTCCACCAACAGAGCCCAGACATAGCCTTACGTCTGCAAGGTCTGGTCGGAAGGCAAGGGCGGCGCGTCCTGCCCCAGGTCGACGCACCCTCACGTAACTTGCAACGCACAGCCTGCACGGAACCCTTAGGCTTTCCTCCACAGATGTGCGAGCTGGCGGTGAAGCTAAGCTACGAAACTTGGCATCTATTTCTACCAGCACGCGTAGCATGACCACTTCAGTGAAATTTCTTGTCTTCATTTTAGACATAGCTTCGTTGAAAACTTACTACAATCTTTGATTTTGTCTTTATTTTCTTCTGTTTCTGCGATGGTTACGCTACCTGTGCAGACCTAAATGGTGTAGCGGAACGAGTATGCACTATGAAGTTGCACTTTGCGCGGATATAAAAAACTTAGTTTCGTTGATCACTTTTCTAACAAAGCTAAACCATTCTACGCTATGAAAATCAAACTAACCTATTAGTTGATATACAAGCTACAATTCAATGACTAAAAACCAGAAAAAAAATCAGCTGTTCTTTACATTTTCTCAATTTATGCGAACATAAATGTGTAGAAAAAATTTAAACAGTTTTTCAGTCAAAAAAGTCAATCTGCCCAGCCTTTTCCCAACTTTGTTGGGCTCGGCTTCTAGTCTAACCGGATGCACCCGAATACCAGTATTTTACATAGAGTGACTGCCTAACTGAACTCCCAACCCAGTAACTGGATAACACGATACCCCTTGGTAAGACTGGTGTCAGACTTTCGGGCTTCTGACGACTCGTAACTACTGTCAAAGATCCACGAATGACAGCCGGGACCAACGACTTAACGTGCTTTCCGAGCTACAGAGGAGTCTGGGTATGTAAAGATAGTCAATTGGTCACCAGTTCACTGACCAACCCCAGCAAGCGTTGCTTTACCTGATGGATCGACCCGTGCGGCTGTTATTAATTAGCCAGGAGCTCCTCTTGTTTTTCAGTATAGGTCTCATATTAAAAGTTGGCCCCGTATTCAGGTTTTTAGTTATTTTAATATTATATTTTGTAAATCATACGTATCCTTCGCTCAGCTTAGCACAAGTTTGGTGGAAAGGCAGCCTTACAGAGGTCTGGGCGGGCGGGCCTCGTCTGTAGGAAGGCAAGGGCAGCGCGTCCTGAGGTTCGTCGAACGGTAATAGTACATAATGCCTGCATTCGTGTCTGGTTGTCTTGAGGCTCGTAATACGATGCGGGAGTGCTATAAGTTTAGGCAGTGGCTTTGCTTGCGTTTTGAGGATATTTTATTTGTTTATGTTACGGATGGCTTTTGTGATTAGTGTTTGTCTATAAATAAGTAAATAAGTGGAGAAAAATGTGTTGTAGTAATAATCAATAAGTAAATCAATAAGTAAAAACAAAATACCGGAACAAAATATGATTTATTTCGGAATACTGAATTTTATTTATGTTTTCGATTATTTCATAGGTAACAAGTTAACTATATTAAAATTGAAATGGAAGGAATGAAAAATAAAGATATAACATGAAACCGAAAAAGGAAAGTCACACAGTTGGCACAAACAGAACAGTAAAACATTTCGATCACAACATAAATAAAGTAACATCCCTAGTGCTTGTGTTCAACCTTCCCCGGTGTACCCGGCGGCCCGGGCGGGTACTCCGCCGCATTCGACCTCTAGACTGTAGAGTCGATGCCCCGGCCGGTAACGCGGCAAAAATCAGGTGACTCCAAGGGGATGTTGCAGAAGGGATGGAAAACGTTTCACTGGTTTATGTAATGGGGCGTAAGCAGAGGGACAAGAGAAATAAAAGTTTAAAACTGTCATTATGATTCCCAAATGCAAAGTCTTTTAAGTTATTTATGATGACCTGGTACAAAAATAAATCTATGCTACCTACACTATGAACACCTACTGAACAATAAGTAAGACATTAGTTTGAATGAGTAGAGAATATTTATACTAATCAATAATAATGTAAAACTAGTGTTATGTATGTATGAGTCACTAGAGGCCAGTGTAGAAATTATTTTCCGTAACTTTTCGTTGCTAAAGTAATCTTGTTATTATTAAGTAACTAGTTTACATGTGTGTTTGTTTCATTCAGTTTTGAATAACTCTATTAACTTGGCGGTAAATTAAAACAGTTGTACTAGTACATTTATGTGACTTTAGGTACATGCCTTATGATTCACCTACTTCATTTCGTAGATTATTAATGATGCAACAAAATAAAATGGTGATGTTCCACAATTCAATAATAAATTAAATACACACGAAAGCATACAAATAGTGGAAGTTCACATTACACATTAATTTATTACATGTGTCATTAAAATTGTATTTATTAATGAGTGCTGCAATGTAAACAGTTTATATAATTGTATGCGCCGCGTAATATATGCACATTCATTAATATATTTTCTTTTAGCACGTTTTTATGTTTTATTGACTTTGCAAATGAAATGAGTGAAATGAGCTCAGTCATGGTTATTATTTAATTATTAGGTACTTATAGTAATCACTACCTGATTCATTGGAAAAGCTCTTTGCGCTCTCTGGAAAAACATCCCGTCAGATTTCTTTGCCAAAAAATACAGTATCTAAATTTTCATAACAGTTAATACATTATGTATTTTATTATGTACTAAAACCTAGATGATGTCATTGCAAAAAATGGTTTGTTATTAAACAAAGTTATTACTCATTAAAGTAATTTCATAACTTCATAAATTATTTCAATCGTCTTCATTGCATCACACTTATCTTAACTCAAGATAACTTAAAGAATTCTTTATCTCTCCTCATGGTGAAGCTCGCACCCTCTTTCCCCTGTTTTCCCTCGACTACCACGAGACTCCACATAAGAAGCCTACTAATGTCAAAAAGGTTTAAGGGCACGTAAAAACGCCCTTCAGACGAATAGGCCGTTACCCTGGGGACGCCCTTCAGCGGCTTTCAGTGTGTGCGTTCGATGCACTTGTCACGTAGAAGGGAGCTCCGCGATTGTGTGCGTTGTTGAGCTGCGCCTGTGTGCGTTGTTGAGCGGCTCACCAACGCACACAGACGCACGCTCTATGGGTATTCTACAGCGTGACGATAAGAATTTGGTAGTTGTCTCTGTGTGAGAGAGAAATGTATTCGATCATCGTTACTAGAATTATCTAAGTGGTAGTGAAAATAAGTTTGAGTGCGATTACGAGGTGCTTTTTTGTTTTGACTACTGATAACCTTTGAGTTGTAATTAATTATCGCTTTTAGTTGTTTCCCCACATGTTGCAATTGATCTTGAGCTAAAAAAATATATTTCTTCTTAGCATTTCCTCGTAGACTGCCTTCGAAAACTACAAAATTCAATATTCTTAGGTTTAAGAGCGTTTATTCTGAACATGGGCAACGTCTTAAATAGATGTCAAATATTTCGCTGTTTTGATTAATTTGGTAATATTACTGTATGGAAATATGAAATGTGGCTAACTAGCGAACTAGAACATTAATAATGAATTTGGTTATAACACTGAATTTGTTGTTGTAAACGTTTTAGGTGTAAAAAAGGCATTTGAAAAGTTTTCAAATATCGCAAGCATCTAAAGATTACGTTACGATATTAATTATTGCATTTCAGAATCAATATTTTAGTTCCCTAGTTAGCCACATTTCAAAATTCATACAGTATTATTGCCAAATTAATCAGAACAGGTAAATATTTGACAGCTATTTGCGACGTTGCCAACTTTTAGGATAGGAAATTGGCAATCTGTAAAATTATTATTTTTATCCACAACCCCACATGGTACCTGCCACGAGATCTTCTAAGTAATCAATCAAATTAAGAAAACTTGATTAATTCAAGTAATAAACAAGGCAAGGGGCAACCGAATGCAAAACTTTGCCTAGGACTCTAAGTAGGTTGCGTATAATGTCACAAAAATTTAGCAGACGCACGCTCCGATTGTGCGACGTCTGCGGATGACCTTAGCAGGTGGACTGGCGTGTCTGAGCACATTAATGAGCTGTGCTCACTATTACCTGCATTATTTGACACTGTATCTATTAGCAATCTTAACCCGCAGACTCTTTGTAATGTGCTAATAATATCAATCCTAAAACTGTCAGAAACAGATCGCTGATTGTGGAAAGGGCTCCTGTTATTCTCACCGTCTAGTAAAAATTGTTTTTATAGGTACGGTGTGTATAAACATGTTTTCAGTTATTCATCAGTGATTACAAGCATGTGCTGCAGTAACCTCGGAGTTCATCAACGCTTCACTTCCAATTAATTGAATGTCTTGATTCTAGTCGTACTTGTTGCAAGCCTTGATTCTATTAGTGAAATATGCTTTTATTCATAGGTAGTGGTTATAAGTACCTATGGCTGATATTCACAAGTGACATTGGATAAATGAACCGCAAGAATGTAATTTACCTAGATCCAATTCTTTCCTGTAATGACAAAGTTCCTTTCAATAATATAGTTTCTTCTTTTTATTTTTTATTATTATGTGGATGTTATAGTGTAGCATTGCTCTGTCTAATCCTTGCGTACTAAGAACCTACAATAATTTTACTATGAGTCAACATTCATTTCAAAATTCAAACGTTCCTATTCCAAAAATATGCAACCTCTTGTATATTCCGCCAAGCTCCATCAGTAACTCACCACTAAAAATAAAACGTCATCAGATAAAGAGATTCAGCGAAGACTCACAAGCTAGCGGAGGCGTTTAAAGTTATTATCTATGCGGCCGACCTCAGTCGGGTATCGAACCCGCGGCAACTAGGTCAATGCAGCACGCGATGTCATACTCTGTCGCTGACTTGGCGACGCGGAGCTACGAATTGAAGGTGACGAGACGATGATAAATAAATTAAACGTAGAACGCGACGTTTCAACGGTTAGGAACTACTAACATTTTCAAGCGATGATTCTAATTTCAAATGTGTTTTTTAAATATATTTTGACAGGTTATTTTTTTATGAAAAGAATGCGACGCATTTTATTTTTAGAAAAAGGTTGAATTGTTTAATGTTTTCGTCGTTTATATTTTTATTGTGAGACGAATGTTGCGCAGTTTAAAGTGTTATTATTTGTTTATGATTGTTAGCGTAAATATTTGAATAGTATTCGTTAGTTATAGTATTGTGATTGTGAAACACATGGCGAGACTGTAGAGTTAGATTAGAATATTTTTAGAAGCAATTTTCTAGTTTATACGTTATTTATTAGAAGATTTGCGGTTGGTGAAACAGATAGTAATAAATCAGAAATGTGAGATTTCAACAGGTTGTAAAGACCTTGAGTTTTAAAAGTTGCTCAAAAACGCTTATCTTTGAACAATCTTCGTAAAGTTTCATTTTTTGGACCCAAAACAAGACTATTCCATCTTTTTCAACCTTACAAAGTTATTTAGCACGTTCCACATACACCAATAAAGATATAGATCAATAAAGTGCGTAGATCGCGATAAGATGTATCAGGAAGCGACTCTTGCGCACGGCATTAGAGAATGGAGTCAAGGCTCCGTGCTGCGCGCCAGATTATTGCGAGAGGAGCCGCTGTATAGACGTGTATGTTGGCGTCATCTATATGTCGGCAGTCATTATAATTAGGAATAGCATGAGATAAATTAGGAAGGATAATATTTATAGGTTACCTGTTATGGATCTGTTTGTGTGGGTAGAAGGAAATTGTTTATTTTTACCTGTACGTATTACCTGTGCTGCTATTAAATATTGCTGTTATTATTGCCTAAAGGAAGTACCACAAAACATGATAATTATATTATTATTCGATCAGCAGTGTCTGAAAAGGTGCGTTAGGTACGTCACTTTAGGAAGGTAGTTTTACTTTTATAATAACATTTTTATTTGACGATGTAGCCAGGAACTTTGGAAGTCGGTTGTTAGCATCGCCAAGCTCTATCCTTAGCTTTTTCCAGCAAAATGGGGAAGTCTGAGGATGGAGCCCAGTGCCAAGCAAATAGAAAGATTATATCCAGTAGGTACTGGAGATGATCTTTCTATTTAGTTGACGATGAAATTCATTACGAAACGATCGATTCCGAGAACAATAAATATATAAATAAACTGTCTCATCCTAAGATTCATAGCTCATTGTAGTTCGCCTTTTATATCGCCGAGGAAAACACAGCCCAAGAGGAGGTAATGACGACAATTACTTACATAACAACTGGATAACGGAGTGCAATCAGTGCTCGGCTAGCATGCTAGATATGACGCAGGTTCGTCTAATTGTCTCATGAGAATTGAGATGCTGGGCCTGGATTGGAGGTATTCTATCATTTTGCGTGATGACTGCGATTTTATGATTCTTTAATTGTTTATTTTACACTGGGCTTGTAGTTTAGTTGGGTAGCAAGTGGTTGATTAAGCTAAACGGGTGTTTCCACTGTAATAGGTACTTGACTAAAATTAACTACATGCTCTACATTTGTGTCAAAGGATATTGCTTATGACTTGTTTTTTTTTTAACGGAACGCATTGAATTTTTTTCTCTAGCCAGAAATAATACTGCGCGATCGAATCAATTCCATGTCATCGTGCTTTTTGCCCCCAACCACATCTCGGTTGACGCAGCCATTCGTACCAAAATTATTACAATTCCGAAAATATACAATTTAAATTCAAGTGGATTCATCCAAATTCTGTTTGGTCTGAAAATATGAACAACGATATTGATGTGACAGTACCAACCTACCACTTAAAATTCATTGTTTTGTGAAATAATCGCGGAATAAGATCGCGCATCTGACGTTAAAGTACTAGGGCAGCACAACCCGGAGAAGCTTGGAAAATATACGTTAGATGGAAAATGTATGAAAATGATGCAGCCTCGAGTACTAGGGTAGCATAAGTGGGTAGTAAGTTCGGAAAATATGTTGAGGAAATCTTTGAAAATGATACAGCCTTGTTGAACACGACATTTGATTTGATCTGCAATTTGTTTATCCAGAATGGATTGGTAGTGGGCGACTGGATCTCGTGACGAAAATAGAACGCAAGGCAAAATGCTCTACTTCTCCGCAGTTTATGAACGAAAATACAAATGCAGTAAGAAAATTGTTTGTTATTATTAATAACTAGCTTCTGCCCGCGACTTCGTCCGCGTGGAATAGTTTTACTTTGGGCTAAAGCTTACTTTAACCTGCGACTTCGTTAAAAAAACCCCCCGATTTTGAAACATTCTTTATTGGTGCCCGGCTCCTATTGGTTTTAGCGTAATGATATATAGCCTATAGCCTTCCTCGATAAATGGGCTATCTAACACTGAAAGAACTTTTCAAATCGGTCCAGTAGTTCCTGAGATTAGCGCGTTCAAGCAAACAAACAAACTCTTCAGCTTTATAATTAGTATTAGTATAGACTAGCTTTTACCCGCGGCTTCGCCCGCGTGGATGTCGCAAAATATCCCACGGGAACGTTCTACCGGGAATACATACCTAATAGCCAAGGAAAAGATCATTGACTAACTTTCAGCGGACGCAGTGGTAGGCTACTACCGCTACTACAGCGCCCGCGTGGTCAACCATAATTATTTCGTTACGCGTAATTTTGATTAAACTATTCATTTAAATGATGTGATGTAAAGGCATATTTTAATCGAAATTGAATGCCCAATTTAAATAACCTATTTAATTGGATAAGGATTAATAAGATACCGGTCAAAATAGCTTCGGAAATAACAATGAAAATTTTATACAATTTTGAAAGATAAAAATGGTTATTGTGGGTCACCCTTAAAAGATAGACATATGCCATCGCGGACTTTTTTGTTGCAATTTTTAAGATATACAATACTCTAGAACATAAATTTGATTTATCTCTCACGACTTACGCAGCGCACGCCAGTAAAGCTCCCAGTCGGCATGATTTTTTCCGACATCTTCAACAATAATCGTCATATTTCAGCCAATTTACACAAAACTTTAATGAATTATACACTAAAACCTTCCACATGAATCACTCCGTCCAATGGTGAAAACCGTTTGAAAATCCGTTCGGCAGTTTTTGAGTTTATCGCGTTCAGACAGACAGACAGACAGACAGACAGACAGACAGACAGACGCGGCGGGCGACTTTGTTTTATAATATGTAAGGATTATATTATTGTCTTATTTTGTATGTTTTCTTTGTGATTTAAAATTGATAGAAGCACTACATTATTAGTAGACCTTCGACACGAAAAAAGGAAAAACTACGCAGTATTCTCATTTTGTTGATCTAACCCAAACTACAATAGATTGAAGCCTAACATCATCTATCTATCAAAACCTTTCGACCTATTTATTTTCCAATACCCTTTAAAAACTACAATTCGCGACTATTACTCTTTCCTATTCGTCGAAAAATAATACGTATAAAAATTAAAAATAAACAGTACCTACCCGCCCACTGCGTCTCCTGTTCGAGAACAGTCTGGTTGCCATGGCAACCGGGCTAGACTCCCTGTTACCTAGCCTAGATAATCTGTCTGAATACTGCCTGTAGGCGTTACAGCAATATCTGCAAAATAGCGAATATTATATTATATACCTTTTGTGGATATATTTTGAAGATATATAAATGTATATTGAAAGTATCCAGAATTTGGGAAATAATAAGACCAATTTATTATTGTTTGGTACCTAAAGTCTACCATTCTTCATGTACAAAATGAGTATAAACAAGATACTAAAACTTCTTAGTAGTTTTCGTCATTTCTAACATGTAAGATATGGGAAGACCCTAATTGTATATGGCTGTCTGAGATGACCTATGATTTAATGACTTGCTGACGACTCGGACACAGTATATTCGGACACAGTGTCCGAATCCGAATATGCTTCACTGATGATTCGGACACCAATAAAAAACTGGTTTGTACAGTCAGATCAAAAACTTCCAACCATAGGTACCTTAATTGTAGAAATCTGTCCTCCGCCCAGCCTGTAGTTGAAAAAAAAAACTGTTTTTAACCGGATTTTAGCAGCCGTTTTTTAGGGTTTGTAGTCATGCCACCAAAGCCATGCTAAAATAGTTTTAGTAACGCTTTTTTACCACATATTATATTTTAACCTTTTTTATCTGACTGTACTAAAAAGCTTCAATAATTTGATGGCGTCCGAATTGTCAGTGAAAAAGATATTCAAAAATGTGTCAATTCGGACATATTATGTCCAAATATATTATTTCCAAATATATTATGTCCGAGTCGTCAGTAAGTCGCATAAATTAACATTTTGAATCTTTGCCTGCATGCATCGGGTACCCTTAAATGTCATTGTATTGTAACATCAAAGAGAGCTTCTTAGTCTGTATGGTACGGTTCCATGCCCAAGGAATTGATGAAACTTGATAGACAGGCAGCTTTGTTCCTTTATAAGATATTGTTGTATACTTATTATCCAGGAAAGTAATCATTTATACACGTGCCTGGCGCCGCGGGTACTGTAAGTAGTTCTCATACCTACATAGGTACTCGTATATGTTATGTCTCTATGTACATGTAATGTTATGTCGGGGTTCTCGGAAGCCGGGGCAGGCAGACGGCCCGGCATTCGGCAGGGTCGGGATAACAATGGAAACCTTGTCGCATGTCATTGTCAAGGTCAGGTTACTAATTTAATATGTGTGGTATCTATGCATAATAAGGAGCGTTTACACCAAGCGAACGGACATTCTTAGACCATTTTATAGAATCTGTGCGAACTATGATAGAACAACGAACGAATGCTCTGTCTGTTTACAACAAGCGAATGTGACCGAGCGGGATTAGAATGAGCATTCGCTCGTTTAGTTTAAACATACCTTTATTTATTATACGAGTCTATTCTACTGCTAAACGTTGTGGCTAGAAATTCAAGCAATTTCCATCACGTAAACTAGGAAAATGAAGGTCATAAACGATCAATTTATTTGGAAAAATATTGTCAGTCTTTCTTTTATAGCACGTGTAGGTAACACGTAGGTCTTAACAATGATCTTAAGTATCTAGCTCAGAGAAAATGTCAATTCCAAGAACTAAGAAGACGTAAAAAACGTTTATAATGATTTAGGTAACATTGTTACAAAGAAATCACACAATAGTAAGTCTGTCTTTCTAAATGGGTATCTATTTATCTAGAGTTTTCGTCCTAAACGTTTTGTGAAGGTTCGGTGTTACGTCATATTAACGCGAGTGGCAAGTTTGCGTGTGGGGCCAAACAGCCAGCTAATCACTTAATAATTAATCGAATGCATTGTGTTGATGGGAACTACGACGATGTGCGGCGAATAATCGATTTTGTTCAATCGATAATAACTTTTGTAATGTTATAATCGATATGGAATGAGTACGTAAGGTATGGCTTATAGGTACGAAAGCGTATGTACTAAATAAACACAATAAGCACTAGACATAAATTAAAATATAACTTAGTTTCTGTCCACTTCAAATTAATGGCAGAAAAATGATGTTTTATACAAACATAATATGACGCTTGTAATTCTCGAAGGGTGTAGCAGAGGTGTACATAGTATACCCACATTTCAAAAACACGAAAACTACTAGGTGTTTTTTTTATACCCTATAACTCTAGGGTATGAATGAGACCATATCAAAGAATCAACTGGCTAATGTTTATTTCTTCTTTTTCGTTTTTTTCATTTTTCATTCAATATAATTCGCCAAAGTCACGATAATTTTTATAATAAACGCTTAGATGAAAATAATATAAAAACAAAAAAAAAAAACTGACTATTTGGGTTCATAAAAAGAAAATATGACAACGTCGCATTTACTTAGCTTTAAATATGCATGATTGTTTTGAATGAAAATGAAACTGTACTTGTCAATGAAACTTAGATACACACATCGAGATTATAGTGGTAAGTTATCTTATTTATAAGCTGGTTGATTCTTTCATATGGTCTCATTCATATGCTAGAATTATGGGATATAAAAAAAACACCTTGTAGACACAAAAAAACTATATCTGACAATAAAAAGTCGTACATACCATACATTTTACTGTTGGTAGCTAGCAACCCTATTTCATATCGATATAACACTAGTAATGAGAAAATTCTCGGGATTCCACAAAGTTCTGTCGGGTAGAACGTTTCTATCCGCCGTTAATACATATTGCTAGCAGGCAGACTGGAAGGTTAGCCTTCAGCTGATACAATTTGATAATAGGGTAATATGACGCAGTCCTTCACCGCATTGACGCATTTTTTGTATAAATCCGTGCAATAGTGCGGAGGAAGCGTGATTTAGAACATGTCTGCTAAGCAGATGCTTATCAGACTCTTAATTTTTTTTTTCATGTTAAAATTCATGTTAAATTGTTAAAACAGCAACAACAGAAATGAAAAAAAATAATCGTGAACCGATCCAACGATATGTTGGATTCGGCACTCTTTGACTCGCCTACCAAATGATCGAAAAATTCCTAAATAATTTTGTCAGTGTTTTGTCAAAATGGAATGAAATAAAAATGAACAAAGCGTCTGATAACAGTTTTACCAACTACTCAACTATAAAACTATTTTAGCTTCAAATTCAGTTTGTATTTTCTATGTTCATACGTTTATTGTCTTAAGTAGAGGTTTTGATCTACATATTTCAAGTCTTATTACTCGTATTCGTATTAATTATTAATAGCTTTCTTATGCGCTAGAGTGTAAGCTTTTTGTGGAATGTCTTGAGAGATACGTTCAAATAGCTCTGCTTTTGTTTGACTGTATGTTTGTCTGTCCGATTTATGTGAGTATTTAAGTCGATTCTAATATGAAGACAAGTGTGGTGTAGTGTGGTGGGGTGTGTGTGTAGTGTATATTTTATAGGTGAAATAGTACACAGGTTGACACAGCTGTTGTGAATAAATGTTAAACAGGTTATCAGTTCATCGTCCCCGGGGATCAATATATTTCCTTAGCTTCATTTCTACTACTTATTGCTAATTATAAGAGCTTTCACTCACATTGACATTAGAGCTCAGTTGATTGACATTCATTAGACATTGACCGCCGGAATTGGTCCGCGGAGATCTTGTGGCGCGTGTAAAAACCAAAACTTATCATTGGAATTAGTAATTGACTGTGAATCACCAATTAGATAAATTAAACGTTTCCTAGAACACATAAGGACCAGAAGAGGTAGGTTTAGTAGAGCTTAAGATCGTAGAGTACCTATATAGGTAGCTACAATCACGTGCAGAAATACCTTACACTTACGCAAGATTCAATACCAATATTCTCCTAAAGTCAAAATCCATTCACCTAGCCTTTTTCCAACTATGTTGGGGTCGGCTTCCAGACTAACCGGATGCAGCTGAATACCAGTAATTTACATGGAGTGACTGCCTATCTGACCTCCACAACCCAGTTACTGGGTAACACGATACCCCTTGGCAAGACTGGTTGTCAGACTTTCGGGCTTCTGACGACCCGTAACGACTGTCAAAGATCTACAAATGACAGCCGGCACCAACGGCTTAACGTGCTTTCCGAGGCACGGAGGAGTCTCGGTATGTAAAGATGGTCACCCATCCACGGAACAACCCCGGCAAGCGTAGCTTTACCTGATGGATGATTCGTGCGGCTGTTCTTACTTACCCACGAGCTCCTCCGATATTGTCCTAAAGTATATATAGATATTTGAGGTGTTACGAACATACTATTATCGAAACCATACTTTTATGAAATGGGTCAGTTTTAAAAGTTGCAATTTTTATTTCACGAGGTAATCGCTTTTGAATTTTACGTAACTGTAAGGTACCTATTACCGTAACTGTAAGGAACTATTTGCGAAAAACTCTTTCTTATTGATGATGGTGATATTGAGATATGGAAAATTAACCAAATCCTATTTTCAATTATCTTAGTCCGTCAAAACATTCCGTGAGTTAAAAGGTGCTAAATGCTATTGCTGCCCGTTTTAACTGTCCTTTCCAAAATCTATGGAGAAGGACAGACATAGGCATTAGTTAGATATAGATAGGTACCTACTAACAATACTAACACAATTTTTAGGTACGATCCTGTTACTAACACACTAACATATACGTAAAAAATTATGGAGTTTTTCTGTGAAAAACTACAAAAATACAATAAAGGGATGTTAGAATAATTCAGCGGCTACATTTTTTTGTTCGGTATCGTTCAAATTAGAACTGCAAGTTGTGGAATACGTCCCTAACTAAATACTAAAACTGGAATCATCGTCTTATCCCTGTTCAACCTTTTGAAAAGGTACCTATCTTGAAAAGTAAGTTACATAAGCGGTCCATATTTACTTACAGCCTTCCCTCCGAGGCTGCGGGTAGACAAAAACTTCCCAGACGGCCATCATCATTACTCCAGTCTGGATTTAATCTGTCCTCTCAACAGACATTCTCACCTCATTTTTACGACGATTTAAAACCTTACTTTTTATGTAAAGAGTGAATAAAGGAAGATAATAGAATAATATGAGCACCAAGCTGAACATATTTCTCTGTGACCGCTAGAATTGATAGTGAGAGGGATTCTCTTTTACTATAACACTACTACGCAAGGTAGAAAGATTGGTGATTCTACTTTTTAAAGGCAGCAGCTATAGTATTGACATAATATGTATTTCTTTCGCCAAAACATTAATAAATCTTTTGTTTTGGGCGGAGGAGCTCGTGGCTACGTAGTAACAGCCGCACGAGTAGATCGATCAGGTTAAGCTACACTAGCCGGGGTTAGTCCGTGGATGGGTGACTATATTTAAATAAGGAGACTCCTCAGTGCCTCGGAAACCACGTTAAGCCGTTGGTCCCAGCTGTCATTCGTGGATCTTTGACAGTCGTTACGGGTCGTCACAAGCCTGAAAGTCTGACAACCAGTCTTCCAAGGGGTATCGTATTACCCAGTGACTGGGTTGTGGAGGTCAGATAGGCAGTCGCTCCATGTAAAATACTGGTATTCAGCTGCATTCGGTTAGACCGTAAGCCGACCTCAACATAGTTGGGAAAAGGCTAGGCAGATTGGTTACATTGATTTTGGGCCCAAGGTGTAGTCCATTTGGTTAGTATACACACGGCTTATAGTGTTCGTTACCAGAAAAACAACACTAACTATTCAGTAATACGCCACACTGGCATATAAGCGTATCCAATGAACCAGTATGGGGCTGTCCCACCTAGTCATACTTGTCAGGATGCGGATGAGAAATGGGGGAAAGAGGAATGCATGGTCATTTCATGGAATCTTATAGAATAAACCCCGATCTTATCCTACATCAAATGACTATATTCACAGATTCTTCATAGAAAAAATCTAAGTCTTACGTTAGTCCCGATGCTGGTATCAAAGTAACAACCTAGAAATTGGAGGCTCTACGATTGCACCACGGCATCAATATTAGATACTAGCTGAATATACTAACCAGGTTGTAGTACTTACCAAAACTAAAAGACTAATGAAGAATCCTCCAGCAATATGGGCCTATTAGACCTATAGTTTTATAGGCCTTTTGCTCTCGTGGTCGTCGCGTCGAGGTCAGAAATGATCCCTAGGGAACGTACTACAGGAATAAAAGGTATCTTATGTGCTAAGCCAGGTCAAGGTCTACCTGCGTGCCAAATTTCATCGAAATTTGTTAAGGCGTGGAAAGGTAACAGAATGACAGACAAAGATACTTTTGTATTTATAATATTGGTACTTATGGATTAAATGATCTCATAATGAAGGTAACGACAGTTTGTGAGGTTCCAGTCTTCCTGACAACAAAGTTAAACTATACTTTACATTCTGCGCACGCGCATCGTTAGATCCGCGAGTAAGGTGCCAAATACACGCAGCTTTTGGTGTGACCGCCAATACAACATGGCGGACCATTCATATTTATGTAAATTTTATGTTAAATATGGATATACAGAGGTCATTCATTGATTGAGTTTGGTAAGCGGTTCTTGGTAAGAGGTGTGTTGAAGACAGGCGATGTCGAATCTTCCCCTCAAGAAAAGCTTCTAAAAGCTATACTATTTTTATTTTTTAGGGTTCGAAACAAGCGGAACCTTATTCCAAGCTTCCGCTGTCAGTCTATATGTCTGTCAGCGAGATGTATCTCATGAACCGTAATAGGTAGAGAGTCGAAATTTTCAGATTGATTATTTCTACTGCCGCTATAACAACAAATAGTAAAATAAAATAAAGTAAAAAATTAAAGGGGGTTCCTATACAAGAAACGGGTTATTTTTACTAAATTATTTAAAAAACATGTGTTGTAAAATATTGTACGTTCCATATGTGGTAGTACGATACGGAACCCTTCGTTTGCAAGTCTTGGCCAGTTTTTAATGACAATAGTCTCGATGTAGTCAATGAAAGCTTGAAAAAATATAACCTATTGGTGCGGCTACGTAATTGTTATTGAAGGTTGTTTTTATACTGCGTTGTTTTCTTAAAGAAAGAAAGAAAGAAAGGTCTTATTGTAACAGAAACACGTACATTTAGATTAAAATACTGTATGAACCATTCTATGTATTATAGCCATTCTGACTTATCATTTCCGTCTCAAAGGACCAAAAAATCTTGTAGCAGAATCGGTTCCGTAGCTCCACAAGTTTTTGAAGAATTTTTTGAGTTTTATAAAGAAGAAATTCTGTTGCTTGGTGGATAAATTTCATACTCTTGTTTCTTTTTCCGTCATTTTTTAACTTGTGTAACTTAACTTCATGAGGCTTCCCGGCTACCTCGTGACTTGGAGAAGATTTCTAAATAAGTCACGACTATTGTTGGATCACATACACTTTTACAGCGGTTATTGTTTTAGAACTCCTCCTTTATTAAAACTGACGAATGATATCTTTCTTACGTTTAACGTGAAGTAATGTAGTGTCGGCAAAAAGTGCACATACTTAAATAATTAATCAAAATTGTTTAGTCCCAAACTACTTTTTACTCTAGAATTTCTCAGGCAAAGGTAGTTTTTTCAGGGAGGCAGGACAGCGTTCAGACTGAAACAGGCAGGTATCACGAACGAAACATCTCAGTCAGTCCATATGGCACTTCAACCACAAATTCCAACTATTTAATCGACGCCATTAATCACTAATGAACTGCATTTTAACTTTTGCCAATCATTTTTTTTCTGCAAATGATTTTACTAAAAAGGATCGTGTTCGTGTCACCGTCTCCGTCCGATCGCTCTTAGCTACACAACCTTAAACCTGCCATCATCGCACACAAAAACAACCTTTATTGATAGGTCATTAAGTGTTACGTCAATCGCAATTACGTGTTTGTTATACAAAGTTGTTTATGCAGTTGAATTAATAGAAGCTAGACCTTAGTCGGTTGTGATAAGGTTGAAGGTGATTGTAAAGCGGTGTTGTTTTGAGCGTAACTAGGGCGGGCGCCTTGAGAGCCGCATTTACATGACACGACCTCGCACGGTCGCTGATCTCCTGGCCTTACTGCTGTAGCATTGCACGCCGGCTGCGCACCGCAGTTTCCTTCCTCAGCATTATCTATATTTCCTATCCACGCCAACTGACAAACAAGTCTAATCCTTGTTTTGAATGCGTTTGAAACATTGGCTTGGAGGAATGCCAGAGGGATTGGGAGCTGCTGTGTCTTGTTCCTAGTTGCTATTGTCTTGAACTGCGCATGAGTTGCATTGTACAACGAAGATATCAAAATATGCACGCCAAAAATTAGATAACATTTTTTCGATCCTTAAATTCTCCAATAAGATATTGCAGTGTCTGAAGATGGAGATTTAAACTGAACACCACCTATTTATAATAACAGATCAGAAGTACCTTAAAAACATAAATTCCAAAAGAAGTATCTAGATCTTCCAAGAACTTAGAAACAACAGCTCTTTAACCTGTACCTGAATTCTGTATAATACTAGATATGATTCAGTACAAAACCGATCTAGATCATGAACCTGACAAATATCTCTTCGCAAAGAAAAGCATGAAAGTCCAGGAGAATGGGTGTTCACGGGACCTTCAGATTTCTCGGAAGATCACATTGGTTTCAATTAGCAAGTGTTTGTGCAACATTCGAGAGTTGTCTGGTTGCGCCACCCGGCACAGACCTTGATGCGTGCGCGCCACTAGTTCAGTATATTATTAACGCCACCCATATACTACGATATTTGCACTGAGTTTGAGATAAACAAGAAATATGCTCCTAGTATAAAAGCTGGTGTTTGTGGGTATCTGATGAGCAGAATAGAGAGAACCTTGAATGCGGAGGGAAGGAACACATCTAAACATTTACAGACTCCTGGGACTATGTCCTATAGTGAGCGGTTGGCAACCTGAAATTGGGTTAGGTGGTTCATAATTATTTTAGCACTATTAATAAACTTGACACTGTTTACCTTTGCTAATTTTTATGACCCAGTTTCATTCGAATGTGGCAGAATCAAAATCTTGGCACATTGCTACCTAACTCTAGAAAACTAATTGCACGTATTCATGAGACCCAATAAATCCTCTTTAGTAGCTAGCTTAGCTACCCATCTCCCAAAACAAGAACGGTATAATGCTTAGATTAATCCTTGTTTTGCAAAATAAATTCAATGTTAATGAGCTGTGCTTCAACCAGCATTATTGCAGCCATGTCAGTTAGCAGTGCCCTTCAGCGCCCATATGTGGCATATTTAGAGTGCACTGTGAATTCTTGGGCCTAGATACGTTGAGTGACTGAACTGGTATTATTGTGACGGCTAAATGTGTGGAGCTGACAGTGTTGTTGGCAATACGATTCTAAGGGAAGGGAGACCAATGGGTTTAAATACACCTAAGTCCTGATTTTTAGGGCAATTTCATGTCTTCCTACGAGGTTCTTTAGAGGCGAAGAAAGGTAACCTAGCTACGAGTATGTGAAGAGAAAATATGCATTATAGAGTGGAGATTATGAAATGCCAGAAAATGGAAATTGACTGATAGGAAGGTATGTGGGTATTTAAACGAAAACATGAGGGTTTCTGACGTTACTAGGCTTCTACGTCACCGAAAGATAAAAAAGTTATTTTGGGGATTTTTCTGCCACTTTTAACTGCTTTATCTGAATGTGTATCCAATTGGCAGTGACATATACATGCATCTACCTTCACCACCAAATGTGTTCAAAGGCTATGTATTAATTCTAGCACATATTAACACCTTAAAAACATAGTCAGGCGCGCAAGACGACCATCAAAAAAGGTGAATATGCAAATATCTAAGTTATATCACGCAGAACCCTATTAGTATAAAACTAATTCCACCATACTAGTTTTTCACCATAGACAAGATCCATAGATCGACCGGTTCACCTCACTAAGTGGGACAGGATGCAGGCTGCGTACGCGCATATGTGTGTGTGTCATACGCACACATGCGTACGAGTGCGTTATGTAACAGATTTGCGATTTGTGTGCATTTACCGGCACGATTAGGCCGATAAATTTATTTATATGATAAAATAATACTCATATGTTTAGCATTTACATGTTCTAGTTTAGCGATCCGGTTTGTTCTGAGATTATTATATTTTATTTAATAATAATTTGTCGTGACTCCCGTTTTATTATTTGACGTAAGTGGCATTATTAATTTGCTAGTGATGTAACTCAACATAGTTCTGACGTTAAAATACATAAATATTAAATTGACTACCTCTTATTATTTATTATCGCATTCGTTTCTTTGTATTGATTTTACACAATCACAAACTTACCTAATATAATTGGATTGAATAAATATTTTTTCTTCCTTTTGCACAACCTGATGCCAATTATTATAGATCTTTCAGTTAATAAAAGAGTTTAACCCCAAAAAAACAATGTAACAATTTTTTAGTTCTATTTAATCAAAATGCATTGAAAATTAATCTTAACAGCACCAAGTGCATCAAGGTGAAAACGCAAAAAAGAGCTATGAAAAGACTACTGACTAGTGTAGTTAGTTCGCTTTCCGCGGCGCGCGCGCAGCCCTGACCTACATGGTTGATACGTAACGTAACCAAGTGCAATGAGACAAACACATCGGATAATATTACTTTCGTTTACGCGTCGTCATTAAATTCACATAATTACGCAAAATTCTGGTATTGAGGCATGGTGATGTAAAGTCCTGATGGGGTCAGAGTACAGGCCTATAAGTAGGTGTGTACGGATATATTTTCTGGTAGCCTTTCTTCGAAGAAATGATTTCTAAGACACGGCAATAGCATTTATCAGTTTTGAATGCTTACAAGAATCATAATCGGAGGTATTACTTTGATTCTTTCCTGTTTTCGTTTGTATTTATAACCACTAGGTACCTATTTAAAAGTCTCGTCTTGGGATTTGAGTTGACTGCTTTTGTTTTTATACTTGAATATTCTTTATCTTAGTCACGTAAAGTATGCCGTACGCCTCCATAGCATGATTGTCGTTGAGACAATAAAATTAAGCTGGATAAGTATCAGTTTAAATCAGACTTATAATATTATTAATGCTACATTTTTGGGTAGGTAAAGGTAATCGTTTAATTGTTGCGCATTTCAGATTCGTAAGATTAATCTTACATAACTGACAAACTGGGAGGCTTATATGTTTAGAATCAGTTTATTTCAAAGAAATGTCATAAGTAGGTTTAGTACTAATTTAGTTCGTTAAAAGAATTCAGGTTAAGAATAGACTTTCCTATTGATTTTGACAAACTTGGTCGCTTATAAATAGTATCACAGACATTATCATATTTTTACGCCAGAATCTGCTTCAGCCATCGAAATATCATTACAATATCAGTCAACGTCAACGAAAACTATGTCTATAAAAATAACTATAACGCAATTACGTAAGTTAATTGCAGTGTAATAGCTTAAAGGAAGAAAAACTAGGCTGCTCCTAAAATATGACCTTGAAATACTCGGTACTATTTCCCGATAAGCTAGTTATTTCCCTAGTCATTCAGGGTGCGTGAAAAACCGCAATTTTTCAGGCTGTCCGAACACGGCACTTAATCTTGGCCCAATAACGGCAAAGTATATTGCGTATGAGTTATTTTAATTAGCTCTTACCGTCCGGAATTCCGGCTGTACTCAAATGTGGACTTACCTGTAAGAAAGAAAAACGTAATTAATATGTGGAAGAGGTTATTAGGTAACCGTATCGATTGAGGTGGAAAGGTATTTCACGGTCGCATTGCTCCGAAAATAGGTCGCCTTAGTGAACATAGACTATAGACTTGGGGGAGTAGATCAACACTGGCCCGTATTACAGTACCTCACTCAAAACTCAAGCATTACTTAAACTTAAAACTCGTAAAGCCTTTTGATTGGTTGAAACTAGTTTTAAGTAATGCTTGAGTCTTGACTGAGGTTCTGTAATACGGGCCTAAAAGCAGCAGTTTTCTGTTTTGAGCTAACAAAATACTGTTATTACTCATTCGTGTGACAAGTGTAATGATATAGCAATAGTTTTCTTAGAACCATTTGGCTGTTTAAAAATGTTACATGCCTAGAATCAGATATTTTCAGGCTGATTTTATGACTATAATGGTATCTAAGAAAAGTAGAGCTTTTTCATATTATCATTCCTGTGTTTTTTTGTAACCGTATTATCTAAGTTTCAATTATTTTATATTGCTTAAATCTAAAGAAGCAGACTCATACTTTCACCCTTAATTGCAATTACAACATGCATGCAAAGCATAAAAAGCAAAACTCTGAAAAGTTTTTAAAGTGCTAAAAGTTGCAACTGATGCTCAATCCTTACACTAATACTATGTTCTTAAAAACATACAATTAAGTACCCACTACATCCATCTATGCAGTTACGTCTAAACTCACTATCTCACACATAACACATTTGTGTGACCTATAGCAACGACCAAAACGATATATTTCGACACGTTAATATTTTTTGTCCCGAGGCGGACTCGGACAGCCAATGTGTCATATACCGGATAATTGACGGGAATATTAATGGCGCATTTTAAACGATGACTGTAAGATATGAGTGAAGCGAAGCTAAACGAGAGTTCTCAGGAAAATAGGCTCTGAAACCCATTGGTATAGTACGACACAACTTAGATGTAGCATCGGCAAAATTCTTAAAACCGATCACCATCCGAACTGAGTGCGCCTTCAAAATCACCAATCGCTATTACTGCTTTAGGTGAAAATGATCTTTCGAAAACGCAATGACTTGTAAAGTCTTATAGCCAAATACATTCGTAAAATTGAAATGAATGGATGAAAATTTTCAAATCTGTGCTACATCTAAGTTGTGTCGTACTGTACTAGGTTTTGAAAGCCATACCAAGTAATATTCCATATGATCAATAATACCTATGGTTTGTTGTTGTTAACTATTTTTGGAACAAAGTTCCAAAAATAGTTAGATTAGGATCTAGACGGAAAAAATTAAGACCAAAAGTTGTAACGACACTTTTTGTTTTCTAATTCAGAGCCATCTAGTATAATTTTAAACAACGCTAAAAATCTAGAAAGATATTTAGCCTTGTTAAAAATTATACTAGATGGCTCTGTATTAATATATAATATGCAGCTAATAGGACTTCGTTCCCACCGGGTGTCCCACGACACCTTCCGACTTTTTTTTTTGGGTAAGTTCTATCACGACAGTTTACATTAGATTTCACGATTGATTTACTGCGACAGTGTAGGTACCGACTCGGTCAGTATTTCAGAAACCGGAGATAGACTTTTTTTCTTTACCATAATAGAAGCCTATCCTGCCTGACACTATGGACAGATACATCGCTATCGATATTTCATTATAAATGATCCTACAAGAGAAAAAATAACCACTCATACCCTGCTAATTAAACGCTAAACAAATACATCAGAAACCTGTCAAATTTTGAAATACTACGCATTCCGAAACAGCGTCAGAATTCCCCTAATTCATTAGCGTTAAATTCAAATAGCTTGTATTTGACACCCCTAGTGACATCGGGGCCGAAGGTAACCGATCGTAGCCGATGGGCCGTGAAGTGCAAAAACTTGCGCCCGCGCACCGATGCTACTCTACACGTGTTGAGGTGTCAGGTGCATAGAAATTCGTGGGGTTCCGTACTTTTTTCATCTGATTTTTTATTATAAAAATTGTGTGTTTGTGTTTAATGGGCATGAGGTCTAAAATATATGCTTTTTGTAGACATAGTTCCCGTTTCTAGTTAGTTAGGTTTTAGGCTCACCGCCGCCGTACCTAAGGACCAAAGTTAGAAAATACAATTTCGTATTATTGTGGCTAGTAAGTAATAAGCCAATGGTTCTAGTTTGAAAAGTCTAAAGTTTTCGTTTACGTAAAGCTTATTTGATTTGGATGGTTGAAGAATTTATTTGTTAGTCTATGATAGGTGGAAAATAAAGAGGAACGTTAACGATAATTTAGAATTTCTTACCATAATAATGAAAGAAATCATTTATTTGCTAATAATGTAGGTAGGTATACATATAAGTTGGATTATTTGTAAATTATCCCGATACATTTTGCCTTACGGTATGCAAAATATTAAATTTAAAGTTTAAACTATACCTATTACTTTGAATAATTGAACTGTGTATTTTCAAGTGATGTAATATTGTCTATATTTAGAACCGAAACGTCTGGCTCATAGTTACAAGCTAGTTAGCACATAGTAACAACTTCGTCTGGAAACTTTTGCGTAGCTACGGAACCCTAGAAACAAGCGATAAATATCGCTCATCCGGGGTATTTAATGTCACGCCCAGAGTCGCCGAGGTGCGTTATATTAATGGCACCACATTATGAATTGGCGCCACTGATACCAAAACAAGAGTTTTTGCAAGTTTTTGGTTGTTTTTTGATAAATTTCTTAAATATGTGGGCTGGATTACAAATCTTTACAAAAAATCGAACAGGAATCAACCACTACAACTAACAGCGTGTCGCTATGGTGATCACTGTGTATTTATTCACTAGCTACGCCCTGCGTTTTCACCCACATAAGTCTCGATTTCGTAAGAATATCGGGATAAAAGTATCCTATGTTCTAACCCATATCATGGTCTATTTCATTCAAATCCGTTCAGCCGTTTTTGCCTGATAACGTAACAAACAAACAAACTCACTTTCGCATTTATAATATTAGTAGGATTATAGTTAGGATTTAAACTTCATGCCACGAGGTGAATGTTCGCTCTCTTTCTGGTATGAAAAGAGGTTTCTGTAGAGGTACATAATGACAGGCTGATATTTATTTATTAAGTTATGTACTTAGGTAATCCCATTAAAACGAGTCCTATCCTTGAAACTAAGTCGCTAAAAATGGGCCCTGAATATAAGAATCAAGGACAAGGACATTTAATTACTAAAAGCTTTAAGTACCTAAAAGGAATCTTTTTGTTGAAACTTAAACTACTTTTACAAGTCGCAAAAAAGGCGTCTGAGTAATCACTACATAGTATAAAACAAAGTCGCTTTCTCTGTCCCTATGTCCCTTTGTATGCTTAAATCTTTAAAACTACGCAACGGATTTTGATGCGGTTTTTTTAATAGATAGAGTGATTCAAGAGGAAGGTTTATATGTATAATACATGCATAATATAGTAAGCTATAATTTATAAATTAATCACGCGGGCGAAGCCGCTGGCGGAAGCTAGTACCTAATAAAATAATTAATTAACAGCATTACATGAAGCTTCATAATGTAAACCAGATTTCATTAATGCTGGATTGCTGTGTACCCTGTGATTACCGTTATCACAACAATAAGACATAAAGACAATAGCACACGAGTGTGTGTACTAGGTAGATGCTTAGCTCCAGGGCCGATTTAACGACACAATACGCGCTTTACTTTCATAATCTACTAATATTATGAAGTGAGAGAGTCTTGTCTGTATGAGCCGTCGTAGCTGTGAGGCTGCTGTAAAGATGTTGGTAAAGAGTTGTAAACATAACATCAAACCTGTTTTCCCCGAAGGGTTAGGCAGAGGTTTACCTATAATAGTACACCCACATTTCCCCAGTTATGTTTAAGTCCCATGTAATAGGGGGCGAGCCTATTGCTATCAACCGGGCACACATCCAGACTCTGGGCTATTACTGAGAAATTTCTGATGAGAAATCCATCAGAACTTTGCCCGGCCTGGGAATCGAACCCAGGACCTTATGCGAAAGAGAAGAAATAAAAAACCGGCTAAGTGCGAGTGGAACTCGCAAACGAAGGGTTTCGTACCGTATTACGATCGAGAAAAAAACACGTTTCTTGTATTTTTTTTTATTTCTATGTAATAGGTAGCGCCATTAAAAATGCACAATCTGTAAAAATGTCTACCTATTACGGTTGATGAGATACAACTCGCTGACAGACAGACGGGCGGATAGCGGAGGCTAAGTAATATTTTAAGGAGCGTTCCGTTTGGTACGGAACCCTAAAAATAATAAAGAAAACTAAAAGAAAAGAAGAAAAAGAGAAAGAGGTGAAAAATTATTGCGTATTATTTTAGATTATCAGATTATGTTAAAACTGTATACAAAACTAGAGCCCGAGCTACAGTTTTACATACGCTTTCTGCGCCATGATGGTACCTACATTTTAGTAGGCGATATTCAATCGAATTTATGTTTGTAGCAAGGAATTGCGTCGCATAATGCGCACTTACTATACATAATACCATGGACTTTGTAACTAATAAACGATAGATCAATTAAATACTAATGTTTTTAAATTATACTACAATATTTAACCGTTTCGAAATACATAATTGTCATATTATAATAGATAATATTATTCATTGTTTGTTATCAGTCAAAGCGGGGATTTCCCTAAACTGTGCTATTTAATACGTAGTTTTTAATCTACAATAATAGATTACATAGTAACATGATTTACATGAGAAGAACACGATAATCTACAGATTTTTAAGAACAGGAAACAAAATATGTTTGTCTGTCCGTCTGTCACACCCAATCTGCTCCGAATCTAGTTGAAATTAGGTATACATATGAATTTCTGTGAATAATACACACATACACGGTAAATAAATGTATTTTGAATATGGCGGTCACTATTGGGGGTAAATTTGAACATAAAAAAAATAGTTTTGCAAACTGAACCGTGTGTGACCGTTGATGAAATGAAAGGGCTACTATGGGGTCTCTTTATTTAATAATAGTTTTAAAGTTATTTAAGAAAATATGTGAAAATTTACAATTGGGGGAATGGTCAATTTTCCTTATCTCCGAAACGACTGAACCTAACATTTTGAAAAAAATACAGATTATAGTTCTATATACATATACTTATAGATTACTCACAGAAAAACCTAGTAGTCTATGCCTCTATGGTAATCAAATAATATGGTAAATCTCTCAATATTGTGCGTCCAAACTTAGATACATTTACAGTTGGAATATATGGGAGGACTTTCAACTACAATGTTAAGTTTGTTCTTGGGATGAATTAATCCCAACTACGGAACCCTTCATTGTGCGTGCTCCGACACGCACTTGGCCGGTTTTATTTAAGAAACAGAAAACAAAACCTATCGTTCCTCCTTTTCAAAAACACTGTTCAACTTTGTTTGTTGTTAAAGTCTACTTAATGAGACATTTTGATACCTACCTACAGCGACCATAAAATTGGACAACAGATCAGCGATCAGAGAAGGTAAAACCGGGGATTTTCGACACAAATATAAACTTTAACGGTGACGTCATTATAAGCCAGACATTAGCCATTAATACTCTGGCATAACAGACAGGATTAGACATTAGACCAGTCTGGGTCCTCCCAGGTGTTCAGCGTCCGGTTTCCGATACCCATTCAGACTACCTATCTCCGTCTATGTTTCCTAGCGCTTATGACTTCCGGTACACTATTTGGACTGTCTGACGGCTAGGTTTATTTATCAATATGCTTGGTGAGATAAACCTGGCGATTGAAAGTTATATTTTACTTAATTTATATTGTTATAAACAGCTGGATTAGATATCAAATTAGAATTTAAAACATTTCAAGTAAGAAATTTTAAGGAATAGTAATTTAAAGGTAGATTTTGAGGAATTAAAAATTAATAACTGCAAGTTCTTTGTGTGTTCTTAACTTGTATCAGCAAAATCATTGGTTTTTGGACCTTTAATTAAATTAGATTAACTATTTTTAATGTCCGCCAAATGTTTTCAAAATCGCATTCAAATATGTAGTTCAATGTGTGCATATTATTTGATGTCGACCGATGCATTATGTACTTATTCAGATTAACGTCACTCGCTCCTCTGCATTTGATATTAATTTCAAATAATCTAACTATCAAATAGGCAAAATCATGTACAATTTATATCAGTTAAGACACCACTTAACTTGACGATTTGAACATTTTTCTGGTAAAATTAAAAGTTAGAATGAGCCCAAACACCAGCTTTTATTAATATCAGGTTTTATAATGCTAGATAGAAATTCGTAAAACTAGGATACGTTTTGCGGACAAGACTCCTAAATATTTCTACAACACAATATGAAACTATTAGAGATACCAACTATGCTGAGTGCAATATGGTGCCTAATACTACAGACTGATTGATGACCAGAACCTGTCAAAGTGCCACTTAACGCATAGCACTTTGAAGATGTCTTTATGATTGCGTATAGGTCATTTACGAGACTCATTAAAACTGAACAAAACAATGGGCACTGACCAACACAAACATAGCAACACGCAACACGCCCGTATTTCGGAAGGTCTAGGCAGACCCACATTTCGGTAGCCATGTTTAAGTTCCATGTAACAGCCTAGGGAGTGAGCCTATTGTCATCAAATGGGCGCAACATTGAAGGGGCTGCTGCCAATGATAGTTTCCTAATATAATAACCCAATTACACTGCCCAATCCGGTAATCGAAACCAAAACCTACGCTCAGCAGTCACGCTTCCGAGATTTGACCACTAGGACCAATTAGGGACCAACGAGGCATTTAAAATATATACCACACAAAACCACTGTTGACATCTTCCAGACGAATTTCTCCTTAAATCCAATAATTTATTGAACCTATTTGTTAAACATACGCGACCCAGTTAGTAATGTGATATCTTGCGAAACCTTGCGCCTGCGCCTCTTTTGTCACAAGTTGCTTATGCAATGAGGACTGCATCAGGAATAGTGGACACTGCAGAATATTGAACTAGCTCCCCAAAATTAGAGGGGACGGGAATGAAGAATGGTGAGTAAGATCAGGAAAAATGGAAGGGGGTATAATTGACATACCCAGACAAAAGCAAAACGACATTGGCGAAGTGAAGTTTATAAGGAATCTATTTGATAATGTTACGTTCACGGTACTTTCCCCAGTCCAAAGGCGATATATTTTGTGCCTGTGACGAACGCCTAATGCCAAAATAATTAGGTACGAATAATATCCTCGAACTTGATCAGTGAACAGTGATCAGTATCACGGGAAATACTTATCGATATTCATTGATTATACATTATTATTATAATAATTACTCTTGTGAATCTTTCATTCAACATTATTGTCATCAAAAATAACTGTACAAACGTAGATCAGGAATTTATGGATATAGGTAAACGGCTTGCCGCTGCTATCATGCGGCAAGTTCAGATTTCGATTTAACCGTTTGTAGTCCCTAATAGGTAGGTAGGTACTGCAAACACGGATGAGCTTACACAGGCTAATCGCCATAGGATCGTAAAAAATGGAATTGGATCAAAAAGGAACGAGACAGAGATGGCAAAAGAGATTGAAGGCACATAACCTAGCAGAAGCTTCGAATATTGATGATGATGAACGCCGCCATTGTTTTATGTGATTTTACAACTGCAGTAGGTAGGTAATCATCTGCCTAATTAATAGAGAAGAAGCGAAAGGCGACTTTTAAACTATCATGCCTTAAAATAATTATGTTTTCTATTAAATAACAACAAACTCCTTGTTAGCAATAACAAAACCGGTGCACAGGAGAACGGTGTCGCGTGCACTTGTGCAGGACACTGTGCGCACACGTACGTCGTGCATGCGTGTGCGCGTTCGTGCGTGTGCGCGTATGTGGTCGCTCGTCATTGACACGATTCAGGTTGTCGCACTGACTCAAGGAGCTGTGCTTAGATTCAAGTGTACAGTCGAGCAGGACTGCTTGGTATCTCATTGAAATATGTAGGTTATTCATGAGAGACTAATATCTATTTGGTGTTGCCCTTGTCAGGATAAGTGCTGTAATAGTGTGGCGGGCCAATTTCTAAGTGTTTACATGAGTATGAATGGCAAACAGTTGTCATTTTAGTTATGAGAGTATAAGTAGACCAATGAAAATATTATGGGTTTTTCAGAAAAATAGCCAGGAAAAATGTAAACACAGAAATTAATATATAACTAATATATTTAGATACATAGGAGAAACCTAATTAATTACTTAACAGATTCCAAACTGGATAATGTCAGTTGGTTGATAATGTCAATCTAATGACAGTTTCCAATGTTAGGTATATTAACTCCATAAAAGGACAAACCTGAACAAGAAAATCTATCTATTTTGTCAATTTTCTAAATGCAACCATTTTGTCCACAAGACTGTACCACTCTATACAATTAAGGTAATATGTAGCTGCATTGGTTTCCGCTGGCCGTGTGTACTTCTCACAACCTAGCGCTCATTATTCCCTGGTAAATGCTATGGAGAAACATGAAAACAGCACGTTTAGCGCTTTTGACGACAGTTGTGTGACGTCACATAAGAAAGGAACGCGTACGCATCACGAAATTGTTAGTCTTTCTAATGATATTTTGCTAATAGTGGTAAAACACTTGTTGTCACGGACAATTTAATTTTGCTTATTTTGCTTTGTAAATAATATGTCTTAGACGTAGTAGGGTAGGGTGCCCTTTCCCGGTAATATTGGCCGCATTTTATGTGACTTGATTTCATTACTTTTATTTTGTGTTTCATAGATGAAATAGAAGACGAAGTTTTTTGTTGTTGGGTTATTAATTTTTTAATTAAGAAATAAAGTTTAGTTTTGCTAGTTTTGACCAAGGGTTTTATTTGAATTTCATACAATAAGTGAATATATAGATAGGTAATACACGTAGATATTATAAGTCAGTCATTTTATTTGGTTTTCGTTCAGAAAATTGTTTTTTTTTTTTTGGTAAACATGAGTAAAAATAAATAATAGTAGTCTCATTATGAAACACACACTGATATAAGGTGCTTTCATTTCAAGATTCAGATACAATATGTATATGCCCTTAAATATGCCTAGCCTGTAGGCATATGGTTAAATATGTAGTTCCAACTCTTCCAGTCTAACCACGTCCTACCCACGTGCTACCCAGTTAAGTCCAGAGCTCCACGAGCCTGTTTATTTACGTATATATACATTTCTGGGTCACGGTCGCTCGGAACTTCGTGAAATGTCCGCTGCCTGCCTGCTATCGGATTCCGGGAACACTTTGTTCATAAACGTTGTCAGAATCATTATTAGTTATAATAACAACTCACTGGATTTTCCTTCAGTGACGCGGTATCGGCGGTATATAAAAAATGTTGGCTGGAAGTTAGGCTGCCGGTTCCTACCTTGAAGAGTGATTAGCAATTACTGATTAGATGTTTAACACTTATTGCATCCTTTAATAGATAGGGCCAATTATTAGGAAGCTTGTAATGAACCATTTTGTCAAAGGAAACCTGCCTAATTGTCTATTATAATTTTGGTTTGAAAAATTGTATACGAAGAAAAAATTAATTACATAATACAACAAAACGAATGTTATGAATTCCTTAGTTAATACTGAGAAATAGATATACCTACCAATAAAAACTCCTTATATGAGACTAGGGACCAGTAAAAAATTTCAGCAGACCTACTTGTCATCCTAGAAAAGTGTACTTAAATCGGAGCCATGTTCGCAGCTACACAGTTAAAAATAAATGGAATAAAGGTAAATAGGTGAAATCGGTGGAACCAGGCATCGCTTTAGCAGCCAAACAATGGCGTGAGAACTCGCGTAGGTTTCAAAAGCAGGCTGCATAGTTTTCTAAAGCCTACGGGCCTCCTAAAACGGATTTTTAAGACTTGCAAAAGGCCAATTATGTTTGTTGACGAAACTCTTTTTAGAATTAGGTCTAACCACAGAATTGTAGGTACCTACACAAGTACTTAGCTGTACTGTAATTGGTTACCTCCTTTTACTCGAATTCAAACAGGAGGAGGTTCGCAATAAAGTGTTTTTTTTTTGATAATGAGGCCTACTCCGTCAACGAAGATACGGGACCGTCCGAAAGTAAACCGAAACTTCCGATTGAAGCCTACACCCAAATAATTAACTTTTTCGGAGTAGGACAACTGTTGAATCGTGGTGTCATTAATTATTAGGTCGGGCCCTAAACTAATCTTATGTCTATAGGCGATACAAAATAGGAATTACCCGTAAGTTCGGTCGCAACTAAGGAGTTCGTGCTTAAGGAGTAGACCTCCTGATAATATAAAGAACCTGTCTCTACCTACTTCTAATAATGGCTGAATCTAAGATGCCGCAGTGACACATACATAACTTTTAACAGGACCGAAATGTAAGATGATTTGATGTAACACTTAGGTATACTTCCGAGACAAACGAATTTGGCCCATCAATTACTACATAGCATATACACTAGCCCAATTAAGAATATCATAAATTGTTTCAAAGAATTAAATTGCTCAATCGTGCGTTTTTTCACCATGGAAATCCCTCATCTAATTTCATCTCACATAAGACCTATAAATCCGAAATCTCAACGACTGCGCTCGCGCCGCTACTAGTTCTCAAGGCGAAACGCGCGGATGCGCGCTTGCGTAATAGAGACGTGTCGGAGTATGCTCCACTTCGATAGATTTGTTATTAATCAGCGGACGTCCGGTTTTTAATAGTTTCAAACTTTTAATGGGCACCTGAATTGCCCTGATCTTCGTGCGGGTCACGATTGCTGGTCCTTGGTAGAGGACGGCAAGAAAGGCTTCGATTTGGTGGCGTAATATTGTTATTTATTGTTGGTAATTGTGACATGTAGGTAATACGGGCGGGAAGTCATTTATCTTTTAATATTAATTGGTGTTTTTTATAATAAAAAATAAATTACCTATTTTTTATGACTTCCGAGTGTAAAGTCGTATGTAAGTCAATGAAAAACTAAACTGTTTAACCTCATACAGTTTTTTTCTAACCCATATTTAATTCCTTGTATTAGCCTAATACCCACAAAACAATAAGAAAAGCAGAGCAACCTCCGCAGCAGCGCAGACGCACGCACCGCGGCACCGCAAAACGCACGCTCTATCTCGTGTGACATAACACAAGCACATGTGCCGCACACATGCGCAGCACACATGCGCACACGACACACACGCGCAGTGTTTGCGCGCAGTGAAAACGGGGTCATGGTTGTGCACGCACACACGCGCACAAGTGACGCACGCGCTGCACCGTGCACTAAGGATTGCGGATGCGGTTGTCAAAAATAGTTAGTTTTTGAAGAAAACCAGTGGGTAAAATGTCGTGGGTGATTTGGCGAGAATTTCCAAGTGACATAATTATTCCGGAAAATAGAAAGAGATATATCTCGGTAGAGATAGCAGTGACATGATAGATGACCTCGCAAAAACCTAATGGTCAATGTAGAAACCCTAGGTCGAACATAGATGTGTCATGCAATCGAGACGCATGGTAGGTACGTCCTGAGGACACCACGATTGATAAGGCATACCACTGATAAACTGACTTCATAGATCACTAATTTGAGAAGAAACATCACCTTTTTAGGCTAGTTTAGTACTTGCATACTTTAATTGAATACATCCAGTGTTTTGCAAAAGGTACTAGGTATTATGACAACAGCCACAGTAATTAGTTCTGCTAAGAGTTAGGAGTTATTTTAAAAATGAGGGTAAATGGGTACAGCTTTGTTTGACGTCTAATTACGAGTTGTTGTTTCAGGTTATCACGTTCAGAATGAGTCGGGCTGGTTCCGTCGAAATACTGTGACGTTGGAGGAAATCATATTAGAAAAAGCGGAGAATGTAAGAGTTTATTTTAAGACATTCTTCATAGTTGTTTGTTAGCACTAAACTGGATTGAAAGACCAACGGCAAACACCTAGCTACTTACCTAGGTACAATATTCATTTCTCTATTTCATTTTGTAGAGATGAAATTATTTGCTTTTGCAAGTAAAAGCTGAATATGCTTAGCTTAGTTGCTCCTAGAATATAAGTAATTAAGTTTGGGCTACCGAATATTTATCATTGACGGGACTGAACGACGTCCCCGGGACAATTATAATTATTAGACATGGGCCTGACCCTTGACGAAGGTAGAGAAGAATAGAATATTACTTTAAAGCTAATACTTTTTTTTGATGGCTCCTTGAAACAACATGCTGAAAAACAAATAGGAGTTGCCATTCAGGTTGCAATACTCGTAATTATATAAAAAAGAAGAACAATTAATGATTGTTTCAGAATCAAAATGATTACACTTTTCATAGAATGTTACGTCCAATCTTCCAAGGAAAGGAGTTAATACCATGTTACGAGGTCGGAAGCGAATTAGCAGGAAACGTGAACGTTAGCAGACGTCGATAACCTAGATTCACTAGATACCTACCTAAAATAGAATAGGTACCTACTTACAGGTTCAGGAATGTTTTCCGACTGTCGTGATATTCTCACATTCATAACAACATTCCGAGCGATTCGGGACTACGGGATGCAATAAAGATGGTGAGAAGATGTACTATTTCAATTTTGAGTTTGAGTTTGACTATTTCAAGTTGATATTCCTGAGCTTTCAGGTAGATTGTGGGGTAGGTAGGTCATAGGGTATAATGCTTATATTGCTACTAAGTCGGCATATTGAGATCTCCTTTTTTTTAAAGACTGTACAACACACAACGACACAACTTAGATGTAGCATCGGCAAAATTCGTAAAACCGATCACCATCCGAACTGAGTGCGCCTTCAAGATCACCAATCTTTATTATTGCTTTAGGTGAAAATGATCTTTCGAAAACGCAATAACTTGTAAAGTCTTATAGCCAAATACATTCGAAAAATTGAAATGAATGAATGAAAATTTTCAAATCTATGCTACATCTAAGTTGTGTCCTACCTTAATTATGTGTCAGTTTCTACCTATTCGACAACTTACGTTTCCGGACGATTATTTATTTTTCCGCAATTAAAACCTACGGTGGTGGGCGGGGAATATTGTAAATGTATTTTAATGTTAACATAAATAAAATACTAGGTATTATGAAATGGTACTGCGATAGGTCAGTTGCTTGTCCTCCCACACAAATGCTTATGTTGTTACAGAAGCATTAAAAAAAAATGTACCTACATAAAAATTCTGCTATCATATACCAATCGCCATAACCCAATAATTAAAATAAACATCCCTTATTAACGCCCTGGGAGTAATTATAGCGTCCCCCTAGCGATGACATCACAGAGCAGTGTCGCGACACCCACCTTGACATGGCGCCCTGGTCACAGATTATTACAGATGGGACTCTCCGCAAAATCATTTAAATAAAAAGCGATTCTTGCTACGACACAATAAAGTGCGATTCAGGTCGCACAACGCTAATTACCTACAGTTATATTCACCTACAAGTTGCCTCTCTTTCTAGCGCGTAACTCTTATACCTTCTGACCACGTCAGGGTTGTCATCTTTTAAAGAATAATTAGATAATTAAGTAGGTACCAGCTCTTGGTGTATTTTTAAATGTACCACCAATCCGTAACCGACCGCAGGCGACTTCATAAAAATGCGATTCGATTTCTTAAAAATACAATAGACACCAGTGTCGCGGTGGCGTCACGTCACCTGCTGCTGCCGCCTGCGGTAAATGGAGACTAAACAAATTAAAGTACGTCGGTACTTTAATTTGTTTAGTCTCCATTATTTATTAATATGTACCTACCTATGTAACTGGGCAAATAAAAAAGTATGTACGAATACCCTGTTGTCTACATAATAAAAAATTTACTAAGTACATAATATTTAGTTATGGTTACACTAAGTCCGTGGTGTACCTACCACGGATACGACCAAAAAAATATTTAATTATGTACTTTCCTACCTATACTTATCGAAGCCTGAACCTGACCTTGTAAACAGAACTTGTAAGTACTTAACTATACTAAGTATAATAATAATAATAATGAATATTTAAGAACTACGTAAATACGTGTGCCTTATATAAGAATAACCATTAATGTAAACGTTTGGTACCTATACTACCTACCAAACGTTTACATTAATTGCTATTCATAGGTCATTACTAATTACTTAAAGGTAGACGTGCATTTCTTTACCTTTTCGTGTCCTTTGGAAGTGAGAAAAACGTGAGGTTCGGATTATTATATAAGCAGCCAAATGGGATGCAATAAACTGCTGCCTTCATTTTAGTATTATTAGTTTTAATATCTTGCGACAAACGGCGCGCGGCAGCCCTACTAAATAGGCACAGTGAGACGAGCCCGCCGGGTACTTGTAGCTTCATACCTAAACTGCGGAGTGTCCCATCCCGATATCCCTGCCCTGGTACCCCACATCACATTCTAGGAAGATACTGCGACAATTAATTATTAAAGTGAATCACTGCCGACGTTTTCCTACTGTTTATACACAATATTATGTGTCAATTTTTATGAAACTGCGATTAGTTCTGAAAACATTTTTGGTGTCAAGGTTATTTTGATGGAACTTTACCTGTATTGACGTAAAGAAGCGTCTGTAAACAGGTAATGTGTTTTGAAGTAGGAGGAGAATAACTATCTCTGTAGCAAGTATATAATTTGGCCGGTTATATCATGATGCATAATCAGCCTACAGTGTTCCCGCTGCTGGGACACAGACCTCTTCTCGGTGAGAGGGAGTGGGCCGTAACCACCACGCGGGCCCAGAGCAGGTTGGTAGATATCACATGTCTTCGAACTTTTGGTTCTAAGACATGCCGGTTTCCTCACGATGTTTTCCTTCACCGTTTTGAGAGAAGAAATAATTTACAAAAAGTCAAAAGCCTATCTTCGTTCGAACTTACGACCTACAACTCGTAAGTCTCGGCCGTTACTATTGGGCACCGACTGCTCTCACGATCTGCTCCCTGATATCACTATGCGCCTAATAGAAAGTCGGGCGGATCAATAAAATCAACCTTTTTATCGATATTCTCAGCTGACCACTAGGTATATCGCAAAGTAGTTCTATTTCACGCCGCTATTAGTGGCACCCCGGCCAAATGGGTTATATTAGAACTGCGACCAACCGCGCGCGAGCCTATTTAGTATATTTAGGACCCTCAAATAGCGATTATTCGAGTAGGTCGAATAGCAATTATTTACCCGACTGCGCGGCAGCATGGACAGGGTTATGTTTTTTACGCGTATCAGCACCCTGATTGAGTAATACACGATCACATATCGCTATCTGAATCATTTTGAAAGAGATTGCTAACCCATTGCTTCATAAAGTTCGCAAAACAAACTGCTCAACAACGGTTGTTGATCTGTCAAAATGAAACGAATAAATAAAATATGTTTACGTAATTTGTAGCTGGTTCGATATGCCCAAGCATCGCTGGGTAAATCGTCGAACGCTGAACGATATGGCGGGTTAGATGGTCAAATCATGCAATGGCGGTATAACGTGAAATGACCAGGCAGATCACGATATAATGGCCATTTCTACGATCGGACCACGACATTTAATTATAGGTAAAGAAAGTACGTCATCATCACTGTCAGAAACAAAAGAAGACGGTTTTTGAAATATTAATAATGGGTGGAAGCACCATGGGAGAACTTTGGTGTGCAGTGGGATGAAAACGGTTGTTGAAAAATCGACGAGACAGTTACTGAACGGAATAATTGTTACTCAATCCTTTCAACAATTATTTAACAGTTGAAGTTTAAAAAGTTTTAAACTCGCTACCTAAATTATGCAGCCAGTAGGTAGTATAAAAGTGAATTGGATAAATACAGAAAACTTATGTTAATAAGAAATAACAACCCTCATAATAGTTTGAATGTAAAAATCTTGCCTCTTTGTTTGAAGATTTGTAGGTAGGTACAGGAATACAGAAATGAAGGCAATTGAAAAAATGGACCTTTTCCGACCTTTTCATACCTAACCTAACCTAACTTAATTCAAAACGGTGACATAACTAGTTCTGAATAAGTTATAACAATTCTGTCGCAGTTTATTTTTTGCCAAAAAATCCACTTCAAAGTTCGGCCGTCTCTAACAGAAAAAAGCGAAACTTCCTTAATACGGCACTACACTTGTAACTTTAGTCCCAGAGGGCGAAGCCCTAAGTGCTTGAACGGCGGCGGTTCCACCAAAAAGGTTCTTTTTATTTAGTGATAAAAACTTGCGAAGTTTTTTGTCGTTTCATTAACAGCATTCATACCGTTTTAGTTTATAATAAAAAAATGTTATTTATAATTTAACGAAACCCGCGCTTCCCTATTAGGTAATCTAGTCATCGCATCGTTATCTAGTAGATCGATAGCAAATGCCCTACATACATTTGTAATTTCAGTCTGTGCCATGCGAAACGGGCTGCAACTGCTGCACTCATCCTACTGCAGGAGTAATGTCTCCTCATAAAGTAACAACCAGACCTGAACACAATGGGCACTATATCAATGATTTCTGGCACTATTCCTTACGCTAGCTCAATGGCTATATGTATAGGTAACGAGTACAGATTTATAACCAAAACTTTTTAAGAAAATTAATTTTTTGAAACTCTATCAATTTATTTAAGTAAGTAGGTACCTACTAATTTCGATTAACGACATGTTTTGTGTCTTTAAAACATTTCCTAGGTACTCCTTATAAGCTTTCCACCAGTATAATATGAAAGTGATGATTGAAGAGCCCGTCTGTGCGTTAAATACGAAAGGTTATATACAATAGATACAGTTATAGTCTATGGTATAATTACCTAGAGTGGTGTATGCTCGCATATGCACCGCGAATGGCCACCGTGGCCCAGGCAGTCCTTGTATTTGAAAAGGAAAAATTAATTTAATAGCTTAGCCTAGTCATTAAATGAAAACATTGGGGAGCCTTTGCCTAGCAGTTTAATGTCTCTGTTAGTTAAGAGTAATTAGTTCAAGACAGTCCAATTTCTACCTCTCACAGAAAGGAGGCCTGCAATACCCAGTCGAGGGAGAATTAGATATAGACTGAATAAGTTAGTGACATTTTTTGGTGCTCTCGAAGAATACTCAGCTAGATAGGTACTGCCAATACCTACAATACTGTCTTTTTACTAATTATTTATGTATGGATCATAAAATAACTTGAAGTTTATTAACTTTCCCATTACACCTCGTCTATGTACAGTATGTACGCAGTTTCAGATAGATTATTAGGCGGGGAAAGCGGTTAGATGTGCTGTCCGTCCACCGCTCGCATCGCTTTCGCTTCCGGCCGCGCGGGGGCGCCACTGACCTACTGTGTCGGAGATAAGTCGCGGCGCGCCGTGTTACTGACTAGATTTTATGGCTAAAGTAATAACGTTGTGTTGGGTAAGATATTTTGCAAATTAGTTAAACGCACTGATAAAAGAAATTAACTACTTAATTGAACACTGAATACTCATTAGTGTATATGACATAGCTTGCTCATTTCAGACTAGCATATAATTCTCAAACTTTTTTGGCGACGGAACCCTTTTGGAAAACGAAATATTTGACGGAGCCCTGAAATAATCAAAGCCTGGTTTTATCTGTATTCTTCAATAATCATAAATATGTAGGTACTGGTTAACATTTGCATGCCTAATGTGGGGGGTTTGCAGCAAATGCCGCCAAATCTAAAGTTAGTTCCGCAAAAATACTGGTCATAATAAACCAGTATTTTCGCGGAGCCCCGACAGAGGCTATGCGGAGCCCAGGGGCTCCGCGGAGCACACTTTGAGTAACGCTGGCATATAGCATATTATAGGTAGTTCATAGCACAACAATATCGCCATACATTTATTAGAACACGTTCACACTTTGCTATAAGTAGGTAGGTACTATTTATTGTTTGTTTCCTTTGTGTTGTTGTACTCGTACTATAGACCAGTTTTATATAGCGTAGTCTGAAATGAGCTTGAAGGTAGTATTTGGAAGCACCTATACCTAAACCTGTATACCTACTGAATCTCCGTAAATGCGCAATGTTGGTTCAATTATTTAAGTTTTCAGAAGCGTCATCATCATCATTAAAATAATTCAATCAATCTTCCTAGCCTTTTCCCAACTATCTTGGGGTCGGCTTCCAGTCTTACCGGTTGCAGCTGAATACCAGTATTTTACATGGAGCGACTGCCTATCTGACCTCCACAACCCAGTAACTGGGTAATACGATACCCCTTGGTAAGACTGGTGTCAGACTTTCGGGCTTCTGACGACTCGTAACGACTGTCAAAGATCCACAAATGACAGCCGGGACCAACGGCTTAACGTGCTTTCCGAGGCACGGAGGAGTCTCGGTATGTGAAGATGGTCACCCATCCACTGACCAACCCCGGCAAGCGTAGCTTAACCTGATGGATCGACCCGTGCGGCTTGTTATCACTTAGCCACGAGCTCCTCCATTATCATTAAAATAATTATTGAAATAAATTCAAGAGGCAATACCTGAAATCTGAATAGAGTCGTTAAAATCTGACTATTGCAGGTAGTTCTCAATTTCATTTCGATTAAACACTACAGTACGACACAACTTAGATGTAGCATTGGCAAAATTCGTAAAACCGATTACCATCCGAACTGAGTGCGCCTTCAAAATCACCAATCTTTTTTACTGCTTTATGTGAAAATGATCTTTCGAAAACGCAAGAACTTGTAAAGTCTTATAGACGGGTCCATATTGGCTCACCTAAAGTTCTTTACCCGAAATTGTTCTTCCTAACGATTTGTAATCCGAATGATCACTCTCCCTAAAATTTTTCATCCTAAAGTTTTCATTCATACTATTTGTAGTGCTACCGGCAATGTTCATAACCCTCATGTTTCCGAAAATTGTAATTAATAATATCATTAATGTAAATATATTTAAACTCCTACTGTTTTTTATCATAAAACGCTTTTATGCTACTGAGAGAACATAATCATGAACCAGATGCTTTGAAGGAAAAGGTTTGTTTTTAAACTATTTCTTGTGATTACAAAACAACTGTTCACATTTTTACATTTAGCCATTTTATTTTTGGTTATTGTTGTTACATATTTATTACTATAACTATACCTGAGATAATTATGTCTAAAAACCAACTGTTTAGAATGATTAAAGGTCGTTTCACTGATTTTTGTCTTAAATGAATGAAATTCAGGTCAAAGTGTCGTCTTGGGGGCACTATGAAAAAAATACTTAGAAAAATTTCGCGACCAATTTCGAGGTAGCACTCGCCGGCCGCTGCCGCGGCACCGCTCGCTTCGCTCGCTCGGCTCGCGCGTAGTTGGTCACAGTTCTAACCTAACCTAACCTAATCCTAATCTAAACAAAATAGATATGACTTTGAATAATAGTGTAAAAGATGGTTATGTTGAGAAAATATAGGAAAACAAATAAAAGTATAATAGATGTTTATTGCTACTGACATTATGAAGTTGAATGCTTCGGAATTATGAACATTAGAGACAGAGTAGTTCGGAATTGTGATTATTAGGATGAAAAATGTTAGGAAGAACATTTTCGGATTTCCGATTATCGGAGTTGAAAATTTAGGTGAACTTTGGCGCACCCCTTATAGACAAATACATTCGTAAAATTGAAATGAATGAATGAAAATGTTCAAATCTATGCTACATCTAAGTTGTGTCGTACTGTACCACGTTTGTAGTAGGTACCTAATTACTACATAAACACAACATACTTATCAGAATCGATTAGATAGAATACTTGGCTTACGCTTCTCAGATGCGAGTACATACCTAGGTGTACTCGCTGTCTATTGCCTAGCTTTACAAAACTTTCTCGTGGCCGCCGCCAGCCTAAACGTTTGACGAGGTAAAAGCGGCAAGTCGTGAAAGGAAAATCATCGGTACTTCCTCGAGCGGAAATCGAAAGTGGATTTGTGATCGCGAGGAGAAAACTGCATAGACGGAGGTTGCTAATGCATCAGACGTTGCAACTGCACTTGGGGAGTAGCGACATCTATTATCCATTTGAGAAACTATTGTAGTTACGGTATAGTGCTGCCATCTAGTAGCGAGTAGTAAAACTACCAAGTAAAGTCTGTTTTACCGTAGTGCTGCAATTATCCGCTAGATGTCACTTAAAATAAATGTTGCTACTACACCCCTAAGCCTTATCTCTATTAGTAATAAAACTCACCTTTACCTCCACCAGCATCATGCACCTGCGGCTTCCCGCTCGGCATCCTCTGCATCGGCGACGCGCTGCCGTAGTTCATACTCGTCGTGTTGTAATCCGAACTGATTGGTTCTTGTTTTATCCCACTAGGTGACGCCGATAGCTTCTCAGCCAGCAGCGGATTCGCGGAAGCGATGTTATATCGCCCATTATTAATATTATTCGTTACGGCGTTGTTGATGGCACTCGTGCCCGATCTCAACAGTTGTTGTAACCGTTGTTGGCCGTTGTTCGGCAGTGCTAATTGACTGTTTTGTTGGTAGTAGCCTTGGAGTTGGCTGCTGGACGCTGGCGATGATATGTTGTTGTTCTCTTCTTGCTGGAATTGAAAAGCATACAATTAGTATCATGTATTGTCTTTACAGTTCGAACAAACAATAACTTATTAATTAGGGAGTGCCTCCGCTGCCGGCGCTGCCCGGCACCCAAAAATGACGCCGTTGGAAACCGGCAATACATTACTGCCGGCAGCCGAAATGAAAAACATCGGCTCCCGGCGCCATAATGGACACCGGCAGCGCGGCGTTTATGGAAACCCTTCCAGTGTTCAGAATCCCAACTAACTAACCCTTACTAAAGTACCTAGGTATTTTTTTTCTATTTATTCTAGTCGTGCGTGTCGTCTAGCGAATTTCACGGTCTGCAACTGCGGAATCACCCCTAATCTATCTAGTTCGGTTCCTGGTAGTACTTGATTACTGGAATATAGAAATTATTGACTATAGAAATATAATGGACAAAAATAAAGCTATACTACATGTTTGTTCAATTATGCCTACCCCGCCTATCTACTCCCTATGCTAAATCGGTGCGTACCCCATTTTGCGCATTTTTTACATTTCCAAAGTCAGCGCCGGCAGCCGAGGCACTTCCTTATAATTAATAGGCATCAGGCGTGTTACCATCTCTGATTGCCCACATACCTAATTCTCACATATATATTCCTACCGATGTTATACCTTGTTGTGATTGGCGCTTGTGATGCTTATTGATTATTATATTATTGTTTGTGCATCAATCTAATCGAACTGTGAAGTGTACCTATAGCTAGTGAAGACCCTAATATTTCTCGAGTAGTGTGGAGGAGTTTCTAACCTAACCTAACTAGTTTCTGCTGATTACTGTCACCTGCTTCGTCCAACAGTTGAGCAAAGGCCTTTGCCCATGAATTTCAGCAATTTCGGTCTATTTTCCTGTTTGTCCTGCTCGTTCCACCATATTCAATAATCTATAACTACATGGTCTGCTTGAGTGAGAATTAAAACTACATTGTACTATTTACGGCAGCCCACTCCTGACTATACCTACTACCTAAATATTATACCTGTACCACATACATAGTGCTATGTACAGACGCCAGCACATCAACCTACTCCAATCTGTAAAATTTTCCCAATCAACATTGAACCTTATTCTTTAGCAGTAAAGTTGAAAATCTATTAAAGAAATTTGACAGATTGTAGTAACTTGATGTGCTGGCGTCTGTACATCTTTAAAAATAAGAAAAACAATTCTCACCTTTATTTCAATAGGCGGTACAGAAGACGCGGTGGCATTCGTTAAATCCGTAAAAAACGTTTCAAAATTGTCGAAAGCGGTCTCTCCCAGTTGCTTGAGGATGTCGTCAGGGTCGGCCGCCTCGCCGGTGTCGGGCTCTAACGTCAGTCCCCCGACGATGTTGGTAAGCTCGGCTTGCGAGAGATCCCCGAGAGATGTCGCCATCTGCTGCAATTGAGCGGCCGCTTGGCCGCCGGCTGCGACTACCGCGTCCTGGAACTAGCACATTTTTTTTGTATTCATTCATATAAGGTCTGTAATGTTTGTGTGTGTGTGTGTGTCCATTTAAATTGGGTATAATAACTCCTAGGTTCATGAGTTAAATTTATGTTAGTCAAGTTATGCTATAAAAATTTAAATTTATGTTATAATTATTAAATACTGCTGTTGTTGGGAAGCTATTGGTAAATATAATATTATAAATGTTATAAGACAGAGCTCCGGCTCTCTTTTTGTTTTCGAACAGTGCTTTTCTAAATAATTTTAGTTTCGTTATTACTGCTCCAAAGATAACTTGGTGAGTTTGTCACAGTAGAAATGTAACTTGGAGTGTATTACCTGCAGGCAATTGGAGAGGTCAACCATCCTGCCCTCATTCTCGGCGGACCACCATTCGTCTTCAATAAATGGCATCGCCAGCGCCTGTCCCGATGGCGCATGCGTCCCCGCCACCTTTATCACGGTTACCACTAGGTGGCGCTTTCACACCACTCTTACACACGCGAGCACTCGCGAACTATACACAAATATAAATAGTCCAAAAATGTATTTACACTAATAAATTCGTTCAAAATGTTTGGCAGCTTCTTGGACGGAACGTACATTATTCGTTGTAGATATTACGCGAATTTTAGGTACTTAGTTACGGGGGAACACATATCGGTTTATTTGTTGTTGCCGCTGGACGACAGATGGGTCTGCTTATTCGGCTTGCTTGTCCTCCTCCCGGCCAGGTTACCTCACTCCTCGTAATCCACTTCTCTTCAGCAGCGACCTGTTAAGATTACGAGCGTAGGCTTTCACGTCTTAACACTGTTCGTAAATAAAATCATTGAGTAGTATGCCAGAGTCAGGTTTTTAAAAGAGGGAAACGTTATTATGTTAGTAAGTTTCAACAAAAAGAATATATAGAAAGAGTGTATTAGGGGATATTAAAATATGCAGCACAAAAAGAACAAAGAATTGAGTTAGCCAACGCTTATCAGCAATTACAAATTGTTGTAAATGAGTTGCCGATGTTAGTTTACTAGTTTTGCTACTCGCCACAAGATGGCGCTGGTCTGCAGTAGTATGTGTAAAAAATTGTGGTTACATCAAAATTTCGGGTTAAGAGGATTTTTTTCTTTTTTCAGCTTGTTTTAATGTTATAGTGTTGTAAGTGTGACGGTGGTGATGCGCCGAGATCACCTGGCGACGTCCCGGTGAATATCAAATCTGCGTTGATACAGCATAGAGGCAGCGCGGCGTTCACCCTCTTGCGCTCACGCTCACGCCGCTCTGAAAACAGAAACGATATTCATTTTAATTGATTTGCCATTAAGACACAATTAATATTATTAGCGCTAAAGAGAAGACGATAATTTAAGACATTAAAATCGCTATATATTTGAAACAGACAGTGGTTGACCTATTTAAAGTGTAGGTACAGTAGATTTCATAAATCATTCGCGGATCGTTTGCGCATCACGTGTAGCGAATAGTACAATAAATCTAATCTGGTGTTGTGACGTATGTGCCAGTCAACGAACTTACAATACTCGGCTATTTTGGTCGTCACCTAACAAATAATTGTTCTTCTACGATAACAACAAACTGTAATGTGATTCATGGTATCTTTCGTACAAAGGTGCAGTGAATGAATAAGAAAAATAAAACAGTGCCTTTCTGAACTTATTTTTAGTTGCGTGCTATATTAGCTACCATACCCTTTAGGGAAAATATCTTTTACACGTCTACTGAGCGTGAATACTTTGTTTTGTGTCCCAACCCTACTTTACTTCAAAGAAAATCTGGCAGCATGAAACTTCAAAACAGATTTTAATAAAGTTATAATAAGAAACTTAACTTATTATTTGTGCAAGATGTGCTATCAATGCGAATATTGCGAGACGCTGAACTATTTTCTGATTTAGGGATAACTGGCGGAAAAAAACAAAGAAGTTCATTTTTTTATTATATAGCTTTTATGTAACCAGCTTTATTTTAAGAATTAACTGACCATAAAATGCTCGGAGCTACTAAAAGAAAACAAAGAAAAAATTATTAACGTAACAAACATAAGACGTTCTCGTAATCATATTATGCTGAGCTCACAATGCACGGAAGACTGCGCGCGCGCCGTGAAACAAAGAAATGCAGCCAATCAACGCGCGCAGTTTGTAAAAAAAGTGAACAATGCTAGCTCAGTCTTTCACTATAATTGTCGTGTGTGAAGCAAAAAGAATTACTTTTCTTTTCTAAACGCTTCCTTGTACCGCTTTCTTCGTGCGTCGATTTTGTTTCCAGAATAATTAATTTCTCAACTGTGTTTACTTTTTTGTTTTGTAGATGTTATCTGCCTAAAGTAAAAGGTGGTGATTGCGATCAGAAAATTAATTACCTTTTCTAATCGTCCAAAAATGTTTTTTGATGTTTAACATCTATCCTCTCGCTTTCCTGCAATCTGTCGTGAATAGGGACGGAAGTGTGTAACAGGAAGCCGGGGAAGCGCACGCTATTTGACACGCGCACGCGCTCGTTGGTCAAATGAGCGCGCGCTGTGCTACGAGTAGAATTGGCCGTCAGATATTACCAACCTATTTTCCGAGAGGTTGATACTGTCAGCCATAATATCAGATGTTACACATCATATGCGACAGAGATTTGAAAAAAAAACAAAGATTGAAAAAAAAAACTATTTTTTGATTTTTTTTAAAGCTTTTTATAAATCTCCATTATAGAAATAATAATAATTGACAAACACCATTGACAACACGTAGACGTTAGACATTTAAACAATGTAAAATCAGGGGTAATGCACAAGGTTCAGCTTAAATTGTCAGTAAATTTTAAGTTGTGAGGTAAGTTTTAAGTTGCGTATGAACTTATAAATTGGCACAGTGTGTGTGCGACGAGATGCCAAATAAAAAAAAAATCATGACTGTCCATTATGTACTTATTGTAATTGCACACAGATGTGTATCGGATTCGGAAAGAAGATTACTAATAGTAATCATCTTCATGTCATTTACCTAACGTTACATTATTCATAGCTCGTCTTTATATAAGTAGCCAATAGGCGACAGCGAGCAAATACGCACTGCCTTGATTTAATCATAGAGGCACAGTCATACTTCAAACAAGAAAGTTGGTTTCGCCGAAATTGTGAGTTTTTAGATATTACGTAGGTAATGAATTATTCAATTAAGTAGCATTTATTTCGTTTATATTATATAAATATATTTGTAGACTTTTAACTATAAAAATAAAGCACAACGCCCTCTAGCGTGGAGTAGCTAAACTTTTCATGTACTTGTTCAAGGATTCGCGGAATCGCGGCAGACCCCGTAGAAGATTGCGGGACGAGCTGGAGAAAACAAAAGACAAGTGGACTACTTTAGCCCTGGATCGAAAGAGCTGGAAGTCATGGGGAGAAGCCTTTGCCCAGCAGTGGGATGATGCAGGCTATCAGTAACAGAAACAAGGAGATATAAAACACTTGTTCGCGTTTCCAAATTCAGATAAATACCTACTTTAGATTTTTTTTATGCAAATTTTATGAAGACATCGAACAATAGGACGTACTTATTCTAAGAGGACGTACCTACTCTACCTAATAAACTTACAATTTATTATAAGGCGTTACAAGTGCGTTCATATAATTTTTTCTTTTTATGGCAATTTACTAATAAATTTTCCTGTATAAATAGCCTATTGAAAGATTTATAGACTTCAGTGAGACGCAACCTTGAATCATTTACTTCCTATTGCATATTGCTCTGAGGACCTTGCATTGAGTCGGCGTAATTGCGACGAGCTAACATCTTGCTAATACTTATCTTGTTTACACAACCTGCTGTTTGTTAATGTAGTAAAATAGCATTTAATGAAATATACATATTATTCTTAGTATATTAGGTTTTAATACCGGTACCGTAATGTAGGTACCTACACCTACCTACTACTTTGTAAGTTTGTTTCTTTTGTTGTAATGCGAACTGTAATTACTGAATTATTGCAGTTTGAGGAAGAACCTTCAGCATTCTACCACGCGATCAATATGACTGCAATGTCAATAAAAAATGTGCAATTAAAATAATTTACTTCTACGACTTCGAGGTAATTTAATTATTGTTTCCAAAACGATTTCCGCATGGTCGAAGTGTTATACGTTCAGCTAAATCAATTCATTCCGAATTACCTCTGCTATGAATAAATTGAAAGAAAAGCTCACCCGAATAAAATAATTAATAGTATAAAAATATAATTTTTTACTACAACTACTGAATATTTTTTAATAATATAAAGTTCTGAGAATCTTTTACAAATACTTAAGTGAAACAAAACGCAACGCGTTCCATATGACATTGACAGTTTGACAGCTGTCTAATCTAATCTGTGGTCTCACTCAATACTTTGATGTTATTGTTTTGCACTTCGCGATGTCGGGGGAAAATAAATCTGATTCTTCGACTTCAGAGTCAGAAGTCAGTGCATGTAGCTCAAATTATAATCCTTTGAAGGCTCTTTACTCTAACAAAGTAAAGATTCCCGTAGATTCGGCACCATTGTACGAAAACATAGCTCAATATGAAGCCGCACAGAAGAAACAACATGAAATAATTCCTTTTGGTAACACAAAACTGGTTGTAAAGAGAGAGGAAGAGAAGGAAAGAAAGCGAATCGAAGAGGAGACATTGTTACAGGAGAAGAATAAACAGCGGTTCGCACAGTATGGAGGTAAGATTTTGAGGTTATGCTGTGACACAAACTTGCTTATTGTTGGATGTGTGTATTTATGTATTTATTTATAAAGGTACACCAACACCTTCTGTATATATATATATCTTAAATATTATAGATAACAACAATAGCCCCGGACTTACACAGTCGCCAATTACGGGTTAACCAGCATTCTCAGAAATAGGTGATAATGATAACACAATAAGAACGAAACGAAAAGCTCTAGAATTTAGAAGTAAAAGTAGGTAAGGTATATTTGGTTATAACTAGGTATGCTTGCAATAGATACTAATAGTTTGCATGTATGAAGTGAAGTAAGTATGACAGTGCTTAAGAGAATAAAACAGAAACAGGGCTTCCGGCATGTATGTACACTTACTATATAATTTTTCAAACTGATTTATGTACACTATGTTAACCAGTATATTGGCAAAGAATGTTAAAGTTGAACAAAATGTAGGTCTTTCTTTTAAGAAACTAAAAGAAAATTTGATAGGCACTTTGAGCCCTTGGCGCTCTATGTGCGAGATGCTTGACACATGGTTCAAGAAAATATCTGTTCAACATAAATAATAATTCAGGTACTCTACTTAGATATGATATTCAGTAACAGATTGAACTGTATTGGTTCTCAGAAACCAAGGGTTTGACGCAAAGTGTAAGTGCAATGTGTTTTATGGAGATTAAATAAATAACCAAACAGAACAGATAACTAATAGAATTTAAAAAATCTAGATTCAAATCTTAATAATATCTGTACATAGATCTAAATTGTAATTATTTGAATATTATGACATCAGATCTTTTGAGATTGATACATTTAAATTGAAAGCTTACATTAATTAATATACATAAAAAAACATAGTCAACATAATAATATAATAAAGTTGTGTCACTTCCATTCAACATACATGCTGTCAAAATATTAATAAACCTACTTATTACTACTATACTAATAAACAGCCTTAGCTTAGACCAGAGGTTCCCAAACTTCTTTTTCTGTCTTTCCTGGTTTCGGTGGACCCTGTCTTTTTTTTTTTAAATATGCGGATTAAATCTAACTATGGGAATTTGCAATAAGTATAATTTTTTCGCGCTATCTGTTAGGACTGCATGTAAATCATAGCTCCTAAATAAAATTTGCCAAAAATCTGAAAATTTGAATCTTAATGCTTCAAAATGCTTTTTATAAAGTTTCAATAGGACCCTGTTTCACTGAAATACAGCCTGTCAAAAATCACCAAATGGATTTTTTTTATGGTCCCTTAATTTTTTTGTGTAAGTAATTTGTTATCTTCCTACAGTGACTCCAGTGAGTGATACAGTGATAGGTGAAGCCAAGCCAACATTTTAGTTATTTACTATTGAAACCAGAAAAATTTTCATGGGTCCCCAGTTACAACTTGTGAACCCCAATTTTTTTTTCACGCCAACGGGGACTCCCGTCGAGTCTCCCATGGACCCCAACGTAGTCTCCCGTCGAGACCCTTGGGCGTGACCTGACCCACTTTGGGAATCACTGCTTAGACTATATAATTATCTAGACAAAACCTCATGAACAAAAGCTTGAAGCATAGCAAAGAAGCATGCAATATCATCATAGAAAATAATGGCTGTTCAATAAAAACCATCAATTACACCAACTCGACCATCACCAATAACCTCAAAGCTGGCCCCTATCACCACAAATGTCATCGGAATGCCTTCGCATCTCCTGCCACATGGAGCCCCAGGTCGGCGCGAGGTCAGTCTAGGCCGCGCGTTCAATGCACGCGGCTCTATGTCAACTGCGGCCGACGAACCCGCCCCCCGCACTTCAGCTCGCGGGCCTACCCCTTGGATAAGCTACGCAGCCCACCCAGGCAATTGTGGGGCTTCGCCTTTTCGAGGGTCAAAGTCCGATCTGTTTGGCATTCGATTGGGATTAGGGAATCAATGGACAGTTTTGAGCTTGAGAATAATAATAATTATGTTTGAATTTTATGGTCGCGGTAAACATGGAACTTTTTGGCTGCCTGTTTTAGTCAAATTTATATTGTCTTAAAGGCCTATTTGTGGTTGAACTTTATCTATTTCTTTCGTAACATTAGTTAGAGTCAACGTTAACATAACGAGCAGCCTCACCAGAAGGTACTGCTATATTTCAAATTACTATGTCGTTATTTTAATCCCCGTGTAACTTTGACATCTCACGCATCCATTAAAGTTACATGCTCTGTGGCATCCATACTGCAAAGTCGTAAATAATGAATAACCCTACATAGCTTTTCACATTACTACCGAGCTAATCCGTAATGTCGGACCATGTCTTATAACTATTAAACCACTCTCATTTAAGAACTCGGGCATAAAAAGCTGTCAAATCCAAATTCTCTGTATTGAATCATCGTCTTAAAAGAACGGTCGTGTTTCAAATACAGATAAAATCGTAGTCTAAAACTGGTCCTAACAGTTGAGGCTGTAAGGACCTGCTCTAGTCATTCGCAACGAAGTAGCATCCAAGCACCAATAAAGTCCATAATAAAAATCCTTTTATTACCGTGAATGGACGTAACGTATCCAGGTCCGCATAGTCAATGACTTGCTATCAACAATGGCATCAGCTCATTTGCATAGCGCCCATGACCCGCTGCCCTGGCGGCCTTGCTTACATAAACCTTTTTTTCATCCACAATTTGTTTTGACTTAGAACGAGCGGCTTGGATTACGTCAGCTGGTTTTCCGCGGTAACCTATTATGTTGCGAATCTGTTTTCGGGCGAAATGGCTTCGTTTTTGTCAAACATGATGAATAAGTAATATTTCGACGATAATAATAAGAAATTACCGTTGAATTCACATTCACACACACACACACACAATTCACATTTTCTATAAAAATGCTTCCGATTGATTTTTCTTGTTTATCTTATCATGTTTCTTGGAATTTCTTCTTAGATTAATGATCAGGTTCTCAGCAGGCTCATCAGGCAGGCTCGCAGGTTGTCATTTTAGCTCAAATTGTTATAAAAATGTATTCATTATTTTTAACTAAACAATAAAGATAAACCATGGTAATTTCTGTGTCAATTTGCGATATAAGCACCCTTCTGCGTTAATTAAGAAACTTAAATATTTTTAATGAAAAAACCACATAGGTCCCAAACACGCGATCGCGTGATAATTTATCCAATTATTTTCCCGCCAAATCGACAAAAATGGCGATGGAAAGTGACAGGTACAGCGCACCATAAATTAAACACAGCTGGCTTGTAAACTCCTTGTTCGCTTCTATTATCGGCTACTTTTGTGCAATCGTTAAGCCTAATATAAGCGTAATGGTAGATTCTAGAGTATAATTATTGCGGTCGCCATATTGTTTTGCAATACTAAAACACGGTCTGAACAATCGTGCGCATTTACATCTATTGAGTCTATCTAAGAAAGTGCTTGTTTGAAAGCAGACTAACATGGACTTAAAAGTAGCAAAGATTTTTTTGTTTTGACTAATACGCACTATTAAATACAATACTTAGTGCCTTCATAGCCACAATCAACACATGTTCTTGAAATTTATAAACTATAGTGCAATCCTTTTTTGCATGAACTCTATAAATTACCGAAAGACAAGCAACACACCTATTAAAAGATATGATACCAATTCTTGAAAAATTCATAACGAAACCAAACCACGTCTAATATATTTACACAAAGTCATTCTTTAACCATTTATTTCGAATTAACCATTTACAGGTACTTAACCTCCTAGACAATTCAAAAGTGCCTGTAAATGGAGTTTCTTGTCCATTCTTCTCCATGGGTTACCTAACCTATGGAGAAGAATGGACAAGAAACTCCATGGACACTTTTTTAAATAATATTGTTACAAAAATATTAGTTACATCATTAATGTTTTTATAATTATATTTGTGAGAACGATGTAAAAAAAGACGTACACGTTAAAAGCGTCCAGAGTACAGCAAATATAATCAAAAATAAGCCATGGCAGGTAAGAGATGACCATTCCAAACGCGGCCGTTCACGAACATGACGCATGGATCAACACCAGCTAAACCATTTTGAAGGGAGCTAAATGTTCCAACACACGCCGTCATCAGCGAATCATCTGAGTGAGCGTGACATACTCTCAGCCGCCAGGGCACACTTAAGTCGATGAAAGACATATTACCCGGTAAATGGTAGCTCTACAGTACATACTACTCACACCTGTGCTATGTATGTGCATTTGCATTTCACCTTAAATGAGATAGGTTTTCAACAAAAAAGAGCATTCACAGCCAATCGCTCCATCACTAGACCGACAGATCGTTACGATTGTCGAGAATATCTGAATAAATCGCAATGCGTTCATCTAAAATCTAGATGCATCGCCGCGAACGTAACATCGTTCGCTAGACTTTCGCGTGTACGATTGTTGCATAACCGCTTTCCACATGAGTGGCGTTCGCCGTCTCACTCGGCCTGGAGTCTCGGTCGTTGACATGCCATCCAGAGATTTTGCGCCTAGGGCTGCAGGCACTGGACTCCCGACCCGACGAAAATTGAGGATCATGTATTGAATTGAAATCAGCAAACCGCAAACGAAATGGATTTCATATGAGCTGAGGAATGTTAGAATCTGCGCTGTAATTTTTTTAGATTAACTCAAAGCCTTACGAGTAACTTTATTTTAGTCTAGGCTCTAAATAAATAAAGTATATTAAAATTTGATTGTTCTGGACCCAAACAAAGAAAGGATTTAGAAATCTTGCGTACCAGAGCGACACAATTGACTAAAGCCACCGAAAGCTTAGATGTATTTTAAGAACCTGTGTTTTCCCTCTGCTTGAATCGAAATATTATTACTATGTACTACCTAGTAACAAGTTGAGAATACTGAACAGGAATCCCAATTATTTTATCAACGATTACTTTGATCTTCTACACGCGTGTGGTTTCAAAGAACTGCGCCTTCGCGTGTAACCTCATCTGAACTTTAATAAAATATTATCGAGAACACTTTCATGAGTCTTTTCATTTATAATATTAAACTAACAACGATATTCCTGAGTCAGGATAGCTAAATTATGTTTAAGACAACCCTGCTAGCTTGATGAAATGTTATCTTAAGAAGTTGTGTTACCAGTCGAAATTATTCTTACTTTTACGAAGCGTGCAAAGAAATGCCGATAAACAAATGTGTCATCCCAGATAACAGACAATAAAAATGTGCAGATTGTATGTTAAGACTATGACTAAAGGCGTTATAATTCTGATTTTTGGAATTAATTTCCAGTTCCCTACAATTTCAATTAAATCTCGTTAATTTTCAATAGCATCGGATAGCTTTTAGATAGAGCGCATAAACTCATAAGAACAGATGATGACTTGTGATTACTATGAACTCTAGGTCTAAGTTTTCTTTGATAAATCTTTTGTTGACGAGAACTTTAGATGCTGAAGAGTTTAATTTTACACAATTGGGAACTCTTTATAGGTTGTGTTGTGTTATTATCATTAAGTAACTATTGAGTACCACATGTAAACACTATTCTTCGAAACGAAGCGGTTAAATACCAAGTTAATATCCATATTAAGAATGAAAATAATGGTCTTCGCAAAAAAATTATTAACTATAATGCACAAAGGACGCCTTTGTTTTTCCAAGAAAATTATAATTTCAGCCAATTATATTAGAAACCAAAGAAAGCAATTACGTGTATTACACTGTTTACGAATTATAAAAGGAGATAACAAATAGTTGCGTGCTCTGTTATCTATCACGCTAAGCCAGCGGGTTGCGCGTGCGCGGCTTACTCGACGCCAGCGTTCTCAGTCTGACTGTTATCGTCACCAACAAATCTATTAGTGTTATTTGTTTCAGTGCTATAATTAGGCACTAAATAGCATTTATATTAACGAATAGGTTTGTATAACACATGAAATGGATGAAACTTCAAATGCATAAGATGAAAAGCATATGAGTACAGTCGTAGTACCGCACGGGCAGATTGCGTAAGCAAATAATAATTGTGTTAAACGCATAAAAGTAAATCGGTACGTCGCCAATAAGCGGCAGAACGGAACGCAAACGGAAGTGATGCAACGGCACGCGTTTCGGCGCGCATCTGTGTAAACATGGCGCGCTTTTCTGAATGGCGCGATGGCGGGTGGCGTTTCCCGCGCTCGGCTCGCGGGCGACGACCCCGGCCGCGCGGTCAGCGCCCGGGGATAGTGGAGTGAAAGTAATTCGCGATCGGCGACCGCTCGCGAGCCATGCCGTCCTGGTACCTCCGACGCCGCTGCTGCATAGATTTGTTGATAGTTTACGGTTTTTTTAAATCTGTTGTTGATGAATTGATGACTTTGGTTAATGGATTTTGTTTCGTTTTTAGTTCTTATTTGTTTTGCTTGTTGAAATGTACTTCTGCCGCTACGAGAGGCCTTTTTCGTTTATTGCTTGCTTGATTGTCGGTCGGTAGTAGTATAGCCTACAGAGCTGTTGTATCATACATAATGGTTAATGGTCCCAAGTCTTTCTAGTAGTTGGAGTACTTGTAAAAAGCAAAGGTCGGTTCCTATTAACGTAACAACGTTTACGAATAATGGCTTAACAAAATGCCATAATTATCATAAATCATTACACGCTTATTTTATCGATTGTAAACTCGCGATTCGAGTATCCGACTAATTTCAGTGTATCGATAGTAATCGTCTCGTTTCTAACACGATTCTAATGAGAAACCCGTTTCGCGTAGCCGCTCTTGATTTCATTTAGATAGAGTCTATATTTAGAAGCGTTTATCAATACATCGTAATAGTAATATTCAGTTTCATAAATAGTTGCGAAAAGTAGCTGTAACTACCTGTTTGATGATAACAAGTCTATTTTTTTATGGTAGAACTATTAACAACTTCATCAATCGTTGCTTTCTTCACAGTATCACGTAACTTATGATTGTATTGATAAGATTTTGATATTCGACGATTTCCTCGTGTGGTCTCTGAAAAGTAACTCACTCAATGTTGATTACTACAAAAAAATATTATCTATAAATCAGGATGATCATTATTTTATATCTGCAATATCTTAATTTTTCTGCGTCTCCTTCAATATGTTGCATCACTTGCAACTGACTATTGCTTTAGAATGAGCCTCCAGTTGTCCCTCGTGCTAGAAAATCAAATATAAAGAAGTTGTAAAAGATCACTTGTAACATCTTTGCGAACTCCACAATGACATGAGGGCAAGTAGACATTGACCAAACTGATGGGTGAGTGCACGCGTTGCTGTCAGTGCACCGAGCTCGATGACGCAAGCAACTTGCGATATTTTTACAGGTGTCTTATTTGTGTCGCACTGATAACGGGTGCGTTGACTTTTTCTTCGACATTGTTATCGTAATACACTAATACGTACTCTCTTGTCTCTTGTAATTAATAATAGATATTATTAGGCTAAGTGATGTTACGATGTTTAAATAATTTTGGCACTCGGGGATCATGGCTGAATTTTAAAACTGTATTTGCTAAATTTCTTGCGCGTTTTAGAATTTATTTTATAGGAATTACAGTTTGAGACATGAAAGTAAAGTCTTTGACTTGCATTGAAGCGTAAAATTGGATAAATGATAAATGATGCTCGCCTAACTTTTAATCGTCTTATGGATGCAGAAATATCTCTTTGTTTTAACCAGATAGGAACTTAGAGTAGACAAGTTTACCTTCACGGGACATTCTTTCGTATCTTCCTTGAGTTGCATATGACATCATCTCACGACATAAAATGCACATCAAATTATACAAACTAAACACATCTACCCCGTTCGCATATTGGCAGGAGGATACCTAACATGTTTTGGTATGATTTAAGTAGATTTGGCTAGGGTACATTTCTGGGTATTTCACCCTGTTAAGATATTAAGGCTGCGTTTCCACCAGAGATGAGCGAGGATGCGTAGCGAAGGATGTGTGTGAATCTAACCAATAACAACGCTAGCTTATCTCAAACTATGACAGTGAAGCGATGTTATTGGTTAATTTCACACACATTCCTCGCTACGCATCCTCGCTCATCTCTGGTGGAAACGCAGCCTAAGAGTCCTGCTCAGTAGTCCATTTGATTATTAGTAATGTTTATTTTCAGGCATGGTACAAACAAAAAAGGAGTTCAAGACGAGAAATGTGCTCACTCGCATGGAGGCGATGGATGGTCCCCTCGAAGTATTGAGGGAGTATGTGGACAAAAGACTGAGAGTGAAGGTAATTACCAGAAAATGTACTGTTGCATACCTTACTTAATTTTGGTCTTTTGATCTTTATTATAAAAGGTAAGAAATGAAACGGTCGTTTAGATAACATGGCTATTTCTGAAAAGTCAGAGATTGTAGAAGGTTATCCACAAGTTACGTGATCGGGAAATGACATTCTAGTTCTTGATTGTGGTCTAAATAAGATCTAAATATAAAACCTCGCCTGATTTAATCGGCACTAAGAAAACATCGTTGCCATTCGCTTCTACATATTTTCCACTCGTCAAATCTGCCTCTAAAACTGGCCATAACGAACTAGAACATATAACTCTAAAACCAAAATGCTTTACAGCCAATCCGTGTTTAGATCATGTGTCATAATTCTGGGTCCTTAATGCATCCTTTGTACATAACTGGCTGGTTTCCAACGCGGAAGCTGCGCACGCGCGCTTTGATGACTGATGGCTTGCCTAATGCCGAAATAGTACAAAGCCCTTTCTAGAGACTGGAAATTGCGGAGCATTAGCTAGACATTGATGGAGGAAACTCAAAGTTTTAATGGTTGAAAGTTACCTTGGTTGGATACCGAAAAAGATTCTGTAAAAATATTTGCTAAAGAAGATAATATTTTATTGTCTTATGCAAAAATAAGTATAGTCAAACAAGTGCCCAAGACTATATTGTTTGATAAATATTTCAGAGAGACAGTACTGTCTGCTCCACTTTCTTCAGCAAACAAGTAAAGCTGCAAGCTAAGTCAATAGCAGGTGCATTGTATCAAATTATACAAGCCTAGTTAAGTTAGCAAGCTCGTTTAAAGCACGCATTACTATGCGTGCTTTAAACAGTGCTTAATGTAGGATTTCATAACAATTCGATTGATAATTCAAGAAAAAGAGGTCGAAAAGAGGTTCAAACTCCATTTGATCGACACTTGAATTGAAAAAGCACACGAAATGTTGGAAGCAAGCAATTGACATGCCACTACTTGGAATTGATTGGCTGACCAAATATTTGGACACCAGACTGACCTCTATGTTAACTTTAGTGCAACATATTAAGCTTTGCCAGTTTTCATTTGTGAAGTTCGCATAGCATAGAAGTTTGAGAATCAGCTTGCCTGCTTGTCGAAATTGTTTTCTTGAATGGGGTTTATCCTCATAGTAAAGTTTTCTGGGAATTTACCTTTCTGGATTTAGTACCTACTACGTTTAATACAATTTGAGCCACGATTAAATTATACGTAATTTCAACACCACAAGGGCATCCTAGTACAAAGTACTCCTACTTATTGTGTTGCGACGTATGTAACATCGCAGTTGCCTTGGTAGCTCCACTAATTAATTTGCATTTGATTTAATTAGCATCGCAGAGCACTTGAAGTCATGTAAACGTGTTTAATCGAACTATTGATAGAACGGTAATAGGTAATGGGTAACCCATCATTGGCCTTTCCGTTTTAGGTGTAAGTGTTCCAATAAAGCTCTTCAGACCTGTGTTTAAGTTAACCTTAGTAACACTTCCCAAGATCTTTGCGAAAGCAGCTGATGACACACAGAACCCCATAAAAGTACCAGCGACAATGAGAAACCGTTTCGAAACCATGGTCAAACGATATCCCATTATACCTAAAGCAGTCCGGATATCCCGCGCAAAACAAGCTATCTAGATTCTCAGTGAAATTAATAGTAGGAATGATTGAACGAATATGGTTTCAGTAGGGCGTGCAGACGGTTCTAGAAGTGCATGTGCTGAGTCACAATCGTCTAGGAAGAGCCTTGTAGGCCGTCCGTCCGGCCGGCGTCTGCGCAGCGCGATTTGCAAGTTTCTATTATTGGTGCGGTGCAATGCGTCTGGTGTACTGTAGGCAAATAAATTGGGAGCTCGTGGCCATAATTTGTTTATTTGAGCATTTTTTCGCAAACTTGTTTTATGGCGTCGGTTTTGGCAAATTACAATGTATTGATTAATCACAATTCACGAATGATTGCATGAATCATGTATCCTCCCTCTTTGAATCATCAGAAATTAATCACACATTTTTTTTCTTAATTTATTCCGTCTGAGTAGTATTTTCCTCCAAACTAAAGTATTTTTGTCTGTAAACGAGGTAATTATAGTGATTACAGAGCCCGTAGCCCTTGTAGGTTTTAAGTAAATATATTCAGATATACGTACGTACCTACTAGCAATGATGTACAAATTCGTTTCCTTATACAAATTTACAAAATACATGCGAACAATTCGTAATCATCGCTTTGAGCCCTTGTTACCTTGAATACTAATTACTTGATTATTTTAAATATCTCTTTGTTGTGTATTTAAATATTATTGAAAAATAAATAGAAAACGCACAATTATCAACCCGATATTCCATTATAAATTCTGTCACAAAAAAGAAGTTGTGAAGAAAATACATAGTAAAGGTTGAACCCAACAAATTAATTTCAACTCCTAATTGTTCTGTTAAAGGTCTATCGGTCACCTTAAATTGATCTAGTTGCTCAGTGTCAACGACAATCAAATTTAGTTCAAGTGTATGCAGGAATTAAAAAGCATGCGTTTGGTTGCGTGGGCCCTAAGCTAAGTTAAAAATATTCATCGGTACTGACTGGGGCCCGAAGGCCGGCTGTCGCCGACACAAACACTGGCATTACTATATGTTACGCAGCATGCGTGATGCACGTGGCGGTACAGACAGTAAAACAAGTAGTTATAAGGCTATAAGAAAATGCATGAAAATGTCGACAGTGAAAATTGCTGGGGAGTTTGTTGCGCCACTTCTTCTTCCCAGCTAAAGCACTAGGAAGTGGTGACTTTGGGGGACTGTCTTATGTAATTTTGACGTCCAAATAGTGCTGATTTTCAGCCTAATTTTAGTAAATGACTTTTGATTATGATTTTGTAAAATGGCTGCTTTCAAGGATGTTGGATATTACGTACTTACTGATTTGATGCACGTGCACCTACGTGTGATAAATATTTTATAATAATACTTTTTACGCAAATCTCATGTGATGCTTCATAATAATTCAAACATGTACTGAATCAGTTAGAGCTAGAGTTAAATGTTTTAGACATGGTTAAGACAAATGTGTCTTAAGATAATTTGTTAAGAAGTTTATAGGCAGATCGTTTTAAGTCATTAAGTAGATATATTGACCGCACATTAAGATGAACCTATAAATCGTGAGCCAGAAGTTTCGTTACTACCAAAATAAACAACATAATATGTAAATATGATCGTAAAATGTATATTTTACCTTATTTTGCGGTTATAAATGCATATTTTTTGTAATTTCATGTAAAGTTCAGGGTTGAATAGTGAATAGAAACGACCGATGACGTCAAGTTACAGGAACGTTGCATTTTAAAACTCCATCTTTAACATTTTAACTGAACGAAAAATCTGTTTTGATGACCGTACCGACCGGCGGGACCTTGCTGTGATGTCAGTTATCTCATGGCCATTTTTGTGGCTGTGTGTGCGTGACGCGCGCATGTGTGCACGTGTGCGCACGCTTGCACGTCAGTGTGCGTGTTGTTAACAAGGGCTTGCTAGGACGAATCGGGCACGATACTTCCTAGTAGTTTTAAGACATTTATCTGTCATTATTCGATTTCGGTGCTGTTCGCCTTGAAGGCAACATTTCAGTACGTAATTGACTGCTCAGTTAGAGGCGTTACCATGAAAGGCTCGGAGAGTATGCGCGCCTATATTCGGAGCCGATTTTTTGGTGCAGCTTTTTTTTACTTCAGTTTTTCTCGAGATTATTTTCGTGGTACACATTTATTGCGGCTGTGGCCTTTACGGATTGCGAATCTGTAACATGTTATTAATAGTCTTGCTCGAATATAACGACTTGTTTAACATGATCCGGAAACTACTTAAAAATAACTTGTAAAGTTAAGTTGTTTGACGTAAGGGCGTGAATCGATTTCAGCGGCAGAGGTCAGACCTCTATCAGAAATTGAAGGTTCAAAACTTTAGGGTCTGACACGATACTTATTAATAGAACAATCGATAACAACAATTGTGTCCAATTATAATGTTAAATTACCTAATCAGGGACAACGGTCATGGTTCTAGTAGGTACTTCTAGTGAACAGGAAATAATATTTATGTTTTTTCCTGAAACCTACTGATTATGGTGATGTAATCTCGTTCAATTAAACAGCGTTTGTTGTAGAAGGTTGTGGTTTGTTTTGTCATTGCAAAAGAGGGTATTTTACATTTATTAGGACTTTAGGCGCGGGCCGAAGGCACGTGAGACGAGGACGGGAAGCAGACGCGGCAATAGTATGCAGATGGAACAGCGAGGCGCCTGCGTCTTGTCTTTTCTTGTGTTTTGTGCCAGACCGTGTTAATAGAGAAAGGGATGCTGCGGCAGCGTCCCGTCCATGTCTCATTTCCCTTCGGTGTGGCCCGCGCCTTAGAAGGTGAAAGGAGAACCTAGTACTCGGTTCTGAAATAAAAATTTGTTTTCCAGCAGAGGATCAAAAAGGATATCTCTGATACATTAAAAACAGCTCGACTTATTTGTTACAAATTATACGAAGTTACTAGACTAATTTTAAAAGAAAAAAAGAACTTGTGTAGGCAGTCATTATAAGATTATAAGCTCATATTATATAAACTCTACCTAACTAATTAAGTTAAAATTGATCGAAGGATAACGACTCGGCTAACGTTTTGATAAACAAGCTTTATTACCGAGGCGGAAGATATTATTGTAGGCATAAGTATGCAAATGCATATAAAATGCCTAGAATAAATATCAGGTGACTCCGGTCCTGTCAAGCCTAGGAGAATTATGTAGGAAGTTAACTTTTCTAGTAATTTGTTAAGGATATTGTGTATTTAATTAATATTACAGAAGATGTGTGAACGTAAGGGGGCGTCCATAAATCACGTAATGTTTTTTAGCAGCTTTTTAACCCCCGCCTCCCCCCTGATGATACGTGGTGAGGTTCTAGACTAACCCCTCCCCTCTACCCAAAGTCATTTGTATTTTTTGGGTGCAAAGTATCTTAAACAATTACAGAATGTTTTATCTTTATTTAAAGATAAAATATTCTGTAATTGTTTGTTAATTCTATTTAGAAAGAAAGATAGAAAAATCATTTATTTGGTGGCCGCTTTTCGGTTCAGAAAAAATTAATTCAAATTCAAATTCAAATTCAAATTCAAAAGTCATTTATTCAAATTAGGCTGAGAATCAGCACTTTTCGAACGTCAAAATTACATAAGACAGTCCCCCAAAAACGCCCGCCCTTCACCACTTCCTAGTGCTTTTGCTGGAGAGAAGAAGTGGCGCAACAAACTCCCCAGCAGCACAGCTGTCTGTTCAGTTAGAAAAATTAACTTGATTCTATACAATAGTATGCAAATAATTTACATTACTCAACACAAAACATTCAATAAAATATATGCCATAATGACAGCTAGCACGCGCCAATGTACCAACAAAAAAAAAAAAATATCGAAATCTAAACTCAAGCAAAAATAAAACCTAAAAACTAAAAAAAACGTAAACAGAACTTAATACCCGAATTATAAAGCCTCCAGGCATAAAGGGCGTGCCCGCTTACATATAGCTAATAAAGCTGTAACTCGAAGTCACATAATTAGATATGATAAACTAGGACCATTGAAGTAAAAATAAATCAAAAATAGATCAACAGTTAGGCAAGAATAATATATAATCTACTGTCGAGGTCGCTAGCTAATCACATATTGCAATACAACTCATACGAAAACATTGTAATGAGTAGATCATGTCAACAATAAATAAAAATAAAATAAATTGTATAATAAAGTCAAATAAATTAAACATTCTATAAACTCATATAACCTGTCAGTAGGTAAGCTAATTCTGGAGAAAGAACATAAACATTGTCTTGAGTTAATCACAGCGACCAACTATTTTTATCGCTTAAGTAGTCTTTGATAGAATAGTATGCCTTTGAACAAAGGTTGGATTTTACTTTAGCTTTAAACGCATTAAAAGGCAAATCTAGCAGAGAAGTGGGTAGCTTGTTATAAAAGGTTATACCAAGCCCAACAAATGAGTTATGAACCTTATGAAGCCGGTGAAAAGGAGCTCGTAATTTGTCTTTATTTCTGGTGTTGATATTGTGGATATCACTGTTTTTAGTGTATACGTGTATATTTTGCCTAATATATAAGATATTGGCGAAGATGAATTGTGATGCCACTGTAAGAATACCAATATCTTTAAAAAAATCTCTCAGAGAGACTCTGGTACCTAGTTGGTAAATTGCTCGGACAGCTCGTTTTTGAAGAACAAATATATTTTGAATGTCAGCGGCTTTGCCCCACAGCAGAATACCATAGGACATAACGCTATGGAAATAACTAAAATAGACTAATCGAGCTGTATCAACGTCAGTGTATTGTCTTACTTTCCTGACAGCGTAGGCGGCCGAGCTGAGCCTTCCCGCTAGACTTGAAATATGTGGGCCCCACTGAAGTTTGGCATCTACTGTTATGCCCAGAAAAACTGCCGAGCCCACAGTTTCAAGCACTTCTTTATCTAAGACGATGTTGGGTCCTAGATTTCTAACATTCGGTAAAGCGAACTTTATACATTTCGTTTTCTTGGAGTTGAGAACTAAGTTATTTGTTGTAAACCAATCCGTAACCATTGAGAGTGCACTGTTTACATCGTCAAAATCTTGTCTGTTCCTGTCTACTTTAAAAATAAGAGAGGTATCATCTGCAAACAGTACAACTTCACAGATACCCTTTAAAAAGAATGGTAAGTCATTGATATACACTAAGAACAAGAATGGACCCAGTATTGAGCCTTGAGGTACACCTAACTGAACTGGTAACCCGGAAGATTTCACACCATTAATATCTACACATTGGGACCTATTACTTAAATAAGAATTTATAACATCGAGAGCTTCGTTTTGCACACCGTAATGACGCAGTTTACGCAATAGCGTGTCATGGTGCACGCAATCAAAGGCTTTGGAGAGATCACAGAAAACCCCAATAGCATTTTGCGAGTTCTCCCATGCGCTAAATATGTGTTTCAGCAGAGCAACACCCGCATCTGTAGTCGAACGACCTTTTGTAAAGCCATATTGTTCATTATGAAGGAGGCTATTTAAATTAAAATGTCTTAGTAACTGCTTGAGTATTAACTTTTCAAATATTTTACTAAATGCAGGTAAGATAGAAATAGGCCTGAAATTGCCAACGTCATTTTTATTACCTGATTTAAATAATGGAATGACTTTACTACTCTTCATGAGGTCAGGAAAAGTTCCTGAGTCAACACATTTATTAAAAGTAACAGCTAGATAGGGGGCTACGATGTCTATTATATTACTTAAAAGTTTAATGGAGATGCCCCAGTAATCACCAGTGTTTTTGGATTTGAGTGTGTTAAAAACATTAACTACATCACGAGGTGTTACATGTTCGAAGCTAAATATACGACTACTTTTAGACACACTACTAAGCAAAAGGTTTTCAGCTTTAGACGGGGACGAAGTTAAGGAGCGAGTCGTAGTTAAAGGTATGTTGGCAAAAAACTCATTAAACGCCTCAGCTACGTCAGCTGCTTTAGTAACTAATTTACTGTCGACTATAATCTCAAGTTCTTTATCTTGTTTAACCGACTTACCCGTTTCATTGTTAATAATTTTCCAAGTGGTTTTTACTTTATTATTGGAATTTTTAATTGTATCGCTCAAAAATTTCGATTTAGCATAAACACTAACCTTTTTAAATAATTTTGAATAATTTTTAACATACTCTAGGAAAGGAGTATCAAACCTGTATTTTTTCAAACCATATAACTCGTATAGTCTCGCTCTACTTTTATAAATACCTGGAGTGGCCCATTGGTTAAAGCCAGCGCTGGTGCCATTAATTTTAATAGTTTTGGTCTTGAATGTAGATTGGTACTCTTTTTGCACGACATCAAAAAGGGCTCCATAGATTTCATTAGGACTCTCGAGTTCTACTATAGATGGTGTAATTCTATGAGCTATATTATTTTTAAACTTATTGCAACGACTAGCTGTATAGGGCCTGCATTCTATTTTACGCGGCTTTTTATGTAATGGCATGGGGAAGCTAGCTAATAAACCACAGTGGTCAGAAGTTAAGTCACTTAACACACATTTATTTTTGGCATCACAATCACTAAATATATTATCAAGACAAGTTGACGAAGATGCCGTGATCCTAGTAGGTTCAAAAAACAAGTTAATTAAATTATAAGACCTAAACAGATTAAGAAGTCTAATACTTAATGGAGTAACATCTAAAATATTAATATTAAAATCTCCACATAAAACTATACTTTTATTACTTGATTTTAACCTATTGAGTGAATCCTCCATTACCGATTCAAAACTAATAAAATCACCAGAAGGGGGTCGATAAACGCAAATTATAACGTACCGCTCGAGTTCAACACAAGACAACTCAATAGTGCGCTCGATAGAAAGATTAACTAAATCTAAACGTTGTTTACATTTCAACTTGTTTGAAACAAGAACTAAAGATCCACCGCGAATGGCGTTTTTTCTTACAAATGCACTTTGTACAGTAAAATTATCATCATTGATAAACACTACTTCATGTTCTTTCAACCAGTGTTCAGTCAAACATAACACCTGAACATCATAGTTCTCCATAAATAAACTTAACTCTAGCTCTTTGCCGGACAGACCCTGCATATTTTGATGAACAACATTCAATATATGGGGCTCACCCGTTGTCGCACCTAATAGTTTAAACTAGTAGGCGTATCAAAAGTAGTGTTAGTATCACTACTAACAGTAATCGATGGTACACTACAAGTACCAGTGTCACTGTGTATACTGTATGCTAAAAGATTAGCAATTTGTCTCCTACAACTAGGTGGCAAATACATTGTATATTCTGTCAGTTTGTAATCAGTGATAAATTGATTACAATCAAAATATAAAATAGCATCGCTGTGACGACATGTCCTATTATAAATTAACATATTTAGATTATAAATATGCCTATTTTGCTCATCAGACAAATAATGAGAATAAGGCAAGGCACAGAAAATAAATTTACAACTATTGGTCGCATTGAGATGTAACATCAAATGGACACATTCAATTATTTCTTTTTTTCTTACAGATAAACTATCCCCATATAATAATATAACAGTTGAACCGGGGTTTATTTTTGTCAATTTAATATTACAAATTAATTGGCTAACACTGGCACCGGGTAAACAATTATTTATAACATACTGTTGTGAACACTGATTAAATATTCTACCAAAACCTTGACCAAATTTGTCAGAAAATACATATGTTGTGTTAACCAAATTATTCATACTATTATTAACTTCATTAATACAGCTACCTACTGGCTGAGCCACTGAGGGTGTGGGTGTAACAAGTTGAGGCTGAGTTGCCAGGGAACAGGCACAGCTAAAAGAGAGGTTATTTGTCAGAGACTCATACCTCTCCGCATTGTGCTTGACCAAGTCTGCCAACTCATTGGCCTCCTGCATGCGCTTACTTAGATCTTGTTGACAAGCCTCATATTTACTAAATATGTCCTTTAGAGCATATTCCCTAACAAACAATTCATCCTGTAGATGCTGAGTGTCAGTGTCATACATAGTATTACATAGTTGTAATTCATTAGTACACTGCTTTAAGTCTTGTTTTAAATTTATATTTGTTTGCCTTAGTTTTGTATTTAATTTATTAACTTTTAGGCGTTTTAATGATTTCTGAGTTTTCCTAATGAATTTATTAATTTTAATATATTTTTTAATCTTATTGTGACTAGAAAACAATTTGGTTTTATTGATAGTATCATCAGTTAAATCTATTGTTACAATTGGCTCAATACATGTGGGTCCGGACCCGCTACCAACCAACTCATCGTAAAGACTGCAGGTGATCGCAGACTCTTCACCGGCTTTGAGAGATTCCAAATGGGTTATTGTGTTGTGGGCCCTGCTTAATTCCCGTTCTAGTTCAGATATGCGTCTCAAAGCCAGTTCGTGGGTGTCACTACATTGCTGGAAATTTGACACCAGTTGACGGAGATGTTGATGCTGGTCAAGTATGTCCATATGCTGTGTATGTAGTTCAGCCAACTGGTTCTTAAGCTCAGTGTTCTTGTTATTAATAAACTGAATTTCCACCTCACTGTCTTCCCTTTCATGTAGCAGCTGATCGCACTGGTTTTTACTACATTCCAACTCTTTCAATGTAGCCTTCAATTTTTCCTCCAAGGATGCAGCTCTACGGGTCAACATATTGACAAACCAACCCTAGTGCAACCCTGGAATGAGAGATGAGAAAGCTAAGTGAGTAAAAGGAATAAGAGAGAGGGATAAGATGTAGAGGGATGATAGAAGTACTAAGATGAAGGGAAATTGTATACTTAATATTTAGAATTGAAAGAAAACAAAGGAATAAAAGTTATGAAGAGTGTGTCATCTAAATTATGGGATGATAATTTAATTATTCACAGGTATATCTTATTTGAGATATTAATATTCCAAATATAAAAAAGAGAAAATTACAAAATTAAGTTTGCAAAATGGTTGGGGGTAGGTACTACAAACTATTTTAAAGAAATTGTTAATCTAGTTTTTAACAATAATTTCATAAATAATTGACACTAATACAGTAATTTAACAACATATCAGTGGTATTGTATGTGTAGTAATAATCTGCAGTGATGTCTAATGGTAAACAAAAGTGAAGTTACAAGGAATAACACTGCTTTTATTAAAGAAACTTGATTGACAATACAAGTTTATGACACATTAAAGGTTTAAATAGGTAGTATGAATAAATAAAATACTATAAGGCCGTATGAGCCTATTTTTTGTGTAGTAAATTATGTAGTGTTTACTGTCTGGGCGAATGTTTTCGTCTTCGATTTTGCTTCCACTAGTTGTCAAGCAAAAGGAGTCATAAACGGTGCCAGCGTGTGATGGACGTAGCTCAGAGACCTGAGCAGTATTTTGTGATGTTCTGCGTTATGTAAATATTAAGTAGAATAAGAGAAATAAAACAAAATACTCCCCGGGATTGATGAATTTTTGAAATCCGTCACAGTTGGGTTGGTTAAGTTGACAGCCGGTTTAAATATCCTTTTTGTGCGAAGTTCCCGCAACAAAAAACACTGTATAATCACTGAATATGCTAATTAATAACTAGGTACGACTATAATACACTAATTGAACATAATTTAACACTTTTTACTAATTTTCTAAATTAAAACCTAAGAGGTCGTTTTTATGACGACCGGCTACCAGTGTTGCCAGAGCAAAAAAAAAAAAAAAAAAAATACACGTGATATCTCACTACACCCCCTTTCTGCCATTCTGGACGATTTATGGACGCCCCCTAAACGAAGCAAAAGCATGTAAGGATCCTAGCAAGTGGCGTTCTGTAGTTTCTGCCTACCCCCATGAGAAAGAGGTGTGAGTTTATTGATGTACTGAAGTAAATTATTAGCAGGCAGGCTATAAGAAGCAATTACACTGTGTTCTAATCACAGTTTCATGTAACTATTGGCTCCTAAATATTTTTTTTTGACACGGACTTATTTGTTGATTATAATAAAGTCTACTTTAACTACTTAATAATAATATTTTGAAAAGTCATCTTATTCTTTTATATAATTTTTATTAAAATTATAAAATAAAAAAAAGATTGTTGTAACTTGTTCTGCTGTCGGTACACGTTAGCTGTTCACCCCGAATTATGAGCAATGACAAGGTCGCCTACATTCAAACTGAGGTTAAAAAAACCTCCGCGCACTGCATGCTAGTAGGTGCCAGTGGTTCTAACGGACTACATGGGAGCTGCCTCTTTAGTGGATACAACCACTTTTTCAAATCTTCTTTTTATATACGCGGTCTCAGGGACATCGACGCGAAGCCTGTTACCATGCATTTAGAACATGGTTCTGAACCCCGAAAGTCTGACACCAGTATTAACCAGTTACTGGTTTGAGAAGGTCAGATACGCAGTCGCTCCATGTAAAATACTGGTATTCAGCTACATCCGGTTAGACTGGAAGCCGACCCCAACATAGTTGGGAAAAAGCTGGGCAGATTGATTGTCTATTTTCTCGGTGAGGAAGGTCTCTACTCCCAAAACAACCTAGAAACTTCAGAACGCTACCTGTCTGTAACCCATACCTACCTACTCTATTTATTTAAGCTAACTTGATGACCTTAGCCAAGTCGTACCTAACGTAAACCGCAAAAACTCGCAATTCCAGGTAGTACCTAGTACAAAGATCTGAAGAACATAAAAACTAAAGCATAGGAAACAAAACAGACCTAACCGTAGGTATTTTGGGTTGTTTTTAAGCTGGGATTATAATAACTTATATATTTATGTAACTTAATATAATTCATGTCCCTATGCATCGTTTTGTTCTAGAAATAACTAGGTCTAGTAACGTTGTGGGGCATCTACAAAGCCACATGTGAATTACGCGTCACACAAATCCTGCATCGCGCAAGCAGAGTTTTACGCGCGACTAGCATATATATAACTTTCCGACATCAATCGTTGAGCAGTTGCCCACCAGACATGACACCCGTCTGGTCCGAGGATTCTCCCTTTTCTATATGAGGGAACTTTATACCCAGTTCTTTATGCTTCTAAAATATGATGCCGCGTTTCATGATGTAAATTTATTAGCTTTCTGTACCTACATACATTATTTTCAGCACACAATTTTTTTTATTTGTCAATTATTTTATTCCCGCTGGAATTTGCAACAATTACAGATAAATTAATTAAGTAATTGACTTTGGCACATATTCATCATTGTCTTTATTTAAATTAATAGTATTATTTTTTCTACTTACATCTCACTAACAGCTCCCACTCGATCATACAGTTTATACGGTCACTTATATCGCGCCATATCTGAAATAAAAAAATATAATTACATTAATTAAAATATAAATAACAAATGTAAAAGTAAACGACATAAATGTTAATACATGAAACAGAGCGCCTCAGTCTCTACACACCGCAGCACCTCGATTCATTATCACTCAATTTATCTACAAGGTTTCTCTTCAAAAAGAAACGTATACCCTAACGATAAATTTATGGTTTCAATAATCATTTAGTTTTCAAGTACGCGCCAAGCAAAGGTATGATGCATTCGGCCTCGCGGGTAAACAGACGCTAGATAGCGCTAGACAAAGACGGTGCGAGGTCATGAGCGTAGCCTTGCGCGGGTGCGCGCGCGCACGCTTCCGCCTGTCGACGGCCGAGGCGCACACGAAGCGCAGTCGCCGCTCGACCGCCGACGGTGACGGACGTGCTGTCGACACTGCACACAATTATGAACTCTCAGTAATTAATAAACTAACTTTATATTCCAGTGTAATTTACTGTATTTTTTCTACATTTGTTATTTTTGTTTTTTTATTTATTTAAAAAATATATAACGTGGACATATTAATTTACAAGAAAAATCCTCAAACCACTAAACAAAAACAACTAACCATAAAATTATTCGACCTGCATATTACTATCAACTTCCCTATAAATAAAAGCTATAATGATGGAAAAACGAGCTTACAAATATAATTATGTATGAGCCATACATAATTATAATGTGTGTTTCATCTTCCCACGCACATGCGTTGCGGTTGCAGCCTCAACATGAAGAGACAAAGACCGATGGAGTTTACAGTTAAAACATGTAAAGCATGGCCTGAACATTCGCGAACAGCGTAGGTCTAATAGGCTACATGATTAATAAATCCATTGTCTTTCTAAGCCATTACTTTCGCCGGGAGCTATGGGAGATTGATGCAAATTCTAGAGTCCGAGATTGAATGTGCAAAGGGTCCTATTACAGTAATTTTAAGTGACCCGCAGATGCTAACTCGACCTTTGCCTGCATAGTGGCTTTCTCCAATGATTACAGCAGAACCCTCTGAGCTAACTTATTGTAAATGAATAGAGATAAACAATATAATGTAATGATTAACTTCAGAACTTCGTCGTCTTTTCCTGCGCCCATTTTCCTTGTCAATTTAACGAGATCTCATTCAACTCTGAACTTTACGGCTATTGTTTTAAGAGCCATCAGTAATTTATTTCAGGATTACATGTCTATAAGTCTTTGCTCTTGTTGATGTCATGCCATCATCGCTTAAACTAAGTTTGTCACCTTATTTGTATTGGCAGTCGAGTGTTAACGGACCGCATTATGCAATGTCGTTGAATCTTCAAAAACAAGAAGTGTTAAGAGCTCTTGAAGTTTTTTAAGGGAACTTTCAAAAGGTTAAGCCCAAGGTAGGAATGTGCACTTACGTATTGAGTCTCAACAGGTTTTACATAACTTTTACTAGCTAGTAATGTATGTCCTATGCACATTGATGACTTTAATCGGCATGCTTAGAATTTGTATGTAATAATAATGCATTTTATGGCTACTGCTTACTTACTTTTATGACTATTTTGTAGGTAATGCGAATGGCTTTCTATAAGGTAAAGTTCCAAGCTTATTTAGCAAAATACTGGGAGACGTGTTCGTACAGTCACGAGCACCAATATGTATACACTTAGAAACTTTTAATATAAAATAGGCCTTATCTCCAAGTTGCAGTCAATATTACACGAGAAAATTGCTCGTGAATTTTGCTAAGTGGATACATAGTGGTGCTCGTGACTGTACATGATATCGCTGAATCACCAGTGATTGGCGTTATTTGCATCTTCACTGCGACTGCGCATAACAATAATACCTCATGTGAAAGTTTAGCATCACAATGTATGACTGTGAGATTTAGAAGCTGACTAATGTCAGAAAACGAGAAAATTGCGCTTGTAATATAAGATTGCCAGATTGTGCAATAACTTTTGAAGAGTGAGATTTTAAATCAAATTTTATTTAACGTATTGTTACTAAAAGTTAGTGGTTATTTAATTTGCTTCTGTATAGCGTGAGTTTTAACTCTGAAGTATTACTGATGAGCTCATTTCTTTCGTATGTCTTTGCTTCTTTCTAAATGCTATTCAACATTCACTTTTTACGCAAAAAAGTTATGTCAATGTGGAAAAAGTTGCAACATGCAACATTAAGTCAGCAAAACAGCTACTATTGAGTAAATAAGAATTATTTTTAATTACAGAATTTTTTAAAGGCTATAATTTCCTCTATCATCCGTTGACTTTGAACCAATCAATCAGAGAGACTAGAACAAAAGTATTGTTACGCAAAACGCGTCACTATTACGTCGCAGTGCGCCTGCGCGACCTCGCGGCAACTGTCACGGCCGGCGCCCGCGCAAGCTTCCTGCTCTATGCACTTCTACGATAATATTGTTTTGATTACGATAATACGTATTTGTGGAGTAGTGTGTGTGATTCGTGATAATTATGTTATTGGTTCTCTGTTGCATAATTGATTGTGAAGTGCATTTGGCTGTGTTTCAGTAAATTAAAACATAAAATGTAAGAATAAGTATATACGTTTGATAAGCCTTATATCTTTTTTGTAAAGACTACGTAACAATGGTTTGAGGAAATCTTCCAAAAGATAATTATTGCACAAAATCAAACTTTTAAAGTTATGGCATTGTCCTTTAAAATGCTCTTACAAAGGCCAATAATACCAATTAGCATAAACTTTAGTATTTCCTAAATATATTAGTTTGAACATTATCATAAACGGGCCATCACTTTATTAGTTAGCCGTTTGTTCTTGAGATATTTCATAGACGGATTAAAATATCAAATTATATCATCGTTAGGTTGACCTCAGATATCGGCCTATAAGGTTTATTTGTCATAATATTTCACGGTCTCGTGCATCGGTAACATAATATTGGAAATAAAAGATTCTATGGTTACCTAACTCGTCTTAATTTTGCATTCATTTATTGGCGTTCCACAAGGTAAAACCAGATGTTAACAAAGGCTTAGAGCTATGAGCCATTGTAGACCCTGTCACAGCAAACATTATTGTTAGATACATAGCTATTACTTAAAGTTAAAAATCACAGTCGTAGAAAAAGCTAAAAATTAAAACTAATACATGATAAAATTATACATGAAAACTGAATAATAACATTCGCGTAAAAAGTCAATAGCAATAACATGAATAATTCTATTATTGGTAAGTAGGTAGCTATTTACTTAAAATGCTATTATTACTTACATTTAGAAAAAGTTATATTATTAAATGTAACTTTATCTAAACGTAATATTGCTAATAACAGTATTTTAGCCTTCGATCATCGCCAAAAATAAGCGGAGTTACATCGAAAAAGTTTATTAGAGTGATTTATGTATTTTGGTATAGAAATAACACAAAAACTTCTGGCAATAACTCAAAAGGTTCTACAGCTAAAATAACAAATAGTTTTAAGTATATATTATTTACATAATATTATTACTGCACTGTAAGGTCAAGTATACCTGCCATATCGAACGCATAAGATAATATCTATCAGATCATGATCTAAGTGTTAATTGAAAATGCGGAAATTTTACACCTATCATAATTTTAACGTTCAATCAAAATAATTAAACTGATCAATTAATTTTTATTAAGGTCACTTGGTGCAGTTATCCAAAAATAATAATATCTTGACAAGGACAGCGCAGCGCTCGGTTCTCTGTAACCTTTGGAAATATTATGAACCGGAACTTTAATATAATAATAGTTAATTTATCTGATGCATTAATCTTACTGCAAAGCGTAAATCTTTACATTTTCCTTTTATATTTCCGCTGAACAGCGCTTGAGTATTCAAAAACTTTTGTTGAACAGCGCTGCATCACTTACTGCGCGGAGTTAAATTTTTCTACGATTGATGTCTTTAAAAAAAAAAACACTGCGTCTTGAATAGTCTTGACTCATTTAGTATTTAGATTTGACTCATATTGCGAGAAAAACACAAAATAACTATGTCTTAGAAAATTAAGGTATCACTGGCTGGAAGGCTATCATATTTTTGAACAACCCACGCTTCGCATTAATGTATTATTTACATGATCATCCTACATTTGAAATCTTAATAGAAGAAAGGCTCGTAGTCCAACAAAAAGTACAGTTTCAAGCAGAAACTAAAGAGCATTTTCATTAATCACTTTTGTAATTAACGCCCATTATATTCCGAGGTACATGCTTCCTGTATTAAAATGGCTTTGTGAGTAAGAATTATTATGCGCTTGTTCGTTTTTCGTCGTGCTTTCTGCAAGGACATGCGGATGTACCTGATTTGTAGTGTAAAACTGAAGATTTTGGGCAATAATCAATATGTTATCCTATTTGGAAATTTTGGTCTTTCAGATATGGCTTTAAGCCTTTTAAGTTTTGCGGTGGACCCGAACAATTGTTTGTGGATTCCCACATCTTTTATAGTTTATCGAAAATAGTTGGCAAGACCATCAGTTGCAGTATGTTTCTCTAAAAATCTCACTTAGAACATGATGGATGGGAATAAGGTGTTTTTTTTTTAATTAAGCACCTATGCCGAACGGCGCAAAAATGTCTGATGTTTCACGTTAATACGTAGTTTGAGATTGTAAATAAAAAATATAACATAACAGCTCAGCTCGTCTTGCGTGTGCTAATATATCAGTCAAACATAACGCTACAGTGTCATTGCGTATGCGCCGCTATGTGTCGTACTATGTATTTGTATCGTTAGCAGATTGGTCTTAAGTACACTTGTTTAGTAGTAGTAGCACTGTTTTCTTTTTTATGACGCCTGGCCTTTGCTACTTCACCGCGTAGGGTCGGCAGAAGACCCTGTTCCTTACTATTAAATATTTTATGGAGACGATGTTGTCGGAAATGATAAAATTCGCGGTATCTGGGAGACGTTAATACCGCATAACTTTTGGTTGACTCATGCGTTTAATGGGAGATACGATATAATATTTTATTGAGCCCTACAGCAAACATACCTGCCAGACATACAATTTTCCAGTTTACCATGTAAACAAGATGAGAACTTACGGAAAAAAACTCCAGTCTATTCTTATCCAAATAAAAAACAGATACACCTCGACCTTTACCCAGTGACTAGGGCCTAAGGCCTTGAGACGTTGTTATCATCGTGTTTGTGTGTTTTTTTATCATTCGATAAAGGGCTGGCCTTGTCGAATGTCGAGGAAGGCCGCCCATTTGATTCCGGTATTTTTTCGTCTGGATCTTTATGCACGGCTGAATTTCCGGATACGTTTTCCTTCCTACCTCTGCAATGCAGTTTCTGATGAAGGTCTGTGGTTGAACAGTTTTTTGGATGTTTGGTTTTGTCAAAGAAGTTTACGTCTATTTGGCATTCTAAGCAAATTAGGGAACCTTGAAAGGGTCTTTTGAAGTTTACTGAGAAGTTAATTAATCAAATGAGTTAATTTAAAGTCTGTTCCAGTTATCTTTTAAGTTATTAGTAAGGTCGACTCATCATGGCCATGGTCTTGAATCAAAAGTCACGGTTCTAAATCGATATTCCACCGAATAGAAGATATCTAGTCTTAGTTTATTACGCATACTTAGACAAACGCTGAAAAACAGAAAAAAATGCAACTTCGTCATCATTGTAGTCAGGCGTCCATTGCCATCAAAGTAAAATTTAAATGATCTTGATTGAGTTTTTGCGTCTTCACGCAGTCCCGTGAAGCGTGACGTGGAAAGAAATCATCATGACGTGAACACTGCGCCTCAGTGCACAGAGTGTACCAGGCATTGTTTTATTTTTCACGCGAAGGTCTCGAAATGAGGGAAAAAACGCGGAAGTCACGGCCTCAGAAACAGGTTTTTTGAAAATAACTGCGCTTTTTGATTGATTGGGAGTGTCCGAATTTTTTACAGTAATTTCGGGAAATAACTGCTTTTCTAAAGAAAATATCCAGTAGTTACAGACGCCTTGGTTTCCAAATACTTTTGTTGATTCAAACATATTCAACCAATAACGCCAAAATTAAATAAACTAAAACTAACGTTACCTTAAAAGCGAAAGTAAGAGTCAAATCCACATAACAAACACAACACAGTAACTCACAGCACACACAACAACACTATCACAAATAAAGGCAGGTGACCACTGTCACATGACGTCACAGCGAATTATGTCGAACGAAACAAAAACACCGGCGTCAGGTGCCCGTGACCGTGGCGGCTGCGCTCACGCCGAAAACGAGAGTGCCGGATCTGGAGCGATCGCGCAATGAGACACGACCGCGTTTGACACTTTCGCGGTTTTGACGAGTTGTGATAGGTCGTGGGTTTTGATATAAATGAGATGGGTGATAAGTCCACACGTCATAAAGATATGATATATTATCAGAAATTGGCAAATGTGACAGTTGTCCTAGGCCTGATTCTAGATCTGGAGGCTTTTCCAGTTGATAAGGATGTTTAAAGCAACAAGAAGTTAATAGTATTTAAAAAAGATGACAAACATTTAAAGCAAGATTTCTTATGTTGTCAATAAAAAAGAAAGTTACAAAAGAAATGGTCGCTAGCAAAGTATCACGATGCTTATGACATGTTACATCGTCGCTACATTTCGGCTGCCATTGACAAATGTCAGATGTTATGTTCTCTTACGCGTTGTCGTCAATGGAATATTGAGCAGTTTTCGTGATGCAATTAAAATATATTTTAACAGTTTTAAATGTAAATGCAAGTCGGTTTCACGAATAAAATAAAGAAATTTACCGCCGCTGTGGTCTAGTGGTTAAACCACCTGTCTCAGACCCAGAGGTCCCGGGTTCGATTTCCAGTGGGAGCAAAATTTTCTGCTCGGTTTAGTTGGTGGTAGGGCTTGTTCTAAGTCTGCCTGGCTAGCTACAACCAAGTCTGTCGCAAGAACAACAATATTAACAGTATTGTTGTGTTTCGGCAGTTAGAGGTAAGATAGCCAGTTCCTCTGTGGTTGAGGATTCCGGGTGAAGCTCGCTTCCACCTTGGGCCTGATCTAATTTACCATCAGGTGAGATGCGCAAAGAGCTTCCCCGTTGTGGGTAAAAAAATATATATTGAAAAGAAGAAAGATGCAACTTTGCTTAAAGTTGTTCGATTGATAAGAAAGCAGTTGCTTTCTAAATGAGATGATATCTTATCAAAAGCATTCAATATTTACCTATCGGTACTTATAATGTAAGTTGCTGTGTACACTTGAACAAAATACTAGAGCTCATAATTTTTTTGCTACATTTTTAAGTTGTTACCTAACTGCGTCCGGCTGCATTTGGAAGGCGACATCGACAGTTCTTTGACTTTTGTTTCGGCTTTGACACTGACCTTGGAAAGGGGATATCCGTTACGCGTATCAGTCAATCAGATTTTAAAAACAAAACCGGCTTGGATCCGGATTTTAGTATTATAGATTATGGATTATTCCTATTGGAAAATTAGCAGTGACTGTAAACTTTGTGAAAATCCTTTATTTTTGCAATATAGAAAATGTCGAATGCTGCCTTAAAGACGCCCGTCGTTAATAACCAACGGATACCCACTAGCAGCATTCCACAGCCGTGTGTCAAATGTATCATTCGGAATCAGACTCCACAGTTGTAGAACCACTTTCTTAGCTGTCAAAACGCGCACAAGCTAGTGCAACTGGAACGTCCACACGTCTATAAATAAACAGTTTTATTATCCAGTATTACCTGAACGAGGCATGCGAGTAAATACTAATCACATTATCATACCTTCACCTTAGCTGCCGCGCTACGCTTCCGCGTGCAGCGTCACCGCTCACTTTCACTGCGGCGACGTGGGGGTACCTACTGCCTGCCTCTGCCGCAATAGATACAGCACCACAACTTAATCCACTAATATGTACTCTATCAACCTCTGGGTAAGGTGCAATTTTCAAGGTCGCTAGCATCAAATTTTTTCCAACCGCCAAATCGGTGATGAACGGAATTGAACTCAATTTGTTGAAGTGTAAAGTCCTGTTTTGGTTCTTGACGGCCAGAGACGGCCTCGCCAAGGCCGCACGTACATCGCACAAGTGTCTGTTTACTTTCTCTAGCGGTCAATGGTCACCGCTTTGGGAGATGGCGGAATACTTGGAGACTGTTCAAGGTCGGGAAATCTTCCTCTAGCCATGTGACATACTCCGACTGGAGTTTGAAATTCATGTGGGTGGTTAATCTTTCGGCACTTATTATAAATTTAAATATCTTACGTCTAACAAATTGCAATGCCTTAAGTACTTCATTACGTAAGCCATTGCGTTACAGTCAATATCCACGTATTTTCCAGAGCTGAGATACAAAGATCCATTAAATATAATCTTTTAAAGACTGTCCTTAAACAAAACCAAAATGTGGCTTTCGAAAACACATTTGCCCTTACCGAATTTGTCATAATGCTCAATACCAAATATAGATCACGAAACGACCTTTTTTCAAGTATTATTACCAAACCAGCCTTAACTTCTGCGACCTATATACTAAATGGCGAAAAGCAAACGTCATTGAACTTTGCTTCGCATGTTCTGGCCTTAGACGCGTCGCAGTCAAGGATGTATCTAGACTATATTATTGGCAAGGTCAGGCAATATTTACCAAGTATGCCTTGGTTGTATTTGAGTTAGATTATCTGTGATTTTTCTTAGATAGCACTTACGCCCTTTATAAACTGAGCAAAAACTGTAATCTCTAGCGAATATGGCTTAATTTCAATAAACAGGTGCAGCCAACAACTTTTTCTTTGCAAACTAATAAAATACTACTAAAGTATCTACTAAGAGGTCTGTTTCATGAACGGATAGCCATTTGACTCCAAAGATGGACAAAAATCAATTTGCTACCAGATAAATGAACTGGGAATTATTCAAAAGATGGTGAAACCGGCCAGTAATGTAGCAGATTCTTCCATCCAGTCTATCGTATTCTACTACTAAAATAATGCAAAGTGAGACAAAATCGTACGTATCTCTCTAGCTAGATATTGTGTCTCTGTCACTCGCAGATAGTATAGGAGCATACATTCATCTGTTACAACAATTAAGTCATACTAAAATTGTTTCACTTATCACCAGTCTATAATTAAATTATATTCATTAGCGATTCACTTGAGTTATTGTCTGTTATCGCAGTTACGATACATGTGTTCATATTTGTAATTATTATTATGTGTTCCTTTTTCTTAGGCCGATTGTCCACCACTCTACTCTAAAGTAACGTGTTTCAAACTCTTATAACCAATAAGTAACCAGAATCACACGACTTACTTACGCGTTTGTAATAGGAGCCGTCGTGAACGGACCTCAACTCAGCCTATCGCAGTCCAGTTCTGGACATAGGCCTCGCCCAGACTGCACCAGAACCCCCTGTCCTCCACCTTCTGCATCCGGTCCGTCCAAGCCTTTAACAACAACCTTTTTAAGGTCGTCGGTCCATCTAGCTAGGGAGCGTCCCACGCTACGCTTGCCGATACGCGGTCTCCACTCCAGGTCTCGTCTGCCCCACCGGCCAGCCAACGTATTTCAAAATACTCGAGTGCTAGTCACCTGTGTGACATACTGGATTATGATGATTTCAGCTCGTAGCTGGTTACTTTTGAGTAGCGTTGTTAACGACCGACCTTATACAGGGTGGGCCACGAAACGAGGTTCTAAGAATTATTTTTTAACCATCTCTCCAAGGGCTTTCCGGAACAACCCAATGTATGTTCAGGGATTATTTATAGTTTAGGAGCTAGACGACTTTTAATAATTTTTGGGAAATTCTCACTTGTCTTCAGACTTTTTTAATTTTCTGTGAAGCCCTTGGAGAGAGGCTTCTAAAAATTTTCTTTTGACGTCGTTTCGTAGCCTACTCTGAATATTTTGTAATGAAAGACTGCTCGATCAATATTGATACAGGAATAATCAAAGCGTGATGGCGCAACGATTATAAACAAAAATACTGGTTGTGCCGTTGTGCCCTTATATGAATTATGGATTTTATAAGTTATTCATACAGGTTTCACATCCATCTCATAACTTTAATCGGTTTCTATGCAAATCCCTTTTAAAACTTTCCTATCTAATATTACTATGACGACAGTTTAGATTAATCGGTTGTGTTAATATTTATACACGATAAACAGCTCGTGTAATCTCAACTTAATATTATAATTTCATAAATAAGAAATTAAAATCAAATTTCTTATTATAAAATAAGAAATTAGATTCATTTTTACGACTGTCGTGTCAATCAGCGTAGGACAGGTCAAGATTGAAATTGTTTTTTTTTGCCTGAGCAACTACACACAAGCAAATAATCAAATATGGCATCCAATAGCTTATACTAGGTATGATCTGGTATGGTATGGTGAATACAATCTGAGCAGAATCAAGTCTGTAATGTTCCCACTGCTAGGACACAGGCCTCTTCTTTGTGAGAGGGAAAGGGTCGTAATCCACCACGCGTGGCCAACGTGCGTGTTGGTGGATGTCACCATCTCTTCGAATTGTTTGTTCTCTTAGAACAAAAAATTCGGTGCATGCCAGTTTCCTCACGATGTTTTCCTTCACCGTTTTGAGAGCAGTGGTGAATTGGTGATGGAATAATGGGCACAAAGACGCAACGCAGATCTGTCAAAAATCATAGTATGTAAACTAGTGTCTAGTAATTTCAAGGGTTTGATTCTAGGCAGTAGGCACGACAGTAGTATATCTTAGATTCCATCATCATTATAAACATGGAGATGAGTTCTACGCATGTGAGAGGAGAAACGTGGCTCAGAAGTGCTGCATTGCATATCTTGTGCACTTTCACTAAACTTACGTCTATTTAGACTGCATTACCATAGAGCAGATGTTTGCCTAGCATATTTTTACCTCACTGTTAAGCTTTAAGGGTTTGGAGAACTGCTGGTACTGGGGCCCATGTAACTTTAATAACGATAAAAGGAAAATATAGATAGTTCAAATTCATCAAAACATGAACGGCACCCTAATTGAGTTTTGGGAGCGTTTTGAAGCAAATTCCTAAACCATTGCTTCTTAGATTTGAAAAACTCGTCTGCTCAACAATGTGAATAACGCAATGAACGTGGCTGAACTGTCAAAATTAAAAGAATTGCGATCAACTGTCATTTTATGTGTGTTACTTAATTACACTGCAGGTGATGAATAAATCAAATTCAAACGAATCTGTTTGTTGGAACCACTTCTTCTTCAAGCATTATTAACTTAGCTCTTTGCCTCGATACAAACAAGAACACTTAAAATTACACTTGACCTTACAAATACCGCTAAAAACCTCTTAACACTTCAAAGATCAAGCCATAAACAAACCATTACGCAACTACGATGAGTAATAATTACCCAAATTACTCCACTAAGTAATGAATTACCGAAAATTCGGCACATCCCTGATAGCGATCGGCCTCACATCTTCACGGCTGTAACCTTCGGGTTACGAAACCAGAGCTTTTTCCTTCCGTTCGAGTTACAGTGGTTACTCCCACATTATTATGCCTGCTGCTAACTCTATTGTAATAGAACGTAATGTTAAAGGAAAAATGATCGGAATAAACTATGTTGCCGCATTTGCATAGCTAAGTTTTGAAGCATTAGAATAAGAAATTTTTCCGATAGTTCAGAAAAGAAAACATGCAACAAACGTGTGACTTGTAAACATATGAGTACGTCATTAGAGATGACTTGGAAACTATATTTAGATGATATTGCGTAGTTTGTAGTAAATGAATATACTAAGGACAACGACCGAAAGGTAGATCACCGACTAGATGGTCCGATGAAATAGTAAGATCATGAACTTGCAAAGAATATCGCTGACTTGACCTGGAGTTGAAAATTGATTATTAATCACTTGGGTATAAAAAGACAATTTGGTGTTAACACCATAGAAATAACGACACTTTCCTTAACTCTCAAAATCAGCTTGCAGTCCAACCAGATGCGATAACTCTTCTTCGGTTTTTGTTCATTCTTTTCTAACAGCATTAAAAACTCCATAAATTGTCCATTACGGTACAATTATCAAGCCGACTTCGCAAACATTCCTTATAAATGGTAGGCGGCCACATCTGCCAGTGGATGCCGCACAATCGCCAGCAATATCACTTTGTTGAAAATAGACGGGTTGCGTAACAGACTGGGCAGTGCCCAGCGCCCTTCGCCTTGGCGACGCCGAGCCAAATGTCTTCGGCCCTGACGGAGAACTACGCATCATCAATTTGACCATTCTCTTCCTGGGATGTCCGATCATTTTGTGGAGTTTTGTCAACCGGGAAATGCATATAATTATTTATGAGATGCTATTTCGCGGTTGGTGTTTTGTCTAGACATTACGCTATTTAATGAATATCGTATGCATTCATAATGGTCACAGGAATATCATCGTCATACTTTTCTAGCGCAATAGCTTCTTAATCGGAAGCAGAAATTAGGTAATTCATTGTTGCAAACATTGACCGAGAAAATGTTTCATCTTCCAAATGTGTTAATTCAGTTCTTCACTTTATCTGCTCTTGGTATCCTTCTCTGCTCTTATGGCCAGAAGCATCTGATCAAGTAATCAACATAGTTCACCCAATGAGCTAGCAAGTGTCGTGGGACGCAGACGTCCTCCCTTCACCTGCATTCTGCGCTTGATGCAATTTCCCGACTATGATTGTTAAATTGCACTTTTGACCTCAGTTGTACAAAATTCCCGGAAGATTCCAGAACAAGCTGGATGGTTTTTGAAGAGCTAGGTCATGTTCAAGGCATCCCTTAATTGTATTTGTCGTCTGACGGCTGGAATACGATTGCTAAATGGCATCCAATGATCTTCCTGGATTATATCCGCTTAGCATTGATCCTGTTCAAGGCACTATTTCAGAAATTCAGGATTTAACTGGAAGTTTTATTAGATATTTACATATTGCTTTTACTTCCTTAGCTTTAAGCTTTTTACTGAGCCCTTTACCTTGGAGTGTGTAAGTACCGGCAGTGTGACAGTTGAACAGGTAGTGGTGTCAGATAAAGGCGGTCTGAAAGGTCACTATGAGATCACCATTAAATCACAAGGCCCCAATTACCCTTTCACCAGAATCAGGGTTTGCGGGAGCGTTTTATTTAGAAGGCATATAATGGTCAGACCAAATGTTTGCAACATTTTCCCTTATCAAGATGGAAATTCATGATGTAATTTACACACAAGACATGTTATGTACTTAGGTGTTGTCTGTGTAAAAATGTTGGCAGGTGCCAGCCATAGGTATTGTGCACGCCACTGGCACACCTGTCCGAGAGTCTCCGAGTGTTTGTACACAAAAACACATTAATATTATATGTTATTAGAGGTTATGCAGAAGTCGATAGTGTAATATCCATAGTTGATTGATTTCATTAATATATTTTAATGAATTCGAAATATGAGCCATCATTTTATAATATAACATCACGCCTTGTTTCCCCGAAGGGTTGGGCAGAGGTGTACCTATAGTTCACCCAAATTTGGCCAGTTCAAGTCCCATGTAATAGGGGGCGAGCCTATTGCCATCAACCGGGCACAAATCCAGGCTTCGGGCTGCTACTGAAAAATTCCAAATTGAAAAATCCAATAACACTTTGCCCGACCTAGGAATCGAACCCGGGACATCATGCTCAGGACACTAGCGCTTGAGAGCACTAGAATAACGAGACACTCTTTTATAAACTTTTTATAATAAAGGCTTTACCGAACACTACTTGAGCAAGCCTGCATAAGGCATTAAAACGAGTACTGAACATAAGGTCGCAAAAGTATTGAGTGACGTAAGCTCACTTGCGGGCAGAGCAGTGCCCTCTGGCGGCAAGAAGCCGACCTTGGGCGCAAAGCAACTTTCAACCCGGAAGCCGCCGCGTCATTCTAGCTGTCACGTTAAAACCGCTGAATTTTATTTACAATGCCCTTATTTGGCGCAAGCTCGATATATGGAGCGTTCAGGCGGTGTAGTGGATATTTTAATGGCTTTATATATTAAAGTTCGTGCCCTTTGTGGCGGGACTTTATTATAAGTTGACCTTCGTGACCTGACGGGAATATTACATTTTTAACTGACTTCATATTATGTTAAGGTTTCTTATCTGGATTTATAGTAGAGACTCTTATAAAAGGCAAGTTGGGCTTTAATTCAAAAGATTAAAGTCTAATTAATAAATAACAATAGCTTTTAACGCACTTTTCAAAGTAGGTACATATCTTATAATTGTTTTCAGCTGTTGTAAAACGCGTTTTCTACGCTACGCTTTTTATTTTTACACTGTATAAGAGCTTCTATTAAAGTCATACGGTCTATTTCTGTCTGTCGACTGCTGTCGGGTATATTTCCACTAAATAAAAATATTTATACTGTGACCATGCCACTCGCGTGAACTCTGCTCGTGTTTTTGTCCCGCGGTGCATGCTGTCTGCCTCACAGTTTCACCTGGCTGGCTTCCAATCTCATGGAGGAACGCTACGACTAGGAATAGGTCAAAATCTGGTAATAAATACAAAAGTTCGTCAACTCCATGACCTTACATTCTGGCATTGCATTTGGCAGTCAAGGTCAAACTCAAAGAATTTGTTCAAAAACAATAAACTTTGTTTTAAAAATTCGTGATTCCACACACGCATTCTTCTGTCACCTTGTCATTAACGGCTTTAAAAACCAAAAGCCACAGAGGAGGAAAAATCAAAAAGTTTCCATACGATATAAGCGGCGGACCTTGGCGCGGTACTTACGAATTAAATCGGCCCCCGACGAGGCCACCTCGCCTTCCGCAACAACACCGCGTATTTGTTCGCTACTGATTGAATTATAACACTTAAATCTGTCTGTATCCCACCTTATTGTGATGATTTAGCAGATTTGGGGTGATAACAATAACTACATGGTAGAATCCCTCTGAAGGTCGTAGTATTCGGTAGACTCTAATGTGTGGTCTTAAATGGTGTCAATGTTACAGTATCCTTACTGACCTCACCTGTAGTTAAGCCCGGCGTGCACCGCGCCATCTATCACCACGAGGCTGTCATACACGTACTACATGTTACTAATGTATTGTGTTTACGTTTCGTTGGACAGAATAAATATGGCCATCAAAAGGAGAGTGGAATATTCTAGAATTCGTGGCTCGTAGAAAAGTTGGATTGAATTGGCAAACTTCCAAGAGATATTGTAATAAAGAAAGACACGCGTTTCCCGGATCCACGTATAATTGACGCTGATGACGTCACAAACAGCCTCTTACCCAATATTGGAGGCTTTATTTACATTCATACCCGGGCCTGATGAAAACAAGCTTATTTTCATGGTAAGACAAGCGTTGCATTACCTGAATGTGTTGCTATTAAATACAAAAATATTTTTGGCCCTTAAATCTTAAACGTTTTTAAAAAGAATTTAAGTCAAAAAGCGCTTAATGACGTCATTATTTTCAAATTAAAGCTTCAGGACAAATTGTAACAGATTAGATCGAACTAGTTTAAAAAATCCATATCCTGAAAAATTTTCCTGCTTAGAAATTAGGAAATCTCTAAGCACTATGACTTTTAAAATAAACTCACCATAGAGCCTGTTGGTGTATTGCTGTGCTGGAAAGCAGGTTTTCGTGTAAACACATGGGGCAGGGAGTCACCACGCGCTGTCATGCAATGTTCCGTCTGAAAACAAAGAGTAGAACATTACTCATCGCCCTTTACAAGGCCCTTCCTCTTCTGTCGTACTTTAAACATTTCAACGGTATTTTCCATGTAATTTAAAATGTGACTAATTCTAGCGGCGCCATTTTGTTGTTTTCTATTTAAAAACAAGTCCGTTATATTAATTTTTCTGGTGGATAACATGGCATGTGTGCGTCCCATAGGACAAAACAGAACAGGGGGAGAAGATTAATATATGCGGTGTTTTTTGGAGTAAAAACAAATTGGTTACGTTTATATTTAATAGAAAACTCGCGCTGCAGTAAGCTAAAGTATGATGGCCCCGACTGCCCCAGAAGGAGGGTAATGTTTTTGCTAAGCGTTATCAACCTTTAATGTTCACACTGCTGGGACATAGACCTCCTCTCAGCGAGAGGGAGTGGGTCGTAATCGTCCACTCAGGCCCAGTGCTCTTTGTGAATGTAACATATCTTCGAATTTATTGGTTTAGGACATGACCGGTTTCCTCACGATGTTTTCTGCACCGTTTTGAGTACAGTACAGTACTGAAAAGTACTGAAATCGTGAACGAACCACTCTGCTAACATAGCTTCCTTTATGTGTTCCCAGATAATCACTCGCCGAGATAAGGAGGTGAGAGGTGTCCTGCTTGCGACTATTGTAGCTTTCGACAAACATTGGAATATGGCGCTCACTGACGTTGTCGAGATATGGAAGAGAAAAAGATTCAACAAGAGAAAAGTGCTTCCTGGACTGGGTAAGTATTTAATTGCCGAATATTCCAATTTTTTTGACAACAAATTCAACCCTCATCACGACAACCCTCATTTCTCTAAACAGGTACACCGGTTCCCAAAGGTACGGCGGCAACGATTTCCTCAGTCCCAATGGTGACTGAAGTTCCTGTTGGCAAAGGTATTTCGGAGTGCGTGCGCCACATACCACAGATGATGGTCCGCGGCGAACACATAGTTCTAGTACATGTGGCGGAGCGATGATCTCTTGTATTTCATGTCGGCCTGGTAGCTCGGATTGCGAAGCCATTTTTTGTACGACTCGCAAGTTTTTTGTGGCAGTCTATGTGTTAAGTTTTTGTATTATTTATTGCTGTAAATTGATACTTTGTAAAGTATACGCTTATGGGCTATGAGAGTTGCTTAAATGTAATTTATGATGATATTATTATAGATTATGGTAAAATATTTACCACATTACTAGTCTTAAGGAAAATAATATAGGTAAAATTATAAATGAAATTATGTTGCATTTGTAGGATAGGCCGTAGTCCATTATAACAATCATAATCATAATGTTACTGAATTAGATATAGTAAAAAGATTTGAATGAAGTGATGAAAAGTCACCAACAAAGTTATTTTTACCACCAAAAGTTTGTATACTTTTATAATAACAATAAAATGTTCACACTGGCATTCCCATGCGTTTCCAATGTCCCAGTATTGTCAGCGTTAATAAAATAATATCCACACAATGCTTGTTTTGAGGAACGTTATTCGATTTTTGAATGATATTCCATGAGAACGAGCCGCCATTGAAATTAAGAACATTACATATAATTAGATACTATTTTAGAGTTTCTTCTCATACATCCTTTTTAAAATATTCACTTTTATTTGAAATCTTATTATTCAAATGCGTTTGCATTATTATCTCGAAGAAACAATGTCGGCTTACGAATGAATGAAGAAATGTGTATAATGTTTGTGTTTCCACAAAAACCACAGTGGCCGCAAATTGTACGTTTAACATACGTAATTTGGAAGACAGGACAAGCTATTATAACAGGACTACACTGTTACAATCCTTTGGCAAGATCCCGCACAGTTATTAGGGTAACATGACAATAAAGGAGAGCAGCGAAGCGGACACATACACACCAACAGGAAACTCATACGCACTATCGACCACATCTGCATAATACACTGCTGTTTTTGTATTAAGTTGTCCAGAATTTGTAAACATGAAAAAGAGCCATAAACAGACAATATTATTAATTGTTTCAACACCGTCAGATAAGTTCAGGTTAACATATGACCTGCGAGATAATTCATACATTTTGTTTCTATTCCGAACTTATCAAGTACACACTGACTATCCTCCGGATAGTAGTCTTTTGATAACTTAAAAATCCTTAAACACGTACGAGTACATGTGCAGTTAGTTACATCTATAATTTATGTAAATGACTATACCATACATAGGTTACACGCAAGCTACCAGGATCCCACAGGTGCTAAGCAAGACCTATCTGTTCGCAAACGGTAATTTGCGGGCAGAGCATCCCAGGTTGGTTGACACGGAAGCGCGCACGCATTGTGCGCCACAATAGTTTCCCCATTTTCCCGCGGCCGGGGAACGGCCGGCGTGACCGCGGCAAGTCCGTCGACCCCGGGACAAGGGACGCGGGACGCTTTTCGCGTGCGCAAGCGCAGTGCTACCGAAAACAGAGGTTTTTTTGCTTGGTTGTAACTTTATGAGAAGGTTACAATAATTTTGGAAAATCTTACTTTCGCTTAGCTAAGTACTTATACTTTTGTAATCCAGATAATGTAAAATCTTCTCTTATCAATGTTACGGAGAGTTTCCAGTTTTAGTACGCGAAATCGCTATGCTATATATGCTTCTTTTGCATACCATTATGTAAGAGATATTATCGTGAATTGGAAATCGTCACGCGTATTTCTGTATTTATCGACGTCTTTAAAACCCAATTAAATTAACTGAGATCGTAATCTTCATCATTGTTTTAAGAAAATCTTATAAAACTTCATAGATACTTTAAAAGCTAATAGCAAAGTTAGCTGAATATTATTTTAGTTTAACTCGAGAACTTTTCATAATCCCATTAATTTATTAAAAGCATTAAAAGAAGTTTCTTAACATTGAAAACAATTTTAGAACTGTTAGAAATAATATTACTTATACTTCAGTAACATTCTCAAACAAAAACCTTTTCTATTTTAGAGTTTGTTTAGAGTCAAATGTAAGACCGTCGTTATTTCTAGAAATAATTTCTAAAGTAATTTTATTCTAATTAGGTAATGAATAGAAAACTTGAATGCATCAGCTGCTAATCCTGCGCAGGTTGTACCTACGTGCCGACTGAATAGAACGGGCCAGGAATGTTTAGCCTTTAGCAAGAAATAAATACGTGGAATTAAGATCTAGACGTCACATAGTCTCACGGTGGGTGTTAAATGCACAGCTACCCAGCTGTCAGCTTCTTTAAACTAGCTACTTTAAAATAATCGTCTAACTGGTGAATGGCAATTAAAGCTAATATTATAATTCCAGTCTTAGATACTAAAGTGCAGTCATGACCCTTTTACCTGAAGCAGAACAAAAACTACATGAAAATCTCCCACAAGACATACAAAGTTCACAATTTCCCACACATGGTGACGTTACGAAAAGAATCTCGTGAGGCCAGCAATGCATCACGTCTATTTCTGTTTGAAATCGATGAAGAGACAATGGCCGGGCGGGGCGACGCACCCTGGCCAGCGGCCAACGGCCAGGAGGGTAGGAAACAATCGTCATGCAACATCTGACAGCTTGGACAACATGTGGTGCGGAGATGTGCACGTCTTGTTTTGACAGTTAGGTACGCACTTAGACCAGGTACACCTGGCCTTCGAGAAAACAGAAACCAGATGACTATTATGTCTTTTTTTTACCCGACTACGGCGAACCAAAAACGAGGGTTATGATTTTTGTAATCTTAAGTAATTTCATACTATTGCATAGAATCCAGTTCTAACTTAACCACAGATGAAAACAGATGGCACTCCGTAGTATATATAAAGCTTAGTGCGCGGTGGGCCCGTCTTGCTGGGCCAATTCAGTGAGTGTAGTCAGAATTACGCGATAGAAAGAGAGGCAACTTCTAAGTGAATATAACTGTAGGTAATTAGCGCTGTGCGACCTGAATTGCACTTTATTGTGTCGTGGCAAGAGTCGCTTTTTAGGGTTCCGTACCCGAAGGGTGACAAACGGAACCCTATTCATAAGCCTCCGCTGTCCGTCTGTCTGTCAGCGAGCTCTATCTCATGAACCGTAATAGGTAGGCAGTTGAAAATTTCACAGATTGAGCATTTCTATTGCCGCAAGAGCAACAAATAATAAAATTAAAAAAGAAAGGGGGGTCGCCATACAATAAAATTAAATTTTGAAAAAAAAATTATCTGACCCTGGCATGTGGGGTATCATTTTCTAGAGCTCATCGAGTAGAGAATAAATATAATTTTTATTTGTTTTTATCTTCAAAAATGATGAATTAGGGGGCCGTAGAAGTTGTCTGTTTTAGACCATTTTTGTACGAGCTCTATCTCAACAACTAAACAAATTAGGAATTTGAAACTTGTGTGTATCATGTAACATATACTGTTTATAATCAACAAATACTAAAAACGCCGATTCATAACGTATTTTATATAATATGGGCGATTTTCTGCAACTTAAAGTAATAATTTTGTATTTCATGCTAATATTATGCGATATAAATTCCACAGATAACTATTTAATAGTCGGAGTAATGACATGGAATTAGTAAGTACCTACTATCATGGCAGCATATACTATTTCGATCATTTAAATTTCGATCATCCAAAAAGGTCTACAAAATAAACTTTCTTCACAAGATTTTAAAACCGGCCAGTATTTTTTGAGTTTAAGAACTTTATCGACTTTTTTCAAAGTATCCCTAGACGGTGTTGATGTGTGTACCTCGTGTTAAAACTACACTCCAATAGACAATATATTCAGTAACATTGAAATGAATGCTGGCACATACAGTGTACTATTCAGTTACCTAGCTTAAACCGTTGTGGATACAATTTCATATTGAGAAAAATTATTGGTGTACAAATATTCGGTCATGGCGGCCAATCTCAACGGAGACTGGCCTTCGGCGCGGGAGATATTATAGTGCACAAGTGTGTGCGCAGACACGAGTGCACTCTCTCTTCCCTCACTCTCATAGTCCGATGGGATGTGTAAAAATAATAAGTAAGAAATATTAGATTTCTGTATGACTATCAAAAATAACGTAAATAAATACCTGTATTGACCCGTGCATTTGCACTGGCGAAACATCACGACAAAACATGTTGAAATCTCTAGTTCCTGTCAAACATTGTATGAAAAATTGACAGAAAATAGAGATTCCAACATGTTTTGTTGTGAATGCAAACGCACAGTTATAATTAAAATTTGGCGTACTACTTACATTCTATTTTGTACAATATAGTCTGATGTAGCAAGAGAAATCCTTTTATTTATAAGTAACTAGCTTTACCCGGCCTGGCTTCACACGGTTAGCACTAAGTACTTATCTACGGCGCATCTACCTTTCCTAATTACCTATTTCTACCTAATTACCTACCCTACCTACCTACCTATCCTACCCTTCTTACCAGGGTAGGTAGGTACCTAACCTACCCTACCTACCCTACATATCTACCTGCTTACCTACCATATATACCTATTTATACCTACTAATACTATGTTAGTAGCAAATAAATAACTTTGACTTTAGTTAATGCATGTTACTGGATAAAGTTAACTTAATATTTTTCTCTTAAAATAAATGAAATATACTCCTACACCTATATTTTAACACATCAACATTTTCTCATTAAAATTAGACAATTTCTTTACAAATCTTTGTTTTTTTATAGCGCCTCTGTTGTTACGTTTACGAAAGTATTACAAATATTCATAGTGTTAAATCTTGTACGACATGGTATGGAACCCTTCGTGTGCGAGTCCGACTCGCACTTGACAGATTTTATTATTTAAATGATTTTGCGAAGTTTCCCATCTGTATTGAGATTGAGACAGATGCTGGAGAGTTTGTTGCGCCATTTCTTCCCAATTAAAACACTGAAGGAAGTGGTGAAGGACGGGCGTTTTGCAGGACTGTCTTATGTCAAATGAGGCTAAGAATCAGCATTTTATAATGTCATTTAAAAAAATGCTGATTCAGTTTCATTTGGTAAATGACTTGTGTTCTTAATGTTTGGTGGATAACGAATAGAGCGTTAATTATTTGTGTTCTGGATGGAAGTGAACGCGTGATTTTGTGACTCGACTTGTAACTGATTTTGTTGAGGGAAATGCTCACTAAAATTCAACTGTTTATTAGAAAATTCAATGGAATTAGTTTTGAAGTGAAACTTACTACTTTGTTGCAAGTACGGAATATTAATTGCCTGATGTTATCATTGAGTTATCAAGCACTTATTAGAAAATTATCAACTCAAAATCCACTCAAGGAATTGTAGTATTATGTTCCTAGGTCAACATGGAAATATAATTACCAAACACTTATGAAAACTTAATTGAAGTGGACATGTGTCTTACTATTTCAAAACACATCGTCATTAGTGTCACTTTTGTTTACTTCTTAGCGAAATTCTGGTATATTGCCCAACGAACTAGAAATCTTATTAAACGATCGTTTCTGTATTATTCATTAATTGTAGTTGTCAACCTTCGCAGTGACCTTAGACGACAAATTTTAAACGGTACGCGGAAGTGGCGGCAAGTCTTGCGCGTTTTGACAACAAATTAATACCGTTTGTTTATAATATTATTTATAAATAAGCGAGGACGTTGTATAATAGTGATAATATGGTATTAGATAATGAGCGTGTTATGCTTGTAACCTTGCTGTTGAAGAATGGACTGTTCTTTATCTTCAGTGCACAATGGGTCTTGCAAGCCGTTTCTTACACGAGTCGTAGCTTGATTAGTTCACGAGATGCTCGTAATTTCATTCACGCGATGGATAGTCTAAAACCCCATTTTACTTCCAAGCAAAATTCCCAAACTCTACCTTAACTAATGACTGTCCCTATCAAAGAATTTTCCATTCTGGCAATCACATTTTCTTTTTGCTTTCCTGCATATTATATTGTTACTTCTCAGAAGGCCCTTTTTGCTCTCAGATAGGTCGGTACACGGTTTTGAAGTAAACAACGTGTTCGTCCAAGCATGGTGGATAATGGGCTGTGGGCGTAGTAGAAGATATTAATAGTTCTGCCTTTGAACAATAATATATCAGATATTAACAAACTACAAAAGAAACTAATTGGCTTTAGATAACAAAATGAGGGTAAAAAAAATAAAAGAAAATGTATTTATCGTAAATGTAGGGACTCGCACAGGTCACAAAATATTAAATATAACACACATAAAGAAACATAAAAAAAGTAAAATGAAAATAAAAGCAGAAAGTCCTATACGACGCCAAAAGGCTCCTTATTAGGTAGGTATGTAACTACTAGTATTGTACTTAGTGCACCAACTCGCGAAAATTCTTTCAGGAAACTGGAAAGCTTTAGTCATGAAAAAAATAAAAGTCTATAAGCAGCTTCCGATGCCTCCACAGTGCTACTGGCACTAAAAGTGTCTGTCTACTCAATTAATCCACGCAAATTTTCCCGTGTTAGATGACGTACTCACAATGAAAACTGAAAGTAAAACTGCGACCGCATTGTCAAAAGGTCACAAAGAGTACAAAAGACTGTTGATTTTATAAATTTTGCGCTAAAGGTCGTTAGAGCTGGTCATAGAGGCCATTATACGATGATTATCTGGAGGTGAGAGATCGAGCTGCGTTCTACAAATTAGTATGATTATGGATGTAATGTTGTAAGTTGTAATGGTGAGTGGTTTATGGATAAAAGTAGGTATTATCTTTATGTTTGTGTGGTGTTTGTTGAGCTGGCGCCTATTAATGTCTTTGGCAAATAACATAGGCTTCTTTACAGGTAAATTAGAGAAACATAATTGATTGTTGGTTCTTTCGTTGCTAATTTGTAAGATAATAACAACATTGTGCTTTCCAAACACGTAGCAGCAACTTTATTACTGGCATATATAACAGGGTTCTCCATTCTCCTTCAGTCTTATATCGAAATCCCTTTCTGAAAGTTTTTGTTAGTATTCACAATTGAAAGTAAAAAGTGAGCGTCGGTAATAAAACAGCCAAAGATATTAGAACTGAACATTAACAAAAAAAAAACGAGTCAGTCTGGGACTGTCAATCGAAGTGAAAACTAAGTAACGCCATCTAACGAAAATGTCAGGAATTTATGTGGCTTGCTGTCAGTACAAGAACGAAAGCTGTAGCTCCCTTAAAAAAATCCTTAAAAAAATAAAACAGAGTGCGCTGTCAACAAAAACTTGAACTTCTTACAAATTTTCGATCAGACCACGTATCCTGATGCAAGTTAAACATTTTTACCCATCCCAAAAAAGTGCACAACGCCGCTAAAGAAGATTTCACTTCAAAAAAACTCCATCAAGATTAGGGGAATCTTTAAAGAATATGTGAAGCATCCGAGAATTCCCGAATAAAATATGTATAGTAATAAAAATATAGTGCAAACTTTCACCGGAGGAGTTCCGGCGTTAGGCGAGGGTGAGTATTAATAGCGGCGGTTGCGCAACGCGGCCGATGCACTGCGCGTGCGCCGACACCGACACACTGCCGACTGGGATTAACGTTAACTGCAGTTTAGTGTGTCGTGGTTTAACTGGACGTTTAACTATTCGAAGCTACGTTTGTTGAAATATAGCTGGTTTCGTTTAGACTTTAGTAAATACTCTTGGGACTGAATATAACATAAGTACATGTTCAAATGGAAGATTTTTTATTTGTTCAGCAAGTAAACAAGACCAGCATATTTTTACAAGATCAAAAACAAGTATAGTTTATAATAATATCGTATATAGACACGTTAAATGTATCGGCATTACTAGTAAGGCGAACAGGTCTCGACAAGGCGACACTTCCGCCTTATGTACTGGCTATGTATAGTATCATGTATATGTATTATATGTGCGTCCAATGTCGTCCACTATTCTTTTTTCCAACCTTGGTGACTTGGTGACTCGGCTCCGACGTGTAATGTTCAATAAATTGGAATGTATGGAGATTCCAGTGTTAGTACCCGACCTACAGTCACGTGTGGACTCATGCGTACATAGGAATTCACTAAAGACTGTTTGGAGTTTATGCTGTCCTGGTAACTTTAAAACAAAAGATAAACTTAACTGAAAACTTGAACAAGAAGAAACAGGAAAAATTACTGCAACATACCAAAATAATTCAGGTTCAGGACGCTCGTATATCTACTAATTTTTGACATAAATATCTTTTCCATAAAAAATCTAGCAATACAACTTACAACAAATCTACTGTATCAAAAATTAACCTCCAGTTAAACAGCTCGTCAACGATGCGCGCGCGCACCGGCCGGTGTTCACTTTACTCTTTTTGTATTCGTTCTTGCAGCTAACTTGGGATTGGCTTGACCCATTTACCGCAAATAGACGCAGCCGGGATTCAAACGCGCGCCCAAACGACACGTGGCGGGCGGCTTATGGTATTCGCGTTTTAAAATACTGAACGCCATGCTGATGAGTCAGCTAAGCATCCGTTGTAGAGATTTATAGGGTCTTATTAGCTCTTCGTTATTGGAAGATAGGGTATTTGAGCGGGATGTTTTGATGGACTTGTGGATATGTTTTTGGGGGAAGGACGTTTTTCATTTCACAATAATTATGATGATTAAATATTTTTTTACTAGATTTTTTTACTGTGTATTTTTTACTTTTGAGCTATGTTAACTTTCTGCATTTCATAAAAAAAATTGGTAGATAGATAGGTAGAATATTCTCTATTATGTACACCATAAAAAGTACAGATATAGATGTAGAAATTATATATATATTAAATATGTGTATGTGTATAATTTTGGTATGTATATTTAAGCGGATAAATAACCAACGTGGTTACCAACCCGTAATTAAAGTAGGTATATATATAGCCATATAATTAAAATTAATAGGTATGACTTATTTAGCCAAAATTCTATTCATCTCTCTCAAACCGCTAATCCAAAAATAATATTTGCCAAATCTCGATAATTTCAGTCATAAAAGCCAGATCAGCCCTCAAAGGACTCTGATCTTAATTAACGGTTATTTACGACCTCGGTTATATTTATAAATCGGTGATATGATCCTGAAGCCGGAATCGTTTGATGGAGTTTCCTAACTTTACCTATTTTGCGTATTGAGGTCACGGAAATTAAGTTATTCAGTTGCGACTGTTGCGAGGCTTCGCACTCCTATAGCATGATTATGTTAGATTTTATATTGGAAGTAGGAAGTGGGGGTCGTAGGTTGTGTAATGTAATTTTCGTAGATTTTCCCGGGAAGGTAAAATATGTACGTTTTCATGTGAATCATCCCCGTCCGCCTGCCTTCAATCTAATAAGGATGTTGACTGGGAAAAAAAAACTATTTAGTCCGTCAGTCAGATAATAAAAAAATATTACACACGTATTTTTGCTTTATCATTTTAATAAAAAATTGTTTAGATAAAACGCATTAAAGTTGGGGAATGGGGGCTCGCTACGTCACAAGTCAGTATAAAATCTACCGGGGAGTGACGTCATGCTACATTTTGACTCAATGTATTGCCGTAATCTTTTGTAATATCAGTCGTAAGCTTGTATGTTTTATTAAATAGCTACTCTTAATAATTGAGGAAATGGTTGTACATATTTCGACTTATTTTCTGAAAACTTTAGGACTAACATGTTTTCGCCTCAAATTATAGTTTGGCCGCTTGATTTTTTCTGACACAACAACGTTCGATTTAGAAGCATGACTCCACATTTCATTTCCATTTTAGAACAATGGTCAGGAGATGGTATCCGGCCCTTTACAGACCAAAAGCAAGCGCGGTGGCACTGAATTTAACAAACAACGACCCTCGGAAACATAATGAATCGAATGATCATAAAACAATCGATATTAACTCAAGTAGTTATCGAAACGTAAACGGTATCATAGTCGATACAAAAAATCGAACACGCGAAATGCGTCGTGCTCGTGCCGCGTGCGCGCATGCAAGTGCAACTCAGGGCCGACACCCATTTATATTGTTCGATTTTTAATAATCCTTGGATGTAAGGCAGTGAGCAGATATGTAAAAAAAAATACTAGGATAGAATAATGCCTTCGATGCTTTGATCAAGAATACTCTTCGAAGTCATAATTTTGGTCATTACTAGGATAAGCAAATTCTGCAGCTGTTTTCAAGGGGTATCTTTTCCAGAATAGCAGAAAAGTCAGAAAAGCCTGGGTAAAGATGGCAAAAGTAATATGAATGCTAATATCTTGTTCGTGACGAGGCTGCCCGCCCGCAGCGTCCCGTAAACAAGATGATTGCTAATTAAGTCATTACGTATTAATAAATTACTAGCTCAGTGACCAGAGACGTAATTAGCTTTTCTCCAGAGTTTACGATCGTACGAATTGGAGATTACTGAGACCTGGACCTAGGGTTCAGGTATCTAGACATAATTAATCATTGAAAATCGTGTATGATGTGAATGAACGGAACGGAAAACTGGATAATTCCCAATAAAATTAATGTAGCGGCTTTTTACTACAGAAATCGGACCCTATTCGTGGATACAAAGACCTTTACAGACTTCCCTCTTCAGAAGTTTTTCTTATATTTTATGTAGTCAAATTGTTGTCCACACATCAACCAACTGAAACGGACTGAAACCTGACAATTCATATTTATTCCAACAAAAACATTAAATATAATAGACACAAATCATTATTATCATTACGTAAAGCCGATAGTGTTAGCCGTTTAATCTCTCAAAGCTGTCATTATGAAAGAGCTCATAATTACAACTTTTACCTGCGCGCGCGCCGCTTACGGAAATAAAGTCGGCGTTATGATTATGCCAGTTTGAATTACGTTCACCTGTTGACAATTATGTGAAAATTTCATAAAACAAAAGTTAATTGTAGGGCTGTGTGCATAGATGCGGATATTCTAAGTTTAATTGGATTACTTAAGTTTTTAATGCAGTGTTTTAATAATTCGCCAAGTTGCTTGAGTACCTAGGTCGGAGAAGAGGAGACCAGTTAATTTAATCTGACCTGTAACTCAGATATAAATACATATTAAACTTTTTTTAACAATTATCCATACACAATTTGCAAACCTACCTACTTCCCCTGATAGTGGTCAAGCGACAAACTCGACATTTATTCAATGGACCATCTTTCGCTCCATTTGGCGAAAAGACGTATCAATGCCGCAATGTATTCTTCAATCTGTCAATGGATAGCACAACATGGCGGCACTCCGCACTGGCCGCCATCGCATTGTATGTGGGCGCCATTTCTCTTATAGCGATTGTGTCACCATGTCTTATGCAACTATCTCTTGGAACCCCATGCATATTGATCATGTGGCAATACGAGTAACGCATCAACTGTGACACCATCTTAGAAGTGAAATGAACTTTCTGTCTAGGGCTCTGAAATCTTGGATCATTTATATTTTTACTAGACTATGCAACTGCAATTAAAATTGATCGCCTTTTAGGTGCTAAGTTTAGCGTCCCTTCCTATTTTCAAGTGTAGATACATACTTTCGATAATATCTCAAAATAGATCGCTTTCCATTTCAATAAAAAAACATTGACAACAAAACAAGCACTGACAAGTAGACTATAAAACAACTTGAGTCAACAATATTGAGATTTCCCCTTCATTCAACATCACTATCAACTTAATCTGATAAAAATCTGAATCAAATCTGCAGATCTAGATTCAGTTGCATTGTGCACTGCGGCTAAGTTTTGTGCGCGTGCGCCGCGTGACAGAAAGGCTTGCTTTCACTCGCGCTTCCTACCCGCGATTGATATACAACACGACAACGCTATTATGTACCATTTGTTGTTTTTGTGCAAAAAAACGTTTTTTGTACTTAATTGTTGAGCGGTGATAGTTTTTTAATTGATGCAAAAATATTGGCATTTAAATGGGTGTTTGATAACATGAAATTAAAGACGTGTGTATTGAGGTAATATACTAGAGATTTACGAACTAAAATAACGAGAACTGTAACTTTGAGAAAGCTCTGAACGTATGCAAGTTAAAGAAAATGGTCCCATAATACTGGTATTATAGGATCATTTGAACAAAGGCTCATTACAAGTGCGACTAGAGTCGGTCTGGAGCAACGCGCGCGCAGACGGATAGACAAGTCGCATTCCTAGATGAATTACAACTAGTTAACATCTAAACTGTTGCGGGCTCACTGCAAACCCAGCAAAGGCCATTTCACCGCGCCGAACGCGTTATCTGCGATCGCCAGTACAAAACTTCATATAATAAAGACGCAAACGCGCCCGTAACAACAGACGGGCGTTAGAGACTCGCATGCGCCGGCGCAGTGAAAGTACTTTCGCGCGCTCGTTGCCCCGGTCGTCGAACTTGGTGCGGAAGAGAGATAGCACTATACGCGGGAGCGGGACAGATATAGTTTTCTGAGGAAAGCCGTGAAAAGCGGCCGGGTGCGGGGTACGCGAAAGTGCGCACCATCAGGAAATCGCCGCGATCGTAAATGCTGAAGTTAAATGATTTTTATGCGTCCACCTTTACGATGTCAATAAAAGGTTTATTGTTCGTGCACTATTATTCGCTGCGGTGGCGGTGAACTCGATTTTTAAGGAATTTTCCGCGTTTTTCCCCGTGTTACCCTGTGTTACCGGTGTGTCGTCCTCTGTTGAGGACATAAAAGTTTTATTGTGTTTACAAAGACCCGTTACGCACGCCAACGAATTTTGTAAGAGAACGCTTTTTTTGCATGTGTAGTAGATTCACAATAAGAATGAAAGCGAAAGGTTGAAAAGATTGTTTTGGTCAAAACAAGGACCTATGTCTTTCAATGGGTAACACCAAGGTGTTGCTGGCCTTCCTTGAGGAACTGGGGTGGATCGAATAATCCATTTTCCCACCCGTACGCAAAATACGCGCATTGACGTGGAGTTGCGGACACCAGTCCGTATTACCGTATTACTATCTTTCAATGGGCTTATTGCCAAGATATCACTACTGCATTATTAAAACCACCACCCGGGGCTCTACCCAACGCTAATCCTAAACATTCCTTAATCACTGCGCCATCAACGACTTTACTACACTTACTTCATCATCAATTCACACACCTCTTACTGTTCACTCTTCCAAGCCAACGTCAGCGTCATAAACCACAGTATTTCGTAGTTAGTTTAAATACATTTGGCGTGTGCAACGATTTCTTCGCCATTACATTATCAGTACTAGTTAGTTTACAACGCGATTTCTTCCACTAAACATGGACAGATCTTATCAGAGTATTCAGGGGTATGGCCTAAGTGAGAGAAGATTATAGATAATGATTACATTAAGGCGAACGATTTATTACTGTGATTAATTAGATTGAATTATGAATTTCGAAATCGATCGATAATGCGTCTCATCTTCGCGAGTAATGATTGATGGACATTCCAATTGCAAATTCAGTGAGATAGTTTTAAGACAGTACCTATTGCATTGTTTTTTTCCAGTTTGACAGTTACATTTAAATCCCAAAGAAAGTAGCTGGTAAAACTACGCCCTACGCTAAACAAATAATATTTAATTTCGTGTTTTCAATTGTTAAGCAGATACATAATATCAGTACAAGCACTGCTAGCCATGTCTGGTAGAGAATGTTTTGTCGGTGGGTGTTCAAGAACTTTCTGTCACTAGTCCTGTCGCTTGTATCTTGCAACTTGCGCCCGCGCAGTCACTCGCACTGAGTTAATTGTTGCCGCGGAGAGTGAAAGTTTAATTTATACACGAATTAGTTTTGTTTTCGTTCACATCGATGCATGTGTCGCTCAGTAATTAAACTGCTTTTCTGCTGTTCGAGGAGACTACAAAGTTTCGGTTTTGTAGTTATGCAGATGAGATATTGAAATCCAGGATTGCTAAACAGCTAGGCAGATAGAGATAAGTTCTTGTAACACTTTTGTCTTCCTTTATTTACGTTAAACGGAGGCTTCTTTATATATTACACACGAAAAACTATTTCATTTGATGCGGTCATCAAATGTTATGTAACAAAATATGGTTGTTCGTTTTCTTAAACTATTAGGTGCCGACATAACTAACACATTATATTCCAAAGATCAAGGTTTCAGAAACCATATAACTTTTTCTATAAACAAACTTTCAGGAATTCAGATCTTGGTAAATAAAGGCAGCTAGGTTATTAAGCCTAGGCAACAAAGCTGCGTGTCTTTACACAATACTATTAACTACTAATAATTTTCCGTTTTTCAGCTAACTATCGCCATCACGGGACATTTTAAGGTCAGAGAAGGTGAACAACCTCTGAAGTAGGCTCGATAGCTTTTAGGGAAAATGCTGACGAATCGAGAGGACTTTACTGCGGTGTCAACGTCCTTGCGATCATTGTTACGACAAAGCTCAGCTTTCCTGATAGCTGATATATTTTTGTAAGGTTTTTTATTCGTTTTCGGGTAGATAGAGAATGGTTTGAAAGCTAGCGATTGCTGAAGTAGGTACTTGATGCTCATTTATTTTATAACCATCGCCTTCGGGAGTATGCCTTTCGAAGGTCCGATAGAGACAATATATTTTGTTGTCAACTGGTTATGGAATTATAGGCTTTTAAATGGTTGTGTGAGAGCAGTGGTGGCCCAGTGGTAACGGCCCCGACTTACGAGTTGTAGGTCGTGGGTTCAAACCCAAGCAGGCGCTTTACTTTGTGTAAATAATTTCATCACCACTGCTCTCAAAACGGTGAAGGAAAACATCGTGAGGAAACCGGCATGTCCTAGAACCAAAAATTCGAAGACATGTGACATCTACCAACCCGCACTGGGCCCGCGTGGTAGATTACAGCCCACTCCTTCTCACAGAGAGGAGACCTGTGTCCCAGCAGTGGGAACATTAATAGGCTGATGATGAAATGGTTGTGAGGATCCTATGAGATAAGCAATGGACACTTACAGGCTGATAATGATCTACGTCATGTTGTTAAAACTTTCGACTCCCCCCATTTTTTCATAGAGCTCATACGCCATACCGCCATACATATTGGAAGTTGATCCTCCAGGTGGGTCACCGGCATTACGTTTGCGCTAAAGTTAACCCTCGAGTAGAGTCACCGGCATCAGGTTTGAAACTGTGTTCTAAAACACTATAAAACGAAGTAAAATTGTGTTTTCAGGTTTTGTCGCTATACTTATTATTTCTGGAGTAGGTACATTCATGTCTGAGAGGGGTGAGGACGTGAAAAATTATAAAATAAGAAAAAAAATATTGCCCGCTTTGATCCTGAAATAAGCAACTGTGACAGATTATTCTGTCTGAACAGAAAAATTAAGTCGCACAGTTAGCTCGCTTGGCTAGATTGTAATGTGAATAAATTATCATCAGCTATATTATAATTTACAAAAAGAAAGAAGAAAGCAGTTCATAATGCCGAAATCACTAAGAAAAACCTACACTTAAAATGAGCCCTCCGGGAGCGCTCCCGGCATCCCATATGCGACTTGAGTGAACCCTCCAGGAGTAATCCGGGCACCGAACGTGTTCAGCAGGTATTGGAATGACTAATCGATCCAGAGTAAGGATTAGAAAATATTTGTTAAAACACTTCATCCACCATCAACCTTTCTACTCGACCGCAACATTATATAAAAAACTATCATTCAAAATTAAATAACACAAGTACATCATTATTATTTTCCTGCCCTTATCCTAATTTATTTAGGGTTGGGCAACATTTATTTTTCTTCCATACTTTTAGTCAAGAAATTAAAATAAATTAGAAATTACGTACATGACACAAGTACATAAACACATTAATTGGTCACAAACATGAAACTACAAGTATCTAGAGCTGGATAGTTCAGCTCCTTGATACGCAATGGTACGCGTATTCGCGGCCTTGAACCCTCCCCCCTTCCCCCGGCGTATCGATCCGTAGTACTACGCGGCCAACATTTGTTGCGTTGCGTAATAGGGAAGCAACGACTACGCCATTCATGTACCACGCTTGGTTCCTGTCTACCCTGTAACATTTACATGTTTATCTTCTGAATCAGTGAACCTGCAACATATTTTTATAGACTTTTTTTGTGAATCTGGTAAAATAATGGGATTCGAGCGCTGAAAAAAGAAATGCTGATTTCAAAAATTCTTTTTATTGTGGCTAGATTGGAATTTTCTTCTAAATCGGTTGTTTTATAACTAAGTTATCAAGCTGTAGTCAGATATACTGCTTTTGGGTTTTTTATCAATTCAAATGTTGAAGAGTCAAGTCAGTTGGCAAAAGTATTGGTGATAGAACCTATGTACTCTACATATGTTTTCAGTATTTATTTTAGTTCTGTCCTGCAAGTTGCTAACCTTTTTTAAATCAATACATGCGCCAAAATGTCAATGTTCTACCGCGTAACAACTGTATTTACTCGTGTGACGTAAAAAGATTCGTGTATACATAAGAGCGTCGTGTTCGCTCAACTAAGTTCTGCCCCACAAGACAAAAATGGCGCATTGCAGGAAAAGGGAGTTTCGCATTGCGTTTCAATTTCGTTTTACTACAGAATGAGATGGGCTCATCCTATTATTTACTAGATTTAATAAATAAATCTTATTTTAAGGACTGTATTCCTCGTATTAAGGTTTTAATTTGTTAGTTTCAGACATGTTTTTAGGTTTCACATTTTCTTTGCCAGCGTGCAAGTTAAAATTAACCTTTTGGTAGCGACTTTAGGAATCAATTTTCATTAATGCTGCCTTTAGCTTCAGTAAATTCAGCTTTCCACAAAAGTTGTTGGAATATCAGCTCTATCAGCAACGCAGTAACGTATATATTTCAGTTGGGTAGTATTTCCGTCCTTCAGAATTTTGGACCTAACATTACGTTAGGCTAGGTTAGTGCGAAGGTTCTTGGCCACGCCTGAAAGAAAGTGAATGAATACAATGACCTTTCGTTTTGTACAAACACTAGAACGGTGGTTTTGATTCCTTGAAAGACAAAATATACACATTAGTACACAAACTGATCAAACACAATATTGCAATTTAGGTAGTTAATAGTACATTACGATACGTGTGACTTAAGTCTAAATAACTTAGAACAACGAGGGTGCTAAACGCCGTGCTAAAGGCCAAAAACGTAACATTGAATTTGTTGCCTTATTAATCTAAATTCAATGTTACGTTATTGGCCATTTCTATAAGTGCTTCTGGGACAATGTCAGCACTCTCATCTTCACTAATTTACTTTCTGAGTAGTTCATATTAAAATCAACTGGCATATGAAAATATTACAAACTATATTTTAAAAAAAAACAAATCTAGAAGTAGTGGTAGGTTAGCGTTTCGTCTGAAATTCTGTTGTCACTTTTTCTACAGCATGAAACTGTTTTTAGGCGAAATACTAATCTCTCTTTGACATTTCTGTGCTTGTGAATTTCTAAAGTGTCAAAGAACATTTAATAAGTATCTTCTCTTGTTTATTATGCATCTGTGAAATTAGGAGATTCATTATCGCACGGTGAAAAAATGGACTACTTAAGTCACGGAGAAGCGCTGACACGAGCTGAAGCGCCGTCACTGTCGGACTGTATAGAATAGAAAGAGAAGCGCGATGTCACAACGCTTGTAGTTATCTGATTGCAAAATATGAAGCAATTGGCTATTTATTTACAAAAAAAATTGATGAGTTATTGAAAATAAAAAACAAACAAGTTCTGCATTCAAATAAGACGTTCTTATTATTAATTAAATACCAAAGTACGTTGATATTTAATACAGAAATTTTGAATAGGCACTCAAGGTTAGTGTACCGTTAATTTAAATAGTTTTTTTTTTAAACGTGTTGACATTTTGGTAACAACCAAATTCTAAGAAATGTATTCAAGATTAACATATATTTTTTCCGCTACCACAAACTATACAGATTTGGCGATTTTTTTTTAAAGACAAGTTTATTTACAACTTTTTCCTCTTGTCAGCGCCTTAAGTGCGGGCTTAGGTCACACAGTGCTATAAACACATCGCTACAGACTGATTTACATTATGCGACTAAATTGCCTGTGGCGTACTTTAAGTTGAAGCAACAATAATAAAAGTTGCACCGCCTAGGCTTAAACAGTGTTTAGACGATGCGAGTCACTCGTTACTTCAATTTTATGGTTGCAAAAAAACTTAAGTAGAAAAAAAAAGCTCTGAAATGCTGAAAAACATAAATTTTTGTGCATTTCGATACTTAATTCGTTTATTTACAAGAAATTGGTACAAGAGGAGCCGCTTACTTTTCTATGTTTTCTAGAATCTACATAATTTATATAGGTATCCATTAATTTTCCATGATTTCTTTTATTACTAAAAATTGTGTCAGTAACTCCGTTAAGCATTAAACTCAAAACAATAATATCATGTCATGCATGTTGAAACAAGATCTAGTTGCCTGATATAAAGCCTTTCCATGTCTTCATTAAGATACCACCGATACAGCTGTAGATCGTGTAGATCAATTAAATTAATTACTTAATTTAATTAAAACAACATGATAACGCATTGAAATAACCATATCATCGTCACTGATTACAATTCTAGGATTGTATTAAATATTTATGAGAAATACTTGTTAAAACGATTTGATGCTTCGATTATAGTACTATATTCTAACTAATCTATACAAGGAAAAGTAATGTAACTAAATTAATATGTATCTATTGTTATCAATCTTCTAATCAGTCTAGGTAGGTAGTAAACTGTCCTACATTGTTCTCACAGCGCGGAGCGTATAGATATGTTTGTTTAATTTATAAATTAATGAGTTTTAAATTGATAGAAGTTTTGTATTATTTCTTTTATAAGGCATCTTAAAGTACTCGTCTGCGTATACATGTACTTTTGTGCAGGTATCTAAATTTCTTTTGATCGTGTTGTTGTGTAACAACAGGTGGGTCAAGAAAATCTCAAGTGACTTAACGAAACAAACATTGAAAGTAAAATTAAAACTTAGCTGTATGTGTATTGTGACAGACGAACTATTAAAGAATCCTTCATGTAAAAACTCAAACTCAAAGCATTTATTTCAAATAAACCAATTACAGGCACTTTTGAATTATCAAGGGGTCGGTTAGTCACAAACTTGAAGCTGCCCATTCCAAAGCGTAGTAGGTTCCTATGGAGAAGAACGAGTATGAAACTCCACGGACACTCTTTTAATTAAATCAAAATAGAATCCTAGAAAATAATGTGGACAAAAGTATAAGTATACCTGTCACATGGTCATATTATAGAGTCTAGATTGCTTTAGAAGAGTTAACATCTACTAGAACGACCTCCCCAAGGACTAAATGTCCAATATAAACTGCTCGACACCTACTTCAAATAACGAGAAGCACCCGGCAGGAAATGATTACCAACGCCTAGGAACCAATATCACTGCTATAAATAATCTGATAGGAAAGTCTACGAGGACATCGACATTATTGACACCCACGTTTATATGAAATTGTTCAGAAATAGTAGATTGTTTGCCTAGGGAGCAAACAACTATTTTAAAGGCGTCTAAGTGTTTCTTTGAATCCAAAGCGGAACGAAGGATTCTAAAGTAGAATCCTGAGCGCAGCGAGGGATTCAAAGTACGTCACTCGAGCTTAAAATAGTGTTGCTCCCCAGGTGAACACTATACTTTTGATCAGCCTCTATCAGAAAATAAGTAAGTGTAACTTATGAATAAGAATAGTAGCTACGTTTAATTATTTCATTCTCACTACTTGAGGAAGACACACTCATATTAATTATAAAACGTAAAATCCGAATTTGAGTAAAATATTACGTTACGTTATTATTTAAAATATTAATTTACTTTTTTTTTTTGGCTCCCGCTCGGTTTCTTTTATCATTCAGCCTGTTACTTGTTCATACAATGTTCGAGATTGATCTCTATCCACATTCCAAATTCAAATCACTTTTGGTCCTTAGGGATTAAAGAGCTACACACATCAAAAGTGTCTAGGGATCAACATATATTTTTGCAATAACTTTTCTCCTGATTGATATTAATTAAAATTTTCTTTAAGGATTCATCAAATAAAGTGTTTTCGTTTGTCACAGTAACGATAAACCAAGTCACCTTTGCATTAATAAAGAAATTTGCCATTTTCCTAATAAAGGGATTTTTGACATTTGAACCACTAACATTAAAGTTCGAAAAAAAGACTGAAATAACAGTTTTCTTTAAAATTTTATTGGGTAACTTAAACAATTAATAATCCGTGTTTCTACCGCGAACACTAACAACACAAGAACATCGGTTTGGCATACTCAAAATGAGTTCATCCAAATCACGCTGTGGAATGGCCGCCCATGTTCGTTGCAACAACAAAAAAAGGTCTTCTTGCGACTGGATACCCTCCATAAGTATTCGGCAGAGCTCTTCTCTGTAGCATATCCCATGCATGCTCAATCGGGTTCAAGTCTGGCGACTGAGCAGGCCAGGGCAGGACATTGATGTTAGCTGCGGCGAGAGTCTGTCTTACAACTCTCGCGGTGTGCGGTCGTGCATTATCATGCATTAACTGAAATAAGGGACCGATTTGCACTTGTAGAGGAACGATGACGTCTGATACAATCGTCTCAGCATAAATTTGAGCGTTGAGGTTGCCTCTAATCCAAATCAACTCAGTTCTTCCGCCGATCCAAATACCCGCCCATACCATGATGGTTCCACCACTATAAGGATGGACTTCCTGGCAGGATTTTAATCGCTGTTGGCGTCCAGGGGTTCTCCAGTGTCGTATACGTCTTGTATCCGGTCTCATACCAAAACGAGACTCATCAGAAAAGCACACGAAACGCCATTGTTCTTCTGCCCAATTTCTGTGTTCAAGAGCCCATTGATATCGAATCCTACGATTGTGCATTGCTATAGGTGGTACCCGTAGCGGTCTTCGGGAATGAAGGTTCACTTCATGCAAGCGGTTTCTGACTGTTTGGTCGCTAATTAAGTTCCCTGAAGAGTGATGAAGCCTCACGGCTAACATCATGGCGGTTATTGTTGGAGCTCTTCGAGCTAAGATTTGAATGTATCGGTCTTGTCTCCGTGTGGTGCAGCGATACCGTCCTCCATGGCGCTCAGCCACGGTACCAGTGCTTCGGTAACGTGTCCAAAGTCGACTGATAACACTCTGACTTGTATTCAGAGCTAAAGCCACAGTACGTTGCCGGGAACCAGCTTCTATCATTCCCACGGCTCTGAGCATTTCTTCCCTGCTTAAATGACGTCGCTGCTCCATAATAACGTTGGTTTTAATCAGTAGTAGGGAAACAGTAGCACTAATAATGTCTTCAATGCGTTGTATGTTTTTATAGGGAAAATATTGACAGCTGATTTTCATCTTTTACTCGAATTTGATTCACAGTTCCTGATTCAAATTATGAAATGCACCAAAAAGGATCCATATAAATTTATAAAATCATAAATTTATTACAAAGCCACATCTCAATCTCAAGAAATCCGCATAAAAATGCTTGATCCCTAGACACTTTTGATGTGTGTATTTTAGTCCCTGTTTACGAAGAATGAACTAGCTCTTTTTGAATAGATGTGATAAAAACATATTTACTGAATAGTGCGAGGTACCTTAAAAGTGACAATTTCTTTTTATCTAAACATATTCTAAAATAAAGTCGCTTTTCGTGTCTGGCTGTGTAACCACGTTGTTCGTCTGAACCACGCTTCGTACTTTGATACGGTTTTCACAATCATTTAGAGAAATTATTCTGGAAGGTTTATGTGTAAAAATTGTAAAATACATTAATATTAAACATACATACGGTAAAGAAATCTTGCTGTTTTGTGTAGTCGTAAAACCCGTGCAAAGTAGGGGTGGGTCGCTAGTCGCTTATAAGCCTATTACTCTATTGTAAATAGTGGAGGACTTTCAACAAACATAAATAATATTTCTTTACAGGAATTAAATCTTTTGATAGTGGTATCACGACCGGTGGGTGGAAGCCTCGTGTAACTACCCCCAGGGGTGGCAGCCACCTTTTTTTTTATTAGTTGAAAGTAATCGGAGACATATTGCCACTTCTTGATGTTTATTTAATTCGGGAATAATGTTGAGTTTAGGTACATATTGTCTTCGGTATTTTTTTGACCGAGTTTTTGTGAAGCTCGGTCTACAGCTTGCTTGTGGTTTGCTTATCCTTTAAATAAATGTACCTACATCCAACGAAAGGACTATCCCCAGCACTGGATGAAGCATGCATGCCCAACAGTTGGTTGCTGGTTGGTTGTTGATTGCTGTGCCCAACAGGGTCCATAATTGTGTCTATTCAATTATTCTTACCACCTTGTACATTATAGATTGCAATAAATATTATTTGAACTGGTTAAATTTTACTGTGGACGATCATAACACCAACTAGAAAGAATCACTACTAAATTAAATTCACCGCACAAGGAAAAATCCACGGTACCTATAAAATACAAAAATATCAATATTCAAAAACGTTCAAGTTTATGATAAGGTGCTTTTGTTTACTACTTAATCATTCCACCAACCCGGAAACATACACGTGTGCGTTAATTCGATCGAAAATTTAAAAATAAATCAGTAATACCGAAAACTACTCATATTTTGTAAGGCTACGTCCACACTGCGCCCGCTCCCCGCTCCGCTTGTCCGGGTTCATTCTTCACTGATACACGTGGATGACCCCCTCCACCGCGTGGGCATGCCCCCTTCCCCGCACTCGTGCCGATAGTGTAAAACAAGACTTTGTTAGTAGTTTCTAATAATTGTCGATTGTGAGGGTAAATGTCATAATTTCGTTAACAAAGAATCGGAGATAGACGAAGAAATTATTTTTATTTATTTATTTTTATATTTTAATAGGCATATAACTGTTATCTGAAGAATAATTAATTCGATTTGACAAATTTTCTTCACAAAAGTTGTCAAACCGCAATTTTTATTCCTCTAATTAAAAAAATGTTAACATTACAACTTCGACCCTACATCTAAAGTATTTTACAATAAATAATCATCCCTAAATCATACAAGATTAAATGAAGTATTTTACAATAAATAATGGAGAACTCACGAACTAATTAAACACTGACAGATATTAAAGCAGGATTTCGAATTTCACATTGACAGCACAGCGAAAGCCTAGTCATACATATGATCTATCCTCAAGCAATAAAACTTTTTTTTGTACATAACACGTGTTTGCGGAATTCCCTCACAAATATCGTTATATTACCTAATGCTGTGCTGTCATTTATTTATAAGCCACCGCTTTTACTACGCCACTGGTTTAGATGCAGTGGTTCAGGGTAGGGGGGCTCGCCCCTAGCCCGGGGCTGGCACGTGTAACGTTGCCTAGCGATGGCATGCTGCCGGCCGGGCCAGCTACAGAAGAATAGCTAGCGAACTACGTTGTAGGAAACACGCATATCGAGGGGATAAATGGAAGGTATTTTTGTCTACTTTTGTTATTCAGTAATGTGGGTATGCGCTTATTTAATTAACAGCCCAATACAAAACGTAACGTAGTTTGTTTCGCTTTGACCCTAAAACGGCTCAACGGATTTGGATGTGCGTAGACCATGACCTGCGTTATTAGTTTATGACATAGGATCTAAACTGATATTTTAAATATTTGCTTTTCTGTATCCTAAACCGGTTGAATGAAATTTGGCACAAGGTTAGTCCATGACCTTGGTTAAGACACAGGATACTTTTTATCTCAATATTCCCTCGGGATCGAGACTAATGCGGGAGAAACCGTGGGGTGCAGCTAGTACCCATTGTGTCACCTTATGTAACATTTCTACATTTATACTTCTTATCTATTTATACTTCTGTACTTTTTATGGTGTACATAATAAAGAATATTCTATCTTCTATCTATCTAGTGAGGAATAACAAGCTAAAGGTCCTACATCCACCAAGCCGCAGCATCACTATCGCAAGAGAGTTAGCTAGTAGACAACGCCAAACTTTGAGACTGCAATTATCAAATTCTGGCTCAAAAATCAATGAAACAATTTACAGGCACTTTTGAACTGTCAAGAAACTCCGTGGACACTCTTTACATTTTTTTGGCTCTTTCTCGAGTATAGTTTTCCTAATGGACCTTCTACAAATTACCTGTTAGTAGTCCTGTACCGTACTGCCACGCCCCTGTTCCAGGAATATCCATTTAATATAATGTAAGATCGTTTTTGTGGAAGCTGCCTACGTTTTATTAAATTCTCTAAGAGAACATTTAATGAATAGTTTTCGTGAACATTTTGATCTTTTAAACGTCAAGAGTTGATTTCTTAATTTTGTTATATAGAATATTAATAAAAGAAAATGGAAGGTTCGTAGTGAAAATTACATTGATCGAAAGCGTCAATTTGACAAATTGTAGGCGCTTATTAGTTAATAGAGGTATATCCCATTATTTCTCATATCATTTATAAGTTTAATAGCCTCATTACATAGATAAAGTATCCTACTTCTATTCTATCGAACATTTGAAAAGTCTTTAGCGGCACATCTTGGTTATTAAATACAACTCTTATTAATTATAAATAACATTAATTAAATACAGCAATGATTTATAGTAATGAATAAACAAAGATTCATTAATTAAGTCAAATTAAATATTTAAAAAAAAACCGTAGTAAAATAATTACTTCCGTACGATAACTCCAACGCGTAGTTTCGTAGCAACCGCCTACGAAAGCGTAGCACAGCGCTACGTACCTGCTACGTCGGCGCCCAAGCGTAGCTACGAACAATTTTGACTTAAATTAATTCCACTTAGTTTTGAAGGTAACAGTATGAGTTTTAATATTTTATTTTATTAATTTTTAATTTTAAACTTATAATTAATCCTTACAAAGAGTTAGACTTATATTTACATGATTTCTAGTAATTAATTACTTATTTTCCTGCAATTTTATTAATCTTATTGCATGTTTGTATTTGTAACATATTAATTCGAGCTAAGATATCACAGTAATGCACTGAAATAACCTCGCACAACCATCGATCGGCTGTTCAATGCAGCCTACTGCCGCTGAATTATGTACTAGAATCAGTTTAATAAGTAGGCAGTAACTATGAGAACGAAATAAAATCAATAACACAACAAACTCGGTTTGGTAGCAGACCAAGTTAAGTTATTTGTCCAATGTAGGAGCTTATTGCCATTAACAGGGCTGGAAAAAAATCAAGACTGTTCTGCTACCGAGAATTACTAAAAAAAAACTTTAAAAAAGTCCTGATCCGAGGTCGAAACCAAGACCTAAAGCCCGTGTTCCTTCAGTTGCCTGTAGGTTGCCAGGGGCCACGGTCTCCCCTTAGGACTTTCCCGCAACCCCGGCAGGATAGTGGCATACCTTAGTTACCTTAGTTGCACTATCTAAACAGTGTTTACACGATGCAAGTCAGTAGTTGCTCCAATTTTATTGTTTGCCTCAGTTAAGAAACTTGTATCATGTAAATGAGGCTTTAGACTTGCCAGTCAGTTAGAAGCAAATGACCGCAGTGATGTAAATCTGCCCAAAGTTATGCATTTCTCTGACCGAATGTATCATAGAAAGTGAAAGAGTTATAAGTTGGAATAGCAACAATTTCTAGCGAATCACTTTCGTTTTCTTCATTAATAGTGTTTATTCTAGCATATTATGTATTTATTCGGTTTCTTCTATTACTGTTTAATACGTTGTTTAACTTTATGTGATTTGATGTTATTGAATTGTGATTAACGCTTTGATTTGATAATAAATCGATGTGTTGTAATAGAAGAAATATCTTTCTCGGTTTCGCGATGTTTTGTTGCTATCATGACAAGTTATGTCTTTAACTCGATTCTGCTTTCAAAGCTACGATACACATTTTTTGCATGGTTATTTTAGCTAGGTGTATGGGACAGACTGGTTACGGAAGTCAGAAAAATGGATGCAAATTGAAATCTATGAAACAATGTATCGCGATAGGCCAAGTATTAATTGTTTCTGGCGATGACATATCCTGTTCTAGAAAAAAAGAACTGACCTTAATAAATTATCAAACTTGCGCAAGCTTACATATCTCGAAACCCTTTTAGCCACATATCTTATCACCTAGACTGCGCTAGTGTCGTGTGGGAAAACGCCTATGCAGTCAGACATATGACGTAACTTGCACGTCTCACGGACCTCCGTTTACATAACGAAGACCTTACGAGGGTCGCCGACTACGTTCTATAGTATTACCTTGACATGTGTCAAAATAATTATATTTTTGTGATTTCGAATAATTTAATAAAGTTAAAAAAGAATCTTTAAGTTACGGCTGGTGTTGTCTTCCTACTCTACGGTCTACGTGTTCTATGACTTCTTTTCCTTAATTTGTAGAATGTAGGTATTTATTTTTGTGTAGTTTTATACAAAAATAACATTTATTTGCTATTTATATATTATTGTGAATTGAATCAAATTCTTGGTAAAATAAAGGATGTTTACCTCTTGAACTAGCCCTTGAAAGCTTCACGAGTAGTCAATGACCTAGATTTATGTAGCATGATACATAAATCATGCAATCAATTTCTACTTTTAAATACTATAAATAATGTAGAACTATATTTACCTTAAAATTATCATCCTTGACATTCCAAAACTCCAAGATCAAACACTTCCAGAACCAATCGTTCCAAATCCAAAATTCAAATTCCGCACTCTATCTGTCAAAAATCACAAACGTCAGAGCGCGCGCGTTTTATTTTTAAACTGGCAACGCGCGACCTCAGCGCTTGAATGTAGTGCCAATGTCACAATATCTAGGTCTATGTCAGCGAGTGGCCTCACTGCCGCGGGGATATGTCTGCACGTTTTGTGGCCTTATTTGGCGCTTTTGGCGGGGTCACTGTTTCGGTGATCGTATTCTTGTGTGTACACCTGTTTACATGGAAGGAGTCACGCATCAAATCAAATTTTTAGACTTCGAACTCATCGCGGGAAACGTCAGTACACGGCACTGATAAATAAATAATTTTTAGTTTTGCGACCTTGGAGGTGAAAATATGTGATAGGTAATTTTTCATTAATCATCTAGAATTCCTAGTTTTATATTTATTTACAGAATGATTATATGTAAGCAAACATTTTGGCGCCAGTGTCGTAACCACGTCCGCCACGTTTGTCATAGTAACGTGAATCACATCCCTATATCAAGTTGCTATAAATAGTCAATGAAATAAGTTACATATCAACAAGAATGTACCCACGCTAGTTAAGATTAAATATTACGTCCTACTATGTTATTAAGTGATTTTGTGTATTAGTTAACTTGATTTGATTAAAGGGTACCCACACACGAAGGTTGGTTTTAAACGGCGATACAAGTATCCCATGGTCAATTTGCTTGACTTTAATAATTATTAAATAATATTTTAATAACAAATTACAAGTTGGCTAATCGATAAATGCAGTATAAAGAGCAGTGTTGCCAGATACAAAAAATCTACATCAATAGATCTTACTCCAAGGCGGTGTTTGTCAATCCTTTGACGTAAAATCAATCGTAAAAACATTAAAAATACCAAATAACTTTTAAATGTTGGCTTTAATACATGTGTCTTTAGTTCCCAAGTTACTCATTGTCTCTGATTATTCAACATAAGTCACTTGTGTGAGATCAGTCGCCAGCGAAATATCTTATTATGAGAGGCTGCCAAATAGCGTGGCGCAATCATACGTAACCATCTATAAATGTCCCGAACAGCTCTTAATAAATCCGTCTTTGTTATTCTTTTAAAACAATTGATACAAAAAATCGAGAACAAACCAATTGAAAAATAACAAACGATGATTCGAGGAAACTGGTTCAGTAGCTGCGGACTAAATTCAATTCTACATAAATATCGAACATTGCAATTCGTTACAATCGAATAAATTTCGCAAAATACACACATTATGTAGTTACAACTAGTGTAATGGAGTTTTTACAATTGCGAAAATCGCACTCAGCGATTCACACTAGACCAACTATTGCGATTTACTCAGATTGTGAAATAAGTTATTAAGTCAATGCTAAGGTCACAACTTAAAGGCTACACTAACTTCGTATTAATTGACATAGATTTTTTGCACATTATGCTATGATAAAAACAAATATTAGGAAACATTAGCATGATGGTTTTCCAGACTAGCACAGTATCGCCTGACCGATATCTCACATTACAAGGCTAACTATAATCTACAACACATACATTTAATTGCAGTTTGAGTTATCTTTCTAACCTCGAAATCGTTCCCTGAAACCCAATTTTTAATGTCATTAACACGATTTACAGATAAACAGTAGATTCGAGAGTCGATAGTACTTGCATCGATAACTGCGGCTCGTGATGCCCGGCCCTGAGGGTAACCTTGCTTCTCTCTCGCTCACACTTGTCTCTATCTGCATCGATTCATCTCTGTCTAGCTGGATGTTTGCAGTGATAACTACCGGATTCCGTGCGCGTGCGTCGTGATCAAAACGAATGTGTTTGATATTTCCTTCAGTGATGAAAGGGCTGTTTGTGTTGGCGTGGGAAACTGGAAGACTTTCTGACAGATCTAGTATTTGTCGCCAATTTAATTGATAGAAGGAAAATTAACTACCTAGTATGCCTGGTAATAAAGCCTCCGGTCATCGAATATTGATGCTGAAATAAAATATTCAACTAAGCATGTACCGAGCACGTGTGCAGGTTCCAAACAATGGAACAAGAGTAAATTTTCCATATTTCACAGCTCAATGTAGCAGCGATATTTTTACCAATTTTCTCAAGGAGTTTCAATGCGTTGAATAAACAAGTGACGTCATATATTATTAAGTATCAATAAAACCGTCACCTGTGTAAATATATTTTGCCAAAATGTTTACAGGTACCACCGGGAAGGCCATCTATGCATCGTGTAAAAGTTTTCTCTAGATATATTTGTTATTTTATATAAAAAATTTTGGTGCCTTGTAGTTGTAGTATTGTTGTTGTATGTTTTCTTGATAAGTGCGACACGTGTACTGAAGATAATTGCATAGATTTCAAGGTATCATAACAACGATTAACGTCACGAGATTGCTCATACTATATTTTCCTCTGGGTGTTCAGTTTCCTCGGTCTAAGAATAGTTTAGGGATGCGTTAGTCCGAAAAGATTAGTGCTAAACTTGACACCAATGGATATCTTGGGGAATGGGACCATAGACAGAATTGACTTAGTTACACTACATAGTTATAAAACAAGTACTTGTTAACTAGAGTGCATTGGGAAAAGTGACATATCATCAGGAAGAGAATCGCAGTGTTTATTGCAAGTGGCATAGGATCGTAAAATAGAATGTAATGCCAATTTAAGTCGTTTTTAAACTGTCAAATTTTTCCCCGACGATTCAAATCTTTATAGAGGAAACTTTATTTACCAAAGGCAACAAAATATTTCGTGGAATTTGGTACAAGCAAAGAGAGGCTTGGGTATGACCAGCAGTGTGAAGAGTGATTTAGGGCTGTGGATAATAATCATGAAGAAATATTTAACAAAATAGGCTCTCGATCGTTCTTACATGAGAAATCATTCTAGTCTATTATAAGTTCTAGTAAGACCAAACAAACTATTTATTGTTATGTAAATCGACAGTTATGTTGAACAAAATATCGCAACAATATATGGAAGTGACAAATAGCTGGTCTATGTGCTCCACTGACCCCTTTCCCTCAATAACATGTACTGATGTGGTGATTAAGTTTCGCGAATGTTCATTATTATGCTGCTAATTATTTTGTTATAAAATATGTGTGGCTATTAGATTCATTTAGACTTACTTTCCAGGACTATATTTTTATAGACGGTTGTGTTTCAGTAGTCGATTTTTTATTAAAATTTATCTGGTAGGTACCTAGCTGTCAAGTCAGGGACGTTTAAAGTGAACTTTAAAAGAGTTATCGCCGTGATGGAAGACATGTTATTATTACAAAATTATAATTAATAATGAATGAAGTTTTACTATTAATAACAGTGGAGAACACCCACAGAACTTGATGTAGGTAACAATATTTTAACCTGATCACTTCCAAGTTTCACCCCAACTTTTACCCCTCACCACTTAAAGATACATCAGTTGACATTCAAGGGAATTAGGACAACCAATTATATTATCTGCCGGCATGCCCGAATTGGACCAAGGCCGTCAGTTTGAGCAGATAAATAATGTATGGCCGTATTTACAGCGCTGTACGCGTGTGTGACACTCGTAGATAAACATTCCAGACATCGCATCGCATCGCATCGTACGGTTTGTGTGGAGTCATTAGCAGATTAGCATTAGCAGGGCTAAAAGATGATCTGCAAAAATGTTTGTTGGTATTACATAATATGATGACATATTGGAGAGGTTATTTTGATATAATACGTATTTTTATTATGACATTTTTTTCTTTTATATATATATTTTTTTTTATTGTGAATGTTATTTTGCTTATATCATAAGGTTAATTTTTTTAATTATAATAATTGTCTATATTTTGAACTATATTAGGACCAAACTGTAAATGTGTTTCACAATCTCTTTAATTATACATTTTGCTTGCTCGCTCTTTAGATAATAATTAATACATGTTGTAAAGCCGAACAGACCATCATAATTAAATAATTAATCAAACAAATACATTAGCGAGTATCTAGGGCATGTTGTGCAATCGACCACTTATTGTTTAAAATCAAAACGGTCATATGCGCAGACGCAGCGGCTGTCGCAACGCGCCCTAAATTTGCACTTTGTGCAAGTGCAGCGATACACCGGTTCATAGTATTACGATGACTCATTTATGCCATCTTTATAGTAATTTATTTATGCCATTTTAATATGAAGAAATAGTTTTACATTTTTATTTATTTCTTGTGTTCATTTGACTAATAATGCTCTTCTTACGATTGACTCCAGAACTTAGGTACGATATAGATGTTGTAATATGACTTATATCGAAAATTAAAAGCTCGAAGAAGGTTCTTTAAAAAAAGGTATTAAATGAGCCGTTCTTTATAGGTGTAAATGAACGGCTCATTTAATACTAATTACAGACAATATTACCATATTCCAATGACCTTTTTAAGACCAGTTCGGCTGATGCCTAATTAGATCGCGATTTCGATGCACCAAAGAACGCAATCTTGATATAAAGTTACAAGGTCTCCTTATTCGAATCAAACACGTGAGCCTTATGAAATGAATAGGAAATAAAGAAATCTAAATAATAACATATCATCGCGCCTGTGGTCCCCTAAGGGGCAGAGGCGTAACTATAGAACACCCAGATTTCCCCTATGTAATAGGGGGCGAGCTTATTGCCATCAACCATGCACAAATCGACTCCTGGTTGCTACTAAAAAATTCAGACCCTATCACACCTGAGAATCGAACCCAGGTCTTCATGCTCAGCAGTAGCGCTTACGAACAACCACAGAGGCAGTCTACATAATTTAAAGAAATAATAGCTGTTTATAAATCAAATCTGACAGTCTTACGTGTATCAAAAAACTTTGCCAATAAATAAAAATACTTTACTACAACGTGCGTAATCGCGAAACTATATCAAAATGAGTTCAGTAGTTTTGATGACACTCTAACTAAAATAACTCATAATGCGGATTTGTTTACGCGGATAAAAATATTGGAGGCGCCCCGTGTCAGCGTGGGCGCATCACGTGGCGCCTCAAGGTAATTAATCTAATCCAAAGGACATGGATTATTATAGTACTACACCCAAATTATCCTCTTCAGCAGCCCCTAGGTTACATAATTTGATGACCTGGAGTAGATTCTTAGGGATATGTAGCGTGCTTGAATAGTTTCTCGCAAAAAACTAGATCAGGGCATGATGACAGGTGTTTCGTTAAACAATTTATTCACCTTTATTTTTATCCGAGGCGATAACCTACTTGCGAATTAGATCGACCTAAATTCGTTCTCAGCATCATCTATCCTGCTGTTTCACGTTCTACGATCCATTTTATAACCATTACAACCTTGATTTTGACACTCTAAGCTCCGAAGGAGACAATTCACATGATGGTGTGAAGTGAAGTTGCGAAAAATTGACCTTAAGCCTTGCATGGTGGTGACGTGTGACGGTGTGAGCCACGCCACGCCACACCACGCCACTGTATAAAAACCTTCAGTTGAAACGTTTAAACTTAACCCAGTGATCATGACACACTTTTAGTGATTACGTACGGCTGCGCCGGTGTGTGCGCGCGAGCATGTTTCGACCACGAATTTTCGCCCGCCTTTTTTCGTTTACTAAATAGGTCGTTTTAGTAGGTCGGTATATATAGATGACCTTAATCCTAGGGTTATGGGATTATAGTGTAAGTATCGAGTGGCTCAATGACAAGTTGACTGTGAAGAAAATTTTTACAGGGATTATTTTTTTTGAGGCCTTCAGTGCCTTTTTATTAGCACAAGGCCAAGACACTGCAGTTTTCAATAACTTTTAAAAGTGAACCCAATTTTGTTTTTGCCTCAAATTATACTTACTCATTGGGGTTTACACTTAATTAACAAAATCTAATACTAATTTAAAGAAAAAAATACAAAGGTATTTTTAAATATCTTAATAAAAATAATAATGTTTAAATTGATTCGGCGAAGGCGGAAAGAGCGGACGCCAGATAGAGGCAAGGCCAGCCATCAAGGTCCACGAAAAGGAATAATTAATGAATTTAGACTCTATCTGTGTTAACATAGAGTTGTTAATTGCGTGGTATACGCGTGTAGTGCAAGACAATAAGTTGGGTGTTTTAATGCAACATTTTTCAGTAATAGGTAGAGATCAAGGTTACTTAATGTAGACGTGTACGTAGGTAAGGTCGGCGCACACGCAGTGGAGTGGGGGACTCAACCGAGTGGGCTGGTGGATTCCCAATGTGTATATGGATATGGACTTTACTTTGCTGCCAAATACTCGAGCTATGAGTAATTCGATAATTTTTCCTGTGTATGGCTGAAGCTATTTATGAGCTAAGACATTTTAATCACACTGAGCATACTGACCATTAAATAAAAGAAAATAAGCAGCATGCTTGAGTGGTTTAATTAGGGGTGTCTAATAAGAAATAATTTTATAGCAGTGACCATAGAGCATGAGATATTAACTAGTCAGTATCATTTGTTTAATTTAAATGATTTACAATGTTGTCTTATTGTAATTTTATTATATGTCTATTTACAATAAATAGGTGCCTTCTTTACGTCAAGTGGGCATCGTGCCAATTTTTTTTTACCTCTCCTTTCTTCTTTTCGGCGCAAAACAGTAACAAAAATCCTATTGTTTTTTTTTTCTTGTGTCCATGATAGCTCTGCCAACAATATGGTTTTGTTCACTCTAGTTTCTGTACACACATTCTATTGATTAATTATTATCCTAATCTCAATAACAAAACTTTATTATAAAAGTATAAAAGTGAATTATGTAAGTACCAATTTTTCTCTCAATTCTTTACATATACGTCACTATACTATGAAATAAATGAAATATAAAATTAATCAATTGTACTTCATTTTAATTTAATGAGGTACTGCAATAATTATTGTTGCTGATCTAAAATAAGCTCAAGTGTATACCTACTGTAATAATATGACTTAAATTAATTCATTTAAAAAAAAACTTAAGACAATAAATTCTAGTATAAGCAAAAAATTAATAAATGTTTGTGTTTAGAAATAAAAAATAAATCCATTGACTTAATTTGGGTCTATCATGGACTGGTTGGTGCACCCACTTATTATAATTACAATTTTATTTTATAATTGACATTAATGCACAATTAATACCAGAGGCCGCAGGAAACTAGGTAATAAAACCTATCGTCTATTTAAATAGTCAAGTCAAGGCTTTTATTTTGGTACCAGGAAATTATTTACAAATAATACAAGAGGGGGGACAGAAATAGAACGAATGAACGATATTTCTGTCCCTCTCTCGCCTTCACTATCACTATAGTTACCTACTAATGATTGTCTGTGTGTCAATGCCGAATTCAGGTTTGTATGTAGATGTTGGGGTGAGGCTTTGAGTTGTTGAGTCAAACTTAACCTAGAGAAACGTACGTAAGTTTATTCTTGGTAAAATTTATTTTTCATCACAATGATATAAGTTAGGTTAGGTTACGCAGACATAAACTTACGCCTTCTTCCGATGGAGGTAGGCAGAAACTACAGCTTTGCTTACATACTCCTTTTGCTTTGTTTACGTTCATGCATCTGGGGGCCCTCCCTAAACGTAATCTGTAGTTTCGGCCGTTGTTACGGGCGCTTTGTTCTCCGTCTCACTTACGGACATACCGTAAGTTAGACTAAACTACGTGTTTCGCTTAGGGAGTAGGCCCCCTGGTACGTAAGGTCTGGTCTGGTAAGTTAGGTACTTGCTAATAATTTATTTTCCTAGTCAAAACGGATCCTTTCTTACCCCAAATACTGATTAAGCATCACCAACTCATTTTGATCAACAATCCCTAAATCTTTACGAATTTTCCCGCCATTATTTATAAGGAAAAATGGCCGACCTATTTTCCCGCGCAGAAAAGTCATTCATCATTTTCTTTTTGTTTTGTGCGGTACACATGGCATTGGCGTTGTCTTATAAAGCCATAGCTACTCTATATGCTAAAGTAGGTCATGGATGTCCCCGAAATTCATTGCACACTCAATTAATGAATGAATGGTTTTAGCAGTGACGAATGACGAAACGACGAATAGGACGTGGGAAAGAGATAGATGTATCTAGTCATTACTTGGGGATCGGCCTTGACAGATTTGTTTTTAAAATGTGTAAAATATAGCCAGATTTTCGCAGAACCCTAATAATTAAAACCTGTAAAAAAATAAAAACTTATAAGAAAAAAAAACACAACCGACTTCCAAAAAAGACACAAAGTCAAAAATATCTCTAATTTCGAAAGTAGGTGTATTTGGTTTTGAACTTTCGTTTTTAGTGTCTTTTTTGGAAGTCGGTTGTTTTTTTTTTTTGTAAAAAGTTTTTATTTTGCACTTTTTTGTTGTGCTACCCCACACAAATTCGAATACTACTACCTGCTATGCAAATAACAGTGATAGGAAGTTATCATCATATCATCCACATAAACTAAGTGGGATAAATACGTATTATTGAAGCTAACTCAAAAACTATCCGATCAAAGTTAATAAAATGTATATGGGACCACCTCGGGAACATACCCTTTCAAACAAAAAATAATTTTCAAAATCGGTCCTCAATTGTCGGAGAAATCGCGTAAGAAACTTACAAAAAAAAACCATACAGACGAATTGAGCACCTCCTCCTTTTTGAAGTCGGTTAATAAAGAAAGTTCAGCATTGAAAGTATGAACGACGAAATCTGTAACAGACGTAGGACAAAAAGCTCTGCAGCCACACTGTTTATTTTCGAGAACAACAAAATGCGCATGGATCATAAATTTAAATTAGTCATGTGCTACGGACTGCCCTTCGTCTGCCCCTTTAGGCAACTGAAACTTTGAAAACATGGTGGTCTAACTTGTCTATGAACAGAAATACCAAAGTAACTTTGGCCTGTCTTTAAAAAAGATAGTCTTTTAAAATTTTCTGAAAAGATTGATGCACTCGTATTTTTTTGCAGTGAAATGCAATGAAATATGAATACAAATACATCACCTGCGAAAAGGGGTCATAAATGAAAACTTGTGCTCCGGGCCGGACGATGCTTACAATAAAATTCGTATGTTTCGTCCATGCTCTAAAGAACTGCAAACAATAACGTTATAAATTATTCATGTAAAAGTCATCAAACTTCAATAATGACGTCACAACCATAGTACTTTTTTTTTGTAATCTTCGCTGATACCACACAAAAAGTCCATTAGGAAGTGAATTATCAGAGCTATCTGTGTAACAGCTGCGAAGCGGGCTAGAGCCCACTATCAAACTGGGCCAAGGTCGGTGAGACGGGCGCGGATGTCCGCGGACCAGCGAATCGTGGCCTCCGAGATAGTGGCACTGGCCCCCCCTCGGGTGCTCGTGACGTATGTTTGCAGGGAGATGCACAGATCTGGTTATTGTGGCTGCGCATCGCGACATTTTTGCGCCGATCGCAGCCGAAATCCGCCGAAGGCTGACGAGCGTTTCGCGCGTATCGACTGACGTTTGTTTTTTTACTGTCAGCCCGAGAATACGTAACACTATGAGTACGACCACTTTCTCTGTTTTTCGCTAATGGTCTGCAGAATATAATACTTTACTCACGCTTTTCCTTGTGCCTATTTTTTTGTCGATTGGACAATACATTCTTGCTTTACAGTGTGCACTGGTGTCATAAGTATTTTTAGTGGTGCATAAATATTTGACTTTGCAATATAATCAAAACAAATTTCGAATGATTTATTTAGATTTATTCGTTAAATTCATTCTTATTTTTCTCAAAATTGTGCTCCGGTTCTGAGAAAAACACCAATGAAAAAAATATACTTAGCACAAAGATTCAGCAGTAGAAGTGTTAGTAGCACAAACACAAACTTAGAAACTTAAATAAACATCGAATATCATTTGAAATGGATTTTACAAATTCTATAAATTCCAACAAACACAAATTATATAAATTTCAAAGCGCCTTGACCACCATATAGCACTAGAGCTAAAGAACTACCTACAGGATAATGATCTCGTCGAGGTAAACTGAAATTAGTGAGGTTTCTAGTGTTATATTCTCTAAGGGTTTCTACGAGTAACTACGAGACGAGACACTACAGTTCGGCCGTCAAGAAAATGCGTTCCTGACAGCTGTTAGTTAGACAATTTCTAGTAGTAATAAGGATCGAATTTGCAAAACACATATACGGTAGTATGAAAGTGACGGGTGTCAAGAATACATTCTATCGACGCCGACGGCCGGATACGTAGCATAAATAATAAGCCTATTAATGTTCCCACTACTGGGACACAGACCTCTCTGTGAGAGGGAGTGGGCTGTAACATCTACACATCTACCAGTGCGGGTTGGTAGATGTCACATGTCTTCGTATTTTTGTTTCCTCACGATATTTTCCTTCACCGTTTTGAGAGCAGTGGTGATGAAATTATTTACACAAAGTAATGTGCCTGCCGTGGTTCGAACCTACAACTCGTAAGTCGGGGCCGTTACCACTGGGTCACCTGCACTGCCGGACTAAACCGGACTGCTTGGTGCTAAATTATGGTAAACTTTAAAGGAATTATAATATCCAAAATAATTAACTTTACAGTAAACACAAAATTAATTTATTTTCCCAAACTGTTTAAGTTTGCTCAGAATTAATTAAGACTAACAAAATGTAGATGCTTCTTCCTAAAAATTTTTTCTTCTTTGCTTACACTTTGTTTTTATGGCTACAGTAATGAAATATAGACTATAAAACTTACCATTATTTTATTCTGTCCACAGATAATAAAACAAACCCTTTACGATCGAGTATTGATAGAAAACATTTTTTAACATTGTAGCTTGCATGTCGTAACCAAAGAGTATTTATTACGGCAAAATTTTACGGCCGCCATTAAACAAGCCATAAAGAATAAAATAGTCGGTGAGTAATGACAACCCTTTACATAGGGTTGCAAGTGAAACATTAAAAAAAGAACAATAGGTATAGCAACACAGCAATTTTTTTTTACTTTTTCTTTGTATTTACGGTATTTTTTTAAGTTTAGTTTTTGTAGCGGTTAATATTGTACCGTTGGACAAGTGACAGAGTTTCGAGCATTTACTTTTTTGCTTCTTTATACAGTGGCTCACATTAAAACCACAGAGGAGTTTGTGGCTAAGTTATAACAGCCGCACGGGTCGATCCATCAGGTTAAGCTACGCTTGCCGGGGTTGGTCCGTGGATGGAAGACCATCTTTACATACCGAGACTCCTCCGTGCCTCGGAAAGCACGTTAATCCATTGGTCCCGGCTGTCATTCGTGGATCTTTGACAGTCGTTACGGGTCTTCAGAAGCCCGAAAGTCTGATAATTAGTCGTATCAAGGGGTATCGTACCCAGTTACTGGGTTGTGGAGGTCAGATAGGCCGTCGCTCCATGTAAAATACTGGTACTCAGTTGCATCCAGTTAGACTGGAAGCCGGCCCCAACATAGTTGGGAAAAGGCTAGGCAGATTCATACAGTGGTTGGTTTTGGCTTTTACGTTAATTGAGTATTTAAATCTTCTAATAATTAGCACGACATACATTAAAGCTATGGCTATTTTCTTACAAAAAATATGCAGTTAAATAAAACGGAATGTAGCTCTTGAACTATGACTTCATCTTGCAATTTAAAATTTTGAAAGCCGATTTTGTTTTCAGTTTTCTACGTTGATGTGTCGTGCACTCGTGCCTATGGTGTTGATGGGAAAACCATCAGCGCCATAGGCTCGACAAATCACGTGATCGTGATAATAATAATCAAATCATATCGTAATCGGTAATTTACGAGCGAAATACTATGGCGATACAACAATACCGTTGATAGTGTATCAGCTGATATCTAGTAGACATAATACATAGTTGATATAGCTATAAGATTGGTAGGACTTCAGAGGCCCTTAGCCTGAAAGAGCATCTTTTTGACAGCTATAAAAAGATGAGGAACTTTGACTTTAACATGAAAACATGGTTTCATTAAAAATTGTCCATCCATTAAGGGACCTAGAGTAAAGTCAGTGACATTATTGAAATTAAGAAACCAGAAGAAACACACAATTTTAACAAAAAATCTGAAATCGGGAAAACACAAAACATCGTCAATCATTTGAATATTACCAAAAAAAAAATCTTCTTTTTTCAGGTTGCTATGATCCTTGAAGACCTAAAAGTGTATCATACAATTTATAAAACAACCAAAATATCACACATTAAAAATATACTAAAGCTGTTCGATTAACGCCTCGACCCTGCGCCCTACATACCGACGTTTATCGCAAAAAAAAAACAATAAAACAAATTGGCGCCAAGTCCCACTCTCAAGCGAAATAGTTGGAATTGGGACATTTTGGCGCCAAGGTCGCTAGTCGCCATGGCAACCAGCTTTTTTCCCGCCTGGGATTGGAGAGAGATGGTTCCAGAAATGCAAATGATATAAAATACGGTGTTCAAGAAGTTGGTTTTTGTTTTTCCCGAGTTTGATTCGCTCTTGCTTGTAGCTGAGACTTACTGTAAACAAAAGCTCAGTATTTGAAAGGAATGGTGTACACTGTTTAGAGAGGTTTGTGTCGGTTTTGATTTGTGTGTCTAGACTACACTGTAACTAAAAATAAGTGGGACTCATAGGCTTCTGAAAATCGACAGCAAAACAAAAGATGGAGTCATGTTTATATTTTTTTTTTACAATACAGTTGTGCTGGTTATATCCCACTTCAACAAACAATCATAATACATATTTACATTAAATAAAAACTTTAAAACCGACGAATTTATCAGACAATGATTCAAAGGCTAGTTTTTATCCGCGGCCATTTTTACGTGCGTCGCGGCTGCGCGGGCGCATCAACGCAATGTGTGTCAAGGAAACGAATGTATTGGAGAAAAATTCGCGAACCTTGGCGCCGTTAGATTAGAATTAGGACTGTCCGAGTTTATTTATTTTATAACACGCGTTAAAAAAAGAAATTGCGGCCGGTGGGCGATGTGGAATTGAATAAACATGCCAAGCGAAGGTCAATTGTTTTAGATTGAGATTTTTAATCATATAAATCTAAATTCTAGTTGAAATCGCAAGTGTTTACAATAAAATGCCGGGTCTACAACTTTGTTTTGCATTAAAAATGTAAAGGATGAACTGGGCATGTAAGTGAAAGGTATTAGAATGCATACAAGCATGGAATTACAATATATTCTGACCTCATAGATGCGAATTTTTAAAAGTAATTTTTGTTACTATAGTAGATAAATACTTTTATTGATTCAATAAATGGTGCACATTATATTGAACAGTGAACACACCATCATTAGCAAAAATATTAATGATCTAAGAAATAAGTCAAACTCTCATAGGTGGGTATCGACTTGTCATTGCACTCACTCACCCACACCCTACTTTCATCTCAAGAAGATCAGGAGTGGACCCAACAACCAATTACCGACATGAGCCAAAACATCTGTCATCTTCCCGATATTGGACGAAGCATTGACTATTGTTTCTCACTAAAGGTCACAGTTCACCATGATAGCGAGCAACCAAAATATAGTTCGTTACCCTCGTGTCCGACAAAACAAACAACTAATTATATTTAGCCACATTAGTTGGACAAAAGTTCGGTTTTTGTAGACAATGTTACAAAAAAGAAAATAAATATTCATGTGGGAATTGATGTAACAATAGTGGAATGAGACGAAGAAATTTGGTGGAACAGAGATGAGGTTTTGGTTACAATAATATGTGTGGATGATAGAACTTTCTTGGGAGATGTTTCCACACGTGTTGAGCTGAAAGTTATAAAGACAGCTAATTAAAAACTAAGAACTAGATATGTTTCTAATCGACTCATTAAGTGTGTTCCAAAAGATAAACATACACAGCTCACATCCATTTCCTTTCCTAATGATATTGTTTAAATGATTCCAAACATGAGTTTCCCACAAAACATGCTTCCGGCCATGAATGTACGAAACGAAACACGAATATTTATAGCCCATGGGATTCGCTGAATAAAAGTTTTATACCCATCATCAGACCATTGAACTCGGTCGATGCCATTAAAATTAAACCTACACGATTCTTCTATTCTTGGGAAAAAATCAGCAGTATTTTCGGAAACTACTACAGTAACAAATGCGTTTAATCATTGTGTAAACACTGCTCTTGGGATTATAAAACATAAAGCTAAAATCGTTTTGGGCCATAGACCAATAACCTATGGTACACGGGGCTTTAAAAATAGTCTACGTTGTAGGTAGTGCCACTTGATAAAGCTTATCCATTAGGGAACTAAATTGTATCTATGGCAATAAGTGCTACGATAGCAATAAAATATTGTACTCTACAATCAAATCTATTAGAGTACGAGTCTATTGAACAGTAATTTGGCTATATTTACGACTTTGAGAGTCCATTTTGTGAAGTCCCGAACTAGAAAGGAAGAAACGATAAATAATTTATTTGGGACATGCGCAGAAAATACAAACCGTTAACAAAAGGAGCACTTAAAACTAGGGATGGAACGATATGGCTGATATGATACCAATACGAATGACTAAAACATCATAACTATCGACCAATGAGACTTAATCGCAGAAATACGTGGATTATCTCCTGAGTCCAGACCAAATTAACAAGACAGTCTTCATTTTCATTAACTTGGATAAACAAAAACTTCTTAAAATTATAATATTAAAAAGTAACCTCGTCGTCTACGTAATCGCGGTGACGTCCAGTTGAAATCCTACTTTCACTCTCTGCGCGTCGCGTGCGCACGTCTATGCGGAAGCAAGTCGGCGCAAGCGCAATGATTTATCGCTATCTTGTGAATGCTACTGAAAATGTTCGAATTGCATTCGTTATTTATTGCTAATGCACCATTCCCTTGTCCTTTCGATCGAGCTTCGATATTAATTTAAAATTAACTGAATAGACACTAAGCTAGAAAGCGTTTTGAAATACATTATGAATAAGGTAATAGATGGATAAGTATCAATGCAGTTAAAAACATTTCATATTTATGCCTTTTTACTTTACTAATCAAGAAAGGGAAGAAAACATTGACGTTGAACGAGAGAACGTTGACTACTGACATGAGGACTGGTAGAAATGTTTGGAAGAAGAGACATGCTGCGCCGAACACAAACAATTGGTAATGGGCAGGAGGATGATAATGATGATAATGATGATGAAGATACTTTACGAAGTAATCAACCAACTAAACTCAAACAACGTAAACGTTATCCTGTACATAGTTTCTAACAGAGATATATCCTCTAGCAAATCTTCTAAAACCATTCAAATATAATTCATCCATCAACTGAAAAGAAAAGCGAAATACAGCTCCAAAATATCACTAAACACGAACATTCGTGTGCCAAAGACCCCCCATTTCGCAATAGATGAGCTAACTAAATTAAAAAATAAAAGTTATTGTTAACAAGAGAAAGCAATTTCACCATTATAAATGTACATGTGATTCCATCGTTTGCTTGCAACCATTACTCGAAAGTATAAATTAAATTTTGCAGTCGAGTTTAAATCTTAATGTCTTTTACGTAAGCGTCGTTATCGCGTGAGATTCGGTTTCAGCTGCAATTGTACCGAATCTTAATGATGGCTTGGAGGATGACACGCGAAGTCGAATGATTTCGAAGTTTTTAGCTGATGTAAAACATTACTCTTTTGTAGTAAAAAACTTATGATTAGTTAATGACGAGATAATAGTTGGCTGAAAAAGTATTGATAGCTAAATGTGTTTTTAAATGTACACCAATAAGAAATCTTAAAGCAAAGAAAGTTTTGAAATTGATAGACTTTTTATCTTAATATAAAAGCACATATACTCCTAAATACAAAAATAAATCTGATATCCAGAAACTGGCAATGAAAAGGTTAATGAAACATCAGCATCATATCACTTTAGTAATAGAAAATATAATTTTCTTACCTAAATCATGTTAAAATTCAAGCAACTTGGAGATGATTCCTGGAATGGCTCAATGAATGGTGAAGAAGCAGGAAGCGGTACAGTATGAGCGCTCGACGTTATAGCTAAACATATTTTATGGTTTAAGACCGCAGACGCAGGCCAGCGCTGCGTGCACATTGCCAAGGCAATAAGCCTAGAGCTCCTACACGTATGGCTAGATTGAATTGTCTAGCGAATCGGGATTTGCATTAAAAAGATTTGATGTGGTAAAGGTGGTTGTAGACGATAGTGAAGAAAACTAGTGCATCGTTGACATATGTTACATATATTAAATAGATTAACCACTATTTGGAAAGATCTTGCAAATGCTGATGCAGAGAACAATGAAGAGAACTGAATACAAATTGAAAAATGTTAAAAAGTTTTAAGAGGCATGCAGGGGAAGAAACTCCTTTCAAAGCAAGACGGAAACAAAAGTTCTGTTAAATCATATACATACATCGGACTATCTTACCAAAATCACAAGAAATGGATGATAAATGATAATCCTAATATTTTGTTCACAAAACCAGTTTTGAAAGGTAAAGCTAAATCTGTCATAAGAAATATCGTTACTATAGAACTTGATAGAAATGTTTACGATGTAGATTGCGACTTTATTTATAGATGCCTAAGATATTATTGAGTGCAATATGACCGGGTATCGCATTAGTTTTCCTTTTAAAACCTTATATAGAACACTAATATAAAATTGTAATATAGTTTTCCTTCAACTATAACATGCAAGCATAAACCACATATTTACAATTATTTCTATTATCTTCTTCTCCAAAAAATATTCTATCAATGACTGTTCATTTAGGTTTGTTCCAATCTAAACAAACTTTCATTTTTCAAAATTTGTTGGTTGTATTTTATCCTCTGCAATGCACCTCAATTAGGACGCTAAGGTTAGGTCAAGTTACTTCATAATCTGCTAATTCCGAAGTTCATCATCCCTATACGTACATAAGTACCTTAATTCTCAACCTACAAGCTTATTTGCTTTCAATTCGAGTTAGCAGTTAGCTGGATGCTCTTGAAACAATCAGGCCTACGTGAACAGATGAGCAGTGCTCAGATAAACACAAGGCCGGTGCTGATAAGTTATCGATAGGGCGCTATGTTCCGTGATTTTATAATACGTGTAATTGTTTGTTTTTGTTGTGTGTGGCTGTTCTAATACTGTCATGCGTGGTCTGGAGTGTGTGGAGGTTTGAGTGCAATAGCAAGCCAAGGAAATAGTTTTCTGGGAGCTTTTCACCATTTTTTTCGTCTGAATCAGCCTGCAAAGCTCTGGAGCAATTTGGTTTTTGAAAAGAAATTTTCCTGCGCAACGCCACTATTTGGTCCTAAGGTAAAGTACAGTTGTCCTAAGTTTGTTACTTAATACTTTTAAAGATTCTCAAGGATCTTAAAGGTGTTTATTGAACTAAAACGCCCATCAACTAATGTGCTACGTTTAAAATTTAACGTTTCCCTGTAGCAATTTGACGGTAAGTTTTGGAGGTTACAACATTACTCATCGCTTAGAAATGGCTGCCTACTAAGAAGTTATTTACTGTGCAATATTTCAAATTTTCAAGTGAACACTGCAAAATCGCTTTAGAAGACTTCATGAAAAATGCAAGATGAATATGCATCTTTTGAATGGAAACCTAGCTTACTCTAAAATGACGTCATAAAATTAATTCAGAATTGGATTAAAAACTGAACAAAGCCTTCTTGTGAGAACTGAAACTGGAGACTCTAAGAACATGATAAAGAACCGCCAAAACTTTACTTTTACTATTCAAACAAAAGCCATTCACTTTTAGTCACAACGCACACAAATAGATGTGCTGAAAAAATTCAGAGAGGCGTTGTTTTTTTCGACAGAATCATTTTATAACTGCGCAATACTTAGATAATACTGCACAAGGTCGCTACGTACACTCAGGTATAGTAAGCAATTGTCCACAAGTTTTAGGAACATTATGAGTAATTGCACCTGTGGCCAAAAGTCATGACTGTTCTCTAAACGGTGTTGCCACATTGTCTTTTAAATAATGACAAATTAGAATAGTAACACGTAATTTCGATTTTGTTTGGAACGTGATCCAGTGTCGATTAAAATAATATGAACGAAATGGAATCTGAAATTTTGTTTTTGTTGCGTTCCAATCTGGTTTGACGAGATTTCATTATTCGTAAAGTATCAATAAAAAAACATGCGGTTTAAGCTTCTAATAAGGCCTTGATCTACCATAGTAATTGGTATTACATCAAATATCAATAATAAAGACTTAAGAAGCGTACCGAAACTGCGTAATAGCGGCAATACGTAATACTTTATATGTTACCGCCTACGTAGTGTCAGATTCACCCAGAATGGCAGATCTGTCCAAATTCTTTCTTCTAATTTCACTAGTTCTGACAATAGGATCAAAAGCTTTCCGAATTTTGACATCTCTTGTTAAGCTTAACTAGAAATAGGTACAAAGTATTAATCTCAAGATATAACTGAGGCATTGAGCAAATATTTCGGGAATTAGAATTTTAGGCCCTCTAATTGAAATAAGTCTATGATTCAATGTGCAGTATGATAGATAATACCAATAAACGACCCGCAAAACTCCTACCACCATTTCCTAAAAACATTTTAAACTTATTCCTGAAGAATGATTCAGGGGATCTCCCTTGAATGTTGACCAAATCTACAAAAGTTGCGCAGAATCCTGTCTTGTTTTGATTCAATCTAATGAATAACATACTATGAATAAATTGACTGTAGTAATACCTAATATGGTAATAATATTGCAAAGCGGCGAAAGTTCAGATAGAAAACAAATCACTCGGACGATTTCACACGACACGGCGACGATTTATCTACCGAAAAGATGAAACCTTCGCTGCTTTTACAAACAAAGCTCAAAAGATAACGGCTATGTTAAACAACAATACTATTATGGTAACCAAAACATAATTAATTGTCAATCACAGGCCTTGATTGGTCAGCTATGCTACTTACTGCAGTCAAGTTGTTTGGATCCAAATTATGTCATGATTTACGTGCCGATTCAATTCAGGGCCACGATCTTTTGTGACCAGTGTGGTCCATTTTCCGATACATTATATAAAGTGTTGCCATTCTAAAATACATCAAAAAGGAAATATTTATGATGCATAGCTGTTTGTCACAAAAAATCGGAGCAATGAAAGTAAACGTGCGCGCAGTTCTGAGCTAGAAAATATTTTTACTTTCAATTTAAATGTTTTACCAAGATCTTGGGCCTAAATTGAAGGTTCGCAAAACACGCCAATCTCAAATGTTTATTTTTAAACAAAAGCAGGTTTTATCTCTAAAAACCATTTGTGTTTTTATTTTCAAGATTATTTTGTAAATTACGTTTGGGCCTTATCTTAAAAGTTTGTGTAAATTGTTGCAAATGTGTTGACCAATATTAAAAGGCTGTTTATTTGGCCTTTTAAGATTAAGCTCACGCATGAGTTAAATGTTTTGTATACTTTGTTGCAGTAATAATTGTGTTTGTTGAATGGTTTCGGTAAAATAACCAAAAAGCACAAAAACAAAAGGTACCAAATGATACTCACCAGGTCCAAATCGCAATCCAAAGGTTCACTGATCCGTCCACATGCACACAATAATAAAAAATCAAAATATTACAATAAAATCAGTTTCATCCAAAAGGAAATGTAACGAAATTCCTTAAACACACTGGCAACACTCCTGTCACTGTCAGATAATTTTCAAATTGAGAACACACACAATTTCAAAATACAGTTCCACGCCGAAGGTTGCGTTCGTAACGTGTTGGAGGATAAGTGGCGAGCGTCGCACGTACGTCCGCTCGGTGCGGCGGGCCACGAGTCACTGAACTGCGGCACAACCGCGCCCCCGTCAACCGGTGGATGCTCGCGTATATTTTTATGACTGCTCCAACTAGTGTTATCATTGTCAAACCCTGAAATGGTTGTGGATTTAAGAAATTGGGTCAAGCGGTTAGCGCTGCGGAACGAAAGCGCGGAGACCTCGTTCAATCAATTGATTTAGGGGCTCCTCTTTTTCACCGCAAACGCGGCTGTCAGGACCAGAAAGGACCAATTACATAATACGTCGATTATTAATAGTTTTCGGAAGTACGGCTTCCGGTCAGTATTTTTTTCTTATTTACTTAACGAAAAATCTTTCTAAGCGTCCTTTTTTTTTTCTAGCGGAAATCCAAAACATTATTTATTTAACAATCTTAATTCGGTAAGCATAAATCCTCTTTTTTTTTAAAGACATTAAATTTTTTGAAGAAAAAATATTTTATTCAGAAAAAATCCGGGGCTAAAGCTAACATTTTTCAGTAAAATCTACAAAGCCTTTATTTGCAGAAGTAACAAAAATATTAAAAGTAATCTGGAATGAAGCCCCTAAAAAGAGTAACCCAACTTGCATCATTTCATTCATAGCCTTCATGTTATTTGTGAACGCACTTTCGAATCGCGGTGTATCATAAATCGCGATATTTACGCAGATTTATGAAACGTAATAACACCAATTAATGTCAACAACTGTTCAACCGATCGCAAAAACTGACGAGAAAATGGAAATTCCCTAAGTGGCAATAATTTTTGCATTCATTTTTAACTTTGTAAGCAAGGATTTCATTAATGAAATTGATGCCTTTGAGATTTATAAAACGGTACAAAATTCGACGAAAACAGATCCTACTTCACATTAAAATTTAAAAAAAGTTAATTTTTCAACCTGAAAAAAGAAAATATATCTCATAAGAAACTGAAACAACCAAACCATTCAAATAAACACCAACTAATCTCAAACCAATTAAAATGAACACCACCCGATTCGTAGCGAGGACACCCGAGTGGCGCCGAAGAGCATCGACAATCAACGATCATACACGAACGTTTCCGAAGCTGCCCGAACGTTCGCGGCCGCCAGCGAGGTCGCAGCGCGGGAAGCGCGTCATTTCAAGGTGAATTCTTTTCCCGCCAAACTGCGTCACACTGACTTTGTATTGTAGTGATACTATTAATTAATTAAAAAAATAACAATATGCCGTCTTAAAACAATTTAATAAGTGATGTTCTTGGAATTATAAGATATTAAAGTACTGAAGCGAAGCGAACTTGACTCATAAACCCACAAGCTCACTTAAGGCAATGAAAAAACTTCACTCTTCAACAAAAAACTTCAGTTTAACCCAGTAAAAGATTCCGAATTTAAATACGGAAAATATTTCCTAGCTTTTCACAAACTGATATCCTCTGCAAGAAAGAAACTTCGCATTCGATCTTATTTACTTCTCATTCCTTGATCATAAACAATACTTCAACCAGACCAATACTGAACAACTTCAGTTGCCCGGAGGCCGGTGCTTGGGAACTGACCTTTGCACCCACCCCTTCGGTTATAAATGGCGTCGTATCGAGGCCGCGGTACAACACCGAGCAAGGCCTATCGATTGGGTTTCATTCACCCTCCATCACAATGAGGTTATATTTAGTTCAGTCTTCAGCCTCACTAACATCAAACGTAAAGCCGTAAGTATTTCTGGTTTCTGTGAAAAGCTACGATTTAAGTTTTTGATGGGTGTAGCCTCGACTTTCCTTTCTATCAATAAAAAGCTTAAGAATTTTCCGCCTAGGTACATCATTAAGGAAATAATTGCTTCCATAAAATAGGCAGTTGTAAATCTACTACAGGGAACGAACTCCATGTGTTTGTGAAAAACCTCAACTTCGAAAAACCTTATCATGTTTAGTTTGAATAACTTACTTACCTAACAAACAACTGAAGAATAGAGTTAAAGTTTGGAGTTAGAAAAACTCCATCAACAACCGGAAACCTAACTTTTTTGGCTGGCCCAGATTTCAAACTTAGGCAACTTGTTAACAGATGAATATCCAGGTCACTCCATACTAAATTACTGTATGCCTGGTTGTTCTTTATTTCATATTATGAAAGAAATTATTAAATGTAACTTTAATCAGGACACTACATTATTAATTTTTATGGGTAATAGGGGAAGTGTGAACAAAGGAGAACTGCTCCAATATTATAGAACGTTGTGTAATCTTAGTTTAAGAAAAATTGTGTTGTTTACATTCCCTTATAGTAACAGTTTGCCACAGGAAGAGAATAACTTAAGATTTGAATTAAATATGACTTTGCATAATTGGACATTCAATAATAATCTGTTCCATCTAGTTGATACTAACAATTATGTTGGTAAAAATCTGTATTTGACAAGAGATAGACATAATATTGTTATGTACTATCTTTCAAACTACTGCAAAAGACAGATAGCTGTGTCGCTATCATATTTTTTTTCTATTACAGCCAAAAATTTGGCTAAACAACTTGCTTCTTTTGAGCAATGCAATGACATTTTTAATAATTCTGCCAATCTTTTGGCAACAAATACTGACATTAATTATAATTTAAATTAGAAATAAGGACAATAGAGGAAACCTCTTGCTCAATAAATGAAGAAAATTTAAATACTGGTTTAAATCATAAGAAGGTTTCAAAAAGTTCTTTAATATCTCACCCATCAAATTGTAGTAATCTAAATAAATGTAATAATAATATTCTAAAAATAGTTCATCAAAATATACAGGGTGTGTTAGGTAAGGAATTAGAATTGGAGCTGTTCATGAACTGTAGTTATGTTGATATCCTATGTGTAACTGAACATTGGTTAAAAGTCCACCAGTTCATGTTCTGCTTTAACAACCACCAGGTTGCCAGCTCGTTCAGCAGAGTTAATATGATACGTGGTGGCTCTCTAATAATTGTTCGCAACAATATGAAGTTTAAAGAACGTAAGGATATTGTGAGCCTCTCTGTTGAGCGAGTTATTGAAATTGCTTGCATTGAGCTTGAGCAGTTCATTGTATTGAGCGTTTACAGGCCCCCATGTGCTTCATATGATATATTTGAGAAATATATGGAAGAAGTATTGTTAAAGACTTGTAACAGTAATAAAACAGTTGTTGTCTGTGGAGATTTCAACATTAATATATTGGAAAAATCTGCTGTAGTAAATAAATTCATAAGTTTATTAAAGTCTTATAATTTGTACAATACATTCTTTGAGCCGACTAGAATAACTGCCACTAGTGCTACCTGTATTGACAATATTTTTACTAACTTAAAACCTTCATGCCATTTAATTATAAATGAGTTGGACTCTGATCACTGTGGCCAGTTAGTCACTTTCCCTCAGAAAACAATCAGAGCTCAAAGAAAACTTGTGAGTTTTGTTCCTGTAAATAAAAGTCGCTTGGGACAATTTAAAAATAATTTAATGGAAAAACTACCGGGTTTGCCTTATCATAACGACCCGGATCAAGGTTATGCTTCCCTATTTAACGTCATTAATTGTGAGTTTAGGAAGGTTTTCACCTCAAAAACATTGCCTGTTTGTGACCGCGTTATATTTAGTGATTGGGCAACACCAGGTATTTATAAAAGTAGGCAGAGGTTATTTGAATTGTATCATGAAAAAACATATAACCATGATGAAACTTTCAAAGAGTTTGTTAAGAATTATTCTAAAACTTTTAAAAGAGCCTGTTCCTCAGCAAAAGCCATACATATTAAAAATAAAATAAAATCTTCTGGAAATAAAATTAAAACAACTTGGAATATTATTAATTCAGAAACGGGAAGAACGACAGTACGGAATCGTGACTTCCATCTAAAAATCAATGATGTAGATATTAAGACGGACGTGGAGGTGGCAACTGAGTTTGAAAATTTCTTCACTAATATTCCCATTTTAACAACCAAAACTCTGTCATCGTCGTCCTCCACTTCTGCTTACTCAATACTTAAAGAATGTGTACCAGAATGTGACAAGACTTTTGAATTCACAATTATTACTGCTAAAGACATAATAGAATCTTTTAAAAATCTTGATGTAAAAAAAACTGCTGACCTTTGGGGATTATCAGTACATACCATGTCTTCAATAATTGATGTTATTTCACCCTTTTTAGCAATCGTTTTTAACTCTTGTATTGCATCTGGTGTATTTCCTGATTTGATGAAACTTAGCAAAGTGATTCCACTGTTCAAATCTGGCAGCACAACTGATCCCACAAATTTTCGGCCTATTTCGATATTACCTACTTTGAGCAAAATCTTTGAAAAATTAATTTTAAACCAAATGTTAGGACATTTCAATGCACATAATTTACTGCATCTGAAACAGTTTGGCTTTACAAAGGGTCGTTCAACTACAGACGCGGGCGTGGAATTACTGAAGAGCATATTCGAGGCCTGGGAGGAGTCGCAAGATGCTCTTGGCATTTTCTGTGACTTGTCCAAGGCCTTCGATTGCGTACATCATGATACACTCATCAGGAAACTGCACCACTATGGTATGAGGGATAAGGCTCTTGACCTTCTGACTTCTTATTTGAACAACAGAATTCAGAGGGTCGATGTTAATGGCAAGAGATCTGCAGGATCCGCGGTCACCATGGGCGTTCCGCAGGGTTCAATTCTAGGTCCTTTCTTATTTCTAATTTATATTAATGACTTACCTTACCACATAAGGGATAATCACAAGATCGTATTATTCGCAGATGATACATCCCTCATTTTTAAAATCAAATGTCAGTTAGTCAACTTTGAACAAGTTAACGATGCACTCTCTAAAGTTGTGCATTGGTTTAATGTAAATAATCTTCTCCTGAACGAAAAAAAGACTAAACTCATTAAATTTTCAACGCCAAATGTCAGGCAACTAACTACCAATGTTCAAGTTAACGGAATAGAGTTGAACCCTGTTGAGTCAACAGTTTTTCTTGGAATAACTATTGACGGTAAATTACAATGGGGCCCACACATAGAAAAATTATCAGGAAGGCTAAGTTCGGCCGCCTATGCTGTTAAAAAAATTAGACAGATAACTGACGTAGATACGGCCAGAATTGTTTATTTTAGTTATTTTCATAGTCTGATGTCTTATGGGATTCTTCTCTGGGGAACCTGTGCGGACATTAATTCTATCTTTGTTCTACAGAAAAGGGCTGTCCGAGCCATTTACAACCTAGGTCCAAGAGAGTCCCTTCGAGAGAAATTCAGAGAAATAAATATTCTGACTGTAGCCTCACAATATATTTTTGAAAACCTATTGTATGTACACAAAAATATATCAAATTTTAAGAAAATGTCCGATATTCATAGTTTAAATACCAGGAACAAACACAACCTTGCTGTACATCGCACACGTCTCCACAGAGTAGGCAACTCGTTCATGGGTCAATGTATACGCTTTTACAACAAACTTCCCATTGACATTCGAAACTTACCCATTAAACGATTTAAAAGCTGTATTAAAACCAAACTTTGTAAAAAAGGGTACTATAAAATTTCAGATTATTTAGAAGATAAAAAAGCTTGGGATTGAGCTGCTCGCTCTGCTAAGCCTTGTGATAAAACCATAATACTTGAAATTTAAATTATTACTTATAAACATCAAAATAAACCAGATTTATATTCACATTGACATTATTTAAAATTATATACAAAATGACATGATTACTTTGTAAAGTATTAAATTATTTTTAATTATTGTGAATGTGAGGACTATGTGGGTTTTTTTTTTCCTCTTTAAATTTTATTTCTCAGGTAGTTTTAATGATGGTCTGGCAGTTTGAGTAGTTGATGCGGCCTACCCAAATGTCCTTTCTTTGGTATTGTTCGTCGATTTGAGCTCCTTAAGTTCTGAGTTGAGCTCCACGATTACTGACAAATGCTTGCACTGACTGGACAGGTCCACTCAAATCTGTGTGGTTCTTTCCTCAAAAGACCATTTCAGACACTAATCTACATGGTTCTCATATGGCTTGACCAAGATTATGTCTGGACTTTAAAAGAGACTGTGACCTCTGAGTTTGTTTCGGCCTTTCTTCTCAGAGTAGTCAGTTAGGAAACGCCGACCTCATCTAGCTTATTTTAAACATTTTTTTTAATATGACGTGTAAAAGTGATTCCGATATCCTATTTACAGAATAAACAATTTCATTTCATTTCATTTCATTTCAAAACAAAGACAACAAAAGATAATAAAAAAAGAACAATAAAAGGGCACATTCAAACCTTGCACATTATTATAAATCAAAGCTATCCAATATTACCATGTCTATGCGTGACCATAGATAGCATCAAATTCGCGCGTTTATCTCTGATTCCATCGCTGGCCATCATCATCAGGCCCAGGGCCGCAAGGAGGTCGGTACGTTTCCAACTGGTTGTCAAGTCATTAAAACTCCTTGATTAAAAGAAAGGTAAAGTTCAAGCCATGAAGGGAATTACAAGTTTTTGCAGATTTAATTAAACTTTTTGCTTAAATGCTAATCTTTAATGACAAGGAAGGAAGACAGAAAATGAAAATGGATTACTTTTGTAATATGGACCGGTAACTTTTGTGACTTTAAATTCAATATTTAAGCGGATTGATTCAATGTTTTGCGGAAAGGCGAGGAAAGTATGACCGATGGATGCCATCACGCATGATTAACGATGTTCCTGAAAAGTTCGCATTCCTCATTAGATACCAAAAATATAAGAATATAATCATAATCAAATTACTGAATAGCAAGACGGCTATGCTCGCAACCAACAATGCCTTAACCGAATTAAAAAAACATTGCCGATTCCAAAGGCCACCTCCGACGGCCTAGGCATTTTTTAGGCAAACGTATATCCAATTCAATTCACTCCATACATTTTAAGGCTATTTTTACATTTGTACGTGTTTGCCAAACGTCAGGTTATGTGCGTGCAGTTGCGAATTTAATTACGAAAGTTTATCGCTCCGGGAGCCTTGGCAAAGGTCGCGGCATACACCTGGGGCTCGTGGGAGGTCACCATTATGTGATCAACTAATTTGACAGCTATTGGCAGTTTACTGGTCATTTATAACGTGCTAGGAATAGTGAGTGCAGTTTAGCAGTGCATATGCGCTTGTTTTACTATACACTCATTGATCAATCTGCTGATAACGGAAAATCAACACTTTATTACACCTGAGTATATCAACTTGCATTTGAACTTCCAGGGCAACCAAGCCTCATACACCTCTTCAGAAAACTCAAAACTGAAAGAACTTAGGGTACATGAAAATCACAATCATGAAAAGTATCTATCATTCCTTTTGTAAACAAAACATCGATATCTAGAACAGGTTAAAATAAAAAGAATTAAAATATGTGCCTAATAAGGCATGAGCCACATGAACATTAGGTGTAAAACTATTTTGTTCAGTGAATAATGTAATCAGAGTCAAAGTTCAAAGACAAATCGTTAATTTCAAATAGGCACATAAAAGGCACTTTTGAACGTCAAAATTTACATAAATATCTAATTGATTCTAGTCGCGCCTTCCACAAGGTAGTATCGTATATAGAAGAATGGGCAAGAAACTCTATCGTTACTCGTTTAAAAATGTCTTTACAATATTTTGTATACATTAATTTATTGTTTAATTATATGTGAAGACCTAGAATAAAATTACTACATGATAATGAAGCAATGATAGATAAATTAATTATGTGATGATACATGGTGGTCACATATTTACAAACATTGTTAAAGGAGACGATTTTCCAAAAAAATATACAATTAATATGTGTCATTGTTGATTTCATGTAAAACGATGAGATGCGTAAAGTAGGTACATATTATAATAACCCTTCCTTTTGGCTTTGCCGTAGTCGGGTAAAAATGTGTGTAATGATGGCGTGTTGATGTTACTAATGCGGAATTGCAATATTTTATCGCACTGTCGTAGGTGTTTATAACATTATGTGAGTCATGAATAGTCATAGGCATAATTTGTTGTTTTAGATGTGTCGGCTGAATATCTGCTTGAATTTAATAAGCCTATGAAAAGTGCACACGAAGCTTACATTTCTCAATTAATAATAAAATACGCAAATATCAAATGGTTCTAAAAGAGTTAGGTAATAATATTAATCCTTATCCTAATTTATATGTATATACATAATTATATTATTCTTATTAATATTATAAATGCGAAAGTGAGTTTGTTTGTTTATTTGTTTGTTACGCTTTCACGCTAAAACGGCTGAACGGATTTGGATGAAACTTTGGCACATAGGTAGACCATGACCTGGGTTAGGACATAGGATACTTTTGATCCCAATATTCCCGCGGGATCGAGACTTAGGCTGCCTATCCACTGGAGCGGAGAGGAGAAAAGAGGAGCGGAGATGTGCCAATATAAACCAATAGAATCTTGACTCCGCCCCTTAGTTTAGATCAGTGATCTTGAGTCAAGATTCTATTGGTTAAATATTGGCACATCTCCGCTCCTCTTTTCTCCTCTCTGCTCCAGTGGACAGGCAGCCTTATGCGGGTTTTTTTTTATTAAAAAGAGAAGTTACTTCTAAATAAAATACAATAGAAATGAGGACGTACTTACTTCAATAATTATTACACAACACTATTTCTACTAATTGTTCGTGTTTATCTGCTTGAATAGAATAGTAGAATACCGTCAGGTATAATATCTGGCACATTCTAAGCTGGACACCCATTTGATGCAATCCTGAGGCACATTGACACCATCCCGCGAAGGTTGTTCCGAAATTAAATGTGTTCATCTGTCAAAATGATTTTTTTTTTATCTTGGCAGCACATGACACTAACTACCGACGACCACCACCTCAGCGAATTTTGTAAGTATTTTTTAAAAGCGAAAGGGCCAGGGGGTAGCACGTGTAATTCAAATATTCTTACGTTTTTTGCAATTTTCTGGTCAATTTCAGGTTGTATGTTGATCTAAATATGATTCGCGGCCGTATCAAATGTTTATTTATAGAATTACATAATCATAAAAATTATCAATACAACTCTCTAAGTTCATGTAATCCTATTGAATGATTATTTCATGAAACCAAGGATTATGCTAACATAGGGAGTTGTATTGCTAATTTTAATGATTATAATTCTGTAAAGCCATTTGTGACGGTCGCGAATAACCTGACACTGACCTGCAAATTACAAAAAACGTAAGACAATTTGTTAAACTTTCTTAGTTCGCGGGCCACCTTAGCGCATCTCACTTAATTTATTCTTATTTTAAAGTGTTTGTGGTGCCTGTTTTCTGCCTTAATTTTTATGTTATGAATAGGCTCGCTGTATTTATCTAAGCAAAAGTGTCTTATGTAAATAAAATAATTGCTTTTAGGTGCTAGGTTCAGTTTTCTATTGTCCCCTACAGGTTTTTGTGTACATTTTACGAGTGGAAAGCCACTTTATTGACCTAGATCAGGCTGGCTTTATCTTCGAGATATTGATTTCATAGAGCTAGGCGATAACTCACAATACTTATCTAGTATTTTACAATTTTCACTTTCTTGTCTCTACAATTTTGTTAAACTGAGTTCACATATTTTATAGTAAACTATTTTCTGCCCGTGACTTCGTCCGTGGGACATATGCCTATAGCCTTCGCAAAAGTGCAAGCAATAAATTGACAAAGTTATACAATCGGATTAACGGTATGGCAGCATAGACAAACATGGATTTTTATTAATATTAGATTGTCTCTACCACAGATAATAAAAGCTATCTGTTATTTTTATAGAAACTACTTCTTCCTCTTTAGAATCAATTAATTAATCTGTTAATTAAAAGATGACTCATTATCCTTACAACTAACATCAGTAGGTATTATGTCAAATGGTGTTCAAAATCATATTATTTTCCACAAGCTCTTCACCTACCCGTCTCTAGAATAAAAATAAAAAAATCCTCTTTTTTTAATATAAGTTATGACACTCAGGGATAATACAGCTTCCTATTAGTGAAAGAACTTTCAGAATCGGTTCAGAAGTTCCCAAGATGACCCCTTAAATACAAACTTACTTTTACCTCTACATAACATCAATCAATCACGCCTTGTATCCCCGAAGGGTTGGGCAGACTTTTACCTCTTTATAATATAAATACTAAATAGTTTGGAAAATCCAAAAGTGCAAGCCCCATAGCACTCATTCATAAACGAAAAAGAAATTCAAGACATAGTTTCTAACAAAATTGAACAATTTATTTTAAACACTTCTCATGAAGTATGTTTTGACTGCTTTTTTTATCCACCAATATGGGTAAAATTTCTAATCTCGCCATCTTTACATAATGTCAAAGACTATTTATTTTGATATTTACTGATATTTACTTTGTCGGTTGCTAGGCAACGAAAAAGGGTCGAAGTTGGAAATATTTAGTTATAGATATTATATTTTAGTTAGTATTTTATTCATTACCGTCGACCAGGGTTACTTTGATCAATATTGAACTTTCAAAGTCCATATCTTTTAAATTTGTGGGTGTAAGAAAATACAAAAAATGTCTAATTATCGGTTTTTTTATTGACATCGATTACTGTAATCATAAGTGAAAAAATATGTCTTGAAATTGAGAAAAAAAATAAAAACTGGCTGATAAAGTTATACGTAGAATGGGGGTTACTTTGATTGGGGGTTACCGGTTTTATTACGTGATTACAAAGTAGCCCCAATAAAAATTTTGCAGCACAGTTATTTAGAAGAACAATATACATTTAACTTTTTCAATTAAAAATCGTTGATGAATTCCCAGCGCGTCCTCAAATAGGATTTAACAGTTCTTCAGTGTTGCTAACATTGAAAAAAAAACTACGCAATTCGCGATTTTATATGAATGGAAGTTTCGATCAAAGTCACCCCGTGATTCAAAGTACCCCCGGTTGTAGGTATAATTAAACTACTTTGAATAAAAGTCTAGAATCTATTAAAAAAATTGACTCAATTAATTGATTTAATAGCAAGCTACAATGTTTTCAGGTTTCATACATTGACGGACAGTATTTTTTAAAACTATTTTGATGATTTTATCATTTCTGCTGCATTAAATCAATTGTTGCAAAGTACAGTATTAATCGCCATTTAATCATCTATACCATGGTATATAAATTAAGTAGGTTCTGTGTACTAGCAGGAGTGTAACAATAAAAACAGTTGCAGAAATGGGGCAGAAATATTTTTTCGATCGTAGAGCACACTCTAATGCTTCGCATTATGAGTCGTGCAATACTTAAACAAGGTCCCATTAAAATAGATGGATAAATTTTTACACAGCGTTCATTACCAAAGATATCCAAGCAAAAAAAAAACACTGATTATAGTGATTTTGTTTTCACCTAAAATAATAAATGGCACTAAGATTTAAGATTACACTAGAAATGTTGGTTACCCAAACCAACATTTTTAGTGTAATTTCGTTAGCTGATTTATTTTCTTGGTAGTTTCTAGTGCGTTTTTCTTATTTTTTACCATTGTTCTTATTTTGGTGGTCTGAATGATTTCTAAAAGTTTGTCCATTTATTCTTAATGGGACCATCCGACCATATAATATTATATATACTAAGATAGATTAGTATCAAGATTGTATCTTGAGGATAAGTTTAGTTTGTGGTTCACGATAAAATTTCACACTGTATGTACTCGTATTGTTACTGTTGACTTACTTTATCTCCTAAACCTTTTTGTTTCTATCTACAATAAACTGTAGTTTATGCCTGCACAGGTGGCAGTGCCCTCGTTTTCACGACAAAGCCACTGCAACCTGTGCACATATCAACTTAGTCATCAGCAACCACGCTGACCTCGTTCAACGATATATTTATCACGAATTCACGACTGTATTTAGTTAAGATTAATGACCATACATTGTAGTTATTAACCATGTTGGGGCGTTTAAGAGGCCTATATTCAGTAGGCACGCAGTACCATGCATAAAAAGTTAAATGTAAAATTTTACAGGCCTTAGCCATTGCATGTTTATGTAAAACCTGCCCAGGATTCTGGGAATGACAGTGTGTTATTTGCAGGGAATACGGTGTAGGGTTTGGTGTACAATAAAGAATTATGAGGGGTTAATAGTATATTATGCAACTAATGAATAAAGGACGGATTTAAAGCGAGGGCCATAGATGAATCACGATCAAGTGAAGGATTCTAACGACTGAATCACGACCGTAGGGAGTGATTCATGATGATTGAATCACGAGCGCAGCGAGTGATTCAAGTGTTAGAATCCTGAGCGACGCGAGTGATTCATGGCCCTCGATATAAATCCGTTTTATTCACAAGAGTTGCATACTATACTTTATACCATGACTACGAGAAAAAGAAAGATTTAAGCGAAAATAGACATTTAATAAAAGGTTAACACGTTCAGTGTCGGGAGCCCTCCTGGAGGGTTCACCTACTTGGATATGGGATGTCGGGAGCCCTCGCGGAGGGTTCATTTTAAATGTAGACATTCAGGGTCGGGAGCCCTCCTGGAGGGTTCACCTACTTGGATATGGGATGTCGGGAGCCCTCGCGGAGGGCTCATTTTAAATATAGACATTCAGTGTCAGGAGCCCTCGCGGAGGGCTCATTTTAAATGTAGACATTCAGTGTCGGGAGCCCTCCTGGAGGGTTCACCTACTGGGATATGGGATGTCGGGAGCCCTCGCGGAGGGCTCATTTTAAATGTAGACATTCAGTGTCGGGAGCCCTCCTGGAGGGTTCACCTACTTGAATATGGGATGTCGGGAGCCCTCGCGGAGGGCTCATTTTAAATGTAGACGTTCAGTGTCGGGAGCCCTCCTGGAGGGTTCAACTATTTGGATATGGAATGCCGGGAGGCCTCGTGGAGGGCTCATTTTAAATGTAGACGTTCAGTGTCGGGAGCCCTCCTGGAGGGTTCACCTACTTGAATATGGGATGTCGGGAGCCCTCGCGGAGGGCTCATTTTAAATGTAGACGTTCAGTGTCGGGAGCCCTCCTGGAGGGTTCAACTATTTGGATATGGAATGCCGGGAGCCCTCGTGGAGGGCTCATTTTAAATGTAGACATTCAGTGTCGGGAGCCCTCCTGGAGGGTTCAACTATTTGGATATGGAATGCCGGGAGCCCTCGTGGAGGGCTCATTTTAAATGTAGACGTTCAGTGTCGGGAGCCCTCCTGGAGGGTTCAACTATTTGGATATGGAATGCCGGGAGCCCTCGCGGACGTTGGAAGTGAAACCTCCCGGAGGTTTCACTTCCAACTACGAATAATAAAAGTCATAGACTTTTATGGCGGAATGATGAGTTATATGAAAATGGGTGGAGTCGAAAGTGTTAAGGAGGTTGTATAGCATTGAGATAGAGGTCGAATACATTGGTGTGTTCTAAATTCAAACACCAAAACAGTGATTAAAAGATCTTTTTATTCACTGTTTTCAGTGAATAAAATAAGCTTTTTAGAGGGGGAATGGTATAAAGGATTTTTTCCGACAATCTATTTCTTTCTTCTTTCTTTTTCATTCTAAGAAATGAGTTCTTGTGTAAAAATAATATCATCAAAATAAAATAGTTCCAGGAAACCAGCGCAGGTTCTCCCATTCCTGGGCAGCATTTAGACCAAAATTGGGCAGTTTCCTTTGATTAAATGACAAACCAGAGAGTCATATGTGGCACGAAACTAAGAAGAACACAAGGAAAAAATTGCCAGTAAGACATTTTGTTATCCCTCAAACTAAAATAAAAACCATGCTTTCCTTTAATTGATGTGATGAGGAGCTAGGAAACGCATGTGAATAAAAGAGTGATGAACGTAAATGTTGATGAATGGAGCGGAAGAGGAAGACCAAAGAAAAGATGGATTGTGTGAGGAATGAAAGAGACGGGAGTAAATTATAGCGTGATGGTTGACAGGGGACAGTGGAAAAAAGAACCGTGGTGCGCCACTCCCACATCACACGGGACGAGGGCAGGAAGATGATGATTTCCTTAGTATTTGACACCAAAAACTCCGTTGTGAATGAATGAATGAATGAAATGCGGGGTTTAACCAGACTCGATAAATCAAAGGAACACCCCATTTGATTTGCCCCTGAAGCCTCATGCTTCATGGGGCTACAGAAGCCATTGCATATCAAGGAGTAGACCGGGGAGCGTGGTAATGGTAGGGAAGACGTGCCCTTAGGATAAGGAAGGATTTGCGAGCCGTACCGGATATGCATCTTTGAGTAGGCAATGGACTAGTGGAGAGCAGGGTTATTTTTATCTATCTTTTTACGACGGCGCCGCTAGGTTGTTTCAGGATCAGTTCCCAGCTTCACCGGTGCATCAGCTCTTTGCTGTTTCCAATGTTTGAGGTTCTAGCTGCTATCCGTTTCAGATTACTAATTGTAAATCTCGCTAGCAGTCTTCTCAAACTTGTCTCGGTCTTCAGCTGTATCCATCCAAAAAATGATTTCCTTGTCGAAGTCATGTCCTGTTTTAGGTTGCCATTACAACCGTAAATAGATCGACCTGCTTGCTTGGATTTTGTGCATGTGTGAGATGACACCAAAAACTCTGTTGTTAATAAAAATCTAATAATAAATTAGTTGTTAACAATAAGTTACACACTTGTTACACATACGAGTAACCTCCGAACGTGTCAACTCATCAGTTACGAAACGTTGCGAGTAGAGGCGTATGGCGTACGACGATGTTTTACGAGCGACAGCGACTTATCGGTCAACATTGCTTCACTTCGCTTGAAGTTCGGGGACAGACGGATGTTAATGATGTCTTTGGTTTTCGGTTTTAAAATAATGGGTAATTATTAGATTCGCAAAGAGATCCGCGTCCCTATTGTGATGGAACTGATGGTGTCCTCAGTTATCAATGGTCCTGCCTTGCAAAAGGGGTGCAAAAGAAGTACTGAAAGTGCCGTGATGGTAACCACCATAAAGGCGTTCCCAGATTTAGAAGTGAGATGAGATAATCGACCTCGTAATTGGTTTTCACTATTGACCACAATTCCCCTGCAGTCAAAGAACAGTGGTGGTCCTGTGGTAACGACCCGACTAACGAGTTGTAGCCGTTGTAGGTCGTGGGCTCGAACCCAGGCAGGCGCTTAACTTTGTGTCAATAATTTCATCACCACTGCTCTAAAAACGGCGAAGGAAAACATTGTGAGGAAACCGGCATGTCCTAGAACCAAAAATTCGCAGACATGTGAAATCTACCAAGCCGTACTAGGCCCGCGTGGTGGATTATAGTCCACTCCCTCTCGAAAAGAGGAGGTCTGTGATTATAGGCTGATTATGCAATGGAAAGTTCACTAAGGTTGAAACAGCCTGTCACATAGACCTTGTCGTTTTAAGTGCAAGTGACATTCAACCTTAGGATGATAAAGCAGTTACGAGGTGAGCTATACCTATCTCTGTTATTTTATTCCTGCTATAGTTCTCAATGTTTCTGTTGGTATATGGGCGTGTGCTAGCTGACCTAAGCCAAATAATTTAATTTAATGTTTTGAGTTTCGTAATGTCAATTACTTCCCATATTATTCCTAAGAATATTTTTTTTCTAACTGAACAGACAGCTATGCTGCTGGGGAAATTGTTGCACCACTTCTTCTTCCCAGCTAAAGCAGTAGGAAGTGGTGAAGGGCGGGCGTTTTGGTGGACTGTCTTATGTAATTTTGACGTTCAAAAAATGCTTATTCACAGCCTAGTTTGAACTTTTGATTTTGATTGATTTATCTATTAGATCAAAAATGCTTGCAGGCCTGTATTCAAAAACTGTTTTGTGTTTCTACAGTGGTACGTCAGTAGACAGAACAGACCACGTTCTTATGACCACAGCGCGTCTCTATTTATTTATTTTATTTATTTATTATTTAACCATTTATGTACACACATTTAAAAACAGACAAGAAGAAAAGAACAGAAAAATACGTACAAAGGTGATGCTTATTTCTAAAGAAATCTCTATGTGATAAACATATAATTATTTTAATTAAGGCAGACCTTGCACATATTTTCTTCACTATCTCCTTTTAGGCTATACATATAGGCACAGAAAAAACTGCAGTGGAAACCATTGCTATTATTTGAAGGTTCGTTCATCCGAGTTCATCGTGTAGTCCGAGTCAGCCACGTACTCTTCGAGACACAGAGATGATAAATGATCCCGAAATCACTATAACTAGAAGAATAATGTGTGTGGTTATGGGCAAGTGGGCCCCCGGGACAATGAGTGAGTTCGAGGGGGGCCGGGTTCATTGTTATTGAAAATAGTCTGTGGGAAGCACCTACTCGGAAGAGTACACTTGGGCGAATTTGTGCACGTCTTCATCGTAGTATCTATCTTACAAGTTATTTTTGTCACTGATCTCGCTTTTAAATTGGAGATACTGTAAGGCTTAGTAATTACTAATTAACCTGAAATCTTATTGGAAAACTTTATTTTCGTATATATTTATTTTTTCTAACTACAACGTTGACTAAAACTAGGGTATGTCCATACATACCCTAGTTTTAGTCAACGTTGTAGTATTACAGAGGGCTGTTAACTTTAACGGGACCATTCCCGTTAAAGTTAACAGCCCTCTGTAATACTAGAAGGAATTAAAATATTTAGGATTTCTTGTTTCTAGTGTTTCTGCTTGATGATTTATTTTAAAGTTGGCTACGACCTATTGACTTGCCATTAATTTTCAATCGCCTTAATTTTTCTCTGCCACATCACATGTGTAGATATAACAGTAAATTAATAACAAAGTAATACGAAGTGAGAGATAAGTTACAAAACACATTATCTGGTGTAAAGGTATACCGTAACCGCAGAGCAGCGCCACAGGCCGGCGCGGGCGCCTCGGCTGCGCGGGCGCTGATCTGCCGCATTTCTCCTTCTCACGGGCCGCATGCCTTACGTAATGGCTCCTATCGGCTATAGGGAGCGGGTTATTTGTTATATTATTTTAGATTGCTCTAGTTATAGCTGTACTCGTTACAGCAGTAGATAGCTGATAAACTGAAAAAAAAGCAATGCACATTTTGGGATGCAAAAATTTCTGGTCCTTGAAAGTAAAGTTATCACGTTTTTTTTATTTATTTTAGTCATTTGGTCACTACAACTAAGGCCTTGCCTAAATATATTTGCATAGCGGTCATACATAAACTTTCATGTGGTCGTAATTTTACTGTCACCCCTTCAAACTTTACCACACATATGCGCTCGATGAGCTGCGTCTAGGGAATGCAATCTTGTTCTCGCGAGATCTCGGCCTTTTTTAGCGAGATTGATCTCGAAAGAAAAATGGGCGAGATCTCGCGAGTTTAACGAGATTGCACTCGACCATAAAAACGTCTTATTCACAGCGTGGCAGCGCGATGATTGATTGGTATATTTTGTTAATTAATCTCTAATTTCTAATAGTTTTCTGAGTAGGTGTACTGGTGTAGTTTTCTTTAATTTATAATAATATCTCAGTTTTAGTCAACTCAACTTAGTTAGTGAGTTTCATTTTAGTTTTTGACTTCTTGTTGTTTTGTTATAAAATAACTGTTTTATTATTAAGAGGGTTTACGTCGTACGGCATTTCATACAAACTTTCACGCCCTTATTTTTCGAAATGACTGAACCGATTTTAATGAAACTTCATATGCATATGCAGGATACAAAGGTCGAAAAATTGTGTTACAGCCAAATTAGACCGATTTTTAATTTTCCATAGAAACAGAGATTTCCAGTTATCTGTTTTTAAATAAGACATTTCGAAAATGTTATTAACTAAGTTTTTAGACTTTTGTATCCTGCATAAGCGTATGATGTTTAATTAAAATTGGTTCAGTCATTTCGAAAAATAAGGGAATGAAAGTTTGTATGAAATGCCGTACGACGTAAACCCTCTTAAAAGACTTTTGTTTGATATTAGTAGAGAAGACTGGTTGTTTATTTCCTTTCTTATTTGATTAGATACGTCAAAGTTTACTACTTAAAACTTTATTGAAAAAAATCGTAAAAATAAATGTTTATTTCATTATACGCATAATTCTTATTATTTTTTTCCTAATTTATTCAAATATTGTGATTATTTGCAAAAATAAACACACAAAATTGCCAATCTCGCGAGATCTCGAAATTAGCGTGATCTCGCGGTATTGTTATTCTTATACTCGCGTGAGATCTCGCCTGACCCCAATTTCGCGAGATTGCATTCCCTAGCTGCGTCACAAGAACAGCTGTGCATTACATTGTGCTGAAAATCGCTGAGGCTTTACTGTAAAACCTAAAAATATCCTCATAAATTGTGCCTTATAAGTTGAACATAACCTTATTAATCGATTGTTCGATAAAATTTAGGTACTAGCTGTGCCTCGTGGTTTCACCCGCATAAATCTAGATCACGTAGGAATATCGGGATAAAAGTATCCCATGTTTTAACCCAGGTCATGGTCTACCCATGTGCCAAATTTCATCCCAATCCGTTCAGCCGTTTTAGCGTGAAAGCGTAACTAACAAACAAAAAACTTACTTTCGCATTTATAATGTTAGTTAGGATTCAATAATATCCTTTTGGTTCTAAGTGCAACTCGGCTCGAAGGACCAGCTGTACACTCCAATAGAAAGTTTACCCTGTGATAGGAAAGTGGTCCTGTACTATATAGACTGGGTGATTGTGAGGAGTAACACAAAGGTTCCTAATACCATACATTAATTTCTCTCCTAATGTTTGAACTATTTTTATGGTTCCGTAACTCAAAAGAAAAAACCGGAACCCTTATAGGATCTCTTCGTTGTCCGTCTGTCAGTCTATCAAGACCCATTTTCTCAGGAAGGAAGTATTAGGTTGAAATTAATATCAAATACGTAAGTCTATGGTCCCTTGGAGCTCTAATAAAATCAAGTTTCTAAGTTAACGCAATAAAGAAATACAGCCATTTATACGACATATTTTGTACTCGCAAACAAATCAAAACCTACAGGGTACTTCCCGTTGACCTAGACAAAAATCGTTAATTAGTAGTTTTATTACCCAAAAAAAAATGTTTTTGCAATTACAAACTTACATTTTTCACCGTGACGTATCGATCTATGTGTGTCCATCTTTCAGTGGATGGGTGATCATCTTTACATACCGAGACTCCGTGCTTCGGAAAGCACGTTAAGTCGTTGGTCCCGGCTGTCATTTGTGGATCTTTGACAGTCGTTACGAGTCGTCAGAAGCCCGAAAGTCTGACACCAGTCTTACCAAGGGGTAAGACTTACCCAGTTACTGGGTTGTGGAGGTCAGATAGGCAGTCGCTCCATGTAAAATACTGGTATTCAGCTGCATCCGGTTAGACTAGAAGCTGACCCCAAGATAGTTGGGAAAAAGGCTATGAAGACGTATCGATGTATGGGAGAACATGTTTTAGAACAACAATTTTAAATTTGTTTTTGGGATAAATTCATCCCAACTGCGGAACCCTTCATTGTGCGTGGTCCGACATGCATTTGGCCGGCTTAATCGGGTTTATGACATGTGTATCTCATAAATAAACTATGGCTTTAAAACTCTCCTAACTTACCTTCACTCAGTTGTATGGTTATTCATATACAGATTAGTACGAAGCTATGACAAGCTATAATTATTGTAGAGTGTTGGACCCCACTTCGATTTCACTTCATGTCAAGTTAAACAAAACTATATAATTGCAATCTTAATATATTCGCATGAGTCGTTTAATCAACAAAAGCTCCTTCTGTTTTGATGTATGAAGCAAAGATGCTGTTACGTACGTTTACAAGCACCTTTGAATCGTCAAAAAGTTTGACAGTTAATATGAAAGTTATTCCTCGTGTGACAAGACTATTAAAAGCTGAAATCATCTAGGTAATCACTACCTAAATGATTTCAGCTTTTCATAGTCTTTTATAGTAAAGTCGGAAAATGAATTGTTTGTTCATTGATTGATTCATTGATTTATAGTAATTAATATTAATTAATTTAATTTGATTAGGTATAGGTAGGTACCAACTTAAATTATCCATATATTCTATATATCCGTAAAATCTTTTTTTTTTGTAATGATATCCCGCAAAAAGAAAACCATAAAAAAGAATTCTCTTTTTTATAAATCTGTACCTACTCTATAGTTACCCTCTCTGAAATCAGAAATACTTTATTTCTTCAAAAAAAAGTTGGCATCCCTAACCTGAATATCTGAACAACATTTGTGGTGATTCAAAAAAGACGATTTGAGAATGAATCCTCTTTACTCACGTCCCCGTCGTCGGCACGAAATAAGTATACAAGAACAGTTCACGCCGTGCTGAAAAGATGGACCAGGCAGCAATGTTGCGGAACTGGCTGCCTTGGGTTTACCGGACATTTGATAGGTACAAAGTAAAAACATAGCTCATGTCAGTCTTGAAAAAAATTGCTAGCCAGCATTATTGGCAGCAAAGCTGACTGCCCAGGGGTCATCGGAAATCCAATTTAAACATCGTCACATGTTATTATTCTTCCTGTCTTTGCTTGCTCAACTGGTTACCATAATTACTTATCTACTACGATAATGTGGTTTTCCTAGGAGTGCAGAGTTCATAGGAAAGTCGCTCTGGGTTTTTCCCAACAGCAATGATGCATCTTGTGTGTTGTCGTATGGTGCGGCACGAACGATGTCGACGACGAAAGAAAATCGTTTACAACTGGCAGAAGAAAGAAAATCCTAACTCATATCAAAATAATATTTAGTTTTAGGGACTTTTAGTAAAATAAAGGAACTGAGAATAGGACAGTTAAATTAGTCTGTAAAAGTGCAAACTCCAATATAAAGCACATCGTAAAGATGGAGCGATCAGATAAAGATCTCGCCAATCTGTGAACTGTGTCCAAATAAACGTTTTTTCTTTCTTTCTTTTCTTTCTTTCTAATCTTGCAGCTTCTACAAAGTTCTAACGAATGAAAGAAATATGCAAATGTAAACACAAACAGCACCTAGTCATACTTTTATAATACCTAGTGTCTGCTTACTTTCACTCGGCACCCCCCTCCTTGCAGCTCTGTCCTAGGTTACGTAACCGCTGCATTGCTGCACAGATGGTGACTATGGCCGCCGGCCGACTTTAAGACAAAAGCCTGGCTTTTACACATTTTCATGGTAATTGTAGGTTGGAGAGTCTAGGTGGGGGGGGATGTAGTAGTCATCATGTGTTTATCGTTATTTTGTCTGTCGTATTAGAAACCTTTCTAATACCACACAAGAAGGATTCATTCATATTTACAAACTGATGCATAAAAGTAACGTGTTTAAGTTGTCTCGACATAAAAAGAAAATTACAAAAATCCTTCGTATCATATCACTATAATCTCAAAGGATCCCAGGAAAAGTGTAAGGAAGCCAAGTTTTTCTGCACCGCGGGAGTCCTAGCCATCACATTAAAATCTAATCTGCATGGACTTTTCATAATCCGAACACAAAAACACTAACAATCACGCACACATGCATACAGTGCAGTGTCGCATGGCTGTGCATGTGTGCGTTGTGCGCAAGAGCAGGCTTACATAACAGCCAGCGAGAGTGCATTCACTCTGCGACCGGCGCGGGGGGAGCTGTTACGGCGAGAGGAGGAGGGGGGCGAGAGAGAAATGCATCGGTGCACCGCGCACGCGCAACGTGATATAATACGTGACGGATTATGTCCGAGATTTGCGAGATCTAATGATACAAGCTGATTATAATTTAGATGTTTGTTTTAACTTCGGTATGTGCTGAATATCTTAGATATAGCACACGATTTGATACTATCCATACACTAGAATGATAGCGTTAAATAGGTTTTGATCTATATTCAGCTATTTTCATGTAACACAGCGATTGTAATGGCTTTAATTTGACGTATGTTAAAGCCCGTCATTTCCGCGCCAGGATTAATGAAAAACGTGCAGTGTATCGGCCACTTCCGGCATTGACTGTTGAAGCCTATTGACGCAAACTTATTGCCTGGTGGAGCTTGTAAACTTTGGCCATGTGGTCCTCGAATCAAAGGGGATCCACTCTCTTCCTGGATAGATGAAAAATAATTGCGCTTTTCTGCGACCACGAATGTCCGATTCCAGGAAAGAGCAGAGGAAAAAAACACATTCCTACCACTTTCTGTTGCCAAGAGAAAACATTACTACACAAAAACCTTTCAAAGAGCTTTTACCAACTACAAACAGGGTTCAAAAACCTTGGACCTTTGGATCAAGCTTCTAGTAGGTACTTAGTTATAGCTTCAGTAATCAATTCATCAGCTACCTTCACTTGTTTTCTCTGCCATTAAAAAATGGTTTCACAATTTTTAAAACTCCTGTTTTTTTTAACCTTTTATACTGTTGGCTCTAATCCCATTTCCCTTCTGACGCATTCACCATTTTAGAAACATGTATATCGGAACTGTAATGTTTCAATAATGGTAAACGAACCGATATAACCTAAAACACTTTCAGTCGAGACCAGTCGGGTTTTAATTAACATTAGCTCAAATCGAATCATGTTGATATCCCACAAACCTGTTCAAATGGTTTACTACTAGAAATAATTGTAGCTGTGCACATTTGTGCATACCTAATTACAGCAAATATCTCAGGGAGTAACTATCATGATTCGTGAAATTATAGTCTTTTATCTTCTAATCTACGGGTTCTTTCCATACAAATATATATATGTACTCCTTTCTTATATCTATGGTTCTTTCAAAGCTTTATGGAGTGCCTTAACTACACAGGGGCGAGGGGAATACACTCTCCCTGTATTCAAAAAGAATACAGGGAGATATTATGTACCTACCTACTACCTAAAATTAGTTCAAAACGAAAATGGCTTATAACCAGGCTAGGGCTAGGTCCTCAGGGTAGGTGGACCGACGCTGTTCGCTGGGTGGCCGGTTGCAGCTGGATGAGAGTTGCTGAGAAGCCAGCTGACTGTCGTGCAATTGGAAAGACCTTTGTCCAGCAGTATACCGCTATAGGCTGATGATGATGTAACAGACAGCTGTACACGAATATATCCCATTACATCCACAATATTCAAACAACAACAAACCATCTTCGGTTGCATACCTACCCAGTCGCAACAGATTAGAGAGATCAGATCGAGATGACTAAAGAGATAGAACTTGATCTGATAACATGGCTGGGAATCGAGACATTTGCGAGTACCTACGTAAATTGCGACAGTGGCTCTAGCGCTGGGGCTCTGTCTCGCATAGGGTCGCAGCATTATGCTGAGCGATGGCCGTTTTGCGTGGATGTGGCGCATATTTTCCCTCAACTTGTTTTTTTTTAGTGTGTGTTCTTTTTATGCGTCGTGTTTACCGCAAATAAACGTATTTTCTTTCTTTCTTTTTCTTTCTTACATCAACAGTTGTTCTTACCAACTGTGCTGTTTATTTTGACTGTTTGTTCTCCTGATTATCTAATATCAACCGATTATCTTCCACTGTTGAATCTTCTGCTACAGGAATTATTAAGATCACATCATTGGCGTAGGTCTGGAAGATTGGAGGAACTCGTGGCTAAGTAATAAAAGCCGCACGCGTCGATCCAACAGGTTAAGCTACGCTTGCCGGGGTTGGTCCGTGGACGGGTGACCATCTTTACATACCGAGATACCTCCGTGCCTCGGAAAGCACGTTAAGCCGGTGGTCCCGGCTGGCATTCGTGGATCTTTGGCAGTCGTTACGGGTTGTCAGAAGCCGAAGTTCGTATTATCAGGTATCGTATTAAATTACCCAGTTACTGGGCTGTGGAGGTCACATAGGTAGCTCCTTGTAAAATACTGGGAATAGGCTAGGCAGATTTTGATTGGCGTAGGTCTGCTATCGAGTTGTACAACTTTTTCTAGACTGCGAAGTCGGTAGCGAAGCGTCCTGTATAGGGTGCGCAGGACTTTTTATAGGCACTAATAGACTGTAGAGTTATAGATCATTTTCTACTTTGTTAAGGTTCCGGTACTTTCGTTCATAGGCCTACACTGTCCTCCCACACCTATTAACAATGTAATTTGAAAACATTGTAAAAGCCAATTATTTTTTAAAGAGGAACCGTGCAGTTTCTTCCCGTCTCTTCTACATAGGAAACGACCAATTGGAACCAAGCACCTAATTTCTAACGTTTCATAAGTGCATAAGTGCCCATGTAGGTTTATGTGAAATAAAATATTTTGATTTGATTTGAATCAGCTTATAGTATTAATATTAATCATGGACTAGACTATAACTCCCCTTGACATAATTAAGTTTCTTCTAACGGCACCACACCAAAAAGGGGGTCGCGCTATTCTTAACCATTTACGGAAATCAGACGACCGAATTGCGAAAATCTAAAACAGTATTAATGTATGACACCAAAACACTCCCTAATAAATGTTCTCTGCAAGTTAAACCGAGAGAACTTAAGGGGGATGCGCTATAGGTAGCCCGCGAATCATCAATACAAGTCTCTAAGTTAGAATTGGCCTCAAGTGTCATAATTTCATGAAATAGTCACTCGATAGGGTAATTTTAACTTAAAGAGTTGTATTCATAATTTTATTTAGCTGCATCCCGCGGTTTCACCCGCGTAACGTAGTTTTTTTTTATTTTAATCCCTATGTTCCCGTGGGAATATCGGAAATAATATAAATATAAAAATAGGCCTATTTTACGCCCAGTGGCGTCAGCTATCTATTAGTGAATATCGGGGAATATCGGGATAAAAAGTATCCTATGTGCCAAATTTCATCCAAATCCGTTCAGCCGTTTTAGCGTGAAAGCATAACAAACAAACATACAAAATATCAAATCTTTTCTTTTCAAAATATTAGTTTAGATTAAGTTTAGATAGAGAGTTAATTCTGTAATATAATTTTGTTGTTGTTTTTGTGAATCATATTTCAATCAACATATAACCTAATACTGACCTGCAAATGCAAAAAACATAAGACCGCCTTAAAGTGAGATATTATTCAAGGATATCAATTGCATCTTGCGCACGCGCTACTCAAAATTCAGAGTAGTGTCAGCGCGCCTGAAATAATGCATAATGCTGTATAAATTAGGCAAATTAACGTTCACTGTAAGGAAATAACCTAAATATAGTTCTGATTTCAAAATCATGAACCTAACCGAAAAATGAATTTTTAGAGAGAGTCTAAAAATAACTGTTTAGACTTAGTTCACCTTCGGTTGCCATAGTGACTCCGGTGGTTTGCTGGAATCACAACACACATCACAAATCTCTTCTTGAAACGAGAACACTGATTCTGGAAACAGATCAGAACGCACTGAAACATGCAGCTTGTGTATTCCAAGGGAACTGTGTGTCTTTTTCCGTTCAGGATAGAACCAGAGGGCTTAGTGCGAGTTTCCAACGAGGCACAGTGCGAGGCCAATGTGGTGAAGGGCCAATCGGAACGCCGAACGCGCTCGATGCGTTTGATCGAGATGTTAAAATGAAACTCATACTAAGCCCTCTGAACGGAAATTAATCAAAAGAAAATGGGATAAGAAGGAAATCGAGTTTCAACGAAATAAAATTATTCCAAGATAGTCATAAAGTACCAGAACAAGGGTCGCAAAATATTTTTCATTTTGTTTTATGAAAAGAAGAAAGAAAGACACAATCTACACTGCAGCTACTTGTAATGCGTCGCGCGTCGTCGAATGAGTCAACAATAGAAACTGGATTATTGTGGTGCACTGTAATTACGCACGATTCCGATTGTGACTTCATAATTATAATTTATATTCAAATTACACTTAATCAAATACACAATTAATTTTTTTAACATTTATTAATTAGTGTGCCGTTTTCAATGAGGATACTTTGATCTTTTATCTAAACAAATACTCGTATAATTTGAATGACCGGACGCTCGCTCATCCGTTTCTCATTTTGAAGATAAGTAATTAAAAATCCTTCTTCACTCTTCATACTTTGTCTTTGATAGACTGTGAAAATCGTGAAATACGAAAGTTTGACAAAACTCGGGGCAATTCACGTAGTAATGTCAGTTAAAATATATAATAAACTACCTGATGAAATTAAAAATGAACAAAAATTTAATATCTTTATAAATAAATTAAAACAATTTCTAATCTGTAAATGTTATTATAATGAATAACATGAATATTTAAATGATAAATAAAAAATAAAAAAATAAAGAAACGCAATAACAATTTATTTATAATTACCAATGATAATAATAATATATGTATATTAGTTCTAGGTAACCAAACCACTAGCCACCCAAACCCATAGCCAAATATTTTATGTTTCCATTTTCTGCAATAGTCCTGCACCAACCGGGGATTGTCCTTGGGTGCATTTGCATAGTGCATACAGGGATAATCGTCGGTTGGTGCCTCATTCCATTTAAAATTGTCTAAGGGGTCTCTACGAGTTGACTTCGGCCCCTCGTACGCCTTCTAAAGGACCGGGACCCCATAGTCCCGAGAATAGTTAAAATCTAAAAAAATATATGTATAATTTAAATAAATATATTAATGTTTAAATCCAATATATGAGTGGTAAAAATTATATGTACACAATTAGTTATCAGCCTACCTACCTACACAAAACGAAAGAGTAGATTAATATTAAAATTGTTAACAAATATCTATAATAGCCCTCCTCCTAACTTTTATGTTGTTATGCCCGACAGGGCCCACAATGCTCCAAAACGAATGTATGTCTTTATGTACCTACCACCTAAGTTCACATTGTGGAATGCAATAAACGTATTGAGTATTGAGTATTTTTAAGAACGTTCAAATTCGAATCTGTCAAAAATAGAGACATTTTTGACAGATTCGAATGCAAAATTGTAGGTATTCAGAGGTGATACCTACCTATATCTACAATTTTCACTCACTAAAATGAAATTTGAAATTAGAACGGTTTCAAAATACGAGAATTTACCTTCTGGAATGTTTCAGGCCGGCGAAAAAGAAAACATTGTCAATTTTATGCACAGACATCTTTGTTTTTTTTTTTTCAAAGCATTTGGTGCAGTGGTATGCTGTGTTCTAAGATCTCGTTGTGTGTGAGGATTAGGTTGAGTGCAGTGGGCAGTAGGCAGCAGCCCTGCTCGCAGTTTTCCATAAGAAAGCCGCGCCGAGGCCGGCCACCGGCCGCGTTTGACGCTTCCGCGATATACAGCGTGGTTTTATTGTGTGCTCATTATTATATTTTATTATTTAGAAGCAACTATTTTTTTTTTCTCTGTATATAAGCGTCCCCCATACATCGTCACTACAACCGGCCCTGTCCTTGACTTTCAACTAAGTTAAGACGCTAGGGACACTAATGTCACCCAATTTAATGTTATGACGAACTATGATAGAAATTAACAGAACAAAATAAAGAACATTTTTACAAAAAATTCTAAACAAGATTTTCATCCTGAAAATGGAGCTTATTTATATTCAATTTCAAACTAAAACTCAAAGCAATTATTTCAAATAAACTAATTACACGGACTTTTGAATTGTCTATGGGTCATTCAATTAGATTGTTGCATATCGTCCTAAAATTTTCAGGAATCAACGCAAGCTTAGTCTTCTCTATGAAACCATTTAAATACAAAACCAAAGTTCAAGAATACCTCTTTATACAGAAAACAATAGAAATCTCTAAACAATCAGGAAAGCTCACTAAGCTCTAAACAGCGTAGCACCCTGTAGGTCGGAAAGCGCAGGCGCATCGTTCGCGTGTGCGCGTGAGTCGATGCACACGCTCTAAACACACCAACACACGCTCACTTTCACTTGGCGAACTATTCCTAGGGCGCGCGCACTATGGTCACCTGTCTATGGTCTATGCAGTTTTTGTAATGAAAGTAAAGATGTAGATGATGAGACGATGATTATGATGATAATGTGATACGATGTATGTATATGTGTGGTATGCGTGGATGCTTCTGATTTATGTAAAGTATTGACATCTTTTGCGTATGCCAACAGATTTTATTTAGCCAGTCATAAATAGAAAACCCACGACTGAGCAAATCCTTCACCCTCTCTTGATATTTCATTTCATTGTTTCGTCAATTTTGTTGTTTATGATTACCTATGACATTCAATTCCACCCGAAATTAATTCCGAGAAATGCGAAATAATTTCATTTACCCGAGTCAATCTCAAAGATCAGAAACCACGCATTATAAGCATTCCTAACAATATTTTATAATTAACTTACGATAAAGAGCAACCATTAAAGTAACTTAATGACATCCTTAATAAAACTTATTACTTTTAATTGATCTTGAGTACAAGAGTTTACATTAACGAGATTCCAATAATAATAAAACGATTCTGTGAAAACGAGAGAAAGTTACCAAATTCTCTGTTTTCTATAGATGTTATCAAAGTGTCGCTTTACTGAGAAAAACGACTGAAACTTACTCAACAGAACTAACTAAAACAAGGCTCTTATCTCTTTGATTTGTATGAGTTTGCGAAATACATTATGAAAGTTACAGTCCTTGATTATTCCTAAGAATAAATAGATGTTTATTGAGTAATGCTGTTATTGTTTCTGACCATCGATGCTAAGAGGAAAAAGTCTCTTAGTATGTATACACAACAAAAAATACAGAAGACATACAAGAGTAAACCAGGAGGATTCCGAAATCCCCAAAATGCAGCAATAGAATTTGGACCTAATGACCAAGAGAATGAGAAGAGGCCTATATGCTTTCCATTGGTACATTACAAGCATGATATTATGAAACAGCCTATGATCATCCATCACGTTACTGCTTTGCGTGAATCATCCCATGAAAGCGTGACGCCACATCCTCGTCCTTGTGCCACTTTTAAAGTCCATTGTCTGGAACTACAAAAGGTAGACGGTAGACGGCTTGGTCTAAAAATTCGCAGTCCGCTGCACTACATTTTTTTACTTTATAAGTAAACATTGTAATATTTGCACATGTGGCTCGGGTATATAGTAGAACGAACTCTTTTAAGTAAAACGTAGAAAATGCTGCAAGATGCGTGTTGGAAAATTACAAAAAACTACAATTTAATTCACTGAGCATAAAGAGTTAATTAAGAAAAGACTTTAGTTACGAAAGTCAATTTGGTGTGATTACCTTCCTCGTATCTGGGATCCCAACCAAAATCCTCTGTCAAATCTCATTTTCACTGTAAGTAGCTAATTCAAATACCGACGTCCGCCAAGCCATCATATTGTCAGTCTGAACGTACTTAGATTAGACAGAGCTTCCAGAAACCCTATGGCTAAAACAAATAATCCTGGGCCTGCTCTACCACGTGGTCTGTAGGGTAAGTGGGGTAATAACCTCCAAGTACACCTCCCAGTGACGTCATTCTTTTTTCATTTCAAAAAAAGAAGAATATTAAAAATCCTAGATAAGTCACCATTGTGCACTAGTCCTGCTACACTATTAGAAACGTCGGTTGGTGTGCGTGCGCAAGATTGCACCGTTTCTCTGTGTGCATCTAATGCATCGCTTAGATTATATCATATAGAGTGGTTTATCTGTGTTGCTATAATATTATACGTTCTGCTTTTATGTACCTTTATAAGCGTCTGAAGTGTTTGGAGTAGTTACAAATCCACTTTCGATAGTTTGGTATTATTTTTGTAACTCTTTCGGTTTTCTTTGCAAAATTATTATGTTGGTAATATTAATATCATTAGTATTTCTTGTTATTCGTCATTAGTATTCGAGTCGTCCCTGTTGATTGAGTTCATCAGCAACGCAAGTACAGGCTCTACCGAATTGTATGAAAATATTTTTACTGCATGAGAATTCTAGACATTTGGAATCTTGTAGAGCTGCATAGGGCAATCACCTTGGATATCATGGACACTGTCGTCTTAGAAAATGTGATAACATCTTCCACATTGTACACCTTCAGATACTTAGGACCTGGAACTAAACATTTATTTCCGAACAATGTGACTATAGTTCAATAAATCAAAGTAGCGCCGGGGGGGTGTGCGCGCTCCATATGTTGCGTGCGTGCGGCGGGCCGACGGGGGGGGCGGAGGGGGTTGCGTTCAGCACAATGCGCCGCCGCAAAGACGTTCGTTGCTCCCGCGCAGGTCATCGACTCTTTCACCGGCGCTCGCGCACGCGACCCGCCACTTTCGCGTCGCGATAACATTGCTAGACGGACTTTGTCGATTTGGAACGAGACGGTTATACGTAACTCCTTAGCATTAGACGGAGATGGCACGATCGCTAAATGACCGTAGTCCAGCAGAAAAATGTGTTTAATTAACGAAAGAATTGCGTGCGACCGACGGCAATAGTAACAGCTTTTTATCATAGTCTGGATTACCTAATCACTTAACATATTAATTATAAGGGCAAAAAACATAAACTTGTAAGGTGGAAATGTCAGTTGATGAAGAGTATTTTTTTTTTGGGTTTCTAACATAAACCATTTCAATGGAATAAAATTCTCACAATAGTAAAAACTAAGTGTCAATTAAATGTTAAAATATATTTTCGTGCATTTATTTATACGCAATGCATCCTTAAAATAACGCAGTCGGTTTATTAATATTCCGCCTTGTCAGGAAAATTCCAAAAAAGGAACATTCACGTTCCTGATTCACAAAACCGACCACATACATAAACTATAGTACATTTGTATTAAGTCACGAATCTCTTTGTGTAAAAATAAATAGTGTAAAATATTTTTACGTGGACAGTAATTGTGTCTTTCACCCTAAACTTTCTTGGAGTTATTAAACCGTGGTTCAAAGAGCAAGAGCCGCATTAATCTCTATACATTCATTCTTAGGTTACTTAATTGTTGTTGCATTTTTTTGGACTTTTTGTTTTTCTTCTAGATTTGAATTTAATACGGGAAGTATTAAATTAAAATCTAGAACATTTATCAATGAAGCCTGTAGGTCATCTAATTAAAACCTTACTTGAACTTATAACTACTAACTTTACACTTTTTTTTATTTTTGACTAACAATATGTTGTGTTGTGTGCCTTGTAGGTAGTCTGTGCTAAATAAATGTATTTTCTTTCTTTTTTTTCTTTACTTACCCTGGTTTTTAAAAACGCAAAGCTAACGATGTAATTGATGTTTTGTTAGATCTCTCTTGTTTCACTCTTTTTTATTTTTTATTAATTGAATAAAAGCTGACAGCTTAGGTAAAGATTTTTTATTGGAATCGAGGAATTAGTTCAGCTCCTATGCCTCAGAAAAGTATTACGTATAGAGAAAACTCCTCTGATGCATAATCAACCTCTAATGTTCCCACTGCTGGGACACAGGCCTCCCTTCTACGAGAGGGAGTGGGATGTAATCCACTACGCGGGCCCAGTGGGGGTTGGTAGATGTCACATGTCTTCGCATTTTTGGTTCTAGGATATGCCGGTTTTGTAGGCTAGAAAGGCGGTGACTACCGAGATGACGACTAATAGAGAACTAGTGAGGTATGGAAGAAATGGACATGTTGCGCCGACCACAAATAAATTGGGATAAGGGCAGGAGAATGATGGTAATAATGATGATATGCCGGTTTCCTCACAATGTTTTGCTTCAGTGTCGTCAGTCTGCTGGCCAAAGTACAATGCAACACGTTGATTAAATTTTTGGATTCAATATGGCGATGTGGTTCAATATTCTGCTTTTCATCAAACACTACAACACTGTCTACAATAATGTTTGTTTATGCATCATCTTTAGAAGCTGGGGAGTTTGTTGCGCCACTTCTTCTTCCCAGCTAAAACCACTAGGAAGTGGCGAAGGGCGGGCGTTTTGTGGGACTCCCGTCAATTTGACGTTCAAAAACTCATGATTCTCATCTTAATTTGCTTAGATGATTTTTGATTCTGAGCATATAGCGCCACTCTTAGATATAGGACTCTGTAATTCCATAATGTCTAACTCGATGATCCTCGATCTCAATGACTCTCATCCAGTTATTGTTTAAAGCTTAAACATCTTTAATTTCTGCCGTCTTCAGACGAAAGGCAAGTTACTGCAAGTGCATTACCTTCCATCAGCTTTCTAAAGACGATGCTAAAATTCCTGAAACTATACTGCTGTATTTAAAGCAGTTCCAGATTGCATTACAGGATACTGGATGTAAACTTGCCTCCAGACATAAAGCCATTTGGAATTAATTATATTTAGTGCAATCTTCTTGGGTTTCACGCAAACTTTTGGATGAAAGTCTTGAAATTACTATCCTAGAGATGGGTTTTCATTTGAAAATTCATAAACTAGAATTTATATGCGCTTGATATTTAAAACGTAAGTTGGGATATATAGTTACTTCCCTCAAGAAACTAATTTAACATAGAACAGTTAAGAATTTAGCAAATGTGACTTCTACGTTAAAAACTATGCTTAGCACTTTCACAAGTTTATGTAGGTATTAAAGTCTTCGCTTTTCCCGGTTCATTGAAACAAAGCACCACTTTCAACGAACATTCAAAGCCATACTACAATCTCTGCTAACCCTGCAAGCACAATACGTACAAACATAGTAAAAATGTGCAGAATTCGAGCGGCCATGCCTTTCACCGGCGGCCATTGAAAGTGACAGTGAGCGGTGACGCGGCGCAGACGACACGACCACGCGAAGCGCTTACAAAGCGTCAGGTGTAAATGTGGTGCGACCGTCTCGTTCAAGAATTCATCTCACGAATGCCAAGTCCATCATTAGTTAGATGGACAACGTTGACGGCTCCAAGATATGCAAACTGAAGTTCCAAAATGATCCCTCAGAATTTTCATGAAAAACTATCCTATAACTAGGTACTGAGGTACCAAAAACTAGAAGCGGAAACAGGACGCAGAAGGTAGAATAACGAATTAACGAGTGATAATGAGTAATTTTAGGAGAGCCCACCACCAGACTCCAGAGGATATGATATCGAATTAATATAGGACTAAATAGGAAAACGCATAGATCTGTTATTTATATTTCTATGGGAAAACATCATAGTTCGGCCAGCAGCTGAAACTTTACTTCGGTGCCTTCAAAGTTCGCCTAAAGTTACAAGTTAAGTTACAGGTCCAGCTACATTCTAAACTAAATACTTAGTCTATTTGATTCACAAAGCTAATTGACCTATTCTAATGGGGACATTGATGTATTACATCAATGAATGGGGACTATGGTTTACTAACTCAAATAAAGAAAAGACATCACTTATATCGCTAGGACAATATTATGTTGAGTTTTACAGCAAAATATTTAATGCAGAAATAAAGTCATCGAACATTTTTTATAAGAAATTGCAAAGAAGTAATGCCATTCAATTACTTTTTATTATCGTCGAAGTTTCCTTGAAACCTCAAAAACTTCAACAAAAGACTCTTTGTGACATTGAATCACGTGAAAAAAGTGAATCTTCAAAAAAGTTCTCATAATGATTTAAGTTTTTTTCACTGCACGATTCAGGTCATACTACTTAGGTTTAAAATCTGCGATGTGAACAGAACAAGGTGAAAATTTCCCTCGTAAAGAACCTAATTCTTTTTGTTTCTTTCAATGCCGTATGGCTACTAAAATGTAAGACAATGGCGAAACAACACTGTGTCTATGTTAATTACTGCAGGTAGGTATTAGTTTTAACAATTGCATTGAAATGAGTATAAGTTATCCTAGAATAACCTTCTGAGTTTCATAAACAATTGTTTTTATCTAACCATCGAGGTCTGAAACGTTCTGACCATAGACGAAGCGTGAAAAGGTGAACCTCACTATGTTTAGGGAGCTATAGATAAGAAAAAAAAAATTGATGTAGCTTAGGTACCTAAATAAATGTGGAAATAAAAATTATTAACTTTCTCTGACAACTTAATCAATAAGTGGAAGAATTATAAGTATTATACCTCTTTCTAATGAATTATACCTATGAATACTTAAATTATATCTTAAATTAATTTGCATTGGGTTAAAGATTACCTCATTAATTTCTGACGTAAAATCGAATATTTTTCAATAAAAAGTCATTCTGATAATATCTTACAGATTGTGACCATCGAATTAAGTGTTATTAAATAAATAATTTCAGAGCAGACGCTGTTTACGCTTTAATTAATCTGCTAAAGTATCGTGTTTTTAAACTGAACTGTAACTATTATTATGAATGACGCAATTTATTTCTTAATACAGTTGATTATTATGTCTCGGTACAAGTAGATAGGCAGTATATTCAATGAATTGCCCGAATTTTATAAATAGTATAGGTACGTTCCGTTCCGCCGAAGGCATCATGCAAAGGTTCACTTCGTTCTGTGCGCGCGCGCTACGTGTCGACCTCCCTTGGCGGCCACAACGTAATGCTTTTATGTATGTATTTATTTAATTTATTCTCCAGTGTATGTGTGCGTATGTACTTACTCACATAGGTATTATAATGTATGACCGTTTTAATAAAAAATACACATAACTACCATAGAGTTTTTTTATTATTATTTTAAGGCGCATGTCCAAAATTGAACATTGACTGTGGCATACGAGTACAGTTTTCATTTTACCATTGATTGCTCGTAGTTACATAAACGTAAAACAAAAACACGAAACTACGATCCCTGTGTGCGTTGTAGGTAATTGTTTACGTTAAAATACCTAATTATAGAGGTACTTACACTAAGAAGGCCACGATTTGTTTCATTGTTTTATACAACCTATACATAGATAAATACCAAATAGATAACGAATAGCATTGGTTTGTTCTGTGTGAAAAAGAGCCTCTACAAGGTCAACGCTCGGATGCACTATGATAGCCGGTAATCACCACTAATTCCTTAGTATTTTTTAAAGTAGGTATTTCATAATATTTAGTATCATTAGAATTCATATTCCAAAAGTGTAGAAGACAATCGTAGTTTGAAGGCTACACGTCCACACAACTCAATAATATTTCAAGTGCATTAAGCATTATGTGCAACAGTCTATAATTTGCCTGGCCGCAAATAATTTGCACGTTTTGTTACACTGAATTACAAAAAATACAATTATCGTTACCTATATATTGCTACTCTGTAAGTATTTGCCATTAAATAACACGAATCATAAAAGCTCTAACTAATTTAGCATTAAGAAACGAAGGCCGACACACATCAATATTTATTTATTAGGTAACTAGGTTCGTGGGCCGCACATAATACGCCCATCGCGCATTTTCGCGACCCATAAAAAAAGTTGCAAACTTCAAAGTTGACAGCGCGCGAAAATGCAAACTAACGCACAATATGGCGACGATGAGCAGGCGCTGTTGCGCAAATGTGCGAGTGTAAAGAGTTTTGCTCGGTGTATTATTTATTGATTGTTGAAAAACAATGGCGGGCGCTTGCTGGCAGTGAGTCAGTAGGTCAAGGGTGCGCTGGCCTAGTTACGCAGTGCCGCGCGCCGAAATTCGCGGGCTTACCAGTTGCTAACCTCACTCAGTTGGGAGGGGCTAGATGCCTAACGCGCTTAAGTCGCTTACTTTTTTGTGTATTTCATAATCAGTCACCGACGATAAACTGAATTTTATTTGAATGAGAATAAAGTTACGATTGATAACGTTCTTTTGATTGATCATTTTATTACCTAAGCGTATGAAGTAAGAGGTTAAAATGCCTCGTGAGTTCGTGACATTCTGACTAGGCTTAGCCAAAAGTTTGTGGAACTAATAAATAAATGTTCCCCCGATTTAATCTAAAGTGATGTAAGTTAAGTTAACTATGACAAATGAAGTTTAAAGAATGTCATCAGAAATATACTTAAGTTAAGTACTTACCTACCTACTTATCTATCTAGGTAGGTACATAACTAGGTATGTGTCGGTCAGCTTCTTCCTATAACATAAACTTTATCCATAACAATCTAGTGCTATCTAGTCAAGACAATTTAATGACATGTCTTCATTACTGACGACTCTTTCGACCTTCATTTATAAGTTGACTGTAAATATGTATCGAGCGTGCAGTACTTACACATTTTATGTATTCGGACTGTTGGTCACATCACCAGCAGGCCGGAGTAGGCCCACGGCTCGCTTCTCCTTACGTAAACCCAAGTAAGGTCGCCAGGTGTAGCCTCATGCCTCTTGGACTAGTCAAGTGCCCTAAATGCCAGTCACCCACATCTCTATCTATGACAACACACCACTCGCGGCTACGCCACTGTACAGAACCTGCCCCAGTGCCCATGTCCAAATAAGTACGATCACTAGTGGTATTTGTGGTTTATTGATAAATTAATTTCACGCTATACATCCTTGGCAGTCGAGGTCGTGAAAGTAAATGATTGAATGAAGTACCAAACGAGTTCTGATGATGACTCAAATATATAATAGCCTAGGCCATTGCACATTTAAATATTTTGGTAAACCTTCATATTTTATTCAGCGCTATCTAGCGGCGAGTAGAACTACTAACTTTCCTTAACTACAAAGAAATTGATAAAACAATTTTCTTGTTATTGTTGTAGTTACGCTTTAGTTCAATAGAAAAAGAAAGCATTCTTTTACTTGAAATTGTTCCTTAACCTGTTTAATTATGGATGATCCAGAGAAAAGAATCCCAGTGCTGTGTCTAGGACCAAAGGGGTCGGGGAAAACTACTTTATTGAAGAAACTGCAAAACGCTGAAGGGATAGATAACACATACAGCCCTGTACCAACGATAGGAACTAATATTTACGATATTTATTACTTGAATAAACATGGGAAGAAACAAATGATGTCAATCAGAGAAGTGGGAGGAGAGATGGCGCCACTGTGGCATAACTATTTGGATGGTGTTGAAAAAGTAAGTAATATTGTGTTATAATAATGTATTGCTTTAATTTGAAATCCCTACAGTGAAAGTGAATGAATCCCGATGGTTTCCCTGTAGACGTGTCCAAACAGCTGTTCACACATTAAAAAACCCCATACGTTCCAGGTGATTTACGTCGTAGATACGTCGAATTTGTGTCAGATATCAGCAGCTGCTGTGCTACTTTACACCTTACTAGCAGAGCCAAGACTCAAAAGTGCCAAGGTGGGTACTCTATACCCTTAATCCTGACTAAACAATGACATTCTTTCCACGTAGGTACTCTTGGCAAGAATCACGACCGTGTGATCTATCACAAGTCCGAGGCTCAGGCTGCCTGTCCACTGGAGCGGAGAGGAGAAAAGAGGAGCGGAAATGTGTCAATATTAACCAATAGAATCTTTACTCCACCCCTGAGTTTAGATTTGATTGGTTAATAATGGCACATCTCCGCTCCTCTCCTCTCCGCTTCAGTGGACAGGCAGCATTATTAAAGGATACCATTACCAACAGCTTCTGTTCACAATTATAACTAAAATTGTTAACAGAAGCTGTTGGTAAACCTTTATTAATTAATAAATAAATTGCATAGATACATAATTATTATCGTGCTAGGGGTTCAGTGTATATGCAGCAGACCAATGAAGCATTATGTGTGACTATCAACTTTTCTGTCCCCAGTTCATCCTAGTCCTGAGCAAGATGGACGCGGCGTACAGACAGATGCGCAACGAGGCGCTGCTGATGCTGCAGCACACGCGACTTAGCACGGAGCTCTCCAAAGCGCCGACACTGCTGGAGGCCTCGCCCCTCACCGGCGAGGGCATCGACCAGCTGAAGGCTGTTCTTTGTGATACCAAGATTGTCACCACTTTTTAATTGGACTGGCAATATTGAATGGGTGGAAGAAATGTGTATTTCAGAACTTATTGTGAGGAAAGATCTTTTAATTTTCTGAAAGACATTAGAAATGGCCCCTAATCTACACTAGTGAATGATATGGAACTAGTAGAATGGGCTAAAATTTCCTCACAAATTATGAAAATGTACCAAAGTAAGGTTACTTCTCAATAGTTAATAAATGCAGCAAACAAAAGGTTCATTTTAATTACTCATCCATTCATGTTTTATAATTTGTGAGTGTTAGACGCAAAAACATAATTCTATGACAATGTCAATGTGATGTGATTGACAGAAACAATCAGTTACTCTGAAGTCAGCACTCAGCAGCTCGCTCGCTTACCTGCCTAGTGCCTGCCTGTGCCTGTATGTCTGAGGCGCAATGATTTTGCTCTGAAACATTTTGATTCGTTGTTCATTGTTGCATTAGCGACGTTCAAATTGTGTCCTTGTTTCTTGCTCTACATTACATCATGCTATCTCTTTCTTCAGTTCAATCTAAATGTCACAGTTGTATGAATGTGCAGGTAAATGGACCGCCGGACCGCGCGTTTTGACACTTATTTATTTACTCGCTTAGTCTGCGGCGAATCGTGAATTTTTGAATATTTTTAGTGAAAATTAATACTAATGGATACATCTAGTTTGTGTAGAAGTTGTATGAAAGATGTGGCATCGTGGGAGAAGGAGAATTTCGATCCCAGAGCTGTGGAAATGTTCTGTTTTTGCACAAACATCACGGTAAGTTTCTGCCACAGTTTTCTGCTTTGAATTTTAGTTAATCAGCCCTACGGGCTCTTGGGTTAATTGGGTAAAATTATGCTTTACTATGCTTTTGTAATATTTTTACGTGTGTCCTAAAAACTCAAAAATAAAATAAAATTATACACCGACTAAAGTTAGAAATACGTCATAGCGACTCAGCTTCGAAATTTTTATTCGCACTTTTGGAATACGATACTTAGGTAGGTACCCATTAAAGCTGACACTATAAAAAATATTTATCAGATGTAAGTAAAAAAGAAGTGTAGATTCTCCTGAGTTATTGATTTATTTATTAAAGAAACCCACAGATAGGTACATTCAACATTGCTTTACAATAGTATTTAGAAAAGTTAATACTGCTAATGTATAAACAAATAGGATAAAGACATTAGACAGAAGAATTGGTCGGTGGGTAGCCTTTAGACCCAGTTAATATTTGCAAATCCAATTAAAATATTAAGAGCCCTGTTACATTTCGACTGATTTCGACTGTGATTTTTGCGTTAAATGGGCAACTTTGGCGTTCTTGTTCTGAGTAACTGAAAGACTTGGACAACTATGACTTATTGAGTTGTGGAGAATTAGTATATTGCAATTTTTTCTTAATTGTTTATATAAAGCCAAAATTCTAAAAAAAATCCAATTCAAAATCATAAAATACGCACAGAATTAACTGTAAATTTCTCCTTTCTACATTCATATTTTTACGTAAAATTTATACCAGAATAAACGTTGGTTCATATGAATTAAAATTGCATACTTAAAAAACAAAAACTTTATTATATAACTCATCATAAGCATAATTACAACTGTCAAATTGCTACTTATGCGATGCATCGGGCGCTCGAACTGTCAAAACGCAATTTTGTGATAGCCCTCTTAACTGTTATAAAACACATGGTTGTATTATTGAACTGATTATCTTTCAGATCTTAGAAAACGATAAACTACCAAAACAGTTTTGCTATGACTGCGTAATCAAGATAGAATCATCGTTCACATACATCACCGAGGCTCACAAAGTTGATGCCACACTAAAAAACATAATATCAAGAACCAATACCAGCATCATTGTAGAACCAGAGACGCACTCCAGACATATAGACAACCTCAAACTCACTTTACCAGACTACAAAATTAGTGTGGCTGTAGACAATTATGATGAACACAATATACTCTTTGATAATATAGACTTACCAGCCAGTGATACAAGCCATATACTCCCTGAACAACCTTTAGAAGAAATAGAACCAATAGAACTTATTCAAAATGTTCCTGAAGAGGAAAAGAGAGAGGATATCAATCCAGAAAGTGTGAAAGAGAAAGTGAACATTGAAGGAAATAAAAAGACTGTTTGTCCTGTGTGTAGAAAGGCTTTTACATCCAAAACTTGGTTTAATAAGCACATGAAGAAAGAGCATACAGATCATAAATTTGTTTGTGCACATTGTCCTAAAAGTAAGTATGACCGTGAGACTAGCGGCTGAGCCAATGAGTAGCAGTAAGACTAAAGGACATCGCCCATTATAACAGCACCGCTCCAGCACAGTAACGCCCCGGCACCGCCTCGAAAAATTTAGTCGCCAACGCGCCGTCAGAAAGCCGACGAACGTCATTGCGCGGCCGGGGCGAACCGTCACCGCATGCATACGGCCTGCAGGCGTTTCTTCGCTGGGTGGCGGGCTCCTCGCTTGAAGCGTGCTGTCGGCGCGACATGTGACAGCTCGCGGGCCACTCACTGCCAGCAAGCCGTCCAATATTCTGTATAGCCATCGTAAAATAGACTTTAATACATTTGATTTAAAGTCCAGTAGATTCGGAGAACATTGTGACAGACGGACAGACAGACACACGAGTGAAGGGTTCCGTTTTTTCATTTTGTTGTACGAAATCATAAATAACTGGTACATACTGGATGTGGCTCATGTAGCAAACAGAAAACAGAGACAGTTGGAGGAGGCATATACCCATACGAGGGGCCATGACTTCAGTAACACGCATTCATAACTTTAAATTTTGGAAAAAAAGAGGCTTTGTTATTGTTATTATAAAGGGGTTAAATAGGGGATGAAAGTTTGTAAGGAACTTAGTTATTTTTGTCGATGGTAAAATCCCATTCTGCGCATGGCTTGTAAACAAATAACTTATTAACAAATTTTATTCCAAGCAGCATTCTCCAAAGCATCCCTCCTCTCTGACCACGCGGCATCACATTCAGATGAGCGCAAGTTCGCTTGCGCGGCGTGCGGCAAGCGCTTCAAGCGACGCAAGCAGCTCGCGTGCCATGCGCGCGCGCACGCCGACGCAAGGCCGTACGCCTGTGATAAGTGTAGTATGAGGTACAAGTTCGTTTTTTAAATTAATATTCATTGTAATTGAATTTATCTACCTATCTACTTAAATTCTTAAGCAAACCTCTGAAAACTGAAGGCCAACTTTGTTTTAAATTGTATATTGCCATCTACCATTTCATTTTTTTAAATTTTAAAACAAGTGGTTCACTAAATCATTTTTTGTCTAAGACTTCAAAACTTCGTCAAAGCAAATATTCATAATTTTAAAGTGTTTCCTACCGACGCCATTAAACGCCCAATTGATAAACGGCCTTACTCTCGAGTTCACTTCAGAGGCGCTACATTAACCTAGCTCTTATATCTCAATATGCGCCTTATAGTAATTGGGCAATAAAGGTCAAAACCTTGAACTCAAGGTACGAAAAACCTGTAAAATGACCCTGAACAAGAGACATATTGAATCTATATTAATGTTCTAAGGAACTTATATTACATACTCAAATTGTTCACCAAATATTGCCCAGGGGTATCATTGAGTAATATCTTCAAAAAGTTGCCATTGTTAGTCAAAACGATTCGTTTTTCGAAATAGGAACCGAGCGATCGTAAAACTTTTATTTTTACGACAAAAATGACCTTGAAACATCCGAGTTAGAAAGGACCTTGGCCTCGAAATAACTAGTTTAGGTGACCTTGACCCAGTTACCTACATTTTGGGGCAACCTTGACCCACATGACATAACGAGGCCGCCATTATATCACAAAATCATGATCGCGCAGCGTTTAGGAAAGATTATTTGCTTCATAGCATTATTCATGCAAACATTTTGGAAATTTTAGTGTTGGGGCTTTTTATCGATAACGTCACAGCTATCGACAATGAGAACATTGTAGGTGGTAGGGTACTAAGTTTAGTCCATTTTGTTATTTTTGCGTACAGTACAGATAAAGTCGATAGAGAGGTATAGATTATAGATAATGATGTGCACTGTTTGTCCTTTTACAGGTTCAAAATAAAAAGTATATTAAAGTCTCATATGAAGGTGCACGATGGTGATAAACAGTATTTGTGCTATTTCTGTGGGTGGAGCTTCGCACAAGGTGAAGGCCATTTACTTTTAAAGTTTTTATTGTTTAATAAGTTAGGGAAAACCTTACTTTTAATTAATTGTGCTGCTTTTTCGACTTGAAACTATTTATGGAAATGTACAAAAAGTACAGGGTCACTAGCGGGCCTGATAGACTTGCAAGGTGGAGGGTTGGCGCCGACAAATTATATCAATAATGTTCAGTATCAATATCAACCCATAGAATGGTAGTCAGTCGGTGTTCTCCCAACCTCCCAACCAGTGTCTCTAGTCGGGGTCTCACTCTCGAGGGTCAAAGTCAAATAATTTATCTCAAGTAGGCCATTAAAAAGCGTCAAACATTATAAGTAAAAAGAATTGATTCTAGATGCCTCTTCCAAAAGATTGTTTCAGATGGAGAAGAATCGGTAACAAACTCCATAGTAACCTTCTCTTTTAAGATGTTTTACAATATTTTGTACGCATTAATTATATGTCTAGTCGCTACCTTTAACACCGGTTAAACTAGTAGAATCACACACTCAAAAACCAATAAGTTTGAGTGAGACCAGTGAAGGTCGTCGCTAATAAGACCTACCTCACTTTACATATCGAAGTATCACATCACTAGATTTCATAACGTTAGACGTCATGTTGGCATTTAACCTAGCGTAGTTCAACCAGGTTTCAGACTGGCTAAAGTAGACTCATCTTTCATGGGGTACTGTTTAAAACTGTTTTTACAATTACTGTTTCTATTTCCTGTGCGTGTCCCAAATAAAATATTTTTCTTTCTTTCTTTCTTAAAATGTTACAATAAATTCCTCTCCACATACTTCAACTGAATGAGACGAATTCAAATTCAAATCTTGTATAAAACGCACACTATGCAGGCGCATATTATAAGTTGGCTGATTACATCGCTGATAAAAATACTTGGCTCAATGCTGGTCCTGCTCCACAACCACAACTAATTGATTAACATTTGAAAATACTGTTGGAGCTGCTGAAGATTGTAAAACCATCTTTGCATTGTATAAACTCAATCTCCTTTGTATTGTATAATTGCATAGTACATGTGTGAGTACTATGTACTACAGAGCTACTATTTACCGGGTAATATGTCTTTCATTGACTTGAATGTGCCCTGGCGGCTGAGAGTATGTCATGCTCACTCAGATGTGTTGCTGATGGTGGCGTGTGTGTTGGATCATTTAGCTCCCTTCAAAATGGTTGTACTAAATGGTGCTAATACATGCGTCATGTTCGTGAACGGGCGCCGTCAGTTGACTGGTCATCTCTTAGCTGCCGTGGCTTATTTTAATCTTTGAATTGTTTTTGTTTCTATCTTTTTTATTACGGACGCTTTTAACGTGCGCATCTTTTTACATTGTTCTCACATGTATAATTTAAACATGAATGATGTAACCACTATTTTGTTACAATTATTTATTTAAAAGAGTGTCCGTGGAGTTTCTTGCCCGTTCTTCTCCATAGTTACTCGTACCTACTACGGTCTGGAATGGGCAACTAGCTTCATATTTCTGACTGACCGACTCCTTGACAATTCAAAAGTGCCTGTATATGGTTTAATTGAAATAAATGCTTTGAGTTTGAGTTTGCTTTGCTTTGGTAATTCAAAATAGACCCTATTTCAATAGACGTAAAGTTCTTTTAAAAATTTTGCATTAAGGTTTGCACAAATTACAAGTTTAAGAGACCGACAGTGTCCGCACAGATATTATTTAGGTATTAGCTAAAAAAATCTAACGAACTTAATTTGAAAGTTTACCATGCGCCCATTGATAAGTTAAATGATACTTAACCCGAGGTAGAAAAACAGGCAATAATTCTCCCAATATGATTGGTAAACTTTATTGAAGCCAAACTCAAAGCATTAATTTCAATCAAACCAATTACAGGAACTTCTGAATTATCAAGGTGTTGGTCAGGCAGAAAGATGAAGGTGTAGTCAGTATTTAATTAATTGTGTCATCTTTTCCCTCAGCCGGCAACTTAGAGGTCCATATGCGTAAACATACGGGTGAGAAGCCGTTCTGCTGCAACGAGTGCGGGTTCCGTGCAGCCGTGTCTTCCAACCTTCGGCGCCACCAGCGGCAGCACCAGTCTAACAGGACACACGTCTGCAAACACTGCACTAAAGGGTTCTACGATGCTAGTGGGCTGGTCAGTAAATCTCCTTTAAATAAAACATTTAAAAAATTGCTGTCCGAAATAGTATTTAACCTCTGTTTAAAAAAGTAACCAGTGAGATACTTCAGATACATTCTTTTTCCGTACGTTAAGTTTGAAACTTCGAACAACCCCTACATCTATACATTCATATAAGTAATAAAACCATAGCGAAGTCAAAACTGTACTGAACTGTAATTTTAAAAATAAGTAATTGCTAGGTCTGGAAACGATTCTAATCTAAAATAATATCAGAATCACGATAAAAATATCGGAATTTTTTGATGGAGCTACATCTTTCGTTCTTGTACTGACAGCAAGCCACAATTCCTGACATTTTCGTTAGATGGCGTTACGTTGTATCAAAAAGTTACACTTCTATCGGCAGTCTCCAAAGACTGCCCGAAGTTTTTTTAATTATAATGTGTCGTTTGATGACATCATTGTACTTACACGTCTTCATTCTTTATGGTAATCCCCAGGCTCGTCACCTCCGCACACATACAGGAGAGCTTCCATATCAATGCCCGGGCTGCGCGCGAGCATTCGCCGACAGTTGGAAGCGCAAGACACACCTCATGCGCGCGCACCGACTTGCTTTACCTGACATACCGCGCATGAGGCGAGATGGACGCACTGTACATTGAACAAAGGGCTATTTGTGGCCTCTCCAACCATGCTGCGGTCGGCTTCCGGTCTAGCCAAATGCAACTAAATGCCAGTATTTTACATAGAGGGACTGCCTGTCTGACCTCCTAGGTTTGTCTAGTTTTCAGACTCGGGCTTCTGACTAGGTACCCGTAATGACTGTAAAAGATCTACGAATGGCAAGCGGGAGCCGACGGCTTAACGTGCTTTCCGAGACAAGGAAAACTCGCCATTATGTGGCTCATTGTAAAGATTAATGTTCAACGGCTTGTCCATATTGTTTGTAATATTTGTAAACGCCATCTATTTCCTACCAGTACGTTGATGCTACTCAAGAAAAGGATGTTTGTGATTGGGTTGAAGTTTTCTGCGTCTTCTGAGTATTTTACATAATGTGGTGATCTCCACAATTGTCATCTATTAGCCTAATTATGTATATTTTAAGATACTAATGAGCTAATATAAAGTAATACCGACGCTTTTAATTATTCCTGCAGCTAGATAAAATTAATTAATTTTAGCTAGGATAGAAAATTCCAAAGATTATGATAAGAAAAATGTTAAACATTAAATAAAAGAAATACGAGTTGTATTAAAACATATTTTTATTAAAGTCTATACAAGCCAACAGTCAACAATCATATAGGACATCCTTGAAATAAATCGCTACTGGAAGTACATTTTTGGATTATTATCTACAACACAATCATAATATCTGTACATGTTGAAGAACATTTACTTAATAAACACATTGTACCTACTATTGTAAAAACCGCTTCAACATCGATAAAACAGTTTCAAATCAAATACGTATAGAAAAAAACCTACATATAAATGCAACTTCATCATAATTTAACTTGTGATGTTCAAAAAGTGCGAATTTTCTAGACCAGCAGTTCTCAAACTTTTTTTGGCGACGGATTTATTTATTTATTTATATAATTATTTCTCAGAAAAACGAAAACCGCAATAGACTGAATGCCGAACCTGACATGCGACTTCAACTCTCTTCTATCAGTCTATTTCACTCTTTAGTATTTTATTTCATTATGACCTGTTTTTTTGCACAGAGGATTTGCGGATCCCACTTTGAGTATGTTCTAGCTAGACTAATTAGAATACATAATTTAGATTTTCGATAAAAATTCGCGAGCACTATTGACAAGTTACTCATTTGAAATGTTCTTCAATGTGTACAATGTTTACAGGAAGAATTTAAACATCTAGTCGAAGCACCAAAACTACTAGTTTCTAGAGATTACATTATTGTTTGGAAGGCATACGAAACAACTATATAAGCACTCATAATAATAATACTTGTATACCCTTATAGGAAATATATAATTTTTTACACTCTTCAAATTGCTACTAAGTTCTTGGTATTTTATAAGTACGGAAGATTCTTGGCTTAATATTGCATAAACATGTAGATACTATTTGGATTCTGTTAAATATCAAGATTTGAAAATGATTTTGTGTGAAAGGGCAACAGTAAGAAATACGACATTTATACCTTTCATTATACGACAGTTCGGAGTATATTGGTTCTTTATTATTTTAAAACATTTCTAGCAATATTCTATCCGTATTATATATTTTTATTATATACCTGTCAGTCCCTACACATTTAAACTGCTGGTTTTACCGTTTAATTCTTTTTGCATGAGTGTTTTGAGCATTTGATGTGCGTCTACGCAGTATCTAGAACGACTTTCAGAGCGACCAGTAAACTGTGCAGAATTTTGTACCTACACTGGGCACCACGTGTGAGCATTTTTTCAATGAAGTTGTTTCTACAGATTTACTATCATTAACCATCGCATTTTACACTCCATCTCTATTTTAATTCAAATTATTTACATAGACTGTTCAAATTCTCTCTCTTCCCTGGTTTACCAAATGCCATGTGTAGATCAAGTACATTAAACATCTACTTCCTGTATACATTTCATCTCTGACTTTGCTTGTTCGATTATACATCTTCATCATCCATATCATATAATCTTGATTTCTACCACAATGACTATAAGATTCCTGTTTGCATAGTTGTAGCTTCACACGGTGATCTGAACGTTCTGTACGATGTTGGACCACTCCACCTTGGAAGGCACCAGGTAGAACGCCGGCGCCACCTTCTGGCCGCACGGGCATTTGCAACCTGTGAAAAAATGGATTGATGATTCGGAACACATTATACTTTAGAAGAGCTGGGAATCAAAAGTACCTTCTAATAACAAAGAATAGCGAAATAACAAGGATTATCAATCTGTCTGCCGGGCATGGTTAGCTCTCTAACTGTTGTGACTGTAGTGTTTACGGGCGATATAACGGCCCCTTCTTACATAGAACTTAACTTCCCCCGTTGGTCTCGTAGTCGCAAGCGCGACTGCTGAGCGTGGGGTCCTAGGTTCGATTCCCAGGTCGACCAAAGAGTTATTGGGTTTTTCCTTTAGGAATTTCTTAGCAGCAGCCCGGAGTTACAGGAAGCACGTTACGCCGTTGGTCTTAAACCTGATCTCTCTCCGGTCGTGTCGGATTGCCGTCCCATCGGACTATGAGAGTAAGAGAGTGCACCTGTGTCTGCGCACACATTTGTGCACTATAATATCTCCCGCGCCGAAGGCTGGTCTCCGTTGAGATTGCCCGCCGTGGCCGAAATACGGTCTGGAAGACTATATGACATGGAACTTAAACTTAGACCACCTGTCTCAGACCCAGGTCCCGGGTTCGATTCCCAGTGGGGGCAAAATTTTTTACTTGGTTCGGTTGGTGATAGGACTTGTTCTAACAGTCCGCCTGGATGGATAGCTACCACTGTCTTATCTAAGTCTGTCGCCATAACGACAATGTTAACAGCATTGTTGTGTTTCGGCAGTTAGAGGTAAGATAGCCAGTTTCTCCGTGGTTGAGGATTCCGGGTGAAGCTCGCTTCCACCTTCGACCTGATCATCACTTACAATCTTCCCTGTTGTGGTAAAAAAAACTGGATCTAAGCTTTAGATTCGAAAAATTACCATTGAAATTGAATCAGGAGGACGGTTGGACAAGGTGAATGTATTATATGAATTACTGACCCATGATCCAGCTAAAAGAGCCGATCTTGTTGAGGCACTTGGGGCAGTGCAGCTTGCCCTGCGCGGAGTGCGTGACGTCACGCATCCAGGCCATGGGCTCCACGAACCACATGAGGCGGCAGATGTCGGGCAGGTCGGCGCGCGCCGCGATGGACGCGTCCACTATGTTTGTTTCGCTGTAGCCGTCTAGCCCCTGTGGGAAAATATTCTTTAATCTGGAATCACTAGTTAAATGCTTTGAGTTTGTCAAAGGATTTAATTCAAATAAACCAATTACAGGCACTTTTGAATTGTCAGGGGTCAGTCAGTCAGAAAGATGAAGCTAGATGCCCATTCCAAAGCGTAGTAGGTACCTATGGAGAAGAAGGGGCAAGAAACTCCACGGACACTCTTTTAAATGAAAATATGGTTACAAAAGGTACACATAGTACTCAATTACTCACACAATATGCTAGTCTTCTTTTTCTCCAATAATTTCGCCAACTAATTTAATGGGACGTTGGTCTTATTAAATTAACTGGCGAAACTTCGAAGGCGTGAAGATCTATAATTAAGAATGTTTTATTTTTGTTTTGTTGAGATTTGAGTAGATTTGCGTTAATTTCAGCCTTATGCCAAAGAATCTTTTGTATCAATTTCAGTATCAATTGTAATATAAGTAGTCGCTACGCTGCCTGAGTCGTCAACTAACTTACAATACCTAATCAACCTTAATATGATATTTTCAATTAGAACTTTCAGCCAAAAAAATCTGGGACTATTCACACCAAGGTAGGTCCCATCATCTCACCTGACTAGGTCCCTCTTCGCTGTCACTGCGCTGGCTGTGGCTCTGACTCTGTCCAGGACTACTGTCTTCAGACTGGTCACATCTCATGTCCATCAGCTGTGACGCAAGGTTCTTCAGTTTCTCTATGAGGATCTCCCCGTTCTCTGCACAATTTAATCCTGTCAGCTTGCTTGGTGGTGGTCGCATTCCTATAAAGCCAGAAAATATTCTTAAATAGGTCTCAAATGCTCAGTTTTAACCTATGGTCAAGGATCGAAAACGTTACGCAATGTTCAAATACATTCCTTTCCCACCTTGTAACCTTTTCGAACTGATGAATTCATTGACACGCTTTTGCGTAAACTGCGTCATTACGGTGTGCAAAACGAAGCTCTCGATGTTCTTAATTCTTATTTACACAATAGGTCCCAATGTGTAGATGTTAATGGTGTGAAATCTTCCGGGTTACCAGTTCAGTTAGGTGTACCTCAAGGCTCAATACTGGGTCCATTCTTGTTCTTAGTGTATATCAATGACTTACCATTCTTTTTAAAGGGTATCTGTGAAGTTGTACTGTTTGCAGATGATACCTCTCTTATTTTTAAAGTAGACAGGAATAGACATGATTTTGACGATGTAAACAGTGCACTCTCAATGGTTACGGATTGGTTTACAACAAATAACTTAGTTCTCAATTCCAAGAAAACGAAATGTATAAAATTCGCTTTACCCAATGTTAGAAATCTAGGACCCAACATCGTCTTAGATAAAGAGGTGCTTGAAACTGTGGGCTCGGCAGTTTTTCTGGGCATAACAGTAGATGCTAAACTTCAGTGGGGCCCACATATTTCAAGTCTAGCGGGAAGGCTTAGCTCGGCCGCCTACGCTGTCAGGAAAGTAAGACAATACACTGACGTTGATACTGCTAGATTAGTCTATTTTAGTTATTTCCATAGCATTATGTCCTATGGCATTCTGCTGTGGGGCAAAGCCGCTGACATTCAAAATATATTTGTTCTTCAAAAACGAGCTGTTCGAGCAATTTACCAGCTAGGTGCCAGAGTTTCTCTAAGAGATTTTTTTAAGGATATTGGTATTCTCACAGTGGCGTCACAATTCATCTTCGCCAATATCCTATATATTAGGCAAAATATACACTTATATACTAAGAACAGTGATATTCACAATATTAACACCAGAAATAAGGACAAATTACGAGCTCCTTTTCACCGGCTTCATAAGGTTCATAATTCATTTGTTGGGCTTGGTATAACCTTTTATAACAAGCTACCCACTTCTCTGCTAGATTTGCCTTTTAATGCGTTTAAAGCTAAAGTAAAATCCAACCTTTGTTCAAAGGCATACTACTCTATCAACGACTACTTAAACGATAAAAATAGTTGGTCGCTGTGATTAACTCAAGACAATATTTATGTTCTTTCTCCAGAATTAGCTTACCTACTGACAGGTCATATGAGTTATATAATTGTTATTTTATTTGACTGTATAAGTAAATTTATTTTCATTTTATTTTCATTTATTATTGACATAATCGACTCATTACAATGTTTTTGTTTAATTAGTTGTATTGCAATATGTGGTTAGCTAGCGACCTCGACAGAAGATCATTATATTATTCTTGCCTAACTGTTGATTTATTTTTCTTCGATGGTCCTAGTTTATCATAATTATGTGACTTCGAGTTACAGTTTTATTAGCTATATGTAAGCGGGCACGCCTTTTATACCTGTAGGCTTTTAATTCGGGTATTAAGTTCTGTTTACGTTTTTAGTTTTTAGTTTTTTTAGTATTCATTTTCGCTTGAGTTTAGCTTTCCATATTTTTTTTTTTTTTTTTTTTTGGTACATTGGCGTGTGCTAGCTGTCATTATGGCAAATATATTTTTTTTATTTAATGATTTGTGTTGAGTAATGTAAATGATTTGCATACTATTGTATAGAATCAAGTTTTTTTCTAACTGAACAGACAGCTGTGCTGCTGGGGAGTTTGTTGCGCCACTTCTTCTCTCCAGCAAAAGCACTAGGAAGTGGTGATGGGCGGGCGTTTTTGGGGGACTGTCTTATGTAATTTTGACGTTCGAAAAGTGCTGATTCTCAGCCTAGTTTGAATAAATGACTTTTGAATTTGAATTTGAATTTGAATTAAAAAAATTGACATAGGCATTGACATTGAATTTTTTAAGCAGCACCTTAAGGCTAAATTTTACTTGCAAGTTATCCTTATGGTGCTGCTTAAAAAATTAATTCCTTGATTGTTCACTTTTAAGAACTATCAGTTTCGAAATGATTACTCTGTCTAAAATAGATTACAAGTTAGTTACTTAATATTAGACCAGTATTGGGTGAACCGCAGGCGAAGTTAGTAACACATTTCAGTTGTATAGTAGTAACACTTTACTCAGATAATTTCGGCAGGCGCCATACAAATCTGAAGTTGAACTATATAAAATAACATTTCATTAACAGATGAAGGCCCTTACAATGAAATGAAATGAAATGAAATGAAATGAAATGAAATGAAATTGTTTATTCTGTAAATAGGATATCGGAATCACTTTTACACGTCATATTTAAAAAAATGTTTAAAATAAGCTAGATGAGGTCGGCGTTTCCTAACTGACTACTCTGAGAAGAAAGGCCGAAACAAACTCAGAGGTCACGGTCTCTTTTAAAGTCCAGACATAATCTTGGTCAAGCCATATGAGAACAATGTAGATTAGTGTCTGAAATGGTCTTTTGAGGAAAGCACCACACAGATTTGAGTGGACCTGTCCAGTCAGTGCAAGCATTTGTCAGTAATCGTGGAGCTCACTCAGAGCTTAAGGAGCTCAACTCGACGAACAATACCAAAGAAAGGACATTTGGGTAGGCCGCATCAACTACTCAAACTGCCAGACCATCATTAAAACTAACTGTGAAATAAAATAAAAAATTAAAACACTAAAGAAAAAAAAAAATACCCACATAGTCCTCATATTCACAATAATTAAAATAATATTATACTTTACAAAGTAATCATGTCATTTTGTATTTAATTTTAATAAGTTATTATTTTAAGTATAAGTTTTATTCTTCTATGTAAATATTTTTAAATCTGGTTTAATTGATGATTATAAATAACAATTAAAATATCACGTTTTATGGTTTTATCACAAGGTATAGCAGAGCGAGCAGCTCAATCCCAAGCTTTTTTATCTTCTAAATAATCTGAAATTTTATAGTATCCTTTTTTACAAAGTTTGGTTTTGATACAGTTTTTAAATCGTTTAATGGGTAAGTTTCGAATGTCAATGGGAAGTTTGTTGTAAAAGCGTATACATTGACCCATGAACGAGTTGCCTACTCTGTGAAGACGTGTGCGATGTACAGCAAGGTTGTGTTTATTCCTGGTATTTAAACTATGAACATCGGACATTTTCTTAAAATTTGATATATTTTTGTGTACATACAATAGGTTTTCAAAAATATATTGTGAGGCTACAGTCAGAATATTTATTTCTCTGAATTTCTCTCGAAGTGAATCTCTTGGACCTAGGTTGTAAATGGCTCGAACAGCCCTTTTCTGTAGAACAAAGATAGAATTAATGTCCGCACAGGTTCCCCAGAGAAGAATCCCATAAGACATCAGACTATGAAAATAACTAAAATAAACAATTCTGGCTGTATCTACGTCAGTTATCTGCCTAATTTTTTTAACAGCATATGCGGCTGAACTAAGCCTTCCTGACAATTTTTCTATGTGTGGGCCCCATTGTAATCTACCGTCAATAGTTATTCCAAGAAAAACTGTTGACTCAACAGGGTCCAACTCTATTCCATTAACTTGAACATTGGTAGTTAGTTGCCTGACATTTGGCGTTGAAAATTTAATGAGTTTAGTCTTTTTTTCGTTCAGGAGAAGATTATTTACATTAAACCAATGCACAACTTTAGAGAGTGCATCGTTAACTTGTTCAAAGTTGACTAACTGACGTTTGATTTTAAAGATGAGGGATGTGTCATCTGCGAATAATACGATCTTGTGATTATCCCTTATGTGGTAAGGTAAGTCATTAATATAAATTAGAAATAAGAAAGGACCTAGAATTGAACCCTGCGGAACGCCCATGGTGACCGCAGATCCTGCAGATCTCTTGCCATTAACATCGACCCACTGAATTCTGTTGGTCAGATAAGAAGTCAGAAGGTCAAGAGCCTTGTCCCTCATACCATAGTGGTGCAGTTTCCTGATGAGTGTATCATGATGTACGCAATCGAAGGCCTTGGACAAATCACAGAAAATGCCAAGAGCATCTTGCGACTCCTCCCAGGCCTCGAATATGCTCTTCAGTAATTCCACGCCCGCGTCTGTAGTGGAACGACCCTTTGTAAAACCAAACTGTTTCAGATGAAGTAAATTATGTGCATTGAAATGTCCTAACATTTGTTTTAAAATTAATTTTTCAAAAATTTTGCTCAAAGTAGGTAATATCGAAATAGGCCGAAAATTTGTGGGATCAGTTGTGCTGCCAGATTTGAACAGTGGAATCACTTTGCTAAGTTTCATCAGATCAGGAAATACACCAGATGCAATACAAGAGTTAAAAACGATTGCTAAAAAGGGTGAAATAACATCAATTATTGAAGACATGGTATGTACTGATAATCCCCAAAGGTCAGCAGTTTTTTTTACATCAAGATTTTTAAAAGATTCTATTATGTCTTTAGTAGTAATACTTGTGAATTCAAAAGGCTTGTCACATTCTGGTACACATTCTTTAAGTATTGAGTAAGCAGAAGTGGAGGACGACGATGACAGAGTTTTGGTTGTTAAAATGGGAATATTAGTGAAGAAATTTTCAAACTCAGTTGCCACCTCCAAGTCTGTCTTAATATCTACATCATTGATTTTTAGATGGAAGTCACGATTCCGTACTGTCGTTCTTCCCGTTTCTGAATTAATAATATTCCAAGTTGTTTTAATTTTATTCCCAGAAGATTTTATTTTATTTTTAATATGTAAGGCTTTTGCTGAGGAACAGGCTCTTTTAAAAGTTTTAGAATAATTCTTAACAAACTCTTTGAAAGTTTCATCATGGTTATATGTTTTTTCATGATATAATTCAAATAACCTCTGCCTACTTTTATAAATGCCTGGTGTTGCCCAATCACTAAATATAACGCGGTCACAAACAGGCAATGTTTTTGAGGTGAAAACCTTCTTAAACTCACAATTGATGACGTTAAATAGGGAAGCATAATCTTGATCCGGGTCGTTATGATAAGGCAAACCCGGCAGTTTTTCTATTAAATTATTTTTGAATTGTTCCAAGCGACTTTTATTTACAGGAACAAAACTCACAAGTTTTCTTTGAGCTCTAACTGTTTTTTGAGGGAAAGTGACTAACTGGCCACAGTGATCAGAGTCCAACTCATTTATAATTAAATGGCTAGAAGGTTTTAAGTTTGTAAAAATATTGTCAATACAGGTAGCACTAGTGGCAGTTATTCTAGTCGGCTCAAAGAATGTATTGTACAAATTATATGACTTTAATAAACTTATGAATTTATTTACTACAGCAGATTTTTCCAGTATATTAATGTTGAAATCTCCACAGACAACAACTGTTTTATTACTGTTACAAGTCTTTAATAATACTTCTTCCATATATTTCTCAAAAATATCATATGAAGCACACGGGGGCCTGTACACGCTTAATACAATGAACTGCTCAAGCTCAATGCAAGCTATTTCAATAACTCGCTCAACAGAGAGGCTCACAATATCCTTACGTTCTTTAAATTTCATATTGTTGCGAACAATTATTAGAGAGCCACCACGTATCATATTAACTCTGCTGAACGAGCTGGCAACCTGGTGGTTGTTAAAGCAGAACATGAACTGGTGGACTTTTAACCAATGTTCAGTTACACATAGGATATCAACATAACTACAGTTCATGAACAGCTCCAATTCTAATTCCTTACCTAACACACCCTGTATATTTTGATGAACTATTTTTAGAATATTATTATTACATTTATTTAGATTACTACAATTTGATGGGTGAGATATTAAACAACTTCTTGAAACATTCTTATGATTTAAACCAGTATTTAAATTTTCTTCATTTATTGAGCAAGAGGTTTCCTCTATTGTCCTAATTTCTAATTTAAATTATAATGAATGTCAGTATTTGTTGCCAAATTATTGGCAGAATTATTTAAAAAATCATTGCATTGCTCAAAAGAAGCAAGTTGTTTAGCCAAATTTTTGGCTGTAATAGAAAAAAAATATGATAGCGACACAGCTATCTGTCTTTTACAATAGTTAGAAAGATAGTACATAGCAATATTATGTCTATCTCTTGTCAAATAAAATTTTTTACCAACATAATTGTTAGTATCAACTAGATGGAACAGATTATTATTGAATGTCCAATTATGCAATGTCATATTTAATTCAAATCTTAAGTTATTTTCTTCCTGTGGCAAACTGTTACTATAAGGGAATGCAAACAACACAATTTTTCTTAAACTAAGATTACACAATGTTCTATAATATTGGAGTAGTTCTCCTTTGTTCACATTTCCCCTATTACCCATAAAAATTAATAATGTAGTGTCCTGGTTAAAATTACATTTAATAATTTCTTTCATAATAGCAAATAAAGAACATCCAGGCATACAGTAATTTATTATGGAGTGTTCTGGATATTCATCAGACAACAAGTGGCCTAAGTCCTTTCCAATCTCATCGCAGAATAATACTACATCATTTAGTTTGATTTTTTTCAATTGCTTATTTGAACTATTGATAGCAGGAAATGTCAAATCAACACAGGACTGCGGTAAGGTGGTATTGCATGTTGTCAATGAATGGTCCGGTGTAAGTACATTGGATGGTGTTTGACACTGCTCACAGTTGTTTGTTTGTGAGTTTACCAGCTCATTCATTGCCAACACATATTCCCTCATTAGATGTTCAGAGGTATTATATTTGTTAGTCATTGAACTAAGTTTCTCCTGTAAATGGTTAAGTTCAGATTGCAAGTACTCTGTGTCAATGTTGTACTTCCTAATATTTTGTTCCAAATTAAAAGAATACATATCTAATTGTTTTAGTAAATTTAGTCTTTCTCGGTTAAGTTTAACATTTTTAATAAAGAACTTTTGTCTCTTAACCATCTTTTGTGTTTTAACAATGTATTTATTAATTTTAATGTATTTTTTAAGTTTGTTTTTACTGGTGTTTTTACTGGTGACTACCCTCACTGAATTACATGACTTTGAATCCTCATCCGCTGTTAAATCAATAGTGTGAGAGGGGTTTAGGGCAGAAACCATTGACGGGGCAATAGGCATCAACTCATTGAACAGACTTTGATTCAGCGAGGCGGTGATGTTAAGATTTGCAGTCTGAAGTTCTGTTATTTGACTTTGTGCCTCATGTAGCTGTTGTTGTAATAAATGTTTGTGACTAAGAGCTTGTTCATACTCTATGCTACACTGGCTGAACCCGTCCACAACAAGTTGAAGTCTGTCCCGTTCTTCTATGGCATCAGTGAATTGATTATATATCTGAGCCATTTCAATTTTCAACTTCCTGTTCTTTTCATGGGCATCAAAGAGCACCTTTTCATTGTCATCTATTTCCTTATTTAGTTGGTCACAGGACTCCTTTGAAGCCTTTAATTCGCTCAAAGCCTGATTGAGTTTGGACTCTTCGAGGCGAGCACGGGCGCTGCGAGTCATAATCATGATTATAACTATAATAAGGAAGCGACAAGATATAGGAAAAGAGAAGATAGTTGTGGCAGTAGTTAAGAGATGATTAGTTTAAAAGGAAAAATGAAATAAAGATGTAAATAAAGAAGTTCTGTCACCAAACCAAACTAAGGTTATGTTTACGTCTATAGGTCATTGGCATCAATAAGTAGCCTTTTAAAAAGTGAACTATCTAATTACTGGTGAAATTAAAGTACGCAAACAAACGAATAGCAAGTAAAATAAGAAGAATTGTACCTGATATTACCAAGATGACAATGCAAAAATTCACTTGTGCCGGTAACTGTCACCGATTTTAATTGAAATTTTTACACTTATTTTGCACTTGATACGTGAATCTAATACAAACTACACATTATTAACCTATTTACTTGATGAGTAATTGGAAACAGGCCACAAAAACAAATTAATTGAATATTTAATAATAAAATTACAAGAGCAAATTCAAATCAGCTGTTAGCTGTAGTGTTGCCACAGGAGGAAAAAAAGCATATATACATATCTTGCAATCAGTACCGTCTTTACCATAAGGGCACAGGGGGCCCGTGGCCGCGCACCACACGGGGGCCCCGGAAGCGCGGAATATTCCTTTACTTGATGATTACCAATTGTAGCGGAGAGATCCCATTTAAAAAAAAAAACGGAATAAAAAATGAATTACGAACGACATTGTTAAAAGAACGACTAACTAATTTGTCAATTATGTCCATAGAACGTGATATCGTCAAAAAAATTACTGAGGATATATTACTTACAATAGAAGATTTAGCAGACCAGAAATCCCGAAAAAAACCATTGCAGCATTTTATTTAACAACGTACCTTAGTACCTATCTAAATATCTTACCCATAGTAAATATAAAATCATATCATAACAGAAAAATGTTTTTGTCATTCACTTTTTTACTTTCCAAGGGCAAACAAGAATTTGGGGCCCCCAAATTCTTGTTTGCTCAGGGGCCCCGGCTTGCCCTAAGACGGCCTTGCTTGCAATTTTTATAGACATTTATGAAAATTATAAAATGCTACAATTTTTATACCTTTCTTAGCCAGTTCCACCCTGACATCCTTAGGTATGTGTGGTATGATGTTGCTCTGGTTGGCCACGATGCGGCGGCACTTCTTACAGCGATACACAATGGGATCCGGCCGCTCTCGCACCAGCCCGGGATCTGGCTTCACAAGATTCGCAAACAGCTGGGGCAAGATCTTCACTGGAAATGGTACAGTAGATGAATTTGTGAACACAGTGCCCACACTATCTGTGCGTCTTGGAGTTCAGAGGGTCCCATATATGTCAGGTAAAGGTACTCAGCTAATAGCTGGTTGATAGTTAAGGTTGGTGTAAGGGTGGAGGCCCATGTTCTGCAGAGGATGTCTTTTGTAAACAGGCTCATAAGTAAATGGAAAAGTTATCTACAAGAAAAACAATATAACTTTAGTCACCTTCCTTCAGTTTCTGTCCTGCTAACTTCAGACGGAATTGCTTATAGCGTGGATCATCCCTGTTGATTGTGTAGCCCATGTGTCCAAACAGCTTGAGCTGGGCTATGAAGCCCAGGTTCGGACCTACGAACCGTCGTTTACTCTTCACTAGGCCAAAGGCTTCTTCAAAACATAGACCATACTTCTCCATGATGAAGGCAATCACAACTGCTGCTGAACGTGATACTCCAAAATGACTGAAATGAAAGCGGATAAAAAATAGTTTTAATGAAAATGCTACCAATTTCAAAGCACTGTTTAACTACTTAGGTAAACGATCCTTTCGTAAAAATGTAAGTAAAAATAATTAATTTTAATTCTGCAATAATTAGATTGGGGACAAAAATATGCACTTGTAGAAGATGTGGTTATTATTATGCAAAACTTATCTTCATTCTATATTGTAATGTTTGCAGTCATTATTCTAGCAGTTTTTTGAGAAAGTGCTAAAAAAATAAAGCAAGGAAGAGAATGTATTATGCTAAGAGAAAATAGCTGGTGGGTTCTCCATTTCTTGATCATTCTAACTGGCCACACCACATTCAGTAACTTAGTTATAATAATTTTACTTGTAAGCAGTGATAGTCTAGTGGTGTGATCGTCGGACTACCAAGTCATAGGTCTTGAGTTCGAACCTCTCGCCACAATTGCGGCGATAAGTCCTCTTTGAGGAGTGGCTAGCGAGGCGCCACGACGTCCTCCCCTTCCGCCTGACGCAGATCAGTAAGTTCTGCTCGGGCGGGAGCGAGCGGGAGAAGTTATTAAAATTCTCAATAAAAAAAACTATAAAAAGGTATGCATCTTTGACTTTTTGGATTCATCTGGTATTGCATAATTATCACTTGCTTAAAAAACAGTGAAGGAAAACATTGTGAGGAAACCGGCATGCCTGAGATATTTCTCGACCGCATGTGAAGCCAAGTCAGAAGCCCATGGGCGGCATCATAAAAACTCTGACACCAGGTAAGTAACTAGGCACTCAAAAAATTAACAAAAAATTGGAAGCAAATAAATGATAATACTATTAATCTTGTTTGTAAAAAAAAGCCTTACTAACCAGTGTACAAGGACTGTCCCTCCAGCTTCAAGAGCTTGCTTGATGAAGTCATTGGTCTCAGGCAGGTGACTGATCAGGTCCTCTTTGGGTACATCCGCCACTGTACATAGTATAACAGGCTTGTCTATAGGCAGTTCAATTGTTGATAGTTTTATTGAAGTTTAAGCGTCTTAATTTAGTTTGTGTGTATGTTAATGTTACCTATTACCCAAGTTATAGGCTAGTCTAGGTTGGGGCCAATGTCAAAACAATTTGATTTAAACCCTTTTTTAAATTAATAATTGTTGTATCTTTTTAGCTTTACCTTGATGCACTGTTCAAAGAATGATTGTTGCGGTTTACTTACACTTAACATAATGAAAGACGAGGTTGGCTCTCTCCAGTATGGTCCTGGGCAGTGGTACCACATCTATTGTGAGGATGTGAGTGATCTGCAGCTTCTCCAGTGTCTTGTGGTCACGAGCACATGCTAAGTTCCCTGAAAAGTGGTTGACAATGAGGTTATTTTCTTTTCTATGAATACAGAATACATGTTCTTATGTTCATATTATTTTGATGGGTAGACAAAGTTTTATGGTTGGCAGTAGGTAGACCATTTTATGTCCTATAGACGGTGACTATAGGTCAGGAAGTAAAGTTTACTATTTTACTATTTATTTATTTAGCAACAACGGCTGTGTTACAGCCAATTACAGTTATTGTTCAACTGCCTGTATGTGCCGATTTTCTCTTTTCTGGGATTCTATGCTGGGTTTTGGCAATTCAATAATAGTTTTACTAGGTAATTAACTACAGTAAGATTCTTGTCAGAAAACTAAGTTGTAGCAGGTATTACAACAAGCTAACCTAAGTATAATCTTTCGTCGATGAGGTCCACACTGATGCCGAAGCAGTCATCCAGATCATCTAAATCATCAGCATCTTCTGCGTGGATCACAGCCGCCACGCTGTGTCTAGCCATCATAGACCCAACAAAGCGCTGAAAATCATATAATAATCGACAAGCTAACACAATTATTTACTCTTGTAGCTTTTCTTCTCCAAATTATCTTCGTCCAAATTAATTCAGATATAAGGACAGAGCGTAATCTTTGAATATAAACATACCTCAAGTAAGAAAATCAATACTAGAAAAATCAATACATGTGCAAGTTGCGCAGTTGTTACACCTACAGCTTCAAATTTCACGGTACAGCTATGATTCACAGTAACTAGAATATGAATAACACATAATTGAATACAATTTAAGTAAGAAAAACTTAATAAAATCGTCTGAAAAACGTGGAATTATCGGAAAACACCCGCGAATTTTCTTATTTTGACATTTGATTTTGACATTTACTTATTTGTATTGATACACGTAACGCGTTTCGTTTTTGCTTGTCTCACTTGTTCGCGGTTGTTTTATGAAACGAATAATAAATTGTGATAGAATTATGATATATGAAGATAAAATGATGGTCTCATCATTTTATCTGAATCATTATATTATCTGAATCAATCATCATTTTAATAGAATGAGTCTTCATTCTATTAGGTATAGAATGAGTATGTGTGTGTGTTGGGTTAGAGTGCCCCTACCGGCATTCTATCACTATCGGTTATAGTGCTGCAATTTGAGGCATAATAGTGGTGCCCACCTAGAATCGTTTAAAGTGCCGTAAGGATTTGCATTGTAACTGTCACTTTTTATTTTGGTTGACTGTGAGATTAAGGGTCAGTTCACACTGAAACATGACGCGACGCGACGCTGCGCGCACGTTTTAATCTAGTTCTAGTGATACAAAATATCATCATCATCATCATCAGCCTATTAATGTTCCCACTGCTGGGACACAGGCCTCCTCTCTGTGAGAGGGAGTGGGCCGTAATCTACCACGCGGGCCCAGTGCGGGTTGGTAGATGTCACATATCTTCGAATTTTTGGTTCTAAGACATGCCGGTTTCCTAACGATGTTTTCCTTCACCGTTTTGAGAGCAGTGGTGATAAAATTATTTACACAAAGTAAAGCGCCTGCTTGGGTTCGAACTCACGACCAACAACTTGTAAGTCGGGGCCGATACCACCACTGCTCTCAGACAAAATATAACTTTATTTAATACACAATAAGATAAACATTTAATTGAGGTAATTCTAAAATGGCCCGCGTCGTCGCGCTCTGCCTCGCTGCGCCTCGAAATGCTTTGCGGCGTAGCGCGACGCATCACGACGCAGCGATGCAGCGGTGTTTTGCAGGTAGGTGCAGGCCCGCCAAAAGGGGGGGCGGGGGGGCAGCTGGGACAAATTGGCGTGGCGTGCAAGAGCGGCACTGCGCCTCGCGAAGCCCCGTGCCGCAGCGCGACGCCGCGAGGTGCAGTCTGAAGCCGTCAGCCGCCATTAGCTAGTGAAACTATGAAACTAGAGTTCGCGGCGTCTCGTGATACTACGGCTACACTGTCACGTTATCGCAAACTTTACTTCGTGCGCACTCTGTTGCTCAGCGAGACGTCGAGCGGTGTGTGAGGGAGAGCGCGCGAAGTAAAGTTCGCGATAACGTGACAGTGTAGCCGTAGCATTAGGCCGCGAAGCGCAGCAGTGACGCTGCGCCGCGCTGCGTTTCGTTCCGCAGCGAGGCGTGGCGTTGCCAGCGACTTCACGATGCGCCTCGCGATGTCATGATGCGTCTCGCGGCGGCGCGCTGCGCAGCGCGAAAGCACTGGCCTCTTCAAACATCATCGAGTCACGTCTCGGTGTGAACTGGCCCTAATTCGCTGCTTTTTTATAGAATATGCTTTGTATTTGTTTTACTAGTCATACCTGTATAAAAAGTCACTACAATGACGGAATTTACGTCGTTAAAATATGTGCAAGAGGCTATGTTACTACTACACTACTGTTACTAGGAGAACATAGGATGCAAGAGCGAGCGAAGCGAGCTCGGGACTTTGGGCACCCGGATTCGGACAGGTTATGTTCGAAGGGGATGGCGGGGTCTAGTAGTCTACTGTGTTGTATCCGCCTTTGTATTCACGCGACCTGGGACGGTCCGCAGCGTTAAATACAATCACAACATTGAGAGCCTACGGCCCACATTCATGCAACACAACAGCCTCGCTTGTCGCTCCGCTAGCACTGTTGCCTGTTCCAGCGCTGCGACATTAGGCAAAATCCGGACATTTTATGACATGGTTTCTTTTCATTATGGCCCCATTAAAAGGCATTATCTAAACATCACGTACGTGTTTTAGAGAATTGGTTTATGTAGTTTTACTGAAAACAATTTATGAATACTAAGCAGTATCTACCTAAGCACGATTGTGTGGACAACTTTCTAACATAAATATTAACACAGATACCTGTTTTGTTTGGCTATTTACGTAAAAGTGTAACAGCTTAGTAGAGTAATGTTTTTGTCTTGAACGCACCTTTGAATCTTTTCTTTTTCACAATTTCGTTTGAATTTGAATTAGTATAACTGATTTACTGGGTTATATCACGCAAAGTAATTGTGTGGGGTATTGTTCTCGGCATCTGCAATCTGCATGTCCCTGACCCTCGCCTCCTACCTCCATACTTCACCCAAATAGACCGAGGAGGTCCAAAGGCCAAACAGATTTCTTAAACATTGCGCTCAAGTTTGGACTTTGGAACCAATAGAAGACCCACTTTCTTTTGCAACAAACCTTGGTCTTGGTTACCTAATAATAGCAACAAAAATTTGTATTTAGACCAGACTAGGTCATCATGTGTGTAATCATCTTGACGGAAGTCATTTGCCTAAAGCACTAACTGAATAATTGTGGTGACTGTCTGAAGCAAAAGTAGGTAATTTTTTGTTACGTCTTTAAAGTTAAATAGATACTTATAAGAGTATAGATTAGGTACTTACGTTAACTTGACGGAATGTAGGTATCATATGTTATTCTCTAATTATTTACCATGTATAAGTGCCTACCTACCTACTTGGCTAACTCATTCGTTGAGGCAGACTACAAGCTGAGGGAGATACAGGCAGACTAGCTTCATGACAATCATAGACGTTCTCCCTATGCAAGCAATCTTGCACCTTGGAGACATCAAAATGGATAACTAACCCCAAAACCTCACTTCACTTCTCAAAAATTTGTGTTCTCTTGTGCAACCAACCTTGGACTTCATACATTACAGACGGGTTCGAAAGTCCACTAGGTCCTAATGTAATAATCAGCAAATCATAATAACCAAACAAGTACTTTTTAGACGAGAACCTCTCCTGAAAAATTGATGTTTCAGCTGAGGTAGGCGCAAGATTAGTCTCATTATACTAATTAAGTCTACGTGTGACTGGTGGCGCTCGCGTACCTACTTAATTTAATTCTATACTGTAATATTTAAAACATTAAATCTATATTAATATTAATTAATTAATAATGATAATATTAATTATTATAGGTACATAATTTGATCTTACATCTTGTCGTTTACAAGATGGCGGTGGAACACAATTAGTTCCGATTTCAGCCGCATGCAAACATCATCGCTCATTATAACAGCACGGCTCCGACACGGCAAATACCTTGTCATTCAAGTTAGGATTTTAAGTCAAATCCATTAAAGTCTATTTTACGATGGCTATACAGAATAGTGGACGGCTCGCAGGAGTGAGCGGCCCACGAGCCGTTTCACGTCGCGGTCGGGCCGACAGCACGCTTCAAGCGAGGAGCCCGCTCCCCGGCGCGCGCCTCCACGTCCACGCGGTGACCCCTCGCTGGCCGCACGGTGACGCCTTGCTTGTGAATAAACAATAAACTGTTACCTCGCCGGTGGTGTGCCGGCCGGCAGCGAGCGGTCGCCTTGCTGACGGCGCGTTGGCGACTAGCCGTTGCCTTGCTTCCGGCGCGTTGGCGACTAGCAGTCGCCTGGCTTACGGCGCGTTGACTACTAGATTTTTCGAGGCGGTGCCCGGGGCGCTACCGTGCTGTAGCGGTGCTGTTATAATGGGCGATGACCTTTATCTTGCGTGCAGCCTTCATTATTACTTTAGCACACTGTTTTGCCGGTATTTTCACCGGTGTTGTATGTGATCCTTATTATTAAGTCAGGAGTTGCTTTGAAGGATAAGATCCGAAATAAAATTACGTAAGTACCTACGTTACCTATACTTATCTGGTATCTGGAAAAGGCATTACATACAGAGTAGCTCCCTGAAGTGGCAGTGGGTATTATATTTATTTAATATTATATTATTTGATTAGGTATACCTATATATTATTTATATTATATTGGGATATTTGTGGCAGAAACAATAACCGTTGGAACAGACAGGTCCTAGAACCAGCAGTGGACTGCGATAAGCCGATTTGATTGAAATCTTCATAATAAGTCAATAAAGAATAATGGGACTTTTGGATCTTTTGGCCTTTACGAATACCTAGTCTTTGGATTGCTTGCTAAATTCATCTTAACCTACACAATCGGTCATTACAGTATCTGAAGGAGGAACATCAGAAATGATTCAATACGTACTGTTGTTTGAAGTTCTAAGAATCTACTGGTTCAGTACTCACCTAAGTACATCGTTTTCGTCGCTCCCCATTTAAAAGTTATCTACCCTGTTGTAACTACATCTAGGTGTTATGTCCTGGAGGACTAATGGGCAGGTGCGGCCCGCTCCGGGCCGGGGTCTTGGGGGGCCCCCCAAATCTCGAGTAAATGCCCAATAATAGTAGCAAAAGTAGAGTACCTACTAAAATGTTTGATTTTTAATCTTTCGAGATCTCTTCGGTCGCTCTTATACAAGGTGGAGACGACAATACAACAAAAAATTCAACGGCGTGTCCCTAATAACGTTCCCATTCTGCATAAAAAAATTCAATTGAATATATTCAATAGTTTAGTCAATATAGCTCGGCAAAACCCATAGTCGGCTCGGGTTATTCCGTTTATCCACCCCAAAAATCCACCTTAAGGTTGATATTGGGAAATGTATGCCCGAGAATCTACCCTAGGCCTAGTTGGATATATAAACGGAATTTATAGGCTTAGGGTGGATACATTAGGTACATTGTTTGAAAAACTCTTTTTTTTATTTCGAAGGTAGGATTTATTTGACAGTTCCAAAATACTCTTTTCACTTCTCTTGCTCAAAAAATCCGTCATTGTAGCGTACCAGAGCGAAGATAAAATAGCATTTCATCCTCTAGGGGCTAAAGTAATTTTTTTTTAATTTTTGTCTGCTTCCAACGAGCCTACCACCCAAAGACGAAAAAGTCTTTGTTCTTAGGTAGGATTGGTAAGATAGGTAGGATAGGTAGGATATGTAGGATAGGTAGGATAGGTAGGATAGGTGAGATAGGTGAGATAGGTAAGATAGGTGAGATAGGTGAGATAGGTGAGATAGGTGAGATAGGTGACATAGGTGAGATAGGTGAGATAGGTGAGATAGGTGAGATAGGTGAGATAGGTGAGATAGGTGAGATAGGTGAGATAGGTGAGATAGGTGAGATAGGTGAGATAGGTGAGATAGGTGAGATAGGTGAGATAGGTGAGAGATAGGTTTATTAGCAGGTGTTGCGAACTTGCGAAGAATGGGTTAAGCAATTGTTATCTTATTATCTTTGATTTGCGCGTACTTAGAGTTGTATATTGAATGAATGCTTGTGTTTGTTTAATTAATTAAATTATTAGCATTAGCAGAACAAGGTGGTGCAAAGAATGATGTTTAACAATTATTATCTTATTGTCTTTGATTTGATCGTACTTAGGGTCGTGTATTGACTGAATGAATGCGTGATTGTTTATGTTTAATAAATCAGTGCTCCGAAATCTTTCTTACGGAACATCAATCACCAATTTAAAAACCCATCTATAACTTAAACACATTGGTCATTCATTACAATAGCTTTTTAGCTGAATGTGAACCGACTTGGTCCCGTTCGGTACAGGTGCGTCAGGTGCAGAAGGCTGATGCACCTTCACAACCAGTTCAACCGGAATCTGTGCCGTCTACATCTGCGCACCAGGAGAACTATGTTGGGGAATCCCGATAGGAAATCAATGTTACCAGAACCGGGATGTACTAGCACAAATAAAACGTTATCGGCGAGTAAACTAAACGCACGCTAGGTTAGGAGACGACGGCGTCGGAGACGTCCTACCTAAGGCGATCGAAGTGCGGTCGCCTTAATTCGCATATTAACAAAATTCACATACTTCATTATTATTATCAATTATCGCAATATTAGCAATTAGCATAGCAATAGCAATTAATATGCTAAGACTCAAGAATTCACATGCTAATGAAATTAATGCGAAATCGCATTAATTGCCATTACTAGTAGTCTCCACATTGTATACCTACTACGAGTACTTTAGTCTTGCCGCTCCGGGCCCCCATCAGACTTAGTCCGCCACTGGTGTTATGTTTTTAATGTGAGCACTTTCATTATTATGTGAACAGCCTTGGACTTCGGGTGTGGTGTAACAAACCACTATGTTATTAATGTAGTAATAATTTCGTAGAGTCATACGAAATTTTATAAGGAAAACCCACTAGTAAGAAACAAGTTTACGCCTCATGCAATGTTCTGACACATTGAGAATAAAAACTACGCATAAATTACTTTCAAATCCAATAACTTTTCAAGAAAAACTGTCATAAAATAATTCCGAACTAGTGCAGATAATGTAGGTAATTTGCGTAGCAAACGTACATAAGTAATTTAAGTATACAAAATCATAAATCGGTAATAATTGACTTTGCAGACACATAATTTGTGCCGAATCAAGCTGGACCATCGCATTTACCTAACTGTACCTAATTAAAAACTAAGCTGCAATGGCACGATGGTTAGGTCGTAGACTGGTGAGCAAGAGGTCGTGAGTTCACTGTCGACGTGAATCCACTCAGCAGCTATAAGAAGTATCTTATCTATACGTTTATTTGCTAAAACAAACGATTGTTTGTGACTCAGTGCAATAAAAAACTTACATTGTTGTTTTTAATCCTTTGAAGCCTTGAAGCCAGAAAATGAAAATAAAACCTGATGTTATCTCGTGGATCATCCTTGACTTTTTCAATTTTGCAATTTAGCCAAACAATTTCGTAAACAATTTGCATTAAAGAGTTTTATGATTAAAATGAGCTTGTTCAATGAAAATTGAATTGCAAATGAGGACATTGATTGAATTGCATTAAATTACTTTACTTAACTGTTAAAATCTTCAATACACTGTACTGCCAGGTGTTAGTTGTAGGTTTTGTTTCTCTTTAACAAAACCTACGTAAAACTTCTTTCAGTGCAAGCAATGATATTTTAATTTAATATCATTGAGTGCAAGACAAAGGAGTGCACCTACGTAGTAAAGCTTTGGTTTCTAGAAAGCGGTGAACTTTCACACACTAACGGCTGTCCTGTCATCCTGTGTCCAAATCAAATACTGGTGAAAATTCCAGATTTATAAGGCAGCCGATATTACATATTATGACGGCCGCCACATTTCTAGGAAACTATAGTTTTACCTTGTTGCCGATACACCTTTCACTAATGAAGACTTTTTGTTCTGAAACCTGCTAAATTATAAAAGATAGACAACGTCTGTGTTATATGTTATGTTGCATGGCGTTCGTCCTGTGGCAGGCCCATCCGTCACACACTCAATTTATTATCACTTGTAGAATTTGTCCTTAGAAAGTGTTGTTTGATATAGACCAACTTCTTTTACCTCTCTTTCATAGTTTAGCGTTGTACAGTCACGAGCACCAAGATGTGTACACTTAGCAACTTTTAAAAGTGACTGTGCTCCTACTGTGTTGATTGTTATTTTATGTTGTTACGAATATAGTATTTTGGAACCCAAATTAATATGAAATAGGCCTTATATCAAAGTTGCAATCAATATTACACGAGAAAATCGCTTTTGTATTTTGCTAAGTGGATACATATTGGTGCTTGTGACTGTACCTATAGTGGTTTTTACTTGGCAACACATATTTATTCGGAACTTCGCATACAGGTAAATCCGAAACGTTAACTATATTATTAACGTGCAAGTAAATCTGCCTAACTTTTTCCCAACTAATTTCGGGTCGACTTCCAGTCTAACCGGATGCAGTTGGATACCAGTTATATGAAACGAATGCCTATCTGACGTCCATACTCAGTTACTGGCTAAGACGATACCATGGTAAGACTGGTTGTCAGACTTTCGGGCTTCTGACTACCCGTAACCGTTCATGCTCAGAATGTCCCTTTCCCAAAATGTCCCTTGGTTTCAAATAGGGTATTTCCCAAAATGACTCTTAAGTTTCAAATTATCCCTTTCCCAAAATGACTTTTGGTTTCTAAATAGTCCCTTTCCCAAAATGTCCCTTGGCTTTTTAGGGGTATGAGGAACAGGGTGTAAAGTTCACTCATCCACCATAGAAAAGGGAGGATTCTCCAACCAGACGGGTTGTTATGTCTGGCGGGCAACTGCCCATATGTTGATTTCGGATAGTCTTATCTATGTTTTTAAAGTCTAACTGCGCGATGCAGGAATTGTGTGACGTCATGTCTTTACTGCGTAGTTCGTATGTCGTGGTGTAACCGCTACAGTTTCAAATAGTGTGGTCCAAAATGTCTCTTGTTTCCAAATTGTCCCTTCCCCAAAATGACCCTTGCTTTCCAAATAGTCCCTTTCCCAGAATTTCCCTTTCCTAAAATGTCCCTTGGTCTCAAATAGTCCCTTTCCCATAATGACCCTTGCTTTCCAAATAGTCCGTTTCCCAGAATGTCCCTTTCCCAAAATGTCCCTTGGTTTCAAATAGTCCCTTTCCCAGAATGTCCCTTTCCTAAAATGTCCCTTGGTTTCAAATAGTCCCTTTCCCATAATGACCCTTGCTTTCCAAATAGTCCCTTTCCCAGAAGGTCCGTTTCCTAAAATGTGCCTTGGTTTCAAATACTCCCTTTCCCAAAATGACCCTTGGTTTCCAAATAGTCCCTTCCCCAGCATGTCCCTTTCCTAAAATGTCCCTTGGTTTCAAATAGTCCCTTTCCCAAAATGACCCTTGGTTTCCAAATAGCCCCTTTCCCAGAATGTCCCTTTCCTAAAATGTCCCTTGGTTTCAAATAGTCCCTTTCCCAAAATGACCCTTGGTTTCCAAATAGTCCCTTTCCCAGAATGTCCCTTCCCCAAAATGACCCTTGCTTTCCAAATAGTCCCTTTCCCAGAATGTCCCTTTCCTAAAATGTCTCTTGGTTTCAAATTGTCCTTTCCCCAAAATGACCCTTGCTTTCCAAATAGTCCCTTTCCCAGAATGTCCCTTTCCTAAAATGTCTCTTGGTTTCAAATAGTCCCTTTCCCAAAATGACCCTTGGTTTCCAAATAGTCCCTTTCCCAGCATGTCCCTTTCCTAAAATGTCCCTTGGTCTCAAATAGTCCCTTTCCCATAATGACCCTTGGTTTCCAAATAGTCCGTTTCCCAGAATGTCCCTTTCCCAAAATGTCCCTTGGTTTCAAATAGTCCCTTTCCCAGAATGTCCCTTTCCTAAAATGTCCCTTGGTTTCAAATAGTCCCTTTCCCATAATGACCCTTGCTTTCCAAATAGTCCCTTTCCCAGAAGGTCCGTTTCCTAAAATGTGCCTTGGTTTCAAATACTCCCTTTCCCAAAATGACCCTTGGTTTCCAAATAGTCCCTTCCCCAGCATGTCCCTTTCCTAAAATGTCCCTTGGTTTCAAATAGTCCCTTTCCCATAATGACCCTTGGTTTCCAAATAGTCCCTTTCCCAGAATGTCCCTTTCCCAAAATGTCCCTTGGTTTCAAACAGTCCCTTTCCCAGAATGTCCCTTTCCTAAAATGTCCCTTGGTTTCAAATAGTCCCTTTTCCAAAATGTCTCTTGGTGTCAAATTGTTCCTTTCCCAAAATTACCCTTGGTTTCCAAATAATCCCTTTTCCAGAATGTCCCTTTCCTAAAATGTTTCTTGGTTTCAAACAGTCCCATTCCCAGAATGTCCCTTTCCTAAAATGTCCCTTGGTTTCAAATAGCTTTCCCAGAATGTCACTTTCCCGAGACGTCCTTTCCCGAAATGTAACGACTTAATAATAATTACCTAACTTTCATCCAAGGTCCTACAAAAACAAAAAGTAATCATAATTCCCAATTGCTGCAATTATTAAGACTGCGTTCAGACAGGGCGCATTGCGACGGCATTTCTTCACCGCGTGTTGGGAGCGTGTTACGTCACACATCTACGTACAGTGTGCGCCCGCGCATAGCTCTTTCACTATATCGTAATACGAGGAAAATATTTTGTGCTGTGCTATATCGTACGGGGTAGCCTACATGCGGTAGGTATGTGAAATTATGAGAGATTTTTACGCATATAGTCCTAGTAATACTCAAGGATGATCTTACGGGATGAATAAAAGTAAACTGTTCAGCTTAATATCAGTCTTCAGAAACACAAGGAGCATTTGCCTGATCTTTATTGATTGCTTCGAAAGAAGAACTGTATATATTTTATTGTACGTTTGAGTAACTTCGTTTAATTATATTGTAGATCTTCAAGAACTTCACAGATTTTCGTCATATTTAACCCTTTGATGGAAGTGGAACATAGCCATTTTCTGCAGATCTATTATTTTGAGTCGGCTGTTAATATGTAGGTACTTATATGTATCATTATTTTGTCTATTTCCAGTGATAGCAGTGATAGTGTTACGTAAGGCCGCGTGCGCAGGCGGCGCCGGTGGGCCGCGACGGACACAGTGATGGAGAGGCCATGCAGTGCTTGGTGCTACTACATAAAGTACCTATGCTATCTGTCTGCGTTAATTGTTAGGTGTTACTTACTTCCGTGGAGTATAAGTACCGTCGGTTTGCGATCGTTATTCGTTTATATGTAATTTCACATGTTTGTGATCTTCTGACCTAATAAGGGGGTAACTCGCAAGCTTGTGAAACGTATTCGATCCTTTATGACATGCTAAACACCACCTTCTAGGCCATTTTTAGAGCTACAGGTAGCTATACCTCCTGTTCAAACCAACAAAACCACTCTGACATAAAGATTTATTACAGCTCGCGTGAAACGTGGGGATGGCAATCACAGATATAGACAGATACAGAGTAGAGAAGCTCAGAAGGCGAGTTAGTGTTTGACTCGCAGAATACACGACGTGTACCTTACTGTATAACAGCGTAAACAGATAGGTAATTCACTGTATAAAGGCTTTTGCAGACCAGCGCGACGTGTTGCGCGACGCGACACGAACAATACAATTTCTAAGAAAACTTCACGGTATAACAATAACCGGTGTCGCGCGACAAGTCGCGCTAGTCTGCACAAAGCTTAATACGTATATTAATTAATTAAAGGCCTGTTTCACCACCTACGATTAAGTTCCTATTAACTTACTTAGCAGATAATTTCATACATATTCTGTTAAATTTTTGAATTTATTCGGTAAGTAGTGACTATTCGGACATCGTGAACTAGGCCCTAAGCACAGCTAAGTATAAATATTTACATCCGATTTTTTTGTAACAAACGTGTAAAAAAAGGTATAGGCCTATAGGGTATAAAAAGTTAGTCGCTTTCGATTATGATTAATATTGATCATTTTAAATAATAAATTGGGATCACTACTCCTACTAGTTACTACTACTACTAATTGGGAACTCAGGGTTAATTCAATAATGGGTATTCTTTTTGAATTAACCCTGAGTTACCTGTTAACTCCGAGTTATTTAGCTAACCCTGCACGCAAGTGGGTCTTAAGGGTTACTATATTTATCGTATTGCCGCGTATTTTATCTATACATATAATAAAATTGTAGAAAAGTGGTGTCTGTACAATGGAAATATATGAAAAAAAAATAGCAGGGGTTGTTATTATATCGATGCTGAACCCGAGATTGTAATTAAATATTTTTTTGTCTGTTTGTCTGTTTGTCTGTTTGTCGGTTTGTCTGTTTGTCTGTGTGTTTGTGCAGGCTAATATCAGAAACGGCTTATTCGATTTAGATGCGGTTTTCACTAATATATTGTAGTAAGCTTCACTTAACATTTAGTGTTTATTTCATGTCAATCGGTTCATAAATAAAAAAGTTATGTCAATTTAAAGAATCACATCGAACATTTGTTATAGGTTAGGCATTTCTTTCCTTGATTTTCGGTATACTTATCTTAATTTTTATTTAGGGTTTGTATATAAATATTATAAGTATTTGGTATAGGTTAGGCATTTATTTTCTTGATTTTCTTTATTAAGTATAAGTTTATTAGCTCAGGTTAGTAATTAATTTTTCTAGCAATTCTTTTGTTTTATAAAGTTAGTACGTTTGGTTTACACGTCTTAACACTTATTACTTAACTGTGACAATTTTAGACTGTATAATAATCTGTAAGTATGTATAAGTTAATTGTTTACGATAGTACGTGTTTACTAAATAACTGTGTGTTAAGTAGTAAGTACTATTTTATTGTAAGAATGCCTCGAAGAAGATCCAACCTCTCCCAATGTAGCAGAAATGCTAAAAGGATGAGATAAGTTCGATCACAGGAATCTGAGGAAGGTCGTGAGGCAAGGCTCTCTGCAACTCGGGAACATCAGGCTAGGTTTCGTGCTGCAGAAACTTCGACTCAGCGGGAATCTCGACTGAGTTCAAATCGTTCTCGAATGGTCGAGGTCGCGAAAAAAATTTTTCATACTAATGGGGTCAAGTCATGAAAAAGGTTGAAAAACACTGCCCTACATTAATCCTACTAATATTATAAATGCGAAAGTTGTGAGGATGGATGGATGGATGGATGGATGTTTGTTACTCTTTCACACAAAAACTACTGAACGGATTTTTACAATAATGTAGCTTATACATTAGAATAACACATAGGGTACAATTTATAAAGATTTTATGTGATTTGGCCATAATATAACGATAAGTATCAAGTAAGTCAGAAAAATTCCTGCCCTCTGAGATCTATCTTTGCGTGCGCTGCCTTTTTTTTTTTGGGCGGTTAATCATCCAATGACTTCTCCCGCTCTGGGCGGAGCGGAAGGGCGTGTCAGACTCTTACTGACTAAAACCCACACGTGTTCCTTCGATCCTTGATATCTCTTTGAGGCGCGCGTGGAACACGATGCGCCGTCGACCCGGGCCTGGTCCTTATCGGACGGCGAGCTGCCCGTTGCTCTCCGTCCGCAGGCCCGCGCCTACGGTGGCTGGAAATCGGCTATCAATTCCCGACGCCCGGGACGTCTCCTACGGCGGCGGCGGCTAGGGCTGGTAGGGCGCGGCCTTTGCCACTCCCTCGCGCGCTCCACCTTCTCCTTCGCGAGCATTACTGCTTTGCAGAAGGAGGTGACGGCTTGCCATGCCCTCTCGCTCCGCACCATGGCCTGAACCAGGGCCGTACGCGAGAGATCACCGCCGCCGATCGCCTCCACGAGGACACGGCGGTGGTCCACCCAAGCCGGGCAGACCTCCACCGTATGCTGCGTGCGCTGCCTAAACCGTTAGAGTTACATGAAGAAAATGTATTGTGGGATTGTTTCTCTTAAAGAGTTCTAAATAAAAGTCCGCGACAGCATAATATCTACCTTTTATGTGGAAGCCTTTATAACCAAAATAGTGAGCAATAAATACAGTTAAATTGAATACTTTTTTTACATTGCATATTTTAGAGTATTTAGTTAATTCTTATCAAAATAAATACCTTCATCGCTTTTGGTATTTAATGTAGATAAAGTTTGTCTTTTTCACTAAGTAATTTGGACAAATAGTTTAAAAGTTAGAACGATAAGAATGACCTGCGATATTGAGTCGACGACGGCGCACAGAACGAGGGTGGAGGAGCGGGCCAGCCAGGGGATGACGCGCCAGAGCGCCAAGTAGAAGCTATTGCTTAATAATTATGTTCGAGAAATAACGTAAATAACGCAATTAATTGTTGAACTGTCAAAATGAAACCCATTGCTATTGTAAGTGCTACGCAATTACCCCGCTGATTTAGGACATGTTACACGTTCCTGTGGGATAATTTCCGACATCCACGCGGGCGAAGCCGCGGGCAGAAGCTAGTCTATAATAAAATTGAATATGTTTCTACGTGCCTATGTAGTGGTCGGCCATTGTGTGAACAGTGGGAACGCAACACTTATGTAATGATTGTTAGTTGTTGTAATGACCCTGCAATAGCCATGTGTTAATTTGTGCATATAATTACTTCTGCTGTTGTTATATGAATAGCTGCTACCTATTTATTTTCATAAGAAGTACCTATAGTAGACTGTTACGGCTGTCTGCAAAAGGGAACCTTCCTTCATGCAGGTAGAAAAATTGCTCTGGTTGCATTCGATCACTCGAGTGAATTTAGAATTCGTTTTCAAAATATTCGGCAATTGGTTTCAAGAAACAAAAGTTAAGTATGTGAAAGGCGCGTAAAAGTGAGCGAAACTTTAATATTGCGTCTTATTTCGTATTGCCTGCGCCACATAGGGTTCCGGTACGGTCACGGAGCGGAGAAGAAAGGAGCGGAGCGGAGTTGTGCCAATATTAACCAATAGAATCTAAACTCCGCTCCAGAGGTGCGCTTCTATTGGTTAATATTGGCACATCTCCGCTCTTCTCTCCTCTCCGCTCCACTGGACAGGCAGCCTTACAGTACCTAACTGATCGAATGTGCGTAATTGATCAATGAATTGCACCAATGGCTTTGTATAATACAATTAAATATATGTTGAGTTCTCTATTAAAATAAACAGTATAACACCAACCATTTCGCAGAAATACCTACACAACAACTTTCCACGATCCTGCGAAAATACCTACTTAACGATCCCCCGCAGTAGACACAAGAACAAACTATTTCCCGTAGAGTATTTTATAATAAACACATTAACATACAAAAGAACAATAAATAATCTCCACAAACATATTTAATTCGTAACAATAGTCACATTATAAGGGTGCGTACACATCATATGAACAGGGGAGTAGATAATCGCGATTTTTTCTGTAATACAAGGTCAAATTAGTTTATTTAAAGATAATATTTTTTATCATTTAAAAAGCTAAGTCTCAAAAATAATAATAACAATAAGATGCACAAGTACAGGGAATTAAAAAAATCTTGGCCAACGAATCAGCATAGCTTTACAACGTGGCAATGCTGCCAGCATTTTGGGCACTTTTCCTGTTAACAGCGATGCTGACGAATTCTTTGATGCCCTATGGATTATTTCCTCTCCTTTATATAGGTCTATTTAAATTAGTTAGCGAAACTCTGCAGCAGCTCATAATTTCAAGTAACTACAGCTGATTACGGGGTCAACGGCCGGTGTTTGTATAATTACTGACTAACCACACGAAAGGAAGAAGAAATAGAAGTAGGTATCATTACTTTAATTTGACCTTGTACCTGTATTGTCTCTGGCGGTAATTACTATTGCTGTATGAAAGAGTCCCTAAAAGGCTCGCTGACTTTTGCACGAGTAATACTATCGATCAAGGTGTCGATTCATAAGTGGTGATCTAGTAGGTATATATATCTGTGTTGGAACCTCTAACCGGTCCCGTACTTATCCTATACAAGAAGATACATCCATTCATAAAACATTACATTATTATCTATACTCATATCGTATTTGGATGATGAATATCAGTTACTGCAATGACAATTCTTATTATTCTTTCGTTCATTCATTTTTATTCTTATTAAGTACATTTTTAAATATTTTTATAAAAATCATAAAAAAATACATTTAAAAATATAAAAAATAGTAGCCCACCGGTATCGGGAACAGGGTCCAAGCTACCTGCCGTCGGTTATTATTCTTATTGTATGATAATTCTTATTATAGTTCTATCTACTACTGACTATGTCAAAATACATTCCATTCAATTATAATATACCCCATAATGAAGTTGTGCAGAATATGCACCAAATACTATCACCTTATGGCGTTCGCTGATGTGCACGCACCTTTATACACGAAAAACGTACATTACACATTTACATAAGTCAGGCAGAGGTTCCCATTGCTTTCGTCTGCTCTCACGGGCATTTGAATAAAAATGAAAGCTTTCTCAGAAACGTACTTTGATGAACAACACCTGTAAAGTCTGCCCACGCGCAGTAGTGTGGTCAAAAACAATTATGCTGCGATAGTTGGCCATGTTTCATACAATATGTACTTACCGGTCAATGGGTACCGTTTATCCTAATGGGGTCAAATTCGTCTGCCTTGTAAGAGTCGTAGTCAAAAATCTTTTACTTCAAGTAGACCACTAACACTTTCGACTCCACCCACGTTTCATAAGTAAGAGTCTGACACGTCCTTCCGCTCCGCCCAGAGCGGGAGAAGTTATTTGATAATTTCCCACCCAAAAAAAGGTGCTGTTAGTTAGAAGACCCGATGAAAGACCTAAAGATAAATTAAACTCACTAATACAACTATGTACGAAAGGTCAGTAACATATTATTCAGAAGGTGGTAACCACATTCATTCAACTGAGATTTTTTTGTAAAGACAAAAAGAATACGCCAAACGTGATACTATGCACCTGATACATTACAAACTGTGACAACCAATTCGGAGGTTCTGACTTCAACGTTTGGCAAACAGAAATATATCTACCATTCAGCCATTCATTATTGTACTTAGTTGCTTTTTGCTCACAAGTTTAATCACTAGTACTTAGCCTACATCAGCCGTACTAAGTACGGCTGATGTAGGTAAGTGCTAACCTATTGAACGAGGAGTCTTCTCATGTGAACTCTATTACCTAATCAGACCTGCGTTTTGTTAAGAACTGTGTTGAATATTGAACTAGCTAAGCTATGCGGTTATGTTCGAACTTTGAGATAATTCTTCCTTGTGTAGTGCCTCGCCAATGAAAGTTTATCGTTAGCTTCCAAGTTTCACTTCTGTTGAGTATTCAGTATCATATGTTATAAAAAGTAAAAATGAAAACATCAGGAAAGAGCAGAAAGTCGCAGCTCAAAAATGTCAGAAGTTAGACGAAAGAACTATAAGCTTTAGGGACTCCCCTAAAGTTTATGGTTCTTTCGTCTAACTTCTGACATTTTGCTCATTTTTGCTCTTTCCTGATGCTTTCATTTTTACTTTTCATAACATATGATACTGAATAGGTACTAGTATCCAGCTGCATTTGGTTAGACTGTAAGCCGACCCCAACATATTTAGGCGAAAGCTGCGCAGTTGAAGATAACACAGGATGCAGAAAACATTACATACTTTAATCCATCCAAGGGTTGTCTGTAAAAGATCGCTTTTAGCGATAAGACCGCCCATTGTGTCACCCTATGTAAACTTTCTAAATCTGTCTGTAATTTTAATGGTGTACATAATAAAGAGTATTCTATCTATATATCTAAAACATATACACTTGACATATCTATGAACAAATTGATGCGTTTTGTGGTGGGCTGGATACGAAATGCAGCATTAGTTGATTGATTGACTGACAAAATATATAATGAAGTATTGAGATGGAGATGCTACGCAAAAAAATAAGAGTAGTTAACTGTTAGTTTAACCCGGTTACAAGTGTAACACTGTTAACAAAGATAACCACTACTGTTGAACTTAGATGCTAGACAAGACATGTACCGTTAGCTGTCATTCGTGGATCTTTGACAGTCGTTACGGGACGTCATAAGCCCGAAAGTCAGACACCAGTCTTACCAAGGGGTATTGTATAACCCAGTTACTGGGTTATGGAGATCAGATAGGCAGTCGCTCTATTTAAAATACTGGTATTCAGCTGCATACGGTTAGACTGGAAACCAACCCCAACATAGTTGGCTATATTGATTGAGTGTGAAGATTACTTTTTTTAATTTTTTACTTTTTAGTTTGTAACCATCATCTACTAACAAAATGATAGCATAATTTATCTTTGTCAAACAAGAATATATATTAACAAGCCTAAAGATAGACAAACATATAGCTTCATTGACTCCATTATTAGTAGATCATGGGAGGCTAATTGTCTCCGATTCCCACACCGCTCGTTTCCTCGTGTTTAAGAAATCGATGTCGCTAACAATGCTTATATAATATTGTAAATATGTCTGTCCCTATTTACATACATACATAAAACACACGTTTATGATCCTTATAGTTACACAATTTGGGAATAATTAGCAGAGCTTTACGGTGTGCAAAACGAAGCTCTCGATGTTATAAATTCTTATTTAAGTAATAGGTCCTAATGTGTAGATATTAATGGTGTGAAATCTTCCGGGTTACCAGTTCAGTTAGGTGTACCTCAAGGCTCAATACTGGGTCCATTCTTGTTCTTAGTGTATATCAATGACTTACCATTCTTTTTGAAGGGTATCTGTGAAGTTGTACTGTTTGCAGATGATACCTCTCTTATTTTTAAAGTAGACAGGAACAGACAAGATTTTGACGATGTAAACAGTGCACTCTCAATGGTTACGGATTGGTTTACAACAAATAACTTAGTTCTCAACTCCAAGAAAACGAAATGTATAAAGTTCGCTTTACCGAATGTTAGAAATCTAGGACCCAACATCGTCTTAGATAAAGAAGTGCTTGAAACTGTGGGCTCGGCAGTTTTTCTGGGCATAACAGTAGATGCCAAACTTCAGTGGGGCCCACATATTTCAAGTCTAGCGGGAAGGCTCAGCTCGGCCACCTACGCTGTCAGGAAAGTAAGACAATACACTGACGTTGATACAGCTCGATTAGTCTATTTTAGTTATTTCCATAGCGTTATGTCCTATGGTATTCTGCTGTGGGGCAAAGCCGCTGACATTCAGAATATATTTGTTCGTCCGAGCAATTTACCAACTAGGTACCAGAGTCTCTCTGAGAGATTTTTTTAAAGATATTGGTATTCTTACAGTGGCATCACAATTCATCTTCGCCAATATCTTATATATTAGGCAAAATATACACGTATACACTAAAAACAGTGATATCCACAATATTAACACCAGAAATAAAGACAAATTACGAGCTCCTTTTCACCGGCTTCATAAGGTTCATAATTCATTTGTTGGGCTTGGTATAACCTTTTATAACAAGCTACCCACTTCTCTGCTAGATTTGCCTTTTAATGCGTTTAAAGCTAAAGTAAAATCCAACCTTTGTTCAAAGGCATACTATTCTATCAATGACTACTTAAGCGATAAAAATAGTTGGTCGCTGTGATTAACTCAAGACAATGTTTATGTTCTTTCTCCAGAATTAGCTTACCTACTGATAGGTTATATGAGTTTATAGAATGTTTAATTTAGTTGACTTTATTATACAATTTATTTTATTTTTATTTATTGTTGACATGATCTACTCATTACAATGTTTTCGTATGAGTTGTATTGCAATATGTGATTAGCTAGCGACCTCGACAGTAGATTATATATTATTCTTGCCTAACTGTTGATCTATTTTTGATTTATTTTTTACTTCAATGGTCCTAGTTTATCATATCTAATTATGTGACTTCGAGTTACAGCTTTATTAGCTATATGTAAGCGGGCACGCCCTTTATGCCTGGAGGCTTTATAATTCGGGTATTAAGTTCTGTTTACGTTTTTAGTTTTTATTTTTGCTTGAGTTTAGATTTCGATATATTTTTTTTGTTGGTACATTGGCGCGTGCTAGCTGTCATTATGGCATATATTTTATTGAATGTTTTGTGTTGAGTAATGTAAATTATTTGCATACTATTGTATAGAATCAAGTTTTTTTTTCTAACTGAACAGACAGCTGTGCTGCTGAGGAGTTTGTTGCGCCACTTCTTCTCTGCAGCAAAAGCACTAGGAAGTGGTGAAGGGCGGGCGTTTTTGGGGGACTGTCTTATGTAATTTTGACGTTCGAAAAGTGCTGATTCTCAGCCTAGTTTGAATAAATGACTTTTGAATTTTGAATTTTAAAGGTATAAGTATATGTACGAGCTACGCTGTACATTGACCTTTGTGGTAGTTTGTACGTCATACTCAATACCTAATGCACATCGATATCCCTTTTGTTTAGCTATGCATTTCTCTAACATAGCATTTAAGTGGAACAATTGTATACTCAGTAGCAATAAATTCATCAAGGGAATCATTCGTCTACTCATTTACATAACAAAACAAACATGTTTACATAACAAGTACATAACATTTTAACTGTTGGGCATTACAACCCCAACAGTATAGCTGGTTTAGGTAATTATGTGAAAGGTTTATGATATCGCTGAAATTATAAGGCGACAGATCTTGTTGTTACCAACCAGAGGGTCTAGCTAGACAAAGTGAAAATCAATCAGTGATAACAATGATGAAAAAGTCAAAAAGAATGGGACAGACTTATGTTACAAAAAAGTAGGTTAATCCTGTTGAAAGCTTTTGTAAGAAAAAAAAATTCGTTCCTTATGTTACGTCCTCTAGAGGGCGCCATATTGAATTTAATGTAACGTCACATAGCTTATAACCAGCGGACGATCAGGACGATTTGACGATCCAACGATACCTCATTTGTCAAATTATGATCAGAAGTTTAGAAGTTATGAGGTTAACTATAGATGAACATACATACATACATACATACCGATCAAAATCATAACTCTCTTTTTTGCTTCGCCGAAGTCGGGTAAAAATACGTTCCCCTTCGGTCATCATCATTGTGGAAATGGACATGCACTTTTCTAAACAGGTTTATTTTTAACATGTCTCATTATCATATCTTTTCTGATAATTTTCCGGTAACCAGGCTTTCATTGGATGCTTTAGTTAGAGGTATGAGGTGGGTGTAAAGTTCCGTCAATAGAAAAGGGAGGATCCTCCGACCAGACGGGTGTCGTGTCTGGCGGGCAAGTGCCCAACGATTGATGTCAGGGAAGTTATATACAAGGTGGAGACGACAATACAACAAAAAATTTAACGGCGTGTCCATAATGACGTTCCCATTCTGTATACAAAAATTCAATAGAATATTTTCAATAGTTTAGTCATTATAGCTCGACAAAATCCATAGTCGGCTCGGGCTATTCCGTTTATGCACCCCAAAAATCCACCCTAAAGTGAATATTCGGAAATGTATGCCCGAGAATTTATCCAAGGCCTAGTTGGATAAATGGAATTTATAGGCTTAGGGTGGATCCCGGCATACATTACTTTTAATTTGTTTGAAAAACTCATTTTTTTATTTCGACGCTAGGATTTATTTGACGGTTCCAAAATACTCTTAAGCATTAGTAGTGCCAGTATTTTAATTTTTTGTTGTATGGTAGTCTCCACATTGTATATATGCATGGCAGTTCGCGCGGTAACCTCTAATTGCGCGATGCAGGATTTGTGTGACGTCAGGATTTTCGTGTGACGTCATGTCTTTGATGCGTAGTTTGCATGTGGCAATGCAGATCTTTTGCGAAGCCAATAGGACACAAAAATTTTGTTCTTTCAAAATTACGAAAGATCTACTTATCTTCACAGAGACATCTGTCATAGCTCCATTATCTTTGCAAAAGATGAGTAGGAGCCTGTGTACAACAAAACCGCATTACATAAGTGCCCTGCGCAAGATTCGATCTAGCTCCGCGATCTGATCGCACGCACTGTTTCATAAGGCGCATTGTCCTATTGTGGTGGTTATTGAGACATGCGCATTACTACACATTTCTCTTCCGTGGTATATGCTGGATTTTCACTATGTATTAGAGTATTTCAGTGTGTTTGAGGAGCGGGTACTTCATCATTGTCACCTGGGACCTCCAACATTGCTACAATCACGAGTCAGTTTTCCTGAAGATTGGTCATTGCAATATGTCGAAAGCACATGTTAGATTGCCCAGTCTCCTGGTGTAATCTTTACCCTTTTGATTTCCACGCGCAAAAGCTTAATGTGCGCATTTGTCAGTAGCACTCCATTTTAAAGCGGACCTAGCTAAGCCCCGCAGTTTCACCCACATAAGTCTCGATCCCGTAGGAATATTCAGATAAAAAGTATTTTATGTCTTAACCCAGGTCATGGTCTACCTATGTGCCAAATTTCATCTAAATCCGTTCAGCCGTTTTAGCGTGAAAGCGTAACAAATAAACAAACAAACTCACTTTCGCATTTATAAAATTAAAAGTTAGGACTACAATTTAAATAAGTATTAGTTATTCATGTCTAGAATTTAATTAAAGAGTTATCTGATGAGCGTCAACTTAACAAATTCTTCACAAGAGAGGTCGTAATTCTGGGCAATTTCCTTATAACCTCTCAAGTATCTATATGTAGTTATTTCAATTACCTCACAAGCATGACATATATAAGGATGTTAGGCTTCCTGTAATCTAATACTTCAGATGCAGTAAATCTGCACGATCACTCAGTATGATAATGATAGTACAGTTCCTATCTCATGTTCACTTCCGCGCAGGCACATTTGTCCGGTGATCATTGATGATTGAGTAACAGATGGACTTTCATTCGTTTCATTGTATGTTATATCTATTTGGTGCATTACATAATCAGCTTATTAATGTTCCCACTGCTGGGACACAGGATGCCTCTCTATGAGAGGGAGTGGGCTGTAATCTACCACGCGGGCCCAGTGCGAGTTGGTAGATGTCACATGTCTGCGAATTTTTGGTTCTAAGACATGCCGGTTTCCTCACGACGTTTTCCTTCACAGTTTTGAGATTTTCATTTGGTGCATTACATTATCATTATCTTCCAAGGCTTTACAGCCGCTGGTCAGGTACCTACCTATATACAGTGTGTCCGGATATGGACTAGCGATATTCTAAATACTTAAATATACTTCAACTATTTAAAAGTACAATTACACTCTTTTTTTTTATCATCTATATGAGTAGAGCTCATGGTTGTACTGCATTCGCCATTGCTCTTTTTCCAGCACTGCACCGAATATGAGGCTGAGGATTTTCCGTTCGAATACTAAAAGAGAGTTCTCGTCTTTTTTGTTCTTCTTAGCGTTTTTCCTATCTAAAGTATGGAAAATATTTTTTGCGATTTCTTACTTTTCTAGTGGTACTCAAACCTCAGTTGGTCAGATTTGATCCTTTAAGAAAAAGGATCGTTAGGCATAAAAAAAAAGTTTTTTGTGAAAACTGCCGATTTTCTTGCTGACTGTATTTTTTTATCAAAATCTGTCAATTCAGATCAGAAGTTAAGGACAGTCTCCTAAGACCGTTTTCCTGTAGCTACAATGGTTAAGAGGTAGAGCAGCTGTCCTTAGGGCCCCATCTTAAAAATCCACCCTGTATACCTTCCTAACAGTCCTACTCTAAAGTAGATGATTAAGTATAGCAATAACCTACCCAAGAACTGTTCACAACACACATAGCATCGCGCCTTGTTTCTCCGAAGGGTTGGACAGAGGTGTACACTGTAGGTACACATTTCGCCAGTTATGTTTAAGTCCTATGTAATAGGGGGCGAGCCTATTGCCGACAACCGGGCACAAATCCAGACTCCAGGCTGCTACTGAGAAATTTCCGATAGAAAAACCCAATAACACTTGCCTCAACCTAGGAATCGAACCCAGGACGTCAAGCTCAGCAGCAGCGCTTGCGACCACTACACAAACGAGGTAGTCAGGAACTGTTCGTTCTACCATTTTACAAAATATTTGACTGTTACATACTCTGATTAAATGTACCTATCAAGACATAAGGGTATTTTGTCTTGATAGGTACATTTAATCAGAGTAGGTATAATAAATATCATGGCAGACTATTATATCGCTCCGTCTCTGAATATCATATTCTCAAAATATCATAATCGCAAATCACCACATTCGCAAAACATCATATTCTCAAAACATCATATTCGCAAAACATCATATTCTCAAAACACCACATTCGCAAAACACAACATTCCTATTATATCACATTCTTCCTATTGCTGGGAGTCCTAGCTTTCTGTCTGTGAGAAGGAAGTCCATAACCTACCATTGCCCATAATGAGCCTATGATGTTCCATGTTGAACCCGTTCCCGATACACGTGGGATTAGAAATGTTGAATGACGTTCATAAAACATCATTAATTATATCATCATCAGCAGATCTGTATACCACCATGTCACACTGACACTGCTTTTGAGTTCCAAGTTGGCGTCGGCACTCGGCAAAGATTCGTGTACACTATCCACGAACATGATCAGCACAAATAACAAGTAGATACGTAGAAGAGCTTAAACTAAGCGCTTACAATTTACATACATTTCACTTGAGTCTGTCAACACTGTTCCAATTTGCGATATCCTGTATTTGCTTTGCTTCTCGTTGTATGCCTCGAGATTACCGGTTTACACCAGATTCCAAGTTATAAACCTGAAAAAAATAACAGTTTTTTTCAAGGTTAGTTTTAGAATTTTCTATTTTAGAAATGTAGTGAGCAAGTATTGTCTGATGACAATACATACATCAAAGCCCTTTCTCCTCCTCCTCCAAACAGGTCTTGCTCTGCTGCGGCACAGATAGTGCGGCTGATATTGTGAAGCAACATCCTCCATGCCAAGAACAACAACAAACTGAAAGTTGTTGGTAGCTTGTCAAAAGTTTCCTCAATGTTACACAGACTGTCGTAATAAAACTCAAGATTAAGAAAAAGTAATATTATTTTCCTTATAAACACATTACGGATATGTCTGTATGCATATTATTCTCTTTGTAAAGATTGGTTCGAGCTATAAACATGGAGTTGCTCAATGCAGAGGCCGCGGGCGAGGTCACGGTGTAAACTAGTTGCACTCATAATATTTACCCACATTCGTACGGGGAATCACGATTTCGCAAAATTGGCGGAAAATTATATAATCGATGATAATATCATCGATGAGACCCACTCTTCTTTATGTAATAACTTCTTAACTATGCTAAAAGCTGATCTTGCTAAATTTTATATTAGCTGCTGTTTTAGGACATTTGTGTTTTAATTAAATTAATTCGTATGCTGCGGCCGCATCTGCGTCTATCATGACAAAGCTACGCACAGTGATACGATACACGCAGATGTGACCAACCATTATCGTTTATCGTCGCGATACTTTGGGCTGCAAAGCACTTATCGCCCGGGTGACGGTACATATTGAACGTGGTGAAGCCGGCAATATGAAAACCGCATTAGCGCGATAACATTTTAGCGAGCAAAACATACGAAGCTTCGGCACGCATTGCTTTGTCACGGCGTCTATCGTAGATGCAGCCGCAGGAGTAGGAAGACTGACATAATACTTGTAACAGTTACTTTATGTATACTTTAGTGCTGAACGCTACATGGACCATCTTCGAAAGCAACAGTTCTTTAATTGTCGAAATATGTCGCATTGAATGCCACTGACTGATACTCACTACAAAAAAGACTTCATTCACATTCATTCATAACTATTTTATAGCTAAAACAATGAAAACTAAGTACACACACACACTTCTACCTCCGAAAATATTCTAAGTAGATACTTATTATATTCCAATATAATATAAATAAAAAACAACTAAACATCCACAAAGTTATGAATAAAGTATTTGCGACATTAAATTGCGAACGGCGCAGGCGACGACCACCCACGACCGTTATTATCAAAATGTTCGACTTTCTACGGCTTGACAGTTGAGTCACAAGTCATAACCATAATCACTGGACGATTAGGAAAAGGAACCGCAGGAACATAGCCTGGGCTATCAGAACCGCTTACAACTACACAGACTTCCTTATCTTGTTACAATTGTTACCACGACATGATGCATGTTCAAGCTGTTCTCGTAGACAAAAGAAGATTGCAAACATTGTACTCGATGGATATGAAGATGAACAGATAACGTTAAAGACCCACAAAGAGAAGATCAACACATTCGTTACCTACTCGGTACAAGATCGGCACGACTCGGTTTCTACGCATCTGAGCAGGGAAATGCCTCTAGTGTTGTAGACGTCCATAAGCGGTAGTAACCACTTATAATCAGGTGGACCGTCAGCTTTTGTATGTCATCCAATAAAAATAAACTAACATCAAAGCACTATAATCAACAATTTGGGACAACAACGACTACTACGAGTACACTAGAGCGATGAGGCAGTTTAAACGACTTTTGGACTAACTGGAACTCGTCAAGCAGTTTCGCAATCCGCTAGTAAAAGTTCTTACTTTGTCCACGTAGAGTCACCTTCACTACCTAGATTTAGAATGAAATATGTAGTAAATTCTAATTCTTGTTGCAAGTAATAATCACCTTGTACGGTAGGATGACTTTCAAATTTTTAAGAAAAATTAATGTTGTGTTCAAAGAATGTTATTTTGTGTTGTTTCTGTTGCAAGACTTAAAGCTAGTGTTGTAATGTAAATGAAACGTATCATGAAACAAGTCATCATGATGGTGCACTTTTAAAGATAGATATTTTACATCATTTCTGTGACGTACTAGCTACTGAAAGATGCAAGAATCAATAGATGACTAGTAAAAATGAATGGTTTAATTTACACAATATTGCGCACGCTTTAATCATTGCTTTTATTAAAACGAAGATCATCATCATCCTACGACCAGTATAGGATAATAATGGAATAAATTCAAATGAAGCGATAAATAATATTTATTTTAGATTTTCAAGAAGCCTGCCTGGCTAAAGCCGCCCTCCCACGGTGCGCCATATCGCGGACGCGCACCAGCCCGCACGAGGACGCACCGCCACGCACGCGTTCAACGCGCGTCTGCGCTACCACGCACGCTAGGTTTCCCACGGTGCGTCGTGCGCGTGCGTCCGCGATATGGCGCACCGTGGGAGGGCGGCTTTAGGAGGAGCTCGTGGCTAACTAATAACTGCCGCAAAGGTCGATCCACCAGGTTAAGCTACGCTTGTTGTGGTTGGTCTGTGGATGGGTGACCATCTTTACATACCGAGACTCCTCTGTGCCTCGGAAAGCACGTTAAACCGTTGGTCCCGGTTGTCATTCGTGGATCTTTGGCAGTCGTTACGGGTCCTCAGAAGCCCGAAAGTCTGACAACCAGTCTTACCAAAGGGTATCGTAATGTATTATCCATTAACTGGGTTGTGGAGGTCAGATAGGCAGTCGCTCCATGTAAAATACTGGTATTCAGCTGCATCTGGTTAGACTGGAATCCGATCCCAATATAGTTGGGAAAAGGCTAGGCAGATTTTTATATCCTCAAGAAACCTGCAATGGCGTGTTGATTATAACAACAATAAAAAAAAAAAAAAAAAAAAAATACTTCACAACACTTCTTTTTATTTTAAAATTACTTTTAGTGGATCAGAATAACAATTATATTAATAATTAATAGTTATACTTGATGGTTTGCGGAGATTTGACTTAGGTATCTAAGTCAAGTCTTTGTAAACTATTAAGTGTAGCTAAATATAACTACACTATTGTATTAGGTAAGCCTGTGATGATAGTTGTTTTTAAAAAAAAAAAAAAAAAAAAAAAAAAAAAACACCGGCACCGGTAGCAGTATATGAAGGGATCGATGGTAAGAGGCTGGCAAGCTACTTTGGCAACCGATACTCAAACACACTTACTTATTACATCAGATAGACTTAGCCACCGCAACATGGCATCAATACGTACACACAAACATTCAGCTAACTACCCATAAATGTTTACAACGCAAGTTTTACGCTTCTTATGAAATAAGATCTACAGCACAGTGAGGTTTTTACTTGTTTTGTATTCTTACTTTACAATCATTATCCAAAAGATGAAACTGCAAGCTTAGAGAAGCTATAAGCTTTAAAGCTTGTTTCAGGAAATGTAGGTAACCTTAACAAGTATGTCGAGCTTAAAAGCTCTTTAAGTTGCATGAGCATGCATGTGTTTAAGTTAAAGGTCTGTTTATCTAGTTTATCATGAAGTCCTTTTTTTTCAGTTGGTGGCATTATCGGTCACTTTCCCAAACTTTACGCTGTATAATTTGGAGTCCCAACTGAAAATCCTCCCATAATTCGACTGCGGTATACGTCAGCCGCCCTTGAGACCATCAGGTCAGTAGGACAATCTCGTTTATGTATGTTTATTATTAAACACATTTTAACTATAACAAGTTAACTAATAAGTTAGCCAATATAAAGTAGCTCAGCGGCACGCATCGGCCGCCCTACAAGGATGCGGCGCTCACCTGCGCCTCACCGCGCGCCGTCGACAGTGAAAGTGCCGCAGTGACTTCGTAACGGCGTTATGTCACAGCCTCACGCCTGCGCAGTCGTGCCCCGACTATGACGCCGCGCGCGCACATTCAACACCATCAAAAAAAAAATTTCGATTTTTGAGGCATAAGTGATCGTACTAAGAAGCATGTGCGAGTGAAACTTTGAAAAAAAAAATATTGCAAAATGTCTCCCCTAGTGATAGTTTTGTTAAGTGCCTTAGTTTTAGTAAATGCTGTTGAACTACCCGACAGCAGAGAGAGTGCGCGCGAGGAGAAGTTACGGAGTGCTTTGATTGACGCTTTTCAGAACATCAAGAAAGGATCCGCTAAGGGCGGTGTCGACGAGGACCTGGCTTCAGACCTTATCGGTTCCCTCGCCAAGCCTAGTCCTCCGAATTCGAGTCGAAACGTTAAATCTACGACAGAGGATGCCTTCGACGTGTTCGCCGACGATGACGGGCTATCGTTCGCAGACTTCAGTGATATCAAGACTGAAGTGAAACAATCGACAACAGAGAAGTCCCACAATGTCCAACACATTGTAAAGACGACCACCAAGCCCACGGAGAAAACGACTTCGAAACCGAACAAAGATGTGCTGAGTAAACTGAACGATTCGATAAGGAACACGGTCAACGAGTCCAGGAATGCGCTGAAGAGGGACAGCATCGACATGATGGAGCTTATGGGGATAGAGAACATGCTGCGTCTGTTCGACGCTGATATCCTGGTGAAGCAATGGGCTGAGCTGCAGAAAACCATCAGTGGGGAGTGTCGCGTGGAGATGCAGGAGTACGTCGACGGGCTGATGGAGAGACAGCTGTGGGCGCTCAAGAGTGAGTACCAACCTTCATTATTAAAAATGTCAAACATTATTTAATCGCCAGAACAAGGTTCAAGTTAGCACTACTTTTAATTTATAGATTTTAGTTTCGAAACTGAACTTTTAGTTCAACCTCTAACGATTAACTTACTTCAGTGCATGTTGCAAGAATATAAATGAAGTATAATTAAATATTTTTCACAACTGGTGATATAATGTCCCCTCGTTGGATCTGTGCATTACACAAGATATACTTTTACCGAACATTGTGCAAATAAAACGCGTGCTTAGTATCGTTATATAAACATGCAGCGATTATTTTTATATTTATTATTTAATTTTGAATAAACTAATGCGATTCGCTTTCCAATCTCAATATAAGAATATTCAAAATTTCGCATTTGGACGTAGATAACAGCAGGCTTTCTATTTGACCAGCAAGAATTTCGCACAATTCGTGATTTTGCGAAAAAGAGACAATTCATTAGCAAAAGGTTCATTTTGGCATGAAATGATCATTATTATGAGACAAATATATAATTCTGACGTGACATTTAAACAATAGAAAATCTAACGGATCAATTCCTCTTATTAACAGTCAATCATTAATCCTGAGTTTTGCTTTTACTAATCTAATAGCAATGTAACATTGGTAAAGCTTTCAATGACTAGCTACAACTGTTAAGATGATGATGATGATTAAGATGTTATTTGATTGTTTCGTAACTTAATATGTTAAATTCTGATTTAACAGCAGCTGTGAGCAAGTTTAATGACAATGCGTCATTTTATAGAGAGCTTTAAGCCCATAAGAGTTGAGATTGCAGAGGTGTTATATTTGCGTAACTCTTTACCAAAACTGTATATATTATATACTTATACCACAAGCAAGTTTGCGAAAGAAGTTTTATCAAATTATTTTCCACACACACACCAATCAAGTAATCAAAGCACACCCAACTCATTAACGAACAAGAACGCTTCCTAATGAAAAACTTAGCTGTACATAATTTAAGTTGCGGGTAGGTATACTTTATTATACTTACATAATTTCACTCTACGCATAACACTTTGCACAGCACCAATTTATATCGTCTGCTCGACGTCCGTATGTCAATGCAGGGCCAGGGCTCCAGCAGAATATCAGCGTCAGGTATATTTGCCTGACACATGCTGAGCTGGACTCCCATTTGGTGTAACCTTGAGACGCACACGGCACCTTGTATTATAGTTTAAGTATGTCATATTGTCACTCCATTTCTTTAAATACCTATATTTTTTCTTTTCTTTTGTATATTGGCATCTTGTTTTTATATAATTATATTGATGTAAATTGTAATCATTTAATTGTGCTTATGTGTGTCTTTTGTGTGCACTGAATAAATTTGTTATCTATCTATCCTAGATACATTATCTTAACATTTCCTATGATTTCTCAATTTTTTTTTATTCATAGTATTTACATACTATATAATTATTTTCCTTTCATATATTTACAGGTTAGTTACATATTAGTTACATTATACATTTATATATTTTTATAAAAAACATTTACAAATATAAAAAATTGTATTATTTTTATAATTATTTATTAATACATAACTTCATAAGTAGTTAATACTTTTAAGGGTTAAAATATTTGAGTAGTTAATCGAACTCGATCCTAAAGCTCAAGATATTTTATTTATCAAATAAGACCAAGGAAAAAATTACATTGAATGCACTTGCGGCTATACATTACTTAAAGATAGTATTTTTACTTGTCATTTGCATGTTTTGTGATGTAAAAACTTATAGAAATTAGTAAATGTTATCAAAAGGAATACAGCATTACTGAATCTAAATAACCACTTTTCGTTTTCAATTTTGTACCTACTTAATTTTTTTTTCCGTCATTTCAGGCCTCCCCTTTCTCTGCCATACTTTCCAGTTCCTTTACGTCCCTCATAATTTTAATTTAAGTATAAAATACTTAAATTCATCACTGCAGTAGACCTTACATTAAAAAAAAAATCTATTGACAGTTCAGAGTCTCGAAAATATGTGGCGTAGTTTCTGATAGATACCACAGCATTTCATTGAGGTCCAAGTGATTCTTAAATCTATCTAAACTAGGTCACTCTAACGGATGGACAAGCAAAAAATACAACAAAACAACCCGAAGTAGACCGGTCCGCAGTTTTTCTAAACACACCGTACCGACTGCGCGGAGTTGCGTAATGAGTTTTAAACCGAAATTCCGTATCTGGGTCACTAGCGCCACCAAGCGGAGTTAACAAGATCAAAACGGTTTGTTTACTTGCACAACAGATTTCTTTTTTTTTTTACTTCATTATACTTAAATAACGGCTTTTGCCAAAATCGTGCTGAGATAACCATATTTTTTGTAAGCAAGAATGTGCTTTATTTTAAAGAAGTAAAGTCTGGTTTTGGCGAAAATAGATGTACTACTATAACTTTATTATGCAAAATACTTTGACAAGGAAGAGGATGGCTGGCAAATAGTAGTATAACATATAAAGTTGCTTGTAACTATGTCAATCGTAATCATTACCTACTGTCACAGAATTTTAATAATACATACTATGCCAAATATGGACAACTAAGAAAATATAGCTCGATAGTTACATATTACCTTTGACAATGACGCTTGTGCACGGGTTCAATTCCCAATAACGCAGATTATGAGTAATTTCAATTTAAACCTTATTTATAATGCTCATCGTGAAATGCAGTATTAAATCCCCTAAAGGCATAGGTAATGCAATACTTGACCAACTTAATTGGTACATACTACTTGGCAGTAATTGGGTATTTGCTCCTATGCTAATGAATTCCAAAATTTTACAGACATAGTATGAAGCAACCGAGAATGTCGGATATTTACTGCAAAAAATCAAGGTTTTCCACTTACTCAATTAAATATATACCAAGAGCCAGCATTCTTTACCAATTGTTTATTCAATTCAACAAATATGTGGTCGCCATGAGCACTATACCTAAGTACTTGCTAATACTTAGCTATGCTATACCACGCCTCACGTACAGTAAACTTATTTACTCGAATCAGAACAAATAATACGTTTCCGCCATATTCTCATGGACATCGGATTTTAATTATAATATTTAGATAAATATCATCTAGGTTCAAGGTCGCAAGTTCAGCTTTGTGTCCTGCCAAATCCAAAGAGAAAAATCCAAATTTATTTATTTATCTTTCTTTTTAGTTTACCAACCGATTTATTCTGTAAAATGTATTGATAAAAATCCCACCGTGAAAACTAAGGTGAAATGAGCTGTCAATTGTGTCAATAATGACAGGTCACTTCACCAAAGTCTAAGTTCAAGAATAGATCGGCGGGTATTGGTAGGTGTTGCAATTACCCTCAGTAGGTACTGTTTTGTCTATTATTATCAATTTATCATAGAAACAAACCATTAAGTTTGCTTTTAAAGTTTTCAGCGAATTTCTGCCTTTCGGAAACATTTCTTTAGTTCCTAATAAGAGAATGTTAAATAACATAATAATTCGTAATGAAAAAATAAATAAATGCATCAAATAATTGCACTGCGATTTATAACTTAATCATCAGAGGGAAACGTAATATTAACCCCCTTATTCATAAATTAGCGCCTGTTTCGAGAGGGGAAGATTACTAAGGGCTGGTTTTTCAATCGTCAGAGTACTTTTGTTTAAAGAATAAATTTAATATGGCAGTTTGAATTTTCTTTACAAAAGTGTCCGTCATATTTATTCCCCAGATAATGCTTATCTAACGCATGAAAAATCAGCCATTAGTTAGATGCTAACTAGAGGATACTGTAACTTAAGTTTCACTTATTATTATTATATACACACGCTAACTTCACAATAAATATAAATATAGGTGCTTTCATGCACGCTGTTCATAAACTGTGCTTAACATATACTTCACGTGTCCTTATGGTTGCTTCACTCGTAAAATTGCTCTGCAACCTGAAAACTAGCAATAAAAAAATTATAAAACCATTAGAAGCACTTTAACCAATATTAAGTTTCAATTTAGATGCATGATCCAAAATTATCGTGTCCTTCACCACACAATCCTCACTTTTGAAAACTTCATGAAATTCAATTTTGAAAACGCCAAAAAATAGTCAAGAAATAGTCATAAATAGTCACCAAAGTTAAAAAAATAGTCGCATTAAGATTCCGAAGTTATAGCTATAAGTTGGTGAGGATTGTGGGGTGAACGTCTCCACACAATCCTCACCTCAGTGCAAGCAAACGGCTGGGAGTATCGACTTGGTTTCAATTCCAAAAAATAGTCAATAAATAGTCGTAACGCTATGCCAAATCTCGAAAATAGTCATTAAGAGGTTCCAGAGATATAAAGGTGTCTTGGTGAGGATTACGTGGTGAGCCTTTCTCGCCACAATCCTCACCTGATTACCGCGGAATGCTTACGTTTTTTCATTTGAAATTGGTGTCAAAAAATAGTCAAGAAATAGTCGTCTCCAACCACCATAATTTGGACCTGGTTTAATATGTAGAAGTATGTTAAATTTCCATGTAAACTTCTACATACATTTTCGAGTCGAGTACAGCCGAGCACAAAATGATTATGTTCGTATTTGTAGTGGTCAACAAATTTTTTGTTTGTATTATTGTTAGTTATGTAGCTATTTTAGGTAGGTATTTTAACTATGTTTTATATATAATAATGAATAACATAATCATAACATATTATAAAACAAAATCCCTCCGCCGGCGCCGCGTCTGTCTGAACGCGATAAACTCAAAAACTACCGAACGGATTTTCCTGCAGTTTTCACCAATTGACGGAGTGATTCATAAGGAAGGTTTAAGTGTAGTATAGAATTATTGCGAAGCCGGGTATATAATTATCTTTATATATCTGAATTTACAGATTTCATGATTTCTGTTAGTAAGTACCTACATACACATACCTGTTAAACTGTGTAACATGTTTTATTTTCCTAACAAAACTATTAGATCGTAAACTCGTAAAACAATAATTAAGATGGCCAGTATCATTTTGCGGAATTTAAAAACTTGTTTGTCTTTTGGCATTATACTATATTTAGTTACTGAATTGCCCAAAATTAAAAAAAAGCACGTTAACAATGGATTTTCATATACCTTTTCTGCCTACTCAGCACGTTAACTATGAATTTTCATAAATTTTTTCGATCCGCACATTTGTACAAAAATAATGATGACGTACATTCTGCCTCATTTAAAAAAAAGTATAATGGTGCTTACCGAGCACGTATAGTATAAAGTAAATATTATACCATCCTACTTAAACAAAGTAGAGAATATAAAATTATAATGAATATCTGTAGGTATTTTAATAATAGGTAAGTAGGTAGAAGTCTTAATACTACAATAAAATTAATCTGAAATAAAGACTTAGTGCGGATTTCACCAGTGAAATTGAACGCGTTCAGCACATCTAAACGCGTTGAAATATAACAATTTTGACACTGACAGCTCTTGAACGCGTTTTAGAAATGCTGATTGCGTTCAGTTTCATTTGTGAAATCAGATACCTCAAAGCCAACCGGAAGGAAATGTCTAAATGAAATAATAGCAAGAAACATATTTAAAATTGGAGGAATATCATGCACAGGTAGATTGGTATTTATTAAACTCTGACAGAAATAATAAATACGTAAGTAACTACAATATTTTATTACTGTATATTAATAAACAACAATATTAAAATAAATTTGCAATTTAAGTATTCGCGACTGTACCAAAACATAATGTATGTAGAAGTTTAGATGGAAATTTAACATACTTCTACATATTAAACCAGGTCGAAATTATGGTGGTTGGAGACGACTATTTCTTGACTATTTTTTGACACCAATTTCAAATGAAAAAACGTAAGCATTCCGCGGTAATCAGGTGAGGATTGTGGCGAGAAAGGCTCACCACGTAATCCTCACCAAGACACCTTTATATCTCTGGAACCTCTTCTATACATATAATAAAATTGTAGAAAAGTGGTGTCTGTACAATGGAAATATATGAAAAAAAAATAGCAGGGGTTGTTATTATATCGATGCTGAACCCGAGATTGTAATTAAATTTTTTTTTGTCTGTTTGTCTGTTTGTCTGTTTGTCTGTTTGTCTGTTTGTCGGTTTGTCTGTTTGTCTGTGTGTTTGTGCACGCTAATATCAGAAACGGCTTATTCGATTTAGATGCGGTTTTCACTAATATATTGTAGTAAGCTTCACTTAACATTTAGTGTTTATTTCATGTCAATCGGTTCATAAATAAAAAAGTTATGTCAATTTAAAGAATCACATCGAACATTTGTTATAGGTTAGGCATTTCTTTCCTTGATTTTCGGTATACTTATCTTAATTTTTATTTAGGGTTTGTATATAAATATTATAAGTATTTGGTATAGGTTAGGCATTTCTTTTCTTGATTTTCTTTATTAAGTATAAGTTTATTAGCTCAGGTTAGTAATTAATTTTTCTAGCAATTCTTTTGTTTTATAAAGTTATTAGTACGTTTGGTTTACACGTCTTAACACTTATTACTTAAACTGTGACAATTTTAGACTGTATAATAATCTGTAAGTATTTATAATTTAATTGTTTACGATAGTACGTGTTTACTAAATAACTGTGTGTTAAGTAGTAAGTACTATTTTATTGTAAGAATGCCTCGAAGAAGATCCAACCTCTCCCAATGTAGTAGAAATGCTAAAAGGATGAGATAAGTTCGATCACAGGAATCTGAGGAAGGTCGTGAGGCAAGGCTCTCTGCAACTCGGGAACATCAGGCTAGGTTTTGTGCTGCAGAAACTTCGACTCAGTGGGAATCTCGACTGAGTTCAAATCGTTCTCGAATGGTCGAGGTCGCGAAAAAATTTTTTCAGAAGGAGGTGACGGCTTGCCATGCCCTCTCGCTCCGCACCATGGCCTGAACCAGGGCCGTACGCGAGAGGTCACCGCCGCCGATCGCCTCCACGAGGACACGACGGTGGTCCACCCAAGCCGGGCAGACCTCCACCGTATGCTGCGTGCGCTGCCTAAACCGTTAGAGTTACATGAAGAAAATGTATTGTGGGATTGTTTGTCTTAAAGAGTTCTAAATAAAAGTCCGCGACAGCATATATCTACCTTTTATGTGGAAGCCTTTATAACCAAAATAGTGAGCAATAAATACAGTTAAATTGAATACTTTTTTTACATTGCATATTTTAGAGTATTTAGTTAATTCTTAATTTACCTTCATCGCTTTTGGTATTTAATGTAGATAAAGTTTGTCTTTTACACTAAGTAATTTGGACAAATAGTTTAAAAGTTAGAACGATAAGAATGACCTGCGATATTGAGTCGACGGCGCACAGAACGAGGGTGGAGGGGCGGGCCAGCCAGGGGATGACGCGCCAGAGCGCCAAGTAGAAGCTATAATTGCTTAATAATTATGTTCGAGAAATAACGTAAATAACGCAATTAATTGTTGAACTGTCAAAATGAAACCCATTGCTATTGTAAGTGCTACGCAATTACCCCGCTGATTTAGGACATGTTACACGTTCCTGTGGGATAATTTCCGACATCCACGCGGGCGAAGCCGCGGGCAGAAGCTAGTAATGACTATTTTCGAGATTTGGCATAGCGTTACGACTATTTATTGACTATTTTTTGGAATTGAAACCAAGTCGATACTCCCAGCCGTTTGCTTGCACTGAGGTGAGGATTGTGTGGAGACGTTCACCCCACAATCCTCACCAACTTATAGCTATAACTTCGGAATCTTAATGCGACTATTTTTTTAACTTTGGTGACTATTTATGACTATTTCTTGACTATTTTTTGGCGTTTTCAAAATTGAATTTCATGAAGTTTTCAAAAGTGAGGATTGTGTGGTGAAGGACACAAATTATCTCTTCGTATGGACACAGATAATATAATACGTATGGATAGCGGTGGTCTTAAGCAAAAAACTCCTTTCAATTTTCTTTTATTGACTCGAGGAACCAATCACAACTCGAAACATGTACTTATCTCAATGAATTCAATTAAAAAAAGAAAGAAAGACAATTACAGGCACTTTTGAATTGTCAAGGGGTCGGTCAGTCAGAAAGATGAAGCTAGCTGCCCATTTCAAAGCGTGGTTTTTCTATGGAGCAAAACGGGCAAAAAACTCCACGGACACTCGTTTAAAAGCTTTTGGTTATATCAATAGCCATCAATTAGCCCAAAATAGCTGAAGAACGGATTATTGGAGCTTATTACTTGTACCGGAAGTTGCAAATACAAGTGACTCATCAAGTACTTAATGGCATTTTTAAAAGATATTTAAGTTGGGATCGATGACCGGATGTAAATAACTTATTGGAAAGAAGCGTTTTGAATTAATGGCTGTCGGTAAATATACTTTCCTGTTTGATGTAATTAGTATTAAATTTGTTGTGTCTGTCAATATTTGTCAAGCTTATCTGTTTAATAATTTCATAGCTTGCTGGCGGTATCCACGACAAATAAAAGACAAAGTTCCATAGACACATTACTTAATTCTTTAACACACCGTGTGCTACCTATTTTTTATTAAGGTGCCGTCAACTGCCCTTACTTCGCGTGGCGTCCTATGTTTGCCAGTACCTAATAAAAAAGTAGTAGATTGTTATACAAGGGTCGAAAGGAATTGATGTCTTTCACCCGTCTTTAACACTCTACTTTTCATTTCGAATGGAAAGTAACAATTAATATTTCTAAAATATTTATTAATATTAATAACATGAGTAGTACCTATTTAAAATTAATTGAGAGGTTAGAACAATTTGTGATTTTTTTTAAATTCCCGCGTATTAGGTATTTTTTTTAAATTCACACTGGCTGTTTATACACTCACAAGACCGCAGCCTTTTTATTTTTATTCTATTCGATACTTTTCATGTAAAAAGTTTCGTAACCGAATACCTAACCAAAAGTTCTATTTTAAAAATTCATTCCCGCCCTAGAGAGGGAATCAGTGTTTTCCACCCGCTTCTCGATCAAACATACACTACTTTCCGAGCATGAGAAATGAAAATGTAATATCTTTTTCATTTTACTTAACGCTCTCTATGAAAACTTAAAGTTTCGATTGCCATAAAATTAAAACGATATTATAGCTTTTTCATTGTAGGCAAATGTAGTACGCTAGGCGAAATTAGGGCAGTTGACCATCTGTCTATAGTATTAATCAAAGTCGCTGTTCGTGTCTGTCTGTATGACACTGCGTTATTCTTTTAAACTATGCAACGGATTGTGACGCGGTTTTCACGATTATTAGATCATTTATTCCAGAAGGTTTATATGTATAGCACATTCATAATTAACTTGGAGGGAAACACAGAAATCTCGATGTATTGACATGTCGCTACAGCAGTAGATTGCACCAGTGCGAGGCATGTGCGGTTCGCTAGTATCATAACATACATGACGTAAAAATTCCAATACATTTGCAATGTCCACCATTACACCACGGCTGACCTTCACCAGCTTTCCTACGCTGTCCCAACCACCATCTTTGGTTTGGCAACAGCAACAGCGTGCGCTTATGTAACGATAGCCGATCGCTGTCTCCTCGCCGTTCGAGTGCCCACTTGATTTAAAAATGATATGCTTGCAGTTTGTGTTTTTATGTTGGTATCTCCGGATTTGCTAGGATTATATACGTACATCCATCATTCTCTTGCTAATATTCTAATTTATAAGTGGTCGGCGCGGCATGCCTTTTCTTCCATTCTTCTTTAAAATCTCTATTATAGTCGTCATCTCGGTAGTCACCTCCTTTCTATTTATCTTGGTCAATGATGAGTTCAGCTCGTCACAATAACCACTTCAATATTTCAAAATTGCTGTCTTGAAATCAAGGAGAGCTTATACTGTTTTGGAAGTTAGACTGGTTAAATGTTCAGTGCTTTTAAAAACACAAATTTTGGAGAGATCCTTTCCATTTTCATAGGTGTTCCTTTACATAATTTGCAAAAAAAAACAAGCGGGGCAGTCTTTGGGGTACTGCCGATAGAAGTGAAAACTAAGTTACGCCATCTAACGAAAATGTCAGGAATTTATTTGGCTTGCTGACAGTAAAAGAACGAAAGCTGTAGCTCCATTATAAAAAAAAAAGCTGAGAGGTGTCAAGGGACACCCGGATGGAACTAAGTTATGGAATGAACCTTACAAAGGCATGCCACTAATTAGTACCTGTGGTCGTTCACAGATGGCGTTATAATAAAAATAAAAAGTGTCGTTACAACTTTTGGTCCCAATTTTTTCCGTCTAGCCCCCTTTCGCAACGCCCGAAAGGGAACTTCGTTCCAAAAACAAAAAAAAGACAAAGTGCGCTGTCAACAAAAAAATGCTCAACGCGCCTTCGGTGACGATGACGCGAGTTTCATGATTTTTGTTTCCCAAAAAGTGCTCAACATGCCTAAAGAAGTTTTCCCTTAAAAAAATCTCTGCTATTGTAGATAGAGCTCAAAATGCGTTGAATTCCTGTTTTCCCCGATGTTTGTTTGCTTACTTTCTTTCTTATCTTATATTCCCTGTGTTTGCTGACCAGTCTCTCAGTAGCGGCGAGGTCAACGCCTCCAGCAAGCAACTCGATTAGATGCAAGATGCAAGCGATAACAATCCAAGCCAATGTCAGCGGATCTGCATTCTGTTGAGAAATGTCAGGTGTGGAAATTAGTAAATTAAAAGGTGGCCTTGTCTCTCTCTCTGTTTGTTAAGATGGTCCGGTTTATAATAGGGACGAAGCCTGGTTAAAAAAAAAAATTGTCCGTCAATCAGATAGGTACTACGAAAATATTAGACACGTATTTTTGCTTTATCATATTATCTAAAAAAAAACTAAGATAAAACGCATCAAAGTTGGGGAGTGGGGGCTCACTACGTCACTACCAAGTATAAAAACGACGATAGGCGTGACGTCATGCCACATTATAACTTAATGTAACGCCGTAATATTTGATAACGTAAAAAAAAACTGTGGTTTTTTGTCATCAGCCCTATCGCTGTTGTATTACTTAAAAGAATTCTTCATCGTCGGTGTAAATTTTGTTTATCCTGATATATTTGAAAAATACATTTATTTTATCTATAGCCTGTATTATACCGCTGCAGAGCAAATACCACCCTCTCTTTTCCTCACAATTCTATGTTCTGCTCTTGTGGGCCTGTCCTTTTGGTAGGAGTCAAGTTCGTCCCTTGATCTTTGTCTGGAAAATAGATAATAAATATTAATTTAAGAACAGTTTATCAACACCTCACCTCCCTAGTCATGCAAGAGATAGACATTATTTATGACGTGAAAAGCGTTTCTTAAACAAAAACTCAGACAGCAGGATTAAATTGGCATTTTTGTTCATCCAAAACCACAATTTCTAATTTAGACAATAAAACGGAAATTAATTGAAAGCGAAACATTGCGTGATTAGAAAACATTAGTATTTTGGACTGTTACATGCACTGAACTGCCAAAAGAAAGCAAAAGACTATTTTCATACAAACGTATACTTACTATTATATTATTTCCTGAAGATTTCTCTATTAAAAGGTTAGTAACTATTGTCGTAATCGGTTTACTGGATCATGTTGTTTCCTAAACAAGCTTTTAACTTCATTATCATATCATGTACAGGGCTTTTAAGTAACTTGGATATACAATCTAATAATGGCTGTGTAATGTTATAGACTGCAGAAGGTACACTTCACTGACTCCATACTCACATTTAAGAGACGAATTGATGATCGAGTAGATGGAGTGGAGTTCAGAAAGAAAGTTCGGTTTGTAGAGTTCCTAGATATATTATTTAGTAGACCTTTGCCTCGGTCTCTTATCAATCTCTCTCTTCAACTCTATCCCCTTATGAAACGCGAAGTATAGTTACATCCACAGTATAACCTTCAGATTACCCATTACATTTTGGCATAACTTCACTCCGCGTGTATTATCTTACCAGCCATTTTAATGCCACTCACTTACAAGACACTGTTTAATTAAGGCATTCCTCATAGACTTTCATAACGGGTTAAATACACTAACACTCTAACAGGTACTCCATTGAGCCTTCTGTATTTCTTATTTATTATCACACTTATCAGGAACCAGCTAACAAGTAGCATTGTATGTACTCGCATCGTGAGAGAGATACCGACCACAGATCAGCGACTTTCATCTCATCATATTGTTACCGTTGCGTAAGGTCGCGGGTTCGCTTCCCAGTTCGGCTGTTTACTGTGGCATGCATAGAGTGATTGGCTATTGTTTGGTAGTTATTGTTGGTAATATATTGCTAGTTCATTACGGCTGTATGAAATGTAGAAAAGCGTCCGTCTTTCTCGTAAGACTTAGCATGAAATGTGTTCCTATCCTTAGACGCTTTGTGGATTTGATGTGTATAAGTTAGAGGTGGGCGCCGCGCCGCATACTACGCGCCGCCGCCGCCGCCGAGTATTTGAAATTTGGCGCCGACTGAGGCGATCTCAGACGAAGAAAGAGTTCTAATGATGCACTTTAAAAATAGAATTTGACCAAAAATGTAGTATCACTGTTAGATCCCAGATTTACAGGACCCTTTTTTAAATAAATTAATTCTTATTTCGTTTTGAAAGCTAAAAGATCGCGGTTGAGCCCTACACGCGTCATAATTTTCATCCATAAATATTGTAAAAACATTTAATTATGCATTTTCCTGATTTTAATTACAAATTCTACCTTTGATAGTTTTATTTAACACTAAATCCAAAAATTGTTTTTTTTTTTAATAAATTGCGCCGTCGCCGCGTCGTCGTGGCACCGCCGCGCAGACCAATTCCTCTCAGCGCGCCGCCGCCGACAATTTTTTGGTCGGCGCCCACCTCAAAAGTAACACATAACTACCGCCAGCGCCATTTGAAGTAAGATTAAGTAACATTTAACTAAACCTGCTGGTGGCATGACAAATGTGCAGCTGCAGTAAGCAGTTGGTATTGTAACCACTTTTTTGCTTTAACGCTATCCTTATGCGGTACGGTATAGAAGTCAGTATCGGTTGAAAGGACTGTAAAATAGGTTTGTTTAAATGTCAAATGGAGTATAAGTAGGTATTTCTGTCGTCACGTACACTACCTACAACAAATGTCTCAAAGGATACGACAATTGTATTTCTTTGTAATGATGTTCCTCATTTAGACATATACACCAACACCATCAGAGCTGTTGTTTCAGTTAAACATAATTTAAAACATTATTGTAATATGTTTCACTTTGCACAGTTTGTACACGTTCTACAAATATTTACAAGTTGAGACTTTTACAACTAATGCAAACATGAGATACATTCCTGGCGTATACGTTCCATATTATTGTCGTACATATTATTTTACACGCTTACAAAATGTTATTTGAGAGGAAATCGCAACTTTGTCACACTCGCTCATTGTTGGCATATTCTTCCATATAAAAAATACAAATATTTGAAAAGTTATAGTTTTTTTATGACCAGATGTATGTACGTAAACGAAGCAAAACGAGTATGTATGTAAGGATTGTAGTAGGTGGCATTCTGTAGTTTCTGCCTACCCCCATGGGAATAAGGCGTGAGTTTATGTATGTGTATGTATATATGTGCAAAAAGACCGTATTTTACATTTAATCATGGTTGTACAACTAACAATTGGTTTTAATGTATAACATGGGCCATTTCATGACCACTGAATGCAAAAGCCTTTGCATAATACCCTACGATAGCCACGAATGACTAGAACACAAAGTAGCCCTATTGGTGTGCAAATAATCGAAAGCTGTCACAAGTATGTCATTGTCAAACATGACTCTATTACTCACATAAGTAGGTATGCGAGGAAGTGACGTTGCGAATCTCTATGATACTGATCTTTCTCTGGTTTAGACCTTTCACAAACATAATTTCTAACGCGACTATATTATCATTAAATTAAAATAGTATGTAGTAGTAATTTACTTCCCCGTGTTATGGTGATGACGTACGATAGATAGTAAGATCGCGTTAGAAATGATATATAAAAGCGCATAATGGATATCGTAGCAGCGACCAACGCTATTTTGGTAGGTGCTACACGCGTAATTGCTCCAAAGCTTTAAAAATAATGAGAGTGTTGCAGATGTAACGTAATATGCTAATAAGTGTTTAATTTTATGCATAAAAATATCATTATGATGTGATACGCCAACTGGGTTAACAGCACAACGTATGAGTTGCAGACCTGTCACTTGTGTGACAAGTGTCTGGGCAAACTGACATAAAATAGCTGACTGAGATATTAGTACCTACCTGGGCGACCGAGCCAAAGTCTGGTCAAAGTTCATACTAATTCCAAGCTGCCATGATAGTACATACTAGTTCTATGCTGCCATGATAGTAGGTACTTACTAATTCCACGCTTCCAGGATAGTTGGTACTTGATGCTGCCATGTTATTATTCTAAGGTAGCCACCTTGTTCTAAACTTTGGGCGACCGAGCTCTTCTCTAGTGAAAATACGGATAACACGAATACGACCTTGCTTGATTTTTCGCCCCCATAAATATAGGATATCGCAACTTACATCGAAATCTTTAGAGCCGTTTTCGAAAACGTGATTACACATATAAAAATATATATATATACAAATAGGTATTGCGTGATGTACCTATCCTGGATTCATGGTAAAAATACTTGTACTGTGTGTTGTGTGTGTTATTTTTATCAATCGAGTTAGTTGATCTAAGCTCCTCAGAAATTGTATCAAAATCACTTGTTTGGCATGCATCAGAGTGTTTTAAATAATTTCAATAGCCCAAGGTATCCCAGTAAATATATATTTTAATAATATTTATAATATTATTATTGCAAAATAAACTACGTCAAAGTTATTAAAATTCACTCAGAATCAAAATACTTGCAACACATTCGACGTTTGACGTCGAACGTGCGACGCGGGCGATCTCGCGCGTACGCAGTGCTTGCAACCATTTCGTCATTTAGCTAAAGCAATAAACTCGATGGATCAAGCCGTGGTGTTATTGCAAATTACTTTATTAATTTCTGACCTTTATCTCTGTTTCTTCAGACCGATTAGTGTCTCTTTGCATTCTGGGCTTGATTATCTATGGCCGCAGCAGACATATATGTTTAAACCAAGTTTAAACACTTCAGTCCACTGCAGTACGAGAATTGTTATATATAATTTTGTTCACAATGCCTTTTGCCATACCTATCTGCCGACAAACAATTTTTTTTCGTAACAATATGCTGATCTATGGAGTTTCTTGCCCATTCTTCTCCATAGGTACCTACTACGCTTTGGAATGGGCAACTAGCTTCATCTTTCTGGCTGACCGACCCCTTGATAATTCAAAAGTACCTGTAGGTAATTGGTTTATTTGAAATAAATGGTTTGAGTTTGAGATTGAGTTTCCATTAATATGATTTATTGAATAATTTAAAAAATTCAATCCATATATCCAATTATCCACATATGTTCGACAAACTGTCCAAAAAAATGAAAAAAGCATAATTTAAAGTGGAAACTATTCGAGCCAATCAACTAATGAGCCCTAAAAACATAACCGGGCCAATATTCCACTCTAAACGCCTTTGAAAGGCACAAGAACCCTGAGATTACCTTATCAGTTCATAACCTAAGGTAAGGCCTTATTCCGAATCGCAACCTTGCGTCGGCGCAGGTTCCCCTTTATAGCAATGCGCAATATCCTATGTAGACCGGACAGGACAGTCAACGGACCGGACAGTACTACTGGAACGTTACGTACGTAATAGTTTCACTTTCTATATATGCTATCTAGCTTATATGTCTGTGCTTGTTGAATTTCTTGATGATTTTCCTCCTATATGAAGAAAGGAAAAGCTATAGCTTTTGGTCCTTTTCTTTTCTAATCGGTTATAAGGAAAATCACCAAGCTTTATTTCAAGCTGTATCTTCTAGTCAGATACAATTTGGTACCGTGTAGTGTTGTGGAGTCTGTTAGCGAAGATGAAAAATACTCATTTGCATTGTTTAGGTCGGAAAAATTATTTTCTGATTTGCAACTTCATGGTTTACCATTTTGTCTTCTCAGCTTCAAAAATCCATGTGAGTCCTAGGATTGTTGTTTGTTTTATTGTTCTACGATCTTCGATTCTTTTTTTTTTCTCTCATTTCGTGTACGTGTCACAAACTTGATATTTATAATATATAGGTACCTTTTGCCATGCAACGAAATCTCTATTTAATCCCATGTAAAGATATCACCATCGGATAGCCATAGCTGGCAACACTTTCTTCTTATCCATGGTTTCCTTCTATTCCTACTATGTGTTAGCGAAAATGGTTTGAGAAAGAATTTCTATCACGTTTTTGTAGTGCGTTACTTTATGTAAAGCTTACACTCTTCACACACTCGTTTAATGTTATAATTAATGTGATCCACGATTATTGATGGTGTCCGAATCATTTAACACTAAATTAACATGACATTGACCATATCAGTCTATTGTTTTGTGAATTATAAACAGTTATTCAAGATTCTTCTTCTTTGACCCATTTTTACCCACACGCACTTGCACTGTTGATGTTGTGTGCTGAGTATTATACCTACATTATATTTTAATATTATGCAACAAAATATTGTACGATTGACCAATCATTGTCAATGATCTGTTTGCCAATATCCTTCACCTTTCAGCTTTCAAATATTGACGTTCAAGTCTAGCTGATAAACTAATAAGATCTATAGGCACCAAATTCACATTAACTAAATATATAAAAACGACTTAGGAAATTCTTACTGGTTCTCATAACTTTACTGATACTTGTACCTAGATAGGAAGTAATTATTGAAAGCTTGCAAGTTTTCAGACCTATGATTTATTACAAGCAACTTTTAGTATAGGTACGCTGTAAAATGAGACTATACCTAGGTACACCAATACCGTAGTTAATTCAGATTGATAAATATGAATTTCACTAGGGGCTTGTGGCTAAGGAATAACAGCCGCAGGGGCGATCGATTACCGCGGTTGGTGCGTGGATGGGTGACCATCGTTACATACCAAGACTCCTCCGTGACTTGGAGAACACGTAAAGCTGTCCCGGCTGTCATTTGTAGATCTTTGATAGTTGTTACGGATCGTCAGAACAGAAGACCGAAAGCCTGACAACCAGTCTTACCACGAGGTATCGTGTTACCCAGTAACTGGGTTGTGGAAGTCAGATAGGCAGTCGCTCCAAGTAAAATACTGGTATTCAGCTGCATCCGGTTAGACTGGAAGCCGACCCCAAGGTAGTTGGGAAAAGGCTAGGCAGATGATGAGATGATGAAATATGTATTTCAATGTAAGTTTCTGCCTACAGATGAGGAGATTGCAAGTTTCTGTGTAATAAAAAAAGTAGTTAGTTTCTGTGTGTGGGGTGTTTGTGTGTTTAATCCAATTTTGAGACACCAGAATTTAGCGAAAACAGGGTCAGAAGTGTCAAGAAAGAAGGTTTTATTCATTTCAAATTTTCGAGTATCAATCACAACATGATACACTTACTTATTTCCAAGTATTTGTGTTAGTAACCCATTACAAAGTACACAAAATCCTCACCAATTACGAATTATAAAGTGTGTTATAAACAAATTACAAGACAATGCGTGCGTGCGCGCAGCCTTCGCCGCTGCCTATCAAACTATTACCATCGGCCGCTGGTGAAGACGCGTGGGAACCATTGTATGATGCACATGACGTGGGTCGAGGACCTGCCATGTGGAACACCCTCACTTTTCGTGCAAGCGAAAGCAGCATAATCAACCTATAATATACCCACTGCTGGGACACAGGCCTGCTCTCTGGGGGAGGGAGTAGAGTAGGCCGTCAACAACCAGTCGGGCCCATGCATGCTAAATTCTATCATTGTTGTATATGGCAACCACAACGTTGTATCATAGACTCCAAATAGTTAGCTGTCAGTTCACAATAAATGTTTAATGGAAGCCTGCCTCTTAATTGAACATATGCGACGAGAAAAAATTGCAATCTTGTTTAGTGTAGTTATTTCTTTATAAAAAATATGTCTGTCGGTAAAATAGGCGAATATAATGTTTAAGCCGACTGGTTGGCGTATATTGAATGTTATAGTTAATGTAGCTTCTTCATTGAAATTTAAGCACAGAAGCGGAGAAAGATGGATAGGTAATATGGAATTTTATTTCGTTAAACTTTTGGGATACAAGACTTACCAGTGCAATGCAATCATACATTTTGATAATGCGAGATTATGATTATATGGCTGTTGTTTTAAAAGACTGACGACAATTTTACCAGTAAATTGTTTATAGCATGTCATGGTCACCAATAATAAGGTAGATTAAGCTTTGAATTTGTAATGACAGAACAATGATAGACACATCCGTTGAGACATGAATCAAATTAAGAACGGGCTTTTCAAATTGATGCTCTCAATCAACCACTTTTCCTCAGCCAGCCTCTTAGCCGGTGCGCACGCGCCGGTGGCGGTTGGTTGCACAACCGGTTGCGTACGTGCGAGGAGAGTGAGCACCCAGTTGACCACTCGCTCACGTAACCGCGGATGACCGGATGTGTTACTGCGGTATTGTCTTACGGCCATGCACATGATTCTTATCAGCTGCACAATGGCCTGTGTTAGAACTAGAGCAGTTGTATCTGAGCTGACAGGTTTTTCTTGCCACTCCTAAAGCTCCTGAAATTTCTCGCCCAGAACTATTGTAACTCGATGAAGCCAGGGTCGACGGCAAATTCTCTTACAACAGTGGCCTAAGTCAAAGAAGTTCAGCTGCTATTTGCCATTCATCCATCTGTTTTAAACCATTTGACAGACTGGAAGATACACCACAAAGAAAGGCAGAAAAGAGTTTTAGTTTAGTGACAGTTTGCACCTCCCACAAAAATAGTAATGAGGTTAATCTTTGCGAAAGCTATGACATCAAAAACTCAGTCATGTTAGTTTTACTTCCGATCTTGTATGTATTAGAAATATGTACAATGATGGGCGTAAATGTGGGTTACATACTTATTATGCCCTGCCACTCCTCAACCAAGTAGTGGGAGGATCATGTTTCTGACATCGATAATATCTATGCCACTATGCCATATGTAAGCTTGAAGCAATTGCATAAATCAAACTTATTGGAATATTTCCATAACATTAAAGTTGAAAATTAAAATTGAAGTCGATGTAAAAAGTTTATTATTCCTGCTTGGTATTATATCTCTATCTTGATCTGTGGCAGGTCGCAGAATAGACCTGCAAGATTATTGTGGTTTTCTTACGGGATTAGTGTATTTTTTTATGAGGATAGACATGACAGTGGCCTCAACAAAGAAATCATGACGAGTAAACCCAAAAAAAAATTTTTGAAGTGAAAACTTCTTTAGCGACGTTGTGCACTTTTTTTGGGATGGGTAAAAAATGTTAAACTCGCGTCAAGACACGTGACCTGACCGAAAATTCGTAAGACGGAGGGAGAGTAGAAATGCACAACGTTAATGTTTTTGTTGTTGAGCTACAGCTTTTGTTCTTGTACTGATGGCAAGCCACATAAATTCCTGACATCATTAGATGGCGTTACTTAGTTTTCACTTCAATGGGCAGTCCCAGACTGCCCCGTTTTTTTTTGCATGGTTCCTCATAGGTCAACCTAGGAGGTTGTCGGCTGCTTAACCGGACTTTCCTGTGGCTGCCTCAATAAATTAAGGCCAGCCAGGGCATAAAACTTAGAAACTAAGCGACTACATGCTAAGGGCACCCCCTGTGGGGTACGGACCTCAGCTTAGGGCGTCGCTGGGGGAGGATAACAAGGGACAAGCTGGATCGGATTAATAATATTATTAGGGGAATATAAAGCTACAAGCTCAGCGGTGCGGGCTGGCTCGAGCAAGGGGGCAAAATTACATTACGAAATTAGTGACATAAAAATTATAGGGTGAGCTTTTCGTACTTACAAGTGTGCGAGCGGGCGGCGCGACCGCCCATCGCGCCAGGCGGGCGTGCCAGTCGCTCGCCCGCGAGAACCAAAGAAAAAGTCGCCTTATAATTTTATGTCACTAATTTCGTAATGTAATTTTGGCAAGCAAGCACGTCAATTCGCAAGTTTTCTTTAGCACAGATGCAGATGATTATTGACAACGATTGAAGATGGTTTGTTTTAAAACAATAAAATGATGGGTATTCACTTGATTGTTATCAACAAAGTTCAAGTCGTGTGCTGCGATACCAAATCAATTACACCTAAAACAAGTTAAGCAACTCCAAAACTAATTCAATGCAATTAACCGAATCTAAACCAATAATCATTCAATGAGAAAGTTCCATGAAATTATCCGCGGACAGTAGGTCGGGTCGCTTAACAAGGACAAGCATATGTGCTCGGTCACAAGTGCGACACGGACAGCACTATCCACATAATGGCGTTACGTAAGGTGTCAGGTTCGATTCTCGCGCATTTTAATCGTTTCTGCGAGGATAATGCGCGTTGCAAAATGTTTGACTAAGTTATGAAAGTTAGAACATAAGTGTCATTATGAGGTTTAGTTTATGATCAAGTTAGCGTTAATGGTATCTAAGGAATGCCATTACCTAATGTGGGGAAATTATGAGGGAGAACTAATATGTCTTGCGTAGAATCTTAGTGTAAGTCATTTGTTACTTGGTAACTATTTCGCCAGAGCATGTGAACACCTCATGAGTCTTCTATAGAACTCTTCCGTAAGCGGATTCATTACCATCATTATGTAATCACATTGTTTGAATACCGGATTGGTGACCACTTCGGCTCGCTTATGACCATCCTCTTAATATAGATACCCTACTGTTTACAACTTTTTTCTTAATTGGTTCCAATGGCTTCTTTCACGAATGAAACATGATGCATAGGTAGAGCTTGAAAACATGAATTTCCTTAAAACTGTATAAATAAATTCATTAAATTCTCATCGTATACCATGTTTGTGGATTGATAACGTCTCCTATTATGCAGACAATTAAATTGAATTAAAGATTTGTGTTTTACCAAACTGCCAACTTTACCTAATCCGCCACACACTCAAACTGAGCGACTTATCGGGCATTACATAACTAACTACGTCTACTGCCGACCCACTAACCGAGTGCCTACCATGCAGGCCGCATAGATCGAACCACTTACGAGGAATTCTAATGAACCACTCTAGGAATTGATCGCGTATTGGCTGTTTGATATTTCTTCCTTATGGGTTAGGAGGTTTAGCGTACTTTTGTAAGATCCTGTCGATGTTGTGTTTTTAACTCATTACTAGCGACCCGCCCAGGCTTTCCACTTGAGTATTACATATTATATTCAATACGACCGATGAATCATGGCCTGTCCGAACTTTGCGCTGACGGCTGCGCAATAACATTTTTTTGGAACCAAATGGTGCCATGAGGACAGTGTGAGTGAGAGGACATGCGCGAAAGTTCGGAGAGCCTATGTTCAAATCGGCCGTATTGTACTAGCTGCGCCCCGCGGTTTCACCCGCATAAGTTTCTTTCCCGTGGGAATATCGGGATAATAGGTATCCTATGTCGTTTTTCAGGTCATGATCTACCCATGTGCCAAATTTCATTCAAATCCGTTCAGCCGTTTTAGCGTGAAAGCATAACAAACAAACATACAAACTTAGTTTCGCATTTATAATATTAAGTTAGGATTAACCTTCTTGAAACTTTAACATTGGACGGATGAAACAAGAATCCTTTCAAAGACTGTGTAGTTCAGTTTTCATTAAACATAATGTAAAAACTTCTTGGTTCGTAAGTTTTAAATAAAATAATGCTTGCGACTCTAATCGCTAGCATATAATTATTTACAAGTAGCCTAGTGTATTGTTCATTGTGTTGTGGTTCCGCACGCGTGAGCTTTTGAATTAAGCCATAAAGTAAGTCAAACTGCATTAATTGTAATGAAACACGATCCTAAATAAATAAAGTACCGTAAATAAATTAACAGACGTACTTCCACCAGTGATTAGGTATAGAAAAATTCACTTATTGAAAATAATATTATTGTAATCTGTATTATTATGAATACAGATTTACATAATCTCAACTTTGTAAATTCTAAACAAAGTTTCGAAACACATAATGACACGTAAAGTTCAACTTTCAATAAATAATGTGTTTGAATATTAATAACAACGCGAAATCTTTTAAATAATAGTAGTCATGGCCTGTTATCTATCGTAGATTACTATTACGAGATAGATACTATGTATTTTAGAAGTAATTATAAGTCGAAAAAGTTAGGAACTTAGCACACTAGCGTGAACATAATTTGAAACATCATGGTGTAATCCTTTTAATTATCAAATATGACATTACAATCAAATTAATTCAATTTGCCTAGTCTTTTCCCAACTATATTGGAGTCGACTTCCAGTCTAACCAGATGCAGCTGAATGCCAGTATTTTACAAGGAGCGACTGCCTATCTGACCTCCACAAACTAGTAACGACTGAAAGCCTACGAGACTTGTTGTCAGACTTTCGGGCTTCTGACGACCCGTAACGACTGTCAAAGATACACGAATGATAGCCGGGACCAACGGCTTAACATGATTTCCGAGGCACGGAGGAGTCTCGGTATGTAATGATGGTCACCCATCCACAGACCAAACCCGGCAAGCGTAGCTTAACCTGATGGATCGACCCTTGCGGCAGTTATTACTAAGCCACGAGCTCCTGAATACAATAATATTAATTATAATTTGTAATACAATAATCCACAGCATACTTATTCATGCAAAAGTCTTTTCCTACAATTATTTTTGTATTCCTATTTCTGCAAACTATATTTTACTGTAGGTATAGGTATATTTAACTTATTCACAGTTCAAAAAGCAATAAGAATAAAGAACGTTATTAGTCGCCAACGTTGTGGTTGTGGTCGCCACGGGCAGCTGTTACGGTTACATAATTATTTTAAAACAATATGTCTGTCTGAACCGAGTTTTATGGCAGGCCATACGTCATACTTTAGGTGTGGTTGTGCGGTATTGTTGGGAGGCTATAAAATGGTAGTGTATGGTAATTCTTGCTGACACTTGAACTTCTTTGAAAGTAATTAGAGATTCGCTGCGAGTTCTCAAATACCAGTCTAATGTTTAAACACAGACAATTAGAATCACTTCTAATGTTGATTGTAGTGCAATGACTTTTGAGAATACTGTCAGTTGTTTACTTGTTGTACGAATAATGTTCTGTAACATCTTACAAAAGCTGTCGCGGTCACAGCAATCTTCAACATTCATCATCACTACAAATAAGTTATACTTTTTGTTCAATACTTATATGGTCAACAACCCATACGCCGCAGTGCGCGCTCACCTTAACATCTCAGCTTCACCACGAGACGGTAACGTTGCCAAACACCGACGTTTTCCGACAACTATTGGGAAATATTAATTACCGCTATTACGTGAGATTACTGTGGCCTATTACCGGTCGTTATGGCCAGTGGTAAGTGATGGTTGAAGACCTCTGGCCAGAAAACGACCTTGCCGAGTTATGTAAGGTCAGTAAAAGTAACACCTGTTGTATAAAAGATTGGTTGCAGATTGAACTGTCAATGTTAATAGGTACGAAAACAAAAAAGGTCTTTTTCTTTTTTTTTGTTGTATTTTTGTTATATCTCCAGACTACCTAACTATTTTACAAGGCTATTTGTATTTCTATAGAATTGATTAATCAATTCAGGGATAAAGTTTTAAAACCCGAGCCTCGTACCCTCTGATGCACGAATCGCCACCGTACAGACTTTTCCACAGTTTGTTGAAATTACTTCCAGTTTAACCAGATGTACTGCTTGATAATACCAATGGGTATTACCTACCATAGGCTTGTAGAAAAAATATCGATGTATCGGTACATCACAATACACCGTGGAGTTTCTTGCCGGCTCTTCTGAATAGAAAACGACCATTTGGAACCGTGCACCTACCTGACGTTTCATAAGTGCCCTGTAGGTTCTGTGAAATAAAATATTTCGAATTTGAATTTTGAATTGATATTTTTTGTTCGACATAGCGATATTTTTTGGCGATATCTATTATTTCGATACATCGATATATCAATATTAAAAATCAAGTATCAAAAATGTATCTAATACGATATATTTCCAATAGCAGTACCTCAAGCAGTACCTACCGTTGTTGCCGCTGTAATTCAGAGTCGTAAAACGTAGATCAATGTTTTAGTAATTTAACATGTTACAACAGAAATTATCTTCCTAGTTTTGTATTTATATGAATAAAAAACTTACACAATAGAATTTCATAAAGTACACAGATACTTTTTTTATTTTTTATTTCATTGATATAACGTTAAAGCGATGTTCTTTTTGCGATATGTATAATAAACCGATTTTTTTTTTTTTTTGTCGGGAACATAAATATATATCGATACTTTATGGCACTTCTTGCATCCCTACATTCTGTGCCAACTCTACCATGACGTAGGACTTGGTGCTAAAGTGAAACTGCATGGCGTCGGTTAGTTCGGGGTCACAGGTCAACGAGGTGTTCAAAGATTTTTGTTATATGAACACAACAACATACACGGATAGAAGTGGAGTTACGGACAAATACAATATGAAAAACACCCAAGTAACAAATTTACGTTATATAATAGATGAGTAAACGTTTTTCATTTACTGATGGTTCTATAAGGTGGGTTGTATAAACGTAGTTGTAGACGTTTATATAACGCGAAATAGGCCCAAATTATACAACATTATTGTTATTTAAAAGTTACATAAAAGTTAGTGGAGAACTATTTTAACGTTGCTTAAATGTTAAATAAAAGTTTCCGACCGACTTTTTGGTTAGATAATTGTTATAACTCGACTGTTATGGAACTACTGGTGTCCCATAAAAGTTAAATAGACATTAGAAGATGACTGAAATGTCGCACAAGTGTTTAACATCGACGTTTATAGTATACATTCAGTCCATTCCATTCATTCTCATTCGTTCCTGATATTTGCTGCATCGTGTTTTATAAAAAAAGAATTTAAAAGGTAAGTTAGAAATTATCATAACTAAATTGACATTTACTATATAAGGTTTGTAATATACGCGAACAGAGTGTGTAACACCTTGTTTTTATGGGACCTTTAGTTTTATGATTAAATATAGGTGTGTTGTTGTGAAATTTTTTGCACCCCCCTCGAATTCGTTGAAATTTAACTATTGTTGATTATTATTTAAAATTTGTTTTTATACTAAATACCAGCCATCTTGTCAAAGTTATGAAGTGACTTCTATACAACAATTTATAGAACGAAAAGGTCCATAATGCGGTTTCTTGCGACCAAGATAGCCGGCCATTATAAATGATTTTAGAGTTCCGTGAGATATAAACATTATGAACAGAGAATGACGATCACATTACAAATGACATTAATTTTATTGAATGTACTTGATTTTAATGACTTAATTAAAATTATGTTACTATGCTTGTGTTGCATTTACCTACTTTGCAAAATAAAACCATTACACACGGTGTAATATTTTATAAAAAACGCGTTACGTACTAATGTGACTTTTTAATTTTAATACTTACTTCGGACCCACGTTTCATAAAATGACAGAAAATTAACATTTTTTGTAATTTTTCAGGTGAAGTAAAGTGGACATCAGTAAATTATGGTAGTGTTTTTGAATGTCGATAAATTTATAACACGGCATGATTTAAAAAACCTCAAAAGGAGCAAGTGGCCTTGGAGAAGAACTTATTTTATATTGTCAAGCAATTGCTTTAACTGTCACAGTCCCACTCCTACTAATACTCGAATACCAGCTCATTTTGTTGTAACTGGTAGCGATAAAGTTATGCAATTATTGAGTTATAAATTTTTCTGGTGTCAAACTTGTTCAGTATTCAGTATATATATGATCATTTTCCGGAAGACGAGTGTTATCATTGTTACTACCATTTATCTGCTTAAAATATCATTCGCTTACTGTGATTTTGCATGCCAAAACTTAGTAAATAAAAAGATATAAACAGTTTTTCAGCATTTTTATTTTTAAGTTACCACTTACAACAATGTATGCACTAAAGGTACAAAATTCATGTGCTCAAAGATTGTATTGCTTCATGAGATATGTTGAAATTAACAGCCCATTTCTGTATATCTTCCTGAAATTCGATATCTCTGTCAGCAGATAAGCTTGAAGTATCGGAAGATAGTCCTTCAAAGGGCTCGAAATACTCCAAATAATCATCAACGGAGTCACCTAAAATAAATAAATCAACTTGAAACATTGTATATAGTTATAATATAAGGTGATTATCTTAAAATATAAACTTACTGTTTATTTCTGGTACAATATTCTTTTGTAGTATGTCAAAGTCACCAGATGAACTTTTAATTTTTGATTTTGACTCATAAGTTTCGTCTGGAATATTTAAGAATGTCATTTATAAGAGAACTATAATAATAAAAAACAAGCAATAGAAATACTTCTAATAAAAATAAAATTTGTACGGAACCATTTTTGTTGTTGAGGCTTTGTTGAGGTAAAGAATTCGCCGATGGCGGGCCAGTTTTCAGTGATTCAAAAGTTTTTCTTACTTTCCGTTTAAAAGCCCCACTTTGTTTAAGCTTTTTCCATTGATCTGGATCCATATTTTTGTAAATATCGTAACAATGTTTGTTAACTGACAAAATGGAAGTTAGTTTTAAAAAAGGCCCTTTTGGACCTTTATATAATTTTTAGGTCTGCTTAAAGTTCTGTAATGGTTATAAAATAATGCTAAAGTCGTATATTGATTCGTAGTTCACCACTAGAATACCTCGTTATATACAGGTCTAAAAATAAACTTTTTGCGACGGTTTGATTACATAAAAGTCGTGTTAAGGTTACGTAGATCACCAACGCTGGTTAAACGAACCCTTTTAACTAACTGTTATATAACATCGTATTATTTAGTTGGGTAAACGTTTACCCAACCTACAATATACGACGTCGTATAAAGCAGTCGTAAAAACGTTTACGTAACTTATTCACTGGCAAAATTATACGACGTTATATACAGAAGTCATAAAAACGTTTACCTAACCTATACACTTGTACCACTATACGACGTTGCATTATATAGTTGTAATAACGTTTACCTAACCAATTTTTTCGTACCATTATACGACGTTGTATAAAGTGGTCGTTAAAACGTTCACTCAACTATTTAGTAGGACCTTTTAGTCACTGGGACTGAATCGTTGTAGGAATAACGGTTACACAACGTCGTGGTTGTCTAATAACGTCTATTCAACCGTTAAATAACCGAAAGTCGCATAAGATATGTTTTAAATAACCAATTTGTTTGTTGGGCAACGACCTCTTCTGTCAGGCTCCTATGATCATAAAATGTTAGTGTTTGCTAATTCATTTTCTTGAGCTCAGCCGTTACGCAAGAACAGAATAGCTGAAATTATTAAGGCTCCTACAGAAAGGCGCAACGCGACGGTGCGACGCGATTCCGGTGGAACAATTTACATGAAGTTTTCATAGAAACTGGTCTATTACAGTCGCGTCGAGTCTGTCTGCGGGGGGCTTATTTTTGGATTATCTTATGCTAACGTTGATTTGAGGGCAATAAGACACAATAGCTTGTAAAAGAGCAAAGTGTATTTGCTTCAGTAGCAAACTTTACTCTTTTACCTAAAGTTGAATAAAATACCCTATCAATAATAATTGCGACAATTTTAGTGCTTTATGCTTACCTATCAATAATAATTGCGACAATTTTAGTGCTTTATGCTAATCAGGGTGTCAAGTACCCAAACAGATTGGTGTTGCCTTGTGTTGTTTATGGTTCATTCACTTCGAATCAGACCTTCCCTTTTAATGCCAAAGTTTAAGACTAAAACTAGACCAGACTTTATGGATTTTTGACTAAAGTCAACTGAGAAAAGTTCTTATTTCGTAATCATAATAATTTTATTTGCAATAAGTTGCAGCGTTGGTCTTAAAGTCAGTAATAAAGTTACTAATAACAGACATTTGACATGCAAAACATTAGAATGTATTTAGAGTATAATATTTATGTCCAATGGCATGCTTTTTTCTATTATTAATAAATTTTGCAATACATTAATTATGAATGTATTGCAAAATTAATTTAATATCGACACATTCATTTAAAACAGATTACTTGAGGTTATTTAAAAAATCATTTATAGAATAAAGCTTCATGTAGACCGGCGCGACGCGACACCGGTAATTATTCTACCGCGAAATTTACTTAGAAATTGTTTTATTCGAGTCGCGTCGCGCTAGTCTGCACGAGGCTTAACATTGTCTACCGTTGATGCCAGTCAACCTTGATTATAAAACTATTTAATTGGATAAGGATTAATATCATGATACGAATATCATCATCTTTTGATTCTACCCGTGTTTTGATTGACTAATTTGAACACAAAACAGTTATTGTGGCATAACTACACACATCAAAAGTGTCTAGGGATCAAGCATTTTTATGCGGATTTCTTGAGATTGAGATGTGGCTTTGTAATAAATTTATGATTTTATAAATTTATATGGATCCTTTTTGGTGCATTTCATAATTTGAATCAGGAACTGTGAATCAAATTCGAGTAAAAGATGAAAATCAGCTGTCAATATTTTCCCTATAAAAACATACAACGCATTGAAGACATTATTAGTGCTACTGTTTCCCTACTACTGATTAAAACCAACGTTATTATGGAGCAGCGACGTCATTTAAGCAGGGAAGAAATGCTCAGAGCCGTGGGAATGATAGAAGCTGGTTCCCGGCAACGTACTGTGGCTTTAGCTCTGAATACAAGTCAGAGTGTTATCAGTCGACTTTGGACACGTTACCGAAGCACTGGTACCGTGGCTGAGCGCCATGGAGGACGGTATCGCTGCACCACACGGAGACAAGACCGATACATTCAAATCTTAGCTCGAAGAGCTCCAACAATAACCGCCATGATGTTAGCCGTGAGGCTTCATCACTCTTCAGGGAACTTAATTAGCGACCAAACAGTCAGAAACCGCTTGCATGAAGTGAACCTTCATTCCCGAAGACCGCTACGGGTACCACCTATAGCAATGCACAATCGTAGGATTCGATATCAATGGGCTCTTGAACACAGAAATTGGGCAGAAGAACAATGGCGTTTCGTGTGCTTTTCTGATGAGTCTCGTTTTGGTATGAGACCGGATACAAGACGTATACGACACTGGAGAACCCCTGGACGCCAACAGCGATTAAAATCCTGCCAGGAAGTCCATCCTTATAGTGGTGGAACCATCATGGTATGGGCGGGTATTTGGATCGGCGGAAGAACTAAGTTGATTTGGATCAGAGGCAACCTCAACGCTCAAATTTATGCTGAGACGATTGTATCAGACGTCATCGTTCCTCTACAAGTGCAAATCGGTCCCTTATTTCAGTTAATGCATGATAATGCACGACCGCACACCGCAAGAGTTGTAAGACAGACTCTCGCCGCAGCTAACATCAATGTCCTGCCCTGGCCTGCTCAGTCGCCAGACTTGAACCCGATTGAGCATGCATGGGATATGCTACAGAGAAGAGCTCTGCCGAATATGGAGGGTATCCAGTCGCAAGAAGACCTTTTTTTGTTGTTGCAACGAACATGGGCGGCCATTCCACAGCGTGATTTGGATGAACTCATTTTGAGTATGCCAAACCGATGTTCTTGTGTTGTTAGTGTTCGCGGTAGAAACACGGATTATTAATTGTTTAAGTTACCCAATAAAATTTTAAAGAAAACTGTTATTTCAGTCTTTTTTTCGAACTTTAATGTTAGTGGTTCAAATGTCAAAAATCCCTTTATTAGGAAAATGGCAAATTTCTTTATTAATGCAAAGGTGACTTGGTTTATCGTTACTGTGACAAACGAAAACACTTTATTTGATGAATCCTTAAAGAAAATTTTAATTAATATCAATCAGGAGAAAAGTTATTGCAAAAATATATGTTGATCCCTAGACACTTTTGATGTGTGTATATAGTTAGACATATACCCTCCGGACTTTCTTGTGGGTAATAATAAATATTATATACATGTAGTACATTATTTTATGTATGTCAATATATAAATGTGAGTAGGTCACAAAATTAAAATAAAAATAAAATGTCAAGCAATTAAAATAAACGAATATTAAAAGATACAAATTGTCAGGGTCTCAGATATCAAAATAAAAAAAAATAAAAAAAGTCATTATGATAAGTATAGGTAATATCAATCAGATTAGTTAAGTTTTTTTGTATTTAAATACTTTCTTAAAACTAACGTAGATGGATAGAATACAGTTGATTATACACCAAAACTGTAAGGTTAGAACTGTCCTGCCATTACAATGTTATTTTTTCCCTCCTAAAAAAACTATTGAAATAAATCAACATCCTCTCAGAATGAAAGTAGGCTTACAAACCACAACAAGTACTGGTGAAGAACTTGAACCCGCGGTTGAACTCAGCCACGGCAATCAAGCCTTCTCTACCTTACCGCCCACAAGCATTTACTTCCGTTTCATTTTACTTCCGCTAAACGTAACTGCTGGTGATCTGCCATGCTTATTTATCCGTCACTTTTATTTAAACACCTTGCAGGCGTGACCATGAGGCCTCAAGAAGCGTACTCCTCTCTAACACTTTGGACTCCATCCACTTTTCATAGAACTCATACGCCATGCCGCCATACTTATTGAAAGTGAACCCTCCGGGAGGGTTACCGGCATTACGTTTGCGCTAAAGTTAACCATCGCGGACGGTCAACGGCATTAGGTTTAAAACCGTGTAAAATGAAGTAAAATTGTGTTTTCAGGGGGTCTTGTCACTATACGTAGCTTCCAATCCTTTTTTTTTTAGTGAATTTTTGCAACCTTGAACAATATTTAAAAAAATAAAATGATTTTATTTTGAAACCAACGCATATACTAATAAATCTTGTTAAAATATACATCTGATTTTATTTTCACGGTTTATAATGCTGTATTCGCTAAGAAAAACCTACATTTAAAATAACCCCTCCACGAGGTCTCCCGGCATCCCATATGCAACTAGGTGAATCCTCTAGGAGGGCTCCGGCACTGAACGCGTTAAATTATAATATGTAAAATGTTTCTTGACAATCAATAAGATCAACAGTTCAATCTGAACCAACTTTTGAATGTTTTATCAAAAAATCTGAGAATCTTGATAACAAACACACTTCCCCTTATTACGTAATGTTCCTATGGAGTGAAAGCGTCAAGGATGGGGTCTTTGCCCCTAGTTCCCTTTCACGCCGTATTAACGCTTGTAATCATGTGCTTAGGGGTCATTATGGCGTAACGCCAGTGTGTATGCTTCTCATTACCGCTGATTTAGTGGTACGATTTGTACTTGGCTTTCTTTTCAATGTGTTTCCTACTAGATTTGTGGAGTAGACATTATTTTATGAAAATAAATGATGAATTAACGAAGGCATAATATTATAATGCAGGAGATGGTACCTAATGTTGGGCCACAAAAGAGATGAATGAAAGGCAATTGCATGCAGCTGAGATGAGAATGCTAAGAGGGATGTGTGGTGTTACACGAATGGATAGAGTAAGAAATGAGCACATAAGAGGAAGTCTGAAAGTGGCACCGGTGGCCGAAAAATTGTGCGGAAATCGGTTGTCATGCGGAGGAGCATGTGATGCGGAGGAATGAGGAAAATGTCGTGAGGAAAGTTTTGAGTATGAATGTCGATGGCTATAAGAGAGGGGACGGCCAAAGAAACGATGGATGGACTGTGTGAAAGATGATAATGGATAGGAAGGGGGTGACTACCAACATGACGACTAATAGAGAAGTATGGAAGAAAGAGACATGCTGCACCGACCACAAATAAATTGGAATAAGGGCAGGAGAATGATGAGGAGATGGTACCTAATGATTTGATGAAATAAATGGGTACCAAACTCAAAAATCTCCAAAGTGTTGGAGATCTCACAAATTCATTTTTGCTGCTGCAAAAGCAAACTTGTGTTATCAGATAAAGCAATTGAACAGTCCACTTAAATAATTTATTACCTGCTTTAGTTGTTAGATAACAGTAGACAGCTCTACGTGTCTACGATTGACCCGAATTAAACCGGCAGCTTAACTAATTCCAAGTCAATCGATTTTCTTATATTATTTTGCAACCAGCCAATTGAATTGCATACCTGCGTAAAAAAAAATCGTACAGTATTATCAAATACAAACTAACCTACGATTGTTTAGTTTACCCATCTTAAAATCACGTTGTCATCTTAACTTTACAAAAATATGCTCCTTGGGAGATTCCATAAAAGATTGTTGATTTAAACGATAATTAAATGGCTGTTATTTACAACATGTTAGAACACCATGAATCAGGCATCATTTGAACCACATTTAAACACTATTATCAATAAGTTTCAAGCTAAGGTATTTGAGGAATTCTTTAATTAAAGTTATATACATTTTTATGTCGATTTTAAGTTATATTTTAACGGTCTCGTCTATACTTGCATAGGTATATCATTCATCTACGCAGAAGAATATTCAATCCGAACATCTTACTAGCATTTACAACCAGTCCTCATAAAACCCAAAGCTAACCAAATTAATACAGGGTCAATATTTTTTGTGTCCTACATCGGGTCATTGAGCCGAACAAATAATTATCATTTTATTATTTATTTTTATTGACACAAATACAGCTTTTACAAACTTTGTTTGAAGCCCTGGCTCCTGAGCTAGGTAGCAACCTGTGTTACAGGAGCCAGTATCTTCGCCCATTTATGGTTAATTAGTTAATTTCATAACAATGCGCAATAAGCAAAAGAAAAAGAGAAGAAAAAAAAAAAACAATACAATAAAAGACAAAAATACAACAATCATAAGATGCACACATGCTCTTTGTGTGTGTGTGTGTGCGAGTGTGTGTGCGTGTAATAATTATTGTACTCCTAACTTAACCATTCCGCTCTACTGCGTTAGTTTTTGTTTTTTTTCCTGATTAAAATGATGATAATGGAGAATTCGGCTTCATGCTATGGGAACCTACAGTTGGTAATTTAAGTGGATAGAGTTTTTTTTTTGGTGACTGTACGAAGATCATGATTGTTAGTCCTTTTTAAGTATTTTTGGACTGATGAGCTGTTACTGATAAAGATGATAGTTTTGGAATGTTACTAATAAGTAGGTATGTAGCGGTCCAGACACTATTAGTAATAATGACATTACATTCAAGTAATATACTATTGTGTACTTTTGACAGTGTGGTGGTTAGAATGATGATGTGATCCATAGATATATTCTACATAGTTTTAATAATACGTCTATGATGTGATCAAAATATTTTAAAAGTCTTCAGTGTTGGAAGGAATGACAGAAATATTTATGTTCTTTTTAGTTTACATTTTTAAATATTTTATGAAAAATCAATTTAAAAAATTAAAATATATAAAAAAATTGTAGCCCATCGACATCAGGATCAGGGTCCAAGCTGCCGGTGGTCAGGGCAGTGTCTAGGCGTACTGCTTTCTGAATCAAGCCTTTGACAGCATGGCATAAGTATGAGTTCTATGAAAATGGGTGCAGTCGAAAGTGTTAATGAACTCTTCGGAACCCTTCAACAATCTTGACCTTATCAATATCAAACAAGTATTCTAATAGTTACGCACAACCGCCACAACCTCGCATTCTTCCAATAATCACTACATTTCGTTCAAATTACTCGACTCACTGGTGCGTACATTATAGTCTTCACCTTGTTCAATAAAAGGTTATGGACGATTACAGTAGTTTAGTAATTAAACAGCTGAGTTTATTACGACTGTTATCGAATTGATTACAGTTATAAAAGTGGATTGTAATCGGTGTGATCACACTTTACGCATAGGCCTCAGGTGGGAAACGAGTAGCATATACTTAGAATAAATTTGTCCTTACTAGAATTTAATAATTTACCCACGGGATTAGAAATCAGAAGGCTTTAACTTTCTTTGACTGCAGTCAAAATCATCAAAGTTATTAATCATCAAAGATAATCAAATCAGAAACATAATATTCGTAGTTGTCGTGTTGAGAAGTGGTTAAAAATATACTTCATCAACTACTTCTGTCGTTATTTTATAGAAACAATTCCGTTTATCATTAAATCTCGTGACGTAGAAGAAGTAGTATTAGACAATAATTACTTTGTGAAAGTTCCTTCTATTAACATTAATTACAATTACCTATCTTGGAAATTCGGTAACGATCTCACGTCATTATTTTTGCAAAAAAAAACTATGTTTGTAATACGGAAGTCACAACGAAAAGTCGTCAAAACGAGCAATAGAAAGGCAACACTATTCTGGCTGTAATGCTAATGCAAGGAAACTGAACCAGATGGAATGACCTAAAATACCACGTGGTTTTTCCAATATAAGTTCCATAAACCCCATGCTCTACCAAACTATACAGGATGGATTTTTGTTATGGGCCAGTAAGGACAGCTACCTTAACAGTTGTAGCTACAGGAAAACGGTTTTAGGACTGACCTTAACTTTTTGAGACATTTTGATCTGCATTCACAGATTTTGAAAAAATGTAGACCAAGAAAATGAGCAGTTTTCACTTAAACTTTTTTTGATGCCAATCGATCCGGTTTCTTATAAGGATCAAAAAACTCTATGGGACCAACTGAGGTTTGAGTACTAGAAAAGTCAAAAATCGAAAAAAACTTTCCCATCTCAAAAATCCTTCCTGTATAAGTCAGTACCGTCAATCCGTCATCCATCTCTTGATCGAAATAAATGTGGAAGAAATCTTCAAATCTAACATGGGTGCAAACGTTGCAGGCAGACGGGTACTTGGTTATGTAAATCCAGCAAGAACTCTCGAACTTTATGCCATATTGCACACTAAAACAATAATCTGTAATTATATTTCAACCTGCCTATAAACTAGTACGATCACACATGATCACGCCGGAGAAAGTGCGTCCCAGTAGTCTGTGGACGTGTTGCGCAAGCGCAGTTATGACAATGTCGCGGCGCAAGCCACGAGCGGTCAAGTTCAATCCCGGTTACGTTAACGTCAAGAATTTGTGCTAGTTTTGTATAAATAGCACTGGTTACGTGTTATGTTAAGATATCAAAAAGATGTGTGGTTGTCGAGCAAGATAGCAAAACATGTCTATTGCATTTCTTAATGCTTCACAATCTTTTTAATCCCATTTTTCATCTGATTATCGACGGTAGTCCATCAGTACCTAATGTCGCTTAATCAATCCATTATTTTTTATGATGGTTAGATTTTTTGCACCAAGCGCCAAATCGTTCGGACACTCAAAACTACCGGACTCAGTTCCGCTACCCGTGCACGACGAGGAACCATGCATGTGTACATAACAAAGACTAGAATACTCTTTCTATCTGTAGTGAAACTTAACATCGATTATTGTATCATACACCGGCCTAAATAATAGGTATCCGTTTATCACCTGTACCACTCACAACCTTTCTTTTGCTTCTTCACACATATAATATTGAACTTTGTCCCCCACCCCGCTGCCGCTTATCGCTTGCACCGCCTCACGTCACCGGTGCGTCCCGCTAACAAGCGCACGCGCAACTTAAGGCGCAGTGAAACTTATTAGCACCTGTTATGCGCTGTTATTATTATTATTATAATTCACTTTTACTCTATCAGGCTCGCTTTAATGTTAATTGTATGACTTACGTAATTTAATGGCGGTTGTGCGCTACTTGCTTTGTTTAAATTATTGCATGTGTGTTCGCTGCTTTATTTTTTTTAGATCATTTTGATAATTACACATTATTTTGATTTTGATTAGCAGTAAACTTGCCAAAAGCTTGCATGGAATATCCACTGTTGGACAGTTGTAGACCAAGTCAGACCAGGGCTTAACGGATGAATAATAAATTGATAATCGACCATTTTACCGACTCATTCCTTGGTTTAACACACGGAAAAAACTGTATCAATTAGATCAATATAATTTAATCATGAGTAAGTAAATAAACTTAAGAATTTAAAAATGAAATCGTTTCTTTAAATCATCAAAGAAAACAGAAGCTTTCACATTTGGGTCTCAAAAAATATTTGATGACTTTTCTCTTTTATCACCTAAAAGATAAAAGCTGTTGAATAATTTGAAAAAACGCTTGTCTTTATTTATAAGTGATATCTATTTTATATTTTATCTAGTCATTTAATTTGAAAAATGCTCTAGTTATGCTATGAAGGAAACAAATAAAAATAAACTATGATAATTACTTTAAGATTATTTACCACCCAGATCTACAAAATATTTTTTTACACAATGTCCTTTATGCGTGCACCAACTACAATAGAATCCAAACTGTTTCAAAAACATAATTATAAAGTGTGGGCACATGACCAACAACAGGTACTACCACAAGCTGCCATTCAAGCGACAGTGTTTGAAATTCAAAGAGTTGTAATAACGCGTCACGTCGTCGTCGAGTTGCGTCAGCGCATCAGCTAATCGGCGCGCGCGCAACTTGACCGTTACTTCTGTCGCTGGTGTTGCCACACCCCCCACTTGCACTGATTACAAACCTCTTAATTATTGCCTACGTCAAATCTGCGAATCTATCAACTTGGGGAACGAAATGCCTTTGCTTTTGAATACCTTTGTGCTTTTGTTTTTTGTGTTTCTTTAGTTTGTGTTTGTTTCAGTTTTATCTCTGATTAATTGAATATGGATTTGGGTAGTATATTACCACCGGGAATGTTTTTCTCTCATGTTTTTATACTCCTCCGAATCAGGAACTCCATTTTGTACTTACAAACCCACAAAGGCGCAACAGATTTTTTCATCTAAACTATAACTGCTGAATTAATTTGTGAAAGATCAACTAAGTCAGCATGATCATAGAAAACATAGCACATAAACCATCCCAAAGAACATACTTTAACTAAATCGATTAAGCACAATGTCATTAAGCATGCCCTAAAAAGCCAATATTCAAATTGCCAACTGCAGTGAACTGTGAGGAAACGTAATGCGAGCCCATCAGTTTCAACAGAACACACAGAGGTCAGCACCGGCGCGCGCAGCATAGCAAATAGCAACCAGTTGCAACTGCAAGCGGATTGCGACCAGTGGGAGTGTTGGGACATGGTACACTTGCAGATAGTACGTGAGATTCAAGTTGCGGTTGTAAACTATGCAGTCAGACGGTGAAAAGGAAATGGGGAAATATTAGTCGTATGATAGAGGGTCTAGTAAAGTTAGCTTTAGGCTGAGTAGGGCGTGAAACAAGTCCATAAAATAAAGAAATCGTACCAAATTTGATTAAGTAGGTGCTCAAACTTTACAGGCTGTTGTTAAGTGACAAGAAGATCTAAGGGCCTGGACCTGTGGCCTAGACAAAGTGCCATTCTGATTAGCGCCAACGATAATGGAAATATCAATTTTTTTTATGTCAATCGCATTCATTTTTGACCCAACAACGTGCGGTACTTACGTACGCTGCCGAACAGCTCTTTTATGTCAATCCTGTTGAAAATCCTTATATAAATACAATACGCTTTGAAAAAGATTGTCACTTCTCCTATATAAATACAGTAATAAGGCATTGACGAAAAAAGAAGGGTGCCGGATTACCAAGCGCCTTCTGTATGTGCTAAGTCGAGGTTAACAATCAGCAAAACTTAGAGCGATTATAGGTAAAGCAACACCCACATTTTATAAATCATAATTACAAAAATTACTGTTTATTACGTAATGTCTTAGTTTACTTTTTAATCTGAAATATATTTCATTAGCTATGATAATATCTGATATCAAAGCACAAGGTTGTTAGTTTATTATTTATGATTGATTATGTACGTATTATAGATTAATCTCAAAGCGAATGGTCCTGACAACCTTGTGCAGTGCACCGCTTAGTGACCCCAATGAGAAATATTTGTCGTTTACCTGTTAATGATAATTCGGCGAACTTTAGAACATCTTGATTTTCTTGAGAAAGAGGCTTGACGGTGCTTCTTCGATTAAATATCTAACAAAAATCTCACTGAAAAAGTTTTCAGCTTATCAGTGTTCATCTTGAAAATATTGGTTGTATTCTTAACAGAAAAAAAATAAGATTCATTCTAATTTTTCATAAAAAATAACGTCGAAATAATAATGAATTTACGTCAGAATTGTGTTAATGAAACCTTGAACAAGCTAATTAAAAGAATAACTGATTAATTACGTAGTATTTGCGTTTAATTGTAAGACTTTTCGGATAGTGTTAAGTTAGAACCATCTATGGGAAGTCTCTTCACATAATTATTTTCAATATTTATTTTTTTAAACGTTGCCACACACTAGGAATTTCTCCTGTATTGTGGGTGCGTTTAAACTCACATACACAAACAGCCAGACCCGGAACAACTACTTGTAGGTCATACAAATATTTTTTCCGCGCGGGAATCAACCCCCGACACGCAGAGCAACAGTCAATCGCTAAACCACTGCGCCAACGCAACGTGCCGTCACTAATCGATCCGGTAGCACAACTCAACATATAGTCATACTCGTATACTGTGTCGATTCAGTGTTTACCGAACAACAAACACACAGTTATCTTTATTAGATCCCATTATTGTACCTTGCTGTGTAATAAAGTAAAATACTGAATAATTATAGTTTCAGATTTATACAGTGCGTTGAATAAAGCGCATAGTGGAATCAGAATGAGCCTTAGAGTGGGGGTCATTGACACGTGGATATATCGACTCACCTTGACATAGATCTCGATACTATTCACTTTTACATTCTGACGAGCTTTTTACTGCGACTTCTCTCGTTAATTCCGGGTTTTTATGTTTTTGATTGAAACGAGTTTGTAATGCCATGTCTTCTTTTTTTTCTATGTGCTTTAAGAGCGAAGTACTTTGGTAGTTTTAACTAATATATGCTTTTAGGTGAATTATATAATGCTATTAATTCCTCGGAAGATAGTAGAGAATGGTAGATGGTGGTGGTTGGTAGTAGAGAATTTCTTTTTGTAATTTCGTCGTGCGGACACAAACATTTCTTATAAAATATCTGCTGCACTACACAGACAGTTCTTTTTCTATTTCATTATGTTAACATGACTTTTATTCTTAGTCACGGACTCACGGTGAACTCGATTTAATTACACGTTTGTCAATAAAAGCCTATTCGTGTTCATAAACTTTTCTGTTTTTATTTCTCACCGGATATAAGACTATGTATTGGTAGTTCCGCGGTAAACAGAAAGATGACTCTGACAGAACATGACCCAGGACACGACTGACAGCGGCCCTGGGTGTCTTTTCACTTTTACTTTAATAAAAAACACAGCTTCTACAGTACTATGTACGTAACGTAATAAATCCATCAATATTCCCACGGATATTAATCATTCACTTCTTATAGCTTTAGTACCCAAGGCTATACAGCTGTCCTTACCCACCTGAGTCACAAAGTTCTCTGTAGCCCGCACTGCACTGTACACATACTGCACAAAGATTGGAAAGCGCCCGGCTGCAGCTGAGGCCAACCACTCTGAAACTATAGGAAGCTAACTAGATCGGTTTCGCACGTAATAACAGTGTGCATTACACCCAGTACAGCCTACAGGCTGCGAGTGCGCAACATTGTACGTACAGATTCGTGTTTGTACTCATTTTCGCGCATTTCTCGCACTGCTGGAATTATGTTAGGTCTCATACAAACACACAAAGAATTAGTTATTCTTCGGCCTACACAACTTTATTTTATCACAAATTTACTTTACGTTAACTATATAAACTTAATTAATTAATCAGTTATTATATTCTTGTAAAAAGATCTGTCCAAAAGGTAGCATATGATTTAAAGCTGTTATTATAAATTAAACCATACTCGAAAATTATTTTTTATTTATATCGACTGCACCTTTTGTTGACTACAGAAATAAAGACAAATTGATTTCCGAGAAGTGATATTTTGTGAAGGAAGTGATATTTTGTAGAGTGTCGCCGTAAACCAAAAGGGCAATGTATTCAAGGCAAACGGTGTCATAAAGTGCCGGAACAACGGACGTACATCTCAATGAAGATGTTTAACTGTTGCATTTAACTTCATGTGTTTTAATTTTTTGATTGAATATATTTTTATCGTCTGAAGATGGATAACTTCACTTCCTTATTCCACATTTTAATTGGGCCATAAAAAAACTATTTGTATTTATTTAATAGAACACTACTGCCCACTTACAATATTCAAAATATTATATGTCACGTTCAGAAACAAAAAAGTTATAACATTTTCGGACTGCAATTTCAGTTTTTGGCGGGACAAAACAAAGAATATCTTATGATAGAAAAATCAGCCTTAGTTTGTGATAAAATAAAAATTGACTGAATAATTTTTATTTTATCACAAACTAAGGCTGATTTTTCTATCGTAAGATATTCTTTGTTTCAAATGAGAGTTGTGTGTGTATTAAGTTGGTTTGACAGCTTTTGTTTAGTAAATATGTCAAATAGACATATCAACTCTTAAAAAAAAAAACTGACTATTGATATAGCGGCCTATAATAAATTATCAAGACGATTTTTTTAAACAGAATGCAAATTACTTTTGAACTACGGAATTTGAAGAATCCTTAAAATGAGTTTTTCTAGTCTTAAGTAAACGAACAGTTTTCCTTTTACGATATAATAACTTATGTTTCCTATCTTTTCCAGTGGAGGACGCGAGCGGCCGCTACACATCCATGTTCTACTGGGGCAACAACTACTGGACGGGCTCGGCAGAGCTGTGCGACATCCTCAACGAGCAGCACACGCCTGTCAAGCAGCGCAACAGTTAGTATCCCTTCATCTTTGTAATATTAACTGTTCTCCTAGCCGCTGGAGGCTGTTTAGCGAAACATACATAACAATGGCGTCACATATACAGGGTCAAATAAAATTTGCTAGCAAAACCTTCGCAGATGTGATGGGAATCGATATCCAATGACGATAAAACAAAATAAATATAATTCTAAACTTATATTTTCATGCAGCTATACTACCAGCGGCCTTTGATTCCTCAATCTATAGTAGTTACTTGAAATTATGAGATTAGATAAGCGATTAGCAAGCTTGGAGATCAATTACAGCTTCTCTCGTCGCTGAATAGGGTTCGTTAATTACGTCAGGAGTTTAGGGGTATAGGGGGTCGAGCCGAATCTCACCCAATCTCATGTAGGGGATAGCCGCCGAGGTGATTTCCATTTTGAAAAATCACACGTGAGATTAGGGGGAGGGGAGGGGGATGAGCCAAATTTCGCCACATCTCACCAAGGGTCCCGGAAAGGAGGGTCGAAAAATCGCCAAAATCATGGCACGTAATTAATGAACCCTAAGTAGCCTTTATCCTGTGAGGTCATAACAGGGTACAAGTCACAATAATACGTTTTATTATGTCAGTATGTCACAGATGCTATGCTGTTACAAAGACATTTACTTCAAGTAGTTTATTAAATACTTACCTCTCTCGCAACTGCGCTATTGTGAGTAACATGCGTGTCAGTAGGTGCGGAACTCAGTTAAATTCTTTGTGTTGTGCCGCAAACTGTTTATCTTTGTCGGATCTTATGAGGTTAGCACGCGATGTGCAGTCAGATAACTCTGATGGTTGTTAGGTTTGCATGGAGTTAAAATAGTTATAGGTAAGGCTAATGCGTTTGTTTACAACTGGCTGCGCCCCGCGGTTTCACCCGCGTCAAGTCTTGATCCCGTGAGAATATCGGGATAAAAATATCCTATATACTAATTCAGGTCATGGTCTACCTATGTGCCAAATTTCATCCAAATCTGTTTAGCCGTTTTAGCGTGAAAGCGTAACAAACTAACTCACTATTTGTTGTACTAACTCACATTATTAGTTAGGATGGGACAAAACCATTGAGTACCTGCTGCTCTTTGTCGATATTTTGAATAAACTGGAAGTTGAGTTGTCCAAAAATTATATTTGTTGTCATAGTCACCATTGATTTATATCAGTGGTTCTTAACCTTTTAGTGTTGGGGGACCATTTGTCAAAATTTCGGTCTTGCCATGGACCACCAAATGTTTGGAGGTAATGTAGGTACAGTAAATGTAAACGCGTTGTTCTGTCTATAAATAAAAGACGAACAGTCTTTTATTTTGTGACTGCATATTCTTCCGAATACCTTTGTCCTCGCAGTCAGGAAATTAGCGATTGAATGATGTACTTTTGTATTTCATCAAAACGCGTCGGTGTGTCGACTCGTTGTCACTTATTTAATATTTTTAGGATGGCTTCGTGGACCACTTGGGGTGCTTGCAGGGACCACCAGTGGTCCGCGGACCACCGGTTAAGAACCACTGATTTATATCGAAGAAATAGTACCTAATAAGTAATAATATCATTGTGCCGATTGTCGTAACGGCCAATAGCCTGATGGCTGCAAGCCTCGACCCACATCTCTCAAGGTTCTCGTTAGGCGGTTGGATCAAGGGCCTGATTCAGAAGGAAGTACTCCTAGATACAGCTCGCATTATGAGAAGGTTCCTGTCTCTGCAGACCTAACCACCGGTAGCTTGGGCCCTGCTCCCGGCCCCGGAGAACCTCTTTGTTTTAAATGTTTCTGTAATATTGTTATTTTAAGAAATACTTAAAAAAGTTAATAATTAAGAATCAAAATAAATAAATTTATAGAACATAATACTATGCATTTCTTCAAAAAAGTCTATCAAAGCAAAATACTTGTACCAGTAAACATTACAATTCGTTACAATAGCAATATTAAAATGTCTCTAATTTAGCAACAAACGCAATGACAGCACGTTAAGCGAATAGTAATTAATTTCGTCAATACTGTGTGCAAGATATTGCAATACTATGCGAATGGTTCCACGGACAATGGCGACGACCACTCAATCCTAATCGATATGCAGTATCGATAACAGACCACAACCTTTATGCAATCGAGTAATGGTGAAAATGGACTCTCTGTACCGTGGAAATTATATACTTTTTACAGAAATAGAAATTATTTTTGAGTATTTTAATAATTATGTTGTTTTGGAAAACCATAACGGAAAGTTGATGCAATTTCTTTTTCTGTTATGTAAAAGTAGCCAATTACCTACATAGTTATCGAACAGAAGTTGTTAGTCGATGTGATAGATAATTACTCAATATCAACGTAAATATTTGTCACGATCTCATAGATAAAAATATTACGAGTTTTTGATTTAGCTCATTATCTAACTACATACTCGTATAACCTCTTTCGTGACAAAACAGAGTGAGTTGTGAATAATAATTTATATTTAACGACTTGAAAGTAAATTATTAACTTAAAGTACGCCCTTCGTATTTACCTTGTTCACTAAAAGCGCTACAATTAAATAAACACATTGCCCTTAAAACTACGAAAAATCTCCTCATTGAAACTTACAGAATTGACCTTCCGCCCATTCACACAAGGAAACACGTCAACATAGTTTTATTTTTTTTTGTCTTCGAAACAAATATAAGATTGTTAGCCCTCACGCTCGTTACACACTTTAGCAATAGCTTTATGTAGGTTTGTGTAGATATAGTCTTAAGTAACAATTACCTACGTGAACAAGGACGTAGCATTAAGTAATTATGACAAAAATTGTCCAAAACAAGCACTTACAACAATATGCCACTCAACACCCGGCACATTGTCCACTGGGTCAAGGGGTGTTGACTTACGTCACTTTCTACAAACAGGCCCGGCCTTGTCTCCAGCGCCCGCGCACCTCTCGAGAAACTTCCAAAAAACCGATGAATCAAAAGTAGGGCTTTGGTTAATGAATCGGTTACCGTAGTTAAGATTTTCATTAAACGATTTCAAGGCAATAATTTATTTTTGTTTTTTTATATATAATAATAATAATAACATCTGTCGGGCATGCCACCGTCCGGGGGAATCAATCCGACACATTATTTCCGGCTGCTCTCGTCTGGCTAACGGAGACTACTTGCATAGGCACAACCTTGTAGCCAGGATTATCCACCAGCAACTTGCTCTGAAATACAGTCTTGTGGAATCGGAAGTACCGTACTATAAGTATGTGCCCGACCCAGTCCTCGAAAATGGCAATATCACGTTGTATTGGGATCGATCTATCATCACTGACAGGACTATTGTTGCCAATAAGCCAGATATAGTGGTGATAGATCGATCAGAGCGTCGCACAATGATTATTGATATAGCGGTCCCGCATGACGAGAACCTCGTGAAAGCAGAAAAAGATAAACAGATTAAGTATCTTGATCTGGCTCACGAGGTTGTCGACATGTGGGATGTGGATACAGCAGTCATTGTGCCGATAGTCGTGACGGCCAATGGCATAATAGCCAAGAGCCTCGACCAACACCTTAGGAGGCTCTCGTTAGGCAGCTGGATCAAGGGCTTGATCCAGAAAGCAGTACTTCTGGACACGGCGCGTATGGTTAGGAGATTCCTCTCTCAGGAGCCCTGACCACCGGTAGCTTGGACCCTGTTCCCGATACCGGTGGGCTACTATTTTTTATATTTTTAAATGTTTTTATTTTATTTTGTTTTTATAAAAATATTTAAAAATGTAAATAATATGTATATAAATGAAATAAAGAAATAATAATATAATACTTATTATATTTTAATAATACTATAAAGAGGTAAAATTGGTTTGTTTGTGTGTAGGGGGTAATCTCCGGAACTACCAGTTTGATTTGAAAAATTCTTATTTTTCTTTCTCAAGAATTATATTGAGGAAGGTTATAGGCTCGCGGACGAAGTCGCGGGCAGAAGGTAGTTATTTATAAAGTTCGTGGTCATATTATTTTGTCGAAACAATCTTTTCGATTGAATCCGGAACCAGTAGTTCTGCGAAAGGGTATACATGATGATGACTCATATGAATATAAAGCAATGAAAGGCTAAATAATCTACACATCAAAAACATGGTTCCATTAAATGTCTGCTGTGTAACTTTTGTGTATTTTTTTATCAATTATGAAAATCTGAAAGTACGTACGAAATTATACAATGGCCTGAACTTTTACCATTCTACTTCCTAACAAAAATGACACATGAAAGAGTTAATTATGCAGTTTTAATGACAGTTCTGCTTTAGCAATATTAGTGCAGACAAACTATTTACTCGTAATTGATTATTTTGTAAGAGGTGCATACAAATTATAGCGCGCGTTGATGTCTTTTGTATGGCGCTGCGGATGCGCAGCTAAAATTGCGTCAAAACATTTAAAATCTAGATTTCTAGAACGTAGATATTTAAAAATAGATATATTTATGAATTCTAAGTTCAATAATATTATGTATTTCCGTAGATTTTGCATAATAGATTTAGACTTATTTCGCAATATCCTTTAACGTATTTGATTATGAAATGAAAACTTAATTTGATGCTTGTTGCATGTAAAGTCCGAAATCAAGATACTCACAATTAGCACAAACTTTAGTCAATGATCAATCAATCAATCAATCATTTATTTAGTTAAACATAGATATGGTTACAGACAGTATATTGGCCCTGGTATACTATAATATAATAATATTATAGTATATTAAATATGTTCACCCTTGTATTTTCAGAGACTCATTCGCACATCTTCAACGACTGGCGCGAGGACCTGTCCATGGTGGGCTTCGGGCCTCCCTTCGAGACTGCCTTCTACGTCGCCAAAGTTATCGTCACCACCAACTTCACAGACATCGTTAAGAGTGTGAGTCGCTGCAATATCCGAATATTTATTTAAGAGACTGCTGGTTAAACCCTGTTTCCAATAAGTCGGTGATTCACTTGACTGGCTTATATATACATTACAGGTTTTCTTAGCGCTTTAGCAATGTGGCTCAAATGTGTTCCAACAGGGATTTGACGGTGCCCATCTTCACTGTCATAATAAATCTTACTAGTTGTAGTAAAAAATCTTAAACTCGCAGTAGAGCTCATCTTAAACTGCCTAGCATTAACTAGCATTCGTACTCCCTATTTTGGTCTGTATATGGCTATTTAGCCACAAAAGAAATAATACTTAATTATTGTATTTATCCTCCAGCAACGAACGCTGCACTTGGGCATGTGCCTCCCGCGCTCTTGCTCCCGCGCTGCCGTGTCGGCGCTGGTGAGCGGCGCCCGCGCACCCCTGCTGTATCACAAGGTGGTGGCAGTGCGCTCGCCGCAGCACGGAGGGTACAACTACCTCGGAGACCCCACCTTCCAGGTGTTGCTGTGAGTACCCATTGTTGTAATTCCATATAAAATATGCAATACGTAAAACTCACATTTTTTAAGTAGCATAACGTGTCTATGCTACATTAAGTCTTTCTGCTCTCTGAGAGAGGGAACGGGCTGATGTAATCCACCACGCGGGCCCAGTGCAGGTTGGTGGATGTCTCATGTCTTCGATTTTTGGCTCTAGGACATGCTGGTTTCCTCACGACGTTTTCCTTCAGTATTTAGTATATTAGCTTGAAATTATTCAACTATGGAGAAACGCCTCATCTTCTACAAAACAGTAATTAGATACACATAACATCACGCCTTGTTTCCCCGAACGGCTGGGCAGAGGTGTACCTGTAGCAGGTACACTCACATTTCGCCAGTTACGTTTAAGTCCCATGTAATAGGGGGCGAGCCTATTGCCATCAACCAGGCACAAATCCAGACTCCGGGTTGCTACTGACCAATTCCAGATAGAAAAACCCAATAACACTTTGCTCCAACCGGGAATCAAACCCAGGACCTCATGCTCGGCAGTAGCGCTTGCAACCACTAGACCATGAGGTAGTCCAGTAGATAGACATTATGTTTAGAAATTCAAATGATTTAACCTCTGACTTTAGCAATAGAGCTATATCAACATTTCTAATTATGTATTCAATACTCGCTTTTGTAATAGTACATAACACTATTACACCACAGAGGTCAAGTAGGAAGAGAGAACCAACCTTATTTACCTCTAGCCAGCGAAAACAATGCTTGCGAAAATTCTTATTTGACATAACAGTTATCATCGGTTACTAACCATATTTCGCAATGAAATAATAAATACTAAATTATTCCTTATTTATTATTTGTGTATGTCCACTTAAAGTCTGTCACTTCGAAAGAAATGTTAAGAAATAACTCAGTTATGTAACAACGCAATCGGGTTAATAATGTATTAAAGCCGAGCATTCGCCATAAACTTTCAATTCATTTTGCAAGTTGTTACAAAACTCTAGTCGCTGTTCGAAAAGAGTAACGGTGGAGTTTCTTGCCTATTCTTCTCCATACGAAAACTATCTTTTGGGAGGAGCGACTAGAATCAATTCTATTTTTTTGGTAAATTTTGACGTTTCAAAGTGCTCTTTATGTGCCTAATTGAAATAAATTATTTGACTTTGACTTTGTTCTGCCGAACGAGTTGTTTTTGAATTTCACGAGATCAAAAAAACCTCGATGTCTTTTCCTGGCAAGAGTGCCTAAATAAATGGTTACTCTATAAAAACGTAACAAAAATAAAGACTGACTAATCACAGGGAACTGATTTTCTACCAATTCAGGACTTTTTCAGTAACAGAGTTCTATTGGATTTGTGCCTGCCTAATTATGTCAATAGCCTCGTATACTTGATAGACGCTCGTGTAATGGGCAAACCTATGAAGAGCCTAAATACAGATACACCTTTGACTAACACTTCGGACAATACCACCGTGTTGTTATGACGTTAAGTGTACCATCTCAACATTCTGAAGAAAACCTTTGATGATTCATTCATAAGGCATTTAACATAAAATTATGAAATGGTTGACATTAAGATATTTCCTCAGGTTTGCCTCAACATGGCGGTTTATTCCACTTTCAACAAGCGTGTTTGTGTGTCAGGCATTCTCGTGATGACGTCACAGTTCTAGACCAGCCCGGGCAGACCTTTTGAATGTAGTGCGACTGCCTTTATGTAACAACTTAGATTATATAATGTCTTGAGCAATTTGGGGACTAATCTGGTTTTGAGTGTTTAATGTTCATTGATATAAGTAAACAAATCACTTATGATTGTCACCGATTTGTTATCTTTGGAATACTTAACTGGCAAATCGGGAATTGCAATGATCACTGCACTGAGCAGTTGGATAGTCGACCGCAATTTGTTATTAGTTTCAAAACTCTACTATAGCAGACAGAAGACCGTTAACTACTTACCGTTTTGACAGAATCTCGAGCATGACGATATTTCGGTTGCAACTAAATATACAGAAAAATCATTTTCCATCTTTTCATTCGACCCTGATGACTAAGATTATATGTGGACTTTAGAGACTGTGACCTCTGAGTTTGTTTCGGTCTTTCTTCTCAGATTAGTGAGATAGGAATTGCCGAGTTCGGCGTTTCCTATCTAGCTTATTTTTTTATTATGAAATGTAAAAGTGATTCCGATATCCTATTTACAGAATAAACAATTTCATTTCATTTCATTTCATTTCTTTGTATAAACAAACCACACGTTTCTTAATATGTAAAACATTCTTCGCAAAACAACTTCATTATCTAATTGCAGGCTACATTGCAAGGAGTATAATCATATATTTTACTATCTAGATTTCAACATCAATGTAACTGTTCCCTTGTCTACTTTTAAAAGCTTTACGTTCACACAACGTTCACATAAACCAGCTGTCAAACTTTAAGGGTACGCTAGTCGGTCATTCTTCGATACAAACGTAGTATTGTGATTACTCCTCTGTTTAACCATTTTGTGAAATTTGTCTTGTCATTATCTAGCCCTATATGGAAGCAGAATTGGAAAAAAAACATTGGTTTGGAAGTTACGAGCGCCGAAACTTCCATATTTCAAAACAAATTTTAACTCGTGTTTGGGCGTAAATAAATAACTTACGTAGAAAGAAAATGGCAAAATAGAAACCGTACAGAGATAGATAATTTATCCAATAATTTTATTTTGAATAGAAAGAAAAGAAAGAAAAAGTATTTATTGAGACAAGCACAGGAGATCACAAACTAAACTAAGACACATTAAAACATCAATAAAAAATAAAAAACAATAAAAATAAAACAAAATAAAAAAGAAGCAGAGTCCTGTGTGAGGCCAAAAGGCTCTTATCTCAGCACGATGCTACGACATTTAATAATAAATGTCGCAGCGCTGGTATTCTGATAGGACCCGCAGTGATGTCACGGATGTCAATAAATACATTCAGTAGTTTTTTAATAATATCTATACGCCCAAAGGTCTGTTAATTAAATTTTACGCGCTCGTTTTCGATATAAATAATTGTCTATTTCACTAAATAAATTAATAAATACATACATAAATCAATAAAAAATTGATACATAAATACATACTAAATAAATAAATAATTAGACAAATTAATTAGTAACGCGCACCAACGAGTTAGAGCCGTCGACTAGCGTACCCTTAAACTAAAATTAATTGAGTATAAACAACAGTTGATTGCGCCTGTCGGGTACGGTTAGCGAAATAGTTACTTTATATTATTATACCGGTAGTTATTTAAAACGGTTTGCGTTTCTTTGTTACGTTGCAGAATTCCGGTGCTTTGTGGAGCGGCAACTGAGATAATAATATAATGGTTACTTTAACTGTCAAGTTTCTAGATCAAAATGTAGTTATATGTAATGTAGATGTATCTGTTAGATACTGACTGTTAATTTTGTACCCCTTTTGAGGCTGTTTAAGCATAATTCAAAGTTAAATGTCATCAAGTAGTAAACTTTAATTTAGTTAAGTTTCTGAAAAAAAAATCGGAGTATATTAAATCGAGAAGAGTTAAAGCGTACTCAATTAATGCTCAGTGTCTTATAATAACATAACATAACATCACGCCTTGGGTTCCCCGAAGGGTTGGCCAGTTTACCTGTAGCAGGTACACCCACATTTCGCCAGTTATATTCAAGTCCCATTTAATAGGGGGCGAGCCTATTGCCATCAACCGGGCACAAATCCAGATTCCGGGCTGCTACTGAGAAATTTCTGATAGAAAAACCAAATAACACTGCCCGACCCGGGGATCGTACCCAGGACCTCGTTCGCTCGCTCAGCAGAACCGCTTGCTACCGCTAGACGAACGAGGCAGTCAAGGGGCAGGCAAGACAGTCAAGAGTGTCTTATAATAATAATTATAATAAAACAAGTGAGCCAAGAACAAGTGAGTGAGATATGATTATGTGCGACTACTCTAAAGTAGTCGCACATAATCATATCTCACCATAAACAACATTAAGGGCGTGGCCGCGTCCTTGACGCGTCATTTCTGATGGCAACTCTAGCAACGCGCACGTTCATTAAAGGTCGTCGGTGCAGACCAGCGCGACGCGACACGAACAATACAATTTCTAAGAAAACTTCACGGTATAACAATAACCAGTGTAGCGTCGCGCGACAAGTCGCGCTGGTCTCCACGAACCTTTAGTCAAATCAAATAGCGCGCGCTTCCCCGGCTTCCTGTTACATATTTCCGTTGCTTTTTACGAAATCACTCCCACAGATTGCGAAAAGCGAGGGGAAAGATGTTACACATCAATATCAGCCTGTAGGGTCTCACTGCTGGGCAACTCCACTCATTATTTGTCCACTCAACTGTTTATTGATATTTTCCGACATGGATACCAATATTTTTGATCCTATGCTCTGCCTGTTCAATAGATTAAATTATTAATTCCAGAGCGGTATCCTGCCTGGTATCCATCCTGCTGATCACAGCGACGGTGTACGACATGAAGATAGCCCGCGACGTGCGCAGGCGCAGACAGCGCGCGGCCAACATTGCGGCCAACATCGCCAACGGTAGCACTCGTAGCGACCTGAAGTTAGACCTCAACGGACTTGATGACATCACTGTTGCTAATGGTAGGTACCAGAACTGCTGCAGGATTTTGCCCTTAAGGAGGATGCGAAGAAAATTTGAATTTCGTTTTCTGTAATTTGCAGCTCAGTGTCAGGTTGTATGTTGATTAAAATATGATTCGCGACCGTAACAAATATGGATTTACAGAATTATAATCATTAGAATTAGCAATACAACTGCTTAAGTTAGCAAAAGTGTCAAATGTCATGATTTCATGAATTAGTCATTCAATACACTTTCATGAACTTAGAGAGTTGTATTGATGACTTTTATGATTATAATTCTATAAATAAACATTTGATACGACCACGAATTTAGATCAACATACAACCTGATACAGACCTGCAAATTGCCAAAAACGTAAGAAAAAAATTGAATATGGCGGGCTACCTTGGCGCATCCCCATTAATGAATGATGCTACGGAGTGACATCGACTCCTTTTTATTCCGAAAAACTTCCTCAAATAGGAGCCAAACTACAGGAAAAACTTGTAAAAAAAAAACAAAATTCTGCAAGAGAAGTAGTGAAGAGTTGGCGTTTTGGGGACTGACTTTCGTAACTGCTGTTCTTGTAGATTTTAGCAGAATTTAATTTAATTTTTAATTATGAATGTGCAGGCAAGTCGATGTACAACGTGAACAACAACCTAGCTATGAGCAGCAACACTTCGGAAGAGCGGCTCACGGCCGGGACCCCCTCCGCTGACGAACTCAAACTCAGTAAGTTATAACTATCTCTTGGCATTCCGGAAACTGGGACGTTCCGGAACTCTGAGCACAGGTAGAATTACTTTTTCATTTTTTGATCTTCTCTTCATGTGGTTAGTGACTAACCTGGTGTCAGACTTTTAAAGTCGCCCATGGGCCTCTGACTTAACTTCAAATGTCGTCGAGAAATATCTCTCTGACATGGCGGTTTCCTCACGATGTTTTCCTTCACCATTTTTGATGAACATTTATTATTTTTCTAGGCTTTCCTCAATTTTACTCACAAAGTGATTTCCTCCTTCCATATTTATGGCTGTTTTGAGCATAAAAGTAGGTAGGTATGTAACATGTAATGTACAGACGCCAGCACATCAAGTTACTACAAACTGTCAAATTTCTTTAATAGATTTTCAACTTTATCGCTAAAGAATAAGGTTCAATGTCGATTGGGAAAATTTGACAGATTGGAGTAGGTTGATGTGCTGGCGTATGTAATACACCATTTTAATTTTAATTCCATTCGTAAACCTTTAAATACGCATGGTTAGTATTTGTAATAATTATCCTGAAGATTAGATCTACTCCAATGCATGCTTGCAAAGTACGTAAATGCTTTGTGTGTTAACTAAACTCAACGCCTACAACTGTACAATAAGCAACATATCTCGCGCACGTTCTAAGATGTCGTCGTACTCTCCCAGGCGTGTGGTCCGAGCTGCTGCTGTCGTTCTCCATGAAGGCGAACATCCTGCAGATCTTCGACCAGTCCGTGGGGGCCGACACGGTGCCGGTGGTGCACGGCCTCCGGTCCTTGTCCATGTGCTGGGTTATATTCGGACACACATGCATTGTTGTCTTTAAGGTAATCTTCGATTCACTCTAAAAACTACTGTAAAAAACTCTTACACTCGACTAAACTATTAACCTTAACTGAACTACCTGCCTAAACTCTCACACTCGACTAAACTAATTGCCAAAACTCTTGCACTCAACTAAACTACTTGCCTTAACTCGTAAACTTGACTAAACTACCTGCCTAAACTCTCGCACTCGACTAAACTAGTTGCTAAAACTCTTGCACTCGACTAAACTACTTGCCTTAAGTCATAACTCGACTAAACTAATTGCCCAAACTCTCGCACTCGACTAAACTACTTGCCTTAAGTCGTAGGTAAACTTGACTAAACTACCTGCCTAAATTCTCGCACACGACTAAACTACTTGCCTTAAGTCATAACTCGACTAAACTAATTGCCCAAACTCTCGCACTCGACTAAAGTACCTAACAACACTCTCGCACTCGACTAAACTACTTGACAAAACACTCACTCGACTAAACCACTTGCCTAAACTCTCCCACACACTAGACTGAAGACCACACACCACTTGTCAATCACTCGTAATCTACGACGCTTTTGCATTGACTGTAATTCTTGCGACCTTATTAACCTTTTCATAATTTATTCCAGTACGCCGACAACACCGCCCTGCGAGCGATCCTGGAGAAGAGCTTCTGGTTCCAGCTCATCATCAGCGCCGTGTACAGCGTCGACACGTTCTTCTGTCTCGGGTATGTATTCCTTAGTACCAATTCTATGATTAAACTTGAGATGTCCTGATAGATTTGGCTCAATCATTGGCTTTTACACATTGGCTCTAGATAGTAAATTGACTCAAGCGTGACTTTGCTGAAATCCATTATAAATAAAATACATGTTGAATGTTGTAATATCCATGTTATGTTGTGTCCTCAGTGGTATGCTGGTGACGTTCCTGTACTTCCGCACGAAGACGAAGGGCAAGCTCGACGTGCTGGTGCAGGGACACAGGAAGTTCACCTCCGGAGTGCTGCAGTTCTTGGGACTTATTGGATATAGATTTGCCAGGTTGGTACAGTAAACTAAACATCATGGTACTGTGAGGGGTGCGTGTTCGTGTGGGGCGCCGAGACGCTCTTAGTGTGGGACAGTTATGTTCTCCGTAGCTGAATGTGTAGTGCGGGTTCTCTTCAATGATACAGTGATACGTTATATTTATAATATGTATTTAATTAGTTATTTTAGGTCAAAATATATTACAACATGAATACGCGCCTACGAAGTGACCGCTAGCCTTCTGCTATTTTCTATATAAAACAATTATTACGAACCTATTCTAAATTAGAAAGTGACTCATCAGATAGTTCGAACTGATGTATTCTTAACAGCCAGTACAACATAAGGTTGATAATACAATAAAACCTTACATGAGCTACGCCCACCTCGAATAAAAGCACAGGAAAATTGCTTTTATTCAGAACATTCGAACAATCTGACTTTCCCTACCTATACCTATACGAAAAACTACCTAACAGTGGGAAATCATTTATACGGCTGAGGTCTTTCTCTTACAAGAGATGGCTTAGTTCATGACAAGCGAGTCGCGAAGGCCTGACACTACGCTAAGTGTCAGCCAAATTAAACTATAGCATGTGCCAATGTGCACTTCAAAAATTCAACGCTGTCATGCCTAAACCATACCGCAGCAAAACCACTGTAAAAGGTTCGGCAAGCCTCGGGAAACAAACAAACTGATGTGACAATTCACATCGACCCAGAAGGGGTTTAGAAGAGATAAGAAAGAAACTTAACATCTAAAACCTTAACCCCATCGGACAATATTGAGCCAGAGGGAATTCAGGATCAAGAAGTAAGTGTCCAACCAAAATAACTATCTCATGGCCACACTCCAGATGAATAATTCTCGAAAATTCATCACACCGCAATAATATCAAAATCCCAAATTTATTCATCAGTTCATGTTGACTGAACTGTCGATCCTCAATCATCGGCAGAAACCAAATGTGTCAAATCGACACACTTCGCGAGGCTATGCCCCTTCAGTGAAGTTGGTATCAGCCTAGATCAAGCATCATCCCCTAGTATAAAACTCAATCCCCATTAAATGTCAGTCACTCCTGACTAAACTGTGGGTCCTCAGTCATGAGTTAACCAATTGTGTTTATCAAACACATTTTGCAAGGGCTATGCCCCTTTTAGCAAAATAGATGTTAACCCAGACGGAGTGTCATCCCCCCCCAGGAGGGACCACAGTATTTCAAAACTATTTACTTCCCTCTTAAATCACAACGATAAGTTCTGGAGTGCGTTCATGCTAAGCTAAAACAAGAATATAATTTGAAGATGATGAGGTTGACACGTTCCCTCAGGCTCCTTGGCGACATGAGGAGTGACACCTCACTCGCTCCCGGCCGCGTCCGATGTTTATTCCCCGCATATGTAACGAAAACACACATAACAATGCATTAGTATAATATAATTAATTACTAAAATAATGTGCTAAACTATTATGATGTTTACATCTAAATTACATTAGCCTAATTATAATATGAACGCTCTTTTAAAATAAAAATAAAATAACAAATAATTACATTCTAAAGTGACATTGATATGAAAGGAGGTGACACAATAAGAAAATCTAATATGTATAATGTTCCTAAACTTCTTATTATTTAATTTTAAAAACTCATATTCTAAAATGGTAAACTTTATTATAAAATGTTTATAAGCTTTCGACCTTTTTAATTTATTTGTTTTTGGCACAAAGCATTTCATTTTACTGTTTCTTGCAAACATGGTTTTGTTTTTAATTGGTGCACTTCTTAAATTGCTTTTAGCACTTTGTTGTTGTAATAATATAATGATGTAGTATAATAGTAACATGATGATATAAAATAGTAATAATATAAACTTTGTTGGCCAAAAGAATGATAACTTGATGACAAAGCAACCTTGCGATGGCACACTATGTTTATGTTCGTTGTTATAAACTTTCACTCGAAAGTCATTACTAATATCTTCATTCGTCACTAACGGTGACTCCACATCAAACTCGATTAAGTCTTTGTTGGCTTTAATTGAGTTTAAATCAACCAAAATATTAACTTGTTGCTCATTGCTAATTATTTCAGTCGAAAATGGGGTTTGGGCGATCTCCTTTGAATCGGAAAATTTTTCAACAATATCATATTTATCGGATTGGACAGCGATGAGGTTATGTATAGGAATATCCTCCTCGAGACCAATTATTTCATTTGACGAGGGAACATTCTGGTATTCTGAAACATATTCAAATGGTTTAATAATTGGACTGAACTGACCCGATTCGTGAATTTCATCCAAATTTTCGTTTTCGATTGAGTCGTCTTCATCATTTGCAAGGCTGCGTTCTAGGCAGCTGCGCTCGTCATCATCATTATTTTCATCATCACTGCGCTCCTGGCAGCTTTGTTCAGTTTCAAGTGGGATAATATCCAGTATTCCGCTAAAAAATAAATCGGTATGATTATCTATGTTTGCAAGCTCTTCCTGTCCGCCTGCCTCGGACATTATTTGTACCATCTCTTCTTCTTGCAACGTATTCATATTTCTATGACATTTGCATGGAAACTCTTTCCTTAGTGCATTGCACATCGAGTCAAAGCTCATACCTTCATGGTACGTGTACTTGTGGACAATCTCAGCTGGACTCACAAGAAATGCGCGTAAAATTAATGCCCAGTCGCTCTCTTGCCATTCATTGAAGGTGGCTGTAATCCTGAAATCATCTAGGAAATTCTCTAGGCATCCGTTTATACCTGAGAAGTACTCCATGTCGCACTTTTGTTAGAAAAAACACTTTTAATAAAAACCACTTAGCTTTAGTTTCGGCTCCGGTGAGGAGCTGGCATCTTCTTCAGCTCTTTCTTTGCACCGATATGAGTTAATGCCTATTACCTACGTGTCGAACTGTTACGTGTCGAATTATGTTTTTTTTTTTCTAAATTATATTTTTTTTCTAGTGCAGTATTAACTGGCTCTGCATACGCCTTACTTCTAAAACCCGGGTTTGGGCGCCATCCACCATATGTGAGGGGTGCGTGTTCGTGTGGGGCGCCGAGACGCTCTTAGTGTGGGACAGTTATGTTCTCCGTAGCTGAATGTGTAGTGCGGGTTCTCTTCAATGATACAGAGATACGTTATATTTATAATATGTATTTAATTAGTTATTTTAGGTCAAAATATATTACAACATGAATACGCGCCTACGAAGTGACCGCTAGCCTTCTGCTATTTTCTATATAAAACAATTATTACGAACCTATTCTAAATTAGAAAGTGACTCATCAGATAGTTCGAACTGATGTATTCTTAACAGCCAGTACAACATAAGGTTGATAATACAATAAAACCTTACAGTACTATATGATTTTTTCTAGTTAAAAATCCACCATAATCTTATGTATGTGCGTATGAACAGATTTGGATGAAGTTTGGCACAGGAGTAGACCTTGACCTGGACTGGAGAAGGTCTCTTTTCATCCTGAATCACAGACGAAGTAGCGGGCAACAGCTAGTGATTTTATAAAAAACTACTAAATTAGCCAATCGTACCCCGTCTTTGCTGTCGAGCAATCGGGTAAAAATAAACTTACCAAAATTCAGGCCGAAATACTAAACCAGCCCTAAAAGCAGGCTAGTTCAGCTGTGTACTTCAGGTCTCTTCATACACGAATCCTTTACATATCAGTTCCCAGATCGTTCTGGAATAGGTCAAGAACATCGTATTGTCTGCAACTGAGAAGTATAATTAGGCCTCACTCACTTGCCCCACAAAACTTGGAATGGTATTTAAAACTAGCTGCTGCCCGCAGGTTCATATCCATGGATTTTTCTATAACAATAATAGTAGCCTTAATTACTCCTTATAACATCAGCTATCTGCCAGTGAAAGTCCCGTCAAAATCGGTCCAGCCGTTTCGGAGACTAGCCGAAACAGACATACAGGCAATTTTTGAAGTGAAAACTTCTTTAACGGCGTTGTGCACTTTTTTTGGGATGGGTAAAAAAATTTAAACTCTCGTCAGGACACGTGACCTGATCGCAAATTCGGAAGACGGAGGGAGAGTAGAATTTGTTGACAGCACACTCTGTTTAATTTTTTTGGAATTGTTTTAATGGAGCTACAGCTTTCGTTCTCGTACTGACAGCAAGCCACATAAACTCCTGACATTTTCGTTAGATGGCGTTACTTAGTTTTCACTTCCATCAGCAGTCTCCAAAGACTATCCCCCTTTTTTTTTTCTTATTCACACCATAATTTATATATAAATAATGTATATGATAGCTAGCTATCATATACATTATTTTGACATAACAAACAGACAGTATACTAGATATTGTTCCATTTCAGTCAATCGTTTGAAGTTGACAGAGATAGAATTATGTTTTTAAATACGTTTAACGTTCGAGTCTGGCAACACGATCACTAGTCTAACTCTTCTTTTCATTCCAGGCTGACAGCGCCGTACCTGTTCATCCTGGGCGTGGTGGAGGTGACGATGAAGTGGTTCGCGCACAACGCCGTGTTCGAGCCGCCGGCGATGGACCACGACACCTGCCCCAAGTACTGGTGGAGGAACCTGCTCTACATCAACACGCTCTTCCCCGTCGAGCAGATGGTGAGCATTTTGTTTTTGAATGAGCTCGCCAGCCTGGAAATTGGCGAGCACCAAAAAAGCTTAAAAAGTTGGATGAGTCCCTGAGAAAACGAGGCCAACGAGTTCCAAGACAATATAATCAATTAAATTCACCAGGGGAACCATTAAATCAGACTATGCACCAGAAATGTGACAGCTACCGCTTTCCTGTTGGCTCATCGTCCATAAATATAAATATGGTCACAATACCATAATCAGCCTATTGATGTTCCCACTGCTGGGACACAGGCCTCCACTCTGTGAGAGGGAGTGGGCCGTAATCCACCACGCTGGCCCAGTGCGGGTTGGTAGATGTCACAGGTCTTCGAATTTTTGGTTCTAAGACTGCATGCCGGTTTAATCACGATGTTTTCCTTCACCGTTTTGAGGGCAGTGGTGATGAAATTATTTACACAAAGTAAAGCGCCTGCTTGGGTTCGAACCCACGACCTACAACTCGTAGATCGGGGCCGTTACCACTGGGCCACCACTGCCCACATGGTACAGTCAGCTGCAGAGAAATCTCACCCCCTAGCAATGTATTTATGTATTACTAGGGGGTGAGATTTCTCTGCAGCTGACTGTACAATATGGTCACAATGCTAAAAACAAAATATTTATATTAAATCATAGTTAATACACTTAAATATTCTCTCGAAGGCATGCTGTACTAACCTTAATTAATTAATTGTATGTTTCCAGTGCATGTTATGGAGTTGGTACCTGTCGGACGACACTCAGTTCTACGCGGTCAGCGCCATCCTATTGATTCTTGCTACTAGGTGAGTTTAAAACTTTCTACTCGACAATAATTTCGTTTTGACCCAAACTTGAACCATGAAATAGGTTCTCGTTTGGAATGGAATGGAAATTACTGACATGTTCAATGCCAATACTAACTTCTACTTAATTAAGCTTGTTCTCACCATCAGGCGAAACCTCGTAACGGTAAAATATGGAAAACCTTACTGGTACCAGATTAACCAAATATCTTACTTACATTTTAAAGACCAAAAAGACTTTAAAAAAGACTGGTAAATCTGAGTTTGTTTCGGTGTTCCTTATCTGAGAAGTCAGATAAGGAACATCGACCTCAATCAATCTGCCGCCTTTTGGGTCGGCGACCAGTCTATTCGGATGCAGCTGAATTTTACACACCGACCTAATCCAATAAAAATAAAATATTGCGTGTAAAAGTGTTTGTACAAACAACTACTTAATCACGTGATGTTTTTAGCAACTTTTTAACCCCCATCTCGCCCTGGTGATACGTGATGAGGTTTTACACTAACCCATGCCCCACATCACATCTATTTTATTGGTGCTACCTACCCAAAATCACATCTATTTTATTGGTGCAAGGTATCAGATTAAAAAAATACAGAATATTTTATCTTTAAATAGAAAGAAAGAAATAAAATCATTTTATTTGGGGGGCCGCTTTTCGGTTTAGAAATGAGCGTTAAACGAAAAAATTTATACACGTGATATCTCACTACACCCCCTTGTGATATTTCGTGATTTTTTCCGAACCCCCTCCCCCCCTTTCGACCCTCACGTGATTTATGAACGACCCCTTACAGGAATAAATCATTCATCATGTCCCCTCTCCACACTTCCTCAGCCACTTCAAGGTGTCGGCCTCCCTGACCGGCGTGCTGTTCATCTCGTCCCTGTTCACGACGGGCTACGTCTCGTGGAGCAACGACCACATCCCGAGCAGCGAGGACCCCTTCACGCAGTTCGACAAGGTGTACGAGAAGCCCTGGACCCGGCTCGGGCCCTACCTCGTGGGCATGCTGACTGGCTGGATACTGTTCAAGACTAACTTGAAGATTAGGATGACCTGGGTGAGTGCGATTGAGATACTTTTTGGAAGGTGATGCTTTTCTCCATAAATATCTTGGTCTCGTGGGTGCTCTAACAGCGAAATTATCTGTGCTCGAAATTCTTACAAAACTGATATAGCTTTCGTGACTTCAATGAGCTTTAAGGATCTGTAAGTATGATCTATCTAAGGCCTAAGTTGGACAACCGTCCGAATTAGAGTAGATACATAAGTAAACTTCAAAACCAATTGAATGAATTAACTAGTTTTTTATTAGAAAAAAAAAATTGTTTTATGATTTAAGTTTTAAATGTAATTTTTGTTAAATAGAAGGCTTAAAAAATAATAATAAAGCAAACTTAAAAACACTAAAGCACGTGGTGGCAATATGGAAATAAGAAATGTGGCTCTAGCGAACTAATGAATTCCAATTATAACAAGAATTTGATGCTGTTACTGTTTTAGGTGTAAAAAAGTATTTGGAAAGTTTCCAAATACTTTTGTTATATCTAAAACTAAATATTCGGTGTTACGATATTAATAATTGCATTTCATAATCATATACATAAAACAGCACACCATGCTTACCTACACTACTGACAATACTAACAAGAGACGGAATGATATAGTATGCATTTCTAATGCAACCTCAAAACATGTCTTTGTAGAAAGATTTTTTACATTCTTAGGCCCATTTCTGTACAATAGATTAAATAGAAAACTTAGTATTTATAAACTAAAATACTTTAGCTGTAAAAAAATTATTATACTTGAATATTTACTAACCATAGATTATGCACAGACAGAAGATCTACTTGTTGTCTGCAAATAGAACCACTAACTTGCTGTTTTACTTTTATTTACCTAATTTTAATTTAGTTTATACTTAGACTCATAGTTAATTTATTACTTTAAGTATTTATGCACTTCCTAGCCTGAAGCACAGGTCCAACCTAGTTCAGGCAAATAAGCAACTGTGTTCTATTTTTTATGATTAAGTAATTTTTTTTTGTAAATGTGCCCCTCTTTATATAAATAAACGATTTTATTTATTTATTTATTATATATTTTAGTTCACTTTTCACATTTCACATTCACATTTTCTAATTGCCAAATTAATCAGAACAGTTTAATATTTGACAGCAATTTGCGACGTTGGGTTTTAGGATAAGCGCTCTTGGTATTCTTACCATTCCCACACTCCACATCCTCAGCCTTTGGCCTTCCAACACATTTTCATGGTCTACATGTCTCCCAGGTGTGGGCGTCCGTGGGCTGGGCGGTGTGCACGGCCACGCTGCTGTTCCTGATCTTCGGGCTGTACAAGACGGAGATGGGCGTGCTGTCGGCCGCCGTGTACAGCGCGCTGTCGCACTCGCTGTGGGCCGCCTGCATCGGATGGGTCATCATCGCCTGCTCCACGGGACATGGAGGTACCACACTACTTGACAACAGATCTAGGGCTATGAAGCACTGGGAGATCCAACCATGTGGCAATCTCAAAATAGATAATTCAAGTGGAACCAGATGGATGAACAAGGATGAAGATAGAGTTCGTTCATTGGTTGAATTACACAAGCATCGGAAATTCTTTCTCTTTTAGAGTTGCTGGGATCTTGATACTCATTTAAATCCTTCGGAGTTTCTTGTCCGTTCTTCTCCATAGAGAAGAAGAATGGACCTATGGAGAAGAACGAACAAGAAACTCCGTTACGCTTTGGAATGTGCAACTAGCTTCATATTTCTGACTGACCGACCCCTTGACAATTCAAAAGTGTCTGTAACTGATAAATGCGAAAGTGAGTCTGTTTGTTTGTTTTTTGCATTTTTACGCTTTCATGCTTAAACAACTCGACGGATTTGAATGAAATTTGACACATGGGTAGACTATGATCTGGGTTAAAACAAAGGATACTTTTTATCTCGATATTCCCACGGGATCGAGACTTATGCGGGTGAAACCGCGGGGCCCAGCTAGTTTAAAATAAATGGTTTGAGTTTGAGTTTGCTTGGCAAACTTTACGTACCTAACTACTACAGTAACAATAGAAATATATGCACTAATAATGTTTCGGTGTCTTCTGTAATATTAATGTGGTCCTCCCCGCCGCAGGCTGGGTGCGGCCGCTGCTGTCGGCGCCGGTGCTGTACCCGTTCTCGCGCGTGACGTACTGCGCGTACCTGGTGCACCCCGTGGTGCTGCGCTACGTGGCCATGCACCTCACGCACCCCATCCACATGGGCGAGCTGTTCGTGGTGAGTACCGGCTGTTCCACGTACATCGACTCTCCGACTGTGCATAACCTAGCACCCTAGCTCTGCGCCGAAGTGTTTAAACCATACAGTCGATAGAAGAGACAGAAACAGTACAGACGCCAGCACATCAACCTACTCCAATCTGTCAAATTTTCCCAATCAACATTAAACCTTATTATACAGCAATAAGTTGAAAATCTATTTAAAAAAATTGACAGATTGTAGTAACTTGGTGCGCTGGCGCCTGTACATCAGACACTAGGACATCGTACTCTTATCAACCAAGATGTATTCGCATTGAAGCCTCAAGTGGTCTACTCACAGAACTACCTACTTACATGACCCTAGCTAGCTGCTGAGTACCTATCAAATTATATACTGGGTACCCGTTTTCTTAAAGTTTGCCTTTACCTCCCCCTCACTGGAACCACACCGCCACCTTGTTAACCACCTTTTTAATTTATTAATACTACTTCCATGCTTAAAACACAAACTATTTTAAATTCTTACAATAATTACAAAATAGTTACAGTAAAAAAAAATGGAACAGTCTTTGGGGACTGCCGATAGAAATGAAAACTAAGTAACTTGTGAATTGTATCATCGAGCTATTAGATTATTATTTTTGAATTATTATAGATATACTCTTTGTATTTATATAATGTATACTAATAACGCACGGAGGTATACCTATGTATATAATTATATACACAGTATACCTACATATAGCTCATGGAAAGCGTTCGGTGACGATGACGCGAGTTCCATGATTTTTGTTCACCCAAAAAGTGCTCAGCGCGCCTAAAGAAGTTTTCACTTCAATAAAACAATAATTATCATATTTTTGTCAACGTAAATAATAGAACAGTTGTACCGTCGTTTTTAACGGTCGATGACGACGGTCAACTCGAAGTGAACGGCTAGTAGGCTAGATACTTCTAGCCTACTAGCCGTTAAATATTGGCTCTACAAAAATAGTACTTATGGTACTCCATATGTACTATTTTTGTAGAGCCAATATTTATAATCTGGAGTGTCAAATATTGGTAAACCAGCCTGCATTAAAAATTAATCGAAAGTGCCTTAAAAGCCGCTTAGGCTGCCTGTCCACTGGAGTGGAGAGGAGAGGAGCAGAGCGGAGATGTGCCAATATTAACCAATAGAATCGCACCTCTGGAGCGGAGTTTAGATTATATTGGTTAATATTGGCAAATCTCTGCTCCTCTTTTCTCCTCTCCGCTCCAGTGGACAGCCAGCCTTAAATCCTGCGCAAATGTTGAAGTAGGTTGCAGTGGTAGAAAGCAGTGGTTAAACGATTGACTGCTGCGCTGCGTGTCGCGGGTTCGATTCCCGCACGGAACAAATATTTGTATGATCTACAACGAGTTTCTTGTTGTCTTTTTTACGATATCTGCAAAAAAAAGGGTAATCATTTCTAAAACTGTAAATTAACTTAAAAAATGTATGTATCTCCGCAGTTCATCCTGTTCCTGGGCCTGACGGTGATATCGTACGCGTTGGCGTTCGTGATATCCGTGGCGTTCGAGGCGCCCATCGTCACCATGCTGAAGATCGTCTCCCCGCAGAGGAAGCCGCGCAGACTGTGAACCCTAACATAAGATACAGAGACTTTAACTGCCTTATATGGCATGTTTCACCATCTCCGTATAAGATCCCGTTAAATTATCCAGCAGATAATTTCATAAAAAATCAGTTCGAATTTTTAATTTTTACAGTATTTGAGTTTTTATCTGATGGATAGTGGCTATCCGGAGGTGGCGGAACAGGGCCTTAGCACACTACTGACCTACTAAAGGCGGATGGAATTAATAAGCTATGTAAATTACATTGCGCAGGTTTAATTGGCCAAAAATGTTTAAATGCATACCGAAGCTGCGCAAGAGTCGTTACAAAAATGTTGTACAATCTAATTGTCGTTGTAAGACGACGCTTCGCTACCTGATAGTGTGAATGTGATTTTAGTAATCTTTTTGTCCGGTTCCTAAAAGCTAAAGCGGATCGTTAAAGTTATCGATAGATACTTTTGAAAATGCCTGACTGTTGTCGTTTATAAAGATTCTGATGTAAATTTCGCATTTAAATAACATAAAACATAACATCACACCTTGTTTCTCCGAATGGCTGAGCAGAGGTGTACCTATAATACACCCACATTTCGCCAGTTATGTTTAAGTCCCATGTAATAGGGGGTGAGCCTATTGCCATCAACCGGGCACAAATCCAGACTCCGGGCTGCTGAGAAATTCTATATGGAAAACCTCAATATCACTTTGCCCGACCCTGGAATCGAATCCAGGACCTCATGCTCAGCAGTAGCACTTGCGACTACTAGACCAACGAGGCAGTTCATTCAAATATTTCCAAAATTTTGAATATTCTGGTTTAAATAAAATACACTTCGATATTAGAGAGAAAATACGTACGACAACAGCATTAGTTTTTATCCCGTTTTTACTTGCTTTTTTAACATTTACCTGTCGGTAATTACTTGGAATCGGGCATTAGTGTATAAAATAAATTACATTTCCTTTGTATATTTACGTAGATAATATGTCTTGAAATAATATGTCGCCTCGAGTGGAGGCAGTCTGACTGAACACTGTTATGTAATGTGTTGATTGTATTTACTGAGAATTGGTTATGAAAGATTACGTTAAGTTCTTGTGTAATTCAGAGTTTAATGATCATGACAAATAAGTCAAGAGTTAAGTTAAATGAAAGTTGGATGCATGAACAAAAAAAGCAGCCAAGTGCGACTCGAACTCGCACACGGGTTCCGTACCACTTTACAATATTTAACACTACATTTTTTTTATATACCTTTCTTGTAAAATACAGTAGAAGACGTATATTTAGTAACTGTTCTTAAAGAGTCATAAAGAACCCTGTAAAAAATCGACACGTGTTTCACCTCTCAACGAGGCATCCTCAGGATGATGATTGACTTGTTGCGAACAAGGACACGACGTGTTGCCACGTCAAGCGCCGAACGCAGTGATTAGGTTACTAAATATACGTCGTTTATTGTATTTTATCATGGATTTCCGTAGTCAAATAACTAGGTACCTTTCTTGTATGAAGACCCTCTTTAATTTTTATCTTAATTTGCTGTCATAGCGACCTTAGTTCAGATTCACACTCTGTGAATATGACAAGTGTCTATTTATAACGGTTCAAAGGATAGAGCCCTGTGACGGACGGACAGCGGAGCAGACAGCGGCCCGTTGTTATCCTTTGGGTCATCATTTCAGCCGAAAGACGTCCACTGCTGAACATAGGCTTACCTCAAGCACCGCCACTTCGACCGATTCTGTGCTTCCCGCATCCAGCGGATTCCTGCGGTCTTTACAAGGTCATCGGTCCATCTTGTGGGAGGCCTTCCAACGCTACGTCTTCCGGTACGCAGTCGCCACCTTTCGGTACAGAACCTTAACAAACTAATTTCTACGATGATTTTCATGCTTATTCTGTTAGTAAAAATAAAACAAGTTAATCTTTCCACAAATGAGGAAAGTCTTTAAAATGAAATCAATCGTGGATTAATTCTATTTATTATTCTTACAAAAAGTATGTAAAACTAGGAACGAGATAAATAAATAAATACTCTGTTATTCATAATGTCCGGTTCACATATTTCGTGTGTAGGAACAACGCTTGTATAGACTTGTAGTTATGTACATAATTGCTAGGCTTACAGTTTCTAGGAGCGTCGTGTGAACCGGCTGATAACTTGGCTTTAAATATCTTGAAGGTCTTGTCTGATCTCTTCTTCGCTTAGCTTTTGATAGATTGAGTACTAGATAGTTCGGCTGTTCTTAAGAAACGATCGGGCTTTGGCTGGAAACGCCATCGTCTTGTCAAGATGAAGATATTTCTTTTTATCTGAATCACAGTACATTTAAAACTATGTAACTACAACAACCTGAATACCCAGTACATTATCTACCTTACTCCTCAATATCTTTAATAACTTCTGCTGAACAAACATAATTAATATTATAATATTACGATAAATATGTACATTTACCTATGTACCTAATAATGTAAATAGGCTGTAAATATAAATAGTTGTAAGTTTTTTACCGAATATTATAAATAAATAAATATAATTTTGATTACAAAATAAATGAGTTGTTTTATTGCTGTTATGAAGTGACTGCGCAGTCGGAGAGTCTTCTGAGGAGGCTGCAACATGGCATCTCGACCAGGAGAGAGAGTATCATGGCTGCTAGTAAGGTAACCACCGTGGTTCCCGCAAAGTACAGCCACTGGGAAAGAATGAAGCCAGTTAGTTTCTTAAATTACCAGTATAATATCACGATAATTATCGTTAATATCATAATACAGTAAAAAAAAATACAATAGACGATGTATATTTAGTAGTCCTTAAAGAGTCTTAGAGAACGGAACGGATTACACACTGGACACTTCCCGCGGTCTTATTAGCGATAATATCGATGTTGCTCAGGAATTTGTAACTTTCTTTACCAATATTCCAATTAAAACTACAGAAACTTTAAACTCCTCTCCCTCACTTGCTATTGATTTATTAAGAGCGAATGTTTCAGCCTGTCCTGTGGAATTTAAATTTAAACATATAAACCCAGTGGTCGTTGTAAAGACTTTTAAGCAACTTAAGATCAAAATTACCGAAGATCTGTGGGGCATGTCTACTAAAGTTTGTCAATCAATTATTGAGACAATTGCACCCTATTTAGCTTTAATATTTAATTTATGTGTAGATCAAGGGGTATTCCCGGATTTAATGAAGTACAGTAAAGTTATTCCACTTTTCAAATCTGGTGACAGCAAAGATACTAATAATTATAGACCCGTATCGGTTTTGCCGGTTTTCAGCAAGGTGTTTGAAAAAGTAATGTTAAATCAAATGCTCAATCATTTTAATCGTAACAACATCCTACACGATCAACAGTATGGTTTCACCAAAGGACGTTGCACAACCGACGCCGGTGTCACCTTATTAAAACACATCTTTAACGCATGGGAAGAAGCACAGGATGCAATAGGCATCTTTTGCGACCTTTCCAAGGCATTTGATTGCGTGAATCACGAAACACTGCTCTTAAAACTTGAGCATTACGGATTGGGTAAACTTGCGCTTAGCTTAATAAAATCATATTTGAATGATAGACTGCAGCAAGTTCAAATAAACGGTGTAAATTCATTGGGTTTAAAAGTCAAAATGGGTGTACCACAGGGCTCGATATTGGGTCCATTCCTCTTTTTAGTATATATAAATGATTTACCTCATTTACTGCAAAACCGACCACAAATGGTGTTATTTGCTGATGACACATCACTTATTTTTAAAGTTAACAGACATGCACAGGAGCTTGACGACGTAAACAACGCTATGCTTAAGGTCCATAACTGGTTTACTGAAAATAATTTGGTATTAAATGAGAAGAAAACTAAATGCATAAGATTCGCGAATAAGGAGACACTAGAATTCGTCGAAAAGACTGTTTTCCTAGGGATCACGCTTGACTCAAAACTACAGTGGGGTCCTCACTTAACATCACTTGCAGGGCGGCTAAGTTCAGCCGCTTACGCTGTTTGGAAAATCCGCCAACTAACAGACGTGGATACCGCGAGACTGGTCTATTTTAGTTACTTTCATAGCATCATGTCTTACGGTATTTTGCTGTGGGGACGGGCTGCAGATATTGAGTCTGTCTTTATTCTGCAAAAGAGGGCTGTCAGAGCCATCTACAACCTCCGCAGACGCGAATCTCTAAGGGAACTGTTTAAGAAAATTAACATCATGACGGTACCTTGTCAGTATATATATGAAAACATTATGTATGTTCGAAAAAATCTACATCTTTTTCGTAAGATAAGTGACAGGCATAATTTTAACACTAGAAATAGGAACAAATTAGATCAACCACGTTTTAGATTGTCTAAAGTACACACTTCTTTTATGGGGTACTGTGTAAAATGTTATAATAAAATACCACTCGATATTCTTCAACTTAATGAGAAGAAATTTAAAACATGCATTAAACGCACACTATGTAGACAAGCATATTATAAGTTAGATGATTATATCGTAGATAAAAATGCTTGGCTTAATGCTGGTCCTGCTCCACAGCCACTTGGGCTCACTAGTTGAAATTATTGTATTTGGAAGAGTTGCTACCCCTTTTCTTATTTTTTTTATTTTTATTTATATTATTTTTCTGACATTACGAACAACATGTTTATTTTATTTTTATTTTTTATTAACCAATTTTGTATTGTTGAATATTCCAATATTTGATAATGATTATCTTTCCTTTTGATAGTATAATACATTGCAAACTATAGTTTTGTATAATTTAGAAGCATTTTTTCAGTTTTTGTAAATGTGAGTACCATGGGGCTGTTTATTCTGTTATTATATTATGTTTTATGTTGACTTGAAAGAGCATGGCAGTTGAGACTTTGTCATGCTTACTTAAATGTCTCGCCGATGGTGGCGAGTGTGTTGGATCATTCGGTTCCCTACAAAATGGTTGAGCTGGATGGTGCTGATCCACGCGTCATGTTCGTGAACGGGCGCCGTCGGTTGAGACTGGTCATCTCTTTTCGGCCAAGGCTTATTTTAAATCTTATACTTTGAATCGTCTCTATTTCTTTTTTTCACATTGTTCTCACATATAGAAGCAACAAGAATAATGTACCCAGGATTTTGTAATGTCTTTATTTAAAAGAGTGTCCTGGGAGTTTCTTGCCCGTTCTTCTCCACAGAGATCTACTTTTTGGAATGGGCGACTAGCTTCAACTTTCTGACTAACTGACCGACTCTTTGACAATTCAAAAGTGCCTGTAAATGGTTTAATTGAAATAAATGCTTTGAGTTTGAGTTTGAGTTTGAGTTTGAGTTAGAACCCTGTAAGAAATCGACACGTGTTTCGCCTCTCAACGAGGCATCCTCAGGATGACGATTGACATGTTGCGAACTCGGCCACGACGTGTTGCCACGACAAGAGCCGAACGCAAAGTGAGATTAATTTGGTAATACTACTGTATGTAAATATAAAATAACGCTACCTAGTGAAATAAAATATTAATAATGAGTTGAAAATATAACACTGAATTTGATGTTTTAACCGTTTGAGGTGCAAAAAGGGCATTTGAAAAGTTTCCAAATACCATTTTTACATATAAAACTAAATATCCGATGTTACGATATTAATTATTGCTTTCTTTACACTAGGTAGCGATATTTTAGATTTCCATATAGTACAGTACCAAATATTGTCAAATTAATCAAAACAGCGAAATATTTGACAGCTATTTGCGACATTGCCCAGTTTCAGAATGCACGCTCTTATAATTATTATACTCACAATACACAAAGTAGTTGAACACAGTGCTGAGCCCACAGACAGCAACATAGTCCGTGCTACTGCAGCATGCAGCAGCAACATGCCGTAACTCAATCTACTTAGTGCAGCAATTGATGAGCGAGCCAGTATTCGCCGGAACACACCTGGTTACGAGAGCAATATTCTGTCAATTATTCAATACTTGATTCAAATATACAGTTAAATTATTATAATATTCCTTCCGACCAAATTTCGGCCATGGCGGCCAATCTCAACGGAGACTAGCCTTCGGCGCGGGAGATATTATAGTGCACAAGTGTGTGCGCAGACAGGTGCACTCTCTCTTCCCTCACTCTCATAGTCCGATGGGACAGCAACCTGACACGCCGAAGAGAGATCAGGCGCAGGACCAACGGCTTAACGTGCGCACCGAGGCACGGGGGTATCATACCGCCAACTTCCAAACACCGGGCTGCTGCTGAGAAATTTCTAAGGGAAAAACCCAATTTCACTTATGCCCGATCTAGGAATTGAACCCAGGATCTCGCGCTCGGTAGTCTGTTGCGCTTGCGACCCCGACACAAACGGGGTAAGACATTCGTTGACATAGAAGTTTGTTAAGAATAGCAACACCATTATTTTTAGAAAGGGAAAACTATATAACTTATGAGAATAGAAATACCACACCATACATCGTCATTAATGATTTCAAAACCATTGAAGAACCATTCAATCTCTTACCAGCTAAATTAGTGGTGCCCATCAAGACCGGCCACAGCAGAGCGATGGTCCAGGTCAGGTGAAGCCACGCACTCAGCCACGGCAGACCCACCATCGGCACTGCTGATGACGTGAACATGAATGTTAAGGACGCTATCCATAGAAGAGTCGATGTTATCTGAAATTAATTAGAGATTTTACGAAGACGTTTGATACTGTATGACATAAGAGGAAAATAAAAACGAAAAAAATTATTAAACGTTCAATAGATCGATGGGCAGATATAAGAACATTCGTAGTTTACATGTGTTATACCATTATAATAGTTACTTTAATTAATGGCGTTTATAACATTAATGTAAGAGTGCCACAGGGATGTCTCTTAGGATCACTTGTGTTTAGGTAGTTGCATCTTAGTAAATCATATAAAGTTATTGATCATATAATATTACCTTCGAAACCTTCATTTTGCCATTCATCATATGAATCAGCCATCCCGTGAATACGCCCATGAAGTACGGAGAGACGCGAGCCCACGGGCGTTCGATGATAACAGCGTATGCACCAAATGAATTCGAAAATCTAAAAGAGAAATAAAATAAAACAGTTCATATCTATGCTACAGGTATCTGTGTTTCAATAAACTCAACATTATGTTGTATTAGGTATTCATTTGTAACTCACAACTTCCCAAAGTCAAAGTAAGCTGCGCTAGCATCAGCAATGGTTGCCGACAACATGGCGACGACCGTGAAGATGGCGGCCATCCGCGCGCGCATGCTCGAGGACGCGCTCGACGCGCACAGTAGAGCGCCCAGCATGTGCAGCTGCGTCTCCGTCGATAAGTACCACGAGATTTGCATGCACTAGAGATGAAGAGTTAAAAAATAAAATAGGTACATTATTTAAATACAATGTAATAATGACACTATACGATGTCTGGACTTTTTAGCTCCGATAATACTGACTTTGATTTGTTATTTTTGTTAATAACTTGAAAACATCATTTGAGAAGATACTTACTTAAGATTACAAATCCAGAGCATAAGAGAGTTTTATCGTTTATCAGAAGCCATTTTTATAGATACTTCATCTGCCTAGCCTTTTCCTAACTATGTTGAGGTCAGTTTCCAGTCTAACCGGATGCAGCTGAATACCAGTATTTTACATGGAGCGATTGCCTATCTGACCTCCACATTACAGTTACTAGGTAATACGATACCCCTTGGTAAGACTGGTTGTCAGACTTTCGGGCTTCTAACTTTTCGTAACGCCTGCCAAAGATCCACGAATGACAGCCGGAACCAACGGCTTGACGTGCTTTCCAAAGCACGGAGGGGTCTTGGTATGTAAAGATGGTCACCCATCCACAGATCAATCGACCCTTATGCTGTAAAATGCGGGGATTTCTGCCGAATTTTAACAAAATAATGAAGTGTATTTTACCTGTTCCTCGGCGGGATAAACAGTAGTGATGTAGAGAAGGTTTCTCCAGCCGTGCGCACGACAGTTACGCTCGTCGCCGTCCGGCAGCGTCAGCGTGGCGGTCTTGAACGTGGACTGCGCTAACACCGCTGAGAGGAGCACCGCATACGCGTAGGATGGAAGTAACCTGGTTGAGAAAACATTAGTATTTGATGAAGTATGTTCAAAGTCGCAAAATAGGCTATAGATTGTATGAAAAAAGACTTAAAAAAGATAGAGAGCTAGTTTTCAATCGTCCATACTAAATGTTCTATAATTTGGGTGTAGGTATAATTAGTCATCTCATGCGCAGTTATATTAATGACTTTTAAAAACGAAGAATTCTAAAATCAAGCATTTTTCTTTCAATCTATTTCTAATTGGCACAAAAAACCAAAAATCTAGACGTCCATAAAAGTAATTGCCTTTTACGAACAAGACGAATTGGTTATAGCTAGCAGCCCAGTAGGTAATTATTTAGATAGTAATTAATTCTAAAAACTATAGCTACGAACCTAATGACCCTGTTGGTGACGAAGCAGACGAACTGCAGGACCTGCCCGCAGACGCCCTGGAAGCCGACCAGCTCCTTCACGCTGTACTGACTCTTCAGGAAGAAGAAGTGATGCGCACTGAAGAGACCGCTGGAAGAAGAGGATCGTTTAAGTTCACATCAAATTAAAAGGAATTTAACCACAGAAACTTACTATTAATAAAAATGAAAGGCATTTACAGAAGGATGCTCGTTTAAGGATGCAGCCAATCAGAGCGAAAATCAATTTAGACATTTAGTAGTCAAATCAAAAAAGAAAAACGGTATAATGGACGTTGGTTATTACAAAGATTGTTTTAAAAATATCACTTTTTACCTCACGTAAAACAGCGTATCAAAAGCTATTGTTCCAGTGGCGATAATTAAGTAAACATCGTTCTGTGCATTTATATCGCCAGTGAAATCTGGAAAATTAAACACAACATTAAACCACAACATTCTAAAGAATAATTATACCACAAAGTAACTTGATGACGTTACCTGAGATATACTCGACTATAACTGCGACATGCACGAACATAATCCAAAACGTCGCTAAAACTCTCATCACATGTATCAACGATAGATCTTTGTTCGCCGTGTTCGTGTTGAAGATTCTCTTCCAGCAGTATGCTAGAGAGAAGCACAGGAGCAGTCGGCAGAAGATGTTCTTTTTCTTGCTCTCTGTGCTCAAACTCGCAAAGGAGTTGTACTTCTGTCGTGGGCACGGCGGCAGGTTCTCGATCTGGCGCGGGTTGCTGCACTGCTTCCTGTACTTGCCACATCGCTTGCAGCTGCCTAATGTCTTTTCCGCACAATTCACGTCTAGCGTAATCGTGGAAGCGCTACACTTCACCAGACTCTCCACCGCCATGTAATGCGTGCTTATGTTCTCAACGCCTAACGTCTCCGTCTCAGTCTTTGATTCAGTTTCTTGTTTAAATTCCCTGCCTCCTTTCCTACTTGGATCTGTATTGTATTTTTCTAGATCGAATGTCATTGATTTTGTGCCGTACGGTAGACATTTCATTAGATCTAAGTCTATGACAGTAGCGACAATCACTAAAGCTACGAGGACCGTTGTGACGCATATCAACAGCACCCCGGCGCTGTCTGCGGTGATGTCGTAGTGTCCCTGCACGCGCCTGACGCTGGTGATCCTCGCGACACGTGATGACGTCTTATTCGTTTTCAAGTTGTCGTTGATCATGATGGAGAAGTTGATGATGGACGTGATGTCGCGTGGTGAGCAGGAATACGGCATGCAGAGGCCTAAGGTGACGTCAGTCGACTGAAAGAAGGCGAAAAAGTATTATGAAATATCTGACACTTTATATAAATTTCACATTAGTTTAGTGACTTGCCTTTATCATGTTGGACTTTGTGATGTTCAGTGTGACCGCCAGGGTGGTGTATGCGAGTCGATATGGCGGCCAGCTGTCTGCAACGTTCTGTGGCATGTCGTCGTACTGTACCATCCATCGCCACTCGTGTGTTTCTATTCAAAACCATAATAACATAATAAGTTCATGTAAGAACCGCTAAATCAAAATAATCTATAACAGATTGATTTTGATGAAATAATTACATATAATACATACCATCGTCAAAGTACTTCGTCCTCGATACCGGGCTGATGTCATGGTCAGAATCATCATCTATTGTGCTTTTATTCGTTGCAATTGACTGCTCATCCTGACAATGAAGGAAAATATTAAATAATTGCAGGTAAAGCGGAAATGCTTGTGGGCAATCCAATGATTTTAACGTTTATTGCGTACCAAGTCCAAACATTGTTCTTTGGATCCCAGCCAAAACCGATTGCCCATGAACAGTCCTGATCCATAGCGCCCTGATGCGTCGACAGCTGAAAGAACAATCATGTATATTTACAAATCTGGGACAGATAAATGGTGTAACGCTATGCATGTATGGAGGAAGCTGGTCATAATGGAATTGTTGTAAAATTATGAACTGAGAAATAATATCAAAGTACTAATCGCACTCTCTGTTGCTGTGCAACATCAACATCTTTGTTACCTAAACTTCGACCTTCGCACCTCCAGAGCATCTGGCAACCCATCCATAGACACTGATAATAACAGTAGGTAACCGAATATCCACCTAGCAACAGTCGCACACGTAATTTCACCTCATTAGTTTTTCCACCGCGAGATAACTCTCACTGAAGTCATGCTGTGTGATCTCACGTCATCTCAAACTGTGCGTTCGTTTACTGTGTGCTTGTAGATGCTGCGTCTTCATGTACAGTCGAATAAGTTATTTGGTAAGCAGGTAACAAAGGAGCCGGCGGCACGTGCCGCTCGGCAATAGCCGGCACTGTGTGTAGTAGCTTTAAGAGTACATAACCAGCCTATTAATGTTCCCACTGCTGGGGCACAGGCCTCCTCTCTGTGAGAGGGAGTGGGCTGTAATCTACCACGCAGACCCAGTGCGGGTTGGTAGATGTCACATAATGTCTTCGAATTTTTGGTTCTAAGACATGCCGGTTTGCTCACGATGTTTTCCTTCACCGTTTTAAGAGCAGCGGTGATGAAATTATTTACACAAAGTAAAGCGCCTGCCTGGGTTCGACTTCGAACCCACGACCGACTCGAAGTTGGGGCCGTTACCACCACCACTGAGTGATGTAAAAGAATTCACTGCACACTTACAACATTGTTTAAAACTAGTTGCAAGTTAGCTGCCTGTATAGTATACCATATACTTTGTTCGACTGTAACTACGTTTTGTTGACACCGCGCGTGCTAACGGCACTTGATCGTTGCGTGAATAGTTTTCTTTTGTTTTTGCTAATAATGCACATAATTTTTGGTTCAATGCCTAGCGGGATAAACAGGTTTCGTGAAATACCGTATGGCGAAGAATAGTCTCTTTATACCTGAGTCATGAGGAAGCAAATATAAAGTTGAAGCAGAGCATCAATCTGTGATAGCAAGGCCATAATAGCAAGAATTGGCAAACTCTACGGATCGCTGATTGGGCGAAAAGTTGTGAAGTGGCGACGGGCGACGCGACGGCGGCGTACCGAAATTATCAGCGTGGATCAACGACCTGGTGAACACGTCATGACAATCCACTGGACGCGAGAGAATCAGGCCTATGTCTAGCATTAGAAGTCTTTCAGCTGAAGGATAGTTTAATTATGGATCTGGTGATGAGCCAGGGGCGTACCCAGGGGGGGCCAGGGGAGGGCAGCTGCCCCCCCCCCTGGATTTTGTATGTCTAGGTATCTACTGTTGTCGATAAAAGTTATGTTACAGTCACGTTAAGACTTAGGTACTTTGCAATTACAATAAATATTATTATGCATTAATTTTTTTTTTTTTTAAAAGCCTAATTCTAAGGATACCAGACGCGTAAAAACATGGCTGAATGGGCTTTGCTCTGTCAGATGTTGTATCATGATCAAATTATGAAGATTTGTTCCGTTGAATGACTTTTTCAAATCTTAACTTAGAAAGATGTATTAATTAATTATTTAATTAATTTAATCAAGAAACAATCTAAAACTGATTTTCTGAAGAAAATTTGAATTTCGCGGGCTACCTATGCGGAACTAACTGCAGGCAGACGCTCAGCCATGTTTTGCTCTTATTCAAGAACAGTATTAATTTTGTTTAATACAAATACAAATATTTTATTTCTTTAAAAAACTTTGTACTACATAGCTACTATAGCTAGTGATAAAAGTGTCCTTTTATGCAAATAAATGCCTGTATTGTATTAGGACTCTCCACTGTTCCGCAACTTAGATTTTTACAAAATGTACATTGACATACAAAAATTATGCCAGTATTTACCTATAAGTATTATATAATTTTGTGAAAGTAAATTAATACAAAAGAGAATTAGTATTATTATAAGAGAATTAGTATAAGAACTAGTATTTTACATCAGCTTATTCAAATGAGTGTATTTTATGTGTTACATCATTATATGTGCGTTGGGTATGTGTGATATGTGTGTGTGAGGTGTATGTGTGGTGTGTTCCAGGTACAGTTAGTAAGTGTGTAAAGTTCACTCATCCTCTATAGAAAAGGAAGGATCTTCCGTCCAGATGGGTGTTGTATCTGATGGGTAATTGCCCGACGATTGATGTCGGGAAGTTACATGTATTCTGATCGCGCGATAAACTCTGCTTGCGCGATGCAGGATTTCGCGTGTCGTCAGTGTGATGCGTAGTTCGCATGTGGCGTTGTAAATGCCGCCACAGGTAAGTTATGATATGTGTTGCGAGGGCCTCCGTGTCCTCATATGCGAGTGGTTTTATTCATTTATGTAGCTATAAGTTTTTTTGTTCATTCATAATATTGTTTGATACCTACATCAAACAATACGTATATCTCTTTATTTAAGTAAGTATGTTAGTATACCTACTTACTTAAATAAAGAGATAGTAGTAGAAGTTTGATGACCAAAGAACAAAAATATGGTATATGTTTACGTTACCGCACGTTGTTTACGTTATCATAAACCAATAATGTAATCCTTACAATCTTACGTCTATTTCCTAGTCACAACAATGGCACACCCAAAACACATGCTTTACTATTGTTGTCGTAAAAACAAATGACAAAACAAACAACACATTACTCATTATTGTAAAACAATATTGTCACCCACGTTTACGCAACATTCACTAATCGTAATCGATTGTAAGAATGCTTTATAAGACAGCCAACTTGATCGAGCACTGAACTTGGCAGTGCGTTCACATTACTGCGAATACGAACAATCGAAAGTTAATACTGATTATTACTTAGTGGTCACGCCAAAGACCGCTAAAAACACAATATGTCGATAATGAGGAAGTGAAATACCTTTACGTTAGAAATTATATAAATTTCGGTATAGTGTGCGAGGGAGAAAAGATTTTTTGTAATACTAACACATTATTATTAAATTAGGTACCTAGTAGCTTGTAATTTTATGGTTCCGGAGATACCCGAAGGAAACCAAACGGACCCTTAACGGCCGGCGGCCTGATGCCTGTTTCTTGTTTATCAGCTGGCTGTATCTCAAGAACGGTAAGGTTAAACAGTTAAAATTTCACAGATTCTGTATTTCTATTGACGCTATAACAACAAATACTTAATAAAAATAAAATAAAGTTCAGAGTCAGGGGGGTCACCCCATACGGCGCGTTGTGTTCCACGCGCGCCTCAAAGAGATGTCAGCATAACTGACGGGGTCCGTTAGCGCCGATGCCTGCCGGGGTTGCGGGAAAGTCCAAAAGGGATACCGTGGCCCCTGGCAACGTACAGGCAAGTGAAGGAACACGGGTGGGTTTTAGTCAGTAAGAGTCTGACACGCCCACAAAAAAAATAAAAAAGCAGAGGCAAAAACGCCACGTTTTCGACTAAATATTGTACCTACAGTGGTGCGGAACCCTTCGTGTGCGAGACCGACTCGAACTTGGCCGGTTCTTTCAATAGCGATGCATTAAAATAAAGGAAAGGAAGAAAGGATATAATGGTAGAAGTGCATAGAAGGTATTTTAATTTACTTTACGGGGGGCGAGCTTATTCCCATCAACAACAATATTGTAGCGCCGGGCTGCTAAGAAACTAATATAAATAGCCCTATAACTAATATAATAACCTAATAAAACCGTAGCCGTAGTAAAATCGCAAGGGTAGGTTCGATTCCCAGGACTGTTCCTGGGAATCGAACCTACGGGCTACGCTTGCGATGGGCGACCACTAGACCAATGAGAAGGTCGACTCATAAAAATTATTTGGGAGAGTAAAGTTACATTGTGTATGAGCAGCGGTTTTATTAGGTACGTATAAAGTTTATATAATATATAATATATCCCATAGTTTGATTTGATTTCTATAATATCGCTGATAGCCTGCCGTTCACAATATCATCATTTCAGCCGAAAGACGTCCACTACTGGACCTAACAGGCGGTGCTTGGGGGAGGCCCAAGCACCGCCACTTCGACTGGTTCTGTGCTTCCCGCATTTAGCGAATTCCTGCGACCTTCACCAGGTCACACCGTTCATGTACACACGTTAACATACCTACACAAATATCATAAGTATGAACATACATCATAAACTAATCTTTTGGCTATACAAACGTTCCGTACCTAAAAGGAATCGAACTCGCAACTTATAACGCAGGATAACACTAGTCGAAAATTAATCATTTTCTTTCCGAAGAACAACAGAAATATCTTTGTCGTATACTTAAGTTCGCTCGTTATTTAAGCTACCTAAACTTACTAAGTGGCTGGTTTGCATGTGCATAATTTGCGATCACTTTCTTCAGGAAAACTGAAATGTCCCACGCTATCTTTAATTTGATGAATTATGGTAAGGCGAGTTCCGTATACTAATAAGCGAGAGTGCCCATTCACTGTAACGATTTACACTATCGTACCTTTCATAAAGAAGTTCACGGGTATGCATGTAGGGTTCGATTCCTAGACGGCAGTTTGCATTTGTTACAAAATAATAATGTTCTCTTTAGTCCGGACAGGAAGTTAGAAGGTAGTTAGGTACAGCATAAGATAGGTAGGTACTTACCTACAACTTGAGACTTGAAATTAAAAACTAAACAAACATGCATCTTCAACATCAACGTCTAATAAGACACTCCAAGTTACAGAACAAATTAATTATTCGCTTAGAAATTTGTACTTGGCTACCTTATACATTATGTATTAGATGTATCTCTCTGTTTTCTTTTCCATAACATAACATCTAATTATATTACCGTATACTTATTGTCTGCATTATCTCATGTAAGTGCCGTTAATTGGTACTTACCGTTGTATGCCCAAGCCTTGCCTTCCGTCAGCTCTTTGAAGAAAACTCCCAGTTCCTCCCAGCACGTGTGGTCCACCAAAATATGTATTCCATTTGTTATTTTAGGCCACACTACCGCCAAAAACGTCGGGTCATAGATATTGAACAAGTTATCAAACACTTCAGTTTTCGCGGGTCGGTTCCCAACCCTACCCAATTCTTTTTTTGGGTTCTGCCGTGATTTACCGCATTCAGCAAAAACTATGAACAATAGCACACAACACAGTTTTAACTTGAACATTTTGTTAGCACATATTATTTCGTATTTCTATATCGCGATGCGTGCGTGCTCTGTAGACACACGTTAACTAATGTGCACTAACTGCAGTAAGTCGAGTCGCGTTTAGGCTTGTTTACAAGCAGTCGATGCGAATTGGTAAGAGTAAATAATTTACAACAGACGGCCAGTCTGGCCATGACACATGAGCACGACGATTTAGAAGTCTCAACAATTTTTTTTTGTTCGCTAAAAGCCTGTGTCGGGGCTGGACTAACCTCCACATAGGTTGATCTAACATTCGATTTGCCGATAGGTGCTCAATTATTACTTTCTCTTTTAATCAAGATGTTATGGAGTAATTATAACGGGGAATTAAAAGCAATTAGAACAATTATGTGCCGAGATGAATACAAACAAGCCTGGTGGTTCTCAACAGGCACACTGTAGGCCGGCTTTGTAATTGGATGATAATTGCGGCATAAATAACTGCGGAACTAATCTTTTATGCATGTTAGTCCATAAAATTAGATTCACTATGAAGTGAACTTGATTTATAGAATACTTATTTAGAAGACATGGCTCGTCTGTGATGCAATTTTTGTTATGAGAATATTGTGATGAGTTAGGGGGTTACTTGGCGCGTCCAGATTCACATTGTGCAGTGAAGCGTACGCCCCGCTAAGTGGTCAGGTCGGTTGCAGTTCTGGTGGGCCATGGTGACCACGAGCCTTATCAAGAACACCTTACTAATAGCACAAGGCTTTTCTCGATAATGTTTGATGTCCAGCACTGTATCTGTATATTAGACAGCTTTAGTTGTTTTGTCTTGTGTACTCCTACTTATTCAGCTCAAAATGTGTTTTTGTCAACCCGCCATGCATGGCGTGCCAGTGAAACCTCGTGCACAACAAAATAGCTTTACTGCCTTCTTGTTCCGGCCACAAAACGGTCATATTGTGTTAATTTAATGCAAATAAAAGGGAAATGCTTGCCGCAATTACTTTCTTTTGCTGGCCGTCCATTACTTTCTTTAGCCGGAATTTAAATAAAACAGCAGTTTTAAATGTTAGTAATTACATTTATTACCTGTCAAAAGACATTAGCTTACAATTATTTTATTCCATGTACTTAGTAAATACAATTAGCTAGATTTATTTCTTTATTACTGATACTGCAAATCATGTCACTGTAGTAGAAGTCTCTGATAGGGCGCTCTTCACACTCACACACACGAACATAGGAGGACGACGCACGACACTGGATCTTATGTCTTAATGAATACGGTTACATTTGCCGGAGTCGCTTGTTTGGCCGCTGGCCGTCGTTCATGAACCCACCCTGCTGAGAAGCAAACTATTATTACGATTAGATGGCAGAACATTTTCATTTGCTGGCTATGGATACAAGGCGAAATGTTTGACTCTCAGTACAGCGAATTAGCTTCAAACACTCAAAAAAAAACTGTCACAATTTACTTAGCGCAACTTAAATTAAAAAAAAACAGTATCCAGGCGTAAATAGAAACACAACGAGTTATAGAAAGTGACTGACTGAGGGACAGAGAAAACGCTATAAAAAGACTTCTTAATAACTCGATGTGCCGTATTTTCTGCTGAGTACTATACAGTCGACCTCGGAATTGCTTTGCCAGCCAATAGTGCGTTTCAACAAATAGTTCCTTAGTGTTAGCTCCACTGTTAAACTTTAACAACGGTTCTATTAGGTAGCGCCGTACCATATTAGTGTTCGTCCTAACAACAGTAGAGCTAACATAACGGCATAGGAACTATTTGACGAAACGCACATGTTGAAAGTCACTCGCCCGATATAAAACGACGAAAGTCTATTTGTCTATGTGACAGTTAAACAGTTTCAACCCTCGTGAACTTCACTGGATATTGTTTTAAAAAATAGTAATTACGAGGACAACTATACAACTTATGTAGATTCTAATAATAAATAATGTACCATTTGAATACATGCAACCAAACAGTTAAAGTAAAACAAGCATTTCCTACAAATTAATAGCAAGCTTATATCTACAGGGATTAGATAATTTGTGTAAATATCGCTTTATTTCCTATCGACAACACTGTATCAGAACCCTTTGGTTGTTTGTACGCACATGGCACATGTATGGGCGCGGCATTACCTTGGACTTAACTGGTGTAATGTTTCTACAGGTAACTCTGAAAAGAATGCACAGAATGTGTTAATGCAAAGAGAATTGCAGAGTTGGTGTGTATTCTGTTGTTCTTTCAGTGTCTCGTCATTGTACTGCATTTCTTTGCACATCTTTCTATGCACTCGTTTCTATGAAATGGATGTGAGCATGCAATGGAAAAAAGCTTTCTTAAAAATTATTGCAAAAAAATACAGTTCGAAAGATGTCAACGTAATAATTTGTATAGAGGGAGGGTAAAAATAAAAATATAATACATATTTATAAGTTGACATCTACCACATGAAATCGACACTATTATACACCAAGGTTCAACGGAAGCTCTGTACATTCAAGCTAAAAGCAAATGCTATGCAAACTGCTATATTATACAGGGACTGAGATAATACCGGGTGGCGATTTAGTGGCATGCATCCGTCAAGGGGGTCATTCTACCTGCCATACTGTACAACTTTCGCTATGAAACATATTATACGATTCACACACAAAAAAACACTTCATACATGAATCTACTGTTTTTTGGTTGGAATTTGTTTTTTGTTTTCACGAATCGGATATGAGTTTCATGGTGAAAGTTGTTTGGTATGATGGATAGAACTCCGCCTTAACGGATCCAGGTGTCTTAATCGCTAGCCTGTATAAGAATAAAGCAGTGTCGCTAACATGCCGTAGTTTTAGACGCAGAAAACCAAACATGGGAGTTAGGCATAGAGAAGTAAGCGAATGGAGGCTACTCTGAGCAAGAGGCAGTTTCGTAGAAATATGCGCCTTACTTAGAGGGAATAAAGTTTAAAGATCGAAGGGACAGTGCACATCGCGCTGTCAGTCTCTACAGCACATTTGAGAGACCAACTTTTGGTTGAACAAACTGCATTGTGCAATAATATCAGAGGTTAGTTTACGAACATAGAGCAAAAAAAGCCGCCACAACATCTAGCAAAGATTTTCTGTATCCGTTTTCTCAATTTAAACCTGCTTGCACCGTTTAGCGCTAAACATATTAAGTTATTTGTGGTACAAGCAGGTCCTTAGTGTTATATTTCGGTTTTATTCGTGCATGCTCTCCATTGACTTAATACTCTGGTAAATAGCTAGTTGTGATAGTCTGTGGTGCTTACCGGGCGGCCCATGAAGCCCTGCGGCGGCATGTACGTGTTGACGGGCGCGAAGCCCCCGCGCGGGAAGGCGCCGCCGCGACCGCCGAAGCCTCCGCGACCGCCGCGGGCTCCTAAGGACAAATACAGATCATTATTGTAGATTCTACCAAAGATTAAAATGAAATACATAAAATCTACAAATTGAAATTGTAAATGAGTATTTCATCATCCGCTGCTGGGCATCTTAGTTTGTACCATTGTCCATGCTGCCGTGTCAAAAGTTTTCATGATAATTTGGCAACCATTTTAAAATAAATTGTTTTCAGCGACCCCTTATTTCTGGTAATCATAAGCCCCTAAAAGTTGCGTAAAGGGCGCTGACCTCCAACATTCAATACAAGTGTCCATGCAGTCACTACAACAGTTTACTACGACAACAAGTATAATGTAAGAAAAGCAGACACCTCTGAAGTTACCTCTAAAGTTGCCTCCCCTCGCGTTGAAGGCGCCGCCGCGCGCACGGAAGTTGTTGGCGCGGTTGCTGTTGGGGCTGGCGTTGGTGTTGCTGTTGGCGTTGTTGCGGTTCTGCTGCTGGTTCGGGTGCTGCCGCTTGTTCTGCGGGGCATGCAAGGAGTTGATAATATCATGTATATCGATATAAGACTCTACTCTCTGACTATTACTGATTAGAGACTAATTAGTAGACATAACCAGCGATTAATTGGAGCACTCAGTGGGGTTGAGTTGAGTGTAACCAAAAAAACAGGGGGTTTTTGATCTATGTAATATTGCATTTTTATTTTTGATCAGTGTGCCGGTTTCTTAATGATTGAAACAAAAGGATCATTTAGTAGTTTCTGTACAAAAAAAATGCTAGTGTATGAACAGCATCCAAGTGACTGGGAGATGACGCTATGCAAAGCGGACTTTTTTCTTAAATTTGGTAGGCAGCTGTTGGCTCACATTGGCTATTTAATAACTGTCACGAGCATATTTTACATTTATGCAACATACAAGTGATTTCCTCCTACATTTTTTATAGAAATTTAATGTTGTTACGAACATAGTATTTTCGAAAAATTACAATCTTTATTTCACGAGAAAATGGGTTTTGAATTTTGTGTAAGTGTAAAATATTTATGTGACTGTATAGTAAATAGTTAATTGCTACGGTTAATATGGCCTATCAAGTTATGGGAAAAATATCGGCTCTATATTGCGTCATCTCCCAGCCTCTCTCACATACATAAAAAAATACCTTGTTAACGTTGGCAGCGTTGTGCGCCTTCTGCTCGTCCTCGTCGCGGTACTTAGACACGGTGACGAGGAAGCCGTTGATGCGCAGCTCGCGGTCCAGCTTCAGAGCCTTGTCCACGCAGTCCTTGTCTTGGAATGTAACTCTCACTGTGGAAGGATTATGTTGAGCTTTAGCTATTTATTTTTCATCATCATTCATGGCCCGAAGACCTCTTTGCTTGTGGCACACTAAGCTCTATAGTCATTTATTGATACTATTTACAAATATATGGCAACCAAAACGACGAAAAGTTGTAGTGTTAAGAAATGATTATAATTAAACCTTTTTTTTACAAAGTATCTAAACTTGAACCCTACTGGAAAACTGAGGACATCTCTGGTGTTGCTTCTACACTGGTCAAATGAAAGGGTTACGCCAAAAATACTATTCAACCTGGGTATGTATACTTTGTCAAGATAAGTGAAGGCAGCCTCCCCTGTGTCAACCCCACGTGACCTTTACCGTATAACCCCTAAATGCCGCGGGCGGACTCGCTTCACTTCTCCAGCCCCAATTTAGCAAAAAGGTAAAAACGTTACTTTTTCCGTTTTTGCACAATATTTGCCAGCAAGATTAATTCCGCAAGTTGTCATACGCCTGTCACACCACTAACACGTGGATATGTTACGGGCAATTTGATAAGTCCGGGCACTATTAATAATGGCCGGTCTGTATTCATAATGCCCGACTCAATTGGGCAATGTGATTAAAACAGCATGATTAATCACTTTTCCGGCCATTATGAATAACGCCCACCCTATCTTGGGCAAAGTAATAAAATAAGTGAACTGTAGTGTTATTGTTTATTAAATGAAATTAAACTTACAAAATTTTCATGAAAAGTTAACAAAAAATAAACTATTGAACATAGTAGTTAAAAATAAACAGTTAAAAATGTAATAACATCATTAGTTACCTACTTTTATTTTGATAAAAATATTACCTAAGAACAATAGTTAAAAAATTTGTAAACTGAGAAAAATCAACAGAAATATCTAATAATTAAGGACTGTGCAAGAAAGTTATTACGTTTAGAATTATTTATTCTTGCAAGATGAGCTTTTGTGACATTTGGAATTGCAAAGAATGTTTGATTTCTTGCATTTACAACGTTTTGAATTGCAGTCACCACTACAGTTACAATGCTGGAAGCCTTGTCCATCAAAATGAGAGTCTCTTCGAGCACATTCTCGAAGAGTAATATCAACTTTTGGAACATCGTCGATCGAAATGAACTTTTCTTTACAAACAGTAAACTCATTTCTGGAGTACAGTTGGTTTAAAATACCGTGTTTAGTTCCAAGTTTGTAAAGTTTTTCTTTTTCGACAGATATAATAATAGCAATTAAATTACGACTATCCGTCTTGGCTCGATCTACATCTGGTATCCTTACTCGAACGCTTTGGCCTATTTCTGCAATAGGAAATTTTGCATTTGAACGCGCTAACATTTTTTCGGCTTGCTTATCAAGTGATACTTTAGCTGCGTTACGAGCCTTCCGAATTTCGTTTGATTTTGCGTTGAGTAAAGATGCAGCCTTTTCATTATCAGAATTTTCCTTTTCATTGCTCATATCGGCAGAAGGCTGTTGATCGACTGCTCGCGGGTTTCCATTTATTATGTCCACACTCACAGTGGGTTGCTGATTTTCTGGTAGACTATCGGCAGAATATTGTTCCAGTTCAGAAGAAGGCTGTTGATCGTTTGGTCGAGGGTTTACATTTATTATGTCGACAGTAGATTGCTGATTTCCTAGTTGAATATCGGCAGATTGTTGTTCCAGTTTGGAACGGGGTTCAGGTTCAATCGTAACAGAAATAGAACCAGTAACAGCGGCTGAGTTTTCATCTATGTTATCGCTGTCTTCGTTTACGGTTTCATCCACTCTGTCCACAATTACGTTTTGACCTTCACCGGAATCACCATCTTTTAACATTGCCTCAAGGTCATCTTCACTTACTATCTCCGTTAACCCGTCAAATGATGGCAAGACTGATTTTAAACCTACTTTGGGTTTGCAGCCAAACATAGCTTCGTAAGGACTGCGATCGATGCCGAAGTGGTAAGCTCTATTTTTCATGAACTGTACGAATCTTAACCCTTCCGACCATTTTGTGGTTTCATTTGTCTCCAACCATGTAAATACCATCTTTTCTATATCCTGATTTGCTCTTTCTACTGACCCTTGAGATTGGCTATGACGGGGTTTGCCGTGTACAATTTTGACTTCTTCCCACATTTGGCATAGTTCCACAATAACTTTATTTACGAATTCCCTGCCATTATCACTGTGCAAAATGCATGGAGCTCCAAATAATGTGAAGATATCCAGCAAATGATATGCGACTTCTTCGGCTCGTTTTGTTTTTAATGGTCTAAGAATCACAAACTTGGTGAGGTGGTCTTGATACACCATGATGAACTTAAAATCATTGTCTGCTTGTGTTTGCATGTCGATTAAGTCGACTTGGCATCGTGAGTTAAATTCACTACTTTTTATAGGCTTAACCACTAGCCCTTTTTTTGGAACACTTATTTTTTTTTGACATGGTTCACACAAAGCCAAATACAACTCCACAAACTCTTTAGTAATATTTTTGTACTTCGGTTTGAGCTCTTTCATCATCCTATTTCTACCTCCATGCCCGATAGAAATGTGAGTTTCGTGAATAATATCAAATGTTTCTTCCAAATAACAGTAATATTGAATTGGTTCTCTGTCATTTTTCACTGGTACGATTAATTTTTGAACTGTTCCGATCTTCACTATGTCATACCTCGACAAGCGCTGATATTCCTCTGGAGTTTTGCCTGCAATCTTGTCTTTTGTCACTTGCACTTTGGTTAAAAATGAATAATACTCATCGCGAGAAAATAACTGAGTGTTTTTCCCCTTCGTTAATTTTAATTTATGAATTTCTTCGTTAAAACGTCTTTTCATATCCATCATATCCATGGATGTCGCCATTTTGTGAGATAAACGTACTCAATGCACTCACGTGTTCTCGTTCCGAAGTATTACTGTGAACTAATACGTCGCTGCGTGCGCGCGCGGCCCTCCCAATGCACTCACGTGTTCTCGTTCCGAAGTATTACTGCGAACTAACACGTCGCTGCGTGCGCGCGCGGCTCTCCCCCCGCACGTACGCGCCCCTCGCATGTTGCAAGGCACGGCCGCGGTCCAATTTATCACATTGCCCGGCTACAAGTAGGGAATTATTCATACTGCCCGGTCCAAGTGATAAATTCAAGCTATCTCAAACACTGACTTATTACATGGACCACGGGCCGTCGGGCATTATTAATAATGGCCGGTCAAAGTGATAAATTAATCACTTTGCCCATCGCTCTTGGGCATTATTAATAATGGCCGGTTCTTATTAATAATGCCCAGTTAATCATGTTGCCCGTAACAGATATATCCATTCAATTTAGCAGTGGACGCCCTGCCACGTGGTCACGGGAATATATCAAGTGTTTTATTGACGAAGACAACGACACGCAAGCGTTACCATGTCCGCATGTGCGATGGCAAATGACAGCCCTTCAATCAATCAATTTACGGTTTTCGCTATACGATAACTACCATCCTGCTTGTCTAAATGTCCATAGATCGATTTTATGTATCTTCAACAAATAATGTATATATAGCAAGATCACCCCAACGCAACGCCGACCCTCGAATTCGCAGACGTGGGGAGATGATAGTCTATATACGTATAACAGAAATACGACTATAGGTCGCTCTGTATGTCGATCTGTTTCGTCTGTTTTATCGACGGAACTACTGAACTGGTTTTAGTATTTTGGCAAATGTACGTGAGGAAAACATATTAATTAAGGTACGTTTCCTTCCTTAAAATGATCAACTTTAAACGCGGGGCACGATTACTTTTTTTAAATTCCCAGATTGTCAAGAAAACAATGAAACACCGGTCATTGAACTCCGATAAAATCTTTATTGTTTTTTAAGGATTCGCATAACAACAAAGTTACGATCCGTCGCTAGTTTGACATGGTTACGTAACTCATTCAAGTAGGCCAGTTTGTACTTAACCAGTGGACCTTGAAAACTATCGTTAACTATAACCTATAATATGGTTAGTAAACGTAACACGCCTTAAATTGCCTTTCATGTATTCTACTCTCAATTCATACATGGCGCGACAAATTATAGTTTTATCATTCTTTATATCCGACACACACACGAGTAGGTCAATCATTGCTTTTTCCAATAAAATTATATCTAGGACTTGTTTTAGAAAAGCTAATTGTGTCAAATAATGTGCAATTTACATGAAGCTATCGTTGTAACTCGACTGACGGACGTTAGAACGCGATAAGAGTTTGTAGCAACATCGGGTCCCCTCGCGTTGGGGTGTAACCCTCTAGATACTATGCTCATTTGCATATTCTACTCTGCACACAACATGGATGCCAATCGTATAATAAATCAATATATTATGAGGCATTCCGACGCCGCGGTTTGCTCTTAACGCGTTCTCGGGAAACGTCAATAAATTCTCGATATGCTATGTAGTACATTGAGTGGCGTACCTTCGTACGGTATGAATAGAAGTGGTTAGGGGGCGAACCCTCCTTGCTCTGAAGACGGGAAAGAATCTCACAATGAGAATTTAACAAAAGATTACAAGTGTACACGCACTTGTAATCTTTTAAGATTTTCAATGTACCAGTTTTTATTGTATAGAATATTTCGCAACAAAATAAACAGGTGGCGTAAAAGAGGCAAGGTGCGTTGTGCATTCGTAACATTTACGCGTAATGCGAGCGCGGGCAGTTGATCAATATTTTTTCTCCCGCGTCGCCCTTCACCCTTCTATCACACTCCCCTTCTGTTGCCGCTAATGCCGAAGCCGTTTTGTCCGACTGGGGTCGATACCCCCAAGCACATTGTTTAGGCGGACACCGGATACTGGATGTTACTCGCGCACTCACGATCGCAGCCTCGACATTTACGATTGTACTTTACTGAAGAGTCTGAAAAGTCTTATTATTATGCCCTTGTATTGTATGACAAATATTTCGTTGGTTTTTCTTTTACTTCAATAGCCTGTATTACCTACATATTCTGCTTTATCAATGTCGTAATTTTAAAAGAGAATAGAATAACCTATAAGGAGGGATGTCAATTATCACTTAATTCTTACGCTGCTACGCCCACTGCGAAAATAACGTTGAGGAAAACTGTACTTCTCGTTTGATGGTTTATGAGCTTAGAACTTCTAAACTTGATAGATTTTGATGATATTTTCATCACTTGCAGAATTTCTTGAGGAAACTTTTAGCACTAATATTTCACCCGTGCGAAGTCGTAGTGGGTCGCTAGAAATAACTAAACAACAAAAGGAGTATCCACTTACGTATTTTGTACTTGGTCTTGCTGAACTCGTGTATGTGCGCAACGTCGCCGCACTGGGAGAACAGAAGCTTCACGTACTCCGTGCTGGCCTCGTAGGGCACGCCGACCAGCACCGCGGTCTCGGCGCGCGACTCCACCGACACGGTGATCTTGCTGCCGTCGATCACCGTGCCCTCCTCGGACAGTGCCTGCGTTTGAGCATAGCAGTTTGAAAACAGAGAGATGATTTGATTGTGCTGTGTGTTATGTGCAGTAAGAGAAATGTATTGTTCAGCAGTTTGACACACTATTGCCGGTTGAAGCCATTTTACTACTGAAAGGTGTGAATTGAATATACAGACCATTTCAATTGATAATCAATTTGCTAAACAATCCGTTTCCGTGACTGTATGTGCAGTGTAGAGATGTTGAGTACCTAATGGGATGAGAATTGTCTCATCTTCAAGGCCCGTATTACAGAACCTCACTCGACAATCAAACTTTACCTTAAACTACAGTTTAAAGCCATTGGATTGGTTGAAACTAGTTTTTAACTTTTAGGTAATGCTTGAGTTCTTGACTGAGGTTTTGTTATTCGGGCCATTTTTTTTGAGCTGCGTGTTTGTTGTTGTTTCTTTTACCATGTATTAGTGTAAATATCAAGAAGAAATGGTTGAGTAGCCATGTTGTAGACCTGTATTTGACATTGTCATGCTTGTCACGAAATAAATCTAGTTTTAAATCGAGATTCACGATTGAGTATCGATCTAAAATACGAGCTTTAATGTGTGTACAAGATGGAAACGTAGTACATTTAGATCGCAAGGTACACACTACATAGATAGTTTATTAGCTATCGCAGACTGCAGTGTAAACTAAACCACAATACGGCGATTACGAAGACTAAAGATAGAAACTAGTAAATGATGGCACCGATTTAAAGCGGCAGTTTAGTGTAGTTTAAGTAATTTTTTTTTTACAAAATTCATGTTTATTAACATATTCGGCACTAAAAACTGAGCAGTAAACTAGATAAAAATGAGTCTTATCAAATATTTAAATCGGTAATTAAATAAATAATTGAGCAATAAAATGACTGAAAGGGCAGTTGCGTTGTGTGGGCAGTTAACAAATCGGAATTAGTCTGTAAGAAATCTATGTAACTTGGAAGTAGCGCTCGCCGGCCGCTGGCGCGGCGCCGCTCGCTCGTTTCGCGCGCGATTTTTCGCAGTTCCTACTACCTAACCTATGAACTGTCGAACTATTTATCTAATCGCCCATTCCAACATTTTTACTGCCCATTAATTTATACATTACCTTGAGTATTTTTTGTACTGACATTGTAGGGTGAAGTAAACGACCAATTTTCTTTTTATAACTGTTCATGTTTTACTGTCACACTAATTTACCAACCGCCGAAAAATTAAATTAATGCCCGTAAATTTTTTCAACTGATCATAATAACCTCCATAATGTTTAAATAACAGTTGTAAAAATTGTTGCCCATTAACGATTCCCGACTCCTGCATTCGACACGCCCACGCACAAAAAACACTAGTTTACAAGAAATTCTTCGGATGTCACGACAAGACCAAGTCCTTGTGGTATTTCTTGTATTGTAAACTAATGCGAACGGGAAATCTACAATAAGTGTACATGGTGTCGAAGGCGTGTATTATTGTTAAGTAAAATGTTATTTGCGACTGTGTTGTGTAACAAGAGAAGAGACAACTTAGCCTTAACAAAAAAAGTGAAAAAAACTTTATCTTTGTGAAATAAAAAAGTATAGCTAGCTTTGAGAGTGTTGTAGCCATAACTAACAGATTATTAAACTTATCAAATTATAAAGTGTGTTTAATTTGTAGCCTTAAATACTGAAGTTCCCCAAAAAGAACTAAGTATATCGAATAGTAAACGAAACAATAATAACACCCCCAAATACGGAAAAACTTACACCATAGTACATAATAAAACGCGTGTGAACTTCGAAACCTTTCGCCGGCGCCAAAAGTTGGAAGTTGGCATGGCAACCGCGTGCGGCATACCAGAATGTTTAGTCTGTCAGTAATTACCGCGGCCTCGCGTTATGGACATACACAGTATATTTAGCATGTTACTGCTCTGCAAGACATCTGGAGTTCTACTTACCAACAAGGCTGTGCAGTGGGCTTCATTGGTTACAGAAGAATCAGTCGTGAGCATACTGTATTCACTCAGTTGATACAGAGTTCATATTTAGATGCAATACATAAATACATACAATGTAAAGAATAATAATGTTAATGTCTTAATTGCAAGTTTGTTGCCATTTAAATTATAATCCCTATAATAAATTAAAATCTACATATTTTGATGCTTATTATAATACTTAATCAAAACATAAAAAGTGTAACATGCTTAACCACAACCTAAAGAGTTATGTATGTAAGAATAGCGTCTTGCACACACATGATGATGTGCCTGACACCTGGAGCCCACTGCAGCAGTCCTAAAACTTACCCTCTGCCACTGCAAGTACACATAAAGACACGTCACAAAAGGACATGAGTATATTCATCAGCTGATCTACTACATCACATCAAGATCAATAATTAATTTTGAACTTTACTTAGTTATCACAAAGCTGCCAAACAGATGCTTAAAGTGTAGAAGACCAGCCCGTTCTAACATTCAAATAGTCACTCATTCTGCTCATGACTTGAGGGAAGTGGCAACATTTCTGGATATACATAATTTGGAAAAAAATAGTCTTAGCCATAAATACAGCCTCTTTCAGAAGCAGGCTAATAAAATTCTAATATCTACATAATCACTTTTCAGTATAAAATATAAAATGTTAATAAACTTTTGTTTACCTTTTCCAGAGACTCTTTGTTTTTGAATTCGACTATTGCCGATAATGTCGGAGTTGTGGTCAGTTCAGTTACAATGATTGGACCACGTCTAAAAAGAAAGAAAATTTGTCTCATTAATACTCCGTACAGTCGAGTGTTGCAGTGTTCTGAGAGCAGCTTGCTAGTTCCTCGAGAACACATCACACATTATCATATACTAATCAACTTGAATTAGAAATACAAATAGTGATTCATTTCAACAGTTTATAATATTTCAGGGACTGATATTTGAATGTTGGCAAGTTGTATGTTCCAGTTACATAGCTGGTATTGTGAAACGGATATACTCACTTGACATTGGTAACTTCTCCATGTTTTGCAAACAACTCTTTGAGTTTCTCCTGGTAGTCGAACAGGTAGGTCGACGGGAGGTTCTCAACTAGTATTTTACCAGACTCGACTTTGTCTTCTTTCTTATCATCGCCACCAGCGTCGCCCTCAGCGATCTCCTGGCTCTGGTCGGCGTCCCCGCTGCCCTCGGCGCCGCCCGCGTCGCCCGCCGTCGACTCGTCTCCTTGTTCCGCCTGTTCGGCCTCGCCGTTGTTGTCTTCGGCCTCTACAGGCTCGGTGGTCTCCATCTCGGGAGCTTGTTCCTCCGCGGCTTGGGCGGCGGCCTTCGCCTTCGCAGCCTGGTTTTTAGCGCCGCGGCCTTTCTTCTGGGCTACCATTATGATTATCCAGCTGTAATAAACACAAGAACCGACTCAAGCAATCAGGCGTGCGATCCGTCACGCTCTCAGTGGCAACGTTTCCCGCCATATCTATTTTTTGCTAAAACTTATCTACAACACTTGGCGCCTATTCTCAGATCTCAAGGGCGCAGTTAGTAACGCGCGAAACATCATATTACACAGAAACGCAGAAAATGTACTCTTGTTTAGCAGATGAGCTAATTTTAACTATGTGTAACATCACAGATAACGGTAAATACATCATAACAAGCCATACGCGCCATGAAGCATGCCTTAATTTCGAGTGGAAAATTCACGAACCCGAAGCGTTACCTCGTAATAGCTTGTTACAATGGCATTTCGCAATCCTGGTTAAATATTTTATAATATTATTGGAAGTTTTACTCACCAAACGCGAATTAACAAGTAAAATCAATGATATCACAAATCCACAGGAAAAGACGCCAAACTATATGAAATAATAACACGAAACCGGCATCACGCAAGCGCATCCGCCATTAAATAGATTTTAAAAAGTGAGGTTAGCGGTGTTGCCGTATTAAAATTCATTTCTAGAAAAATTTTAGACGTATCCGAACGGATCCAAACTTCCCGTAAAATCAATAAAAATGTATCTCTGAAGTCACCCTTAGACGACCAATGTTGCATCAGTTCACAGAGTACTTTGTAATCATGAGTTCAATTTGTGAATCTGCTGTAAAGCGAGCATATAGTGCTAATCTGTGTTAAAGTGGCAAAGTAAGTCCACCTTTTTCTGGAATGGTTAAAAGAAAACCGAACCTATTCGGCATCGTGTCGTTCGTTTTCGTTTTTTTTATCCCACAATAGAGATGTTGACAGGAGGAAAAAAAAAATGTAGTCTGTTTGCAGATAATGAAAAAATATTAGACGAGTATTTTTTGCTCTAACTTATTAGTAAAAAAATGTTTAGATAAAACGCATTTTAAAGTTGGGGAGTCGGGGCTCGTGACGTAACAAGTCAGTATAAAATCTACTGGAGAATGACGTCATGCTACTTGTTGACAGGATAAGGGGGAAGCGCCAAGGTAGCCCGCGAAATTCAAATTATCTTACGTTTTTTGCAATTTGCAAGCCAGTATCAGGTTGTATGTTGATCTAAATATGATTTGCGGTCGTATCATATGTTTATTTATAGAATTATAATCATAAAAGTCATCAATACAACTCTCTAAGTTCATGAAAGTGTATTGAATCACTATTTCATTAAATCATGACATTTGACACCTTTGCTAACTTAAGAAGTTGTATTGCTAATTCTAATGATTATAATTCTGTAAAGCCATCTTTTTTACGGTCGCGAATCATATTAATCAACATACAACCTGACACTGAGCTGCAAATTGCAAAAAACGTAAGGAAATTTGAATTACGCGGGCTACCTTGGTGCATCCCCCTTAAGTAGTCATGGCCTCAGAGGCCAGCTACGAGATGCCATAAAAAAAAAAGTCATGCTACATTTTAACTCGATGTATTGCCGTAATCTTTTGATTACGTAAAAAACGAAAAAAAAACGTGTCCAATATTTTTTAATAATCTACCTGACGGACTAGAAAAATGTATCATTATAATGCTAAGCGTCCACCGCGTCGGAATCGGAGCGTACGCAGCGTACGCGGCGGCGCGGCGGCGTCGGCATTTACAAAATGCCGATAGGGTGCGTCCACTGCATTCGGATTTTGCATCGGCAATATCTGTATTTTCAAAGTAATCGAGTTGACGTGGCGTGCACGAGTATTCACATTATGGATCATTAGTTGTTTATTATCAGCAGAGGAGAAGAAAAACAAAAGGAAACGAAAGATGTGGGTTCACAAAATAAACTTACAAAGGCCTATTTTCGGAGAATTTTATACGTTATATCTTGATTTATTAGAAGATGAAAAAAGATTTTTTGGATATAATCATCCGATTATTATGTCTCGAACCAAATTCTTTGAACTTCACTATATCCTCGAACCGCACCTTTAGTTAGGTGCGGCAAGACACAAATTTCAGAAAGGCGACTGAAACAAAGGAAAGGCTTTTATTGTGTTTAAGGTAAGTATTTTAAATCAATAATAATAAGAAAAAGTAATATAACAGAAACTTGTAAGTAAAGGTATATAATATAAGCGTTTTTAATTGGTCTGACAAATACGTTTTGTTTGTGTAACTTTTTTTGTCTTCAATACTCAAAATTATCGTATGTTAGACATTCACTATCCTACATCGTACCATTGCCCAAATTATCGTACCGTACGCCCCCCATAATTAACGTACGGGTTGGCAACACTGATGGTGCGTTCACTGCGGAAGTGCGGATGACGTCATCGGCAGAAATACCGATCTCTGGCGCAGTTATGCCGATCCACTGTACCACAAGAATCAATACAAACTATTATTAATCTGTGATACAAAGCAACCAATCCGTTCGCTCCGTAAGCGCCGATTCCGACGCGGTGGACGCTCAGCTTTATTGTTACCCGCCAGCGCCCATGTTGTGCACTCCCCCCTCAAAAATCTTGGGCTGCGAGGCTCACGGCCTACGAAATAAATGGATTTGAAGGATTTTATCCTTTCTAATAATCTCTTCGTAATGTCTTGCAGACTTGCATGCAGAACCAAGCAAAGTAAGTGGACTAATATTTGAAAAATCGTTCAGTGTTCAGTTTTGGAGAACCGGATTGGGGAGCAAGAGAGTAGGACGTACTGTCGAATTGTCGAAAACATAACATTTGACCTAGATATTGATCGAGAATGTTTTAGAGGTATGAGGAACAGGGTGTAAAGTTCACTCTTCCTCATTAGGAAAGGTAGGATCTCTTTGAGTATATATGTTCTGTGGGTAGGATCCTCTGACCAGACGGGTGTTGTGTCTGGCGGGCAACTGCCCAAAAGTTGATGTTGATGTCGGACATGTCGTTCGCGTGGTGGTATATTCTAATTGCGCGATGCAGGATTTGTGTGATGTCATGTCTTTGATGCGTAGTTCGTATGTGGCGGTGTAACTGCTTAGAATACGATACTTATTTCATAAATGCTGCCCAGCCCAACTAAAACTTTTCTGGCGGATAGTTTCTTGTCGAAGTTGATTTACCCAAGCTCGGTTCTTTGCAGATCCACTTAAATCGTGGCTAACATTAATAATATAATAACGCAGTTTCACCGAAGGGCTTAAGTGTTAGGCAGACGTAAGTGTACCCAGCCCCGGATCTAAAAGGGGGGGGGGGGAAGGGCAAACCGGGGTACGTGCCCCGGGCGCCAACTTCACCGTCACCCAGCGCACCGCAACTTTGTAATAAATGAGACGCGCAGCACTTATTATCTTTCTCTGCGGGAACTCGATGAGCGCTTGTGTGGTAATTTTTTTAAGTTTTACGTTTCGTATTGGGGGGAGCGTCCCGCGTCCCGCATATTTTTGCAAACGCAACACGACTTCCTTTAAATTTTACCACAGTTTTGGTGCCCCTGTTGGATTGGCGCATTGTCGATCGATTTTGATTAATATGTTTATATGTCTACATTTTTGAACTCCCTACGTTCTCTCTTACAGCCTAGTAACCTCCAAAAGCAAAAGAAAATCTAACTTATCTCAGGCAGAGTGCAAACATTTTCGTGCTTACTTCACTCGCTCTTGCATTCTTATCAAAAATTGGACCGCACATCAGGCCTAATAAAAAAAAAACAAATTTGGCCTGATGTGCGGTCCAATTTTTCAACATTTATTTAATAAATGTGCGACACATATTAGCTAGTAAGTATATTTAAAAAAAAAAACAATAAGGATTCGGGGGCGGGGGCGGAGGGCGGGAGGTTTTGCCCCGCCTCTAAAACATTCTAGATCCGGGGCTGCGTGTACCTAACCTAACTATAGTATACCCACATTTCACCAGTTATGTTTTAAGTCCCCGGTAATAAATAGCCTGCTACTGAGCCTATTACCATCAAGCGGACCCAAATCCAGACTCTTTCTGCTACTGAGAAATTCCTGATGGAAAACCCAATAACACTGCTCAACCCGGGAATCGAACCCGGGACCTCATGCTCAGCAGTCGGGCCGCTCCACAGACCTAATTTATAACTTTATAATGTATGTACACTTGCGTTGCGTGCGACCATGAAATCAACGGCACAGTCAACGAGACTTACAATAATACCAAGAAATAAATAACATGGAAATCATGTCAGATGAAAGAATCAAGCAATTACTATTTTACTGATTGATTTTTGCCGCTAATATTAAAATCTGTTCAACAAAACAATGAGCTTAATTGTTCTGTTGACCAGATTTTAATATTACAACGTGTAAAATAATGCGGAGAAGGCTATACAGTTGGCAATATTGAAGTTAGGTTGGAGGTTGGAGCTACCGGAGCCACCAAGCCACAACGCGTCTCTCCGCTAGGAACACAGAGGTTAGGAATAGGATCACTGATTGTTGGCATTTTTAGCACTGTGAACCCCAGGCATTTGCAGCAGTGCTGCCAGTTTAGCGCTTTCGGGTCTAGACCCGAAAAACATAAAAAAGCGCTAAATCTAGATCTAGCGCTTTTTTGGTGAACTTGGCGCGCGTATATACATTTTAGTGCCTAGCGGATAATCTAGAAAATTAAAAGAGTAACCGTGGAGTTTCTTGCCGGCTCTTCTCCATAGGAAACGACCATTTGGAACAGTGCACCTAGCTTCTGACGTTTCATAAGTGCCCTTGTTGGTTTATGTGAAATAAAGTATTTTAAATTTGAATTTGAATTTGAACTTTTTGAATTCTAAGATGGTAACACATAATATATAGTGTTTCACCGACATGTTTTATATTTAAAAAATATTTGAGTCTTTATTTTCTGACATGGGAGTGCGTTTTACTTATTCACGGGGAATTTCTTTTAGTTCTCAGATTTTCGTTTGCACCGATTCGATCAACCTGGCTCTTCAAGTTCTGTAGAAGATAATATGATACTTTTTTGTCAATGTCGGTAAAACTTTTATTTTTATTTTATTCAAACGGAACAACAAAGAGCTACAATATAAAACATAGAAAATAAGAAATTCATTAAAAAAATTGGTTGTCTGTAAAGTCGGTTTACGGACGATAGTTTAACGTGACAACGTTAGAGCGTAACGTTACAATGAGCGTAACTGGACAATGAGTCATCACTTTTCGTGCGTGCAGCGCCCGTTCATCGATTTTTAGACGTTGTCACGTCAAAAAATATAGACAATATTGCAGCCCACAACTACCCTATATATAATTGTAGTCTGTGCCCACAACGCTGTTCACAGATTAGCTACAGGATTTAACAGGATACATAACAGTCAAAATAATCGCTAGAGTTACAAATACATTTTTGTTAATTTTTTCTAGAGTCAAGATCTATGTGGAATAAGATTAAACCCACGTGTACGATACATATAATTTATTTATCTCATTTTATTTTATTTACAAAGAGCGTTTAAATTTAGCACGAAATTAGAGATTTTTGGATACGCTGATTTAAAAAAATCTAGCGCTTTTTGAATAGCTCTTAGCGCGGAATGGGTAGTGGGTACTTTGATCTAGCAGCACTGAATAATGAATTTTGCAGACTGGTCAAGAATGGCAGCTGCAAGCAAAACATAACCTATAAATATTCTCTGCACGTTCGTGCGTCTTTTATCATGGTGTTATTTCATTTTGTTTAAAAATATTTCAAGTTAAGAAAGGCTCGTAAGCGATAAAATGAAGTCCAAGTCATTCGATTTGAAACCAAGTGTTACTGAAAAACATACTCTCTCAGACAAAACTTTAGACTTTGTTGGTCTTTACAAATCTGTTACTGAAACGAATAAAGTTCTTGAAAAACGAACATCTGATGAAATTAACAACAAGGAAACAACAAAAGCCAAGATAGGTACCCCCAAACGTGAACTTAAGCCAAATAAAAACAAAAAACGGAGCAAACAAGAGCCAATAGACATATCGCATATCAACATTGATGGTTCTAATGTTTGCCCAAGTTTATCTCGGAGAAGCCCTATTGACGATCCTAAAGTTACTTCTACTCCTAACACAAGCGGCAAAAATCAATCAGTCAAATCCATCATGAAAACTATATCGCCAACTGAGCAGTCTTTCGACAGTGCCAGGTCTAACGCATCTAGCAGTAAGCCCAAGAAGAGGAACAAGTCCGTCAGCTTTATGCTAGAGGACCACGAGGAGGTTGAGGTGAAGAGGACCAAGTCTGATGACAGCCAAGCTAATAAAAAAGCTGAAACCACAGCCAAAACAGTTGTTAAAGACAAAAGTAAGAACTTTAAAAAGTTTAAAAAGTACCAACAATCTGAAAAAGAGAACAAAGCAGCTGAAGTTAACAATCTAAAGATGGAGGTGGACAGCAGTAGAGGTAGCGTCGTTGAGAAAAAGTCAGCAAAGTTTAATAAAACAAAAAAAATGCTAGGAGAGTCACCATCTGCAGATGCTCAAGTTCAAACGCAAGACTCTAAAGAGAAAAAAAAGAAATTTAAAAAAGTGAAAAAGCTTAAATCTGAACAAACTACAGAACCAACAGATGCAGACAATAACGGTGAGGTTTCATCAGAAACCAAAATCAAAAAACTAAAAAAGAAGAAGGTGAAGTCCCGACCTGCTGAGACCGCTGAGGCAGAGGGGGAGCCAGCTCCTAAATCCCGTAAAAAAGATAGTAAGCCAGATATAGCTGAAGACCTGGAAAACCTCAGTATTGGAGACAATGCACACACACTGACAAACCTGCTTGATGATATGACTGTAGTTGACAAAGATAAGCGCAAAAAGTTGAGACAAAAGTTAAATAAGAATAAAAAACCTAAAGGTGATCAGCCCAATAAGGAGGATTCAGAAAAGAGTGAAGAGGTAAAAGAGAAGGTCAAATGGAAAAAGAGGAAATGGAACAAGGATAAGAAGGGAGATGCAGACGAGGAGGGCTTGGCCCACACCGTGATTGTGGAGAACCTGCCCATCTCTATCATGTTGAACTATAAGAAGTTGCTTACAGACCATTTCGTCACACATGGATTAATTAGGAAAATCGGGTAGGACTTTTGACCTGTTTAAAAAACCGGCCAAGCGCAAATCAGACTTGCACAGGAAGGGTTCCATACCACTGTACAATATTTAGCAAAAAACGCCGAAAAAATAAACTTTCTATGGGAGTTTTTTTTCAAAGACATACTACATCTACCAACCTGCACTGGGCCCACAAGGTAGATTACAGCCCACTCCCTCTCGCAGTGAGGAGGCCTCCAGCAGTGGGAACATTAAAGGCTGATTATGCTATTTTGTTTTATAGCAGGAATACACAATCTGTGAATATTTCAACTGTCTACCTGTTACAATTCATGAGGTACAGTCCGCTGACAGATAGATGGACAGCAAAGGCTTTGTAATAGGGTTCCATTTGCCGTGCTTCGGGTACAGAACCCTAAAAATGAAATTGAATCTTTAAAATGTGATAATCCTATTTATTTGTTCCAGGATTGCTGAGGTATACCCTACAGAAGAGTCTAAACCTGTGTTTACTACTACCCTAAACTTCTACAGTGATACTGCTGCGGAAGAGGTAACTTATAAAAAAAACTATACTTACAGAATTAATTTGTTACATGCTTGAATTTGCGCTTAAATGTTACACAGTTATAACAGCTTGTATAGGATGTGGGTTTTGGCATTCAATGGCAACATGTCAAAATGTAAAAAAAATACGGTCGAGGACGAAGTTCCCTACGCGATACTCGCACGCACACACGCACCTATACTATAATAGAAAGAGACATAGAGTGACATACCTACAGTGCAATATTAAAAGTACACTTTGTAAACAAGCATAACACAAATAGAGGATTTTATCTAAGACTAGCTGCCCGCCCCAGCTTCTCACGGGTAAGCACTTATCTACGGCGCACCTACCTACCCTAACTACCTACCTACCTTCATACATACATACCTACACCCTACACCTACCTACATACATACCTACCTATCTACCCTACCCTACCTATTTATTTACTTAACTACCTACCCTACCTACTTACCTACATACATATGTATGTATGTAGGGTAGGGGAAAGTGGGTATGTAGGTAGGGTAGGTATGTACCTACCCTACCTACATACCCACTTTACCCACATACATACCTACCTACCCTACCTTCACCTACATATCCTAAGAACCATCTCCTTACAAACAACAAAAAAAGAATTAGCGAAATTGGCCCAGCCGTTCACGCGTGATGCCGTGACCAAGGAAATAGGGATTCATTTTTATATATATAGATAAGAATGCTTGAAAACATGCTGGTCCTGCTCCATAGGACAATCTAGATTCTAGACAACAAAAATAAAATAACCAATATAAATGTTCCCAGGCCCTACAAGAAAACAACGTGTACATCGCAGGCAGCCGCATCCGTGTGAAGCGCGGGCTGCCCATAACACAGACCACGTTGGTGGTGCGTTCGTATGCCGAGCTGACCGACCAGGCGCTCAGCTCCACCTTCGTGGGAGCCGGCAAGATCAGGAGCATACGACATCTCGTCAAGGGGAAGAAGAGTATGGGTATGTTACATGAATATACAGCTTTCCAAAGAAAAGTATGCCGTTTGATAAACTTCGTGTTTCCGAATCAGCCCGAGCGTCGCGCCACACAGTAACCCCAAACAAGTTTTCTAAGTTTTGTACTACCGTGCTCTGTCGGGCTACCTACTCCGGTCTCAGACCGTCATTTATTATCACTCAAGAGTTTTGTTTCTTTTTAACCGACTTCCAAAAGGAGGAGGTTCTCAATTCGTCTGTATGTTTTTTTTTTTTTTTTTTTTGTATGTTTGTTACGCGATTTCTCCGTCAATTGTGGACCGATTTTGAAGATTGTTTTTTTGTTTGAAAGAGTATGCTTCCGAGGTGGTCCCATATAAATTTTATTAACTTTACTTGGATAGTTTTTGAGTTAGCTTCAATAATACGTATTTTTCCCACTTAGTTTATATGGATGATATAATGATAACTTCCAATCACTGTTATTTACATAGCAGGTTAGTGGTATTCGAATTTGTATGGGGTAGGTACCACCACTAAAAAGTGCAAAATAAAAACTTTTTACAAAAAAAGAACAACCGACTTCCAAAAAAGACACTGCAAAGTCAAAAATAACTTTAATTTCGGAAGTCGGTGGCAAAAAACGAAAGTTCAAAACCAAACACACTGACTTCCGAAATTAAAGTTATTTTTGACTTTGCAGTGTCTTTTTTGGAAGTCGGTTGTTCTTTTTTTGGAATTGCATAGAGTTGTTAATCTATAATTTTGTAAACATGGTAATAAAAAATAGGCAAGTACTTCCATGGTTGTAACAGTAACAGCTCTATATTTGATCTCATCAGCGCGCATTCGTATTTCTGAAGTTAGACGATGATTCACGAAGCGCATACTTTGGCAAGCTGTAGAGATAGCTTGGTAGACTGCTAACATCATAAGTTGCCTTTAATGATTTTAAGTGAGATGAGTTAGGGTCGCGCCACATCTGCCGAACGTTCCGCGGCGGAACGTTCGGTTGAATACGCTCTTAATGTTTTTCAAGTTACCTATGACACATCAGCCGAACGTTACGTCCATAGAAATGCAAGCAAACATGACGCGACGGAACGTTCCGCCGCGGAACGTTCGGCAGGTGTGGCGCGACCCTTAGAGTATTCAACCATTAAAGATAGAAGGGCCTATTAATACTATCCTCTTTGGGCCTAGCTATGTTAATAAGGGCCTTACAAACCAGATCTCAACTCAAGTGCCACTTATGAGTAGGTAGTGCTGGCCACCTGCCTGTCTAACGAGCTATAAGATAAGAATTCATGAAGTGCACGATATGTGTGTTTATTAGCACATGCACGTATTTCCCAAGGGGGTAGGCAGAAATGTGTACAAAACGCCCACATTCGCCAGTTATGTGATTAGGTACCTACTTATTTATAACTAACTGACCCCTGCCCACTTCGTTGGGCGGCAAACATAAATTTACTATAGCCTGTGACACTCAGAAATATGAAATAACGTAGCTTTCTATTGGTAAAAGAATTTTCAAAATCGGTCCAGTAATCCAGATATTACCCCCTACAACCTCTTTATAATATTAGTATAGAAGACAGATAGACTATCATAGATATAATTATACTAGCGACTTAGTTTTACGTTAATGACAGCTGCGTTAGTCGAATATATGAGCTTGTTCGTATTGGTTGCATTATTTCATCACCAGCCCCCCTTCGGCTATACACACACACACACACACAGTACAGTTGGCGATGAGGATGGAATAGTATCATATTTTATTTTATTTACAGCGACAGCATTCGTCGAATTCGATGGTCCTCAAGCAGTAGAACGGGCAATAAAAACGGCCGGTGACACTAAAATCGGCGGGAAGAAGATACATCTGTCCAAGTTCGAGATACGCCCCAAAAAAGTGAAGAAAACCAAAAATGAGGGCGACAGCGCCGCGGACGCAGACAGCGAAGATTCTAACGATTAGAGTATAGTATTATAGTTATTATACAGTACAAGAAAGGTAAATACAATGTAAACACATGAGAACTCAGAGTATATTTGTTAACAGATAAATAAAAGCAGCATTAAAATAAATTATACACTGCCATGATCTGAGTATTTACGAAACACGACGGTCCGATATTCTTATTAGAAATTAATTCATGATTATCGAAAGACTTCCACTGTTGGACATAGGCCTTCCCCAAGCATCGCCACATAACTGGTCCTGTGCTTCTCTCATCCAACGCATTTTCCTGAAACATTAGCCCCATTGCATTGATACAAAAAATGCTCAATACGATGAATGTTTGAATTGAAAAGCAATAAGCGACTTTAAAGGGGTTCCGACATTTTTGTATGGGACCTGGCATACCTAACCGTCCGCCATTTGGAAAAAAAACTGGTTTTGGCGGCCAGTGATGAAACAAGTGTCAATCGATAGAGTAAGTGATTGCAAACAAAAAATGTTTAGTGATGAATATCGTAAGTGATATACTTCCTGAGATATTTAAAAAAAATATTACTGCTTTATTTTTTTTCTCATGTTTTAACTCAAATATCTCAGGAAGTATATCACTTACGATATTTATCACTAAATATTTTTTGTTTGCAATCACTTACTCTATCGATTGACACTTGTTTCATCACTGGCCGCCAAAACCAGTTTTTTTCATAATGGCGGTCGGTATAGGTATGCCAACGAAGTCGGATGTTCTTTATTGAATGAATTGTTTTAATGGTGATTTCAAGACAGTATTTGTAAGTAATTAAAAAAAAATCGGATTGTCGTGTTTAGTCATTAAGTATCGGTCTCTTTATTACAAAGAAGTGACTTGAAATTATAGTGATTCAAATTGATTCGCTTTAGGCTTTTAGTATCATAGTAAAACAAATTATAAACAATTTTTGTACGAAATAAAAATTATTTTATGCAAATGTTAAATGGACTGGCTGGTTTCAAGTGTTATTTAACGAATCAGAAAGAAAATATTTCCTTGCTATTAATGTGTTTTTACATAGAATACATATTTTATTATTAAAATATTCCATGTTATGTAATTATTTAACTTTCAATTGTATGGATGGAATGTTACCACTTATAATCCATTTTTGTTATTATAAAATCTAATTATGTGTTAAATATAGCATTAGTTTTCAGCAAGTACTATTATTATATTTGTTAGATTATGCCTAATTTTGTATCGACCCTTTTTGTGAGGCCCTTAGACACTTTGCCAATACTTGATTGAAATGACAGTATAGCTAAAGGTAAGAATAACTAAAAGGGCTAATAATTATGGGATAGTTATGAAATACCAGCATTGTTAGATATAACGAGATGATTATGTTGTGCGTGATGAATATTATAAATAAACTGGCTCGTTGAATTTAATACTGTTCTCATTTTTAATTAATTACTAGCTCACCCGACAGACGTCCTGTCCTTTCAATAATCCATACAAAAAAGTACTTTCAGTTTTTCCCAAATTAGAAAAGGCAGTGTATAGAGTGCCACCATTGGCACTCTATCCCTATCGGATAAAGTGCCACTACAGGCACCCTAGAAACACCGCCTCGGCCCGGCTCAAGTGCCGCAAGCATTGGATTGTCATTGTCACTGTCACTAAGTCACGTCACTTGGTATTTTGTTTGATTGTCGAGGTTAGATCGCTGTAAAACACCACATTCCCAAAACATTACATTCTCTTGTGCCTAAACGGACCCTGGTGTGGTCACAGTTCTAACCTAACCTAACCTAAATAACAAGTGACAGTGACAATGCAACACTCACGGCACTCTAGCCCGGCCGAGGCAGTGACACTAGAGTGCCACAAGAAACTCGCGGCACTTTATACACTTCGATTAGAAAATTACAGGCTGTCAATCACAGTTTTTCAAATTTTTCTTTCCATAAAACCTTATTCGGACTATTACGAACATTTGAAAACAAAAAGTCATGGGGACGAACCATCTTTATATGTCTGTGGGACGAACAGCATTTTATTTTTGTTTATACAGATTATACCACGGTACAATATTTAGCAAATAAATGAAGAATATTTTTCATCTTATTTTTTTATCGCAAATATGGTTTTGTGACAGTCCCCTGACATAGAGACGGACGGACAGCGGAATAGGATCCGTTTGCCACCTTTCGGGTACGGAGCCCTAAAAATACAATGAATTTCTTCATCAACCAACAATGCAACATGCATGTAATAAAATCTGTATAAAGCACAAAAAGCTATGTTTCCGCCCGGGATCGAACCGGGGGCCTTCTGCGTGTTAGACAGATGTGATAACCGCTACACCACGGAAACGATGGAAATGATGGTGAATTTATGAAACCTTTTCCGCGTATTCTTTAAAATGTTGAAATACGTAGTTTCTTTTGCCGTAAATAATCAGATAAAACTACGGTTAATTCGCTTTGTGTAGGCACGGTCGTGTGTTACATGGATTACTTGTTCACAGAAACCGTGTGATACTACGGCATGGGCGCCGCCCCGTCGCCGTATGCGCATATACATACAAGCTCCCACGATTATTCTAGGGTGCAGCTAGAGCTCTGTACCGTAAAGAAACCATGGCGTGTACAACGGGCCTTACCATCTCGGCTGTTCAGAATCAAAACCTAGTAACTAATAATTTCAAAAATGTCCAGGAAAAGCCAAAAACATGTCTGCATCTTTAATCGTCTGCCCTATTTGAACCATTAGAGTTAGGGTTATGAATGTTAGACCAAAATGTGCGTAATAAAATCAGCTACACTTTTCAATTGTCTTTTACTCAAAAAGGCGTTCAGTACAGCTTAGAACCTCCTTACTATTTAATAATTTGATCAAATATACCAATTATTCAATATGGAACCAAATCATAACACAGTAAGTATACTTATATAGGTACTCAGTACTTTTAAAACACTGGATACCAGGGTTTCAAGCTAATGAAATGCTAATAAAAAGAAAGAAGATGCGTATGTAAGTGGATTTCAGTAATAACTGGGCTTTACTTATTAACAGAATCCCATAAAAGAACCAACAATTAAAAACATTGAAATATTCATTTTTCATAGCATTAAAAATGAGTTTGGACCGGTAAAACTGTTGACGTCTCATTTTAAACAATATTGAACACTGTGTAAAAAGTTTTTGCACCCGCGTAAACTGACTTGTCTTACTGGAACGAATGACCGACGAACGAATGGCACAATTTCAAAACAAAGTAACAGTGAGTATCAAAATTAAAACCTAGTAACTGTTACTAGTTACAGTACGACACAACTTAGATGTAGCATAGATTTGAAAATTTTCATTCATTCATTTCAATTTTACGAATGTATTTGGCTATAAGACTTTACAAGTTATTGCGTTTTCAAAAGATCATTTTCACCTAAAGCAGTAATAAAGGTTGGTGATTTTGGAGGCGCACTCAGTTCGGATGGTGATCGGTTTTACGAATTTTGCCGATGCTACATCTAAGTTGTGTCGTACTGTACTAGGTTTTTGAAATTGTTTTCTGAGTTACTACGTAATGAATTTGTTATTTTAGGGAAACTAGACATGGATTACAAATTAGCTTGACTTGCTCAATATTTTTTTAAATTTATCTTATGAAAATGGCTGTTTTAAGCACCTGGTCACAAGGACCTATACCTAGTAAGTCAGAAAATTGAATAAAACGAATTTCCCAAAAATCTGAGATACTAGGTTTTGATTCTGAACAGCCGATCTATCTGATAGTGATAACATTCCTTATAAATATTAAATATTTTGCAGTAATTCAAGCAATCATTTTGATCCTGCAATGTATACGAAAAGTTTTTTGTTTGAATCAAACAAAAAACTTTTAACAAAATAAAAAAAAATAAAAACTAATCAGTGTTTCAAAGATTAGCGCGTTCAAACTTTGAACGCGCTAATCTTTGAAACACTGATTAGTTTTTTTTTTTTTTGCTTTTACTAGTCCAATTCTTGAGGAAGGTTATAGGCTATCACGCTACGACCCTTAGGAGCCGAGCAAAAAGAAAAATATTCAGAAAGAACGTAAAGCGAAAACGAGGTAAATAGTGCGGGCGGGCAACGCGATGTGACGCGTTGGGTACTCCGGGAAACTTCCTATGTATATTAGTGTATATTATATGGGGGGAACTACTAGTACTAGAACAAGTCAAGAATTAACTACCTAGTATCTAGTACTAGTAGTTCTTATATTCCGCTATCTAATCGGTTCCCTTCAAAATGGTTGAGCTGGAAGGTGCTGAATTGCTGATCCACGCGTCATGTTCGTGAACGGGCGCAGTCAGTTGAGACTGGTCATCTCTTTTCTGCCAAGGCTTATTTTTTATCTTATATTTTGAATGATTTCTGTTTTTTTCACATTGTTCTCACATATAGAAGCAACAAGAATAATGTAGGATTTTGTAATTCTTTATTTAAAAGAGTCCTGGGAGTTTCTTGCCCGTTCTTCTCCACAGAGATCAACTTTTTGGAATGGGCAACTAGCTTCAACTTTCTGACTAACTTGACCGACTCTTTCGACAATTTTAAAAGTGCCTGTAAATGGTTCAATTGAAATAAATGCTTTGAGTTTGAGTCTACGATATTGGTCATTAAAAATATGGAAGTATCCAATGCAGAAAAAAACAAGTAAATAAATTGAAACAATAATTTATTGTGTTCTTAGAGTTAATAGTTATGCTTTAAAATTAATTATACTGTATACACAAGATTCTTAATCGTCAGACATTAATCTACGGTCTTTATTACAATTAATTATTTACAATAATTACGAATAAATTACATTTATGTCTTGACACGACTCGGTTACAACTATATCGTACAAATAATACTTTTAAAAACATATTACTATCACTTAATGTTCTGTATTGAGATAATACAAAAATATTTTATTTATATCAGAAAAATAACGTCCGTTTTAATAGTTGCGTCTGCATCGCTTTTGGATTCTAACATACGATTAAAAATCGCACTCGGCAGACGGGTCCAGTCTAAAATGACATTATATGGGACTTTATTTATTATTTTAAAATCTATTGTAAATTGAAACTATGAGTAGTTTTCATAAGATTGCTAGTTCAGGATATTATCGTCCCAGTGTAGTAAGCTAGTATACTTCGGTCAGATGCAACATTCCAATGTTTAATTAGTATTGTAGATAATATGTAGTATCTAGTTAAAAGGCATGGGCTATGTCTATACTTATAAATCATTTTTTTTTATAGAATGATTGTTATAATTGCGCTCATTGATTCTTATGAGAACTGTTAAAATATGAGACACAATTGGTTTTAGAGGTCTTGACGCAGAATGTCCCATTCGCAAAATGTCACTGTGAAAACGAATGTCCTATTCGCGAAACGTCCTATTCGCAAAACGTCCCATTCTCAAAAAGTCCCATTCTCAAAAGGTCCCATTCGCACAATGTCCCATTCGCACAACGTCCCATTCGCACAAAGTCCCATTCGCATAAAGTCCCATTCGCACAATGTCCCATTCGGGAGCACCAGTCATAGTCAATAAGCCCCATATATAAGGCCGCCCGTCAAGGATAAAGGATCAGATTAGTAAAAAAAAATTGATCATTCGAGATTCTCGAGCGCGTCAGATTAAGGTAGGGTGAGTTAATTACATGCTAAAAACTGTATATTCCACTAATCTGACAATTTGAGAGTGACGTAAAGAAAGGGGAGGGCTACAAAGTTGTAAAAAAAAAGTCATCTCGACATTCTCTAACGGTTAAGGTAGCTGTCCTTGCTGCCCCATCTCAAAGATCCACCATGTATACACAAGTATTCTACTTAAAAAACATACACTTTTTTATTTGCATGCTATTTCCTGAACTTTTCAATTAAGTAATTAAGTTCAGTGATTTTTTTTTGTGTCATATTAGGTGAATCCCTCTAGATAATCGTCAGATTATGAGACAGCACGTGTACGACATAAAGATGAATCATATAAATATCTTAATCTGACGCGTTTGAGTATTTCAAAATGGCGATTTTTTTTTGCACATTTAATAATGGCCGCGAGTTCGCGTCACATCGAAATCGTCAGATTATTGAATGAGAGCCTTTTTTTAGGTTCACTTAACACCCCTTTAGAAAATCTGACGCGCTCGATTATATATATTTTTTTTCATTTTCAACCCTTACGTACGACCACCCGCATCATGCAAACGATCAGATTAACATATGTACATTACAATATCTGACGCGCTCCAGTATGGCCATGCAACAGTATTTTTTTTACATATTTTAAACTCTATAGCCGCTCCCCCCACCGATGAAAAAGTATACATTATATAAAAAAAATTTCTTCTTATCATCTAAGCTTTGCAACCCAATAGGTCTCTATGACGCTCGAATAAATCCCCATTTAGCATCGTGGGCTCCCCTACCATTGGTATTTGACGCACAATACAGGGTGTTAAAGTAATTGCGGACCATAGCTTCAGAGTGAGTCCAGTATCAATAAAGGAACCCAAAAAAAATAAATACCTTTAAAAAAAGTTAAAAAAAAACGAAAATTATCATAAGATGAACCTAATGTACATACCAACTAATTAAATAGCGATCGTTTAGAATTGCTTAAAATGGTTTTTTATTTTGTTTAAATACTAATTCGTAATTTCCTAGAGTTACCTACCTACCTACCTACTATCGAGCGCAATAAAATACCTACGCCTGAACACTTCGATAACACCGAGTGAGGGATAGGTAACTAGGTACGTAAATATTACAATTCCAAGTATTTCTTCTTCCTACTTTAGCGTGCTTATCTCCTTCAAAATTAAAACCTACAAATTATAAAAAAGGTGATCTTGCATTTTTTATAATATTTTTATTTTGCCTCGGTTCCTTTATTCAGTATCTACCCTGAAGCTATGGCACGCAATTACTTTAACACCCTGTATACGAGTTTATGCGAATGGGACATTGTGCGAATGGGACTTTATGCGAATGGGACTTTGTGCGAATGGGACGTTGTGCGAATGGGACATTGTGCGAATGGGACCTTTTGAGAATGGGACTTTTTGAGAATGGGACGTTTTGCGAATAGGACATTTCGCAAATGGGACGTTCTGCGTCGACGGGACTTTTTGCGAATGGGACATTCTGCGTCAAGACCGTTTTAGAAATTAAGAATAATTTCAGTTTAACGTTTCCAATAAAATTACCCATGTATTGAGCGACACTATTTCGATAAATATTTTCGTATTAGTAATTTTCACATTGTATCAACAATTTGGAGAGAAGTAGAAATAAATAATTTTCAATAAATTATACAATAAATAATGATAAATACATTCCGAGATCGTGAACATATCGACAGTAGAATCTTATTCCGAAACACGGCTATACTAGGAACTGACGACAGAAGTCACCATTCAGACGTGAAGGTCTATAGAAAAAACGAACTTATGGAATTCTTTACTTGGGTAAATAACAGGCAGAATCTCCATAAAATTCTCGCGGCACTTGCTTATCTAAAAGATATGAGACCAATATTTTTGCCAAATAAATGTGGGCCAGCTGCTCCTAAGGCGTTCTACTCATAGTAACCCGCCGACACAGTCGATGGGTCTGACGCTAAGGTGTGTAGAGCCTTAGGACCGGCTTGACGCTTCTAAAAAGTGACTCTGGTCCAGTTCGCTGTTATAGCGTCGCAAATAAATCCGCTTGTTCAAAGTCCCAGCTGATTATTGACTAAGGTAAACCAGCCGCTGAACAGCATTGCGATAGAAGCTCATGTCTTGCATGCTGCAGGTATCCACCACAATTCCTCGATAGAAACACTCACACTTCAACTATAGTAAGCCATACTTAAAATACTGTCTCACATTTTGTCCTTGTCGGCATTATCACATTTTACACTGAAGTAATCAACTATACACAAATTGGTTTTTGGAACTGTTCGATTCTATTGTCTAGCCAAGGCCGTTATGGTACGATGAAACCTTCATCAGACAACAATATTCAATATTTGATTTGGATCTGCCACATTTTACTTCCAAATTCTGACTAATGTTGTCTGAAACCGAATTTTTAAGTTTACGACGCCGAGAACGCGTACTGAGCCCAACGAGTTCCCGCGCGTCTTGTATACTTAAAACTTCATAGTATCGTACTGGAGCAAGGCTAGCTCTTAGCCAACTGTGACGTAATTAAGGTGCATTATATCGCCATGATGATTGTGAAGAGCTACGCAGCGCGCGCGGCATGTGTGGCGAGCGTCGCGCACGTGTGGCGTGACGCGCACGTGTGGCGTGACGCGCACGTGTGGCGTGACGCGCACGTGTGACGTGACGCGCATGCGCCGGCCGCGCTGCTTGGCTAGTCGTAGCCCTTCAGCAACCCCTACGGATGCCGCTGGTTCGGCACAGGGATACTGAAAAAGGAAATGCTGCATGTTACAATTTTGTTTTACAACTATTCAAAATGTATAAGACAATTCAGTGGAGTAAAGTTTGTCATTTGTCATAAGCTATTTGAAATAACAATAATTCAGTCTCATTTACGCAAACATATTATTGCTAAATTAGACACCTATTTAAATTAAAAAGCAGAGAATTTTTGTTAAAAATTAATGCTTAAATTTCGTCTCAAAAGTCCTTTGCAAAATGACTTCAGACAGTCAATTGTAATCAATTTACATACCCGTAAAACGCAGGAAAACTGGTATCAGTATTGAACTGGAAGTTGACAGGCGTCTTGGGCGAGGCACAGCTATAGCTCAAGTAATCATCGGAGGCATGCAGCTGTCGGTTCAGATTCGGTTCCGAGGCACTGCGCGTGATCTTCGGCATAGCTCGCAGCATGGACTCTAGTGAGGCCAGGATCTGACGAAAGAGAGGTCGTTGTTCTCTGTCGAACTTGATGCAGTCCTCAAATAGGCGTTTCAAGGCTTGTGGAGCGTCTTGTCGGAGGCGGCGGGCGTCGGGTCGTAGGTTACCGCGACCTACCAGCCAGAGGATCTGAAAAGATAGTTGATGAATTAGTAAGCTGATTCGACGGCCTTGTATTACTGGCTCGCGTCGATGTAAACTTCAATTTGTACCTAGACCGAATAAGCGCCGTCTAGTGACAATAATCTATAATATAATTATTCCATACAAATTGACGTAACTTCTGAACGTTTACAGGATCGAGTAAGTATGAAAACTCGCACTAAGGCTACTGATGAGGGTCCCGGGAATCCTTTCAGATTCAGATTTATTTATTTGCCATCAATTTAGGTACTGGTATAAGATGGAATATCACTAAGTGTTTCCGCTACATTCTACCTTACGGCATGCAAAGTCGACAAAACTAAAAAATACAATCATTATAAATCATGTAGTCATGTGATCATAATATTAGTTAAGAGATTGTCTATTCCCTTATTAATATTCAAGTGTTTTCTAAATCCCATTTGTTCATTCCTCAGTATATTATATTGTATCAAATATTTATCCAGCGCTTTGTATATAATCTTTTCAAATGCCTTGAAGCTTGAACAATTTTGGAATCAATACTACTGGCGGTTTTCAAGCTATTAGGGAATATACCAGAGGCAACACTAACGTTCACATTGTGAATCAAAGGACCAGCAATAACATGGCTGACAAATTTAACGGCTTTGGATGCGAAGATCGGTCGTTATGGTGATGCATGGGGTAGGCCTATAATAGCAATGGACGTTTTTCGACTGAACGATATTGATGTAAAACGTTTGGTCTTCGGTTACCTGGTTCTATATTTAACATGGGAAAGAATACGGTGCCGTCACATGACAGCAGTCGGCAATCATATAAATCCATCATTTACACCGGTGTTTTGATATTTCGGTTTAGAACAACGCTCTTTTTTTTGAGAAATCGAGCTTTATTAGGTCCTAAGTTACCTGGTCCTTATTGTTAAGGTGCGCGTAGGGCAGCTCGCCGGCCATGAGCTCGTACAGCACGATGCCGTACGCGTACACGTCGGAGCGGAAGGTGTAGGGCGCGGGCTCGTCCATGCGGATCACTTCGGGGGCCATCCATAGGATGGAGCCCGTCGGTTGCTGCCATTGGATGCCGCCTGCTGTTGAGTTTTCTGGAACAGGATGATAATATTAAAATCTGAACACTGGATTTATAAGATCATAACTAAAAGTTTTGAGTTTGAAACTATGTAGTTGGGCAAACCAAAAATAAATATGAGTAAAATCGAAAAAATTTATTAATTTTCACATTTAGGCCAAGTTTTTTAATTTTCCATTATAAGGGCGCCTTCAAATTCGCCGCAAAGTGCCGCGCTGCTTTGTAAATCCATAATTATTAATATATAACGCGCGACTGCAGCGCTACACCCGCGCTGCGACCGTGCATCAGTTCATTGATTGTATTTATATGAATTTACAAAGCAGCACGGCCGCAGTGCTGCCTCCGCGCGGCACTTTGCAGCAAATTTGAAGGCGCCCTTAATCAGAGGTTCTGAGTATGAGTGGACTTTGGGAGTCGAATTTACTGTTTTTTACATAAAAAATACGGGTATAGTTTCGGTTACATTTACATTTCATCACCTCTGTCTTACACGTGCCGTCAGCATTAAAACGGTACCTAACCTAAATAGAGGTAACATGTTTCTTCTTCTTTGTTACCGAGATAACGGTAACTTTAGTCGTAGAAATAACCTAAATTCTTCGATACCTGTACTGTAAAACACTGTGTGTGTGTCTGTAAACACTGTGTGTAATTTATAAAGGTTTTCGGTCCCTGGTAGGCGCACTTGACCTGCAATGATTTATAAAAAGAAGAAATTAATTCAAATGACATAATACTTACCAGACCACCGCACCTTAGCCGTGGCCAGACCGAAATCTCCGATCTTCACAGACCAGTCATCTCTCAGGAATATGTTGTTTGATTTTAGGTCCCTGGAACATGAAATATGACATACATAAAATCATACTATCTTCACATGGGGGTCGGCAGAAAATACAGAACGAAATATGACGTCATTGGTAAAATTTGTATCATCAATGAAAGCGGGACGATTGGATTGTGTATAGTTTCCCACCAACAGAGCTTCTGCCCGCGACTTCGTCCGCGTGGAATAGTTACTTTGGGCTAACGCTAAAAAAACCCCCCGATTTTGAAACATTCTTCATTGGTACTCCGCTCCTATTGGTCTTAGCCTGATGATATAATAGCCTATAGTCTTACTCGATAAATGGGCTATGTAACACTGAAAGAATTCTTCAAATCGGACCAGGAGTTTCGGAGCCTATTCGGTACAAACAAACAAAAATTCTTTCCTCTTTATAATTTTAGTATAGATTAGTGCCTTTTCATAGTGCCTTTTCATACCTCCCGGTTGCCGGATATGGAAACCGGGACGTGATAAGGCACTTAGGGTGACAGACACATAAGACGTTTCGTCTTTGTCTCTGGGAGGTCAAGGCATCAGTGACGCGTGTGGCATTGTCACGCTACACGTAATAATAATAAAACCTCTTTAATTCCAAAATTAAAGTTTTAACAAGAATACATTTTAATATTAAATAGATAGTATGTTACTGGCAAGGCGAAGTAATGACAGGTGGAGTAAGGCTTTGGCTGAGTGGCGCTAAGGACTGGAAGACAAGATATGGGTCGTCTGGCGGCGGAATGCGCGGACAACATCCGAGGGCAAAACCTGGATGAGGTTGGCACAAGACAAGAGACGGCTATGCCCAGCAGTGGCTGAAGGCTGTGGATGATGATGATGTTCCTGTATAAGTCATGGCCCTTCTTGGGTATACGCCTCCTCCAACTGTCTCCATTTGTCTCTTTTTTGCTTGTGCCATCCATCTTTTACCGGTGACTTTTTGTATATCATCAGTCCTACGATTCTTGGTTCTGGCTTTTTTACCTTTTACCACGTTACAAGTACCTGTGTATAATATTCTTGGCGTGCAGGTAGTCCATGCCCTGCGCGGTCTGTCGCGCCACGTCGATGAGGTACAGCAGCGGGAAGGGCGTCTCCAGCACGTGCAGGTGCTGGTACAGCGACGAGCCCTCGCACCACTGCGTCACGATGGCGAGGGAGGGCTTGGACACGCAGCCCATGAACAGTAGGATGTTGCAGTGCCGGGTTTTTCGAAGGACTGCCACCTGGCGAGATTAGATTAAAAACTTACATAAACATACAAAAACTCACACCATTTTCCTATGGGGGTAAGCAGAAACTACTGAACGCCACCTGCTACGATCCTCACATAGTCCTTTAATTAGTAAAAAGCGATGCTGACTATCATTAAAGGAGAGTGATACCCTTAATGAGCTCAATAATAAAGCAAATCATTTGAATAGAAAATAATAATATCGTAAAACTTGGTCAGTCTGGCTATATTTTTCAAGATATGCAGAATTATTGCTTCACTTGAAAATAAAAAACTTGATTCACTCTGGCATTGATTTCCTAAAGTAATTACCTCATTCTTGAACGCCTGGAGCTGTGCCGGCGTGGGTGTCTTCACGTTGAGCGTCTTCACCGCGACCGGGCCGTGCCAGTGTGCCTTGTATACTGTCCCGAAACTGCCGGAACCTAATGATACAACACGTAGTTTGGAGTAAGCTTAGGGCAGTAGCATTTTAAAGCTAGGCAGTTGGTGGTCCCGGCTTTCATTCGGAGATCTTTGACAGTTGTTACGGGTAGTCAGAAGCCCGAAAGTCTGACAACCAGACTTACCAAGGGGTATCATATTACCCAGTAACTGGGTTGTGGAAATCAGAATGGCAATTGCTCCATGTAAAATAAGCTGTATCCGGTTAGACTGGAACCTGACCCCAACATAGTTGAGAAAAGGTTCGGCAGATTGATTGAGGTGGTGTTTCAAATATATTTTCTCACTATACTATAGTCAAGTCAAAGTCAAAGTCAAATAATTTATTTCAATTAGGCACATAAAAGGCACTTTTGAAAGAAAAAATTACAACAAAAAAAATTTGATAGAATTGATTCTAGTCGCCCCTTCCAAAAGGTAGTTTTCGTATGGAGAAGAATGGGCAGGAAACTCCACCGTTAGTCTTTTAAAATGGTTTTAAAATATTTTGTATACATTAATTATATAATTATCAATATGGTTTTACAATGTGCAGTAATGGTTTTACAATATTTTGTATACATTAATTATATAATTATCAATATGGTTTTACAATGTGCAGTAATGGTTTTACAATATTTTGTATACATTAATTATATAAGTATCAAGCACTTAAAGACATGTTGAGACCTATATTGACTGGGGTGTTGTGACCCTTTTTTAATAGGAATTATGCTTTTTTAAATAAAAACGTCGTTGAATTCCCTACCTTTTTGACAAATTACCTTGCATTAGCGACTTGGTATTTTTAACCAGCAAATACAGTTCACGCACTATACGCATATGGTTCAGTATCATGAGCAAGAGAACACAATATAATTTTATCAAACAACATGACAGTCAAAGAAGTGCGTTTTATATTACAAAGTAACGAGACTGTGTATGGAAAGACATTAGGTCGTCAAATAATCTGTAGGACTTATACAATTTTTTTAAATCACATTTCTATTGCGAAAGGCACCAATCTGTAAGTTTCTTGCTACGGGAGTTGGGAAATGCATTTGTTCGATAGCCCGAGTGAACTTACCTATCCTAGCCCCGATGAGTATTTCATCGGCGTGTATGACCCAGTCGTCGTAGCTCTCTCTGGGCGACAGCGCGTTCTTCCACGACTCGTCGGCGGAGCGCGCGCGCGCTCGACGCGGTCGTAACGTGCCCGTTGGAGATGCCTGCACATTATGTTTATTTATTTAGCTTTATTTTCCCTTAAAAACGGTGTTATGCTCTCAAAAACGGTGAAGGAAAACATCGTGAGGAAACCGACATGTCTGAGAACCAAAAATTCGATGAAACGTGACATCTACCAACCCCCACTGGGCCCGCGTGGTAAATTACAGCTGAAATACAATTATATACATAAATTTCCTATTTTATTTGTTAGTCGTATTAATATGTGTATCTTATATGATATGGTAGTAGTTTGTTAAGAGTGAGGGCCGGCTGCTGCGGTGAAAGCCTTCTTGGCCATACCGTTACTGCTGTTTCAGCGATATCATCGCTACACCTTTTCGGTGGTCTACCTCATCTTGTTTTCTATTGCAATATCATGTGCGTTTTGTCTAAACTAGCCGGAACTTTCACTTCGCGACGGCAACAGGCGTTGAAAGTACCGGCTAGTTTAGACAAAACGCACATGAGATTGCAATAGCGAGATGATTTGTGATGAGATGAGCGGCCAACTAGTGGCGCGCGGTCTATAGTTTGTCTGCTAAACATAATTGTAGTAGAGCACTCCGCACATTATAGTACAAATTTTCGTGTGCCCTCGTCACGTCTACATCTGTACAGTTTCGCCAACAAATTTTACAAAAACGTATCATAAAAGAGCCTTCGAAGTATTTTTGCGAGATTTTGAAGGTGGCTTGTTAAACACTCAAAACAACAGAACATCACGCCTGTAATGTCCAAAGGGTTTGGCAGCGGTGTACCTACCTATAGTACAGTGTAAACCCATATAACCCATATTTCGCTAGTTTTGTTGTACACAAAATTTGTACAGTGTGGAACTTACCTGAGTACTTTGACTAAGTTGTTGGTCCACAGCCTTGTCCTTGTCGTCCTGTTTGTGTCTTCCAGACGTCAAGTAGTTGGACGACTGCGGGGAGTTGTTACACTGTGAACATAAAACGTACAAATACGTGAATATCACCGAAGAGTACACACGCAACAATAAAACCCGATTTAAATGAGTAAGTATCTCATTTAATGATTTAAATATTGTCAAATATTATGTTAACTCATAGATTATTTGTTACAAGTCCAAAGACGAACTTCTATACCAACTTTCATCCCATATTTAACCCCTTTATGGATGAATTTATCATTCCTTAAAGCTCACTTTCATTATAAAAGAAACTCTACTGCATATACCCAGTTGTTTAGGCTATGCGTTGGCTATCAGTGAATTTAATATTCTTATTAAGTCGATTTAGGAGAACCTATTACAACAGGTAACATGAAATTTATTGAACGAAGAGTGAATCGGGGGGCCTACTCCCAAAGCGAAATCCGTAGTTTCGTCCCTCGTTACGGGCGCTATGTTCGCCGTCTCCGTGTCACGTACGGACATACCGTAATTTAGACAGAAGGCGAAACACCCGTAATGACGGACGAAACTACGGATTTCGCTTTGGGAGAAGGCCCCCCGATTCACTCTTCGTTCGATAAATTTCATGTTACCTGTTGTCATGTCCCCTGGCTTCCAGAAATTATAAGTAAAATAAAATCGAGGGCACTTGTGCACACCTGCCAATTTTCATTGAAACGCTGTTTTGGGAAAACGCACAGGTTGATAGAGAAGTTTTGGATCACTTATTTATGAGCAAAAATATAACACGCGTGAACTAAGGAAGGATCTTTTATGATTGCCAATCATTATATACAGTCATTATACCAGTATCGCATGATACAAGTAACACCGCACGCACAACTGTCACATATCAATTACATACTTAAAACTGCGTGCTGCAGGTTTCTACGCATTACTCACTGTCTTCATCATAATTATTGACGTTGAAGAAAGTTAATACAACACATTATCCATTATAGTATAGTATCGTCAATTTTGTATTGCAGTAACTGCAGTTTTAAACTACAGTTTAGCCGTCGAGACAATGCTGCCGTCATAAGGAAAAAGGGCACAACTAAAATTTTTTCCGAAATTGAGTTATATACATATTCGGAATCAGAAAAAAAAGGCCCATCTGCCAATATTTTTGTACAATTTTTAGGAACAAGATAAACAAAAATACCGTAAGCTCAAAAGGCACAACTGAGCCACTTTTTAAGTTATTTTACGTAAAAAGAGCACATCTGACTTATAGTACGTCAAGAGGGCACATATGCATATATGCGGCTTTTATTTGTAGCACGCTAAATATATAATTTGTTTACTTGAAAAGGCATAATTGACCCGCGTTAAATATTAAAGGCATAACTACCACAGATGAGCTCTTTGATTTAAAGTTTACCAACTAGACCTTGACATTTAATTTAAAAGAAAAGTCACAACTAGCAATTATGCCTTTACTACCAAAAATCTTTGACTAGAGGTGAAGTGAGGGGGTCGAGGTACGAAGCAAATTCCGCCAGTTGTGCCTGACGTGTTTTTTTTTCTCAAAATGTCAGAATGAAAAGTCACAATTGGTTAGTTATGCCCTCTATTTGTAATATTAATAACTTAACTTCATTTTTTATGCTACGTTGAAAGAGAAAATGTTGATTATTTAATAGATGCCAAAAAAATAAAAACTTTTATTTTAATAATCGTATTGGAATCGTGAAGATGAATTTATTTTAATTCGTCTATTTTCAAAAAATAATATTTTAGTCGATATTTTTCGCCAAAAACCAATAAAAATTTTAAACTCGATTTTCTCCCTATTTATAAAATGTTAGATGTGCCCTTTTTCCTAATGGCGGCAGAATGGGTTCTTGACACCTATCAGCTTCATACTAACGAATATGTGTTATGCGAATTTGAGCCTTATTACTACTAGAGATTGTCCAACCATCTCGACGACTAACTGTTAACAACGATTAACAGCTAACTCAGGGTTAATCCAATAATTCTCTTTGGATTAACCCTGAGTTAGCTGTTAACTCAACAGTTATTTAGCTAACCCAGGAACGCGCAAGTGGGCCTTATAACGTTAGTAGAGAAGGCATGCACGTCAGATGTTAGCAGTTTTGCGTGCCTGACAGTAGACTCCTGAGGGTCTAGTGGTCTTTTCTCCATCTTCTTTTAACCATCTACACTTTACGCATCGAGCGCGTTCGGCGTTCCGTTTGGCCCTTCACCGGTGAAAGCCGGCCGGCTGCCAATCGGAGCGCCGAACAAAACTCACACAAGTTAAAATAAACTCACACTAGGCCCTCTGATTCTAACTTGCTTTCTGTATCATTGACACTTGCCTGCTTAATCCTGTTTAATTGCGTATTGGGATTGCATTTATCATTCGGTCATACTGCAAGTGCATATTTTGCGGGCGGGAGGGCAGTACTGCATTCTGCATCAGAGCTTGATGAAGTATGAACTAATAGTTGGCGGAATTATCATATTGTTATTATAACATTTTTGTGATGACACACAGATGCCTGTCTTTCACTAACCCTGCGTACGCTATTATAAAGTTCTATATACATTTTTTTTACCTGGTTATGCTTTCTCTGATGTTCAGCGAGGGTCATGGGTCTCTGCACCATGTTTATGCACACGTTTGGCGCTGAGTTGGACCTGTCCTGCTGGTTTAACGAGCGCGGATGCTGGTGCCTGCCCAAGAGAGATATAATAAGGGATGGTCATGGTAAAAGGTGCAACATGAGGAGAAAGAGAGAAGATTTCGTGTATGAATTGTGCTTCATTTGATTGTTCTTATTCCAATGTAAGACCAAGCTTATAAGAATTGGTATTTAAAACAGAATAATTATGAAGATCTTTTCGTAATAAATAGGTATGCGTTTTAGGTTAAAATAAAGCATTATGTAAAACACACAAAATCACAATCTGATAACAAAAGCAGTGTTATAGTTAGCATGGCGCTGTAACATCGCTTTATAAATGCTATAGCATTAGAAATAATTCCAACTTATACTGATTGTGCGGAAGTTAAGTTACTAATAATTACAATAGGTTTTACGATACAAGTAGCAGGGGCCTACTCCGTACGATTTCGCTTAGGGAGTAGGCCCCCGTTACGAACTCACTAAAGAAAACTGAAATATAAACAGGTGCTTATTAACCTATGAATATCTTACAAAACACGAGAAAATCTAGGAAGAAGGAAAGGTACAACTGAGAGCTAAATACAAGTACAACTTTGTTTGTGTAAGGGCTGGTTCGCAAATCTGACGGAAGATTTCCATTTTTAGGGTTCCGATTGGCACGCTTCGGGTACAGAACCCTATTAAAAAGTCTCCGCTGTCCGTCCGTCTGTCTGTCAGCGGCCTGTAACTCATGAACATGTAGACAGTTGAAAATGTGTATTTCAATTGCCGCTATAAACAACAAATAATAATAATAAAACCAAGTAAAAAAATTAAGGATATACAACTTTCTATGTTGAAAAAAAAAAAAAAAAAATTGCCGGGCATGTGGGGTATCATTTAGAATACAAATAAATGGAGTATTTTCGGATACCCCTGGGCATGAGGAATCAATATATTGAGTAATGTAAATTATTTGCATACTATTGTATAGAATCAAGTTTTTTTTTCTAACTGAACAGACAGCTGTGCTGCTGGGGAGTTTGTTGCGCCACTTCTTCTCTCCAGCAAAAGCACTAGGAAGTGGTGAAGGGCGGGCGTTTTTGGGGGACTGTCTTATGTAATTTTGACGTTCGAAAAGTGCTGATTCTCAGCCTAATTTGAATAAATGACTTTTGAATTTTGAATTTTGAAATTTCAATTTCTTTTATGATGTCTTTGGACCTCCCTGCATGGGCGTACCCAGCTTTTGGCCCAGGGGGGGGCAAATCAGAAATCCCCCCCCCCCACATGTTTTACATAGTTTGATATTCGTGTATTTTTAACCGACTGTATGTTTAGTTTATCAATATTTTTTTTAATGATTCACGAATTATCAAAATTTTTTCACATTGATTGACGAAAATATCGTTAAACATAGGTACCTAGTATTATATTATCTGTGACCATAGTAAAACAAAAACAGTCGAAGATAGAACGTCCTCCTTTTTTAAAGTCGGTTATGCATAGGTAATAGATACAATATGAAAAGCCGCGCAGCGCGGTTTTTTTCTAATATTAATTCAAAATAATATATTGTACCCAATTGTAAAGGAAGTCTTATCGTGACTGTAACTTAACTTTTATCGACAACAGTACCTACTCATACAAAATTCAGGGGGGGGCAGCTGCCCTCCCCTGCCCCCCCCTGGGTACGCCCATGCCTCCCTGCATATCAGCTAGGCGTTCCTGCTTCTGTTTTACACCCTAACTGAGAAGCAACGAAAATCGAAAAGCTATATCGTGTAGAATTTCGCTTTTGTTTGACCCCTCGATGAATATTGATGTTGCCTCCGCTCCGCGTCAGTTTTGCGCCAGCCTCGACTGTGTGTCGCGTATGAGTGTCATTGTGAGTGTAAGCGTTCGATTGCGTTCACAAAAGCAAGCGGTGCCAATCTAGTGACTGATATTCACCAGTGGACATCAAACTCCTTCATTTTCTTAGCTGGAGAGATAGACCTGCACATCATGACATTGCTTAGTAACTTGGCTTATGTACTAGTATTACTTTTCCTTACTACTTATTGAAAAGCAGGGCAATCCCAACTTTCATTAAAAACTAAGGACCTGTTCCATAAGTGCCTGGATAAGCACATCTACCAGATAAATTATGTAATTGGATAAAAATATCTACAAGATAAATTAACCAGTACTCAATTGAAGGTGGGGAAACAGGCCATAAAATACGAAATATTTTGAAGATATTGTTATGAATGGTAAAGCTGTACTGGTATGATACTGACTTGTTCTGGTCGTTCCTGGCGATCATGTGGTGGTACCCGAAGTGCGGCGGGAAGTGCAGGATGCCGGCTTGAGTCTCTGGGTTCTGTGCCAACAGCGCTGCGTAGTACGTGTCCGTCATACGCACCTGGTACAGAAATTGTTTTATAGAAGTTATACTTCTTTAAGTTTTGATCAGGCTGTTGGCTGAAACCTTGAAAGGGGTGAGGGGTTTTGACAGTACCAGATGTAATGAGCGTGTCTACCGGTTGATGATTGCTGGCGGGGTATCCGTATTGCGTCGCGTACATTTGTTTTCATTACGTCGACTCCAAACCTGTTTCCAAGGGCTGCAACTGTAAGAAGGCGCCATTCCAGGAAACGTCGAGGATGCGCGTCCACCACGCATCCTTCTACAGCCACGTGTTTGCGGGAACGCAAATTTATTACAACTACTAACTGTACGTGTCTGTTTAAGTCATTAATCATGAATTAAATAATTTCTTTTTTATTAATAAAAAATTCCCTTCAATACCTGATGACAAATACTGGGTACTTTGTCGGCGCATCGCTGGTGGAACTTGAAGTTGCACTGCGAGCAGTAAAAGCCGTTGAACAGCAGTCGCCTGCAGCACTCACAGAAGGCGAGCGTGAAGAACGTCTTGCGGGTAAACTGGTGCGATATGTGAGACATTATGGGTAGCTTGTCCAGTGTGCGTACTGTCACCTGTCAACACATAAGAACATGTTTAATAAGCATTTTCTTCCCTGACTAAGAATAAGTTATTTTTTGCTCGGTTTGGTTGGTGGTATGGCTTGTTCTACGTCCGCCTGGCTAGCTACCACCATCTTATCTAAGTCTGTCGCCATAACAACAATGTTAACTAACAGCATTGTTGTGTTTCGGCAGTTATGAGATAAGATAGCCAGTTCCTCTGTGGTTGAGGATTACGGGTGATATTCGCTTCCACCTTCTGCCTGATCATCACTTACCATCAAGTGAGATACAGGCCAAGAACATTGAAGTTTAAAAAAAATTAAGCATGGTAATTTTTGCAAGCAAATACAAATGTGTGGAATCTAAAGCCAATTTCTGTTTTTTAACAGAAACTAGAATCTTGTAATGCATTATTAATAAAATTCTACAGTAGAAGTGTCTGTGGCCTGTTGGTGAAGATTATCTGCAATTAATGAATTTATGTATTTATTTATAATGCCAGATTTTACAAAATAAGGACAGCCAATATAAATAAATAAATGTAAAATTTAATAATATTTATTTAGTTTAAGAAATCAAAGAAATTAAACATGAATAACAAGGAAGGAAGGAAACATTTTAGAGCTAATATAGCATGTTTTCTGATAATAATTATATTGGTATGTTGTGCATGCCCTCTCCAATATAAGCAGATTGGGTCTATAGTGGTTACATATGGTACTTGTTAGTGGAATATCAAGACAACCAAGTTCAGTCAATCATTCTTAAATGAACTTTTAACAATTTTTATTTGTAAAAGGTTTAAAAACCTGTTTATTCATATAACAACCAAATAATGAAAACGAAAAAGTTTTTTTTAATGATAATTACAGCTTCTAAAGGTGTTTCTAAGTGGATCATATGTTTACTGCAACAGTTTGCCAGTAATAAATTAGCAAAAAAGAGGAGAGAGCAGTGGTGGCCCAATGGTAACGGCCCCGACTCTGTCTTACGAGTTGTAGGTCGTGGGTTCAAACCCAAGCAGGCGCTTTACTTTGTGTATTAATTTCATCACCACTGCTCTCAAAACAGTGAAGGAAAACATTGTGAGGAAACCGGCATATCTTAGAACAAAAAATTCGAAGACATGTGACATCTACCAACCCGCACTGGGCCCGCGTGGTAGATTACAGCGCACTCCCTCTCATAGAGAGGAGGCCTGTGTCCCAGCAGTGGGAACATTAAAGGCTGATTATGTATGTATATGTAATTTGCAAAAACAGGCCTTATGTGATGGCTGATTACACTATAAGAGATCCCAATTAAGGTTTCAACACACAGGAGGGCACATCATTAAATCAGATGACTAACATTTTCATTTTATCATAAAAGGCATGCAGATTTGCATAAATCTATCATAATTTTTGACTACTTTGTTACTCTTCCTTAGTTTCTTTCTTTGTCAGCCTTCCCAACTATATTGGGGTCAACTTCCAGTCCAACATTCAGTTGGACTGGAGGTTGACCCCAATATAGTATAGTATATAATATATGCAGAAGGACACCAGAATTTAGCACGAAGCTGACTCAGTGTCTTTTATTCCAGAATAATTATAATACTAAAAATATAGAATTTTCATACGGACTAACAAAATGAGATGAGATAATGACTTAGTAGATGAGTTGAGCCTTCAAAGAATGTTAGCCTTTTGTGTTTATGTGTCTTGTAGTAGGTCTATCTGCATCAGAAATCTACACGAAACATCAATGTGATATCATTGCCTGGGAATCTGGGATACCAGAACACAAGGCTACCCACCAACCAAAATTACTACATTCCAATCTCTTGCCTATACTAAAGTAAATATTGACTGTCTCACAAACCTGGAGACAGGCTACAGGAAAACCAATAAAATCGTGTGTTGCACAGCAAACTGCGCCATGTGTCACTGACTTACCATGACCAAAACAAAACAAACTACACTGGACTGACCTCCTCCGCGTCGATCCCAGTAATGTCGATGTCCCACGGTATCACTAGGTTATTGCCTGTCCGCACCACTTCACACATCTCACACGTCAGGTTGCGCAGCTTCAGCGCTTTAGACAGCGCGTCCCGCAGCGTCACGCCCTCCTTCACCTGCACACTCGTTCGCTGCTGGTTCGGCAGGTGCGCCCGCAGGAACACCTTAGGCTGCCGCGTAAGAGTATCGAACTTTTTACTATCATCCTGCAACGAATACTCCTCACTCCTGTCCGGCGACTCACACTGGAGCAATTCCCGCAAAGTCCGTTCTCTCAACTCTAAATTATGCAACTTTGATGTCAACTCCTGGTATTCAGACAAATACAGCGACGGTGGATGCTGGAAACCAGCGAATTTCGCATTCAGAGCGTCAATGTTTTCACGAGTTACGTTTATGATGCTTTGAATGTTCCTAATTTCATACGTCGGGTCCGCTACGTCGTCACTATCCGTGGACGTCGACATATTATCACTATTGAGAGATAATGCAGGTATATTTCCATTAATTTTTCTTGAACAATTTTCTTTCTCTCTAGTAACTGCCATTTCTTTTCCTATTATTTTTTTTTATTTTTCTGCGCACACTCGCGGCGCAAGACAAGGATATTGTTGCCATAATTTGTGTACATAATTTTTTACGTTGGTCATATGAAATATAGGTGTGAACTAGTCAGATTCTAAAGGCGCCTACACACGAGCTGGTTGGATCACCGTTTTTGGTTGCTCATCATAGTCATCATAAAAATAATTCATAGTCATCATTTCAACCGAAATACATCTGATCTAGCACTGGACATGAGTTTCTCCCACCATACCGACGAGCCACTGGATTCCCACGTAATTCACCAGGTGGTATTTTACGCATTACAAGATGTTTGGACCGGACTTTTATTACCCGACTGCCCCAGAAGGAGGGTAATGTTTTTCGAGAGTATGTATGTATGTATGTATGTCTATTTCTTTGGCACGCTCTGTAGCCTAAACGGCTTGATGGATTTTAACATATGAGGTGTCGTTAGATTTGTCCTAATTGTAGAAGTGTCATAGGCTATATAATATTTATATATTGCATCTGCAAATACAAAAAAAAGGGAGGGGAAGGTTTTTTTTAAAATAAATTATAACAATATTGGTATCAAATAAAAGCTATTAACGAGTCAATGCCAAATTTAGATATATTAATAAAACTAAAAAGCTTGAAATAAAGAAAATTATTCAAAAAACAAAAAACCCGTCTGCAAAAACGCATAACTGAAAAGAGAAAAACAAGCATTATAAATTAATCTATAGAATTTTGGTATCGCAGGCGGGGACAAACAAAACTTACACCATATATCCGGTTATTAGTTTGTCCCCGCCTGCGATACCAAAATTCTTTAGATTAATTTATAATGCTTGTTTTTCTCTTTTCAGTTATGCGTTTTTGCAGACGGGTTTTTTGTTTTTTGAATAATTTTCTTTATTGTTCAAGCGGCACATTCATGGGGGAGGAAAGATCCCTATTATAGCTTAAAGTTACTATACTCTATGAGGAAAGGGAACAGTGGCACACCCCACACCCGTTGCCACCGCCAGCATAGACTATTGTAGTCTGTGGCATAGACTTTCTTCTTCAATATTGCAGAGAGCCAAACAGCCAATACTGCCAATGTCATTGATGTCAAATTGTCATGTAAACATTGAACTTGACAGCTGATAGTGATCATGTTTTTGTTGATATTTTTTTATCAATAAAATCTTGTCTAAATCAATAAATTATTCAATTCATAACAATCTAAACAGATATTTACAAAAAATCAAATAAACCTTGCATATACTGTTTTACATTCAATTTAATAGCACCTTCTTTATACGTTCGTGTAACATTGTAGCAAATTAAATTAAATTTATTTCTCAGTAATAAAGTGCTGTGTCTCAGTGCCTGGAACCAGTGCGTCCACTGTCTGTAAGCTTAATATAGAATTAGCATTGTTGTGAATTCTACTTTGTTGTAGATTTTTTTGCAGGATTTCCGAATGGATTAATACCCATTTTCAAGTAGGTACAAAATGAGCGACAGTAACAGCCAGTACCGCCTGGTGTCGTACGAACAAGTGAAGTCCATCATAGACTTCATGGCAGAGCATGTAGAATTTGCATCTGGTAGCCTGCGGTCTCTTGAAGCTAGGCATACATCCAAGAGGCTATGGGAAGAACTCACTAAGATGCTCAACAGCTGCCGGGGAGGTACCAAGAAGACAGCTGATGGATGGAGTAAGGTTAATATAATAAAAAATACTCTTTATAATAATAATCTTTATTAAATTTGTTATGTTATCTATGACTACAGACTGCACTAAATCTAAATTAATTTAAGTATCCTGATGGTTTGCTTTTGATGGTGATCCATCGAAAGCAAATAGAGCATTTACAGAATATTAAAAAGATACTGCAGTACTTATTCTAAACTAAAAGCCCTTAGCTTTAATTATCTTAAAAAAAAATGAGTATTATATATTACTATACATACTTGCAGTACTGGAGTGACTTCAAGAACAAGCTAAAAAATAAAGTATCGCTGCTTAAAAAGAAGAAGAAGTCAGGCTCTCCTCTGAAGGGCATCAGACCACTGACGAAAATGGAGAAGAGGGCACTTTCTATATTAGGCCCATATTATGAGAAGAGGACTCCCAGACAAAGATTTGCAGAGTCAAATTCGGTATGCTTGATATTATGAACCAAGAACCCAATGTTGTAGACATGGTAGTCTTGTTTCCAGATCAATTCATAATCTATCCTTTTATTATATCACTCATCAATCCCCATAAGGTTACTGAAAAAAAAACTTCCATAATTTACTACAATTATTTGATAAGTATTAGTATTTGTGTAATACTAAAAAAAACACGCAGTGTCACTGATCTGCTATGCTTTGATTATTTATATGTCTATAGAGTAGGATGTATGGAGAGTAGTGGTGGTCCAGTGGTATCGGCCCCGACTTACCGAGTTGTAGGTCGTGGGTTCGAACCCAAGCAGGCTCTGTGTAAATAATTTCATCACTGCTCTCAAAACGGTGAAGGAAAACATCGTGAGGAAACCGGCATGTCTTAGAACCAAAAATTCGAAGATAGTGACATCTACCAAAGTACCAACCCGCACTGGGCCCGCGTAGTAGATTACGGGCCACTCCCTCTGACAGAGAGGAGGCCTGTGTCCCAGTAGTGGGAACATCAATAGGCTGATTATGTACCTATTATGTTATGTATGTCTGTATATAGTGTCGCGCTGCAAAAGAACTAAAACAAACAAACCAACTTTGTTATGCTGCCATGCTGGTGCCTGGTGTGCCTGACAGCTACGTCTGTATTCAACCGAACCTTCCGCGCGGAACGTTCGGCAGGTGTGGCGCGACCCTTACGGCCAGCACACATCTGGCGAGGCGCAGCGCAGCGCGGTTGTCACCGCCAAACAAATATCAACATTGCGAGCCCAAAAATAAAGTTGAGAATAAATAACCTGAGACTCGCGCCTCTTTCCGCTTGGACTGGAAGTTTATTTATTTTCAACTTTATTTCAACTGGTGCAAGGTCGATATTTTGGCAGTTACAAATGCGCTGCGCTGCGCCTCGCCGGATGTGCGCCGGCCCTTAGCCGACGTTCGCACGGACGTAATAAAATCGCGGCGATATTTTTTCGCGTATTGGATTTTCGAAGCTTGCTTACGCCGAGAGTTGAATATCCAACAGTGTATTTTCTTGACGCGCTGGTATACGCGCTGAATGCGCTCTGTTAGATATTCAACTCTCGACCGTCTACGTCCGTGCGAACGTCGGCTTACACTCGTGCCACGTCATTGTGCTTTTCTAGTGTGCGTGCATTTAGCGGTCAACTGTTGGACGCTATTTTTTCGTCGAGTTCTCAGCTTTGACTGTCTATCTATAATATATTTATATCTTTTTATCATTATTTCTTTGCTACTATGTTTACAAATGATACTGGATCTTGTAAAAAATTAGATTTTAATGCACAAACCTGTAGTTTTCATTTTGTTTCCAGAATAACTTACACCCAATAGTGAAGGTGGAATCTTGTCAAGAAACAATACATGTAGATAGTTTTAGCAAAAGAAACAGTGGATCAAGTGACAGACTATCAGGTAATTAAACTATAAGAAGGATCACCTTGTCCAAGGATCACCCTGAGAACAATTGTTCTGAATCTTATCTTCTCTTAGGCGGGTATTACACTATCAAATATCTTGGATCATATATAGGATGCTATCTCGTATCCTACATATATGACCTCTTGGATCATATCTGTGTATTACACTATACTATATCTAGGATCCAATTTTTTGTCATAATATGTGGTTGCAATCGTTTCTTAAAACAAAATACTGAAGCCTTTCATCACACAATATTGCAAATAGATCAGCAATGAAGCCAAAACAATGAACTCCCGGCCGCCTGGCTGTAGTTTCAGTAGTTAGCTTTTTTTTAGTACAGCAGTGCTGCCAACAATAATTTTAAAATTCCACTAAGCATATTGTGAACTTCGCCAAAATTTCGTTGTACTTAATTTTTATCCGTCAATAAAACCGTCAGTTAAGAATATCGCAGTAGCAAAACTGAATAGGCAAAACCACATAATTTTATGGACGAATTTTGTACCAGGAAATTATGAAAATAAATGTGAAAATTTTATACATAATATTCAATATGGCAAGACCTGTTTCTTTGATCCAATCTAACAACAAATGTCAAAAATCTTTGATCAAAGACGATTTGATTCATATGTTTGTATTACATTATCATATAACTAGTACTCACAGATATGGGATCCTAGATATATGATAGTGTAATACCCCCCTTAGAGCTGCTTATTCGTAGACAAACTATCACATTTGTCCTTACGTGTGGGCAGTCACAAACTGTGATTCCAAAAATATTCTTCTTGCTTCATTTTCATGTATTTGTTCCTTGAGTATGAATTAGGCATAGACTATTTAAAAATGACGGCACCATTTATGATGGCTTGTGACTTTTGCACTTAATAATAGTATGCTTATCAATTTCAGGTGGTGATGATCAAAGTGCTGAGTCTTCTGGCGGAGAATATGTAAACCGCAATAGTTCTAATGAACCTGCTATACGGAGTAAGTTTATTTAATTAAGCTAGAAAAAAGTATACACACTACTCATAATATTACCTTCAACAAAATACTACAGAGCATGCAAATTAGGCCTCCCCCACATTAGGGGCGCGCGTTCCTCGGGCGTGTGAACGACGTGGCAGGGGACGGGTGCGGGCGGGGTGCGGGCTTTGTTTACTCACACGCCCGAGGAACGCGCACGCCTAATGTGGGGTCAGCCTTAGTCCTAACAGAAAGTGACTATCGTACGCAAATACGCGTTCGTTTGTATGAATAAAGCCGTGCGCACTTTGGACGCGTTTTCGTACGAATTTTACTCCACATACGAACACACACGAATGATCCCGACTATTCCCGACCTTCCAACTACTAAGGGAGTGCGGCCGCGCAGAGTGAGTATTTATAACCGTGTTTCCAATTGATGGTATTTCCACTTAAATAAACATCAACTTTATGGAAATAAAGTTGATTTTAGACTGACTAGTACAGTACTGTTGAAAAAGTCAAAAAAATACATATAAAGTTGTAGCGCAAACTGAACCTTATGTGTAGGCATTACAGTTGTTTTTCCTAAGACTCGTGTTTGTTTACATGTTTGGCGAATAACACAAAAAATTGCGAACGCAGATTATGTGTAGTTCAGACGTCCGAAAAATCCGAACTTGTTGGGGTTTTTCGTGCGTTCAATGCGATGTGCCGGAACACTACTGTTTCTTCTAAACACAGGTTATTTTGTAACCGAACTAGGAGAACAGTACGGCACCCACTAACTAGATTTAAGAAACTTCATGCTTGTGCTGTATACTAGTCCTAGTCAAACAATACATCTTTACTACCTATTTGACGGAGAAAAACGTATTCAGTAGGTATGTGCACTCGATTCGTACGACCACGACCATACGTTTACGTACGATACAAATTCGTGTCCAAAGTACGCGCGAGTACGTCATATTCATAAAGATTTTCGGTTAGGTTGCTGCGATACTAGAAGCCAGCTTCTGCTGCTTTTCCTTCTCTTGCTGCTGTGAAAATTTCAAATTCCTACAGGCTACCTATACCTACAGTCCAAAAGATACAACCCTGTGTCAAACGGATGGACGGTCGGACAGCGGAATCTTAGTTATAGGGCCCCGTTGGCACCCTTTGGGAACGGTCAACACTAAAAAAATATCTGAAAAATATAAGTAGGTACTTCATTCACAGAGCTATACCCACAATGGCTGATAGAAGTAGAGAAAAAACGAGCCGACGCAGAGTTAATACGTGCCAAGGCTGAGGAGCAGAGGGTTACCGTCGCCACTAAGACCGCTGAAGCAGCGCTGTTACAAGCAGAAGCGCTGAAGCGGCTGGCGGACGCTGCCACCACACAGGCCGAGGCTATCATGAGAATAGCCGCTGTGCTGGAGACGAGGGGACAGAGGGACATGCTGGCTTTGTGATGTGGCGAGCTTAGGACTATGAAAGGAATTGAAAGCTGTATGTGTGTTATGCTAGATGGACAATAAAAAAACTATAAGAAAAACGCATTAAATACTTACAAGAAAAAAAAGTGGGGCAGTCTTTGGGGACTGCCGATAGAAGTGAAAACTGTACGGTGACGATGACGCGAGTTTCACGCTTTTTGTTCACCCTAAAAGTACACATATATACACAGTACATTATAGCTCATGGAAAGCGTTCGGTGACGATGACGCGAGTTCCATGATTTTTGTTCACCCAAAATACAATAAAGTGTTGGAAAATACACTTCAATGCCATTTATTGCTATACCTAGTGAAAATAAAATCACTCTAATCAGTGTTTTTTTTTTTTTTTTTTTGCTTGGAGATCTTTGGTTAGACAAAAGTCCATCTATTTTAATGGGAGTTTAGATATTTGAAAAAATACAAGAATCAGGTTTGTCTAAATCTAAACTGATGGTTATGTTATATGGACCATTACAAAGTCTAGAGTGGGAAAAAAATATGTTGTAATGTATCTGTGGGCTGTGCACGAACGCGTGAACTAAACGTCTTCGCAATATTTACTTAATTCGTTTTAAATAATTTATTCATATCCATAGATGAAAATACAATTGGATAGTTATATTTTCGATTTAAAAAATATTCGAATTTACGTTATGTTTCTGTCTCGCGTTTGTGCTGGGGCCTCTGGAGAATGTATTATTAAAGTTTATGAGAGGGGAATACAGCAATTAGTATAATAAGAAATGTAAATAATATCTTAGGTTAACACTATTCGATAATAATTATTGTAGATAGAATCTGGTCAAATTAATACATCTAATAAATTATGTGACATATTTATTTTACTTTTTATTTCAATACTCAACACAATCATTCCACTCTTAGTACTCTTACAGTATTTTATTTCTATTTACATTATAGTATCTTAATTACAGCCAACTGGTATGTTACAGCATCTCAAAATCATCCCTCTGAAACAATAAAAATGTAAGTTTTTCGATTGCTCTTTGAAGGTACAGACGCCAGCACATCAACCTACTCCAATCTGTCAAATTTTCCCAATCAACATTGAACCTTATTCTTTAGCAATAAAGTTGAAAATCTATTAAATAAATTTGACAGATTGTAGTAACTTGATGTGCTGGCATCTGTACAAAGTAATTTGAAATGGCCAGCAGCTGGGGTTAGACTTCAAAAATATGGCATTCTGATGACCAAACAAGTTTCATAATTTTTTATTTTACTGTATCTGGGAAGCAAACATGCAATAACAAATTTAATTATACATTATTATAATTTTCTAACTTGATTGGCTACTGAGCATTATTCGTACACATCCAGCCATCCACATAGCTCTGAGCCACAAAACCGTTTAAATAAAAAAAAAAACTTACTAAGTCATTATATTCCATAACATGTCTTCTGATAGCAGACCCATCAACCCACGTGACAAAGTCCTCCAAAGCTCTGGTGACCAGGAACGCCGGGTCCTTCACTACTTCCGGTCCCACACGGACATGGCCCTGTTCTATGTACTTTGTAGCTTCCTTCATGTTCTCTGACATTTTATCTAGAATTCATTGTAAAAGTTATAAGGCAGGGAAAACATTATGTTGATGCAAGTTGCAAAGATAGCAGTGGTGTCCCAGATGTATTGGCCGCGATTCGCGACTTCGGCCCTACACAGGCGCTTTACTATGTGTAAATTATTTCATCACTGCTGTCACAACAGTGAAGGAAAACATTGTGGGGAAACCGACATGTCCTAAACCTAAAATTAGAAGGCAAGTAACATCTACCAACCCGCACTGGGCCCCCATGATGCATTACAGCCCATTCCCTCTCACTAAGAGGAGTCCTATGTCCTAGTAGTGGTAATATTACAGACTGATTACGCTTATGATTTTTATTTTCTTTGGAAGTAGTATATCTGTATAAGTAATGGAATAAGGTAACATTGGCTAAGTACTGAACATGCCGAACATATAAACTAATTTCCAAAAAGTGATATTCTTCTTGTATTTCTACAATTAAAACTAGACAACAATACAATTACAAAATACTCACTTCTAACCATAACAGAAGGCAGTCTTCGTCTGCAGAACGCGCTCGCTGACACGGTGCTGGCCAGTGTAAGGTCCCACCGCGTCGGTATCAAGCCCATTTGATATAGCTTCTCTAACAATTGAGCACTCGACTCGGTGCGAAATTCATTGCTAGCATCCAGATCCTTAATCTTATTTGCCAAGTCACGGATCTCCCTAGATAGCTTATTGTACCTATTAAATAAACGTAAAATATTGTATCATTTTGTCATCAAATTAAACATAATAACAACAAATAAAATCGTGGTTTACTTTGTGTAATCTTCCCGTTTTTGTATATGGTATTTTTTCATAACTTTCACTTCATTGAGGTTATTGTCAACTTTCCATGATATAAAGTCAACTTTTTTAAGTAGTTTCTGTTCATGAAACTTTAATTTTCGCACCATTTTTTAAACAATTTTCTTGTTTTTTTGGTCGGAATCACGGTTGTCCCCGGCTGCTGTCACACGCACGTGTGAAAATCTGTCAAGCAAGTGTCAACGTCAACATCAACATGACATGACTGATGACTGTGACATTGTCATAGGCCGCTTTCCGAATTAGAACTCTAAATTAGAAGAACATAGTCGCTTACAGCGCTGACATCACTACCTATACGGGGTGGCAGGGACATCGACGCGAAGCCGGTTACCATATTCAGTACATGATTCTGAACCCCCCTGCGGTGAAATTTTTCCTCGGTTATAAAAAAAAAAAACAGCTGCTCCATACATTTTGACCGCGTAGGTATTGCACTTTTCTATGAAACAGCTGTTTTTTTTTTAAATAACCGACGAAAAATTTCAACGCAGGGGGGTTCAGAATCATGTACTGAATCCATGGTAACCGGCTTCGCGTCGATGTCCCTGCCACCCTGTATTTGCCGTTCCGAATAAGAATCACGACAGCTGAGGGCGGAACGTTCGTGAACACAGGAACACAGTGATCTTTCAAATGTCAAAACTTTCATACCATATTTCTTTGTTTAGTTACGGCTAAAAGTGGGTGTGAACATAAACTTTTATTTTTTAATAAAAGTTTTCGTGTCAAAATAGTGAACATTATTACATTGTTTCCTTTTTCATTTTTAGCCAAGGGTCTCCAGTTACACTTAAGTTTAGCCGGCTAAAGATAGAAGAAACTAACATTAACACCTCCTCGAAGATAAACCTAAGTTTAGCCGGCTAATCCCACCCACCTAGCCGTAAACTTACCTACCACAAACTTCTTATTCTTGGGTAAGATGACGAACGATAGCCAGAAGCACAATTTCGAAAATGCCACGTTAGTCTAAAGCTACTCTTTATATGTCTGTGGTCTAAAGCAAACTTTTTTTCTCATAGTGTTTGAATCCAAAACTGGTGGCGCGACTTTACTTTGTTCCTGAACGTTACAAAAATTGTCAAATAATGGCTTGTCAAAATTGTCAAATGTCAGTCTCTCCTCCTCTCCCAGTTTGTCTATGATTGATTGATCGAGTTCGAAACGAAAGAAAATAAAACATTTTCTTTTCAGATTAATTAATCGTAAATTATAATTTTATTCTACTGATAATCTCTAAAAATGGGTGAACGGTACAAAACTAATCCTGGTGATTTCACCGAATACATACAATCAGTATTAAAATTAGATGCTTTAGAAAAAATGACCAATGATTTGGATAAAGAGCTAGAAGATTCACAAAAGATTATGATGGAAATAAGATCGATGTACGACTCAGTGTCTACAGTGGTGGAGAATACTGAAGAACCCGCTAACGAGGAGTTACGGCATGAAAACATTTCAAAATTCTTGGAAACCGGTGTTCCAAAATTGCTTATGCCAGATATGGCCGAAGACAAAATGGATATCGATGTCGATGAAGCTATATCATCACTGAAGAGCTACGCCGAGCGACTAAAGCATTCATTAGTTTTACTAGAGCAACAGCCCCCTAAGCCTACAGGAAAGGTTGACTTTGATCTGGATCAGTATGCACAGAGCCTAGACCAGCTAGGAAAACGCTTGGCGAACATCAAGTTGAATAAAAATAATGATTTGAAACTCAAAAATGCGGAACTGGAGGCCAAGCTGCAGCAGCTGTGTGGAGATGTTGACATGTTTACAAAGGTAAGAATAATAGTTTTGTAACAAAGCATAGTGTAAATGAAAATTTATTGTAGAGGTATTCAAAAATACTTCTGACAAATTCAAAAGTGACATCATCTGCCTACCCTCATCCCTGTCCCTGTGTTACTTGGGGTCGGCGTAATCTGTCCAACTGTTCCAACCGTCATGCTGTCAGTCACAACTAAAGAAATAAATAATAATTATCTAGGTAATTGAAATATTTGATGTCAAAATTCAAAACAATTCATTTTACTTTTTTTTTATAGGGACTAATGAATATTTTCTTGAATTTCTTTCAGTTGATTGAATCTAAGAAAACTCTTAGTGAAAACAATAGGAACTGGTCTGAGAGTCGGCAAGATGGCTTTGAAATGCAGTACGACAATATAATCAAAAAGCTGATATCTGACCTCAACGAAGTGATATATTTGCTGCAGAACAAAGTGTAAATGATTGAAGTATGATTTTCTATGAAAAGATCTCTTTTACTGTTGTGTAAGCACAGCTTTTGTAATTTCGGGGTTAAAACCCCTTATTGTTTGTGTTCTATGCAACTAAATAGTTACGTTTTTTTATATTATTATATTAATTTGTTAAGGATGGTGTATGCCAATGTTGAACTCAATCTAATTAGGTTAATAAATTTTACAAAAAAAAACAAAACATCCAGCTTCCAAAAAGGACAACACAACATAGGCATCATTTTTAAATCTCGTAGACTAATTTGACATTTCAAATGATTGTTGTTTGTTTTTTTTTTTATTTAGAGTTTGGCATTTGCACCTGTCAAATAAATCTAGAATATAAAACAATTTCACGATGTCCTAATAGCCACTACTTACTGAATAAATTCAAAAATGGAACAGAATTTGTATGAAATTATCTGCCAACAAGTGTACCCAGGTTGGGTACACGGATGTCACAGAGGCCTGTCAACTGTCATGCTATCATTCACTCCCTTGCACGTCTACCTCACACAATCCACCCATCTTTTCTTTGGCCTTCCTCCCCCTCTCCATCCATCAACATCATCACATGCATAGGTGAGGAGACTCCCTAAATTGTATGTTAATTTGCATTAACATTCTGAAACGGTCATGCATACAATCGAAATGGAACTTTATTATTATGATTTATTGGATAATATGAATTGTAACAATTTCGCTCGATTCATTTTTTAGAAAATCATGTCTTTTTTTAAAGATTATTTAAATTAAGTCAAGATTACTCTGCTTGTAGGTCTAAAATAAGTATTCACAGTAAGAAAATATAATTTATTTTTAGGAACCAGAAGTGAATTTTATTTAAAAGAAAGAAATAACGGCTGCGAACGATTTTAATACAATCAGAATTAATAATAACACAAAAGTATTTAAACTCTAATGCAACTAAAATACGACACAGCTGAGACGTGTGAACGCTCCGACGTTTGACGAGGTAAAAAGGGGCTGTCCTTTTTTTTTTTTGGACTAGGGCATCTCGCAGTTTACCACTAAGGTACTCGCTGCTTAACCGGACTTTCCTGTGGCTGCCTTAAGCTCCTAACAGAACTTAAAGCCTCCAGCCAGGGGCATACAAACTAAGCTAATTAAAACTAGGCGAACGCTCGCTAAGGGCACCCCCTGTGGGGTACGAACCTCGGCTTAGGGCGTTCGCTGAGGGGAGGAAGCAAGAGGGACAGGCTGGATCAAGGATAGATCATTATTATTAATCGGGGAATTTAAAGCTACAGGCTCAGCAAAAACGCGAGCTGGCGCATCGTTATCGAGCAAGTGTCGGGGGGGGGGGGGGGGGGGGGGCTGTCATCTGTTTGACACTCCTTTTATAGGCGTGATGCTACCCGCTATACTGTTCATTCTCGGTCATTCCCAACACGGCCTCTCCTGATTGAGCGTCGTCCTCGACCGCGTCTGATCTGTTGCTGGGTCCTGGTATAGGCAGTGCTTCATGTTCACCGTTTTGTTCATCAGATTCATCTGAAAGTTATAACACAAATATAACACCTGAAAGTCAATTTTATGGGCAACTCAAGCAGTCATCTCTCAATCAGCTAATTCATACGTCACATTTCATATTCATCTCACAAAAACCGTAATTCGAAAATTCATCCATCATCAACGATAAATCACTATGTACAGAGACGTCTCGGTTACAAACACAAACCATACAGGGTCGGAGTCACCGTTGCGCGCGTTTCAGGAACCTTTTACTGCGAGGGTAAGTTCCTCTACACACTGCCACCTACAGAATAAACTTGACCCAGTGTCAGTTAAGTGATCCAGTAGCATCTACCTCGGACCATTACACAACATCAACCCAGTAACATCTACATCGGATCGTTACACAACACCAACCCAGTAACATCTACATCGGGTCTCCAACAATATTGATCCAGTAACATCTACATCGGATCGTTACACAATACCAACCCAGTAACATCTACATCGGGTCTCCAACAATATTGATCCAGTAACATCTACATCGGATCGTTACACAATACCAACCCAGTAACATCTACATCGGGTATTCAACAATATTGATCCAGTAACATCTACTATGCGAGCCAACTAAGAATGCGCCTGTCAAGACGCCATTTTGTTGCCATTTTGACAGATATAGTACTGCAAACTGTCAAAATGGCAACAAAATGGCGTCTTGACAGGCGCATTCTTAGTTGGCTCGCATAGTACATCGGATCGTTACACAACACCAACCCAGTAACATCTACATCGGGTCTCCAACAATATTGATCCAGTAACATCTACATCGGATCGTTACACAACACCAACCCAGTAACATCTACATCGGGTCTCCAACAATATTGATCCAGTAACGTCTACATCGGATCGTTACACAACACCAACCCAGTAACATCTACATCGGGTATTCAACAATATTGATCCAGTAACATCTACATCGGATCGTTACACAATACCAACCCAGTAACATCTACATCGGGTCTTCAACAATATTGATCCAGTAACATCTACATCGGATCGTTTATCGACATGGACCCAGTAACAACTACATCGGGTCAATACGAGTAACACAGTGAAGTAGATAAACATCAGACTTAACCAGCTACACAACATAAATATGTGCAAACACTCACTTTCAAAGAACGCTGTACAGGTTTCAGGGCACCACTCCCCTCGCCAGGGTACCATATACTCAGCCGCAGCCTGGCTAGTTTTTCCGCAAGCTCCACTGAGTAAATTCAGTTCGTAGCGACCGTTTAGCAGGACCTTAATAACTCGGTAAGGTCCGCGCATTCCTGGGTCTAGCTTTCCTATGGACTGAGAATATTTATCGCACGAGTCCCACCATCGGCAGCCTGAGCCATTTAAGCCCAGTTACGGGGCCCTGTGATATTGCACACATGAGCTGGAGCTGGGCTGGAAACCCGCCAACGAGCCACGCGGGGTAGTAGGTCCTTTTTGCGGTCGGTAGCCTTTAGAGCGTTGCAACCAGCGAATATTTCGAACCGCAACCCAACCAAGCAGTGTCGGAAGCGCCAAGGCGCCTTAACCACCGCCAGCGCCTCCAGCTCGCAAGAGTGATACTTACACTTCGCAGCTTGTGTCACTCTGCCGAAACACTCAACGACTCCTTTCTTACCATCTGTAGAAGACTGCATTAGAACAGCACCGCAACCTGCACTGCTCGCGCCAGTGTGCACTTCCGTGGCTAGACTAGGACCAAATATTACCAAAATGGGTTTACTCTTCAGACGCTCAATGATCTTCTGGCGAGCCTTCTCCTGTTCCGGTCCCAATGCGAACCCTTCATCCTTTTTGGTGAGTCCGGCTATACAAGCGGTTTTGACTGCAAAGCCTTGTATACATCGCCTGAAGTATCCAGCGAGTCCTAAGAAATGCCGGACTTGCCTGACGTTTTGTGGCGAACGGCCGTTAACCAAGGCGGAATCCACATTCCGAGGGCTCCCGGCCTAGATACTCCACTTGTGCACTTACGCCAGTGGTCACAGTAGAACTCGCAGTTCCAGAAATTAGCTTATCCGAAAAGTCATTAACTATAGACATGAGTAATTTTATATGTTTACCTATATGAGGCGTAACAACATTGCATTGGCGTCTGTAATAATGGCGTTCACTTGACGTGATGAAGTCTTAGTAGTACTAGGTAATGTTATACTGCCTATCTTTCGTACGTACTATAGGTTACGCTATCGCGGTTAAGTATGTCGGTTCCAATTATTATAGGTGTCCGTGTAACCGTGTAAACATACATGACATGAGGCAGGTACAACTACGAAATCAGCTTCAATGGATATTCCAGGGAACTCAATGGTTAAAGTCCGTATTTAAGTGTATTATCTATGGGTTAAAGTAACGTTAAGTTGAAACTATTTCTTTTTCGCTAATGCCCATACACCTCAGAACGCAACGTCTAGTCTTTGGTTGGCATGACAGGTATTTTAAAACCACAGTTCTGTGCCACAGTTTAAAACGTTATCAGGAATCAAAGAAGTACCTATTAATTGCGCCGCTATGAATAAGTACGTTGACCAGTACCCTAATTACGTAATGCACAATCAATCAGAATCTGAATCGCTTTGAAACAGATTGCTAATCCATTGCTTCAAAAGTTCGAAATAAATTCTGTTCAGCAACGTAAATAACACAATGAATGTTATTGAACTGTCAAAATGAAACAAATTAATCGGAATCGTTTACAAAAATGTGTTGCGTACCTAATTAGATAGCTGCATGCCTTGCTGCCGTAGTAATGTCATTAGTCATTACTCTTATGAGAATTTACTAAAGACTGATCAACTTCGTTACAAAGATTGATGATACGTGCGTTACGATTTCCCGATCGTTCTTTTGCAAAACACTTGCTTTCATCATGTCCGGGCTTTTTACAAAAAGTACACGGGGCTGATGCATTTGAACTTGACTGTGATTTTTCCTCCGGTTTGTCAAAAAGCGGTTTAATTTTTTGACAATGACACCATCACGCCGTTTGAAAGTTGGTACGCGATTATCTTGTTTACCGCGGCTAGGCTTGGTTTAAATCGATAGAAACGAAACTAAACTATCAGCAGTAACTCACCTGCGCGTCCGCTATACCCCGAATAACTATGTCCGTCCTCAACGCTTCGCTCAAACCTGCTGACTATGCGAAGCCGTAATAACGATCGACGTGCGTATTCGGCATACGTACTGAACTTATCTGACGTGCTATTTATCAATCGTATACATCGGCAAGTATATTAGCAAAGTCGAGCTTACTTGGGCAAAGAGGTTTGAATTCCCGCTTAAAATTTGTCCACCACCGATCGTTCGTCACCCACTCGTTTAACCAGACTTTAGCGTCGCCTTTCAAACACTGTGCTACGCGTGACAAACATTCGCGGTCGCTCCAGCCATTCGAATCTCGGGCTAGATCGACTTCCTCGCACCACGAATTTCTGTTGTGAATACTGGGGTCGAAGTTCGAAACGTAATACTGAGATCGCGATGGGATTACAGATTTTAATTCAGCTAGCACTAAGGTACAATTCGAGAGAGTATCGCTCGCGGAACGGCAATCATTATTTTTATGTACACTACTGGTACTAGGCATAGACTTTTGCAATAATTCGCGGTTCTCAATAGTTACAGGTGTCGACATAAGGGCGGTAGGCTCCTCAGGACGAGATGGAGAACTATTGTTTTGTTCACCTGATCACAATTCACAGTTCACTTTCGAATAGGGAAAAAAAATCTGCTCAATTTTTTTTGTCGAACGTATGAAGCAATGGACTGGCAATCTTTTTCAATTGGTTTCAATTTAAAATTGATCGTGCATTGACGTAATTAGGGTGCTGAAGTGAATTTTATTTAAAAGAAAGAAATAACGGCTGCGAACGATTTTAATACAATCAGAATGAATAATAACACAAAAGTATTTAATTAAACTCTAATGCAACTAAAATACGACACAGCTGAGACGTGTGTGTGAACGCTCCAACGTTTGACGAGGTAAAAAGGGGCTGTCATCTTTTTTTTTTTTTTTGATCTCGCAGATTACCACTAAGGTACTCGCTGCTTAACCGGACTTTCCTGTGGCTGCTTTAAAGCTCCTAAAAGAACTCAAAGCCTCCATACAAACTAAGCTAATTAATACTAGGCGAACGCTACGAACCTCGGCTTAGGGCGTTCGCTGGGGGGAGAACAGCAAGAGGGACAGGCTGGATCATTATTATTAACGGGGAATTTAAAGCTACAGGCTCAGCAAAAACGCGGGCTGGCGCATCGTTATCGAGCAAAGGTCGGGGGGGAGGGGGGGGGGGGGCTGTCATCTGTTTGACACTCCTTTAATCCTTTTATAGGCGTGATGCTACCCGCTATACTGTTCATTCTCGTTCATTCCCAACATTATTATCCAGCTACAAGGTTTTTTTTTCTCTGGATCAATTATTTGAATAAAAAATTGAGTCTTACGCCATTAAGTTTCGTGCTCGAACACGATCAAAGAGCACAAGCGATCAATACTCAACTTTATTACTGGTGTTAGCGTTTAACACATAGTGGAGTTGTGGGGTGCATGGGGGCGGAGCTTGTGTGTGGAAATTGTCTTTAGAGTACCACATGAGTTCTCTCCCTCCTCATCACATGCTCATACCCACAGACATATATTTATATGTCTGTGCTCATACCACAGTCTAAACATCATACAGTCGTCCGACGAAAACGTCTAGAGTCTAGACGTCTTCGTCGGACGACTGCTCTGTCTAGACCTCCCATATTATTATTATACTCTTTGGTCTAGACTCTAGACAGAGAAAGAGCAATCGTGCTTATGCTACTGTGTTATGGTCATGTGGTCATCGCTCATTATAGCAGCACGGCTCCGGCACGGCAAATACCTTGTCATTCAAGTTAGGATTTTAAGTCAAATCTATTAAAGTCTATTTTACGATGGCCATACAGAATAGTGGACGGTTCGCAGGCAGTGAGTGGCCCACGAGCCGTAACACGTCGGGCCGACAGCGAGGAGCCGGCTCGCCGTCCACGCGGTGACGCCTCGCCAGCCGCATGGTGAAGCCTTGCTTGTGAATAAACAATAAACTGTTACCTCGCCGGGGGCGTGCCAGCAGCGAGCGGTCGCCTTGCTGACGGCGCGTTGGCGACTAGCCGTCGCCTTGCTGACGGCGCGTTGGCGACTAGCAGTCGCCTGGCATACGGCGCGTTGACGACTAGATTTTTCGACGCGGTGCCGGGCGCTACCGGTACCGTGTGCTGGAGCGGTGCTGTTATAATGGGCGATGACCTTTAGTCGTTCTAGCTGTCGCGACAATGCCTATACGTTGTCGGCATTTCCAACGAGATCAAAGGCGTCGTCCTACTGTAGGTTTTTTACTGTGCTAATACCAAGCCAAACGATTTCCTGTAAACTTTTCTGTCACTGACGCCACTTTTACTTTATCTACACGTCACTAGTCACTACACATCCATTTCAACATTCTCATTTCCGCTGCTTTGCTTCTTACCAAATGCAAAACGAATCGCATAAATCGGAAATGCAAGAAAAAGAGATTCTCGTCTCTCGATTTTGATTATACAAGATGTCTCAAATGTCCACTACTAAATGTCCACACTAGTTTAGCTAGTTTCTTATAAAGTTAGAAAAGACAAGTAAAAATAAAATTTAATCTGAACCAATGCAGAGCCACATTAAACGTAAATAGGAACATGATCTTGGACCTACACTAGTAAGACATCTTCCAGCCATATTTGAACTCGCTACGTCGAAAAAATTGTTCACAGGTTTGAAAGTCCAAGTGAAAGTGTAAAATATCTTGAAAATTATTAATTTGCGTTTTCTGAACTGTTGAGGATATCTTAATTTTTTTAAATGATAGGTGGCCACTTTCACTTTACCCCATTTGCCTTTAGACCAATATTTGTTTTGAGACACCCTGTACAGTCACGAGCACCAATATGTATCCACTTAAGATTAAAATGATTTTCTCGTGGAATATTGACTGCAACTTTGTTATAAGGCCTATTTCATATTTATATGGGTTCCAAAATACTATATTCGTAACATCATAAAAATATTAATCAACACAGTAGGCTCAAATCACTTTTAAAAATTGCTTAGTGTATACATATTGGTGCTTGTGTGCTTGTGACTGTACATGTTGCATAAAAATAAGTTCAACGTTTTGGCTTTGTGGCCAAGGCCATGTATAACTAAACTACTACAGTCTTAGAAATAAATAAGTAATCTCTTTATTTTTGCAAATAAAAAAGTCTGTATTTTTGTTTGTATAAGTACTTTATTAAGTTAATTTACATGTAATTTTGAATAACAAGTCTGTAAAAGAAGTGTTCTATTCATTTCATTATGTATGTAAAATTTCATTTAAAATAACAAAATTGTCTAACATTCCAAAATTTGGCGAATTCATATGAAAATAGTATTTCTGTAAAGTCAGTCATAATTACAAACTATTGTTAAATTAAAGCATTAATAATAAAGAATACTGTCTTTTAATTTTAAAACAACATTTACAACAGCTGCGTCAGATCTGTACTTATAATATCATAGAAATGGATTATCATGCTTTGAGTCTTCGTCATGTAATTTAATTCTTTTTCTATCAGTATTGTGGTCTACATTGTTCTCATCATCAATAGTTATCTTGTCATCTTTTGATGGTCTCTCATCTGCTTCTAACACCTTGAGCCTAATGTCACACAGAGAGGCTCCGTGGAGGGTTTTAATAGCCTCCTGAGCCGCTCTAATTGATGCATACTTGGCGAAGCCAAATGTTTTGTTAGGGAATGTAGAGACATCTATGAGATCTCCAAAACGACAAAAGGCGTCTTTCAAAATTGAGATAGGGGGAGGATGAGGCTTAAACACTAAGAAACATCTCTGAGCTACCCTGCTGCTACTGCTGGCTAGTGGCTGCAGAGGGGGCAGACTAACACTACAGTAGTTAGTCTGATGGCTTTCAGCTTTAATCTCCCTCAAGCCAGGCCCTGATGTGGCAGCTTGTATCAAAGTGGATGCTTGAGCTATAGCCTCTGCAAGCTGTACCAAATCAGGATTTGAGTCAATAGCATTTTTAAAGCTGTTAACAATATTAGAAAGGTTATTTGCTGCCTTGCTTAGAGGGTTATTATCTGGTTTCACAGATATGATTTCTCCTGAAGGAAACTCAAAATGATTTAATCTTTCAACAGCATAAGTTGCTGATTTTTCATCTGCATATGTAATAATTGCCTTACAGTAACCATTGAAGGAGTCAGATGTATATTTACATGAAGTCATTCCTGGGATTATGTTAAACAGGCTGTCTATATACTTCTGTGGCACTTGCGGGCTGCAAGTCACACATACTGTGTCATAGTCATGAGCTTTGGATTTTATAAGTGAAGTCACACTGTCTCTTTTTTGCATTTCTCCTCTGGATTGACTGTAATGGTCACTGAAATTATCTTTAACAATACTGGAGTTGCTAGAGTGAAAGCTTTCAGTAAAATTCTCAATACTATTTCGACTTCTTTTCAATTCTTCTTTAGGTGTTGCAAATATTGCTTTATATTTCCTGTCACATCCTTCAAATGCCATGGCTGCATTAAGAAATGATGTGTAATTGACATAAGCAAACCCCCTGCACTCATCGGTGAGTTTGTCCCGCTGCAGGTGGATTGTATCTACACTACCAAATGTTGAGAAATGTTGTCTTAACTCACCCTCAGTGACTTCTTTATGAACTTTGATAAAGAGACGCTTATACTTGTCCTCATTAGGGTTGTGATTATCGTTCTTGTGTGTAGCTACCATTACTCGGACAGGTTTATTACTGTTCTGAATAGTTTTTAAGTGCATCTCCTTAATAGCAGCTGCGGCGGAAGAAGTCTTAGTATATTTTATGTACGCTATGCCTTTCGACTCCCCAGTGTTGCGATCCCTAGGCATGTGTATGTCTTCAATCTGTCCGTATACCTCGAATGCCGGCCTCAAATCTTCTACCCGTAACTGCTTGGTGCATACTACGAATATCCTCGAGTAAGGAGGTTTATCGTCATTGCGGTCGTCATTTCGCATACTTTGATTACTTTGGTTCCAATTGCTCATGATCACAGTCTAACGGTTAATTAGATCAATACGTGGTCGTCAATCAAGTCTAATACAAGCAGTCTGAATTAGATAGTCGCACGTTAGTCGTTATATTGTCTCTTCATGTCCAATATTTAAAATCACCAATCATTTTGCGAACACCGACCAAACACAAAAGAAAACTAAAAAAGTTCATTCAACTCATGCCACTCATGGTAATTTTTATTTACACAGATTAGCCAACATTCAGAATAACATAGACAAATGAAAGTATTTTTTTCTCGAAGAAACCACAGAAAATACATACTCTACGAGGAAGGAACGAAGATTATTATATATATTAGTCTATGGAAGGAACAAACAAACAGATGCAATAGCGCTGTACTGTAGCGCATGTAGGCATGTTGTGAGTTGAGTTGTGAGCAAAGAAAACAGTTTATCCGAACGAAGTTTCATTCTGAAAGATTCCAAGCTGAAAGTTCTCCAAAATCATGGTAAGAAAATTCTTATATCATGTCCAAAATCTCAACCTCGTAGGCTGGTGATCACAACATTCACAAGTCACAACTAATTGTAGTCTGTGGTCACAACACAAGTCAACACTCTGTGGAAACCAATGACTTAAATGGTGGAAACCGGTGGAAACCAATGCTTTACTTTAGTTATTACTCTGAGGAAACCAATGTTATTTGTAATACTCTGTGGTGGAAACACGGACTGTCAGTTATGTAGTGCGTTCCGAGTTAGACTGTCATCGATTTGAGCGCGGTAAAAGTCGTTCCGAATAAGCGTAAGCGCGATATCGATGTTCCGTGAATCGTCATCGATGACGTCATGACATGCGCCATCTTGCGATAACGCCGACCATGCCTTTTACTGATATCACCGTGAGCGCTGTCAAAATTGACAGTTGTGCTGTTTTTGTTTTGAGTCGCATCATATTTTTAGACTAATGTGACATTTTCAAAATTGTGCTTTTGGCTTGCGTTCGTCACCTACCCCAAGAATAAGAATGGTATATACGTATACAAAGAAATTTGGATTACGTTCCGAGTTAGACTGTCATCGATTTGAGCACCCTAAAAGCCGTTCTGAATAAGCGTGAGCGAGCGAAGTTCCGTGAATCGTCATCGATGACGTCATGACATGCGCCATCTTGCGATAACGCGGTCCATGCCTTTTCCTGATATCACCGTGAGCGCTGTCAAAATTGACAGTTGTGCTGTTTTTGTTTTGAGTCGCATTATATCTTTAGACAAACGTGGCATTTTCGAAATTGTGCTTCTGGCTTGCGTTCGTCACCTAACCTAAGAATAAGAAGAAAGTGGTATGATAAGAAAGAAACAAAGAAATATGATAAGAAAGTTTTGACATTTGAGAGATCACTGTGAGCGCGTTCACGAGCGTTCCGTATTAGTGACAGCCCTCACCTGTCATAATCGATATATCTTATTCGGAACGACAATTATTGATTACAGTGCTGTGAGCGATTACGTTCTAATTCGGAAAGCGGCTGGTATCTGTCAGTTATCCGTCATGTATTGGTTGTGTATTTTGTTTTCCTTCCTGCCTTGTGAAAATACAAATGCAACGCAGTAATAAAAATGAGCTAAACTTTAGTTAACTTTTGAAGTTTATACTGTAATATTATACCTTTAGTTGGATTCTTTGGAAATTTATAACATATCTCATCGCTCAAGTAGTTTTCTCATTAAGAAATGTTTCACAAAACTGATAGCTGCATAATACAGTCTCGTCAAAGGTTTTTCAGTAATGACGATTTTCAAGATGAGTTGAACAACTTGTTCAATAAGAAATTCCAGTTTCGCTTCCACAACGACTGGAAGTTGCCAGAGAAAGAGTCGTGGTTTTCGACGCCACCATGGAAAGTGAAGCAATTAGAGATATTGAAAAATCGATTAAATTTTCACAAAAGTCAATTGAATGATTTCAATATTGAGGAGTGGAGCAGTCATACGCGACGCAGAAACCCTGCGGGGGAGGTGGGGTGGAAGATCAGGTGTCTGATAAACCCAGAGTTTTTAACACAAGCATGGACGAAGTTCTACGAGTGCGCATGCACGTATGGCATTATACCGGCTGAGGCGACGCTCGAGAGGAAGATGGTGTCACTACACTTGTGCGAAGCTCCGGGCGCATTTATCACATCTCTGAACCATTACCTGAGGTCAAACCACCAGAACATTGATGTGAGTCAGTGTAGCAGCCAGCCAAATTCTAACAATTTGATACATCAAACAGATTGAGAGCATTTTGTGGTATCAACAAGGTGTTTCTGTATAACATAATTATTATTTCCCTTATTGACGACCATCTGTTTACACCTCATTAACATAATATTTATTAATACCAAACATTAGCAACTAATTACACTAATTATTATTTTTACCAACTATGACATCATAACACCTCATACAAATAGTATATACCTGTTATCCTAATTAATTACCATTAAAATTAAGTAACTTACCAAGTTCTGTACTTTTTCAGTGGAAATGGGTGGCTAACACACTGAACCCGTATTACGAGGGTAACTCTCCATCCAACATGATCAGTGATGACCGGTTTATGTTCCACACTCTGAACAACTGGGATTTTGGGGTGGACAACACCGGCAACCTCATGGACTGGGAGAACTCACAGGCCATCATCAGGAAGGCCAAATCCTTAGGGAAGGTAGGTCATCTGTGAATCTATTGATTGATTTGATTTTTCAAATGATCTTATTCTATTTGTATACAAATCGTGAATTAGTTGTCCATAGGCTATGTCGTCTTTACAAACATTTAAACATACTTTTATTATTTATCATGTGTGGATCTATAATTATATTAGGTATTTTGTGGCAAGATTTTTCAGATTTCTTTTGTAGATCATAGACAATTCATTTTACAAGTTGTTCTTATAGACCTTATATCATCAATATATAAGGTCTATAAGGAGAGAGAGACCACATACTGAAAATGACTGCATTTCCCCAGGTGCTGCTGGTGACAGCAGATGGTTCAATCGACTGCCTGCAGAGGCCAGATGCTCAAGAGGAAGTGACCTCTCCTCTGCACTACTGTGAGATCATCACTGCATTGCAGGCTCTCAGCACAGGTACTGTATTTATTGGTTGACTTCAAAAAAGGGAATAAGTTATGCAGTTTGTCTGGTCGATATTTTCGTTTATTCCCAGTCGCCCCCGCGGGGATTGCCACCGGTGGCAAATGGGAATTAAAATTCCCAGTTGCCACCGGCGGCGACTGGGAAGTCATTGCCCCCACTTCAGTTTCGCTGTACATTGCTTTCTCCATCGAAAGAATAAAAGGATGAGGCAACTTATCCTAAACCTGCCTCTAATCTCAAAAAAAAAGACAAATTAGTTATTTTACCTTTTAAATCTAAATTACGCCATATCTAAATGTTAAACGGAAATATAAAAATAGTGTATATATTATGAATAAACTCATTTTTATTAAAACACTAGCTGACCCGGCGAACTTCGTATCGCCTAACAGTCGATTCTTTAATTTTTTATAAGTGTTGTTTTTAGACTTTTTCAGGTTTTTTTTTTTTTTTTTAGAATTTTTCTCTCCGTAAGAACCATCCTCGTACTTCGATGTGACATGTCAGAACAAGGCGCATCTTCTAGTTCCGGTCAAAGTGACCTAGTGTATATAAAAAGACGGCATGGAACAATTAAACAAAGAAAGGCTACACAGATATTTAGAGATGAATTCATACAAGAGATTACTCATCAATATGGGTAAAATTTATATCTATCCATACGTAATGTCAAAGAATATTTATAATGAGTGTTATGAGGAGTGCACTTTTGGATTTTCCAAACTATATTTATTTTTTATCTCGGTAAAGTATCTCAAGGACAAAAGGATAACTGAGACAGAATACTACATAATATGAGTAACGTAACTAAATAAAAGTCTTAACATAAATCTGTGATTTAACGGTGTTTTCTTAATAAATTATTCTAAACACACTCTAGTTATATGTTTTAATAAAAATGAGTTTATTCATAATATATACACTATTTTTATATCTCCGTTTAACATTTAGATATAATAACTAATTTGTCTTTTTTTTTGAGATTAGAGGCAGGTTTAGGATAAGTTGCCTCATCCTTTTATTCTCTACGATGGAGAAAGCAATGTACAGTGAAACTGAAGTGGGGGCAATGACTTCCCAGTCGCCGCCGGTGGCAACTGGGAATTTTAATTCCCATTTGCCACCGGTGGCAATCCCCGCGGGGGCGACTGGGAATAAACGGATATTTCGGTCATTGTGGGCCAATTATGAAAATTCTTTTATAATTTGGTAGAGGAAGCTTGCCCAGTGGTCCCATATAAATTTTATTAACTTTGGGTAGTTTTTGAGCTTCAATACCCTAGTATTTAATCCACTTTGTATATCTTGATGATGTTATAATACTTCTTTTCACTGTTGTTTACATAGCAAGTAGTGGTATACAAATTGGTGTGGAAAATTACTTTCATTTTGGTGTCTTAGGATCTTTTTGGTGTAAAATAACTTTAATTTCAAGAAATTAAAGTTATTTTACACTTTGTAGTGTTTTGTAAGGAACACAATTTAATAATTCGATAAGTAATAAACACTTGACTTTATGAATGTTTCAGGTGGGACACTTATCTTCAAGCTGTTCACATTATTTGAACATTCAACAGTGAGCCTCCTCTATCTTGTCAATCATTTGTTCAGTGAAGTGAACATTTACAAGCCAGTTACCTCGCGACAAGGCAACTCCGAAGTCTACGCCGTCTGCCTCAAGTATAAGGGCATAGCAACCCTGGAGAAGTTCCTCCCTACACTGAAATCAGCGTATGGGTCTGATGTGTATGGAAACTTTGCCTTGTTCCCCCTTGAAGCTATACCAGAGACATTCCTGAAACAAGTTGAAGAATGCGCATGCTATTTCTGTTCCATACAGTGCCAAGTTATCAATAATAACCTTCAGGCATACCTCATGCAGAAGAACATTGCTCTCCACAGAGATATCAAGAAAATTCGAGCTATAGTAGCTACAGAGTTCATCTGGCAATATGATCTGAAACCTTTGGATAGTCAACAAGAGATCCTGAAAGGAATCCTACATGAAGAAAACAAAATCAACATGAACCCCAGGTATCACCGTGGGTCATACACTGAGAGGCAGCTGTACACTAAGATGTCTCTCAGAGAGAAGTTAAATAATTTGAATTCATTCCTGCAAGCAGAGGTACTTTCAAATCCTTTGATTCTAATAAATGAGGAAGTGAAATGGATGCAGTTCTATGACGGAAACTCAGAACTGAGACTAATCTTCACATATGGTTGTCCTTTACAGAAAATAAACAGCTCAAAGTTTATTTTTGTACCTATTTTTAAGTTATACCAACAGATTTTAGCTGAAGAAGAGTTTAAGGAGATTATATTTTGTAAAGATGGTAAATGTATGGATAACAATAGAGACTATGGACTGGAGATAAATATGAGACTGTTGCTTCCCGAATTCGAGCATTTAGAGAGCTACCATGTATTTGAGAAGAGGTGCTTCAAAATGTTGTTGCAGAGTTTGCAGAAGTTAGCAGTGGGGCAGACGCTGCTGGTGCAGAATATCAACATGCTGTCACATTTCAATGTCAGTGTCATATACATCATAACCAAGAAGTGTTTTGAAAAGATTGGCTTTACATCTCACAATACTATTGTGTTGAAGAACCTAATGAGCAAATCTGCACTGAATTACCTGGAGTTGCTGGACAGTGAATGTGATAAAGTAAGGAGTGATGGTACCAAGGATGTGCTGAACTCCCTGATGGTGCAGACAACTAATGTTGGTGACTTCTACAACAGCATTGTTTTCTACAACAACACATTTTACCGGAACAAATGTCTGGAGTACCTCACTAAGATTGAAAAACTAATCTAATCTATTCTGCATTATGTCTGCATTTTTAACTGTATGTATGTACTTGGAGACTATTTTTTAATATGTTTTTTATTGTTATAAATGTTCTTGTTCTGTAAATCCTATTTTACATACATTTAAATAAATCTTAAATGTTGTGTGAAGCTAGTAGTATTTTTCTGTCCATAAACAATCTAATATTATAAAATTCTCGTGTCACGGTGTTTGTTGCCAAACTCCTCCGAAACGGCTTGACCGAATTTTTATGAATTTTTTTGTGTATATTTGGTAGGATTGAGAATAGGACGTAAACTATTTTTCGTACCCCTAAGTGATAAGGGTGGTCCACCCGAATTATATTTTTTTCTTTTTTTAGACAATTTTTTGTATTGTATTTTTTTTATGATTTGGCATTAAAAAATACATACAACCCTAAATTTTCACCCTTCTACCACCAACCCCTATTTTTTAATAGCGATATTAGTATTGAATAATTTTCTACTCTTGGCGGTCGATTGATCAGTTACCACTCGATCAGTTATTCCCGTCAGGCGTCTACCGGTGCCACTTCTCATCCCGTAAACAGCACAGAGTAACGAGAGAGATGAGAACGAAGCCAAATAAGCTTTCTCTCTCTCACTCACAAAAGTTTAGAGCCTAAAATGAATCCCTATTTGAACACGCGTGAACGGCTGGACCGATTTCATCAATTCTTTTTTCGTTATTGTAAGGAGAAGGTTCTTAGGATAGGTAGGTGAAGGAAGCGTGTCAGGAAGGTAGGCAGGATAGGTACTGTAGATAGGTAGGTAGGGTATGTAGGTAGGTAGGGTAGGTAGGTAGGTAGGGTAGATAGGAAGGTAGGGTAGGTAGATAGGTAAGTAGGGCAGGGTAGGTAATTAGGAATATAGGTGAAGGTAGGTAGGGTAGATAGGTATGTAGGGCAGGGTAGGTAGATAGGAAGATAGGTGAAGGTAGGTAGGTTAGGTAGGTAGGTTGGGCAGGGTAGGGTAGGGAGGTAGGGCAGGGTAGGTAGGTAGGTCGGGCAGTGTAGGGTAGGTAGGTAGAGCAGGGTAGGTAAGTAGGTCGGGCAGTGTAGGGTAGGTAGGTAGGGCAGGGTAGGTAGATAGGTAGGTGCGCCGTAGATAGGTGCTACGTACTTACTGCTACCCGTGCGAAGCCGGGGCGGGCAGCTAGGGAAATAGGGCTTCATTTTTATATATATGTATAGAATAAAGTAAAATGATAAGTATAAGCGTCACTGGAGAAGGTTCTTAGGATAGGTAGCTCAAAAAAGGGTAGGTATGTAGGTAGATAGGTAGGTATGTAAGTAGGTAGGTAGGGTAGGTATGTAGATAGTTATGTAGGTAGGTAGTGTAGGTAGGTAAGTATGTATGTATGTACGTAGGTGTAGGTAGGTAGGTAGTTAGGGTAGGTAGGTAGATAGGCAGGTGCGCCTGAGTACCTACTTAGTGCTACCCGTGCGAAGCCGGGACGGTCAGCTAGTCTAATATATAAAATTCTCGTGTCACGGTGTTTGTTGCCAAACTCCTCCGAAACGGCTTGACCGAATTTTATGATTTTTTTTGTGTACATTCGGTAGGTATGAGAATAGGACGTAAACTATTTTTCGTACCCCTAAGTGATAAGGGTGGTCCACCCCAAGTTTTTTTTTCTCTTTTTTTGGACAAAATATTTTATTGTAATTTTTTTATGATTTGGCATAAAAAATACATACAACCCAAAATTTTCACCCTTCTACCACCAACCCCTATTTTTTAATAGCGATATTAGTACTTTAATAATTTTCTACTTTTGGCGGTCGATAAATATTGATCAGTTACCACTCGATCAGTTATTCCCATCAGGCGTCTACCGGTGTCACTTCTCATCCCGTAAACAGCACAGAACGAAGCCGGTCTCCTGTCGTTCTCTTACAATAAGCTTTCTAATCTCTCTCTCACTAACTAAAGTTTAGGGCCTAAAATGAATCCCTATTTGAACACGCGTGAACGGTTGGACCAATTTCACTAATTCTTTTTTCGTTATTGTAAGGAGAAGGTTCTTAGGATAGGTAGGTGAAGGTAGCGTACTAAGTAGGTAGGTATGTAGGTAGGGTAGGTACGGGATTTAGGAAGGTAGGTAGGTAGGGCAGGGTAGGGTAGGTAGGTAAGTCGGGCAGGGTAGGATAGGTAGGTAGGGCAGGGTAGGTAGATAGGAAGATAGGTGAAGGTAGGTAGGTAGGGTAGATAGGTAGCGTAGGTAGGTAGGTCGGGCAGGGTAGGGTAGGGAGGTAGGGAGGTAGGGCAGTGTAGGGTAGATAGGTAGGGTAGGTAGGTAGGTCGGGCAGGGTAGTGTAGGGAGGTAGGGCAGTGTAGGGTAGATAGGTAGGGCAGGGTAGGTAGGTAGGTCGGGCAGTGTAGGGTAGGTAAGTAGGGCAGAGTAGGTAGATAAGTAGGGCAGGGTAGGTAGATAAGTAGGTGCGCCGTAGATAAGTACTTACTGCTACCCGTGCGAAGCCGGGGAGGGCAGCTAGTGAATTATATAATATATTATATGTGTGCGGCCGGCGAGGTGTCACCGCGCTTACCCCGCGGATGGTGAGGCGCCGGCGAGCGGGCCTCTTCGCTTGAAGCGCGCTGTTGGCCCAACGTGTGACGGCTCGTGGGCCGCTCACTGCCTGCGAGCCGTCCACTATTCTGTATAGCCATCGTAAAATAGACCTTGTCATTCAAGTTAGGATTCTAAGTTAAATCCATTAAGATTTGACTTAGAATCCTAACTTGAATGACAAGGTATTTGCCGTGACGGAGCCGTGCTGCTATAATGAGCGATGACCTTTATGGGTCGATTACACCTAACGAGTACAGCGGCGAGTCAGTGTCCAGAATCCCAATTTGTTTACTAGGCCGAGTACCGGCCGAAGAGCTTATTTACTGACTCGCCGCTGTACTCGTTAGGTGTAATCGACCCATGAGTCTGTTCAGTAAGGTAGTAAGGTATTATGGGCCACAGAGCATGTAACTTTAGTATGGGCTACCCACAGCCACTGCAAGAAAGAAAGGGTCTGCGATCATTATTTTATTTGTATATTCGGTGTATCTCTGTCCACCAGACACCATCGAAACATTTTACTACGAGAGACTACATTGATTTAGTAAAAGAAGGGACAACATCTCCAGTATTTTTTTGTTTCACCTTTCTGAGTGCTTTGAAGTTTAATAAATAAAATAAAACTCATAAAACTACTTATAGCATTTTAATTTATGTAGGTAATGGTCTTACAACCTTGTTACCTTACAACACACTAGTGGTAGTGCTGAGTGTACACCATGTGAAATTTCTTGAACATTTCCGAACGAAAAGAGTCGTGCGCGCGTCTGTCTATTAACTGTCAAATCAAATCGAGAATAATTCAAAATAGAAAAACATTATTTTAATATTAAATGTTAGAGATTTTATAATTGTATGAAGTGAAAGTTGGTGGTTTATAATTATAGTATTGATGTTCAGGCAGTAAATAAACACAATGGATATAAACGAAGGTGAATATTTGCTTGTCCTAACCTATTTGCTTTCTAAGTTTAGCGGTATTACGAAAATCTTTGTTTCATCTTGTTCAAATGGACCTGTTTATTACAAGAATCGTAATATGTGTATGAATAAATGATTTGGAAGTACTCGATCTCGAATAATAGCTATTAAAACAATAATTTCAGTAGCTGATTTTGGGCGTTTGTAGGTTATAAACACAGTTGGAATTGACCAAAATCATGTCTCTATATTGCTGATAATGTATATTATTTAACAAAACTACCCAGAATCAAAACACAGAGAGAATTGCTCATTGCATTGCAAAATTTTTATTTATTGTTTTTATGTCTGTGGGCACCTATTTCCATTTGTGTGGTTGTTTCATAAGTTTAATAGTATTCACAATGTACTAGCTATGATGTCTCACATTGTCCTTCCAGGCACAACTGCAGATGACCTATGGACCCCCTACAAGGAGTTGGTCTCTGTTGTTGAGGGCTATCTGGCACATGAAGGCAAGGGAGCCCCTTATGCTGTTCATACATTTGAGTCAGTACTGAGGAGGCATAAGCAAACATTCCTATCTCTGTTTAAGAACCCTGTAAGTTTATTATTATTTAATTATTTTATAGTTTAGTATTACAATATTATCAAGCACCTCAACCCCTTATTATATATTAAATTAAGATAAGATAAGATAAGATAAGATAAGATTTTATTTTTCTCACCACAATATAAAGTACATTTTCAAATGATCATAGGACAATACATAATAGTTTTATTTATACTGTGGGAGACTGGTGCCTAAGCTAGGCGTAAGGCCTGTATTTCAGGACACCAGGTCTCCACCCCTTTGGAAACAGTTACATTTACTAGAGATTATGCACTCGTACACAAATGCGGTAAGTTATATAAAACCAGAAAGAAGAGAGATTACACAATTGGTTGTTACTTAATCTAAGGTTATACTTATTCTAAGGTTAGGATGTATGTGAAAGTGTGTGGTGTGCGTTGTGTGTGGTGTGTGGTGGTGTGTGTTGCGTGTGAGTGGGCTTGGTGTAACAAAAGAAAAAAAAAAAAAAAAATGGTAGGGAGTTGAAGGGCTGAACGAATAGAATGGTGAAATATATAAATACGTAAATTGGATTGATTATAATTGTGTAACTATTATAACAAGCAAGTTATACCGTGGCAGCTAGAAGTTTTTCCGTATCTTCATAACTTAACTCTTGGAGCCAATTTCTAACCTTCATTTTACACTTCGTTTTGGTAAGGTCATAAATTAACTACTATTTTATGAGTTAACTTGCTCTTATTACTTACTAGCTTCTGTCTGCGACTTCATCCGCGTGAATTTTCGGCTCCCGACCCATCGCGTCGCACCCCATTGCCCGCCCGCACCATTATTTAGTTTTCGTTTAGTGTTCTTTCTGACTTTTTTCTTTTTGCTCGGCTCCTAAGGATTGTAGCGTGATGTTTTATAGGCTATCTAATGCAAAAATATTGTTTTTAATCCGTCGGGTAGTTCTGAAGATTACATACAGACAAAAAAAATCTAAACTATGAAAATAATATTAGTATAGACTTTAAATAAATAAACAACTTCAATAAAGTTATATTAATATTTTGATAATATTTATATTAATGTTTATGAATAGTCTGCTTTATCTTTAAATCCTTTTTTTGCAATTATTATTATTCGAATAGAAGTTGTACAGTTTAAAGGATTAAGTGTAGAGCAGAAGTTGCAAATACAGAAATTATCACCAGTAAGTATTTTATAACAGTGTTTACATCAATTCGAAATATTTTAATAATCTGTTTGTGTTCAGGCAAAGAACCCCTCCACCCGGGATGAGATACGGCGCGGCATCACTGAGGGGGTGACCCTCCCCAGTGTGGGAAGGACACTCCTCTCTAAAGAACTTGTAGATGAAGCTATTATCATATCAGGTTGGTTCCCTTTTATTATATTAATACTTTTTACTAATAAGAACTAATTTTAATAAATTACACTTATTCAAATAATTATTATTATGGATCCAATCTAGTCACTATGTGATAAATATTTAACAGTTGTTGGACTATTGTCCTTGAATATAATGTCCTTTAGTCGATCAAGTCCTTAAAGTTTCTGACCTTGGAAGATCAAAGGTCTATTCTGATGAGAGTTATACTCTCATCACCTGATCAAAAAATTTGACAAAAATATAATTCTGTGGTCTGAATCTGTGCTCTGTCTCTCTCTCTCTGTGTAGCACAGATTCCGGTACAGGTTCAACTATGGTCTGTTTAAAAAATATGTGATGTATATGTATACAAATTAACCGGAAAACATACCTGCAGAAGACAATTTGTAGTGACTAGTGCCCCTTACAAATTAAGTGCTTTGGATTGATTATTTGAATAATTAAACCCGAAATTCTAATTTTAAATCAACTATAGGATGATTTTTACCCGACTGCCCCAGAAGGAGGGTAATGTTTTTCGAGAGTATGTATGTATTTATGTATGTCTATTTCTTTGGCACGCTCTGTAGCCTAAACGGCTTGATGGATTTGAACATATGAGGTGTCGTTAGATTCGTCTTAATTGTAGGAATGTCATAGGCTATTTAATATTTATATATTGCATCTGCAAATACAAAAAAAAGGGAGTGGAAGGTTTTTTTAAAAATAAATTATAACAATATTGGTATCAAATAAAAGCTAGTAAGGAGTCAATTCCAAATTTAGATAATATTAATAAAACTAAAAAGCTTGAAATAAAGAAAATTATTCAAAAAACCCGACTGCAAAAACACATAACTGAAAAGAGAAAAACAAGCATTATAATATATAGAATTTTGGTATCGCAGGCGGGGACAAACAAAACTTACACCATATTTCCGGTTATTAGTTTGTCCCCGCCTGCGATACCAAAATTCTATAGATTATAATGCTTGTTTTTCTCTTTTCAGTTATGTGTTTTTGCAGTCGGGTTTTTTGTTTTTTGACTAATTTTCTTTATCATTTGACAATTATTGAGAACTTATAATCTCAATTTACTTCAATGAAATTACAATTTAATTATTATTATTATTTATTTAATCATCAAGCAACAACACTCATAGTGTTACTAACAAAAAACTTACAAAATATGTTAGTAAAACATTTCCCACAGAAACAATTTGTGACGTCACTGCTGCAATAATGTTATTCAAACAATAATTGTTGGAAAAAGTGGTGCAATAACCTTCTAAATACAGATTCAGTTGTATTCCTGTAGTGTGTGTTCCTAAGTCTCTTTAGTGAGTATTTGTGTAAGAATTCAACCTAAAAGGGGTTTGTTTACACAATCAACCGATACTTTTTATACAGGAACATTAGAAATTACCAATTTACTCAATCTTTCCAGATATGTACAATGTAAGCGAATACCTGTCCTTGGAGCTCCTGCACACGGCGCAGCGCCAGTCTCCGCGGCACCCGGGCCTGCCTCGCGGGCTGGTGGCCGTGCTACTGTACTACGACGGCCGGAGAGCCCTCGTGCAGGCTCTGAAGGAGCTCGTCATGGCGCGGGATGGCGTCTGCTGGTAAGTGTAGCGTATTGTAGCAATACCACTGTTTTTTTTAAATCTGTGAATGTAGATCAAAGTGTCTCAAAAAATCAAGGACAGTCTCCTTTTTTTTTTTTTTTTTTTGGGTGGGAAATCATCCAATGACTTCTCCCGCTCTGGGCGGAGCAGAAGGGCGTGTCAGACTTTTACTGACTAAAACCCACCCGTGTTCCTTCCCTTGTCATGCCAGGGCCCACAGTTTCCCCTTGGGACTACCCGCAACCCCGGCAGGCATCGGCCCTAACGGACCCCATCAGTTTTGCTGACATCTCTTTGAGGCGCGCGTGGAACACGACGCGCCGTCGACCAAGGACAGTCTCCTAAGACCGTTTTCCTGTAGCTTCAACGGTTAAGGTAGCTGCCCTTACTGCCCCATCTCAAAAATCCGTCAAAAATCAAAATGTATAATTAGACAGGGTTTATGCAACTGCATAAATTAATTGGGTATAGCCCAATAATTTTCTCTTATCAAGGTTTTCACACCATCTTCAAACTCAAACTCTTTATTGCATTCTTCTCGCCCCCAGGTCAATAAACGCCCGCGACGAGATAGTATCGTACGTGTCGCGCTACGTGGAGCAGCTGATATCGGACGGGTTGCTAGGCAACGTGCTGGACGCGCTCCGCCGCTTCACGCTGGAGATCGAGATGGAGTTGTTGCAGAACAACCGCGCGTTACCGCCCGGCAGACACCATGCGACGCTTGTTAGCACTATAGAGACTACTAGGTATGTTGGACAGTCTTGTAAACAAAATTGTATAGAAGCATAACTCCAGTTTGGTTTGAAGTTCAAACTGACTGAAGTTCAAGCCATTAGGTTGCTGGTGCCATTCATATTTTTTTTTCATTGTTATACATAACACATATACATAAAGTCTATTTATAACCTTGTTTCCAATTGATGTTATTTCCACTTAAACAAACATCAACTTTATGCTAGTGTAAATATGGTTAATTTTAGACTGACTAGTACTGTTGCAAAAGTCATAGAAATATGAAGTAGTAGCGCAAACTGAACTTCATGTGTAGGCATTACAGTTGTTTTTGCTAAAACTCGTGTTTCACCCCCCCCCCCCCCCAACTTAACCTTATAACAGTATATTGGTTTTTTTCACAGAAAACTTCTAGCAGGTGTAGTATTCTCAGCCTCAGCACAGAAGGGACTCAACAGAGACATCATCTTGAGGCTGATAGCAGAGGTATGTATGAATGTTATATAGTATTATATAGTATATAAAGACAGACTACGGTTGCCACAAATAAAATTAAAATTGTTCAAGAGAAACGTCTACTGCATGTCTATTATAATTTATAACCATTTGCCGAATTCCCTTCAGGATTTGCCATTGACTTTGTTCAAAAGAAGTCTCTTTAAACTATTACTATATAAAAAATATTATAACATTAAGGAATATTTGGAGGATAAGTCGATGGAACCTATAATTAATGTAAAGGACCATGGGCAACTTTGTATGGAGTCTGGTACCAACGCTCAACAGTGATGAGACTCATGCCATGTGAAAGCTTTTGGGATTTTATTTAATTCATTCTATGGCAGCTAAGTCGAAATCGAGCGCGAACATGGTGTTTTTGAACATTCAAAAAAAGTTAGGTTAGGTTAGGTTAGGGATGAAACTCATGCCATGTGAAAGCTTTTGGGGTATCCTTTAATTTATACTTTGGCAGCTAAGTCGAAATCGAGCGCGAACATGGTGATTTTGAACATTCAAAAAAAGTTAGGTTAGGTAAGGTTAGGTATAAAACTCATGCCATGTGAAAGCTTTTGGGGTATCATTTAATTTATACTATGGCAGCTAAGTTGAAATCGAGCGCGAACATGGTGATTCTGAACATTCAAAAAAAGTTAGGTTAGGTTAGGGATGAAACTCATGCCATGTGAAAGCTTTTGGGATTTTATTTAATTCATTCTATGGCAGCTAAGTCGAAATCGAGCGCGAACATGGTGTTTTTGTACATTCAAAAAAAGTTAGGTTACTGATGAAACTCATGCCATGTGAAAGCTTTTGGGGTATCCTTTAATTTATACTATGGCAGCTAAGTCGAAATCGAGCGCGAACATGGTGATTTTGAACATTCAAAAAAAGTTAGGTTAGGTAAGGTTAGGTATAAAACTCATGCCATGTGAAAGCTTTTGGGGTATCATTTAATTTATACTATGGCAGCTAAGTTGAAATCGAGCGCGAACATGGTGATTTTGAACATTCAAAAAAAGTTAGGTTAGGTTAGGGATGAAACTCATGCCATGTGAAAGCTTTTGGGGTATCATTTAATTTATACTATAGCAACTGAGTGTTTTTGAACATTCAAAAAAGGTTAGGTTAGGGATGAAACTCATGCCATGTGAAAGCTTTTGGGGTATCATTTAATTTATACTACGGCAGCTGAGTGTTTTTAAACATTCAAAAAAGGTTAAGTTAGGTTAGGTGGGATGAGAGGGCGGAGCGCATTCATAAGAGGGCGGAGGACATCCACGGGTGGGTGGAGGATATCCATGAGATAAGTCCTTAGGGGAAACCGTGGCCCTGGTCTAGGCAAGGGAAGGAACACGGGTGGGTTTTAGTCAGTAAAAGTCTGACACGCCCTTCCGCTCCGCCCAGAGCGGGAGAAGTCATTTGATGATTTCCCACCCAAAAAAAAAAAAAAAAAAAATGAGTATTTTCAATGTGGCAACAAAAAACCATATCAAGGGATGCCATGCTGCTCATGCCATCTCTGAACTCATGCCATGTGAAAGCTTTTGGGGTATCAATTAATTTATACTGCCAGCTTAGTCGAAATCGAGTGCGAACATGGTGTTTTAGAACATTAAAAAAAAGTATAAAATAAAGGAAAAATAAAACAGTAAGCATTGTATAATTATGAAAATAATAATAACATCTCTGAATGCTTAATTAAGTAATTAATTATTTTTTAATAACATTTAAGGTAACAAAAGTATATTTGTTTTTAATGGTAATGTTAGAAGCCGGAGGGGAAAGGCGATAAGGTAGATAGCTACTTGCGTAACAGTTATAATTAAGTAAATTGTAGTGGTTACACCGCCACATACTAACTACTCATCAAAGACATGACCAAAAGTGTTCACTTGGTATAAGTATCATCACTGTTAACCGGTCAAGCCGGACCGAAGCCCCAGGCGCACGAAAACTCCCAATACCGTCAAGCCTCGTCGTGTCCCCGGGAACACGGTACGTTCATGCAGATTGCAGCTCTATTTATATGTAATATACGGGCTGATATGGTCTGTGGTTGGTTTTGATTTATGGTAGGATAATATACCTGTCGAATAAATCGACCATAACGTCAAAATATGCAGAAACAACTCTAAAAAAAAGTAAAAATTGAACATTTTTGGTACGGCAAAATGGCGTCCGCGCATGCGTGCCGTGCACTGCACTCCGCGTTCTATTTATTCATTTTCTATTGTTTTTTAAGTGTAAATCGACGGGAAATGGTGTTATTTCAATAATTAAGTAGTGTCGTCATCGTATATAGATATAATTTGCACAAAATAACATCGTAATTACCTATTACGGACCCATCAAAAAATGTAAACAAACTCGGTAGTGAAAAAAGGTGTTGATGTGAAATTTTGAGTTTTGTGTGTGTTTTGTGTATGTAATCGCTGGTAAGTCATTTATTTTATATTCTTGAATAACTAATAAATAATAAAAATGCATAATACAGAAAGAAAAAGAGTTCAATATTTTTTTGTCAACTAAATAATGTTACGTAATGATACGGTTAACGATTTATTGAACTTTTTTATTTATATGTGTTTTTATTTATTATTATTGTCCGTAAATAATGGTTTTGACCGATAGTATATGTATTCATAATGTATCCTGCGAAGTTTCATGTGAATCGAACCAGTAGTTTTATTATAAATAATCAAAACAATGAACAAAGGAATTTCTTATAAGAATCTTATAAGAATGTTTATTTATCAATACTAGCGTTCGCTTACAAAGATTCTAAGTATTATAAAAAATCCTTTGTCTAATCAGGAACCCAAAACCATTAACGATAAGACTATTTACTTAACAAAAAGCTCTCAGTTTTTGTTTATATTAGCGAGCTCTTATCTCTGACGCGCCGCGATCGTGTCGCGCGGCTTGAGGGGTGTCGCAAAATCGCGTCGCGCGGCTTAACCGGTTAAAAGTCGCGTCCAAAATGACGCATGGGTATTGAATGCATTGGAGATGTCCAACGACACCGCCGACATCACCCTGCCCCGGGATTCCGCTTCCTCCTCACGGCACGGTGAACCTAACCTAACCTAACCTAACCAAAAAGGGTACCTTCCTACCTTACCTACCTACATACCTTCCTACCCTACCTACCTACCTACCCTATCTACCTACATACCCTAACCTAAGCTAAGTTTTTTTTTTCCGGGTTGGAAAATCCTCATGGAAGTCCTCCGCCCTGGGGCGGGCGAAGGGATCTGTCAGAATCCTACTGACAAAAAATACCCCATTGTTCCCTTCCCACACTTAGACCGGGAATCATGAGATCAACCTAACCTAACCTATCCTAACCAAACATAACCTAACCTTTTTTAATGTTCAAAAACACCATGTTCGCGCTCGATTTTGACTTAGCTGCCATAGAATGAATTAAATAATACCCCAAAAGCTTTCACATGGCATGAGTTTCATCACTGTTGAGCGTTGGTACCAAAATGACGCATGGTCCTTTGTAATAATTTTAAATAATATTAATAATCATATTGACTGTAATTCTAATAATTTTAATTGACATGTTAATGTATTTGCACGCCATATCATGGCAGAATATGCTGAAACCAACATGACTGTAATATCTATTGTACCATATTTTAGCAAATAAATATTTTTGATTTGATTTGATTTGATTTGATAGTGTTACGTTATTCTGCGATTTTTATCAATTTTACTGATTTCTATTTTAGCAAACAACATCGCCAACTCAAGGACCGACGGGCGCCCTCGATGATATATCACTCGGTTTACAGATGGCATTGCTATATGCACTGGATTTATCTGTGTTACACAGGTAAGAATTGTGTATTTTAAGATTCATTTCAGAACCTTCATCACATAAGATCTGAATCGCTGACTCAGCAGTCAGATGATTAGTCGTAAAATCCTCCATACTACATAACTATCTCCTTTTTTAACCAGACGTGAAGATGGTGAAGAGCTAGCCAAGAAGCTGCCCCTCATCCAAGACCCAGAACTAATCTCCGTGCTCTTAGACGAGCTATCAGGTTCCGCAGAGCAAGGCCGAGGGTCTGGCGTGCGAGCACTATGTCAACTGTCACTCGGTCTGGCGCTAGCGGCACTAAAGAGGGCGCCACAGTCGCTACTGCGCCGGAGCACTGCGCCACATCTAAAGTGCGAGCTGTTGGACCAGGATGAGATGCTTGTGGATGCTGCTATTGATGGCAAGGTTAGTGAGTAACTAAGGGCCGTATTACAGATTCTCACTCAACACTTAAGCATGAATTTAAATTAGTTAGAATCAATCAAATGACTTTAAACCAGTTTTAAGTAATGCTTGAGGTTAGGTGCGGTTCGGTCCTTTTCTAATATGATACCTCGCTCTTTCAATTATGATACCACACTAGTAGGCCCACTTCGAATTTTTAAGAACCCTGTTCAGTCCCTGTTGCAAGAAAAATAAAAATATTTTTATTTCTTTCTTATTTTCAAAATGGTTGGGCAAACGTCATATAAAACTATTTCAAATTTCAAGTTGATAGCATTAGTAGTTCTTGAGATATCCAGCTGTGACAGACAGACGGACAGACAGACGGACAGACAGACGGACAGACAGAATGAGTGAGACCATAAGGGTTCCTTTTTACCATTTTGGTACGGAACCCTAAAACGAACTTACTGATATAATTTTCTTTCAGGTATTCGAGTACCTAGACGAGGCGATATTATCAACGGACCTGGTATCAAAGGAGGAGTACTATCAGCGTCGCATACACACACTCATCACGGACTTTATTGTACTCATGCACTCCAAGCTCATGGAGATGAGGGTCAAGTAAGTTGTATTTCATCTCATAAACAATTTTACAATGCATTTGTTCGAAAAGGGCGTTTTCCAAGCAGTCAATTTGTGCGGAAAGTGTAATTTTTTTTGACTAGGGCTTTTTACTTTTCAGTTTTTTTTAAATTTTTGAATCCGTCGTCTGCCCGACGCGACGCAAAGAGTTTTCATTATTTGAGAAAAGTTTTACAAATTAAATGATGATGATGATGTTCATGACGATGACGATGTAGATAATGTTGGTGGTGAAGATAATGTTGGCGATGGCGATGACGATGGCGATGGTGATGGCAAAGTCGAAGTCGAAGTCGAAGTCGAAGTCAAAGTCAAAGTCAAAGTCAAAGTCAAAGTCAAAGTCAAAGTCAAAGTCAAAGTCAAAGTCAAAGTCAAAGTCAAAGTCAAAGTTAAAGTCAAAGTCAAAGTCAAAAAGTCAAAGTTATGAATGATGTTTATATCATTTATATCAAATGTCAGCCAATATGTTAGATGTTATACATATGCGACTACTGTAAAGGTCGCTAGTTTTTTGTTTCCTCGCACAATGCATAGTAAAACGTTGTATGATACACGTGCGTCAGATGATTTTCGACTCGTGTCGACTTATACACTCGTCGGAAATCACCTACTTTCCGCACTAGTAGCATAAATAACTATTGTCTCTCTCTACGAAGTCTGTTGACATATCTATCCCCTGTCGGCAGGGCCGACGAGGCGGCGCGCGCGGTGCAGATGTACGCGGCCGAGGGGCTGCTGCCGCCGGCCGGCGCGGGCGCGCGCACGCGCCTGGACGCGCTGCTGCGCTGCGTGGCGCGCCTGTACGCGCGCGACCCGCTGGGCCTGCGCCACGACTACTGGCAGGCCTGCCAGCCGCACCAGCACACGCACACGCAGAGGTATATCCGAATATAGGGTTAATTTTTCCAGTGAACAGTCTTCCAGACTGAATTTCTGAATTTGCCATGTCCAGCAGTGAAGTACTGTAGGTTGATCATAATTAAAAAATCACGGGGCCGATAAACCAAACTGCATAATAAAGATTTTTGTAAAATCGATTTTCTGGGGGAACATTCTCAAATCAATGATTAAAAAAAGAAATTGTATGTGACTTCTCTATAAAACGTTATGCTTGGTAAGTTAGTCAGCATAACTTCTTACAAAGTCGTCCGATTATGACGGCTCCTTTTTGTTACTCCAGGTCGGGCGGGCGCGCCGCCACGCTGTACAAGTTCGTGCGCCTGTCGGGCGAGGTGCTGTGCGGCGCGCTGCTGGCCGCCTACCTGCGCGCGCTGGCCAGCCTGGCCGTGCCGCGCCACACGTGGGCCTTGCTGGCCAAGCGGGACGCACTGTCGGCGTACCATCTGCTCACTGCACTAGCCAGATATCACAGGTCTGTATCAGAAATGCGAGAGTAAAAGGTAAAAAAATAAATAAATACGAATAGTCATAGTTTGCATACAAAATATAGGAGCAAATTGAGTATTATTATAGAATTTAACTTTATCTCAAATTATTTACATTCTTGCCAGAATAACAGTTGTCATATACTGCGTTCTAAATCACCTCTTACGTCATTGAGACACGGTTTAATTTCCTAAGTTATTCATTTGGATCAGTCTCTTCCTCCCGATAGTCCTTCTATTTATTCCCCCCTTGACCGTCACTACAGTTCTCCATGTCTACTACTGAACACAATAACCCGATGTATATTGCAGCAACCTACGCGCGGACCCGGCCCCGTTCTCCAGCCAGCTGCACGCGCCGTCGCTGGGCGCGTCGGCCGTCGTGCCGCCCGCGCGGCCCGGCAAGATGCTCGTGAGGCAGGAGGAAGTAAGTCTGATCCTGCAAGTGCATTATGTTTAAAAGCTGTACTTCTAGATCTTTGGGCGCTTGGCCGAAATCGGAACTAAGGCATCTTGTTTTTCCCAAAACAAAAAAAAAACACAATAATTACACAAATAAATGCTTACCAACAGCGCCCCCCGTCAACGTCTCATACGAGCACCAAAAATCCTCGCAGCAGTGTAAATACATCATTCATCACTTTTCAATGAAAATGTCAATGTCTTGCTTATGCCGAAATGCTAAACGGGATGTTTAAAAAAATATTGAATTGTTAAGTGATTGTACTGTTGGGTTGCTTATTATAAATGATTAAATCAGATATCCTCATTATACAATATTTAATTATTTCATAACTATCACACACTACAATATAGTTCGATTCAAACTTAATGGCGGCTCGGAAGTTAGCCACTCGCCGCGCAGTACCCTACCCCTCAACCCCGCTGACATATGAATTCCTAACTGCGCAACCAGTCACCTCATGTTTCGAGCCGCCATTAAGTTTGAATTGGGCTGTAACTCTATACAGAGGCGTCACAATTGAAACCCGGCATCATACAACGTCTGTTTGGTGCGACACAGACAAACATTTCACGAACAATTGCCCTCCTGTAGTTTATAATCCTGTAACGTCATAAAGCAATAACATTGCCTATTAAAATAAATATTCGATCCTCTTTAGGTGGAAGCGCTAATAGCTGCTCTAAAACTAATAGCAAGCGTAGCGCGCGAGGACCACGCCGCATGCGCAGCTATATGTGAAAACCTACAGTGGGACGCCGTCAACTGCATGTTCGGTTCGTATAATTATAGTTATAACCACTCTTCTACTGGATTATACTGCCTCTATCTACATTTAAAAGTTTTTATACTGAATTTCTTTGCTGTGTCCTTTCGGCCTTTTCTTTTCTCCAAATGCATTTCACTTTAGAAGTCACATATTAGAGCCCTATCATACTGGCGATTTACGGGCGTGTTTCTAGCGATGCGATTGTTTAACGCTCTCGCTGCTACGTGTGCGTAGCGAGTACGCCACGTGTGATCAACATGTTCGCCGCGTTTGCGGAACGAGAGCGATTGACGTTAGTGTACAAGAGAGAATAATACAAGCGAGACTACAATAATTGTGAAAACGTGGACAACACGTCGCGTAGTCGCGGCTTGCTCGCATGGCACGCCCGGGGAGCGTGGTCACAAATCAATTCACGGTGGCAAATCGTCAATGTGATAACGCTCTTCGTGATGGTGATAGCAGGGTTGACTTACCATGGTGCGTGGTTTCTTCAGTCATTCAGGCTATATTATTGCACCCTTCCGTAACTCTTTTTAATATAGTCTGCTCCAATAGTATCTGATGAAATTGTAAACAAATTGATCAGAAAACATAACTGTGCCGATTTGTAGTGTCACTTACAAATTAGGAGCTTAAATTTGATTATTATAATACTGAAAAAAGATTATTAATCTCGAAATTCTAATTTTAAATCACCTTTAGCTGTTTTTCATTTGAAAATTTTATTAAGGTTTATTTTATAAACTAAATTTTTGTCAATAATTTATCAATTACAATTTAATTATATTATTCAAATATTAATTGTGGGAAAAAGGTACCTTCTAAATACAGAATGAATGTGCTATTAACTCCGTTTAGTGAGTGATTACGTAAGAATTTAACCTGAACAGAGTTAAAATTTTTGGAACAGACCATAAATGTTTAAAAAAATAAAATAAATTTAGTCAAGTATAAAGTAAGATTATGATTAACCCTGTATTGTTAGTTAATTGATTCAGGCGTGGCCTTGCGGGAATCCATGATAAAATACTACAGACGTAGATATATTTAGTAACCTACTCCGCTTAACTATTCCTAAAGAGTAAAAAAAACCCCGGCGTTCGTCGTGGCAACACGCCTTAGGGTTCGCGACAAGTCAATCGTCATCCTGATGATGTCTCGTTGAGAGATGAAACACGTGTCGATTTCTTACAGGGTTTTTATGACTAATATTCCTAAAGTCTATTATTGTACCCTATGTTGATGTTACCAGGTCTGATCTGCTGCCACATCCCGCTCCAACTGAAGGCAGAACTATGCACCACACTGGCAGCACTGGGCGGCACTCCTGCCACCGCGGGCCGGGTGTGGGCAGCTCTAGAAGCTGCTCACCTTGTGTCAACGACCAATGATAAGAGAGCACTCAATGCTGAGCTACATGAGGTAGAGAGATTTTTTTCCATTATGCAGACTTTCCATTTGAGACTAGCCATAATTTTCTGACTCTATTCGGAGTTTGGGATGGCCCGAACTACGGGCACGTGTGAAATAAGTTCATAGTATGGAAGCTATCTTTGTCCTGCCCCTGACTGCATAATATGGATTTATTTATGATGCAAGATTATACATGTTGTATTCTTATATTTATCTATGTTACTTATTAATTATTATTTGTTATTTTGATTTTAATTTTTTGACATTAATTTAGATTTTAATTATTATTTTGATTTTATTTCTAATTTTGTTATTTTTAATATCAGTGTCATTTTTTTATTGGTTTTTTTTGGTCTGCAATATTTTATTTATTTATAATAATATATGACAAGTAATACTTCATCCAATTTTTTAATAATTTTATCTCCATGTTTCGCGTCTTCTATGCTTGCTTCCTAGTTTAGACCAACTCTAACCGATGTTCTGTATCCAGGTGGAGTGTCGCATCGAAGAGTACCCTCTGTCGCGCGCCTTCCTGTGCCTGCTGGACTCGCTGTGCGCGGCGGCGCCCCTGCCGCGGGCCCTGGGCGCCGGGGCCCGGGCCCCCGGCCTGGACCCGTACGTGGAGCACGCGCTCAACCGGCTGGCGCTGCCCGCGCCGCACAGGCCCTATGCTAAGCCTACTGAGAAGTGGCAGGTATGTACACTAAATACTACTGACATGTTTTACTGCAAATGAAATGTTTTTACGTGATATGTTGCGAACTTTTTCCAGAACGCGATATGCCGTATTAACGGCCGATATGTCATTAATTTATGATAAATAAGTTACTTAAGAACGCGGCGACGATTGAATTGTCCATACAAACGTAATACCTAAATCATTTCCAATTCGAGCATATTTCCACCAAATAAATTAGATATTCGGATTGAGACAATAATTATCTAGGCTTCCAATTCTTTTTTTTTTCAAAAACCTACCTCTACATGAAGTTTAAGCGAATTGCATTTCGTACATTTTTACAGCGTAAATGACTTGTTTTCATATTGTTTTTTCTTTATTATAAACAACAATATTTGTAATATTGTTGCATCACAAGCATAGCTTATATTATCAAGTTACAAATTATAGAAAAAAAATTGGAAAAACATTAAGTTTTCATTCATCATTTTTGGTATTACGGAACACATCCAAATTTCTCATAATTTCAGATAGCTAGTAGTGCTATCGCGTCAAGCAATAATTGTCAATGTGTGTGTGCTCCCTGTAGGTGTTTATCGCTCCGACAGGCACAAGGCACACTAACGCAACGTGCTTGGTTGGAGTTCGTTCATAGTATTTTTTGTCAACTTTAGACGATTAGGTACTTTACAGTGTGCTGTACGGCTGTACCTGTACGCGCGTACTTATTTGTTTGCTAAATTGTATTGTATGTAATATTTCTGACACTCCTCTTGACTTGACCTATTTTTAACCGACTTCAAAAAAAGGAGGAGGTTCTCAGTTCGTCCGATTTTTTTTTTAATGTTTGTTCCCGGAATACTCGAAGACGGCTGGACCGATTTAGAAAATTATTTTTTTGTCAGAAAGGGTATACTTCACAGGTGGTCCCATTGACATCAAGTCAGGATTGAATGATGGAATCCTGGAGAAGTCGAGGGAACTCTTGAAATATTACAGGCGCACCTATAGCGATTTAGGTATTTTTTATAGTTACTCTTGAATTTGATCTCGGAAAGCACCATTTAGTGAAGTGGAAGTGATGATGAAGACTACAGATGGCCACCGGAACTTATCAATAATACGTATTTCACGGGTTGCGATTAGAGAAGATTACTTTAATATGGTTGCCAAGCAATTTATGCCCGTCACAATACATAGGGTGAAGTGGAGCTAATGGTGAAGTATCAGGAGAACTCCTCAACAATGAACGTCCCTGCATCGGGAAAAGCAATATTTTGTAAAAGGTGATGAGCAGTTGACATTAGGCTATTGTATCTTAGATAAATTACAAACCGACCCACTAAAAAGGAAGAAATAATAACTTTTTCACTCTTCTTGCTCAAAAAATCCGTCATTGTAGGGTACCAGAGCGGAGATAAAATAGCATATCATCCTCTAGGGGATTTTTTTTTTTTTTTAATTTTTGTCTGTTTCCAACGAGCCTACCACCCAAAAACGAAAAAGTCTTTGTTTGATCTATATATATTATATAAAAAAGAATCCCTATTTCCTTGATCACGGCATCACGCGTGAACGGCTGGACCAATTTCGCTAATTCGTTTTGTTGTGTTTGTTATAGTAAGGAGAAGGTTCTTAGGATAGGTCATCATCATCATCATCAGCCTATTAATGTTCCCACTGCTGGGACACAGGTCTCCTCTCTGTGAGAGGGAGTGGGCCGTAATCCACCACGCGGGCCCAGTGCGGGTTGGTAGATGTCACAATGTCTTCGAATTTTTGGTTCTAAGACATGCCGGTTTCCTCACGATGTTTTCTTTCACCGTTTTGAGAGCAGTGGTGATGAAATTATTTACACAAAGTAAAGCGCCTGCTTGGGTTCGAACCCACGACCTACAACTCGTAAGTCGGGGCCGTTACCACTGGGCCACCACTGCTCAGGATAGGTAGGTCGAACGAAAAAAAAAATCTGCTGTTCCATACATTTTGACCGCGTAGGTATTGCACTTTTTTATGAAACAGTTGTTTTTTTTTTTACATACCGACGAAAAATTTCTACGCTGCGGGGTTCAGAATCATGTACTGAATCCATGGTAACCGGCTTCGCGTCGATGTCCCTGCCACCCTGTATATATAAAAATGAATCCCTATTTCTTTGGTCACGGCATCACGCGTGAACGGCTGGACCAATTTCGCTAATTCTTTTTTTGTTGTGTTTGCTATAGTAAGGAGATGGTTCTTAGTAGGTAGGTAAAGGTAGGGTAGGTAGGTAGGTATGTATGTATGTTAGTAAAGTGGGTATGTAGGTAGGGTAAGTAGGTATGTATGTATGTAGGTAAGTAGATAGGGTAGGTAGGTAAGTAGGTAGGTATGTAGGTAGGTGTAGGTAGGTAGTTAGGGTAGGTAGGTGCGCCATAGAGAGTGCTACCCGTGCGAAGCCGGGGCGGACAGCTAGTCTATCTTATACATATATGTATATATATAAAAATGAATCCCTATTTCTTTGGTCTCGGTATCACGCGTGAACGGCTGGACCAATTTCGCTAATTCTTTTTTTGTTGTGTTTGTTATAGTAAGGAGATGGTTCTTAGGATAGGTTGGTGAAGGTAGGGTAGGTAGGTAGGTAGGTAGGTATGCAAGTAGGTAGGTATGTATCTTGGTAAAGTGGGTATGTAGGTAAGGTAGGTAGGTATGTATGTATGTAGGTAAGTAGGTAGGTAGGTAGGTAAGTAGGAAGGTAGGTAGGATAGGTAGGTAGGTAGGTAGGTAGGTATGTATGTATGTAGGTAGGTGTAGTTAGGGTAGGTAGGCGAACCGTAGATGAGTGCATACCCGTGCGAAGCCAGGGCGGGCAGCTAGTTACTAATATTATTCGATAGGTACCTACTTATGTGTCTAAAGAGCCTCAGCTATGGCCTCAGCGAGTATTTTGTAGTTTGTAAGTTACACAATTGACATAAAGTTCATTATGCTTTGACCTAATTTCGTGCCAAAAACTCGCTTCCATTCCGTTCTGCGCCAATGTAATATGAGCCGTAGCGTGGTGAGTATTGGCCGAGACGGTATAAGCTAGTTGCTCTCCGTACGCGACGAAGCCATAGCCACCACCAAGTTGTAGTATTGTAAGTACCTACCTATCATAACGCGGTTGTACGAAGTTTTGTCATGTCACTGTTCCTTTTCTTTACTTATGTGACCGAGCGGGCGTAATTATTGTCTCAAGCACACTATTGAGAACACTGCTCGCTCTAAATTGAGTTCGCAATGTATTTGCCAAACATGTAAACAAACACGAGTTTTCCACTTAGACAAATATGAACTTTATGCAAGTGTAAATAAAGTTGATTTTAGAGTGACTAGTAATGTTGAAAAAGTCATAAAAAAATATGAAGTTGTAGCGCAAACTGAACCTTATGTGTAGTCCATTACAGTTATTTTTCCAAAAACTCGTGTTTGTTTAGATGTTTGGCAAATGAACTGCGAACGCAGATTTTTATTTGTCGGTGCAGCTCAGCGGTGCGACATCAGTATGTTCGGATGATGAAAATATACCGCCACCACGTGTCGCTTGCACTTACGCACAAATGTCGGTAAAAAATTATGCAGAGCTGCTTGTGCCGTCGCAAAATAATGTCGAGTTCGCCCAGGTTCGCACCGCACGGGCTGTTATTTTCCGCGGGATTTTTTTTTCACACACTGGATTTTCAACGCGTGTTTTTTCAACGCGCTAGGACGAGAGTGTCCCAGCGCGTTGGATTCTCAACGCTCGGCTCAACACGGAGAGTTTAAAATCCAGTGCGAGACCACCAAAATAAGAAGTGGAGACCACTCTAAAGGAAATAAATAAACACAAACAGACTTAAAATAAATAATGACAATAATAATAGATACTTATCCCAATAATTTATATTTACGCGACGTACGCGCGTATGACTACTCTAGCTAGCGTCGTCAGTCGGTCCACCGATTTACCCACAAGTCCATGCTCGATAACGAAGTATAGGTACCTACACTTCGCGTCAAATAACTTTGCCGCTCTGAAGTTAGGTTGCGCATGCGTACCTACTGGCATGCGCGCAGTCATATAGAGTCTACTTCAGAGCGGCAAAGTTATTTGACGCGAACTGTTGGTACCTACCTACCTTATTTGTATGACGTATCTACTAGATAGGTTTTCTCTACAAGGCCTTCTATCTTGAGATTAGTCGAGATATCCTAAAATATTGAGACATCGGCATGGTAAAGAAATTTCCAAAAAACGCATTACTAGTCTGTACATTCACTAGCGATTCCCCAAATTAGTCAACAAAAATAAAGCAAATAATGAACATACCTAATTATTACTCATAATAAATATTTATGCTGTCGACTCGCTATGAATGAATGGCTGTACCTACATCTAGTATTATCCGCTCACACACACTGGAAAGCGCGCCCGTAATCTGTGGCCCCGCCTTCTTTTGTCGAACAGAGATAGCGATATTCCAAACGCATTTTGCTCACGTCTCGAGTTTGCATTTCGTGCCGTAGTACGTCGGCCTCTTAACTATTTCAATAATATCTCATCTACATGGTTTCTGACAATCTAAAACTCCAGTTTAAAATAAAACTAAATAACAAAAATTTACCTGGAAACTACACCCTCAATTTATCCCACGCAATTTCTAATCATCTGTTCTGAACCCAGTATAGACTCCAGCTCTCAGAAAGGTTATCATAAATCACAAAGGGTAAGTTAGGCTGTTACTTATGAATAAATAAAATATAAGTAAAAATGTTTTTAAAACAAGCTTTTATTGTTTAGTTTAGAACAGATTATTATAATTAAAGCGTGTATCAAATTTCGTATCTGTACTGTTTACCGTTGAGGAGTTTCCTCGTCTGGAGCCAATCCTGGGTAGCCAATCAGGTCATGCTCGTCATAAAAATGTATTGTCATTGGAACTGAACCAACATGTAAAATGTCAACTCCGTGGGATAAGAGGAAGTGGTCTTAATTCAGCTTCCAAGTTTCCACCTAAACAAACTAACAAAGATTGCAAGTTGAATAAAAGCTTTAAAAAAAAAAAACCTTTTTGAGAGAAATAAACGAAATGAATGTACCTCCACAGATGCTGTCCTTATGCTTCCGCCTGTTCGCCCGCTGGCTGGAGGCCTACGAGCCGTCCCCGCACGACTTCCCGCCCGCGGGCCGCGAGCCCGACACCAACCCGCCGCCCGGCTTCCGCCTGCTGCTGCAGCTGCACAGCAAGTCCGAGCTGCTGCGCCTCCTGCTGGCGAGCCTCGACGAGGCGCGCGACTTGCTGGACAGGCAGCCGCAGCCCGCTAAGGTGAGTGATGTCTGATAGTGCTGCCGCCTGCTGCTGCAGCTGCACAGCAAGTCCGAGCTGCTGCGCCTCCTGCTGGCGAGCCTCGACGAGGCGCGCGACTTGCTGGACAGGCAGCCGCAGCCCGCTAAGGTGAGTGATGTCTGATAGTGCTGCCGCCTGCTGCTGCAGCTGCACAGCAAGTCCGAGCTGCTGCGCCTCCTGCTGGCGAGCCTCGACGAGGCGCGCGACTTGCTGGACAGGCAGCCGCAGCCCGCTAAGGTGAGTGATGTCTGATAGTGCTGCCGCCTGCTGCTGCAGCTGCACAGCAAGTCCGAGCTGCTGCGCCTCCTGCTGGCGAGCCTCGACGAGGCGCGCGACTTGCTGGACAGGCAGCCGCAGCCCGCTAAGGTGAGTGATGTCTGATAGTGCTGCCGCCTGCTGCTGCAGCTGCACAGCAAGTCCGAGCTGCTGCGCCTCCTGCTGGCGAGCCTCGACGAGGCGCGCGACTTGCTGGACAGGCAGCCGCAGCCCGCTAAGGTGAGTGATGTCTGATAGTGCTGCCGCCTGCTGCTGCAGCTGCACAGCAAGTCCGAGCTGCTGCGCCTCCTGCTGGCGAGCCTCGACGAGGCGCGCGACTTGCTGGACAGGCAGCCGCAGCCCGCTAAGGTGAGTGATGTCTGATAGTGCTGCCGCCTGCTGCTGCAGCTGCACAGCAAGTCCGCGCTGCTGCGCCTCCTGCTGGCGAGCCTCGACGAGGCGCGCGACTTGCTGGACAGGCAGCCGCAGCCCGCTAAGGTGAGTGATGTCTGATAGTGCTGCCGCCTGCTGCTGCAGCTGCACAGCAAGTCCGAGCTGCTGCGCCTCCTGCTGGCGAGCCTCGACGAGGCGCGCGACTTGCTGGACAGGCAGCCGCAGCCCGCTAAGGTGAGTGGTGTAGTTTTGTTTTGGTCTTTTCTTGAAAAGTGAAAAAAAAAATTACAAAAATTATAAAAAAAAAACTAGAGAGCTTTACCAGTAGTCAGCATAATATACAATGTGTTACATCTGACATCTTACCTTGGTAATAAGCAACATTAAAGGGGCGGGGCCTCCTCAAGGTCGTTTCTGACGGCCAACTCTAGCACCGCGCGCGCTTATTAGTCAAATCAAATAGCGTTCACTTCCTCGGCTTTCTGTGACACACTTCCGTCCCTTTTCACGAAATCACTTCGTTATTTAGATTTTTTTTAGGTTTATGTTTTGTAGGAAAGGGAGTGGAGTTAAAGAAAAAATTAAAAACAAAAAACAACGGGTTGCACTCCGGGAGTGCCGGCAGAAGTGAAAACTTGAACATTAACGTTGTGCATTTTTGAATATTTTGGAATAGTTACGGAATAATTTCGCACGAATTGCTTTATTTATCAGTATAAAAGTACTATCATTTATGTGGTTAAATACAATATTCATTAGTAGTACATAGTTGTATATTAATTTATTTTCAAAATATAGTCTTACAAAAATAAACAATTTATTTAAACATGAAGTATTTTTGACTGTTTTTTTTACCCATCAATATGGGTTAAATTTCTTACCTCGCAATCTTTACGTAATGTCAAAGACTATTTATTTTGATAATTACTTTGTCGGTTGCTAGGCAACGGATCTTACGGTCACGTCCTGACGCGAGTTTAATATTTTTTACCCATCCCAATAAAAGTGCACAACGCCGCTAAAGAACAAAAACAAAGTCATAGTATCCAAGATTGATTTCTTCGAATGCGAGACATTGACCGTTATTAGTGCACAGTCTACCGCATTGTGACAATTTCAAATTGCCATCGCCTTTATGCTGTAACTCTTAAGATTTTACGCTGACGCACAGTTGGCCATCAAAAATATTTTTTTTTCTTTCTATAAGCCAGGATGTCAATCCGCCATTGACTAGTTTGTTGCGTCAAGGTAAGATGCATTAAGTTAAAATATACTTTGCGCAGGATGAATGTCTTTGTCCAGACTTTGAAAGCACTTGCGCATTTCTGGTTCTTCTTTCTCGCAATCTCAACATGGTTTCTTTTCCCAGGTGTTCGTAGAACAGAGTCTGATCAGCATCCTGCAGATAATGGAGCGTGCACTAGCGCTCGAGCGTCCCTTACAAACAGCTGCAGCAGACGCCGGCCGATCTGTGCTCATCGTGCCGTTGTCAAAACTCATACTGGGTGAGTCACTAACTATAGCATAATCAGCCTATAAGGTTCCCACTGGTGGGACGCAGGCTTCCTCTCTGTAAGAGGGAGTGGGCTGTAATCCACCACGCGGGCCCAGTGCGGGTTGCTAGATGTCACATGTCTTCGAATGTTTTTGGTTCTAGGACATGCCGGTTTTCTCACGATGTTTTCCTTCACCATTTCGAGAGCAGTGGTGATGAAATAATTTATACAAAGTAAAGCGCTTGTTTGGGTTTGAACCTACGATCTACAACTCGTAACTCACCGTCGTTACCACTGGGCCACTACTGCTCTCTCTCGCTCAACTATTAATTACTCCTATTAAACTATAACACAAACCACTATGTATCGTTCTATGTATAACGTGCGACTCAAGCGACAAGAAAATCCTGACCGTAAGAACATATTATATGTTCCAAAATTGTAGGCAGATAGTGTGATTTAGAATACGTTCGGAACAGGTATCATTTTATACATTCTTGTCTTGTTCTATGCGGTTTTACAAAGCTCTTGTTTTGCTTGTTGTGTACCCGGGCATTAATATAGTACATCCACTTATAAAAAGAGAATCCGATTTTTCGAACACTCGTTGTTCCCGTGAGGAGCTCGTGGCTAAGTAATAACAGCCGAGCTAAGTCATTAGGTTAAGCTACACTTGCCGGGGTTGGTCCGTCGATGGGTGACTACATACCGAGACTCCTCCGTGCCTCGGACAGCACGTTAATCTGTTGGTCCCGGCTGTCATTCGTGGATCTTTGACAGTCGTTACGAGTCGTCAGAAGCCCGAAAGTTTGACAACCAGTCTTACCTAGGGGTATCGTATTACCCAGTTACTGGGTTGTGGAGGTCAGATAGGCAGTCGCTCCATGTAAAATACTGGTGTTCAGCTGCATCCGGTTAGACTGGAAGCCGACCCCAACATACTAGTTGGGAAAAGGCTAGGTAGATTGACTCGGTGTTCACTATTTGCAGCCAGGGTATTCTTACTTGACTTCTGTCTTTGTTTTAGCCCCCGAAGGTCCAGACAACAACTGCCGCCTGATAACGTGCTGCAAGGTGCTGCAGCACGTGGCCACGCTGCCGGCCGCGGCCGCGCGCGCCGTGGCGCTGCTGCTGCGCGCGCTGGCCACGCCGGCCGCGGCGCGGCATCTGCTGGCGTCCATCACGCATCGACACGCGCTAGCTACGGAAATAAGGTACATGTTACTGCCTATCAATTTGTAGTCATTTACTCATATGATATTTACCACCAATGTCTTGATTTAAAAGAGTGTCCTTGGAATTTCTGGCCCGTTCTTCTCCATAAAGATCTACATTTTGAAATGGGCAAGTAGGTTAAACTTTCTGACTAACTGACCGACTGTTTGATATTCAAAAGTGCCTGTTAATGTTTTAATTGAAATAAATGTTTTGAGTTTGACTTGAGTTTGAGATACTAACAAATAAAGACACGAATGAAGTTTTAGGGTTGCTTGCGCCGCAAATGGCTAAATATTTATACCGCTTAACGTATTTAAAACATCGACGATAGAGGCAGAACGACGTTTTAAATTAAGTTTAGTGCTAAACGCTTTTAGTGATTAGTAATGTAGCGGTTACACCGCCACATACGAACGACACATATGACTATCCGAAATCAACTTACGAGCAGTTGCCCGCCAGACACAACATCCGTCTGGTCGGAGGATCATTCTGTTTCAATAGAGGATGAGTAAACTTTACACCCTGTGTGTAAGCGGGTCTCAGCAGTTTCTTTTAGTTCTCCTGGCTATTTTCAAATAGATTTTCCGTCAGATTGTTATTAAAATACAACCTACTACCACATTTGTTCGTAAAATACATCTATTGTCTATCTCCAGATACGGGTTCGTGGAATGCCTGGAAGCTGAAGAATGGTCGGAGCCAGTGGTACAGGCGGAAGGCGGCAATGCTTTAGCCTCCACTGCGGCCGAGCCCGGCAACTACGTGCGGCAGGCTAAGGAGGGCGTGCTGCTGCTGCTGCAGCACGTGCTGCCCACCGCGCCGCCCAACCTCGCGCACTTCCTGCTGGGATACAGCCTCACTGACGACGTGAGGACTGCTTAGCTCATTAACACTTTGACGGACACTAAAACGCCCATAGGCGTAATAACAACGAAATAAACGTCTATTGAGTCTGTTTTGTAAATAACGTCTCGTTTCGTGTCCGTCAACTGATTAAAATAATATAAACTTTCGAAAATAAAGCCCCAAGTTTCTAAACGGAATAAATAATCTTTTTAAGAATCCGTCTTCAGAAAGTGTAATTTTAAAAGCAATCTATATTTTAAAGGTCAAAACAAGACTTTATTAAAAACTAGTAACGTCAACATGTTACTTTTTTATAATATTTGTTTTCTACCTGTGGAAAACTGGGACTCTTCTTTGAAACAAAATTATATAAATATACGTTTCGCGTTCAAAGGTGAGCCGCAGTCAGCTGAGTGAAGCAGGCTCCTCGGGCTACCCACGAACCTGCCTACATTCTATACTCGACATCCTGGAACAACACATTGCTTCGCATAATCAACAACACAGGTATATAAAATAAGCGTCGGGAATACATAGCCGATTTCCGGCCACCGTAGGCGCGGGCTTGCGGACGGAGAACAATGGGTAGCTCGCCGTCCGATAAGGACCAGGCCCGGGTCGACGGCGCGTCGTGTGCCACGCGTGCCTCCAACAGATGTCAGCACAACTGACGGGGTCCGCTAGGGCCGATGCCTGCCGGGGTTGCGGGAAAGTATTCTGTAAAAGTTTGAGGAAGGGCTTGTGGCTAAGGAATAATAGCCGCAAGGATCTATCGATCAGGTTAAGCTACGCTTGCCGCGGTTGGTCCGTAGATGGGTGACGACCATCTTTACATACTAAGACCCCTCCGTGCTTCGGAAAGTAAGTTAAGCCATTGGTCCCGGCTGTCAATCTTTGACAGTCGTTACGGGTCGTCAGAAGCCCGAAAGTCTGACAACCAGTCTTATATATATACCAAGGGATATCGTATTACCCAGTTACTGGGTTGTGGCGGTCAGATAGACAGTCGCTCCATGTAAAATACTAGTGTTCAGCTACATCCGGTTAGACTGGAAGCCGACTCCAACATAGTTGGGAAAAGGCTAGATAATGATTTATTCTGTAAAAGTTTCCAGATTGTCGTCCCCAACCTTGTAAATCATGTTTGTTCTTAGGGAGGCGAACAACCTAGTAGAGAGCTGTTACCGGCTGGTGTACTGGCTGTGCGCGCGACCCAACACGTCGGCACCCATCCTGCGCTTCCTCAGAACTAGAGACTACTTCCTGTCGAGACACGTCAAGGCGACTGTTGATCTCAAGGTAAGCTTGTATCCAATTGTAGCTTAGTTTATAGGTTCTTGAAAATCTTCCTGAAGATTTCAGGTCGAGTAGAGAGAGTAGAGTTAAAGGTACCATTCCGCACACCCGACCGCAGGAGGCAACTGCAGGCGACGACGTGTCGCTGTGACACGACTGGTTTCTATGAATTTCTATGAAATAACTTCCGTAGCTAGCGACACGTCGTTGGCAGCAGCGGGCGAGCGACAGGCGACACGTGAAGCCCGACCGCAGACCAGTAGTGCCGCCAACGCCCGAGCGATAACACGTTTTTCTATCTTCTATCTACCGACTGGAATACGAGCTGCTGCCGCCTGCGGTCAGGTTCGGAATCATGACTGCAGCGACATGACGCCGAGACATGACGCCGCGACATGACGTCACGACATGTCGCCTGCAGTTGCCGCCTGCGTTCGGGTACGGAGTTGGAACCTTACGTTTATTAATTTCAGCCTTAGTTTTATTGATAAAAAAAAAATACTTATAACATTATATGTATTTACAGTACGACAGAACTTAGATGTAGCATAGATTTGAAAATTTTCATTCATTCATTTCAATTTCACGAATGTATTTGGCTATAAGACTTTACAAGTTATTGCGTATTCGAAAGATCATGTTCACCTTAAAGCAGTTATATAGATTGGTGATTTTGAAGACGCACTCAGTCACTCATGATAAACGTGTCAAGAAGTAATTTTTGTATCTGTCTGTGCTATGTCATATTGTGTCAATGTGTCCGTACAAAAAGAATTATATTCTTATTTGAATCTACCAGTATTTTATCCATTGCTTACCCTCAAACTAACAAGTTGTTCATAATGATGAGTACAATAACCCCTTAAGAGGTTTAGTATAAACAAAAATTAAGGTTGTATACAACATCCTGACATTAATCATCGGACAGTAGCTCTCTAGACACAACACCCGTCTGGTCGGAGGATCCTCCCTTTTCTATAGAGGATGAGTGAACTTTACACCCTGTTCCTCATTTATCGCCCCTCGCCACTGGTGTATGTACCGCGCTTTAGGTGGAAAAGAGAATGATGATGATGGTATCAATGTACTGTCCACATCCTCAGAGCGCCCCCGTCGTGACGCTGTCGGCGCGCTCGTGGGTGCTGCGCGCGTGCGCGTGCGAGGCGGGCGCGGGCGCGGCCGGCCGGCAGCACGCCGCGCTGTCCGCGCTGCTGACTGCGCTCACGCACACCGCGCACCATCCTACACAGGTAACACTAACCTTATTAATTACTTTTAAAAAGCAGATTAAGTAAATAAAACGGGTATTTAGTCTGATTTTTGTTTACGTTCGAATGGCCCGCGGTCCATTCGCTTTGGGCCGTTCAGACTAATTGCCCAAAAAAACAACGTTGTATAGGCGAACTGGTATTTGTTTTTCCGCCCTAAGGTTGAATGTCACTCGCACGATGTAAAACGTCAAGGTCTACTTTTACTTTTTGCTAACCATGATTTTCCATGTGGCAGTTAGCTATTTTCAACCTTGGTGAAATTTCCATTTACCTTAAGTTTTTGTCAAAAAAGGTAAAAGCATTACAAGGACGACTATACAGATACTCATCAGGACACAAGATCAATACACACCAGTTACCTTCGCTAAACATAGTCTCCTTCAAAATGATTAATAAATGATCAATTAGGACACTTATGTTTAGATTCGATATCTCTCCAGATCCGTTAACAAGTCACCTTATTAAAAGTCGTTAACAAACTATATTCGCGTTGCTGAATTTTGGACCAAATTTTTTTTTTTTTACATATTTTGTGTCATTTTTGCAACTGAAACACAAAAAAAAAAAATTGGACTGTTACTCAGTAATATTGAAATATACATAAGAAGGGTAGCGACTACACTTTCATCTGCTGAGCCTAAGTATGTTGACATTACAATGTTTTCTTTCATAGGAATGGGAATGGTGTCTACTCCGTCGGACGTTAGAAGAGTTGCCAGTGAGCGTAGAAGCAGCTGTTGAGCCTCACTGGGAGCTGTTCCAAGCGCAACAACTACGGCAAGCCATCGCCTCCTGCGACCTACCCACGGGTATGTACACAACAATAACATTATACGTTACGGACGAATTCGACATTGATTGAAATAAAACGTACGGTATAACTATTTTGTTAACGTCCCTCGGCAAACTTCGTATTTCGACAGTCGTCGAATTTCTATCAGTTGTCCTTTGCATTTGGTGCTTGTACGTATTGACTCCTACAGCTACGCCCGCTTTGCCGTCAACTATAATTACACGGTTAAACTCTAATGTATTTATGCGTGTCCTATAATTAAATTGATATGTTTGTTGTGTTCAGGTCTAGGCGGCAAGCGTATCAGCGTGTCCCGCGTACACGCGCTACTCACGCGCGAATTAGCCGCGCTACATGCTACCGCGCCGCAGAGAAACCTCGTCGCTACAGAGATACAGAAGGCAAGATATTTACACTCATTTATTATTAGACTACTACTATCTGAAGCCAGTCGTATATGAATCCACTTTAAATCACACAGAACTCATTGTCATAAGATAATAACCATATTTCAGGGCCCACAGAATAAAATCTTATATTGTAGAAGACAGTAATAAAATAATTAACCGTTTACAATTTGATATCTCTCCCACAGGTCCTCGACTACGTAACAGAAGTGAACAGACAGCGCAACCTAGCGGCAACTCTCACACACTACTACGACTCGTGGCGCCAACTGACAGAGATACTCTTCTGTGTGGCGCCACACGACGTACTCAGCCTCGAATCACGGAAGAACCTACTCCTCAACATACTACAAGACTTACTCAACAAAATCCCGCCTTCAGAAGTATTACCTCAGCTAGGAAACTTGGCATCAGGAACTGTGCTACTCTTACTAGTAAATCTACGGCACTGTTATATCCTACAAAAAAGAGAATCAAACCAAAAGTCTTCAGAATTCGAAATGAGCTTCTTCGGGCCATCAAATCAGATCATGCAGACTAACTCCCTTACTCTCAAATTCATTCTCCATAAAATTCTGTCCTGGATTCTTGTCTCTGGTGGCTCAACACAGAAGATGAGAGTGAATTTATACGGAGCTTTATTAAATTACTTGAATATTGTGAATTTGAAGTCAAGTGCAGCGGATCCGGAAGAAGAAAACATGTCCAATACGTATGTTAGTAGATTAGACAGTTCGAAAGCAAGACCTAGTCGAGAAGAGTCTGCTCTAAAATCCATGGTGATTGATGTGATAAGTGACTTCGGTGAGAACTTATGTTCTATAGTGTGTGGGGACTGTATCGGGGCGGGTCACGATGTGTGCCGCATGGTGGCGCTGGCGTGCTTGGACACGCTCATAGAAATAAACCCCAGGACTGATTGGATGAACACGCTGACCAATCAGGGGTATCTGAGGAGTTTGATTGACAGTTTGCTGCAAGATGATGAGGGGTTGAAGGAGGTGAGTGACTTTTGTAATTATATTTCATTCATTAGATTGAACGCTTTTCGTTGGAATAATCATCGCAAGCGCTACTGCTGAGCATGAGGTCCTGGGTTCGATTCCCGGTTCGGGCAAAGTGTTATTGGGTTTTTCTATCTTTAATTTCTCAGTAGCAGCCCGAAGCCTGGATATGTGTCCTGTTGATGGCAATAGGTTCGCCCCCTAGACATGGGACTTAAAACATAACTGGTGAAAAGTGGGTGTATCTGCTACAGCAGGGGTGGGCAGACTTTCACTAATGGCGATCTATATCAATAAATTGAGACGACAAGCGATCGACTTGCAATAAGACAATATTTTTTTATGTTAAATCGTTTATTGTAGGTATTGCGCACATATTACTATTTAAATATACTTTTATTTACAATTAAAGAAGTACAGTTTCTTATTATACAAGTTAATAACTAATAACTACTAAAAATAAGTATGAAGCCAATCACATGAACTAAGAGTGCTTTTATCAGTTTTCGGGCTTCTCTGGACCGATTTACTTAGAGGTAGATGCATGGCACTGCGTATTTTCTGCTAATTTCTCATAGGAAGGCACGTATTTACTAAGTGCTGCTTGCTTTAAATACTGGTATTTTGACTGGTGAAAAGACCACTGTTATTGGAATTAGCCCAACACGTCAGTACATTTTTAGGAATGCGTGCGATCGACCATAGATTCCCTTGCGATCGACCGGTCGATCGCGATCGACCGTTTGCCCACCCCTGTGCTACAGGTACACCTCTGCCCAAAACTTCGGGGAAACAAGGCGTGATGTTATGTTATGTCTATGTGTAGATGGAACGCCAATAATTTGGTATTCTAATGATATGAAAATACGAATTTTTACGCGTATTTTTGTATCTTACCACAGATTAGTACAGATGATTCACTCCGCAAAATCATTTAAATAAGGAAAATAATAATGGTTCCGAAAAACAAATTAATCTCCAGCGATCTGTGGCCGACTATTATTCTAATTAACCAGCGTTATAATGAATTACCGACAAAAAACCCAAAACATGAACGAATAAAAATATCCAATTTAACAACAAATAAGAGCATGTTCAAATAAAAAATTTCTCCTAAAAAAAATGGATCTTCGAATAACAAAACTAAACTTCCAAATAGAATACTGAACCTCCGACAAAATTACTAAGTTACCGACAACAGAGGTTTTGTCAAAATAATCATATTTTTATAACTTGCATGAACTGTTTTAGTTTCTATTGTTGGTTATCAAATTTATTTTTTAACTCTCAATAATGATGAAAATACCTCAACTGTTCGGTCCGCGCGATCGGATTCGAATTTTTGCAAAACCAATCGGGGCACCCCGACTTTACGTAGTCTTTTGGCTCCTACCCCTAGAGTGTATATAAAAACCGGAGGCGCGTAGGGAGAGCAACCCCCGCCCGCTGTAACAAAGTATAGGAACCCGTGCGAGCCGTAGCGGCTGAGCCGAAGCTGCGGAGGTGAGCATAGGTGCCTATCCTTTGTTACGTAAGGGCGAAGGGGTTGCACTTCCCGCAGCGCCGGAGACGATACAGAAGCAACTTAGGCGCCGAGGAAAAAATCGCCAATGAAGCTTTTGGCGATTTTGGCAAGTTTTTTCTCGGCGCCTATAGTTTTGCGCACTTTGCGGTTTTCAAAAATACACTATAAAGGGTCTATTCTACCAAAAAAGAAGTGGTTCCGAAGAATCGTCGTAATAAAAATAAAGGTACCGATATCGAAGCATACCCGTTGTAAATAAAATTCATGATATATGATGCAAGTAAAAGTTATTGTTACAAGTACATTTTTATATTTTTTATAAGTTTCTGTATAACCACTCAGAATAATATTTTCAGTATAATGTTACAGTTAAAATAGCACCACAGTCTATGAAATATGAAAGGTAATTTATGAATTAATAGTAGGCAAGTAAAGATAAAAATGACAAAGCATAGTTTTCAGTAGAACGTAATTTATGCTGGTAGAAAAGTATTATCGCAATATACAGTCATGTTTATTGTTCGAAGATTTCAGTATCTCATTCGGTCGTTTCGTCATTTTTTTTCGGACAAAAGTAGTCGGAAAGTCAGTTTTTTAGGCAGTAGATTTAATATTTTGAGTAAGAACAATTCTTCTTTTTTTGTCGGAGCTTTTATTACTACGATTCGACACAATAAAGTACAATTCAGTACACACAGCGCTAATTACCTACAGTTATATTTACCTAGAAGTTGCCTCTCTATCGCGTAACTCTTATATCTTCTGATTACGTTACGCCCACTGAATTCGACAAGTCGTGCCTGTCGCGTATGTACTTGTAGCTTCATACCTAAAATGCGGAGTAAACAATCTTACATTAGAGTAAGTGCGGAGTAACCTCCTAGAGGGTTCACCTACTTGGATATGGGACGTCGGGAGCCCTCGCGGAGGGCTCATTTTAAATGTAGGCAATGCTCTGATTTTCATCTACTTACTATACTATTTATTTCTAAAATGGTTCTCCGGATTCCATAATTTATAAAAGTTGTTTGAAGTTAAGTAATAGTTAGTCTGCTTAACCATATTTTTTTTACATTTTAACATCTCTTAATTTTAAGTTAATAAATAATTCTCTCAGATGGCTTTTATGTGAGTTTTGTCCACTGTAAACTGTACGACTTTAAACCTCTTGAACAGACACTAGAACCAAACCCCAAATCCCTGCGCGTCCTGTACGTGTACGAGTCGAAGATGGGCCTGCTCATCAAGATGGCGGGCACGCGCGCGGGCGCCGAGACGCTGCTGGCGCAGGGCGCGCTGGGCTGCCTGGCCGCGCTCACGGCGCTGGCCGCGCACCCCGACATACACACGGGCTACGGCACGCACAGGGACACCGAGTTCGTGCCGTCGGTTGCTAACAGGTGAGGAATAACGGACCAGGATTCTTTAGTTCAGTAAATTAAGGGTCCGGCGAACACGGCTCGCAACTGCAAGCCGAGATGGGAGGAAAATGCGTTTGGAATATTGTTATCTCGGTTCTGTTGTGTTGTTATTTTGTTGTTGTTGTCTGTGTCTGTTGTGTGTTATGTGTGTTGTGTGTTGTTAGCTGTTTTTTCTGTTCTGTGGTTGTTAGCGTCGTTACGAGCTATTGGAATTTATGATAAATTCGGATGTGTTCCGTAATACCAAAAATTATGAATGAAAACTTAATATTCTTTCATAATTTTTTCTATACGTTGTAACTTGACAATATAAGCTATGCTCCTGCCGAAACAATATTCCAAATATTGTTGTTTATAATACAGAAAAAACAGTATGAAAACATGTCATTTAGCTATAAAAATGTGCGAAATTCAATTCGCTTAAACTTCATTTTAGGTAAGATTTTGGAAAAAAAAAAGATGTACAAGCTTAGATAAATACTGTCTAAATCCGAATATTAACATAATATGATGAAAATATGCTCAAATTGCAAATGATTTAGTATTACGTTTGTATGGACAATTCAAGGGTCGCCGCCGCCGTCTTAAAACCTTCAGCCAGTTCAATCAGATGTAATCTTTTTTTTGAAGTGAAAACTTATTTCGGCGTGTTGAGCACTTTTTGGGTGTTAAAGTGACAACTTCTGTAGGCGCGTTGAGCACTTTTTGGGTGAACAAAAATCATGGAACTCGCGTCATCGTCACCGCACGCTTCCCATGATAAATTTCGTGTTGACAGCGCACTCTGTTTTTTCTGTTGTTCTTGTATAACTAACAGGATGGCGTTACGTTGTTACTGGCATAATAAATATGGTAGCTGTGGTTGAAATCACCAGTTTATCTGTTTTAATGGAGCTACAGCTTTCGTTCTTGTACTGACAGAAGCCAAATAAATTCCTGACATTTTCGTTAGATGGCGTTACATTGTTAGTGGCATAATAAATATTGTAGCTGTATTAGAAACAAAGTATATATATATACATTATTTACTTATCGGCAGTCCCCGAAGACTGCCCCGCATGTGTTTTTTTTTCTTCGGATTCTCATGTAAACTAAAACATGGGGCAGTCAAGTTTTACGATGTATAACGAATATGTTTGGGTCAGATTCCGTCAAATCCTCGTGCCAGCGCTATCTCTCTGCGACGCCCTGCTGACGACGCTGGGTCCGCAGAACCACAGCTGCGTGTTGCACGTCACGCACGCGCTGCTCAGTCACGTCGAGTGCATCGACGCAGTTCTAAGGTATGTTTGTCGATATTAACAGTTTATAATTTTAATAATTTAGTTAAAGAAGTAGTACAAATTGGTAATTTACAAGTCTTCTGCCAAACTACAGTATAGACCTTACCAATTTTGTCAATAATTCCCAGTAAATTGAACCTTCACTTAGGTCGAAACTATCTAACTGTCACATTGACCTTTTCGTTTCATGTCACATTTTAACCTTAGGGTAATAAAGCAACTACAAGGGCAATTTTACTTTTCTACGCTTTGACCATATTATGTTACTTTACGCTAGTCTAGTGCTGTGATTATGTCGATATGACGCAAAAGATATGCCAATTTTTTGTCCGCCATAATTTTGGCCTTTGATTTTGACCTCAATTTCGACATCCGCACTCCAGAAAACATCTTTCAAAATTACAATGCTGTTACAATTTAAAAATCAATGGTTTATTGTACAGAGCGGCTCACCCTAACTCTCCCGTCGAGCTCCTCATCGAGGTCGAAGCAATAACTTCAGTCATAGGCCGCGCGTCCAACCGCGAAGTGTTCGGAGGAGCCCAAGTGGCCGAGCCCACCGCTCTGCAGGCCAGCGCCGCCGCCGCCGCCCGCGTGCGCTGGCTCATGCTGGCGCTGCTGGCGCGCTTCCACCGCCCCGCCAGCGACCTGCCCGACCACACGCAGACGCGCCTGCTGTACTACAAGGTAACTATATACAGTACACCGCGTCGCGTGCGCTGGCTCATGCTGGCGCTGCTGGCGCGCTTCCACCGCCCCGCCAGCGACCTGCCCGACCACACGCAGACGCGCCTGCTGTACTACAAGGTAACTATATACAGTACACCGCGTCGCGTGCGCTGGCTCATGCTGGCGCTGCTGGCGCGCTTCCACCGCCCCGCCAGCGACCTGCCCGACCACACGCAGACGCGCCTGCTGTACTACAAGGTAACTATATACAGTACACCGCGTCGCGTGCGCTGGCTCATGCTGGCGCTGCTGGCGCGCTTCCACCGCCCCGCCAGCGACCTGCCCGACCACACGCAGACGCGCCTGCTGTACTACAAGGTAACTATATACAGTACACCGCGTCGCGTGCGCTGGCTCATGCTGGCGCTGCTGGCGCGCTTCCACCGCCCCGCCAGCGACCTGCCCGACCACACGCAGACGCGCCTGCTGTACTACAAGGTAACTATATACAGTACACCGCGTCGCGTGCGCTGGCTCATGCTGGCGCTGCTGGCGCGCTTCCACCGCCCCGCCAGCGACCTGCCCGACCACACGCAGACGCGCCTGCTGTACTACAAGGTAACTATATACAGTACACCGCGTCGCGTGCGCTGGCTCATGCTGGCGCTGCTGGCGCGCTTCCACCGCCCCGCCAGCGACCTGCCCGACCACACGCAGACGCGCCTGCTGTACTACAAGGTACACTATACAGGGTGTTAAAGTAATTGCGTGCCATAGCTTCAGGGTAGGTTCAGTATCCATAAAAGAACCGAGGAAAAATAAAAATATAATTAAAAAAAAAAATTGCAAGATAAACTTTTTTAATATGTAGATTTTAATTTTGAAGGACATATGCAAGCTAAAGTAGAAGAAGAAATACTTGGAATTGTAATTTACGTACCTAGTTAGTTACCTATCCTTCACCCGGCGTTATCGAAGTGTTCAGGCGTAGGTATTTCATTGCGTTCGATAGTAGGTATGTAGGTAACTCTAGAAAATTATGATTTAGCATTTAAACAAAATAAAAACATATTTTAAGCAATTTTCTAATCAATTCTAAACGATCGCTATTTAATTTGTAGATTAGACTACATTTCTTATGATAATTTTCGTTTTTTTTTTTTACGTTTTTAGAGGTATTTTATTTTTATTTTTTACGGGTTCCTTTATCGATACTGAACTCGCCCTGAAGCTATGGCACGCAATTACTTTAACACCCTGTATATATACAGTACACCGGCAGTTACTATTTTGAAAGCCTCTTTGAAGTGAATTTTTTTAGGCGGCATTTCGATAATTGTGCGAGAAATTTGAATGACGCGTCACGTTTATGCATATTTCGTTACATGAGAGAGAAGAATGATATAACTCTCTCTGTCTCTCACACTAAATCTCCCTTATTTTAAATTTTTAAATAGTTTATTTTCACGTGTACGGTGCTGCACCCGCAATATTTATAGAACAAATTTTATGTGATGCTTACTATAAATAGGTAACGTGCTTATTTTGGGCTTACGACAAACATCCTGTTTCTAAACATTGCCGTCTTAAAAATCTCGTTCACTTTCCAAACACAGTTTCTCGAACGAAAATTATCGCAAAAATAATGTGAAAAATTGTCAAGCGCGCGTTAACTGCTGTGATTGGTTGATGCAGCGTTGAAAAACGTTTAAAAAAAGAGACGTCGTGGATTCCCTCCATCTTACCATCCTTTATTTTCCAGATCGTCTGCAATCTCCTAACATACGCGCGGAACATAATGTGCGACGACACCGGGCGCGCCATAGGCGGCGTGGCTATCGAGGGCGGCGCCTGCGCACGCCTGCTGGCCCTGCTGCAGCACTTAGTGCGCGCGCACGCGCACTACGACAAGTTACTCGCGACTACACGACATCAGCTGCAGAACTTACCTACCATGAGTCTTGATGGTGAGTGGCTAGGAAACAGTAGACCATGTTGGACCAGTGTCTTGTACACAGTGGTCTTTGCTGGCCCAGTGTTGTGTATATTATGGCCCATGTTAAACCAGTGTTTTGTACAAAGAGGCTTATTTTTATTTATTTAAATGCCATGTCAACAATATAAACACAAAAAAGAACATGTAGCATTTCAGTGGACTACGGCTAATGTTTCGTCAATAACAGACATGCACAACATTTGCATATATACAAAATTGTAGACAAATATAAAATTATAATTGTAAAAGAAATGATAACAAAATAGTGAATTGACTCAGGCGTGACTTTGCGGAAATCCATTATAAAATACAATAGACGACGTATATTTAGTAACTCAATCCGCTTAACTGTTCTTAAAGAGTCTTAGAGAACCCTGTAAGAAATCGACACGTGTTTCGCCTCTTAACGAGGCATCCTCAGGATGACGATTGAATTGTTGCGAACTCGGACACGACGTGTTGCCACGGCAAGAGCATTTGCGACTTTGAGACTGCGTTCGGCTCTTGTCGTGGCAACCGAGTTCGCAACAAATCTAAAAAAGTTTAGAATAATATGTAAGAAATATTAAATGTTGTTCCCGTCGACGCCCAGTACACGAGGATCGATGTTGGCTCTCTGGGCGCCTTGAGACATGTCTATCTTAGGTCTACTTTATTACAATATTTGTTCCAGACATGCGCAAGCTCCTCCCGGAAGACTCCCAGGCCTTCTCGCCCGTGGAGTGCCGCGGGCGCGCCGTGTCGGTGCTGAGCGCGCGCGTGCGCACGCGCCGCGCCGAGCTGGGCGCGTGCTCGCATGCGCTGGACGCGGCCTTACATCTACTGTGGGCACACGCCAGGCTGCTGCTGAGAGTGCATCTACCGACTGATGATAATGATAACTGTACGTAGTATATATAGACTACGTCTCTCATAAATTGTATTAAAATACGAATATGAATCTAAAGTTTGAAATATTTGTAAAATTTGCTACATAATAAATAGAAGAAAACTTATTATTCTAACGAACTTGTAATACGAAAACCAGCTTTACTGCTATTGACAGAACACCTAAAATACAATTTAAAGTTGCTTTGGTCACAGTATAAATATGTACAGTACAGAAACTACGTACTAAACGTTCGAAACGGCACACTCATACAGACGCGCTCATTAAGTCACCCCAAGCTATTTTCGCGGTGCTGTCAGTTGCGGGTGCTGTCGAGACGAGTGGTCGCCGCGATCTTTTTAAAAATGGAACGTAGTTTATTATTTCCACAAATAGGCCTAGTTTCCATACTGCATATTTATATTGTGCTTTGGATACAGCTAAAAGCGATCAGGACATATTTGATACAGCTATTTTGATTTTCCATGCAAAATCAATCTGCCTAGCCTTTTCCCAACTATGTATATTGGGGTCAGCTTCCAATCTTACCGGATGCAGCTGAATACCAGTATTTTACATGGAGCGGCTGCCTATCTGACCTCCTGATACCCCTTGTTAAGACTAGTTGTCAGACTTTCGGGCTTCTGACGACCCGTAACGACTGTCAAAGATCTACGAATGACAGCCGGGACCAACGGCTTAACGTGCTTTCCGAGGCACGGAGGAGTATCGGTATGTTAAGATGGTCACCCATCCACGGACCAACCCCGGCAAGCGTTGCTTAACCTGATGCATCGACCCGTCATTACTTAGCTGTTACATGGCTGTTATTACTTAGCCATGAACTGCTCCATGCAAAATAAAGGGGTTTAATTAGCCTTCGAGAACTTCCTAGCATAAAACGCGAACTAAACATTAGTATGTATTACAGCGATGCTGAACACGTCGTCTGCGTGGCGCGGCAGCGGCGACGAGCTGCCCGAGCTGCGCAAGGAGCTGCTGGCCGTGTTCAACGACAGGTTCACGGAGCAACTGCTGGACACCGCCAAGGTAACGACGGACACTAATGTCTATGTATAATTCTTGTTTCCAATTGATGTTATTTCCACTTAAACGAACATCAACTTTATGTTAGTGTAAATATAGTTGATTTTAGACTGAATACTACTGAAGTCAAAGTTTGTTGTGCAAACTGAATACTTATGTATAACCATTACAGTTGTTTTTTTCCTAGAACTCGTAGTTAATTGACTCAGGTGTAACTTTGCGGAAATCCATTATGAAATACAATAGACTACGTATATTTAGTAATCACGACAAGCGCCTAACGCAGAGTTTCTCTGCGTTAGGCGCTTGTCGTGGCAACACGTCGTGTCCGGGCTCGCAACAAGTCAATCGTCATCCTGAGGATGCCTCGTTGAGAGGTGAAACACGTGTCGATTTCTTGCAGGGTTCTTTATGACTTAGAACAGTAAAGCGGATTGGGTTACTAAATATAAGTCTATTGTATTTTTCCTAAAACTCGTGTTTGTTCAGATTAAAGTTCTATAATTAAGAAAGTTTTCCTGAGCTCATAATTTTAAGTATTTACTGCAGCAGATCATATTTTTACGTTTTCATTCATTTTGATTTCGGATTCTAGCTGTTCAAAAAATTATAAGGGAAATTACGAATTTCATTTCATATCCCAGACCTTCCAAGTATATGCGTCACGCAAAATATTATGGGATTGTTCTTTAAATTTTTACTAAACTGCGTGTTGTTCTTTCTAGAACCAGCCGCAAGTCCAGCGCGGCTTCCTCGAGATCCTGGTGAAGGACATCAAGACTATGATCCAGTTCTCGCCGCTCTGATTATGTTAATATTTATGTTTACTGATTATGTTTACTTTACTATAGCTATACGAAGTTTGTCACGTTGGCCAATAAAATTAATTTTGTAATTATTTCAGTAGTTTTTTTGACATATCCACAATAATAGGCATTTATAAAAAAACAGAGTCTGATGAAATATCATGACTACAGAAGTACAGATGACCGTCTGACGCTAAATATCCATCGCGTGTTGATCTGACGATACGGTAATGTCGACGGTACCATTTATTGAAACTTGGAGGTATGTTCGAAGTCGAACCGGTGGTCAATAATTCGGCTTATCTGCCGTCGGGCTATTCAATATCAAAAGTCATTTATTCAAACTAGGCTGAGAATCAGCACTTTTTGTACGTTAAATTAAAGGTCAAATTATGCGACGGATGGCCGGTTGGCCATCCGTCGCATAATTTGACCTTTAATTTCACAATTTAACAATTTCAATCAATTGTCAAAGATCCGACGGATGACCATCCGATGGTTATCGGATGGTCATCCGTCGGATCTTTGACAATTGATTGAAATTGTTACTAAGCCTATGGACTCTGTGTGAAATAAAAGTATACTATTCTATCTGATTTCACAAATGAAACTGAAAGCGATCAGTATTCTGAGGTATTTGTTATGGTGGCACTTCACATCGCTGTTCGGTATTCGCGTATTTTATTGTGTTTTATTCGCTCATATAGAGAAGCAGTCCAAATAACTCGAACACACCATCCACATATCGTCATGAACAGTGGAACATTCAAGTATAGTTTTATCTTTTTGCTAATCTGAATGCAAAAATAGATGGACGTCTTGACGGCAGCAGCGACTTATTATTTGCTGTATGTTAATTACCAATACATGTTATGCGTACATAAAACACGCACTCTACTGAGCAAGCCATGTGTGGACGGTAAACGAACTTATTCGGTATATTCGCAATCCTTTGATATGTGACCAAAAACCGACAACCGGCGGATACCAGTGTTCGTGTGTTTGCGTAGTCGTCATAATCGTGAAAAATAGGCAAATATAGGCGAATAGAGTAAATTCACATCGTCGTATTTGGGCAAATAAGACTAATACCCGAACACGAATAGCGATGTGAAGTGCCACCATCAAACGCGTTCAAGAGCTGTCAGTGTCAAAATTGATATGGAATATTGTACACTGACAGCGCTTGAAAGCGTTTACTGAACGCATTCAATTTCATTGGTGAAATCCGCATTATGAATATCCAAGAATACGAGAAGAATACCTATCTAACGCCACCACCAAAACGTCATGCCTGTTTCACTGACACAGTTCTTTCTTTTTAACCGACTTCCCCAAAAGGAGGAGGTTCTCAATTGAAACAACCGAACCATCTTTTAACAAAAAAAAAACAACCGACTTCCAAAAAAAACACTACAAAGTCAAAAATAACTTTAATTTCGGAAGTCGGTGGCAAAAAATCGAAAATTCAAAAGTAAAGTTATTTTTGACTTTGTAGTGTTTTTTTTGGAAGTCGGTTGTTTTTTTTTTGTTAAAAGTTTTTATTCTCATTATGTTCCAAAATACGTTATTAATACGATTCATGACGCACTATGTCGCAAAACTGGAAAGATGGCAGTAGAGGACTGAGTGTAAGCACGTGTATGAAACTAAATTATTTTCTGCTCGGTTTGGTTGGTCGAGGGCTTTTTCTAAGTCCGCCTGGCAAGCTACCACCACCTTATATAAGTCTGTCGCCATAACAACAATGTTAACAGCATTGTAGTTTCCGCAGTTAGAGGTTCCGCACTTGAGGTAAGATAGCCAGTTCCTCTTTTTGGTTGAGAATTCCGGGTGAATTCGCGTCGCGTCCACCTTTAGCCTGATCATCACTTACCATCAAGTGAGATGCAGGCCATGAGCTTCCCGGAAGAGGTTATAAAAATAACATACAAAACAATTATATTATTATCAAAAACGTCAAATACTCCGCGCGCGACTGCTTGTCACCGCCTGAGGTATGCGGGCGTAAGCGGTGAGACGTGGGAGGTTAGACAAAGGCCAAAGGCAACGCAGTCTGACAACTTTGTCTGACGCCCTCCCCTTTCTCATCGCTCACATACTTCAGGCGGCGACTAGCAGTCGCGCGTGGACTATAATATGGTGACGTAGTCCGGGATTTCCAGAATATGAATTCGCAACTTTGCTCTCCATAGCGGAAGCCACCCAATTAACACCCAGTTGCACAAAGACAAACATTAATGCCCCATTACGTACTGGATCATTAGCGCTAATGCTTTCATTAATTTCATCAAAGAACCATTAAAATCTGCTTTCTGCAACAAGTTAAAATAAGTTAATGGAAGATTTGTATTTATTATTTAATGACAGCTTTAAAAGTTAAAGTTTGTTCTTGCAACTGGCTGTCAGCCTGATGAATGGATACCTCCTAGAAAAGACTCCATTGCTGCGGACCAATATAAATATATGGAATGTTTCAGGCGATGATGGTGTGCTAGATGAGAAACGATCGACGTGCTCGGAAGATTAACTGTATATTTCGAGTAGGTACCTGTGCTCTCCAGTAGATAGGTATTTCCAAAATGATAAAGTTTTCCAATAACTCACTAAAACGAGCAGAAAACGTTAAAGAAACGATTTGCGGTTCAAATCTCTCCAACGCATGCATGGGACAGTTTATAATTGTAGTGGGAGACTTAACCATCCCTATTAGCACAGGGAAAATTTATAACAAATCTTAGTAAATCTCAAATATTTTAATAAGGAGATACACTACAAAGTCAACAATAAACTAATTTGTATTGAAAAGTGAAACATCATTATTTCCATATCATTATTAGGTACTCTCTAAATAAATGATTGTACCAAATCTATGGATATTCTTGGCCATTTCTGGAAAAAAATACGATATAGGTAAATTACCCTCCTTCTGGGGCAGTCGGGTAAAAACAAATGTAACTGTAATAGGTAAGCGTCTGAGCTAAAAATATAAGGCATCTTCAAAATGGCGTTCATTTTTCTTCGTTTGACCACTGATCATGTCTCCCTCATGCACTATGGATCAAATCTCTCTAACCTAATCTTCCTCGTTTCATCGCGTGTTTACAGAAATTGGGTAATTCGGAGAACTACAATATATCACGTTCTTTAAACTACAATGCTGCAATAATGCAACTACTATAAAGAAAACCGGCCAAATGCGAGTCGGGCTCGCACACGGAGGGTTCCGTACCACCGTACCTACAATATTTTGCAAAAAACTCCGAAAAAAGACGTTTCTTGTATCCACTTAATTTTTTAACTTTATTTTGTTTTTATTTTATTATTTCTTGTTATAGCGTCGCGTGCGTTAGCAGTCGTTACGAGTCGTCAGTACTCGTCAGAAGCCTGAAAGTCTTACCAAGGGGTATCGTATTACCCTGTTACTGGGTTGTGGAGGTCAGATAGGCAGTCGCTCCATGTAAAATACTGGTATTCAGCTGCATCCGGGTAGACTGGAAGCCGACTTAAAGATAGTTGGGAAAAAGGCTAGGAAGATTGATTGATTTGTTGTTATAGCGGCAATAGAAATACATAATCTGTGAAAATTTCAACTGTCTACATAATTATGGTTCATGAGATAAGTACAGCCCGATGACAGATAGACGAACGAACAGCGGAGGTTTAGTTATTGGGTTCTGTTTGGCACCTTTTGAGTATGGAACCCTAAAAATACATAACGTTTCTTAATAGTTACCGGAGTAATGTAAAAATACCAAGTGTTTTTTTTTTTCACTTTCCAGGCACAAACTTGCAACCAATATTATATCGCGCATGAGACACACAATGAGCGAACATGCTGTCACTTGCCAGCGAAGCCGTTCCATGATTTTTTTAATGATTTAGGCGATGTGGCATCTCTCCTACTTGGGCAAGTCTCCCGGTTTTCCTCTACAGATTTAATTTGTAATTTCTGGTTAATAATCCTTAACACGTTCAGTGACGGGATCCCTCCTGCAGGGTTCACCTTGCATATGGAATACAGGGAGCGCTAGCGGAGCGCTCATTTTAAATGTAGGTTTTTCTTAGCGAATACAGCATAATATATTACCTATCTACCTATAAACCGTGAAAATAAAATCTGATGTCTTATATTTTACCAAGTTTTATTATTATATGCGTTGGTTTTAAAATCCAAGCTTTTTGTATCTTATTTTTTTCACAATTGCAAATATTTACAAAAAATTTAAAAGGTTGGAAACTACGTATAGCTACAAGCTCCCAGAAAACACTATTTAACTTGGTTTTACAGTGTTTTATAACACGGTGAATGGAGTCGAAAGTGTTGATAACGTTCTATAGATAAGACAAAATGAAGTGTTTCGATTATAAACGTAAGCAGTTACGCTCAAGTTTAAACATTAACGTTAACAAGCATAACATTACGAAAAACTAAAAATAAAGCTTCGCATCCCATCGAGTCCGCCGCGTTCCTCTCGACAACAACTATCAATTTAATTGGAGAACCGCGGGCAGCCTCTTTACCCCGCTTAACTTTTCGATTTACATTCAAAACGGTCTTTTAAAAAACCCAACTCAATAACTACAAGTCTAAACCCTCGTTCGATGCGTACTTTAGAAACCATTCGGCTGTAAAACTTTGTGTCTGCGCTGCCATTGGCGCGCGGCCACGGGGTGGAGTCGGCAAACCACGCCCGGCGCCCGCCGCGCATGCTAAACGCGCTTTAAACCCCGTTTAAGCGGTATTTTGGTCCAAAACCACAAGAAAATGTATGTAACATCGGTTAGGGGTAGGGCGTAGCTAAATGAAAAGATTTTCGCGATTCAACGACTATTTTGCGAATATGGCGGACAGTAATGTTGAAAGCGCGGGAAAGTGCAGGTTGTTTATAAGTTGACTTTGATAATTGCATGACAGGTTTGATAATTCAAACTATGGTTTATGTGTTGACGTAATTTAATTCTAACATATTATTCTGGACGGATAAAAAGTAAAATGTTTCAAAGAATTATGAACTTTAATTTGGCACTATGTGAGTTTTGAACAATTAGCAAAATAAAGTGTTCCAAAATTTTTTAAAGACTTGAACAGTGTTGTAAAAATGGATTCGCGGATGCAGGACAGTCACAAATCGTTTCTAATAAAAGATCTGCTCGGTGATGTGTTGAGGCCGGGAGCGGTGACTGCAATAGGTATGTAGATAGAGCGTTTATTTAATTAAACATAATTTATTCATGAATCCAAAAAAAATTGTATCGAATTATTCTATGGTTGTTTTACATAATGAAGGTTTCATTGTTTATGGTTTTTTAAATGACATTAGCATTTAGTGCAAAAAATCTGAACAAACTCGAAACTCGTGTATGGAGGATGAAGTATGTAGATTCTTAATTCAAAAAACTAGTTAAAATATAAAATTGTATCATCGGTTCAGATTTGTCAATTTCCATCGTGAGAATATCAGGAAAATTATTCTCTAGCTACCTGAAGGTCAGTGAACTTCAAAAGTAAAATATGCAGTCAAAGTTCAAGAACACAATCAAAACATTTTTAACTTTAAATTGTGAATGCCGAATAAAATAAGCTTTAACTCCCTACATTTTTAACTTTTAATCAAGCGTAGAGGTTCGCGTAGCGCGTAGCAGTTTCGTAGCACCCGCGTAGCAGCGGCTACAGTGCGCGTAGAATTACTCGTATAATTTGTATAAAAAATTTGAGTATTGTTCAGTTAAATTTAGCAAACGGACTCGAATATATGCTAGTGGTGTATGTACCTACCTATGTGTTTTATGGTCCTTGATAGTTAAATAAATAAATAACTGACACTAGTCTTGTCTGTCGATACTGGCAGTCAGAAAGTAAAATTAATCCAGTTTAAACTGGATTAATTGGATTTTCTAGTTTCCGACGTCCAAAGCAGCGTATTTTCAAAATAACAATTCGATGCAACACATTTTGGAGAGAACATACCACGTTAATTAGTGTTTTGTTTATTCGGTATTTATTGATAATCAAAATTACTACCTTCTTCATGTTAACGTGTGGTTAGTGACTACCCTGCAGTCAGAGCTTTAAAGCCACCCATGGGCCTCTGACTTGGCTTCACATGCAACGTCGAAAAATATCTCTCAGGCATGCCTTTCCTCACGATGTTTTCCTTCACCGTGTTTGAAGCAAGTGATAATTATACAATACGCACATGAATTACTAACTGCACACTTATAAATAATCTGAGATTTGAAAAAATAGGTACTACCTAATACTCGTATTATTCTTACATTAATAAAACAATACTTCTAAATTCGAAGTGTCGACCTGTGAACCCACCATGAATTACTTGATAAATACCTAAGTGAGTTCGTTTTTAAATTGTTTAGTGCCTCGGAAAGCACGTTAAGTCGTTGGTCCCGGCTGTCATTCGTGGATCTTTGACAGTCGTTACGGGTCGTCAGAAGCCCGAAAGTCTGACAACCAGTCTTCCAAGTGGTATCGTATTACCCAGTAACTGGGTTGTGGAGGTCAGATAGGCAATCGTTTCATGTAAAATACTGGTATTCAGCTGCATCCGGTTAGACTGGAAGCCGACCCCAATATAGTTTGGAAAAGGCAGGCAGATGTGGTGGATTCAAAGTTAACTTTAAGAGGGTTTACGTCGTACGGCTTTTCATACAAACTTTCAAGCCCTTATTTTTCGAAATGACTGAACCGATTTTAATGAAACTTCATACGCATATGCAGGATACAAAGGTCTAAAAAAACTTAGTTAAGAACATTTTACAACGGCAAAGGTGTTTCATTGCGTTCGATAGTAGGTAGGTAGGTAACTCTAGGAAATTATGAATGTTTGAATTAGCATTTACTACAAAATAAAAACATATTTTAAGCAATTTTCTAATCAATTCTAATCGATTGCTATTTAATTAGTAGGTACTACATTAGGTTCATCTTATGATAATTTTCGTTTTTTATTAACTTTTTTTTAATGTATTTTATTTTTTACGGGTTCCTTTATCGATACTGAACTCACCCTGAAGCTATGGCACGGAATTACTTTAACACCCTGTATACATATAATAGTCATAATTAAGTACATATTTTGAATTGAAATCAAAATATGTTCTTAATTCTGATGCGCTTCGGCCTGAGTAAAGGGACAAGCAATGTCTTCAAAACTACAGTGGTTTCAACTGTGGCGGAGCGTGGTGTAGTGGCGGAGCTGCGTGTATTTTATTTAACTTAACCTAACCTAACATTGTCGGAACTGAAGAACCCCGGGACATATATTGATGCGCTTTGGCTCAGGCCAAAGCGCATCAATATCTGTAATTTTGACTGTAATTTTGAAGACATTGCTTCTCCCTTTACTCAGGTAAAGGGAGAAGCAATATCTTCAAAATTACAGTGGTTTTAACTGTGGCGGAATTGGGAGTGCCGCCCAAACATTTTTGCCCACTATCCTTTGAATACATCCCATTCCTCTCGAAAGGGGTTTTCAGACTAACAAAATTATACTTTTCGATTTTTGATCTTTTCAACTTGATCTGGTCTTAGCGGACTTCCTCATGTAGATAGGAAATAAAAAAATTTGGTAAAGAAATAAAAACCGAGGTGAACGTCTTAACCTGCGACCACAACACATGAATATTTACACCACTAGTGTGAACAGAACAAAGTGTAGTACAATATAATCGCATTATTACCAGCCTACGTGTCCAAGTGTGCGCGGCGCGAGTCTAATAAGCCGCCATTTTGCACGTATGCGCGCGCCCTGCAGCGGCATACATTATCCAAGGATACGCCGCAAGTTATCCTGCGGTGCATGCATTAACTACTAATAAACAATGCATAATTAGCTGTCTTTAATTAATGTTTCATGTGTCTCCTGCCATTTTCACAACACTCGTGAAGAGAGGGGTAATAAAGGAAAGGAGTAACGAGGTCTCTACATATTGTTGAATTTATTTACATTCTAATTCTGGCTCGTTGTTTTGTTTGAGGTAGGTATGGAGAACTTATAATTTCTATAAGATAGTGTAAGAAGAATCTTGAATGAAATAATGATCTATACTCCTGTAGTTACATAAAGGTTAAGAAAAAAAAAACAAGTGACGAGACAAGTGTCAAGTAACTGACTAAACGTAATACTTGTCACTTCAGTTGTCTACGTGTCACAGTGGTAATTTTCAATTTAGCAACGTTATAATTCGTTGACGTTTAGAGTTTGGGCTCTTTATAATAGACAGATTACAAAAAAAAAAAAAAAAATATCTAACACAAAACAGATTTCGATTTTTTTAACTGATCGCAAACTTTTGGTGTGTGTATGGAGTATACACACATCAAAAAAAGTTTGTGATCACTAGCAAAAGCTAATATATTTTTAACATTTAACTTTATCAAGGAAAAGTGTTTACGTTATATCTTTTATTAAATAGAAATATACAGTCTGAAAGAATCTAAAAAGGAGAAGAAATTATAATAAAGTCTACCGTAACAAAAAGATTTCAATTTTTCAAACTGATCGCAAATTTTTTTTGATGTGTGTAGGTACCATATTCATAAATACCTACTAAGTATTTTTAAATCAAGGCTCCATCACTTAGCTTGGCCAGTTTTAACTGGCCGTTCTTTCATCGATATAAAATTGTGTTTGTAGCGGTTAGACCGCCACATACAAAAACTACGAAACAAAAAGACATGACGTTACACAATTCCTACATCTCGCAGTTAGAGTTTACTGAGCGAATAACATAGATAAGACTATCCGAAATCAACATATGGGCAGTTGCCCGCCAGACATAATACCCGTCTGGTTGGAGGATCCTCCCTTTTCTATGGTGGATGAGTGAACTTTACACCCTGTTCCTCATACCACTAAATTGGTGACCCCGAGTATCAACGTCAACGCAGCCTTCGTGCAACAACTTCAGCGTGACGTCATCATCATCACTCCCGCAAGCTTTCGTGAGGCGAGTCACACAGCCAGCCAGCACCCACGGCTTCAACGGGTATCCTGACCACCAGCATGCAGCGAACGCGCATTCCTGGTCATCACCCTCAGCCTCATCAGCAACCTTGGCACAGCACCTGCACTTCCGGCCGGTCTCACAAGCAGAGCCTATTCTACCCTCTCCTGGTCGACGCAAGCAGTCAGCCAAAAACCCGGCGCTGTACCACATCCGACTCACTGGATGACGACGCAGCGCCTCCCCGACTCACTGGGGAATCACCGCAGACAGTTCCGACTCACCGTGAACTATGCGGCACCCGGTTCCGACTCACTGGAACCACAGCTGGCACTGTGAAGCATCGCAAGATCCAAGACTCAGCCCACTATCGACCTCCGGTCTCCGGAGGGGAGTGATGGAGCGGTTAGACCGCCACATACAAAAACTACGAAACAAAAAGACATGACGTTACACAATTCCTACATCTCGCAGTTAGAGTTTACTGAGCGAATAACATAGATAAGACTATCCGAAATCAACATAAGGGCAGTTGCCCGCCAGACATAACAACCCGTCTGGTTGGAGGATCCTCCCTTTTCTATGGGGGATGAGTGAACTTTACACCCTGTTCCTCATACCCCTAAATGTTTATACATAAGTGTCGGACGTGCTTTTTCCACGTTTCTTCAAGCCACGCGTCTTGGTGCTCAGCACCCTTGTGACAAAACTATTCTTTGAGACTGTAAAAGTTTATCGACAGCTAACGACCACTTATCGACTTGACCACTTCACTCAAATATAAAGTTTATTTTCGGTGTATATGATAAGAATTGAGCCAGAAATATGGATGTTGACTGGAGAAACAAACAAAAAAACTATTAAGTCCATCAGTCAGATAATAAAAAAAATATTATACACGTATTTTTTTTCTTTATCATGTTAATAAAAAATGGTTTAGATAAAACGTATTAAAGTTAGGGAGTGGGGCTCGCTATATCACAAGTCAGTATAAAATCTACCGGGGAGTGACGTCATGCCACATTTTAACCCAATGTATTGCCGTAATCTTTTAATTACGTAAAAAAAAAAATAAGTGTCCAATATTTTTTAATAATCTACCTGACGGATAAAAAAAAAATTTGTCACAATTCCTGTTATAAAGAAAGTACCACGACACCGATATGGGAAATTACAACTGCCAAAGAGTTAGGTAGATTAATATTTCCAGTATCCGAGATAGAGATTCATTACCTTAAGAATACCAACAAGTTTGTGTATGTAATTGAAAATTATTCCTATTATACTTTCCTTCAACTAATTATTTTGGCTATTTTAATAGCAATAAGTTTCGCCAATGCCGTTAATCTTCTTTCCCAACAGGTTACCAATTGAAATACAGAAATTGAAAATGCCCGAAATCTGTGTAACCATGAATTACGTGTGGATGATATACTCGTAGTTTGAGAGCAATGATATTATAAGTAAAAAGACGTAGATAGGTTATCTACTCAACATTCGATCTTCAAAAACGGCACAATGTCACACTATTAGATGACACGTGGAAGTAGGACGGCATGACGTAATTATCGGGAGCGAAAAAGAGACAAGACGAAGAAAATGTGGTTAATTAGCCAAATTTTGACGAGTCACGGTTGCGGAGTGGGTATAACCTATCTACCTCTTTTTACTTATATTATCAATGTTTGAGAGTACTAGTCGCTCTATTGCAGATAACCATTTTTCTATAAAGTAATTTCAAAGTAGTTATCAAAAATTATTTTAAATAATATTAAATACTTAACAACTACAAATGCATAGCAATTAACGCTAAGATATCGTCCGTACAATGCCGTTGCATATGCTCTTCAGCGCAGCATGCCGCCACTCGTCGGCGCACGCGCCTGCCACGCGCCGCGGTCGAGCACCGATTGACTCCGTGTTCTCTATTCAAATTAACGACTTTTAATTTGTTTTGTCCAATCCTATTCATGCTTTGTTCATGGAGTATTAGTTATGGGAAGCCTGTGAGAGGGAATTACTAAATCTTTAAGGTTTTGATTGTTGACAATATTGTAACAATTAGGGGAATGTTACGTAATTTCAATTAATCAAAATCTTTTGCGTCCTGAATCTTTATTAATTCTTCATTCTTTCTTTTTCGTGTGGTCAGTGGCTATCCTGGTGTCAGAGTTTTTGTGCCACCCACGGGCCTCTGACTTAGCTTCACATGCCGTCGCGAAATATCTGTCAGGCAGACAATTTTTTTTTACTATTCAATATTTTCCTTTACCGTTTTTGAATCAAGTGATAAATATATAATACGCAAGAATCCGAAAAGTCAGAGGTGCGCCTTGGGGTCGAACTCAAGACCTATGACTTGGCAGTCGGGCAGTCAAACGGTCACACCACTAAAGCATATCAGTACTATCATTATCAATTAAGTACTTATCAAGTTCATTCATAAAATAACTACGATTTTTATCATAATGGGTTTTTATTACGTTTTACAAAATCTTTTCGGTACGGTTAAGACCTCGTTTTGTACCACCTTACACCTATTAAAATCGTACTTAGAATACGGTTTCAGTGAGGACATAGAAACAGTGAAATCTAAATTTACCTACGGCTTGTTTCAGCTTAAGCACAGCACAAATACAGAAACAGCACTATCGGCATACTACGCCTACGCAAACTCGTGGCTAAGTTATGGGGTAATGTTATGAGGGAACAGCGTCAAGGCAAGCGAAATATTTATATTTATTATCCAAAAAACATGTGTCAGAATACTGGCTCATATTGACAATACCCAAAGCTGTAAGCCATATTTTGTTAAATTAAAACTCCTAACTTTACCTTCTATGTAAGTATACAAGGTGGAGACGACAATACAACAATAAATTAAACGGCGTGTCCATAATGACGTTCCCATTCTGTATACGAAAATTCAATTGAATATATTCAATAGTTTAGTCATTATAGCTCGGCAAAATCCATAGACGGCTCTGGCTATTCCGTTTATCCTCCCCAAAAATCCACCCTAAGGTGGATATTCTGAAATGTATGCCCGAGAATTCACCCTAGGCCTAGTTGGATAAACGGAATTTATAGGCTTAGGGTGGATCCGGCCATACATTACATTTAATTTGTTTGAAAAACCCTTTTTTTTTTCGAAGCTACTTAGGATTTATTTGACGGTTCCAAAATACTCATAAGCATTAGTAGTGCCAGTATTTTAATTTTTTGTTGTATGGTAGTCTCCACATTGTTTATATGACCTGTGCATATTTGTATAAAAAAATCGAAGTGTATAGAGTGCCGCGAGTATTCTTGTGGCACTCTAGTGTCGCTGCCTCGGCCCGGCTAGGGTGCCGTGAGCGTTGTATTGTCACTGTCACTTGTTATTTAGGTTAGGTTAGGTTAGAACTGTGACCACACAACGCACGAGCCTAGCGAGCGTAGCGAGCGGTGCCGCGGTAGCGGCCGGCGAAGTGCCAGGGTCCGGTTAGGCACAAGAGAATGTAATGTTTTGGGAAAGTGGTGTTTGACAGAGATCTAACCTCGACAATCAAACAAAATACCAAGTGACGTGACTTAGTGACAGTGACAATGACAATCCAATGCTTGCGGCACTTTGGCCGGGCCGAGGCGGTGTTACTAGGGTGCCTGTAGTGGCACTTTATCCGATAGGGATAGAGTGCCACTGGTGGCACTCTATGCACTGCCTTTAAAAATAGCAACATTTTTCCTAAAACAAAAGACATTCATAACTTAAACACATGCTTTAAAAAAACCCACGACCTACAACTCGTAAGTCGGGGCCGATACCATTGGGCCACCACTACTCTCAATTAATATTAATGAATGAAATATAATAATGCAAATTAATAAAATAAAATAATAAATATAAATTAATATACATAAACAAAATTATTTAATAACCATAAGATATTAATTGAACTATTTAAATAAACCTTATACTAGTAAGATTACCTATAGTAACTAGCTGCCCACCCCGGCTTCGCACGGGTAGCAGTAAGTACTTATCTACGGAGCACCGGACAGAGTAGGTAACTCTGCCCTCCCTACTTACCGTACACTGCCCGAACTACCTATCTACCTACCCTGAACTAACTACCTACCGTACACTGCCCGACCTACCTACCTACCCTGAACTAACTACCTACACTACACTGCCCGACCTACCTACCTACCCTGCCCTACCTCCCTACCCTACCCTGCCCGAACTACCTACCTACCCTACCTATCTACCCTACCACCTACCTACCTTCCTATCTACCTACCCTGCCCTATCTACTTACCCTACCCGGCCCGACCTATCTACCTACCTACCCTACACTGCCCGACCTACCTACCTACCCTACACTGCCCGACCTACCTACCCTACCTACCTACCTTACACCCTACCTTCACCTACCTATCCTAAGAACCTTCTAGTGAAATCAGTCCAGCCATTCACGCGTGTTCAAATAGGGATTCATTTTAGACCCTAAAATTTAGTGAGTTACAGAGAGAAAGCTTATTGTGAGAGAACGACAGGAGACCGGCTTCGTTCTCATCCTTACTCTGTGCTGTTTACGGGATGAGAAGTGACACCGGTAGACGCCTGACGGTAATAACTGATCGAGTGGTAACTGATCAATTATCGACCGCCAAGAGTAGAAAATTATTAAAGTACTAATATCGCTATTCAAAAATAGGGGTTGGTGGTAGAAGGGTGAAAATTTAGGGTTGTATGTATTTTTTTATGCCAAATCATAAAAAAATTATAATAAAAAAAAATTACCAAAAAAAGAAAAAAACAAACTTGGGGTGGACCACCCTTATCACTTAGGGGTACGAAAAATAGTTTACATCCTATTCTCATACCTACCTAATATACACAAAAAAAATCATAAAAATCGGTCCAGCCGTTTCGGAGGAGTTTGGCAACAAACACCGTGACACGACAATTTTATATATTAGATATTACGTTGCCGTGCCCTGACCGGGTTTCATATTGGAACTTACTTACATAAATGTAACAACTAAATTGTAAACACTATAAATGTAAACACTCATGAATGCAATAAATAGTTTGAGTTTGAGTTTGAGGATATATCATTGACACAAATTAAACTACACTCAAATAATGTGTTACGAGGTCTAGTGGAGGTCTTCTCTATTTGGAGTCATCAGGTAATAGACAATAAAAGATATAAAGGGACATGGCCCTCATCAGCGATATTAATAAGATCCATGATCACAATTCTTAAGTAGTACTTTACAGGTAGGCGTGGATTGTCGGGCGAAGAAAATAGAAGCACTCGTTATAACACAATCACTTAATTTTAATCTTAATGTCCTTTTAAAATAATCACCACTAAATACCCGTACAAAATAGGTACCACAATTCAGACACTCCACCGAGCGCGTAGCACACCTGTGCGATCCCGACCGAGTCTCAAATCATACTGCCCGTAAATCGTCGCTTCACTGCGCACTAGCGCTCGGTGTTGTGTCAGAGTGTCATGTCTTCGGAAGTGACGTAGCAGACACAGACAATTCATTTACATGACACTCTAAGCTAACAGCGACATCTATGAACTTCAACTAACACTATTCTAAATATGAAGGCGCCGTCACGGCCAGACTGACATTCGCACGTGCTCGTGCGTCTCCATCCTCTTAAGTCGCCTCTTGCCCATTATTCTGTAAAGAGAATAAAACTGGTAGATACATTACATTGTACGCTCGTCCATCACTGACGTACATTACAACGTTTTACAACCCACAAACTCAACTTCTAGGAGCTGACCCGGACAACTGATAAGGCATCCCTTCACCCAGCTATCTCTCCAGATACATGGACCGGATAAGCCATCAGCGTCCCTCCCCATAAACTCAACCACTACGAGCTGAGCCGGACAACTGAAATAGGTGTCCCTTCGACCAGTTACCCTCCAGATAACATGGACCGGACAACCTATCAGCGTCCCTCCGATCACTCACTAGTGCCACACATATCGCAATAGGTGTCCCTTCGACCAGTTACCCTCCAGATAACATGGACCGGACAACCTATCAGCGTATCAGCGTCATTTTAGCCACATATATCCCAATTGATCTCATAGCCTCTCAGACTAGACGATCAGTGAAATGATAGGATCCGGAACATCGACCCGCATAGGCCAGTTCCTTAGATCACCCTATCGACGTCTACCCCGCAACTACATATATCATAGGACGTCGACCCGCATGAGCCAGTCCCTCACACAGTTAAGTTAATCTCACAGATTAGTAGCAATGTTACTTTTAATTACCTTTCTACACTCTCGGAGGCCGAGAGGGTTCCAGAGCTGGCGGTTAACGTACGTGAACTACATATGACAAGGTATCACTGTCATCACAAGATGATACCCACTCCACTCCCCGGTTGCGGACCGCCGTCTCGGCCTCCTCTAAGTTATTGGTTAAGGTGGTAGCTATATCTACCAAGCCTTCATAGCCCCCGGGTACTGCACGCAAATTTAGACCATCTAAGTTTTTTTTATTCGTACCTGTCGTTGTCTAAAACGTCAGTTATAACAAAGGGACCTCTGAATTTCCTATGAAGTTTAGTCTGATTTCTATCGCTACATTCAATGAAGACAAAATCTTGATCCCTTGGAAAACGACCTCACCGTTACCCTACCGCAATTGAAACGCTTTCTTAATATTCTCGGATGCTATCTCACGAATTTCATATCTAACCGAGACTCAGACTGAATTTGAAGCTTTGCGTGCTAGACCCAAAGACCGCGCCCAAATGCCAAACACAAGTTCTGTGGGTGTGTAGCCAGTTTCACTAGACCGTGTACTATTCAACGCTATTAGTACTCAGAGAAGCTCGTCACGCCAGGTCACGCCAAGTCCCGCCCGGGTCACTTCCCATTATAGCACGTAAGTACCCCGACGTCCGCATGACTCTCTCTACCCGAAAACCTGCCCTGCCAGAACTGGTAGCAATAAGATACAACTCTACACCATGGTCACCACAAAATTGCTCTGTCTGCGCCAATACAACACCCGCTTCGATCCGTAATGATCCGTGAAGGCACGCCGAAAAGACGAACATCCTCCTTTAGTGTTACAACTGCAGCAGCTGCCTCCAAAGAGGAAGTGCTCTCGAAAAGGACACATTTAAGCGAAAGAATTAGCCATGACGGAATGGACGGAATAATACTCCTTGCCCTCGCTTCCACTACCCAACTTCCCCGCGATGCCCATATGTATAGTATGCCATGGTGCAGAAACCCTAGGCATCGGATAAAGTCCGACCCTTTGAGCCCCGAACATCCCCATGAAGCTCTGCACACAATGCACGACCCAAAAAACTTTAACACCTGCCTTGCCATCCCTGGGAACCAAAATTGCTCACAAATCCCAACAAGAGCTTCGTCCGCACCAAGGAGTTCAACCTTCGTGTGAACACAACTAATTAAAACCAAAGTAAGTGAGCCCGGGACTACTGGGAGCCGAAGCCATCCTTACCACGCTCGACCCTCCTGTTCTATACTCTCCCAGGAACGTCGCAAGTGTGAGCCACAGCCTTCGACTGCTACGCCCACCGATGAGATCCTGAATCTAGAGTCGCAGTCGCACCCAACGCTCCACTAAAAGCCAACCCGAAAGCAAGTAAACAAACTGGGCAATTTCAGCTTCACCTGGCTACCAAGACTGGAACGGGACCATGCACCAACTCCGGAATCGGATTTCTGGACGGAAAATTAGCATGTTCCATGCCACTCCATTGCCCGTGGACAATATCGAAATCATAGACCTGTAAAAAGGACCACCAACCGTAACCGCGCGGAGCGAGGCCAATCTCTGACCTCGATGTCTTGAGGGAGCTACGGTCTGTATAGACAATGAAATGCCGCCTGTACAAGCAATGCATGAAACCTCCAACAGCTCCAACGATGGCCAGGGCCTCCAACTTGCAAGAGCGATACCGCGATTCTGTATCAGTAGTTTGCCGGCAAAAATAAGATGCGATATGAGAAGCATCAATATTGCTCCGTACCCGCCAGACCTTGCGTCGGTGTGAAGTTCTATAGGTGCATCAGGGGTAAATGTAGTCAGAACCGGTTCGGATGCTGCATTTCGACCACTTTCTCGTGAATATAACCATGTCTCTCTGTCTATTTAATTGGCCCTCTTAATTTTCCCAAAGGATACAGTGGTATAAAAGAAAAACATCTGTCGCAACGTGACGCGTAGTTAAAACGTCAATAAAGAATTCACTAGATACTTTTTCAATATCTGAACTAATGCAAGTTTATCTTCACACACTAAATTACAGCGCATAGTACCCGGGAACTTTTTGGCAAATTACACGAACAAGCAGATCCACTATCAAATAGAAAAGAAACGAGCTCACCGGATGACGTGGTCAGGTTACTGCTAGTTGATTTGGCTTCGCACGTGTTGACCTCCTTAACCACAGCCGCCGCTACCCCACTGCCACCTTTTCGGTCTGGGCACGACGATGCAACATGTCCAGGTTGTCCACACACGTAACAGGTTCACCAAACGTTCGGTGCTGGTTGGTCGATTCGAAGTTTTCATTTGGGGTGAAGTCTCGTCCTGCCGCTTGTGGCAATCTATTGATTTGTGGCCTTCTATGTCAGCATCAGCATCATCAGGATCAAACCGTATCAATCGTGTAGTTGCGTTGAAAGACGTTTGTGGTTGACCGGTTGCCAGCAGTCGCAAATGTCGCAATAGCAAAATCTCCATATTTTGCAAAAAGTTAGACATTGGTGGGGCCACTACACTGTCATCGTTATTTTCTTCAGATCTTTGCCCTTCGAATCCCACTTCTGATAAAGGGACATGGCCCTCATCAGCGATATTAATAAGATCCATGATCACAATTCTTAAGTAGTACTTTACAGGTAGGCGTGGATTGTCGGGCGAAGAAAATAGAAGCACTCGTTATAACACAATCACTTAATTTTAATCTTAATGTCCTTTTAAAATAATCACCACTAAATACCCGTACAAAATAGGTACCACAATTCAGACACTCCACCGAGCGCGTAGCACACCTGTGCGATCCCGACCGAGTCTCAAATCATACTGCCCGTAAATCGTCGCTTCACTGCGCACTAGCGCTCGGTGTTGTGTCAGAGTGTCATGTCTTCGGAAGTGACGTAGCAGACACAGACAATTCATTTACATGACACTCTAAGCTAACAGCGACATCTATGAACTTCAACTAACACTATTCTAAATATGAAGGCGCCGTCAGATAGATAAAAATAAAAGAAGAAAGTTAGAAGATAGATTATTTTGTAAAGGGTTACTAAATGTAATTTATTTTTTTGTGTAACGTGCGTTTAGTTTGTGCAGAATAAACCATTTTCCTTTCTTTTCTTTATCATTTTCCTCAAAATTCCTCAGTAAGGAAGAAACTAGTCTCAAACTGATCTAAATGTTGTTTTAATATAAGTTTTCGTCCATTCCTGTCCTATGTCATAGTTATCGCTAGGTCTTTAACATTATGTTCTATAATTATTGTCATGGTGCGATGAGGAATTCTGCGCAGGTATGAATTCCAATTTCCAAGCAAAGCAAAGCGGGCTTCCAAGTTTAAAATCAAAAGCATTGACAAATTTTAACTATGGTTGTTGAAATTCCATAAAAATAGCCATGACGAAAAATTATATTTTCCCTCACATATTCTGTTCCGAAAAGGCTTACAGATGTGAGTGAATTTTTATTAAAACAGTAGCAAAATCTTACTTTTAGATTATTTTTCTTCTTCGATATCCAGCGGGCTACCCACTTCCTTTAATTGACTCACGGGACTAAAAAGCACACTTTTACAAGTGTTTTTAATTAATACGCCTTAGTGCGGATTTCACCAATGAAATTGAACGCGATCAGCATTTCTAAAATGCGTTCAAGAGTTGTCAGTGTACAATATTCCATAACAATTTTGACACTGACAGCATAAGAACACGATTAACGCGTACAATTTCACCAAATTCATCATCTAAACTTTAGATGATGATTTAAAAGAAAATTGAATAACCTGATTTTTATAATCAAAATACTTATGTAATACCTACCCTTTGTTATCGAAGCATTAATGGGTTTTTTATTACGTGATACCTTTGTATAGATTCCTTTTGATGTACCTAAATAATATTGATAGTAATAACATAGACATAGAACATCGTTTACAATCAGTGGCTATTGATACCAAATTGGTCTCTTACTTATCCAAATCATTAAGAATAACGATTGGTATTAAAACGTTAGCTTTTCCTCGCAGCATGAATTGTAATTATCTATTTATTACTGATCACTTCTTAGAATATACCTATTATATAAGAACCTATTCCCAAGTTGTATAATGTTTATTGAAGTTTTTACATTGGATTTTGACTTTTTATTTGTACGTAGTAGGGTCAATAATTAATTGGGGGGGGGGGGGGGGGGGGGCAAGTTGATAGTCTAGAGTCAATAATAGCACATGAAGCTTTACACGTGTAGTGCGAGTCTTACCTCTACGGTGCACAATGGGGCCAAAATCACCGCTGGTGGACATTTGATGTTTAACACGGTAACTATTCAGAACTTTAGAGGTGAAACCCATGTGAAACCTAATAGGTATTATGACTTATGGAGGGTGGGAAAAGTATGATTTGTAGGTACAGTCTAGAGTCAATTATAGCACATGAAGCTTTACACGTGTAGTGCGAGTCTTACCTCTACGGTGCACAATGGGGCCAAAATCACCGCTGGTGGACATTTGATGTTTAACACGGTAACTATTCAGAACTTTAGAGGTGAAACCCATGTGAAACCTAATAGGTATTATGACTGGGCGTTCCATAAACACATAGATACAAATATTACGTTCGCGGACTACGGATTAAACCTCGTTTAGGAGATATGGAACTTTCAAAAAACTAAATAAAAGTCGTCGTTGTAGTTTCTTTACATTAAATAAAATGCCTTGTATTTATGACTAAATGCTTTTCAATTTCTAGCCCCCCCTTGGCGACGCCCTTGATAATACATACTACAATAAATATAATGCCTGTAGGTGCCTTCTGTGGTCTAATATATTCCTTCCCAGGTTTTCAGTATTTTATTAAAGATATGAAGAAAGAAAAATATATTAGATAATAAATTGAGATGTGATTTTCAACGTCGTCTGCTTAGCAGTGATTGTCGTTATTATGAGCACACAATTGACAGGACAACCCTTACAATAACATTAATGATTGTACTGCGATAGAACACATTTGATCGTTTCACGTGTACCTACGTACGTTTACAATATAAATATAGAGATGATGTAAGATGAAATATTACAGTTGTCGGTAACCGTTAGCCGTTATTTATTCATCAAACTTTTTTTTGCAGAAATATTGCAAAGAGAGTTTTTCTTCGTTTTCTGTTTGTAAATCATGCAAGATTTGTATTTGAAAACGTACCCACGAAATCATGGAAGACCTACATAAACTGGGGCAAACTATAACTTATAAAAAAGAGAATAAATTAAAACATCTATTACAAATACTCAGATCACCACTACTGCACGGGCTGTAGTAGTTAATTCCGTATACCGATTTGTTATGAAGGTTTGTAAGTTCAGTTAGTATAGAGAAACACCGTTCCACTGAGATGCAGTAAGTAGTTGAGTTTATTTAAGTTAAGAGTAATTAACAGTACTCTGGTGGAAGGCTATTATTTCTGTCAGTTGTTGATAGAGCAGCTACACAATCATAAGTTCATTACTTATTTAGTTAAATTCGTTAGTCATGGTATTTTATTATGTACGCTAAATTATGACGCACATCGTTGGCCTAATATTGCAGAATAAGCAGAAAAATGTACGGCGATAAGACCGTACAACTACTCCTCTTCTTTAACAATTTATTGATGCAGTTCTAATATTTAGAGATGATTTAGGTTAGCAACATCTGCCGCAATTGAAATTCATTCTTAAACCGATCAAGTATCAAGACTTGCTGCTCGCTGATCGGAAGGCCGCAGGGGTGTCGATGTTAAAGCTCACAGTGGGACATCGCTAATTTGTCACGCGTGCTATTTACATTGTCGTACGGGGGCTAAGGGGCTGAGGTGCTGAGGGGCTCGGAGCGACCCACGATATAATGGGTTGAAAACCTAAAATATTGTTGTTAACTTTTGTTTATCAAGTGTTCGTTTAAAAACATAAAACAAATGTAAACCGACTTTAAGACGAATAAAATGTCATGAAAGGAGGATGCTTAAAAAAAACCCAGCTCCGGGGGAAAAGCGATATATCTCAAATCATCAATAATAATAAGTACTAAAATAATAACCGGTTATGATCGTGATCCTTACTGGCAAACATATAAAAATTGCCAGTTTTATTATGCAGATTATGAAGTCGTCTATATAAGAAATTGATAATTAGTTTTAATTACTTTATTCAAAAATATTATGTTAAAATGCGAGCTTGGCTCATATTATATTTTTTTACAATGCTTAAAGTCGTTGAAAGTACTATGGATATATTTATTGTAACAGAAACTTCGAGAGTTCGACAACAAAACAGTCAGGATTTAACAGCACCGTCACGTGAAAATACCATTATTAACAGCAATACTATGATATTGATTAGATAGTTTGGAGTCCTATATTATCGCCATCAGCGCCATCTATACTATCAATAATTATATAATCACGTGAGGACAATGGGGATGATTACTGCCATTTTATCACGATAGGTGGCGCATCGTCGACATGGCCATTGAAAACTGTCAATTCCATACATTTTATAACCTATCATTCAGTAAATTCAAGTTTTCTCGAAATATGCATAATTGTGCTGTGCCACGATGTACTAAAATACTTACTCCGGTGTTCATTTATTTCCCAAAGATACTACGCAAATAGAAAGTGGGAAACTAAAAGAGTAAAACTAAAAGTAACTTTGAGTATGTTGATTGGTAATTTTCGGCAATATGGTGGAGCTCTGGTGGAGCAATTAACGTCTTGGTAAAGTTCTACAGCAGGAACATCAATTGCTTGGCTTTCAGAAATAAAAATTTCGGTCATAGATAACCTAAAAAATAAAGAATACCATTTATTATTAAAGTAAATGATCTCTCATTTTTCGTAAATTTTCCTACCATGAGTCAAGTAAGAATTAACACGTTACAACTAAAAAAATACCCAAATCTAGAGTCTAGCACTAATGAAAAATAAACCTAACCTAAACAATAAAGAATACCATTTATTATTAAAGTACGGTTCTCTCAACTTTCGTAAATTTTCCTACCATGAACCAAGTAATAATTAACATCTTACAACAAAAAAATGATCCAAATCTGGACCCTAGCACTGATTAAAAATATTTTATTAGATAGAAGTCTACCTTGCAATAATATCTCATTTCTTTCCAGTAATCCTTGCTCCTGGTTTGTTTAGGTCGTCTTTCAATTCTATAGGCTTCCAGGAACAATACATGTTAGCAATAACCTTGGTGGATCGGTTTCAACACAAAAAATTGCAAAAACCACTAATATAAACAATGCGAAAATTATTTGACATAAGTACAGTTGCTGGTGGCGACCTCTGCAATTAGCTTTGCATTTTGTTCCTCATTATTGAAGTTTTGCGAGAAGAGGTGAAATCAAACCAGAGTGTATTTATAACATTACTATTTTAGAGATATGAGGAACAGGGTGTAAAGTTCACTCATCCTCTATAGAAAAGGGAGGATCCTCCGACCAGACGGGTGTCGTGTATGACGGGCAACGGCCCAACGATAGATGTCAGGATCTTCATGATAGATGTCAGGATAGATGTCGGACATGTAGTCATGAACAAAAATGTTTTTTTTTATGATACTTTGCTGTGGCTTATTAGGACTTATGGCTTAAATAGCAGATTTCAAAAAGATATACAAGATGTTTGGTCTCGGACTGTACAAGCTTCAAGGGAAGGTAGTTTGCTCTATTTTATCAATCAAATTATTTTGCAGCCATTTTTGTATTTTGATCGCATTTTATGAAGCGTGCATACTAAAAGTACTTTAACTTTGGAATTTAATGTCCAATTATCGTAAATAAAAACTTTTAATAAGTGAAATGTGTTAAAAATGAGATAAATAACTCAAATATTGACAATAAATGCTGCATCATATTGAAATAAATGCTAAAAGATCAATTTCACGTTAAAATATATTTTTTTTTTTAGTTTATCAAGGTTATTACAAAATTTACCCCGAGAACTATCTTTTTTATCTACTCGTCTAAAAGATGTTTAGTTTACCTAAATAATAATACCTACCAAAAAGTCGATTCTATGACAATTGGTTTAAGAGATATTGGTGCTGGAACTTATGCTTGCGTAGGTAGTGAGTCCATAATGATTTGGTTTTTCTGTAGACATTTACAATGATGATCAATGATAAACAAAGAACAAGTATTATTTATCTATCTGCCTAGCCTTTTCCCAACTATGTTGGGATCAGCTTCCAATCTAACCGGATGCAGCTGAATACCAGTATTTTACATTAAAATGATAAACAAAGAACAAGTACTATCTATCTGCCTAGCCTTTTCCCAACTATGTTGGGGTCGGCTTCCAGTCTAACCGGATGCAGCTGAATACCGGTATTTTACATTAACTATTATTTAATGTTTACAAAAGTAGAAAATTTGCCTCCCCCACCATTTTGAAGGCACGCAGTTGCTCGGATCAGCCATAATTTATGCTGCAGCAACGCGAATACGCCGAGCAGCTCTTCTCTGGTGTTGACTGGCTCAAAATAAACTTTTTGCTTCATCCGCAAAGATAGTCCAGTGGCGTTAAGTCTGGAGAACGCGGTGGCTCTTTGGGGTGGGGGTGGTCTTTGGGGATGGATGAAGCAAAAATTTGCTCGGCGTATTCGCGTTGCTGCGGCAGAAATTATGGCTGATCCGAGCTACTGCGTGCCTTCAAAATGGTGGATGGGGGGGCAAATTTTCTACTTTTTTAAATATTAAATAATAGTTCATACTTGTTCTTTGTTTATCATTGATCATCACTGTAAATGTCTACATAAAAACCAAATTGTTATGAACTCACTACCTACGCAAGCCTATGTTCCAACACCAATATCTCTTAAACCAATTGTCATAGAATCAAGTTTTTGGTATCATTATTTAGGTAAACTAAACATCTGTTAGACGATTAGATAAAAAAAGATAGTTCCCGGGGGTGAATTTTGTAATAACCTTGATAAACTAAAAAAACAATGTTAATTTTAACGTGATATTGATCTTTTAATATTTATTTCAATATGATGCAGCATTTATTGTCAGTATTTGAGTTATTTAATCCATTGTTAAAACTTTTCACTTATTAAAAGTTTTGTTTTACGATAATTGGACATTAAATTCCAAAGTTAAAGTACTTTTAGTATGCACGCTTCATAAAATGCGATCAAAAAACATAAATTGCTGCCATTCAGGGGGGTTGGGTTCCGACTCTCCATGTAGAATAATTTTATTGATAAAATAGAGCAAACTACCTTCCCGTACGAGACCAAACACATTGTATATTATTAGGTACTTCAAAATAATTTAAATAAAAATTAAAGTTATAAAAACAAAAAATCAACTATGACAAAAACGCCAACTAAAAAGATATAAACAAGACCTCATAGACAGATACGTAAATAAAAAATTCGGAGTCACACGTCGTGTTAGGGCATAAATAGAACAGATTATGTGTGACTCATCATGTGTGATGAGAGCAGTGGTGGCCCAGTGGTAACGGCCCCGACTTACGAGTTGTAGGTCGTGGGTTCGAACCCAAGCAGGCGCTTTACTTTGTGTAAATAATTTCATCATCACTGCTCTCAAAATGGTGAAGGAAAACATCGTGAGGAAACCGACATGTCTTAGAACCAAAAATTCGAAGACATGTGACCTCTACCAACCCGCACTGGGCCCGCGTGGTAGATTACGGCCCACTCCCTCTCACAGAGAGGAGACCTGTGTCCCAGTAGTGGGAACATTAATAGGCTGATAATGATGATGATGATGATGTGTGACTCCGATTTTTTATTTATCTGTCTATGATGTCTTGTTTATACCTTTTTAGTTGTCGTTCTTGTCGTAGTTAGGTTTTATGTAGCACACTCGTGAAACATGGAACTGATGCTTCTACTACTACTACAACCGTGTAAGCCGTCGGCCGACGGATCAATGTGACTTCGGAAATTAGTTTACGATGACTGTAAGTTCTTGATGTTTTGATGTAAGGGTTATGGTCTGCGCAGACTGACGGACGAGACGGTAGAGGATTTTAATTTTATCAATTGAATTTAATACTTATCCAATCGAAATAAGGTATATATTTCGATGCTCGAATTAATAATATTAATTAAAAAGATAAAACAAAGATAATAACAACAATAAAAACAAATGTTTTCTGTATATGGCCAAGTCCAAAAATATTGAGTAATGGTCATTATAAGACCTTCAAGAATAAAGGTGAAGTACAGGCATGCAAAACCTATCGAGGGATAAAGCTCATGCATGTCACATAGTATGAAGGTATGAGAGAAAGTAATGGAGACAAGATGGCGAGAAGAGAGTCAGATTACCCCAAACCAATTTTTATTTATGGCAGCTCGAGGAACAATGGACGCCAATTTTGCACTCCGTCAATTGAGAGAAGTACAGACGTGCACACAAGAACTTGCACATGGTGTTCATTGATTTGGAGAAAGGGTAAGAAGCCTTGATACCTTGGGAAGTGTAAGATGTGTTGTGGTGGGCCCCGAAAGAGAATGGTATCGGTTGTCAGGGTATGGGCGTGTGATGCGGAAAAAATATATATTAGGCAAAATATACACTTATACACTAAAAATAGTGCTATTCACAATGTTAACACTAGAAATAAGGACAAACTTCGAGCTCCCTTTCACCGGCTTCAATAACAAGCTACCCTCTTCTTTGCTAGATTTGCTTTTATGTAATGCGTTAAAAACTAAAGTAAAATCCAACCTTTGTTCAAAGGCATACTATTCTATCAATGACTACTTAAATGATAAGAATAGTTGGTCGCTGTTATTAACTCAAGCAATCTTTATGTTCTTTCTCCAGAATTAGCTTACCTACTGACAGGTTATAATTAGCTTACCTACTGACAGGTTATAATTATGAGTTTATTTATTGTTTTATTTATTTGACTTTATTAGTCAATTTATTTTTGTTTATTGTTGACATAATCTATTCATTACAATGTTTTCGTACGAGTTGTATTGCAATATGTGGTAAGCTAGCGACCTCGACAATTGATCATATTATTCTTTGCCTGAGCAGCAGCAAGTTCGTCATGCTCCCATAGATGTCACTGCTTGCGGTAGCGTCGGGGGTCGGGTAGGCAACCCGACCCCCGACCCCTTCCCTCAAATATGGCGAGGGGGGTGATGGCTGATCTTTGCGTTATACTCGTGAACGGGTGCTGCTTGTGGTGATTGGTCGTCTTGCTGATCATGGTTTTGTCATAGTTATTAGTAATTAACTGTTATAACGCGAACTCTTTCACTTCGCTCTCACCACAAACCGCCCGTCCAAGGAGGATGGGCTAATATGTCAGATTATTCTAGAGTTGTATGACATCCGTCAGCTTAGCTACGCACGTAGGTACATTTTTTATGAAGATTGTGTTTAATAATGTGCCATGTGTTTACTAATTATATTAATATCTACATATTAAACTGGCGCCCCAACGAGTGGGAAGAAAGAACTTAAATTCATAAATCCTACCTGTTGTGATAAATACGCGTACTAAAATGCCGCGTATGGCAACGCGCAGCAAACAAAAAAGCGACTTTTACGACGTGGACTCCGAACAAGACCTAATGGAGACGCCAAAGTCTGCAGGGCGCAGCCCGCCCGCGGCCGAGGCGCCGGCACCCATCACGGCGAGTGACCTGTCCGCCATGATGTTGTCCCTTCAGCAGGCGCAAGCTGATAACTTCGAACGGCTCCTCAAGTTAGTCCTCGAAGGTCGGCCGCCAACTTGTTCGCCCGCGGCGGATAACACCACCGCGCCGGCCACACCCACGCCGTCGTCGTCATCCGCTCAACCTGCATCAGGTAACTTCGCTTCGTGCAAGGCTCGTTATAGCGGAACGACAACCGAGTCTCTCGACGGATTCATAGATGCTGTAGAGGCATACAAGGACTGCGCCAATGTAAACGAAGCTAATTGTTTACGTGGTCTGTCAATGCTGCTTACACATGACGCAGCTACGTGGTGGCAAGGTGTAAAGGCCACTGTCCATTCTCGGGATGAGGCTCTACAATACTTACGCTCTGCCTTTGGTGACACACACCCACCACACTGCGTGTACATAGAGCTGTTCTCCAGACCACAAGAGGCTCAAGAGCGCACGGACCTGTTCGTCGCCTCAGCGCGCGCTCAATTAGCGCGGCTCCCGACCGGCGACATCAGCGAAAAGGTCCAGTTAGACATGATTTACGGCCTTCTCAAACAGAAAATTAGAAAACGTTTACGAAGAGAGGAATTTTCGGACTTCAATACTCTCCTCCGTAAAACCCGGAGTATCGAAGATTCCTTAAAGGAAACTCCAAACGTCGTCGACTCTTCGAAAGGCACCGCCGGTGCTGCACGCGCACGTGCTGTGAAGTCGCCTCAACAGGCCGCGCAGGCTACGGCGCAGACGTCAACTCTACGTCAAGGCACGCCAAACGTCGACGTCAAAACTCCACTCGCCGAAAAACAAAGACGTTTTTGTATTTACTGCAAAAATTACGGCCATGACCGCGATGAGTGTCGCAAATTAAATGCAAAAGACGATAGTAATAATAACATAAACTCAAATAAGACTGTATCGTGTTTCGGATGTGGTGAGAGCGGAGTGACACGCTCAAATTGCACGAAATGCAATAATTCAAAGTTTAGCGCGGTCGACTTTATACCGTGTGCACCAGACGGTAAGCCGGCTGCACAGGTAAGTAAACTTAACGTGCCTTCTCCGATCCCTATTGCGAATATAGTACTATTTCGCGTAATAATGCATCTTCACCCCACGTAAATAATATTTCTCGTGTAGATTCAGCCCATCCAAACGTTAAGTCTTTGTTTATTTCTATAACTCGCCATATGCAGGGGAGTCTTTCTGTACTATTCATGTACCTACTGTACCTAGTGAATTTAATTCACTACTTCCTAGGGAAGTTATTAATGAGTAGTACAGCAAATAATAATAATGCTTGTGATTCGTTTAATTCAAAACTGAATCGTAAACATCGCAATAAATTATTGCAAAAGTATTTTTGATAGCTCTTGTCAGTGTCAAACACAAAGTAGGGTGACCATGAATTTTCCGGGACAAAATACAGAAATTGGTATACCGCGTAGGGCGACCATGATTTTCTCAGAACAAAATCTGGAAAGTAGTTTACCGGGTAGCGGGATTACAAATTTCGAATATGAGCGGTGTTTTAGTTGTTCCTCGGTTACTTCTCCATGTGATAGTACACCGCGACGACCCGTTTTATATATTGAGATTTTAGGAATTCAAGGAAGGGGTTTAATCGATACCGCTGCTAAGGGAACTATCGCCGGGTCCGCACTCTACGCGTTGCTCCAACAACGTAATCAACCATTCACGCCTAGTTCTATGAGTATTAAACTCGCGGATGGTATTATCAGAGTTGTTAGGGTATTATTAACCAATGTAAACATTACACTTGGGGACTTACGTATACCAATCGAGTTGATTATCTTTCCGGACGCGACTAATAACGAAACGTTGTTAGGCATTGATTTTATTACTAAGGCTAAGTTGGTTCTTGACTTTTATCATATGAATTGGTATACAGCCGACCGGCCACAGGTCATTCACCCTCTTTCGTGTGAACCTTCGCGCTGTGCGACAGATTGTGCTGCTATGGGTCTTCTGCGTGACGATGAGGCTACGTTGCTGTCAGAGTCGCAGAAGATGCAAGTAGCCAATATAATTAATGAGTTCTCTGACGTTTTTGACTTAGTCGGTGAGCCGACCCCCTACGCTGAACATATTATAGATACAGGTAACCACTCTCCTATCGCCGTACCCCCGTACCGTCTTACGCCAGCCAAGAAAGAAATTTTGCGCGCCGAGCTCGATCAGATGTTAGCCGAGGGCATAGTTGAGGACTGTGAGTCCGCCTGGGCAGCACCATGCGTTTTAGTACCGAAGAGTAACGGTAAGTTCCGGTTTTGTGTAGACTACCGGAAACTGAACGCCATCACAAAATCTGATGCCTACCCCATGCCACGTATCGACGAGCTTGTGCAGTCGACCAAAAGAAACTGTGTGATGAGTACTTTAGACCTCCGCAGTGGCTACTGGCAGGTGCGGCTGAAAGATTGTGACAAAAGTGCGTTCGTAACGCCTTTTGGTACCTATCGGTTTAAACGGATGCCGTTTGGGCTTAAGAATGCCCCAGCAACGTTCCAACGCCTAATTGACCGATTTAGGTCGGGTGCCTCGCTCAAGGACGTTACTATTCTTACGTATCTTGATGATATTCTGATAATTTCAGACAGTTTTGAGAAACATGTCACTGATCTACGTGCCGTATTCGACCGTCTACGTGTTTTCAAGCTACGCGCGAACAGGGACAAGTGTGTCTTCGCCAGGGAACAGGTCAAATACCTTGGACACGTGATCACCCCGCAGGGTATATCACCGGATCAAGATAAGGTACGTAGTGTTTTAGAAATGAAGGAGCCCAAGAGTCTCCAGCAACTTCGTACTTTTATTCAAACATGTTCGTGGTTCCGGAAGTTCATTCCTGACTTCGCTAAAATAGCAGAACCACTCAGCCGTCTTACGAACAAGAATCAGCCTTGGACTTGGAGTCAAGAGCAAACAGAGGCGTTTGTTGAGCTGAAAAGACTGCTCACTACTCCACCCATTCTAGTACAAGCTGATTACTCTAAACCCTTTATTTTGCGAACAGATGCCAGCGCTTATGCTTTGGGTGCGGTTTTACTCCAGGGGGAGTCACCGCACGATGAACGTCCAATCGAGTATGCCAGCCGTCTTCTGATACCGGCTGAACGCAACTACTCGACTACGGAACGGGAGGCTTTGGCCGTGGTATGGGCTGTCGAGCGGTTCCGTGGTTATATAGATGGACATCTGCGTAAGGAGTGACCACCAACCCTTGAAGTGGTTATTTTCTATAAAGTCGCCAAGTGGCAGGCTCGTTCGTTGGGCTTTGAAATTACAAGCATTTGACTTGCAATTCGACTACACTCCAGGTAAGTGTAATGTCATAGCCGATACTCTCAGTCGCCCGGTCATTGTTGAAGAGACAGCACCTGTTTGTGAGCTCTCTCCTGTGGTTGTGGAGGTTCCACGCTGGGAAGCTTCTACCACTCGTGAGTCACAATTAGCGGATCCCGAAGTCGCCAAAATCGTCCAGGACTTGGAAGGTAACGATGAGGTAGCTACTACGCGGTGGGCCGAGAGAGGCTATTACTTAAGTCGAGGTGTACTCTACCGTTATGTTGCGGAAGTTGACTCTGAGGAGCCGCAACTTGTTATACCAGTGAGTTTGAGAAGTAAAGTAATGTTCGAATGCCATGACGCACCTACTGCTGCTCATGGAGGTATTGAGCGAACATTACATCGTATCTCTCAAAGATATTATTTCCCAGGTATGAGACAGTTTGTTACGGGGTACTTAAAGACTTGTAAAGAGTGCCAACGCTACAAGCCCTCGAATGTCAAACCAGCTGGTCTGCTACAGACTCCAGTGTCAGCTCAAAGGTTTGAAGTCATTGCAGTGGATCTTTTTGGGCCTTTGCCTAAGGCATCTCAAGGTGAAAGATGGATTTTAATTATAGAGGACACGGCTAGTAAGTGGGTCGAGCTATTTGCCCTGACTGAAGCTACGTCTGAGATCTGCGCTAAAACTCTTGTAAACGAGATATTTATGCGATATGGTGTACCTAGGAGAATGATCTCTGATAACGGAGTGCAGTTTGTGGCTGACGTTATGCAGAAGGCCATGTTCGTTTTGGGGGTAAAGCAAAACCTTGTGCCCTTGTACCACCCAGAGGCTAATCCCGTAGAGAGAAAAAACAGGGATTTGAAGGCCCAGCTGGCCATTTTAATTGAAGGTCATCATGACCGCTGGCCTGAGGTATTACCTTTTATCCGTTTTTCTTTTAACAGCTCTCTCACTAGCTCAACAGAGCAAACACCTGCATACCTCACATTCGGTCGCGAACTCCGTTCACCTTTAGCTGCGGTTACGGATTTACGAGCAATCATTGAGGCCGAGAATTTCGTGCCTCAAATAACGCCGTATCTGCGTAAACTGGCCACCACCATCACCACAGCTAAAGAGCGGTTAGAGCACCATCAAGATGTGAGAAAGTCTCAAGCCGATAAGAATCGTACTAAGGCGGAGACTTTTGTAGAAGGAGACTTGGTGTTGATGACGACCCATGTTCTCAGTAACGCCGCTAAAGGGGTTACCTCGAAGTTCATCCCTAAGCGGGACGGTCCATATGAAATTTTTAAGAAAGTAAGCCCTACGACTTACCTTTTGGCTTATAATAAGGATGGGACCAAGGAGGTCATCGGAAAGTATCACATATCAGACTTGCGCCGATATCATTCTAGGGAGGGTGAATGTCCTGAGCCTGTAGTTCTTAAGCGACGCAGAGGTCGCCCTCGTAAAGCCCGCTAGTCAATTAGGTTTTTTTATTTTATTTTATTTGTTTGTTTTGTTTGACCGGCCATGAGGACATAACCCGGTCAAAAGGGGGAGGATGCATGCTTTACTTTGTTTGACCAGGCATGGGGTCATAACCTGCTCAAAAGGGGGAGGATATAACGCGAACTCTTTCACTTCGCTCTCACCACAAACCGCCCGTCCAAGGAGGATGGGCTAATATGTCAGATTATTCTAGAGTTGTATGAGCTCCGTCAGCTTAGCTACGCACGTAGGTACATTTTTTATGAAGATTGTGTTTAATAATGTGTGTTTACTAATTATATTAATATCTACATATTAAACTGTTCATTTATTTTATATTTCGATGGTCTTAGTTTATCATTTCTTACTTCCAGTTACAGCTATATGTCAGCGGGCACTCCCTTAATGCCTGGAGGCTTTTATTTAGATGTTGTTTACGTTTAGTTTTTATTTCTTATTTCTGTCTGAGTATAGTTCTCGATGTTTTTTGGTTGGTATATTGGCGTGTGCTAGCTGACATATGGCTATTAATTTAAATAATGTTTGTGTTACGTAATGTGAATTATTTGGCATACTATTATATAAAATCATTCATTTTCTAACTGAACAGACAGCTGTGCTGCTGGGGAGTTTGAAACGCCACTTCTTCTTCCTAGCTAAAGTACTAGGAAGTGGTGAAGGGCGGGCGTTTTTGGGGGACTGTCTTATGTAATTTTGACGTTTGAAAAGTGCTGATTCTCAGCCAGTTTGAATAAATGACTTTTGAATTTTGAATGACGCAAATGTCGTCAGGAAAATTTTGAGTATGAATATGTATGTTTATACGAGTAGGGGAAGACCAAAGTAACGGTGGATGGACTGTGTGAGAGATAATCTAGCTAGAAATTGGGTGACTTCAGAGATGACGACTAATAGAGAAGAAAAAGACATAATTGGTATAGGGGAGGAGCATGATGATGGGTATATTAGACTCGCCCAACCACTGTTTCTACATTTTCTGTGGTGATATCGGCGGCATTATCATCGCAACAGCTTATAGGTTGCTGTGGCGCGCCTCCGCGTTAGAATTTTGAATTTGGGCGTCATATGTATTATGTATTTGTGATATTATTTGGGCGTCATATGTATTATGTATTTGTGATATTATTTGGGCGTCATATGTATTATGTATTTGTGATATTATTTATTGGGTTTTTGATGAAATTGTGTGAGTTTAGATAAACTAGTGTATGAAACTACACATAGCTAGGAATTCACCGGTTATTTGTCAGTATCATAAACTACGTTACTTCATAAATTCGAAAACCAAATTATGTCGCAGTGGGTGCGAAAATTATTCGTTCGGGGATAAAGCTGTCTTTATGAAGACAGCTTTATCTACTAGAATCCTGAATGAAGCAAGGGTTTCAAGCTCACCCACTATGGGGTGCAATTTGGAGGCAAGAATTCTAGTCTGAACTTCCTCGCTTCGCTCAGCAGTTAACTCAGAACTCCTTCGTATCGTTCGGAATTCAAAATAGCAGTGAATAATCTACTATTAAACAATAATTGTTGAAAAAGTTCTAAGGTATATAGTCGAAACAGATTTATATCTGTGGTCGAAACCTCCTAAATACAGATGAATGTGTTTAGTATTCCCTTAAGTGAGTGATTGCGTAAGAATTTAACCTGTTTACACTTTCATCAAATACTTCTGGAACAGACTATAAGAGCCACTTTACGAGCAAGTCTGCTGAAAACGAATTTAAATGAAAGCAATATTGTATTAAATGAGCATAAACATTTGCGCCGAAAATGACAGTGTTAGCGGAAAAATGAATAAATCATCGCGTAAATTTAAATTTTTAATGTCATCGCTCATTTTGCTGCGGACTTGACTTGAACGATGAATATTTTCATTCGGTTTCACTATTTTCTTTCTATTAATGATCAAAGGAAGAGGAAAAAGTAAGCTAAGCCCTAAATTGGTCGTGGCTAAGTACCTACACTTTACTTGAATTCATTCATTGTAAGCGGGCAATTCTTTGAAAAACATTATTGACATTTATTACTTACTAATCATATAATCACGCCTGTATTGCGCAAAAGGTTAGGCAGAGGTGTACCTAGTACACCACCCATATTTCCCCAGTAATGTAGTGCCATGTAATAGGCGATAAGACACTTAAGACACAAGAAATAACCCACAGACATCACAATCAACATCACAAGATCGTACAACGCAATATTTTAATTATAAATTGGAGGTTTCAACGTCTGACAGTGTGATTGTAGAGGTGTAAGATGATCTTATTAACCTGGCTTATTTTTAACGCTACGGGAAAATATGATGTCCTTGGTGGTCTTTTTAATAGATATTAAATACTGTAAAAGGATTATATAGGATGACTTTAACCAAACCTGAAAACGCAAAAAAAACATCTGTTCTCTACATTTTGGCGAGTTATGCGAACTTACATGTATGGAGCAGCTGATTTTTTTTTGCGTTCTGGTTTGGTCCCACAGTAAAAGTCGCTCATAATGATGAGTAAAGTCACGTGTTTAAGTATCGGTCACTAATTACCAGTCACCCTATATACAATAATCCTTTGCTGCCAGTCCTACTTACTCAATAGGAATTGATTCAGGAAAAATCTATGTACCTAACTTCTAATTTTTAGGAAGGAATGTAAACTAAACCCATTAGCGCCCAAGGCTGAAGTAACGCTTTCAATAATTACTTGGACATGCATTTCGCGAAATTTTTAAGGTAAAGACTTGTTTTTGAAGGTACAGGCTGTTTGGGTACAGCAAGCGCAATCGGGCAGTATCTTGGTACGTTTGTATAGTGTGGGTATAAAAATTGCCAAATTAATTAAGATAGCGAAATTTTTGACAGGCATTTTCTGACGTTGCCCCCTTTCAAATTTCAATATAAACGCTTTAAGAGGGTTTATTCTGAAAGTTGGCAACGTCGCAAATAGATGTCAAATATTTCGCTGTTTTGATTAATTTGATAATATTTCTGTATGGAAATAAAAAATGTGGCTAATTAGCGAACTAGAATATTGATTATGAAATGCAACAATTAATAGCGTAACACCGAATAGTTAGTTTTAGATGTAAAAAAAGTATTTGGAAACTTTCCAAATGCCTTTTTTACACCTAAAACGGGTACAACATCAAATTCAATGTTATAATTGCAATTCATTATTAATATTCTAGATAGTTAGTTAGCCACATTTCTTATTTCCATAGTATTATTTCCAAATTAATCAAAACAGGTAAATATTTGACAGCTATTTACGACGTTGCCAACTTTTAGGATGCACCCTCTTAACCTAAGTGCTGTATACCTTCATGTAAGAATAATTAATTCATTATTTTCAATGTTACAAAACTGTAAAATAATGATGTCCTGGGACTATTCTACCTATCATTTTATTTTCGTTTTACTTTTAAGGTATACGTAGATAGAATATAACATTTTAACGATGTTTTCGTAGAAGATGCTCATGCGGAAACATTAAGACCTCTCGAGGTCGCGAGGAGGAGTGCACGCTAAAACATATTTATGCGATATTATAACGAGAGAAACACTTGAGGGCCGCTCTCCATGCCAGCCCGCCATATAACAAGTAATCGGGTACGGCCACGCCATTAACAACGGCGCAAACAAAAGTTTAACGAAAGAAAATCATATGAAAAGCGACCACCCGGCCTGAATGCCCCACGCCCACTCCTCACCATTTTCACGCAAATTAAAAGACACAAACGCAAGCATAGACAAGAATTTCCCGCGCGCGCTAAAACACACCATTCACAGACGTCGTATTCAATTGCTCGAGAGCGAAACGGAACGCCCCGAGGCATTAATTAGAGCAGAAAACTCGCGTCTATAGCCGTTCCTTTTTTAAAACTGAGGTCTTTATGCGAGCCCCGCCTTTGTGCACGTTCCGTTTGTGCTCACGGGTAAGTGTCAAGTCTTAGTGTCAAGCGATGCTTTAACCTCTTTGTTGACTATAATTTACGGGAAATCCTCATTTCACACCAACAAGCGAAGTAAATTAAGAGGGAAACACTTGTTCCATCTTAATTCACTCAATATTGAACTCGATGAATCATCATTCGATTATTGTCCCCAGGTCCACCTCATACCGAAGAAGATCCAGAAACGTTAAGATGCAATTCAACAACCAGTCAGAATGTGGAAACATCGGATGCCGAAGACGACATTTCTGTCGGCGACAACAGAAGCGACACATCCACTCCCAAAAAGTCACAATTCTCGTTCCCCGATGAATATAAGAAGAAATTAGATGGAGAAGAAACAGAAAGGTCATCGCCTGTAGAATACAATTTGAATAACCAAACGAATTACAGTTCTCCTTTCAAAGAAGATGAGAATGAGTATGAAAACCGACCGGAAGAACGAATGAAATTGTATGATACCAGTCTATTTCACATGTACAGGTCAGACCGAGATAACAAGAAGGATCAAGGGACTGAAGGAACTGGTTATGAGCACATGGCTGGGTTGTCGGACAGTATTTATGGCAGGTCTATGGATCTATCAAAGAATTCGTTTCAGTCTCAGCTATTGGCCGGATTCGCGTCAGTCATCGCTGGAAATACACAGAGGGAACAGCAAGAGTCGAACGGTAATTTTTCACTTTGTAGTGTATTTTTTGTGGAAGATAGTTGTTTTTTTTTGTTTTAATTAATTTTAAATTTAACAACATAAGTATTAAGAATGTATCCGTATACAAGTAGGTGGATTAAAATGCCTGAAAATTATAAGTACCTACCTATACATGAGTAAAAGCTGGGAAATGTTCGGTTCAACACTCTTTTTGCATTTCTTAGATCGTCAACCAGGCAGCAGACCGACGGCCTCGTCGAATTCAAGCCGTAAACCACGTCGACGTCGAACTGCGTTCACTCACGCCCAGCTCGCGTACTTGGAGCGCAAGTTCCGCTGCCAGAAGTACCTGAGCGTTGCTGACCGCGGGGATGTGGCTGAGGCGCTCAGCCTCAGCGAAACGCAAGTCAAAACCTGGTATCAGAATCGAAGGTTAGTGTTTTGTGATCTTCTTATTCTATAAGCTAATATCAACATAAGAAGTAGGTATGAAGTTCCTACAAAATAGACTGCAAAACAAAAATTATCTTTAGAAAAGATAACGTTTGTATTGTATTTGCACACTGCGTCTGCAGGTGCCTTACATAATAATATAACACCACAAGGGTTAGACAGAGTTGTATTGTTCACTTACATTTCACAAGTTATATATACATCTATCGTTATATTTAGCTTTTAATTCGATTTAATATTGAAGTACATTTTGGCGCCCAACATGGGCCGTGATGGTTCCATGTTGGGTGCCAATAAACACTATCAGTTTTGTGGAAATTCGATTTTAATGACCAGAATGAATGAATTTTAACAAATCATCGTTCAGTTGTATTTAGCTATGCACTACATTTTATGACAAACGAGTTATTAAATATTTTACCCTCTTAAGCTTATGGTGCCCAACTAGGACTTTAATAATTGGGCATAGTAGAACATAGTTTCCTCCTGGGAATCACTTTTAGGTGTACAAAATAATTTCACTGGTCAGGATCTGTGCGTTGCTTGTGTAAAATATTCACCTCAGTAGGAACAGGTTAATTGGCGCCCAACATACAACTATGTTGGGCGCCAATTTAAGCTTAAACAAAAATAATGGTGGCGCCTAAAAAAATTTACTGTAGGTTAAAAGCAACATCAATTTGAGAGTACTGCTAAATTTTAGACTTTGTATTGTATTATATTTAGGGGTTATTCATACTTATAATTAATCTAAAATGCGTCATTATGTCTCATAGAACCAAATGGAAGCGTCAGAACCAGCTGCGCCTGGAACAATTGCGTGCTCAAGCGGCGAGTGGTGAGCGCGAACTGTCAGCGCACGCACTGCCCCTTGCGTGCGCGCTGCTGCCTCCGTATCCTGCCTACATGCACTGTCATCTGTGAGCGTCTACGAACATTGCACATCGTGAGAATGTTGCGTTACTTTAACTTCCGAATTGAATATCGTGTCTGCAGTGACCACCCAACAATATATAGGTATACATCTTGTGAACTCGAACCATCAGTATTTAGCGACCAAAGTAGTGATTCTTACATATATCATGCATCCAAAGTAATCTACATGTATAGAGCATGTCTCTGCTTCAGAAAAATACAATAAAATGATCTCCAGTTGTTTATTGAACTCAGTACATTTTCATTTTAGATGCTAATGATGTCTCAGTTCCAAATTATGTACCATATAAATGTATATATATTTAGATAATTTAATAAGTAGGCACAAAGTTGTTAGTAAACTAGCAGTAGGTTATTGTAGAGCTAAGGATTATACTTAATAGGTTAGCTATACTTATGGAATAAATGTTAAGTTCAAAACTGTGCAATAAAATTGTGAGTAGCCACTTCTATGTTTATAGGTTGAAAATGATCTGTACCCTAATTACGTAATGCACGATCAATAATAAATTGAAATGAATTGAAACAGATTGCTACTCCATTGCTTCATAAGTTCGAAATAAAAATTAAGCAGATTTTTTTTTCGAACTTATGAAGCAATGAACTAGCAATCTGTTTCAATTCATTTCAATTTATTATTGATCGTGCATTACGTAATTAGGCTGCTGATCTGATGATGTTTGGATAATGTTATACAAAGGTTTCCTAGACGTAAACGTAAAGTATTATTTATGTAATATTTAATTAATTTTAAGACTTTATTCTTGTCCATGGGTGATACTGATTGTGCTCGCCACATAAATTTAAACCAAAATGGTAAAGAATAGCTCTTTTTTCGATTTAAAAAAAACTCCGGGTGTTCGTGCTAGGCCCACCGGACTAACTTACGTCTGTTTCAAAACTGTCACACTTGTAGCTACAAATTTATATTAGAAGGAAGCTGAAAAGGGCGAAAAGGCATTCATGTTCGTTTCATAAATGTGTTGGGTCATTCAGCTTCCTTCAAAATGGTTGAACTGAATGGTGCTGATCCATGTTCGCGAAGGGGGAGGGGGGCGTCAGTAGGGACTGATCATCTCTTAGCTGCTACGGCTTATTTTAATTTTTGAATTGGTTTTATCATTTTATTACGGACGCTTTTAACGTCCTCGTCTTTCTACATTGTTCTCACATGTATAATTTCAAAATGAATGATGTAACCAATATTTTTAGTTTCTTGCCCGTTATTCTCCATAGGTACCTACTACGCTTTGGGATGGACAACTAGCTTCATCTTTCTGACTGACCGACCCCTTGACAGTTCAAAAGTGTCTGTAATTGGTTTATTTGAAATAAATGCTTTAAGTTTGATAGATGCTGAAGCAAATATTTCTGTTTAAAAAAATGTGAATGACATTGTAAAGTTAGCTCGATATTTTGTTGTTACTTATAACTAAGTACTTAGAACTTTAACCCATAGCTTTAATGTAGAATAACAGTCCCAACTGTAATAGCAAGTAAATTGATGTTAAATCACCCACAGCTTTTCAATCACACTCCATTTCTGAACCCACGATTCAATTCTGTGCGAATTATGCAAATGTTTTGGCGCCATTCCGAATCATGGCTGCCAACCGCTCGCAATTTGCATCTCTTAGCGACTTGTTAACATTTGAAACGCGAACACAGCCGCTACAGCGCTGGAAACTTTAAGTGCAGTAAGTATATGCGTTGAACTTTACTTCGCTTTAAAGCGCAGTAACGCTTTACAGCCTCCAAGTTCCTCAAGCTGACAACTTTGACCGGGTCTCAGAGTCACATTTACAGTTCAATTTATTCAAACAAATGCTAATTTGTAGCTTTTCGTTTCAAAATTGTTGATTATTTATCCGTCTTTATTTCAGATTTGAGCAAACGAGGGTTTATTAAAGGGTGGGCTCGTGTAATTGGGCTGTTTTGATCTCGCGGGGGGTGTTGCGGGAGCGGGGTGTAAGGGTGAGGGTAATTGAAGTATTTTCCCGACGTTTGGAGGGTAGTTACGTTACCCGAGGCTGAATGGATTAGTTAGCGCGCCCGAGATAACGATCTGTCAATGATGCCTGTATAATGGGCGGTTTGTATTCTTTTATTAGGTGTTATTTGCTGGAGATTATGTTCGTTTAGTTTGTTTGTGTTTTACCACATATTGTAAATGCTCAGTTGCTTGTGGAAATTCTATTTCGACGTTAATGCTACTCGTATGATTAGTGTAGTGGCTTTTATGGAGCACTGAATATTGTTTTGATTGAAACTGTTTTATAGCTTAACCTTAGACATTCACAGAGTGTGAGGATTGTCTACAGCCAAATATTAAAATACCAATTAATCTATCTAGCCTTTTGCCAACTATGTTGGAGTCGGCTTCCAGTCTAACCGGAGGCAGCTGAATACCAGTATTTTACATGGAGCAACCTATCAGACTTTCGGGCTTCTGACGACTGTCAAAGATCCACGAATGAAAGCCGGGACCAACGGCTTAATGTGCTTTCCAAGGCACGGAGGAGTGCTGTGCTCAGTATGTAAAGATCCACCCAAGTCACCCATCCACTGACCAACCCGTACCTGACATCCACTGACCAATGCATAGCTTAACCTGATGAATCGACCCGTGCGGCTGTTATTACTTAGCCACGAGCTCCTCCCAAATATTAAAATACCATGAAACCTAATCTAATCTAAAACTTATTATAACTTATTTTTTTTGTCCATAAGAGTGAACATAACCTACCTATACTAGTACCTATACTAGTTACTTTAACGATCAATATACTTAGTTCCTACATTGCTCAAACAATCGAATCTCGATAACCATCAAGTACCTACACTTTCGGTAAGAATTTAGTCTGCGCCTGTACTTTACAGAAAGACTGCAGCTTTTTATATGGGTGTTATGAGAGCCGGGGCTAAGTCTGACAACTAGTCTTTCCAAGGAGTATCGTATTACCCAGTTACTGGGTTGTTGACGTCAGAAAGGCAGTCACTCCATGTAAAATACTGGTATTTTGTTGCATCGGGTTAGATTGGAAGCCGACCCCAACATTGTTGCGAAAAGGCTAAGCAGATGATGGCAGTCGGGGTAAGCCGCTCAGCAAACTCAGCAAAAATCCACTCTGAATATGAAAATTAAGATACTCTTTTAGATTGATCGAACTGCTAGGTAGCATAACAAATTATTAAGATTTCTCAGTTTTCAATTACTATTGTGTCGAATAAAATGTTAGATTTATTTCATCACAGTTGCAAGTAATTCTTCAAATCCCAATTTCACAAAACATAATCAACTTTACGCAATAACGACCAAATCATAACATAAGATTTTTCCAATTACATTTTGTTCAACGTCTTAGAACTCAGATAAATATTATCGTTTGCTTGGACATGAATATTCTTTTCAGTTTCATGTTTCTTGTAATAATAGGTAAAATAAAGTGTCAGCAAGTTTTATATGAAGAATTAGTCATTAACACGCAGAAACCAGGAGAAAATTTAGATATTAAAAAAGCGAAAATTGAAAGACGATTTCTAGAAGATTTAAGTGAAAATGAATGGCACATTGCGCATCTCAGGAGCGCTGCGTTCGATGGCAGAAGAGATTGTATGTCCGATACATTCGCAGACACTGTGAAAAGATATAGGAAAATGTTAAAAGAGGACGGAGCGAGGGTCGAGTATGTATCCGCTGACCCTCTTCCTGTGGACCCAGAAGATTTAGTCGAAGAGACTTGCAAAGTAAAAGACGAATTTGGCTACCTTAATAATGTGACTATGAAAATTACATCTGGAAACTTTATCGATGCTACAACTGTTGCACAAAATGTTACGTCAGCTGCTAATACAACAGATGCGATGAAAGTGGCAGAAACGACACCAAAGTTAGATTTCAAAGCTACGACAGTTGAGTCGAAGGTAAAAACGAAGACGAAGAAGTTGGAGGATCAGCCGATGAACGACACGAGACGAGCCAGTGAGTACATGTTCAGCTCAGTAGAGTACTACGACGAGTCGACAGAGTTCGACCCGAACTTGTGTCCGGATGCTGTGGAGATCATCACGCTTCAGATAGATCAGCTCAGGAGCTACGACGTGGAGTGTGAGCAGACTGTTGAGTGGAGGAGTTTAGATTAAATGTTTCTTAGGGAGCGTCCATAAATCACGTGATGTTTTAAGGAACTTTTTAACCCCCCCTCGGACCCTGGTGCCTCCCCCTCTACAAAGCCACGTGTATATTTTTGGTGCAAAGTATCTTAAAAAATTACAGAATATTTTAACTTTAAATAGAGAGAAAGCAAAATATTTTATTGGGGGGGCCAGATTTCGGTTTAGATATGCGCGTTCAACGACTGCACCCCCCCTCCCCCTTGTAATATTACATGATTTTTCTAAATCCCCCCCCCCCCCTTTCGAGCTTCACGTGATTTATGAACGCCCCCTTATGTCGTTTGTTGTTTTGTAGTGAAAGTATATGACAAAGGTGGGTAGGGTATTGAATTCATGGACTAGGTAAGCTACAAAGCCAATGAGCCTCAAATTAATGGCTAATGATGAGTGAGGGCTGTGTTTATCCTGTAAAATCAAATCAAAAATATGTCCCCGTACCAGTAATCTACTGTCCCTATGATTGAAACTCAAAATTAAATAAAAATCACATTCAATACATACATTATAGTTTTCCCCTTAGTTTTAGTAAGAAAAACCTTTTAGCTTTTCACTCCTTAAAATTTTGGTGTAGTAATGTCATCTATCGGTGTATTATTATTTTGAGTAGGTATACAATAAGATACTGGTCCGTACTCTGCCAACGTGGCAATCCGCGTAGCGCTTCTACAAACGCTTCAAACAATAATCAATAGATGGCGTTGATACATTCAGCTGGGAACTACGGCGTAGCCGCGTGACGTCTTACTACGGTGCTACGAGAGTAAGTACAATAAATTTTTGATAGATGGCGTTAGGTGTAGTTTTTGGTGGTCTAAAGATGAAATCTTTACATTAATTGTTTACCAAAAATACGCGATATATTTATGCGAGTACCTGAACACAGAAAACAACCTGTAGAATTGCTTAAAATTGTACGAATAATTTTGTTCAGCTAAATACATGGTTGAAAAATTACAAGAAGTAATAAATTAGGTAGTTAGTCTTCTTGTTCTCTGAAAACAAATGACGACACATGAACCCTGAACTTCATAATCTATTTTACAAGTGATTCCAATTTTGATTGGGCTATAAAACCATTAAAACTAGTTATCTTCGATCCCTTCCATAACTTTAAATAAACAAAGAGACTTGAATCTTTATTGATACGAGTATTTTCATTCATCTTACATTAAAATAAAAATAGAGAAGGATTAAAACACAGTTAAACGTTTTTTTTAAATAGAAACATGAACCTATTGTTTCTGTAAGCGTTTAATTAAGAATGCTACAAATACAAATAATAATTAGCAAATACATACGCGTAGCTGGCAGCAGGTTTACATGTAGCTATTTGTTAAGTTAATTAATTTCAGGTGCTTGGATAATTGTTATTTTACAACGCAAAGAGTTTCGATTAACAATTTGCTTAGCTTGAGAATTAAACGCAGGAATTACTTTCACGGTTATAAGATTATTGAAGTTTTTTTTTTACCCGACTGCCTAGGAAGGGATATTACTAGAAGTTCGTGTAGTTACACAACTACTGCCTGGTTGGTGTAGTGTTCGCAAGCGCTACTGCTGAGCTGTTGGGTTCGATTCCCAGGTCGGGCAATGTTATTGAGTTTTTCTATCTGGAATATCTCAGTAGCAGCCCGGAATCTGGATTTGTGCCCGGTTGATGACAAAAGGCACATCTCTGCCCAACTCTTCGGGGGCAACAAGGCGTGATGTTATGTATGTTCAGTAGTTACACAAACTCAATCAATCTGCCTAGCCTTTTCCCAACTATGTTGGGGTCGGCTTCAAGTCTAACCGGATGCAGCTGAATACCAATATTTTACATGGAGCGACTGCCTATCTGACCTCCACAACCTAGTAACTGGGTAATACGATACACTTCGATTAGACTTTCGGGCTTCTGACGACTCTTAACGACTGTCAAAGATCCACGAATGACAGCCGAGACTAACTGCTTAACGTGCTTTTCGAGGCACGGAGGAGTCTCGGTATGTAAAGATGGTCACCCATCCACTGACTAACCTCGGCAAGCGTAGTTTAACCTGATGGATCGACCCGTGAGGCTGTGACTTTAGCTACGAGCTCCTTGAGTAGCTACACAAACTAAGTACCAAATAGTATACTCAAATTCATTATTTTATTGTTATTATACTAAATAAATGATTCCAACTAATAATTTTCTTTTCAAGAGTTACGTTACTCGTAAAAATTAAGCTTCTTTTTCGCACTAAAATAGCCGCAAGTACTTGCACAGTTCGTCGCAAGGGAAGTCTACACATGTCTGCAAGTAAGCCTCGTGAGCTTGCCACTACTAATGCCTCCTAGGATTGTAAGGAAGGCATTAGGAAGCCCTCGTGTGTCGTGTGGCGTGGCTTTTGTCAGAATCAAGGTTTGTGGGTCGACACACTATTTTATATGTCGAGTCGCTTCCGATCTGAAGTTTATGGTGTTTGTGTGTTGTTGTTAACTTTGTTCTTTATAGGTTTGCTCTTTTGTATTTGTAGCAGGTTTGGCGTGAGAGATATTTATGAACTGTGAACTTGATTGCGTATGAGTTTGTAGTAGTGTGTAATGAACTAGAGCTAGACTGCAAAATAGTGTAATAAGATGGTATTAATTGTCTGCTCAATACGTACCTCTTTTATTTGAAATGGAAACCGTAGGCTATTGCTTTAAAATGCATAAAACATAAACAAAAATTAGTTACTTATCCATTGAAGTGTATCGCTAAAGAGCTAACAAATAAATAGGTACTTATGTGAAGATAAACCACGAGCTTGTTTGAGTATTAAAACTTTTATGCAAGGCTCAGACCAATACTTTTTCATTGGACTGAGATGCAAGGTATGTAGTCACAAAGGCAGGCATTCATCCCTACATTCCAACATAAAAGCTATAGAAATCGCCAAACATGTTGAAGCTAAGGCACAGATGATAGCTAGGGGATGCAACCGCCCAACTGCATTCATCCCAATGACTACGAGTCGAGCAACCAATTCATTCATGTAATACCACCTCTTTGCACGGCTGGGCGCCTGGTAGCTCAGCTTCGAGAAACACGTGAGGTGACGTGTCGCGACGTGTTTCTCACACACGGGGGGCGACATATTCGTGTACTTACGACACACGCGTGTCATGTTTGCATGTGTTGACATGTGTCTGGCGAGACAATGAGGGATGGGCTTTTGTGGCGTGGTACAGTAGGGCTTGTGAAGGTCAGGGTAATTTAGGTCGACGTACCGTTACTTCGTTTGATGAAAAGCTTTTCACAAAATCGTTCTTAAGTTACTTATTTGTTTATTAACGAAAGCCTACCGTGAAATCAAAGCTACATTGTTATAAGATTGTGATTTGACGAGCAAATTTTTTCTGAACTATCATAATATTGATACATTGATACGAACTCATTCAGTCATTCTACTTTTGATTTGAGGCATAAGTAAGTGATTTGAACCGGTGCAAAATTGTAGCTACGTTCAAATTGACGATTTTTCGAATCCTTAGCGATACCTATTGCTTGCTGTATCCATCGTTCACAACTTTGAGAAAAGTTTACCAATTATTAACTGTGCCCCGCATTTTCACCTGCATTAGTCGGAATATCGGGATAAAAAGTATCCTATGTAATGTTAGGACATAGGATTGAAATCTGTTCAGCCGTTTTAGCATGAAAGCCTAACAAACAAACAAACACTTCCGCATTTATAATATTAATTACGATTAAGTTAGGATACTCAGTCGTGAATCTTGATTGGTGGTTAGTTATTTTTTAACTTTCTCCTTTTGTATAAATTAATCGATATAATCTAATGTGAACTGTCATAAACTCATAACTTTCTCAAGTTAAAATGTTCCCTACTAGCTGCACCCCGCGGTTTCACTCGTGTTCGTCTCGATCCCGTGGGAATATCGGGATAAAAAGTATTCTATGGACTATGTCCTAATCCAGATCATGGTCTACACATGAGCCAAATTTCATCCAAATCTGTGCAGGCGTTTTAGCGTGAAATGCGTAACAAACAAACATATTCACTTTCGCATTTATAAATAGGATTCAGTCCAAAATGATTAAACCTAAATATAGTGTCTCAAAAATATCTCGGGTTTTTCTATAAATAGTTGACACAATCGGCCGACTTGCGCTGGAGAGCTCGTTAATCAAAAGAAGAGAGAGAATTGAATGTTCTCCTTTTAACTTACCAAATTATCTGTGTTGCATCCCTTTCACACGGAAGCATTCATAGGGGTCCGTATGCAATTATACAACTTGCTTTACAAAATGTTTTATATGCAAGATACCAAATAGTTAGAATAGACTTTGATGAAACGAAAACAAGGTCCAAAATTGATAGTAAGGATGAAAAATTGAAGTGATAAAGGGATGAAACGGTGTTGGTTCTCGTGCCATCGGATACGTCAAAATGTGGTATAACTTGTATGCGTTTGAGTTGCAATTTGTGTAACAACGAGTCAATGTTAGCAGGAGGGGTGTTTATCATCAAGCGAATACAGACTTTGATGCACCTGTTGTAAGGATAAATGTGGCCTATTAAGTAGAGTATTAAATCCTGGTATCTCCTGGTGTCCTAGTGACGAATGCCCTTTAACACGTGACGTCAGCGGGGTTTTCACACGGTACGCTCAGCTGTTTTGTATATTTAACAAAAAGTGCTTCCGCTTTTTTTTTTGGCCCGTTAAGTAACGGCTTTGATGAACAAGGTGCGTTGCTTTTTTTTTGGTTAAAGAAGGTTTGGCAAGTGAAATCAAAGAGCAAGTTGATAGGTAAATGAACCTTAAAAAAAATACTGTTTTTTTGTGTTGTCTTTTTTTGGTCTATTGTTAAAAGTAATGTTTTTTTTTTCTTACTGTTACGTCTAACTAGATTTTCTTTCGTTTTGTTATATTATAATGAACGCTAATAGTGAGTTCCAAAAATTATAGATTCGCACAAACTGAAACTGAACTCTGTTTTTGAAGTAGGTAAACATTATTCGTGCCGGTGTCACAGACAACTCCTGGTGGTTTTTGATGTCCTAGTACTTTGTGCCCGACAACACGTGACGTCAGTCCCAGTTTCCTATCTTCTATATCTATCTATATCTATACTTATAATAAAACAGTAGAATCCGGTGTCTGTCTGTTTGTTTGTTCGCGCACATCTCCGGAACGACCGAACAGATTTTCATGTAGTTTTCACAGGTAGACAGAGATTAATTTGGAATAGAATACAGGGTGTTAGGGTAAACACCGTTATCCTTCCAACCAGTGGTTTGGTTTCGTTTATAGAACATAAATTCAATGGAAAAACACAACTTTTTTTTTTACAGATGTACATTTATAATCGTCACGCAATTCCTAAGGTAGGTATTTTTGCCTGTCTTAGCCAGGAGAAGGTTGTATTGTATTTATTCATGTGCTGTGTAGGTAGGTAGGACGGGCGGCGATCGATTACGTCACTCGGGCGGGCGCATATCCATGAATTTGCGGACGGTGTCGGACAATAACCTTTTTAATATTTGTTAAAGAAAATACGTAATTTTTTTTTTACACACATCCCAAATCTGTACAGATTTCGATCAAAATCAGTTTTTTATTTTCACATTTTCAGCTCGGCTGTGCGGAAAGGAAGCGCTTCATTTCATCCCAAAATGTGTTGAAAAGGGGCTTCCGTTATGAAACCTAGTCTTTGTGGATGTACTAGTTTACTTCTTCGTGATTTCTGATCTACTGGTAGCTCGCCCCTCTTCGACGTGACGTATTTGCGCCCCTGTCGCTTTACAACCCCTCATACAACCCTACATATTTCGAGTTCCATCTAGTGATCTGCGAGTGAGATCACAGGTGGCGCTGCGCTGGTTTTTTGACAAATAACGGTCTACGTAACAATAATTATTAATCCTATCATGTTCAATGAAAATTCGATTAAGAACATTCAATAGTTGAACTCTTGATTTTTTCTCTTGCCTTTTCTCCTCGGCACAGTTTCGTCATGCTATCGAGGAATCTGTTTAGTGGCCATCAATGGAGCTGATACCAATTTCGCTAGACTCACATTATTATTTAATACCCATTTCCCAGATATGGTCCAGTATAAAAAAAAAATGTTACACGTTATTCTTCTGATGACATCATCATTAATTCTGTAGAAAATCGTAGTTCCCGGACCACGACGTGCAATTAAGTTGAACTCTTGGAGCCCCCTGATCTCCTAGTAACTATCACTTCCTGAAACGTGACGTAACCAGCTCGTTCCCACGGCCTCGAGCCCAAGTCTGTTTGAGATTTTTTTGTTCGATTTATAATTCTACGTAGTACCTACCTACATGCCGTCAAAAGTACATCTATGTAAACATTCATTCCATTCCGATGCCAATTCATTAATGTAGTACGGATAAATAATTACTAAAATTAGGTATAATCATTTGAAATATTATAGCCCTTGTAATTACATTTGCTGCAAACGTTACATTTTCATAAAATAGTTATATAATAGTATATTTATTTCTATCACACATATTTTCGAGAGCTTCATTCATATTCGGTAATTATATAATCATATTATCTGCCGTGAATTTTTATCAATTTTTATCAACATAAAACATAGCTACTATTTACAAATAAGAACCGGCGAAGTACGAGTCGGACTTACACACGAAGGGTTCCGTACCGTATTAAAATCGAGCAAAAAACGACGAAAAAAACACTTACCCTTTCATTTTTAACTTTATTTAATTTTTATTACTTGGTGTTATAGCGGCAATAGAAATACACAATCTGTGAAAATTTCCACTATTTAAGTATTACCGTAGACCTTATTATTTGATATTAATTTCAACTTGATACCTCCGCGCGTTCCTGGGAAAAAGGATATTGACAGACAGACGGACGGACAACGAAGTGATCCTATAAGGGTTCTGTTATTTTCCTTTTGATAAAACCAAATTGTACGGAACCCCTTAAAAATTATTTAAATGTTTACCATATAAAAAGCTCTTTGTGAATCCTAGCGCCCTAGTATTAAACGAACGGATCGATCACACTACGCGGCCTGCATTGACTCGTGCGATGACGTCATAATGTGACGTCACTGGCGATTCCGCACTGTTAGTGCAGTCTTGTAAGAGGGTTGATTGAGATACCTATCACAAATCACAGATCTTCACTTACTTAGCAAGCTATTTTCGGAATTTCTGTGTTTTGTGGAGTTACAGCTTTAGTGAAATAAGAATTTCAATTCTAAGATAGTTAATTGACTCAGGCTTGACTTTGCGGAAATCCATTATAAAATACAATAGACGATGTGTATATTTAGTAACTTAATCGGCTTAACTGTTCTTAAAGAGTCTTAGAGAACCCTGTAAGAAATCGACACGTGTTTCGGCTCTCAACGAGGCATCATCTCAGGATGACGATTGACTTGTTGCGAACTCGGACGCAAAGTACGAGGCTTTGCGTTCGGCTCTTGTCGTGGCAACACGTCGTGTTGAGGGTTCTGAGACTAAGACTCTTTAAGAACAGTTAAGCGGATTAAGTTACTAAATATAAATTGTCTATTGTATATTTTTATGTCAATTCTATCACACTAGTTCATAGAGGAAACGTGAGCCTGTGAACCAAACCAAGCATCATCATCAGAAATGATGATGATGATGATAAGATGTGATTTTTTCTCACGTTCTCAATCTTCATTTAGTTACAGATCCTCATGTAAGTTTAGTGCAAAAACTTTTCATAAGTTTTCACTATCGATACCAGGAAAGTGAAAGTACTAATAACCTCCTGGCGTATTCTGATATCTTAGTATCCTGAGCCCTGAAACACGTGGCCATGTGCACAACCGATATTCTTGATTCTTTGATTTCTTCTTTGAATGTCTGTGATTTTAGGTACTTCTCACAATATAATTATTGCACCGTTCTTGCAAGAAAGGACAATGTTGTTGTAATGTTGGAAGAATTTTTCAACAGCTATTTATGGATACGAGCAATGCTCTTTTCATTCGCAAATCGATATAAAATGATTAGAAAAGTAATATTTGTATAGCTAGTTATGTTATTCAATATTTATCTAATGTAAATAGCTAGTTGTATAATAGTTGACACTTGTATATTTCTCTAATTAAACCAATTATGGGATACTACTACCTATAATACTAAACGGTGAAGGAAAACATCGTGAGGAAACCGGCATGTCTTAGAACCAAAAAATTCGGAGACATGTGACATCTACCAACCCGAACTGGGCCCGCGTGGTAGATTACGGCCCACTCCCTCTCACAGAGAGGCCTGTGTCCCAGAAGTGGGAACATTAATTGGCTGATTATGTACATTATGTACTACCTATAAAAATCATCAAATATCGACTAACAAAGATTTAAGAAAGGCAGTAAGTAGTAGACGACTGCATGCAGACGGAGAACCAGACTATTTAAACTTTCAAGCAATTAGTATCGACGTATACCTACTTAGCATATTTTTATTAAAAAAATACTTACTCGTAAAACCTTTGTTCAATAAATGAAGCGTCAAAAACTCGCCATTTTTGCGCACGCGCGCCGTCGCGCGGTCGTCAAAAAATTGGCATGGTAAATTATGTTCCATTAAAAAAAAGTATAAAATGTAGATTTTTAATTCAATTCAATTCAATTCAATTCAATTTATTTCAGGAACAATACATATTGTGTTTGAAATTTTAAAAATACAATAAAAACACGATCATAAAAACTATAAAGCTAAAATTAAAGAACATAACACAAAATAAAAGATAAAATTGCAAAATCAATTCAATACAATAAATTAAATAAAAAAAAAAAAACAATACATTTATAAATTACTACCTAACAAATTATACTGTGGATATGTCATCGTCTATGGAATAAAGACATTTATCCAATAGGAACGCTCTGAGTCTTGACTTAAAAGAGCTCTTGTAAATGATGGCTTTTAAGTCCAATGGTAACCTGTTATAAATCCGCACTGCTTGATATTGAGGACTGTGCTGAACAATCCTAAGTTGGGGTATTATCCTGCTTTTAAAATCTTTCCTGCGCGTACTTTCCCTCAACTGTCTCTCCTCTTCTGATTCATAATCATGCAGGTATTTTTTGAAATTTACCAACAATACTAAGATATAGAGGCTGGGCACAGTCAGAATTTTTAACTTTATAAAGTGTGGCCGACAGCTCTCTATTTGTGATATCCGGGCCATGGTTCGTATGGCTCTCTTTTGGAGCACAAAGGCTCTCTGGCAGTTATATTTAAAACCGTTTCCCCAAAACTGAACACTATATCTTAACCTTGATTCTATTAGAGCATAGTATACCATTTTAAGGTGTTTTATGTCTATTTCATCCCTAAGACTGCGCAAGGCATAACACGCTGACGAAATATACGAATCAATGGCTTGCAATTCCCGTTTCCAATTTAAATATTTGTCAATGTATACCCCTAGAAACTTTACCTCATTAACTATGTCAATTTTAACTCCATCAAGTGCAATCGTCATGTTGTTTTTATTACGAGCTGTTGTACTAAATAACATTATTTTGGTTTTTTCAGTGTTAATTATGAGCTTGTTACTTTCAAACCAAGAATTAAAAAGTGCCAACACTGCATTAACCTTAGCAGAAAGCTCCTCTATGTCGTTAGCTTCAACTATAGCGTTGGTGTCATCTGCAAAAACAGTCAGCTGTATGTCAGGAAATATTGAATTAATGTAATTAATTAAATCATTTGTAAATAATATAAACAAAATAGGCCCTAAAATCGACCCTTGGGGTACGCCCGCTACTATATCCTGCATAAAAGATTTATTACAATTGCTATTACCATTAGTTTGCATATTACTGATATCCACATACATTTTCCTGTTATTTAAATAAGATGAGAAAAGCTGTAAGGTTTTGCCTCTCACACCATAATGCTCCAATTTGGCAATGAGTAATTTGTGGTCAATTGTGTCAAAGGCTGAGCTTAAATCAAGGAATATGCCAGCCACCCTCTTTTTCCTATTCAATTTACCTATAATATCTTCCACCAAAGTATATATAGCGTCCCCTGTTCCGACACCTTTTTGGTATCCAAATTGTCTCAAGTTCAAAACCTTGTTTAAATTTAGATGAACTACAAGTCTATTCTTAATAATATTTTCAAAAATTTTGGAAAGAATGGGGAGCAAAGAGATAGGTCTATAGTTTTTTGGATCTGTTTTAGAGCCCTTTTTATGGAGTGGGATAATTTTTGCAATTTTTAACTGTTCTGGAAAGATACCCTCTAAAATGCATTTGTTGTAAAAAATTGTCAAAGGTTCAGCTAATATATCCAAATTCTCTTTAATAACTGCTATTGGAATGTCGTCATAGCCACAAGATTTCTTATTTTTCATGCCATTTACTATCTTCACTATCTCGTTTGGAGTAACAGGCGCAATAACCATGTCATTTTGAACTCTTTTATTGCTTTTTTCAAGAAATATATGGGGATCGAGATTCTTGACATTACTCAAAATACATTTGTTGCTAAATTGATTTACAAAAACGTTTGCAACATCTAAGGGATTTTGTATAATTTTACCGTCACATTTAAGCAAGAGAACTTCAGAATGCGGTACTTTCATTTTATTCGTGCTATTATTTATGACTTTCCAAACCTCTCTACTTAAATTACAAGAATTGTTAATAGTTTCAGTTATTGTTATTTTTTTGGCCTTAGATAGTACCCTTCTGAATATTTTTATATAATTATTTTTATAATTCTGAACACTGCCTTCCAGCTTATTAGTACTACCAGCACACAGCAAACGTTTCATTTGGCTTGATGTTTTAATGCCTTTTGTTATCCACCTTAATTTAAAACCATTTTTGAGTTTAATTTTTTGTTCTCTCTTTCTGTAACAATTTCTGAAAATTGTAGCAAATGACTTCAAGAACGTGTTCATTCCCATACCACCCCAGTCAATTTCCAGAATTTTATGTCTAAAAGCTAGGCGGTTTTTAGTATTAAAGACTCTTTTATTTACAACTATATATTTATTTTTATTTGAATTATCCGTTATATTCTCTAACAAAAAGTCACCCAACAGCGCACCGTGTCCATCTGCCAAGCCATTGTGGTCTACTTCACACTGTTCCACATAATCATCTGGCAGATTAGTTATAACGTTATCTATACAAGATGCGCAATTGTTGCGAATAAACGTAGGTGTATCAATAAGCAGGCGGAAATTATAACATGCCAATAAACTTATGAATTCAGTCCGGGTTCTGCTCTCTACCATCAAGTCCACATTGAAATCACCACAAATAATGCTTTTCCTATTGAACAAATATTCCAACAATTTCTCCATATTTAACATAAAAAGTTCGAAATTCTTATCATTAGGGGTGCGGTAACAGCAACATAAATATAGACCAGTACTAGTATCCCTAATACCACATACTTCAAAGACTTCCATCCTATACAATTTGTTTATAAAAACTATATTTTCCACTTTTCTGTCAATGTGCCCCAAGACTAGACTCCCCCCTCTTATTTTTCTTTTCTTATTCCTGGTATTGTATGAGATTAAGTTGTAATTTTCAAGCTTAAATACTGGAATCGAATCATCATTTAAAAAATGTTCACTTATACATATAAAGTCTACTCTCTTATCCAGCGAATTAATGTACACCTCTAGTTCACTTTTCTTGTTACTGATGCCACATACATTTTGATGACATATAAACACATTGGTTTGAATTGGGGAAAGCTTTGAATCACGTTTGTAGCAAGAATTGAAAGTAGTATCCAAATCATTCACGAAAAAAGTCTGACTCCTGTACAAGGTTTTCAGTTTGTGTCATGGAGTCCACAGCCACCACACCCTCTGTATACAATTGATTGCAACTGAAATATAACGAGGAATCTGTTTGGATACCAACGCTTTTGAAATATACAGGCTTCAACTGTTTGCAATTTGCTAGTGATTCCTTATAATTTCGATAGTTGTTCATGTATTTCACCCTCAGGATATGTCTAAAAACTAGTCTGCATGCAAGTAATTTGTTTATACGTTTTACTGACTTACCGAAATTGGAATCTAGCTGAATAAAAGTTGAGTTATCACAATTAGAACACACAAAATTAAGAAGGCTATTCAACATTCTTACGTTTACAAAATTATTGCAATAAATATTTCCTATCATAACATTAGTATTATTCAATTGACACAACGTATAATGTAAATGCGATTGCACCACCATCGGACTCTTATCGTTAGTGCCCGCCAGTATTAATACAAAATCTGATTTAGTAAAGTCACTACACAATGGCACACAAGACTTCAATACTTCATCCATGGTTGCGTAGGGTTTTATTACAGAGGTCACAGAGAAATCATTTCCCAAGTAATCTTGCAAAATTTGTCGCACATCGCGACCAGATTCATCTGCGAAAATCATGAGTCTATTTGTCTTAATATCGCTAGACTCATCGCTTACTTTCAGCTCCCTTATGTCTGTGCAATCTGTGCACTCTGTTAATTGTTCCTGCTGACCTACATGTTCGTCGTGGTTCGGTATTTCGTTAATTTGCGGCGAAACTTCCCTTTCCTCATTTTCTAAGGTGATTTCGTAAATTTGCGGTGTAATTTCCCCTGTACTTTGTATGTTTTTGTCATGCTCACAAGATCCATTTTGATCTAGTGACATACGCAAGCTATCAGTGACGGAGCGTCTACTCCGTTTCCTAGCCGAGAGTAATTGTATTCTGTGTGATTTCAAGGGACTACCACAGATTTCTTTAAGTGCATTTATTTGTTTCTGCTGTCGCGATACAGTTTCTCTCAACTCATTATTGTCAAGTATTACATTATCTAACTCATTACGCGTGCTATCCAGTTCCATCCTTAATTGCGAGATTTCATTCTTCCAAACATCATTCGAGTTATTATTTACATTGGGCAGTTCAAAACTACGTATATTTACGTCAAGGTCTGAGTTACTCAGTGATAAGTCAAAGTTAACAGACTCGACAGATTTCGATTTAAATAACTGCTTACACCGTGTTGTAACATAATTTTCTAGTGACATAGTGGTTTCTTTATTAGAAGTCTATGGTATAAACTTGTTTTGCAATTATACTATCTCACAAAAAGAATCGCCGTGTACGGGAATCGAGCTCGCACTGCAGTATTATCGCTCGGGTAACCCACCCGGTAAACCAACCACGCCAAACGTACGTTATGCAAAGTGGCGAAAAAGTGAGTCCTTTTCTGGTTAATAAATTTGTTTGAAAAAAGTGGCCGTTATAGATGATTCATGCCAATAGAATTTTTAACACACTCTTTGTTCTTTTTGATTTGCAAATCGTCACTTTTCTAACTTAAAAAACTCCTTTTTAGCACTGATTTAGTACACTTATTGTCGCTTTAATTATATAATGAGTTTTTTGTGGCTTTATTTGTACCGTTTTTTAGTTACTTTTATTTATCAATGTTTACTCGATGTTTGTGACTGTTTCACTGTTATTTAGACAAATCTCACTTTTATTTAGTGAAATATAACAGTTATGTTGTGATTCACTTCAATCTTCACTTATTAATCACTTTATTATAGTCACTGAGGTAATACCGATTTTAATTTCTTTGGTCTTATAGAATAGACCAGTTCTTCTATCACCCCGGTACGTACACTCACATTAAAAAATACTGAGCCAAAAATATATTACAAAAAACTATTTACTTAATTTTAAAACCAAAAAAAAACAAGACAGTTTGCGAGGATCGAACTTACGCCTCGGAGCGTTCCGCGGAAGTTTATCAGCATTTTCAGTGAGTTGTTTATATTATCAGCAACGAAACAACGCTAAATGAATTTTACCGCCCTAGTATCAAATTAACGGAGACTTTGGTACTAGGGCATGCAGGAACTTAAGTTTGGCGTTATGACATGACGTCATTGACGGCTTCCCTCGATGCGGTCTAGACAGCTCTAATATACAATTATACATAAAATGTTGGTGGGTAGTAAATTGTAGGTAACTACAATTTGTGGCTTATCCTTTGGAAGATCTGAAGATTGGTTTCAGCTTTCTCCTAGTACATCACATTCTCAATGTCCCGAAGAAACTGAGAGTTGACTACATACTTTAATAATTATGAATATGAATAAATATAAATGTATCGCATAGCTAAAGAAGTTAGATGCTAGAATCATTATCTTCTACTTATTAGACTAGAGGGGCCTGATTTTTGGCCTAACCTATATTCAGTGCTGTTATGTTGATGGTTGATGCTACTTGATGCCAGCGAAAATCTTACTGTTTTGTAATTACTAATTCAATCCGCGCATGTAGGGAATCTATATAAATTTACTTAATAATAAATAATAGGAATCATCATAAAGGTAGTTTTCATTTATTGATGAGAAACGCCATGTTTTCTTGAAATAGTCATATTTCCCATCAAATATAGCAAAAGAAAGGGGCAGAAAAGGTTTACAAGGCAAAGAGAGCTGGCTTCAATAAAATTCAGATTGAATTTCCTTGTGGACATAAATATGTAGCCTCACGGATAAGCTAGTTTTCCTATTATTGTCAAAATTGTTGTGAAGGTCAGTTAGCTGTCGGGCCGTGCGATGCAGCTCCAAATTATTTCTGATGTCTTAGTATCCAACGTTCGAAAACACGTGGCCTCAGTGCGGCCTCACAGGCGAAACCACAGCCAGACCTGTGTGCCTCAGCAAGCGCGAGACATAGCAGCAATATTTGAACACTTGTTTGAACACATGGGGACGGGCGCCAATCTAGCGAAGAGCAGGTTTCACTGCAAACAAATATCAACATTGCGATTCTTAAAATAAAGTCAAAAATATAAATAGCCTGAGATGCTTACCTCAGTCCACTTTGAGGCACTCTAGTACTAGTACTACTAATGGAAGTTTGTTTATTTTCACACATTTTATCAATATCCTAATAACTTAGAAATTAGTCAAATGGCTTAGGGTGAATTCTCGGATATACGTTTCTGACCAAGTATCCACCTTAGGTTGGATTTTTTGGGTTGGATAAACGCAATAACCCGAAGTGGTCCCATGTTGGGCGTCAGTATAATTTAATTATGAATTCAATTCTGACGCCCAACATGGGACCACTCAGCCAAAAGAACTTGCCTAAGATCTGCACCTACTTTATCGAGCTGGGGATCGTCTTCTCACCTTTGTTTCTTGTTTTTTTTACCATACTCATGTCATGCTCAATCCATGAACTCTTATATCTTTAGTTATTAAAACCCGAGGATAGAGCTAGTTCTCGAGTCATTGAACGTGTTTGAATTAAAACTAATTCAAGCAATGGTAGTCACGTCAAAAGGATAAAATCACTTGTGATTTGCCCCACCATGGGCGCCAATAAAATATTCAACGTAAAATCTCCGTTTAGTGAAAGAAAATAAAGCATGAGCGGTATAATAATAGGAAAGGCTTTTCAGTTAGGAGACTGGAATTTGTTCTCGTTTGATGGCAATTGTCGCGGCCCCTAATAACGTGTCTAACATTTAATAATGGCGGACTGTCGTTGTAGGTACGACCTCTGCCTACTCTGTCGGGGAATATAGGCATGATATTAATTTATTATTCTTTCCAAAAACAAGCTAATTTTGCGAGACTTTTTTTATAGTAAGTATAAATAATGTTTTATGTTTCACGTTTCAAGCCGCGGAATTCATCTAGATTTTTATAGCTAGGCTTAGCACAAAGAGATCTCCTTGTAAATTCTGATGTCCTAGTATCAAATACCCCCAACACGTGACGGACTGTCGGTCGGTACCGAGTTTCCAATTCGAACTACCCATAAACATGATGCAACTGCAACTGCAAAATATTAACTAGATAACTCCTTGTAATTCCTGTTGTACTGGTGCTGCTGCTGATGCACGCTTCGCGTATCCATGGCAACAACAACGAATGCATGGCAAGATGGCTTTTGAATATAAACAGCGTAGACTCAATCAATCTGCCAAGCCTTTTCCCAACTATGTTGGGGTCGGCTTCCAGTCTAACCAGATGCAGCTGAATACCAGTATTTTACATGGAGCGACTGCCTATCTGACCTCCACAACGACCACAACTGTCTGACCGTAACTGACCAGTAACTGGGTAATACGATACCTACTGGTGTCAGACTTTCTGACGACTCGTAACGACTGTCAAAGATCCACGTTACGTCGTACGGCATTTCATAAAAACTTTCAAGCCCTTGTTTTTCGAAATGACTGAACCGATTTTAATGAAAGTTCATACGCATAATAAGCAGGACACAAAGGTCTAAAAACTTAGTTAAGAACATTTTCATTAAAATCGGTTCAGTCATTTCGAAAAATAACGGCTTGAAAGTTTTTATGAAATGCCGTACGACGTAAACCATCTTAACGTGCGTTCCCAGGCACGGAGAACTCTCGGTATGTAAATATGGTCACCCATCCACTGACTGACCCAGGCAAGCGTAGCTTAACCTGATGGATCGACCCGTGCGGCGGTTATTACTTAGAAATTTTCAAATCCGACTGGTAGTTCCAGAGATTAGCGCGTTCAAACAAAAAAAAACAAACACGTCTTTAAGCACTGGGAAGAGGATAGTTTAAAAAAAAATGTTGACATTGCAAACATACCTTGGTCATTTTTAGCGCCCTAGTACAAACTAACATTGAAGTCGGTACTGGGGCACTCATGAAACACAGTTTAACGTCATATAGTGACGTCACTGACTGTCAACCCCCATTCCCCGTTGGTAGACTGTGGTACAGCAGACGTGGTTCTTTTTCGTGTAATATTTTTAGTAAATACACTCGAGAGCAATGAATCCGGGTCGCTTGAAGAATGTTAGGAATCTCGGAAACTAAAAATGATAGGGTGATGCAATAAATTGTATTTGATAGACGATGTAATACTCCTTAAATGAAAGTAAAAAAAATATGAGTCACCATACATTTTATTAACACAAAATTACATAAAGAAAAAAACTGCTGATCTCTCCTTAAAACAAAAATAGGAAACATGAAATTTTTGAACTTTATTACGATTTTCTTGAATTTTAATACTTCGTATTGCCTCCTCGTGCTTCCATTACTGCGTTTACGCGGTTTGGCATGCTGTACACCAAGTTCCTTATACGATTTTGGGGAATATTCTCCCATTCCTCTGTGAGAGCAATTTTGAGCTCACGAAGCGTGATTGGGGGAGGGTTTCGTTGTTTTACGCATCTGCCTAGCTCGTCCCAAGCATGCTCGATCGGGTTGATATCCGGGCTGCGCGCTGGCCACTCCATACGAGTAATGTTCATCTCTTGAAGGTAGTCATTCACAATCCTACCTGTATGAGGTCGGGCATTGTCATGCATAAATATAGCATCCTCACCTAAATTGACCATAAATGGACCAACGTGATCATTGATTATTTCTTCCACATATCTTACGCTAGTTAAAGAGCCGTTTTCTATGATCACCAGCTCTGTGCGACTTTCAGAAGAAATTCCGGCCCACACAAGTACAGACCCACCACCGTAGGCTACTTTTTCTTCGATGCATGCTTGCTTGAATCTTTCCCCTGGTCTTCGATACACTCTGTGTCTTCCATCGTGCTTGTAGAGCATAAATTTTGATTCGTCGGAGAACATAACTTTTGACCAATCTTCAATACTCCAATTTACGTGGCTCTGGGCATATCTTAGTCTTGAAATACGATGCCCACGCTCCAGTTTAGGGCCGTTTGCAGGTCTAAGGGGTTTTAAGTTAGATTCAGCAAGCCGACGTCTTACTGTCCATGCACTTGGGTTACTTCCTCCGAGGCGTCGAAACTGATTTGTGAGTTCAGTTCCTGTGAGAAAGCGATTTCGAAGCATGGTGTTCACCAAGTATCGGTCTTCTCGTGCTGTGGTACACCTGGTTCTGCCCGTTCCTGGTCTGCGTAGGTTAGAACCAGTTTCTTCGTAACGTCGGAGAACTCTTTGTACTGTTGACAGCGACACACCGACAGTCCTGGCTGTATCGCGCTGACTCCGGCCGGTTTCCAGCATTGTAAGTATTCTGGTGCATTCTTCAGGCGTAAGCGACATAATTTCAGCTTGAATAATGAATATAGAGCACTATCAACATGGTTTATGTACCCACATAAATGACAGATTACAAACAAAAGCAAAACCAAATGCTGTAATTTCGTAGTTCCATCTTCGAAAGTGGCCCTTTTTCAAATTTGATTTTTTTATGATATAACTTTACAATAACTAAGAAGTTTTAATACCTTCATTTAAGGAGTATTACATTGTCTGTTAAATACAATTTATTGCATTAACCTAGCATTTTTAGTTTCCGAGATTTTTAGGATTCTTTAAGTGACCCGGATTCATTGCTCTCGAGTGTAATAAATCTACACACATCAAAAGTGTCTAGGGATCAACATATATTTTTGCAATAACTTTTCTCCTGATTGATATTAATTAAAATTTTCTTTAAGGATTCATCAAATAAAGTGTTTTCGTTTGTCACAGTAACGATAAACCAAGTCACCTTTGCATTAATAAAGAAATTTGCCATTTTCCTAATAAAGGGATTTTTGACATTTGAACCACTAACATTAAAGTTCGAAAAAAAGACTGAAATAACAGTTTTCTTTAAAATTTTATTGGGTAACTTAAACAATTAATAATCCGTGTTTCTACCGCGAACACTAACAACACAAGAACATCGGTTTGGCATACTCAAAATGAGTTCATCCAAATCACGCTGTGGAATGGCCGCCCATGTTCGTTGCAACAACAAAAAAAGGTCTTCTTGCGACTGGATACCCTCCATATTCGGCAGAGCTCTTCTCTGTAGCATATCCCATGCATGCTCAATCGGGTTCAAGTCTGGCGACTGAGCAGGCCAGGGCAGGACATTGATGTTAGCTGCGGCGAGAGTCTGTCTTACAACTCTTGCGGTGTGCGGTCGTGCATTATCATGCATTAACTGAAATAAGGGACCGATTTGCACTTGTAGAGGAACGATGACGTCTGATACAATCGTCTCAGCATAAATTTGAGCGTTGAGGTTGCCTCTGATCCAAATCAACTCAGTTCTTCCGCCGATCCAAATACCCGCCCATACCATGATGGTTCCACCACTATAAGGATGGACTTCCTGGCAGGATTTTAATCGCTGTTGGCGTCCAGGGGTTCTCCAGTGTCGTATACGTCTTGTATCCGGTCTCATACCAAAACGAGACTCATCAGAAAAGCACACGAAACGCCATTGTTCTTCTGCCCAATTTCTGTGTTCAAGAGCCCATTGATATCGAATCCTACGATTGTGCATTGCTATAGGTGGTACCCGTAGCGGTCTTCGGGAATGAAGGTTCACTTCATGCAAGCGGTTTCTGACTGTTTGGTCGCTAATTAAGTTCCCTGAAGAGTGATGAAGCCTCACGGCTAACATCATGGCGGTTATTGTTGGAGCTCTTCGAGCTAAGATTTGAATGTATCGGTCTTGTCTCCGTGTGGTGCAGCGATACCGTCCTCCATGGCGCTCAGCCACGGTACCAGTGCTTCGGTAACGTGTCCAAAGTCGACTGATAACACTCTGACTTGTATTCAGAGCTAAAGCCACAGTACGTTGCCGGGAACCAGCTTCTATCATTCCCACGGCTCTGAGCATTTCTTCCCTGCTTAAATGACGTCGCTGCTCCATAATAACGTTGGTTTTAATCAGTAGTAGGGAAACAGTAGCACTAATAATGTCTTCAATGCGTTGTATGTTTTTATAGGGAAAATATTGACAGCTGATTTTCATCTTTTACTCGAATTTGATTCACAGTTCCTGATTCAAATTATGAAATGCACCAAAAAGGATCCATATAAATTTATAAAATCATAAATTTATTACAAAGCCACATCTCAATCTCAAGAAATCCGCATAAAAATGCTTGATCCCTAGACACTTTTGATGTGTGTATGTTTCCTGACTATGGTTTGATTCTTCAAACGGCTTTCCGAGGAAAAATTTGAATTATTGACAGTTTTTTTATGAACAAACTGTCAGACGTCAATTTTGTTCCACGGATAAAAGATATCTGACATTGGAAAAAATTAGCCCTACGATTTGCTAAGGCTGCTTACATGTACACGCTAAGAAAAGTCTTCGGAGCTATGCAAGAATTCTATATAAAACAAGTCGAGGTTGCCCCTCTATGACGTATTTACGCCTCGTTTTATATAGAATTCTTGCATAGGCCCGGCGACTTTTCTTAACGTGTACAAGCGGCCTTATGAGGAGCATTGATCATATAAAAATACGCTTTTAATGAGTGGTTGGTGGTTAATTTAATAAAATAAAAGCAATCTGCCCCATAAAATTATTATTAATTTTTATATGTCCACATATCTCGGGACCATGGGGTTCCGGTATTTTGGAAGGCGTACGAGGGGCCAAAGCCAACTCGCAGAGACCCCTTAGACAATTTTAAATAGAATGCGGCACCAATGACGATTATCCCCGTATGCACTATGCAAGTGCACCCAAGGACAACCCCCGGTTGGTGCAGGACTATTGCAGGACATGGGAACAAAACATATTGGGCTATGGGTTTCGGTGGCTATTATGGATTGGTTACTAAGAACTATGGAAGGACTATGTCCCCTGCCTGATCGATGTTATGGTATACACAGATAAAATGGCAGGGGGTGACTTGCACACTCAATAATGGGCCCCGAAAACTGTCGCTAGCACATAGTGACGTAGCGACAAGGGGGCAACATGTTCTGAGGTGCTTGAGGAGTGGAGCGGTATTCCACGGCTTTCAGAACAATCCCAGAGCCCGGAAGATGGTCAAGATCCCTACGAGCATTTACTGGAATACTTCCTTCCTCCGAACACGTTTGCTGTTGCGAATCTCCACTCAAGCCGGTCAATTAAGGCAAGAATGAGGTGGGAGCTCTGTTTCTCGTGCGTGTTCACTCCAGCCGGCCAATAAAGGCAAGCCAGAGATGAGGACCAAGATTTCTCCCGGGAGATAGGGTCCATGGGGTCGCTACTGCCCAACAGCTCGCCACATGCTGCCCTGCGGGTTTTTGTCTCTCTCTTGGCTCCTCATCCTAGACCTGTTCCGGCAAAGTAAACTCTACCGGCACAGACTTAGAGTTTGCCCCACCACGACGTCAACGTAGAGATACGGCGGTGGGGTTATTATTAATAATTATTATTGTTTCTTGATAAAATTATATTTTTAATAAAAAATCATTTTATTGAGAATGATTGAGGTAAACCATTTGAATTAATTTTTAGTTACGTAAGTACTTATGTCAGCGTGCAAGTTGCAAGCGACCCCTGAATATTCCGTATATTGTTAGTGCAACTCCAGTTGATTCCTGAGGTCCTAGTATTCAATATTTTAAAACACGTGGCCTCGGTGCGGCCACTCTCAGATAACAGAGTAGAATTAATTGTATACAATGTCGGCACATAATATTATGGTTGTTGCTTGCTGTGCTTTGTGAATATAACTTTTAAAGAGCTATTAAACTATTTCTGAAATTAAACACAATATTTTACGGTAAAGAAGCACTAGAAGTTATTGGGAAATAGCTGGTAATAATAACTTAAAATGTAAACTACTTAGGTATTACATACTTACGAAGTAAATCAATTGCAATTTCACAAAAAACATCAAATATGTCTGTTTCACTAACTGTTCGTGCCCGGCGTCGACCGGATGAATTTCATGTCTCTATATTCATTTTTTATTAATTTGATATTTTCATACAAAAATTCCATCCAAATTTCCGACTTTTCCGGTCGATTTTCAAAAAAAAATCTTTCAAGCAAACCTTGCCCTAATCTATCGAGCCGATCTCAAGTATTTAGATTAAAATTCCTTAAAATTAAAGTTTTTTAACATACACTTTTGGAACTTTTATTTGAGTTTAAGGAAAAAAAAGTTAAATTAAAAATTTAAAAAACCCCCGACACAAACAAAATCCTTTATAAAGTTATAAAAATAAAAGCCCTGGCCCTTTAAGTTTAATATAATTTGTAGATAATATTTTGACATCGCGTCGGGGGACGGCATGCTATTGTAGAAAATATATTTTCAATTTTTCATTCGCCGTCCCCCGACGCGATGTCAAAATATTATCTACAAATTATATTAAACTTAAAGGGCCAGGGCTTTTATTTTTATAACTTTATAAAGGATTTTGTTTGTGTCGGGGGTTTTTTAAATTTTAAATTTAACTTTTATTTCCTGCTTTTTAAACTTTATATACGTATTACTAGTACATACGCTACGATCGACACGTGCCTCGCTTATATCGCTATACGTATTTTTCCCACAGTAAAGTTAGTTACTAATTTACCCTGTTTTTTTTGCTTCTCCATTATCAGACCCTGATAAATATATATCTATAACCTATTCATTGGGACCATTCCAATGAGCCCAAACCTAATACCACTGCTGTAAGTTGGTGAGGAGTTGGGTATCCTGCAAATACCAGGTAATGCTGCAGCATCAGTTCAAGGTTACTATGTTATTCTAATACCATTGAAGTAACAAATTACCAAATTTAGACTCAATCAGACCTGTGGAAGATGCTCAAATCCATTCATCAATTAGATAAATTAAAAATTTAAAAAACCCCCGACGTTGGCAACAGGTGTTGTCAACTGTGATGCAATCATGCAACTGGTACTCTAACATGGCGCCATTCAAGTTGTATCAATTTATCATTCTTTCAGACACCGTTCAGATGATAACGCGACAATTTTATGAAAATTTGCGTCGGCAAGGTCCGAGTGACCGTGGTTGCGTCGCCGTTGAGAACTAGTTTTCGACAAGTTGCATCGTGTGAGAACTGCCATAGAAATGTATGTGCTAACGCGATTGGTTGAAAATTGTTTATTTTGGTCACCTCGTGCGAGAATGGCATTATCCGAGCTTTTCGGAGATTCCACTAACTTTATAACAAAACAATCAATCAATCATATTTCTCCAGATAATGATGCAACCTCTTGCTACTTTCTGAAATCCTAATAAGTGTAGCCTCAAAGCACGTGGCCTCTGGTTCGTGGCACTGGCACATTTTCAATACAAGTCAGTATTTGTAGTGCATCAATAGGGTACCCTATGATTTTAAATTATATATAATTGAGCTTAGTTTTCAGTGAAAATAAACCATCATGTAGACGAGACCGTACAGAGATTTTTTGACTTGGTGGTACTAATAAGGCATTTAGATAGTCTACGAGATTGCTACGACTTGCTACGGCGTAGCTGTCATGTGGACGGACAAGTATAAGAATAAGTTTTCGAATTTATTTTCCGGTGGCTGGTCTGGTTAACTCTATGATAAAAGTTGTTCATAATGCTGAATATTTAGTGACCTCTTTTTTGGGTTTTCAGTTAATTCAATTTCACCTTAAGAAAATAAAATAATTAGTAAATTTTTCCAGTCTATTCGAATAAATCTGATGCCACTATTTCCCTTGTAAAGGATAGTACTATTTAGTATTTAAGAGGGTGCATCCTAAAAGTTGGCAACGTCGTAAATAGCTGTCAAATATTTACCTGTTTCCATTAATTTGGAAATAATACTGTATGGAAATAAGAAATGTGGCTAACCAATTGACTAGATTATTAATAATGAATTGCAATTATAACATTGAATTTGATGTTGTACCCGTTTTAGGTGAAAAAAAGGCATTTGGAAAGTTTCCAAATACTTTTTTTACATCTAGAACTAACTATTCGATGTTACGATATTAATTATTGCATTTCATAATCAATATTCTAGTTCGCTAGTTAGCCACATTTTTTATTTTCATACAGAAATATTATCAAATTAATCAAAACAGCGAAATATTTGACATCTATTTGCGACGTTGCCAACTTTCAGAATAAACACTCTTAAGTACGTACACTTATTTAATGTTGATTTTTCTTTCGTGTTGCAGCCAGTGCAATAAGGACTCCTGACAACTTTTGATATCCTGGTAGCCGGTACCGATTTAACACGTGGTGTAACCGGTTTTCTGACGATCCCGAATCCGAAATTAAAAACAACCCCTTGTATTTGATTATCATGCCCAGAGTTTATTTGGTCAGCGATTATCACAAGTTATTATTTAATTTAGATTGACGCAAACATATTTTAGTTTGCTCGGGCTATGTCAGTTAATTTTCTATACCCTTAATTAATTGACTGGAAAAAAACTGACAGTTCCTTGCAGTAAAATAATAAAAGGTGGAGACGATAATACAACAAAAAATTTAACGGCGTGTCCCTAATGACATTCCCATTCTGCATACAAAAATTCAATTGAATCTATTCAATAGTTTAGTCAATATAGCTCGGCAAAATCCACAGTCGGCTCGGGTTATTCCGTTTATCCACCCCAAAAAAACCCCATTTTTTTATTTCGTCCCTAGGATTTATTTGACAGTTCCAAAATGCTCTTATGCACTAGTAGTGCCAATATTTTCATTTATTGTTGTATTGTAGTCTCCATATTGTATAACAACGACACTCCGAAAGTTCTGAGACATTCTGAATGAGTGGAATGCAGCTTATTGATGATCTTCTTGGTATCTCGGCGCTTTGCCTAGTTTAGGCTCAATTCAGAAAAAACTATTTTATTTACACAGTAGCTTCTGCCCGCGCCTTTGTTCGCGAGCAGAAGAATCTTCCTCAATAATTTCTAATCCGATAGTTCCGGAGATTACCCCCCCTACATACAAACTTACAAACAAACAAATGCCTCTTTATAATATTAGTATAGAAGTATAGATAAACATAACTCGCGCCTTCTCCCCATGGGGATGGGCAGAATCTACAGAACGCCACTTGCTACGTTCCTTACAAACTTCTTTTGCTTCGTTTACGTTCATACATCAGAGGGGCAATGCCCGTTATTTTTGAGAACATTCGCATTCGCATCTCATTTGCAATCTGTCAAAAATATAATGTATTTTTCTAACAATTTTGACAAGTTTGACAGATAGCGACTTGAATATGAGCGTTTTTTATGTACAAGAATTGGTCTCATGTCTCCTGGTCATACACGCACGCTGGTTGTGAGTACTACGCACCTGCCCTTTCTGAAGAACATCCCCAATAAGGTCATTGTATGATGTCCCTTTATTATGCTTTTATGTGCCTTTTTATTTCTTACTGATATTTCCTATCTTTAGACGGACGCACGCCTCATGTGTGTCGACTACGCGCCCATTCGACGGTGTGTTGTAATGTAACCTTGTAATGAAGGTATGCGTGCGTGCAATTTTACCAATATAACCTGCTGCGCACTCCTGGTGCCCTAGTATCCAATGTTATGAAACACGTGGTCTAGCGTGGTGTGCAGGGTGTACGCCGCCGAAGAGGAGGACTAGCTTTTATTTTCAACGCGATCTTCGGTTTTTGATGATTTGCAGGTCACTTGAATGTTTTGACAAGTTTTTTTATTTTCATTAAAGCATTTTATCTGCTCTTCATAATATTTAACAGGGGTTATTTATTATGTTCCTTCTTGTTGGATTCACGACTCATCTTAAATAATGTTACGGAGCGAGACCAAGTCCACACAACACTCACTCATTCATTATTACATTTACATATGAATAATATGGCTTATTATTAATGCCCATGTCAAGGAAACAGGTGGTATTTTATACACAAGCATAATTATGATGCGAAGCAAAGAGCCCCCTCTGTTTGTCTTTAGCATACAAACTTTGTAATCAAACTAATTTATGTATGATTTTTGTGCAACATTGATTGGCTATGAGAGCTCCTGTTCCTTTCTGACGTCCTGGTATTGTAGACCCCATACACATGACGTAACCAACGCTGCATTTCTATATTTGTATGTGTGGTGTAGCTTTAAAACTATAATTTATGAGCGTTTACGTGGTACGGCATTTCACACAAACTTTCAAGCCCTTATTTTTAGAAATGACTGAACCGATTTTAATGAAACTTCATACGCATATATGCAGGATACAAAAGTCTAAAAAGTTAGTTAAGAACATTTTCGAAAAAAAATAGTATTATTAAATAATTATTTTAAAATAAGACATTTCGAAAATGTTCTTAACTAACTTTTTAGACCTTTGTATCCGCTATGCGTATGAAGTTTAATTAAAATCGGTTCGGTCATTTCGAAAAACAAGGGCTTGAAAATTTGAATGAAATATCGTACGTCGTAAACGCTCAAAACAAGCGCGTGAAATTTCATGAAAAGACCTTTGGGCGTATAAATATTATGAAAAACTACTAGCTTTTTTTTTTGTTTGCCTATATTGTGTCCCACTGCTGGGCAAACGCCTCCCCTTTCTCCTTCCTCCTCCTCCAGATTTATTTATTCAAAATAAAAAACTTTTAACAAAAAAAACAACCGACTTCCAAAAAAAACACTACAAAGTGAAAAATAACTTTAATTTCGGAAGTCGGTGTCTGGTTTTTAATTTTCGTTTTTTTGCCACCGACTTCCGAAATTAAAGTTATTTTTCACTTTGTAGTGTTTTTTTTGGAAGTCGGTTGTTTTTTTTTTGTAAAAAGTTTTTATTTTTACTTTTTAGTTTTGGTACCTACCTACAAGTTCGAATAACACTACCAGCGACGCAATTTGTTAATTGCGTAGTAACAGGAAGTTATCATCTTATCATCCTTAAAATGAAGTAAGTCCAAACACAAGGTAGCTACTGTAAAACGTTGAGGAGTTCCCTTGACTGTCCTTTGTCTTCATCATCAAACCCCTAATGACAGTCACAACCCATGTAGGTGTAAAGTTCTCATCAATACAAATTAATCAAGCCCAAACACCAGGTAATTGCTGTAAATCGTTGAGGAGTTCCCTCAACTGTCTTTCGGCTCCATCAACAGATCGACTCCAGACCTTCATTAAATAGTAGTGCTTTAAAATGCTTAATGAAAAAAATTAACAAACGCACTACGATTTTGGAAGGTTCCCCTCGATTTGTCTGGGATGCCATCAGCAGATCCTGGTTATCTTATTTTTTTTTTGAGGAGTTCCCTCAAGTCGTCATGGATTTCATCATCAGAACTGAATTTTGATCAAAATAGGTCCAATCTGAAAGTATACCTTTCAGATAAGAAAATAATTTTCTAAATCGGTTCATAAATGACGCCACCCGTGAAATACTTATCATTGAGAAGTTCCGGTGGCGATCTGTGGACTTCTTCATCAGTTCCACTTCACCAAATGATACTTTCTGAATGCAAATGCTTAACTGGTTGCTGAAAATACTGAAATCGCTATGTGTATGCCTATAATATTTGAGGAGTTCCCTCAATTCGTCATGGATTCCATCATCAGAACTAAATTTTGAAAAAAATGGGAACAATCGGAAAGTATATCCTTTCAAATAAAAAAAGAATTTTCCAAATCGGTTCATAAATGACGGAGTTCTGAGGTAAAACACATGAAAAAAAAAAAAAAATACACCCGAATTGAGAACCTCCTCCTTTTGGGGAAGTCGGTTAAAAATTATTCTAACTATTCCTTAAATTATCTATCCCTGTATGGTTTCTATTTTGCCATTTTCTCACTACATAGCTTATTTATTAACGCCCAAAGACGCGTTAAAATTAGTGTTGAAATATGGAAGTTTCGACGCTCATATCTTCCAAACCAATATTTTTTTCCAAATATGCTTGTATACAGGGTTAGATAATGACACGAAAAGTTTATATAATATTTAGTTTTGAACATACACTGTCAAACCGACGAGTAATCACCATACTACGTTTGTATGGAAGAATGACCGACTAGTGTAGTACCCTTAAGCGCCAAGGTAGCCCGCAAAATTCAATTTTTCTTACGTTTTTTTAATTTGCAGCTCAGTGTCAGGTTGTATATTGATTAAAATATGATGATTATAATCATTAGAATTAGCAATACAACTTCTTAAGTTAGCAAAGGTGTCAAATGTCATGATTTATTGAAATAGTCATTCAATACACTTTCATGCACTTAGAGAGTGCTTTAGTTATTACTCTGAGGTTGTATTGATGACTTTTATGATTATAATTCTATAAATAAACATTTGATACGACCGCGAATTTAGATCAACATACAACCTGATACTGACCTGCAAATTGCAAAAAACGTAAGAAAATTTGAATTTCGCGGGCTACCTTGGCGCATCCCCCTTAATGTAGGTATCTAAGAGAGATCATGTTTTAAATTAATTGTTTTAATTAAAATTAGTTGAAACTGTTTTGATAGAAGTCCCTATAATAAGATCTAAACAAATCAGAAATGATTAATTTTAGCTCACAACAAAATCAAATCTAGTAACTGCGTAAACGGCGCGGCGCGGCGTGTCTAACACAACGTGATTTTTAACATTGAATACTAGTACAACAGGAATCTGCAAGAGCTACCTGTGAAATTAAAATAGGGGTGCACAAAAACTACAAAAACTTTGGTTGGAATAAAGCGCTCACGATATTTGCATGTGAATGGAGCGCTCAGCTCAAACAAAGTGAAAAAATAAAATTGTCAACTACCTACCCTATTAGGGATGACTAAAAATTATTTTCCTGTCCGTCTTGTAGACTATTAAAAAATATTGGACACGTATTTTTTATTTCTTTACGTAATCAAAAGATTACGGCAATAAATTGAGTAGGCAGTAGGTACGTTAAAATGTGGTATGACGTCACTGGCCGGTAGATTTTATACCGACTTGTGACGTGACGGGGAAACGATTCCATAGAACGTCTTGTAGTGCAGGCAAAGGTCGAAGGAACAAGAGCACGACGCAGATCGCCCATGCGATGGACCGATCAGATTAAATCCGCAGTGGGCAGCATTACACGAATGCACGCATGTTACAGCCGACAGAGAAGGATGGCGTTGCACCGTAAGGCGAATCACGGTTGTCCAAAATCTCACTGCAGCGTGATGACCACGACCGCTCTGTCATGAGTGCACCGACATCTTAAGAAGAAGTGACGACAATTTTTAAAGGCTGTCAAAATCTCCGGTTATCGTTAAAGTTACATACTTGGTGCACCCACGTTTAAAAATGGAACGGATTTTTTTTTTACTTCAACACATGGCAACCAAGGAGATAACTTATCAAAGATTTAATTGCTTGATTTAATTGCTTCCAAATAGAGCTGTTTATAGTAAAGACGAAACAAATTAACATACTGGCGTTGCGTTAATTATTGATGTTCGTCATTGATTGTGGAATAATATGTAATTTACTTATTGTGAATTTACGCGCATTATTTGAGAAAAGTACTATATAAGCTTTGGCCGCAACCAGGCATTGATGGACTCACTTACGATTGTCCATGTTGCAGGCCGCGACAGCAATGTACTATTTTTGCTAATTTTACTCATTTCTATGGCACTCACACATGACCAAAAATGTTGTATGCCAACTTGTTTTCATTGTTTCCTTGGCGCATCCCCTTTAATAAAATTACAAATCAAACCAGTGAATGCGAACCCCGAAACCGTGTGAGGCCACGTGTTTTCGGGCCATTGATACCAGGACATCAGAATACGACAAGTGCACAAGCTTATATGTAATCTTTAAGGCCTGCGCAGACTGGTGGACGGGACGGCAGAGGATTTTTTTGACAATTGAATGTAATTCTTATGCAATCGAAATAAGGTATATATTTCAATGCTCGATGATCGAGCTGAGAGAATCGCAGCGCAGTTTGCCAAACGTCCGCCACGTGCAAACAAGTTTGTTGATTCAACTTTGAAAACGGTCCCGAGCAGGGACCATTGACGATGCAGGAACAATTTCAGATCATCATCATCATCAGCCTATTAATGTTCCCACTGCTGGGACACAGGCCTCCTCTCTGTGAGAGGGAGTGGGCCGTAATCTACCACGCGGGCCCAGTGCGGGTTGGTAGATGTCACATGTCTTCGAATTTTTGGTTCTAAGACTTGCCGGTTTCCTCACGATGTTTTCCTTCACCGTTTTGAGAGCAGTGGTGATGAAATTATTTACACAAAGTAAAGCGCCTGCTTGAATTCGAACCCACGACCTACAACTTGTAAGTCGGGGCCGTTACCACTGGGCCACCACTGCACAATTTTATTTCAGATGTCATTTGTTTATTATTATTGTGTTTTTAGGATAAATAGTCTCGTTCTGGCTCCATTATTGTTATTACCGACAGAATTCTAAAACAAGAGGTTATTTTATTAAAAAGTACTAATAAAATCTACCTGTTTTGAACAGATCTCATGATATCAATAAATTAAAGAAAATATACCTAGCTGAAAAAAAATGTATCTCGTTATAGAATTAAAGATAGGTGCATTCCTAATTATATTATCGAACTCTGCAAGGTCGTTTAGAGTCTAGACGACCTTGCAGAGATCGATAAACTGCACCGGGAGAAAGGGGGAGGGGGAGGGGGAGGGTTGATCTTCGGTGACGTCACTGTATGACGTCAAACCGCGTGTTTCTGAATGCCCTAGTACCGGCTTCTCGGTTCATTTTATACTAGAGCGCCAGGAATTACAAAGTGTTGTTCAGCAGTGTTAAAGAGTGTTTTAAAGGAGAGTGGGCGATTACAAATAAAACCGGGAAGAGGGTAGTTTTTAAGGAGAATGGGCACCGAACTTTGAGTTTCTGCCCTGAAGCTCAATAGTGTTAAGATAATATACCAAGGAGAATATTTTTATTACGAAGACTTCTTAGTATGTAAGGAGCTACAGAGCTCTAGATGTGAGTATTAAGTGTTATTGAAATTCTGGTATTTTGTCAATTAATTCTGAATCTAGCAAACATCAGCTTTTAAGCCCTGAAAGGCTTTTTCCATTGTTTTAATCTTATGGCTATTGGGCTTCAGGGCAGAAACCCATAGTTCGGTGCCCATTCTCCTTTACAACAACCTTCTTCCGGGTATTTGTTGGTCAAATGAAATTAGCAGGCGAGACTGCATAGACTGTGTGGTGGATAACGATTTCTAATGCAAACAAAAAAAAAAAACGATGCTAAAACAAAAATAAGAGTTTTTCTTTACACTCCCAGCGGATAGACAGAGCTTTTACAACTTTTCAACAGTGGAATAATAATTCTTTATTTACGTTATTTGCATAGAAAATATATCATCCCTACTAAAAAAAATGGCAAATGATGGCAAAATCGACCCTACTAAAAAAAAAATGATGAAAAGATTTTTTTTTTATTGACTTCTGTCAGTTTTTATATGGAAAAAGGATACAAGTTACTTGCATAATTTTGGGCCAAAATTAATATTTGAATTTTCTCAATAACTTACTTGTTCATTTATAAACTACGAAGACAGTTTATAACTTTGCTCGAATTCGTTCATTTCAAGTGAGCGGAACCAAAGTCTGACTTCAAACCATTATGATTTAGTGCATCTTTTGACAAACGTTTGTACTCTTGAAGACTTCTGATGTCTTAGTACCGAACGCTTCCTGAAAACGTGACGCAACCGTCGATTTCCCACGCGGTCGTGTCAGCACACTCAGCACTATGCAATCTCAATATCAAGTCGAGATTGCAATTCGAGATCTCTGTGGTCAGAATTCCAGATGTCTGTAATTGGAGATTGAGTGAAGTGGAAGAATTAGACATTGATATGTCACCTAATTATTAAAATAAGGCGTTTTTTTTTAAACTCAAGTTTCGGGCCGCTAAATTGATTTTTTTTTAGGTTCTATGCAATTGCAAATTACCGCACTGGTTTACGTTGATCAAAATTCAATACGCGGCATATAATATAAAATAATTAGGTACTAAATTATAATAATTTGAAATAAAACTATTTACGCTTCAAAGTCGTCATATTTACACGAAATAGTCATTTTCTAAATCCTGTCATGTTTAGCGGCCAAATAAATTACTATGAGAACTCTTAACTGTCGTATTAATTAAAAATGAAACGAACTTTTTACTTCAACACATGGCAACCAAGGAAGTAACTTATCAAAGATTTTATTTAAATTTCGATTTGGCTTGCAAATAGAGCTGTATAAAGTAAATAAGAAGCAAATGAATATATTGGCGCGTGTAAAATTATCGTTGCTCGTCATTGATTCTGCAGGAATTTATAATTTATTTATTTAGTTTGATTTTCCGCGCATTATTTGAGAAAAGTACTTATACAAGCCTTGGGTGCAACCAGGATGCGACAGTAATGTACTATTTCCATTAAATATAACTTCGAAAGCTCTAATGATGATTTTAAAATTATTATTATACTTTACTAATAGTGTTTTACCATAATTGTTAACGTTAACGGTTGCTAATAATCATCTGTATTACCTACGCAAACATAACGCAACGTTGTTCTTAATCTCGACCGTACGTAAGTACGTACGTACGGTCGAGATCTCGAACGATCGAGATTACATTCCCTAGACAGCACTATGGTAGAAAATCTTATAAGTTCGCGTCATCGACATTCTAATGTTATCAGTACTTAATATGTATGACGTGTTGCGCTTGTTCTTGCTCGGAGTGACAATACTATGTGAAAACCAGACGATAAATTATATTAATAATTTTAATTTAAACATTATGTAATTTTTTGATACATATTACAATGAATATAAAAAATTGAACAAATACCATTGTTATTTTTATAATTTTAACTTTTCACTTCTATGGGCAGTCCCCATGACTGCCTTTTTATTCTTTAGCGATTAATTATTGATTGAAATCATTAAGTAATTAAAAAACAAAAAATTACTTCCAATCCAAAAGAAGTCATTAGGTATACAACCCATGTAGAAGTGGCATATACTAATATTATTAGGGTTCTTGTTTTGGTTTATGTCAAGGACCGATTGACAGCCGCATATGCAGACCTTAGAATAATAACTAAGACTGACACTACTGACAGGCATTCTAAGTTGCTTTTAGCAACTTCTGATATCCCAGTACTCGATGTCTTAAACCACGTGGTGAGGCAGGTGTGTAGCGTTAGTCGAGGGGTGAAGCTGGGTTGTTTTTGTTGCACCTGGCAATTTAGACTCGCCCAGTTGTGATATCCAAATTGTTCGATAGCGGCGTACTCCAGGTGATTCCTGATATCCTAGTACTCAATGTTGAAAAACACGTGGCCTTCGAGAGCCGCCTATACAGATACAGAACCGGACTGAGCCACCAATCAGTTTGTTACCTTTAACTAACATAAAGAAGGTGTTATTTATGGGTGTGACAACGGATCAAAATAAATTAGGTATAAACCTGTCGCACTACTGTCATAATACAATACAAGTGCATGAACTCGAATGGCGTTGACAGGGCGACGCGGAAGGTGAGCATTTTTTTCATGGTGACATGTATTGAAAAAACAGGATGGCTCCAAAAGATCAACGTTCAGGTAGGTAAGGTACTTATTCCAGCATGAAAATAATCTAAGCCAAAGCACCGTACTAAGTAACATAATATACAAGGTGGATCCGAAAAGCCCGCGAAATTCTCAAATGTCATGATTTCATGAAAAAGAAGTCATTCGCTAGATCAATTCTAACTTTTAGAAAGATGTATTAATGATTCTTATTCTGTAAATACATATTTCATATTTTTTCATATTTTATTTTATTTGTGTTTACGGTGAAGGAAAACATCGTGAGGAAACCGGCATGTCCTAGAACCAAAAATTCGAAGACATGTGACATCTACCAACCCGCACTGGGCCCGCGAGGCGCGACGTAGATTACGGTTCACGTTGAGACACGGATGCACCCTATGTTCCACTCGACAGCTTCACCTGGTGTCTGATATCCTAGTATCTTGTTTCTATAAACACGTGGTATTTGTGCTATCGGTATTCACACTGTAGTTAGTCTCCACTTCCACATCACACAGCTCCCGCTATTGTTGATTCGTCAACAACGTCCTCAGTGTTCAGTTTGCCTTCAGGATGTTGTTGGGGCTTCCACGTTACTGCAGTGCATCAGGAATGTTTGCCAAAGCACATACTGATGGTTTCAATACCATCCTGCGAAAAAGGACTGCGTCCATGATGCGCATGGTGCGTGAAGGTCATCAGTGTTAAGTCATGTTGCGCCATTATGGCGCATTGGGTACACGTACCATCAAAGAAGTTCATAACTACATAACCACCCGTAAGGACTATTCTTGCATGCAGTGCTCCGCGGCTATAGTACCGGGCCGCGTAATTACAAAAGGGGATGCAACACAGACAGGAGCTGCTCTGTAACGCAGCCGCGTCCGTATGAATAAAGCATTACAAACACGACTACACCACAGACATTTGAAGACTGTCTGCAATGTGATCGGTTCCGCAAGACTTTGTTCTAACAAAAGCGGCTGCAATACAGCATAAAAGTAGGTAAGTACTCGCTCTGTCTACACTGCAGATCGCTAGGTAACTAGTGTCTGTACTATGATCGCGTTCGGAATGGTAACGTCGCACAAATGCGGCGGCTTTACAGACCGATCGCGGAAGACACAATTATTTATGACTTTTGAATTTTTTGATGTTAGTTTGCCCTTGACCTAGCGACGAGTCGGTGCAGTGAGTGCGTGCGTGAATTACCTATCTTATTGTAAAATGTTGAATAAAGACAAATTAATGACTTTTTAAAATAAATACTGTGTGGAGTAAACTGGAGTACACGATATTAAATTTCGAAGCCACAAAAGAAGAATCTTTTAACGCCAAAATTCAATGTGAATTGCCAGCACTCGGTATGCGGCAAGAAGAGTGTAATACGTTATAACGAAAATTTTCATTTTCATTTTCATTACCGTTAACTTGGCTGCCATATTCTCGTTTCTGGGACCTATATGTGTGACCTATGTGTTGTGTGCGCTTATGTGTTCCTGAAACTACTAGTAGAGTAAGGGTCTATTTCACGATGTCCGAATAGCCACTACTTACCGAATAAATTCAAAAATAGAACAGAATTTGTATGAAATGATCTGCCAAGTAAGTTAATAGGAACTTAACCGTAGGTGGTGAAACAGGCCCTAAGTATACTTAGTACATGAAAAATAAAACGTAATTTTACCGTATTTGTCTTTTTTATTATATTCTTCAAATAAATTATACTACTATACAGATTACTGTATTGAAGCAGCATTCGAACGTACTAATAACGCTTCAAGTGGTTCGTAACATAATGCAACTATGGGTGTCACAAAAACACAACAAATGCGTTGCAGCTGGATTCGGACGGACTATTATACTGCTTTAAGCTATTCACAAGATAATGCAGCACAGACTATGGGTGTCTGTGTTGCATCCGCCTTTGTATTGCCTTATACAAACAAATGCGGCTGCACTACAGACCGCTCTGTGTTGCACCTGGGTTCGGACGGACTATTACTGCTTTAAGCCATACGCGACATGATGCAGCACAGACTATGGGTGTCTGTGTTGCATCCCCTTTTGTAATTACGCTACCGGGCCGATATGTGGTCATCGTATTCACGGGATTTCGTTTTCAAACTGGTTAGATATGAACTTCTTTGAATTTGAATTGAATTCAAATTTTCTATTTTATTTCTTACTAATAACATAGCTTGTAAGGTTATAAGTTATGTGTGTTACTAACATCTTAAGTATATGTCAAGACCTGAATTTAAACTATGTATTTTCAATATTTTTATTTTAGAAATCTTTTATTTTGGATTCAAAGGTATTTGGGCAAAGTAAGAATTATCTCAAAATTATCTAAAAAATAAAATCTTTCAAAACGATGTTGCTATCATCTTTGTAAGAAAATATACACAAGAATGGCAGAGCCATCTTGTGTCATGAATAACACTGCACTATATGGCGAAGCTCCAGGCAACAACTGATGTCCTAGTACCGAATACCCCGAAACACGTGACGTCACTGGAGCATTCCCTCAGCCCAAACAGACAGACGCATGACGGGAATTTAGTGTCGCGTTCCCAAAACAAAAAAAGATTTCACCCCATGGGTGTAGTAAAACAGGACCAAGGGATTATATTGAAGGGATGGGCAGCGTAGTAATGTCGGTAAGTAACGATAATACAACACTATGTTTTTATTTGAGACTAGCTGCCCGCCCCGGCTTCGCATGGGTGGCACTAAGTACTTATCTACTCAACGTTTAAACCTTCCCTGGACTACGACAAACATTTCAAAACCAAAATCAGCAAAATCGGTCCAGCCGTTCTCGAGTTTTAGCCAGACTAACGAACAGCAAATGATTTTTATTTATAAGAAGAAGATGTATAAGATAATATTTTAATTTAAAAACATTACCCTCCGTCTGGGGCAGTCGGGTAAAAATGAAAGGACTAAATACTACAATATGACTACAATGCGATCTTGTTGTACGGTAAGCGTAATGCCATGGTAAAGGATAATTATGTAAAAAAATTATGGGCAATATTAGCAGTGGATAATATGATATGGTATTTTGCAGTGGCGCAGCATGGTAATTCGAAAGAGATAACGCGGAGCAAAAAAAAAAAAAACTATTATGACCTTCATGCAAATAATTCTTTACTGAACACAAATTCATATAATAGCTACGTAAAAAAAACCCATATCCACAATCACATCAATCAAAACAATACATAAACTACAAGAATCTGAGAAAAGTAATCACGGTAAAAAAGACATTTTATTTACTTTACAAGTACAACTGCCAGTCAATCATTGATATATATCGTATAGGGAAACATTGAAATGTTTGAAAAACCATCACGTCGTTTATAATTTATAGTCATATCCGGGATCTTATTTTTAAAACATAACCTTGAAAAGCATGTTTCCTCACAAAGTTAATAATCCGTCAAGCAACAATCTATCCTAATCCTACTGATCGTTTTAATAACTTTCAAATGTACTCTAAACAAGTAATTTCAACATAATAAATTATCTTCTTACCCCACATACTAAATATAACGTACTTTACTTTCACTAAACTCGAAACACTTAAACAATATCTTAATCACTGTTCTATACCTACAATTAATATCAGTAATGAGAAACAAAAATTAATTCAATGAAAAATGAGCGATCAAAATGCAAATTATGCGATTACGTCAAAAATCAACCACACATTGTCAATCGAATGATGATATTATTACATTTATTACGTCCGAACTCCGTGCCGAACGCATTACGAAATTCAACGGAAACAACCGAATGACTGCGTGTGCGTGAACGAGGTGGCAATAGCTGCTTCTCGTTCTCGCGCGGGCGTTTTCTACTTCTGTCCCTATCGTAACTCGGCGCATATCGGCTTACCTGGCTGCTATGAAACTGCGGTGTCACGTGACCAAAGTGACGTCATGAGGGACTTATTTTCTAAAGAAATTGAATTCATGATAAGCCGGACGCGCCTACGAGTTATTTTAACGCAAAATATTTTGTTGTTGGGATAGAAATGGGAAAAATTCAATGTAGGTAGGCGTTTTGTAATGTTTAATTTTATGGTGTATCAAATACTTGTAGTGTGATTATTCAATAAGAATAAGAATTAGAAATGACGATAGAGTGGTTGTGTTCCGAATTTCCGAAGAAAAGCCGGCAGGAATCGAGTTGTTAAAGCCTGCGCCCCTGGTATTTTGTTATTAAAATAAGATAGAAAGCAGATAGACTGTACTCGTAAATGTGAAAATACATAATTATTTTACTTGGCTACGACTTCATATCTACGAACTACGGCGTAGCAAACGTAGGCTTCTAATTCTGTACTTTACTACAGCTCGACCTACGACGTAGCGGTACGTAGCCTTCTAATTTTGTATTTGCTACAGTTCGGGCTACGACGTAGCGAAATGTAGGCTTCTTTTCTTTAAAACAACATTTTGCTCCTACAGATGTAACCTTCAGCACTGTATTATGGGTATTATAATTATTTAAAACCATTTATTTAAAACTATTTATTTAAAACCATTATATGAGGAGATATAGAGCAGTGGTGGCCTAAGTAGTGGCCGCGACTTACATGTAGTAGGTCGTAGGTTCGAACCCAGGCAAGCGTTTTACTTTTTGTAAATTATTTCATCACCACTGCTCTCAAAACGGTGAAGGAAAACAACGTGAGGAAACCAGCATATGCAAGAACCAAGAATTCGAAGACATGTGACATCTACCAACCCGCACTGGGCCCCAGCCCCGGATCTAGAACTTTTTCGAGGCGGGGCAAAACCTGCCGCCTGCCGCCCCCCGAATCCTTTTTGTTTCTTAAAGAAGCCGGTTTTATTTTTAATATACTAGTACGTGTCAGACATTTATTTTTATTAGGCCTGATGTGCCGTCCAATTTTCGATTTGAATGCAAGAGCGAGTGAAAGCGAGCTCGAAAATGAACATTTTAGCACTCTGTCTGAGATTAGTTGGATTTTTGCTTTAACAGTTACTGGGCTGCAAGAGCGAGCTCGAAAATTTAAGCATTCTAAACATAATAATCAAAATCGATGGAAAATGCGGCAATTCAACAGGGGCGCCAAAACCGTGGTAAAATTTAAAGGAAGTCGTGTCGCCTTTGCACATACAGGCATCGACGCAGGACGCCCGGCACCGATGCGTAGTGGGCGCAACGTAAAACTTAAAAAATAGACCACAGAAACGCTCATCGAGTTCCTGGTAGAATACAACTGCGCCCGCTCAGACCGTTTGACGACCTAAACCTACGCTAATCAGTGATTTCCACAGTGCACCACCCGCAGAGAAGGATTATAATTGCTGCGCGTCTCATTTGTTGCAAAGTTGCTGTGCGGTTGGTGCACTTGTCTGCCACGCTTGAATTTGGCGCCCCCTAACCGTGCCGCCCGGGGCACATGCCCCGGTTTGCCCTCCCCTAGATCCGGGGCTGCTAGGCCCGCGTAGTAGATTACAGCCCACTCCCTCTCACTCTCGGGAGTCTCCTCGAGACCTCTCGAGAGGAGGCCTGTGTGGCTGTGTCCCAGCAGTGGGAACATTAATAAGCTGATTATGTATATGAGGAGAGGACGAAGAAGCCAAAAAATCTATTGATTATTGTAAAAGTAACTGAGAGGAGTTTATTATGATTGAAACTTGAATATATTGATTATACAAACGTAATTAAAATAGAAAAAATGCACTTGTTTGTTATGACCGGATTCGATTATCAGTCTCGCGGACCATACAAAATATGACACGATCACACGACCGGCCTGCATTGCTTCAGTCATTTCATTGAAGGATCACCGATCACCCATCTGCAATGGAAGGGGGTGCCAACGCATACATTGACGTACCGTAAACTTACTCATTGAACATTTGAACCGCCTCCAATCAATGCAGGCAAGCATGAGTGTACTTCTATTTATACACACAGCACATTTTTGTAAAAGATGCTTCATTTTCTACGTAGTTGTCACTCGTATTGACCGGCAAACTTTTATATGCATGCCATGGGGGCGCTGCTTACAACTAAATGTAAAAAATGTAAAAAAAAAATTTGACAGATATTTCTGTCAAATTCCAGTACATTCCACTTTAGTTCAAAATTTTGCCACTGGCACAGTGCAGCAGTGTGTCGATCTGTTCGAATATTGATTTACGGTGCAGTGAAGAGCTTCCAGTGATCTCTGGTGTCCTGGTACCGACTGCCCTTTAACACGTGCCATCCCACCTGACTTGCCTTTCCCACGGTTAGTTCCGTGAGTGTAATACAGAGGGCGCTTTTATTTATTTGAAGTTTTCGTGTCTTCTGTATGAGTTTTTCACCATTTTTTTTTTGTTTCTTTATGTTACCTATTTGTTTGCAGTAATATTCGATTATTATGTAGGTAAACGTTAAGGCTACTTATATCTTCAACGTTACAATGTGTTTAATTATAACCAGTATGTTCCGAGTTCAACGTATTTGCCATCTGTTGGACTTTTCAAGAAGGAAGGAGGACATCTTGCATTTGTAGAAAAAATAACTACGAATTAATTTTATAATGATAATAAAATAATAATTGCCCATTTAAATACATTAAATGGCATTATTGAATTTTACTTATCGAAGTAAACTTCCGAAAAAATCTGCACGTAGTCAAAAACATCAAAATTCAAAATATTTTATTTCACATAAACCTATCTACAGACGTCAGAAGCTACGCACGGTTCCAAATGGTCGTTTCCTATGGAGAAGAGCCGACGAGAAACTCCACGGTTAGTCTTTTAAAAATGAGTGGCTTTACAATATTTAAAAAAAAACAGTGTTACTTGTATTAGGTATGCGAGGACAGTGTAGGTCTTTCAACGAGTACTAAGTACTAAACAAAACAGAAGATAGTCAACAAGTCTACAGCCCACTAAGCCTACAGCGTTCTCGCATTCACAAAATAAAAAAGAATCTATATAAAAGATAAATAAATTAATAAAAATAAAAACCTATTTTAAACGACCTGATTGCTATTGCAACTGTAACAAATCTGAATAATTAACATGTCCACAAAAGCCACTACTAAAGAGTTGAAATTAAATAGTAGGTATATAATGTCAAATAATATGATGATTATGTCAAGGAAGAATGTAAATAATAAACATGGTAATTTGGGAGCAGTTAATAGACTCTTACATAGTATCAAAACTTTCATGATGTAACGTGTTGAGTACATATTTCGTACTCTCCTGTAGCATCCTGGTATCCTAGTACTTTGTGCCCCACAACACGTGACACCGGTGTCGCGCGGTTTGCCCGACACGTCTTATTTTATCAGTATTGCTTGCTTTTTTTACTCGATTGCGACGAAGCCAAAAAAGGAGGGTTGTGTATTTGATCTGTATGTATGTAACTATTATACGTAAGTATGTGTGTCCGTCTCTATGTTCCTTCGCAACTACATAACGGCTGAACCTGTTTTGATTGATTGTATATCGTTAGATTCGTATTTATTGCGCGAATGTCATTCATTGGGTTTATTAAAATATTAAAAAAAACAAAATGGTGGAATTTTGGCGCCAACGTTTTCAAAAAACCAAACTCCTAAACCTATCGAGTGGGGTATTACATGGGGTTTTAAAAGGTGATTCCAAAAATATATACAGGATGGAAGGGTAAACACCGTTGTCACTCAAACTATGGGTAGTTGGCTTAAATATAAACATAAAAAACCGAGTAAAAAAAAATTACGTTATTTTTTTTAACAAATATTAAAAAGGTTATTGTCCGACACCGTCCGCAAATTCATGGATATGCGCCCGCCCGAGTGACGTAATCGATCGCCGCCCGTCCTACCTACCTACACAACACATGAATATACAATACAACCTTTTCCTGGCTTAAGACAGGCAAAAATACCTACCTTAGGAATTGCGTGACGATTCTAAATGTACATCTTTAAAAAAAAAGTTGTGATTTTCCATTGAATTTATGTTCTATAAACGAAACCAAACCACTGGTTTGAAGGATAACGGTGTTTACCCTAACACCCTGTATACGTTATATGTATAATTGTAATCGGAGCTCGTAGCTAAGTAATAACAAGCCGCACGGGTCGATCCATTGCCGGGGTTGGTCAAGGGATGGGTGACCATCTTTACATACCGAAACTCCTCCGTGCCTCGGAAAGCACGTTAAGCCGTTGGTCCCGGCTGTCATTCGTGGATCTTTGACAGTCGTTACGAGTCGTCAGAAGCCCGAAAGTCTGACACCATTCGATGCAGTCTTACCAAAGGGTATCGTATTACCCAGTTACTGGGTTGTGGAGGTCAGATAGGCAGTCGCTCCATGTAAAATACTGGTATTCAGCTGCATCCGGTTAGACTGGAAGCCGACCCCAAGATAGTTGGGAAAAAGGCTATAGGAAGATTGATTGATGTATAATTGTAATTTGTAATGAGAAGTGCTAAATACCAGAAAAAAAAACCCGACTGCATAAATACACAACAGAAAAAAGCAGGCGGAGACAAAAACAAAAGTTACACCATATATTCAAGGGAATGGCACGTAAAATTTAATCAGAGAGGCAACCGGATGGCGATTGGGAATCTGGGTCTTGAAGTGATACCGAACCCCCCCGTACCATCCGAATGGACCCCAAATGGGCGGGGGCGGAGATATGGTGTTAGGAGGGCATATTATTTTTTTGACATGACCATCGCAATTTAAACTCTAATTCAAAGCAAGGAATTGTGTGTATCAATGCAATCCGGTTTTGTCAAAATTGACCCTCATTTTCAGTTAAAAATCATCGGTAAGGAGTTGCAAGAATTAAATAACGCGTAAGACATTATTTCAATTATAACGATGTTGGGGGGTGGCAATTTTTTTTTTACTATGTCAATAGGATATAAACTTCAAAGCAACCGCATTTCCATCCAGTTGCCTCGTCGAAAAAAAATGTTATGACCTCCCAACACCATATCTCCACCCCCGCCCATTTGGGGTCCATTCGGACGGTACGGGGTGATTCGGTATCACTTCAAGACCCAGATTCCCAATCACCATCCGGTTGCCTCTCCGATGAATTTTACGTGCCATTGCTTTAACTAATATATTTTCAGGTTATTGGTTTGTCCCAGCCTGCAATACCAAAATTCTATAGATTATAATGCTTGTTTTTCTCTTTGCAGTTGTATTTATTCAGTCAAATATTTTGTTTTTTAAGTAAATTATTTTATTTTCAGAAGTAAATGACTCACGATGTTTACAAAATTAATGGCCATGTTTCAGAATATATCTGATTGTCTAACAGATAATAATCTAATCTAAGAGCATAATTTGTATTGATTGGGGTTTATCCGGAGATGATCAAAAATTTCATAGCTCTAAATTTCAAACTCACTAAGTATATGTTAGTATCAATTTTAGTGTTTTGTTAAATAACTAGGTACACAAGTCATGTTTCCAAAAATTTACGCTTTTATTCAATGGGGGCAGGTAGGTAGTGCAGAAGGCTACCTGCTACGATTCTTAAATAGGCCGTACTTCTAATTTGATATTCCGAAAAACTGTTTCTTTCGCAAAGTTCATCGCAACATATATCCGTAACCAGTGGACATCAGGTGGGCATAACAATTAAAATTCTATTGTGCCTCGTTAATGACAGCTGAAGGTTATTGTTATATTTTGTTCCCGATGAACCACTGTTTCTTGCGTATACGCACGTATTGCCATCAGTGTAGTAATACTTTAGTTACAGTTCGATGGCTCGCCGATACTTGTAAACTGAAATAAATGTACACCCGAACGACAGACTGGCTGTAAAGGATTTTATTTTACGTATCTAGTTATAATGTGGTATTTACTAAAATGTATAGGTAGTATAGTTACATTCTACACACGATATTCTAAATCTTCACTAAATTATAAAGAGAAAAGATCATTTGTTGGCAATGACACTACCAGCCGCACTACCAGTAGTGTCGTTTCCAATCAACGACACTACCAAGCCTATTTTGAATTAAATTGTACAGTCAACACAGCAAAGTTGAGAAATATATTTCTTTATTTATTACTACTAAGTAAAGCATGAAATAAAAATAACAGCAAACTTCAGAACATTTTTGTTTATATTGAAACTACAAAACCGATTTTAAATAACCTTTGACCAGTAGCTATCACCATCATCAATGAGTAACAAAGCTAAAGAAATCACGCGGGCGACGCCACTGGGAAGAGTCAGTGTTTGATCATTTTATTTTTTAGGAGATTTTGAAGAGATAACTATATATAAGCCCCCTTTTTCAGGCTGAATAGAGAAGGAGAAAGATTGACAGGAATATCGAATTTGTTACATTGATTCCCTATTTCCCTATAAGATACACGGACGCGTTTAGTAATCAACACGTCAATTCGAAAAACTATCTTATAGCACTATGGTTCAATTTTATGCGGCAAGTACACTTAGTAACCATAAATATATATCATTTCAATTATTACATCAAATCTGACATTTTATAACAATCATATTGGTAACTGATGTAATGTTATGACATTTTTAATTATGTAATGTATTGTGAAATTAAATATTTGCAATTAATTTATTTAATCAGACGTTTTGTAATAACTGACGGAATATTATGACATTTTTAGGGTTCCGTACCCGAAGGGTGACAAACGGAACCCTATTCATGAGCCTCCGCTGTCCGTCTGTCTGTCAGCAAGCTCTATCTCATGAACCGTAATAGGTAGGCAGTTGAAAATTTCACAGATTGAGCATTTCTATTGCCGCAAGAGCAACAAATAATAAAATTAAAAATTAAAGGGGGGTCGCCATACAATAAAATTAAATTTTGAAAAAAAAACAATGTGACCCTGGCATGTGGGGTATCATTTTCTAGAGCTCATCGAGTAGAGAATAAATATAATTTTTATTTGTTTTTATCTTCAAAAATGATTAATTAGGGGGCCGTAGAAGTTGTCTGTTTTAGACCTGTTTTGTACGAGCTCTATCTCAACAACTAAACAAATTAGGAATTTGAAACTTGTGTGTATCATGTAACATATACTATTTATAATCAACAAATACTAAAAACGCCGATACATAACGTATTTTATATAATATGGGCGATTTTCTGCAACTTAAAAAAATAATTTTGTATTTCATGCTAATATTATGCGATATAAATTCCACAGATAACTATTTAATAGTCGGAGTAATGACATGGAATTAGTAAGTACCTACTATCATGGCAGCATATACTATTTCGATCATTTAAATTTCGATCATCCAAAAAGGTCTAAAATAAACTTTCTTCACAAGATTTTAAAACCGGCCAGTATTTTTTGAGTTTAAGAACTTTATCGACTTTTTTCAAAGTATCCCCTAGACGGTGTTGATGTGTGTACTTCATGTTAAAACTACACTCCAATAGACAATATATTCAGTAACATTGAAATGAATGCTGGCACATACAGTGTACTATTCAGTTACCTTAAACCGTTGTGGATACAATTTCATATTGAGAAAAATTATTGGTGTAAAATTATTCGGCCACGGCGGCCAATCTCAATGGAGACTGGCCTTCGGCGCGGGAGATATTATAGTGCACAAGTGTGTGCGCAGACACGAGTGCACTCTCTCTTCCCTCACTCTCATAGTGCGATGGGATGTGTAAAAATAATAAGTAAGAAATAATAGATTTCTGTATGACTATCAAAAATAACGTAAATAAATACCTGTATTGACCCGTGCGTTTGCACTGGCGAAACATCACGACAAAACATGTTGAAATCTCTAGTTCCTGTCAAACATTGTATGTATGGCGTATCAAACTGAACGAAAGCAAGTCTATCCATATTGACTTCACGAATAAAAAGCCAAAATACTTCCCAGTATTCATCAATAACCAACAAATACCATACGCGAATACTGCTAAGTATCTCGGCATTACCCTAGATGCAAAACTGCGCTGGAAAGAGCATGTCAAAAAGAAAAGAGCAGAATTAGATATTCGGTACAAAAAAATGTATTGGCTACTTGGTAGACAGTCGTCATTGTCAATACCTAACAAACTGTTGTTATATAAACAAGTTTTAAAGCCTGTATGGACCTATGGTATTCAGCTATGGGGCTGCACCAGCCCAAGCAATCGTCAAAACATACAACGTTTTCAAAACAAAGTACTAAGGGATATAGTCAACGCGCCCTGGTACATTAAAAACAGTGACCTCCACCGGGACCTCAAAATGGATGTCGTAAACACAGTTATACAAAAACATGCAGAAGCTCATGAACACAGACTTCATCATCACGTGAATGTTGAGGCGATCCAACTCCTTGACACCACTGAATTAGTGCGAAGACTAAAAAGGGTAAAACCTTTTGAGTTAGTTTAGTGCAGTGTAAGTGAACTTAACCTGTAGTGCAAGTGCTGAATTTTTATAGAACACATGAATCAAGTGTCTTCCCCTTAACTTATAGTGAATAAGAAAGACGTTATTGGACGATTTCTTAATTTTATAGTTACTTAGCAGTTTAAGTTATATTTAAATTACTTATTAGCTAATAGGCTAGATTGTAATGTGAATAAAGTATCACCAATTGTGAAACTTTATAAAGGAAAAAAAAAAAAAAAAACATTGTATGAAAAATTGACAGAAAATAGAGATTCCAACATATTTTGTTGTGAATGTTTCGCCAGTGCAAACGCACAGTTATAATTAAAATTTAGCGTACTAGTTACATTCTATTTTGTACAATATAGTCTGCTGTAGCAAGAGAAATCCTTTTATTTATAAGTAACTAGCTTTACCCGGCCCGGCTTCGCACGGTTAGCACTAAGTACTTATCTACGGCGCACCTACCTTTCCTAATTACCTATTTCTACCTACCTACCCTACCCTACTTACCAGGGTAGGTAGGTACCTAACCTACCCTACCTACCCTATATAATATCTACCTGCTTACCTACCATATATACCTACTAATACTATGTTAGTAGCAAATAAATAACTTTGACTTTGGTTAATGCATGTTACTGGATAAAGTTAACTTAATATTTTTCTCTTAAAATAAATGAAATATACTCCTACACCTATATTTTAACACAACAACATTTTTTCATTAAAATTAGACAATTTCTTTACAAATCTTTGTTTTTTTATAGCGCCTCTGTTGTTACCTTTACGAAAGTATTACAAAAATTCATAGTGTTAAATCTTGTACGACATGGTATGGAACCCTTCGTGTGCGAGTCCGACTCGCACTTGACAGATTGTTAATAATTTAATGTATTCTGGAATTAAATATTTGCACACCACATGTTATGGTAGAATGTAAATGGGCCACATTTATAATAAGATCATACTACATTTTGGCAAATAAAGTATTACTACTATTACTATTAATATAAATAAGACTGAAAACTAAATAAATATTATGTATGAAATGAGTATTTTCAATTAAAATTTACACCGTGTCGTTGCGTATTTATTTTTAATCGTATTACTTATAATGGTACAAACCCTACGGCCAAAGGGATTCCCCACCGGCAAAAATGACGAACTTCTATACAAACTTTAACCCCATACGGGATGAATTTTCAAAAGTCCTTCCTTAGTTATTTCTTCCTTATTTTCGTTATATAAGGATTTTTCATGCTTCCCAGACCCAGCGGTTTAGGTTGTGCGTTGTCTGCTAGTGAATGAAATAAGTTAAAGATTTTTGTAAAGTAGAAGATCTCCGTGAGCCATAATTACGTGCAGATGTACAGAGTACCTCAGTCGTAGATCGTCGTAAACTATGACGTCGACGTCGTACGCGCATATTATGACCGGCACGTGCCGCCGATGTTACTACGGCTGTAATATTTAAAAGCTTTTTACTATTTATTTACCGAAAATAGTTTTTACTTGTTTGTTGGTATCCTGGTGTTAAACAAAAAGGTGAACAAAGGAAATCAGTAGGAGTTCCGTCCTATGCTTTCTAAGCATAGAACAGAGTCATAATCTTAATTGGCTAATTAAATAAATGCAGATAAAAACAATCTTTACGAATTGATAGAAAGCTAAATTATGAAGTATTTTAAAAAAAAAAGACGTGTGGCACTCGGAGACTGCCGCGGTAAAGCTATTGCATACTTATGCAATTATAATACAACCAATGCCACCTAGAGGCGAGTTGCTGAACTAAAGAGACAGGGGTGTTATGTTAGGTTATTTTCGTTACGGAATTTCTGGATTCGGTCTCCACGCTCAAGGCCCGCGATAGAAGCTATGCAATAGCTTAATAATGAAATCAACAATAGAAAATTCTTCGAAAAAATTCGTAGTTTTTCCTGACCAATATTAATGTTCCTTTCCAGATGTGAAACTAGTATCTTAATAGTTCAATACAAATTATTATTATCTTAATGCGCAATTGAACCTGCGACCCCCGTGTACGTAGGCGGGCGCGCCACCACTGTCTCTGCGCCATTTTGGTCACTATTTACTGCTATTAATAAGCGTAAATGTGGCGTATTTTTATCTTTAGTCTCTTTCTCAATACTCAATTCTTTATTGCATTCCTTATGTATTACATACTTAGATGGTATAACAAAGTAAAAGACCAATATGGACCCTGTCGGGCACAGCAAGATTAGGAGAGAGGAAGAGGGCTAAGTAACAACAAGCAATTCAATATCAATATAAATTATTAGATACGTTTAATTGAGTGTATAACTATGTATATATACATACATAATTTTACGTTTGTGTACAGTTCGCGTCAAATAACTTTGCCGCTCTGAAGTTAGGTTGCGCATGCGCGCTGGCATACGCACTACTGTTTTTTAAGGCAGATTGACTACTGCGCAATCATTTGTAGCCTACTTCAGAGCGGCAAAGTTATTTGACGCGAACTGTATATAGGTATAGTATATTAGTTATTTTAATTTTATGTATTGCTTATGAATAATGCAGGTAATTATTATGATTATCAGTAGGTTTTATCAAAACAGCATCCTACACAGTGTTTAGGCGGCTGCGGTCTTGTGAGTGTATAAACAGCCAGTGTGAATTAAAAAAAATCCTATTAAGCGGGACGGCCGCAAAAAATAGGTATGTACTACTAATGTTATTATCAATAAATATTTTAGAAATTTTACTATTTTTTTAAATGAATAGTAGAGTGTTTAACACGGGTGAAAGATATCAATTCCTACTCGGACTATAGCCGCCCTCGCTGTGATTCTTTTCGACCCGTATATTATAACTTATAACTAACTTATACTATAAGGAAAGTGGACAGGCAGCCTAACAGGTGAACTACCACCTGTTAGGCTGCCTGTCCACTGGAGCGGAGAGGAGAAGAACGGAGCGGAGAGGAGCGGAGCGGAGCGAAGCGGAGCGGAGCGGAGCGGAGATGTGTCAATATTAACCAATAGAATCTAAACTCCGCTCCAGAGGTGCGATTCTATTGGTTAATATTGGCACTTCTCCGCTCCTCTCCTCTCCTCTCCGCTCCAGTGGACAGGCAGCCTTATTCAGTGGTTGAACAAAATGAATTAAATCCAAATATTTCTACGTAATCTGTGGTTTACTCGAGTAAACCTGCACTGCTCCTTCATCAGCATATTTTCATTAATTTATCTGTTAGCATTTTTTGTATCAGTTCGACGCTCTTTTTATAGTCGAGAGCAGGGATGTTGCGAATATTCGCATCCGCATCCGCAAATGCGGAGCTTCCGCATAGATTTGGACATCTGCATCCGCATCCGCAATAATCAATGCGGATTTTCATGCGGATGCGGATGTAATAAAAGATGCGACAAGAAAGAAATTGGGCGGGGCCGGCGAATGGCGCGTGCCGTTCGCACGTAACAACTCCCATTGGTCAATGGGAGCGAAAAAATTGGTGACACAAGATCAGACGCGTTTGTTGTGGTGCTTCATTTATTCTTGTAAATAAATCATTACGTGTTTGTTTGCGCTGCTAATATGAAAATTAGTACCTAAGTGAAGTTTAAAAAAAATAGGAGCAGTAGACGTAATACTAATTTTCTTTATTATAATGTTAATAATTACTTTATCATTGTTTTAATTCTTTATTCATAAACTATATTTATATAAGATCTTAAACATCCGCATCCGCGGATGTGAGCCTTCAAAAATCCGCATCCGCATCCGCATCCGCGGATGTGAAATAATCGGCATCCGCAATATCCCTGGTCGAGAGTTGAATATCCAACAGTGTGTTTTCTTGACGCGCTGGGATACGCGTTGAATGCTCGCTGTTGGATTCTCAATGCTCGGCTCAATACCGAGAGTTGAAAATCCAGTGTGCGAAGAAAAACCGCCGCGATAAAAACACGTCCGTGCGAACCTGTACCCTAATTATAACGATCAATCATAATCTGAATCGTTTTGAAACAGATTGCTAGTCCATTGCTTCAAAAGTTCGAAAAAAAATCTGCTCAACAACGTAAGTAACGCAATGAATATTTCTGAACTGTCAAAATGAAACAGATTAGTCGGAATCGTTTACGAAAATGTGTTGCGTAATTAGGTAGCTGGGCTTGGTAATTAACAGCAAAGAAATCATTAGAAAACCCTGTGCTTCCTTGAGCTTATTTACAATACACAACTAACTAAGTAGCCTGTATTGTCCCACTGCAGGCCAAAGGCCTCCCTCTTCCACTCAATTCTGTCTGTTGCTAGTATCGGCCAGTCCTTTCGGTAAGAGTCGAGCTCGTCCCGCCATCTTCGTCTCGGCCTGCCACGATGTCGATATACAATACACAAACTATTTAAAATATAATCATTTACCATTATATCCCAGTCGCATTTACACACTCATACCTTACCGTACCATTTAGACAGCAAGCCTTACCACCCTTATCTCCATCGAGAACATGCATACATTAGCATGTACAGCAAATCCTGCCCACCATTACAGCTTGTTCTAAATTACTACATAACATGTCCTCCGGCGCGGCCTGTTCAAATCTCCCAATTGAAAAACGTCGTTACACGGTGTGTGGCTGACTCATCAACACACAGACAGAATGGCTCAACTCAAATTTTATGAGTTGGTTTCCCTTAGCGGTGCCTTTTGCGCGAAACATATTTGCTTAGGGAGTTTTTTTGGGCTACCTACTTTGTACGCATTCTTGTGTGTGGGATTAGGGCTGGTTTGTAGTGCGTTGTTGTCTTACAAGCAGGTATGTTTTAGTCGAATTAAGCTTTGATTATTAGTTAATACTAAGTACTTACACAGTTTGACACTAGTTCTTAAAGTTTTGAGCTTTTGATTGGTGGGTTCCTCTGAATGTACAATCAAATGACCTGCCTAAATATTTACATTTTCTTACAAAATAAACAGCTACAACGTTTTAATATACAACAATATTACAAACACGTCGCCAATTTGTAGATCAAAGACGAAAACAAGACGGAACAAATTTAAAAAACTCATAAAACCTTTGAAATGTGCACCAATTGTTGTATTATTGTGGCGAACGGAAATATTCCCACGTAATATATTTATAAAATTATTAGGGCCAATTAAAAATAGCGGCGCCCTGTGTCCACGAAAATGATATGACACGATTGAGTAGAGAACAAACGTATAGAATAGAAAAATACGCGACACACCGCGCCGGTTCCAGTTCATCCGACAACATTTCGCGAGCTGGTCGACAGCGCGCGCCCGACGCCGACCCGGCGTCCCGACACCTTCCTACAAATTATATACAACTTTACGTCTTTATTTTTTCTTTTAAAAATTCTCGTTAATGTCGCGAGTGTTCGTGCTGACAATGATATGGATTTGTGACGCGTGCCAGTGAATAGCGGCTCGTTCGCGCCAAGCCGCGCCGCATGACGGATGACTCTCCCGCGCTTTTACATCAGGTGCGTTCATGTAACACTGATAGAACATAATTAATGACACCGCACACTTATTGATTTTATTGTCACATTACTGCAGTCGCTCGAACCATTGTACTTAACAAACTTTTTCCAATAGGGTGTCCTAGCATAAATCAAACGTTGAAAGCCATGTTCCATAGAGAATTGTGTCATTTACAAAATAAACTGCTTTGGCCCAGTTTAAAAGACTTATTTGAGAATTAAACGGTGCTCGACGTAACATGAAACATCAAAGCGAGTGGGGTCATTGATTTTACATTAATTTATGTACAAATGGTTATTAAATAATGGCGTTAAGTGTGTGGAGTGGTGTTATTTTTCTCGTTTTCATGTAATAAGGTAAGTGAGGCGTCAGATATGAGCGGCCCGCCCGTTGGGCCGCACGTGGTCGCTGTTTGGACACAAACAAGTGAATTCTATTTTAGTTTTGACGTTTCGTAACAAATGTCCCCTTGGCCGGTGTGGTGATAAATGGCTAGTTCTGATAAATATGTTGTCAGCCATGGCTGGGCTCGTGTGTTGTTCTGTGGTTCGCGTGTGTTTCCTCTGTGACAAGTTCTCGTACGCCGATGTAAGTTTTTTCTTCTTATTTGTGTGTCTTATTGTTTGTTGTTTTGCGAAAGTAGTGATTTATATTTGCTGGTGTTACAGATGTGTTAAAATTGTACTTACGGAAGATACAATTGTAGTCGTGGCTGAATAAATAAATTAAGTTTGACCACTGGACAAATCACTGGTTTTAACAAATTATTACAATAAAATTCTCATAGGTTAGCCTATGCAAAATTTTGATAAAAAGTTTTTGAATTCCCTAGGGTATTTAAATAAGTTATTTCGTGAAAACCTATTAGTTTTTTTTTATAATCAAGATATTATTATGAAGGGCCACCCTTAGCGTACAACCTATCATGTTGGATGTGTCGTAAGTGCTTTACAAACATTTCGTTTCTGTGAATGTAAACAGTTTTGATGGCATCAGCTGATCGCACTGGTAGGTATGATATGTTGACTCTATTTAATTGAATATCAAAAGGTTTATTAAATAGAGATCTGGGGAAACAAATCGATTGGATTCGTGTTTCTAATTATTTGATTATAATTTATGTTATTAACCACTATCATTACTATTATATTTATCAAGGATTATTATTAAAATATTCATGAGAGAAAATGTGGCTGGAAAAGTGAATTTTTTTCATTCATTTTCCGATTTTTTAATAGTTAATTGTATTCTATGCTACAATTTCCCAACCACTACGTCCCTGTTAACGATTACTGTGAAACATGAACAAATTGAGGAAAACAGAACGGTGTTAAGAGCCATGATGATCAGCTCCCCATCCTCTTGTCATTATTCTTATCTGTATATTCCAGCCGCCATGCATTTTAGTGCCGTGCACTTTAACCGAGCGTTGGTTATGCTGATAAAGTCGATCGAAAACTTTTTTAAATGCTGTTTAATTTTCGTGTGTGACATTATCATCATTCTCCTGCCCTTATCCTAATTTATTTGCTGTTGCATCAACATGTCTTTTTCCTCCAAACTTCTCTATTAGTCGTCATCTCAGTAGTTAACCCCTTTCTAGCCATATCATTTTTCATACAGTCCATCCATCGTTTCTCTGGTCTTCCTCTTCGAGTGTGACGTATTTATCAATCATCATAAAGAACAGAGTTCAAACTATATTTCTCAAAGGCTTCACGGCCATAACTCAGGATTCCCATCCACCACTATAAAACCGGAAGCCATCCCCCATGGCCCCCATTCATCGCCAACCCTTTCACATCGCCGTAGAAGCCTAACAAATCAAAGTACCCCACAATTGATCGCCACATTTCCGGGATCGCATACATAAGACATCAGAACGATACAAGTTTTTACAGCACTTGTTTCTTCGTACCCCTTAATGCGTGCGGGGTATCCCATTACCCCGCGTGGGATACCCCACTACCCCGCATGGGGTACTGTAGTACCCCAGCGCTCATTAAAGAGTTCGTTAGCTTTATCAGCAACGTTTACGGGTATATCGCCTTTTTATAGATGTTTGAACTTGTTTTAATTAACTCTTGCGAGGCTCGTTTGCCTGGGGTGTTGCTGGTCGGATAGTTAACACTATAGGGGGGGTTGTTATTGATTGTATACGTGTGGCTCTTGCTTGTTTTAGAATTAATGGACACTGATAACCTTGCTGTAGTGTATAGAACCTGATATCATCCTTTTATGTCTAGTCGACTGTAGATTTGTTGACCATCTTCTATTCTGTTTAGTACTTGGTACTTGTTGAAGGACACTGTTCTCCCATACCTAATAACACTGTTATTTGAAAATATTGTAAAAGCCAATTATTTTTAAAAGAGTAACCGTGGAGTTTCTTGCCGGCTCTTCTCCATAGGAAACGACCATTTGGAACCGTGCGTAGCTTCTAACGTTTCATAAGTGCCCTTGTTGGTTTATGTGAAATAAAATATTTTGAATTTTGAATTTATTAGTACGAACTCAATATTGAAACTGAAGATTCCATTGAGTTAAGATTTGAAGAATAAGTCATGAACAACTTTCTTGGTCTTTAAGCCTCAGTTAATTAAGGACAGATTGAACCACTTTCTGTCCGTTTGAATCGTTTTCATAGCGAAGCAGATTGAAAGATTTTGAGATAAGATGTAGCTTACTTACTTAGTTGCTGATACCAGCCCTTATTACCTATCTACCTAACTTACTTGTGAAGTTGTGACATAATTGTTTATGTGTATGTTTATAATAATAACCATAGATGACCAGTCTTATTTACAATATACGAGTATACAATCTAACACTAAGTCAAATCGACTAACCATATAAATAAATACAAAAACAAAAGGACACTAAAGCTACGTTCACACAGCCATTTTTTTCCCGTATACCGTACACGAGATTTTATAAAACGATGGCAGTATAGCAGGTATAGAGCGATGGCAGTAGAAAATATATTAAATTGTTCACACGGATCCTATGCGGGAAAATATCGTGGTCGAGAAATATTTTCCCCGTATATCGTACGTGAGAGCAGTGGTGGCCCAGTGGTAACGGCCCCGACTTACGAGTTGTAGGTCATGGGTTCGAACACTTCGAACCCAAGCAGGCGCTTTACTTTGTGTAAATAATTTCATCACCAAAAAATTCGAAGACATGTGACATCTACCAACCCGCACTGGGCCCGCGTGGTAGATTACAGCCCACTCCCTCTCACAGAGAGTAGGCCTGTGTCCCAGCAGTGGGAACATTAATAGGCTGATGATGATGATGATACCGTACGAAGTTGCCACCGAGGAGGCCACGTCTCGTAACGATTTTGTCGAATACGAATCGTAGTGGCGCTTATGTTCACGTTGTATCGTTCACACGAATAAACTTTTCTCTCGTATTCGAGACTCGCGTGCGAGAGTATAGTCGCCGTGTGAACGTAGCTTTAGGCTACGTTCACATAGCGACTATACGATTCGATTTTATCACGTATACGGTTTTCCCGTATATGAAACAGTCGTTCACACGGCGACCATTAAATAACGTTACGTTAAAATCGAATGGAACGCAGTCAGTTGTTTAGTTTGTTACTCGCGCGCGAGTCTCGAATACGAGAGAAATGTTTGTTGGCATAAATATTGCTCGAACACGATATTTTCCCGCATAAACTCTGTGTGAACAATGTAATACATTTTCTACTGCCACCGCTCTATTCGATAAAATCCCGTGGTCTACTGTATACGGGGAAAAAATTCGCTGTGTGAACGTAGCTTTATGCGTCGAAGTACTCGTCCGCATCGCTGTCATCCAGAAACGTGCCCAGACGACTGGCAGCATTGCCACGTTGAATGGCAATGCTAATTTTTTGGCCAAGAACGCGCCAGCTCTCTGGGAACGCGAAGTGTCGACGAGAAATTTCCTTGAGACGTTTACTTTGAAAAAGTCAGGCAAATTGCACAGCTAGTCTGTTCTAAGTACACAGCTTATATTAATCCTATTGCAATAAGTTACCGTCAGTGATACCAGTCGTACGTGTTTCTTCCCTCCTAGCCTACAGCCGCGTTTACATGATAATTTAATTAGCGGTATCCGTAATAGGATTAACGATTATCCTCCTCGTTTGACACCACGGCTACTAGGACCTCATTATAACCCGGTAGACGACGTTTAGATTTACATAATCAGTTCTTGAACTATCTTACAATTTACAAATATGGTCGAAACTGGTGTAAACGGTTTTGTGAGGCATAGGTTAGGTGTAAGACTGTTGTTAACTTTTATAAATAAACATACATACATACATACATTTCTTCCTAAATAGTCTTCTCAGTTACTATAAAGTATTTTTTAAGTGTTGGTGTCACCCGTATAAGCTCGATCCTGTGGGTCTATAACGTTCCCACTGCTGGGACTCAGGTCTCCTCTCTGTGAGAGGGAGTGGGCCGTAATCCACCACGCGGGCCCAGTGCGGGTTGGAGATGTCACATGTCGTCGAATTTTTGGTTCAAGGACATGCCGGTTTCCTCACGATGTTTTTCTTCACCGTTTTGAGAGCAGTGGTGATGAAATTATTTACAAAAAGTAAAACGCTTACCTGGGTTCGAACCTACGACCTACTACTCGTAACTCGACTACTAGGCTACCACTGCTCTCCCGGGGGTACGACAGGATAAAAAGTATCCTATGTCATAACCCAAGCAAACTCAAATCTCACCGTGAAAAGTTAGCTGACGTGAGCTTGAAGTGAGCTGCCAATAGTGTCTCCAATAGTGTGAAAGAAAGACAGAGAGAAATAAAGAAAGAAAGAATAAAATTTGGACACAGGTCGTGAAACACAAAATACAAATAACGAAAAAAAAAAAGATTTAACAACAATAGTGTGCCTGGGCCAGGCTGCGCCAAAAAAGTCACCTCATTTAGTTTTAGCGAAAGTTCGTCACAAACAGACAAATAAACTCACTTTCGCATTTATAATATTAGATATAATTAAACTTGACATGACAAAATTATTTTCACGTTCCGTCGTCAATAAGCAGTTACTTAGCAAGCGATGTAAAAATAAAGAAAAATGCGATTAGGCATAGAATAAAAAACACCGTATGACTAAAAAGAAAAAGAAAAGAATGCTTATAATGCCATAACGGCCTCAGTCTGTGACTTTGCAGTTACCTATAACTGTCTGGTTTGCCGAAAAACTGTTTACCAAAAAAGTAAAAAAGCTATAATCAGTTCAGAAAAACACGGTACAATATTTAAAAAAAACGAGTTACAGATTACATAGGAGCCATAGGTACTAGATTTTTACAAATTCCCCCCCCCCCCAGTCAAAGTATTTTGTAGATCAATGACTAACTGATCCTAACCGTTATGCGTACTACTACTGGAATAACTGACCTGCGTTACTGGAATTACTACAATGTTTATAGTATGTACAATGTAAATCCTACAGACTAAAATCCTGGCAGACAAACCCGACATGGGTTCATCGAAACTTGCCATAAATCAGATTTATGACCAGGAACACATAGAGATCAATGCAGTTATCCACTGCTGAATGGATGGGGCTATGGGCTATGCATGGCTATGGGGGTCGAATAGATAACGTGACGATGACTAATGCGTATCTCAGCACAATATTTTTGTAGCCGTAACTGAAGCCCGAAAGGAGCCGATGTTGAGGGTTGGTCCTCGTGACTTGACTGAACAAAGTAATTTAAAACCGACATGGATAGTCACTGGTCACTTATTGAACAACGGAAGTCAAAACTCAAGATTTGCCAGCAGGCAATGCAGCGCAGCATAATAGGTGTCAAGCGAACAGACCGCGTTAAAAACACCACCCTGCGCTTCATAACTCAAGTAGCGGATTTTGGAGAAAAAACAGCCAGGCTGAAGTGGGCTAGCTACATCGCACGAATGCACCCGGAGAGATGGGCAAAGATCATCACTCACTGGACGTCTGAGGGAGGACATCGCCGTCGAGGTAGACCGTGTCGAAGGTAAGGGGAGGCCTTTGCTCAGCAGAGGGACACAAATATGAAAAACAAAATGGCTAGTAAGGTTGGCAAATGTCAGGGACAATGGGAAATGGTTACTGCTACCTCTGACACCAACCTCTTTGTTAATAAAAGTTATGCATTTTAATTTACGCGGATTAAAGTTACCACTTCAATCCGCGTTAATTAAAAGGCATAACTTTGCTCCGCCTTAATAAGTGGGGAGTTTTCGACGTGTAGGTAGGTTGGTAGTAATTTAGTTGAAATATATGTGTGTAAGAGCAGTCGACAGTCGTGGCCCAGACGTATCGGCCCCGACTTACGAGAGGTCGTGGGTTCGAAACCAAACTAGACGGTTTACTTTGTGTATTTTATTTTATCACCACTGCTCTCAAAACGGTGAAGAAACATCGTGAGGAAACCGGCATGTCCTAGAACCGAAAATTCTAAGACTTGTGACATTCTCCAACCCGGGCGTAGTCGATTACGGCCCACTCCCTCTCACAGAGAAGAGGCCTGTGCTGTGTCCCAGCAGTGGGAACATTAGACTGATTATATTTTATCTGTCGTTTGTTGTGTCTGTCGTGTGTGTGTGTGTATTGTTGTCGCCATAACAATGTTAACAGCATTATTGTTTCGGCAGTTAGAGATAAGATAGTTCCTCTGTGGTTGAGGATTCCGGGTGAAGCTCGCTTCCACCTTCGGCCTGATTATCACTTACCATCAGGTGAGATGCAGGCCAAGAGCTGCCCCGTTGAGGGTAAAAAAAAAACAACGGGTTGCACTCCGGGAGTGCCGGCAGAAGTGAAAACTTGAACATTAACGTTGTGAATTTTTGAATAAACACTTTTCATGAAGTATATTTTGACTGTTTTTTTTACCAATCAATATGGGTAAAATTTCTTACCTCGCAATCTTTACGTTATATATTACGTTATATATTTATTTTTAACCGACTTCCAAAAGGAGGAGGTTCTCAATTCGTCTGTATGTTTTTTTTTTTTTTTTTTTTTTTTTTTTTGTATGTTTGTTACGCGATTTCTCCGTCAATTATGGACCGATTTTGAAAATTGTTTTTTTGTTTGAAAGGGTATGCTCCCGAGGTGGTCCCATATTAATTTTATTAACTTTACTTGGATAGTTTTTGAGTTAGCTTCAATAATACGTATTTTTCCCACTTAGTTTATATGGATGATATAATGATAACTTCCAATCACTGTTATTTTAGCAGGTTAGTGGTATTCGTATTTGTATGGGGTAGGTACCACAACTAAAAAGTGCAAAATAAAAACTTTTTACAAAAAAAGAACAACCGACTTCCAAAAAAGACACTTAAAAGTCAAAAATAACTTTAATTTCGGAAGTCGGTGGCAAAAAACGAAAGTTCAAAACCAAATACACCGACTTCCGAAATTAAAGTTATTTTTGACTTTTAAGTGTCTTTTTTGGAAGTCGGTTGTTCTTTTTTTGTAAAAAGTTTTTGATATTTACTTTGTCGGTTGCTAGGCAACGGATCTTAAGGTCACGTCCTGACGCGAGTTTAACATTTTTTACCCATCCCAAAAAAAGTGCACAAAGAAGTTTTCACTTTAAAAAAAACTGTGTTTCTATACTTTAACCACTGTGGAACCGGTGGAAATAGATATAATAGTAGCGTAACCTTAAGGTAACACTTTTCACGTATTTGCTTGAGCAAACTCGTGAAAAAAAAAACTCATGAAAGACAAAAACTGCACAGCCACTTATACAAACCCAGACCCACATACATAAATCTATAGCTTCAAGCACTGTCCAGTATATCTTCCGAGACATTAGCGCGGTTATTAGGCGTCTTACACACGAAGCCGCCGACCAAATTGCGGCGTTCTCATCGTTTCATTACCCCGCCGCAGCGGGCAGCCGGCCTAATTAACTTATGTGACGTTTGTGTCGCTACGTTTAAGTTACGGTTTTTAACTTAATTCCGCGCACCTGAGGGTTACGTAAGCTGCATAAAGTTGATAATAAGCGGGGGTTTTGTTTATCTTAAGTACCTAAGTATTTAAATTACTTCCTTAACAAGTAAATGATTTTTATAATAAGCTGTTGCTTAAATATGTCAGACTTCCATAAAGAAAAGGTGACCGTTTTAAAATTAATTATCTTGATTATGGTCATTTGAGGTGCTATGAAATACTGTACATACATGATAATTCTATTATCATATATAACTATGAAACTATAGATAACTACACAAAAGTAATGAAATGTAAAGTCTTAAATAGTCTTACCATTTCAGACACTTTATTATGGCACTTAAAAAAGCTTTGCAATTTTAAAACTGATATTTACATAATTACAAAATAAAAACAGCATCCAAGTATACAAAACGGCCATGTTCTTCTATAAATAAAAAGCTCAGACTGTACTTAAGCTATCTGACTGCAAACTCGTTTACAATTCCGTGCAGAACTTAGCTGGCTAAGTAAAGCTTAAAGCTTAATTCAACAAAGAAGCCGCCGCCATTCGGAGGCAGACTGAACTGAAATAAATCGTACTAACATGCCAGTTCCAAAGAAAAGACAACAGTCTACACCGGAGACAAGCTTTGCTGCATTATTTTTCCCCTTTCTTGGATTGTTGGTAACTTAAAATGGGTGTATTTGACTGTTTTTAGTTGAATTTCAAGTTAGTCTACTTAACTGGTATAAAAGGGGCTTGTGGCTCGAGCCGCATGGATCTAACAATCAGGTTAGGTTACGCTTGCCGTGGTTAGTCCCTGGATGAGGATGAGTGACCATTTTTACATACTGTACCAAGACCCCTTCGTGCCTTGGAAAGCACGTTAATCCGTTGGTTCCGGCTGTCATTTGTAGATCTTTGAAAGTTGTTACGGTTCGTCAGAATCCCGAAAGTTTAACAAACCAGTTTTACTAAGGAGTATCGTGATGCCCAGTAACTGGGTTGTGGAGGTCAGATAGGCAGTCGCTCCATTTAAAATACTGGTATTCAGCTCCATCCCGTTAGACTGAAAGCCGACCCCAACTTAGTTGGGAAAAGGCAAGGTAGATGATGAAATGGTAAAAATAAAGTACCCACTGCAGTGTAGAAACGTCAGACGAGATGACAGATTGTTAGTATATGTAGAAAGTTTACTACGGTGCGGCGCAATGTCAAAAAAAAAAAAGAAATGTCACTTTGTTTATGTTTTGTAACTACGCTTTGTGTAGAAACTGTAGAAAGAGATATACCTGTTCTTCGTAGAGTAGAGAAAGAAGTAGTGATGCAACGCGTGCAGAGGGCCTAGACAATGACACTATGATCTAGACAATATGTGACATAGACTCCGCGCCACCACTGATGCCCGGCGGAAAAATGTGGAACTACATAAAAAAAAATATATATGATGCAATGACACAGCGCCGCGTCTATTGGACTTGAGTGCTAGACTTGAGACTCTACTATCAGTGACGCCTCGTTGGTTGCTAACACTAGGTACTGCTGAGCATGAGGTCTTGGGTTCGATTCCCGGGTCGGGCAAAGTGTTATTGGGTCTATCCATCTGGACTTGCTCAGTAGCAGCCCGGAGTCTATGTGCCCGATTGATGGCAATAGGCTGTCCCCCTATTACATGGGACTTAAACATAACTGGCGAAATGTGGGTGTAGGTACTATAGGTACCTACCTACACCTCTGCCTAACCCTTCGTCGTTGTTATGTTATTCAGCGTTATCGACGGTAGAAAATTAAAAACTGTATTAGATCGACTTATGCTACCCAAAAGCTTATTTTGTTTGAAAGTTGTTGTAGAAACACAAAATGCTTTCATTGAAGCTGGACTAGTACACTGGTTTCCCATTATTTATTGTCATATTTTGCAATATAAAGAGATATTTTCAAGTCCATGCGTTGAAATAATGGTCATATCTATATATCCTCATAATTATGATATGGTTGTCACTAGCGCCATAAAAGTTCACTGTTGGCTCTGCCTTTTAATAGCCCATTACGATAAAGCTCATCGCAGACGGCGGACTTTAGTGCGAAGTCTACCGGGCACAAAAATTCTGCAAGACAAGTTATTAATATTATATTCTGTGACTAACTATAATAATTATTGTATGTTACTTTGTGGAGGAGCTTGTGGCTAAGTAATAACAACCGCACGGGTCGATCCATTAGGTTAAGCTACGCTTGCCGGGGTTGGTCCGTGGATGGGTGACCATCTTTACATACCGAAACTCATCCGTGCCTCGGAAAGCACGTTAAGCCGTTGGTCCCGGCTGTCATTCGTGGAACTTCGACAGTTGTTACGAGACATCAGAAGCCCCTGACAACCAGTCGTACAAAGGGGTATCGTAGTACCCAGTTACTGGGTTGTGGACGTCAGATAGGCAGTCGCTGCATTTTAAAAACTGTTATTCAGCTGCATCCGGTACCCCAACAGAATTGGGAAAAGTCTAGGCAGATTGATTTTTTTTTCGCACCTATGTGCTACTTTATATTGATGGATAGTAAATGCGCTGGAAACAGTAGAAGGAGCGTTGGCAGACCAATGGCCAGGGGGTCTAACGAAGATACGGGCCCGTCCGAAAGAAGTTGCTACGTCAAAACCAACAAATAAATCGTTTCGGAAGCAGTACGTGGGGGGGGGGGGGGGAGAACAATGCTGCCAATGATGATGAAAATGCGCTGCAAATTTTCCATCATCAAGACGACAATGATCGTCGTTGAATATTGCCAATTAAATACTTCAGTGGCCATCGCAGCATGTAACAATACCCAGAGGAAAAGTTGAGGTGACGACACCCATTACGCGCTCACCACATTACTGTTATTCGAGCTGTGACTCGTAAATTAACTCCAGTAATATATTAAGCTCAAGTTGCACATGCATTTGTCAAAATATATCGTGTGTGATAATCATACGCCGTTAGTAAGGATGACAGAGTAGGGGCAATAGCTGCAACGCTCGCAATTTGACCATAAATCTGGAATATGCACAATTTATTGCGTGCACTCGAAATAGTACATGTCAAGGGAACACGTGTGATTTGAGGTTATTTTAGTGATGTAGCCTTAATAAACAGGGTTAAATAAGATTACCTTGGTCAGAGGCTAAGCATTGCCATATAACGTGGCAATGCCGCCAGTTTCTTGGGTATATACATTATTAGTCAAGAACGATTCGGAGGAATTTTTAGGACGCCATATTTTAGTTTGTTAATAGTTTTAGGGCCACTTGCGCGTTAACAGCTAAATCGGCGTTAACAGCTAACCCAGGGTTAATGCAATAATTCTCTTTGGATTAACCCTGAGTTAGCTGTTAACTCCGAGTTATTTTGCTAACCCAATAGCGTATTTATAGATCAGAAATTATATTCAGATTATCATTTAGGTATTATATTTTTATTTTATTTATATATGTTAAAGCAATATTTACAGAAATAAATACTCATAGTACCTATAAATAAATACGAATTAGCTAGATAAACTTCGCAGACGTGATGGCTATAGATATCGAAATACGTTAAAACAGAAAAAAAAAAAAATTGGGTTACAACTGTAACTACTTGAAATATCAGTTTCAAAATCAGTATTTTTGTCCTATTTAATTAAGCCACACAGACGTGAGGGGTTTCAATAAACATGATTAAACCAAAAAAAAAACTACTTCACAGCCGGGAGTCATTTACCCCAGAAAAAAACCATCAAATCTTTTTCTTCTTTATTTTATCGTGGTTAAATATCGATACCCAACAAGTCTGTGGAGTTTCGCTACTTGACTTTTGACCCTGTAGTAAACTTTTGAATGTTCAAGTATGTGATAATTATTTAAATTAAACCCCTAGAAACACGTAAACGTTGCTTAAAGTTCAATGATTTACGTTTGAACAAACGTTTTTATGAAGAGTAAGGAAAGGTTAGTTGATGATATAATTATGTAAGGGTGACAGTTTTTAGAAATTCATCTTAAAATCACCGTCACGCGCAGTCACCAGCCAGCCCAAGCCGCTTGGGCCGTCTCGTGACTGAAGCCTACTTGTAATTTTTTTAAATTTAAATTACGTATATCACCAACTAACCTTTCTCTATCCTATAGGAGAAAAGATCAGCTCAGCTGAGTATGTGTTTTAGTAAAACAAAAGTTATAAAAGTAAATACCTACTACCCATCAGCGAACTACCGGTCAAGCCGTATACTACAAACACAAAAATGTCAATACAAGATAAGCTTTTTATTATCATAAACATATTTATAGCCACTAAAACGACATTTTCACTAGCTTCGTTTTCCCTTTTTTTGGCACAAAATCCGCTGATCATAGACTTTTTATCTATGGCCGCCATCTTTATAGGTCCTGAAGAAAAGTTCACATAGGGATTATTTTGTCCGTTTGTCCTGACCAGGAGTTCATGATTTAAGGGAGGTCTGGCAAGCAATTGGTGCGTAAATTACGGAACCCCCTGGTGTGAGGATATTAGGGGAGCGGGTCCGATGTAGATAAAGTAGGTAATGGAGTCGAAAAATTAAATTGTACGATAGTATTTGTTACAAATTTTTTGTTTGTATGCTTGAGATAAAGTTGATATTAGGATTATTTAATGTTTTGTGTTGAATAATGTAAATTATATACAATCAAGTTTTTTCTTTAATTGAACAGACAGCAGTGCTGCTGGGGAGTTTGTTGCGTTACTTCTTCTTAGCTAAAGCACTAGGAAGTGGTGAAGGGCGGGCGTTTTTGGGGGACTGTCAATACTTTTGACGTTCGAAAAGTGCTGATTCTCAGCCTAGTTTGAATAAATTACTTTTGATATGTTGTTTTGACCTACCGTAAAAATACAATTAAATGACTTAAAACTACTTATTGAGTAAGTTAAGTGATAAAAGTAGCAACAATATTTTACTGTCTTATTCACATTTATATTAAAGATAAGTAAATAAGACAAAGATGAAAAACAACCTTGCTAAAACACTCGGAAGTGACGATATTCCTCTCTTTATCCAACGAAAACAAGAAAATGTTTACATACCATAATAATTATTCTTAGGTTGGCACAACGTAATGTTTCCCTATGGAGTCATCAGTTTATTTAAATTAAATATGTAGTAGAAATAGCGACCAACTACTTAGAATAATATATATATTTATCAATTCAAGTGTACCTACTTTTATGATATCGAAACCTAATTTGTTTCTGATTGATGTGTGTTTAATTGATACAGAAACAATTTATGTGCCTTTTAAATATAACCTTCGCATTCTAACGTTGGCCAAACTATCAGTTTATCATTTCTATTTTAAAACTTGATCTCTGTTAAACGTTTAACTAAAGATGAAGATCAAGATCATAATTACTATACTACTATTACAGTATGCATCAGAAAGTGGTTAAGTTTGTAGGTTTGTACCAAGTGAACGTTTAAACAATAACTTGCTTATCAACTTTAATGACTTTTATCAATTTTAATGTAAGTAGTCAAATATTTTAGTTGGTATGTGTACCGTTTCTGGCATTCACCGGCCGCTGCAGCGGCACGCTCGCTTCGCTCGCTCAGCTCGTGCGTTGTGTGATCACAGTTGTAACCTAACCTAAGATTGCTGTTTCTATTTAAAAAAGGAGGCTCGAGGCCTCAATGTTCGAGGCGGTAGGAATAAATGTTGATTAATTTAATAAATGTTGAATTAATTTGACTAAATGTTTATTGTCTAAAGATTGTTTTTTTTAGACAATAAACATTTAGTCAAATTAATTCGCCTAAATGTTTATTCTTAAGAAAACAATCTTTAGACAATAAACATTTAGTCAAATTAATTCGCTGTAATAAATCATTTGATTAAACACCAATGAATTATCCTTGGTAATATTCTGCCGAGTAAAAATTGTACATAATGAAAATGCGTACCTACTAAAATCATTACAAATATTGCATTGTTTCAAAAAAAGATTGCTAAAATTTGTTTGGATAATGAAATTTTGTCAAAATAATTTTGGCAAAACTACAGAATCCCACTGAAAATTTATTATATATTTTTTTATTGCCTTTAGTGGCGGTAAAATGTATTCATAACCTAACCACGGCGAGGCTTACTATCCAGACTGTTCTCCCGTCTAAGGCAAGACTGCGGTAGTCGCGATTAATCATTCTCTATATTAGCCAATTAGCCACGAGCTCCTTCCGTATAGAACCCAATCTACCAAAGAATAGGAAGTCAAGAAGCCAAGTAAAGTCACATTATCTAAATGAGTTCGAAACTTCCTAGTACAGTTATGCCCATTCTCACTAGGAGGCGATACCTAAATAAAAGCACACTGTTGGATTTTAACCTTTCGATGTTAAGCCGAGCGTTCAGAATCGAACAGCGCGCTATTGTTTAGGATACATTTATGTAGGTATCGCCTAGAGTTAATGAAAGCCTCTCATTTCTCACTTGGTTTGTTTAGAACTGAGCTTCACATAATAATCCCATGGGGAGAGAGGCACGAAATTAACCGTGGTTTAAGTCAAAATAATTGTTTGTTAACACCGACATTAAAGGGATGTTAAATCTTATTCTGTTTTATTTGAAGTTTTCCTGTTGTGGCGTGTTTGCGGCCCCTCTGGTTTAGTGGCCAGGGGGCGCCACGGTCATAAACCAAGATTAAGTGTATTATTATTCTGTGAGCATTTGATTACATTAAAATTCGTTAAGGCAATCTGGGAGATTTAAAAAGATGTGTAGTTTAGAGCTGCCATGTTTCATTTTTATGCTATTGTTCTGAACTTTTATTTGTTACTAGCTTCTGCCCGCGACTTCGTTCACATGGAAGTCCCAAGACACCAAAATATACAAAAATAACAGCCATATTCTTATTAACCTTCCCTGTATATACTACGTTTGTCGTTTTGGTCTGCAGCAGCCTAAATAGAAAGCCGCGCATGGGCATGTGACCGCCCGTTTTTTTCTGAATATTCATGAAACATTCTCGAAATTTAACTTTTAAAGGTCTTTTTTAAATATTTTTCATGTTATTCCATTTTAATTTTTTGAGTAGTGTTTGTGACCTTGCTTTCCTTTTATGCCATATCTCCGATGTTATTGGCTCGATTTGGATTCTGTTTATTATTTCCAAAAGCTTAACTCCTAAGCTTTTAAGTTGATTTTCGAAAAGAAAACATGAATATTAAAAAAAACACGGGCGGTCACATGATCGCCCGTATTTTTACGCCCATGGGCGGCATTGTATAAAGAGACCATAAGAATGTGTACTCAACAGTACGTCGCTTGCTCCACCGACGTATACAATTACTTTTTCTTACGTGTAGGGTGTAGCGAAACTTTTTTTCCAAAATATCAATGTACAGTTTTGACCTACGATTCTTTTACTTTACATAAAACGGCAATCGGTCAATTACATTATTAGTTAAAGACAAATCTTTTTCGACCTAATCAATCCGAACTTGATCTTTTTTGTGTTTGTGTTCTGTCTTTGCGTCACGTTTTACCACAAATAAACGTATTTTCTTTCTTTTTTCTTTTCAAACATTTACTTGATAATTTCTTTATTTTCCATCGTCCTTGCCGGTTTATTTCCCTAGCTCTGCCCTGTTGAAAGTAGAAATGCCCATTTAATAGTATAGGATATTTTATACTAAATCCATGTAAGTATAGTACATACTCATACCATACTGCCATTATAATAGGTACTTACTAATTCCATGCTGCCATGTCATTATTCTAAGGTAACCAAACAATCTTGGTTTAAACTTTAAGCGAACGAGCTCTCCTCAGGTGAAAATACGGAGAAAACAAATGTTCCCAAATATGAGACCTTGTTAGATCGATTTTTCGCCGCAGTAAACCCCTATTATACTGCAACTTTCATCGAAATCGTCAGACCCGTTTTGGAGAACGTGATTACTAATATATATGAAGGCAGAGGGTCCGACATCTTAAATGAAAGTAAGGAATATAGCAGAAATCATCTTTTATTCCCATAGCTTATTTAACACACTAATTCAAATTATATTTCCAACGATTTTATTCTAATTCAGACTACAATTAATTCAGTATCTAAACGCTACAACATGTGCACCGGGCCGAGCCTGCGACAAGAATGATCCCCTCCTCGCTGCGCGCTCGTTTATGTAGAGCGGCTCGAGTAGTAGGGAAAGTAGGCGAGGCCTTGTTTACGCATTCCACTGCGCAGCTGCGCCGTTCGGCCCGTTGCACGTGCTGTTTACAATAGCGACGCCGTCACGGCCATGCTGACGTGCGGACGTCCTCGTGCGCGGAGTCTCATCAAACAGTATCTAAAAGGACAGAACGATATTATTAATGTTCGTTCATCCTGACTAACAATTCATCCCTTGAGAGTTTGCTTATAATTCTGGACCGCTCGTAATTGAGCCTTCATGACTAGCAATCTGGTCCGGTTCACCCCTTCAGAGTTTGCTATTAATACTGGACCGCTCGTAATTGAGCCTTCATGACTTTAGCAATCTGGTCCGGTTCAACCCTTCAGAGTTTGCTACTAATACTGGTCCGCTCATTATTGAGCCTTCAGGACTTTAGCCATCTGGTCCGGTTTACCCCTTCAGAATGGGCTACTAATTCTGGACCGCTCGTTATTGAGCCTTCAGAACTATCTTATCTTTTTATTTCTTTTTCATTTATCACTTAAAAACCCTGCAAAACTATTATCTCCTGGACCAGTCATTACTGACTTTACAGGGTCACTTCTTTTGCTAATTATTGTGACTGCTTTTATTAGTAACAATAGCATTTGAATCTGAGTTGAGAGACTATCGATACAGAACGTGACTTAAGATGTTTCGTATTTTCACCGATAGTTATTAAGGTACGTGAGTCAGCAGACATTGTACCACTATTAATTGATATAGTATCACTATTTACAGGCAATGGTATCACTGTTTTCCAAAGTTACATTACTGTTAGGATTGTGTTTTTTTTTTTTTTTTCGGTATTATCTCATGGCTTGTTTCGTGAACATGGATATCATCATCATTACTACCCGCCGTCACGTCATCATAATTTTTTACGATATTTATCTACCAGAACATTTGGACCATGCGGTACTTCACGTAATTTTATGTGAGAATATTTATAGACCTTATTAGTTCCATCAATATATCTCAACTAGTTCCGGTAATTTTTTTAAACGGTGGTCTCGAATGAAATATAAAAAAATCTTAAAAGCTGAATTATCATAAGAACTCCCACGATTAGAAATTATTCGTTTCGGCGCGCCAAATAAATGAACTGGATTTTAACTGTTTTTAGCAGAAACGAAATTGTACAGCGTTTGTAACCACCTGACTATTCTAACTTTAAGTTGCTAAGTCATTGACTCAGAAGAGATTGAGCCTTGACCTGGTCACACGTTGCCGTGGCCGTCTTGGAAAACTTTAAACAGTTTCCGCACTCAGGTCGGCCGCTGTAGAGACCATAGATGGTCGACGCTCCATAGATGGGGTTTCTCGGATGGTTTCAATCCTCAATGTATAAGTGGCGTCTCCCCGCATACCATGGCCCACCTTTCATCTTGCGCCCCTTATATCTGCATCAGAGAACGGTGTTAGCATTGCGGAGTTCTCCACAGGAAATTAAATTATATTTGCCATTGACACGCTAAGAAGAATATCGATTTTATCAAAGCTAAGAATGATCACCCTTACGTTAGAAACGCGTTTACCCTAAACGGGCACAGCGTACTAAAGCAACCACCAACATGTATTAAACCAACATGATCACCTGTGGTGCGAAGTAATAACGGTATCATTAGGTTTTTTTTTTAACTGGGTCATAGATAATATTATACTACGTACAGATACCCAATCCCATACAAAGAAATGACACCTCTCTAACTCGGGCTATTGACTGGCTACAGCGTAAATGTGGTACAGTTATGACAAATTGAGTAAAACGCCATCTATTGCAAAGAGCCATAGAAACAATAAGGTTTTATCTTTTTTTTTTGTTGAAAATACGAGATTTATGAGTTACAAAAGATAAATCAGCATTAAACAAGGAAGTTTTGATTTTTACTAATCTTACTTCAGCCAAAACCTTCCGTTTATCGCTTTTTAGTGACTTCATTTCATATTATTATCTATGCTGCCATCTATCTTTTTTCAAGACTAATTATAATTTGTTCGAATTAAGACATGACTGGGTATAAATTTACGAACGTATGTAGCTAAATCATTCAATTCTGTAACTAATAATTACTGAAATTCCGTGTTCTAAAATATCACGACCAAATTCCAAATTCACCCGGGAATACAACGTGAATTATCTCAAGCACGTGGTTTTATACCATGGTTGGACGTTTAATGAAATTGCTAACCTTTAACGAGATTTCAATTTATTACTATGTTTTAAAAGCTACATTCTGATCCAGAGTCAAATATAATAAGCTAATCTGTATCACTTATCTGTCACACTTATTTTCCACGAGCTGCTCTGAAGTACAGGTTCACTTGCTTGATGCTCGGTGCTGAGTGCTTCCTTCATCCAGCGCTCGGGGCAGGCGTTGGCCATTTATACTTTGCTCACTCACATGGAGCGACTGCCCATCCGATCTCCACAACCCCGCAACCGGGCAGTACGACAACCCTAGGTAAGACTGGTTGTCAGACCTTCGGGCTTTCGAAGACCGTCAAAGATCCACGAGTGTAGCGGGACCAACAGCTTAACCTGCTTTCCGAAGCACGGAGGAGTATCGGCACGTAATGATGGTCACCCATCCACGGACCAATCCCGGCAAGCGCAGCCCAACGTGATGGCTTGACCCGTGCGCCCGTTATCACTTAGCCACGAGCTCCTACGTCACAATGAAGTCTACATCCTCTAATTTCTTTTTCTCAATAACTATCGTTTCACTGAGTGCACGCCAATTAACAATATCGGATTCTGGTTTATCAGGATCAAAAATAACGAGCACAGCTTTACTTTGAGTAACAGGCATCCGCAATTTTTTTAAATGTAACGATCTCGCCAGCAGAGAACAATGAAAAGTTTTACATTAAATTACTGTTGCTATCATTAGTGGACGGTGAATCCGATCCCACTTCTGATGAAGGCAGAGGGTCCGACATCTTAAATAAAAGTAAGGAATATAGCAGAAATCATCTTTTATTCCCATAGCTTATTTAACACACTAATTCAAATTATATTTCCAACGATTTTATTCTAATTCAGACTACAATTAATTCAGTATCTAAACGCTACAACATGTGCACCGGGCCGAGCCTGCGACAAGAATGATCCCCTCCTCGCTGCGCGCTCGTTTATGTAGAGCGGCTCGAGTAGTAGGGAAAGTAGGCGAGGCCTTGTTTACGCATTCCACTGCGCAGCTGCGCCGTTCGGCCCGTTGCACGTGCTGTTTACAATAGCGACGCCGTCATATATGTATAAATATTGCTCATTTAATAGTATAGGATATTCGCCATAGCATGCATTGGTGTATATTTTAGTGGCACGGCCAAAGTTCGCGGTATCACGGCAAAGTTAAACAAAAAAGGGTTGAAACTACAGAAGCTAGTCGAGCGATGCGGTGAAACTTTAGTAACAACTACTCCATGGACTTGTATTTATATATTTAAACTTTTGGAACATTATAGTGTTATTTATTATTTGTAAAAATATTGCACTGAGGCCTTTTTGTCGACATTTGTGTGGTGCAGAGACAAAAAATGGTGGGTGCATTAAAAAAAATTGTAGCTGTAATTAAAATTACCATAGACAAAGACATTTTTATGATGCGTTGATCAACGAATCATCATTCGCTTGCCCTAATCCTCCTTTATTTGGGGTCGACGCAACATGTCTTTTTCTTCCATATTCTCGGTATTCACCCCTTTCTAGCAATATCACCTTCCACACAGCCCATCCTTCGTTTCTGTGGTCATGATTCGTATGTAGATTTATGCGTTTTTTACTTTCTTACTCATATCGCGAGTACCCATGTCGGGGTGAAAAGATTAGCCCTGACCCTATGTGTGGATCGACCTCTAGTGAGTAAATATGAAAAAGTCACGATATTAAAAGTCTTCTTTATTACCTATGCGAGCAATTGCGTTGCGGACTACGCACAATATAGGGCTCCGTAGTATGAACTGAGTAGCTTACAGTGTGTGTGGAAAAATTCTTTTTCATCTCTCATGCTCGGAAAGTAGTGTTTGTTTGATCCGAGTAGCGGGTGGAAAACGCTGCTTCCCTCTCTAAGGCGGAAAAGACTCATAGTAATTGCTTCCCGCCCTAGGGCGGGAATCAATTTAAAAAATACAACTTTTGCTTAGGTAGTCTGCTACGAAACTTTTTACATGACTGATGAATAAAAACAAAAAAGCTGCGGCAGTGTTTCCACTTACGTTTTTGGTTTTTCCCCAGTTTCTTAATGAATTATCCCTAAAATTCCCTAAAAAATATAAAAATCCTTGGTTTAGGGAATTTTTCATTTTTATAGCATAAATACCTAGAAAACATTAATTATAAATCGAGAGAGACGAAACAAACCAACTCTAGGTATAATGCGACTTATTTCCGATGTCGTCTTTAGCCACGGAAATAGTACTACATATTAACAATAACATGGCAAACTAAAATTAGACGTATTACAATTATTAAATGTTTCAGGGAATCCCCTTTATTCAATCGGTGGTGCCATAGAGTAAAGTAATACATCAGGTGCTGCCTAGTATAAACAATAGGGCTACCAACTCAAGTTCAATTTTTCCCTAAAATTCCCTAAATCCCTGCCAAAATAAAATATCCCTAAACCATGCTTATTATTGGCCATTTTTACCAAAAAAAAGGGAGAAATCCCTAAAAGTCGAAACACTGGGCTCCGGTCTTGTGAGGTATTTTTTTTAATTCACACTGTCTGTTTATATAAAACAGCCAGTGTGAATAAAAAAAAATACCTAATGCGCGGGACGGCCCGCAACAGCGACGCGGTGCGTTCCATATTAAAAAAAAACATAAATTGTTCTAACTTCTCAGTTCATTTTAAATAGGTACTAACTAATCATATTATTTAATATCAATAAATTATTTTAAACACTATTTTTTACTTTCCTTATATTCGAAATGAAAAGTAGAGTGTTTAACACGGGTGAAAGACATCAATTGCTACTCGGACTATAGCCGCCCTCGCTACGCTCGGGCGTCTAAATACCTCGTATGGGAATTGATTTCTTTCGACCCTTGTATAACAATCTACTAATTATGCCCCAAAATTATTTTATTTTTAGTTTCTTACATGCCAATTTATAAAATAACGAAAACATAAGTTAATATCGAGCAGCTCATCGAGCGCTCCTGTTCGACAAAAACTCGTATATTTTCTTTTCTTTTTGGATGAACGAATGAGTGAACGTGGAGGCTGAACTACTCTCGTTTTAATTAATTAGTGTATCTAGTTAGGTACGCGTTCAGTCGCAGGTGGTTTGTAGCGTAACATGTTCATTTGAGAGCCTCACTTGTGTCAGACATGTTGACGGCTGTTCACACAAATAGTTTCAAGTTAGAGTATTTATTTAGAACATTCGGGAGTTGGAGTCGGGGATGTCTTGATGTATTTTCAAAAGACATCCTGACTTCATTTGGTAGGTAAATTTTTCCTTGTGTTCAAAATAATACAAAAATATTATAGTAGAACTAGCTGCCCACCCCGGCTTCGCACGGGTAGCAGTAAGGACTTATCTACGGCGCACCTACCTACCCTACACTGCCCGACCTACCTACCTACCCTGCCCTACCTACCTACCCTACACTGCCCGACCTTCCTACCTACCCTGCCCTAACTACCTACCCTACACTGCCTGACCTACCTACCTACCCTACCCTGCCCTACCTCCCTACCCTACCCTGCCGAACTACCTACCTACCCTACCTACCTACCTTCCTATCTACCTACCCTGCCCTACCTACCTACCCTACCCGGCCCCACCTACCTAGCTACCTAACCTGCCTTACCTACCCTACACTGCCCGACCTACCAACCTACCCTACCTACCTATCTACCCTACCTGCCTATCTACCCTACCTACCTTCCCCTATCTTCCTACCCTGCCCTACCTACCTACCTATCTACCCTACCTACCTACCTTCCTATCCTGCCCTATCTACCTACCCTACACTGCCCGACCTACCTACCTACCCTACCTACCTATCTACCCTATCTACCTACCTACCTACCTTCCCCTATCTTCCTACCCTGCCCTACCTACCTACCCTACCTACCTACATACCTACCTACCTACCTTACACCCTACCTTCACCTACCTATCGTAAGATCCTTTTCCTTACAATAACGAAAAAAGAATTAGTGAAATCGGTCCAGCCGTTCACGCGTGTTCAAATAGGGATTTATTTTAGGCCCTAAACTTTAGTGAGTGAGAGAGAGAAAGCTTATTGTGAGAGAACGACAGGAGACCGGCTTCTTGCTCATCCTTACTCTGTGCTGTTTACGGGATGAGAAGAGTGACACCGGTAGACGCCTGCTGACGGGAATAACTGATCGAGTGGTAACTGATCAATTATCGACCGCCTAGAGTAGAAAATTATTCATCATCATCAGCCTATTAATGTTCCCACTGCTAGGACACAGCCTCCTCTCTGTGAGAGGGAGTGGGCCGTAATCTACCACGCGGGCCCAGTGCGGGTTGGTAGATGTCACAATTGTCTTCGAATTTTTTGGTTCTAAGTTTCTAAGACATGCCGGTTTCCTCATGATGCGATGTTTTTCTTCACCGTTTTGAGAGCAGTGGTGATGAAATTATTTACACAAAGTAAAGCACCTGCCTGGGTTCGAACCCACGACCTACAACTCGTAAGTCATGGCCGTTACCACTGGGCCACCACTGCTCTTTAGAAAATTATTAAAATACTAATATCGCTATAAAAAAATAGGGGTTGGTGGTAGAAAGGTGAAAATTTTGGGTTGTATGTATTTTTTAATGCAAAATCATAAAAAAATTACAATAAAAAAAATTGTCAAAAAAAACAAAAAAAAAAACTTGGGGTGGACCACCCTTATCATTTAAGGGTACGAAAAATAGTTTACATCCTATTCTCATACCTACTTAATAACCACAAAAAATTTCATAAAAATCGGTGAAGCCGTTTCGGAGGAGTTTGGCAACAAACACCGTGACACGAGAATTTTATATATTAGATTACATATAAGTAGATAAATAAATAACTGTGCATTTATTAATGTGGGAACTTTTACGGACTAATACTTTCATAGAAGAAAGCAAGTTAACTTCTCCCAAAACTAAAAATTACTAACCTAACCTAACTAAAAATATTAACAAAAAATATGGCGTCGAAAAATTCCTCCGCATCGCTGTCGACTGGTAATGTACCCAAGAGACTGGCGGCATTGCCAAGTTGTATGGCAATGCTTAGCCTCTGGGCCAGGTAAAACCCAGCCCTTGGGTCACGGGAAGTGTCAACCAGTCGTTTAGAAGAAAGTAAGTTATGCCAGATAAGAATAAACATAAACATCAAAATAAAAATAAATCTCATGCATAGATATTTGATAGTAAACTACTTACATTTATATCGATTCCACCCCAACAAATGGCGATACACATAAAACCAGCACAAACTTCATAACGTGGACAAGAATGTTATTTGAGAGTACAATAAACAATTTCCTTCTTATTTCCTCGCAGACTTGACAACTGATAGGTAGTCTGCAACGTCTGATGGCGGCCATTTTGTTTTAAAGGCTGTTAAGTTTTAGGCTTTTAACCATAAATACCAAGTTAAAGTAGGTACAAAGTTACTTATTGCATGATAAATGTTTTGACTTTTTGTAATTAAGTTACTTATTAGATTCGGTCACCGACTGACAGAAGTACCTACCTAGTAGACAATCAGAAGTAGACAAAGCAGTATTTCGTCTTTAGTTATTCTTTGTCCTTGAGCTTAGTTCTTTATGAATTGTTTGATGAGGCAATCTATAATAAGCAGTGTGGCGCAAGCTCTGCAAAAGGAAGTCTACGTTATGCTTGTTGTCGAAAATAATCACGGGAAAATTTCTTTAAAGTTAGAATTCAAGTAGGTAACATTATTTTATGAATTAATTTTAAAACCTATTGGAATGACTTCCCGAAAAAGCATAATGGAAGTTTTTCTTGTCTTCAGAATGGCCGATGAGTGAATGTCATCAAAGCGCCGCAATTCTGTGCACGCGGAGACCTCATAACTCTCGTGAGAAATGTTCCCTCAGCCGACATACAGAAAGTTTAAATTTCATTAAAAATGGAGACATAAAAAGTTTTTGCTCTGCAGTTTAAATAATGAAAATACTTTCGTCAACTACCACGATAGCTGCTACATATTCAAATGAGCACGAAACAAAATTCTGAGGCATAAATATTGCAGACGAGACTGTACTAAGTAGTTTTCGTGATAGAACGTTTCTGGCAGGCCATACATCTTGGCGGAGTCGCATGACCGGGCGTCTAGCTGCACCGCGCCGTGCCGCGTCCCGGGCGGTCGTGCCCGATCGTGCCGTGCCGTGTCGTGCCGCAGTGCCTATCTGCAGGAAGCTCTGACAGTTTCGTGGAGTGCGAACTGCATTGTTGCAGCGTACAATGGTGGTAGATAAATGCTTACATGATGAAGTTTTCAGGCAGTTCGCGTAGTTTCGGTCCAGTTTGTTCGTTGTCCGATTACGCCGCGAAAGAATGGGACAAAGATTGCTGTTTGCACGGAAACTATTTATTACTGGCCACTTTGTCTGCTGGGCTTTGTGCGTTTATAAATTCCATTTTTGAGAATAGATGATAACTTCATCTTGTGAAGCATTTTGTGTCCTTTTTAGACGAGGTACGTAACGGGTCGTTGGCAAAGCGAGATAGATACTCACTCTAGGTACAAAATAATCTTCACAAAAGGTCGACACCGTCTCAAATAAATCGTGATCTACTCCACGTGTAACCCTAGCAAATCGGCTGTCACTCAACAAATTCACTGAGCCGCCTTCGTTAGCTAGAGTAGTCCTAAAAGAAAAGCTAGAACAAGACGGAATGAATAAATCAGGGATGCGACGTAAATCCCGGTCATCGCAGACATCCCGGACTGAGCGGGATTCGCGTCTCATTTACAATTTAACTGCAGAATTAATCTGACGCCGGAGTGAATCGACCGCTAGCCTCTCGATAAAATTTATTGTTCTTGCATGCAGTAGATATGTAGTGGTCTGTCTTACAGGACTCCTAAATTGGAGGGAGATTTATTGATTGTGGCTGAACATTTGTGACACTAGTTGGGTAAGGGATGAGATATCTGTGTAAATGTGTTGGGATTGCGTTGAAGGCTTGCCCGAGCCTTAGAAATTATGCACGGCTTAGATTTTGTGAAAGCTATCCCAAACTGGACGGAGATTTCCATTACTTAGCTAAAAATTTAAGTTTTCCTTCATGCTTAATTTCTTGAACAGACATTAAGAATTCATTATTATTATAAAAGTTGACGATTAACTACCGATTTTCAGCAAAAACCTTTTAATAACTATAACTTATGACTAAACTTCCTCGAAGCTCGTCTAAATCTCAACTTATTTTTTCATTTTCAGCATGGTTTACGCTATCCATATTTTTTCTATGTAAGTAATCCCCTACTTTTTAACACTTCGACCGCTGAGCGCTTAATGCCGTGATATAAGGTGCGGGATTTTTATCCCGGGGCCTTTTGGACCGCGGGATCTGTCCGGGGTCGCGAAGACCCAACACGCATAAATCTTAGGAGCTTATTTGTTGTGGAAAGTAGTCGGCTTTCCGCCCGACCCAGCGGCGGAGGGTTACTGTAATTGATTTGTTAACAGTACTCACTTAACCCTTTGGGAGTCGGTGCGGCTTCTTCTCAGGCCTACAGGTTATTATGTTGTTATTTCGGTCTCGTGTTTTATTACATTGAAGTTGGGGAAGAAGTTAATCTACATTGTTTACAGCTGTAGCTATGGAAGGAAAATTCTTACGAATGGGGATGTTTACTGCCATTTTATCACGATAGGTGGCGCATCGTCGAAATGGCCATTGAAAACTGTCAATTCCATACATTTTATAACCTATCATTCAGTAAATTCTAATTTTCTCCAAATATGCATAAGTGTGCTGTACCACGAAGTACTAAAATACTTACTCCGGTGTTCATTTATTTCCCAAAGATACTACGCAAATAGAAAGTGGGAAACTAAAAGAGTAAAACTAAAAGTAACTTTGAGTATGTTGATTGGTAATTTTCGGCAATATGGTAGAGCTTTGGTGGAGCTATTAACGTCTTATGTAAAGTTCTACAGCAGGAACGTCAATTGCTTGGCTTTCGGAAGCTTGAGGGCTTTGATTGCTGAATTAAAAATTTCGGTCATAGATAACCTAAAAAATAAAGAATATCATTTATTATTAAAGTAAATGATCTCTCATTTTTCGTAAATTTTCCTACCATGAGTCAAGTAAGAATTAACACGTTACAACTAAAAAAATACCCAAATCTAGAGCCTAGCACTAATGAAAAATAAACTTAACCTAAACAATAAAGAATACCATTTATTATTAAAGTACGGTTCTCTCAATTTTGGTAAATTTTCCTACCATGAACCAAGTAATAATTAACATGTTACAACAAAAAAATTATCCAAATCTAGACCCTAGCACTGATTAAAAACATTTTATTAGATAGAAGTCTACCTCGCAATAATGTCTCATTTCTTTCCAGTAATCCTTGCTCCTGGTTTGTTTAGGTCGTCTTTCAATTCTATAAGATTCCAGGAACAATACATGTTAGGAATAACCATGGTGGATCGGTTTCAACACAATAAATAGCAAAAACCACCAATGTAAGCAATGCGAAAATTATTTGACAGCGGCCATCCCGCCGCTGGCGACATCTACGCTGAGCTTTGCGCGTGCATCCCCATTAACGTAGGTTGTCTTATATTTACAATAGAATCTGTTTTATTTAAAAAATATTGGCAGTATATAGAGTGCCACCAGTGGCACTCTATCCCTATCGGATAAAGTGCCACTACAGGCACCCTAGTAACACCGCCTCGGCCCGGCCAAAGTGCCGCAAGCATTGGATTGTCATTGTCACTGTCACTAAGTCACGTCACTTGGTATTTTATTTCATTATTGAGGTTAGATCGCTGTAAAACACCACATTCCCAAAACATTACATTCTCTTGTGACTAAACGGACCCTGGCACTTCGCCGGCCGCTACCGCGGCACCGCTCGCTACGCTCGCTCGGCTCGTGCTTTGTGTGGTCACAGTTTTAACCTAACCTAACCTAAATAACAAGTGACAGTGACAATGCAACGCTCACGGCACCCTAGCCGGGCCGAGGCGGCGACACTAGAGTGCCACAAGAATACTCGCGGCACTCTATACACTTCGAAAAATATTTACAAAGGGACAATATCTGCAATTTATGGATGAACCAGTATTTTTTCTCTATATTTTAATGTAACATTTTCCTGCTAAGTTGTTTTGTTCTCTATAGCTTTACAATTTCTTCATTTAAAATTTGATATACTTATTGACTTAACGACTGACCCATACAGGTTTTCATACATAACATAAGTTGTTATATAACTGAAAACAGCTGTTCTCTTCTGTGTTTGAAAGTTTTCATAGGAACATTTTCAGAGACAACTCTCAAATGCACTAAAACGAAGCCTCGGAACAAATCTGCCTCTCATACTGTGTGCATAATGGCAATCTGTAAGCTAAATAAATAGTTATATTGCCACAGTGCGGAAGTGAAGCCTACCACCCTTCGCACAAGACAGAGTCAGCTGCCAAATAATAAATACAGCGTGGAGGTCGTTCAACTCGAACTGCCATGACATTGGCGAAGTGTGGGAAGAAAAAGTAAAAGAAACATTGCGTCGGCGTCAGTGCAGGACCTTGTATCTATATTTTTTGGCGAAATAATTTTTTCATCAAAATTGATAAAAGTAGCCTGCCATCAAGCGGCAAAACATTGAGGTAGCTAGTCAGTGCGCACAGTCGGTAAAACAGACGAATCTAGGACCTTCGACATGCTTGTTGGGTGAAATTTAAAGCAGTACCTTGTATCTGCTGTTTAAAATAATTCTTTGGTGACGCTGTGTCACTATTTATTTGTGTGTTACTATTTAGAGGGTTTTTAAATAAGTCTCCTGTAAATAAGGGTGTAGTGCATTTACAAGGTCCTGCATTGACGCCGACGATTGATTATTTAATAGAAAAATCAATCTGCCTAGCCTTTTCCCAACTACATAATGTTGGGGTCGGCTTCCAGTCTAACCGGATGCAGCTGAATACCAGTATTTTACATGGAGTGACTGCCTATCTGACTTCCACAACCCAGAAACTGGGTAATACGATAACCCTTGGTAAGACTGGAGTCAGACTTTCGGGCATCTGACGACGGGACCAACGGCTTAACGTGCTTTCCGAGGCACGGAGGAGGCACGGTATGTAAAGATCACCCATCCACTGCCCAACCCCGGCAAGCGTAGCTTAATCGACCCGTGCGGCTGTTATTACTAAGCCACGAGCTCCTCACGAGCTCTATTTAATACGAATAGTAATAATTTACAATAATGATGATAACAGCCGGCCAGGTCGAACGAAGGTTAAGCTACGCTTGTCCCGGCTGTTGATCGTAGACCTTTGACAGTCGTTACAGCTCCAGTCAGACAGAAGCCTAAAAGTCTGACAACCAGTCTTATCAAAGGGTATCGTGTTACCCAGTAACTGGGTTGTGGAGGTCAGCTAAGCAGTCACTCCATGTAAAATACTGGTATTCAGCAATCTGCTTTGGGTCTGATAGACCCAACGCAGATTGAATAAGAATTTACAACACCTATAAATAACGAAGTGTATAGAGTGCCGCGGGTTTCTTGTGGCACTCTAGTGTCACTGCCTCGGCCCGGCTAGGGTGCCGTGAGCGTTGCATTGTCACTGTCACTTGTTATTTAGGTTAGGTTAGGTTAGAACTGTGACCACACAACGCACGAGCCGAGCGAGCGTAGCGAGCGGTGCCGCGGTAGCGGCCGGCGAAGTGCCAGGGTCCGTTTAGGCACAAGAGAATGTAATGTTTTGGGAATGTGGTGTTTTACAGCGATCTAACCTCGACAATCAAACAAAATACCAAGTGACGTGACTTAGTGACAGTGACAATGACAATCCAATGCTTGCGGCACTTTGGCCGGGCCGAGGCGGTGTTACTAGGGTGCCTGTAGTGGCACAAGTGGCACTCTATACACTGCCTATAAATAAATAAAAAACAAATGCAAGTGTTTGAAACATGGATTACTGGAAACATATACGATCAACTGTGGCATCTTTACTTTCCATGAGTAACTTTACCTATGAATACTGTACTTAAATATCTCTCGATTACTAAAAATCTGTTACCGCCATTTAATATCAAAGTGATGTAACAAGAGTATACAAATCGACTATTTGTAACAGATTTTATGTAATCCAGAAATATTTGTCACAGTTGACGGTACACGAAAGAAACCAGTTTATATCAAGCTTGTAAAAACTATTTAAATTCTAAAATCACTATTTTTGCACCATGCATAGGCGGCTGCGCCAAAAGGGGCTAGTTCCAGACTACTGACCTACTGTTCCTGAAGTCCGTTTTCAACTGCACCTTAAATTATGAGGAGTTCTGTGGTGTTTTGTTGTGTTTCTGGAAGTCAATCAGTTTAGTATACAATATCTTCAACGCTATGCCAAGTAATGCCAACCATCCACGTCTAACCTAACAAAATACTTTCTTTATCCATATCTTTTACAAGATACCGTTCTCACTTCATTACGAAAAACGCAGACGAGTTACATGTGACGTACAAGGTCAGCTAGCCCCAAATTCCCTGACCAGGTCAATATCTTGGCATCCTCACGGCCTCACAGGCCACTACGCCGATTAAGGCGGCCATTACACCGCTCATCGCCTGGAATATTATTTAATAGCAATTTTCGGGACACTTAGTCCCGAATAGGCGGTAGATAAGGTGATACGAAGGGTATGACGTGGATGTAGATGTGATGGAAGAGATAACACGTACAAGTTGAGAATATTTTTGAATATTCAACTGCACATGACCTTTGATTGAGGGCTCCAACCCTGTAGATGATGCTAATTCGATTATAGTACCTGGCTGAAACTAAAGTGACTTGATTTGAAGATTCAGTACCGCTTATTAAATTCTATTTTCTGACTTTACCTACTGTTTTGATGTCCTGTACCCTAATTACGTAATGCACGATCAATCAGAATTTGAATCGTTTTAAAACAGATTGCTAGTCAATTGATTCATAAGTTCGAAAAAAAAACTGCTCAACAACGTAAATAACAATGAATATTGTTGAACTGTCAAAATGAAACAGATTAGTCGGAATCGTTTACGAAAATGTGTTGTGTAATTAGATAGCTGGTCTTGCAGTTTTGCTTTGTCGTGAGCATGCTATTTCTTATTTAGAAATGTAACTTTTGAGTACAAAGGTTCATAGAATTTGCGTCCTTTTACGTAGGAGCCTTGCTCTGCCACTGTTCTTTCCAAATAGTGACGCTTACTCTCACCAGCCACTTCCACCGCCTCAACCTCCGTGTAGCTACGCACATCAGGCCTGAATGACCGGACGGGCCCCGTGATGGAATGAGACATACATATGTATGTATACCGCGGATCCGTCTGAGACCCGGAGTCGTTACTTACATTACATCGCGTTCTGTTCGTCTGTCGGGAATCGAGAATAGGGTAGGTTTGTACAAGGTAAGTTTTGGTAAAAGTAGTTTTCTGTACTTTAGTCATATGTTTTATCCTTTTTACAGATTGCTATTTGAGTGCCAGTTTTCAATGCAGTTTTATTTTTCTTTGTGTTCTTTGTTGTGCATTTAGCCAATGTCACGTTAAGTTTCAATGGAGTTTAATTAGCAGTTCCTTTAACTAAGTATTTTAGGCAGGTATCACACCTCCGTTGTGAAACCATAGCAGCGAAACCGCAGTAGTTCCGCCCCATGACTTGTCCGTTGTATGAAAAGCGAAACAGAAGTGAAACGCCTGTTCTTACGTACAGATTTAATTACAATTCTATCTGTTTCCCGCGTGATTTCGCCGATCTGCTCGGAAGCTGGTTACACCTACGCGCTCAGCCCGCCATTTTGTTGCGGTGCCGCATTTGTTTCTCACGTTTCTGTGGCAGTCAACAAGTTTATAAAACGAAACAATTTTTTTTTTGTAATATTTATGTTGATTCTACGCGGAAAAATGAATTCAAGAGGTTCGATTTAGACCTATACCGTATTTACTAAGTCAATTTGACTATAAAAATGTGACGAATGATCTTCATGTGACTAGTTCTTTACATAATTTTCTCGTAATTTCTTCCTTTTTTCATTATCTATAGTGCACCTAAGTTCAACGCCTTTTCAAAGTTAATGACCATAATAATATTGCTTCCTCCTCTGACTCCGAAAACGAAAACAACATTTTACTCCGATTGCTACAATGCGATTGACTATTATATGTTGTTCCGCAACTCGAATAACGACATAATGTAGTAATGTTTGGAAGAGGAAATCGTTAAGCGGTTTCGTATAATTGATTTCGCATCAGAGGTGTGCTACGGCCCTAACAAAAAAATTCAAAGATTTAAATCGTAAGGTTGTAAAAGTGGGGCTCAAAATTTTAAAGCAAGGTTGATGCGTGTGCCTTCTTCGTATGAGAAGAGTCGTTACTTTGAGTTTGCAATGAGCTTGACATTATTTTTATTTTGAAGTATATTTTAAATATTACATTATTGAGAAATACGCAAGTAAGTAACAAACATACAACCTATTAGAATGATACTGACACCCGAAGGGCCGTAGCCGGCTTTTCTCGCCGGCTCGCATTCTGATAAGAATTATCAAACGTACACAAGGGCTGAGCCCTGTCAAATGCTGCGTTTGTATTTTCCTCGAGTGAGTACAGTCAGCAACGAAAATAGGTATTTTTTTAAATAAAAAGTAAACACAAAATTAATTATTAGAAAGTAGCTTTTACCCGCGGCTTCGCCCGTGTCGGAAATTATTCTACGGGAATGTAGTACCGGTAGGTATAAAAAGCATCCTATATGGTCACTCAGGTCACTCAGGCCATGATCTATTTGTGATAAAATCCGAGATAACAGACCGAGTTACTTTTGAATAAATAATTGGTGGCGGTGCTTGGTGGAGGCCTATGTCCAGCAGTAGACGTCTTTCAGCTGGAATGATGATGATTACTTATTACTTATTGTGATCCATTGTTGGTCGAAATAAACGATTAATAATTATTTTATTTTATAACTAGCACCCTGCGGGTTTACTAGCATAAGTCTCGATCCCGTGGGAATATCGGGATAAAAAGTATTTTATGTTCTAACCCAAGTCATGGTCTACCCATGCGCCAAATTTCATCCAAATCCATACAGCCGTTTTAACGTGAAAGTGCAACAAATAAACAAACAACCTCACTTTCGCATTTATAATATTAGTTAGGTTTAAATAAGTAAATTAGTATGGATGTTGTAGGTAACAGGAAACGGAAGTTATAACACTGAAGTACTACGAATTCTTAAATATTACACGAAAACATTGCTGAAAAGTTCAGCAGTTTCTTAAAAAAAAAAGAGTGTGTGCTTAAGGTCGTGAAAACTTTATTGTATCTTTCTCGCTCGGGTACACTTCGCAGTTCCGAGTTCACCCGATCGAGCTTTTCACCTCAGAGCGTGACGGATCAGCCTAACTACGGAAAAATCTGTGTGCGGTGCGCCAAAAGACTTCAAAAACGGGAACTTATATGTTAAGTAAATATAACAATGTAAAACCACTTTTGCTGCTGACCGTAGAAACGAGTATTACATTTAACGTTATGAGGGTCATTATCAGTGTTGCCACATCAGCATGTAAAAATGCTGGTCAGGGCGTAATGATGGTAAGAAATTAGATAATGTACCTTATAAAAACCGGCCAAGTGCGAGTAGGACTTGCACAAGAAGGGCACCGTACAATATTTAGCAAAACACGGTGAAAAAAACATGTTTCTTGTAGGGGGCAGGGGGGGGCTCTTTATTTTTATTTTTTTTTTGTTATTTGTTGTTATAGCCGCAATAGAAATACACAATCTGTGAAAATTTCCATTGTCTAACTATTACGGTTCATGAGATACAGCCCGCTGACAGACAGACGGACAGTGGAGGCTTAGTAGATAATAGGGTTCCGTTTGACACCCTTCGGGTCGGTACGAAACCCTAAAAACTGCTTGTTAAAATGCGAAATATTTATTAGGCAAGATATTACGTAAAAACTTACGTTCGCAGCTCTTAAAATTAGTTTATAAGACATTTTATAGACACTAGAGGAGTGAAATGTAGTTACAAAAATATAAAAGCGTCACCACTCGCGAACTTGTTTATCTAAATCTATTACAAATTTTTATTGTCACAATGTAGGCCATCTACAAGTCAATATACTGTAGGAAAATTAAAAGAGAGAAAAAAGAAGCCATTGGCCCTAAAACCATGTTTTATTGCATGTTTTATGTGAGAACAAGCAGTCGCGGGGACAACCTGCCGTCCGCTCGTAAATCGTAGATACCAAACGATGCGTGTGCGCCGAATCGCCGATATCATAATATAGGGCAGTGACGTCACACGAAACATTTTACTGATTTTCTTTTATCGTTCCCCGGTGTTGAGAAATCTGTTTTTGATTTTTGTGCAGTGTTTATAGAAATTGTTTTGTTTGTAAATATTTTTCAGTGATATGTTATGATTTTATGAATTAAAGGGGAAAGGAAAGTTACATAAATAAATACAATGCCGCCCATAAGCATGTGACGGCCCGTATTTTTCTCAATATTCATAGAAAATATATCAAATTAATTTTAAAAGATGGTCTATCTTAATTTTATTTATTATGGACTTACACTTGTGTTTTTTTTTAAATAAAAATGTTTTTTTTTTTGAAAATATTTCTTCTCCTCCGTTTTTTTTTCATAATCGACAAAGGGGTTTGAAGATTTTTGTATGGAGGGTGGCCCTAACATGATGCCGCCATTTTGTTTTTTTTTCAGAATCGCGGAGAAAATCGAAAGTTATATATTTAGATAGAGGACACTTATACAAACAAAAAATGTCATGTGACATAATATCCTAAAGCGTCAGGTTTCGGAGTTATTCACTGAAATATAAGTCGAAAACTTAACCCTGAAACAAGGATTTTTTTGTTTTGTTTTCCTTCAGGTAAGTATATTGAACTATGAAAACATAATTGCGTCATGTACAGGTAATATTTTAGTTAAGAGCGAAAGAGACAAAAATATATGTATACCCTCCGCCGAACGAGGACGTGTGTTATATGGTATATGTATTATATGGTGCATAGCATGGGCGCGACACCAAGAAAATCCTATTCAGCCTCCCGCTGCCTTCTTGGATGGTATTTTTTATACCGACTATGATTAAAAAATCTTACGTTTTATCCGCTAGGTGTAGTCAAGTAAGGGGGTCCAAACGCCTCCTGCCGGAGGCTCTACGCGGGGGTCGTGCGGTCCATGGCCCTTTACGGGGCACCGGTGTGGGCGCGAACCTTAAGGTTGCGCCCAGCCCGCCGGTTGCATGCAGCCCAAAGGGTCATGGCTATCCGGATGGTCCGGGGATACCGTACGGTCTCCGGCGAGGCGGCGAGCCTCCTTGTCGGAACGCCGCCATGGGATCTGGAGGCGAAGGTCCTCGCCCACATTTGGGAGTGGCGCGAGGAGATGAAGCGCCGGGGTGTAACTCCGCTGCCGCGAGAAATCACGGTACAGCGGACAGAGCTCCGGCGGGATCTCATGGCGGCTTGGAGTGTGCGATTGTCGCAACCCAGATTTGGGCACGCCACAATTACGGCGATAAGTCCCCTCTTTGAGGAGTGGCTTGAGAGGCGCCACGGCGTCCTCACCTTCCGCCTGACGCAGGTCCTCACCGGACACGGTTGTTTCGGGAGGTACCTGTTTCGCATAAGGCGGGAGGAAACGCCCGGGTGTCACCATTGTGTGGATCGTCCGGAGGACACGGTGGAGCATACGGTGGAGGTTTGCCCGGCTTGGGTGGACCACCGCCGTGTCCTCGTGGAGGCGATCGGCGGCAGTGACCTCTCGCGTCCGGCCCTGGTCCAGGCCATGGTGCGGAGCGAGAGGGCATGGCAAGCCGTCACCTCCTCCTTCTGCGAAGCAGTAATGCTCGCGAAGGAGGAGGCGGAGCGCGCGAGGGAGTGGCAGAGGCCGCGCCCTACCAGCCCTAGCCGCCGCCGCCGTAGGAGACTTCCCGGGCGTCGGGAATTGATAGCCGATTTCCGGCCGCCGTAGGCGCGGGCCTGCGGACGGAGAGCAGAGGGCAGCTCGCCGTCCGATAAGGACCAGGCCCGGGTCGACGGTGCGTCGTGTTCCACGCGCGCCTCAAAGAGATGTCAGCAAAACTGACGGGGTCCGTTAGGGCCGATGCCTGCCGGGGTTGCGGGTAGTCCCAAGGGGAAACCGTGGCCCCTGGCATGGCAAGGGAAGGAACACGGGTGGGTTTTAGTCAGTAAAAGTCTGACACGCCCTTCCGCTCCGCCCAGAGCGGGAGAAGTCATTGGATGATTTCCCACCCAAAAAAAAAAAAAAAAAGGTGTAGTCAAGTAATGTTCTTATGTTATAGGGTTTGGTTTCCGCACTTAGTCCGTCAAATGAACCATTGTACGTGGGCCATGGCGGCCGTTTGGGGGGGTTATTCCAACCAGCCCACCTCCCTCCAGAAGTTAATTAAAGCTTCTGGTCCGTTTAGAACATCAGTGTAAGATCTGGGTGACCCGAGGGTTTCTGTTCTAATCTGGGTGACGCCTGTGCATTCAAAGAGCACGTGCGCGTCGGTTTCCTCGGCCTCCATGCAAGCCCTGCACAGAAGACTGTCCGTTATGCCTATCGTGTGGAAATGTTTGTTTAGCGAGCAGTGTCCTGTGATGGTCCCCGTCACCAGGCGCAGGCCATTTCTGTCCTGGCGTAATAAACGCCTGGTCAGCTTGCTATCCAAGAATGGCATAGCTTCCTTGGACTGCCTGTCTCCGCTTGTGTGTGGGTGAGCTCCTGTAGCCACTTGCGTATTTGGTTGAAGGGGATGGGAACGATAGGTTCGGGTCCACAGACTGCCGTGCTGGATCCTCGTCTAGCCAGTTCGTCAGCTGCGTCGTTGCCTAGCGATCCACTGTGTCCTTTTATCCATTGTAGTGTCACCGTGTTGCGGCTAGATACCTTTAATTGTTCTAGTTCATTGTGACATTCTAGTGTTAGCGTTGAGGTAATAAATTTTTTCTGTAGGGAATGGAGAACTGAGGCACTATCGGAGAGTATACGTATATGCGTGTCCGCAACTCTCCTGGCTTTTAGGGCGTGGACCGCTTGTATGATGCCCACACACTCTGCCTGATAGACGGTGTTGAACATTCCCAGCGGGCTGGATATATTTATGTTGAAGTCGTGTGAGAAGACTCCTGCTCCGGTGCCGGAGTTGGTCTTCGATCCATCGGTGTATACTCTCATCTCTTTCGGGCTTGAGTAGTCACACTGTTCTTCCGTGAGTATTATGTTGTAGTGCCTTTGAAAGTGGTGCGTTTTCGGGGCTTTATCACAGGGTGATGCCATCATTGGTCGTCGTTTGATCGCTTCTTCCCTTATGCGTGTGTGCTTAACTCTGGAGTCTTTGCTTAGGGTTCCTGATAAGTGGAGCCTAAAGGCAGCCAGGCACGCCTCCTCCCGCACGATGAGGTGCAGAGGCGGCAGTCCCAGCATTGCCTGTAGGGCGGCAGTGGGTGCAGTTCTCATACTGCTAGTGATTGCAACACAAGCGAATCGCTGCAGTTTCTCGAGTTCTCTTTGAGCTGTACTCAGGTCTGTCCTGGGCCACCAGACCAGTGAGCCGTATGTAATGATTGGTCGGATAACTGTGGTGTATAACCAGTGGGTGACCTTGGGGCTAATCCCCCAGTTCCTGCCAAGCAGTCGCTTGCACTGCCACAGGGATATGCTGGCTTTTGTGGTGATATAGGGTGTTTTCGTAGTCAAGTAATTCATGTGTAAATAACTTAATCAACATGAAGTAACTACAACATAAATAAATAAATTCGTTATAACAATTGTTATTTTTATCTCTGAATATCTCAGAAACGTGACGCTTTATGATGTTATGTTATATGAAGTTTTATGTTTGTATAAGTGTCCCCTATCCAAATATATGACATTTATTGGGCACCTCGATATTGAAAAAAAAACAAAATGGTGGCTGATTTTAGGGCCAAAATCTTCAAACCCCTTTTAATAAACAATGTTAGTTAATCCGATAAAATTACTCATAAGCTTTTAGAAATAATAAACAGAATTCAAATCGAGCCAATAACATTGGAGATATGGCACACGCTACACAAAAAATAAAGCGTCGTAACAAAACAATTTCTAAGAAAACTTCACGTTAGAACAATAATCGGAGTCGCGTCGCGCGACAAGTAATCATTGCGGCATATTTAATTACAGTTTTTTGTATAAACCTTAGTGGAAAACTGTTTGATCGCCTCTAAACTATGGTTTCTATGTCTCTATTCAATTAACAAATTCATTTTCAAGACTATGGAATGTGGCCCTACAGTCAGCGATTACTTTGGCAATTCACTCGGTTCTTATAGATAGCCGCTGATCTATGAACATTGGTCCTTTAAGGGGGATGCGCCAAGGTAGCCCGCGAAATTCAAATTTTCTTAGGTTTTTTGCAATTTGCAGGTCAGTGTCAGGTTGTATCTTGATTAAAATATGATTTGCGAGCGTAACCAACGTGAGGCGCTAGCAAACATTGTTTCTCAGCGACGCGGACAGGTCTGTACGCGATCAGCTCCGGGTAGAGCTCCTGCAAAGTATCGTACTATTCTTTGGTTTCAAAGCACTGCGGGTATTACCCGTACGGGGTTCCCGTGTACAGACGGTCTGTACGTGTTTCACGGACAGCTGTGAAACAAGCCTTATTAGGGCTATACGTCACTAGTGCAACGAGTGGAGCTCAAACTTCATCATCAGTGCAACTCTCTAAGTTCAAATGACTATTACATGAAATTATGATATTTGAGGCCAATTTTAACTTAGAGAGTTGTATTTATGATTCTAATGATTATAATTCTGTAAATACTCGTACATATTTACAGAATTATAACCTTTATTATTATTTTAATCATGATCATTTTTACAATCACATTTTGATCAACATAAAACCTGACCGGATGCTCACCTGGAAATTGCGAATTCGCAAATTCGCAGCCTTTGGGACTCAGTCAATAAAATAAAGCTATAGAATTCCGCAGTCCTTCTAGCCCCATAGTCTCGTTATCGCTTGGTGTGTCGATAAATCTGCCTTGTCTAATAAAACCTTCGGCCGGTATGCCGTGCCAGTGCCGGTCCGATTGTCCGGTATCTACCTACATACCTAGCTATAAATAGATTATATGTACGCATCGCTGGTTGATAATATAGGAAATCTGTTGTAGAAATAGGTTTGTTGTTCGATATTGTAAGAGCTTGTGTGGTTCGAGACCCCTCCGTGACTCGGAAAGCGCGGCTGTCATTCGTAGATCTTTGACAGTCGTTATGGAGAGTCAGAAGCTCGAAAGTCTGACATTCAATCTTGTGAAGGGGTATCGTCTTACCCTGTCTAACTGGGTTGTACAGGTCAGATAGGTAGTCTAGTCGCTTCATGAAAAATATTGGAAATTAAATGGAATTGATTTTTCTGTAAATAGGATATCGGAATCACTTTTACACGTCATATTATAAAAAAAATAAGCTAGATGAGATCTGCGTTTCATAAATGAGTTCCACTGTCACTAACGAGACACAATATAATTTTCTATTGTTATGGCCTTCTGAAGGCCAATCGAACGGTTGAGCGAGATCCTGTGCACACGATGCGTTGCGGCAGCAGCGCGGCGTCGGAGCGGTGCGGCGTTTTACATAGAAATATCGACGGTATGGCACACGGTGCGTTCCGGCGGCACGGCGTCCCGCCGCACCACACCGCACTTGCAGCCCGCGAGACGAGGCGGGGAGGGGTGTACACGTTGCAACGTCGGAGCGGCACCGGAACGGCACCGCTCAGTTGTTTGCAAGTGTGATCGCCAGAGCGGCGATATCTTTGCGGTGCGGCGCCGCAACGCGTCGTGTGCATAGGCTCTTACTGACTACTCTGAGAAGAAAGGCCGGAAACAAACTCAGAGGACACTGTCTGTTTTAAAGTCCGGACATAAGCTTGCTCAGGCTATATGAGGACCATGACGATTAGTGTCTGAAATGGTCTTTTGTGTAATGATGAGAGCTTGTGGACGTTGGTTTCTTAAAACAAACGATTGATTTACCTAAATATAAATAAACTGAACCTATCCTATAATTTTGCACGACTCATAATGCGAAGCATTAGAGTGTGCTCTACGATCGAAAAAAAATTTTGCTCCATTTCTGCAACTGTTTTTATTGTTACACTCCTGCTAGTACACAGAACCTACTTAATTTATACATAATACTAGCTTTTACCCGCGGCTTCGCCCGCGTAAAGGTCGGAAAATATCCCACAGGACCGTACTACCGGGATTCAGATTATCCTCTATCCTAACCCAGATCATGGCTTATACGGATTTAGTTAAAAGACCATACGCCTTTCAACTAAATCTGTTCAGCCGTTACGGCATGAAAAAGTAACAGGCACATTTTAGGGTTGCGTACCTCAAAATGAAAAAATGATCTCTTTCAGTCGTCAGTAATTTGACATTCGAAAGAAGAAGACAAAGCTTTGTAACTATACTATATGTTTAACTATACAGACGCTATACAACGTTTATTAGTAAGGAGGTAATGTTTGTAGCGGTTACACCGCCACATACGAACTACGCATGAAAGACATGATGTCACACAAATCCTGCATCGCGCATAGAATTTACCACGCGAACGACATAGATAAGACTATCCGAAATCAACTTATGGGCAGTTGCCCGCCCGACATAACACCCGTCTTGTCGGAGGATCCTCCCTTTTCTATGGTGGATGAGTGAACTTTACACCCTGTTCCTCATACCACTAAATTGGTGACCCTGAGACTGAACGTCAACGCAGCCTTCGTGCAACTACTTCAGCGTGACGTCATCATCATCAATCCCGCAAGCTTTCGTGAGGCGAGTTACACAGCCAGCCAGCACCCACGGCTCAGCGGGTATCCTGACCACCAGCATGCAGCGAACGCGCATTCCTGGTCAACACCCTTAGACTCATCACCCCGACTCACTGGGGAATCACCGAAATCACCTCAATCACCGCAATCACCGCAGTCACCGCAATCACCTCAATCACCGCAGACAGTTCCAACTCACTGTGAACTGTGCGGCACCCGGTTCCGACTCACTGGTAGCACAATCACCACAATCGCCACAATCACCGCAGACAGTTCCGACTCACCGTGAACTGTGCCGCACCCGGTTCCGACTCACTGGAACCACACCTTAAATCTCTTAAAAATAAGAGACAACAAAAAGAATCACCGAAATCATCGCAATCACCTCAATCACCGAAAACACCGAAATCACCGCAATCACCGAAATCACCGAAATCACCGCAATCACCTCAATCAGCTCAATCACCGCAATCACCACAATCACCAAAATCGCTGCAATCACCGCAGACAGTTCCAACTCACTGTGAACTGTGCGGCACCCTGTTCCGACTTACTGGAACCACAATCACCACAATCGCCACAATCACCGCAGACAGTTCCGACTCACCGTGAACTGTGCCGCACCCGGTTCCGACTCACTGGAACCACACCTTAAATCTCTTAAAAATAAGAGACAACAAAAATAATCACCGATATCACCGAAATCACCGCAATCACCTCAATCACCACAATCAGCTCAATCACCACAATCACCTCAATCACCACAATCAGCTCAATCACCGCAATCACCTCAATCAGCTCAATCAGCTCAATCACCGCAATCACCACAATCAACACAATCACCACAATCGCCGCAATCACTGCAGACAGTGAACTGTGCGGCACTCGGTTCCGACTCACTGGAACCACAATCACCACAATCGCCACAATCACCGCAGACAGTTCCGACTCACCGTGAACTGTGCCGCATCCGGTTCCGACTCACTGGAACCACACCTTAAATCTCTTAAAAATAAGAGACAACAAAAATAATCAATAATACATGTAAATTTTAAAATCAACCCCTATTTTACCCCTTTGGGGGATGATTTTACAAAAACGCTGAAAAGCGTAATTCTTTATTTCTTACCAAAAGCATAAATTTGAATTTCCATATCCCCAACTTAGAAATATTGAGTTTCCCATACAAACTTTCATCCCTTATATCACCCCCTTGGGGGTTATTTTTGAGACAAAAAGTACCCTATGTCCTTCTCTAGGATGCCATCTATCTCCTTGCCAAATTTCATCGAAATCCGTTCAGTGGTTTAGCCGTGAAAAGGTAACATACAGACAGACAGACAGACAGAGTTACTTTCGAATTTATAATATTAGTATGGATTGTATAGATGATTAAACGGAGATTAATTACTTTTTAATTTTAATTGATTGAATGCAGCAGAAATGGAAAAATCATCAAAATAGTTGAAAAAAAATTCCTGTCCGTCAATTTATGAACCCTGAAAACATTGTAGCTTGCGATAAAATCAATAAATTGAGTCAATTTTTTTTTATACGTTCGTTCAGCCATATAAGGAACCCTATTGAAAATGGCTCTTTTATTCCAAGTAGTTTAATTATAATTAATAAAATACTAACTAAAATATAATATCTGAACTAAATATTTCCAACCTTGATTTGACACAACGTAAATATCGAAATAAATAAGTAGTCTTTCTACGTAAGGATTGCGAGGTTAGCAATTTTACCCACATTGATGGGTAAAACAGCAGTCAAAACATACTTCATGAAAAGTGATAAATTGTTAATTTTTGTTAGAAAATATGTATAGAATTTCTTTTTCTTTTATGAATGAGTGATATGAGGCGTGCACTTTTGGATTTTCCAAACTTATTTTCTTCTTCTATCCTTTTGGCACGAGATAAGCTCAAGAAATTTAAACCGCACTAAGTATATATCTTGATACTAAAACTGCTAGGTTTTAAAACACTTTTAAGAAAACCTAAACTATTTTCATAAGACTTAAAATTCGCCCCAAGCACTGCTAGCTTTCAGTATCTTCATTAGTTGGAGCGCCTCCAGCAACAGATTGGCAAATATGGACACAGACTAAAGACCTGCCAAAGAATGAACTCGTGACTTGACCAGCTGGACAACGATATTGTATGAGAGTCAATATCGTGCCACAGACTGCAGATGTGGTTATTTAAGACACAGTTTGACCAGTTGTTTAACGACACCTACTAAACTTGTGTTCGAGTTCTGGACAAAACAATGTCACTACTTTAAGAGTGTGCATCCTAAAACTTGGCAGCGTCGTAAATAGCTGTCAAATATTTACCTGTTTTGATTAATTTGAAAATAATACTGTATGGAAATAAGAAATGTGGCTAACGAGCGAACTAGAATATTGATTACGAAATACAATAATTAATAACGTAACACCGAATATTTAGTTTTAGATGTAAAAAAGTTTATATTTTCTTGTAGAATATACAACTAAGGATATACACACATCAAAAGTGTCTAGGGATCAACATATATTTTTGCAATAACTTTTCTCCTGATTGATATTAATTAAAATTTTCTTTAAGGATTCATCAAATAAAGTGTTTTCGTTTGTCACAGTAACGATAAACCAAGTCACCTTTGCATTAATAAAGAAATTTGCCATTTTCCTAATAAAGGGATTTTTGACATTTGAACCACTAACATTAAAGTTCGAAAAAAAGACTGAAATAACAGTTTTCTTTAAAATTTTATTGGGTAACTTAAACAATTAATAATCCGTGTTTCTACCGCGAACACTAACAACACAAGAACATCGGTTTGGCATACTCAAAATGAGTTCATCCAAATCACGCTGTGGAATGGCCGCCCATGTTCGTTGCAACAACAAAAAAAGGTCTTCTTGCGACTGGATACCCTCCATATTCGGCAGAGCTCTTCTCTGTAGCATATCCCATGCATGCTCAATCGGGTTCAAGTCTGGCGACTGAGCAGGCCAGGGCAGGACATTGATGTTAGCTGCGGCGAGAGTCTGTCTTACAACTCTTGCGGTGTGCGGTCGTGCATTATCATGCATTAACTGAAATAAGGGACCGATTTGCACTTGTAGACGAACGATGACGTCTGATACAATCGTCTCAGCATAAATTTGAGCGTTGAGGTTGCCTCTAATCCAAATCAACTCAGTTCTTCCGCCGATCCAAATACCCGCCCATACCATGATGGTTCCACCACTATAAGGATGGACTTCCTGGCAGGATTTTAATCGCTGTTGGCGTCCAGGGGTTCTCCAGTGTCGTATACGTCTTGTATCCGGTCTCATACCAAAACGAGACTCATCAGAAAAGCACACGAAACGCCATTGTTCTTCTGCCCAATTTCTGTGTTCAAGAGCCCATTGATATCGAATCCTACGATTGTGCATTGCTATAGGTGGTACCCGTAGCGGTCTTCGGGAATGAAGGTTCACTTCATGCAAGCGGTTTCTGACTGTTTGGTCGCTAATTAAGTTCCCTGAAGAGTGATGAAGCCTCACGGCTAACATCATGGCGGTTATTGTTGGAGCTCTTCGAGCTAAGATTTGAATGTATCGGTCTTGTCTCCGTGTGGTGCAGCGATACCGTCCTCCATGGCGCTCAGCCACGGTACCAGTGCTTCGGTAACGTGTCCAAAGTCGACTGATAACACTCTGACTTGTATTCAGAGCTAAAGCCACAGTACGTTGCCGGGAACCAGCTTCTATCATTCCCACGGCTCTGAGCATTTCTTCCTTGCTTAAATGACGTCGCTGCTCCATAATAACGTTGGTTTTAATCAGTAGTAGGGAAACAGTAGCACTAATAATGTCTTCAATGCGTTGTATGTTTTTATAGGGAAAATATTGATAGCTGATTTTCATCTTTTACTCGAATTTGATTCACAGTTCCTGATTCAAATTATGAAATGCACCAAAAAGGATCCATATAAATTTATAAAATCATAAATTTATTACAAAGCCACATCTCAATCTCAAGAAATCCGCATAAAAATGCTTGATCCCTAGACACTTTTGATGTGTGTATATAATCTTGTAAAAAAGTATTTGGAAACTTTCAAAATGGCTTTTTTCCACCTAAAACGGGTAAAACATCAAATTTAATGTTACAATTGCAATTCATTATTCATATTCTAGTTTGCTAGTTAACCACATTTCTTATTTCCATACAGTAATATTGCCAAATTAATTAAAACAGCGAAATATGTGACGCTATTTGCGACGTTGCACACTTTCAGAATGCACGTTCTTAAGTTTGCAATAGTAAGCAGGTATATGCGAGTTATTAACTTCAATAGGAGTCTGTGTAGTCTCTAGATTACGGACTATTTATTGATCGTTTACAAGAAGATGTCCTCTTGTTTACTTTGATGGCAACAACAAAAGTTTTCCTATTGTTTTGCAGGACTGAAACACAAATTGCTTATTTACTTATTAAAATCTTCGTGAAAGATTAATTCTGTATTTTAAATTAAAACAATACTTATATTTCCATCCCTTACATGTATCCACCTTAATTATAGTTCGCTCAGGCAGTTTTATTACACTGTATGTATGCCCAAAATGAACGAACAAAGGAGATAGCATTTTTCCGCAGATCGTGGCGATAAAACTGTAATTGCTGATTACAACATTTGGCACTGGTTCCTAGTCTGTGCTCTGTAGTCCCAGTGTAATATTAAAGAGTGTATGTATGATATGAGTAGATGGAGGACAAGTGGAAAGGGTTTTTTCTATAGGAACATGATACTGTCCACAGATATAAATCTAACTAGATAAAGCAAGTCCCTCCATCTGTATGAAAACCAAGCGTGCCACTTTTTCACACATAATTGAAAAACTTTACTTACCAATGAAAGAAAACATTTCCAATGCCTCGGTCAACTTTTTCTATACAGTCTTTGTAGCTCAATATGGCATAAAAAGGCATTTTTCTAGATTTCGGTGTATTTCCGGTGCCGATAATGCTAAATGAAAAGCTCAGATTACGATCCGTGATCGTAATTTTTTTTACTCCGTTTTTCACACGTGAAGTACATAGTATAGTCGCGTCATCTAGTTACATTTATATCTGTGATACTGTCGTTAAGTTGTTGCCTCTTCAAGAATCAAATAAGAAAATGGTACCTACTCAATGTCTCTTCTGATGACAAAAATCTCATATGATTTAAAGATTCTTAAGTTCTACATTTCAAGTCTTACTGTTAAGAAAACGACTACAGCAGTTTTCAACTAACATGCAGAAAAAAATCACTCCATATCAAACTATCCAAAGTCTATTTATTGTTTTTTTCTGCAGTTCTGAATACGTGGAGAATTACATGCTTTTGCAACAAATGTGTGATGTCTTTCGATCGTTTTTCCAGTTATTGATCAACTGCAAACAGCAGCTATACAGTATAGAATAATGAGATGGAGAATGATGATTGGTGTTGGCACTATTGATGTCGGGACGTTATATATGCTAGTCGCGCGGCAAACGCTGATTGCGCGATGCAGGATTTTACGTGATGTCATTGTGATGCGTAGTTTGCATGTGGTGATATAGATAGCGCCACAATAGTTTTGAAAACGACGGTGGCCACTTAGCATCAGATGGACCGCGCACTTGCAGAGTAAGCAAACTGAAGTGGCAGTGGGCTGGCCATGTTTGTCGAAGGACCGATGGCCGGTGGAGCAGACGAGTCCTAGAGTGGAGACCGTGTATCGGCAAGCGTAGCGTGTGACGCCCCCCAGCTAGATGGACCGAGGACCTTAAGAAAGTGGCTGGGACAGACTGGATGCAGACGCGGTGGACAGGGTGTTGTAGTCTGGGAGAGCCATATGTCCAGCTGTGGACTGCGATAGGTTGAGTTGATTGATTGGACCGCGCACTTGTTTGCCACCTTATGGCATAAAAACAAGCTGAAAGGAACTACTAAAGAAAAAAATACTATGCGGACTGCCCATAGAAGTGAAAACTAAGTAAATTTTTGATTCTCGTTTAGGGGTATGAGGAACAGGGTGTAAAGTTCACTCATCCACCATAGAAAAGGGAGGATCCTCCAACCAGACGGGTTGTTATGTCTGGCGGGCAACTGCCCATAATTATGTTGATTTCGGATAGTCTTATCTATGTTTTTCGCTAAGTAAACTCTAACTGCGCGATGCAGGAATTGAGTGACGTCATGTCTTCGTTGCGTAGTTCTTATGTGGCGGTGTAACCACTACATTACTCCCCTCCGGAGACCGGAGGTCGATAGTGGGCTGAGTTTCTTGCCCGTTCTTCTCCATACTACGCTTTGGAATGGGCAACTAGCTTCATATTTCTGACTGACTGACTCCTTGACAATTCAAAAGTGCCTGTATATGGTTTAATTGAAATAAATGATTTGAGTTTGAGTTTGAGTTTAAGTCTTGGATCTTGCGATGCTTCACAGTGCCAGCTGTGGTTCCAGTGAGTCGGAACCGGGTGCCGCTCAGTTCACGGTGGGTCGGAACTGTCTGCAGTGATTGCGGCGATGGTGATTGTGGTTCCAGTGAGTCGGAACCGGGTGCCGCACAGTTCACGGTGAGTCGGAACTGTTTGCGGCGATTGTGGTGATTGCGGTGATTGAAGTGATTGCGGTGATTGAGGTGATTGCGGTGATTCCCCGGTGAGTCGGGGTGGCGCTGCGTCGTCATCCAGTGAGTCGGATGTGGTACAGCGCCGGGTTGTGGCTGAGGGTGATGATGACCAGGAATGCGCGTTCGCTGCATGCTGGTGGTCAGGATACCCGTTGAAGCCGTGGGTGCTGGCTGGCTGTGTGACTCGCCTCACAAAAGCTTGCGGGAGTGATGATGATGACGTCACGCTGAAGTAGTTGCACGAAGGCTGCGTTGACGTTCATTCTCGGGGTCACCAATTTAGGGGTATGAGGAACAGGGTGTAAAGTTCACTCATCCACCATAGAAAAGGGAGGATCCTCCAACCAGACGGGTTGTTATGTCTGGCGGGCAACTGCCCATAATTATGTTGATTTCGGATAGTCTTATCCATGTTTTTCGCTAAGTAAACTCTAACTGCGCGATGCAGGAATTGAGTGACGTCATGTCTTCGTTGCGTAGTTCGTATGTGGCGGTGTAACCACTGCACTCGCGTTGATGTCTTTCGTTCGAACGTTAAGTGACGATGACGCGAGGTCCATGATTTTTGTTCACCCAAAAACTGCTCAACGCGCCTAAAGAAACTTAACTTAAAAAAAAAATATGCCTAAAGGTTAACTCCAAAGGAACAACAACAATTAATCTCAAGGTTGTTTATTATTAACGATACCAAGCCAGGTGCTGGGGCAGGTGTCCTTGAAGGCGGGGCTGGAGTGCGCCAGGTGGATGTCCACCAGCTCGGCGATGGGCAGCATCCTGGTGGCCAGTGCCTTCAGCATGTCGATGACCTGCGGCCCCACCATCTGCGGCTTGGTGGACAGCACCTCCAGAGACTTGGACCTGATCGCGAAGTTGACTGTGTTGCGGAGGTGGTACTGTGGGGAGGAAAAACATAACATAATAAATTATACAGGGTGTAAGGGACAGCTCTCCGAAAACTAACAGGGTGGATTCAGCTCCTTATTCTGAATCATATTCCACCGGAAATGTTCTCAGGAAAATGTTCACTCCATTTCATCGTTTTTTCAGTTACCATCCTTTATTTCAATGTAAAATTACATTCTCTGTACTCAGCACTTTATTTATGTAAACAAAACAGCTAAAATAAAAAAACCAGCAATGCATGTTGAAATACTCTAACGAACGACGCGTGAAATCAGCTGTTCCCGCATTCCTAAGGCAGGAGTGTGGCCGAAGGCTAGCTGCACTGCCGATCGCTACGTGGGATTTTCAATAGTAGCGTGTGAGCTAATAAAACAAATCAGATTCCCATAACGTTCCTGAAATAATTTCATGTACCGGTCATCTTAGTATTATATATTGAATTCACCCCATCAGTCTGCGGAGGGCTGTTACTTACACCCTGTATACACACACCTGTAATGCCCGAAGGGTTTGGCAGAGGTGTTTAGTACACCCACAATGTGGTTATGTTTGAGTTCCGTGTAAAGGTATCATTCCGTACCCGACCGCAGGAACGACAACGACACGTCGCCTGCAGTTGCCGCCTGCGGTCGGTTACGGAATGGTAGCAATAGGGGGTGAATCTCTTGCGGTCTTTCTAATTTCCTTTTTTACTTGGGAACAAATCAAAATTTCTTGCTTTAAAAACTGAACATAAAATTGTAAATAAGTGAGTCTATTGCCATCAACCGGGCACAAATACACACTCCGCGCTGCTATTGAGAATTACGTGATAAAAAAATCCCGTAACACTCTGCCAGACCTGGGCATCGAAGCCAGGACCTCATACTCAGCAGTAGCGCTTTGCTTCGGTAACTTTTGCTTCGCTAGCATTAGCACTGCATTCAATTAAATACTTTCAAGTTGACACATTGTAGTACAAGTGATTTCAGATAACCCCCAAAAATGTGAACTACCTATATGCCTTATCTATTGGGTTATAAGCATAATCAGCCTATAATGTTCCCACTGCCGGGACACAGGCCTCCTCCTCCCTAGTGCCGGTTGGCGGATGTCACATATCTTCAAACTTTTGGTTCTTGGACATTTACCTCGCGATGTTTTCCTTCACCGTTTTGATAGAAGTAGTGATGAAAGTTTATACTTTAAATTTATACAAAGTAAAGGGCTTGTCCGGGTTCGAACCTATGACCTCCAACTCGTAAGTCGCGGCCGTTACCAAAACCTAGCTTTTGAAATTTTTTTATTATAAGAGTATCATCGTTTCATCATTGATCTCGAAAAAAAAATCTGTTAAGTTCTTTAACTAACCTGTATGAGTAGGGCTACTCCAAGATGAACCGTTTTGATGTCCATTTCCTTGAGCTTCCGCACCAGGATCCTGGGTGTCAGGTCATCTAGCCTACCTAGCTCAGCCAAGATTCGCGGAGCCTGTAAAAGAAAACAATAGTTTGGAAATTCCAAAAGTGCACGCCTCATAACACATTCATAAACGAAAAAGAAATTCAAAACATAGTTTCTAACAAAAATTAACAATTTATCACTTTTCATGAAGTATGTTTTGACTGCTATTTTACCCATCAATATGGGTAAATTTCTAACCTCGCAATCCTTACGTAATGTCAAAGACTATTTATTTAGATATTTACATTGTGGGTTGCTAGGCAACACGATGAGTCAAGGTTGAAAATATTTAGATAAAGATATTATATTTTAGTTAGTATTTTATTAATTATAATTAAACTACTTTGAATAAAAGAGCCATTTTCAATAGGGTTCCTTTTATGGCCGAAACCAATGTATTAAAAAAAAATTGACTCAATTAATTGATTTTATCGCCAGCTACAATGTTTTCAAGCTTCATAAATTGACGGACAGGAATTTTTTTTCAACTATGTTGATGTTTTTTTCATTTCTCTTGCATTAAATCAATTGGTAAAAAGTACAGTATTGATCTCCATTTAATCATCTATACAATGGTATATAAATTAAGTAGGTTCTGTGTACTAGCAGGAGTGTAACAATAATAACAGTTGCAGAAATGGGGCAAAAAATATTTTTCGATCGTAGAGCACACTCTAATGCTTCGCATTAAGAGTCGTGCAAAAGATTGACATGTCAGTTTTTTTTCTCAATTTTTAATAACCCTTCTGTTGCGCACGGCAGAGGTACGTCCAATACCCGCAGTCGTCCTGTGACGACCTCCCACTATTGTTGACGTGCGCGTGCACTACTAACTGAGCCTATAGTGACTCCGCTGGCGGCACACGTCACCACGCACCCGTGAATGCGTCTGTGGGTTGTACCACCCAACATACGCATTAAGGGGTGCGTGGTGTACTGACAGAGTCCGCTAGGACCCAAGCCTGCCGGGGTTGCGGGAAAGTCCGAGAGGGTTACCGTGGCTTCTGGCAACGTACAAGCAACTGAAGGAACACGGATGCCATGGGTTTTAGTCAATAAGAGTCTGACACGCCCTCCCGCTCCGCCTAGAGCGGAAGAAGGTCATTGATAATTTCATTGATAATTTCACAACCAAAAAGATAAAAGAGGTTCGTGGTGACGTGGTAATTGACGTACCTACCTCTGCCATCCGCAACACCTTCTTTGCAGTCGGGTAAGAAAGGAAACTTGCTTTTTTTATTAAGGTGAAACAATTTGATATTTTTTCCATACAAACTTCGGAGGGGTTTTACTCCACTGTTTGACATCGTACATTCAAAGTTTAACATGATATCGTTAGGTCTCATTATTAATTTTGTCTGTACGGAAGCAGAATAGTAAAATAAAAAGCCATTAAAAAGTTATAAGCCAACAAAGATTCGTTTTTCTTGCAAATTTTAACGCAAATTTGGGCGTAAATAAGTAATACAAGAAGTGTGAAATCTCGAAAACAAAATCCGTACCGACACAGAAAAATTATCGAAGATTTCAATACATTTTATTTGTAATTGATTTATGCAGTGGTTTTTTCAGAAAAACCTTTTTTCCAAAGGTCTTTTCGTAATTTTTGACGCGCTCGTTTTACTAAAATTGGTCGGTGCGGTGTTTCTGTGCGTGCGAACTATACGTTGTCCATGTGGTCTACATGGACAACGTATAGTTCGCAGCTTCTAACTGCTCATCACTGATACTATCTCTGTCGGACACGATGCCAGGTGAGACAGCGCGGTTTTTTGCCATGCCCACCATTGAGTTCGAGCCCGCGACTAGTTCCACCTTAATTGCAAGTCTTTTAGCTTAAGTTTACGGTTTGTAGTTTTGGACATCCGATTTATTTCAGTTTAAAAATGGGCCAGTGTTTTGTGTAGCCATACTGTGGGTAAAGGTAGTAAGTATGAAACTCTGGTAATTTAGTGGTTGGTTCGATTTTCTGCTCGATTTGGTTGGTGGCTTGTTCTTAGTCCCAGGTGGACTAGTAGCTACCACCATCTTATCTAAGTTTGTCGCCATAACAACAATGTTAACAGCATTGTTGTGTTTTGGCAGTTAGAGGTAAGACCGCCAGTTCCTCTGTGGTTGAGGATTCCAGGTGAAGTTCGCTTCCACGTTCGGCCTGATCATCACTTACCATCAGGGGAAATTCAGGCCAAAAGCTTCCCCGTAGTGGTACAAAAAACACACTACTTTCGGTATAAATAGTGCCAGCCTTTGTCCAACTGTGACGTCATCCTCCAGTAGGGTTAACATAACAAGCGCGAGAACACTCTCTTTCTCGTTTTGTCGAAATTTGTCTACGAGTCTGACGTCATCATAATGCCTAACATGACCGTAAACGACGAGTAAACTCAAAAAAGGTACTTTGACACTTCTATTATCTCGCGACGAGAGACCGATGTTGCAAATTATTAAAAACAAATAATTTTTATGTAGCAACATCGGCTTGAGGTTCCGGGTTCCGTTTCATTCATCCAATTTTATGCATGGAATTAGTACTGATGTGATCACAAAGTGCAGCAAATAATTTCGCTGTTTCTACTTAGTTTATATTTGCAACCGACCATTCCTACACCTCAGTACACAGCATTTCACGGCGGCACAGCTTAATTTCTCAACGTCGCTGTCTCTATTGTCAACTGGGTTCAACTGAGATTACTACTCGAATACAATACTCAATACTCAATACTCAATACGTTTATTGCATTCCACAATGTGAACTTAGGTGGTAGGTACATAAAGACATACATTCGTTTTGGAGCATTGTGGGCCCTGTCGGGCATAACAACATAAAAGTTAGGAGGAGGGCTATTATAGATATTTGTTTACAATTTTAATATTAATCTACTCAATAGTTACCTGCAACATTTTAGAAACGTGCAGTTTGTTTATAAAGGTGATACGAGTATATCTTTAGTACAAGGTGTAATAAATGAAATCACTGAAAAGGGGTCATCAGTACTCATTATTATAAATAGCTTTTATTATGGGACCAGCCCTGGAATTACAAAAAAAAAATCAACTGTTAAGTACCTTATATATGGTCGAGTTATGCGAACATAAAATGTATGGAGCGGCTGTTTTTTTCTTATAACTACAATATAATTACAGCTTGTATATTTTTTAGTTTTTTTCTAGTTTGAGGCGGAGAACAAACCATGTAATACACATTTATGTCATAAAAGGGACAATATGTAGGACAAAAATCGTGGCAAACAACGGTCATGGGTTTCTGCAAAATGTTGCACAACAAACCCATGACCCATGTGTTGCTCGAAACTTGTTGCACACACAGGCTACTGTTAGCATTGCTGCCAGCAACATGTTTCAGTCACACAAAAACATGTTTCTGGGAACATAATATGTTGCGTAACTTTTTTTTATCATCGTAACCGGGCTTAAAATAACGTCAGCCTATTTTCAACTGCGTCTTGATTTGTTGCTCTGGTGGAGAAGTCGCCAACTGCCTGTTTTCGCTAAATGTAAATCAGCCATCACTACTCTGTCATAACATTGTCGGCATTAATTTTGGGAGTGGTTCATTGTAACTAATTGTGACATTTGAAAGTGACTTAACAATAACTTCATTGGCCAGGCTGTTGTTGTTGTTGACTTGTAACTCGACGGAGAAATCCGCGATAACTTTAAAAACGAAAGTTAAATGGACTAAAGTAATTTCGCCCTGGTGCGAGTATTTCCGACCCGATGGTAAATATTTACATCCCGATGGTAAGTACTTACACCTCGATGATAAACGCAAAAAAGATGATTAATACAACAAGAAGAAATCACAATACACACAGAAAAAACAAAGCCAGACAGTATAAGTACAGTTTTATAACCCGATGGTAAATACTTACGACCCAATCCAATAGTAAGTATTTGGTAAGTGTACTTACTCTGGTTGTGCATGGGTCTGTGCTGTCAGTAGCAACCATAGCGACCATACTCACAGTGAACATAATGTCGTACAGCCTGGCACACGCGTGGAATACTTGTACGTCGGCCGTCTGGTCGTGCACGTATCTACGCCGTGTCTATGCGGCTCTGCGCTATTAGTTGCGACCATACTCACAGTGAACATGATGTCGGATGGCCTGGCACTCGCGCGGAACACTTGCTCCTCTGTCATCTGGTCGTGCATGTCCCTACTCTCTACAGACATGTAGTATCTACGCCCTGTCTACGCGGCTCTGCGCTGTCACTTGCGACCATACTCACAGTGAACATGATGTCGAACAGCCTGGCACACGCGTGGAATACTGGCACATCGGTCATCTGGTCGTGCATGGCCCTACTCTCTGCGGACATGTAGTATCTACGCCGTGTCTACGCGGCTCTGCGCTGTCACTTGCGACCATACTCACAGTGAACATAATGTCGTACAGCCTGGCACACGCGTGGAACACTTGTACGTCGGCCATCTGGACGTGCATGTCTCTACTCTCTATGGACATGAAGTATCTACGCCATGTCTATGCGGCTCTGCGCTGTCACTTGCGACCATACTCACAGTGAACATAATGTCGTACAGCCTGGCACACGCGTGGAACACTTGCACGTCGGCCATCTGGTCGTGCATGTCCCTACTCTCTACAGACATGTAGTATTTATGTGCCGTGTCGATGCGGCTCTGAGCTGTCGTATTGTGGGGCAGATCCTGTGAAACAAAATTCAATTAAAATCGAGTTTTATTCAAGTCTAAAAAGCTTAAATGCTTACGTATTTTTGCAGACTCAACATTTTTAAATCTGTTTTACTAAATATTTTTCATTATGATCTGACCATTACAATGTACTCGTATTAAACATTGACGTGTAAAAGTATTATTTTTTCCCAATTTACAAAAAAAACTTAAATATCATTTATAATTTGTGGGACTGTGACTGTAAGTTAAGAATACACGAGTTTGCTCTACCTCCGCGTTTTAAGTTGAACAAAGTCCCTTTACGATAAATGGATATATGGCTTCCCGCGATAAGAACGTCATTGTACCCTTGAAACATAGTTGCTTTGTATGTTCACGTTTGGTTTATAATAAAGTCCTAAATCTGAATTTACCTGACAGAGCCTTTTCACAGCCTTTATACGTGTAACTATTTCTGAATTATTTTGATACGGTTATTAATGTAAATTGAGCAAAATTGACAACCAACTTAAATTATTCGTGTAATATTCATTTCACAGCTGTCTTTCTTTGACAGCTGTGTATCTGACATAGCTATATACATATAACACGGTAAATTGACGTATGGTGTCAATTTGTTTACTCATTAGCAAAAGGCCATTGCGTAAAAGTGGTGCCTTTTGTTTTTTTGGCGGCTGTCGATAGGATATGAAAAAAATGATGCAGAATAACATAACAAATAAATTATTGTATGGGGTCTTATATCATAAACTCAGTCCGAACTGAGATATGGGTGATAAAAGGAAAAACAATACTATTGTAAATATGCCTTTTGTTTTTTGGCGGCTGTCGATAGGATATGAAAAAAGTGATGCAGAATAACATAACAAATAAATTATTATATGGGGTCTTATATCATAAACTCAGTCCGAACTGAGATATGGGTGTTAAAAGGAAAAACAATACCTACTATTGTAAATATGCCTTTTGTTTTTTGGCGGCTGTCGATAGGATATGAAAAAAATAATGCAGAATAACATAACAAATAAATTATTATATGGGGTCTTATATCATAAACTCAGTCCGAACTGAGATATGGGTGTTAAAAGGAAAAACAATACCTACTATTGTAAATATGCCTTTTGTTTTTTGGCGGCTGTCGATAGGATATGAAAAAAGTGATGCAGAATAACATAACAAATAAATTATTATATGGGGTCTTATATCATAAACTCAGTCCGAACTGAGATATGGGTGTTAAAAGGAAAAACAATACCTACTATTGTAAATATGCCTTTTGTTTTTTGGCGGCTGTCGATAGGATATGAAAAAAATAATGCAGAATAACATAACAAATAAATTATTATATGGGGTCTTATATCATAAACTCAGTCCGAACTGAGATATGGGTGTTAAAAGGAAAAACAATACCTACTATTGTAAATATGCCTTTTGTTTTTTGGCGGCTGTCGATACGATATGAAAAAAGTGATGCAGAATAACGTAACAAATAAATTATTGTATGGGGTCTCATATCATAAACTCAGTCCGAACTGAGATATGGGTGTTAAAAGGAAAAACAATACTATTGTAAATATGCCTTTTGTTTTTTGACGGCTGTCGATAGGATATGAAAAAAGTGATGCAGAATAACATAACAAATAAATTATTGTATGGGGTCTTATATCATAAACTCAGTCCGAACTGAGATATGGGTGTTAAAAGGAAAAACAATACTATTGTAAATATGCCTTTTGTTTTTTGGCGGCTGTCGATAGGATATGAAAAAAGTGATGCAGAATAACATAACAAATAAATTATTGTATGGGGTCTTATATCATAAACTCAGTCCGAACTGAGATAGGAGTGTTAAAAGGAAAAACAAGATTATTGTAAATATGCCTTTTGCTTTTTTGGCGGCTATCGATAGGATATGAAAAAAGTGATGCAGAAGAACATAACAAATGAATCATTATATGGGGTCTTATATCATAAACTCAGTCCAAACTGAGATATGGGTGTTTATAGGAAAAAAATACTATTGTAAATAATTCAATAATTAGCACTTGAAGTTAGTTTTAACGTTGAAGGAACTCGTGGCTAAGTAATAACAGCATGGGTCGTTCCATCAGGTTAAGCTACGCTTGCCGGGGTTGGTCCGTGGATGGGTCACCATCTTTATATAGCGAGACCCCTCCGTGCCTGGGAAAGCCAGTTAAATCGTTGGTCTCGGCTGTCATTCGTGTATCTTTGACAGTCATTACGGGTCGTCAGAAGCCCGAAAATCTGACCAGTCTTACCAAGGGGTATCGTTACTAGGTTGTGGACTTATGGAGGTCAGATAGGCAGTCGCTCCATGTAAAATGCTGGTATTCAGCTGCATCCGGTTAGACCGGAAGCTGATCCCAACATTATCTAGCTAACGAAGAGTATTTGCATAGACACAACCTTGTAGCCAGGATTATCCACCAGCAACTTGCTCTGAAATACAGCCTTGTGGAATCGTAATTACCGTACAGGTATGTGCCCGACCCAGTTCTCGAAAATGGAAAAATCACATTGTACTGGGATCGTTCCGTCATCACTGACAGGACTATTGTTGACAATAAGCCTGATATAGTGGTGGTGTAGTGTAGTATCAAGTATCTTGACTTGGCTCGGCGAGGTTGCCAATTCAAGATACTTGATACTATCGCGAGGTTGTTGCGAGGGACCGTTATGTCAATGATCATTGTGCGCCGCTCTACTCGATCCACCACCACCATGCTCACCATAATAGCTTCGAGCTTGTTTTATCTGATAAGTACCAAGAGCATATAAAATAAGGTCATATAAGAGTTGGAAAACTATTTAGTTCCGTGTGTCCTGCGGTTATTGCTTGAAATATAGGTAGCTCTGTGAGCAATCATTGCGCCGATAGTCGTATCAGCCAACGGCTAATTACCAAAAGCCTCGACCATCACCTAAGGAAGCTCTCGTTGGGCAGCTGGATCCAATTTATTACATTTTTAAATGTTTTTATATTTTTTTATATTCAAATATTTAAAAATGTTATTAATATGTATATAGTGAAATAAAGGAAATAATAATAAAAACATAAAACAAATATAATGTATATTAAACGCGTTATACTTATCCTTTATTTCATATACATACTTATCTATTACATTTTTAAATATTTTTATAAAAACAAATAGGAAACAAAAACATTTAAAAATATAAAAAATAGTAGCCCACCGGTATAGGGAACAGGGTCCAAGCTACCAGCCGGCGGTAAACGCGTTATTTTTTATTATTATTATTTTGTTTTTTATATTTATTATATCTTGTAATATGTTATAATTCAAATAAAACATTCACCATATGACCGGTTTTATTGTTTCTAACCAATACATAAATAAAATATATTTGTATAAATACATGTATTTGAAGATTTAAGTAATAACTAAATAGTGAATTTCGCTTGGGAAGGTCAAAAATATGCTTTGTAATAAGAATGATTCCATAATAATATGAAAATAATAGTTAATCTTTAAACTGATATAACTCAGTCCGGACTGAGTTTTCGATATGAGACCCCATACAATAATTCATTCATAATATTCTTCTGCACCGTTTTTTTCATATTGGGTCGACGGCCGCCAAAAAAACAAAACGCACCAGTCTTCATACTAATTTGGTCATTGTCTTTTGTTTTATGCCGTACTCGTAGTCACATTCAAAGTATTTGTTTCAAATAAACGAATAACGGGAATTTTTGAATTGCTAACGGGTCGGTCAGTCAGAAAGATGAAGCTAGTTGTCCATTCCAAAGCGTAGTAGGTACCTATGGAGAAGAACGGGCAAGAAACTCCATGTACACCAATATTGGTTAAGTACATCATTTATGCTGAAATTGTACATGTCAGAAAGATGCAGAACGTTAAAAGCGTCAGTAACAAAATTTAAGAAAAAAACTTTTTATAAAAAAAGAACAACCGACTTCCAAAAAAGACACTACAAAGTCAAAAATAACTTTAATTTCGGAAGTCGGTGTATTTGGTTTTGAACTTTCGTTTTTTGCCACCGACTTCCGAAATTAAAGTTATTTTTGACTTTGTAGTGTCTTTTTTGGAAGTCGGTTGTTCTTTTTTTATAAAAAGTTTTTATTTTGCACTTTTTAGTTGTGGTACCTACCCCATACAAATTCAAATACCACTAACCTGCTATGTAAATAACAGTGATTGGAAGTTATCATCATATCATCCATATAAACTAAGTGGGAAAAATACGTATTATTGAAGCTAACTCAAAAACTATTCAAGTAAAGTTAATAAAATTTATATGGGACCACCTCGGAAGCATACCCATTCAAACAAAAAAACAATTTTCAAAATCGGTCCATAATTGACGGAGAAATCGCGTAACAAACATACAAAAAAAAAAAAAAAAAAAAACATACAGACGAATTGAGAACCTCCTCCTTTTGGAAGTCGGTTAAAAAAAGCAATCATTAATTAAATAAAATTTAAATTAGCCGCGGCAGCTAAGAGACGACCATTCCCTACTGACGGCCCTCGTTGAGGAACCTGACGCATAGATTAGCACCTTTCAGCTCAACCATTTTGAAGGGAGTTAAATGATCCAACACACGCGTCACCATCAGCGAGACTGTTTTAGGGTATCTATTTGTCTTTGACCAGTGCGTGTTGCCAGTGATGACTTATGGCACTGAAACGTGGTCGCTCACAATGGGCCTTATCAGAAGGCTAAAAGTCACCCAAAGAGCAATGGAGAGGGCTATGCTTGGAGTTTCCCTACGTGATCGAATCAGAAATGAAGAGATCCGCAGGAGAACCAAGGTAACTGACATAGCCCGAAGAATTGCCAAACTTAAGTGGCAATGGGCAGGACACATTGCCCGCAGAACAGATGGCCGATGGGGCCGAAAGGTTCTGGAGTGGCGACCGCGTACCGGAAGACGTAGCGTTGGAAGGCCTCCCACAAGATGGACCGATGACCTTGTAAAGGCCGGAGGAATCCGCTGGATGCGGGAAGCACAGAATCGGTCGAAGTGGCGGTGCTTGGGGGAGGCCTATGTCCAGCAGTGGACGTCTTTTGGCTGATATGATGATGATGATGATTTGCTTACTTATTAACTAGCCTTACTATACCTACTTCGAATTGGACAATGTTCTTACACGTGTGGACTTTATATTGTAGCCTAAAGAGGTATAGGGGGACTCAATTTCTTCTACCATGGTGCATGGCGTTGAAATTTGAATTTTTTACTATTCACATTTCAGGCAAATGTTTCTCCTACATAAAATAAACCCTCTATTTACAGTATAACCAGTGTTTGTTACAGAAAATGAAGTATTCACATTATTCGTGTATTGTTGTCCGAAGCCATTGTTTCAGTTCGATATGCACAAAGGAACGGTTTCTGCTCATATTTACCAGCGCAGTATGTTAAATAATTTATAGTCGACTCGTATGAATTGGTGCGTTAAATAAACTCTCCTTTTGGTATACGAGATTTATGTAATGTCACATTTGATACAGATCGATATTATTTTAATCTTCGGAACCTTAATGTTATGTATGTATGTATGTGTAGCGTACCGCGGCTGCGACCCGGCTAAGTAACCCGTGCATAGATATTAAAGTAGTGTGTCATTGACTAGCGTGTTTGACTGTTGTCCGTCCTATACCTGCATATCTAACAGTGGCGACGAGGACGAATTTACGAGTGCACAATGTCTACTTTTGGTGTTTCATTCGGAATAATGACGAACTTTGACCATTTATCTCAAGACTGGATGAGCTACAAGTCTCGGCTACAACAATGGTTCATTGCCAACGACATTACGGACGAATCGGACAAGTTGAAGGTCAAACGGAGGGCAATACTTATAAGTGCTCTCACCGGACCAACATATATGCTAGCGAGGGACCTGGCGCTGCCTAAGAAGTTGGAAGAAACGAATTTAGAAGAAATCTTGAAACTTCTAGACCGTCATTTTGAGCCGAAGCGGCTCGGATTTGCAGAAAAATCGATTTTCTACTCAGCGGCGCAGCGACCAGACGAGAGCCACACTCAATGGGCGGCCAGAATTAGGGGATTGGCGGCACACTGCGGGTTTAAGAACTTGGAGGAAGCTCTCCTGGATAAATTCATCATGGGCATGATGCCAGGACCCGAGCGAGACAAGCTCTTTGCCCAGGACCAGATGGACTTAACGTTGGCCAAGGCGGTTGATTTAGCGGAGAGCGTGCGGTGTGCTCGGCGCGCCTCCCATGCCGCACCGGTACCACGTGGTTCGAGCGCGGCCGCCGGCAGCGTCGATGAGGGTTCCGTGTTCGCGGTTAAGGAAAAGTGCAGTGTGTGCGGCTATGCTAATCACAAGTCCAATCAGTGCCGGTTTAAGAACTATAAGTGCAAAAAGTGCAATAACAAGGGTCATCTGAGACGGATGTGCTCAAGTGACGCGAAAGTGAAACACGTGGAGGAAGGTAAAGTGGATGATGAGGGCGACGACGGTAAGTTTTGTTTAAATATACGTTGTGATAAGGGTCGACCGATGCTGGCGAGCGTTTTCATCGGTGGACTAGGGCTGGAGTTCGAGATAGATAGTGGTTCCGCGGTTAGTATTATATCACATCGTGTATATAATGAACATTTCAACAAAGTACCGTTATTAGTTACACATAAAAAACTATTCAGTTATACGGGGGAACTTTTAGAAACAGTTGGTGTTATTCATTTAGATATTGAATATTCCAATATGACGCGTAAACTACACTTGTTTGTCGTGCGTAACGGTGGCCCATCGTTGTTAGGTCGAGATTTTATTAGCACGTTTGAATTGGAACTGGCACCTACAGTAAAATCAATTGGCGACAATTCAATAGTGGACTATTTAATAACAAGATTCCCCACCGTGTTCTCTGGTAAATTAGGGAAATTTAATAAGTACTCCGTGGAGTTGCATTTAAAACCACACTCGAAACCAATTTTTATTAAAGCTCGTTCTGTACCATATGCTTTGAAAGACAAAATTGATAACGAATTAGATCGACTCGTCGAATTAGGAGTATTAGAACCAGTCAAGTACTCAGATTACGCGTCACCAATCGTACCCGCTTTAAAAAAGGACGGTGGAGTGAGAATTTGCGCAGATTTTTCCGTGACAATTAATAAGCAACTAATCGTCGATAAGTACCCATTGCCAACGGTAAATGATTTGTTCGCAAAGTTACATGGTGGCGTACAATTTAGCAAATTAGATCTATCTATGGCATATAACCAATTTTGCTTAAGAGAACAATCACAGAACATGACCTGTATCAATACACATCGCGGACTGTTTAAATATACAAGGTTGGTATTTGGTCTGTCGAGCGCCCCAGCAATATTTCAACGTGCCATGGAATGTATATTATCAGGGTTAGATGGAGTAATATTTTTTCTCGACGATATATTAATAACAGGAGTCGACAGTAAACAACACATGAGCAGGTTAGTCACAGTACTAGAAAGACTGGCGGACACAGGTCTCACAATACAACCAAGCAAGTGTGAGTTCTTCAAAAATGAAGTGAGTTATCTGGGGCATATTATAGACAAAAACGGTATAAAAAAGTCGCCCGAAAAAGTCACAGCAGTTTCTCAAGCATCTAGGCCACAGAACGTGTTACAATTGCAATCATTTCTAGGATTAACAAATTATTATCGCAATTTTGTCCCAAACGCTTCATCTATCCTAGCACCGTTATATAGCTTGTTGCACAAAACGACAAAATGGGAATGGTCAGAAGTACACGAAAATGCTTTTAAAAAAATCAAACGACAATTGGCATCGGATGAGGTACTGGCACATTTTGACCCCGCGGCGAAATTAATTTTGACGGTAGACGCATCCCCATACGGGCTAGGCGCTGTGCTATCACAAGTAGGAAGCGATGGGTGCGAACGACCGATTAGCTATGCGTCCGACGTTAACAGGAGCCGAAAAAAAGTATGCTCAAATACAAAAAGAGGCAACAGCTATAGTATTCGGGGTAAAGCGTTTCCACCAGTATTTATATGCCCGAGCAGTGCCCTTCACCTTGCGAACAGATCATAGGCCGCTGTTAACCATTTTCGGTCCACACCGCGGTATACCGGAGGTATCAGCTAATCGACTACAGCGGTACGCAATATTTTTATCAGCATACAATTATGTAATCGAATATGTTAGCAGTAAAAATAATAGTGCCGATTATCTATCGCGCGCTCCGCTAGAGAATGAGTCACCGTCATCAGGCGGCGCGGGGCTGGGCACCGACGCCGGGGGTGCGCGCGCGGGGGCAGGGCGAGAGCGAGACCAACCGGGCGCCGCTGATGACCGCGCCACATATGTTTACTTCGTCCTTGACGGAGGGTTACCTGTTACGCTAACTGTTTTACAACGCGAAACCGAGCAAGATATAACTTTACGTAAAGTAAAAGATTATGTAGTGTTAGGTTGGCCGAGAAAAGTATATGACGACAAATTGAAGCCGTACTTTTACTGTCGTAACCAAATATCGGTTGAAAACGGATGTTTGATGCGTGGCCATAAAGTTATCATACCAGAATTGTTGAGAGATCAAATATGTAATGAACTCCACAGTTCACATTTTGGAGTTGTAAAAATGAAGGCAGAGGCACGCAAGCGGTTGTGGTTCCCAGGCGTGGACGGCGCGCTGGAGCGACTGGCCAGCGCGTGCACAGTATGCAGCGCGCTGCGCCCCGCGCCGCCTCGCGCCCCGCTCATGCCTTGGCCACATCCTCCCCACGCCTTCTATAGAATCCATTTAGATTTTTTTGGGCCTTTTAATAATCAGATGTTTCTAATCGCAGTTGACGCTTATAGTAAATGGGTAGAAGTGTATTTAATGTCTTCATCATATGGGTCGAAAGCAGTAATTGAGAAACTTATAGATTTAATGTCACGAGTCGGTATTCCACATACTATAGTAACGGATAACGGTACTTCGTTTGTTTCGATAGAATTTAAAGATTTTTGTTCGAAGAATGGTATTACTCATACGCTTGCTCCGGTATATCATCCGTCAAGTAACGGGCAAGCCGAAAGCTTTGTTAAAATTATTAAAAGGGGTCTCAAAGGCATAATTCTTAATAATAAAGGGAAACCATTAAAGGAACAAATTTCTAAGTTTTTGTTCGACTATCGGAACTCCAGGCATAGTACCACAGAGAAATCACCCGCTGAGCTCGTGTACGGCCGGTCGCTTCGCACGCGGCTCGATTTATTGTCGCCAACATCGGCGTCGGCGACGTCCGCAGCGTCAACCTCCTCTTCCACTTGCCTCACTCAAACCGTGGAGCAAAATCAGTGCTTACAGCGTAAATACTACAAAGGAAAAGAACGTAAGCAATTCCAAGAAAAACAAGTGGTGTGGATTATGAAAAATTTAAACAATAAAAAATTTGTATGGATCGAAGGAATAATTAAGAAACAGATCGGAAACGTAATGTACGAAGTTTATGTTCCAGAAATGGATCGGTTAGTTAAAAGACACTTGGATCAGATAAGGGCACACGGACAAAACCAAATGTCAGAACGCGACACTAACTGGGATTCCGATGTCATCCCAGATGTTCCGCACGACGTACCAGATGCAAACCAGACGACACTGGATGACGACGACCAACATCAAATAAACGCCAACAACGGCAACCAAACCAGCAACAACACCAACTCAGATATAGAGGAAATAGGAACACCACCTCCAGAACACATTACGGTATCACCATCAGTCACCAGTACACCGGTCAGAGGAGAGGGAGAAGGTGAACGTAGCACAGAGCGAAATGTGACCTTCGCCACACCCCTAGCTGACACAGACAGCTCGGTTGATGCGCTGTCGCCCATACCTGTGATAAATCCACGACGTCTCGAGTTGTCACCCGACAACTTTACTCCTTAGCATAGTTTTCCATTTAATCATTGTTTAATTAGGGTTGATTTATAGTTGCAATTTAAAGGGAAGGGGATGTTATGTATGTATGTATGTGTAGCGTACCGCGGCTGCGACCCGGCTAAGTAACCCGTGCATAGATATTAAAGTAGTGTGTCATTGACTAGCGTGTTTGACTGTTGTCCGTCCTATACCTGCATATCTAACACTTAATAAACCTCTCGATGCGGAAACCTGGCGGAATCTATCCTTATTGGCGGAATTATCTGTACCTTATAATAACAGACTACATTAGAAAGAAGAAGCAAATACTATTCAAGTAGACCGAGGGTGAGCAGTGGTGGCCCAGTGTTAACGACCCCGACTTACAAGTTGTAGATCGTGGGTTCGAACCCAGGTAGGCGCTTTACTTTGTGTAAAATAATTTCATCACCACTGCTCACTAAACGGTGAAGGAAAACATCGTGAGGAAACCGGCATGTCCTAGAACCAAAAATTCAAAGACATGTGACATCCACCAACCCGCACTGGGCCCGCGTGGTGGATACGGCCCACTCCCTCTCACAGAGAGGAGGCCTGTGTCCCAGCAGTGGGAACATTAATAGGCTGATTATGTATGTATGTAAGTAGACTAATGCATTGTTACATCTTCAATCTTCCTAGCCTTTTCCCAACTATCTTGGGGTCGGCTTCCAGTCTTACCGGTTGCAGCTGAATACCAGTATTTTACATGGAGCGACTGCCTATCTGACCTCCACAACCCAGTAACTGGGTAATACGATACCCCTTGGTAAGACTGGTGTCAGACTTTCGGGCTTCTGACGACTCGTAACGACTGTCAAAGATCCACAAATGACAGCCGGGACCAACGGCTTAACGTGCTTTCCGAGGCACGGAGGAGTCTCGGTATGTGAAGATGGTCACCCATCCACTGACCAACCCTGGCAAGCGTAGCTTAACCTGATGGATCGACCCGTGCGGCTTGTTATCACTTAGCCACGAGCTCCTCCATGCATTCCTGCTCCTCAATGCATTGTTACATCTATGCCTTATATTATATTATTTCTATACCATTTAGGGCTGATTTCACCAATGCCTGTCAGTGTCAAAATTGTTATAGAATATTGTACGAATCTTGAACGTGTTTAGATGTGCTGAACGCGTTCAAATTCATTGGTGAAATCCGCACTGAGTAATTATAGCATTTGTTCTTTAAAACAGCATTTTAAGACAAAGTACCTGTGGACCAAGCTCTACTCGGGTGGAAATAGATAAAAATATCGTCCAGGTATACCAACGTTGTATCACATTCTCGAAGCTGTGAAAATAGAGAAAACTAATTTTCCCAGATATGAGACCTAGGTAGATCAAATTTCGCCCCCGTAAACCCCTATATTGCAACTTTCATCGAAATTGCTAGAGCAGTTTTCGAGAACGTAATTACAAAGGAGATGTTTCAAAATGGGCCAGGTCTATGTACAGTATCTCAAAAAAAAGAGAAAAATCCGTAGAATTCAGGAAAAATACAGATAATTCAATTAAATGTTTACTGTTGTGGTAGTAAATTGATATTTATTATCAATTTTTATCGACTTTCAACATGGCGTCTCACGGATTTAGTTACTCTATGCTTAAAAACATTGACAGTAAACCATAGATCATAGAAACAGAACTGTCAGCTGTCACAACAGTGTGAAATAAACATGTCAAACGTGACAAACGTCAATCAAAATGACAGCAGATCATAGAAACAGAACTGTCAGCTGTCACAACAGTGTGAAATAAACATGTCAAACGTGACAAACGTCAATCAAAATGACAGATTACCGCCATGAGTGCCATGACGGGTTTTTGTTGTGTTGCAATTTCAAGTGTAATTTCTTGTGTTTACCAGCAAACCAAGCCATTTTAAAGTAATTGGACAATTAAGAACTGTTTTAAATGAATTTCCCTATTTTTTTGTATAGTGTACAAGGACCTGGCCCAGGCTCCATACATTTTGAAACATCTCCTTTATATGGTTACAAATAACCACGGTGGCGGTGGCAGTGCTTGGAGGACGACTATGTCCATCTTTCGGCTGAAATGATGATATATGCATATATACAGGATGAAATTGAACTCATGCGACAACTCTTAAGGGGTCATTTTACTCATCATTATGAACAACTTTCATCATGGGACCAACCCTGAAATCGCGAAATAAAAAACATCTGTTCCCTACATTTTGACGAGCTATGCAAACATAAATGTAGGGAACAGCTGTTTTTTATTTCGCTATTTCAGGGTTGGTCCCATAGTGAAAGTTGTTCAAAATGATGAGTAAAATGACCCCATGAGAGTTGTCGCATGAATTCAATTTCATTCTGTATACGAGTATATATCCAAATATTGCTCGTTTAATAGCATAGGATAAAATCGTTTATTTCAATTAGGCACATAAAAGGCACTTTTTAACGTCAAAAATTTACAAGAAAATAGAATTGATTCTTGTCGCCCTTTCCAAAAGGTAGTTTCGTACGGAGAAGAATGGGCAAGAAACTCCACCGTTACTCTTTTATTTATTTTTACAACATTTTGTATGTATCATTATAATATATGTGAAGACGATGCACCTATAAACAGTTTTCAAAGATGACTAGAGAATAGAAACGCTTTGATTTTTGGATTTTGTTCGTACTCTAACGATCGGTAAGTTGTAGAAATCGGACTTTCGAAAATAAGTATCAATAAAAACCTATATTAACACATACCTTAGCAATATCGATGAGTTTCATAATGAGCGAGGAATAAATTCGTCTGCTGATCGCGTCGGTGCGCCTCGAGCGGTAATTGTCTACCTCGCTGAAACGGCACAGGCATGGAATAAAAAATATCAAGGATTACGAGGATATACTCCTCTTGTTTTATTATACATATGTATATGGTTGTTAGGGGAATATGTGATCTTTGTATAATCTTAGGCGGATTTAAATTCAGTGTCAAACTTAGAAAATCAGATGATTACATGTTTGGTTAATGAAAACCTTGATCTAAATGCAAATAATACTATGTTGCTATTGTTAATTATGTATGAGCTTGTGGCTCAGTAATAACAGCTGCACTTGTCGATCCATCAGGTTAAGCTACGCTTGCCGGGGTTGGTCCGTCAATGGGTGACCATCTTTACATACCGAGACTCATCCGTGTCTCGGAAAGCACGTTAAACCGTTGGTCCCGGCTGTCATGTGTGGATGTTTGACAGTTAGTTACGGGTCGTCAGAAGCCCGATAATCTGACAACCAGTCTTACCAAGGGGTATCGTATTACTCCGGGGTTGTGGAGGTCAGATAGGCAGTCGCTCCATGTAAAATACTAGAATTCAGCTGTTTCCGGTTAGACTGGAAACCGACCCCAACATAGTTGGGAAAAGGCTAGGCAGATTGATTGTTAATCCTATATGTATTAAATCTATCTACGTGTCGGAGGACAAACTCGCACACAAATTAATAAAATTGTGTCTTGCAGATACTTAGTTGTATTTTGGTCTTTCCCAATTTATGAGGGCGAATTCTTTTTCTGTTTCTATTCGTTTTTCATCCTCACTTTTCCTAGCTCCATGGAAATAGCTTCCAGTCTTCCCATATGTGGCTCAATATCAATATTTTACACGTAACTGCCATCGAAACTACGCACCAATCCTAAGCCGCTGTAAGCCTTAATGTCGTTACGGCCAGTTTCTATGGGAATCCGACATGAAATATAATGTTAACAGCGACGTACACACCCTGGTTTATGCCATAGGGGGTTTGGGGACAGTGGTAGCAATCATATCAAGCTATAAAACAGGAAACGAGCGTTTATCCCTATGCTAGCTAACAGACCATTCTATCCAGTTTTCTTTCGCTGTTTTTGTTGACTTAAGGTGAAACAATTTGATATTTTTTCCATACAAACTTCGGAGGGGTTTACTCCACTGTTTGATATCGTACATTCAAAGTTTAACATGATATCGTTAGGTCTCATTAGTAATTTTGTCGATACGGAAGCAGAATAGTAAAATAAAAAGCCTTTAAAAAGTTATAAGCCAACAAAGATTCATTTTTCTTGCTAATTTTAGCGCAACTTTGGGCGTAAATAAGTAATACAAGAAGTGTGAAATCTCGAAAACAAAATCGTACCGACACAGCAAAATTATCGAAGATTTCAATTAATTTTATTTTTAATTGATTCATGCAGTGGTTTTTTCATAAAACTCCATTTTCCAAAGGACTTTTCGTAATTTTTTACGCGCTCTTTTTACTAAAATCGTTCGGTACGGTGTTTCTGTGCGTGCCAACTATACGTTATCCATGTAGACCAGCTTCTTACTGCTCATCACTGATACTATTTCTGTCGGACACGATGCCAGGTGAGACAGCGTGGTTTTTGGCCACGCCCACCATTGAGTTCGAGCCCGCGAGTAGTTCCACCTTAAGGTATCTAGCTAGGTATCTAAACTTTTGGTCTTGGTTTAGGCGAAGTTTTGAACACGCAACCAATTTAATACTTATAAATAAACTCATGCGTTCTTTCCAAGACCGAAAAATGCCACGTGTGATCCCTAAAAATACATACATACTCCTTTGTTTCGATATCTTACAAAATAAACCCACCGTTTAACGATATACTTGATGACGAGCGACATGGTGCGGTTGAGGTACACCTGGTTCTCCTTCTTCAAGTCGAAGAGCAGTTCATCCTCAAACTTGGAGTCTTGTAGAGCTTCTACGATGGCCTTCGCAAGGCGCTTGTTCTCTTGGAATTCAGCCTGTGGAAAGATGAACAGTGACAGTAATGATGTGTCACTACTTATGTAAGTCTAGTTCTTGCTGCTCAGACTAAAAACAGCGCAGCGTAAGCATTGTAGCTAATAAAAAATGTAAATGATATGTTAGCGTTTTTCTATTCCTGCATTTTTTTCTAAAGAATACTCAGTGAAAATTCCATAGAAAACGTAATTTAATTTTATAAGCCTTATTTAGTAGAAATAAAAATGGTCCTTTAGTTCGGAAACCGTGTCTGAACTGAACAAAGGAAAATGCATTCCGCAGCGATTAAAATAAATAAATGTTTTTAAGAACACGCTAAAATGCAAAATCGTGCAATTTAGATCTCATAAAATGTTACAAAAAAGGAAACTTCGAAATAAAATCGTGTAGTTTTTTATCTTGGCGGGATTTACATCTGTATGCGTCTGTTATCAGAACATGCATTGTTGCCAAATTTCCGGAGCTGTTTTGCAATGCAGAGTGTGCAACAAAACAATTACAATTACCTCGGGGTTGGTGTCGGCAGTGGCGACTGCTGCGAAAGCAAGGACCACTGTGAACAACGCGGCCATTCCGCACTGCAACATTCACTTTAACTGCCTATATTCATTTTATTTTTCAGTAAAAATTACTTTCACAGAGAATATCTAACGAAGGCTGTGTTTTTTATTCACGAGGGACAGACGTTAGTGGCGACGAGTCCAAAATGGCGGAGCTGTGAGGCACGTAGTCGAGTGTAACGCTACGGAGTTTGGTTGGTGCAGGTCTCGTAAAACATGATTGTTAATAAAACTGTACGACGCGTTAAGTGACTTGTATTTGCATTATGCCATGCGCTCAATTTAAATTGGAGCTCTGAATAACCATGTTTTTACGAGGAAATAACTACAAAACTGAATTGAAGCGGTGATTGAGCGAGTATTACTTCAATTGTTTTTTTTTTAAGTTTGTGTTGAGAATTGGATGGAACAGCATCCTGTTCCATTCTATTCATTCAACCCTGAATTAATATGAATAAGTTTAAAATGTTAAATTCATTGACGCAAGTTTTATTCAAATTTTAAACTTATCAATAACTATTTATTTGTACTCAAAGTCATTCAAGAACAACTCGGTTAACTAACAACATTTGATGCAACTTGAATGACAAAAAATATTGATAAAAATCGCGTGCTTTTTCTCAAAATTCAGTTTTGCATTCCGCATTGAAAAATTTAATTTAAAACATGCAACTTTGAAGAAAGAAAATTTAAAAACCGTTTAAACACCGACCTTCGTGGATAGTGCGCGCAATACCAATTTCAGATAAATGGATAGTCAGTAAACAAGCCAAAAAATAAAAATTTTCTACCGCGAGAGAAAAGCGTTCACGAAAATTCTTATAAATTTTTCATGGTCTGACATGAACTTTAGAATGGATAAATTAACTGACTTTTTGTCGTATTACTGTGGAAATTTTCAGGAAAACAGAAAATAAAAAAATACCGGGTTATTTATTGCATTGAGCGCGGGTGGCGGTCCGTCGATGACCCCTGTTGAAAATTTGCAAAATCGGGATTATAATGTAAAGCCTCGTGCAGACAAACACGACGCGACGGCGCACGGTAGGCTGAAAATCGCCTTTCATAGACACTATTATTTAGTAAAAATGAACTTTAAAAGAAAGTCGCTATATTTTTTAGAGACCTACGCAAGGGGAAACTTCGTAACTATACATTATAGATAATGACAAAACTTCCGAATTTTCCACCCATTAAATGTAAATATTGTAACGTTTTTTCACAGAAAAAATAATCTGTTCGAAGAACTTCATACTGCTCAATATTTCGAATGAGGGTTGCAGAATATTTAGTACCATTTTCCCTAATAAACTTCCAGAAGACTTACAAACGTTATACATCAAATTAGAAAAGCTATAAGTACAAATCAAAACGTTTTCTTACTCAAAACTCCAAATGTATGTATTAATGTACATTTGAAAAGTATTATAATGTATCATTTTAATATGTAATTAACATTTTTTGTAATATTTCAATGAAACGGTCGCCAGCACACAAATAAACCTTGAGAGGATTTCGTTGTGTGGCTAAAACCAAAGTGGGAAAATATATGTAGGGTTAAGTTTTTAGAAATAAATAAATAATGATAATGTTTTTGGAGTTTCATTTGAATAGTTTACATTCAAGAAAATAAAGTTACATCGGAAGTTGACAAAGCATTCAAGTTTTCCAATAATAATAGTGATTGAGATATTATATATTTTCGGGCGGACGAAGTGTGGCCATAAAATCAAAGATTAAGTAGAAAGTCACATCAAATACCTTAATACATTAAAATATAATACTGTCATTTCGATTCTCTCAATTTCATACTATATTTTACAACTACTCAACCCGAAAATACCAAGTTACAAACAGGATACCTAAACCAATCTAAAGCCATCACCGACAAGATTGCATGGATGAAATACTCGGCGTACCCGACGTAGTGGCGTAGTGTCGTCCTGCCGGCGTATCGGTAAATATCGGCGCGTGTCGCAATACTTTTACTGCTACCGTAAAACTCGGGATTTATTGCGTTTACAATACGCCACTAGTATGTACGTGGATTTATGGAAATCTGTTATATTGTGTGCGAGGATATTGCTAGTTGTTTCACACTACGGCGTCACATTTTGATGGATGAATAAAACTGTATGGGAAATTGGTATAGGTTTTGGCTGAAGTCTATTTTAGGAGTTAATTGGGATTGTGTTATGCTTATTACATGTCAAATATGAAACTTAAACATGTGTACACTTCACTTTAATTTCCAATAATAAAGCACATCAGAAGGACCCACTTGTATGAACATGAACAAACTGCCGGCTAAAAGGTCTTCTCCAAAACATCCACAAAACCTAATCTGTTTGCGGGGAGATTAGTTTTCATAACAAACTTAGACACTCCTAAACTTTAAAACCAACGTCTGTATTCTAAAATTGTTGCAGCAGTTGGCAGAGCTAGGCAGATGCTAAAATTTTAAAAGCCATTTTACAACTCAAACCCAACTTGAAAAACATAACCCACTAAGCACTCAGAATCCAAAAAAACTCAATATCTGTCACATCGACGCAGCTCGTAAAACGGAAAGATAAAATTTTATGCGATCCACGTTACATATCAGAAAAATTGAGAAATTCTAGACAAAACTTTAATATTACACATGGCGATAAGTGAAACGTGAATTTTCAGCGTTTTCCTGCATCCTGGAAATTTATCCGCAGCGGGATATTGCGGGAATGGGATCCTATTCGATTTCCGCGCACTTTTCGCGGCACTACTTTCGAGAGGGGCCGGCGGCGGAAGCGAGCGCGGACCGGAAAACCGGACACGTGTAAATGAAAGATCTTTATCAATTAATTTGTTCAGTGATTTATTAAAACTATATGACGTTTAATTCTTTTGAATGTGTAGTTGTATTTCTGTGAAATTGTACACTTATTTTTAGTTAATAGCTTGGTTTAGACTGCCTGCTGAGTTTTCCGGCAGGAATTCCTCTGTAGTAACTGCAGAGAGTCTGGATTTAAATCCGTTTCATGGCAACCCCTATTTTATGGCACTTATTTATATAACTGGCTAAATTTGGGTGTACTATAGCCTGTATATTCTCCTTTGCCTAAACCTTTCCGTGCTTGGTTTTAGCAAAGGATGAGAGTAAAACAGGTATATGAGAGATTTTAGTGGTTTTTTTCTTACTGATGGCCTTCCTCATTGTGAAATCTTGGCCGAAGTATCTAGTTAGTTTACTATAGACATTTTTGCCTATTTCTGTGCAATTGCACAAGCTAAAGGAAAGGTCATTCGATTACTACTATCCGATAAATCAGTATTTACTGCCTATCAAATGTTTTAAGCCCAATATATCACGTTTAAAGTGACCATGACTTCGTGATACGATAAAGATGGAAACACAAGCAATCAAACATAAATTACTAAGTAATAAAATACCTCTCAGTCACCTCGAACTACTTACAGATTACGTATAGATTTTGTGGTCCTAGGTTCCGCACTACATTTCAGTTAAACATTTTGTTTGATTAAAATTTCATGTCATTGGTGAAATCCGCGCTTAGTTGTCAGGAACTAAAGGTAATAGCTTTGGTAATATTCTCCCATAATATGATATTAAGTTTAAATGGAAGGCTGGGATTCTATAGGCATTTTCCATTTTATGCTCATCGTCTTGATGAGCATAAAATGGAAAATAGCCGACGCAATTTATTAATTTACAAGAAATTTTTTAATTATCTTCTATTAAAGTGATTTTTCTAGTTGATTTTAAGATGAATACTGAACTATCCTTCACTAGCATCTTAAGGCCAGACAAATTCGCCGTAGCGATTCGCAAGTCTATTCCGCTAAGCTTAACACCATATTCCAACCTTAGAAATGATATTTGCCAATCAATATGCATCGGTAAAGAAATTCTCGGCGTATATTGCACCGTACATATCGCCGATATCAATTATTTAAATGGCTTCTCGATATTTATGCGATACGATACGATGCTCTAACAATAGAAAAGCTCATTTCTTTCCGTTGAGCAATAACAAGCAATGTTTCGTGCATTGTCGCGGAAGTTTGATAGGTTTTATGACCATAGGGCTTTTGGGAACCGTGTGGTTATGGCAAAAGATGAAATAAATATCAGTTTCATAAGCAAGGTTTTTTTATTCGTTGCTTTTAGGTTTTATTGATGTTGCATCTTTGAGAAGAGGTCTTTTGTTTTGAATCAAGATGGAGGTTGGGTTTGAGATAGGTCGCAGGATTGATTCCTTCGAAAAACAAGTAGTTTTTCGGGCCTACCAATAGTTCTTATTGCTTTGGGGAATGTTTGCATTTGCGCAAAACATTAAATGCACCCTATTAAAAAGAAAATCTGCTCTTCGTTTTTGACTTCCGTTCGCCTTAGTATTGTTGCAAATTTGCTTTGTCCGGGACTTCCGGACAAAGATTTGCAACAATACTAAAACGAAAGGTTCAGCAGGGTAGCCCGTGAAATTTAAATTTTCTTACATTTTGTGCAAATTGCAGGACAGTGTCAGGTTGTATGTTGATCTAAATATGATTCGCATCACAGATATAAGATGTTTATTTATAGAATTATAATCATAATAAAAATCATCAATACAGCTCTTTAAGTTCATGTAATCCTATTGAATGACTATTTCATGAAATCATGATATTTGAGGATTATGCTAACTTAAGGAGTTGTAATGCTGATTCTAATGATTATAAATCTGTAAAACCATATTTGTTACGGTCATATTTTAATCAAGATACAACCTAACACTGACCTGCAAATGGGCTACCTTGGTGCATCGTCCTTAGGTAATAGGTAATACGGGCTGGTATCCGCAACTCCACATCAAAGCGCGTATTTTGCGTACGGGTGCATCCCCCTTATCCCCCTTATATAACATTGTAGTTAAAGACCTATTACAAATATACCGCGTCGACCCATGCGTGAATCTGCGAACGACGAGACAGTAACTAAACTACTTTATGACGCCAAACGAAGTCGTGAGCAGTAAACGAGAAAACATTTATCTCGGGAAATAGAATACATCTATAACACAGTACCCTGCCGCTAAATGGACGTCACATGTCCAGGGTAATATGAGCACATAGACTCAATATTAATACTTGATTGACAGACTAATTTGGAATGACAGGACAGAAGGAATTTAAATAGATTTCGCGAATAGTTTTCTTGGTATTTTAGAGAAAGGAATTTGTTCCGGGATGTCAATTTTGCACGTTTCTTATTACGTTCTTTAGTCTAACTACTACATCTCTCATGAACAAAACTTGGTGAAAATGAGCTGTCACTCTGTGAGTAGTGCTATTCTGTAAATAGGATATTGGAATCACTATTACCGGTCATATATATTTTTTTTTTTAAGAAGCTGGATGAGTTCGGCGTTTCCTTTCTGACTACTCTAAGAAGAAAGGCCGAAACAAACTCAGAGGTCGCAGTCTCTCTTTTTTTAAAGTTTGACATAGGTTAATCTTGGTCCGGCTTTAAGAGGACCATATAGATTATTGTCTAAAATGGTCTTTTGAGGAAAGTACCACACATATTTGAGTGGATCTGTCCAGTCAGTACAAGCATTTATCAGTGATCGTGTAGCTCAACTCGGAACTTAAGCAGCTCAACGACTGTTAAGTGAGAGTTCATCAGGTGAGATGTCATTCCACTTCATCTAAGTTTTGACGATGAGATTTTCACATAAAAATCCGCAGCCGCACACCCCAGCGAGCCTCACACTAATTAAAGCTTAAAAAGGCTCCGTACAAAGATCAATTCCAGCTAAGACATAACTTTCCCCTTAGTGATGCAGTTATGGAGCTGATGGTATTCTTCACCGTCATGTGTTTGCTTCGTTCGTGGTATGGAGACGACGATAGCTTATCTGAAGATACAGATTTTTGATCCTGATTTAGAAAACTGATATCACAGTATAGCACTAGGACCGTGGTGGCTTTTCCTTGATCCATCTATATGGGAACAGCTTCATACAAAAATATGTTCAATAGCTAACACTTTCATCTGTTTTGAGGATCCATTCAATCAGGCAGTATTCCATATCTCTGATGTATTACCTAACAGTCATCTCTTTGCCAACAGTGGTAGGTGCGAGGATGGCGCGGGCGCAGAGCTCGCGCTGATTGCGGCGGTCCCCCGCGCGACCGATGGGCAAGACGTCTGGCGGCCGGCCCGACCCAGGAGTGCGCGCACACAGGATTGCTAATAGAAGGTAACATTCTTGTCATTTCTAACACAAATCAATTCATCAAAATGAGGTAGAAGCACAAAGCTGCTAGGAAATGTTGTTATTATTAAATTAGTGCACTCCATCTGGATGGAATGATACAATCAATAGTTTAGTTCTACAGGCAGTCATTCACTTTTGAACACTCATGAGTCATAGCACTGTAGGCTACATAATCAACATTGGCGCAGGCGCAGAGCAGCACTGCTTCCCGCGCACCCCATGGGCAAGACGACTGGTTGTCGCCAAGAAGTAGCTGGCCGCCAAGAACTACTTCGAGTGAACAGGATCACCAACAGAAGGTACAGTTTTTTTTAAAGAACTGAATAGATATTACACACATTAATAATACCAGACAATACCACTATTCATCTGAAAGAAAGAGTGAACCAAATAACTCAAATAGATGCAATCTAAAACGGCATCAATGGAACATTCATAAACAAATGTTCACAATATAAATAAATGCTCCAAGACATAATCTAACAAACATTTTGCCATTGAGCAATAAAATCAGCTCAAGCCAAATATAAAAAATATACAAGCTATAATAGAACACACCGCTCGCTAACGAGATATTAAAAATAAACACAATATCCATTAACAATGAAAAGTGTATGATACAAATCAACAGACGTTTGACCGAGTTCCAAATATACACGTGATTCACACTATCATTCAGACAGACAAAGATCTCTAAGCCGACAGTAGCAGTTGTTCAGACATCAATCTCTGGTTGCCGACTTGTGGGCAGCGTTTGACAAGGCCGACACCTGTATTTATTTAGCAACCTCCTTAAAACGGAACAATGCTTGGTAAAGTGATGCTCATACCGTTTATTGCTTTAAAAAACAAAGTCCACTTTGCATGAGAGTTCAATCGAACGGTTTTGGAAACGAAAATAACAGGGATACCGCAGGGCTCTGTGTTAGGCCCATAAAGAATGTTTGTAGTATCTTGTTACTAATAAAATTGAATCATAAGACATACGATTATTCGACTATAACGATACGGGGCGATTTATTTAATTAACCGTTAGACGTAAACTGGGATTAAGAGGCGGTGTAGAGTACATACATCACGTAAGTTTGGGTAATTTGGAGAGCGTCCAAAGCTTTTTCGTAAATATTGTCGACTGAATGGCTTTTTCTTTCATAATGAGACAAATAGGTGGTTTAGATTATGTGGGTTAAATTAATAGGTTGAACTTCGTACAAACTACACACTTACTAAGGTACAGGACCTACTTGATTCTTCGCTCATTTATTATTATTTGCAATGTTTTATTACATTCTCGTTAAGAGGTTGATTTGTATTTCCCACATAGTTAATTTTTACATTAAAACACTTAATTTTTGTTTTTTTACTATTAACTTTTTTAATGTATCCTGAATGTGATTTATGAGTATGTTGTCATCATGTTCTCAAATGAGCACTATTCATTAATTTATTTTTATCAAAATCAAAAGTTAGGAGCACAGATGCGCGCGCACGCGCAACCTTTGTTGTACAGTGTAATTAGTTAAACAATCAAACTTGTTGAATACTGTTTAAATAACACTTGAGGTCTTGGTGGGGTAGGTACTTGGAAATAAAAAGAGACAGTAAAAAAAATTTGGTAATTTTAGAAGATACATGACACGTACTATGAGTACCTACGCTAAACTTCTATCAGTGATAATATATTATATCTCTCACAAAACAAAAGAATAACAACTTGTCTCCCCATCCCGATTGACAACAGAACATAGCCTTGAGTTTCTATTAATTGAATGTCTATTCTTATATCTTCAGCGGTTTCCTAAACCCCTGGTAGTTGTGTCCGTGCCTTTACTGCGTTTGTACACAATTGAGTCGATTTCAACTAAATTATCTAGATTTAGTTAGAAACACGTGTTAAATCGACGCGTGCGCTTCCGACGTAGAGATCGTTCCATTCATACGGAACGTAGCTATTAGTGTATTGTTGGTGTTTGTTTAGGTAGTGACTGGGATAGGGATTCTATCTTTGGTGAGTAAATCTTGTTTATGTTAACATTTAGCGTTGGTTTATTTACTTATGTAATGTTAATTGGACGCTGTTCATTTGATTAGTTCGTTAAATTCAAAAGTAAGAAAATGAAACTATTTTAAAAACTCGGTTTGAAAGATACATTTAGTATTGTGGCATTGTTGTTATCCTCTTTATGTTTAAACTAAATAAATGCTCATGTAAATATTTACATACGGTACACATTTAATATGTAATTTCTATGCATTTATTACAAAAAAGCAATGTTTTTATCAACAAGCAGCAAACAGATTTTACTATCAACTTTACCTTCATTACCCCAAAATAGTGTTATTTATCTCCGAGCTCGGAGCTATTGCATCTCCAAATAACACAACACAGAACAATGCATTCCTGCGCTCAAGGTAAAATTTAACGTTTTCACCTGCACTGAATAGAATCTATAGATTCCCCACTGCACAATTTCACTGATCTGTTTTGTTTTAACCTGCCACTCTTCCTTAAAGATGCCCTTTTCCCTAGAAAAAAGAAGAAATTCATATTGGCCTCATGCGCCTGTAGCGGTTACACCGCCACATACGAACTACGCAGCAAAGACATGACGTCACGCAATTCCTGCATCGCGCAATTAGAGTTTACCGCGCGAACAACATAGATAAGACTATCCGAAATCTACTAATGGCCAGTTGCCCGCCAGACATAACACCCGTCTGGCCGGAGGATCCTCCCTTTTCTCTGGTGGATGAGTTAACTTTACACCGTGTTCCTCATACCACTAAAAGCCCCTGAGATGAGACTCAACTTTCTCCATTGAATAAATAAAATAATGATAATAATCAGCCTATTAATGTTCCCACTGCTGGGACACAGGCCTCCTCTCCGTGAGAAGGAGTGGCCTATAAACTACCACGCGGGCCCAGTGCGGGTTGGTAGATGTCACATGTCTTCGAATTTTTGGTTCTAGGACATACCGGTTTCCTCACGATGTTTTCCTTCACCGTTTTGAAAGCAGTGGTGATGAAATTATTTACACAAAGTAAAGCACCTGCTTGCGTTCGAACCCTCGACCTACAACTTGTAAGTTGGGGCCGTTACCACTGGGCCACCACTGCTCCATTGAATTGTGTGTGACTATTCCCAGAAGGGCGAGCCTCTGGAGCTAATGAGCCAATATAAATTTCTTCCTCCACAACTACCTTTTCTCCAGAAACAAAATGTCTAAAAGTGTTGGTTTTAACCTTGAACTTCTTCCCCAGGGACTCAGTCTTGTCTTGGGGCCGTCGGGGACGCGGCGCGAGCGCGCGCGCAGGCGGCGTGTCCGCGGCCGGCAGCGGCGCGGCCGCGTGGCGGCGGCGCGAGCGCGCCCCGCAGCCGCGAAGGCCCATGGAGATCCTTACCAGCATCTATGCGCTGCTGTCTGGAGGGGTGAGTTATGCCTAGAAGATAATACTGGCAACCGGTTGTATCCTCATCATTGTAGTAATTTTTGGTACCTACTTAAGTCCAAACTGCAGCACTCACGACATCATCTTGCCGATGCTACTTGGTGTCGGCGCAACACATCTTCTTCCGTTCTTCCCTGTCAGTCATCATACTTTCATTCACTCTCTTCTTTCATGTCATACCTCACACAATCTATCCAACTATCTTTGGCCTTCCTATCCCTCTCCATCCAATCTGCTTTCGGCTTCCAGTCTAACCGGATGCAGCTGAATACCAGTATTTTACATGGAGCGACTGCCTATCTGACCTCGACAACTCAGTAACTGGGTAACACGATACTCCTTGATAAGACTGGTTGTCAAACTTTCAGGCTTCTGACGAAACTTAACGATTGTCAAAGATCTACGAATGACAGCCGAGACCAACGGCTTATCGTGCTTTCCGAGGCACGAAGTAGTCTCGGTTTATGAAGATAATCACCCATGCAGATGAATGCAGATGGACCAATCCCGGCAAGTGTGGTGCCTTAACCTGATGGATCGACCCGTGCGGCTGTAATTACTTAGCCATGAGCTCCTCTCCCTCTCCATGCATCAACATTTATATTTATCACTCTTTTAGTCACATGCGTTTCATCCCTCCTCATCACAATGATTCCAAGCCAAACGATTTCCTACAAACTTTTCTGTCACTGGTGCGAAATGCAGCACTCTTGTCCATAAAATGTCATCGATTGATGACGTGTTTGATCAAAGGAGGAACTTGAGATAGAAACTAGAACTTAACACGGCAAGTCCTTTGTCGCACTAAATAGTGCCAAATAGCGCCATTTTCCTCACAATTTTAATACTCAACTACCCAACCGGAAGAAAAGATTAATGTAATATGGTAAGACCAAAGTGAAAATGTCTATGGAGTAGTACGGGCATAGAATTGCATGAAACTTGAGTCTAGGCACGTTGCAGCCCTTACACCACATACAATACCTAGGTTACCTAACTATTTAGCATAACCCTAGTCTGCGACACTAATTAACATACGTAAGACTGGTCTAGAGGCAGGAAGACCGCGGGAGCCGGGACTAATCGCGTTGTAACGTATCGTAAGTTGGTTACGTTACGCTGCGGCTTCTTGAGACCGACTCATTATTGTAATATTGTCGGGAATATTATGAACATTTGTTTCTGTGTTTGTCTTGATATTAATTGTAATATTATTTCCTGGTCCTTCGGTCCTGTTGTTCTCTGACATTTGGTCCTTGTGGAGTGTTTTGTTTCATTCAGTGTGATTCCTTCTGTGATATCATCGGAAGTAGTTATGTGCATACCGTATTTACGTATACAGGGCCTCATGGTAAATAGTGTGCAAAAAGGCTATTTTTATAACCCTTTTGATTATGTTATGATTGAAAATCTTTTAACTTTTCTGCTACCTACTTATACCTACATATTTTCTTATACTTACTTGTTCTGTATAAATAAACCAATAGTTAAAAACTTTATTGCTGCAATTCGTTCCGCTCGAGAGTCAAGAGCAAGCCATAAACGTAAAATCTTTTTGAATTCCTAGAGCGCAGATTACGGAGAGCTTCCCCGATTTGCACCAATTTTAACACTGAATCTTTAATATCAAAAAGCAATATGTATAAAAGAAATAATTGTAACCTTTGGACCATGGCTTTATGTGTTATTTTCCCGTGTACAGCAAGGGGTGAACCCGAAGATTGATTCTATAGCATTCCGACTGCACTGCGGTGCAACTACCGCCGCGTTGCTGGCTGCTAGCGCAGCCTTAACGACGCGCCACCTGGTGGGCAACCCCATCGACTGTATACACACGAGGTGAGAAAACACTCTGTTTAGCTAGCACGCGGACTACGTAGTTCGCACTTAAAATAATAGATGGCGCTAAACAAAATATATGAAATAGCGTGGGTTGGAAAAATGAGCGGTGTTTTTTTTGTATCGAAAATAATTGTTTTATTTCTGTAATATGACTTGTATTGTTATTAAAATAATATATGAGGCGAATAACATGCTCACGTTGAAAATAGTATCGCTGTCACGATTCAACAGCGGGGTTATTCATGATGAACTCATTAGCCAAAAATGTGTGCCAATTATTATTTTACAGTTAATAGTTTTATTGGCGTAATAAATTAAATTAGTTCACGAGCTAAATAATAATTATGACAGTAGTCACGATGTAAAATTCTGGTTTTGCGAAAATTCTGTAATATTCGTTGATGTACTGAATACAGTCTTAGTTAATAATATCATAAATATAAGTTTTATTTGTAAATAATTCTGAATAAGAGGGTAGGTAACTTACTTACATGACGTAAACATTTTGCAAATTACTAAACCACTAGGTATGTAGGTATGAAAAAAAAAGAGTTTCCATGAGTTTCTATGTTTGATTGTTTCCCATGTATAATGGCAGATAAAGGTTTGAATGCTACGGCACAGATAATAAAATACTACGTATACGGTGTTTCCGAATTAACTTTATTTTCTTTATTTGTTTCATTCTAACTTCTTGGGGGGTGCTTCACACCTTTAATGCGCGAGCGAGTTCACATTGTAAAACCCAATTATTTTTTAAACAATGACCGGAAAGCAACTCCCCTTTGCCGGTTCTTCTCTATAGGTATAACGACCAAATGCAACCATGCACCTAACTTTTGATGTTTTAAGTACACGATTTAATATATTTTGAATTAGAATTTTCTTGTTCATCTTTTGCAAAAGACTAGACCTTGACTTGACTTGAAAGACCAACTGAAGAATGCTTCATGGATGAAAGCCCACGGCTCATATCGTTCTCATACCTCCAGGGACATACCAGAAGACGTGCTTAACACCTACTGCTGGATCCACTCGACCTTCACAGTGGCCGGGGAGGCTGGAGGAGCGTACCCTGGAGTGAGGGGTGCGGGGACGTCCCCCCGGAGGTACGGGAAGTACTACCAGTGGGTCGCCTTCACGCTGTTCTTTCAGGTTAGTGGTGATGATGAACTTGATGATTTTGTAGGGTTGTGCTCTTTGAGTATTTCTTCACCGAACGGCAAACAGATTAAGATAAATAACAATTACATACAGGAATGACTTTGTTTTAAGAAAACGCGGCGTTTTCCTCAATCATTAATTGAACGATGATCAATCAACGTCAAAATAAGGAGATTTCAAATATTATAAAAGATGTGTTTAGTGGTAGATTGAATATTAAATATTAACGAAAAGATTAATGAAAATATGAGATACACTGTGGAACTTTAGAAACATGTTTTGCATTAGATACTGCTGTATCCCTTCGACGTTCTCCATGGCAGATCACTTTCTATTAAAAAGTAAAAAATACCACTGGTTTGCCACTTGGTAAACAGTTTCTGAGTAGGAATATACAACTTATAGAAAGTAAAGAAATCTCTAAAGACCAATAGAGAAACTGTTGAATACAAGAAGCCAATAAAATAATTAAAAGCAGACGCAATCGTTTTTTCAATTCAACCATTTATTTCGGAAAAACATCCATATTGTATTAGTATTTGCACTTAGAAAAATATGTTAGTAGTATTAAATAAAATCAAAAAACCATATTACAATCACAACCAAATAATTAAAATAAAATCAAAACTAAAATCAACATTATAATCAAATTAAATTAAAATTATAACAACACTAGCTTTTACCCGCGGCTTCGCCCGCGTAAAGGTCGGAAAATATCCCACAGGACCGTACTACCGGGATTCAGATTATCCTCTATCCTAACCCAGATCATGGCCTATACGGATTTAGTTAAAAGACCATACGCCTTTCAACTAAATCCGTTCAGCCCTTACGGCATGAAAAAGTAACAGGCACATTTTAGGGTTGCGTACCTCAAAATGAAAAAATTATCTCTTTCAGTCGTCAGTAATTTGACATTCGAAAGAAGAAGACAAAGCTTTGTAACTATACTATATGTTTAACTATACAGACGCTATACAACGTTTATTAGTAAGGAGGTAATGTTTGTAGCGGTTACACCGCCACATACGAACTACGCATGAAAGACATGATGTCACACAAATCCTGCATCGCGCAGTTAGAATTTACCACGCGAACGACATAGATAAGACTATCCGAAATCAACTTATGGGCAGTTGCCCGCCCGACATAACACCCGTCTTGTCGGAGGATCCCCCCTTTTCTATGGTGGATGAGTGAACTTTACACCCTGTTCCTCATACCACTAAATTGGTGACCCTGAGACTGAACGTCAACGCAGCCTTCGTGCAACTACTTCAGCGTGACGTCATCATCATCAATCCCGCAAGCTTTCGTGAGGCGAGTTACACAGCCAGCCAGCACCCACGGCTCAGCGGGTATCCTGACCACCAGCATGCAGCGAACGCGCATTCCTGGTCAACACCCTTAGACTCATCACCCCGACTCACTGGGGAATCACCGAAATCACCTCAATCACCGCAATCACCGCAATCACCTCAATCACCGCAGACAGTTCCAACTCACTGTGAACTGTGCGGCACCCGGTTCCGACTCACTGGTAGCACAATCACCACAATCGCCACAATCACCGCAGACAGTTCCGACTCACCGTGAACCACACCTTAAATCTCTTAAAAATAAGAGACAACAAAAATAATCACCGAAATCATCGCAATCACCTCAATCACCGAAAACACCGAAATCACCGCAATCACCGAAATCACCTCAATCACCGCAATCACCTCAATCAGCTCAATCACCGCTATCACCACAATCACCAAAATCGCCGCAATCACCGCAGACAGTTCCAACTCACTGTGAACTGTGCGGCACCCGGTTCCGACTTACTGGAACCACAATCACCACAATCGCCACAATCACCGCAGACAGTTCCGACTCACCGTGAACTGTGCCGCACCCGGTTCCGACTCACTGGAATCACACCTTAAATCTCTTAAAAATAAGAGACAACAAAAATAATCACCGATATCACCGAAATCACCGCAATCACCTCAATCACCGAAAACACCGAAATCACCACAATCACCTCAATCACCACAATCAGCTTAATCACCGCAATCACCTCAATCAGCTCAATCACCGCAATCACCACAATCAACACAATCACCACAATCGCCGCAATCACTGCAGACAGTTCCAACTCACTGTGAACTGTGCGGCACTCGGTTCCGACTCACTGGAACCACAATCACCACAATCGCCACAATCACCGCAGACAGTTCCGACTCACCGTGAACTGTGCCGCATCCGGTTCCGACTCACTGGAACCACACCTTAAATCTCTTAAAAATAAGAGACAACAAAAATAATCAATAAATACATGTGAATTTTAAAATCAACCCCTATTTTACCCCTTTGGGGGATGATTTTACAAAAACGCTGAAATGCGTAATTCTTTATCGCTTACCAAAAGCATAAATTTGAATTTCCATATCCCCAACTTAGAAATATTGAGTTTCCCATACAAACTTTCATCCCTTATATCACCCCCTTGGGGGTTATTTTTGAGACAAAAAGTACCCTATGTCCTTCTCTAGGATGCCATCTATCTCCTTGCCAAATTTCATCGAAATCCGTTCAGTGGTTTAGCCGTGAAAAGGTAACATACAGACAGACAGACAGACAGACAGACAGACAGACAGAGTTACTTTCGAATTTATAATATTAGTATGGAAGTATGGATTAAATAATTACAATCAAAACAAAATAAAACTAAAATCGAATTTATTAAAATAACATTAACATTAAAATGATGTCAAAATTAAATAAAATGAATATAAAATTTTTAAATGACCACAGCTTAAATTTTACATAAAATGTCAATTCATATATCTTTCCTCCGCACCGGGCCCGCAGCTATGTCTACGAGACCAGTGCATCAGAAAAGGGCAGTCTGGCCTCTCCACAATAATCTTCAGGATACTATTGGATATGCCATAATAATTTATTCATACTGTTTCCAGTGGGCACGTAACGTTACACGAATAATTGCTACAAAATTTACGAATCCTAATTAGTAACAGCTACTTTCCTTAGCTACATAGATGTTTTAAGAATAGACTAAAACTCGCTTTAAACTGACTTATTTTTATAGAAAAGAATTTAGAAACTTTAAAAGAGCGTTTATTCTGAAAGTGGGCGTCGTACGTCGCCAATAGATGTCAAATATTTCCCTACATTTCTAAATATTTTTTTAAGCTATTGCATAGCTTCTATCGCGGGCCTTGAGCGTGGAGACCTAATCCAGTAATTCCGTAACGAAAATGCCTGAACCTAAGGAGAGTGTTTTGTATTGAAAATTATGTTTAACTGCTTGACAACAAAGTTCAAATTTACTTAGACGAATGATACGAGAGTGTTGTATTGAAAATTATGTTTAACTGTTTGACAACAAAGTTCAAATTTACTTAGACTAATGATACGAGAGTGTTGTATTGAAAATTATGTTTAACTGTTTGACAATAAAGTTCAAATTTACTTAGACGAATGATCCTTGACTATTAATAGTTAAATTAAAACCTTTTTATTAGTTTGATGTTCCCATTACGTTGTGTCAAGTTTTAAAAACTATAAATGTGAATAACAGTTCCTGTCAATGTCATCCTTGCTATTTCTTGTATTCGGGTTAATATTTTACAATTGCATAAGTTGATAAAAAATGCTATGCAATAGCTTTGCCGCGGCAGTCCCCGAGTGCCACACGTCTTTTTTTTTACATCTAAAACTAAATATTCGGTGTTACGATATTAATTATTGCATTTCATAATGAATATTTTAGTTAGTTCACTAGTTAGCCTCATTTATTATTTCTATACAGTAATATTGCCAAATTAATCAAAACAGGTAAATATTTGACAGCTATTTACGACGTTGCCAACTTTTTGGAGTACTTGACTTTTAGTGCACTATTTGTGTTAAATGACTCCTATTTCTCAACAGTATTTTTTCTAAGAAATCTAGGATTCGTATTTTTATCTCAAGAAGCGACGCGAGTGTTTACTTGTGATAACCAAGTGCACAAACACGCGCACTGGGAATGTGTGCGTGAGGATGAGCGTCAGCACATAACACACACACTGCCAACTTCGCCATTATCTTGGACGGTACAGAGCTCCTGCGCCAGTGCTGGGCAAAATGTAATCTAACTACTGATTACTAACTACGATAACATTTGTAGTTAGTAATTACAATAATAGATTACATGAAATAATCGTAAAAATTTGTTAAACTTTTCGATTACCTACTAACTACTAAAAGTAATTGCAATCACGATAACATGATTACTTTTTATAACTACTTAATAAAGCTTATTAAACTTTTATTTCTTGCTTACAACTAACATTACGATTAAGAAAGACAACACATAGCAACATGAATAAGTACAAAATTTTCACGTCTGCGGTCCGGAAGATATAACACGTATAAGCAATGATATTATAAGTATTGCGTATAAGTATATACTTATTATGTAGGTGTCTTAAAATATCTAATAATTATAAGTCATGTTTTGAATTTTCTATCATAAAAACATAATGATTATTTATTTTATTACATTTTGCCAAGAAGGAATTCGTCAATAGTATAGTAGCATTTTTCAATTAAAAAATTATTAAGTGTCCGAGCGCAGGCCACACCGCCAGCTGGCGGGCGGAGCGGACATAATGATTATTTATTTTATTACATTTTGCCAAGAAGGAATTCGTCAATAGTATAGTAGCATTATTAAGTGTTAAATTGTGTCAAGTTTAAATCTTTAATGTCAATTTTGGTATTTTATTGAATATTTTCGGAGCCATGCAGAGGATGCTTTTGTGCATAAGGGCGGTCTTTGACGCTCTTAGACATAGTACACTTGGTAATCACAAGTAAAGCGCGCGTCGTTTTGTGAGATAAAATACTGTACATTCAAAATACTGTCTTTTTATTCAACCCTGTATATTCTCCTTCCAAAATAGGCACGCCAATATTTAAAGCATTCCAAACAGTGATAATGATAACTAAATTGGAAAATAATATTGATATACGAGCAATAAAGCTAAGTGCTCACTTAGTTTAAGTTACCATAGACTATAGAGCGAAGTAAATGATTCTAGTGCGGTCATCGTGAATTGGCTACTTAGCGGGTCTCGGGATTAGCTATCACGCTATTGGAGTGTAGTAGGAGTGAATAGTATTGGCCGTTGGCATTTAAAAAAAGTTTGGTAAATATAATAATATGTGAAGGTTTAATTATAAACAACAAGAATAAGGATTTAAAAAACAAGTTAAATAGCTATCTAATCACCAATGCTAGTTAAAATTGTAAACAACGAGTAAGTATTCAAATCTATTAAAACAATTTGCTGCGGGCAAATTGAGGTCTAGGAAAGGGTTTCGATATTGCTACGAAGTGCTACGGCGTAGCTACGGCGTAGCAGTGCAAGCTACGAATATTGGCGCATTAAGATTTTTTGCATGATATTGTAATTAACGATAAATACATTGTTGTGAACTGTTGTGCAATATTTGTGAAAATATCACAACGCTATTTCTCCAAGGAGTTGACAGAGGCAGTACTCCCATTTTTCGCTAGATATGTTTAACGGTTAATAATGTATATAATGCTTTACAAAATGCAAAACGTATTTTTAAACTTTATTTTCGGTTCTTAACGTCATTAGTAACAATTTTTTTTTTCTATCTAATTATATAAAAATCAAATGGTGTTCGTTGGTTAGCGTGTTACTTGAGAGCGGCTGGACCGAATTGGCTATTTTTTACCCGACTACTTTGTTTTAAAATATTCCAATTCAGTTTTTATGGAAAGAAAAATTTGAAAAGTTTCCCGAAAAATGTAAAAATTCGGGAAAAGCTTTAATTGTTATTATAATTTTTAGAAGGACGACGTCTTGTAATAAATGTTGTATTACATAATATACCCTATGGTAGACTGGTCAATCATCATCAATGCCTAAGCCAAAGTCCGCTTTTGTACGGTTATTATAACTTGTGCATAAAGACTTAAATAAATAATATAGCTGTCGAAACTCTGAAATATTACGCGCATGACGGTTACACTGATTTATTGCAATCACCAAGTTATTAGCGTCCAGTTCAGTGTGTCGTTAGTACAGGCGTGTCGAACTACCCACATATATCGGAAAACTAAAGGATTGTGTGCCGTGACGCGGCTTCTAACAGCTATCGATGGACTGAGCTGTATGCTAGCACCTTTACCTGGCTTCTCTTGCATGTCAGGAAGTGATTTCAGCTTCAATCGTGCAATTACGTTAGATTTTTTTTAAATACAAACATGTAATCTGGAGAATTTGAAATGAAAATAAACTTTTTTTCGTTCTAAAACTTTTATGAATCAATGAGAGATGTTTTTTAATAAAATAAAGATAACTAACGATGTACGCTGAGCTTGTAAGAGTTGGAAAACTTTTTTGTTAATAATAGATAAATTAATAACTGTATTTTTTACTTCTGTATTACATAGGGATATATAATTATCCCTAGTATTTCCAACAAACTTCCCAGCATGATCATATATTTTTCATTTATGAATTATAAACACCCATTTTTGAACATGGCATAGGTACTCCCTAATGACTGCATAAATTAGCGGCCAAGGGTCACAGTTCATGTAATATTAATAATAAATGCAAATTAGCTGTTTAACGCTTTGCAACAACAATTAATTCAACTAATTACCTCATTTACATTACCAGCTGTTTTTCATAGTGGAAGTTTAAGCGTTTAGGTTATTATTTATTAATTAACGGGTAACGTTGACTTGTCAGCGGAGAGATTAACATGTTTACAATTACTTTATTGTTCTCAATGGAAACGGGATGAAAAGGACAGTGGGCAAAAATGTATGGGCGGCACACCCACCCATGAAAATATTTTTCTTGGCATAGTAGTCTAATCAGCCTATAATGTTCTCACTGGTGGGACGCAGGCCTCCTCTCTGTGAGAGGGATTGGGCCGTAATCCACCACGCGGGTACAGCAGTGCGGTTTGGTGGAATGTCACATTTTTTCGAAATAGAACAAGCCGGCTTCCTCACGATGTTTTCCTTCACCGTTTTAAGAGCATTGGTGATGAAATAAATTACACATAGTAACGCGCCCGACTAGATTTGAACCCATGACTTACAACTCGTATGTTGCGGTTGTTTCCACTGGGCCCCCACTGCTCCTAAGAAAACTATTTTTAAGGTCTTAATTAATTTTAAATCTCACAGATTTAAAATTAATTAAGACCTTAAAAATACTTACTCTTATACTTCTTCAGAGGTATAGAAAATCGTGCATCAAAATTTTAGTGTACTTATTAACATTTTAATGTATATTTATGCTTATTACTTAAGTCACAGAGTCACACTCGGTAATGACAAGTTCGCCAATCTGAGTCAGAGGACGAATCACAAGCAGCAAACAAAGATCACGGATAAAGATTACAATTGAATACATTTATAAGACTAATACATAACTGACAGATTTTCAAACAGGTCTGTGCTAGAGAAAAACAAAATTCTGCTTTCTTCCGCGAAACCATTTCCTTTTTACCTTTGTCCAAAACCTAATACAGTAATGCCAATTTTGTACCAGACGTTCTTCCGCACAAACTAACAATATACCGCTTTGTCTAACAGACGGACAGTTCACAATAAGCAGTGATTCGCATGTAAATCGGTAAGTATGTTAACGTTCATCGCGTTCTGTGACGGTGTCCCGCCAGTGGGTAGTTACGTAGGTACCTACGTTTAGTGTCCGCGCACGTGCTCCTTGTCTTGACGTGCTTGCTGTCCAAGGTATGGGAGATAGGCGATGGAGATTTCAAAAGAGTTCAGACAGAAAACAACACCTTTACCGCTCGGGGATATAAAACGATCTACATTATTGTGTGTCAACAGTAGCGCTCCTTCACAAGAATCTTAACTAAAGCCGAGATGAATAGTGGTCTATACTTTATATACTTAGATGTAGTCCACCAGACCTTGTGTCGGACATGGCGGCCAATCTCAACGGAGACAAGCCTTCGGCGCGGGGGATATTATAGTGATCAAGTGTGTGCGCACACACAGGTGCACTCTCTCATCCCTCACTCTCATAGTCTCATGGGACAGCACGCAATCCGACACGCACAACCGGAGAGAGATCAGGCGCAGGACCTACGGCTTAACGTACTTTCCGAGGCACGTGGGTCACATCGCTGACTTCCAAATTCCGGGCTGTTATGCTAAGAAATTCCTAATGGAAAAACTCAATAACACATTGCTCTACCTGGGAATCGAACCCATCAGGACCCGACGCTCAGCAGTCGAGACCAACGGGGTAGTCAACTACTGCTCCGCACACTACTACACTACTAATATAACTAGTATATAACTACTACGAGTACTTATATCCTATATCTACTAACACTGAATTAGTATTATGATGGTCCAGGCACATAAAACATCAACATTCTCCCTAGGGTTAGTAAAACGTTGAATATCTATTGGTGTTGTTATACTTCAAAAACGGCAATAACCCCGTTACACCAGCGGTACCTCGTCAGCTTAGTGTTTAAAAACATGGTATTTTTTAAACTAGTCGTTTTACGCGTCTTTTTCGTCGCTGATCACTTGTCCATTGCGCGCGTGTTACAATTTGACATCGTCGTGTCCATGTTTACTGCTCACCTGTGCAAGTGGGTCGCACTCTGCTTTAGCTGTACTGTCGTCTGTGATGAAATGTACTTCATTTACATTTTCTTGAATCTTTTCCCCGTTTTTATTATTGGTGATCTCTGGAAAGTAAACTATTTTGTGCAAATTGCAGATTGCAAGAAAGAAATAAAAATGCGTTTATTGGCATTACAACAGAAAAATACACATTAAAAACTATAAAAAAGAAAATAATGATTATAATGCCTAAAGGGAAGGGCCTCAGCTCAGCATAATGTCAGATGACAACAGAAAGTGTACCACCTGACGCTGACAACCAACGAGTGCCATACGCTAGAATAATAAAGACTTATGGAAGTGTGTGTCCATTTTACTATATAAATTAAAGGTAATATAAGACGGATAATATAAATAAAAACCTTATAATTTTTTTTTTTATAAAATGTTGTGACATACGTGGGTGTGTGTGTGTGTCGTGTTGTGAAACTAAACTAAATACCCAATACCTGTGTATTTCCTACATCAAAATAATAAATCTATCATCTATAGTAGAAGTACCTTCAAGGTAAAATCATGTGACTGCGTTGTCCTTCTAAACTACGAAACGGAGATTGATGCGGTTTTTATTATCATTTAGAGTATAATATGACACTAATAATTCGCAAATAAAAATCAGGACTGACTAAAACTGCTAAAATAAAAAAAAATTGATAAAATTGAAATTGATAAAGGCAGAAGGAGGTATATCTTGCGTCAAAACTTTAAAGGTACTTATTAAATGAATAAGTTCTGAAATAGGTAATAAATAGAAATAGATTTTTTTATGTATACCACGAATACCACATCCTCTGTTGCTCATTCAATACCTATATTCTAATAGATACCTATACAGATTGGTAACCCTGTGAAACTTTCTCATTTATAATAAAAGTTAAAAATAGGAACTTCTAGAATTTGAAAACTGATGCTAGAATTTACAAAATAATATCTTCCTTGTGTATTTTACGTTAAAATCATTGACGTAACCAGTCCAATAAAATCTCCGAACAGGTATTTATTTTGAAAATAAACTCATCGTGTTTACAATGTAGGGACTGAGCAAGGTAACATAAATAACCCGTCAATTGATTAAAACAAATAAAAACACATTAATTCTCAGTTTTTATAATGTTATTTTCGTAAAGGTTGCGGTAACTTGTTAGCAATCAAGAAATAGCGTTAAAACTCATTAGTTTATGCCTTGTCTGTGCAACGTGTCTAGTTATAAATTTAACATAATTAAATTAAATTATTTGTTTATTTCAGACTTCATTCTAGTCCATAGTTTCTGGATACATATTACATACATTTAAATTCTAATTAGATAAAATTGTGATTAATTAAGTTCAAATTTTCAACGGCTCATTAAAATGATAATTATAATTGTCAAAAAAATATAAAAATGTCAGAATAGTACAATGTCACCCTTGTATTCCCGAAGGTGTAGGCGGAGTTGTAGGTACAAAGTCAAAGTATTTTATTTGTTGAACATAGGTAATAAGTATGGTACATGGTATAAAATTTGCGTTGTATCACTATGTTTTGCCTTGCAAGGCGTACAAATTAGGTATAAAAAAACTACAAACTAAAAAATTTAACTTTTTTAAACAAGTAACGTCGTAAACAAGACGGAATAACAAGTGGATCGGACATTTTTTATTTTATGTTTCTATCATCTAAAAACTCATTGATACACTAAACGATAGTCTCATGTTTATATTCTTTTAAAACTATCACAACTTAGCACTACTTTCTCAGTGGCAGCCCGGAGTCTGGATTTGTGCCCGGTTGATGGCAATAGGCTCGCCCCCTATTACATGGGACTTTAACATAACTAGTGTTTTTTTTTTACCACAACGGGAAGCTTGGCCTGCATCTCACCTGATGGTAAGTGATGATCAGACCGAATGTGGAAGCGAGCTTCACTCGGAAACCTCAACCACAGAGGAACTGGCTATCTTACTTCTGACTGCCGAAACACAAAAATGCTGTTAACATTCTTATTATAGAACCAGCCCTACCACCAACCTAACCGAGCAGAAAATTTTGCCCCCACTTGGGAACCGAACCCGGGATCTCTGGGTCTGAGACTGGTGGTCTAACCACGAGACAACAGGGTGGTTACAATTTAGAACTATGCCTAACCCTTCATGGAAACAAGGCGTGATGTAATGTTATGTTATGTTAATCTAAAACTATGAACGGTGTTCGATGCACTAAATAATCAGCCTATAATGTTCCCACAGCTGGGACAAATGCCTTTTCTCTGGGAGCGAACTGTAATCCACCACGCGGGCCTAGCCTAGTGCGGTTTGGTAAATGTCACATATCTTGTACGTTTTGGTATCTAAATGTCACATATCTTCAACGTTTTGGTTCTAAGACATGCCGGTTTCCTCACGATGTTTTCCTTCACCGTTTTGAGAGCAGAACAGACCAATGAAACTACTAAAATGCATAGGTTTTCCGCGGTATGCGCCAGGTCAATATTTCTCTTTCTCTATCGGTTTGCTGAATTATTATCAGTATCACGTACAGTGAGGGTGTAGATATGCTAGGTAGGTACGTGTTTTCTATACTTAGGTATAACTTTTATCAGTTGATTTGTCTACTCACGACGATCGATACATTTACACCAAAAAAATTCAAAACTTCATTTTTTTGCAAACAATTTTATAAAACGGCAACTAATTTCGCATCGTTCAGCGACCGGTTTGCGTATCAAAGTGTCACGGATCAGTACGTCAGCGCCATCTGTCGAGCGCCACACTAATTATTGCGCGACCAGTGTAATGGAACCCGACGGTTTTACGCGCCCGTGGGGTTTGGCACTAAACGCGTCTGATTTAATGGAATTGATGTCTAATGTGCATGGAATACGATAAATGTACGGTAGACATTTCTACGAGTTACAGAGTTAATGCATTTCATGAGCTAGTGTCGCAGTGGTGCAGTGGTTTGCCTTCTGTAAGAGACATGTTCAATTCCTGCTTCGGGATTTATATTTTACGGCTTAGGGTAAAGATTTTCTGAAATACAAAGGGTGACCCAATGTTTAACTACCGCTTCTTCTTTTTTTAATGTAGTTAGTGACTAACCTGGTGTCAGAGTTTTAAAGCTGCCCATGGACCTCTGACTTGGCTTCACATGCCGTCGAGAAATATCCCTCGGGCATGCCGGTTTCCTCTCGATGTTTTCCTTCACCGTTTTTGAAACAAGTGATAATTATACAATACGCACATGAAGAACCGCTGACACACGCACATATTCCTCTCACACATTTTCTATTAATGGTTAATATTACTTAATATGTTGTTCTTATACAATGATGAGTATTCTATTTATCTAGGTATCTAATTTGGTTTTCAATGATTAGTAAAAACTCTCTTGAAAAGAATCTTTTCATCCCGGAAAATTCCCAACCGTAAAAACTAAAATTTTTCTTTTAAATTGCAAAATACGATGAGAAATACTCCATTTAACTACATAACACCGGTAAAGTTCGGATTTGCATAAACTAGAACTTGTAACAACACCTTATTATGCTCGAAAAGCGAAACAGCTTTAAGTTTTAGTACTCTTACACCTGAGAAGCTGCAGCACGTGTCGAGTGAGCGAAATTGCAATACTTACGTCATACTAACATGCAGGCGGGAATTTCGTTTAGTTAAGTATCCTGAAAGGCTGTAAACTAGGCATAATTTGACAAAGCGACAGTGGGTTGAAATTATCCGGAAAAGAACCGGAGTTACCGACACAACTTGCAGAGTAAACAAAATGAAGTGGTAGTGGGCTGACCACGTTTGTCTAAAAGAACCGATGGCCGGTGGAGCAGACGGGTCTAGACCGGGTATCGCCAAGTCACGGTAGACAAGTGTACTCACCCCTCAGCTAGATGGTCCGACGATCTTACGAAGGTGGCCGGGACATACTGGATGCGAAAGGCCAGGACAGATTGTTGTCAACTGAAAACATCGTAAGATTACCATATTTATGACTTTTCTAAGCCAAAGCACGTTTATTAATATTTTCACCTCCCACCAATAAGAAAACAGTATTTCAGAATCATTCAGTTGACTCTCATATTGGTGTATATTAAGATCAGCTATATCAATGTTGTAAAGGAAATAAGAGCGAACAAAAGAAAATGTGTTATCTGATTTATGGCGCCAATGAAATATTCGTTTGCACACTTCAGTTTCAGTTTATGATCATTACAGCTTCAATACATTTATTTTACATATTATTTATTATAGCAAGTTTTCACGTGTCACTTAAAATCTTTAGTTTTGTAATCTTTTTCATTGTTTACGTAATCAATTAATATTTTTATTACTGAACATCAGTCAGTTCCAATTATTTCTTAAATATACGATTTATTTATTTCCGCGTTATGTCAAATTTCTTGGCTATCAGGCGCACGTGTGACACTCCCGCTAGTTAGTCAACATTAGTGATATAAAATACTGCCAAAATAAAAATAAGCGTATGACAGTTTGACACTAAGAAATAAACTCCTCAACTCATTTACACAGTGCCCATAAACATAATAAATTATTACATTAAACTCCTATTTTTTATGAAAACAAGAAATATGGAAGAACATTTCAACACGTCCAATTTAGTTGTTATATGTGCTGAGATGTTTATGTCCGCCCAAACTTCAAAGATTTATCCGCGCCGTGTCACGTGCGATCAGTCTTTGATTCCTACGTCTTGTTTCTGTTTTAAAATACTAACGTGTTCCCTTCGTAACACGGTGTAACAAACTGACTTGTCAGCTCCGTCAACTTTGTAAATCATATTCGTCAGCGTAGCGTCACATCGTCACGTCGCGTCGACGTCGCGCGTCCGTCGCGCGTGACAGCCGACGGACGCACTTGACAATTCACGACACCGAGGCGTTGACGCAAATAAAAGCTTTCGAAAAAACATCACAAAATATGAAGACATTTTGTTTTACGATAATAAATTCAAATGTCGAACTCAATATTTATTGCCGTTTTTATAGTTTGCACTGTAACTAAAGATGTTATTTTAGTAAATAAAATAAAATATAAAACGGACCGCGTCGGGTGCGAGGCGGACCGCGTCAAAACGGTTCTCACGATCATCATAAACGTAACATATCTCTATTATTGTTGGAGCCCTTCCAATGTGTAACTATTACACCTACTTAGTGTTCGATCTGTTTAGCGTGTGATGCACCCGCGGTGGAGTGTCAACACGCGGGCGGGCCGCCGCCGCCGCCGGGCCGGCCGTCGCGCGGTACAGAGGTGCTACTAATTAACGTGATTGTAGTGTGCAAGCGCGCCCGTGTGCCGCAACACGTTTCATCAGCTGACCTAATAACTTCAAATATTATGATGTTAATGTAGGCAGTCGCGGGCGCGCTGCACGCGCGTGCCGCACGCCCAACTTAAGTTTATAAATAGAATGCACATCGCCCTGTATGTATTTAACGTAAGGAGCTTTTTCAGCGAGCCGAGCCAGTCGCCGCGAACGTCTGTGCGCGCCGCCCGCGCCTGCCCCGCGCGCCGCCTCTACCGGCCAACGCAACTTTTGGAAACGGAACGCGAACTTTTTTTCTATCGAATTTTTGAAGTTTTTCGATCACAGTGGGTGCGGCGGTGCAGTGCGGGCCCTCGAGCCGCCAGTGAGTGCGTGAGCGGTGTGCACGCGTGGACTGGCCGCTAATCACCGCAACGTTACCGTGTTTCAAAAATAAAACGTTGCCGATTCGAAACCGGAGCACCCCGAAGGTTAATGACAAAATAAAAAGCATGCATTAAAATTGTGTGTCTGAAAACTGTGGGCGATCGCAACCTGGATCCGTTGTATATCTATATCGACACGTCGACACGTGAGTCGCGGTATGCTTGCTATGACGATGCTGTGGTTATCTTGTAAGAGACGAATTTATTTAATTAACGTAAACTGTTACTTTTACGTGAGCAGTACGTTAAACGGTTCCCATGGTGTATGTAACAGTTGTTGATGCAAGTGATTCGTACAAATGAACCGGTAATTAGAGTAGTAGTTGTAATTAACTCTCACGTAGCCGCCGCCGCTCTGTTGGTAGTTTTGCAACTAATCAAGGTGTTCGTTAGTATTTGTTTACATTCCAGTTTCGTAATAACAGCGTGGTGAAAAATTAAAGTACGTAGGTACTCCACATTTTAGTTTATATTCTGAAAATGAATGTAAAATTAAACTGTTTATTGTACATCAATGAAAATAAATACCTAGCTTTTGATTTCATAAAACTTTTCTACGATCAATCTTTTATTTATGGGAACAATTTAAAATGTAATGAGCAAGATGTTTGTGAGTTTTTCTTTCCAAACGTTTTTCATGTTTCCTTTGATAGATGAAAATTTTACTATCTTCACTTTTTATCGTAAACAAATTAATTTATACACAGTTTAATTAACTACGTAAAAATAGAAATAAAACATTTAATTAACAACAAAACCAAAGCCAATCTGAAACCATTCAGGAGCCATTCCATCTAAATTCAAAAAAGGAAACGGCTCGCAATGTTTTTCTCAACTCCAACCTAATTCTGCAAGTTTTTATTCTCACAAGTCAATTCTGCACTTTTTTTAGAATCCAATTCAGTCGAAATGTTCCGTTTTCGATCAAACCTCCCGTGTGGTGATTTACGACAAGTTGCGAAACGTTGCTCGATAATGCTCATAGTTCATCGTACGAGGCGTTTGGACAATGTTGACCCAATATCGCCGGGAGCGGTCTGCTCGCCGAATTACAATGTACCTCCTACATTAAACAGTCGCTAATCGAGACCGTGCTTTTTAAATTAATTATACCTACCGCGGAGCACGCGGCGTGCGTTCAGCGGATAATTTTAAGGTGCTGGATGATATTTTTATGAAATATTCGCGTTTGAGATGTTGTATGGCTTCTAGTGAAGATATAATGCTTTGTGTAGGCTGGATTTTGTGTTCATTGAGGTATATTTATTTAGATTGATCTTCGTATTGTTTTCACCAAGGAGATATAAATGTGGAAAATGTATCTATTCCAAAACGGACCGTTTTGGTTGTTACTGTAGAGATAATACTGTTTGTATTGCGCAATGGTAGCCATGAATAATCATAATAATTAGCGTAGACATCTGAAACAATCAGATTAGCACGACAACTGTATATTGCGGCAATATTTCACCTAAGGTCAAATATCTAATAATTTACCAACAAACTACAAGATACAAAAAACCGAATCATTAAATCATCCCCAAGTTATTTAACGAACTGAAATAAACATTTATTGCGTATCGATACTAGGCAGAATGCGCGTTATCTTTGCGTTCACTGCTTTCCCGCGCTTTTCTCTGTCACTCATTAGCGATTAATGGCGGCCGCTTGATGGCTCGCTGGTTTGATGGCTTGATGGCTTGACGCATATTCGACGAATGACACGAAATGGTCATAGAGCTGTTGAGAACGTTATGGGAGCCATAACATGTAGAAATGACAAATGATTTATTTGTAAATGTTGCATTTCTTAGATATTTGTGTAGAATATTATGTTTCTGGGTATAAATGTCACTATTTTCGGTTTGTCTTAAATCAATGTTTTATCGTTTTTTAACACCTACCAACGCTTTTCGGCTATTTCATGGATGCAAAATAATTATCTGTTTGGCAATAAGACAAACAATAAACTTATACACATTTTCACGAAAATAATCTTAGTATTGTAGATGCACATGAAATAAGATCTTATTTTCTCGTTATGCTTACGAAATATGTTCGCAATTTTTCAACGGGATAGCTTTTGCATTTACAATTCCATGCTCAACTTTAACACTTCTTGACTTAACTCATTTCGTAGCTATCTCCCAAGAAGCACTACAACTTTTTGATTTTTCACCTTTTTACTGTAAGAATGTTGTATTTCAGGATGTTCTGATCTGCATCTTGAAAACAAACATTTTACAGTTAGAACGTACCATGTACACAAATGAAAATTAGAAAGGTCATAATCAAAATAAAGGGTGTCCAGCGGGAATTTTTCAACTTTAGAATATCGTTATTCATTTATTAGCGGGGCTAGAGGCGCGGGAGGGGTAGCGTTTGTCGCGTAATTTTTGCGGATTTGTTGATTACCATGAGTCATTGGTCGGGAGCACACCGCGCGTTTGCGATTGAGCAATATTTAAAGTGTGGTGAATCGTTGGTTCGAGCGCGTCGTGCTTTCTGTTCCCACTTCGATATTCGGCGCTTAAGCGATGGTCCGAGCACGCAGCTTATATGGTCGTGGGTACAGAGATTCCGACAAGAAGGGACAGTGGTTAATAGGCCACCAACGGGACCGTCTACATCAGCAGCAACACCAGAACGTGTGGCACAGGTGCGACAAGAAATCATCCGAAATCCAAGAAAATCGGTGAGAAAGATTGCGGCCTCTACAGGCATTAAGAAGTCCACTGTGCATGTGATTTTGAAAAAAAAATTAAGACTTCATCCCTATAAAATGCAAATCGTCCAAAAACTAAATGACAGCGATTATGTTTTAAGAGAAACGTACGCCCGAACGATGTTGGAACGTTTTCGGACACCCCGGACACTTGGAAACATATTGTATAGCGATGAAGCACATTTTCACATCGGGGGCTATGTGAATAAACAAAATATGCGTTACTGGAACCCCAACAATCCAAGAGAACGGCATCAAAAGAGTTTACACTGCCCTAAAACGACAGTATGGTGCGCGATTTCTGCTCATGGAATAATCGGTCCATATTTTTTTAATGAGAGAGAAACTGTCACTTCTTCGGTATACTGCCGTATGATTGATGAGTTTTTGTTACCGCAATTGCAAGTGTTTCACGGACGCAACAATAGAACTCATTTTCAACAAGATGGGGCAACTCCACACACTGCCAGGGTCTCAATGTTGAGGTTAAGGGAAATTTTCCCTGGAAAATTAATAAGCAAATACGGAGACATACCCTGGCCACCTCGATCGCCGGATTTGACGCCGTGTGATTTTTTCTTGTGGGGTTACCTTAAGTCTAAAGTGTACTGCAATAATCCCCGTACCATAACTGCCCTACAAGAAAATATTCGGCGTGAAATCGCTGCCATCTCCCCAGAGCTTTGTTCCCGCGTACTTGCCAATGTGAGGGTTCGCTTACAAGAGTGTATTGCGAGAAATGGACGTCACTTAGAAGACATAATTTTTAAGAAGTGAAATCCGCAGACCCTTGTTACATTTAAAAAATTAAATAATCATTCTAAACTTTTTCGTTCATTTGTTATTTAATTTTGAAATTGTAAAATTCCCGCTGGACACCCTTTACATTGTAGGGATGCAAACTGGGTGAAAAAAAACTATGTAGTCCGTCCGTTAGATTATAAAAAAATATTAGACACGTCAAAAAATGGTTTAGATAAAACGCATTAAAGTTGGGAGTGGGGGCTCACTACGTCACAAGTCAGTATACAACCTACCGGGGAGTGACGTCATGCATGCACATGCACATTTCAACTCAATGTATTGCCGTAATCTGTGGATTACGTACAAAAAGGAAAAAATACGACCGTGTCCAATATTTTTTAATAATCGATTTGACGGTTTTTTTTTACCATCATGCCACCATATACGTTCGCCCCATATGTACTTATAACATTGAATTTGTACATAACTGGCGCATGGATTTGTACTGTACCTCTGCTAACCTCTTTGCATAATTCAGGTGTGATTTCATGTTAGTCTTCTGCTTAGCGTATTGATGGCAAATAAGAAAGTTTAACTGTGTTACATGTGCCCTTTATGACCTCATGAATACTGGCCGAATTTTAGGCCAAACATTTATGTAATGCTAGTAAAACACTCATTTACAAAATTTTGATCAGATAATGCTCTTAGCATCCTAGGACATAGACACGTTTTCGCGTGACTTAGTACGGTGAGGGAAAGTCTAACGATTTAAATCTTTGTTCCCATCCTCTTGTCATATGATGTTCAAACCTCATTCTTCATCGTCACTGGCCAGCAACAAAAAGGTGCAACCAATAAAAAGGTTGGTTGCAGACGACATAAATCATGATGCGTTTGCTCCGACGCATACTTGGTACAGTCACGAGCATAAAATTAAATATTACTATAATCTTAGCACATTTCAAAAGCGATTTTTCCTAAGGAATTGATTGTTAGGGTTTTCCTTATAGTTAATACAAGTCTGAAATCGCCAACCCGTCTTGAGCAAGTGTGGTAATCAAAGCTTGTGCCTTCTCTGTATGAAAAGAGGCCTTTGCCCAGCCGTGGGACAGTAAAAGGTTGGTTTTTACGAACGACGTCTTACCTCTGTTACTTAATCATTATTTAACGAGGAAATCGCTTTAAAATTTTGCTAACAGTTTACATATTCATGAACGTAACTGTACAGTACGACACAATTTAGATGTAGCATCGGCAAAATTCGTAAAACCGATCACTATCCGAACTGAGTGCGCCTTCAAACCAATCTTTATTACTACTCTATGTGAAAATGACCTTTACGCAAATGTAATAACTTGTAAAGTCATTTAACCAAATATACATTCGTAAAATTGAAATGAATGAATGCAAATTTTTAAATTATTGCTACATCTAAGTTGTGTCGTACTTTACACGCATCTATTTCTCTGAGCAGTACACGTGTTCCAGGCGGCAGTACCCAGCCACCAGGCAGGCAAATCACTGTTTCTCAGAAACGTATTTTCAGAACGAATTAGTGTCAACTTTGTGCAGTTCGTTGCTACGGTTGCTTTGTGTACAGCTATTTAAATGGTTAACAGTACTTTAGTATTGTGTTTGAAGAGGCAATGCTTCATGTCCGTATCACGTAAATAGGTTTTAGTTGGAAACCAGCGCGAAGCATGTGCTGAACTGAACACTTTTCAGTTCAGGCGTGAATCACATGTCAATCGATCTGCCTAGCCTTTTCCCAACTATGTTGGGGTCGGCTTCCAGTCTAACCGGATGAAGCTGAATACCAGTATTTTACATGGAGCGACTGCCTATCTGACCTCCACAACCCAGTAACTGGGTAATACGATACCCCTTGGCTACTGGTGTCAGACTTTAGAGCTTCTGTCGACTCGTAACGACGTCAAAGATCCACGAATGACAGCCAACGGCTTAACGTGCTGTCCGAGGCACAGAGGAGTCTCGGTATGTAAAGATGGCCACCCATCCACTGACCAACCGCGGCAAGCGTAGTTTAACATGATGGATCGGCCCGTGCGGCTGTTATTACTTAGCCACGAGCTCCAAAGATTCTGTCTGTTGAAGCATCCACGTTCTGGAAGAAATCTTGGTGTATCGCTTGGGCATCTCATTTGCTGTAAAAATCCTTAGAATTACCCTTTTCTTCTTCTTTTCGTATGGTTAGTGACTAACCTGGTGTCAGAGTTTTAAAGCCGCGCATGGGCCTCTGACTTGGCTTAACATGCCGTCGAGAAATATCTCTCAGGCATACCGGTTTCCGCACGATATTTTCCTTCACCGTTTTTGAAGCAAGTGATAATTATACAATATGCACATGAATCTGAAAAGTCAGAGGTGCGTGTCTTGGGTTCGAACTGGAGACCTTGACAGACCCATGATCACACCACTAGACTATCACTGCTATAATACCCTTCATTGCACCTTCTTGTTAAAATACTGAAAGAAGACATTAATAATAATAGAGAAAATGCAGACAAAAGCTGATATTCCATGTCATTTTAGCGAAGCAAAGGGACTAACCTACAAATTCAAATTCAAATTCAAAATTCAAAAGTCATTTATTCAAACTAGGCTGAGAATCAGCACTTTTCGAACGTCAAAATTACATAAGACAGTCCCCCAAAAACGCTGCTTTGCTTTTTTATTTTGCTGGAGAGAAAAAGTGGTTACAAGGTTACACAAGGTTTCTCCCTTTTCAATGGAACATTCCTCGTTCCTCCACCTGCGAAATCCAATCCAATGCGGAAATATTTATCCCAACGCTGAGCAAAAACGAGTTGGACAGGACAGTCTCACTCATAAAATATTCTCTTCTACAAAACTCTACAGTAGTATGTCTATATTTTTATTCAACACCAATAAACTGGCTAGTTAAACATGCGCGCGCGCAACCGTTGTAAAGTCTGTTTTATTGGCCAGTTCGTTTGAAAAAAATACAAACTGTGAAGAAAGTAAACTTTGACGTTTATTTAGCGTCGGATCACATTCCTTCGATGGGTGGGCAGCACTGCAGGCGGTCCTGTCTTGGGGAAACATGCAGATATTCGTTTCAGATTAATATGTCGTTTCAGGAAATACATGGGAATTATACGCTATTTGTAGGAAGATTTTTTTTAAAGTCCGTTCAATCGATTTTGACCTATATTGCGTTGGTGGCATGACAAATGGCAGCTGCAGTAAACAGTTGGTATTGTAACCACTTTTTTGCTTTTAATGCCATCCTTATGCCTACGGTATAGACGTCAGAATCGGTTGAACTGTAAAAAAGGTTTGTTTAAATGTCTAATCTTATTTCAAATGGATTATAGGTACAGTCCGATTCAAACTTAATGGCAGCTCGGAACATGAGGCGAGTCGCTGCGCAGTAACAAATTCACGTATCAGCGGGGCTGAGAGGCGGGGGTATTGCGCAGCGAACAGCTAACTTCCCAGCCGCCATTAACTTTGAATCGAACTATATAACTGACTAAATGTGGGGTGTAGGTACTATAAGTACTCTTCTGCTTAGACTTTTGGGGAATATAAGAGTGATAATATGACATAACATTACCCCCCCACATTTCGCTAGTTATGTTTAAGCCCCATGTAATAGGAGACAGTTTTTGTTATCCTAATCCTACTATTATCTTTAATATTATAAATGCGAAAGTATGTATGTTTGTTCGTTACGCTTTCACGCTAAAACGGCTGATCGGATTTGGATGAAAATTGGCACATAGATAGACCATGACCTGGATTTAGGACTGATACTTTTTATCCCGATATTTTCACGGGATCGAAACTTACGCGGGTGAAACCACGGAGCACAGCTAGTTTTAAATAAAATAAAGCAAAGTTTTAATTGGCTTATATACACTTTTCCTGGAATGATCTGGAAAAAACATTTTTACGCTTAGGTAATGTTATGGTGCATCCTAAATTTCCACATTTCTGGCAATATTGAACACCAAGGGCACGAAATAATATCAAACAACATAAAACAAGAATGAAAAACTGATCGAAGAAGAGTAATGCCTAATGAGACAGAACCGCCATCGCCGGGACATTATCGTCCTTGCGTTTTACTGTCTGTACGACCCGCTCGATCGCACTATTTAATACCTACACAGTTGCTAAGTATATTAGTTACTTACTAGCGGATTAGGTTACTAAATATACGTCGTCTATTCTATTTTATAATGGATTTCCGCAAAATCACGCCTGAGTCAGTTAACTAATGAGGCTGAATATAGATTATGAAGTTAGTGTTAGGACCGATTTTACTGCGCAGTGTCAGTGTTCAACAGTTCATAATGTTTAGCTATAATGTCTGTTTCGTGGACAGTAAAGCCCCATTTACACGAAGCTAGTTACTTGCCTGTGGTATACAACTGAACAGACAGCTGTGCTGCTGGGGAGTTTGTTGCGCCACTTCTTCAGCAAAAGCACTAGGAAGTGGTGAAGGGCGGGCGTTTTAGGGGGACTGTCTTATGTAATTTTGACGTTCGAAAAGTGCTGATTCTCAGCCTAGTTTGAATAAATGACTTTTGAATTTTGAATTTTGACAATAAAATTGAAGTTAAAAAATATGACTTACAACTTTTATTGCGTTGCTTCAACTTATGGAACGATACAAGTAATCAAAATCAGCTGTAGAGTGTCTTAACTAGGAATGTTGCGGATGCAGATTTTTAACATCTGCGGATGTGGATTTTTGGTGGCTAACATCCGCAGATCCGTCTAGGCGGCAATGAAAATTCAACATTTCTTACGTTTTTTTGCCAATTGCAGTGCTTTGTTTCGTTGTATGTTGATCATAATTCAATTTGCGGTATTACTTATAATAAAATAATTACTAAATTTAAAATCTATATAGCTCTCGAAATTGTATGTGTTTGACGGATATAAGACAATTTCGTAAAAATGTGACGATTTAGAGTTATACCTACGGATGATTTAAATGATTATAATTTCCATTTTGTTAATTATGATGTTACTCATATTCACCTTTTCCACCCATATCTGCATCCGCTTGAGCTCCGCAGATGCGGATGCGAATATCCGCGACATGTATGGTCTTTTTTTTTTTGGGTGGGAAATCATCAAATGACTTCCCCCGCACTGGGCGGAGCGGAAGGGCGTGTCAGACTCTTACTGACTAAAACCCACCCGTGTTCCTTCCCTTGCCTTTCCAGGGTCCACGGTTTCCCCTTGGGACTACCCGCAACCCCGGTAGGCATCGGCCCTAGCGGACCCCGTCAGTTTTGCTGACATCTCTTTGAGGCGCACGTGGAACACGACGCGCCGTCGACCCGGGCCTGGTCCTTATCGGACGGCGAGCTGCCCGTTGCTCTCCGTTCGCAGGCTCGCGCCTACGGTGGCCGGAAATCGGCTACCAATTCCCGACGCCCGAAATCCGACATCCCTGGTCTTAACACTTGAATCCCTGATTTACACGATACGATTTGTAGGGTGTAGTTTTAGCTTACATCTTCATCATTTTCTTATTTAAATCCCTTAAGATTTATTCTTACTAAGTCGAACCATCTTAGGGGTCAATGACAGCCTCTTAATTGATCCGATCCGTCTTAAAATACAACGGTGCCGCCATTCACGAGCAGACTCTTTTGTTTGTATTTATAGCTCTTTTAGCTTCTTCGACAGTGAAAACTGTTGCTAACACGTTAAACTTATAGCCCGTAGATCTACATAGACTTACAATACATCTTTAAATGCATAACAAGACGATTTGATAAAAATATAAGTTTTCTTGAAACTTAACATAAGTTTCGACTCGACATGTAACTAAGTCCGTTGACTTCACTGTTAGACAATGTCCGCTTCTCGAATTTACTGTTGTAAATTCGGGAAAAAGCTACAGACACTTATGAAATGCCTGAAATGTATAGTTAATGTACGTTCGCGGTTTTTTGAAGTGAAAACTTCTTTAGCGGCGTTGCGCACTGTTTTTGGGATGGGTAAAAAATGTTAAACTCGCATCAGGACACGTGACCTGATCGAAAATTCGTAAAACGTTCAAGTTTTTGTTGACAGGGCACTCTGTTTTATTTTTTTGGAATTTTTTTAATGGAGCTACAGCTTTCGTTCTTGTACTGACAGCAAGCCACATAAATTTCTGACATTTTCGTTAGATAGCGTTACTTAGTTTTCACTTCAATCGGCAGTCCCAGACTGCCTCGTTTTTTTTTTATAGAGAAGACTAATTTGAATTCCCGGAGTCTGGATTTGTGCTCTATTAGGTATATGGGACTTAAACATATCTTTCGAAATCTGACTGTACTATAGGTACCCCTCTGACCAACCCCTCGGCGAATAGAGGCGTGATGTTATGTATATATGTAAATATAATGATTGTATCACTCTTTTTTTCTAGAAGCCATTTGGTTTTCCCTTTTTTTGGTGTCCATTAGGCAAAGAACCTATCTAAACATAATTTTCTACCTGAGGTTATAATAAAGTGTTTAAGGTTCTATTTTGTTGTTTACTATAGAGAAAAAAATTAACTTTCATGACGTCACGATATTATGAAAACTGCAACATTACTTTACACGTGTTCCATATTTGAAGGTCGTCTAATTATTTTTCAGTTGACAAAGTAACCTCGTTCATGCTAATCAGTTATTATCAGATTTGGGGAGCACTTCAGTTTATCTCTGAGGATATCGGCCATCGGGTTTGCGGAGCCATTGTTCAGATTATGTGACAAGGATATCTACTTTTTTAAGAAAGACACTTGTCCCTATTTTGAGTTCACGAGGCCACCTACACTACGTCATTTTGATTCTTTTTCTGGCAATGAAGGTTATGGGTTCACGAACAACTTCTCCTGATAATTAACTAACTGAGAGTCGAAGTAGAAAAATAAAAAAACAATTGGTAACCAACTTGAAATTTTGATACTCATTCGAAATTCAAAAGTCATTTATTCAAACTAGGTTGAGAATCAGCACTTTTCGACCGTCAAAATTATATAAGACAGTCCCCCAAAAACGCCCGTCCTTCACCACTTCCTAGTGTGGCGCAACAAACTCCCCAGCAGCACAGCTGTCTGTTCAGTTAGAAAAACTTGATTCTTTATAAATAGTTGGCAATACAACTCATAAAAATTAAATAAACATTGTAATGAGTAGATTATGCCAATAATAAATGAAAACCTAGTAACCACATACGAATTAACCTAGTAACCTTAACACGTTCAGTGTCGGGAGCCCTCGCGGAGGGCTCATTTTAAATGTAGGTTTTTCTTAGCGAATACAGCATTATAAACCGTGAAAATTAAATCAGATATATATTTTAACAAGATTTATTAGTATATGTTGGTTTTCAAATCAATGACTTAGTTTTTTTTTTTTTCACGGTTACAAATATTCACAAAAAATTTAAAATGTTGGAAACTACGTATAGCGAGAAGACCCCCAGAAAACACTATTTCACTTCGTTTTACAGTGTTTTATAACACAGTTTTAAACCTAATGCCGTTGACCATCCGCGTTGGTTAACTTTAGCGCTAACGTAATGCCGGGAACCCTCCCGGAGGGTCCACTTACAATATGTATGGCGACTTGGCGTATGAGCTCGGAGAAAATGGGTGGAGTCGAAAGTGTTAAAGGGTATTGTCTACCAAATCCTAAGCTCGTAGTAGTCACATACCTATCATCATTCTCCTGCCCTTATCCCAATTTATTTGGGATCGACGCAAGATTTTATTTTCTTCCATACTTTTCTATATAGTCACCCCTTTCTAGCCATATCATCTTTCACACAGTCCATCCATCGTTGGTCTTCCACTACTCTTATAGCCATCGACATTCATACTCAAAACTTTCCTCACGACAATTTCCTCATTAGTACTCTTCGTAGTAGTCACAAAATTAAACGCTATATTTGCCAGCTATCTAAAAGTCTTCAAAAACATCAAACATAGCAACAGAGAATAATAAAACTCCAGCAATTTTTCTTTAATAATTAAATGCAAACAAAACCTACGCAATGACGCAGACTTTAAGACGTTGACGGTACCTACCAACACTAGGCTATTAACTGTCTACTACAGGAAGGCGTGAAACAGCCGTGGAACTGATCTCACACCCCATTGCGGTGTTTCCTTCGACCACATCATCGAAAGGTCGAGCAAAACCGGCAATGAAACGCTAAACTGTCGATAACTTACGAACTCGTACTGACGTACAAAATGTTTGCTCTGTATCTATAGCGGTTGTCAATTTGTTCCCGGTTCCAGGTAGTACACGCAACCTCACTAAATAAATGATTAACAGAAAGAACTCCAGATACAAACCTTGGAGCGATACTTACGCGTATTATAATTATTTACAATCGTAAATCGTATTAGCGAATGATTCCGTTTATTTTTTCAATTCTAGTCAATGATAGAGTCGGTTTGCGTACTCGACGTATCGGCGTATCGGCGTATCGGTAACTCAGATTGTATCGGTACACCAGTCTATTTTGGCATGTAGGAAGTTTATTATGTATTTATAAATGAAGTCGGTGTTGCGGAGCGTTTACACTCGCCTCGATATTTGAAATTATTACGCAAATAATTGTTTAAAATAAATATAGAGAGTTTGTTTTTTTTTTCGTTGTTTTTGAATCGAGGTCTGTTTCAAGGAGGTTGGTGAGGTAGATTGATATAGACGGATGGTTTGACGACTGCTTTGGCCGTGGTGCGAACGCCGCACGTCATCCCGGCTCGTCGATTTAACTCTTAATTATTGCATGCCAGACGTAAATACAAACACATAAGAAATTACGATTGGTTTCTCCGAAACACGCAGATGTGCGAAAAGGCTTCGAAACAACATTACATAACTTGAAAATTGAATTATCGGTTGTTATAATTATAAGACATTTAAATACTTTCGGTAGACAAGACAAAGCGAACAACATGAAAACTTCCTTGTTTAGTCTATGTCTTGTGTCATACGTCCTTAAGACAGGTCGCATAATCGCATTGTGTGCAAAAGAAAAATATTTCGAAGAAAATATGCCGTACATTGTGGAATTACAAAACCTCGTAGTCATAAAACGGCGAACTATAAAAAATAAAATAAAAAATATTTAATTCGACTTACTTATTCAGATACACACAATCCTTATAGTATTAGTAACAATGACTTAACAACTATGTTAGTAAACTTTTACAAACTAAAACCAAGTAAATACTTAATGTAGACAGTTTGTTTTTGTGAGTAAGTTTTGAATTTTTTTGTAACCAAATAAAAAATTAATTATCATAGATTTTTCAAACTATCTGACTGTTGGTAATCTTAGGTTGGTGTCGGAAAAAGCATATCGTGTAAAAATTAGCAAACAATCTTGTTTTGCTATAGTATGCTGGATGGCGTCACTGAAGACATTTCTTCTGATAGCCTCTACAGGGTGACATTTAATTCATGGGCATCCTCTTAAGGGACCATTGTACTCATCACTATGAACAACTTTCACTATGGGACCATCCCTTATATCGCGAAAAAAAAATCTGCTGTTCCCTACATTTATGGTCGCATAGTTCGTCAAAATGTAGGGAAAATGTGTTTTTTATTTTCGCTATTTCAGGGTTGCTGTCATAGTGAAATTTGTTTATAATGATGAGTATAATGACCCCTTAAAAGAATGCCCATGAATTCAATTTCACTCTGTATACGGGGTGTCGCTGAATGTATGGATCAAATCGAATAGGGGCGTGGGCAAGGTCATTTACAAACTTTTTAACCCTGATAATGTTGGTGCATTTTTTTACGGTTAAAAGTTATGACTTTTTTTTGTAAATTTCAATCACTTCGATTACTTATCAATTACTTCCCTGTATAGCATCTTAAAGCTCTTTAGTTGATAAAGTTGCAATAGCTTCCTGCAGTTTTCAAAGATTTCCATTTCCTATTCAAATCTGTGTGAAATAACTCCCACAAAAGTGCAAGGATAAAAAATATGCGCAGAACGCAGTGTGACTGGCATGGCGATTAATCGCAGAGGTATTAGTCTCCTGACGTGTCTATTCCAGTGGCCCGCTCCCGCGCCTGAGCAAACTTCATAACGTGAACTGTCTGGGCTCGGATATCCCACACTTTTCAAGATAAGATAGATGCACTGGGATATTCTGACTATCTGGATACTTATTGAACAAAAATTCAGATTAGATTGTATTTACAAAATTATGTATTATTTTCAGAAGTCATTATCAAAACCAATAACAAGATAATGTCATTGTAATCTTGTGTTAAATTATGTTAATTATTAGAAAACCAGAATTTATCATATACCTACTTCATCATCATCATCAGCCTATTAATGTTCCCACTGCTGGGACACAGGCCTCCTCTCTGTGAGAGGGAGTGGGCTGTAATCTACCACGCGGGCCCAGTGCAGGTTGGTAGATGTCACATGTCTTCGAATTTTTTGGTTCTAAGACATGCCGGTTTCCTCACGATGTTTTCCTTCACCGTTTTGAGAGCAGTGGTGATGAAATTATTTACACAAAGTAAAGCGCCTGCTTGGGTTCGAACCCACGACCTACAACTCGTAAGTCGGGGCCGTTACCACTGGGCCACCACTGCTCATATACCTACTTACTATAAAATAAATAAAAAATAACAATAAAATTCATTTAATTCAGGCAATACCCATAATACATAAAATGAAATTTCACAAAACTACAATAGAATAAATCACAATACAATAAAAGTCAATGCAATTAAAATAGGTACAAATTAAAAAGGTTACAGAATTAAAATTAAAATAAAATGTCAAATGCAATAAAAAATATATGTCAAATTATAAGGGTCACAGAATTAAAATTGGAACTATTAAATGAGCAATATTTGTATATATTTGTAATCACGTCCTCGAAAACGGCTCTAACAATTTCCGATGAAGAAGAAATAGAAATAGAAATAGAAATAGAAAGCATTTATTTGTCAGAATATTGTACAAAGTTGTTATGTGCATTATGTATTACGATCATAATATTCTACCGTTTCCGGCGTACAAATATGGTTTGTTAAATTGTGGGTCATCATTACATTAAAATTGAATTATTAATCATTAGAATTAGAATTACAAAAATAATTTAAATAATTAAAAAAAAAAAAATAGTTGTAAAAGAGAATAATTATATAAGTCAGAATTCAATAAGGTCAAGGAGATAAAATATGATTTATAGGCAATAATGTCAGATATTTAGGTAAATTTTTCGTTCATAAAATCTTCAGTCGAGTAATAACATTTGCTTAAAAGAAAGTTAAACAATTTACATTTAAATATTCTGAGGCTGAGAGTTTTGAAGCCATCAGGTAATTTGTTATAAACGGTAATAGACATACAGTATACATTATTAGAAAATAATTTAATTCTACGCCTAGGAACATTGAGCATATGCACTTTGCGGCTGGGTCTGGATACAACCTCATTAAACAAGTCAAATTCATGTCTGTTTTGGTGTACAAAGACACAAATTTCAAAAATGTATAGTGCTGGAAGTGGCAGTATTTTAAGTTTTTTAAATAGTGGAACACAACTGTCCAGTGGGTGCGCTCCACAAATTGAGCGCACGCATTTTTTCTGAGCTCGAAACACTCTCTTAATTTCAACCGAATTACCCCATATTATAATGCCATAGCGCAAAATTGATGAGACGTAGCCATGGTATGCACATAGTGCCGCATTAACACTAGCCACACGTGTTACTCTGTATAAAACAAATACAAATCTATCTATCTTCTTACATAAATCATCAACATGAGATTTCCAGTTACAGTTTTTGTCAATTATTATCCCCAAGAATTTTGCATTATCGACCTCTTCTATTGTCTCATTTCCATATTGTATTTTAAGCCGTGGACGCGTACTGTTATATGTCTGGAATTGTATCATTTTTGTTTTATTAATATCAATATGCAGATTATTGTGTTCAAGCCATGTAATAATTTTATTTAGTGTCATGTTTATTTCATTTTGGTACTCAAGAACGTCGTCATTTTCATTTATAATACTGAAGGTCGTATCGTCAGCGTACAGTATGCAATTGTGGGAAGTTACACTAGGCAAGGGATTGACATATAGCAGGAATAAAACCGGCCCTAGTATGGTTCCTTGGGGAACACCACAGTTATTTTCACGATACTGTGACCTATATGCGAGCTTTTGGTTTCCTGTTTGTCCCGAAATCTCAACACATTGCTGTCGATGTGTAAGGTAGCTTTCAAACCATTTCAACGCGTTTCCCCTTATGCCATAACGGTCTAATTTATAAATTAACAGTGTATGGTTCACGAAATCAAAAGCCTTTGACATATCTAAAAATATTGATACAATTGGTAGTTTATCATTAAGGCTTTTCGTTATTAATTTTAATAGAGCAAAACAAGCTGTCGTGGTCGATTTATTTTTTCTGAAACCAAATTGATCTTCACTTAGAATTTTGTATTTGGTTAAAAAACCGGAGAGTTTTTCATGCATGACCTTTTCAAAGATCTTTGATAATATTGGTATGAGTGTTATGGGGCGGTAATTATTCATATATATAAAGGGGTTTACGGGGGCGAAAAATCAATCTAGCTAGGTCACATATCTGGGAAAATTAAAATTCGTTTTCTCTATTTTCACAGCTTCGAGAATGTGATACAACGTTGGTATACCTGGACGATATGTTTATCTATTTTCACCCGAGCAGAGTACGGTCGACTAAGAAAATTCAAATCAAATCAAATCATTTATTTTTTGCCAACATGGGTAGGGGTATAGATGTCATACATGTTTTATAATGTTCTCCATGCTCTGCCGTCACTTGGGCATGCAAAATTTTACACTTACATAAATAACAATCTACTATCATAAATCAAAATACCATGCTGAATAAACAATAAATATAACAAAATTATTACATTAGAAAATCAATATAACCATTTAATTTTTCAATGTCAAAAGGTATCTAGTGGTCAATAATTAAATAAATGTCATAGTAAATAGTGAATATTTAAATAAAAGTCCTAGATCATTAATAATTGTGAGTTACACAAATGTCATTTCCATGATTAAATATCTAATTAATGTGGCCATAAGGATTCCCTTTTAGATACTCCTTCACACTGTAGTATTAAAATTATTTGACCACTTTTGTTTCTAAAGTTATCTTATCTTTTTATATGCACATGCATCTGTGGAAATAAAAAAAATCTTTTCTTTCTGAGATATATTTCAGCAAATTCAGTTTGTACGTCTGTAAAAATTTTCACACGACATTCTGAAATTATGAATGATGCACCTACCTACTGTTTTCTGACCTTCAGTTGTCACAAATCCACAGCAAAAGGAATGCCATTGACCGTCACGTTTCCGGCGTTCCAAGAAATGTAGCAGAGAAAGTAGCATTCAAATCACTTCAGCAGTTTTCGAGAGGAGCGCGTGACACATACAGATAAACAAACGAAGTATGTTGTTTTTGGCGTCAAACGGTGGGTGGAGAGCTGATTTTTTAAATGTTCAATTAATATTTACTTCACGGATGTAAAGAGTTTGTAATAGTCTGGATTTCCATTCGTCTTGTAGTTTCTAGGAAAGTAGATAGATTAGTTTGAACGCGAGATGATTATTATTTATTAGGTACGTGGAATTGGAAATGATTTCTTAGAAAACTCTAAACATTATACCTACGTTAGTTTTTTTGCATTTGCATGTATTCTATTGGCTGAATTAAACGATTTTAAAGTTAGTTATTAAGTAAGAAAAACCTACATATAAAATGAGCCCTCCGCGAGGGTTCCCGACATAACACATAGCGGCACTGAACGTGTTAAAAACTACTCAAAATTAAAGTAGGGGCTCATGATTGTTGCATTTATGTTTTTCAAACGTCATAGTTATGCCAGCACCCTAATTGCGTAATGCACGATCAATTTTAAATTGAAACCAATAGAAAAAGATTGCCAGTCCATTGCTTCATAAGTTCGACAAAAAAAAATTGAGAAACTTTTTTTTTATTACGTAATTAGGGTGCAGTTTTCATTCCTACACTTACAAGTTGGTAAAGATAATTATAAACACTCCTGTCTTTTAACCGACTTCGAAAAGGAGGAGATTCTCAATTCGACTGTATGTTTTTTTTTGTATGTTTGCTACGCGTATACTCCGCCAATTATGAATTGATTTTGATGATTCTTTTTTTGTTTGGTAGGTCATACTTCAGAGATAGCCCCATTTAAATTTTATTAACTTTGTTTGGATAGTTTTTGAGTTAATTTCAATAATACGTTATTTTTTTGTGGAGTCACTTTTATAATTGTATCACACAGCTACACATAAACGATCTTCATGGCAACATTGATGTGTTCATGTGACATTTGAGTGAGCAAGGACTCTGTTGTTTATTTTATTTTTATTAATAGCCTTTTTAGTCGGACAAACAAAGTAAAGTCTTCAGTCTCGTATTTGGCGTTTGTTTATATTTTGTATGTCCGTTTGCCAGTCGGTAAAGACCTCCTCCAACCTTCTCCATTCTGTCTCTCTCTGGCCACTCTGCCCTCTGTCGTTCCACCGACCTCTCTGATGTCATCATCCTACCTTTTCTGTGGTCTTCCTTTCTTTGGCCATTTCTTGGGTACCTCTGGGTAACTATTTGATCCATTTTTTCTTCCCTATAATCATGTGTCACACACACGTAATTACACACATATTTATTACATATTTATTATTTATAAGCAAAAAAAAAAAATATAATACTTGAATATTTTATTTGCTTATGTCTAACAAAATTGTTTGGTGCATACATGAGATGACACAATAGAACAAGAAAAATAAAAGAAGATATAAAATATTTAAAATTAAGAAAAATTCAAACAAGCTATAAAAATAGGTTTTATAGGTACTATAAAACCTACTTCTTGATGACTATAACATTATAATTATTATATTTAAATTGTAAATAAGTTCGTATAGATTTTGTAAACTACCGTATTGTCGCGTTGGGTACATAATACCTGTAATGACGGTTGCTGTGTATTTTAATAAATAAATAAAACATGGGTTTCTAAACATAACAGAACTGTCCATGGGACACAGTCCCTTACAGTTCTATAGTTAGCGGGACCACACAGCAACACCTGAATGACACAGTTCTATTCTAAACTAGTTTACAATTGCTTCGAGATTATGCCAGTAAATAATGGAACTTGTCAAACTGGGAGTTGGCTAGAAATATATGGAATAGAGTGTGATGTCAGAAAAATTGACGACAGTCACATGTAAACTGTCACTTCCTAATGTCATCGGAAAATACTTTGCAAGGAATTCGTTCTGTGACAGCCGTTTTGTTGGGTCCCAGTAATACTACTGGGGCCGAACAAAATGGCTGTCAAAGTATGGGCTAAGATGTCACACAAAAAGTTTGCATAGCCGGAAAAGATAGAGAAGTTATCTCGTGTCCTGCTCTTATTATTATATTAACTAGCCTTTTCCCGCGGCTCGGCTTCGCTCGTATGGTGGACGGAAATTATCCCAAGGTAACGTACTACCGGGATAAAACGTGACTTCATGACTTCACTTGCATTTTCTCTTCTATATTACATACTAACTGCACCCCGCGGTTTCCCCGCATAAGTCTCAATCCCGTGAGAATATCGGGATAAAAAGTATTCTATGCCGTAACCTGGATCGTGTTCTATCCATGTACCAAATTTGATCCAAATACGTTCAGCCATTTTTGTGTGAAAGCGTAACAAAAAAATACAAAAATCTAATCTTCATAATATATAATTCTCATAATGTTTAGTTTAGATGTTATGTTATTTATATCCTCCATAGGCAGGACATGTATCAATCATAGACACTGCTGTGTCTATGATTGATACATAAGAATAATAAATGCATTGAACATGAATGAAATAAATGCCAAAACTTCATCTTTGACGTAAGTTTATATACTAAAAGTTCCATTTTGACGTTCAGAGATATTACAGTGGCTTTAGACGGACAGTTTTAGAGAATTGACTCTCTATTCTATTCCGTTTCCCAGTTCGGTTAGCCTCAAGTATTTATATCCGCCATCAGAATACTGTTCTCTATATTTGCAGACGTTATAGCTCTTTCGAATATATTTTTAGAATAATGGAATGTATTGGGATGATATGTTGTGTTTTTTTATGTTTGTAAAGCCAGAACAATCTAGCATGGAACGAATAGGTACCTACGTTAGTTCTTCCGATTTGGTGTCATCATTGTCAACTTGATATTAGGTATCAAAACAAAGATGTAGACTTTTAAAAGAAGCGTGAATTTCTCTGAATTACGTGTACCTACATAAACTTATCGTGTCCTCATTAATTCTACTTTCATTTTACTGGATTGGGATTTGATTGAAAACTTAAAATAATTATTTACATAATAAAAATTATCATGTTAGAACACATTTCTGTTCCATTCCATAATATCTATTAACATCTACCAGCTCCACTCATTCCGCGAATAGTTTCCATTCGATATTCGTATACGAATCCCTTTTCACTCAAAACACCATCCATTGGCCCCCTTTGAACGATGTTTATCGCTCACTCATTCATTCGTTCAACATGACATCTTTTGTAACATCACAAAACTGTCAAACGTATTTTTTCTCTCTCCGAACTGGCCATAAATATGTTTCTTCTTCCATTTTTGAAACCGCTGTGTTGCTACTATCTTAAATAAAATAACCCTTTTAAGTGTCAAAGTATTTATTATGTCTTTAAAATAGTGGACTGAATGGAGATAGATTTAACTGTTTTCTCGCGACACATTAAGTTTTATTAATCTTGTCACACACAAGTTTGGCATTCATGTTTTTTAAATGGCCGCCATTTGTTAGGTGTTTAGTAGTTGGAAGTGAACTGTTTTATTTGTCGAGAATAATATAGCAGTCATTTATCAATCAATTTTGAATTATCTCATAAAATAAATAAAGCTTATTTTGTACCACGACAATAATTTTGTTTCTTTTCAAAAACTAATATGGAATAGGCGGAGAACAAAGGCTATAATAATGTAGATAATTCGAGTTCGTGTGGTTAAAATAACTTCTGATAGAGACTTTCATTGGCTATTGTACGCGTTGAATTTCTAGAACACTTTCAAGTTATTTAACTTAAGTTATTAAACTTACTCGGAGCACTATTGTTTAAGAACTTCTAAACTACTTCTTCCGTACGTAACTAGATCTATTTGCCACATGACGCTGCACAAACTGTACTAAAGTTCTATGGTAGGTACCTACCTACCTATTATTTCAACATTTCCAACCTAATTTTAAAGAAAAACCTTGAGTTTTCGACCTTCTGATAAAAAATAAACCAATAGACAATCTTAATTATTTTCAAAATCACACGTACGCGCAAATATTTACAAATTACAAATAAAACCAACAAATGAGTGTTGCAACCACAAACACATTTATTGCCCGTGCTATCTCACCGAAAAGTATATCCATCACTAAATACTATTTTTAACACTAGCAACACCCATTTTTACGCGCCATACTTGCTAACGTGCGGAGAATAGCCCCCATCGAATAAATAAATGTAAATATAGGTAACGCGGCATCGTAATTACCTCTGCCAGGTTAACGTTGGTGCTGCTGAACGTTTATTTGTCTAAAAGAATTATTTCTGTAACGAACTTGGCATTCGTTGTGCGGTGAGAATTAAATGAATTTAGGTTAGCTGTGGCAGGTGAAGATTGGGCTAGAGGGCAAAGAAGCCCTTTCTCGGGAAGTTTCGGAAAAGACCACGACCGTTTGCCGCAGTGTCGCAGTCTTCAGGGTGAGAGGATAAAAGCAGCGAAAAGTACCAAAAAGCGAAAGACAAATTAGGTAGGTACCACTGCATACGTTTCTTTCAAAACTTTTTACCAAACGCATTCTTCTCCTAAGTACCTACTCGGTTCTTATGCGCAACTTCAACTTAACTGACATAACCTCTGAATAAAGAAAAAAAACCATAAACTATCCATTACTGAATTCCCCGGCCGTTTGTACCGGCGCATAGTTTTGGCTCATTGTCGCATGTTCCACCGCTACTTGTTTTATTTTTCATGTGCCGTTCCGTACTGCACCGAATAAAGTTTTTCAATCGATTTATTTACCCGACATAGTTCCACGATTAGTATTGATACTTTAGAAATCGGAAGAAGTAGGCTAGTTTCAAATGCAAAGAAATGTACGACTTTGTTTCAAAATGCTTTTTGTGGCTGTTAAAAACTTAATAAGTTTTTAACAGCCACAATATTCAATTACGCAGATACATTTATTTAAAATGAATCATATATCATTTCTAGCGTAAGCGTTGACGTCTCGTTAACGGCGCGTATACGCTGTGCAAATGCGTGCAATGATGGTCTCGAGAAAACGTCGCGGTTGAGCAGCGTCTACGCTACGCAGTGTTTACGTTCGTCGAAAGCTTACGATGATCCACCGCACAAATGCGAAGACAGCCGTTCTTTATTTAAATCTGTTTAGGAGTTTAAAAAAAGTTTCACAGACTACCATAGTACTGGCAGATCTGAGGTTAAAGACTTATTCCATAAACACTAACGCTGTTCAAAGATCGTGCGCACTTCCCAAATATTGCTACCACTTACTCGTAATAATCAGAAATGATTACTTAGGTACTTCAATATTCACAGACTACACCTCTGATATGCGAGTATAAGTTTTAAATAAAGATGTTGTGTATTTGTTCGCGCATCTTCAAATAAATAAATGTTGTGATAGATCATACCAATTTAGACTTTACTAGCTTCTTTATGGTTTTCCTTCGAATTTAAAAACGCGCGTGAATAAGTTGATGAAACAATTTTTTATACTGTTCATCTTTTTTAAACATTTGTTTTATTGGAATTAACGATCAAATCTGTTATAGTAAATCTGTAACAAGTACAGTTCTAAAATGTTAATAACTAAATATACGATTATACATACTTGTGTAGTTTTGAAAATTATCAGGAGGGGCTCGTGACTAAATAATAACTGTGGCATGGGTCGATCGAAGGTTAAGCAACATTCGCTGCGGTCGATTCGTGGATGGGTGACAATCCATTACAATATCGAATCCCCTCCGTGCCTTAGAAAGTAGGTACCTACTAATATGCCGTTGGTGCTGGCTGTCATTCGTAGATCTTTGACAGTTGTTACACGTCAGAAGCCCAAAAGTCTGACAATCAGTCTTACCAAGGGATATCGTGTTACCCAGTAACATGGTCGTGGAGGTGAGATAGGCAGTTGCTCCATGTAAAATACAGGTATTCAGCTGCATCCGGTTAGACTGGAAGCCGACCCCTAAATAGTAGGGAAAAGAAAAAAAAAAATTTTTTTTTCTTTCTGCCTCGAGCAATCTGTCGTCAACAACAATATGCTACTTTGTCCGCTATCTCTGGGTTTTTTTTTTTGTTTGTTTTGCAGCTTGGTTTATAACACCGCAGTTAAGTTTCTCAATCCAATCAGCTGAATCTGACCAGGAGAGTTGGGACGCTATATCTCCTCAATCTCTTGAATTGCAGGCCACCATCACGTTTTAGAGCAAGTTCATTTTGATGTGTTGAGTCTCTTCTGGTATTTGCCGCTGTATTGGGATCTCTTGTTTGATTTCTTATGTATTTTCTCTCTTAGAATATTTTCATGTTTCTAAATATTGGATTGTATCGTTGCGTAGCTATCCCGGTAAACGAGAATGTTCTCGTATATGGGTCAGTTTACATTGAACATGATGAATTCTTTTAGAATGGACCGCGATGCTTTACGAGTCGGGATAATTTATTTAAACGTGTAAACAAACATATACCTGCACGACGGATACTTCTATTAGTTTTACAATTTATTGTACGGTCAGCAAAAATGGTAAATATTTTAATTTTTAATAAATTTATTAGTTGCAGCAATTTTAATTTTTTTATTTATTAATCATTGTATTGATTTTCATTGTTAATCTGTTGAATTTAAAGGCTTGTGTAGACCAGCGCGACTTGTCGCGCGACGCGACACGAACAATACAATTTCTAAGAAAACTTCATGGATAACATAGCCGGTGTCGCGTCGCGCTGTTGCGTTGCGCTTGTCTACACGAAGCTTAACTCTCCATTTCCATAATACACATCAATAGATAGATAGAAGATAGAATACTTTTTATTATGTACACAATAAAAATTACAGACATTTTAGAAGTTTTACATAGGGTGACTCAATGGGCGGCCTTATAGCTAAAAGCGATCTTTTACAGACAACCTTTCCTAACTGCTTATGTTGGGTTCAGCTTCCAGTCTAACTGAATGCAGCTGAATACCAGTATTTTATATGGAGACAGCCTATCAGATCTCCACAGGTTACTGGGTAACACGATACCCCTTGGTAAGATTGATTATCCATAATATTGAAAACAAATTAAATTAACCAGTTCTCAATGATATCGCCCTTTTTATAAATCAAAACTAAGTGCAATCATGACTTACTTTCCATGCTGACTGTACCAAGTTTATGAATTTTCGAAACAACGAACAAAATGGAGGTGACTCGTATAATATCTTGTCCCTGTTTAATATTAAGTATTTGTTTTGATAACTAATGTGAAAAAACACAGGCGGTGTTGCCATAATGGTCGGAGTCAATGATCGGATCACTTGGGTGTAGATGATGTCATTAGCTCCAACCTATTGCCGATATTTAGCGTCGGTGGGCCTTTTTTGAGACGATATTTGGGAGGTTCTACAATAATTAAGGCTTTTAGAATAGTATTGTAACTATTAAGGCATCTTTAGATGGCAAGTGTCTATTATAAAGACCATGGCAACCAATCGAATATATTTAGAAGTATTGACAAAGCAAATTGAAAAGACAATATTAAGGCTTTTAATTGTATAATTTTCCCGAAAAGGATGTTAATACCAACTGGTAGCTTACTAGATTTCCTTTCTTTCTATTTATCAAACAAAAATTCCATATAAAAGGACGTTCAGTATTTCCCGAATTTGAAAATTTCCCGAACGGGAAATTTGTCCAATTTTTCTTTCCATAACCTAGTTATTGACAAAAAATTGTCAAATCGGTCTAGTCATTCTCAAGTGATGCGCATAGAAAAAAGAAAGAAAGAAAAATTATTTATTCTGCACAAACAAATCGCACTACGAACATAATTTCATTATTTCTTTAAACATTATAGTTATTATAGATTCACATAATAAATCGTATCGTATCGTATTTTTCTCGATGACATCACAATTTATAATAGCATTTCGTCGATTCCATGCAACGTGTGACTCGGCCAACATTGGCCAGCTGCAGCGCTGCGCTCGTAACGTAAACTAAAGCATGCTAGCATTTAATGCATTACTCACTGACCAACTATTTACTACTGTTGTGATAGCTTATTGATATCGACTGATATATTGACGGCGAGCACACGTGTTATAATCGGTAGGTATTAGTAATATCCCTGAAGTAAATGCATTTTATTGTTTTCTATGTTATCAACCCATAAAGATACCTTAAAATCTTAACCGACTCTGTGGTCTAGTTGTTAAGCCCAGACCCAGACCCAGAGGTTAAAAAAAGAAAAAAAAATAGAAATATCCGCCCGGTTTTTTTGCTTGTTCTAAGTCGCCTGGCTAGCTCTCACCAGCTACAGCTTGTTCTCTCACATAATGTTTTATAATGTCTTGAGCTTTTGGTCTGGGTACCTAACCTACTTGTTTTTTTTACTCTTAACTTAAAAAACTCCCGAGTAGCTAAATTCTTATCATTCGCGGTTCATTTACGTTATAGTACATAACGACTACATACAGCTTTACCTACCGTTATAAAAAGATAAATAGGTTACCTTAATTTCCATATTCATAAACAAACAAAAATTGATACCAAGGCAGCAATACTTCCGACATTCGATTTGCACTAAAACTTCAATGCAGATACTACTTCGATAATAAAAAAATATGCTATAAAACATTGAAAAAGCCAAAGCTAGCGTTGCCGGTACTATAGAGATGATGGGATTACATTATTCAGACGGGTCTGCCGACTACCCGCGCACTATAATGGGAGGTTAAAAAATTATAAGCTTTCCACGTCTTTCCTCTGTGATCAACAATATTCTTTTGAGTTTTTGAGCGTAGTATGTGCTCTCGGTAGGGTAACGTTTTAAAATGTTGTGTTGAGTTAAATTGTATGTGAAAGATGAGTTAGTTTTTGGTTAGTGAGTCATAATTAATTAGCGACTTTTTTGCTGTGGAATTCTAGGTTAATACTTTAATGTTATTTATTTGTATTGTATAGCTGCCAGTGGAAGTCCCGTCAAAATTGGTCCAGCCGTTTCGGAGATTAGCCGGAACAAAGAGACAGACCGACAAATATGAAAAAAAAAACAGTATTTGTCCCGTATATACTTTCATTCGTACATTTACATAAACATAAACAGCTTTTATTTTAACATTACAAACAGACACTTCAAGTTTATTTATCTGTATATATAGATAGGGTCGGGGACGTATATACGACTGTAATTTTTTTCAATATCTAACTAATGACGTTCATATTCTACAAACAAAAATTCAATCAAATACATAACCAATTAGCCACAATAGCTAATCCCGAAACCTATTGTCGGTTTATTACTACAAAGTATTTAGATTGTTTGAAAAACCTTATTTTTATTATTTCTGTGTTTGGATTTGGTATTTTATGGTTTTTAAAATATTACGCATGAATCATTATTGCCCGTGTTTTTATTTAGTGTCGTATTTTGACCCCACATTTGTGGCTAAGTAATAACGCAGTTACTGGGTTTTGGAGGTCAGATAGGCAGTCGCTCCATGTCAAATGATGATATTCAGCTGCATCCGGTTAGACTGGAAGCCGACCCCAACATAGTTGGGAAAAGGCTAGGTAGATGGTTTAGTAAATGAACATTCAAACCTTAAAAAAAAAGTGTTGAAAATTATTTAGAGATATTTAAAAAGCAAATCTAAATAAACCTATTTCTATTACCTAGACATTCATTTTGGCTTGCTTCTATAACAGTCTAATGCTCTAATCAATTAGAAACATTTCATTCACCTTCTATTAATTAAAGTTGAAATTTGGCCAGCATCCGTATGTAGAGTACCTACTAGAGCCAAAACAATGAAACTCATCAATACACAAATAACTCTTAACCTAGTTTAGTAGTATTGTCAATACTACAACGAATTCTTATGTAAATGTCCAAATTACACCATGTTGTACAAACAGTGCAATGGTTTAGTATACATGTGAAAAGCAGTTTACAATTTACATTTACATGAAGCTGTCTTGGACGATAAGTATATGCGTGATGCTTTTTATGCTTAAAACATGGTCAGACAAGAGATGGTCAGGTCAGGTTTCAACAATTTGCACACAAATTAAGAAAGATTTATATCAGTGACCTTGAGGGTCAGCTTACGTGTTCTCTTTACTGAGCTCATGTAACGTGTCGTATGTCCAGCGTCAGTAATAGGACTCACCCATCAAAAAGCGCTGTCCCAAATTAGACGCATTATTAATTTAATATACAAACAAAAGGTATTTATATATAATACGTATACTAAAAGATCAATAATTAAATTATCTTTAAAATGGTGAAGATTTTAGAAAAATAAGTTTGTCACATTTTGCGTGATTCTCAGTTTTTTATCCGTATTAGACAAAACTTTACAAATTAATTTCACTATGTAATACTCGTATTAACATAATCTAAAATATTCCTTTGTTAAGTTATTTAATAATGCTCTAATTAAACATATTTTTTCCAAATCATTAACATACTTGTTTAGACGTGAACTTCAGTATAAAATCATAAATAGTCGGTTATCGTCGCCTTAAGTGGTCATAGGCCAAAGCCTAAGGTCTAAGGTAAAGCCCATAGACTACTGACTAGCAAGCAGGAATCTTGTCGTGAGCTCAAATGTTGCTGCACTACTGACGTATACAGACTCCTTATTTGAAAATGTTATCAGAAATACCAGCATTATTCACTCATCAATATTCTCCTGCCCTTATCCCAATTTATTTGTGGTCGACGCAACATGTCCCTTTCTTCCATACTTCTCTATTAGTAGTCGTCTCGGTAGTCACCTAGCCATATCATCTTTCACACAGTCCATCCATCGTTTCTTTGGTCTTCCCTTACTCTTACCGCTATCGACATTCATACTCAAAACTTTCTTCACGACATTTTCCTCATTCCTCCGCATCACATGCCCATACCATGACAACCGATTTCCGCACAATTTTTCGGTCACCGGTGCCACTTTCAGACTTCCTCTTATGTACTCATTTCTTATTCTATCCATTCGTGTAACACCCACATCCTTCTTAGCATTCTCACTCTACCAGCATTATTCATTCCAAATCCTTATTAAGTTGTAGAAGATTGGCCTCTTTACCTACCTACTCATATGTTTTGCCCAGTATACCATATATCCCATGCTCCAACTCATTGCTTCATCCGAACATTTGTCGCTAGCGTGGGTAGATGAAAAGATAGGTAATTACGAGCAAAAGAGCATATTTCACGTGTTGTAACGATCGACACAAACAGTTGTAGCCTAAGCCTCGACATTCATGTATCCGGCGGTGTTCCACCACAGAGGTTTGAGGAGATTTATACCTCGTTACAGCAGAAAATTGTAGTTTTATAATGTCATTTGCGAGATTAGACGCGTTGGGCGTTGGGGAAGGTTATGGGGCTCTTCCCGCGGAAGTCTATTTGTAAATAGGTTATGGTGGGTTTTGTGGTATTCAAAATTATGTGTTAACCGATGTTTTGTTTACTCCTACACGCGTAGCACGATCACCGTGGAAATGGAAGAACGTAAAGACAAAATGACAGATTGTGGAAAGATTTCTACGACGCGATGTCAATAATGAAGAAAAGAAAATAATGTCTCTTTGTAATACTACGCCCGCATGGACCCTTTATTATTTTTCTGGTCCAGTCGTTTCGGAGATTGGCCGGAACAAACAGACAGACAAAAATCTCAAAAAAAAAAAAAAAGAAGTTGGTACCGTATTTATACTTTCAAATGCATTTTGTTGACATTATAAACAGACACTTTAATTTTATTTATTTGTATAGTTATGATATTGTATATTCTTCGTAGAGTAGAGATGTATGTGTGTGTGAGGTGGTGCATATTTTACTTAGACCTCCTCTAGATGCCATTTGCTGTTCAAAAGTGCACTCCATTATTCACAACCGCCTTGCCCAGAGTGAAACGGTTACAGAATCAACACTCAAAGACTAATTTGTATACAAAAAGGTAATCTGCTCTAAAAAGCCGCTTTGTATATGATCGTCTGTTTGTTTCCTCCTTTGTCTTTGCTTTGACTCAAACTGTATCTCGTTTCACTAATCTTTTTTTACCTTTTGTTTTCCCTACTCCACTTAATCTCTTACCATCAACGTTTAAAGGTATTTTAGCGTTCCCACCTGGTTCGTCTGCAACAATGTACATAACATTACACTATGTCTGGTTCGTGGCTTAAAAACTGCGGGTATTAACCCACTTGTGATCTAATTCGAGCGGCGCGTACGCAACGCGGGCGATCCCGGCTGCGTCAATACGTATGATTGATGATATTTGACAACTATGGCTTTTTGGTTACTGTTGGTGATATGATGTTTATTTCTTTTCGTTGGGATCTTTGTGGTTTGTGGAAGACGTGTTTCTGTTTTCTACAGCCGTTGGTACTGACCTGTTTTTATGGCGCCGGCGCCGCCGTTGGTGACGGTTACGACTGCGATGACCTCTATGGCAGGTGCTCCATTCCGTCAGATATTGTTCTGAAGGTGTCTTCTGCCAGGCTCTAAAATATTTGTTGCATTCTGTGCTTTATGGGTTACCGCCTTGCATAGGTTATCTTGATATGCTTTGGTCTGCGGTGACATGAACAGATTCAAAAACATTACTTCTACCTGCACCGTTGTTCAACGTTTCATACCCATGAGGCCATGAATCAGTTCATAGGAGTAGCAGTGACAGCCTAGCTGTGTGACCGAATGGACTGCCAAGTCATAGGTCTCGAGTTCAAACCCAACACACTTTATCATTATCACTTGCTTCAAAAACGGTGAAGGAAATCATCGTGAGGAAACTGCCTGAGAGATATCGGCATTTCAGAGGCCCCTGGGCGGTTTTAAAACTCTTACACCAGGTTAGTCACTGACCACATGAAAAGAAGAAGTTCATAGGAGTCACGGCGAGTCGCTATCTCTCTCAATTATTTATTCATCACACTATGTAACCAGTAGACACTGTCTAGTAGAAATTAGTCAATCATTGTGCAATCATTGACTCATTGGCTGATCGTCTGAAACTATCTAGAGTCTACCTGTACCTACTACTGCTCTCAATCGTCCGTCTCGCCAAACTGTAGCGTTCTATTTGCAGTAAACCGCGAATGAGTTCCTTATTCGTTGGCTACATAAATATTAGCTAGCGTAGTTATTTGTGTAGTAGGTTTAATGATACCATTCCGTATTGATAGCTGGAGATTCACAATCCGTATCTACTTCACCTATGTTTTTTAAAACGCATATAAACACTATATATGCAGAGAGAGACCACAAAAGGCTGTTGTGTGTTAACATTTTTACGAAGTCATTTTGCTATATCCACGTTCCTTAAACTTGTAATTATCCGTTTACATTTGCCGTGTTTAAACTGCCCAGATTTCCATATCAAAAACATCATGAAATAAACTGCTATGGTAGGTTGTAAGCTTTAACTGGCTAATAATACCAGTGTGTTTATGTGATAACCCAGCCTACACATCAATTTAACAGATGTTATCACATAAGCCTAAACCTAGTCTCGGCAAACTCGTTTGACGTCACAACCTACTATTTGTGAACACCTATCATACACTGTGACGCCACAGATCAGCATTTCGCGATTCGTATCAATTCGTCGAGCGTGCATTGTATCGAGTCGATTGCTGATCCATTGCCCGCCAGTTGGCATCAGATCACACGCCGTATCTATGCCAGTGTTGCCAGATATTAACGGATTTCTGACAGATACGTGAGTTAAAATCCCTGGGATTGGAGTTCGTTGAACTCTGGTGTTACCCTAGTTGTTGAAATAGCTGGATTGGGTTTTGTTGATGTAAGTTCTTAGTTTGAATGGAATTATTGATATTGTGAATAGGGTATGTTTTCTTGTATTGAAAACAGTCTTAAAATAAAGGCAAATTCCAGGGTAGATAGGTATAATTATCGATTTTCACAAAGAGGAGCGTCACACAAAGAGTTCTTGTGAATGTAGTTCAGGAACTAGATATATTCAGGAATAGACATCACCTGTTTACTATCACGACCAGAATCAATAAGCTTATATTTACACTATTAATATCTAATTCCATTACAACCATGGCTTACTATAAGTATACATATATACACTCGTAAACGAACTTCAAACAGTGAAACCTCACCCATAAGTAGGTACCCTGAGATATAAACACGGTGTTAAGCTGGGTATCCACTATGTTTTCCGCGTATCAAAATGTCAATTTCTGTAATTAAATATGTTTAAAATCTAGTCAGAATCTCATATTATCAAAAGAGCAGTGATAGCGGTGGTGTGACCGTTTGACTGCTAAGTCATAGTTCTCGAGTTCGAACCCTCGCCTCGGTTCACACCTCTGGCTTTTCGGATTCATGTGCGTATTATATAATTTTCACTTGCTTCACAAACGGTGAAGGAAAACATCGTGAGGAAACGATGCCTAAGAGATAATATATTTCACGACGGCTTTGGCCCATGGGCGGTTTTAAAACACTGACACAAAGTTAGATTCTAACCACACGAAAAAAAGAGAATCAATGCCAAAAACTTGTCAAAACTGTAGGTAAATTAGAGACATTTTTGACAGATGACTAAGATTACAATACGAACGTTCTTAAAATACAGGAAATTGCCCCCTCTGGTATAAAAAAGGCCACCACGACAAAGATGATACGCGGAGCACAGTTGGTACGCAAACATAGTGTATACCGCACTTTAGATGACCAGTTGACCTTCATCATTGAACTCTTCGACATACTCCAGCTAAGAACTGAATTACTTTACAATGTCAGTCGTCAAGATTTAAATAAACTACGTTTAAACTGCTGCCATTTTTCCTTACGCACTTCAGCTGTTTATTTGATAGTTTTGTACTTGGTACTCATTATGACTGTCTTCACTGTATTAACAGAAAATACATACTCGGATAATTAGGTTTCCGTGTTTTTGGATGGTTTTTGTTTGAGGGAAAAATTATGATCGATTCTTTTGATTAAATTAACATTAGATCTCACATCTTTTTGCGGTAGAAGAACTGCGTTGTGCGACTTGCATTTTTTTTCATGTTATGTTTTTGATAGGATGTCATTTCTTTTTGTGCTTCTTCTTCAATTTCAATGCAGTTCATAAGAATAGGTACTTTATAGTCATATAAGCAACAACTAGCCAAAAGTTCATATCCCGCAGGGCTATTACCTATCTTGCAGAAGCAATGCGATAGCGATCATTTGTTTCATTTTGACAGTTCAACAACATTCAATGCGATAATTACGTTGCAGAGCAGAATTAAATTTCGAACTTATAAAGCAATGGATTAGTAATCTGTTTCAAAACGAATTGATTGTGTATTACGTAATTAGGGTACGGGGCTATTCTGTAAAATTCAGCAAATTAAAAGCGAACTCATTTATTTTTAAAAGTACTCTAAATCATCGCGCATTCACACCTCGACTCTGTTCGAATTTCGAAGAAAAAAGAAAATAACCTTACTAAGAACTATGGTTATTTTCTAATCTAACATGTCTTCTCATATTAATTTCCAGTTATATAAGTAGTTCGCAGTCCGGTTGTCGAGCGGATACGGAGTGCATTACACAGTACTTATGTGTGTTCCGGGCGTCTTCCGTGTAATGCTCGCGATGCCGTACGAGTGCGTCTTACGACTAACGCCTTATCGATTGCACCCCTCACTGTCATTGTCTAGTTAAACAATAGGAAATCGTAAAAATGTCACCAGTATCGATGATTAGTTTACGTCTGAGAACTCATAAGTCTGGTAAGAATGAAGATTAGGCATAAATTAATTATTTTTTGCGGCATGCCTGAGAGATATCTCTCGACGGCATGTGGAGCCAAGTCAAAGGCCTTTGGGTGGCTTTAAAACTCTGACACCAGGTTATACACTATAATCCACACGAAAAGAAGAAGATTATTTCTTTGTTGAATTAATTAATACTGCAGGCTAATGTCAAAAGCTTAAATTAAACTAATTCAAGACACTGAAAAGGATTAGATCTTGACAATTGAGAAAAGTTTGTCGCCATTTCCAAGTTCCGTTTTAAAGGTACATAATGGTTTTGAATATGGTTGCCGGTAAAATGGCAGACACATGAGAATTTCGTCTTGAATATCAAAATCATAACGTTTGTTGCAAACTCAGTGTACAAATATTAGTTTTATATTCTACTAGCTTATACCCGAGTCTTATGTCGAGTTCGGAAATTATCCCACGAGAACGATCTACCGGGATAAATAGTAGCCTATGTCCTAACCCATGTCATGGTCTATCTGTATGCCAAATTTCATCGAAATCTGTTTAGCCATTAATGCGCGTAGGCGTAACAAACAAACAAATAAACAAACAAAACGCGAAAGTGCATTTATAATATTGGTTAGGATTAAGATTGGTACTTCTGAACTAGCAGCTTTTTGTAAGCATGAAAACTGTAGCAAACTACATCTTGATATTAGTAACGCATCGGCATACCCCCTCTATATTTCTGGTGTTTATTATTCACAAAGTTTCGCTAGACCAGCTAAAATGCATCACCATTATTCATCATCCCCATACAAAAGATGAAGTGGATGCTTGGCACTAGAACACTCAAAGAATCGACCATTACAATAAATATGTTCCATGCACTGGTAACTCTAGAACTCTTAGATACGTCAGTACTGATGCATCATGAGCACTTTAAACCTTTATGTTTAGTTCTTCACGTACTTCGGGGAAATCTTGACCTGTTTAGACTGCAGCATGACTAAGAAGACATACATCATAAGTCCATGAATCATAATTACCTTCCTTCATTTTGTTTATAAGAGAAACATTTCCTCGAGATATTATGAAGATCATTATATCGGTGTAAAGCAATTTATTGTAGTCAATTATAGGTGAGTCAGTTTTTTTGGCTCCATTCATAAATTTTGGCGGACTTGTCATGATTCTGACAATTTGTGTGTTGATATTGTCAGTAATTGTGGTGATATTGTCACATTAATAATGTTGAATTGTTATTTATTGACCTCAAACACAAGCGATATTTTGTGTCCATTTCTTTGTAATTAATTTAAATTTTGTACATTTATTTGGGTCACCCTTGTAATTTAAATAAAAATTCCCGTTGGATTTGTCAATTTGTTTGTTGTTTATGTAATTCTGATGATTTTTCTTAATAAATTGCGTTGACTTAGAAGTAATTTGGCTTGAAATATAAACCATTTATTACAGCAGTTTTTATATAATTAATTATTTGGAAATCTTTTGACATCAGTTTCCAACATTATAGATGTCCATACACAATTAGTGATGGTCCAGGTATATTTTCAATTTATCAAATAAACAGCGCTGAGTTTTCACACTAATAGTGGCTATTTTGTGAAATAAATAACGTTAATTTCAACGAAAACATAAATAATCTTGCAAAGAGGCCAGTTTAAAGGTATTTTCTTATATCTAATGATGATTTTGAAACAGAAGTAGAAAGAGCATCTAGGTTTCCACCTTTAGGAGCTCCTTCGACTTCTCGTGTTCAACAAATTCAATTTAACCACTTCGAGGGCATGTGTTTTTCTATATTTAGCTTCAATTTATTGGCTCTTGGTCGTCTGATTAATTCTCCAAAAATACTCGTAAGTCCGGGATGGCATGTTCGACCAGAGTCCGTTACTCACCACCGAGGAACGGAAGGTGTGCGCTGACGTGGAAATAATCCTGTGATTCACTCGCCAATGCAGATGCTCGTGCCTGGCATTGTTGTCTTAATTAGTCTTCTGGACGCTTTAACTGCAGTATCTGTTGCACAGTTTATTTTGTTAGCGTTTTTGGGCATCTCCTCTACCGTATCCTTTCATATCATGACTGACTTAGCTAATTATAAGTCTAGTAGTGCGACTATAATGCCAACTCTATTTATATTCGGTTAGAATTTTACGTGTATGGGTATATGATCATCTTTTTTACCATTTTCTGGTTAGTATTTCGAACCTGTTTCTTTGCAAACTTGTATCGAATTGGTACCAGCCGGAGCCATAGGTATACCAAAGACGTTTAGCAAAATCAATGGCTGTCTTTACCACCATAGAGTAATTTCGTATCAAAATTCGTCCAAAGCCGTACCATTCCCTGATAACGGACACCTCGGTCGAAAACCTGTCCATCATATCAGATGCCTCTGGAACCGATCCAGGATCGACTCGATACTAATAGACATTAAATTTTATTTTAGCTGCCGTTATCCGCGCCTGACGCCCATCCACGATATACCACGGAATGAACAGAAGGTCGGGTTCAAACAATGAGCGAAAACATTTAAATATCATACCATATCTATACTAGCTGTGCGATTTCGTCGGCAATCCACAATAAAAGTTCTTACCGAGGTTATGGTCCACCCATGTGCCAAATTTCATCTAAATACGTTCAGTCGTTTTAGCGTGATATCGTAACAAACCAACAAACAAACTCACTTTCGCATTTATAATATTACTAGCAGCGCCCCGCGGTTTCAACAGTGTAAGTCTCGAACTCGTAAGAATATCGAGATCAACAGTATCCTATGTATATCCAGGTCATGGCCTACCCATGTTCCAAATTTCATCGAAATCTATGCAGCCGTTTTAGCGTGAAAGCGTAACAAACAAACAAACTTACTTTCGCATTAATAATATTATAATTAGGATTCGGATATGTATTTAGGATAACACGATGAGAAAGCCACCCACTAATTTTCTTTTCTTTTCTTTTCGAGCGCTCTGCGAGCGAAAATATACGCACATATGACACGCAGCTATGAACAGCGAGTACAAGTGATATCGCAACTGGCCCTTGTTTGATATTATTGAGATGGCCGTACAACCATCCCAAGAAAGTATGCGCTTCGAGAAAAGTCGTCTATCATCGGAAATACGAAACGCGATGATGGGATCTAATAAAGAGCTGCCACTATGGAAGTACTTGTTTATTTTGTATTACCTACCATGATTACAAAATTATAGATTAACCTATGTAGCATAATCAGCCTATAATGTTCCCACTGCTGGGACACAGGCCTCGTCTCTGTGAAAGGGAGTGGGCTGTAATCCACAACGCAGTGCGTATTGGCGGATGTTACATGTCTTTGAATTTTTGGTTCTAGGACATGTCGATTTCCTCACGATGTTTTTCTTCACCGTTTTTAAAGCAGCTGTGATGAAATAATTTATACAAAGTAAAGCGCCTGCTTGCGATCGAACGCACAATTCGTAAGTCGCGGTCGTTACCACTGGGCCACCACTGCTCTATACTGCTCACAGATAAACCTATGCACATTTATGTAATTGAACAAAAAAATTAACTTTTGAGAGATCCAAATGACGATCTGCGACGAGAGTAAGTTATACAACAGAGAGAAAACTTCATGCAAACGCGAAATGATATGTGCACTACTACAAGAGACACTCACTACAACAGAAGATTATCGAAGCTCATATCTTTTCTGGTTTACCTGTACGTCTGCGTCCAGTGCGCGTGCACCTGTTTACGCTCATTGTAAGACACTGGCCTTCTGCACCTATTTATTCTGTGGTACACTATCATTTTTAAATTATTTCAGTCTGTGAGTCAAGGAGTCTAGCTTTTAAGCCCGAACGTTAACCTTGTTTATTTTGTGAATTGTAAACTGCTTTAATCTTTTTTGTTTGTAAATAAATATTAGATTTATTATAGTCAAATGTTACATTTATGAATGTAGGTATGTGTGCCATTCGGCTAACATGAAAACGGTTTATTTATTTTAGTGAGTCAATTCGACATTTCAATCGTTTGCTAAAGATTTATCAATCAATCAATCAAAGTGTCGTTGTCCACTGCTGAAGTTAGTCATAGTAGAAGTTTAAAATACGTTTTATGCTGCCATTAAACAATGCTTCATGGATCTTTTCGTGCTTGAATGACATTGACAGGAGGCATTTTTATTAAACAATTGGATTTAAGTTAAGAAACGTGCTCTCAAGTTAGCTAAGCTTGCTCTGAAGACAGTATAAATACGCAAAAATGTTAAGCTTCGCAATCGCGGTTCATAAAGTACAGTTAAAAATATAGTTTTTTTTTTATGACTCCGTCAAAAAAAAATTGTTATAGAGGGTTCAGGAGACCCTCTAGAACCCGCAAATAGTCTCACATTCTTTCTAGCGAGGCGGCAGTTTCTAAACCCCCACCAATTGTACCTATTATTTCTTTTCCTATGACATAGACAACACTCCTGCCCATTGGAAAACACTTTAAAACAAATAAGGTAAGAATCTTCAGACAATTCGTGTCATTCTGTCATAAAGGCTGGGCTGGGCTGTACCCGTTCACCGGCCGCTGATTGATCGCTGATTGATAGGCAGTGCTAGAGTCGCTGCGAGTGCCGCTGTCAACTGTCATTCATCGCTGAATAGCTTGGCATTGGCACTCGTCTTCATTACGGATGGACAGGTGGTAAGACCAATACGAGGATAGGTTTTATACAGAGAAAAGTCTGGTCTTGAGAATGCTATGGATTTTCGACGAAAGTTTTCAAAAATTGCGATAAATGTTGGGTTAATCCGAATACTTTAATGTTTAGTTCGAATAGTTTGAAATATTTTGTCTTTTCTTTATTTAGTTTAGCTAGTTCTTATCACAATTCGGTTTAAAGATCGAGCCCATTTCCCTAAAATATAGATGTACCTAATCTTCCTGCCAAACCATTATCAATAATAATATTAGTGCTTGAAATAAATTATTACTTTTATTATTCGTAGCATAAAAGTAATTATAATACTCAAATGAGTTCGCCTTTTAAATCTTGCAAACAAGCTTTTAAGAAAAAAATTGTCCTCTTCTTCAAGATTCTTCGCAGATTGATTCAAGTATATACTTTGTTGACAAGCCACCATTTTGTTTATCTAATTATCTAACCATCACTTATATTACTGCCGGCCCCGATCGACGCGTCATAAAATACTACTGACTATAAAGATCGAGAGAGGATTGATTTTTATTAATATTGTCCTTGATCTATTTCTCAAAGAATGACTTTTTACTTAGCAACCCAATGCAGTTATTTAGTTTTGCCATGATTTGAGAGATTCCTTGCGTAAAGTTAGACTCTCTCTTTACCTATAGCGTACTAGGTACCTACTTAGCGAATAAAATACTATGACTATAATAAATACTTATGGCATTTTCAGAGTAATTTAAATTACATAAAGGTTTCAGGAATTAAACAGAAATGCTTGAAGATGCAAGTAGTGCGAAGACAGCTTAATCATTCTACAGCTTTTCCAATGAAAATCCGATTTAAATGTAACATTAGGAGCCCAATTAATCCGTAACCGATTTCCGGCCACCGTAGGCGTGGGCTTGCGGACGGAGAGCAATCATCAGCTCGCCGTCCGATAAGGACCAGGTCCGGGTCGACGCCGACGGCGCGTTGTGTTCCACGCCTCAGCTCAAAGAGATGTCAGCACAACTGACGGGGTCCGCTAGGGACAACGTCTGCTGGGGTTGCGGGAATGTCCTAAAGGGAGACCGTGGTCTCTGGCAACGTACAGGCAACTGAAGGAACACGGGTGGGTTTAGTCAGTAAGAGTCTGACACGCCCTCCCGCTCTACCCAGAGCGGGAGGGCGAGAAGTTATTTGATGATTTCTAACCCAAAAAAAAGAACCCCAATTGATACGTCATTTTAATAAAGACCAAAACTATATTATTACTTTCCCGAAGCAGAAACACCTAGTTTCGAATATGAAGGCAGACATAGTACGCGATCTACGAGCAATATAATAAATATTTATACGCGGCCCGAGATGCGCGTGCCCATTGATAGACGGTTATATTGATGTGCACTTCATATTCAAGTTATATTGTTAAAGTGAAATTGAATCGATCTAATAACTGAAACTCAAAGTATTTATTTCAATTAAACCATTGACAGGCACTTTTGAATTGTCAAAGAGTCGGTCAGTTAGTCAGAAAGTTGAAGCTAGTCGCCCATTCCAAAAAGTAGATCTCTGTGGAGAAGAACGGACATGAAACTCCCAGGACACTCTTTTAAATAAAGATATTACAAAATCCTGGGTACATTATTCTTGTTGCTTCAACAATGTGAAAAAAAAAATTGAGACAATTCAAAGTATAAGATTTAAAATAAGCCTTGGCAGAAAAGAGATGACCAGTCTCATCAACCGACGGCGCCCGTTGACGAACATAACGCGTGGATCAGCACCATCCAGCTCACCCATAATGTAGGGAACCGAATGATCCAACACACTCGCCACCATCTTAACTAAGCCAATAGTACACTGCGGGGCATAGGGCTCTTTGAAACACACTCACTCCAGGATTTTTCTTACATACATACAGAACACATACATACATAAACATCAACACAGATTTGTGGGCATATTACATTAATTTGATTGAATCTGCGATCCGTAGCGTCACCCGTTTTATTTAGGTATCTACTTACCTAGTATGATAATTTCTAAACAGAATTATCTTTTCTATAATGTACCAGAAGCTTTTTTTACGGGCTTCCCTACTTGAAATCGTATGACGAAAGATCGAATAATACTTGCTCGAAAACGTTAACTCGATAGTACTTGAAATCGATAAATTATGAGCGCGACAGTTCACTACCTCGATGCATCAAAATCTGGAATCATCGGCAGCGCGACGGCCCATTATCTTGAAACATCATTTCTCGAACGACCATCTAACCGATTTACAGAATAGTTTTAAGGATTTTTAAATAGAATGCAACAATTAAAGGGTATTAAAATAAAAGTGGTAAATAATGACCAGTAAGTACCTACTTACATAAAAGAGAAAGCATGTTTCCGAAACTCCTGCTTCGATTTATCACATAAACCTTTTAAATATTGAACAAAAGTTTGATAATAACAAATATGAGTCGTTTACCAAATATGCTGATATATTAAAAGCTCCGTAGGTTATTCCTTGAGGGAATTTGCATACATTCATTAATAAAATTGTTTCATCTGTATTTTCTGGCGACCACATTGCAAGCGGGGTGCTTAGCTGTCATTGGGGAATATTTCCAGCCAGTTGTAGGTAGTGCAAGTAAATGTGTTGATATGACTAATGATATCTGTGAATAATGCATCAATTTTAATACAGCTTTGAAGTTTGTGAATCATATCATTTTGCACAGGAAACCGACCCACACGATTTACGGTGAAAAATGTCGCAATCTGCTTTACAAAACTACATTTACGAAAGTAGCTAATCCAATCCATTAACAACTGTTTTGATCAAATATCAACTGTATTCACATCAAAACATTACTGTTATAACGCTTACACGAAACCAGTTAATAAAACTTTAATCGCTCACAAAGAGGAAGTTATAAAATATTATAAAATGTAAAGAGCAGCATTTCAATGAGTATTACTAAGATTTCCGGATGTAATATCAAATAAAAGTGTTTTATTGAGCATAATGGCGCCAGAGAAATAAGCCGTTTAGTCTATGATTATGTTTATTTTTTAAATTTTGAAAGAGCGCAGCCTGATTCGAAATTTAAAATGTGGATGAGTTACATCCGTTGCTGCAGATGCGTTTTAAGAATCACTTACCAGTCGGGATCATCTTTGACTGCTGTTTATATAAGTATTGCTAACAAATACAACATTAATTAAATTCGTGCGAAACAGCTGCAAAATAAATTAAATGACGTGCAAATTGAAGTGTGTTAGTCCTAGAGACAGCCGTCAGAAAATTAGGCTGATAATCTTCAGCAATTTTCTTTTCTAACAACACGTCTGGAAAGAAAATTTCTGAAGGCCTGGATTGACAGATTAAACTAGACAGCTGTAGGGTTAGGTAACTGCTATAAAGCTGCTGTAGCAGACGTAGCATTACAGTACCGTGTAATTAGGTATTTCAATAATTGTTCAGATACTATTTTGTCTCATAAAAATGTAGGTACAGTCACCGACAATAGTAGATTAACTATTTTTATTTTTAATCTTAATTATTCAGCTAAATATTTCATTAAAATCTGAACAGAAGTAAAACTAAAAGAATAATAACGAAAAGCTGAAATACAATGCATTGAATAATTTTGTGACAATTTTGTGACAATTTAGATGATGTGTAAAAGTAGTAGGGTTAGGTAATCAAGTTTTGATGGCATAAAAGGTACGTCTTGCATTTTTTTTTCTAACACAGTATATTATTATACAAAAATGCACAAGTAAAAGATTATTAAAATACAAACTGGAACTGTAACACTACTCCATTTGTTAAAAATTGTTTGAGTTACTGACATTCGAAACATATTGTAATTTTCATGTCACTCACATTCGGAGACTGACAGAGTGCGTAACAAATGTGCAGTCACTCGAGTGTTTTATTTACACATTATTTTACTTTCAATATTCAAAAAGTGTTGAATAAACTACCTTGCTTAAAAAAACAACGGTTTGCACTCCGGGAGTGCCGGCAGAAGTGAAAACTTGAACGTTGTGCATTTTTGAATATTTTGGAATGGTTAGGGAATAACTTCGCACGAATTGCTTTATTTATCAGTTTAAGGCTAAAGATAGAATCTTGACTCAGGATCACTGATCTAAACTCAGGGGCGGAGTCAAGATTCTATTGGTTAATATTGGCACATCTCTGCTCCTCTTTTCTCCTCTCTGCTCCAGTGGACAGGCAGCCTTAAAGTACTATCATTTATGTGGTTAAATACAATATTCATTAGTAGTATTATATTTATTTATTTTCAAAATATAGTCTAACAAAAATAAACAATTTAGTACCTACACATCAATATGGGTAAAATTTCTTACCTCGCAATCTTTACGTAATGTCAAAAACTATTTATTTTGATATATACTTTGTCGGTTACTAGGCAACGGATCTTACGGTCACGTCCTGACGCGAGTTTAACATTTTTTACCCATCCCAAAAAAAGTGCACAACGCCGCTAAAGAAGTTTTCACTTAAAAAATAGAGGCTTTAAAGAAAGAAAGAAAGAAAAAATGCTTATTTCAGCAAAATGGCATAAAATACACACATATAAAAAAAAACTAAACGAACAATATTTTATGCCATCTACGTCAGATCGACGCAAAAATTCAATACCAAACCCAAAATAAAAAATGGAAGCCCCAAAAAACCCACATATAAATAGTGAAAAACTCGTCCGTTATCGTTATAAACAATGGTAACGCACCATAAACATCAAAATAATAGCGCCGAGCACTTTTATCTGCCGTTCGAGCTGCATACGGACGTAAATAAACCGAAAGTGCAAAGACTCGACCGGGAGCAATGTTTGAACCGCTCCGAGCTATTTGCGAGCAATTGAAAACTGATGGCCGGTAACTGAGCAGTTTGTTTTATATGATGTTATTGTTGTTTTGGTTATTAAATTATTAAACAAGAAAGTTAATAATTAGTTTAGCAGATATTATAACATTTTCTAGCCGTACATGTACCTCCTCCAGATAGTATTATTGCTAGGTTAATTAAATCAAAACAATGAATTGATAATATTGAATAATAAATTAAAAAGATTAAGTAGATAACTTTATCAATACCCCAACAGCATTTTAAACGGCTCCACATAAAAAAAAAAAAACTCTTTTTTAGGAATACCAGAGACAAGTGACAAAACCTAAGGGATTCAAAAATCGAAATCCACCTGTTAATATAATCTTGTTTCACCATGTTTCACTTGCGACGTCGTCGACACCGGACGTATGTAATGTGTGTGTAGTTTTGGAGAAGAATTTGTTTAACATAGCGTGTTGGCGGTTCTGTCTTCTTTTGGAGTTAAATTTTTATTTTGTTTGAAATATGTTTTCAGAAGTCTTTGTTTTTATAAAGATGTATTTTAAGGAGCAATAAGTGAGTATAGTACCTATCAGTTTTTTTATTTACGGAATGAATAGTAGATTCTATCAAAGTGCAAATATAAATAGAAAGCTAGATGATGATAAAAACAATTTTTTCTTTTAGCTAGTAGGTAAAACTTAGGTGTTCAATTCAAATCTTTATATTTTATTGATGTGTAAAATCTTTCCTCTCGTTTTTCTGCAATCTGTGGGAGTGATTTCGTGAAAAGGGACGGAAGTGTGTAACAGGAAGCCGGGGAAGTGCGCGCTATTTGATTTGACCAATGAGCGCGCGCGGTGCTAGAGTTGATGATGATGAGATGGTATTAACCCATTTTCCGAGTGGTTGGTACAGTCAGCCAAGATGTCAGATGTTACACAATGACATCATAAATGCGATTACTGTAGGGTTCGCTCGTTTTATTAAAAATCTTTTAAAATGTTCTTTATATTTTCAATCTTTGTTTGTCAATTGCCCAGACTTTTTAGCCGAGGCGATGTGAATGTAAGAATTCTACGTCCGTGTGTTTACATAGAAAGTCTTATAGTCTGTCTATATTTAACATTAGTTCCTTGCATGATACAATGAGACTATTCTAGCTGGGTTGACTTGAAATATTGAAAGATCCAAGTTCTTCCGCTCGCGCTATCATAACTCGAAAAGCCCAGCAAAATAAAAGTAATTCTCCACATAAATAATTTCATGCATCCCACATATCGCACAACCCGCTATTCTTTAAACTGTAAATCGACGCGTACGCACTCATTTGACAAACGCACGATATAAATCGTACACGCGTCGCGTTCACACCCACGTGCCACCGAGTAGGTATGAAGTACGTAACACTAAATATACGAGAGCTTGTGAATGAATAATACGCGTATAAATGGCTGCGCGTGCGCTGCCAACGTTGTCACACGAGCAAACGCTAAATACGTTATAGAAGGTCAACTTTTACTGTATGAAGCTCGTCGGATGGCTAGACAATTGAATTCGAGGTAATTTTGCAATCTTGCTTTTCAATAGGTGTCTGTTTATCTAAAGCTACCGTTTTCTAGAAGAGTGGTGGTCGGTACAAAGCGTCCGCAATTTACCGGCGAATGGCGTCACTGAGACATTATTTATGAAAGTTAGTTGGTTTGTTTTCCAGAGCGTTTTTTGACCCCGCTGCCAATATTTTTCATGACAGCTGTCACTACTACAGTCATGTGGGGGCCACCGCTTTTCTAAGAAGCGTAGGTAACCGTTAGATTCTTTTTCACTTTTTGTAACAGTGGTGAAGAATTTACTAACTTTTGATCTCGCTCTTATTATTAAGAAAAGCCAGTTCAAAAGTGACTTATAGTACTTAACTCTGACTTTTCGGATTCATGTGCATATTTATAATTATCACTTGCTTTAAAAACGGTAAAGGAAAACACCGTGAGGAAACCGGCATGCATGAGAGATATTTCTCGAAGGCATGTTAAGCCAAGTCAGAGGTCCATGGGCGGCTTTAAAACTCTGACACCAGGTTAGTCACTAACTACACGAAAAGAAGAGAGAAGATGAAAGAAATGCTGCTATAGAGAAACCCTTCGTCACTGTTTGATAGAATTATTTCGTAGCTTCCCTGAGCAGCCATACGTGATACTACTTCTAAGATAAACTGCTTTATAATGGACTCCTCGGCAATAAATAACGAGCCTCCTAAATCTTAAACCGAAACTAACAAGTTATAAACGTTTCAGCTGATTGAAATAAAACTTAACGTTAACGTTATCGCCTTTCTTGTTTATTTTCCCCTTTTCTAATAAATTATAATAAAATAAATCTCGCGTTAATGTTTAATAATTATGCAGGAGTTTAAATTATTGCCGCCTACAGGTGAAGGTAGACTGAATTTCAGGCAAAAGTGCGAAGTCTATTTTTCTTTTAAAATAATATAAACGTTAGTATGAGTTATGAATTTATTTGGACAGAGCAACGTGCCACAATAAAACACATAAAAAGATGAGAAGCAAAATAAATAGAGACATGAATTATCTCTAAAAAATTATACAATACTAAATTACTGTTCGATGGTCTAGTCGTTGCAACCGCTTACTGATGAGCAAGAGATCCTGGGTTCGATTGTTAGGTCACTCAAAGTATTATTGTGTTCTTTCATCCGGGATTTCTCAGCTCGAAATATAGATTTGTGCTCGTTTGGTGGTAATATTATTTAAATTTTAATTCTGCAGAAAAGAGCCATCAGAGCGATATATGGCCTCCGCAGGCGCGACTCTCTAAGGGAACTGTTTAAAGATATTAACATCATGACGGTACCTTGTCAATATATCTATGAAAACATTATGTACGTAAGGAAAAATCTACATCTTTTTAGTAAAAGAGGTTCAAGACACAATTATATCACTAGGAATAGGGACCAATTAGTTCAACCGGGTTTCAGGCTGGCTAAAGTAGACTCATCATTCATGGGGTACTGTTTAAAATGCTACAATAAAATACCTCCCCACATACTTCAGCTGAATGAAACGAAATTTAAATCTTATATTAAACGCACACTATGCAGTCAGGCATATTATAAGTTGGGGGATTACATCGCTGATAAAAATGCTTGGCTCAACGCTGGTCCTGCTCCACAAGGGCACATAAACTAATTGTATAGCATCTGAAAATACTGTTGGAGCTGCGGAAGATTTTAAAAAACTATCTTTGCATTGTATAAATTCAATCTCTTAGCATTGTATAATTGCATAGCACATGTGTGAGTACTATGTACAGACTATAAAGCTACCATTTAGGTACTGGGTATGTCTTTCATTGACTTGAATGTGCCCTGGCGGCTGAGAGTATGTCATGCTCACTCTAATGTCACGCTGACGGTGGCGTGTGTGTTGGATCATTTAGCTCCCTTCAAAATGGTTGAGCTGAATGGTGCTAATCCATGCGTCATGTTCGTGAACGGGCGCTGTCAGTTGTGACTGGTCATCTCATAGCTGCCATGGCTTATTTTAATTTGATTTAATTTTTTAATTGTTTTATTTTTGTTTTTATCTTTTATTACGGACGCTTTTAACGTTTTGCATCGTTCTCACATGTATAAGTTCAACATGAATGATGTAACCAATATTTTGTAACCAAATTTTTATTTAAAAGAGTGTCCGTGGAGTTTCTTGCCCGTTCTTCTCCATAGGTACCTACTACGCTTTGGAATGGGCATCTAGCTTCATCTTTTCTGACTGACCGACCCCTTGACAATTCAAAAGTGCCTGTAATTGGTTTATTTGAAATAAATGCTTTGAGTTTGAGTTTGAGTTTGAATAGGCTCGCCCCTATTATATGGGGCATAAACATAACTAGCGAAAATGGGTGTACTATTATTACACCTCTGCGTAACCCTTCAGGGAATAAAGGCGTGATGTTTTGTTGGAATACCTACTTATTGATAGGGTCACTATGTTCTTTCGGCTTTACCAAACACAAAAGTGTTCTTTTAATCGACAAATCGCTCAATATTCTACTATAGAACCACTAACTTAATGACATCTGCAAACCAATTATTATGCATAACCAATGAGCAAAAGTTTGACTGGTTTGAATTTTTTATTATTATCTAACAACAGCAGAAAAGAAAAAAACAATATCATATATCATAATAAAAACATACTTACTGGTATGTATGCCTTAATAAAGGTATACACAGCTTTTCTTCCTTGAATGGTAGCAAAAGTGATCATCCCTCATCTTCAAATTATTCAAATCTTAAATTTATTCACTGACAACACAGCCTGAATTGTGAGTCTAGAAGCATGTTTGGACAAGACTTCCTTCTAGTAAAGAAGGTGAACACTAATAAAGGATTTTCGAAATTTCATGCCCTAAAGGGGTTTAATAGGGAATGAAAGGTTGTGTGAAAGGTCCTAGATTTCGCCGATGATAAATTATATCGAGCACACTGTTTGTTACGTCATAATGAACTAAGAATAGGTATGTTTTTCGTAGATGAAAATGTGAACTCTCACTAATTAGTTCTTTTTCAACCTTTTTACTCCGGCTTCCTATTCCGGCGTAGTTTGTAGATGGCAAGAACAAATGCACGAGACTACTTGCAATTTTTCTTCTTTTATTTATGTCATTCTTAATTCGTTGCAATGCATGTTTTCATTTTTTTTTTTGTTAGGAACCTTCTCCCCTTCTTCTTTCATTATTATTATCTTTTTTTTATGCACGTTTTTCTGTGACAAATAAACTTATTTTCTTTCTTTTTCTCCGGCGCGACAACTTACCAAAGTTTCATGACAATCGGTTGAGCCATTTTCGAGCTTTTGCGAAACTAACGCACTGCAAATGATTTTTATATACGTATAGTTAGACAAGAAATAATGGCTAAATTGGTAAAAACTGTAACAAGTAACATTGTTTTCTAAGGTAATCTGAGATACTGTTGAATTACAGTGTAGGATAATACCATAAAGCTTCACTTTCCTGCGACAGCGGGGCCACTGCACAACGGCTGTAGGCTATCAGAAATATGATGGCAGTGGGCGGTGTTACAAAACACATCAACTTACTTTCTTAACACTTTCGACTCCACCCACTTTTCATAGAACTCAAACGCCATGCCGCCATACATATTGGAAGTGAACCCTCCGGGTTACCAGCATTACGTTAGCGCTAAAGTTAACCACCGCGGACGGTCAACGGCATTATGTTTAAAACCGTGTTATAAAACACTATAAAACGAATTGAAATAGTCTTTTCAGGGGGTGCTGTCGTTACGTAGTTTCCAACATTTACATTTTTTTGTGAATATTCGCGAATGTACCGTGAAAGAAAAATTATAAAAACCATTTTCACGGTTTATAATGCTGTATTCGCTAAGAAAAACCTACATTTAAAATGAGCCCTCAGCTAGGGTTCCCGGCTTCCCATAGGTGACTAGGTGAACCCTCCAGGAGGGCTAGGCACTGAACGTGATAAAGAACGATTTACTGACGTCATTCGCCGGTAAATTGCGGACACTATGTGATGGCCTTTCTAGGAAACCCTTTTTAGTAGTGTGAGAAACCCTTTTTGAAATCGCTAAAATGCACTGGTCTAAGTTTGAACTCACTCATGCTATATTATTTGTTACACATATCCGGCATAAAAACAATTTATACTAGCCACCATAAAATAATATAATCACGTAACAAATGACATAACAGCGGACATGACAGCCGAACATTTACGAAACTTCCCGAACGCATAATTACTAATATTATGCGCCCGCGTCTACGTTTCCTGCCCCGTTTACGTACGTCCTTGACCTGGAATCGATATAACACGAAAATATACCGAGAGAGTAAAGTATGACAGAGGAAAATTAAAAAATATATGTTAGTGAGCGGAAGAGCGTTCCTTTTGAAGAGAGCCGTAAATTAAGGAGGTCGTTAACTGAGCAGTTAGGGTTGCCACAGAGTAAAAATTAAGTGTTGTTATACGATTTTTATTAGGTTTGTATCAGTTTACACACATCAGATGTATTGCTTTTTTAATATTTTACTGGAGGGCACTTAATTATAAAATGTAAAACCTATTTGTAGAAGAATTATGACTTGGAATCTTTAGAAATAGAAATAGAAAGCATTTATTTGTCAGAATATTGTACAAAGTTGTTATGTGCATTATGTATTACGATCATAATATTCTACCGTTTCCGGCGTACAAATATGGTTTGTTAAATTGTGGGTCATCATTACATTAAATTTAATTATTAATCATTAGAATTAGAATTACAAAAATAATTTAAATAATTAAAAAAAAAATAGTTGTAAAAGAGAATAATTATATAAGTCAGAATTCAATAAGGTCAAGGAGATAAAATATGATTTCTAAGCAATAATGTCAAATATTTATTACGTAGATGGCGCGAATATACACTCAAAATCAACCTAGCCTTTCACAACTATGTTAGGGTCGGCTTCCAGTCTAACCTGAATACCAGTATTTTACATGGACTGATTGCCTATCTGTATCTACCTCCACAACCCAGTTACTGGGTAACACGATACCCCTTGTTAGGACTGGTTATCAGACTTGGGCGTATACATTGATATTTCGAATAGTTCTCGATAAGAACGACATTGATTTAATTATTATCTACTTGATTGTCTTTATCAGATTTTAATAACGTTTGGCAACAACGAAACATAACAGACTACAATGACTGTATAGATAAGTACAATAGACCCCATAACTTCGGTCATTATTCGGCACATGAACCATAGGAATGTTGCAACACAAAGCCATGATATTGGGTGCAGTGTCGCGCATCATTGCGCACCACGTGAACTGGTTACAGGTCATATGGATAAACAATGATCATTTGACTAGCTATTCAACTAAACAGTCCATTAAACTTTGTAATATTAGGACCGACTTTTCCAGCAGTCAGATAACTTTCATCTGAGGAATAATTATTACGGTTTGACAGTTTAAGACTAATTTGGTTTTCTTAACAGTTTTTCATACAACAAAAACTGTTAAGAAACCCAAATTATTCTTCGAAAAAAACATATCTGTCGTTGGAAAAAACGACCATTTAGTAGAAAAAAATACTTTAGGAAAGGTAGGAAAGGTAGGAAGTAAAAAACGTTGTTATTTCACTCTATAATGCACAAATAGGACGTTCTTGAATTCCTATTAGATTTCTACCAATCTACCTTTCCTAAAGTATATTTTTCTACGAAATGGTTTTTGTTTTTTATTACTTTAGGAAAGGTAGATTGGTAGAAATCTAATAGGAATTTAAGAACGTCCTATTTGTGCATTATAGAGTGAAATAACAACGTTTTTTACTTTAGCAGCTAATGCTAAAAATGCTACAAAATTCAGGAATACGAGACAGGGAAATATTTTAGTACATTCGTAGCACTTGGCAGCTACTTCTTTGCCAAACAGCTAAGGATGCGGCGTGAGATACATAATTTACGATCTCCACAAAAAAACTGGCAACCCTGCAAGATTGCCAGATTTCGACCGTTTAATTTTGACAAATAGTTTGTCGCTGCTATTATTTATTATGGCAATATTAATTTTATCGCACAGATTAATAATCGATAAATCATAGTAATTATATCCGTCTGCTAACTGTAAAATGATTTTAATGATGATAATTAATGTTTTTTTGAATGATTGGCTGCCATCTGTATTAACATTTGTGATGTCCGATTCGCGAAAAAATAGATATTGAATAGTTTTTGAGCAACTTAATTAAAATCATATGGTTGAAGAATCGATGGCGACGTGTACATTAAGTCTCAACCAGAAATGATAAAATAGGCTGAATAACAAAAAGTAGTTTTTTTTCACACCAATTCAACAATTCTGTCAATGCTTCTTGATTGACCGCTATGTGTTTCTGTCTGTCTGTGGTATCGTTGCTCATAAACGGGTGAACCGATTTAAATACGGTTTTTTTTATTTCAAATCAGATTTTATAGCGATGGTTCTTAGACATATTTTATCAAAATCGGTTCAGCCGTTTGCAGCCTGGAATTCACAGGTTATATAATTCCCTTACCAACTTACAGTACAGGTATTTGGGTTCATTGGAATTGTCTCAATGAATAGGTTATAGATAGATGTCGGATGTAGGTGTAGTAATGAACAGTGTATGGTGACGGAGTAGGAAAGATAAATTAGGAAATGTTTGTGTTGAAAAACCCCCCTTTTTTATTTTAGCGAAAGTCTCCGTCAAGATAAGTTGAAATTATTTCAAAATTACGCGTCCGACAGACAGTGTTAGCAGTACTGCATGATCTGGTAGTAGGTTCACAGCATTTTACTTGGTTCAATTACAACACTGGATTGAAAGCCAAACACGTTGAGGCGGCATCAGACTGAAATAAGTGCAAATAACAGTGATCCAGTTGCTTGATTTTAACTCTACTAACAGTAAAAGAACCGTCTGGGTCTACTATTTTAACGCATTTTGCGATCTTATTCAATTTAACACTCTAGCTAAAAACATACTTTCACATGCTGTGTACTTAAAACAAAACACGATGTTTATGTTATTTATTGTATATTAATAGACCATAGCCATTTATTATAATATTAGAATATAGCCATTTGTAAGAAATTGATAAATGATTACTCTTAAAACGCAGCGCTCTTTAATCCTTTGATGTGCTTTTGAAGCTTTAAAGTGCAGCGAATTTATTTACTATGCTTTGTTCTTTGAACAAATATTCTTTCAGTGTAATGAATACCTTAATCTGAAATAAAGCCATCGTAAAACATGCGGCTTAAATGAGGCTTAAATGGATTTAAAGTCATGAAACGATAAATGGCGGATGGAATTTCGCGCGCATTTTCCTGTCACACTGACATTTAGTATGGAAACTTGATTGTTTATGATTGTAGAAAAAAAAGTTCGAATAAGTAGTAGAAATACTGTATTCAAATATAAACGTACTGAATTTCTTGGTAACTTGGTCTTGAAATAGAGAACAAATTAATCATCATTTTGTTTCTTTGCTGCAAAATATTAGGAAATACTTGTCATAACTAATGTCCGGTCGGTTAAAAGCCAAGCGGCCGTGAGACAAGAGCTGAATCATCACAAACAATGGCTACTAAATATAATATTTCAAAGGAGCTCTTAAAATCTAACGTGTAAATATTAGCACAATTTAACAGCAACACGCCGCGCGGCACACTTAGTGACAAGACACACCAGGCCTTGAACCAGCTCTGGCCCATAAATCCTCCCAGCTCGAGAAATAGACTTCTTAGAAATGCGCGATGCTCTCCAAAAGATTGTCATTCTTGTTCAAAATATCACACAATGACGGTGTTTGTAGAATACATAAAATTATCATGCCGAGACCATCTCACTGAAAGTCCGGAGCGATTGCATTCAACGCCAGTTTACTCCGAGTATTGCCAACGCTAATAAATATCTTAATGGTCTTACTCACATCAGGTGTCGGGTAGTTTATCCTAATGTTATCATAATATTGCGGTTAGTCACTCCCCAGCTCTCCTGCACTCTCCACAGTTGAGTCATAGCGACGCATAAATTAAGCCGTAGGGAATACATGAGCTCTATTTAGTACCCTAATTTAAATATTTTTCATCAGTTTCCTACACCGATTAGTTTATCGTACACACGGTACGCGGTGCTCCGGCGGATCGTTGACGTGTGAACTCATAAATTTGTACTAGAACATCTGACCTGATAATCTAGTTTACGTTAATTCCTCGAAGATTAATTTCCTAAGAGTTACGCGGCAGCGCGTCATCGCTAACAGACTGGATGACTGCAGCGGGTGCCGGCATGGCGGCGCGCGCGCTCTGACCAGCCGGACCATGAAACGAAGAAAACATGAGCCAAGCGCTGTCATTACTCAAGTTCATCAAAATACCAAAAAAGTTATCCCCACGTGAGAGGACATGACTACCCGGGACATTCAAACTGCCAAACTAAATAGTGCCTTACGTTATAAATAGTGTAATCTTGGTGCTTCGAAACAATAAATAATGTTAGTGAACACAGACACACGGACGATAAGGTCAAACGTTTAAGATGTTAGACGTTTTTCGTGGATTGAAGAATCTCATTAAAGTGAACTATGTACACATCGACTCGCCGGTTTTTCGGTTGCACTACTCTATAACGGTGATCCTGCTGATCTCGTTCAGTTTGATCGTGACGACGCGGCAGTACGTCGGGAACCCTATAGACTGCATTCACACGAAGGACATCCCGGAAGATGTGCTGAACACGTACTGCTGGATCCACTCCACGTACACGCTGAAGAGCTTCTTCAACAAGAAGGTGGGCGTGGAGGTGCCGTACCCCGGCATCGGGAACAGCCGCGAGAAGGGGAAGGAAGATATGAACGACAGGAAGATCTACAAGTACTACCAATGGGTGTGTTTTTGCCTATTTTTTCAGGTGAGTTTTAGTTCTAGTTGAATATCCCCTTGACTAACACAACTTCGTTGACACGTCTAGTGCGGTGTGTCACTGCTGAAATTAACACTCACTTTTGGATCAGTTTTGACAAGTCGTTGACAGGCAGACATTTCCCCTGTCGAATGTAAACTCGGGTAGACATATTAGTCGCTCGCCACGGTGTTCTTGGTTAGCACGTGTGTTTAGAGTTTTTTACTGTTTTTGAGTGATTGTTGACACTTTTGTGACCTGTTATTGTTTAAGTGTACTGTCCTTGTGCTCGTAACCAGGTTTGTTCTGTGATTGTCACTTTTCTTACTCTTTTTATACAAGATGAATAAAAATAAACCCCCCGATCCTGACCCCCCTGACATCCCTGGTCCCTCAACTTCTTTTTCCCCGAATCCACTATCCCAATTTGCGGACGTTGTCTGTAGCATAACTGAGATGGATGTATCCCAATCCCAACAAACCTCACGCAAACGTCCCGGTGACGACGAAATTCTGACACCCACTCCTCCAAACAAGCAACAGAAAAGCCAAATTGGTCGTGTCAAATATTCAGTAATGGACAAGGCCCCCTATATTGTTCACGTCTCCCGCGTCGAGACCCAACCAAACTCAGGCACCACTCTCCACCCTGTTAATTTTGGGAAATTTTTACTTAATAATAACATTGCAAACATTGTTCGTGGTGGTGTCAACAGAGTTGGCAGAAACCGTGTGTCTGTAGAGTTTGCTTCCCCTCAGGATGCCAACTCCTTCTTGGTGAACCCTTTATTATCGAAATACAGCTATACTGCTTCAATTCCCACATTTAATATTACTAGGATGGGTGTTGTTACCGGAGTTCCCTCTGATATAACAGAAGAAGAGGCTTTATCATATTTATCTGTGCCCTCAGGATGTGGGCAAATACTGAAAATCCGACGTATAAACAGAAAAGTCCAAAGAGAAGGTATTAATGAATGGAAGCCCACTGAAACTTGTGTCATCACTTTTGATGGCCAAGTCTTACCCCAAAGGATCTACTGCTGCTACACTTCCCTCCCTGTTCAACAATATATATACCCTACAATCCAATGTCGCAAGTGTTGCAGATACGGACACGTAGCAACCATATGCAGATCTAAACCACGCTGCAGTAAATGTGGCCACGATCACCCAGGTGATGGTTGCAACATTTCTGAGGGCGAGGCCTTCTGTGTACTCTGTTCGGGAGATCACTTTGCTAATAGCAAGTCATGCCCCGAGCATGGTAGACAGAGAGCCATTAAGACTGTTATGGCTGAAAAATCAATCCCTTATGCTGAGGCTAGCAAAATTATACCAACAGCTTCGCGTAATTATGCAAATGTCACCAAGACTCCGATTTCTCAATCCTATAGGAAAACTGTTACCCTCAAGCCTAAGACCCATGCCCCCCTTTCCCCATCATATGACAAAACTGCTCATCACCTTATAACTAGCTCTCCCCAATCTTCACAGCCTAATGGCTGTGCTTTCAATTATAATATCGAATCTTCCAATAATAGTACTTCTTCTATTATTGAACTACTTATAAAACTTTTACCTATTGTCATTTCTTCTTCTGCTTCTAATACTCAACCACCGTCCAACGTTGCCGATCAACTTATAAAATTACTTCTAGATATTAGAAATGGCGTCTCGCCAAGTATTTCTACAGTGGAATGTGAGGAGCGTGTGGCATAAAAAGCACGACCTCATATTTCTCTTAAATAAGTACAAGCCATTGGCTTGTTCCATAGCTGAGACTTGGCTCATACCAAGTCTTAGCTTTCGCATACCTCATTTTAACACCCTCAGATGTGACAGAGCTGACGGCTATGGAGGGTCGGCTCTCTTTGTTAACAATCGGGTCCCACTTTTGCCTTCTGCTTTACCTCCACTTACCGGAGATATGAGCATTGCTGCAGGAAGGGTTGAGGGCATCACGGTGTTCTCAATTTATATTGCTCATCCCCACCAAGACTTTTTTATTATTTTAAAAAACATTTTTACTAGTGTCCATGGACCAATACTGGTCATGGGCGACTTTAACTGCCATCACTATAGGTGGGGGTCCGAACGCTGTGATGCCTTTGGTGTAGCATTAGTTGAGCTCTTGGACGATCTAGATCTCTGCATTTTAAATAATGGATGCCCAACACGCAGATCTCTTCCCGGACAACAAAAGAGTTGTGTTGACCTAACCTTTTGTTCGGTTGAGCTAGCAGCTTCGACTCATTGGGAATGTACGACCTTGTCGCATGGTAGTGACCATTACCCTATTGTCATATCTTTACTTAATAAAACTTACTTAGAGAAAACTTCTCCTCCACTTTTGAAGTATAATCTGTCCAAACCAGATTGGGCAAAATTTGCTTCACTATTGGAGGATAAAATTAATATTCTTCCAAATCTAAATTCAAGTTTATTAGATCTTTCTGGTCACCATCATGTCAAGAGCTGTTATGAGGGATTTGTATCAGCCATCACCTCCAGTGCGGACTCCTGCTTTCCGTTAAAAAACAGTGCCCGTGATAAAATACCTTCCCCCCCATGGTGGGATCCGGAATGCACTTCAGCAATCAGGGATAGGGATGAGGCCGAGGAATGTTACAATGCGGATATGAGCACCGAAAATCTATTGGCATATTTGCGGCTTAATGCTAGAACCAAACGTCACCTCCGCAAGAAGAAACGTGCGGGTTGGGTTAAATTTTGTACTTCCTTATCTCCCTCTACTCCAGCCTCTGTAGTCTGGAAGAGCATCAATAGGTTTAGACGTGGATGCTCCCCGTCAGTCTCTTCACCAATAACTAGAGAAACAGCTGAACTTTTTTTTGACAAAATTGCTCCACCATATGTTCCTCTCTTTTCCGAATGTTTCAATAAATCCCTGCAAAATGTTTCAGAGGATCCTTTTGATGTGCCATTTACTTTGGAAGAACTGAATGTGGTGCTCCGGCATGTCCGGGACTCAGCCCCCGGTATTGACGGTGTACCATATTCTTTTATCGCTCATTCTGGAGACAAGGCTAAACTTTACTTCCTAGATATTATTAATTTTTGTTATGGTAATGGTTGGGTCCCAGATCAATGGAAGTTACAAATCATTATCCCACTATTGAAGCCTGGCAAACATGTAGATGATCCGAACGGCCTTAGACCAATTGCTTTGTCCTCAGTCTTGTCCAAATTATTGGAACACTTGATTAAAAACCGACTCGAATGGATAGTCGAATCGAGAGATTTACTGCCGAATTATCAATTTGGTTTTAGAAAGGGGCTCGGCACAATGGATAGCGTTGGCGTTTTAGTTGCGGATATCCGTTTAGCGTTTTCAAAAAAGGAATCCGTTGTTGCCGCTTTCCTAGACATCTCCTCTGCATACGACAACGTTCTTCTTCCCGTTCTCAGGCAGAAATTGCACCAGCTGAGTCTCCCGGTTAAGATGATCGAATGTATATGTGGACTTCTTTTATCTCGTTCGTTGGTTCTGAGAGTCCAGGGCGAGGATTTCGACGCAAGACAGACTTGGAAGGGACTCCCGCAAGGATTCGTTCTCAGCCCCCTTCTTTATAATTTGTACACGGCGGACCTCGGCTCCTGCCTAAATAATAACTGTCGCATCCTCCAATACGCCGACGACTTAGTTCTGTATGTGACAGACTCCTCCATCGAAGACGCGGCGGCATCTTTATGCCTGTCTCTGGACTCTTTGAACCAGTGGCTTTTAAGTCATGGTCTAGCACTATCCGCACCAAAAAGTTCGGCAGTAATTTTTTCTCGCAAAAGACTGTTACCGCACATCTCGGTAAACATTTCAGGTCACAATATTCCGTTGGTCAACAAAGCAAAATTTTTAGGCGTTTTTCTAGACTCAAAATTAAATGGTAAGCTTCACATAAATTCATTAATTAAAAAATGTGAGAGAGTTATTTCGATCTTAAAAGCTCTCGCGGGTGTCTGGTGGGGTGCCCACCCTTACACTATGAAATTAGTCTATAACGCCTTGATACGTAGTGTTTTAGACTATGGCACATTCCACCTGGTTCCATGCAGCAAGGGTGCTCTTGCTGGGCTTGATAGGGTTCAGTCAAAATGCCTTCGGATCATCTCTGGTTGTATGAAGTCTTCTCCCGTTAACGCATTGCAGGTTGAGTGTGCTGAACCTCCCCTGGCCCTAAGGCGGCAGTATCTGGCCTCCCGTTTCCTAGCTAGGGTAATACCTAGATCTTCCCACCCTCTTTTAGCAAAATTGAATGAGTTAGATGCCATATGCAGAAGTTCAAATTACTGGAATCACAAAGAAATTCCCCTAATTCTAAAAGCATTTCGTCAAAGTCATAATTTAGAATCCCCAATAGAACAGAATCCCCGATTAGCTCTTTTTAACTTTCCTTATGAAGTCTTACGTTTCATTCCAAAAATTTTCTTTGATATTGGTATTTCCAAAAAGTCCACTTCAGCGAATTCGGCCTTCAATGCGGCGGTGGGAGAACGATGGACTGGGTTTCAAAGGTTTTTCACAGACGCTTCAAAATTTAACGATCTCAGTAACACTGGTGCTGCAGTTTATTACCAAAACTCCAGAATTATTTTACAGTACAAATGCCCTAAGGAGTCTTCTGTGTTTACGGGCGAGTGTGTGGCTTTATTGGAAGCTTGTCTTTTCATAGAGTCACACCACAACATTGACAAAGCCGTAATTTTCACAGACTCTCTTAGCTGTTTGCAAGCCTTAGTACAAAATCCTTTCAAAAGTAAATTGCACAGCTCCCTTGTTTTAAAAATTAAAAAGTCTTTATTATCTTGCTCTTGTAGTCAAAAAGAGGTTCAGTTAGTTTGGATACCTAGTCATTGTGGCATTAAGGGCAATGAGTGCGCCGATGCTTTGGCCAAAGATGCTTGCTCGTCGGAAACAGCTGATCTCACCCACAACTCTCATCAGGGGTATGACTTGCTGAGCCTTCCAAAGGTTGAACTGCAATCTACATGGCAGGATCAGTGGAATAGCTCTGGAAGAAATAAGGGGAGGTTCTATTATGCAGTACAACCTACCATAAAACCAAAACCTTGGTTCTACGGCTACAAAAAAGTCTCCAAAACCGTTATATCAGTCCTTTGTCGAATTCGTTTAGGCTTTTGTTGTACTCCCGTGTTTTTAGAAAAAATCCATGTTCGTGATTCCTCTCTCTGCGAGTGCGGGTTGGAAGAGGGCACTCTGGATCACATCTTCTTCGAATGCTCGAACAACGTTCCACCGCTAGACTTATATAAGCGTCTCCCGAAATTTAAGATCCCCCTTCCGATTAATTTCCCTTCCTTATTAACATTTTCCTCTCCAGAACTGCTTGTGGCGCTGATTATATTCATTCGCCACAATAACATAAGGTTATGAATTATTCTGTAGGTGTGGTATGCGTATTTTATGTCTTAACAATAATTATTATATTTATTTATTTATATTTTTTGTTTGTTTCAGTCCCATACTAACTCAACAGGATCTACATTGTGTTCAACTGTATCAATCGAAGATTTTTAGTTACATTTAACTTTTAATTTTATTAGTTTTTTTGTTATTTTTATATACACACTTGTTTTTCCAGCTCACTTTAGACATTGGCAGAATAGTCGACATCGGCTTTGCTTGCCATTCATTAAAAATAGAATAGAATAGACATATTAGTCTTGTTTGAATTTAGAAACACGCGCAGAGCCACTGTTTCACTTCATTTGTTTCTTTTACAAAATGACGTCTGCCATAATAGAAACACTGTTACTGGCCAGTTGTAATACAAACATTTTAATTCTACGTTTGCAACCACTATGGAGAGTTCTTCTATTGTCTACATAATTTCGTATTTTGAAGCTTTGATATAAATTCAGCAAAAATAGTAACAGACTTTATTCGAAAATTCAAACATAAATTAAACACTTGTGTAGTATAAAATGTGTGACAAAACCCCGTGAGGGTGTTGTTAAGAATCGTACTGAGAGTTAAGTGGGAATTTTCAGCATGAAGAAAAAAAAAACACCAATTTTTTTTTCAATTGGGAATTTTCCCGGGCTATTCCATGACGCGCAGGGGCCGTCGTTTAAATCTGTTTTCAGACCAGCGCGATTTTTCGCGCGACGTGACACCGGTTATTGTTATACCGTGAAGTTTTGATTTGTACGTGTCGCGTCGCGCGACAAATCGCGCTGGTCTGAAAACAGCTTAATAGAATTGGGATAATTTATGGTACTAAAAACGTGAATTTTAAATAGCAATATCTATGTTTTTTTTATTATAATAGGTTTTTTATTTTTGGTAATGGTATTGCAGTACCTTTGTGCCCTTTTCGGATCGGACAGGGCTTTTTGTCATACACATAATTTTTTTATAAAATTGGTTATAAAATTGTTTAATTTTTTTAAATAAAATTGCATTAAATGACCTATATAAAATTTATAAAATCTGCTTTAGTAGTGTCGCAACATAGATGCGATGCGCACGCGCATAAACAAAGCTCAAGTAAAACAAGCAAACTATAATTAGTACAGAACATTGTTTAATGTTGCCAGCGCGACCCGTTCCACAATATGTTTATTTTTTATTATTTTATCCGTTTTAACGATCGATAAAACTGGGGCGTTAATCAGGAATCCGGAAAATGCGGTGATCAAAATATTTAGTGTAATTTATAGAGTGCATGTCTTATGTGTGGTCGGGCAGAGTTTGTCTGTTTAAAATGTGGTTGGCTGGAAGAAAGTGATGCAGTAAAATGTGGTTGGCTGGAAGAAAGTGATGCAGTAAAATATTTAAAAAAATATGAATTTGAGTTGACCAAAAGTCGACGTTCAAATAACGATAGCTTTTTCTACAATGCTTCTTTAGTGTAGTAAAATAAAGTACTAGGCAAAGAGATCAATGTAAAGTGTCAAAATTCTCAAGAACCATGCTTAATTTTTTCCGGCCCCATCGAACCATATATCTCACAGTTCTATAGATTATACGGAACCACTATATTCAAGGTACTATCTTGGATCATCATCATCATCATCAGCCTATTAATGTTCCCACTGCTGGGACACAGGCCTCCTCTCTGTGAGAGGGAGTGGGCTGTAATCTACCACGCGGGCCCAGTGCGGGTTGGTAGATATCACATGTTTTCGAATTTTTTGGTTCTAAGACATGCCGGTTTCCTCACGATGTTTTCCTTCACCGTTTTGAGAGCAGTGGTGATGAAATTATTTACAAAAAGTAAAGCGCCTGCTTGGGTTCGAACCCACGACCTACCACTCGTAAGTCGGGGCCGTTACCACTGGGCCACCACTGCTCTATATATCTTGGATAAGCATATCTTAACTGTGAAAGGACTATTCCTGCTTGCAGCGCTGGATCGCTGTAGTAACGCTTACCTACAAAAAAATAACCGGCCGGGTGCGTGTCGGACCACGCACAAAGAAGGGTTCTGTAGATGGGATGAATTAATCCCAAAAACAAACTTAACTTTGTAGTTGAGCAACATGCTCTCCACGATATACGTCAAGGTCAATTCTCAAACTGTAAATGAAAGTTTAAGCTAGCAAAAAAAAAAAATGTGACATAAGTAGAAATTAAAAAATTATCGGAGTTTTTCCTTTACTTGTGCTATGAAATGAAATCTTACTTCCTACCTTTCATGATTCTACGTCAACGGGAAGTACAGGGTACTTCACGTAGGTTTCGATTTATTTGCAAGTATCAAAATATGTCACATAAATGACCGTATTTTTTTATTGCCTTGACTTAGAAGCTTGATTTTTATAGAGCTTCAAGGGAACATAGTTTTACGTATTTGATATTCATTTCAACTTGATACTTCCACGCGTTCCTGAGGAAATGGGTCTGGGCAGACTGACGGACGGACAACGAAGTGATCCTATAAGGGTTCCATTTTTTCCTTTTGAAGTACGGAATCCTAAAAAATGGCGGTAAACAGGTCATCGTGTGCTCAAGATTTTGTTTTCAAAGTGGTTAGATATGCGTGACCACGATAGTACATCATTTTAAATGTCTGCCACGACCCACACGTTATCTTCCTCCTGCCGAGATAATTAGATGCGGAAGGATTAGCAGCTTAACTTCATGTTAAAGATTACCAAGATTAACTAAACAGACCGTTAACAGTAAGTCCCTATTAATTATTACTCACAGAACTACGACTTGTAATAGGTAGACACACTATTTGGGTTTTTGAGAAGTTTATGTTGAAGAAATATAAATCCTATGTCACATTACGCCCAAAACAATTAAAAACTAATTAACTTAAAAAAACAAACCTTTGGCAAAATTATGCTATTCATCATGACCCGCCATTTCAAGTTACAGAACGTAGAAAAAAATAGGTAACAAAGATAACATTAATTGTTTGTACATAGTACTAATATTTCGGAACCTAAGTTGTACGCTACGACTAGTTGCTACGAGGCTACGACTTTGCTACGCCGTAGCACTTGATAGACCCAAACCTTTAACTTATATTTTCAGGTTCCTGCATGACAGATAATGATATCAATACCTACAAATCAAATAAAACGTAAAGAATAAAAAGATATTCAAGTAAAAACAGAATAAAAAAGAAGTCTTATTTTAACAAGATAAATATTTTGAATCCTTGTACTTTCTCATTAAACATTACAAATCCGGGGGAGGTTGTGTAACGTTGGCAAGAAGCTATGTTTTTATTAGGGCTGGCTCTACTGATCGGCTAATGTATGCAAATATCAACAACATGGTAATGTCGACGACGACTCGCGACAACCCTGCGGTTCCACTGATGCGACTTTTTTGCAAAATAGTTTTCTGGTTGAAAGGTATCATTTTTATTTATATTATGCCGCTTTATTTTACACCACATAAAACGAAAAGGAAAAACATATTTAATTAAAACTAGTGTACAATGGGCGGTCTAATGCACAAGACGATCTCGTACAGACTACTTTTAGATGGACTGAAAGATAAGAGAGACATTTTGGGCTGTCCGTATTCAAAAATAGCAAACATAGTACTACTATACATATTTATGCAGGTAGGAAAGAATTACATTATTGTAAATCCTTAATGTTTGGCTTTTAAATTGTCAATTCGTTGCTTGCATTGTTTAAGCTTTATGCCTATCAGGTTAACAGGTTAATTTGTTTTAGTATAGTCATCAAACCCAGGTATTTGTTAATCAGTAGAGAGCCACAATACTGTTCCAATTTTCGTTTCATTTAAGAACCTTGGCTTTGCAACGCTTTTTTTTTTGAGGTCATTTACGTATTCACAAAAAATACTTGTACCCAACTAAAACAAAATTTAACCGCGATAAATCGCACCGAAAAATCGCAACATCAAAACTCACCCTTAAACAGATCATCAGAATAAAAATGTAAGAGCTCACTCAAGTAGCAGTTAATATCGGTTGATTATCATCCCGACACAGACATTACCCTCCCCCCTGCGACCTTCCACCCCCCCACACTGAAGCGACCTAATTTTCACTTTATTAAGCTAAATAATGGGATGTTTACCCGAATGGAAGCGAGTTGTGCACTATTTAAGGATTTTACAAATGTTTTTTTTAAGATAAGACACGAAGGCGTGTAGTTAGGACAAGGGTTTATGTTAGTCTTGTTATGATTAATCAATTCTTTTTCAAGATTTTACTGTTTTCTTGTGATTTATCAAAGATGGAGGGAGTTTTTAAGAATATTCAGTGTTCTCGGCCTTGACGTATTCATTACTTAGTTCGTAGGTATAGATTTATGATTTTATTCGTTGTTTATTTTCTTGCCGTTTCGTTGTCTTTTGCGTCGTAGGCGTCGGCGTCGTGGCATGCTTTTAATTTGAAAAATTCTACGAAAAAGTTTACTGAACGACCTCCAATATTTTTGATCTTGCGGTGACTGAACTTAATTTCTTGACCATCACCTACATAAACAGATTAAACAGCTGTCTTTTTTAGCTTCTGTTTTTTTTTTCTTATCATAGAATGATTTTTTTTTTTTTTTTGGGTGGGAAATCATCCAATGGCTTCTCCCGCTCTGGGCGGAGCGGAAGGGCGTGTCAGACTTTTACTGACTAAAACCCACCCGTGTTCCTTCCCTTACCTAGACCAGGGCCACGGTTTCCCCTTAGGACTTATCCGCAACCCCGGTGGTAGGCATCGGCCCTGACGGACCCCTTCAGCTTCGCTGACAACTCTTTGAGGCGCGCGTGGAACACTACGCGCCGTCGACCCGGGCTTGGTCCTGATCGGACGGAGAGCTACCCATCACTCTCCGTCCGCAAGCCCGCGCCTACGGTGGCCGGAAATCGGCGATCGATTCCCGACGCCCGGGGCGTCTACTACCGCGGCGGCTAGGGGCTCGAGGGAGCGACCTTAGTCTCTGCCTCTCGCGCCCCGCCTCCTCCTTTACGAGCATTACTGCTTCGCAGAAGGAGGTGACAGCCTGCCATGCCCTCTCACTCCGCACCATGGCCTGGACCAGGGCCGGACGTGAGAGGTCACTGCCGCCGATCGCCTGCACGAGGACACGGCGGTGCTCCACCCAAGCCGGGCAGACCTCCACCGTATGCTCCACCGTGTCCTCCGGGCGATCCACGCAGCGGTGACACCCGGGCGTTTCCTCCCGCCTGATCTGAAACAGGAACCTCCCGAAACTACCGTGTCCGGTGAGGACCTGCGTCAGGCGGCAGGTGAGGGCGCCGTGGCGCCTCTCTAGCCACTCCTCAAAGAGGGGACTTATCGCCGCAATTGTGGCGTGCCCAGATCTGGGTTGCGACAATCGCACTCTCCAAGCCGCCATGAGATCCTGCCGGAGCTCTGTCCGCTGTGCCGTGACTTGTCGCGGCAGCGGAGTTACACCCCGGCGCTTCATCTCCTCGCGCCACTCCCAGATGTGGGCGAGGACTTTCGCCTCCAGATCCCATGGCGGCGTTCCGGCAAGGAGGCTCGCTGCCTCGCCGGAGATCGTGCGGTATCCCCGCACTATCCGGGTGGCCATGACCCTTTGGGCCGCGTGCAACCGGCGGGTTGGCTGCAGCCTCAAGGTTGGCGCCCACACCGGTGCCCCGTAAAGGGCCATGGACCGCACGACCCCCGCGTAGAGCCTCCGGCAGGAGGCGTTTGGACCCCTTAGATTGGGCAGAAGCCGCTTCAAAGCAGCCCCGGCCCGCTCCAGTTTGGGAGCCAAACGTCGGAAATGCTCCACGAAGTTCCACCGACTGTCGAGGACGAGTCCCAGGTACCTCATCGTCACCTCGACGTCGATGTGAACCCCTCCTGCCGTTATTTGGGAACCCGACGGTGGCGCGTTCCGAGGGCCATGAAAGCACATGACCTCGGACTTGTGCAGCGCCACCTCGAGTCCCAATTGCCGGATCCTGTCGACGATTGTCGCAACCCCGCGTGTCGCCAATTCGGCCGCCGCCTCGTGCGACCTCCCTTGCGCCAGGACCAGCCACTACGCTGACGCCGCTAGGGAGGTCGGCGCGCAGCACCCAGTCGTATCCGATGTCCCACAGATATGGCCCCAGGACCGATCCCTGTGGGACACCGCACGACATCTCTCGCCGGTTCCATTCCCCCTGGTGACCGGGGTAGATGACGGCCCTGTCCGTCAAATAGGCCTCGACCAAACGACAGAGGTAGGTCGGCATCCGGTGATACCGGAGTGCCTCCTTGATGCAACTCCAGGGCAGGGTGTTGAAGGCGTTGGCGATGTCTAGAGACACCGCCAAGACGACCCGACCCCGGGCAACAGCATCCCCCGTCGTGAGGGCCCGCACGCGCATGATGGCGTCCACCGTAGAGCGCCCTTGGCGGAAGCCAAACTGGCCATCCGCCAAATCCGGCCCCACCCGCACCAGCTGCCCGACGAGGCGGTTTGCAATAACTCTTTCAAAGAGCTTGCCCACCTCGTCGAGCAGCACGATGGGCCGGTAAGCGGACGGAGAGTCCGCAGGGCGCCCCGGCTTCTTGATGAGGACCAGTTTCCCGGTCTTCCAACGAAGTGGGAACTGGCCCCTCTCCATGCATGATCATAGAATGATGACTTGATCATCTTTTGACCTACTTTTTATCACGACATAAAAGTAATGCAATTACGTCCTTACACGCGTGACTTTTCACTGGTCCCTGTTTACCTACAGTACGTCGGGTTCCTGGGATCATTATGGTACCTTTTTCACACTACTCGTGTATTCATGACTTATAAACAACTATAATAGTCTAGGTACTCCATCGATGACTCCTTTCATTGATATAAAAATGACAGCCTACTTTCAGTATTCAATGGAATGTACTTAGTACTTACTTTATGTTTTCTTTTTGTTTTAGCTTCTGATTTTGGAATGACGCAAAATATAAATAAAGTAAATGAAAATATTTTTTTGAGCAGATTACGAAAAGAAATAAAGAAAGAATAAACGTTTATTTGCGATAAACAAGACGCAAAGAAAGAAAAAAACACGAAAATAACAATTTGGGGGAAAATATGCGTCACATCCACGCAAAACGGCCATCGCTCAGCATAATGCTGCGACCCTATGCGAGACAGAGCACCAGCTCTGGTTTTCGACGTGATGACGTGATGACGTCAACCGGTGCAGCATATACTGAAATAACTTAATAAGAAATGAAAAATAAATAAAATAAATACAATACTTAGTCGTAAAAGTTTAAATATGACATTTTTTGTAAAGTTAGTTGTTGGTACTTTCCTAGTTCTCCGCAGTTATGTGTAAAATACGAGTACTGTAGTACCCCTAACCATTTGAGAGTTTCTCAAGGCTTATCAACGAGCTGGAGTGTCATATTATGTGGGGTCACGTCTCCGCCATGGCGACCGTATCACCGTGTTGTACATTTCATAATTTTAATTAAAATACATGTGTTTTTAAGGGTTAGACTTAATAACAAGGTAGCTCTACTAGTACCTACTCGAGATCATAAAACATGATTGACAGTAAATTTTTTACTGATCTTTATAGGGTTCATTGAAGTCATAAGTATTTTTCTCAACTGAATTCAACTGTGTGTCTAATTATGTCGGAAAATAAAGAAAAGGAAATTGACTATCGGTAAACAGAAGTACTATTTCTGAAAATCACTTAGCAGTGATAGCCTAGTGGTATAGCCATAGGTCTTGAATTCAAACCCAAGGCACGCACCTCTGACTTTTCGGATTCATGTACGTATTGTATAATTATCACTTGCTTCAAAAACGGTGAAGGAAATCATCGTGAGAGATATCTCTCGACGGTATGTGAAGCCAAGTCAGAGACCCATGGGTGGCTTTAAAATACTGACACTAGGTTAGTCTCTAACCACACGAAATGAAAAAAAAAAACATCGGGCAGTCTTTGGAGACTGCCGATAGAAGTGAAAACTAAGTAACTTTTTGATACAACGTAATGCCATCTAACGAAAATGTCAGGAATTTATGTGGCTTGCTGTCAGTACAAGAACGAAAGCTGTAGCGCCTTCAAAAAATTCCAAAAAAATAAAACAGACTGCGCCGTCAACAATATTACTACTCTCCATCCGTCTTACGAATTTTCGATCAGGTCACGTGTCCTGACGCGAGTTTAACATTTTTTACCCATCCCAAAAAAAGTGCCACAACGCTGCTAAAGAAGATTTCACTTAAAAAAAAGAAGAAAAGTTACCTCACTTGAGTTGACAAACGCATTGATGATTGCTGTTTGTTGATATACGCGATAAGCGTATTGCTACTACCAGGAAATTAAACCTATTGGTACATATAATGCATTCTGAAAATCTCCATATCCATATCAATTTTATCAGATCTTTGCACATCATAATCCTACACTTATCAATTCAACGTAGGCCAAACACTCCTAACCCCATTACACGAACCTGTACTCAGAAACCAATCGAGAAGTCTGTTTATTATACGAGATAACAAGCTTTTAATGTACGGAACCTTGTCTGATACCGCATAATGCATGAGCACTACCCAGATTAGAACCCACGTCCCGAGGGCACAGAGTCCGTGCCACTATCACACTGGGATCATGGGCTGCCTAAAATATGGTCTGTGTAGTATGTAGTTGCCAATTCAGAGGTTTGGCTAGAATCACGATTATGTTGGAAAATAATTGGTTTCTAGTCTCTGTGTAGTATGTAGCGGTTACCGCTGCAACGTTATTTATTACGGTTTTCTATTAAACGTTGTAAAGTTTGTTAGGGTATAATAAACTAACTGCGTCCCGCAGTTTCACCCGCATAAATTTCGATCCCGTAGGATTATCGGGATAAAAGGTATTCGATGTCAATATCCAGGTCATGGTCTACTTATTTGCCAAATTTCATCCAAATCCGTGCAGCCGTTTTAACGTGAAAGCGTATTAAACAAAGAAATACAACAAACTCACTGTCGCATTTAAAATATTAGTTAGGATTAGGATAATTTGGGTTAGTATTTGTGGTAAGTATAAAGCAACTATCAAATCCATTCGTCTGTCAGTGTGTGATCTACATAATATAATATACAGGGTGGCAGGGACATCGACGCGAAGCCGGTTACCATGGATTCAGTACATCATTCTGAACCCCCCTGCGTTGAAATTTTTCGTCGGTTATTAAAAAAAAAATCTGCTGTTTCATAGAAAAGTGCAATACCTACGCGGTCAAAATGTATGGAGCAACAGATTTTTTTTTTAATAACCGACGAAAAATTCCAACGCAGGGGGGTTCAGAATCATGTACTGAATCCATGGTAACCGGCTTCGCGTCGATGTCCCTGCCACCCTGTATAAGACTGGGTTAATGCAATGTATTAAGTTGGTAAGCCTTTATAAATAACTAGCCGCGCCCCGCGGTTTCACCCGCATAAATGTTGATCCCGTGAAAATGTCGGGATAAAAAGTACATTATGACCTAATTCAGGTCATGGTTTACCCATTTGCCAAATTTCATCCCAATCTGTTCAGCCGTTTTAGCGTTAAAGCGTAACAAACAAACGCACTTTCGCTAAGCCGTTTTTTAACTAGAGAAGAGCTTATTTATTCAAAACAGACTGAAAGCGTGATAGTGCCTAAATCATTTACCAGTTTACCCTTCCTATTGCCATTTTTGTTAATCCTTATTGGCAAAACAATTTTGAGACTTCATGAACGTGCCATAATTATATTCAAGTTTTTTAATGTCATTGTTTAATTTAAATAAAGAACTACCTACTGGTGTTCACTTAATGTCACCCTCGTATTGTGTAACTGGGTAATCAGTTACCCCAAGTACACATTGAAATCGTGCGTGGTTAGCTGCAGCTCATAAATTATGACGCTTGTTGGCAACTACCCTCTGCTGGCCGTCACAAATGGCGCGGAATCATTCCCGTTCGCATACCCATCTATATTTATGTAGATATATATCTGCCTATGTCCTTTCCCCCGTGATTTTAAATGTCAATGCTTTAGTGGAACCTATCTCAGGCTAGGAACAAAAATCTGAGCAAAAAAATGCGTTGCAGAATTATCCATATTCAGCTGATCGCAGCAACGTTGCAGAACCGCGATTTTTTTGTCCATTTTCAGAACATTTTAACATACTGCGATGATGAAGCGGTGAAAAGCACTTACAATATTTATGTTATTTTATACGCTAGCTTCAATCGCCCAGAATAATATCCATAGACCATACATTGTGCCGTGCAGGAATTGAAACCTTAGAACAAAATCGTTCAGCCACTGTGCCAATTGTGCAGGATTACATAAAACGCTGACCTGTTCTGAGTATTTTTTTACTTTTGCTATGATAAATAAAACCTACTTAGTACCTACTAAAACTTTTCTCCTGAGTTAAAACATAATCAGCTGTCACTGGTTTTATTTTTGTATTTTAACCCTACTACGGCAAAACCGTAATATAATGTTATGTATGTTATGTACGGCAAAGCCAAAAGGAAGGGTTATGATTTTAGCTGTCGATGTATGTATGTTTGCTTTTATTAAGCTTGTAATGTTAATTTACGAGTGGATATGAAGGCAATTTTTTAGAATTGTATTCTACCACTGTTTGTCTCTGCATCACCCAAAGGTTTTGACTGGTAAATGTATATGGCATTAAATTCGCCTCTGAACATACGTATATAATATAGAATTGAAAAGGAAGTTATCCTGAGGTATTGTACTAATCTGACAATGTGGCAAATTTTTGGCTCAGTAGCGTCGGGAATTATGGGAGGGGGGGAATGGTCAATATTCATACATTTTCTTAAATAGGTAGGTACCTTTAAAAAGCATTTATTTTAAAATTATTAAAAAATAATTGAGATCCTCACATTAAGCCCTTCCATTTGATATATCACACGGTACAGTTTACAAAACTTTTTTATTTATATTTTCGTATTGGCCCCCGAAGAGTGCCCCGTTATTCAAAATTCATTTATTTACTTTACACGTCCGTGTTGGGTCACAGAAATTCATATGTGTACCAAATTTCAACCAAAGTGGTCCAGTTGATTCGGAGCAAATTAGCTGTGACAGATAGACAGACAGCTAGACAGACAGTCAGACAGACAGACAGACACACGTCGTACGTACATTCGTACGTACGGAACCCTAAAAATATTAATTTTCAACCAGTATTTTAAATCCAGCAGAATTATTATGATTATGACTTATACGTGTGCTAAAATTATGCTTATTTTATGATAGCACGCCCGTCGACAGTGCATTCGTGTTCGCGTTGTTTACGCCAAACGTCAGTTTTATTGTTTTGATTATATTATTGTCAGACTGTTTGGGATTACGATAAAAATATACGTAAGCGTGTTTGTGCTAACTTTTCAAACATTTTTTACTTATTGATGATTAACAGTAGTATGTGAGCCGTTGAGATTGAAACTGTACCTGATATTTATTTTCGTGTGATATTTTGATGATAACAGAATCCTGACGTTTTTGAGTTTGTTATTTTTCTTGTAGTCTGTGTGTTTTCTTTCCGCACATATTGTAGAGTATTTTATGTGATTGTTTGAGCGTTTCGTACGTGATATTGTTAATGTGGACCATGCTGCTTTTTCTCTTGTATGACACATCGCAGTTACGAAAAAAAAAACTACCAGTAGCGCTGCGCAGACGCAGTAGGTACACGCAAAACATATTTAAATGAAAATTTCCAGTCTGCTCAAAAGACATACAAGGATATTCAATTTCTTGATGACATTTACCACCAGTCAGTTGCATTAAGAACAAAAACGAGAACTCGGCATCAAACAGCGTCTATCAGCACTAGTACAGTCTCGAATACTGAAGTTTTTTGGTCATGTCTCCAGGCGGAATAATGACTCCATAGAGCGTCTGGTGGTGCAGGGCAGAGTGGAAGGTAATAGGCCACGCGGGAGATCCCCGATGAGGTGGACCGATCAAATAAAATCCGCGGTTGGAGGCCCTGTCCATGAATGCGCCAGACTGTCATGTAACAGAACCAGATGGAGGGAGATTGTGAGGCGGGCAACGACTAGACCTGCGATTGGACACAGTTCATTGTGACTACGACCGCTCTGTCAAGAGCGAAACGAACAAGAAGAAGAACTTGCATTAACAGTAGTTTTATATATCGAGCGTTCTTGCAATTTCCTCATACATTCGCCGATACTCGACAGCAATTAGAGTCGTAGTTATTTAAGAAACATAGTACTTAGCGTAGTTACAAATGAAGCCGGGTTCTAATGAAGCGGTAAACAATTATTATTTATTAGCAGTGGTTCGTGGGAACCGGCGCTTGAATGCACCTAGCACATAGTAGAGCATTGTACTTTGTTGTTAATACCAGTTTACATAGTCTGGGAATTCTTGGTGTGAGAAAAAGGCAGTGAAGTTTAGCGATCGTTTTCACTGCGCAAATCATCGGAAGGCCAAATTGAAATATACTACACTGGTTACTTTCAATAATCTTTGGATGAAAGCTAATCTGTGAATGTCAAAATAAAAGTGTGTGTGAAAATAAAAGTCCTAACAGCTATTTTCGATACCCTGATATATATCTTGTATTTATTACCCGACTATGGGTAAAGCCGTCGTCGCTGTCGCATGCCATTATAATTTTGTAGGTGGTCCTGGCCCACATGGTTACGCATGCGACCACAGCTTTACCCGACCATTTTTGTACCTATGTCTTGATCTCTGTCTGAAATATTTTCTTGTTTCGTACTTTTTAGATCACTTTTATTTTCTCGTAGCCGGGCTACAGTTTTTTTTTTATCCCAACTCAATCAATGAACAATCAGAAGTCAGAACGACTCAACGAAAAAAAAAAAAACAATACAAACTTCACCCAATAATATCAATCAAAATGGCGGCATTTCTGCTGTTTTTCCCGCGCTGTCATTGCGGAAAGCAAAGACAACTGGACGTACAGCCAGCGCATAAATCACGCGTGTCGGCCCCGATAGCGCGCATGTATCCGAACGATGATCGATGCATCCGAAATGTATTTAGAATTCGACGAATAAACGTTTGTTTAATATTTGTCTAATGCATAATTAGTGGCTTTTACCTCTGTAAAATTATAAAGCCAGAACTTGAGATTCGACTGGAAATTGACTGATTGTTTAGGAGAGCAGGAAGATCGCGAAAATGTCAATGAAATCTTCATCGTACCGTCATGAAAGCCATTTCTTTTTATTAGTCTTTAAATTATTCTAACCTTGACCTTCACTAACCCGAGCAGATATTCGAGTTTGACTCACACTATGCTTCTCAAATACCTTCCTACACCAATGTCAACTCTCTCGAATATAAAACATAATGTTTATTGTGTCTACGAAAAATACGTGGACTATTATCTAAAATAAATGAGCCTATATATTTTTTGTTTGTCTATAAACAATCGCGCAACACACTTAAAACATATTAAAGATAATTTATGAACTGTGTTAATAATCCTAAATATCCTACTTAACAATCAAAGCATATTTTAATATATTTAGAAAAAATTGAGCGATAAATCCTTGCCCTAATCCCGAAAACATGTAAGAACCATAGCTAATAAACAGGCCGCGCGACCGTAAATTAGGTATGTCGTGTTCGAAAAACAAAATATTGTTTAAATATGAACTGTCAAGGTTAACCATAAACAATTCATTAGAACGAACAGTGGAGTAATTAACTCATGCACTTTTGGCGGTTGGAACTCAAAAATAACACGTTTAACAGTCTGAAACGAAACTATAGTGTTTTACTCATTAATGGTTTCCATATTTCATAAGTCGTTTCGCTCGTGACCGTGAAAAAGTCACGACTCGCTAACGTTTTCCCGCCCGTGGGAAATGGACGCAAGTTATAAACTATTGGCGGGAACTATTTGGCATGAAGCTCAATTGCTGTTTTGTTTGTATAATAATTTATAAGTATTATTTTGTTTAAAATTCTTAATTAGTAGTTGTTTCCGCTATTGGCGTGTTTACTTCTTTTATAATTAACAGCAATTCGGAATTTAGGTGTTAGAGTGTATTACATATTGTGATTGCAGTAGATTTAAATAATGAAACATTGTGAAGTGACTATGTATTTATGTTTGAATGAGACAGAACTGTTCGCAATTAGACTGGATTTTGCATCATCCCGCAGAAATCTCATGTTTTAGACACAGCGATTTCGAATGCAAGAGATTTCGAGATTCAACATATAAAGATCCATTTCCATCTGTAGAGCGAAAAAGAACCTCACTTTTAACTTTTGAAGTGAAAACTTCTTTAGGCGCGTGGAGCGCTTCTTTAAGCGCGTTTTTGGGTGAACAAAAATCACGGAACTCGCGTCATCGTCACCTAACGCTCGAACGAAAGACATCAACGCGAGAACCTAAAAGTTACTTAGTTTTCACTTCTATTTTTGTTTTTGCTGCATGGCTTCCACTGGCTAAACCAATCTTTGGAGGTAAAAACTTTTTGTTGGAATATCTGCGAAACGTTTCCGCTTATAACTTGGGCGGCACAAACACCGCGACGTTGACCGTTATCGAGTGCCAAGTGAGTCAGCTGTGATCTTGGACCTATCTGTCGCCACTGTACTCTAATCTATTGTAACACTAGCTAATTATGAAGTGTTATAACACGTTAACGGTACTGTTTCTCTTTGTGAACACACCTACGCTTTGTAGAGCTAAAAAAACTGATGTATAAACTCTCTTGTGACTTAATGTTTTTAGTTTTAGTTTATGTTTGTTCAACAAGGCTATATAATAGTCGAATACTTCAATTACGCTCGACGAAACTAACGTAGACTTCAATAAGTGGTGATGAAGAGTGTGATCCCTTTGTTTCATAAATGAGAGACTGCCCCGTTGTTCTCGTGGTGACTGACGACTGCTGAGCGTGGGCGTCCTGGGTTCGATTCCCAGGTCGGGCAAGGTGTTATTGAGTTTTCCCATGAGGATTTTTTTTGTAACAGCCCGGAGTAAGAGATAATAATAAATAATATAACAAACAAATAATTAAATTAAATAGCATTAATATTATAGCAATAATAATTATTCAAAAAAAAAATATATATATAAATAAATAAACAGAATTATAATACACAATATGTATAGGTATATAATAATAATCTAAAATATTTAAGTACATTTTTGCAGATAACATAACACATAATTAATAGATAAGTGAAATGTTAGTATCTTATTCGCGATCTCCTGACTTTGATTATATGTAAGATCAAACTTGCTCACACAATGATCTCCTAAAACAGGGCTTCCTCTCTCCTACCCTTTTGCTGTGCCCTACAGGGTCCATAATGATCTAAATTATATAGTTACCACCTAAGTACACATTATGGTAAAGCAATAAAGATATTGAGTATTGAGGAGTTTGGAAGTTGGCGGTGTGATACCCGCGTGATTTGCAAAGTACCTTAAGCCGTTGGCCCTGCGCGTGATCTCTCCGGTCGTGTCACTATAATATCTCCCGCACCGAAGGCTGGTTTCCGCTAAGATTAGTCGCCATAGCCGAAATTCGGTCTAGAGGGCTATTTATTTAATGAGGCTGTAAAACGGTTATACGTTAATTTAATCTACGATTATCGAGAAAGCTTTGTGTACGTAGGTGTCTTTTTTTTAACCAATGGAATTACAACTGATTACAAGTTACATGTGGGTTTTAATCCTCTCTAATAATAAGAGTGTTGCATCAAAATGAATGGTTACCTACAGAATAATTAGCTGTCATGTCGCCTACGCGCAAAATAATCCTCTCCAACTCTCTCCACACATCAATTTTTTTATTTCGTTTATTAGTTTATATACATATTCATTTACATTTTTAAATATTTCTTAAAAAAAAGGTATAAAAAACATTTAAAAATTTATTATTATTATGTCTCGTATATATAACGGTAGGTACCTAAATATAGACAGATATAAACATAATTATATGAACAATAGTTAATTATTATACAAGTAACTATTTATTGTAGGTATATACTGAATTAAAATAGAAACAAATCTATACTAATATTATAAAGAGGAAAGATTTTTTTGTTTATTTGTACCGAATAGGCTCCGAAACTACTGGTTCGATTTGAAGAACTCTTTCAGGGTTAGATAGCCCATTTATCGAGTAAGGCTATAAATTATATTCATCACGCTAAGACCAATAGGAGCGGAGTACAAATGAAGAATGTTTCAAAATCGGGGGTTTTTTTTAGCGTTAGCCAAAAGTAACTATTCCACGCGGACGAAGTCGCGGGCAGAAGCTCTGTAAATAATAAAACAAAAGGACACTTAGGCGTCGAAGTACCTACTCCTCCACATCGCTGTTATCCGGAGACCTGTCCAAAAGACTGGCAGCATTGCCATGTTGAACATCTTTGGCCAAAGAATAAGATAGCTCTCTGGTCACGCGACACACATTTATAAACTAAAGCCTCCTATGGCAAGTAGAAACTTACAGCACGCCACGTGCTAGGATCTATGCAATACCAACCTTCCTTTTGCTTTGTCAACGTTATTCATAATAGGCAGTTATACATCTGGCCCTTGCACGCACCGGTTACAATTCCTACGCATCTGACCTTTGAAAAACCCTCAGTTTGATAAACAGTTTGACCCTATGCAGGTAGGTATATTGTTTGACCTCGATATCGATAACCAATATCCCATAATAAGCTTCTTAGTAGATAAAATCGAAGGTCAAATGTAACCGCGTCCCATCCGGTCTGTGTAAAATTCTTTAGGATTTTTTAATTTGCTTATTTGCAATTTTGTTTTGGTAGTTTTGAGTAATAGTATTAAGAATGATCGCCAGCACATAGCTAGGTTCTTTCGAAGAAAAGGCTTTGATCACATAACGTAGAAATCAGGAAAAATATTGATCCTTATACTAAAACGCTTGGGCTACAAAATATCATTCAAATAATATTATGATGAACGGTGAAGGAAAACATCGTGTGGAAACCGGCATGTCTTAGAACCAAAAAATTCGAAGACATGTGACATCTACCAACCCGCACTGGGCCCGCGTGGTAGATAACGGCCCACTCCCTCTCACAGAGAGGAGGCCTGTGTGCCAGCAGTGGGAACATTAAAAGGCTGATTATGATGATGAATATTATGATCCTCCTGCATAATCATGTAGGTATCTTCTTCTATAGAGGTATGAGGAACAGGGTGTAAAGTTCATTCTCTATAGAAAAGGGAGGATCCTCCGACCAGACGGGCGTTGTAGCTTGTGGCTACTGTCCGACGATTGGGACGTGAATATAATGCTAGTCACGAGGTAACCGCCTCTGTGGTCTAGTGGTTAAACCACCTGTCACAGACCCAGAGGACCCGGGTTCGATTCGCAAAATTTTCTTCTCGATTTGGTTGGTGGTAGGGCTTGTTCTAAGTCCGCCTGGCTAGCTACCACCATCTTATCTAAAAGTCTGTCGACATAACAACAATGTTAATTAACAGCATTAGAGATAAGAAAAGAGATAAGATAAGAAGCAGAGATAAGAGCCAGTTCTGTGTTTCGGCAGTTAGAGATAAGAGCCAGTTCCGGGTGAAGCTCGCTTCCACCTTCGGCCTGATCATCACTTACCATCAGGTGAGATGAGGATGCCCATTGTAAGTAAAAAAAAACAACGGGATGCACTCCGGGAGTGCCGGCAGAAGTGAAAACTTGAACATTAACGTTGTGCATTTTTGAATATATTGGAATGGTTAGGGATTAATAAATTTTACTTACCCATCAATATGGGTAAAATTACTTACCTCGCAATCTTTACGTAATGTCAAAGACTATTTATTTTTATATTTACTTAGTCGGTTGCTAGGCAACGGGTCTTATGGCACAATCTGACGCGAGTTTAAAATTTTTTACCCATCCCAGAAAAAGTGCACAACGCCGCTAAAGAAGTTTTAACTTCAAAAAAACTCGTCTTGCGCGATGCAGAATTTTGCGTGACGTCAGCGTGACGCGTAGTTCGCATGTGGCGATGTAGATGGCGCCACAGTTCCATACAATGATCTCTTAACAACAATTCTTCTTTTAACAGCATTATCGATAAATTCTAATCTTCGGAGCTACTTTGGCATAAAATCTTCGCATAAATTCTCGACTACCCGATAAATGCAACAAGTATGTGACAATCGGTTCACAGCTGATCGCAGAGCTCACTCGGCTGTGCAGATAACGGCCTCCTTGCTAGAATGTGTACTAGTTCTCTATTTGTGTTACCGAAGAAGGTCGGGCTTTAAAAATAAACTTTTATGGAGTAAAATATAGGTGATACTAAGTAGCTTGTTGTTTGTCTCGGTTTTATTTGCATATAGGTACTGTAAACACTACGGTCTACTGTACCGGGATCTACACATATATTAGCATCGAATAACATAATTATTCCTAGAAAAGGAACTACTTTTATAATAGGCAGTGTATAGAGTGCCACCATTGGTACTCTATCCCTATCGGATAAAGTGCCACTACAGGCACCCTAGTAACACCGCCTCGGCCCGGCTAAAGTGCCGCAAGCATTGGATTATCATTGTCACTGTCACTAAGTCACGTCACTTGGTATTTTGTTTGATTGTCGAGGTTAGATCGCTGTAAAACTCCACATTCCCAAAACATTACATTCTCTTGTGCCTAAACGGACCCTGGCACTTCGCCGGCCGCTACCGCGGCACCGGTCGCTACGCTCGCTCGGCTCGTGCGTTGTGTGGTCACAGTTCTAACCTAACCTAACCTAAATAACAAGTGACAGAGTGACAATGCAACGCTCACGGCACCCTAGCCGGGCCGAGTGCAGTGACACTAGAGTGCCACAAGAAACTCGCGGCACTCTATACACTTCGTTTATAATATAACATTTTTCACCCAGCCACTTGACAGCCCGGGGGCGACTCTCTATTAATTTATCCTATTCTAAATATAAATCTAATGTTTGTTTCCTTCAAGTGCCAGTCATTTAAATAGACTAAGGTTACATTACAAACTGCATGGAATAAAGTCTCTACAGTACCTACTAGGTATAGAGTATGCATAGGCTGTTTGACTTTGGGCGTAGGTATAAGTACTTTCGGAAAAGCGTTATAATGAGACTAAGCCTCCGCTGCCCATCAGTCTTTCAACGGGCTGTATCTCATGAACCGTAATAGGTAAACAGCAGAAAGGGGTTTGAAGATTTTGGCCCTAAAATCAGCCACCATTTTGATTTTTTTTCAAAATCAAGGTGCACAATTAATGTCATATATTTGGATAGGGGACACTTATACAAACATAAAACTTCATATAACATAACATCATAAAGCGTCACGTTTCTGAGATATTCAAAGATAAAAATATCAATTTTTTCGAATTTATTTAGGTATTTATGTTGTAGTTACTTCATGTTGATTAAGTTATTTACACATTAATTGACTACACCTAGTGGATAAAACATTAAGATTTTTAATCATATTCGGTATAAATAATATCATCCAAGAAGGCAGCGGGAGGCTCAATAGGATTTTCTTGGTGTCGCGTCCATGCCATGCACCATAATAATACATATACCATATAACATACGTCCTCATTCGGCGGAGGGTATACATATATTTTTGTCTCTTTCGCTCTTAACTAAAATATTACCTATACATAATGCAATTATGTTTTCATAGTTCAATATACTTACCTGAAGGGAAAATAACAAAAAAATGCTTGTTTTTGGGTTCAGTTTTTGACTTATATTTCGGTGAATAACTCCGAAACCTGACGCTTTAGGATATTATGTCATATGACATTTTTTGTTTGTTTAAGTGTCCTCTATCTAAATATGTAACATTCGATTTTTTCCGCGATTCTGAAAAAAAATCAAAATGGCGCCATCATGTTAGGGCCGCCCTCCATACAAAAATCTTCAAACCCCTTTCAAAAAAAAAAAAAAAAAAATGGGGGTGGGTAGGTACCTTTATTATTATTTTTTTTTAATTTTCTACACAAGAAACGAGGTTTGTTGCTAAATATTATATGATGATGGTACGGATAGTACGACGGTACCCCTTCGTGTGCGAGTCCGACTCGCACTTGGTCGGTTTTTCATTCATCTACTGCTAACCAAAAACTGCCCTGGATATGATCTGATCCGGACTGACCATCTTGAGATCAGCAGATCATATATGTATTATGTGTACGTATGTACTATGGAAGACTACCTCATAATTTTATTCTATAGGAGACCAACTTCCGTCGTCCAGTATCTCCAGACGAAGACCATTTACTTCCCCCAGAGTAAATGTAAATAAAACTCAGTTTCAGTAAATACCATTTAAAAACTCATTATTCAGCAACTACGACACCGGGCAGTTTATTTGTGTTTTACGAACGTAACTGGCCAAACCTCAGAATGCTCATACAAGTGCAGTCGGGCTATTAATCTAGTAGTTGTGGACGGGACAAGCAGCTGTTGTGGTCGACCACGGCTCGAGAAAAACTGGCAACACTCGCCGAAACTTACTGGTGTAAATGTAGGTGTTTTAGCTTTTGTACGATCGCAAAAACGTATTTGGGACTTCCTTTTCTCACCTCTCACGGTGTCATAATTTGTGTGTTGGAAAAAGACTTGTATTTGACTTGTGTCTCTGTCTCTTTTAGCCCGCAGTTTGGAAGTTAGCGGTGTGATATCCCCGTAGGTACCTCGGAAAGCACGTTAATCCGTTGGTCCTACGCCTGATCTCTCTCCAGTCGTGTCGGATTGCCGTCCAATCGGACTATCAGAGTAGAGGAAGAAAGAGTGCACCTGTGCCTGCGCACACACGCCTGCACTATAATATCTTCCACGCCGAAGGCTAGTCTCCGTTGAAATTGGCCGCCGCCCGTGGCCGAAATACGGTCTGGAGGACTGTATGTCTCTTTTCTGTAATTTGTGTGTTGGAAAAAGACTTGCATTTGACTTTTGTCTCTCTCTCTTCTGTTTATTATCTTTTCTGTTTATATGAGATATCTATTCTCTTTTCACGTTCGTTTCGAAGATTCGCCGTTTGTCAGCATCGGGAATTAATAGATACAGTTATTTTTTATACCTACTTACAATTGTTTAAGTATGTAAATTATATGTAGGTACTTAGGTATACCTACTTAGGTTTTTAGAGATTCTGCATTTATTACAGCAGTAGATGGAAAGACCGCGTTTTTGGTAACATAACAACCAAACGCGCGGTCTGTCGTATTTTGGTGTCACTAGAACTATACAATTATTTTCGGCTTATTTGATAGTTACAGAAATAGAGACTGATTATCTATTTTTAATAATGTATTAACATTATTGAAAATAGAAAATGAGTCTCTATTTCTGTAACTGTAGGTCAGTGAGATACAAAATAAACGCATAATGAGTTACACAGACGCACATTATGCGTATAAACCGATTGTCATCGCTCCTTATTTGTTTGGCGAGAAGGGTCAAACAACTGCTTAGCATAAACAGCTGATATGAGTAGCGACACTTCCGAACGAATCAAAATAGTCCATAGAAAATCTATCTGAAAACTGAAAACCATCAAAACACTACATTTCCAATTAAACCACATGAATCGGCAGTGCTATTAATAACGCTAGTAAAGTCGGGGACACACTGCGCGATTCGCGGCCGTCGACAACGTATGGCTGGTCAATCGTTAGGTCGTAAACACACTGGCGAAATCGCGGCGATGCGGAACGTAAATAAACCGGATGCCGGTCGATGTGCACAAGTGAAGTATTTCGGATAGCCAGCGATTTATTGTTTGTAATTGTTTTTGTGGTAAAGCGAGTGACTGTAGATACGATTTTTAAGACCTATTTGAATATTGTTTTATGGAGATGTTTTGTTTTTTAAATATCTACCAATTAGTAACAACAAAAGTTATAAATACCTTCAAAGGTTACAAACGTTTCGAAAAATTATGACATTTTATTCCCACATTGCAAAATCGTTTGCATGTGTAATGGCCTAAGAACGAATGTAGGTTTATACCTACATTCGTTCTTAGGCCATTAACACCAAATATGAAAGAACTTGACGATAAAAACTACCAAAACTTTGTAAATGACTACAAACACATACCCACACTATTTTGGGGCATGCATTGAATAGATAATACCGCGGGGCTGAGCCGCATCGAACACATTCAATTTATGAGCTACGTGCACACGAGCGGCTGAAGTCGTAAGCTCTGCATTATGCACACTGCACAGTTCACAACTTATTTGCAGGTTGGCATTACTGCAATGGATTCGTTTCGAATGATTTGTTGGATAATCGGGTTTTTTGGACCTGTTAATTAACTTTACGACTTCAAAATATTAATTTGTATTATTTGGAAAAGAAAGAAGGATAATAGACAGATAATGGTGCCGATTCTCTTGACACAAATGCCTCTAAACTAGACTAAAAATGACCAAAATTTTGGCATTTCGAAAAAAAAATATTGAAAATTTCTACCCCTGTATAAAACCCATAAACCCCTAAAACTCAACATGTAGGTAATAATTTTTCATATTTTCCATACAAGAAGTGAAATATTCCATATAAAACACGTCGAGGCTGCCGCCCTGCCTCCGGCTCTAAAAAATATTTAAAAGATATACAAAACCGCGTGGAGTCAGTCGCTACTGTCAAATTCGATTTTAGTTGTGTTGTGACAAAATTATTATCAAATTTATAGTTTTTTTTTACAGAACTGCTAAGAGATTCTCATATCCAAAAGTAAGGAATTTTAATGATAGTTTAGTTCGGTGTACAAGAGAATCGGCACCAATATTGGCGAAATGTGGATGTACTTTAGGTGCACCTCTGCTTAACCGTTCGGGGAATACAGGCGTGATGTTAAATTAGAAAGAACGGCAGTAGACAACTTTTTTTTTTTTTTTTGTGAATTTGGCCTGAAAACAAAGATAACAACACTGAATTCGGTCAACGGTACAGCATTTCCATGACCTACCTAGTTAAATGTGGCTTGGAATTGCCTATTTTCAAGCAAACCCCGAAACCACGAACTCATTGAATAAATAATACGGCAAAGGCATTCCTCTAAGCCATGTATTGAAACACTCTCAATTTATAGTTTACGTGACACCACAAAGTGCAGCAGAAACTGCATTAACTAATAATAAATAGTAGTTGAGCGCCCACTAACGCCATCTAGTAGCGTGCCCCACAAACGTCAATCAGTTATTTATATAAAGCTATCAGTATTATGATGTCTGTCAGTGTGTGCACATCTCCCGCGGCCTGCTGAAAGCCATAATATCTGATGGCTATAAACCATTTACGATAGTGTCTAGCCAGATGAATTTATGACGTATAGATAGGGCTGCCGATTGAAAGTTATTGATTTAAGTTGGCGAATTGTGAGAGGATTGGAAGTTCTATTATTATGTAAGAGATAGGTTGGCGACCTGGCACCTGGTAGCAGTTTTATTGTCTTGAATATCCAGCTGTTTGTTTCTGGCTTTCAACATCTTTGAAGTCAGCTCATCAGCTACTTAAGCAGTTACCTATGGTTTATTACCTATATATTTGGGATTGATAAGACTGAATTTAAGTAGGTACCTAAGTATTGGAAAATTTGACTCGTTTATACTTCTTCAAAATCTCCTTTCTTTTTATTGAACCTTATTATCTAATTAGCTTTTTCCCGCAGCTTCGCTCGCGTGGAAATCGGAAATTATCCCATGGAAACGTACTACCGGGATAAAAAGTATCCTATGTATAAATCCAGGTTATAAACTATCTATCTCCCTCATCCAAATCCTAAGAATCCAAAGAATAAGATTTTTCATACAAACGAAATCATCCCTTTTCACCCCCTAGGTCGAATTTTGAAAAACCCCTTCTTAGTGCTCCGTTAATAAAGGAAGCTGTATGCAAAATTTCACGTTCCTAGTCCCAGTAGTTTCGGCTGTGCGTTGATATGTCAGTCAGTGAGTCAGTTTCTCCTTTTATATATTATTATAGATTTAAATCAAACCTATTCTTCGGCAGCCCTGCGAAGCTTCCGATATGTATTTTAGCAATTGCATTTATATACCGGCAATAGCATTAAAACATTGCTACATCGTAATACAGGTTGCAATATGACCATTCAAACGTCTGTTCCTTTTAGCTATTTCATACACAATTTTATTACCACAGATTTGAAGATTGCTCTCATTGTGACTCATGCCTTATTGCTACCTAACTTTTAAACTCTAGACTTTAGACCCTTACAAATAAAGTTTAAAATAAGTTATCAGTAAGTTAATTAAGTTGGTTGTACTCGTAAAACATTTGAATGCCGCTGTAAACTTGGTCGTTTAAAATAAGTTGGGTAGTACTAATATTAATGAGATTGGTATCTGTTAGTGTTAAGTGCAGTTTTGTAAGTTTTAGAGACCACTTTGCTGATAAAATACTAGTGAGAAGTAAAAGTCGACTTGAAAACAGGACGACGAAGTTAAAACCAGCAAACATACTACATTAATATTTGATCATAATTTAAGAGCGTTTAATCTGAAAGTGGGCAACGTCGCAAATGGATGTCAAATATTTCGCTTTTGTGATTAATTTCGCAATATTACTGTATGGAAATAAGAAATGTGGCTAACTAGCGAACTAGAATATTGATTATGAAATGCATAATTAATATTGTAACACCGAATATTTAGTTTTAGATGTAAAAAAAGTATTTGGAAACTTTCCAAATGCCTGTTTTACACCTAAAACGGTTACAACATCAAATTCAGTGTTACAAGCCACATTTAAATATTTCCAAAGTTATCAAAACAGCGAAATATTTGACATCTATTTGCGAAGTTGCCCACTTTCATATGTTTTTGCATTTCTGATACACTCTGTGTAGGTTCTATCCTTTCGGTAAACAGAACATACGAACAACATGACATGATGTTATGTTTACTACCAATAAAATGTAAGACGAAGAAGTGTCGGCGTCTTGCGAAAGGGTCAATTCAAGGCTTTAATTTCCTTTATGTTATCCTTCATATTTCCGGAGCAAACTTTGACCGCTCTCTATTTATTTGAATACGAAAACTTCTTCGAGTTTGCAAACCGTCCCTACATTAACTGTCCTATGAACCTATGCAAAAAGCCTTCACAATGGACATGTTCGGAGAACACGACAAGAAGTGAAGCATCGTGTGAGTTGTACAGTACGACACAACTTAGATGTAGCATCGGCAAAATTCGTAAAACCGATCACCATCCGAACTGAGTGCGATTTCAAAATCACCAATCTTTACTACTGCTTTAGGTGAAAATGATCTTTCGAAAACGCAATAACTTGTAAAGTCTTATAGCCAAATACATTCGTAAAATAGAAATTGTTGAATGAATTTTTTCAAATCTATGCTACATCTATGTTGTGTCGTACTGTACCTAGTTTCACAGTCGCATTGTGACTCATGGGAGAGTACCCCATCTGACTAAGGTGTGCCTGCAGTTGACCTGGATTCGTAGTCGTTATAGGAATCCACTACTACCATTATACCAAACCCACAATTTCTTGTTCCAGGCAATGTTATTCTACGCGCCCCGTTGGCTGTGGAAGTCCTGGGAGGGGGGCAAGATCAGAGCCCTCATGATGGACCTGGACGTGGGTGTGTGCACCGAGATCGAGAAGAAGACCAAGAAGAAGCTGATCCTGGACTACCTGTGGGAGAACCTGCGCTACCACAACTGGTGGGCCTATCGGTACTATCTGTGCGAGGGGCTAGCTCTTATCAATGTTATAGGTGAGTTTATTTTTTTTCATGTTATACATTTTTAGAGAGCAGCGGTCACAGCGGGCCCAGTGGTAACGCCGAGTTGTACGTCGGAGGTTCTAACCTAGACAGGCGTTTTACTTTGTGTAAATAATTTCATCACCACTGCTCTCAAAACGGTGAAGGAATACATCGTCAGGAAACCGGCATGTCTTAGAACCAAAAATTCGAAGACAATCATGTGACATCTACCAACCCGCACTGGGCCCGCGTGGTGGATTACGGCCCACTCCCTCTCACAGAGAGGAGGCCTGTGTCCCAGCAGTGGGAACATTATAGGCTGATTATGTATGTATACATTTTTACCGCAGTCGTCCGATGTTATGTACCTGTATAACTGCATCCGGTAAGACTGGAAGAGGCTACGCAGATGATTATGAAGATGACATTTTAATCGCGTATTATCCCTCAACGTATATGCTGTTCTAGTTAGTATTTAAAGGCATCGAATTAAATCACTGTATTATCATTTAGTCATAATTATTCCATAAAATAGCCTCCAAATATTGGCGTAATTAAAATGTAAATATCTCAGGGCCTCTTCTGTTCTTCTCTTGTTGTTCTATTTGCTGACTGGCTGACCTACACATTATTATGGATGCATTAGCTACCAAATAAAGCTCTTGCTAATTTGACAGCTTAACTACAATTAGTATCATCATGCTGTGTTACAAACGTCTTTTTGGCTCTAAAGTCGTCAACGTATAAGCAATGAGCTTAGTGTTGCTAGTGTCAAGTACGAACAAATACGGCAAAAAAACAAACCGACGGAACAACCTCCAAAGCCAATCGTTCTCTTGTTATTGAAATTTAACTTTTCCTGTGATTTCCCTAACATCAATAATTTGTTTAGTCACATGTTTCTAAAAGTGCTATCAAACTCTGTTTACCATACTCTCAAGAAGTCGATACTGATTAGGATCGATACCAGCCACTTGTCCGTAAATACGGATTTAAATTAACCTACTTGGAATCCTAAAAGCCTTTTCGAAATCTGTCAAATGGACTCTTCGTTATCTCGAATATGATGCGTAGTGATCGAATACAGCCACTTTAACTACAGCATTGTAAATAACGTTTAAGTTTTCATAAACACAACGTATTTAGCATCCTGAAAGCCCTGTCAATGAAATTTTTGTGGTAGGTCGTGATTCTAAAACGATTTCTGAAAGAGATGTAAGACATCAATTTGGGCGGGTAAGAAGATTGAACTGGAAGTTTCAAGCAAATTTTAAAATTTCTTGTTTTGAGGTCGTAGGTTCAAATATCCTACAAGCGCTTTACTTTGTGTACATTATTTCATCACCACTGCTCTCAAAACGGTGAAGGAAAACATCGTGAAGAAACCGAGAATGTCCTAGAACCAAAAATTTTACGCCAAGTGACATCTACCAACCCGCACTGGGTCAGCGTGGTGGATTATAGCCCACTCCCTCTCACAGAGAGGAGGAATGTGTCCCACCAGTCGGAACATTATAGGCTGATTATGTGTTATTATGTGGAAGGGGAGACCATGCTAGAGAAAGCAGTAACTTAATTTTAGACGGTGTCACTCAAAATCGCAACCATTTTCAAGGAAGCACCTAATGTGTTGCTTTTTGGATCAGGTGACATCAAAAAGCTCATTAAAATCTGTCAGGAAATATGAAATTTATTAATATCCTTTCGGTTGTAATTCTAAACCTATAACAGCTATTTACTTTCGCTTCCTGTCGCGTTTCCAATAACAAAAACTAAGTAGGCCGCGAGGGAAATAATGCTGTGCGCGCGATCTCGCTGAAGCTGGGGCCATGAAAACAGCGGTGACACGCCTAGACGTGCAAGAACGCGCTTTAAAAACTGTAAGGTTTTATGCAATAAGCAACCTTACGTTGTATATACGAAAATAACATTCTAACAGTCTGACAATTTGTACTTTTAAATAACATAGGAACATGGTGTTTTTTTTAAATTAAAATGTAGTAGATCGCTAGCCGTGGAATAAGTAGTATACCACGTCTTTATAAGATACTAGAGCTTCTGCCCGCGACTTCGTCCGCGTGGAATAGTTACTTTGGGCTAACGCTAAAAAAACCCCCCGTTTTTTAAACATTCTTCATTGGTACTTCGCTCCTATTGGTCTTAGCGTGATGATATATAGCCTATAGCCTTACTCGATAAATGGGCTATCTAACACTGAAAGAATTTTTCAAATCGAACCAGTTCGGTACAAACAAACAAAAAAATCTTTCCTCTTTATAATATTAGTATAGAAGTATAGATTATGTTGAAGTCTAAATAATTATACGAAACAGAATATAAGAATACTGCCTATCATTGTTGTGTCGTCCTCCTCTTCACAGGCACATACACACATAAATATACTTTAGATAACGTCCCTCCGACGTTACAGTACCTTCTTTATTAGCAGAGCACAATTAGTATGGACAACGATTCAGAGACCAGCGGGGTAATTGCGTGACACATACAATGGCAATACTATTAATTTTGACAGTTTAACAACATCCATTGCGCTATTTACGTTGTTAGGCCGACAATTTTTTTAAACAAATGAAGCAATGGACTAGCAATTTGCTTCAAAATCCGTTAGCTTGTAATTGAAAGTGTGTTATGCATTAGGATGCAGGACAGAGTAGATATAAAAGGTAACAAAAGCACTGAAATTCTCCCTTCAGTAATTGACATTTTAGTCAAGAAGATTTAGGTCCTAACCTATAGGAATTGTATGTACTAGTGTCTGTTAATATCAAACCGTAATAAATGGACATTTACTAACCGCTATTAGCATAATAATCAGCCTATAATGTTCCCAGGCACACAGGCCTCCTCTCAGTTTCAGGGAGTAGGTCGTAATTCACCACTCGGGCCCAGTGCGGTTTGGTAGATGGCATGTCTTTGAATTTTTGGTTCTAGGACATGCTGGGTTCGTAACAACGGTTTCCTTCACCGTTTTGAGAGCAGCACCGCTCAAGTGACTTGCAAATACATTGAGAAGATTTACGTAACACAATATTGTTTGGTGTTAGCATTTTGGCAAGAGTCGCGGTATTTGTGGCCCGCGCGGGACCTAAACATGTCCTAACTGATATATCAGACGCACATCTGTCGCGCGCACGATCTGAATCGTGAACCAACCGGTCACACCAACGGATATTGGAAGAAGGTTAACTTCAGCTTCATTTGATTGTGTCATATTACTTTTAAAGACACAATACCTGGGGGCCAAGTCTACTAATTTACAAACGTCACAATGCACAATGGTCCCTCGATGGTGAGTTTTTGACAGATTTTGTATGGCAAATCTGTCAAAAACTAACAATGGAGAGACCATTGTGACGTTTGTAAATTAGTAGACTTGGCCCCCAGGTCGACCGAGCTCCTGTGTCTTTAAAAATAAAAAGCTTTGTCTTTTAAAGGTGAAAATAGATAAAAATATCGTCCAGGTACCTATAGATAATAACGTTGTATCACATTCCCGAGGCTGTGAAAATAGAGAAAACTAATTTTATTTTATTTTAAGACCCAGCTAGATCGATTTTTCGCCCCCTCTTTTGCAACTTTCATCGAAATCGGTAGAGCCGTTTTCGAGAAAGTGATTATAAATATACAGGGTGGAATTTTTGAACGCCACCTGGAGGGAAAGCACTCTAAATACTGGAGATAGCAAATTTTACTCAAAAGAAACATTCCTTTATTTTTTTAAAGAAACAGATCTGCATTATAAGATACTCAAAAGTTCGCTTGCGACACACGGGAATCGAACCGGATAAAATCCGAAAAAATAACAGCCTGTAATTACCCACAATTCGCAAGATATGTTAGAGTTACATGTAATAGCGGGCGAACCTATTTCCAGTTACTGTACTTCGCAGACTTATTCTGAAAATGTTTTAACAAAAACCCATAAAAAGGTTTGGCCGACACAGGAATCGATCGCCCGTCAGACTTTTAAAGACACGGTAACTGGCATAGAATTTCTACTACTGTGTGCACCCTCTTGCTGCAGTGAAGAACACGTTTCAAAACAGACTATGGCTAATTTTCTGGCTATATTTTTTAGGTATGGCTATATTTTTATGGCTATATTTTTTAGGTATGACGGGGTGCTTGTCTAGGGATCTTCACAAGCAGCTTATGGACGTATTATGCTCATTTATCATAATATACAGATTTCATATCAAAACTCTTTCACTTAGAGTATTTTTACATAATTTATGAAGTGGAAAACACTCTGAATCTTCTGCTACTTTCTTGCATTACGCCGTAGGGTCCTACCACGCCGATTGTAAATCATAACATATTGAATTAAAACGGGCATAAACCAAGTTTTACAGCACGCTGCGGGTTTTATGCCCGAATGTTGACCTGTGCCCAAACTATGCAATAAAAAAAACACCATGCGTCGACTCTTTTTAGGCTCAGCTTAGAATTTAGATGTGATGTAGCTCGTAGATCGGTGTAAACAATATTTATACAATTAATTTTAATGAAGGGCTTCTTATTAAATTTTATATGAATTTAAAAGCGATTCTTAACTTCTTCGTAAGTAGGTATTGATGATAGAGGGAATATTAAGGATAATCAAAAAAGGTCTTGCTATCAAGCGTATTAATTAACCCACATTTTTTAGAAACTTTTAGGAATATTCAAGGTCTTGTGAAAAATATGAAATTTGTAATCGTTTAAACGTGTTATCGATATGGCTAGAACAGAGGTGGCAATGGCAATGAAATATATTATCGGCTAATAGAGTAGGTATGAATATTATAGAATAACATACCTTTTTTGAGAAGTTGTTTTAGACATTTTGCGTTAAACGTAAGTAAATTAAGATAAAGATGGAATACACCATCTTATAATGATGATACTTAGATACGTAGTCGAAGTTAAAAAAATATATGTTGTATAAATTGATGATGTTTATATTTCCAGGGCAAATGTTCCTAATGAACCGCTTCTTCGACGGAGAGTTCATGACCTTCGGGCTGGACGTCATCGCCTACATGGAGTCAGATCAGGAGGATCGCATCGACCCCATGATCTACATATTTCCAAGGTAAATAAAACTGGCATTAACTGTCATAGTATTGGCGAAAGCTAGCAATTTGGTAATTATTGTTGCAACGTTGATGCTTCCTCTCACTGCAATAACTTGATTACTAGCAGGATAAGTAGATTATAATAGTAACTTTATAAATGCCTCCTATTGGTCCAAATGTTTTACGATAATAGGTCTATGTTCTTCATTGCCCATGTTCTTATTCATATTGTTTCTTTGCTCATTACTAAACAAGCACAAATAGTTTGCCACCGATTCATGATTTTATTCTTCCATTGCTCTGTATCATCTGGCAAAATGTCCTCTCTATTTCTAAATAGATCAAATAACATAAATCATGTACATTTCAGGATGGTGAAGTGCACATTGTTCAACAAGTTCGGCTCGTCGGGCGAGGTGGAGCGCCACGACGCACTCTGCATCCTGCCGCTGAACGTCGTCAACGAGAAGATCTACGTCTTCCTTTGGTTCTGGTTCGTCATCCTAGGCCTCCTCACGTTCATCACCCTCGTCTATCGATTCGTCATCATCTTCTCGCCGCGCATGCGCGTGTACATGATGCGCATGCGTTTCCGGCTTGTCCGCCGCGACAACGTCGACACCATCGTGCGGCGCAGCAAGATGGGCGACTGGTACCTCCTCTACATCCTCGGGGAGAACCTCGACTCGGTGATATTCCGGGACATCATGCACGAGTTTGCGAACAAGCTGAACCACAACTACCAGCACCACATCCACGGCGTGCCGGACGCGTGACCTCCGGTGCCGGGGTGGGTGTTCCACACGTGACTCACGTCGCTGCAGCGCGACCTGCCGCCCGCCTGAGCCCCGCGCGACGGGCGGGCCCGCGATGTCGCCCTGCAGTACCCCACGCATGTTCTCGACTTCTGGACAATACTAACGAGTGTAAAGACTACTTTTATCGATACTTTTTAATCGAAATCGTAACAGTGCAATTCTAAACATGCAATAATAGTTTGTACTTAATCTTTAAGAACGTGATCTCAGGACGAATCCTATCGAAGGCCTTCTAATAGTTAACATCGACGGCTACCCCGTTAGTACTAGTATACTTTTTAGAACTATTTTTACTCATAGTTTCGCTGCTCGTAGTAATCTGTTAATCGACGCTTCGTTTGTTTTCTACTTTAGCTGTTGTAATGTACTGAAGGTAAAGCACACGGTGAGCACACACGATATACATTTTTACACATTTCACTCGCCAAGGATTTGACAGACCAAAAAATTAAAGCAATAAATAATCAAGCAATTAAGTATTATAGTGTAGTTGTAATTGAGGATATTACTAGTGGAACGAACAGTTCTTTAGAGGATCGAGTATATAACCATGTAGTAGGATCACCGCGACTTGACGGAGACGTAGCTTTTGCGTGTCAAAAGACATACCTATTTACGTTAATTACAGATTTGACGAACGAACCTTAGAACATTTAACGCAATAAATCATTTGTAACCTTTTTGTTTCTAATACCTATGCATAGATTAGCATCATTAAACGCTACAACTTCGACAGCCATTTCATTTATTTGACGAAAACTATATCTGAAGACTTCCAATATATTTTCCAGTTTCTCTAAGTTGACTGTAGAATGAATTCCCAAAAATGACTCTGTATTTACAGAACAATTAAAACGCCACATGTATCTAGCGCTCAAATGATGAAACTATAATGACGAGACCTACACTGCCCTGAACACATCTCTCACACATGATCTAAATGTTCACTCAAATGTGTTTAAAAAGATTTGTTGTGTTAGCCTAATGACTTGTAATGGAGCGACTGAATTCTTATAATTTCTTCGATTATTAGAAAATATTATTGATATTTTGGTTGAAGAAATCTCTTCTATATTTTAATGAATTCGGAGACATCATAACTTTCGTAGTAGATTTCAGAATGTGGAAATGATTTCTTCAATCGAAATTTTTAGACGTAAGTTTGCAGATTCAAAGCATCTATAAGACAAAGTAGTAACATAGAAAAGTATTGTCACATGATAATAGCTAACTTACTTGGGTAAGTAAGTATTGTTAGATTAGATGACAATGATATTGTCTTTATTAAATGTTACTTTTGAGATACGTGGCATGCATTGAACCTGTAAACTTATGAAGCTATTTAGAGAAATTTATTTGCCTAGAAGTAGGCTGAAAATTATTATTGTTACAAACAATTGTTGTGTTCGTGAGGATTGTCGGCGTCGCTGGACTGGGGTGTTTGATCTCCAAAGATTTTAATTGTTTTGATTAAAAACTGTTGTAGGATCTTCTGAATCCCGATAACACAAATAAATCTGAGCATACGTAATGGCTAGAAGATATTATACGAATTTGTTAAGGATTCCGTTTCGAGATCAGGAAATACATTCTTCAAAAGTCTTTCCATAATTAACTGGCGCATGGAGGGAGTCAAATACACTTTCGGAGATCACATTCCACGTCACGGTAGACACGTAAATATTGTAAATGTAAAGGTTGTCTGAATGTACAGATGTAAAGTGTAACGATTTATGTTTGCTACTGCGGTTGGACTCAGCCTGAAGGCTGCATCATTATGAATACAACTTAGTTCCTAGCGCCCGTATTCGGTTGTAATCAAAGAAAACAAGACAATATTGGTAATGGAGAAAGTCTCTTGATGACATCTAAAGTAAAAGGTAACAGAATGTAGCGCACTTAATCTTGATGTCAAACAGGTTATTTGTAGTAAGTCAATGCATGTGCAATGTTTTACCTGAGAAAATTAACAATTTCTATTAGGCACACATCTATCAGTGTTATAAAAAAGCATGGCAACAGAAACTTAATTGATGCCGCGATGCTACAACGCGTTGCGCGTGTAACTCGTCGCGCAACAAGTTCGTCGAACACAGCTCCGAATACGGGCGTCACGCGTCACAGCAACACGATACTGCAACTTAGTGAACCATGCCAAATATAGTGCCAAAAGATATTATTTATAGCGAAGTGTTACGACAGACGAAAGTTATGAGGGAGATATCGAATAAATAATTTTGAAAATTGATGTTGTATTTTTACTTAACATCACGCCTTGTTATCTCTAAGGGTTGGGTAGAGGTGTACCTGTAGTATACCCACATTTGGAGCCTACTGCTATCAACCGGGCACAAATCCAGCCTCCGGGCTGGCAACTGAGAAATTACTATTGGAAAATTCTAATAATACTTTACCCGACCCGGGAATCGAACCCAGAACCACATGCTCAGCAGTAGCGCTTGCGACCAACGATGTAGTTTTACTTACTTCCTACAAACGACAAAGAGCTTCAACAGCAACTCTTTTCTCAATGAGATAACACGGTCGTCCAGTGGGGCTGTGGGGCAGGTAGCTGTTGAGCTGATGAGCTTCCTACTATGAAATGGAAACGTGTGAGGCTCTGGTATGAAATTCATCGTTTACAGTAACGTTTATGTCAATAGCCTCAAGGTGGCTATTGCTTCGGCTTCTAAAAGAAGCGTGTGTTGGGGCATTTTCCCTCAATGTCACCGCACTAAGGGTCGGGACACACCTGCCGAACGTTCCGCGGCGAAACGCTCCGTCGCGTCATATTTCTATGGACGTAACGTTCGGCTGATGTGTCATAGGTAACTTGAAAAACATTAGGAGCGTATTCAACCGAACGTTCGGCAGGTGTGGCCCGACCCTTAAAGGCACGGCGCGTATAAGCCTCTCCCAGAGCGACGCAGCGCAGATGGAATGAAGCTCCACTCAAACTGGCGGTGGGCAGCAAAATCTTGTATAGATTCGCCAAAAAATTCAGTTAACTGACTGTTAACCAGATAGCGGGGTGCCGTAGAAAAACCCGTCAATATACGGATGTAGATACCGCGACGCTAGTCTATTTTAATTACTTTCATAGTATCATACCATAATGTCTTACGGTATTTTACTTTGGGGACGGGCATAGAGTTTATTTGTATTCTGCAGAAAAGAGCCATTAGAGATCTCCGCAGGGCAACTGTTTAGGGTCGCGCCACACCTGCCGAACGTACGGCGCCGAAGGTTCGGTTGAATACGCTCCTAATGTTTTTCAAGTTACCTATGACACATCAGCCGAACGTTAAGTCGCGTTAATGAGCAAGCGTCACATGGCGCGCGGAACGTTCTGCAGGTGTGCCGCTACACTTAAGGTCATCATGACGGTACCTTATCAATACCTCTCTGAAAACCTCATGTAGGTACGTTAGAAAAATATATCCATCTTTTTAGACTAGAAGCAGACCACATTTTGGCTCAAAGGCTAGGCAGAGAGATTGAAATTATGTATCGTATCTTTATTGATTTAACGTCAAGGTAAAGAAAGGCTTACCTACCATCCAGAGGTCTTTCATAGGGACATTGAATAAAAACCAGACATTTAAAAGAATAATATTTGTATAATTCATCTGAAAATGAAACATCGCGTCTTTTAACAGCTACATACTTATAAACAATCATAGTCTAAATGAAATAATCACGATATAGGTAGTTGGGTACCTATTTCATCCAACTTCGTGTTGGAAGGTATAGATTAATCAAACAAAATTAGCGAGCAATCAAATCTTGCGAGTGAAAATTTAAAAACAATATTGATGATTCGGGTTATCTTTACGAACGACAAAGAACACTCGTGAAGAAAAAATAAGAATAAAATGAAAGTCTGCCGTTCATAAAATTCAAATCGATGTTCATTGGTGCTGTGTAGCTTTCACATCTTTAAATAAAATACAAACAAGATTTTTTATATAAAAATGTAATATATTTATCTCTCAAGATACTTCTGACAAATAAAAATAACTAGTTTAAAACTAATAACTTACAAAAATAATGTCTTACTTCAAGAACGTATCATACAGAGTATATAAATATTAACACAAGATTTAAACTAAGTGTAATAAATGCTGGATCGTTACAAATAATATTTAAAATTAAAGTGGAACTACTGTGATGTTAATTTCAATATCACATCACTTTGCATGACACTTAAAAAAAAAAGTCAAAATATCAATTCGCGCCAATATTGGAAGGTGTTGCCGCATTGTAACTACATATTTTAATATATTAATCGTGTAATCTTTTAAGTTAATTTATCCTCTATAGAAAAGAGAGGATCGGCCGTCCAGACGGATGTTGTGTCTGGCAGGCAACTACCCAACGATTGAAGTTGGATAGTCATATATATGTCGTTCGCCCGGTAAACTCTAATTGCGCGATGCAGGATTTGTTTGACGTCAGGATTTTTGTGACGTCATTACCAACGAACAGCATATAATTTGAACAGGACATCGTGTCGGATCAGCTAGTACAGTTATAATTATGATACAATGACATTACATGTAAAACATTATGTCTGAATCTTACAAAAAGCGACAACCAATCCAGGGCGCGAAACAATAGTTTTCCTCTTTCAACACAACTATATAGGTACTAAAATTGCACTTAAATAAGTTGTCTGTTAGGAACATACATATATCTACTAAATTCACTATATACATCCTGTCTTTAATTGCAATAATTTTTGTCATACACCGAATATTCGAGTTACACTATTTTTCTCTTCTGATTTCACTCTTTCAAACGAAAATGGAATTATCGTTGAAACAGGTATTAGCCAACGTAATAACGGTGTATGACAATTTAAAAAAAACCTAACTTACAAATATAAAAGTCACTAAAAATGGAAAATGTTGACGAAATTGCACTAACGCAACTTGTGTACAAATAATAATTCTAATTTTTACTAAATAATATACAAATATTATAGGTTTTGTGATTTTTTATAGATATTTGTAACATTTTATGGCATTATTCTTGAGCGCATTTTGTGATCAGCCGTTGCTTGTCAATATTATGTTTTTGTAACAAACAATTTGATGAGAGTTTATACGTCAATTTATTTTATTTTAACTTGATGACTTCAGTTCATATAATTTTTTAAAGTTGATTTTTATATTTATTTTATTTAACACTACATAATGTGATGAAATGAAAACTTTATTGTAGCGAAGGCAAAATTCTTATGACTATCAACAAAAAATTGTAAAGTTCTATATAAAAGGGGCTATAATATTGCTCCATGTTAATAGAGAACTTGCAGCATGGAGGCTTGAGTCTTTCGAGAGAGGGAAACCTTCACCAAGTAAAAAATGATACTTATCATTATTAAAACTTAACAATTCATCTAAAAAGTCAACTTTCAACGCGCAAAAGAGCGAAAATGCTAAAAAACACTCCAATATAAGGGAGTTTATAATTTTATTAGAAAAATGAACACCGACAGTCAGATGATCACAACACTCGTTACGATTTGCATGCGAGCCGCGAGAGGGCGACACAATCACTTAAAAAAATTATATAAATACCCAAATGATACAATATATCACTGACTATCTTCGAATATAAATTTGGAAATATACAAATACAAATGCTGTAAACTTTACCGTCACTCGACACTTACTAACTTGAGATATAAAAGTTACGCATTACGAGTTTAGTCAAAATTGTCAAAAACCACAATATTCATGCTAGTCCATACATTTCATACAACACTACAGTTAAGGCCATACATTTCCAGTCCATCTGATGATGTCAGTGCTTGTCGCTACTAGCTTAAAAATTTATACATACATAATGAACCATGATAGTTAGATTCGAGTATAAAATGGCCCAAAAACATAAGATCTGTTCATTTTCAAAGCCATCTGAGATTGCTATTGTGAAAAAAGTAATATAAAAAAATATTGCCATACAAAAAATTATTGTAAAAAACATTTGTGCTAAGATACGGTTGAGATTATTTTGAGACATGGATACAGAAGTTATATTAAACCATCAAAAGACAGATGGCATTTATAACTAACCTTAAAAAAGACTGTCGGAGTATAAAGGACATTAAAATAATTGTAACGAAACTTATAAAAGAACTAACTACATGATATGCATTAAAACTGTTTAGTAAAAATGTCTTTTTACTCAGATCAGGGGGTTTAAGACAGGCATTTCTTACGTTACTAAACATTGACGGGTTATAACAAGCATTTAACATATTGACCGCCCCCCAGTCGGATTAATACGACAACTATTTTCGTGCCCATGCCGCCTCAGTGGTGGAGTTTCTTGCCCATTATTCTCCATAAGAAAACTACCTTTTAGAAGAGACGACTAGAATCAATTCTATTTTTTCTAAATTTTGACGTTCAATAGTGCCTTTTACGAGTATATGCCTATTTGAAATAAATTATTTGACTTTGACTTCAGTCGTATTTATACGACTGAGAACTTGTGTTTTTTATTTTATTTATTTGTTTATTTATTTATGAGCTGGGCGCTACTGTAAGGCAATTGACATAAAACCAAGCGGTCAATAGTTTAATTATTATAATCGTCAATGTCGAGTTAAATAAGAAATTGCTTGTTTTCAATGTCCCCAATTTCAGATCTAACTAAAGATATTTAATTCGAAGTAAAAATGAGGTTCAGGAAAAGATAATTTAATATAAATTGTAAGAAGAGTTACTTTGGCACATATTGTGCGCGTTTTGTGATGAACCTTGTAAGGTAACCTAAAAATTTAATCGTATAACTGTGAAGTAGAATAGGTATTCGAATTACGAAATGTCTATTCGCGTTAAGAAAATTGTGAATAATCGGGTCGCCAAAGACACAAGGATCGAGGAGGATTCGTACGAGGATCTGCTGTCAATGGTCAGCTTTCCAATTTGTTGTAACCCGATTGGTCGAGGGGCGGGGCTAGGCCGATAACTCACTATTTCCTTAACGCCAATGGACTTTAATTTGACCAAGAGCGTTTGCGCACTGCATACGATCCGAATTTGAATTCGAGATCAGAGTTCAATCCGAATTAAAAATGTTCTAAATTCAAACAGATGGAATTCAGATCTAATGCGCAGCCCTTGATACAAATGGTAGTGCGGGCACTTCAGACAGTATTTTCTCGGATTCAAATCGGACGCAGTGCGTATACGCACTTAGGATCCAGATTAAAGTATACTTCAGATACTTGTTGTAGATATTGCAACAAAAAAAATACTAGCTATGTTGGTTTCTCTAAAACATTCACGAGTTTTGCACAGTCGCTAAATGAATTATTTCCTTGTGGTTTTTCTTTCCAAATACAAAAGTAACATACACATTCTTCTAAATAAAAATGGCAGTGATTACAATAATGACTACAGTAGGGAATACTTATAAGAACAACCAAATGTTAAGAAAATACGTCAGATATAGAGATTTCGTTGTACAAACGGACAGTTTTTGTTATCGAATGTCATATTAAAAATAAATAAAAATACGAAATACATTTTGTGAGCTTAAAAAAATTAAAATATACAATAATTCAGATATCTAGTAGAGATTTTAGACTTCGAGAATATATTAAGAATTCCACGGACGCTATTGTTAGCAATATCCGAGAATTCCGGAAAAAAACTGTTCAAAATGTTTTAAAATATAAACTAATAGTGCTATTAAAAATTATGGCCATAAACCTTGTAAAAGAATCTCTTATTATAGAAATATTTTGACGATTAGCATCTATTGCGAATCCTTAAGAACGCGGCGACGATTGAATTGTCCATACAAACGTAATACCTAAATCATTTCCAATTCGAGCATATTTCCACCAAATAAATTTGATATTCGGATTGAGACAATAATTATCTAGGCTTCCAATTCTTTTTTTTTTTCAAAAACCTACCTCTACATGAAGTTTAAGCGAATTGCATTTCGTACATTTTTACAGCGTAAATGACTTGTTTTCATATTGTTTTTTCTTTATTATAAACAACAATATTTGTAATATTGTTTCATCACAAGCATAGCTTATATTATCAAGTTACAAATTATAGAAAAAAAATTGGAAAAACATTAAGTTTTCATTCATCATTTTTGGTATTACGGAACACATCCAAATTTCTCATAATTTCAGATAGCTAGTAGTGCTATCGCGTCAAGCAATAATTGTCAATGTGTGTGTGCTCCCTGTAGGTGTTTATCGCTCCGACATCGACAGGCACGAGGCACACTAACGCAACGTGCTTGGTTGGAGTTCGTTCATAGTATTTTTTCAATTTTGTCAACTTTAGACGATTAGGTACTTTACAGTGTGCTGTACCTGTACGCGCGTACTTATTTGTTTGCTAAATTGTATTGTATGTAATATTTCTGACACTACTCTTGACTTGACCTATTTTTAACCGACTTCAAAAAAAGGAGGAGGTTCTCAGTTCGTCCGATTTTTTTTTTAATGTTTGTTCCCGGAATACTCGAAGACGGCTGGACCGATTTAGAAAATTATTTTTTTGTCAGAAAGGGTTATACTTCACAGGTGGTCCCATTGTCATCAAGTCAGGATTGGATGATGGAATCCTGGAGAAGTCGAGGGAACTCTTGAAATATTACAGGCGCACCTATAGCGATTTAGGTATTTTTTATAGTTACTCTTGAATTTGATCTCGGAAAGCACCATTTAGTGAAGTGGAAGTGATGATGAAGACCACAGATGGCCACCGGAACTTATCAATAATACGTATTTCACGGGTTGCGATTAGAGAAGATTACTTTAATATGGTTGCCAAGCAATTTATGCCCGTCACAATACATAGGGTGAAGTGGAGCTAATGGTGAAGCACCAGGAGAACTCCTCAACAATGAACGTCCCTGCATCGGGAAAAGCAATATTTTGTAAAAGGTGATGAGCAGTTGACATTAGGCTATTGTAACTTAGATAAATTACAAACCGACCCACTAAAAAGGAAGAAATAAAAACTTTTTCACTCTTCTTGCTCAAAAAATCCTTCCCGTCATTGTAGCGTACCAGAGCGGAGATAAAATAGCATATCATTCTCTAGGGTTTTTTTTTTTTTTTTTTGAATTTTTGTCTGTTTCCAACGAGCCTACCACCCAAAAACGAAAAAGTCTTTGTTGGATCTATATATATTATATAAAAAAGAATCCCTATTTCCTTGATCACGGCATCACGCGTGAACGGCTGGACCAATTTCGCTAATTCTTGTTTTGTTGTGTTTGTTATAGTAAGGAGAAGGTTCTTAGGTTATGTAGGTCGAAAGAAAAAAAATATCTGCTGTTCCATACATTTTGACCGCGTAGGTATTGCACTTTTCTATGAAACAGTTGTTTTTTTTTTTACATAACCGACGAAAAATTTCTACGCTGCGGGGTTCAGAATCATGTACTGAATCCATGGTAACCGGCTTCGCGTCGATGTCCCTGCCACCCTGTATATATAAAAATGAATCCCTATTTCTTTGGTCACGGCATCACGCGTGAACGGCTGGACCAATTTCGCTAATTCTTTTTTTGTTGTGTTTGCTATAGTAAGGAGATGGTTCTTAGTAGGTAGGTAAAGGTAGGGTAGGTAGGTAGGTATGTATGTATGTTGGTAAAGTGGGTATGTAGCTAGGGTAAGTAGGTATGTATGTATGTAGGTAGGGTAGGTAGGTAAGTAGGTAGGTATGTAGGTAGGTGTAGGTAGGTAGTTAGGGTAGGTAGGTGCGCCATAGAGAGTGCTACCCGTGCGAAGCCGGGGCGGGCAGCTAGTCTATCTTATACATATATTCTTTGGTCTCAGTATCACGCGTGAACGTCTGGACCAATTTCGCTTATTCTTTTTTGTTGTGTAAGGAGATGGTTCTTCGGATAGGTTGGTGAAGGTAGGGTAGGTAGGTAGGTAGGTATGCAAGTAGGTAGGTATGTATCTTGGTAAAGTGGGTATGTAGGTAAGGTAGGTAGGTATTTATGTATGTAGGTAAGTAGGTACCTAGGTAGGTAGGTAAGTAGGAAGGTAGGTAGGTATGTATGTAGGTAGGTGTAGTTAGGGTAGGTAGGCGAACCGTAGATGAGTGCATACCCGTGCGCAGCCAGGGCGGGCAGCTAGTTACTAATATTATTCGATAGGTACCTACTTATGTGTCTAAAGAGCCTCAGCTATGGCCTCAGCGAGTATTTTGTAGTTTGTAAGTTACACAATTGACATAAAGTTCATTATGCTTTGACCTAATTTCGTGACAAAAACTCGCTTCCATTCCGTTCTGCGCCAATGTAATATGAGCCGTAGCGTGGTGAGTATTGGCCGAGACGGTATAAGCTAGTTGCTCTCCGTTCGCGACGAAGCCATAGCCACCACCAAGTTGTAGTATTGTACCTACCTATCATAACGCGGTTGTACGAAGTTTTGTCATGTCACTGTTCCTTTTCTTTATTTATGTGACCAAGCGGGCGTAATTATTGTCTCAAGGACACTATCGAACACTGCTCGCTCTAAATTGAGTTCAAAATGTATTTGCCAAACATGTAAACAAACACGAGTTTTCCACTTAGACAAATATGAACTTTATGCTAGTGTAAATAAAGTTGATTTTAGACTGACTAGTAATATTGAAAAAGTCATAAAAAAATATGAAGTTGTAGCGCAAACTGAACCTTATGTTGTGTAGTCCATTACAGTTATTTTTCCAAAAACTCGTGTTTGTTTAGATGTTTGGCAAATGAACTCGAACGCAGATTTTTATTTGTCGGTGCAGCAGCGGTGCGACATCAGTATGTTCGGATGATGAAAATATACCGCCACCACGTGTCGCTTGCACTTACGCACATGTCGGTAAAAAATTATGCAGAGCTGCTTGTGCCGTCGCAAAATAATGTCGAGTTCGCCCAGGTTCGCACCGCACGGGCTGTTATTTTCCGCGGGATTTTTTTTTCGCACACTGGATTTTCAACGCGTGTTTTTTCAACGCGCTAGGACGAGAGTGTCCCAGCGCGTTGGATTCTCAACGCTCGGCTCAACACCGAGAGTTTAAAATCCAGTGCGAGACCACCAATAAGAAGTGGAGACCACTCTAAAGGAAATAAATAAACACAAACAGACTTAAAATAAATAATGACAATAATAATTGATATCCCAATAATTTATATTTACGCGACGTGCGTATGACTACTCTAGCGTCGTCCGTCGGTCCGCCGATTTACCCACAAGCACATATTACCCACAAGTCCATGCTCGTCGATGTAAGTATAGGTACACTTCGCGTCAAATAACTTTGCCGCTCTGAAGTTAGGTTGCGCATGCGTATCTACTGGCATGCGCGCTACTGTTTTATAAGACAGATTGACTACTCCGCAGTCATATAGAGTCTACTTTTCAGAGCGGCAAAGTTATTTGACGCGAACTGTTGGTACCTACCTTATTTGTATGACGTATCTACTAGCTAGGTTTTCTCTACAAGGCCTTCTATCTTGAGATTAATCGAGATATCCTAAAATATTGAGACATCGGCATGGTAAAGAAATTTCCAAAAAACGCATTACTAATCTGTACATTCACTAGCGATTCCCCAAATTAGTCAACAAAAATAAAGCAAATAATGAACATACCTAATTATTACTCATAATAAATATTTATGCTGTCGACTCGCTATGAATGAATGACATGTACCTACATCTAGTATTATCCGCTCACACACACACACTGCGAAGCGCGCCCGTAATCTGTGGCCCCGCCTTCTTTTGTCGAACAGAGATAACAATATTCCAAACGCATTTTGCTCACGTCTCGAGTTTGCATTTCGTGCCGTAGTACGTCGGCCTCTTAAGAAGAGTATTTTACGCTATACTTATTGCATTTCACGACGACAGAAACCATTGCAATTTGAACCTTATGTCATTGTCATAAGGCCTATGATGCGTCATCGGGAAATACAATAACTTTTTTAATAGCGACAGTGGGCAAGTAATTGACTATCGTCGACTACAGCTGAGAAAATACTACATTTAATATAGTTGTATAAAACGGCCGATGAATTATGGCTATATGGGGGGGGGGGGGGGGTTAGTCTAAAACTTCACCACGTATCACCAGGAGAAGAGAGAGAAGGGGTTAAAAAGTTGCTAAAAAAACATCACGTGATTAGTGGACGGCCCCTCTGACTGGCCACAATTCATCGGCCGTATTGTATAGCTATTGCTATCTGATCACATACTTAGTAACAGAAAAATGTCAGACGCCTCTTTGAAATGTTTTTTTACCAAGCTTAGCCTGGTTAGGCCGTTTCGAGGTGCCGAGTTGAATATTTATTTAATCGTAGTCGGTATTTTTTCACATAATTTTGAAACAACTGAAACATCTTTAAAAATATGCTGCGTTGAGCTTTGAATACTTGGGAGCAAAATAGATTACTTACTGTAAGCAATCCAAGCAAAAAAAATACACGTTCTATAAACTGAAACAAAATTGAGACTATACTAAAGCCAACGAGACGAGATAAATTTCATGATTTGGGATTAAAAATTTTAAACTTAATTGCGTGTGGTTCAGTTTCCATTACAAAGAAAATGTCTTAAAAAAATTGGTTGCAACGGAATTTGAACCTAATGTGGTGTGCCATTGAGTTTGCAATTCCAAAACAAGATCATTATCTGAGATTCTGAATTCAATAGGTCCGTTACGGAGGTTTTTTAGCTGATGTTGCTTCAGTTGTCCATCAGGGCGATTGTTGTCCAGTAGGGGGGTGCGGTGCAGTACTGGGGGGTGTGTGTGTGTGTGTGTGTGTGTCAGACGCCGAGCACGGCGACGCTGGGCGGCGTGCGTCACGCGCGCGCGCCGGGCTTCTCGCCCTTGCGCTTCGCTAGCTCGGTGATCAGTTCCCTGGAGGATACAAAATATTATGATGTTGGTTATCATAGAATGGTGATAGATAATTACACTACACTATACTTGGACTAATAAGGTATAATTATTTTTTTTTTATTCTAAGAAAATGCCTATAGATAAAATCTAGTTAACGGCTGGTGTGGCAGAAACGGTTTTTTACACAGGTAACACTGCTGCCTAGTATGGATTATTTGGGTTCCTCAATGAGTTATATACAAAGTGGAGACGACAATACAACAAAAAATTAAACGCCATGTCCCTAATGAAATTACGTTCCCATACTGCATACAATTTTTTTATTGAATATATTCACTCAATAGTTTAGTCAATAGAGCTCTGCAAAATCCATAGTCGGCTCGGGTTATTCCGTTTATCCACACCAAAAATCCACCCTAAGGTGAATTCAAACCCATTCGGAAACGTATGCCCGAGAATCCACCCTAGGCCTAGTTGGATAAACGGAATTTATAGGCTTAGGGTGGATCCGGTAGATCCGGACGATACACTAGATTTAATTTGTTTGAAAAACAATTTTTTTATTTCGACGCTAGGATTTATTTGAAAAATACTCTTATGCATTAGTATTGCCGGTATTTTCATTTATTGTTGTATTCTAGTCTTCACATTGTATATAACATAGATGTGTTGGTTTTTATTACAGTAACACTCCAGATTACGCGACCCCGTTTGACGCGGTTTCAGTTTTACGCGAATTTCAAATTTCACGCCAAAATGCCTCGCTTTACGCGGATTCATTGATTGGTCCATTACCAGGCAGTGATATTAATCGCATTATGAGTGTTTCGGTAAGAAATACAAAACAGTGTTGTTCGCTACGAAAGACTTTTGCAAAACCGCAAACAAACCTACTCATGTAGTTCTAAGGATTAAATAAGTAAAAACTTTTCTGTAACGATTAATAGGCTGATTCTGTTTAATTTTGGCAACAAAAGCACTTTAATTATTTATTTGGCTTGATATTTCATCATACCCAGTTATACGAACGCATCCCTCGCGTACAGCGAGTCATTACTGTACTTTTTTTTTTTAGGGTGGGAAATCATCAAATGCGCTCTGGGCGGAGCGGAAGGGCGTGTCAGACTTTTACTGACTAAAACCCACCCGTGTTCCTTCCCTTGCCTAGACGGGGGCCACGGTTTCCCTTTAGGACTTATCCGCAACCCCGGTGGTAGGCATCGGCCCTAACGGACCCCTTCAGCTTCGCTGACAACTCTTTGAGGCGCGCGTGGAACATTACGCGCCGTCGTAAAAGTTCACCATCGAGCAAAACCTCTAAGGGCCTGTGACACCACGTTTTTTAAACGCGCCGTCGATGCGCGCGCTTTTATCCTACAGAGCAGTTGGTAAGGTCTACAGGCTGCGTCTGACTTGCGTGCGTATCGCGTCTGTATCGCTACTAACGAGCCGTTAAAAAATGTGGTGTGCATAGGCCCTACGAAATTTTCCATGTGGATGGTAGTTGATAAGTACCTGTATATGAGCGGGTCCATGTTCCGGGCCAGCATGTACAGCAGCCACCAGTCGCCGATGTCGGTGTGGCGCGACACGCGGCCCGCCGTGTCCATGTCCAGCGTGCGCGAGCGCGCCTGCAGGAGGCGCGGCCGGACTGAGGGCACGAAGATTATCACCAGGCTGGAAACGAGAGGAAAAAGGGAATTAATAATATTGTAAATGATATCATCGATATTGAATATTGAAAATGATATAACTCTTTAGTGGTATGAGGAACAGGGTGTAAAGTTCACTCATCCACCATAGAAAAGGGAGGATCCTCCAACCAGACGGGTGTTGTCTGCCGGGCAACTGCCCGAAAGTTGATGTCGGGAGTTTTGTATATATGTCGATCGCGCGGTAAACTCTAATTGCGCGATGCAGTATTTGCGTGACGTCATGTCTTTGATCCGTAGTTCGTATGTGGCGGTGTAACCGCTACAACTTCTTGGTTGCCATGTTTGTTGAAATAAAAAGTTCGTTCCATTTTTAAATACTTAATACGACAGATATGAATATGAGTTTTCACAGTAATTTATTTGGCCGCTAAACACGACAGATATGAATTTTCATACAAACATTGCCGGCCGGGCGCTCGCATGTATTCGACCAGTACCGCAAATACCGCAATTTCGATTTTTCTCCAATAAGGTTGTCAAAATAATGTTCGAATTTCCAAGCATGTTTGAGAAAAATCATTTATCATAACTAGTCAATAAAGAGTAGTTCTAAGTTCTGCACGACAGACAAAGTAGACCACAACATTTTAATCTGGCTCAAACCCCATACTAAAAATAGCTAGTTACATAAACTAAGAGTGACAGGGCACTTAACCACGTAGTATTATCATAATTAGGCTGTATGCCGCTATCGGCACCTAGTTATGCAGGTACCATGTGGCGCTGTTGACACTGATAAGCCACGAACTGTCGCATTATGATGTATCGACTGTTTGTTTAAGTTTGGTCTATAATCGCGGAGATTTGTGGAATGGTACGACTCAAGGCTTTCAACAGAACCACAGTTACACGACCACTGGTGATTATGACTATCAGGATCTCTTAGCAGACGGATTAGTGACAGCATCGGTATACTTAATCATCATCTCAGCCAAAAAATATCTACTACTGGACCTTTAGGCTTCACCAAGCATCGCCACAGCGACGCGACCGGTCTTGCCATCATCAGATCATTGGTGCATCTGGTGAGCGACCTACCTAATTACTGTGGACACTCTACTTCGTATGGGTTTGGAATAAAACATTGGTGTCTTCCAATTATTGGAACTTAAACGAGAGAAACATTGAATCTATAGAATAAAAAAAGAAGAGACATTCGCCCTCGGGGCTATCAGCGATTAGAATATAAATAAATACTTTAACCTGTGGCGGTTAAATCTAAATCGCCGCATGCGAACTATACGCATCAAAGACCTGACGTCACAGAAATCCTGCATCCCGCAATTAGAGTTTACCTCGCGAACGACATATTTATTGAAGACTATCCGATATCAATCGTTGCAGACACAACACCCGTCTGGTCGGAGGATCCTCTCTTTTCAATAGAGGATGAGTGAACTTTACAACCTGTTCCTCATACCTCTAAACCATCATCAGATAATTGGTTCACCTGGTGAGCGACGTACCTAAGTACCCACGCTGAGCCTACTGGTACATTTTCGCCATTTGATAACTCGACCCCTTCGGCCATCCGTTCTGCAGTTTCTTTTTATTAGCAAACAAACAGACACAGCTACGAATTCTCTACTTATTTCGTACACCAAACCACACAAAGAGAACTGCAATAAATAATCCATGCTAACAAATTGCACTTACCGGTAAATAACAAGCAGGGCCAGCACAATCGCCAGTATGATGTACCAGAACCACAAGAAGATGTACGTCTTCTCGTTAACGATGTTCAGCGGCAGTATGCACAAACTGTCGTGCGTCTGTATGCTGCCTGACGCACCGAACTTGTGGAACGTACACTTTGTGATGCGAGGGAAGATGTAGATCATTGGATCATATCTGGAATGAGAAATGGCGAAATTAATAGACAATTGAAACTAGGAGATTTGTTTTGAGTGGGGGGAGACTTTTGTCAATCTATGCTGGGCTGTCATATTTTGGAAACCTGCTGGTCAATTTGAATTCAATTCAATTTGAAGGTTATTAATTGGTCTTTCTTTTTCATGTGGTTAGTGATTAACCTGGTGTCAGTTTTTATGCCGCCCATATAGGCCTCAGACCTGGCTTCTTATGCCGTCGAGCAATATCTGTCAGGCATGTCGCTTTCCTCACAATGTTTTCCTTCACCGTTTTTGAAGCAAGTGACAATAATACAAGGGTATTGTTGCCGATGTAGCTTTGTGTCTTGGATGGCAACGCACTTGGCACTTGTGATGCTTCTGATGTAACAAAATATGTTCATATCTGGCGGTGAAGACTTATCATCTGGTGGATTGTCTACATGTTTGTTAACCAATAGCAAAATAGTAAAGTTAACAAAGCTTGCCAGCCAGCTTCCTTGTTTACTAGCATACTGAGTAAGCTGACATTTGAAAGCATAAAACAAACACATCATTATGTAAGTCTACGATAAAAAACAAAAGTATAAAAAAATCTGGCGATACGTATCAAAAACCCAAAATATAAAAAATACTTTGTTAACATACCTTTCTTCCTGCGGTACCTCGCTGTACCCCAGCACCCTCGTGCCGTACGAGAAGAACTCTCCGTTGAAGAAGCTGTCCATCATCCACAGCTGCAGCACTATGTTGACCAGGCAGAGTAACTCGCAGCCCCAGTAGCGCAGCGCGTAAAGTTTGTGCGTCTGGAAGGAGATACGGCAGTTGAAGATTTTGGAATTCTAGAATTTTCTATTGAACAAGGACTGATATTAGTATGGTAAGTTGTTGAATGTATTCGATGACGAACATCAATAATATTCAGCAAAATTTCGGCTACGTAAATGTCAAGATTCGTCAAAGCAACGACCATGGAAGTAGCTTTTACGAACTCGGGCGTCATAAAAAAATGTCGTTTTCCTCAAACATATGAATTTTTTTAAGGTGTTAATCTAGTTATTCAACCAATATCACCTTTGAACGTCACTTAAGACCGTTTATTTCAACAGTCGGCAACGTCGCATATATCAAGCTGTCAAAAACTTACCCTGTTTTGATTAATTTGGCAATTTGGTTTGTATGGAAATATGTAATGTGGCTAACTAGTGAACTAAAATATTGATTATGAAATGCAATAATTAATATCGTAACACCGAATATTTAGTTTTAGATATTAAAAAAATACTTTTAAAATGCCTTTTCTATTATTCTAGTTCACTTGTTAGCCATATTTCTTATTTCCATACAGTAATATTGCCAAATTAATTAAAACAGCGAAATATTTTACAGCTATTTATGACGTTGAATACTTTTAGAATAAACGTTCTTAACTTTAAGCAACGTTTATAAATAAACCCTTATATGACTGAGCAAATTCAAACAATCTGTAGCAGACTTTATTCACCACTGTCCCTGAATTGGTTCACTTTACTCCGGAAGTGATAATAACAATGTCCACTTAACCATTGGAATCAAAACACCAGAATGCTCCATTTCCACTGAAATAGCCCATTGTTGTGTTGGCAACACTCGTTAGTGTTGTACTTAACAACATTGTTAAACCTGATACATGACCATGATAAAACTAACAATTTTAATACGGAAATATTAACGTCTGAAGCAAAAGTGAAATCGAACTCAAAATGGACAATTATTTTCCATCTCGAACATCATGATTGAAACCCCAAGTGTGAAAATTATCATAGCTGCAAAAAATTATCAATCTTCCTAGCCTTTTCCCAACTATCTTGGGGTCGGCTTCCAGTCTAACCGGATGCAGCTAAATACCAGTATTTTACATGGAGCGATTGCTATCTGACCTCCATAACCCAGTAGGTAACTGGGAAATACGATACCCCTTGGTAAGACTGGTGTCAGACTTTCGGGCTTCTGACGACTCGTAACGACTGTCAAAGATCCACAAATGACAGCCGGGACCAACGGCTTAACGTGTTTTCCGAGGCACGGAGGAGTCTCGGTAGGTATGTGAAGATGGTCACCCATCCACTGACCAACCCTGGCAAGCCTAGCTTAACCTGATGGATCGATCCGTGCGGCTTGTTATTACTTAGCCACGAGCTCCTCATATTTAGTTATATAGTATGTAAAATAATTTACAGTACGCAACATAAAACATCAAATTAAATTATTTAATATATTGTCATCTAGCACACGCCAATATACCAACAAAACATCGAAATCTATACCCAAGCGAAAATAAAAACTATTAACGGAAACAGAACTTAATACCCGAATAAAAGCCTCCAGCTGCCCAGTGGTGGGCAACTTTTCACAGCTTAGCAACACACATCTCACGGCAAAAAATCTCTTGAGGAATGCTTACTTATATTATAATACATTATAGGCATTCCTCAAGAGATTTTTAATAAAAGCGACATGCTTAAAAAATGCTCGCCACTCGTATGAGATATCTAAGTGTATGAAGACATGAAGGCGTCGGTGGTCAGTATTAAAATTCCATAGGAGTGAACAACCGTTTAATGAAGATACCAATGTCTCCGGGCGACAATTGTACTGCTATGTAGATACCTACTCCGTTCAACTTAATGAGGGTTTTATACGAGAAGAGTTGAATTTAAATAACTAATCTTCTTTTATTAAACAAAAATCAAGATCAAAAGAAGCATTATAAAGCAGTACTTTAGTTTTGAGCTAAAACCTAAGGGACGCTGGTAAGACTTGGATAAGACTAGAGCTGGTAACTTACTATCCTGTTCTCACAAAAGAGAGGGAAACCTTTACGTAGTTGTTAGTTAGAAGTAGGAACAAGGCTTTCAATAATGATGATAAACTTATAAGCGTTTATTCTGAAAGTTGGCAACGTCGCAAATAGATGTCAAATATTTCGCTGTTTTGATTAATTTGGCAATATTACTGTATGGTAATATGAAATGGGCTAGCTACCGAACTAGAATATTAATAATGAATTACAATTATAACACTGAATTTGATGGTGTAAGTTGTAAAAAAAGGCATATGGAAAGTGTCCAAATACTTTTTACATCTACGAGTAAAACTAAATATTCGGTGTTACGATATTAGTTATTGCATTTCATAATCAATATTTTAGTTCGCTAGTTAGCCACATTTGATATTTCCTTTTAATATCCACTTTTAATATTGTCAAATGAATCAAAACAGGTAAATATTTGACAGTTATTTGCGACGACGCTCTTATGAGCCACAAGCAGTAATATATAAATAATGGAGCCAAGCCAAGCCTTCTATGCCTCGACCGCTACGCTACGATAATCGGTCGAAAGGGAAAAATTGAGCATGGTAGACGGATTGGCGCTGCCAGTTAATCGTCATGGCAGCCAGGCAGATGCTGATAAATTCTAACATGACTTTATGCAACTTAAAGTAGTCAGTATAAAATTCAACATACAGAACAGAGTCTAGTATAAGCATGTTAACTTCTTAGTAATCTCTCATTCCCCCACATAATGACTCCACATTCTCTCTCAATGTTTTATTAACATTTTTGTGTGACATAATCTCCTAAAACACTCAACCGCTTTGGATGTAACAGGCTTTTGAAAACGAATGTATGTACGTCATTATGTCATTTTATCTGAAGTAGATATTAGCGTACTATTGACCGATGAATTACCGTGAGGGGTAATTAACCCAGAACGATAGGTAATCGTAACTTTTCCTTTAAATATTTTTTTTTTACATATTTGTTGCGGTTATTTATGAAACATGTTGTGGTTTTCCTTTATGAGCTGTGTCATTTGGATATGTAAGTTATTATTTTAGAGTTCTTTGTCATTGACCTTTTAGGTAAATTCAATTTGTACCTAAGCCAAAGTTAAATCATTTATTTCAATTAGGTAAAAGAAAATAGAATTGATTCTAGTCGCCACTTTCAAAAGTTAGTTTCGTATGGAGAAGAATGGGCAAGAATTACAATATTTTGTACACATGAATTATTTAATTTTGAACGCACGCAATCTTACTTCCTATTATTAATCTGTGCTATTGTTCCTTCCTGCCTTTAGCTACATAAAAAGCTTTGTTACTTACAAACTATACCTAATCGCGTCTTCCTGTTCACTGTGTTCCACACCCAATCATCACAGGCCCAATTACCAAGAACCGTTGGAAATGGTACAAATCAAAAGGAGTATTATTCTAAGGAGTATTCATAGTCCGCCAACGCGGGTGGCTGCCAGCCCATTTGGGTTATCATATCACACGCATATCAACCGCTCGATGTTTACAAACGAACCTTGTCACCGGATAGTTATGATTATCTCTTCAATGGCCCGCTTGAGACGAACACTGGACAGTATTGGAGATTATAGCCCAGATAACAGAGCTGTGAGCTTATGAAGTAGGTCTTTGTTTGTTAGGGTTGAAATGGAAACAGAATGTGGCAGAGCGACTATCTGCCACATTCCGTTTCCTTTTCAATGTTATGTAAGTTTAATTGTTATGTAAGCTAAGCGCGTAAAAAATTCGAAGACATGTGACATCTACCAACCCGCACTGGGCCCGCGTGGTAGATTACAGCCCACTCCCTCTCACAGAGAGGAGGCCTGTGACCCAGCAGTGGGAACATTAATAGGCTGATGATGATGATGATGATGAAGCTAAGCGTGCTCTATTGTGTTTATAATCTATCATAATTGTTGCAAACATGACTTGGCAAAATGGGGGATTATAGAGTCGTTCGACTACCAATGTCCGATTGTTCAGAACTTGTGGCTCCATCCATGAGGCTTTTGGTTCCTGTTGAGCCCAAACACCAACTGAGCACGCAAAGACACCCGTTGTTGGCTGTACCTCCAGCACGCACAGTGTCACGAGCTAACCTCTCGTTCGGGCGCTTACGATGCATACCGAAGTGTGACTTGTTTGCCGCGAGATGGATAGAATGTCTGTCGTGAATATTTAAGAATCTATGAGATGATGTATGCTAGATAAGTAATTAAAAGTTGTACTTTTCTATTGATTAGTTTGTTGTTTTTACATTGTTTTGTTAAGTTTAACTGTAAAGTAAAACGCCTTAGATTTATTTAAATCTGTTATGTTCAGTTGTATACTATCTTAAATAAACGAAAAAATATAAAATGTGAGTGCAGTACCGTACAAAGCATGACTTTCTCAATCATTACCTGCACCCTTGAGGATCTAACAAACGCCACTGACGCTGCTATTCACGTGGCCACATAATGGGCCCAACTAAAATGAATATTACCACTGACTCGAAAAGAAGAATAAATTGCTGAGTGAGATGACCATCGATTATTATTGAATGAATGAATGAAATGCACTGACTCCAGCGTGGTTTAACCAGACTCGATAAACGGAATGAACTCCAAGGCACTAATCCCTGGACCCTCATGCTTCATGTGGATACAGAGGCCATTGCATATCAAAGACCGCTAGACCGGGGGAGGCTGTAATGGTAGGGAAGACGTGCCCTTAGGATATGGAGCATTTGCGAGCCGTACCGGATATGCATCCTTGAGTAGGCAATGGAATAGTGGAGAGACAGGTGATATTTATATATGGATGGGCATCTTTTTACGACCTCGCTGCTATGTTGGTCAGGTTCATCTTCATCGGTGGATCTTTTGGCGGGGTTACGCTGCTTTTTCAGATCTTTTCTGTACCACTGCTGTGATAAAAAATTGAATTGGAACCTGCATTAGCATCAGCAAATAATAGGTAAGTATTCATCATTGGACATTGAATAGTTCTCTTTGTTTTGCCAGATGGTAAAAACCTGACTAATTTAACAATGTACCTAATGCTAAACCATTGTCAATTTTATTATTTATCAAATAGCGTCATAACGTGTCCATATGTATTTATACTCAGACAAAAGGTGCGATGTGCATATACAGGCGGAAGTTATGAATATTCTGCCATTTGTGATGTGTCAAGGTGGGCTATAAACATAGCTTGCTCATCTAACTGTTAATCTCGTGTGGACAGAAGGACATTAAAATACTTAGCAAGTTCTATATAGCTTGGTTCCTTAGTTCTATATATTTACTTTTCGTAATGCCTAAATAGTCATGATGTTCTGGTAGCTTCCATATATTTGTAAGGTGGTTGATTGGTGGTGGGTGGTGGTTTTTCCTATGAATTAAAGCGTGCGGCGGAAGGTAAATGCTATCATAGCAACCCAGAGTGGTTACCCGTTCTATTAACTGCTCTCAAATTACCATGTTTATATTTTTGTTTTATTTACATTCTTCCTTGACATAATCATAATTTTATTTGACATTATATACCTACTATTTAATTTTCAACTCTTTATTAGTGACTTTTGTGGACATGTTAATTATTCAGATTTGTTACAGTTGTAATAGCAATCATGTCATTTCGTTTAAAATAGTTTTTATTTTTATTAATTTATTTATCTTTTATATAGATTCTTTTCTATTTTGTGAATGTGAGAACGCTGTAGGCTTAGTGGACTGTACACTTGTTGACCATCTTCTATTTTGTTAAGTACATACTTGGTACTTGTTGAAAGACCTACACTGTCCTCGCATACCTAATAATACTGTATTTTTTATATTTTTTTTGTTGTAAATATTGTAAATTATTTTTAAAAGAGTAACCGTGGAGTTTCTTGCCGGCTCTTCTCCATAGGAAACGACCAATTGGAACCGTGCGTAGCTTCTGACGTTTCATAAGTGCCCATGTAGGTTTATGTGAAATAAAAAATTTGAATTTGAATTTTGAATTTGAATTTGCCCGTATGAGGGCGCTCGCGTAAGCTCCAGTAAGATTTGATTGTATATGCACTTTAAGTCAAAGGTTCTTTTAGATATTATAATTTGTGTGATATGTGAGATTATAGTGTAATTCCTAAGAGCCTGCGCTTCTCTAAAACCCGTTCCCCGGCTATCCAAAGTTCTAACTAATATTATAAATGCGAAAGTGAGTTTGTTTGTAACGCTTTCACGCTAAAACGGCTGAACGGACTTGGATGAAATTTGGGTCATGAGTAGACCATGACCTGGAAAAGGATATAGGATACCTTTTATCCCGATATTCTTACGGGATGGAGACTTACGCGGGTGAAACCACGCCACAGCCACACCACACCACAGCCACGCCACACCACAGCCACACCACACCACAGCCACGCCACAGCTAGTAAAATATATTTTTACTAAGGTAGGTTTTGGTAACACAGTAGACGGTCATCTGGACACAGGCATAATATAAGCAAATGAGGCAAACAATCAAAACTTTTACCCAGTAGACATATTGTGGTATTCAAAAAATGTGAGCACGTGGCGTCAACCCCAAATTTTTTGTTGCACACGAGTTTCGCCTGCGGCCTGCCCGATAAACAACATCAGGTAGGTATTTCATCACGAATATTGTATAACATGAATGGACATCGCTCGGTCCACGTGCCATGACTTGATCAAAGTACACAGCTGTGCCATGAGTCTATGGCCGAGATAGACATGCCCCTTGGCTTAGACATGTCCCCTTCTCTCTCATGCAGTTGTACTTTGACAGTTGTGCGACTGTGATAAGAATAACGCTTAGCCAAAGCATGTGCTTAGTTACGTTTATGTTCAAAGTATGTGCTTAGTATCTGTGTAGACTCTATGAGGTAGCCGCTAGCTCCGCTGGCTCTTGCATCAAGTTGCGTCTCGTTTGCATCATTGTCGAGTCAATGGTGTTTACGACAGCTGCCTATCAACTACCAAGCTGTCGTTAGTTAGACAATGCTGTTTCTATAGAGCAAGAGGTCAGTTATTTACAGAAAAGCCGATTGTTATTTTACAACCTCAATTTCGATAATTTTGCTGGACTTGTTCGATTTGTTATCGCTTTCAACATTTTGTGTCGCAACAGTAAGTCTGGAACAGATTTAAGTAGATGATGCAATTAATTGATCAAACTATTCGATCTCAAAATTATTGACATAATCTCGAAACGACCGACAATCATAACCCTTCCTTTTGGCTTTGCCGTAGTTGGGTAAAAATCATATAAACACACACCTATCCTATACCCTTTCTATAATTTTGCTCGTGCGAATTTCCCCTCTCAACAAGTACAAAGTTCAATGAGCAGCATCGCCCTTGTAGGGTGATAACACTGACAACACCGGTAACAGGCAAGGGTCGCGAGAGGGGCTGGCCCGACAGATGCACACTTTGAGAATAGCCAGCACCTGGCATTTTTTGTTTAGCTGCACAGGAAATAATACTGATACTAGTTTGCCAGACATTTGCTCGGTAGATTTATTATTATTTTTTGTGGTGTTTGTAATTTTGTGTCAAGACAACTTTTGACCAAGAATGTTTGGCCATTAAAATCATATCATAGTTAATATGGGTTCTTGTTTTAATGTTTTGCTTAATTTACAATTCCTTTGTACATAAGCTATCCTTAATTTTTTTTTTTTGTTAATTACTTGTACAATAAAGAATAAGACACACACTTACATGGGGTTTAAAACTCGTGAAATGTCGGTGTACGGTACACCTCTGCCTAACCCTACAGGGTATACAGGCGTGATGTTTTAGGTTATGTTTATAAAGAATAAAAATCAGTGTCCTGAAAAGCTGGTTCTTAAAATGTTTATGATGATTATAGAAAGTACAAGTCTACAAGATACTATCATCATCATCATCATCATTTCAGCCGAAAGACGTCCACGGCTGTTCGGCTGCGGCGGTGCTTTGGGGAGGCCAAGCATGCTAAGCATCGCCACTTCGATCGGTTCTGTGCTTCTCGCATCTAGCGGACTCCTGCGACCTTCACCAGGTCATCAGTTCACCCAGTGAGGATCCACAAGATACCATGTCGCTCCGTAATTATGAAAATACCCCCAAATCGGTCATAGAAACAGACTAGGTCCTTGCGGGAGGTAAGCATAGAATAGTATTGATAATATTCAAGTACCTAAGTACTTGAATATTATCAATACGCACATTAACAGTCTATGTTGATTGATGAAGTAAAGTACGACCTTTAGACCCACCACGTGCCTGCCACATGTGGCTAAGTGGCGTCAACTAATTCTAATTCATTTATTATAAAAACTTTTTACAAAAAAAATTTAAACCGACTTCCAAAAAAAACCACTACAAAGTGAAAAATAACTTTAATTTCGGAAGTCGGTGTCTTTGTTTTTTAATTTTCGTTTTTTGCCACCGACTTCCGAAATTAAAGTTATTTTTCACTTTGTAGTGGTTTTTTTTGGAAGTCGGTTTAAATTTTTTTTGTAAAAAGTTTTTATTTTTCACTTTTTAGTTGTGGTACCTACCCCACACAATATCCAATACCACTAACTGCAATAAATAACAGTGACAGGAAGTTATCATCATATCGTCCATATAAACTAAGTGGGAAAAATATGTATTATTGAAGCTAACTCAAAAACTATCTAAGCAAAGTCAATAAAATTTATATGGGACCACCTCGGGAGCTTACCCTTTCAAACAAAAAAATAATTTTCAAAATCGGGCCACAATTGGCGGAGATATCGGTGAACATACATAAAAAAAAAAAAAAAACATACATAAAGTCGAACATAGAACCTCCTCCTTTTTGGAAGTCGGTTAAAAATGAGTCTGCCAGGAGACCACTTGAAGTTTATTTATTTTACCGACCTACTATCGGAACGTGACTGAATGAAGAATGAATTGATAGAAACAATTCAGAAAACATCTAAAACCTGACAAACAAACATAAAATGACAACTACTTTTCTCTACGAACCGAGTACGGTAAGCGGCACGTCAGTCGTAACATATAGAGGGTCCACACCTGCGCACACACACGAATAGTGCAGTTCGCACCTTTGGACATGTTCGCAAGAGGTTAGCGAGTATTTCGCGTGCAACTTTAATGTCCTCTCCTGGTCCCTCAGGCCCGTATTACAGAACCTCACTCAAGCCTTAAGCATTACTTAAAACTAGTTTCAACCAATCAAAAAGCCTTAGAATAATAACGCAAAAAGCTTTACGAGTTTTAAGAAAGAGTTTGAGTTTTGAGTGAGGTTCTGTGATACGGGCCTTATTCTATTGACACTGCGTACTATGCTAGGCCAGATAATGGTTAGTTTAGAGCAAAATTTTTGGCATTCCATTTTGCGCCACCAGTGGGGCGGCCTGGTGGGGCATAGTGGAAGTAGGTACTCGATTTTCCCAGCCAAGTCAAACGACCCAGACATAATCACTTGAGTCATAGCCCTCCACGGCATTTAGTAACAAACAAACGAGTAACTCGACTCGTCTTACTAATTAGTCGGCACCGCACTATGGTTTCACATCACTGGCCCATTGTTGCTGCATGCTGAATTGCTGACATACCTACATGAGACCGACAATCAAGTGAGGAGTATCATTAGACATTCATAACTTCCATGGTGAGGCGATATGGAGGTTAGTGAAGGTACTGATAGTTTTAGTATTACCTTCAAAGTTTGAAATTGTCTAGCAAGTTACTCAAGCTTAGAAAACCACTGAAATATCCTCATGTCTGGAAATATTTAACTAGGTATACAACGGTCTGGAATCTAGAGAGAGAGTTGTCAATCACACACTCGAGAACATTTGTAAATCATCTATCAATCGAGTCAATGGTTCGTTTAGAATTATATAGAAATCATTCAGACCACTAAAATAAGGACAATGCAATAGTACATAGTATTATATTATCTGTGGCAATAGTAAAAATAATCATAAGAAAAACGCATTAGATACTTACAAGAAAAAAAAACTACTTACGAAGATACATTAAAAGTTTTGGTTACCCAATACATGGTTATTTAGGTCCATTTAGGCCCAATAGGACCTTATTATATTAGGACAAAAGTTCAAAACAATATATTTAGTTAGACGTACTGAACGCTATGTTAAAATTTGTCCACGACCCCGCCATCCCCTTCTAACCTAATGTCGGGGTGTCCCAAGTCCCGAGCTCGCTTCGCTCGCTCTTGCATCCTAAGTTCTTATTGCCTTTTTACTAAGTCAAATATTCAGAACACAAAAAATAAGCGCACTAGTGGTATATAAACTTGTATAGGAGTACACAGGAAAATAGTCAAACTAAAAAGTAAGCTCCATGACTTGGCAAAAAACTTTCAATCATTATAATAAGGATAAAAGCAAAGCTAACTACATAGAATATTACATAAACCGGTCATTGCTCCACCTGCCATTAATACATGGTATCTATCTGTCTGTCCGTTCATCTGACTATTGATCCTGGTAAAAAACAGGCCATTATGATGAACCAGTCCGAATATCTGACAAAAAGTATTACATGTTGAGAAGACCCGCGATGATTTAGTTGAAAGTATTTATTCTGTTAAAAGAATTTACACATATATTTTACTGGGTATATTATGGTCACGATAAAAACAATACCTAGGTACATCTATTAGGTACTCCTAAGAGAAACGAAACCTTTCCCTGGAAACGACCAATTTGAACCATGCATGCCTTTGAAGTTAGTAGCATTTTGCAGATAGTGCCATGGCATCTGATCTGATGCAATAGCATGTTTTTTTACCCACAGTAATAATATTGTGCCTACTTGTCAAACAAGGTCTAATAGGTCCATTAGGATTATACAGAACATTTATACTCCAACTTACTCCTACTCACAGGTTAATATATAATAAATTACATTGTACGGTACGTATACTCAAATCAATTATCATATCCCAAATAAGTATTATTATATTGTTTCGTTTGCATTGTTTCTTGATTATTTTATAAGTAATTCTTATATTAATTTTGTTATTCGCAAGGAACCCTAAATTCTCAGATTACTCCGGATGCCGATGGTCTCAACTGGACACGCAAAATCTGCTTACCATATGTTTTCGCCCCCAGCTAAGTTTTTGCGTGCTAATTAACAATCACTCAATAAAAATTGATCTTTAGTTCCTTCAGAATAGAATCAGATTTTGTTAAACATGAGTAAAATTGGCCAACAAAGAAAGATTCAAACTTCGGCGATCCCTTTAAAATCAAAAAAGGAGGAAATAAAGTTACGTAGTCTAACGTCAGCAATTTTAGACTTTATTAGAGATGGAAATGGTTCCACAAAATGATACCATTTATCTTTCAATTCATATTTTATTTGGGGAATCAAATATTTGGCGGTAGTCCCCACAAGTTTTCTCACAATTTAGGGAAAGTGCACTGCATGTTAAAGGGATACAGTACAATTTGGTTTGGAGATATAGAATCTACGTCTTACGAGTATGTTTGATATCCCCAATAACAGGGGTCGGTGATTGCTGCAGTTTACTCTCCTTGAACTTGAGCGGAAGTAGGGAAGAGACCCCAAATTAGGGGAAGAATGTGTATACAGAGGATTGGAACAATGTTCAAACAAAGTTACAGAGCGTATTGTTGTAGATTATGAATGAGAAGCTTTTTCGCAAACAGTTCAAGTTCAATCACTGTTTCTCCTAACTAACCCTTTTGAAAGTATCGAGAGGTCAATTCACACAAAGCGATCGTAAGCAGTTTCTTTAAGCATTCATTAGAATATTAAAAGTCGAATGACTGAATTAGGGAGGACATGAGCTTCATGCAGCAGTAAAAAACACAGGAACATAGCTTCAGCAAACTAACGATGTTTTTTGACGTAAGTAACTGTGTCTGTTGGCTAAACGTGGTGATGGCAGGTGGAGAGAACCCTTAATGAATGGCTGCCGAGAGACGGTAGAAAGATTGTTGGCAGTCTATCAGTTAGATGGGTGGATAAGATTCACAGAAGTTGCGTGTAAGAACTAGTAGCGGGTGAGACTAGAATCGACCAGGGAAGCACAGCACATAATGAAGGATACTCGGCAATGAGTGGAACAAAGCTGCCAACCATGATGATAATGATGTCAAATTGTGTCTGTAAACGATACATGCATCTTTAAGAGCTAGACTATCCTAGTAACGTAACCAGGCCGATCAAATCATAAGTGGAACATTTTTAGGGCCATCTGCTCACTGTGTCAAGGCTCAAGGCAAACTGTCCAGTTGCAATGACATCTGACAACTGCAACGACTCCCTATTAGGACATGACGTACTCATGCCTTTACAATTATTACTTATATATTGTAATTATTTTATACCTACATTTAGTAGGTAATGTAGGTCCCAGAGTAGTTACTCTTGGTTTTGTGGTGCATGTTGTATATTAATTTAATTGTGGTTTATAAAAGGATAATATATTGAATGACGTAAATGAGCCCTATAAGGATTTCGTTAATTATTGTTACGTAATAAGCATGATTCATAATTCTTACTAAGAGAGAAACGAGGAGAAAAATATTATTCAAGTAGGTAGGGTACTCAATACTCAATACTTTATTGCATTCCACATGCAGGTATCCTGGTAGGTTCCATTTGTCGCCCCAGGACAGAGGGGGTTCCCGGGTGGTTTTAAAGAGGACACGGTGCCCCCTTCCACGTGCTGATCACCGGGGTGGTTTTAGTGAAGTAAGAATCCCATACTCGGTCTTATCCGCAAAGTTCGGCCGCTATATGAAGATTCCCACCGAACACATTGTCACTAGTCACAAAATCACTGCCTGTTTGAAAATGAGCGACAACCCATCTAAAAATACTGTCAGCAAAAAAAGTCCCTCAATTATCTTACTGCAATTAGTTCCACACAAAAAAAGAACTTCTCACAAAAAACATGGCCGGTTCAGTACTTTAAAAACACATCAGGACAACTAGTTCCCTTCTTATCTTGATTAAAAAAGGGCTTCAAGGTCCCATCGACTCCTGCGCATTACAAATTATCGCCGCGTCGCACGGTAGCCGTCTTCAAATACCGTTAGCACAAAAAGTGTCGCCCAACCAGTTGCGGTTGACATTAACCAAAAAAACGAGTTGCTATTGGAAAGTTCTGTAATGTTGTGGACAATGTCACTGATTTGGTTAGGGTATAATTGAATAATGGTGGTGCTGGTTGGCCCATAACTGGGTACTCCACATCTATAAGCTATCTGTAGTAATATTTTAAAGAGGTAAAATTTGTGAGTTTGTATGTCCCGGGTAATCTTCGGAACTACAGTATTGCTGCGAGTATATATGTTTAAACAAGAAATTTTAATAAAAGGCCGGATATAATCAATCTGATACGATGACACTTAAAGAAATTACAGTTCAAACTTTAACACGACCACCACAAACACAAACATATCCTCATTTCTCTTTCATACTCCATCACCAGACGCTGTTCATTATCTATCTATAAACTATTCATTGAGACCACTCCAATGAGCCCAAACACGATACCTGTGCTATAAGTTGTTAAGGGAGTTGGATATCCTGCAAATTCCAGGTGATGGTACAGCATCAGTTCAAGGTTACTGTGTTCTTCTAATATCATTGAAGTAACAGAATACCAAATTTATAATCGATCAGACCTGTGGAAGCCGCTCATATCCATTCATCAACTAGTAAAAAGCTGATAATCTTCAAACGGCTGAACCGATTTTGATAAAACATGGCTTAGAACCATTGCTAGAAAACCTGCTTTCAAATAAAAAAAACGCATTCAAATCGATAGTGCTACAGACAGACAGACACAATGACATATTTAGCGATCAAACTTATAAAAAAGCTGATTAACACATTTTGATCACATATCCTACCCGATGTTTCCACATTTTACGAGTAGAATAGTAACCATCATGAAACAGGCACTCAGAGGCAATTTTATAACAATCATATGGCATTCATTGTGCGAACCATTCATTCAGAAGTACATAGATAATAGCTCTGTATATGGTTAATATGAATGAAATCTTCATACTCCACTGCACAAGTCATCTTAAATACCTGCATAATTAATGTACATACCACACGGGTAAATAGTAAATAAACTTTAGAAGAATGTGTGCTTAAAATTCCGAGGTTGAACATTACAAAATATCATCAATTTGTATTATAATATTCATCTTCATTATCAATTCATTTAGTGTTATCTTTGGAATTTCTACCATGACGTTGCGAATGAGCCATTCTAACCAACCAACCAGTCTGAATGATTTTGAAGGATATTGCTAATCCACTGCATCATAATGTTCGAAAAATTGTCTGTTCAACAACGTAAATAACGCAATGAATGTTGTTGAACTGCCAAAAATACCAAACCAAGAAAATGACCTCTTTCTGATAGATTCCTGTCGATTGACGCAAACGAGGTCTTGCATTTAATAATTACTGAATTGCTATTAGACTCGTCTCTGTCTCGTTGTCGATGGTGGATGAACACAATTGTCGTTTCGGCGTTGTCAGTCACGGACATCACTTCATCTTCGGACGAGATAGCAACGTGGTATAATTAGTATTACCGTTGAATTTTACGTGTACGTACGTTCGTTTGACTAAACAAGCAACTTCGTATAATAATTACCGTCGAACTTCACTTGCACGTAAGTTCGTTGATTATTCAATAAAAACTAAAATGCAAATGAAACATACAAGATGCTGAAGGTACTTTAATGGTCAAAATTAAAACAAAGATAAATATAACCCAAAATTAAAGATAACCATCCGTAAAGTTAGCAAAAAATTTATGTAAGTACTCGTTGTAACGGCTACACAAATCCAAATTAATACATAAAGATTATGACGATATTATACAAAAAAAATTAAGGAAATAATAAAGACTACTAACTTAAGGGTCCGGCGAACACGGCTCGCAACTGCAAGTCGAAATGGGAGGAAAATGCGTTTGGAATATTGTTGTCTCTGTTCTGTTGTTTTATTGTGTTGCTGTTGTTGTCTGTGTCTGTTGTGTGTTATGTGTGTTGTGTTTTGTTAGCGTTGTTACTAGCTATCGGAATTCATGATAAATTTGGATGTGTTCCGTAATACCAAAAATGATGAATGAAAACTTAATATTCTTTCATAATTTTTTCTATACTTTGTAACTTGATAATATAAGCTATGCTTCTGAAGAAACAATATTCCAAATATTGTTGTTTATAATACAGAAAAAACAGTATGAAAACATGTCATTTAGCTGTAAAAATGTGCGAAATTCAATTCGCTTAAACTTTATTGTAGGTAAGTATTTTGGAAAAAAAAAAGATGTACAAGCCTAGACAAATACTGTCTTAATCCGAATATTAACATAATATGATGGAAATATGCTCAAATTGCAAATGATTTAGGTATTACGTTTGTATGGATAATTCAACGGTCGCCGCAGTCTTAACAAGATTTGGTATTCGTCATCGTTTTGCGAGAATATGTTCAAAGATTGTGCGAATTAGTCTAACTGGGTAAATAAAGTATGCAAATCCAAACATCTGTTTGGGTTATTAGGTTTTCCCGTATACAAAACACATAAGTATTAAAGAAGGATAATTATAACGTTATATCAGCTAAGAAACCTACATTAGTTTTAAAGGATTTTTTATCGGATCTATAGTTTAGCCATGTGACGGAAGCACACATACAAAATACTATGAACTAATTCGCCGATTCACAAACTTACTATTAAAATCTTTTAGTAGGTTATTTAGCATACATAATTATGAGCAAACACGCCAAAAAATAAGAAGTGTGTACGTGCTCAGAGTCAGACGGACTTATGTGATAAAAATATTAAAGCGCCGTTTACTTTGAATTATTATAATAGTATTCTCATGAGTCACAATTCGTGGAACATGATGTAACTACTTATACAGCCTCATATGCAAATATAGCTTTAGACCTGGATTTTCCCCCTTGAGGCTAATTCATGAATACCGGAACAATAATACTTTGAATGGCTGCCTTTTTCCTTCTTATATAAAGTCGTAAGCAGGTCCCCAAACTTGAATGCAGGTATTTTTAATTTGAACTAATAAAATACTTCCGGGAAACAAAATTAATAATGTGATTCAATTTAAAGTAATGTAATTTATTTCAAAAGAGTAATCGAGGTTGTTAGGTTTTCGTTTAATTTCCTAGATAGCAATCTCAATAGTTTTATGAAAAACCCATGTAGAGTTTTGATCGTTCTACCAACAGGAGTCTACTCTTATAAACACCGGCAACTTTTGCATGAGTTGCTGGTAGGGCTTGTTCCGCCTGGCTAGCTACCATCATCTTATATAAGTCTGTCGCCATAACAACACTGTTAACAGCATTGTTATGTTTCGGCAGTTTGAGGTAAGACAGCCAGTTCCACTTTGGTTGAGAATTCCGGGTGAAGCTCGCTTCCACCTACAGCCAGATCATCACTTACCATCAGGTGAGATGCAGTCCAAGATCTTCTCCAAAGAGGTTATAAAAAAAGGTAGTAATACCGGTCGGTAAAGAGTCTTACTGAATTACATAAATACTACCTACAAAGCAGACACTCTTCACGAAGAAACCCTTTTGAGAAATGAGGTAACTGATAAGCACGTTTATTTTATGATGAAAAGCTTAAGACACAAATGGCTGCGAAAAAGATAAGAGTTCAAACTGCTGCCTGCCCCTAACAAACATACAGAGAAACAAACAAACACAGACACGTTAAGGGGGATGCGCCAAGGTAGCCCGCGAAATTCAAATTTTCTTAGGTTTTTTGCAATTTGCAAGTCAGTGTCAGGTTGTATCTTGATTAAAATATGATTTGCGAGCGTAACCAATATGGGTTTACAGAATTATAATCATTAGAATCAGCAATACAACTCCTTAGGTTAGCATAATCCCCAAATGTCATAATTTCATGAAATAGTCATTCAACGGGATTACATGAACTTATAGAGTTGTATTGAGTTGTTTGATTTCTATGATTATAATTTTGTAAATAAACATTTGATACGGTCGCAAATCATATTTAGATCAACATACAACCTGATACTGACCTGCAAATTGCAAAAAACGTAAGAAAATTTGAATTTCGCGAGCTACCCTGACGCTTTCACCTTAAGAGCGTGCATTCTGAAAGTGACAACGTCACAAATAGCTGTCACATAATTATTTCGCTGTTTTGATAAATTTGGCAATATAACTGTATGGAAATAAGAAATTAGGCAAACTAGCGAACTAGAATATTAATAATGAATTGCAATTGTAACATTGAATTTGATGTTGTACCCGTTTTAGGTGTAAAAATGCATTTGGAAAGTTTCCAAATACTTCTTTTACATAGAATCTAAAACTAAACATTCGGTTTTACGATATGAATGCATTGCATGCATTTCATAATCAATATTCTAGTTCGCTAGTTAGCCACAATTCGTATTTCGATACAGTATTATTTCCAAATTAATCAAAACAGGTAAATATTTGACAGCTATTTACGACGTTGCCAACTTTTAGAAAGAAAAAAAGAAAGAAAATACGTTTATTTGCGGTAAACATGACGCAAGAAAAGAATAAAAAAGAACACGATAAATAACAAATTGGGGGAAAAATATGCGTCACATCCACGCAAAACGGCCATCGCTCAGCATAATGCTGAGCTTTAGGATGCGCGCTCTTAACAGTGCCATATGAGACAGTAGCCAGAAAGTAAACGTGTTGACAGCCAACAAGGGCTACCTAAGTATGAGGTGTACGTCATTATTGGCAGCAGTGAGCCACACCTGTGACCCGTGCAAGGCGAGAACATCCGCCAGATGACAGGAAGTGGTCGCACTTGACACCTACACTGAGTTCAAACACCGGTCTTGTATGGTTTTATTTTAATGGGGATTCCACGGGTAAAGAATTATTTCTCTAACTATAATTTGACCAATTTGAATAAAACCGCCTCTGTGGTGTAGTGGTTAGACCATCTGTCTCAGACCCAGAGGTCGGGATATGATTCCCAGTGGAAGCAAAATTTTCTGCTCGGTTTTGTTCTAAATCCGTCTGGCTAGCTACCACTATCTTATCAATGTCTGTCGCCATAACAACAATGTTAACAGCAGTGTTATGTTTCGGCATTACAGGTAAGATAGCCAGTTCCTCTGTGGTTGAGGATTCTGGGTGAAGCTCACTTCCACCTTCGGCCTGATCATCACTAACAATCAGGTGAGATGAAGGTCAAGAAATTCCCCGTTGTGTCTAAATTGAAATAAAAATTGTCCCATTTAAAATTGATTATGTAAAAAGCTTGTTTAAAGATATAGGTAAGTACGTTCTTTTGCATCACTGTAAAGGATATACGTTCTCTTCAGAGTCAAAAGAAATTAACACAAACATTTCAGTAGACAACACTACTTCTTCTGCATCTTCCAGGTTTAAGTTTCCAGTTCAACATTAATTTTGCAACCAAACATTTTCTGCTCTCATTTCAACTCTTCTGAAAATTTTACCGAAACCAGTTCATTATACCCATACCTACGTGTCCAGTGAATGTCTGTGTCAATTATTTCTCCGAAATTGGCCTCGAAGCCTTTCAGGTTAAATAATTTCGATTAAAACTTATTAGTCAGGCTTTATTACTTATTTATTGTTATTATAACAGGAAATGTTACCAACAAGAAGTGTTATAGTCATTTGAAACCACAGACACTAATGATGTATTGAGTCTTGGTCTGGCAGTCTTACATCATTAGTATTGTAATTCAATCTCAACATACCATTTCTTTGGCCATGGAGTTGGGTCAGCAAGGGTTTGCTTCGATCTGACAAATAAAACTCTTCCATATTGCCCATGCCTATTTTTTTCTATTGGTGTAAAAAAACTGTCTATTTGTTTCTGAAGGACTAAAAGTAAACTATCAAGCTACATTTAAAATGCTCGCAAGCTCAAAACCAGCATTACATATAATTTTTGATAAATCACGCATATCATTTTATAAGATAAGCTTCCGAGCTTAAAAAATTCGTAACAAAAAGCATATGAAAAGACTGCAACAAACTAAACGCTTTAATAACTAAGTACACGACTCTAAACCGGAAAAGTAACTTCGGAGATGGTATCAAACGCAAAAAAACTGTTCAGGTATCATTACTGGCCTTACACTAACTCATAATCGAATACTACGAACACAGTCATCAATGTAGAGAAGACAGTGAAGGTAAAGATTGCGTAACAACGAGCAATGAACGAGGTATGGCCAATGACCGCATAGAAAAAATTTGTTGAATCTGTTTGTCGCTGGCCTGATCGACTGTCACGATCTGAAGCCACGACACGGTCCATTGCAGACAAGAAAGCGACAAGAACTACACAATAGGGCAAGTAACAGGCGAAGAAATTGATTGTGAAGGCACTAAGGGTTCACAAGAGAAAACTGTTAGTACTTTAGAAGATGGTAGGGGAATGATCTATGAGGAAATCAATTTGCAACAACCCAATGAGGTATTTAAATGACTTCAGAACAGACTCAAAAAACGATCTATACTCTGTTGGTTTAGGTACTAAAGGTAAACAAAAGAAACCACGTGACGAAAAAGCAGTCACGTAACTGACTAAACGTAATAGCTGTCACTTCAGTTGTCATGTACGTCACAGTTGTTGGAAAATGAAGTATGGGTACCTGATAATTGAAATAATGGCAAAATATTAATTGGGGTTCGTGGGACCTTAAAACTTTCGCTGTAGCAAGGCGACAACTAGTCTTCTCGTAAGTATAATTTTTGTATGTTATCGCGGAACCCAAAATGTTACTTGTGTTTACCAAAAATAATTGATCTAGTAGAAAATAAAGAGGAAGAAGGAACAGTTAGTCATCATTCGGAGGCTAGAATGATGTTAATTGAAAACTTGACATAACTGACCAGATTTATAAGGTACAAGGAAATAAAAAATGGTCACCGTTAACAGTACATGTAAACAAAACGATCTAGGTCAAGATCATTAGCATATCGTCTATAAATGAATTAAACATGATATCCGAAAAAGTAGGCGTAAATTATTCGAAATAACAAAGGTAGTTGTGACTAATTAAAAGACTCGTCTAGACGAGTTTAAAAGAAAATCTCTGCGATGATCAATCAATTAACACAATTATTTGAATACAATAATAGACATGTATTACCCCTTTCCATCGCTCAAAATATTTGAGCTACTATAAAAGAAAGAGCTAGGTTTCTCAACTTTGAAGACAATATAAATATAAAGTATCTTCGACATATCGCTTACCATACAATTTAATAGACCACACAGAGACACACAGTGAAAATAACATATATTTTACATTAAGGGATTTTAAGCGCTAAAATATACAGGGTGTCGGGGACATCGACGCGAAGCCTGTTACCATGGACTCAGTACGTGATTCTAAACAACCCTGTGTTGAAATTTTTAGTCAGTGATTTAAAAAAAAACAGCTGTTCCATACATTTTGACCGCGTAGGTATTGCACTTTTCTATGAAACAGCAGATTTTTTTTTAAATAACCGACGATATTTTCAACACATCGGTTTCAGAATCATGTACTGAATCCATGGTAACAGGCTTCGCGTCGATGTCCCTGACACCCTGTACCTATATATCTTCAATGTGTGTGATGGATGAGCTTAACGTGTTTGTGTATGCCACGGTGTATCCCATTTTTGCATATTCTCTACATTGCGATTTTCACAAAACCATTTGATAAAAGTTGCGATTCATAACAATGTGTGGTAAAAAATCTTATTGAGCGATGGCATACGCTTCTTGAATGGCTAATTCACTGCCGTTAGTGGCAGGGTGGCCATGAGGAGCGTGTGCATTTACTTTAGTATTTGAGTAACATACTCATGTCTCTTCAATTATAGTTTCTATTCCTGTAGCAAGAATAGCTACACGTAGAAGACGTCATAGTTTCTTAAACACTCATTCATTGACAGTCTTGCTACATGGTTTCTAACGTTAGTCCATATATACAACGATTTTAGAAACAGTAATGTCATCAGACAATAACAACTATGCATATTCAGCTATAAGACGATTCACTAGCAGTGCAGCAGAGTTTTGCCTCTGATAGGAAAAGATAGGTAAAGATAACAAGACCCAAGTACTTATCCCAAAATTCAAATTTATCTTGACAATACATTCGACTGGATAAGTAGAATAGGACTAAGTATTGGCTGCTTCAGCAAATTTACGCGTTTTAGTCCATTTGGAGGGTTCTAAGGCAGATTCACCATCAGATATGAATACCAGTATTTTACATGGAGCGACTGCCTATCTGGCCTCCACAACCCAGTTACTGCATAACACGATATTCCTTGATAAGGGTTCCAAAGCATTATTATCGTTGATTCCCTACACCTCAAGTCCATGGCCACAAGAAAGTCCCCCGCGACTCACGCGCATTACTCGTGCATCGAATGCCAATTAGAAGTGGGCCGGGAATGCATTGTGCACACAGAACACGGAGCGGCAGGAACAAGGTTCAGTTCCCAGAGGCGGGCAAAAGCCGTTGGTTGTGAATATTAATGGTATTTGGAACTGCAAGGTTTTGATTCGTGATTTTTTTTACCAAAGTCCTTGAAATATTTATATCATTAAATTCGACCAGTATTTCACAGGAGACATGTAAGGCAGATTCCAGTCTATTTTATCTAAAGAGAAGAGCAGTACTTCATAAAGTAGTGCACGTAACGCCCCGTCGCCAAAATGCATCTTGGTGCAAATGTGCAATCGTGCTTAACAAACGCAGCTAGTTTTTTTTTTTTTTTAGATTAAAGGTCATTCATATTCAACTTATGCATCTCATTGACTCTTCTGTTTTAATGCTATGGCAAAAAGCCAACCCCTATAGTGACTTAACATAATTATCTTTGGGGACATGATTCATTTATACCTGTGTTCTGACTTCTGACTCATTTCCCAAAACCACAAAGCTTGTAACCTACTATGCCTACCAGGAAGAAGCTACATTGATTTTATGCACAGTCATGCAAATATACCAAATCATATTACAATGTTAACACCCTTGAACGCTGGCGTCGGCTTCATCCTGTACTTTGATCAACGTTTGTACTTTGTTATTACGTAATATTTATACATAGTTTAAATATAACAATCACGATTCATGATTATGTCGATGAACCAGTAGAAGGTCTTATAGAGGTCACGGGAGGACAGTAAGTTTTGCAAAATTGGACAGGTGGCAAAAATAATAATCACCAAGAAGTTTATGCGAATTCTGTAGCCACTCCAAGTCTTTGGGAGAAAACATCCCTTTGGACCTCATAGGGTTCTGGAAGAAGTGATGAAACTTTGCAGTCTTTAGTCCTATTAGTTTTGCCGGCTCTTCTCCATACGAAACGACCAATTGGAACCGTATACCTAGCTTCTGACGTTTCATAAGTGCCCATGTAGATTTATGGGAAATAGAATATTTTGTATTGTGAATAAATAGCCAACTTACTAACTTAGCAGTAAATTAAACTGCAAGTGCCCAAAGCATAGGTAGCTAATAAAGATGTCTGCTGCTTGCTTATAATTCATTGCTTCTTTGATTTTACCATTGAGGCCACAATTTTACGCTTATAATATGTTACAACTTTAACGTGCTTAAATCCAAACTGTTGTCAGTTGTCACCTGACATTTTGTCCCAACTTTTTATCCAAATTCACTTAAACAAATGGGTCATTCGAATCAGTACAATGTTCAAGCTATATTCTAGCACATACCCTCTCGTGCCTGATGAGGTACTCGATGAGGACGTCCTTCTTCTTCTCCTTCTCGTCAGGGTGGCAGATGCCGACGTTGAGCCCCATCACGATGGTCCTCAGCAGACCACCCTCGAACGCGTCCCATAGGAACTTCGGTGTGTAGCACATTATTGCCTGGAAGAAAATATTGAATGAAAACGTGTTTTTAGAATGAAGAGTGTCTTAATGGTGTCCACAAGGATCATAATAGACAGCTGAGTGCCCGGTGGGATTACGTCGGTTTTATGGTGGTTTTATCCCCTATTTTACCCCTCAAATGAATGAAGGAACTCTTGTGTAAAATCTCATATTTCTAGACCATGGTCAAAAGGGTTAGGCAGAAGTGCCAGTACACCCATATTTCGCCAGTTATGTTTGAGTCCCATGTAATAAGGGGCGAGCCTATTGCCATCAACCGGGCACAAATCCAGACTCCGGACTGCTACTAAGAAATTCCTGATGAAAAAATCCAATAACACTTTGCCCAACCCGGGAATCGAACCCAGGACCATACATGCTCGGCAGTAACGCTTGCGACCACTAGACCAACGCGAGGTAGTTTTGTTGCATCTAGACTGTCTGCTATTCATTACTGTCTAAAAAGAGGTCATTCATTCATAGACACTATTTACTCAATATGTAGTACAAAAGAGCAACATCCCCTATATTGGCAGATCACGATTCTCCGAGACATGTCTACTTGTAAATCATTTTAATATTTGACGTATCAATTGACACTGTACGTCACATGATCTACCTATCTTTACCTACTGAGCTGAAGAGTTTTTTTTAGGGTTTCATACCACAAAACGGTGAAGGAAAACATAGTGAGGAAACCGGCATGTCTTAGAACCAAAAAATTCGAAGACATGTGACATCTACCAACCCGCACTGGACCCGCGTGGGAGATTACGGCCCACTCCCTCTCACAGAGAGGAGGCCTGTGTCCCAGCAGTGGGAACATTAATAGGCTGATGATGATGACCTCAAAAAGAAGAATCGGAACCCTTACTTATAGTATCACTTCGTTGTCCGTCTGTCTGTCTGTCAGTCTGTCATGAGTTCATGACACTCATGACCCTTTTTCTCAGGAACGCGTGGAGGAGATTTCAACTTGATACAAGTTGGAATTAATATCAATTACGTAGGTCTACGGTTCCTTAGAGCTTTTATATAATTCAAGCTTCTAAGTCTACGCAATAAAAGAATACGGCCATTTATGCGACATATTTTGTAACTCGCCAAATAAATCAAAACCTACAGGGTAAGTACTTGCCGTTGACCTAGAATCATGAAAATTTAAAATGCCCCAGGCATTAAGTCCGCCTTTGTACAGTATTTTTTTTACTTGTGCATAAAGTTTTAATAAATAATAAATAAAGAAAAAAAACATGAAGCAAGATCTCACAGCACACAGTCATGGAAAAGTCCGAAAATCGTTAATTTGTAATTTTAACACATTTTTTGTGTGAAAACTTCCTTAGCGGCATTGTGCACTTTTTTGGGATGGGTAAAAAATGTTAACTCGCGTCAGGACGTGACCGTAAGATCGTTTGCCTAGCTACCGACAAAGTAAATATCAAAATAAATACTGTTTGACATTACGTAAAGATTGCGAGGTAAGAAATTTTACCCATATTGATGGGTAAAAAAAGCAGTCAAGTTTTCACGTCTGCCGGCACTCCCGGAGTGCAACCCGTTGTTACATTTGCAGTTGGAGAATTGACCGAGACGTATATCAACGTGTATGGGAGAGCATGTTCTTCAACTACAAAGTGAAGTTTGTTTTTGGGATACACATCCCAAATACGGAACCCTTCATTGTGCGTGGTCCGGCACGCACTTGGCCGGTTTTTAGTTTGAACACCCTAATCTCAGGAATTACGCCGTCAGTTTTTTTTTTGCATTTGATAGCCCGATTCTTAAAGGCTATAGGCTATTAAACATCACGCTACCACCTTTAGGAGCCGAGCGAGGCGGGTAAAACAGCAAGGCACAAAATTGCGGAGGGTTCCCACGAACATTAGTGCAGTGATCTCACCAATGTTCATTGTCATGTGTCACGGTTTATAGGTGAGAGGAATTGCACGTGGTTTGTGATTAAATATTATCATTATGTAATATCAGGACCAGCATGTGTATAGTATCAAATAAATTGATGACAGCTTATTATGTCTAGTGGTCGCAAGCGCTAATGTTGATCATGAGGCCCTAGGTCCGATTCCCGGGTCGGGCAGTGTTATTCAGTTTGACAGTACGATGATGCAAGTGGTCCAAAGTTTAAACATTGTACAATATAATTTCAACAGAAGATGATGTCAATATAAATATTATAACATAATCAGCTTAATGTTCCCACTGCTGGGACACAGGCCTCCTCTCTGTGAGAGGGAGTGGGCCGTAATCTACCACGCGGGCCCAGTGCGGGTTGGTAGATGTCAAATGTATGAATAGTACCGAGAGGAACTTTATTATCATTCCACTGTTCACAATGAATAACATTCAAGCGGCCGCATCTGTACGCAGCGTTCGTACTGTCACACCTGTCGAGTACAGTTATTCAGTCGGTCTTAGAACAAAACAACGTACAAAGTCCAAGCCGATGTTTTTATTACTAGTTAAATTGAAAACAAAGATGGTTATTAAACAAATCATAGAACAAAGATTAGCTTGCAGAATCTCATAACTCAAGATAAACTAGAACTAATACTGTCACATTTCCTTACCTTTTTTTATAATAACATACATAACATCACACCTGTAATACCTGAAGGCTTAGGCAGAGTAGGTACACTAGGTACACCCACATTTCGCCAGTTATGTTTAAGTCCCATGTAATAGGGGGCGAGCCTATTGCCATCAACCGGGCACAAATCCAGACTCTGGGCTGCTGCTGAGAAATTCCTGTTGAAAAAACGCAATGACTCTTTGTCCGACTTGGGATTCGGACCCACGACCTCTGCTCAGCAGAAGCGCTTGCCACCACTAGACCAACGAGGCTTCGTTTATAGGCAATATTATATAATAGATACTTTCTTGGTTGATTTATTACTAGACTCGATAAACGGAATTTACTAGACTCGATAAACGGAATCGGATTATTTCCTTGCTAACAATAGTAAAATAGTCCAATTAATTACGTGGCCTGCACCTTCACAGACTATTAATAACCTTGGTTCTCCAATTAAATCATCTCATAAATTATACAATCTACCATTTTCCTTGATTACAGAGTAATGTCAAGCCAGAGTTGACAGTCTTAAACTATAAATACTCGAATTATAAATTCACTGGAGTTAACTGACAGGTGATAATGTCACTTTGTATAGTAAATGGTCAAACTTATTGTATTTTAAGCCCTTACACTCAAATTGAAAAAAATCAAAAGTCAATTATTCAAATAGGCTGACAATCAATTCCTTCTTCAAGTGACCCTTCACCACTTCCTAAGTGCTTTAGCTTAGATAAAAAGTGTCGCAAACTCCCCAGCAGCATAGCGGTCAAACTTGTAAACCTCCTCTTTATGCGTCGGAGGTTGAAAAAAATGAAATACTGTTCGTTGGTAAGCGGATCACTTCAGAACGCCTGGACCGATTTTTTTTACAATACTTATTCGTAATAATCCGAATCAAGTTCTTAGCGGCAAGAAAAGTTTGAAAAGATGCCGGGAAAATTAAGAAAACTGACAATCTATTTTTCTATGGGAATTTTGTTTGAATTATTGATTCCGATCAACTAGTTTTTTAATACAAATATCCAAAATAAAAAGTAGCCTATATTCTTCTCCTGTCCCAGGCTTCTTAGCTGTCAACGACCCCATCATGGTTGGGAAAAGACTTGGCAGATTAGTATGGATTTTACTTAGTATTCATAAATCGATTAAACTAACTAAACGATCACCATTGCAGCAAATATGACCATAATATTTGACAAAGTGACATTATTAGCACCTGTCAGTTTATTCCAGTGAAAAACAATTCGAGTACAGTGATACCGTTACGCGACGTGTTGTATGAGGTCGTACCGATGACACGACGCGATTGAGCTATTAGATACATTTGGACAGTCGGCGACCGTATTTGGGTGTGTATTGCGGGTTTCCATAAACTCAGGCAGTAGGCCATAGCCGGTCATAGGCCTTGCTCCGGTTCTGTTGCTAATTAAGATGCTTAGATCGGGGTGACGTCATTGTGTTAAGTTTTTTGCTAGCAAACAATGCTGTAAAGCGTCATAGAAATTCTGTTGTTACAATTATTAATTATCACTTGCTTCAAAAACGGTGAAGGAAAACATCGTGAGGAAACCGTCATGCCTGAGAGATATTGACAGCATCTGAAGCCAACTCAGAGGCCCATGGGCGGCTCTCTCACTCTGTCACCAGGGTTAGTCGCTAACCACACGAAAAAAAGAAGAATGGATAATTTTTAATTGAACATTTCAAATACTTTAGGTAGGTACATTATCTTCTATCTATTTTATTTATTGAAATACCGGCCACTTTGTCAATTAAAACAGCAAGAGAAATATGTCAACAAACACGAAGCCGATGAGAGAAAGTTAGTCATAAAATAAATATAAAACAAATTGTTTCTATTTTTATTTCGTGAGTAATGGTTCAAGGATTGAAGTGAGTAATCTACGCGTTCATTGTATAAATACAAGATACCGGTAATTAACTGCACGTGGATTACGAAGTATAGGTAGTAATTATTTGAACTGTGACGTAGCGAGGAGATCGATGACGTTTCCTTCCATGGTTTCATGGGATTGTTGTAATGAAATCAAATAGGTAACAAAAGAAGCTCAATAATTATAATAGCAGGCTAACCAGGCGTTGACTTCGCCTGGACAGGAACGTCCTGCGCCTGGTGACGGGGACCATCACGGGACACTGCTCGCTAAACAAACACTTCCACTCAATAGGCATAACGGACAGTCCTGTGCAGGGTTTGATTTTCCGTGTCCTCCAGATGGACCATTGGGCGTGGGACATGGCCGCCGTTGATGATTATTCCAACCAGCCCACCACCCCAGGCCAGAAGTTATTTAAATCTCCTGGTCTGTTCAGAATGTCTGAGAAAGATCTGGGTGACCTGAGGGTTTCTGTTCTAATCTGTGTGACGCCTGTGCATTCAAAGAGCACGTGCGCGACGGTTTCCTCAGCCTGCAACTCCATGCATACCCTGCATAGAGGACTGCCCTATGTCCTAGCTCCTAGTCCTAGTAATATCATTGTTTCTGGGCACCTGGTCTAAGTTATTGTCAATCTATGCAGAGTGTAGAGAAACATCTTACCCAAGTTTCAAGTGTTACTTTTGCAGCGTGTCCATTTAGCAATGACATCACACCACAATAAGCAATGTTTACATCTACACCAAGGTTCCGAGCAATTACCCGGCACGTCCTTTTAATTATTTTATTGTAATCTTCCGTCTGACGTCACCGTGACGTAATTATAGTAGTTGTTATAGTTTTTGAACAGAAGATCCGTAATAAAAAAGCGAATTTTTTCACGTCCACCGGGCACAACAAGCTAGTTCCAAACATAACAATTTTAGGATATCCTATACCCTACGTACATTATGTAGGTACAGAGAATCACAGTTGTTGCTTGTTGGTAAAACCCAAAACCCAAATGACCCATTTAGGCAGCAGACTTTTATTGCTTGCGTGAAAGATGGGTTCCATTTGTTGCTGCTGTAAAAAAATGATGCAACACTTTGTTTTTAAAATAAGTTGTGTTCGTCAAAATATGAGTAAAAATTTATGATGTAATATTTTGTTCCTCATTTACAAAATCTCTCTATAGCACTGAGGTTTGTTGTTAGAGAACCCAATTCTGGGCTTTGCACATAAGCTGTCCTTCATTGTTTTTTTTAATCCGATCCAGCCTGGCCCTTGCTATGCCCCCCTAGGGACGCCCTAGGCTGAGGTCCGTACCCCACAGGGGGTGCCCTTATTAGCATGTAGTCACTTAGTTCCTAAGTTGTATGCCCTGGCTGGAGGCCTTAATTTGTTGAGACAGCCACAGGAAAGTTCGGTTAAGCAGAAGACAACCTCCTAGGTAGGCCTTCGAAATGACATTAATAAAAAAATATGGGTACCTGGGGTACCTCGTCCATCAAGTCATTATGGTTACAGATGACCAGAAAGGGTCGAGCTTTCAGGACGAGAAATATCCGGGGGATTTTGTTGTCTGCATTTATTAGGCAAAAAGTTTTGCATTGCGTAGGCAATGGACGATGTGAAGTCCCAAAATGAAGGCGTACTAGAATGTTTGTGCTTAGTTCGGTCATCATTTTACAAATTGTCGCAATAACTACAGCAGTATTAATAAAACTAATTCGATTTTTCAGATATGCATCTATAACTGCTAAGTAATAAATACGTGCTGACAGCATTAACTTATGTGATAATGCCATTAAGAATGCAACAATGCACGTTAATGACAGCTTTTTGTGTACTCTTATGTACCTGGCAACCTTCATACAATTAATATGAAAGTAATTAAAACTCCGGTTTACAAAGTCTGAACTCTGAACTATAATGTTCTTACAAGATCTTTACAAACACATACTAATTAGTTGACACGGTTTTTATGACAGGTTCTTCGACCGTAGACGTTACATTCACGTAGTGTTTGCTCGATCAGATTTTTCATCGATTTGATGCAATTATACATATTTGTAAACTGTTCCAACGAACCGCTCTAACTTTCCAAAATGTTGCGGTTAGTGGAATAGTTTCCTCCGTATCAAAACGTCCTAAAACCAAATGGTCCTATTAACAAAACGACCCATGATCAAAACGACACTTTAGCAAAATGTCCTATTAGCAAATCGTCCTATGAGTAAATGGTCCTAAAAACAAAAGAAAGGAAATTGTACAGTCATACCACACATAAATAAATATGTCTCAAGTGCTGTCGAATTCAGTGCTCTGAGTGGTATACCTCAACAAGATGTCCCATTTTCATCGTTTTAACTTAGTTGAGAATTTGAGAGGACACCCTAAAAATTAAAAATTAAATGTAATTACCTGAAAGAACAGTACGAAGCACACCCATTGGTAGTACGTATAGTACTTCTTCTCTTGCGTGCTGTCATACTCGTTCGCTATGCCTGGATGCGCCACCTCTTTGCCAACCTGCAATCAACAATACTCGTTTAGTTTCGCAAACATTATATAAAAAAGTACTTCAACTTCTGGTTATAGAAAAATGACTTCAACTTCTGGGTCACATTGCATTTGATGGTGTGACATGTGACCCAGAAGTTGAAGTCATTTTTCAAGTTATAGAGAAACCAATTCGGCTACTATGTGAATTTATTTTCTTCCCGTTCTGTTTCAAATCATGTGACTCCTGCCATTTCTTACCATGATTGTCACGCTGCACGTCATTAGGAGTTGGGGTGTCTATGTCCATTGACAGCATCGTAACTTCTATGTAACCAGTGCTTGTTTAAAGTGAATGAATAAAATATGGACCCCAGCAGAGTCAAACCATCATACAAAAACAACATCCCGAGAAATAAAAATTTGACTTATTTTTATATACACCCTTTAGTTTTTAATAAATACGCCAATACGGAAACAGCCACATAAACTGTGATGGACAATAAATATGTAATGAAAACTCTAGAAACGCTGAAAATATGAATTTTAAATTAAGTGACGTGGAAATCATGAAAACGTGTTTCATGGAAAATTGGAAATGGTCGTTTTGAAAGTCAAATCCGAGTGTTGCGAGTGTTTTGTATCCATAAATCGTATTAGAGAGGCAAAATATTTGAAACTGAAAAATAAGCCTCAAGGGCGCATACACCAATTATGTAAATAGGTGTGTAAATAAAAAGATAATTATTCAAAACAAAAAAAAAAGAAATTAGAATTTTATTTAAGTACCTAATTCTTTATTTTGTTCATGATATGCTTTTTGAATTTTGTGCTGATTTATTTAAGGCAGTGTATAGAGTGCCACCATTGGCACTCTATCCCTATCGGATAAAGTGCTACTACAGGCACCCTAGTAACACCGCCTCGGCCCGGCTCAAGTGCCGCAAGCATTGGATTGTCATTGTCACTGTCACTAAGTCACGTCACTTGGTATTTTGTTTGATTGTCGAGGTTAGATCGCTGTAAAACACCACATTCCCAAAACATTACATTCTCTTGTGCCTAAACGGACCCTGGCACTTCGCCGGCCGCTACCGCGGCACCGCTCGCTACGCTCGCTCGGCTCGTGCGTTGTGTGGTCACAGTTCTAACCTAACCTAACCTAAATAACAAGTGACAGTGACAATGCAACGCTCACGGCACCCTAGCCGGGCCGAGGCAGTGACACTAGAGTGCCACAAGAAACTCGCGGCACTCTATACACTTCGTTTATTTAAATCAAATCTGACTGACAGCTCAAGTCCTCGAGTTAACTCAAATCGATCGTGATTCGTAAAAGATTAAGACCCTTCATACATTATTTAAAGCTCATGTTTCAGTGATGAAACGTGGTAGGTAGTAAATTATTTTTAATGCGATCGTTTACCGTAAAACGAAATGTATCAGAAAGCCACGTGAGAAAATGTTGATTCTAATCTGTTTATGTAGAATTGTAGAATAATTTTAGTGTTTATAATGTCAGCGAAATTGAGGCCAGCCTACAGATACCTATAATTATGTATAAACACCACTGAGAGTCTTGTTTTCAGGATTTGTGCTGACAGAACGATAGCCAAGACGAATCACACAACACAAGTTTTATTTAAGTGACCAAAATAACACAATAACAATTTAGCATTCAGACGTAACAATAAAAGCGCGACAAGTGAACGCTGACCTTAACCAACAACAGTGACAACAACAACACACCCACGTGGGGCATTGAGTACAATTTAGAGACTATCCTAGGGCTGCATGACTTCTGAATATTCGTACAAAATATTTCGGTAGGTGTAGGCAATTAAGTCACATCAAATAACAATTAAATGACAATGATCAACGTAGTTAGCGTGTGGGAATTTTAGATATTCATTTAATTAAAGGATCTCGCGTCTTGTTCCGCTACTCGAATTTCGCGTAGTGAACATTGAAATTGAACTGGACATTGAAAATTGAACTACTGCGTTTTCGCTGCTACGGTTTCGCGGCTGTGGTATGCTACTGGCGTCAAACACAGAGATTGTAAAAAGTTGTATTCTTCAAAAGAATTCTTGACACAAGGATGTTTTGGCAGAGACTTCTTAAGTTTAAGCAGACTACCAATAAATAAAAAAAACAAAATACACAATACAGATTTATCACGATTCTACCATTTAGCAACCCTAACTTACTCGTGCTCAATCAGCTCCACACAAGAGAGGAAGCGAGCAGTTACGGGGATATGCGCATGCGCAATTTACAGCACCTACCCGACTAATAGACGGTGATTTGTACTCCAATGAAGATGAAGTAGCGATTGTAATAGTGTTAGTGAAAAAGATTTATTTTGATGAATATAAACTACTAGCTTCTGCACGCGACTTCGTCCGCGTGAAATTTCTTGTTTTAACATAAAATATATCCAATGGCACTCGACAATACTGTAGCTTTTCATTAGTGTCAGAATTTTCGGTTACCCCCTACATACTAACTTTACATACTAACCGCCCGCGACCTCACCTGCATAAGTCTTGATCCCGTGGGAATTTCGGGATAAAAGTATCCTATATCTTAACTCAGGTCATAGTCTACCTATGTGCCAAATTTAATCCAAATCCGTTCAGCCGTTTTAGCATGAAAGCGTAACAAACAAACATACAAAAAATCAAATCTTTTCCCTTTAAAATATTAATTTTGATTTTTTTTTTATAGATAGGGAAAGACATGACACGACGACGAACAATCATTATTAGAATGTTTTAGAAGTCCTGGCATCTGCGTAGGTTATGGAGTAAGAGTTGGGACCCAAGCAGAAGGACGATACTGCATGATGCTACAGAAAACATCCAGTAGGTAGATAAACACTTTCTTTTTGTGACTTGAAAATACAGGTGACTTTTACAAAAAAGTCGACAGTCTTGACAAAAATAGGTGCACAAAAAGCCGTTTTATGGGAAAATGTATATTTAACTAACAAGATGTTTCATAATGTGGTTCCTTGACCCAACAAAAATAAAGTTCAAGAAACTAAAAGTGATTTGTGTTACATTGTGTCGCTAATAAAAGAAGTAATTAGTACATAATATACAGCTGATTGTTTCTGCATTATTTATAGCTTGTTTACGTAACAGGTACATTGGCCTACTCATGTAATCTTACTTTATGACTAGTTACGTCCACTAGCTAATAACGATGATATGACGAAACTACAACAGATTTCTACCAGCACCTATCCAATTATCTGAATTCTATAGCGTTGGTGTTGGGTTGTTGAAGCTGTTCACCGCTGCACTGAAGGATGTCTTCAAGGTTCTGTACTAGAAAGGGCTAGGCATCAACATCAATGGCGAGTACATCACTAACCTTCGGTTTGCCGACGACATAGTTGTCATGGCTGAGACTATGGAGGATCTCATTACAATGCTCGATGACCTCGGTAGAGCTTCCGAAAGAGTGGGTCTTAAAATGAACATGGACAAGACAAAGGTCATGATGTCAAATGTTCATGTAACACCCACTTTCTTGAAGATCGGAGACGCTATACTCGAAGTCGTGGACAGGTATGTTTACCTAAGACAAACTGTCGGTCCAGCTTCCAAGAAGAAGTCAATTGTCGAATCTGACTCGGCTGGGCAGCGTTCGGGAAGCTACAGAATATCTTCTAGTCCCACACACCGCAGTCTCAAGACGAAAGTCTTTGACCAGTGCGTGTTACTAATGATGATCTATGGCTCTGAAACGGTTTCGCTCACAATGGGCCTTTTTATAAGGCTAAAAGTTACGAGGGCTTTGCTTGGAGTTTTGCATACGTGATCGATTCAGAAATGAAGTGATCTGCAGGAGAACTAAGGTAACCAACATAGCTTGAAGGATTGCCAAACTTAAGTGGCAATGGGCAGGGCACATTGCTCGCTGAACAGATGGCCGATGGGGCCGATAAGTTCTGGAGTGGCGATAGCGTACCGGAAGACGTAGCGTTGGAAGGCCTCCCGCAAGTAGACCGATGACCTTGGGAAGGCCGCAGGAATCCGCTGGATGCGGGAAACACAGAACCGGTCGAAGTGGCGGTGTTTGGGGGTGGCCTCTTTCAGCTGAAATGATGAAGATAGCGTTGACAGACCAATAGCCAGGTGGGTGGACGACCTACGAAGATCGCGGGGAAGCCCAGGATGAGAGTCGCACAGACCATTGAAGCAGGCCTATACTCAGCAGTGGGTGGAACAAGGGTACCAATGATGATGATGATGCTATGGAAGCTTGTCACCCATAAGCAAGCAAATATCTCGAATTAGCCCTTCTAAAGATATGCTCCAAGATACAACTTGGAAGACCAGAAACAACCAACACAAAGATTAAACACCATGACATCTGGATTGAAGTGTCAGTATTAAAACAATTAAATTAACGATAATGACAGCCGAACATGAGTTATGGCGACAAAGAAATCGGAAGCTCTGCCTAATTCGCGGAGGTACTGGCTCGCTGCCAATATTGTGTTACAAATGTTACCATTATAATTAATTCGAGGCTTATGTGACATGACACCTTCATAGGCGGCCTGCAAAGGTTTCCGATGATGGAGAGGATCCTATTGTGGTTAGCATTCTGGAGTCAAACAACGGGAAAAGCCTGGATGAGGGATGCACGAAACCGTGGAGAGTTACAGAAAGGAAAGGAGGTCTACAATATACAGCAGTGGGTGATTTCGAGACTAAAATGATGATTTCATCTGCGGGATTCCCGGTAAATAATATGCCACACGAATATACACCCACGATTGGCTATGCATATGGAATGAAGTAGTAAAATGTGACTAAGAGATTACGCAGCAAGAGTACGTGGGTAGCAGCGCCCTCCTGTCTGCTAATATCAATCTACTGCAATTCGTGATTCATCTGCTAAGCGCGACCATGCCGTTGGGGGTGGTATATAATTTTTTCCAGCATACTTTTTAAACACCTAGTGGATACTTAGGAAACGTTCTAGATCTGCAGACTTTAGAAACAAATCATCATTTATACTGATTCCTCAAAACATAGACTACTACAGCTTCTATTGTCTTCCAAAATACACAGCCCGATATTTTTTATCCCTAAATGCCCCCAATACAGCGCTTACGAATATTTAAAAGAACAAAACCCGATATTACCAGTGAGAACAACAAACATATCGACATTTAGTAGCTCATTGAAACATGCATTTGTTGAGGGGAGCACTGTCTCTCATAAATGTCATGATACAATAATATACGCGGTTGGGGCACTTACAACGGAAGGAAAAGGGGTACCAAAGGGTACCAATTAGTCTGAGGGCTCTTGACTTGAAGTGGAAGACTGAGTCGGAGCTGTTGGAGGACTAATACGGCACGCTGCTAAGTGGCATAGAGCTACATTACATTATGACAGAATAAAACTGACAAATGTGCCTTCAGTTGATAAAAATCATGATTTAAAAAAAACTTGATTATAATCGCGATTTAAATCAGGTGATTCAAATCATCTCAACCCTGCTTTGTATGGATAATTTAAGCAGGCTATGATACTGATATACCACTGGTAAACCAAAAACTAAGCGCTGTCCACTTTAGAAGAATTACAAGACCTCTGTCGATATGACTGCTAGTCTACCTATTCATTTCATTATCTTCCCAAAGTAGAAGTTCAAAGACATTCAATATTAGTAGCAGTACGACTTGGACTCGCACAGAACAGAGACGCATGGCACAAAGGAGGAGATGGAATAAGGTATTCCATTTCTCAGCAGTGCAGCAGTGGTTGGAATAAGATTGTCAATGGTGATGCTGGTAAGTAGAATTCCATGGTAAGTAGTTATAGTAATAGAACTAAAAATACAAATAATGAATCAGAGTAAAGAAACAAAAATCTTACCTCTCTGGCAAAGGCATCAGGCATGGTGAACGTCGAGGTAATCCAACAGAAAGTGTTGACCACATTGACGGGTAACCCACTCACGATGCACTGTATCGGCTGCCCCACATACTGGGTAGCCGTAATGATCATAGAACATGTCAATAACAACACTGTCGTGAACACATTGTGCAGCCGAAACACCGCATTGTCAGTCCTAATCGGCTGGAACTTGAAGTAAACACTTAACCCACCTAATAACTTAAACATCTTGCCTTATTTCGGCCTTGTGCTATCTATACATGGATAGAAATGTGTGATACTACTCAAAATCAGTCTTGTAGTAATTGATGCGACGCGGCAGTGAATCGCGTGTTATTGTCGGAGTTACAACATCTGAAACAAAACAAAAAAATTGGTTATTATACGGAAAAAAGTTGGTTCTAAATATATTTCATATAACAATTAAGTATCTATAAACAATGATACTTTATCTACAATAATCCTATCAATTAGAGAAGACTGGGATACGCTAACTGCGAGAGCTTCTACTTCAAATTAATATGCTTCGTCCATAAACAGCTATTTATGTAAGAAACATTATAATAACATGTATTACATAAACTCCCTTATGTATAAATTCAAATTATTCAAAGCCTGTTTCTATTTCCAGTTTATATGGCTAATAATATTTTAAAAGACAATACCCCATAAACACGGAATACGTTCAAAATGTAGGAGTACTAATTAACAACTACATATTTAGAAGGAAAACACCGAATATATACCGACAGAGTCCGTGGACAATGTAGGCATTATTTTAAAACCATAGAAGGGCTTTTTTCAATAAACTAGTTTGCCACAATTGTAATCATTTATTGTGTAATTATTAATATTAGCTTTTTACCTCTTGATTCATAATACCCGTCCCGCAGTATAATAAAGTAACAGTATTATATCTCAGCAGTGACCAAGAAACCTGCGGCCGTTCAGTGGATAAACCTTCCGCCTCCGTGCGCAACTGCAGCGCACTCGATACTGTTGCGTACTGATATAAACTGAAATCGGATCGTGGGACGTTTTCTATAAAGATATAATACTGTTACTAATTTATACTGTTCCGACGTCGCATCGCAGTTTTGTGTACAAGCCCTTATTGGCCGAGCGGGAACGAGAGACGTTTCCGCCAGAAGCACACGGATTGCAGCGGGAGCGGTTGGAAATAAGTTCGCGTTATTCAATGTTTTTTTTAAATAGCGTTGGACCACTATATCTCCAGACAGGTACTAATTTTACACCTGTCAGGTTACAATAAGAACCACAACCAGTACCTAATCGATCAGGTGGCACTCAGCACGCGATTCATGCACGTTTGTCACTAACTGTGACATCGCGTGACGACATAATACTAGCATATAGTAATAACACAGGATATATGCACGTAACACTGATAGATGATATAGTGAGCACATGCTACGTTTGGAAGCTATGTTTGGACACAGATGAGTAGACACTTGCTCAACTAATCCAGCGAATGAGGGAAAATAGCCTTCCTAATTCACAAAATTGCCTCCACGAGTAGCGATATATAAATGTACGTCCAGCGGATTTTGGGCAGACACCTACAACTTACTGTCTGTTAATGAATTAATGGATGAATGAAATGCACCGATCCCAGCGTGGTTTAACCAGACTCGATAAATCGAATGAGCCCCAAGATTTGTACTAGCTCTTGGAGCCTTATGTTTCATGGGGCTACAGAGGCCATTGCATATCAAGGAGTAGACCGGGTGGCACGGTAATGGTAAAGAAGTCGTGCCCTTAGGATATGGTAGGATTTGCGAGGTATACCGGAATGCATCCTTGAGTAGGCAACACCTACAACTTACTGTTTTCTGGCTCATAAATATACTTCAATAATATTCTATAGCTTCTGACCGCGTGAAAATTCTTATTACCCCGTCCCACTCCGTCACATCGCATCGCCCACCTGTCCTTACTTGGTTTCTGAATAGCGTGCTTCGGCTTTTTGTCTTTTTGCGGGTCGTAGCGTGATGTATGCATATCATCTTTCGCAAGAATTGGGCTATCAAATGCAAAAGAATTTTTCTAATTTGACTGGTAGTTCTAGAGATTAGCGCGTTTAAACAAACAAATAAATAAAACAAACTCTTCTTATCTATTCTTATCCTCTATTATTATCTAGTATAGATTCTTTAGTATTTTTATATTGTTCGTGTTCACACGAGAGAAGATGTTAATCAGCAAATCTACGAGAAGAGGGTCTGTAAATGAGTTTAATGCTTTTGGCAGCATCTGCACTTTTGCAGTTGGTAATTTCAAGTCTACAAGCAAGTTTATGGGTACGAATCGTTGTGCATTTGAATTCCAGGTGATAACCAACCGAACGAAGGAAGCAGGAAGCAAATGGTAAGAAGGTGTTCATTTTAGAGTACCAAAACAGGATCCGCAATATTGTAGATTAGAGCACAAACATTATAAACAAGCCGGTTTCGCGGTAGTAGCCTCGCAACTTTTGTGATACCACTTTTAAAATGGAAACTGTTGCAAACAAGGTTAAGGACCTTATTAAACATATTATAGGTAGCGGTATTTAAATATTTAATTTATAAACATGTTTTCAAACCTGATATTACATAAGACATAGCAACAGATCCAGTATGAACCTTCTCTCTTGTTAAAGATACTTAGGTAATAAAATTTTATTGCAATGACGACGAAACGTGTGTTACCTATATCACCACATACGACATACAAGCGGGGGCGGGGCTCAGCATAAATTTATCAGATAACAATCTAAATGAGCAATAATCTTTCAACATTAACTTGATCTCTATAACATTTATAAATAGGTAATCCATTTCTTCAAAGGATGCACTTACAACCTAAAGGTGCGGTCAGTTATAGCTGTTACCTGACCCACCTTGCCGTTGCTGACCACCGTTGCCGTGGGTCAGGTAACAGCTATAACCTACTGTACATAAAACACCGGACAATCGCACGCTATGCCCTGCGTAAGCGCATGTGCTAAGTATTCGGACCGGCCCGTAAAAACACAAGCTGTTTACACTTACTACAAAGAAAGTTCAACGACCTCTGTTATCGCGAGAGTATAACTACAGTAGTATAACTAACTGCACCTCGTTAAGATTACCTACGATTAATTTACCATGCACCCGGTGCAGCTAATGAGAGTACAAGATTAAATGAAAAGGAAATTAAAGTGCTAGAGCTAACGGTGTAAAATTCTATATATTTTATATGAATTTTTTCCCAAACCTCATAACTTTACCCGGAGTATGCGACTGCAGAATCCAAGTTGACTTGCACCCTCTTGGTTCTCAGAAATCATAAAATTAAATGTTCTGGCAACGTGTCGTAAGATACTTCGGCCATATTGCTCGCAGAGGTACCAATAACATGGAATGGTTAATGGTGACTGGGAAAATGATGGAGAGGGCAAAAGACCTAGACCTAGACCTAGGGCTTCGGCCAGCCCAAAAAGGTGGTCGGATCAAATATCCGAGCATTTGACGATATTTATTAGCGCCGCACTCCAACGGGCCACTAATCCTATAAACACATGGAAAAAGACCGTTGACAATTTGATACGGAGTCACAATTCTCAGCAGTGAGAGACCGATTGAACAGATAAAAAGAAGAAGAAAATGTTCTAGCAAAAACTTTTTATAAAAAAAGAACAACCGACTTCCAAAAAAGACACTACAAAGTCAAAAATAACTTTAATTTCGGAAGTCGGTGTATTTGGTTTTGAACTTTCGTTTTTTGCCACCGACTTCCGAAATTAAAGTTATTTTTGACTTTGTAGTGTCTTTTTTGGAAGTCGGTTGTTCTTTTTTTATAAAAAGTTTTTATTTTGCACTTTTTAGTTGTGGTACCTACCCCATACAATTCAAATACCACTAACCTGCTATGTAAATAACAGTGATTGGAAGTTATCATCATATCATCCATATAAACTAAGTGGGAAAAATACGTATTATTGAAGCTAACTCAAAAACTATCCAAGTAAAGTTAATACAATTTATATGGGACCACCTCGGAAGCATACCCTTTCAAACAAAAAAACAATTTTTAAAATCGGTCCACAATTGACGGAGAAATCGCGTAACAAACATACAAAAAAAAAAAAAAAAAAAAAAAAAAAACATACAGACGAATTGAGAACCTCCTCCTTTTGGAAGTCGGTTAAAAATAACAATCTTTCAAGTAGATCAATCATCCAAATACGTCTATCGCAGTAGGCATGAACGCCATGAACACACACACGACACCCCACAACATGATAAAAGGCATACTGTATCAAAAATAAAGACGGTTCACTTGACATTTGGAACCCCTAACTATGCACTCCCCTTCCTTGTTACTACTTTATTATACGATACTAAATATTATACGAGCTGTGTAGTCGAAACAGTATCTTCTTTATTTTCTTCTGCAAGATCGCAAAATAATGCAAAATAGACTAATTGGCAGTAATAATTGAGGACCTAAGTGTCCGGTCCCTTTATCAGCGAAAACGATAATGGAAATGTCAAAAATTTATGAGACTGATAATAAGCTATCGAAAAGCTTGTTGATCCTGTTGAAAGTCGTTGTAGAAATACTAAACGATTTGGTAATCCTGCCGCGAACCTACTTCTCGCGAAAACACTAGGTATAGTGGGTGACTGATTGCCACGATTATAAATATGAGCAATCTATTAGTAGTACAATACCTTGTTTTATAAACAAAATTAATAGTTGCAATAACAATATAATTTATGGCTACTAAACGATGCTAGTTGAAAATCAATACACGGTTCTGATTGGCTTTATACGAGTATTCCGTCAATTGTATCCCTTCAGAGGGGCCGTGAATGTGATGTTTGACTCCGGGATCTGCCGTGAGCTTTTCACTTTTATGGTCTACAAGGATCGCTATTTTTATTATTTCAGTAAACAAAGTTTCTACCATCAGTTTCTATCACAGTCATGTATTTCATTGTATCAGTTACTAGCTGACGCTTACGTCCACTTTTAGGTTGAATTTGCTGACTACAATGTATTTTTTTTCTCTACGTGTCTATGCCACACATTCTTCAAATCTACATTCTACACACATTATTAATTATAATAAATCTATCACAATGTGTCGTAGGAAAATTTGCTTACCTAAGACTAAGATCAGTGCATGAGCAATGCATAAAATCTACATGATTCACATTTCCTGGTTTAGATTACTCACTTACGTATTGGATCAATTTATAATAAGCTTCATCTTAAAAGATCCCGTCACCGTTTGCACTGGGTGCAGTGTATTGCAGTCATTGGGCTTGACTTTCCGATGTTTCTAGTAGGTATAGGAAATATTTTCTTCACCTACTTCTTCCTTCCCTTTTCCATTCTAAGCATTGCACTCAGTTTCCAATAATTATGACGTAACCCTGCGTTATACTGACGGCACGCGGGTAGCACGCAGGCACGCAGGTCACAGCTGTGCAAATAGCGAGTATTGCTCAACTGGCGATTGTTTAGCGCGGTACCCACCTTGTTTTGGTTGTAACCTCTTTGTACTTCGTGTGAACGCAGCACTGCCATTGACAGCATGGAATTTGATGCATTTGGAACGTGCTTCTTTTAGTTAAATTTTGTGGGCAGTTACAATAACCGAGAAAATGTGATCGTCTGACTTGCAACTTTGCAAGCCATACTTGAGCAATCGCTTTCAATGCGTTACGTATTTCTACAACCACTTTCAACAGGATTGATATAAGCTAATTTTATGTAGGTAGTGGCAATCCACCGTACATGACGTTTCCATCATAGTTGCGCTGATAGAATGTCACTTTGTCTAGGCCCTCTGGAAATCTACAGCGACTGTTTTATGCCAATCGACTTTTCTTAGTAGGCGAGAACCCTATCACCCCCCGGGAGACCCCTTATTTTTTACAGCGAAATTCGAATCCGAATACTGTCAATGATTATGCTCGAGCACCACGGCCAACTCACACAATAATGTGCAATAATGTTTAGAGATCAAGAAATATGCACAAATTGCCGTATAGGTAAGTACAGCTTAACCTAACAATTTATTAAAAACACAGTTATAATCCACTACTTGTCACACGAAGTACAGTTAGATGGGCCATATACTCATGTCGAAATATCAAGCTAGTTAACAGAGCAGAGAAAGTCTGAAAAGTAATTTACAGTGTACAGTGTTTATTGTCACTTTTAAACCAAATATAGAAACGAAATGCTGAAAGCTGGCATGATAACAAGAAGACCGCATCACTTTTAGAATTAGCAAATCTATTAAGACTTTGAAAGTGTCAACCTGAACGAAATAATTTCGTTTAGTATTATTTAGCGACGAAAATCTGTCGCAGATGTTAAAATGTCACCAAACAGAGTCGTGAGGGAATATTTAGCGATACTTTCTAGGTGGTGGAATTCCAAACAAACATTAAGAAGGAAAACGTTTGAACATCACCTGAACATGATTTAAAAATATGAAAACGAACCTAGACAAAAAGTGAAATCAAACAAACAAACAGGAAAGTAGCTGTGAAGTCAGTAGAACTAAACAAGAACTAGAAAATAATGCTTAGAATATTAAATTGAGTATTAACAACTGAAGACTTAATTAAATTGTAGATAGTCTATAAATTAGATCCACTTGAAATATTATTTGTATCCCAAACTTCAAAATCTTCAATCTTCCTAGCCTTTTTCCCAACTATCTTGGGGTCGGCTTCCAGTCTTACCGGTTGCAGCTGAATACCAGTATTTTACATGGAGCGACTGCCTATCTGACCTCCACAACCCAGTTACTGGGTAATACGATACCCCTTGGTAAGACTGGTGTCAGACTTTCGGGCTTCTGACGACTCGTAACGACTGTCAAAGATCCACAAATGACAGCCGGGACCTACGGCTTAACGTGCTTTCCGAGGCACGGCGGAGTCTCGGTATGTGAAGATGGTCACCCATCCACTGACCAACCCTGGCAAGCGTAGCTTAACCTGATGGATCGATCCGTGCGGCTTGTTATTACTTAGCCACGAGCTCCTCGCAAGCATAATTAATTATAAATATTGTTTAAAGAACAGCTTTACATTATTTTTATGTAAAATTAAGCATTATAAATACGACATGTAATTAGCATATCTTCGTTATCAACTGTAAGATTGAAAGGTACCTTTACATGGACAATGAGAGCACACAAACTTTTCTGAAATAAGATATTCTGGGAATGGCACATATTAATGTAATTAATATTTTAAAACTACCAACAGTTATTATAAGACAACTTTGGTTTAACCCGTAAATTATTTCACCACTAATATACTCAACCGAACACTCAAGCCATTGTGGCCTAACTGGCTTTATTCTAAATATGTTACAGCACATTATGTCAATATTAGTGATTGTCGATTTGTTTGCCCATAATATAACATTTTGAACGATAGTCACCATGATTCAGCAAATCAAAGGCCTATGCTAAATCTATAAGCGATGGATTATTAAAAATAAACCAAACAATTCATATTGCGTTAACCAGTGTCACAAATTCAGGAGTTTCCGCAAAGGTATAGGATACAAATAATTGGTTCCATTACGTTTAAAACGTACCTAAATGCTCAAATAAAGCCATCACGCCAATCAAAAGCAATGACGCCAAACCACCGCACAATTGCACCTAAATATTTGAAAATGGCGTCGACGACCGCAGAGCTGTTGAGAAAATTAACGCCTAAATGGCATGAAAATTGTTGAAACAGTTAATGGATGCTGGGAATTCTGAGTGGACACTTTAGGGAGTCTCAAAACTTGGACAGTGGACTATTTGGCACTATTTTCTCACAGTCGATCATCTCTAATAGCACCTTTTTAATTTGATGCATTGCCTCGGGAACACTGGATTTGAAAGACGAATGTCTTAAGTTCAAATACCAGATTTATATCAGAGAAAAGGAATCCGATTTCAATTAAAACATTCACCCCAGCACGAAACGTGATGCCGAAATCAACCGTGGGATCAGCAGTACAAAAATCACACGATATTCTAACTAAGAGGAACTACGGTGAGAATGATTGCAAGAGGAATTAGTAATAGATTTTGGAAAGATCAAAGTACTAATTGATTTTACAGGAGTTCTAGCAACTTTTAATCCCAAAGACTAAAGCGAGGAATTCTCCAGAAAATACCACCTTTAGGCTCAACTCACACCAAAAGAGCGTCGAAGCGGAGCGCAGTTTCAGTGTCATATGAATTTTAACTTTATTTTCATTACTATAATACTTATTATCGCCGCGGATGCCCGCGGCGCCGCGGGAATTCCGGCGAATTCCACTCGTTCGAGTTTCTCATGGGATAATAAGTATTATAGTAATGAAAATAAAGTTAAAATTCATATGACACTGAAACTGCGCTCCGCTTCGACGCTCTTTTGGTGTGAGTTGAGCCTTAAAGTGAGCAAACAGTACAGGAAACAAGGAATATAAAAATACCGATTAGTTATGATCTCGCCTTACAAATTATTTAACAGAGTGTAGGTAGGTAGTGTAGGTACCCTGGAATTCATAACACTTTAATATAGAAAACCAAGTTTCGATTAAACTCCTTGGATAAGATCCAAAGTCTTCAGAAAATAAAGTTCCTAATACGGAAACAAGTGCAACGCCATGAATAATAGATTTTAAGCGTTATTACTGGATAATGTATGGGTTCGGTTAGGATAATGGCCAAGCGAGCTGGTGGCTTTACGAGCACTGTAAAGTCATGCCCATGGACGGAGGGAGCTATTTCGGTACCAGCTAATAAAAGGGATATAGTACTGTTGAACTTCTTAGAATAATGGATATTTAGATTGAGCATTAGTAATGGAACAACACAAAAAGGGCAAATATCCGGCAATGGAAGTATTTTTGAATAAAAAGCAGAATGTCGTCATGATAAGTATACAACTGATTTTATAAAAGAAAATATTTCGCTATGAGGAGGCTAATAATTCAGTGCCGAGATGATGAACCATCAATTGATTATATTATCTTTATACGAAGTTGTCGTATTGAAAATAATTCATCCTTTCAGGGTTCCGAAGCCAAAGGGGTGCCAAACGAACTGTATTACTAAGACTCCGCTGTCCTTCTGTCTGTCAGCGGGTTGTATCTCATGAACCGTAATAGGTAGACACTTGTTCAGATTGTGTATTTCTATTGCCGCTATAACAACAAATAATAAAAATAAAACAAAATAATAAATTAAAGGGGGTCCCCAAACCAGAAACGTGTTTTTATTCGGCGTTTTTTGTTAAATATTGTACAGTACGACACAACTTAGATGTAGCATAGATTTGAAAATTTTCATTCATTCATTTCAATTTTACGAATGTACCTATTTGTCTAGACTTTACAAGTTATTGCGTTTTCGAAAGATCATTTTCACCTAGAGCAGTAATAGCGATTGGTGATTTTGAAGGCGCACTCAGTTCGGATGGTGATCGGTTTTACGAATTTTGCCGATGCTACATCTAAGTTGTGTCGTACTGTACGGTGGTACGGATCCCTTTGAGAGTGCGAATCACACTTGGCTGGTTTTTATTAGAGTTCAGCAAGAAAATGAATCAAGTTGTAAACAGGTGACCAATTCACAATCACTCCAGCCATTAGTGAACTTATTTATTAAGTACCTAATAATATATTCAGGCAGGTGAGAAAGTAAAGTAAGTAAAAAGGCGCGAATTTACGTATATATGAATAATAAACGTAGGTAATTAGGTACATAATTGAAAACTGTGGTCAAGCTCTCCTTTCCTTATTAAAGGCTTTACCCAGATATAAATCTAACTAGATGACGCGATTGTATGAATATCGCGTGTCAAAAAACGGAGTAAAATTACGATCAATGATCGTAATCTGAGCTTTTCATTTAGCATTATCGGCACCGGAAATACACCGAAATCTAGAAAAATACCTTTTTATGACATATTGATCTGTAAAGACTGTATAGAAAAAGTTTGCCGAGGCATTGGAAATGTTTTCTTTCATTGGTAAAAAAATTTGTTTTTAAATTGTGTGTGAAAAAGTGGCACGCTTGGTTTTGATACAAATGGAGGGACTTGCGTTATCTAGTTAGTTTTATATCTGTGGCTTTACCCTTTTAATCATTACTTAAACGCTTAATAAATAGAACCATATTAAATGCTGCATATTTAAGCCTGAGGACCCGAGAGCTCCTGTGCTGAGACAGTTCAAGCGGAATCATTGTCCTCATGAAGTGCCTCGAAAGTACATCACTCACAAAAATTTTCGGATTCTAACATTTTTACTAATCCTAGTGTATAAGTTGTAGTATCTAAGGTGTTTACTAACAAAAATGGTTCCTATGTTGTCCCAAATAAAATAAATTTTAATTTAATTTTTAAATGCATTCACTTATCTGTGTTGATTGCTTCACCCAATTTAAATACAACAGACTCAAACATCATGTGATTTTAAAAGAATGTATTCAATTCAAAGGTATCAGGAAATAATTATCTTCGACAAATAAAATTATACGAAATACAATTTCCTTATCGACATATTTTATAACAAGCTTTATTAGCACTAGAGTAAATTTACGTACCCCAGAGATGGCAAAAGGAACAGGGGATGACAATATAAGAGATGAAAATACGAACTAAAGCTTACAGCTGGTCTATATTGGAGAAGAGTTACGAGAGATAGACATATAGACTGGACATTCTGTAAACTAAGGAAAAATACCACAACGCAAAGGTGTAATTTAACACTGTCAACGTTTATCAGTAAAATAAACTCCGATTTGTATTAGAAGAACAGGTAATGAACTAATGATCTTCCTTCGTCAATAAAAATCATATTGTATGCAAGGTGCTTTCTCACTCAAACAGCGGATTTCCTTCAGATCTATTTTAGATATCTTAGCTGTAACATTTAATAATATACACTGGGTAATACGGATGTGTTATACATGATAAAGAAAACTTTTTAATCGAAGGTTCATCGGATGATGGTGAAGATTTCTAAAGCTTAGGATAATTTGAGGAAGCTAATGATAATGATTTTGTAAAAATAGGGGAAGCCTTCAAAGCGATGAGGACGTCCGCAGGCAGATAATAATGTCAAAATCAAAATACTTGAACCAAATATGGTAATTGTTAATCGGCTTAGTTAAAACCCATGCGCATAATACCTGAATTATGAGGTAACCATACCACAATAGTTATTCATTCATGTCAATACAGTAACAAAGGAATCATATACATTTGCTTAGTCAAGTAGGACGATAGGTACAGAGGATTAAAGGAAAATTCATATATTGAGGTAAACAAGACATGTTATTAAATTAAATCCAACAAATTGGTCAACTGCACTTGTGGTAAATTACGTAAATTAGGTATGTACTTTATTAGAAGATAAAGTATTGTGGCGTGAGTTTATACATGTATGTATGTGTTTTGTGGCCCCCGCAGTGCGGTCAGGATTCCCGTCTTTGATATTAATTGGGTATTATAAGTAAGGTAGGTACGGTACTCATTTAGCTTTAATTCATGTAATATTGGAAAACATAAAGGCCTTTCGCTGCGCTCTGGGTCTAATTATAACCTACTATTATTACTGAGTATAATGGTTTTCCCCAACACTTTCTTCATGAAAGATTTTTTGGATTAACATAATGCGTAAAAGATGTGCGTCCTTGGTGCGCAGGGTGCGAGCCAGCTCCAACAGCATCCTGGGAGTTATTGCTGACAGGCTGGACTGCTGTTTCTTAAATCGTTGCTCCAGTATCTCAGTTGGAATGCTGAAGCAGTGATTATTTTGTTGTGCGTGTTTGTGTAATTGCTGTTGTAATCGTATCACTAACATAGTTGTAAGTTTATTTTATTGTTACTAACACTGACTCTCATGGTTACTCTCTAGAAAGAATTTAATAATAATAATTTAAACCACTGCTCTCAAAATGGTGAAGGAAAACATCGTGAGGCAGCCGGCATGTCCTAGAACCAAAAATTCGAAGACATGTGACATCTACCGACCCGTACTGGGCCCGCGTGGTGGATTGCGGCACACTCCCTCTAAAAGAGAGGAGGCCTGCGTCCCAGCAGTGGGAACATTATAGGCTGATTATACTATTATAACTGGAACGGAAACTGTACATGAAGCTACTTTTACAGTTCTTTAAAAAAACGGATTGTGTTCCAAAGAGGAAAGTACCGATGAAAGAAAAAGGAACGGGCGAAAGGCGGGCGTTTTGGGGGACTGTCTTATGTAATTTTTGACGTTCGAAAAGTGCTGATTCTCAGCAGCAGCTAGAATAAATGACTTTTGAATATGAACTTACAATAGACAATGGAACTGTAATAGCAGTAATCAAAGCACTTGCAGTCGTGAATGTAATTAAATTCGCGGACATTACCGAGGGCACGGGTCAACTGCCAATTGTAGCCCTGGTGATATCGACACCAGCAGTATTAGTCTATCTTGAAGATTCCATTACTAAATTGGGTGTGATTGCAGAGGTTATTTTCAGGGCGGTGGCGATGGAACAATATTGTACCGTAGCCACTACCCCGCTTGGCCATCGCTCCTCGCCGCCTGGTTTCGTGAAAGTCATCGCTTTTGGAGAAACGAAAAGAACAAACAAATGAATAAAGACAAGTTTTGGGCAAAGATGGTGTTTTTTAAAACCCCGACGAAAATATAGGGTTTTTATAAGTTTGACGTGTGAAGGTATCTGTGTCTCTGTCTGTGAAATTGTAACTCCCAAACGGCTAAACCGTTTTCGATAGTTTTTTTTTTGAGATACTTAGTGTTTGTAGCTATAAATCAATCAATCGATTCTGCCGTTTGAAGATAATCAGCTCATTTCTAGTCGATGAGGATGTGGACATCTTCCACAGGTCTGATCGAATCTAAATTTGGTATACTGTTACTTCAAAGATATTAGAAAAACATAGTGACCTGGAACTGATGCTGTAGTATCACTTGGAATTTGCAGGTTCCACAACTCCATCACCAAGTTACGGTATCGTGTTTGGGCTCATTGGAATGGTCTCAATGAATAGGCTATAGATAGATCAGGATCTGATGATGGAGTAGGAAAGAGAAATGAGGATAAATTAGTAAGTTCTAGCTTTACAGTGGGAAAAATAAGTGCAGCTGAGCAGATCATGTGTCGATCGTAGCGTGTCTATGTCTACTAGTATTAAATAAAGTTTAAAAATCAAGAAATAAATATGTATTGTTAATATAAGTTTTAGATAATATTTTGATCAGTGTCGTCGCCTCGAGGGATGGCTAATTTAAAAGCCAAACAGACGAGGAGCTTTATTGAATGCATGCTATTATAGAAAATATATTTTTATTAGCAGTCTCCCGACGCGACGACGTTTGTTCCTGTGGGCCCAGCCAGAACGTAAAAATGTTCCTTGTATTCTTTATATAGGTACATAAAACGTAATTTTTATTTGGCTTTATTTGTACGCGGTACGCCTGTCATAATGATGATATCACACTCCACTTTCCATACAGCATTTAATCTATATACTAATTATAAAGCTGAAGAGTTTGTTTGTTTGCTTGAACGCGCTAATCTCAGGAATTACTTGTCCGATTTGAAAAATTATTTCAGTGTTAGGTAGCCCATATCGAGGAAGGCTATAGGCTATATATCATCACGCTAAAACTTATAGGAGCCGAGCACCAATAAAGAATGTTTCAAAATCAGGGGTTGTTTTTAACGAAGTCGCGGGTTAAAGTTAGTGTTAGCCCAAAGTAAAACTATTCCACGCGGACGAAGTCGCGGGCAGAAGCTAGTCATAAATATGTGGCTGTTATAATTCATTCTCACCATGTTATTTTCAGATCTTAATGAATTCAAAAAGTAGCTCACGCTAATAAGTCGGTTATATGCTTACAACAATAAATTCTATTCTGAAAGTTTTCACATACCTTCCAAAAGTGAATGTTGTATTCGCAAAAACTCAGTAGTCAGTCAATGTAATGTAGAAACTGGTACTTACTAAGATGAACACCTAACTGGCGCAACTGGATAATAAATCGTCGCGAAATCCATTCTTGCGTAGTCAAAGGATTGATCCTAACTACAGTCATCCGAAGCAAGTAGATTGCATAATAAAGAACTCAAAGCCAAATCATGCAAGTGAAACCACAAGATATTTTTCTTCAACAAGCCGCTGAATGCCAACAAAGGGCACAAAACCGTATACATCGCCCGATCGCCGAGGCCGGTCCAAATTGACCAATTGTCCCTGTCGCTCCCAATTGACATGATCGAGCAATGAATGCAGCAGCTTGTGACACAATGCAACAAGTACCAGGAGTTTGATCATCGGATATAGGATGAATCGGGCGTATCTAATAGTCATTTAGAACGTTTGGTGGAGTTAGGTTAGAAAACAAACAGAAGAAAACTCAAACGCCGAGGAATTGGGAAAGCTTTGCGTAGGCGACCCTAAAATGCCATTCACGAAAGGAATTACTACAAGAACATGTTCTATCTCCATAAAATGATAAAGACAAGCTCAGATGAGTGTCCCCCCAACCAATACAAGACAATAACGATTCCAGAGAAATCTACGTCAACCATGAGCTTTGAGAAACCCCGTTAAGATTTAACAACGTCGTTCGCAATTTCTCTACCAGATTGTCAATCTTCATAAAGTCTAAATGCTCGTAAACCACTACATATCTTTGAATGAGGAAGCACAAGTTTAGGCCAGATTTACATTAGATCATAGCTTTGAAAGCAGTGACACTAATAGGTTTTCTAGAAACCCGCAGTTTATTGGCTAGGTTAAGTTATGTTTCAATTGATGAAGTCATTGCAATACATTGGTCATAAAATGTATTTAAATATAACAGGAAACCTTTCAATAATGGCATAATAAAATAACAAATACACGTTAAATAACAAATTAATTAGTTTAATATTAAGAGAGCACGATAAGAATAGAATGCCAATGAATAACCCAGGGTACGATGATGAGAGGAAATTTTGTTGTGTAAACAATAATGGTTGATACAAATAACACTTGTTTGTCACAACAACAAACAATGAGTATTTACAAATGCTCCGCTAGTTAACTATAACGTAGACAATGTTATGATTATGATAAGTGAATCATACAACAATCAATTCTTATTCGTCTTAGTAACCTAAAATCGAAATTACAGGAAAACTTAACAAATACAATCAACTCAAATTCTGCTGAGCTTGACTAGTCAAACCTAGACCCAACGAGCTTTTGAGATAGCAAAATGTTTTAAGCTGAAGACATTATGCAAACTAAAAAGTTACGATCTCAAACGATCAAGTCATAAATTACGTTTATCATATTATTATCAAGAGTGATAAGGATAACCTCAGTGTCAAGGACCCAGTTATTTTGAATATAATTTTTTATATTAAGATGATATAATATACGGCCCATTCCCTCTCACAGAGAGGAGGCCTGTGTCCCAGCAGTGGGAAAATTAATAGGCTGATGATGATATTAAGATATTGGAACGCAAAAAATACAAAACAACATCATTGTGACGTATACCTGCTTCGAAAATTGTACCTCTTTATGTTACATTTGATAAGAATTATAAGATCGCCTTTGACCTTTCTTTTTTAACCACCGCACCAGTGGGTACTAACAAAGAGCATTCACTAACCGAAAGAGCCAATACTTTCGAGTGATTGAAAAGTTTATTCCTAACTGTAACATTCCTCAGGAGTCCGCTGGATGCGGGAAGCACAGACACGGTCGAAGTGGCGGAGGAGGCCTATGTCCATGAACCTTCCATAGACTACATAGGTTACATACGAACACAAACAATAAACAAAAATAAATGCTTGATTGAAGTAACACTGGAGCACACGATTGGCAATCAATATTAAATATCTAACAATGGTGTGATTGGTAGATAGTTGACACTGATTATTGTCTGATTGACTGAAGACCTACAGCCATGAACAGCAAAAATGATATTGACTACACGTTAAAAACAAATGGGTCTTCCAGAACGGAAAATTTAAAGGAAGGCTACTGCGTAGAAAATAAGAAGTTCGTAGTCTTTGATTGAATAGATGATGAAATATCGTGAAGGGAATAGCCATGTATATTCTCAATCTATTGTAGTGTTGTGCTGGACCGATATCTTCCCAAAAAGCGACGGTAAGTAAACCATACCACTGAATAATTATGAAGAAGTAGACAAAAATATAATCAGCTTAAAATATGACAAATTATCAGTTTTTCAGCACAACCAAGTTTTATGACTTAGTTATTAGCGTTAGTCATGCTACCAGGCATACTTAAAACATAAAAATCAAAATGGGAAGAATTTTTTACAGAAACTCGCACGCCTTACCGAATGGAAGCAGGACAATCGCGAGTTCCAAATAGTTTACATCAGCACAGTGTTACAATGAACTCCGCCATTGTACTGGCAAGTCTGACTTACTAACGGTAATAGTGAACTCAGACCGTCCCACGTGCTGCGAAGGATTGAAGATACAAGCCTACTTCTGATTATGACTCAATTTGAATGAAGTGAACAGACAGACCTAATTGATGGAAATTGAATTCTAACTAAGTATTATAAGGACTATACATATATGTTAATACTTTGGTCCAATCGTATCCTAAAACAATTACTCATCTAGAATTACCTATAACTATAAAATTCGAGGGATCTAAGGATATAATTTTTAGTTCAGAAGGGACTTGGGCCAAGGTATGCAGTTCCATTCGTGTCTAAATTATAAGATTAAGGAAAGCATTTGTTTGATCTTTCAAGTATAAACATTTTATTGTTTAGTTTGAGCATAATTTTATTAAAACAAAGCATTTTACGCAAACGTCACTTGCAATTTACTGAGGTCGTTTCCCTATACTTAGCAGACAATCCATTCCCTGTGCACTTCTCAACGTTTTAACAAAAACATTAGTATTTGCGAAGATGACAACTGCCACTAATAGGTAGAGCATACATCACTTAAACATTCATAGATGGACGAAATGATCATGAATGATGTGATGACAGCGGCGTGACCCAAAAATATAATTGAAGCAATTGCCAGATGGCCGTGATTGAGGGTGATGTCAGTAAGGTCATAGATAGTAGGCGACCTCTCTGATACGTGAGTTTTTGTAAAATCGCCTTGTTTTGTGTCATTTCGTAATCATTCAGATTAAACATTCAGATTTTGCATAACATGACGCGTTTGCGCACAGGTGATGATAAATCTTACAGTTGGTTGAATCCGTTTTTGAATTTTAATTCAGGAACACGCCAACGATCAACTTTTTTTTACCTCTGTTATAAAAAGAACATGGCTTCCTTTAGACCTTACGAGCCGCGGGCAAAAACCGAGTAGGCCTATAATTTAATACATTTTATTTGGAGCCGTGTTATTAAAAAGTGTGCAAAATGATAATTGTTATACAACGGATGAGATGAAGGACGCTTAACGCCAATACACCGGCCGGCCGTGGGATAAGTCCCATCTCACCATCTGTATCACTTGTAAATGTTATGTTTAACAAACGAGTATAAACAAAATAATTTGTGTGGATAAAGCCAATGATCTGAAGAAGTTTTCTCATGATCAATAAAATATTATGATTATACAAAGAGTTGCGGGAAAATTTCAAAGACAATCATCATTCTCTTGTCCTTAACCCAATTAATTTGGGGACAGCGCAACATTTTTTCTTCTTTTCTTCTCTATTAATCATTATTGGTCTAGTAACTCTCTTTCTCGCCATATCATCTTTCACACACTCCATCCATCGTTTCATTGGTCTTCCCCTACTCTTATAGCCGTCCATAATACATTCATACCCAGTTTCCTTCAAGCTTTCTTTCAAATGCGCTATAGCTTGGAAAGAATCAAACATGCATGTTTAAGAATCGCCATTGTCCTTTTGTCTATTTTCTATATCACAAGGATTAACAGAATCAATCCATAATACACCTTATTCAGTTCACATTTATGACCAAAAACATATTGAGTGTGAAACTTACGCAACTTGGCAAAAACCGACTCTACTGTCAAGGCTGTTTCCTGCCCCAGTATTTTCATTACCGCGTTTACATCACAGCCCTCATACAGAGATAATCTGGCATGGAAAACAGCTTATATCGCACGCAGTATAACAGGTCTGTTTCGCGGTCAAGGCGAACCTGCGCAGGCGCAAGGTGCAACATAGTATCGCGTTGCATCCACTTAGCATGGGTAATAGAAACCTGCCTTTACAAAGAATGAGGACTTTTACTCTCTGAGATGCAGACTGTCCTGGCTTAGAATTCGCTGTGGCTTTAATTACGCATTGGGCAAGATTTGTCGATTGGCAATATTCAAAAGCTTTTCTTGGCATACAACATAGAAGCAAAAGTAGGCATAATCTTCAGGACATGAAATAAGTATGTGCAACCAGCAAAGAAATTATAATAGATCTGACCTTGGGTGTCAAGAAACACCATGTAGATGGGTCTAAACGTTTTTTGATGACTCTGTAGCGGTTACACCGCGACATACAAACTACGCAGCAAAGACATGACGTCACACAATTCCTGCATCTCGCAGTTAGAGTTTACCAAGCGAAAAACATAGATAAGACTATCCGAAATCAACATATGGGCAGTTGCCCGCCAGATATAACAACCGTCTGGTTGGAGGATCCTCCCTTTTCTATGGTGGATGAGTGAACTTTACACCCTGTTCCTCATACCCCTAAATTGGTGACCCCGAGAATGAACGTCAACGCAGCCTTCGTGCAGCTACTTCAGCGTGACGTCATCATCATCACTCCCGCAAGCTTTCGTGAGGCGAGTCACACAGCCAGCCAGCACCCACGGCTTCAACGGATATCCTGACCACCAGCATGCAGCGAACGCGCATTCCTGGTCATCACCCTCAGCCACGCCACCCCGACTCACTGGGGAATCACCGCAATCACCTCAAGCACCGCAATCACCTCAATCACCGCAATCACCACAATCGCCGCAATCACCGCAAACAGTTCCGACCCACCGTGAACTGTGCGGCACACGGTTCCGACTCACTGGAACCACAATCACCATCGCCGCAATCACTGCAGACAGTTCCGACCCACTGTGAACTGAGCGGCACCCGGTTCCGACTCACTGGAACCACAGCTGGCACTGTGAAGCATCGCAAGATCCAAGACTCAGCCCACTATCGACCTTCGGTCTCCGGAGGGGAGTGATGTAGCGGTTACACCGCGACATACAAACTACGCAGCAAAGACATGACGTCACACAATTCCTGCATCTCGCAGTTAGAGTTTACCAAGCGAAAAACATAGATAAGACTATCCGAAATCAACATATGGGCAGTTGCCCGCCAGATATAACAACCGTCTGGTTGGAGGATCCTCCCTTTTCTATGGGGGATGAGTGAACTTTACACCCTGTTCCTCATACTCCTAAAACTCAAAATGCTTTTAGATTTTTTTTAGATTTCGACCGAGATGTATATTGCTTGAAAGCTTTCTGGAAATGAAAGATGGCAAAGATAAAAAAGATGGTATTTAGGCCTTTTTAAGTATCGATTAATTCAAATTTTTAACCATCTATGGTGAAGATCGATCGTGACAATTACAATTTTTACATTATCGTTCAAGTTACAACAGCTCGTTAACAATGGTAGTATTTATCTGTATCGAAGGTGAAGAAATTGTAGATGAATTATTGATGCAAGAGTATCGATGCAAAAAATTAAGTTAGTAAGTACGTAAAAGTTCATCAATTTAAGGTTTCGAAGTGATATGAATAGACATTTAATAAGTATTCGGAAGACCGAAGAAACGATGGATAGGGTGTGTCAATAATGATAACTAGAAAGAGGGTGAGTACTAAAATGGCGACTACTATTTATAAGAGAGAAGTAAGGAAGAGACATGTTGCGCGGATCCCAAATTGAGATACGGAGAAAAGGATGATGATTTACTAAGTTTATTAAATATCGGAATTTGTTTAATGGGTATACCATAATATTTCAACCTGTAGTAGTAGTATAATGGATGGAGTAGTAAAATAATGGATTGTTGTGTTCCGAGGAATACTGCCACGAAATATAATTTACTGTTTGGGACTGGGTTATACCAGTTTAGAAGGGAAGCAGAACGGGGTATCATGGAACGTCTAATGCACCATAAATTGGCCGTTTCCTTTAGTCAACATATTCGCGAATACGAGAGGCAAAACTTGCATATCTCCTTTATTCGTGGCGGTTCTGCTGAATTTTGAGTTATTTTCCTTGGCAAACATCAGTAAAATTTTGACAGATGTTGAAGAAATGAGAAGTTTGAGAAGTAGCCTACAAAACAGTAGTAGGGTACAAAACTGACAATATTCCTACTGACCCTACCAAAGAAAACCCTACAAGAGCAAATCCAATAAAGAGAATAAATCGGACCTGTTTCTGATTTAAGGATACCAATACCACGGATTATCCTAACTCCACGAATTCCTGTCGTTGTACGGATTCACAAAAAAAAAAACGAATTGATAACCTACGAAGCTTAGAGACAGCTCCAAAGCAATTTATTCTAGATCGAATCCACACCTGGCATTTTCGACAGTACGAACTTACGTCGGGGATCACGACCGCCAAACTAGAAAGACCTTTCTAACTCCTTACTCCACGATGCTCCGAGAGGTGGTTGATGTGAAATTAACCAAGTTATTCGGTCTTGGCTCACTGGTCGGTAAGACTAGACAAGTTTGGCTATAAATCACCCCGCCCCGCCCCCGGCGATGTACCATTAAAGGTGATTAAAGTGTGCGCGAGAGCAGGATGGTCCAAATTATACGGTTTGGCCTCAGTTGCCCACAAAAATGTGGTGCGGTCATTATCCCGGATGGAGCGTGGCTTGAGAGCACGTGCGCTGGGCCACAGTTGGAATGGGCACAAGCATGCCTCGTCCAAATGACATTTGGGGTTTTCTTTTTATGAAAACTGAGACCATATCCTTTTGACGTCTACTTGATATACTTTTGTTTTTGGGTCGATTTTTGAACTGAGGCGTCATTCGGCGTTTCATTAGTTCATTACCATAGAGGCAGCATAGTTACCATGTACGTACAGTTAACGGCACGTTCGTGGCGACGATTTGACTTTGATACCGTCTTGACTTTGTAGCAATATGGACGATGTTTGTAGTTTAACTTGTAGTCGTAAAGTGCGGTTGACAGTACTCATTTAGATAGTACATTGGTCATTTGTAAAATGACATTTGCATAAACATGATTGAGTTTGACTTAAACAGTTCTATGTCATGTATAACTAACTGAGCTAGCTTTCACAGTGCACAGTGCTCTTTTATACTCGGACTAAAACTGGTATAGAAAGTTTCTAGCACAGTGTATGGCAATGCAGAAAGTTCTCATCAAATATTTTTACATTTTGTCAAAAAAATGTTTTAGAATAAAATTAAAAATAGTATTAGGCAGGCTACAAAACTATTTGTAAGGTCAGGTTTGCTATTGCCTGCCAATGTTAAATAAATCTCATGAAAAATTATTTTTATTATTCCCCTGATATTGTGACATTTATAAAAAATAAATAATGATGTGTCTCAACTCAATTGAACAGGAAACCTATAGTTAAAATGAATACGTAATTTTTTTTTAATAATTTAATTCTAGCTAAAAGCAAATGAGTCTGCTTGTAAAGGTAAATTAATTTTGTTAATTTATATCCCTGATGTTTCATAAATAATTCTAAGTACCTAATTAGTTACTTAATTAAAATTAATATTTATGACTATTCATTTAAATACTCAATCAAATTATAATTTTGCTGATAAGCTGATTTAGTTAATCAATTTAAAAATTATGATTACATTACAGGACTAAACAGTATTTTCCTTTTTATTACATATTAATATGAATAGTTGATAGCACTGATTATATAAATTATTAATTAAATATGATTTTTCCCCCTCCTCTTTTGCATAATAAATTATTTTAGATTTTTAAGCCTACCTTTTTTTGTCCATTTGTATTTGATTTCCGCGCCTATCAAATCCGATTAAAAATGAAGAAAATGCATTAGGTAATCTTTTTGTTATAATCTTATAACAACAAATGTTGAAATATATTTTTCATGGTCAAGTTATTCAATTAAAATTTTATTAATTGAATATTGGAATATCTGTATGATTACATCATTATGTTGTTTGGTTCAATAACTTACATTTCAGGAATGTAAATGCATAATATATGCAGAGCACTAGTCATTGATATGAGTACCTACATAATTATATGGATACATAGAGGTACTATGTACTTTCCTGTTGTTTAAGTATAAAATACTAATTTTATTATGTACAAATTGTTTACCTTTTTTATTTTCCCATTTTTTTGTTATATTTTATTTAAACATGTCACAAATAACAACCCTAGTTTTTATAAAAGAATTCAATTAGAATAAAACAGAATACTCTTTATTAAGTAAGTACACAATGGATTCAAGATATAAATTTTACATAGTGCAACACAAAGTGCATTAATAGCGATCTTTTACAGACAACCTCTATTGGGTTAAAGGGAGAAGGAGAGATAATACTGCAATTTCAAATCTTATGCTGACATACATAATTATTGTTGTTGTTATTTCGGTCAACTGACAACAGCAAACCGATTGTTTGTTGGCAACCGATCAGATCATGACTGACATGCCTTTAGAAACATGGAGAATTCAAAGAGTACCTGTTTCACATATTGTTCTAACAAAATGTATCGCATCTTGGGTATATCTTTGTCAAACAGTTTGTTGAAACAAGTGTTGTTCTAGGGATGTTATAGGAGACCCCAAGGACATAAAAAATCGTATGTCCTCTATCAACAACCAAGAATGGTATAAACATTAACAACAGAGGTAAGTTTTCCTAGTTGGTAATGGGTAGTTCAATTATATCCAAGTAACAAGACACAGAATTACATAGTTGCTTTATTGCTACCAATAATTTGTGAGGAAACCCGAGCAATCTTTGTGCCTTCCCTGCAATATTACAGTTTAATCGTTATTTATGGGCATAGACCAGGGCTGGTCAAAGGTGCTTATGGATGCTTGTTTAAAATATGATGTGCATATTATGGAAAGGGTACTGGGACAAGTACATGGTTGTAGAGTACCCAAGAAAACTTATCAACTAAATAATTCCAAATGGAATTTGATTACTTAGCCAATGAGTCCATTTGACCAAATTATCACACTAAAATTGAAAATCGAACATAGTGGCCTACTTCGAAATTTGATTTTTAATTTATTCCAACAAAACTGCATCACCTACTGGCTGAATTTGAAAAGAAAATAGATGAAATAGGGTTCTATTGAAACTCCTTTGTCTTAAAATTTAGTGCAGAAGCTATTTTCATCAAACAATACTGATGCAGATCACTCAGCTGTGATCGTAGTTACTTACTAAAAAAAATGTGGTGCGTAAAAAAATGTTACACGACCGACTTAGCCATAACAATATATTTTACTTACCAATTAAGATTATTCTTTGCCTCCTTAGACACTTTCAAGTCAGTCCTTTGTTTTATGTAAATATTTTCGCGGAAAATCAGATCGTTTTCGAAATAATCGTTTACAAATACAATTTCATGGAATTGGCAATATAAAATCTCGCGTTGTACACACTCATTAAACATTTCAAAGTCCACCTTAACCATACGATAATATTGTTCCAATAAATACCAATATTTTCTTTTATAAATCACGAAAGTAAACGTAAAACACTTGCTCCACAAAACGGAACCATGCAACGTCAAAGAAAAGTACTCCGTTTCACGGCTAACCCGGCTCTCACAATTTATTTTGTTTTACATCACACGCATTGAAAGAAAATTATTATCTGTTGCGATAACAGAGATAGCGGTATATTTCTTCCTTTGATAGAAAAGGACAACCATACAAGTGAGAGCGCGCCTAGGAGCGCGCGCTGACGCCATTTTGATTCTTGCCAGAGTATAAAAAGTGCGTTTCAATCTACGCATTAAATACGAAATGGAAATAAATTATTTATACTAAATATATATGTTTTTAATTTAAAAAATATTTCATTACTCATAAATAGTACAAATAGTTATTATAAAGATGTTATAATTTAAACAACATTACTAGGAAGTGGTACGGACGGTAGCGTGAAGTGAAGTGCAAAATTCATAGCCAGAAACATGCCAGACAACAGTGCGCCAATTTCAAAATTTAGAAGAAAGTGAAAAAGAACGGTTCTTGCATTTAGATAAGTACTTACTAGCTCAATTTGTTAATATTCAATTTATTTTATTGTTTTACATTTGCAATCATACTGGAGCTGCGTAGGATTAGTCGAAGACAAAATTATGCGCTTTTTAAGGCCGAAATATTTTGTTATTAATAATGTTTATAAGTGGTGAAATAACAGCGCACTTCCCCGGAGGCCCGGAAAAACATTCTTCACCAGGGTCTGGATCACTGCTACGTCTATTTTATGTTATATAAATAACATAGCATTGTATATAACATTTTATGTTATTTATAATGCTGCTTATCCAGTTTGGATTGTTCGCCTTCACGGCCTTCAATATTTGCCTCAGCCCGACTCCGAAGAAAGACAGTTGGTACTAACAGCAATAATAATATGTGCTACTTATTGATAAATGTATGATTATTGTAAGATTGTAATTTTTTTAGTGTAATAGATATTTGCACACCTATTAAGGTTTTATGTATGACCTCATGTACCTACCCATATTCCAACAAATAAATGATTTGAATTTGAAATTTTAATTTGAATTTGTAGTATTTATGTGTGCCTGCTTAATTATTATGGTACATACTCTATAGAGCTCGCCTGGCCTGCGTAATCATTCGTGAAACTTCCGTAATGTAAATAGAACGTTTCTACAATATTGTTTAATATCGAGTAGGTCTACTGAAGCCGATCTAGTGGGTGGAGGAGCAGCACAATTAGCGGCTTTAGCTTGGAAATCGACCGCTGGGCTGGGACGCCTGGGACACATGCCATTAGGCTTCCCCATAATTTTGTTCTCGTGATCGAAAAACGAGTTTTAGATTAGGAGCGTTTCCAGTTATACTATCCAAGATGGCTGGTTGTTCACCTACGATTAATCTCCTTTTCATGGATAGTCGTCAGTTTCAGATTGCGTAGTACGTAATCTTGACCAATCCTTATTACGTAACAAGTAACAACAAACACGTACCGTAGGCCTTAATGAAACACAGATATAATATTACGTAAGAAAATGGCATTCGGACACAGATTCGATATGAAAGCACGTGACTCCTAGCCAATGGCGAGCGTGGTGGCTATGTGTTCGTGTGAGATCCCCCGCAGCCTACCCGCTACCTACCTGCCACCGAAATTCCGCGGGAACCGGGATTGAATACTTCGGGACGTAGTACAGAGTACAGACGCCAGCACATCAAGTTACTACAATCTGTGAAATTTATTTAATAGATTTTCAACTTTATCGCTAAAGAATAAGGTTAAATGTTGATTGGGAAAATTTGACAGATTGGAGTAGGTTGATGTGCTGGCGTCTGTACCTAAGTTTAGCGATAAGACCGCCCATTGTGTCACCCTATGTAAAATTTCTACATTTATACCTGTACTTTTTATGGTGTACATAGTGATGGGCAATTCTCGAGAATATTCTCCTTGCGAGAACTTTGCTGTTAAGTTCTCGAGAACATTCTTTTGGTAGGGAATTTACGAGAATTTAAAAATTGGCTGACTTTATTGAATCGGTTTTTTTTAGAGTAATAGTTTTTAGCGCATTTGAACGTTTTACGAAGTTTGAGTTTAAAATAAACTACACCACAACTTAAATTCTCAGTAAATTCTCCTGAGCGAGAACATTCCCGAGAATATTTCCGAGAAAATTCTCATAAATTCTCTTAAATTTCGTATGGTAATAATGTTAAAGTACGATTTCTGTATTAATACGAACTTTATGAGTTTAAAATAATCAGCATTAATAAAATGAATAAGAAAACAACATTATAAGAAAGGTTTATGGTGCAAATAATTAAAAACAAAATAACAATTAAAAATAATTTTGACGCAACTAAAATTGAATTTGACAATCGCGACTCCATGTGGTACTTGTTTGCCCTCCCTTGGGATTTTTTTTAGAGCCGGAGGCGCACAGGAGGGCAGCGTCGACGTGTTTTGATATGGAATTTTTCACTTTTTGTATGGAAAATAAAAAAAAATATTACCTACATGTTGAGTTTTGGGGGTTTATGGGTTTTATAAAGATAAAGATATAAAGTTAGGGTTTATAAGCATGCACTCACACCAACACTTTGACTTCAGTGCAAAAACAGTAGGTACTAGATTTTTTTTTTCTTTTGCTTATATCTCGAAAACCTATCGCAAAAATAATGAAATTTTCGACACCCTTTAGGAAACCCTTAAACGCCTATATCCCAACATGTTGGTAATCATTTTTCATATTTTTCATACAAAAAGTGAAAAATTCCATATAAAATTCGTCGAGGCTGCACCCCCTGCGAGCCTCCGGCTCTAAAAAAATTCACAGGGTAGAGTAAACAAGTACCATGTGGAGTCGTCACGTGATTGTCAAATTCGATTTTAGATGTGTCAAAATATTTTTTTAATTAAGAGTTTTTTTTTTGTCAGAATAGTTTTAAGATTATAGCCAAAAGTAGGGAATTTTAGTGACAGTTTAGTTAGTTTAGTTCGGTGTACAAGAGAATCGGCACCATTGGTGCCGATTAAAAATCGCTAAAATTTAGTTTAGTCCTGTCAAACGAGGATTTCCCATTCTGAATTAGACTAAAGTGACACAACTTAACTATATTTTAGTTTGACAGCACTAAGATAGACAGTTTAGTGAAAATGGCAATTATGCTATTATGAATTTGACGTTTTTCACCATATAAATTTAGTGTATCTGTCTAAATGTGATTATTTTTAAACGCGATTAAAAACGAGTGGAATGAAATTAGTTGGCATGAACTAAAATTCACACCAACACTTCAACTTCAGTGCAAAAACAGTACTATTTTTTTTTTCTTTTGCATAAATCTCGAGAATGGTGCGTCCAATCGCAAAAATAATGAAATTTTCGACCCCCTTTAGGAAACCCTTAAACCCCAATTACCTGACATGTTGGTAATAATTTTTCATATTTTCCATACAAAAAGTGAAAAATTCCATATAAAACACGTCGAGGCTGCCCCCATGCGCGCCTACGGCTCTAAAAAAATTCACGAAGTAGAGCAAACAAGTACCACGTTGAGTCGTCACGCGATTGTCAAATTCAATTTTAGATGTGTCAAAATATTTTTTTAATTAAGATTTTTTTTTTGTCAGAATTGCTTTAAGATTCTCATAGCCAAAAGTAAGGAATTTTAGTGATAGTTTAGTTAGTTTAGTCCAGTGTACAAGAGAATCGGCACCATTTCCAGTCCGAAACATAATACAGTAACGTTTTTTCAAATAAAGTATAAAATAACAACAAAAGATGTTTACTTGAGGCCTTGAAATCAAAATATATTGTAATAAAATTTAGCTATTTTACTTCCATTTTTAAATTCTCGTATATTCTCCGTCGAAAAGAATATTCCAGAATATTGCAGAACATTCTCGATCCGAGAATATTCTCCGGGTGAGAATATTCTGAGAGCAGTGGTGGTCCAGTGGTAACGGCCCCGACTTACGAGTTGTGAGTCGTGGGTTCGAACCCAAGCAGGCGCTTTACTTTGTGTAAATAATTTCATCACCACTGCTCTCATAACGGTGAAGGAAAACATCGTGAGGAAACCGGCATGTCTTAGAACAAAAAATTCGAAGACATGTGACATCCACCAACCCGCACTGGGCCCGCGTGGTGGATTACGGCCCACTCCCTCTCACAGAGAGGAGGCCTGTGTCCCAGCAGTGGGAACATTAATAGGCTGATGATGATGATGATGAGAATATTCTCCCGACCCATCACTATGTACATAATAAAGAATATTCTATCTATCTATCTATCTAAGTAGATTATTTTCATTCAGTTTTTTTTATCATGGTATTATAATCGTTGTTAGAATTTACCCTATTTTTGAATATTTAATCTGAGTAGAAAAATCTGGTACTTTCTTTTTGGGATATCTAGACTAAGTCAAAATTATTTTGATACAAGAAACTCTTTAAACAAGAAGTATTAATAGGTAGGTACACTAGTGTACGTTTAAGATATTTCCAACTAACAGCACATAATAATCGTCCTCATTTAATGTATTCTAATATTTCTAATCTAAACACGGTCCGTAGCAACAATAGACGGTACCTTTGTGGCGGTAGCATGATAATAACATAGATTACATAGACCTCAAAGTTAAACATAACATCCGCAACATGAACAATATTAAAATACATGCTAAACACTTTAGTAAAAGGAGAATGTTTATAATTGGACGAGAAAAATAATAACAATAAGCCACGGTGGGCCTGATTCAACACCACAGAATAAATGTAATCATCAGCTTTATCATGTACTATTATTTTATTGTGTGGTTTCTCAGGAACCGGCACTCAATTTCAACCTATCCTGACTACAGTCCGGCCGTCGTCGAGAGGATGCATTCTTGACTCCCGTCAGTTTCATACTAACGATTATAGGATTTATTTATAAACGTTGCTTAAAGTTCAGTAATGATTAGCGACTGTTAATCACATTTTTCACGTTTGAACGTTAATTAACTTTAAGCAACTTTTTATAGATAAACCCCGATGTGTTTTTCGAATTTGATACTTATTAGGTACTAATAAGTATGAAATAAAATAAAAATGTTCATCTAACAGGTGTCAGGAACACATTCTCTCGACGTTTGGACTAAATATCATTGCTGTCTACCATCAATAGCGATCTGTCTTTTACTGAAAATGGGTTATTGGGTTCGACCGTTAAACTGGTAGTATATCGTATAATTAATTACAATATCTACGCTATTACAAAAAAAAAACTGCTATCGCGTAATTACAACAAACCTTGATTTTTCGATTTGACAAAACGTAACAGTTCAACCTCATGACCTCTTTTCAGTAAGCTGGTTAGTCAGCATCCCGCAGCATTCGGTCGGGTCAACAATCTTTTGTAGACGTGTATGGGAGAAAGCTTTAAACGAAAAAATACAGACTCTATGGCGTTTAGGCTTCGCCATGGGTACTGTACGCCACGAATTATTTATCATGGGTTTTTTTTTCCGCATCGGGTAAGTAAGCTCTTGGCCTGCATCTCACTCACCTGATGTAAGTGGTGATCAGGCAGAAGGTGGAAACGAGCTTCACCCGGAATCCTCAACCACAGGAACTGGCTGTCTTACCTCTAACTGCCGAAACACAACAATGCTGTTAACATTGTTGTTATTGCGACAGACTTAGATAAGATGGTGGTAGCTAGCCAGGCGGACTTAGAACAAGCCCTACCGCCAACGAAACCGAGCAAAGTTGTTTGATGTGTAAGACCTTTCCTCTCGGTTTCCTGCAATAAAAATAAAAATCTGTGGGAGTGAAAAGGGACGGAAGTGTGTAACAGGAAGCCGGGGAAGCGCGCTCTTTGATTTGACCAATGAGTGCGCGCCGTGCTTGAGTTGGCGTGAGTTGAGTGACGGTGATGGTGATATGCAACTTCTCAGCGGCGTATTTATCGTGCAATAATAACGCTACGTTATTGTGATAGGTATCTGTTTTCAGTACCTACTTACATTTTGTATTAGGACCACGAAGTTATACACTGCTGCGATAATAACGCGCAATAGGAGTAGGACGCGCGTTTCTCCGTCCTGCGATATTCCGATAACTGTTCTTAAAACATTTGTATAAGGACGCATGCGATCATACTCACACCTGCGTTATTATCGCGCGTTAAATCGCGCCTTTGGTGGAGATCACGTTAGAAATACCGCACGATAAAAACGCAGCTGTGTGCAAGGAATCGGGACGAATTATCGCAATAACGCTTGCGTTATTATCGCGCGATAAAAACGCGCCGGGTGGGGAAAAGGCTTAAGACTCGCTCGTTTTTTCTATTCGTCTAAAATCTCACCGGGAAAACTAAGGTGAAGTAAGTTTGCAGTGATTCCATCCGATGCTAGGGATTGACAGCTAGGGTTGCCAAACGTACTCTATTTTAGAGAATTGTACTCTATTTCGCGTAGGCGTACCTATGTTGACTTGTTGTCTTTTCCTTTGGCCCTTTGGATTATCCATGGGGCCTAGTTTCTACCATAGCGTCGTAGTTAGAGGTTACAGAAAACCTAACCTATTCGAGGCGGGTAGCAATAGGTTTCGACGGCCTAGTTTAAAAAATGAAATGAATAAAAATTATGTTTTTAAAATAGAAATACCTACTTTATTTCTTCTAAATAAAGTTGGCAACCTTCGTTAAACATTGTCTTAGTAATGTTTTTGATGGTATTGTTAGTTTGTTACCTGTAGGGGGGAGTTCCTGGTGTCCTGAAATACAAGTCACGGCATAGTTTAGGCACCAGTCTCCCACAAATGAACATTGTCCTGCATCATAATCATTTTTTTTTTCCATTTTTAAGTTTTAGTTAGTAAGTGTTATTTGTGGAAGAAAAATAAACATTTTTATTTTTTATTATTATTAACCCTATTGACAGCTCGCTTCACCTAACAACACCACATCGGCAGTTGCATAAGCTGAAACCCAATTAGGAAGGCGTTAATGTTGTACAATGCAAGACAATGTTCAAACATACGGAAACTATATACAATAACATAGTTTACATAACTAAATTGGTATGAAAGTAAATATTGTCAAATGTAAGTTATACAAGCCACATTTTTGTCAAAGGTCGTGCAAATATAGCAACCTAGTGTTGGTATATTTGCGCCTTGCGGTTTCGCCCGTATAAGTCCCGATCTCGTTGGAATATCAGGATAAAGTAACATTAAAGCTATAACAAGTTCCTAAGGTACATTCAATTTCGTTCTAAAACTCACCTACTTATCTAATTACAATTTGCGGTGTAAAAAATTTCATGTTCTTCCACTTTATCAAAGAAGAAATATTTCAGATTTAGCATTTTTATTCAAAATTGCAAACGGACCCAACGACATCCCTGAGCTGCTGAGCAAAATTGGGCTTCGGGTATGTTCTTCATTTTTGCGTAAGCCTCGTTTGTTGCACGTAACAATAACAAGAATAATATATACACAAAATTCCTACATGATTAGGGCGAGCCGCATGTATAATGAAACCTGCCAGGAAGTTGACTGTTGACATTGATCTTCTTACTACCAGTGTGCTTAAATTAAAGAAGACTCTTTGCAATCACTTCTTCGACAAAATAACATAACCCTTGCATTATTACTTATTATATATAAATGTATCACAGTCACAGTTCTAACCTAACCTAACCTACACACATCAAAAGTGTCTAGGGATCAACATATATTTTTGCAATAACTTTTCTCCTGATTGATATTAATTAAAATTTTCTTTAAGGATTCATCAAATAAAGTGTTTTCGTTTGTCACAGTAACGATAAACCAAGTCACCTTTGCATTAATAAAGAAATTTGCCATTTTCCTAATAAAGGGATTTTTGACATTTGAACCACTAACATTAAAGTTCGAAAAAAAGACTGAAATAACAGTTTTCTTTAAAATTTTATTGGGTAACTTAAACAATTAATAATCCGTGTTTCTACCGCGAACACTAACAACACAAGAACATCGGTTTGGCATACTCAAAATGAGTTCATCCAAATCACGCTGTGGAATGGCCGCCCATGTTCGTTGCAACAACAAAAAAAGGTCTTCTTGCGACTGGATACCCTCCATATTCGGCAGAGCTCTTCTCTGTAGCATATCCCATGCATGCTCAATCGGGTTCAAGTCTGGCGACTGAGCAGGCCAGGGCAGGACATTGATGTTAGCTGCGGCGAGAGTCTGTCTTACAACTCTTGCGGTGTGCGGTCGTGCATTATCATGCATTAACTGAAATAAGGGACCGATTTGCACTTGTAGAGGAACGATGACGTCTGATACAATCGTCTCAGCATAAATTTGAGCGTTGAGGTTGCCTCTGATCCAAATCAACTCAGTTCTTCCGCCGATCCAAATACCCGCCCATACCATGATGGTTCCACCACTATAAGGATGGACTTCCTGGCAGGATTTTAATCGCTGTTGGCGTCCAGGGGTTCTCCAGTGTCGTATACGTCTTGTATCCGGTCTCATACCAAAACGAGACTCATCAGAAAAGCACACGAAACGCCATTGTTCTTCTGCCCAATTTCTGTGTTCAAGAGCCCATTGATATCGAATCCTACGATTGTGCATTGCTATAGGTGGTACCCGTAGCGGTCTTCGGGAATGAAGGTTCACTTCATGCAAGCGGTTTCTGACTGTTTGGTCGCTAATTAAGTTCCCTGAAGAGTGATGAAGCCTCACGGCTAACATCATGGCGGTTATTGTTGGAGCTCTTCGAGCTAAGATTTGAATGTATCGGTCTTGTCTCCGTGTGGTGCAGCGATACCGTCCTCCATGGCGCTCAGCCACGGTACCAGTGCTTCGGTAACGTGTCCAAAGTCGACTGATAACACTCTGACTTGTATTCAGAGCTAAAGCCACAGTACGTTGCCGGGAACCAGCTTCTATCATTCCCACGGCTCTGAGCATTTCTTCCCTGCTTAAATGACGTCGCTGCTCCATAATAACGTTGGTTTTAATCAGTAGTAGGGAAACAGTAGCACTAATAATGTCTTCAATGCGTTGTATGTTTTTATAGGGAAAATATTGACAGCTGATTTTCATCTTTTACTCGAATTTGATTCACAGTTCCTGATTCAAATTATGAAATGCACCAAAAAGGATCCATATAAATTTATAAAATCATAAATTTATTACAAAGCCACATCTCAATCTCAAGAAATCCGCATAAAAATGCTTGATCCCTAGACACTTTTGATGTGTGTAAATAACAAGTGACAGTGACAATGCAACGCTCACGGCACCCTAGCCGGGCCGAGGCAGCGACACTAGAGTGCCACAAGAATACTCGCGGCACTCTATACACTTCGATAAAATAAAAATAAATAGTATCCTATATCCTAATCCAGGTCGTGGTCTACCCATGTGCCAAATTTTATTAAAATCTTTTAAGCCGTTTTACCGTGACATCACATAACATCACGCCTGTATTCCCCAAAGGGTTAGGCAGAGGTGTACCTATAGTACACCCACATTTCGCCAGTTACGTAATAGGGGGCGAGCCTATTGCCATCAACCGGGCACAAATCTAGACTCACAAGCTGCTACTGAGAAATTTCCAATAACACTAATTCATGGAAACTCCTCGTTGGTGATATTTACGATCTTGGATTTGCCCTGTATCGTATTGGTAAAAAAATGTGTTATCTTTATTTTGTTAGAAAAGTAGTACATTACTGTCGCGGCCAGCAATTCGAGCATTGATGGACGGTTGTGAAAATGAGTCCATCAATGCCTGGTTGCGGCCAAGGCTTGTATACTCGTAGTACTTTTCTCAAATAATGCGCGGAAATTCAAAGTAATTCAAAATACGTAAATTAATTATAAATTCCACAATCAATAATAAATAATAATAATAAATAATAAATAATAATAAATAATAATATTTTTATTGAATAAAAACGTTACAAAAAGTGTACACTTAGTCAACAGTAGAATTTCCCAAATAATAATGATAGTGCCTAAAAAATAAGATAAACTAAAACTAAAATATGTTAGAACAGATGCAAGTAGGTAATGATGGTTCGGCATTACAATGTTAGGTAGCGACCCGCCCGAACTAGGTTAATTGAAACCTGTGTTTCAGGCAATCACTTTACATTTCAATTTGATTGGACCACAATTTTTGAAGAACAATGACGAACAAAAATAATTTTTCACGCGCCAATAATTATGTTCGTTTGTTTCTTCTTCAGTTTAAACAGCTCTATTTGCAAGCCAAATGGAAATTTAAATAAAATATTTTATAAGGACCCCCTTGGTTGCCATGTTTTGAAGTATAAAGTTTTTATTTTTATTTTATTCGGCCGCTAAACACGACAGATTTATGGATTTTCACATTAACATTGCCGGCTGGCCGCTCGCATGTACACACATCAAAAGTGTCTAGGGATCAACATATATTTTTGCAATAACTTTTCTCCTGATTGATATTAATTAAAATTTTCTTTAAGGATTCATCAAATAAAGTGTTTTCGTTTGTCACAGTAACGATAAACCAAGTCACCTTTGCATTAATAAAGAAAGGAGACGTTTCATTTTTGTATGGGACTCCGGCCATAACATGTACACTTTAGAAAACCTGGGAAACGAACCCCTGAATACAATAAAGTCATTTTTTTTTCATAATATCTAATATTTTTTAGGCACTAAATAAAAACTGAAAATGTTTGACGTTTGTCAGGAGAAATAAGACCATCGACAGCCAGCCATGACAGGTTGGTTGGACAGATGACGTTTACATAACTTAGCCTAGAACTGTCAAAACTGTGTTCTTGACTTCTTGTTGTTTACGAAAAAGTTTTTCTTATTGAATGAAAGCCTCGCTGACTTGTTACATAGAAAACGTTTATGTACACTTGTATATACAGACATTATATAAAAGTAGCGACAAAAATTGAAAAGGGTATGCTTAAATGGTTTGGTCCATGGTATTGGTCATGTTGAGAAGATAAATGAAAGGCGACTAACATCATGTATTTACAAGGCAGATGTGAGATGTGAGTGGAAACGCCGGGAGGGGACGCCCTAGGAGTACCTACATATTATACTGACCTAAAGCTGTTTTTAGACCAGCGCGATTTGTCGCGCGACGCGACACTGGCTATTGTTCTATCGTGAAGTTTTGTATTGTTCGTGTCGCGTCGCGCGACAAATCGCGCTGGTCTGAAAACAGCTTTATTGGTGTTTTTCTTTAGAAAGGTCAGATGCGTAGTACTCGCAACCGAGTGTATGAACGCAAACGAGGCAAAAGGATCGTAGCAGGTGGCGTTCTGTAGTTTCAGCCTACCCCATGGGAAGGGGGCGTGAGTTTATGTATGTATTAGATAAAAGTGGGCCCACCAAGACACGATCAAATCTTGACACATTTTTGGGCTTCAGCTCATTATACTCAAACTCAAAGGATTTATTTAAAATAAACCAATTACAGGCGCTTTTGAATCGTCAAGGGGTGGTCAGTCAGAAAGATAAAGCTAGTTGCCCATTCCAAAGAGTACCTAGTAGGTTCCTATGGAGAAGTTGGTAAGAAACTCCACGGACACTATTATCAAAATATTGATTGAAGCCACGAGACAACGAGATTGAACGGAGTGAACGAGCGAGACTGACAGATGTGATGTCAAATACAAACAATGTTTGAATTTTTCGTCCAGAAGTAACTACAATCCATAAAAGCAAAATATATATTTTTTTAATGATGAATCACACTTTCTAACTGATGAAAAAAGTTTTCTAAGGTAGCTCTATTATCTTATCTTAATAGCACAGAAATGCATGCTTTTCATATTTATTTAAATAGCGTCAACGTGATATTATTATGTTTTAATGTAATATGATTTCTGGACGAAAGCAGTATGCAAGTAAGGCGACGCCATGATCAAAAGAATAAATGGCAATAATTAGATAAACTATTATTTTTTGTGCCGAAGAATTAGGGGGAATATTCAGGAAAGAATATTTTTCCTGAATTCGTGGTTTTTTTCCCTTTTTTTTCATTACCGTACACTTTATGGCCGAAAATGAAACATCTCCTTTGCCATTTTCCTAATAAAGGGATTTTTGACATTTGAACCACTAACATTAAAGTTCGAAAAAAAGACTGAAATAACAGTTTTCTTTAAAATTTTATTGGGTAACTTATACAATTAATAATCCGTGTTTCTACCGCGAACACTAACAACACAAGAACATCGGTTTGGCATACTCAAAATGAGTTCATCCAAATCACGCTGTGGAATGGCCGCCCATGTTCGTTGCAACAACAAAAAAAGGTCTTCTTGCGACTGGATACCCTCCATATTCGGCAGAGCTCTTCTCTGTAGCATATCCCATGCATGCTCAATCGGGTTCAAGTCTGGCGACTGAGCAGGCCAGGGCAGGACATTGATGTTAGCTGCGGCGAGAGTCTGTCTTACAACTCTTGCGGTGTGCGGTCGTGCATTATCATGCATTAACTGAAATAAGGGACCGATTTGCACTTGTAGAGGAACGATGACGTCTGATACAATCGTCTCAGCATAAATTTGAGCGTTGAGGTTGCCTCTAATCCAAATCAACTCAGTTCTTCCGCCGATCCAAATACCCGCCCATATCATGATGGTTCCACCACTATAAGGATGGACTTCCTGGCAGGATTTTAATCGCTGTTGGCGTCCAGGGGTTCTCCAGTGTCGTATACGTCTTGTATCCGGTCTCATACCAAAACGAGACTCATCAGAAAAGCACACGAAACGCCATTGTTCTTCTGCCCAATTTCTGTGTTCAAGAGCCCATTGATATCGAATCCTACGATTGTGCATTGCTATAGGTGGTACCCGTAGCGGTCTTCGGGAATGAAGGTTCACTTCATGCAAGCGGTTTCTGACTGTTTGGTCGCTAATTAAGTTCCCTGAAGAGTGATGAAGCCTCACGGCTAACATCATGGCGGTTATTGTTGGAGCTCTTCGAGCTAAGATTTGAATGTATCGGTCTTGTCTCCGTGTGGTGCAGCGATACCGTCCTCGATGGCGCTCAGCCACGGTACCAGTGCTTCGGTAACGTGTCCAAAGTCGACTGATAACACTCTGACTTGTATTCAGAGCTAAAGCCACAGTACGTTGCCGGGAACCAGCTTCTATCATTCCCACGGCTCTGAGCATTTCTTCCCTGCTTAAATGACGTCGCTGCTCCATAATAACGTTGGTTTTAATCAGTAGTAGGGAAACAGTAGCACTAATAATGTCTTCAATGCGTTGTATGTTTTTATAGGGAAAATATTGACAGCTGATTTTCATCTTTTACTCGAATTTGATTCACAGTTCCTGATTCAAATTATGAAATACACCAAAAAGGATCCATATAAATTTATAAAATCATAAATTTATTACAAAGCCACATCTCAATCTCAAGAAATCCGCATAAAAATGCTTGATCCCTAGACACTTTTGATGTGTGTATTTGACCAGTTTTGCAGCATTTTCGATTTATCTCGAAGGTTGTCAAAATAATGTTCGATGTTCCAAGCATGTTTGAAAAAAAGTGTTATATTAATAATTCTATATTTTTAAATGTCTTAAAAACTCGTTTTGAAGTTAATAATTCGAACTTTACGTTAAGAGAGTAGATATAATTTATACAAGCTTAGATAAGTTGGTAATACTAAACACTAGATAATAGTTGTTGAAAATATATTGATTTTCGAGCTAAATATGAAATATCTTAGGATATTTTGGGAGTGCGCTAATTATCTAAGTCACTAAACATCTTTCATTTTTGTAAGATACGTATGTATTTACTTCTACTGTTTAGTTTTACATTATGATGTGTGTTTGTGAATACTGTTAGACGTGATTTTATATAATATCCTACTTTAATTTTCAAGGCTTGACAAATACTTAGGTAATAAATGCCAAGACTACAAAAATTGCCTACCCACGCCTATTTAGTTTATGGATTCAAGGATCAACAGAAATTAGACATATACCTTCCTGTAAGTACCTAAATGTAGAAGTCTTTGTCAAGGAAAGGTGGGAAAAGGGTAGGGTCTACCACAGAACAGATAAAAGAGGTCCTCTTTTATCTGTTCTGTGGGGTCTACGGTCACCTTTGCGCAACTTTTCTTCCGCTAGGGTCGGGTTCCAGTCTAACCAAATGCAACTGAATACCAGTATTTTACATGGAGCGACTGCCTACCTGAATTCTATAACCCACTTAATGGGTACTACATTCATAACATAATCAGCCTATTAATCTTCCCACTGCTGGGACACAGGCCTCCTCTCTGTGAGAGGGAATGGGGTGTAATCAACCACGCGGGCCCAGTGCAGGTTGGTAGATGTCACATGTCTTCGAATTTTTGGATCTGAGACTTGCCGGTTCCCTCACTTTCCTTCACCGTTTTGAGAGCAGTGGTGATGAAATTATTTTCACAAAGTAAAGCGCCTGCTTGGGTTGGATCCCACGACCTACAACTCGTAAGTCGGGGCCGTCACCACTGGGTCACCAGTGCCACCACTGCTCTACTGGGTCACCACTGCTCTAGCTCTGCACTTACTGGGTAATATCTACATATTAGTAACTGGTTGTCAGACTACCGGTAACGATTGTCAAAGATCTACAAATGACAGCAACGTTTTAACGTGCTTTCCGAGCCACGGAGGGGTGTCGATATGCAATAGATGATCACCCATCCGCGGACCAGCCTCGGCAAGCGTAGCTTAACCTTAGATCGACACGTTCGGCTGTTATTATTTAGTCACGAGCCCCTCCTTCCCTGAGCTGAGCCTTTGTCAAGGTACTTTTCATGTTTAAATTATTATCTTACAGTTTGAGTAGAGCCTTGCGCAGTGTATGTAGGTAACCACTGCGTTTCTACAGAATATTAGATTCCTTAAAATAATTTGTAAATCCACGTTTTAACGCCTTAACAAAATGTCTTCCTGCAAATGTAACGCAAGAGCGGGAAAATGCACTCGTCTTTGTTTGCATACCTATTTTGTTACACGAATGTGCGGCAAAATGCGCAGTTCATAATAACCAAGGTATTGTACATTTAATTCACATTTTAAACAAACAAAAAAGTTAAAAAAACACCAATTTATTCACATAAACTTTAAAAAAACAACAATACATAAAAGGACTAGACAATTTATACAACATTGCAATTACAGAAAAACTATATTTACAAAAAAGCTGCATCAATTTTTCCTGTAAAATTGTTAAAATTACAAAACATTTCTTAACATCACTGGGACGGCTATTTTCAATACTATTTTAGCTTTCACAGGCGTAAAAACATCTCTAAAGTTTATTTGAGCAAAAACTATATGGTCAACTTCATCTTTATATAAATAAATCATTAATTTGTTCCAACATTTGGGGGGGCATAAATGGCATGAAGTATTTTCAATTATATACTTAAATAAAACATTTCCGTACTTTTTACAAAATATTATAATCAATTTAAAACCATAAGCCTAAAATTATTACCCTGTTTATATTTAGTAATACTAGGTAAAGTAGTAAAAATTTTGGTGAGCTTAAAAGCTGCAGAAGTCAGACAACAATTTACTGTTCTGATGTCATTTTGTACATAACCTACGATAACAGGGATCATAAATATAGTAGCAATTGAAATGAAATAAGAGAAACTCATATCACTTTATCGAACTCCATAACATTTCTGTAGAGTATCCTTACAAAACTAACTTCCTTAACAAGAATACTTCATTAATTCTTGTACTCAATACACTTAAGTTATTTTAAACTATGTCGAGTCCTTACTACGTGGATTTTTTGTCGGGCTTAAGCGGTAGTGTTTCATCGTCGTAAGAGAGATGCCCTAAGAGAATGGGCTCAGCTCCTTTCTTCTCATTATCATCGTCGTTATTATCAGGCATATCTCGTCTCCCTAACTCTTCCGCGAGACGGGAGAATAGCTCCCTGAAAAAGATACAAGAAACATTTATCTCAGATAGAAAAGATACAACAATCATTTATCTCAGGCATATTTTTTTGGATTTAATTAGAGTCACTTATAAAGATATCGTTCCACAAATTGTGGATGAATGAAGTCACTGATTGAAGTAAAAACTGATAATGATTATCATTAATGGTTTTTACTGAATTATCAACATATCGATGACTTATACTTATTTGATGATATGGCTAGAAAAGAGCCAGGCGTTGATGATAATGAATACTCACTTGAAGACGACGCCTTGCATGTTCTTAGCGAGATAGTAGAGGAACAGCCAATCAGCGAACTGGCAGCCGTTGACGACTTCGATGACGTTGTAGGGATCGAACTTAGCGTCATTCTTGGTCGCTCGCTGGAACATCATCATGTTGAACCGCGGGGAGCGACGGTACAGGAAGAAGGAGACGAAACGCCAGATTACAGCTAAAATAAGAAGCAAAGATAAAAATCAAGTTAGCAGCTCAAATCAAGACAAGCCGCTAGTTTTAACGTAACTGGGTCCAACAAATCTAAAAACTAAGTACCATCAACTCGAAAAGAAAAAGGAGACAAACAGGAAACACAGGCAAGGCATTAAGTCCGCCTTTGTACCTTTAGTGCGAAAAGTTTGAATAAATAAATAAACACAAAAATTGGTTATACATAACTACGAATGGAATGAAATATATCAAATCAAATGGAGCAATAATCTGAGGAGCAATAAATCAAAAGCAGTTGATCAAAATAAAACACCATGTTGAAAAGCGAAAAGCTATTCAAATATTCATCTTTAAAATGGTTCAATTGATTGCAAAAACGTTCGAATAAAAAAAGATTTTTTTTATAGATGTGAAACTTTATCTTACCGAGGACTGAGACGATGAAGAGGATGAGGAACCAGAACCAGAGCACAGTGTATATCTTCTCATGGATGATGTTGAGCGCCATCACACAGAGCGCGTCGTGCTGCTGGATGGAACCGCTCGGACCGTACTTGTGGAAGATGCACTTCGTCACCTGGCGACAACACGCGGGGTAAATGAAACGATGTTATAATAAATTCTTATTTGTTAATTACAGATCAGAATACCCGCGAATTTCGCGGTGTTGTATAACTTTTTCATTAGTCGAGATTTTTATTAATTCTTATTCTATGGGAAACCTCTTTAGATACTTCTATATCTCATGATCATGACGATCATGAGATATAGTAGTATCAAAAAAACGCCGAAAACCATTCAGCTGATCGTTTTGACAGATAGATAGCCGTAAACCTAGAGGACATAATATGCAACAACTGTATCATGCTTACCTTAGGGAAGACCGTCTCCAGCGGGTCAGCAATTTGGCTCCAGTCGTTGTAATTGAGAACACTGGGGCCCAGGCCTATGAAGTGTCCGTTGAGGAACTTGTTGATGATCCAGATCTCAAAAATCACGTGGAGTAAGTTCACCACCTCCATGGACACCAGCCAGGTAGACCACGTGCGGGATATACGCAACCTAGAAGAAGGAGAGAAATATAGGACAATGATAACACAGCGAGATTGGTAGAATGTAAATTCTGTGACAAAAAACTCAACTCAACATAATGCTGTGCTATGGTGGGTACCACAGGAACCAAAGCCTAGGGAACCTACACTCACTGACATTTTTATTTTCACCTTAGATGCTTTATCTGGGAAATACTTTTAAGCTCACTGGGATACAAACAACCATGATGTCGTGGAAAAGACCGTGCAGTTTTTTCTGTCTTCTTTTTTCCTTTTAGTATGGTTAGTGACTAACCTGGTGTCAGAGTTTTTATGCCGCCCATGGCCCTCTGACTTGACTTCACATGCCGTCGAGATATATCTCTCAGGCATGCCGGTTTCCTCACGATGTTTTCCTTCACCGTTTTTGAAGCAAGTGATAATTTTACAATACGCGCATGAATCCGAAAAGGCAGAGGTGCGTGTCTTGGGTTCGAACTCGAGACCTATGACTTGGTAGTCCGGCGGTGACACCACTAGGCTGTTCACTGCATCACTGTGTAGTTGAACCCTTCGATTCTGATAAGACTGGAGATCGAAATCTGAATCTATTCAGAAAGTCAGATTGCAGTTACTCTACTCGTTGATATCTGTCCATGGACAGGACACAAAATTTTGTTCTCACGGTTGCTTTATACGGTTGTTAGAATTGCTAGATCAGTCGACTCTTACCTCAATTTAATATCTCTCCTGATGATATCAATTCGTTTGCTTAGTGTCTCCTTGGAAGGCAGGTCCATGCCAGCGACGGATGCGTCCTCCTGTGTTAGAGCGAGACTTGCGTACTGCAAGCCGTCCACTAACGCTTTTATTCTGCCTCCTGCAGGAGATATTACAAATATGAGATTTTCACAATCTTTTTAAAACATAACATGTATTCCTCGAAGGTGTAGGCTGGTGAACAGTGCGCTCACAATTCAACAGCGACTTTTAAGTTCCAATAGCTGGCATAAAGATCAGAACCCTTGACTGTTACGGATAATTTACTAATGGAAAAATCTATAACATCAGTAGTATTTGCGCTTACCACGGTAGACGAAGGAGGTAAAGTTTTGTTTATATTCAGTTACCCAAATTATTCTGTTTTACTTCTTAGAATATTTGAGTTATCAACGTTATTGTACAGTCTTTGTCATAGTACGGGACTCGTCACCGCAATATTGATGTGACACACATTTCTATGAAAGATCTAACCTGGATTCTATAGATAAGATAAGAAGTGAAATCATAAAAATACACAAAATGCATCTTTAATAAAAACATAACTAAAGTTAATCACTGTGAAAATATTTACACTGTCTTAACGATGATGGATCAAACTTTTAAATGGAGCTAGTTGATTAGGTTATGGCGGAAGCGCTAAGTTAACCCGCAAAATTAAAATTTTCTTACGTTTTTTGCAATTTGCAGGTCAGTGTCAGTTGTATGTTGATCTAAATATGATTCGAGACCATAGAAATATAAATAACAGCGAGACCGTAACAAATATGGCTTTACAGAATTATAATAATAAAAATCAGCAATGCAACTCTCAAGTTCATAATAATCCCATTGAATGACTATTTCATGAAATCATGACATTTAGGATTATACTAACTTATGGAGTTGTATATTACTAGCCTGCAAAATACTGCAAATTGCAAAAGACGTAAAAAAATTTAGATTTCGCGGAGTACCCTGACGCTTCATTTCATGTTGAAAACTACTTTGTGGAAACTTATCAGTCCAATTTTATGACTATCCGTCCAAGAAACCTACCTTCCTTCTGCTTCCAGATATAATGTGGCATGTAGAAGGCCAGAGATTGTATGAACAGCACGAAGGGCACCCACTGGTAGTAGGTGTGGTTGAGATATTCATCCGACTCTGAGATGGGCCCCACTCCGGGGTGCGGCAGGAATCCCCCTTGCAGGAGACTCTCGTTGTAATGTCGGACCTGCAAAAGATCACCAGTTTGCTAAAGGATACAAATCGCAAACACAAGGATATTTGCATCTTCTTTGCTTCCTTTTTAGCTCCTATTTGATGCTTGCAATAGCGTGATCTCTGTAGTACAGCATCACTACAGGTGATGGTATATCGCCCATAAATCCGTTACAACGATTGAGTGCTACAAGAATCTTTCGGCGGCTTTGATTGGGGTGTTGTTGACAGAATTGTGAACAACATTGAAAACAAAATGGCGCCGTTAGTACCGATTTCAGAAGACCTTTGTAGCGTTGTATATTTTAATTGGATTCTATCATTTTAACGATTCATGAGCTGGATACGGTCGAGTTTTAGAGCCATTAAAGTCACAATATGTAAAGACGATTCTTCCTTAAGTGCTTTGACAACCGGCGAAATTGCAGCAGTACGAAAAATTATCAAAACGAAACTTACAATAGTAAAAGTAGCCATGAAAAAGCAGTATTTCTCTATCAGTGGTGTGGGGATGCCGGCATCAGCCATGCACCTGATGCTCTCTCCGATGTAGTCCCTCGCACATACTAGGATAACAGAAGCCAGCAGGAGGGTCACTGTGAACTGGTAATGCAGCTTGAAGGCTATGTTCTCTATGATGGGCTTGCGCAGGGCGATCCGCATGCGCGGCCCCAGCAAGTTGGACACGGTCGCTGCTAACATCATCTTGAAGTCCTGGTGTTTTTATACGAGCATTGGAAAATTTACCTGAAAGAGGAAAAAAATCGTTCTGTTAACATCGATGTTTCTAGTGCTCTAGTCAGGTCATTCATGTAAGTAAGGGCCTATTTCACGTCGAATTTTGTCAATCTGATACTCGTATATAGGGTGACTGGTAATTAGTGACCGATACCTAAACACGTGACTTTACTCATCATTATGAACAACTTTTATTATGGGACGAACCTGAATACGAGGCAAAAAAATCTGCTGTTTCCTACATTTATGTATTTTTTATGTTCGCATAACTCGTCAAAATGTAGGGGACAGCTGATTTTTTGTAGCGTTTCTTTCGCGATTTCAGATTTGGTCGAACCTAGGTACATACAATTCGTCTGCCTACCGTACATAGACTCATTAAGGCTCCCGCAGACAGGAGCGACGTGAAAACGGTAGAACAATTTCCGTGAAGTTTTGATAGAAATTGTTCCACCAGAGTCGCGACGCGCCGGTGTGTGGAGCCTTTATTCTATCCCCATGGGATAAAAACGTGAGCTTACGGGGCGTATGAGTATTTTAAATATCTTGTTTGTGAATAATTTAAACAGTAACCATGACCTACATGTAGTTACATATCTAGAGAAGTAAATCTTACAACTAACATACATTTATTTTGATAACAACAGTTATATGGCGGTATTCTTTCTGTGTATTTTATGGTATGAACATAAAATGTTGCGACAATCGTACCTATGATTATCACAAAATTTTAAAGCTAGTCTTATTATATGTGGTGATATTATAATCTCGAAACTAATTTACTAAGACTTTGTTAAATAATAGTAAAAAATAAAAACGTGTCACTCTGGGACTGCCGATTGAAGTCAAAACTAAGTAACGCCATCTAACGAAAATGTCAGGAATTTATGTGACTTGCTGTCATTACAATAACGAAAGCTGTAGCTCCATTAAAAATAATCCAAAAAAATAAAACAGTTTTTGTTGACAGCGCTCTCGCTGTCAACAAAAACTTGAACGACTTACGAATTTTCGATCAGGTCACGTGTCCTGACGCGAGTTTAACATTTTTTACCCATCCCAAAAAAATGCACAACACCGCAAAAGAAGTTTACATTTTAAGAACTAAACTTTATTGTTCAAGAGAGCAGTACAACATTTTAATAGCACTAGCCTTCACACGTGTCGTGAAGGAAGACTAGTCTCCTCCATCTTACAAGATAGGAAAGAATATTATTATTTACATAACAAACATCACGCCTGTTATCCCCGTAGGGTACGCCAGAGGTGTATCTAGTACACGGAGTACACCCACATTTCGCCAGTTATGTTTAAGTCCCATGTAATAAGGGGCGAGCCTAATTGCCATCAAGCGGCCACAAAGCCAGACTCCTGCAGGCTGTTACTGAGAAATTCGTATAGAAAAACCTAAGGTTTTATTTAAGGTTAGCCAAAAATGGTCTTGTTCAATTATATCTTGATTAGATAAAGTCAGTTCCGATAATTTTTGGGTTGGTTTCTTGCAATGCAATGAGACACGTTCGAAGGATCTACAAGAACTTATCAATGTTGTATCTTTTGGACCGTAGTAGGTACTGCGGGGCTAACACGGGCGTACCCAAGACGTTTGTGACAAGACATGATAAATTTTATCATGTCTTATAATTTGTCTTAAATGCTAGCACGGTTCAACCATGTGACAAAATCTGAGGCGCGACATGCCTTTCTTGTTGCTAACTTCATAGTGTGACACAGTAACTTTAAAAAATTAAAATGTTTATGATCAGTGAATATGCGACCAAATAAAATAATACGTTTTTATAGTGCAGGTTCATACAGTTTTACAACTTTTTAATTTTGTTGTGAACTAATTCACTTTTGACGTACGGACGACAGTCATTATGTGGCATTTGTGACAAAATTGGTGCGCCCATAGTAGCAAATAAGACATAGAATCCCAAATAAACGTCAAGAAGTTATGTCACAAGTCAAGAGATTATCTCACGCCGCCGTGCTAGCATTTGTGATAAAACTGTTTTATCGCCCAAATTGTGATAAAATGTGTGACTTAAGCTATCTCACAGTAGGCCATGCTCGGTGCGCAGTCAGCTGCAGAGAAATCTCACCCCCTAGCAACGTATTTGTACATTGCTAGGGGGTGAGATTTCTCTGCAGCTGACTGTACCTAGTCTCTTGAAATTTTTGACAGTCGTTACGGGTCGTCAGAAAGTCGAAAGTCTGACTGTCTTAACAAGGGGTATCGTATTACCTAGTTACTGGGTTGTGAAAGTCTGATAGGCAGTCGCTCCATGTAAAATACAGTAAGTATACAGCCGCATCTGGTTAGACTGGAAGCCGACCCCAACATAGTTGGGAAAACGCTAGGCAGATTATGATTTTGATTGGTACGGAACCCTTCGTGTGCGAGTCCGACTCGCATTTGACCACTCTTTTACCCGACTGTGGCGAAGCCAAAACAGGAGGGTTATGTGTTTGTCCTGTATGTATGTATGTCCGTCTCTATTACCCTCCTAACTACTAAATGGCTGAACTGATTTTGATAAATGATGTCATTAGATTGGTCTTTATTGCGCGAGTGTCACTGGGTAAATTCAAATTTAAAAAATCTAAATGGGGTATCAGAATGAAGGGTTGTTTTGCTACTTAGTACACAAGTTAATAACACTGTTCCAAGAAAGCCTTTCTATTTGAAGTTTATATTGTGGACAATGCACTTTTTGATTTAGGCCATTGCAGAAAACAAAGTAAGTGCTTTTTGTAAGTGAACCTTATCTGAGATAAAACTAAACAGACTAAACTGATAATCGCTGTTAAGAAAACTGTTATCGTAAAGCGTAGAACACATTCGCTTTTGTGGAGAAAATGGTAGTCTCACGGTCTCAACGAGTGCTAATCTTTTGTTAGGTACTGTCCAACTTTGAAAAAACTAACTTAGAATTGGTAGGTACCTAAAGGAAACAAAAACCGGACAAGTGCGAGTCGGACTCTCACACAAATGGTTCTGTACAATATTTAGCTGAAAAATACTTACGAACGATCCTCTTTAATTTTTAATTAGATAATTTTTTATTATTTGCTATTATACCAGTAATAGAAATTAGAAATACACAATCTGTGAAAATTGCAACTGTCTCCCTATTACGGTTCATGAGATACAGCCCGCTGACAGGCAGAGAGACGGACGGACAACGGAGGCTTAGTAATAATTAATTGTTGCACTTACAGTATACACCAAAGCGATAGTTATATACCTAGTAGTTCCCAAACAGAACAACCGCACAGAGGATCATAACAACCAAACAACAGTGCAGTGGACCCTGGGGTAGATGGCGCGAAGAACATGTCTTTGTTTCATAGATCTGGTAGTACCCAGATTAATGGAAGGATGAGAGGGAGGTTTTGGCCTGTACTGGGACACTTGGTTAACAAGAGACATAAAGTAATAGTGATTTCAAATTTTGCATTTAAAGGAAACTACTATCCACGGCGGCTATCTAACTGAATTTCAGTTCTTCTACTTCTTTTCGTATGGTTAATGACTAACCTGGTGTTAGAGCTTTTTAAAGCGACCCATGGGCCATGGCACTTCAGTTAGTTTCAGTATATTTAACCTCTCATTAAAAGAATAATGCAATACCTACTCTAATTATTCAAAGTCAAATATTTAGGTACTAGTAGACACAAAAAGTCTCAAAAGTTATTTTCAACGAAAGACTAATTAAGGTTAATCCTTACAACTTTACAAAGCTAGATGCAATTTCAACATTATTTTTCTCTAGAACAGTAAATTAAAACACTGTTTACTACTGAAACCCATTTTCTCCCTATAACAGCTGTCTTTACCCTCTGAGGTCGTTACAACGGCACCCTGAACCGATACCTACAACAGCCCAAGTACCTACACGTGCAGTTAATAAAATCATTACCCAACAAACAAATAGAATCACTTACACTCTCACTAATCTCGTCTGATTGTCACTCACTCACAGCACAGTTATTACTTTTCTACCACAATCCACTCACGTACAGGTAAAGCTGGTCGCATACTGACGGGCCCAACTTCACCGTCCGTGTCACTGCCAGATAGCGGCTGATAACGATAAGATAACTGTGATCAAGTGTTTTAATGTGTATCGCTTGAAATTATTGGAAAAATATTTATTTCATCAAGTCTTTAATCGTTAACAAAGGAAAGAGAATGATGCACAATACCGGGAAGAATGGCATGCTTTGGAAGAGAAATTCCAAAGTCATTTATTCAAACTAGGCTGAGAATCAGCACTTTACGGACGTCAAAATTACATAAGACAGTCCCCCAAATGCGCCCGCCCTTTACCACTTCCTAGTGCATTTGCTGGGAAGAAGAAGTGGCGCAACAAACTCCCCAGCAGCACAGCTGTCTGTTCAGTTAGAAAAAAAATATTTTATTTATCAGAGAGACGTTCCTACATTCAGCAATCTTACCAACATTTGGATGGACACGGGTTCAAGAATCAATGGTCCATCTCTGTGTATTCCAGTCGAGTGTCCATAGAGTTTCTTGACCGTTCCTCTCCTTAAGAACCTTTATTTCGATTCAAACTTAATGGCGGCTCGGAACATGAGACGAGTCACTGCGCAGTAACGAATTTATGGGTCAGCGAGAAACTAACTTCCGAGCCGCCATTAAGTTTGAATCGAACGCTTTGGAATGGGCAACAAGCTTCATCTTTTTGACTGACCAGATTTATGAAATAAAAATAAAATCTGTCAAGTGCGAGTCGGACTCACACACGAAGTGTTCCATACCATGTCGTACAAGATTTAACACTATGAATTTTTGTAATACTTTCGTAAAGGTAACAACAGAGGCGCTATAAAAAAAACAAAGATTTGTAAAGAAATTGTCTAATTTTAATGAAAAAATGTTGTGTTAAAATATAGGTGTAGGAGTATATTTCATTTACACACATCAAAAGTGTCTAGGGATCAACATATATTTTTGCAATAACTTTTCTCCTGATTGATATTAATTAAAATTTTCTTTAAGGATTCATCAAATAAAGTGTTTTCGTTTGTCACAGTAACGATAAACCAAGTCACCTTTGCATTAATAAAGAAATTTGCCATTTTCCTAATAAAGGGATTTTTGACATTTGAACCACTAACATTAAAGTTCGAAAAAAAGACTGAAATAACAGTTTTCTTTAAAATTTTATTGGGTAACTTAAACAATTAATAATCCGTGTTTCTACCGCGAACACTAACAACACAAGAACATCGGTTTGGCATACTCAAAATGAGTTCATCCAAATCACGCTGTGGAATGGCCGCCCATGTTCGTTGCAACAACAAAAAAAGGTCTTCTTGCGACTGGATACCCTCCATATTCGGCAGAGCTCTTCTCTGTAGCATATCCCATGCATGCTCAATCGGGTTCAAGTCTGGCGACTGCTCAGTCGCCAGACTTGAACCCGATTGAGCCTGCCCTGGCCTGCTCAGGCCAGGGCAGGACATTGATGTTAGCTGCGGCGAGAGTCTGTCTTACAACTCTTGCGGTGTGCGGTCGTGCATTATCATGCATTAACTGAAATAAGGGACCGATTTGCACTTGTAGAGGAACGATGACGTCTGATACAATCGTCTCAGCATAAATTTGAGCGTTGAGGTTGCCTCTGATCCAAATCAACTCAGTTCTTCCGCCGATCCAAATACCCGCCCATACCATGATGGTTCCACCACTATAAGGATGGACTTCCTGGCAGGATTTTAATCGCTGTTGGCGTCCAGGGGTTCTCCAGTGTCGTATACGTCTTGTATCCGGTCTCATACCAAAACGAGACTCATCAGAAAAGCACACGAAACGCCATTGTTCTTCTGCCCAATTTCTGTGTTCAAGAGCCCATTGATATCGAATCCTACGATTGTGCATTGCTATAGGTGGTACCCGTAGCGGTCTTCGGGAATGAAGGTTCACTTCATGCAAGCGGTTTCTGACTGTTTGGTCGCTAATTAAGTTCCCTGAAGAGTGATGAAGCCTCACGGCTAACATCATGGCGGTTATTGTTGGAGCTCTTCGAGCTAAGATTTGAATGTATCGGTCTTGTCTCCGTGTGGTGCAGCGATACCGTCCTCCATGGCGCTCAGCCACGGTACCAGTGCTTCGGTAACGTGTCCAAAGTCGACTGATAACACTCTGACTTGTATTCAGAGCTAAAGCCACAGTACGTTGCCGGGAACCAGCTTCTATCATTCCCACGGCTCTGAGCATTTCTTCCCTGCTTAAATGACGTCGCTGCTCCATAATAACGTTGGTTTTAATCAGTAGTAGGGAAACAGTAGCACTAATAATGTCTTCAATGCGTTGTATGTTTTTATAGGGAAAATATTGACAGCTGATTTTCATCTTTTACTCGAATTTGATTCACAGTTCCTGATTCAAATTATGAAATGCACCAAAAAGGATCCATATAAATTTATAAAATCATAAATTTATTACAAAGCCACATCTCAATCTCAAGAAATCCGCATAAAAATGCTTGATCCCTAGACACTTTTGATGTGTGTATTTTAAGAGAAAAATATTAAGTTAACTTTATCCAGTAACATGCATTAACTAAAGTCAAAGTTATTTATTTGCTACTAACATAGTATTAGTAGGTATAAATAGGTATATATGGTAGGCAAGCAGGTAGATATGTAGGGTAGGTAGGTTAGGTTAGGTAGCAGTTAGGGTAGGTAGGTTAGTTACCTACCTACCCTGGTAAGTAGGGTAGGGTAGGTAATTAGGTAGAAATAGGTAATTAGGAAAGGTAGGTGCGCAGTAGATAAGTACTTAGTGCTAACCGTGCGAAGCCGGGCCGGGTAAAGCTAGTTACTTATAAATAAAAGGATTTCTCTTGCTACATCAGACTATATTGTACAAAATAGAATGTAAGTAGTACCACAGATTAATACAGATGGGACACTCCGCAGTTTAGGTATGAAGCTACAAGTACCCGGCGGGCTCGTCTCACTGTGCCTATTCAGTAGGGCTGCCGCGCGCCGTATGTCGCAAGATATTAAAACTAAAAATACTAAAATGAAGGCAGCAGTTTATTGCATCCCATTTGGCTGCTTATACACACATCAAAAGTGTCTAGGGATCAACATATATTTTTGCAATAACTTTTCTCCTGATTGATATTAATTAAAATTTTCTTTAAGGATTCATCAAATAAAGTGTTTTCGTTTGTCACAGTAACGATAAACCAAGTCACCTTTGCATTAATAAAGAAATTTGCCATTTTCCTAATAAAGGGATTTTTGACATTTGAACCACTAACATTAAAGTTCGAAAAAAAGACTGAAATAACAGTTTTCTTTAAAATTTTATTGGGTAACTTAAACAATTAATAATCCGTGTTTCTACCGCGAATACTAACAACACAAGAACATCGGTTTGGCATACTCAAAATGAGTTCATCCAAATCACGCTGTGGAATGGCCGCCCATGTTCGTTGCAACAACAAAAAAAGGTCTTCTTGCGACTGGATACCCTCCATATTCGGCAGAGCTCTTCTCTGTAGCATATCCCATGCATGCTCAATCGGGTTCAAGTCTGGCGACTGAGCAGGCCAGGGCAGGACATTGATGTTAGCTGCGGCGAGAGTCTGTCTTACAACTCTTGCGGTGTGCGGTCGTGCATTATCATGCATTAACTGAAATAAGGGACCGATTTGCACTTGTAGAGGAACGATGACGTCTGATACAATCGTCTCAGCATAAATTTGAGCGTTGAGGTTGCCTCTAATCCAAATCAACTCAGTTCTTCCGCCGATCCAAATACCCGCCCATACCATGATGGTTCCACCACTATAAGGATGGACTTCCTGGCAGGATTTTAATCGCTGTTGGCGTCCAGGGGTTCTCCAGTGTCGTATACGTCTTGTATCCGGTCTCATACCAAAACGAGACTCATCAGAAAAGCACACGAAACGCCATTGTTCTTCTGCCCAATTTCTGTGTTCAAGAGCCCATTGATATCGAATCCTACGATTGTGCATTGCTATAGGTGGTACCCGTAGCGGTCTTCGGGAATGAAGGTTCACTTCATGCAAGCGGTTTCTGACTGTTTGGTCGCTAAGTAAGTTCCCTGAAGAGTGATGAAGCCTCACGGCTAACATCATGGCGGTTATTGTTGGAGCTCTTCGAGCTAAGATTTGAATGTATCGGTCTTGTCTCCGTGTGGTGCAGCGATACCGTCCTCCATGGCGCTCAGCCACGGTACCAGTGCTTCGGTAACGTGTCCAAAGTCGACTGATAACACTCTGACTTGTATTCAGAGCTAAAGCCACAGTACGTTGCCGGGAACCAGCTTCTATCATTCCCACGGCTCTGAGCATTTCTTCCCTGCTTAAATGACGTCGCTGCTCCATAATAACGTTGGTTTTAATCAGTAGTAGGGAAACAGTAGCACTAATAATGTCTTCAATGCGTTGTATGTTTTTATAGGGAAAATATTGACAGCTGATTTTCATCTTTTACTCGAATTTGATTCACAGTTCCTGATTCAAATTATGAAATGCACCAAAAAGGATCCATATAAATTTATAAAATCATAAATTTATTACAAAGCCACATCTCAATCTCAAGAAATCCGCATAAAAATGCTTGATCCCTAGACACTTTTGATGTGTGTATAATAATAAGGATCCGAACCTTACGTTTTTCTCACTTCCAAAGTACCTACACGAAAGGTAAAGAAATGCACGTCTACCTTTAAGTAATTAGTAATAAATATGAATAGCAATTAATGTAAACGTTTGGTAGGTAGTATAGGTACCAAACGTTTACATTAATTGTTATTCTTATATAAGTCACACGTATTTACGTAGTTCTTAAATATTAATTATTATTAATTATACTTAGTATAGTTAGGTACTTACAAGTTCTGTTTACAAGGTCAGGTTCAGGCTTCGATAAGTATAGGTAGGAAAGTACATAATTAAATAATATTTTGGTTTGGTGGTATCCGTGGTAGGTACACCACGGACTTAATCTTGTGTAAACTTATGTAGACAATAGGGTATTTGTACATACTTTTTTATTTGCCCAGTTGCGTAGGTACATATTAATAAATAATGGAGACTATGGTTTAGTCTCCATTTACCGTAGGTGGCAGCAGCAGGAGACGTGACGCCGTCGCGACACTCTGGTTTCTATTGTATTTTTAAGAAATCGAATCAATGATCCGTAACGTTACTTCGATAGGCATTTGTTCGATTAACGCTAAGTCGACTGAACGTTTGTTCGAATGGAATTTATTGCGAAACAACCTTTTATCGACAAACGTTACTTCGACTGAACGTTTCATCGAATATTTTTTAATCGATGGACCGGTGAATCGGTGGATCGATCGACTCTTTCGAATGAGTTTTAGTTATATACCACATCAAAAGTGTCTAGGGATCAAGCATTTTTATGCGGATTTCTTGAGATTGAGATGTGGCTTTGTAATAAATTTATGATTTTATAAATTTATATGGATCCTTTTTGGTGCATTTCATAATTTGAATCAGGAACTGTGAATCAAATTCGAGTAAAAGATGAAAATCAGCTGTCAATATTTTCCCTATAAAAACATACAACGCATTGAAGACATTATTAGTGCTACTGTTTCCCTACTACTGATTAAAACCAACGTTATTATGGAGCAGCGACGTCATTTAAGCAGGGAAGAAATGCTCAGAGCCGTGGGAATGATAGAAGCTGGTTCCCGGCAACGTACTGTGGCTTTAGCTCTGAATACAAGTCAGAGTGTTATCAGTCGACTTTGGACACGTTACCGAAGCACTGGTACCGTGGCTGAGCGCCATGGAGGACGGTATCGCTGCACCACACGGAGACAAGACCGATACATTCAAATCTTAGCTCGAAGAGCTCCAACAATAACCGCCATAATGTTAGCCGTGAGGCTTCATCACTCTTCAGGGAACTTAATTAGCGACCAAACAGTCAGAAACCGCTTGCATGAAGTGAACCTTCATTCCCGAAGACCGCTACGGGTACCACCTATAGCAATGCACAATCGTAGGATTCGATATCAATGGGCTCTTGAACACAGAAATTGGGCAGAACAATGGCGTTTCGTGTGCTTTTCTGATGAGTCTCGTTTTGGTATGAGACCGGATACAAGACGTATACGACACTGGAGAACCCCTGGACGCCAACAGCGATTAAAATCCTGCCAGGAAGTCCATCCTTATAGTGGTGGAACCATCATGGTATGGGCGGGTATTTGGATCGGCGGAAGAACTGAGTTGATTTGGATCAGAGGCAACCTCAACGCTCAAATTTATGCTGAGACGATTGTATCAGACGTCATCGTTCCTCTACAAGTGCAAATCGGTCCCTTATTTCAGTTAATGCATGATAATGCACGACCGCACACCGCAAGAGTTGTAAGACAGACTCTCGCCGCAGCTAACATCAATGTCCTGCCCTGGCCTGCTCAGTCGCCAGACTTGAACCCGATTGAGCATGCATGGGATATGCTACAGAGAAGAGCTCTGCCGAATATGGAGGGTATCCAGTCGCAAGAAGACCTTTTTTTGTTGTTGCAACGAACATGGGCGGCCATTCCACAGCGTGATTTGGATGAACTCATTTTGAGTATGCCAAACCGATGTTCTTGTGTTGTTAGTGTTCGCGGTAGAAACACGGATTATTAATTGTTTAAGTTACCCAATAAAATTTTAAAGAAAACTGTTATTTCAGTCTTTTTTTCGAACTTTAATGTTAGTGGTTCAAATGTCAAAAATCCCTTTATTAGGAAAATGGCAAATTTCTTTATTAATGCAAAGGTGACTTGGTTTATCGTTACTGTGACAAACGAAAACACTTTATTTGATGAATCCTTAAAGAAAATTTTAATTAACATCAATCAGGAGAAAAGTTATTGCAAAAATATATGTTGATCCCTAGACACTTTTGATGTGTGTACACTCGAGAGCAATGAATCCGGGTCACTTAAAGAATGTTAAAAATCTCGGAAACTAAAAATGATAGGTTAATGCAATAAATTGTATTTAATAGACAATGTAATACTCCTTAAATGAAAGTAAAAAAAATATGAGTCACCATACATTTTATTAACACAAAATTACATAAAGAAAAAAACTGCTGATCTCTCCTTAAAACAAAAATAGGAAACATGAAATTTTTGAACTTTATTACGATTTTCTTGAATTTTAATACTTCGTATTGCCTCCTCGTGCTTCCATTACTGCGTTTACGCGGTTTGGCATGCTGTACACCAAGTTCCTTATACGATTTTGGGGAATATTCTCCCATTCCTCTGTGAGAGCAATTTTGAGCTCACGAAGCGTGATTGGGGGAGGGTTTCGTTGTTTTACGCATCTGCCTAGCTCGTCCCAAGCATGCTCGATCGGGTTGATATCCGGGCTGCGTGCTGGCCACTCCATACGAGTAATGTTCATCTCTTGAAGGTAGTCATTCACAATCCTACCTGTATGAGGACGGGCATTGTCATGCATAAATATAGCATCCTCACCTAAATTGACCATAAATGGACCAACGTGATCATTGAGGATTTCTTCCACATATCTTACGGTAGTTAAAGAGCCGTTTTCTATGATCACCAGCTCTGTGCGACTTTCAGAAGAAATTCCGGCCCACACAAGTACAGACCCACCACCGTAGGCTACTTTTTCTTCGATGCATGCTTGCTTGAATCTTTCCCCTGGTCTTCGATACACTCTGTGTCTTCCATCGTGCTTGTAGAGCATAAATTTTGATTCGTCGGAGAACATAACTTTTGACCAATCTTCAATACTCCAATTTACGTGGCTCTGGGTATATCTTAGTCTTGAAATACGATGCCCACGCTCCAGTTTAGGGCCGTTTGCAGGTCTAAGGGGTTTTAAGTTAGATTCAGCAAGCCGACGTCTTACTGTCCATGCACTTGGGTTACTTCCTCCGAGGCGTCGAAACTGATTTGTGAGTTCAGTTCCTGTGAGAAAGCGATTTCGAAGCATGGTGTTCACCAAGTATCGGTCTTCTCGTGCTGTGGTACACCTGGTTCTGCCCGTTCCTGGTCTGCGTAGGTTAGAACCAGTTTCTTCGTAACGTCGGAGAACTCTTTGTACTGTTGACAGCGACACACCGACAGTCCTGGCTGTATCGCGCTGACTCCGGCCGGTTTCCAGCATTGTAAGTATTCTGGTGCATTCTTCAGGCGTAAGCGACATAATTTCAGCTTGAATAATGAATATAGAGCACTATCAACATGGTTTATGTACCCACATAAATTACAGATTACAAACAAAAGCAAAACCAAATGCTGTAATTTCGTAGTTCCATCTTCGAAAGTGGCCCTTTTTCAAATTTGATTTTTTTATGATATAACTTTACAATAACTAAGAAGTTTTAATACCTTCATTTAAGGAGTATTACATTGTCTTTTAAATACAATTTATTGCATTAACCTAGCATTTTTAGTTTCCGAGATTTTTAGGATTCTTTAAGTGACCCGGATTCATTGCTCTCGAGTGTAGTTTGTTAGTGTTAGTTAGTTTCCGAAACGGTTACACCGATTTTTATGGATTTTTTTTGTGTTTATTCGGTAGGTCTGAGAATAGGTCGTAAACTTTTTTTATAGGTACCTAGGTAGGGTAGGTAGGTATGGTAGGTAGGGTGGGTAGGTAGGTAGGTAGTGTAGTTAGGTATGGTAGGTAGGTAGGTAGGATGGGTAGGTAGGTAGGTAGGTAGGTAGGTAGGGTAGATAGGTATAGGTAGGTAGGGTAGGTAGGTAGGTATGGTGGGTAGGTAGAGTAGGTAGGTAGGGTGGGTAGGTAGGGTGGGTAGGTAGGGTGGGTAGGTAGGTAGGGTTGGTAGGTAGGTAGGGTAGTTAGGTAAGTAGAGTAGGTAGTTAGGGTACGTAGGTAAGGTATGTAGGTAAGTAGAGTAGGTAGGGTAAATATCATACATACTCGAGGAAATCGGAGAAAAAAAAAACAAAAAGAATTGTGAGTTGATAATAGAAAAAATTAGAGCCCAAGATGAGTCAGTTTCTCCTACCAAGAAGAAAAATTGAAAAAAGTTTTGAAACAAAAGGAAGACATGGACAGGCTTGACTTCATGAGCTCAATGGCTTATATTTAATTTTATTTATTTATTTATTTCAGACATAATTTTAGTCCATAGCTTCTGATTACTTACATACCTACATTAAAATACTAAACAGATAAAATTGTGATTAATTAAGTATAAATATTCAACGACTCATTAAAAAATAATAATTAAAATTGTCATAAAATTATAAAAATGTCAATTTGTAAAAAGTTATAAAAATGTCAAAATATTTAATCTTAGCCAATCATTTTACCTGCCCCAAGCCCGATATACGGGTGCATTTGCCACTTTAAAAAATAAAAACAACTAACACTAACAAACTATATAACTAAAACTCATTCGAAAGAGCAGTCCATCGATTAAAAAATATTCGATGAAACGTTCAGTCGAAGTAACGTTTGTCGATAAAAGGTTGTTTCGCAATAAATTCCATTCGAACAAACGTTCAGTCGACTTAGTGTTAATCGAACAAATGACTATCGAAGTAACGTTACGGACCCCAAAAAAATACCGGCCGGCAAATTGATAACATTAAAAACTGATTACCTGACACTTATTGATTAATCTATTTGACATTTTACTATTTTATTTTTTATCACTGCAACCTTGTGACATTTTTATTTTTATTTGACATATTGTAGTGTATTTCGAACGATTTAACATTAATGTATAAATATGTATTGTTGTAATTTCCTAATTGATAAAACTATAATGTTTTTAAAGTGTAAATTAAACGTGATTTGCATGCCCATGAAAACATCAATGTAAAAATTACCCATGTTTGCAAAGAATAAATGATTTGATTTGATTTGATATAATAGATTAAAGTCGAAGGAGGGCTCACCTGTTACATGATTGTCATGGAATTGGTCATGGACCTTATAAAAACATTGACACACTTTCAAAATGTGGTTGTAGGTACTGTAGGTAAAGCCTGCCTAACACTTCGGGGATTATAAGTGTGATGAAATGTTATATAATGTCACTGTTCTCTCACCTCCTTCTGCGAAGCAGTAATGCTCGCGAAGGAGGAGGCGGAGCGCGCGAGGGAGAGACAAATGTTGCACCCTCGCGCCCCTAGCCGCCGCTGTAGGAGCCGATCGCGAGCCGATTTCCGGCCACCGTAGGCGCGGGCTTGCGGACGGAGAGCAATGGGTAGCTCGCCGTCTGATAAGGACCAGGCCCGGGTCGAAGGCGCGTCGTGCTCCACGCGCGCCTCAAAGAGATGTCAGCAAAATTGACGGGGTCCGCTAGGGCCAATGCCTAGGGCTGGCTCCTGGCACAGGCAAGGGAAGGAACACGGATGGGTTTTAGTCAGTAAGAGTCTGACACGCCCTTCCACTCCGCCCAGAGCGGGAGAAGTCATTAGATGATTTCCCACCCAAAAAAAAAAAGGTCACTGTTCTGTAAGCTTGAAGTTCGGAGGAACTTCAAATCTCAGAGAACAGTGGCCTTAATGTGATAGATTTTGTGTAGATCTGTAATATCTTATTGCCTTCTCCTAAAACTGTTGGTTTTTGTAAAAGCTGCAAAACTTCAAAAACAAGTTGCAAAAGGTCATAGGCAAAACAAGTTTGAGATAAAAATATACAGGAGGTGAATTCTACTAATTAACGTGCAAAATGAAAAACATGAGACCGGAATGCGATGACATTGTGGATAGACCAAAAAATGGTATTCTACTAATCTTAAAATTCGGTCTGTGCACATTCCGGTCACAAAATCATCGCAGGCTAGTCTCATGGCGGTCAACCTTGTTTACGATTACGAAAATATATTTTCATGTTAATTCAATGTATGCAGACGATATTGTGATAATTAGTGATACTTAAAATAAACATATTTACAACACTGTTACTGAGTTTTTACTTCATGAATCTTGGATTTCAAGATGATTTCAAGGATAAAATCGAAATAAAATGAGAAATATGAAACTGCAGAAGCTAAAATTTTCTATCACAGCTCAGTGAACAAATAATCTCATGCTTACGTCAGTTATGACGTTCTTATATTGACGGGACTACCAATTTTAGCAGAATACCGTTTTAGTACATTTCTTATTTTCATTCTATTTTTATTTTTTTATTTTTTTTATTTGTTCGGGAAAACAAACATTAAAATCTTATACTAAGTTATAAACATACAAGAATTACAAATGTATAACCTACGACAAAATATTAAAAGTTATATCTAAAAGTGCGCTATTCTAAGCTGATTAAACAGAAAAGGCATGCAAACAACAGAGAAAGAAAGGGAGAGAAAATGAGTACATATAATTAAACTAACTATTACAATCTAAAGTTATTTTGTAGATAAGACTTCTAAATTTTTGAGCAGACACAGAAAAGAAGTCGATGTCTTCAAAGATTTTGTTGTATTGATTGGTAAGACGGCGTAGGGGTGCTCGCAAGCCTGCGTTCGTACGACAAAAACTTACTGCAAATAAAGGTCTTGCGCGCGCCCCACGGCACATCGTAGTTCTGGGCACTACATAACTAATTTTGTTGCGAATATCCATACAATCATAAGTATTGCACAGATCAAACAAGAACTTCGTATCCAACATAATTCGTCTAGACTTCAAACTTTGCAGATTATACTTCTGCAATAGGTCGTTGTAGGAAGCATTTGTACGATAGCAACGAAAATGCATGCCCTTTAAAAATTTTCTTTGTACTAAATTCTAGTCGCAATTTCATAGCACAAAACGTCACGTTTGACTTAGTTCTTTTGCGGCATTTTGGAACTTTTGCGGCACTGCGACTTGAATTTGAAAGTGTTTTAAGTACGAGAATTAGCCTTCAGGAATCCATTTTACCCTTTTTCCTGACTTTTCCCGGTTAACTAGGCAAATAGCCTAGGCCCGTGTATAACCGTATACGCACCTATTGTAAATAAGTAAATTAATATATTAATCATTTTTCTTACATTGCAGACCATTTTAATAAAAATTACTTAGATTCCTGGAATAAAAATAACGTTCAGAGTAATTCGGTGCATGAAGCTTTTGCTACGGGCTACGACGCACGTAGCACGTTCGTAGCACCCTGGCGATCGTAGACGTAGCAAATGGAATAGATATAAAATTACTCATACATTATCATAATACAAAGATCTAATTAAATATATTAGTAATATCACGGATGTTTAATTCGCAATACCGTCATATAATTTGTAAAATGCCAAGGTTGGTATATAAATACTAAGTTATACATAATTAATAAAAATTACAAATAAAATATCCTAACTCAACTAAAACTATTAACAATTTAAAATATGGCGTCGAAAAAATCCTCCGTATCGCTGTCGACTGGTAATGTACCCAAGAGACTGACGGCATTGCCACGTTGTATGGCAATGCTTAGCCTCTGGCCCAGGTAAAAGCCAACCCTTGGGTCACGGGAAGTGTTAATCAACCGTTTGGAGATTATATTATATAGTATTATATTTTAGAAGTATGAGGAACAGGGTTAAAAGTTCACTCATCCACCATAGAAAAGAGAAGATCCTCCGACCAGACGGGTGTTATGTCTGGCGGGCCACTGCCCGTAAGTTGATTTCGGATAGTCTTATCTATGTCGCTCGCGCGGTTAACTCTAACTGCGTGATGCAGGAATTGTGTTACGTCATGTCTTTGCTGCGTAGTTCGTATGTGGCGGTGTAATCGCTACAATATTATCAGAATATCGACTGCCTCGTCAATATACCTAGTTGTCGCAAGCGCTACTGTTGAGCATGAGTTCCTGGTTTTGATTCCCGGGTCGGGCAAAGGGATTTTCCATAAAAAAAATCTCAGTAGCACCCCGGAGTCCGGATTTGTGCGCGGTTGATGGCAATAGGGTCGCCCCCTATGACATGGGACTGAAACTTAACTGGCGAGATTTGGGTGTACTATAGTACACCCAAATCTCGCCAGTTAAGTTTCAGTACAACTCTGCCTAACCCTTTGGGGATTATAGTCGTGATGTTATGTAGATATGAAATTCAAAATGTGCTTTCAAATCTCGCTAATTCGCTAGTGCTATAATAACAATAAACAGAAAAACTTTATCGTACAATAGAATACGCGTTAGTTAATCCAAATAATCCGTTATAATTATATCTGCTACTCAAACTAAACCTATGATAAACATAGCTAGGATCTGATTTAAATGATAACTTTATCATAACAGGCTAAGCAATGCTAAATGCTACTAAGTTGATCGATCGGTGAACTTGGTAATCCATAGCACAGTATAAATAAGTAACAGTATCACATGTGGGCAGTGACCTTGAAATAACTACCTACGGCCGCTCGCTAGATAAAGGTCTCTGTACACAGCGGGCGTGGCGTGGCGGGACGGGACGGCGACATGACGATGAGCAGTTGTAATGTACTAGATATTAGGGACGACTCCACACAGAGCCGTCCCGCTCGATGCAACGGTAACTGTCGCGCCAAGCCGCCGCCCGCCGCGCCGAGCGGGAATACCAGTCAGAAGCAGCGCCGCGACGGTTACATTCAGAATTGAGAGTGTATGCTTAAAACTTTAACTTATAACTGTTACTAATAACTTATAACTGTTACTAATAACTTATAACTGTTACTAATAACTTATATCTGTTACTAATAACTTATATCTGTTACTAATAACTTATAACTGTTACTAATAACTTATAACTGTTACTAATAACTTATAACTGTTACTAATAACTTATATCTGTTACTAATAACTTATAACTGTTACTAATAACTTATAACTGTTACTAATAACTTATAACTGTTACTAATAACTTATAACTGTTACTAATAACTTATAACTGTTACTAATAACTTATAACTGTTACTAATAACTTATAACTGTTACTAATAACTTATAACTGTTACTAATGACTTATAACTGTTACTAATAACTTATAACTGTTACTAATAACTTATAACTGTTACTAACAACTTCTAAGTTACTTTAACTAACTTAGTTACTTTTAACTTATAACTGTTTACTTTATTTTCATTCTTTCTCTCTCAATTCGCGGCGGGACGGGACGTGATCGCGCCCGCAGTGTGACCGATGCCGCTCCGCCACGCCACGCCCGCTGTATGCAAATACCTTTAACCTTCCCCGTCCGTGCATAACTGCCGCGCACTCGATATTATTACTCGTTATTTTAATGCGTACTGACTGATATACACTGAGATTTCGAAGCGAGTCGTTTCGGCGGTTTTCTATGAAGATATAATACTATTACTTATTTATACTGTGGCCATGGTAATCTAGGTTCAAGTTTATCATTACAATTACATGATTTTTTTAATGAAACATCACACGAAAATTAATTACACACATAACATTACAACACGACTGCTTTCGTCGTTGGTCTGGTGGTCGCAAGCGCTACTATTGTGCATGAGGTCATTGGTTCGATTCCCAGGTCGGGCAAAGTGTTATCGGGGTTTTCCATCAGGAATTTCTCAGTAACAGCTAGCAGGCTGGATTTGTGCCCGGTTGATGGTAATAGGGTCACTCCCTATAATTGGCGAAATGTGGCTGTACACCCTTGCGTCAGATTAATTATTTATTAATCACGTTTTAAATTCGTCAACACACAGTTTAGGATTGTTCACCATGCCGATACATAAACAATAAGTAAATACTGCTGTTACTAAGTAGTTTGACATACTTGATTTTTCAGATAAGGTGCCGTTTTTTTAAGAAAAACGGCATTTAATTTCCTTATATGAAGTAGGTATGTCAAAAATCATAAATAAATAGTTACATCACCGTGTGCAAGGATATACCGGTTATTCTCTCTGTTCATAAGCATATTAGCTCCATACATTTTTTTTTGCAAAAATATATAACTTGCCAATTTGCCTAGATCAGATTGTATCCTATGATATGCATAACATTGGCTATTAGAAGCCATTTCAGCCAAAAAACCGACACTTAAAAATGTAAGCTCCAATGTCTTCGAGAACCTTTTTTCGATCCACAGTGCGGCGGTCGGATCAGCGTTCAGAAACGTTATCAACAGGATCCAGAGGTCAACCGAGGTCTTGATATAAAAATAAGAAAACAAAAACAATTCAATTTGTAAAACAAGTGTACAACATGTGTTTCATGAACCGAAAACATGCAAAACGTTGCTCCACAGTATTTAAATGAAGTAGACCAAAACAAAATATATGAAACTGATTATATTTGATTGCCTGTTGGATATTGGCTCAATAACTTTACAAAATAATAACTTACTTATGAAAGTAAATTAAGATTACAGTTATTCATGGCAATTAATTGAGTGATTGTGTTCGTAATACAATCATTACTGTTGGTTATTTGGGTTATCAGCGGTTATCGCAAATATATGCTTGTTATCGAAGTAAAGCTACAGGTATTGTACAGCTGTGGGCTCGCGCACCTTTATTCTATTTTTTTATTGATTTATCAGGTTTGCATAGATGTTTATTTTATTAAGAACTACCCAAGCAGCACACATGGCTATATAGTCACTGGACAACAGACTATTTGAAAACTAGTGATCCGCCCCTTGCTTCGCATGGTTTTTACAATTTTTCCAATACATCGAAAAAGGCCTCCAGCATTGCCACGTTGTATGGCAATGCTGATTCTTTGTCCAAAAAAGTAAGCCAGCCACGTGAAGAGTCGACCAGCCGTTTGGCGATGTCTTGATAAATAAATGGGCACTTGGACCCCATGGCGTTAGTGTTTCATTCAACCCCAAACGGGTCGAACATAAGAAAATCGTCATAGATTTATGGAGGTCGTGTTTACAGAGGGTCTTGTCGCTATACGTAGTTTCCAACCTTTGTTTTTTTAAGAATATTCATAACCGTGAACAAAAATAAAAAAAATAATTATGCTTGTTTTTTAAAACCAACGCATTACACTAAAAATCTAGTTAAAATATTCGGATTTTATTTCCACGGTTTATAATACTGTATTCGCTAAGAAATACCTACATTTAAAATGAGCCCTCCCGAGGGCTCTCGGCATCCCATATGCGACTAGGTGAACCCTCCAGGAGGGCTCCCGGCACGGAACGTGTTAAGTATTGTACACCAAAATTGCTACAGCTTTGCCTTGATATTTTGTTATTTTCCTGATCGATGAGGCTCAAATTAAAAGCAGATATTTATGAATAGAGGAAGCAATAAGCTATACTAACTAATTATCTACTAATTAGCCTGTATTTTACCCTTGTAGGGCAAAGGCCTTCCTCTCCCTCTTCCACACAATTCTGTCAATTTCTGTCTATTGCTAGTGGCAGCCCGTCCTTTTGGTAAGAGTCAAGCTCGTCCCGCTATCTTCGTCCCGGGCTGCCGCAATGTCGTCGTGCGTTTAGTTGGATCCAATCGGTGGTTCTCTTAGCCCATTTGTCATCTGACATGCGGCAGACGTGTCCGGCCGAGTCCCACTTAAGCTTAGCGACTTTCTGGGCAAAAAGCTATAACTACCAATAAAGTAATTAACCTATCATCTAAATGACAATCAATTTCTTAATCAATCGCCTGCGCAATCTATAGTCTAAAACACTCGAGTCCACATGAATTGCATCTTCAAGTCAGTAATCTGACACTGAACTCGGCCATGATGTCATATTGTCACACAATACGACGATTTTATCAGAACTTGTAACTCAATCACGATATTTACAAAGAAATGTTGCTGACCAAACTGCCTACAATTTCTTAATAAACATGGATTAAATACACGTGTAATTTTTAGTATGACAATCAACGATGAATTAAATAGACAGGAAATATATTCAGGAATAAACACCGTCAGCATGAGAATAAGTCATTTTATGTCCTGGCAAAAGTATTAGCCGGTCTCAAAACGGTGAAAGAAAACATCGCGCATCGTGAGGAAACCGGTATGTCCTAGAACCAAAAATTCGAAGACATGTGACATCTACCAACCCGCACTAGTGTGCCCGCGGCCGCGTGGTAGATTACTTCCAACTCCCTCTCGAGGAGAGGAGGCCTGTGTCCCAGCCCAGCAGTGGGAATATTATAGGCTTAGGCTGATTATGATAGGTGTGCAAAGTGTGGCGGCATCGCCCCTCGTGGAGTTTATAAAAATGACTGCAATATCATTATTGTAATAATTATAGTGGTAACGAAGCTTTTTTCCTGAGGATTCAATATAGGGAAATTAGACTGAAAAATAATTTACACAAAATTAATTAATGAAATAATTAATCGCTACAAGGTCGCGGTCAATACTATCGCTACAAGTATTTAACTCCCTACCTACCTACCTGATATACATCGTGAGGAAAACCCGCACTGGGTCCGCGTGGTAGATCCGTAGATTACAGCCCACTCCCTCTCACATAGAGGAGTTCTGTGTCCCAGCAGTGGGAATTGATTATTATGTACGTAGTTTGCAAAAATATTTTCAAGGAGTTTCCATATCGAAAATAGCTTAACTTCTTGAAGTATGGAACTTGAAAATTTATTATGACAACACAAATTCACAACATTACGGAAATATCACAATTGAATGTGATATATTATTTCATAGTTCACAGTGATGTATTATTTGTCAAATAATTGTCACGTCACAGTTATAAATAGCAAGTCGTGACTGACTTGACTTAGATATTGTATCAATATTGTAGGTATTTGATCAGCGATAATCGGAAATTATTGACAAGATAAGTTTTCAGTTTTCATGTTGTTACCTAAGAGAAAATGATGGAGATCTTTTCTGTTCAAGGTATGGTGTATCATTATTGGACTAGAATAAACGATTAAGAGGGTTTACGTCGTTCGGCATTTCATACAAACTTACAAGCCCTTATTTTTCGAAATGGCTGAACCGATTTTAATGAAACTACTTCATACGCATATGCAAGATACAAAGGTCTAAAAACTTAGTTAAGAACATTTTCGAAATGTCTTATTTAAAAGCAGATAACTGGAAATCTCTGTTTCTATGGAAAGTTAAAAATCGGTCTAATTTGGCTGTAACACTATTTTTCGAAAATGTTCTTAACTAAGTTTTTAGACCGTTGTATCCTGCATATGCGTATGAAGTTTCATTAAAATCGGTTCAGTCATTTCGAAAAATAAGGGCTTGAAAGTTTGTATGAAAAGCCGTACGACGTAAACCCTCTTAAACGAGCTTTTATCATTGCAGCGACAGCAGTGATAGCCTTGAAAAGTCAGAGGTGCGTGCCGCACCTTAGACTTTTCGGATTCATGTGCGTATTGTATAATATTATCATTTGCTTCAAAAATGGTGAAGGGAAACATCGTGAGGAAACCGGCATGGCATTTTTTGGGTGGGTAATCATCAAATGAGTTCCCTCGCTCTGGGCGGAGCGGATGGGCGTGTCAGACTCTTACTGACTAAAACCCACCCGTGTTCCTTCCCTTGCCTTGCCAGGGGCCACAGTTTCCCCTTAGAACTACCCGCAACCCCGGTAGGCATCGGCTGTAGCGGACCCAGTCAGCTTTGCTGACATCTCTTTGAGGCGCGCGTGGAACACGACGCGCCGTCGACCTGGGCCTGGTCCTTATCGGACGGCGAGCTGCCCGTTGCTCTCCGTCCGCAAGCCCGCGCCTACGGTGGCCGGAAAAAAGGCATGCCTGAGAGATATTTCTCGACGGTATGTGAAACCAAGCCAGAGGCCCATGGGCGGCATTTATAAAAACTCCGACTCTGACACCAGGTTAGTCACTAACCATACGAAACAGTAGAATCATTGCAGGGATTTTATTACAGAATGGGTTGTGAGACGACCTAGACGCTTAGCGCAAGGGTTGGATCGAGGTGGCCCTGGACAAGGATGCTTGGAAGAATTTGGGGGAGGCCTTTACAACAGCAGGGGGACTGTGGGACAGTGTAGGCTAAGATCTGCCTAGGCCTTTTCCCAACTATACTGGGGTCGGGTTCCAGTTTAACCGGATGCGTGAAGAAGCAATTTCCCACGCACAAGTGATAGGGCACTTTCGCGCCCTGCAACGCTGAGGCTCTATATCGCATAGGGTCACAGCATAACGCTGCGTGGCGTTTTGCGTGCATTTAACGCATATTTTCACCCACGTTTTTTTTTTCGCATCATGTCTTACCGCAAATAAACCTCTTTATTTTTTCGGTTTTTTCTCTTCCTAGAGAGTAGGTACTGTCAGTACACAGTAGTGCTGAACCACGGTCCACCAAAGCCATTTCCAACCCGAAATAACACTGCTGTGTTCCGAATTTCGGTGTGCAAATCAGCTTACAATATTCCCACTGCTGGGACACAGGCCTCCTCTCGGTTGAAGAATTTCATAGTGGTCTCATCAAGAAGGTCACACACAAGGTCAGATTAGTGGCCGCTTTTTGGGACTAAAGTTTTTCAGCAGCACTATTTGTTTTCGACATACGACATCACCCCAAATCTACAAGACCAATATTCCTCTATCTATATGTTAAGAAAAACGCTCTTTTCTTGCTAATACTTTTAATGCACACAACTGTACTACTTCACAATCAAACGAAGACTGACTATCCATTACATTTTACCATTTAAAACGACTTTCGACCCCACCCAGAAATAACGATAATATCATAACCGTTATTTCTAAGTGTTGTCAAAGTAAAATAATACATTCAGTTGCCATAATGGAAATACATTTAAAAGTTTCTTACAATATTAATCATTTGTGCTTTGACAGTGTTGCCACAGTGGATATTATAAATCGATATTAAAATCATACATAGTTTTTTCAAATTAAATTAAAGAAATCACGACACTCGGCCATCCGACGGCGTGCTAACTCCGAAGCACGCAATAATCACGACACTGAGGCAATACATCAAATAACAAATATAAGTAACTATACAAAAAATATAGAATCAAGATAATTATGTACAGAATACCTGCCCTGAGAATGTTACCAATTAATATTCCGTCAATAAATTTTCAAAACATAGCTTTTGATAAAGTAATTAAAACCTTAATAATGACATTAGTACTTTGACATTATGAATTCTTGGACATTGTAATTTTTATTTTGACATTATTTTGACATTATGATTTATTCTTTGTTCCGTCCAATTCTACACCAGCAATGGTAGTATATGTGAAACAGTATTTTAATGTAAGACCTTAATGTACCATGTACTCAGAAATAAATAAATACAATATAATATACTATACAATAGACATTTGTGACAGGCAGTACCTATGCCTAACCTATCTATACCTGATAAAAGAGAAACGAGTATGCACATCACATCACATCACATCACTTCACTTCACTTGTATAAATCCTCTTGAACGAATCCTCCCGGCCACGAGGCGGCCAATCTCACCAGAGACCAGCCACGGGGCGGCCAATCTCAACAGACCAGTCACGGGGCGACCAATCTCAACAGAGACCAGCCACGGGGCTGCCAGTCTCAACAGTGACCAGCCAAGCAAGCAGGAGGCATAGTGCATAAGTGTGTGTGCGTAAACAGATGCACTCTGCTCTCCTGCTCTCCTACAGTCCGACGGGACAGCAACCCAACACGACCGGGTAGAGATCAGGCGCAGGACCACCAGCTTCACGTGCTTTGCGAGGCACGGGGTGTCCAACGTCCAATCGCCAGGCTGCTACTATGTAATTCCTAGTGGAAAAATCAAAGAACACCCTGCCCAACCTGGGAATCGAACCCAGGACCCCACGCTCAGCAACCGCACTCGCGACACGAAACCGACGGGGTTGAAACTAATTTTAACAACCATTTTATATTATAAATAAATTAACGATTTATTAAAAGTCTGACAAATCAATAATGAACCAGAGGATTTTTGAATTCCTAACGATTTGATGTTGATCCACGGTGTCAAGAAATGAAATGAATGAAACACCTATTTATTTAATTTAAGTCTGGCATATTACTTTATTCCATCTTTGTTGAAATAAATAATCTTTTATACGTCTTTGGTTTTTGTATATTTAACCGAATTGCAAAATGATTCAAATATAATTAGCATTAAACAAGATTTAATTACAGGCTTTAATTCTTATATTTCGTCAATATTTGAAGGAATGGGTGGGACTAAATCTTCTACCTACAGATTAGGCTCATTATTCTGGAAATTGTTTTCAGACGACCCTTTAAGGTGAAACAATTTGATATTTTTTCCATACAAACTTCGGAGGGGTTTTACTCCACTGTTTGACATCGTACATTCAAAGTTAAACATGATATCTTTAGGTCTCATTATTAAAATTGTCTGTACGGAAGCAGAATAGTAAAATAAAAAGCCATTAAAAAGTTATAAGCCAACAAAGATTCGTTTAAAGGTTTGTCATAGATATAAGTTTATATTTCTTTTATATTTCTATGATTTGTGTAAAATAAAAGGAATAAAAAATAACCTAATATAATAATATTAGATTTAGTTCGGAAGATTGATGATAAGACTAAGACTATTTTGCTGTGCCCGACAGGGTCCATAATGATCACATATAATTTTAACTTACCACCTAAGTACACATTGTGGAATGCAATTAAAGTATTGAGTATTAATTATTTTATAAAAGCCTTGATGTAAACGATATTCTTGATTTGGATTAATTCGTGTACTTCAAGTCGAGATAATATTGCCCGAGTAATGCTCCTATGGTAGACTCTACCGCAACATAATTATAGACGTAAAGTTCCAATTGATATTAAATATATATCGGTCACTTTATTTGAAGGGTATATAAAATTCATTATCCTTCATAACAGTAGTTCAATAAAATTCTGTCCCATTAATCACCGATTCAGTTTCAATATCAACTCTGAAATTTCGGTTTGGTAATAGAACTTCCAGAACCGTTTATGTTTGGCAGATCTTAATACAAAACAATGGCGAAATCTTATTTGAAACATCTGAAAAGTGACACTTATTCGAAAGAATTGACTATCTAGGTCTGTGTGTTCTTGCTTACCTAAGAATATTGCAAAAACTAGGAAAAATGTCAAAAATGTAATAATAATTTTGAAATAGGATTAGAGTCCTAAAAAAATATGTAGCTTGGTTGGACATTGTCAACCATTGACAGTTTACAACTCTTGACCAGATGCTTGCGTTACTAAATATTAATCTCTGCTTTCTCTAATAAAAATATTGCACAAACTAGTTCAGAAAATGACGCAGAGCTAAATAGGATATTTTTCATTTAAAGACGCAGTGATCTAATTTCAAATAATACAATGTGTGTAACAAGCTGCCATTGTTCTTTCTTCAAGACAGTTCTTTTGCTTTCTAGCATTCCATAATTTATACAATCTACTGCCTTTCGGCCAACATTTTCACACCTACATGATTTACTAACAGCACACATGGCTGCATAGAATAACATAAGTGCCTTCGTTAAACTTTGAACTACAGCTCACCTACATGGCTGCATAAGATTAAATAAGCAGGTGCTTATTGTAACTGAGTTTAACGTAGGTACGTTAAACTCTGAACTATAGCTCACCTATATGGTTGCACAAAATTACACAAGCGCCTACGTTAAACTCTGAACTTCAGCTCACCTACATGGCTGCAATAAACTATACGCGTACATCTCCATAAAGCTCACCTACATGGCTAAACTAGAGTGCAAGCCGTAAAGAACTATAAGTTATACTCGTACATCTTTATTTTTAAACTCTGAACTACAGCTCGCCTACATGACTAATAAACTATACGCATACATCTCTAAAGCTCACCTATATGACTGAACTAGAGTGTAAGCCGTAAGGAACTAGAAGTTATACTCGTACATCTTTATTTTTAAACTGAAGTACAGCTCGCCTACATGGCTGTAATAATCTGTACGCATACATCTCCATAAAGCTCACCTACATGGCTAAACTAGAGTGTAAGCCGTAAAGAACTATAAGTTATACTCGTACATCTTTATTTTTAAACTCTGAACTACAGCTCGCCTACATGACTGTAATAAACTATACGCATACATCTCTAAAGCTCACCTACATGGCTGAACTAGAGTGTAAGCCGTAAGGAACTAGAAGTTATACTCGTACATCTTTATTTTTAAACTGAAGTACAGCTCGCCTACATGGCTGTAATAATGAGTGCAAGCCGTAAAGAACTATAAGTTATACTCGTACATCTTTATTTTTAAACTCTGAACTACAGCTCGCCTACATGACTGTAATAAACTATACGCATACATCTCTAAAGCTCACCTATATGGCTGAACTAGAGTGTAAGCCGTAAGGAACTAGAAGTTATACTCGTTCATCTTTATTTTTAAACTGAAGTACAGCTCGCCTACATGGCTGTAATAATCTGTACGCATACATCTCCATAAAGCTCACCTACATGGCTAAACTAGAGTGTAAGCCGTAAAGAACTCTTAAACTTTACAGGGTCTATCTACACTATACTCGTACATCATAGGTCGCCCACATGGCTAAACCACAGTGCACGCCGTATAGGGATCTACACTATACTCGAACATTTTTGAACAGCTCACCTACATGGCTGAACCCGAGTGCACCCCGCAAGGAGTCTACACCATACTCGTACATCTCTGAACAGCTCACCTACATGGCTGAACCCGAGTGCACGCCGCATGGGTCTACGCTATACTCGTACATCTCTGAACAGCTCACCTACATGGCTGAACCCGAGTGCACGCCGCATAGCAGTCTACACTATACTCTTACATCTCTGAACAGATCACATACATGTCTGAACCCGAGTGCACGCCGCATAGGAGTCTACACCATACTCGTACATCTCTGAACAGCTCACCTACATGGCTGAACCCGAGTGCACGCCGCATGGGTCTACTATACTCGTACATCTCTGAACAGCTCACCGACATGGCTGAACCCGAGTGCACGCCGCATAGGAATCTACACCATACTCGTACATCTCTGAACAGCTCACCTACATGGCTGAACCCGAGTGCACGCCGCATGGGTCTACTATACTCGTACATCTCTGAACAGCTCACCTACATGGCTGAACCCGAGTGCACGCCGCATAGGAATCTACACCATACTCGTACATCTCTGAACAGCTCACCTACATGGCTGAACCCGAGTGCACGCCGCATGGGTCTACTATACTCGTACATCTCTGAACAGCTCACCTACATGGCTGAACCCGAGTGCACGCCGCATAGGAATCTACACCATACTCGTACATCTCTGAACAGCTCACCTACATGGCTGAACCCGAGTGCACGCCGCATGGGTCTACTATACTCGTACATCTCTGAACAGCTCACCTACATGGCTGAACCCGAGTGCACGCCGCATAGGAATCTACACCATACTCGTACATCTCTGAACAGCTCACCTACATGGCTGAACCCGAGTGCACGCCGCATGGGACTACACTATACTCGTACATCTCTGAACAGCTCACCTACATGGCTGAACCCGAGTGCACGCCGCATAGGAGTCTATCTACACTATACTCGTACATCTCTGAACAGCTCACCTACATGGCTGAACCCGAGTGCACGCCGCATAGGAGACTACAGTATATTACATTTTATAATACAATATCTCATGCAGTCATTAGTCATAACCGCAATCAACAAAATCTAAGCTGCTGCTTAAACAAACCAGCAAACAAAACATAACCAAACTACCATACCACCGTACCATCAACAAACTATAAAGCTGCTCAGAAAATTCAGTGAACGGAGCAGACAGAGTTAAAATACTATTCAAAGTGAAATCCTGTGGCGAAATTCCCAACATTCACTCGTACAATTTTTAATTTATTTATTTTCCAAGCTGTCCAATGCAATGATAGATCTATCGAGGAGTTGCCTCGACCAAGAGTACCACGTGCACTGGTCCAACTATTTTACTTATTGTTTATAATTAGTCCAACGCAACGATAACCCTATCGAGGAGTTGCCTCGACCAAAGGTAGCACGTGCATCGGCCCAACCATTTACTCATTATATTATTTTAAATTAGTCCAACGCAACGATAACCTTATCGAGGAGTTGCCTCGACCAAAGGTAGCACGTGCATCGGCCCAATTACTTTTAACTATGATTTAAATATTAACCATCTGGGAAATACGCCACAATGATTGCTACCGAATCATGAGACTACATAATAACCATACTTAATGCTCACTGAACATAACTGGGATAAAAAGAACGAATAATGTATATAGAATTCATAAAACTACTTACGATTTCACCAACAGCTAGCTCGTGGTTCTTGTCACTTCTGACTTGTTAAGAAAAACGCTCTTTTCTTGCTAATACTTTTAATGCACACAACTGTACTACTTCACAATCAAACGAAGACTGACTATCCATTACATTTTACCATTTAAAACGACTTTCGACCCCACCCAGAAATAACGATAATATCATAACCGTTATTTCTAAGTGTTGTCAAAGTAAAATAATACATTCAGTTGCCATAATGGAAATACATTTAAAAGTTTCTTACAATATTAATCATTTGTGCTTTGACAGTGTTGCCACAGTGGATATTATAAATCGATATTAAAATCATACATAGTTTTTTCAAATTAAATTAAAGAAATCACGACATATATATGTAACGACTGGCTCAGTGGTTGCAAGCGCTACTGCCATGAGCTCCTGGATTCGACTCCCAGATCGGCCAAAGTGTTATTGGGTTTTTGAGTTCTGGAGTCCGGATTTGTGCCAGGTTGGTGGCAAAAGTCTCGCCCCCTATTACATGGGACTTAAATATAACTGGCGAAATGTGGGTGTATACTTATAGGTACACCTCTGCCCAACCCTTTGAGAAAACAAGGCGTGTTGTTGTGATATTTATTCCTCTATATTTCTGCCTATACCAAAGGAAAAAACACCGTAAGCATACCTTACTCTTTTTAAACATTTCCGATATATCTATCTAGATTACCCTGCATACTTAGTTGCATTTGCAAGCTATTATTATATATAGCCGTTTTATATGCCGTTTTTCCTTAACAAATCTTATTAAATATTACCCATTTACCTCGTTACGATATGCATCGAACGTTTAAATATAGTTATTATGTATTATTATTATTACATAAGACATACTATGTGCCGTATTCTGTAACCTGTTTGATCGTGTCTCGCGTGTAAAAAATTGCAAACGTGTTGTGTGTGTGTGGACACAACTACACACTAACACAGGCACAGTTGTGTGTTGAGGTACCATGAGTGTAAAACTCATGTGGTTCTCACTCTGTTATCACTCGATTGGTTATGCCACTTTAAAGTTTGTGGGATTGTTTGATAAAGATTTTAATAAGTTTCTACTTGAATATGAGTTTTGAAAAGCCCTACTTTAAAAAGTATCAGCTTCGGTAACTAGTCTTCAGTCTTAAACTTCAACAGGACTGTGCGGGACTGGTCTAGAGCAACCCCTAAGTTCCTACTTAGAGGTTGCTCTAGGCCAGTCCCGCACAGCCGCACTGAAGATTTCCTAATAACCTAATCAAAACGATAGGATTGGTTTTGATTAGGTTATTAGGAAAATGAACTTTTCTTCAGTGCGTTATCTTGGATTAGCCACGTTAATCTAAAATCTTCACGTTTTCATCCCTTTTTAAAAGGGCAATAATAAGATAGCATTAAAACTGAGAAAATACTGAGTAAGGCCATGTTTAAAATGATAATTTATCTCCACACCGATGTGTTTTAATCCGAACTCAAAAAGTCATCACAGAGATTCAGCAATTCAGCAATTCAGCATACTAAAAAGGACAAAATAAAAATCTATTCCAACAAAACCTCTATCAGATTTTGGGTTACAAATATTTTCATTAAGAAACCAAACCATTCTCCGGTAAGTTAATTTATTGTAAAATTAAATAAAAGTTATTCTCTAAGGTCTTCATAATTCTCACAACAACTCATACTTTGAAAAACCACACCCGCAGAACAAACTCGGCGGACGATAACTGCGTGACTTCGCGACCCATAGTAGACCTCATCAAACACACACAATAGTCCTGTCTGCATGCACTGGTAGTCTGTTTGAGTGTGTGTGTGTGTGTGTACGTGCGTGTGTGTCTAGTCCGGAGCCCGCAAGACAGCATTCCTGTCCACGGCGACAGCGAACAAGGGGGAAACTGAGATTTTTAATTTTAAAGATCTGAGAAAAGAGGTTTTACTTAATTTTGATGTTATTTATATTACTTTCGGAATAAGGATAATACTTGCATGGGTTAATAATTTATCTCGTGGATACAATGGGTATTGTTCGGTTATAGGTTGTCGTTATAATTAAATACACGTAAATTGCATAGTAGGTAGGTACTATTATGAGAAGATAGTTTATTTTTAATCCTTATTAGATACTTATTTACTGATAATATTGTTATTCTATTTTCAATTATTAACAAAAAGCCCTGGGACTGACGGAATAACTACAGAAATTTTAAAGTTAGGGCGAAACGTTCTTGTACCATACATCACAACATTTTTCAACACCATCTTACATACCGGTTAAATTCCCCCTGAAATGTGCCACTCAAATATAATTTTACTCCACAAGAAAGGAGACAAAGCAGACATCGCGAACTATCGACCCATAAGCCTTATTTCACACTTATACAAACTGTTTATTAAAGTTATCTCTAGAGAACCGTATCACTTTGACGCTTGACTTTCACCAACCCCCGGAACAAGCTGGATATCGTCCCCACTTCTCCACAACCGATCATCTGCATACTATCAATCAGGTAATAGAAAAATATAACGAATTCAACAAGCCGCTTTACCTGACCTTTGTGGATTATGCCAAGGCATTCGACAGTATAGACCATCAGTCAGTTATTAATGCATTGGAGTCCCAAAATGTTACACATACCTAAATTGACCTCATCGACACCATATATCGAAGTAGCTCTGCAAACATCAAGTTACATATTTCTGGCCCAAATTTCAACATACAAAAAAGGGGTTAAACAAGGCGATCCACTCTCACCTAAGCTGTTCACAAGCGCACTGCAGGAGGTTTTCAAGAAGTTGCCTGATTCGTGGCAGTCACGTGGCATAAATGTTAGCGGCCACCAGCTAACAAACCTCCGCTTTGCTGATGATATTGTGCTATTCTCCACATCACCTTCAGAACTCGAAGAAATGCTCCAAGATCTGAGCACAGCAAGTCTTGAGGTTGGACTTTCAATGAACAGATCCAAGACACAGGTCATGACCGAAACGTAGGGTCGAGGTAGATGGGCATGTATTGCAATATGTCGATGAGTATACATACTTAGGCCAGATAGTGTCTTTCAAGAATAGACAAGACAAAGAAGTCGAAAAACGAGTCCAAAACGCTTGGAAGACCTACTGGGCCCTTAAAGAACACATGAAAGGAAATCTCCCTATAACACTGAAAAGAAAACTCATCGACATGTCCATCCTGCCCGTCCTAACCTATGGTGCACAAAGTTGGTCTCTTACTGAACAACAGAAGTCCAAACTCAAGATTTGGCAACGGGCAATGGAGCGCAGCATAATAGGTGTCAAGCGAACAGATCGGGTTAGAAACACCACCCTGCGCTCCATAACTCAAGTAGCGAATGTTGGAGAAAAAACAGCCAAGCTGAAGTGGGAGTGGGCCGGCCACGTCGCACGAATGCACCCGGAGAGATGGGCAAAGATCGTCACTCACTGGACGCCTGAAGGAGGACATCGCCGTCGAGGTAGACCGCGCCGAAGGTGGTGTGACGATCTTATCATGTTTGCGGGGCCAACATGGCCTGAAATCGCACAAAACAGAGAGATTTGGAAGGAGAAAGGGGAGGCCTTTGCCCAGCAGTGGGACACACTATAGGCTAACAAAAAAAAAAAAAAAAACTATTGCTAAATTCAGAACTTAAACTCAAAAAAACTCATTCAAATTCATTCAATCATCAAATTAATTCGCTCCACCATGGAGCGAATGAATTTGATCTTAAATCTCGTTTCCCAGAGGGGCAACGACAATCTGGTCAAATTCCTGTTTATCCCAATGTAACCCGTCTGCCTTTAAGCAAGAGTGAACAGGCATCTTCTAGGCATGCTTGTTCCATCATAGACCGCTTTCATCGCTTTCCATCATGCGAAATAGGGGCAAGAGCAGACACATTCTGTAATAAAAAGATAAGAAAAAATTGTATTGGCACTTGTTGTAGTTTTGTCAGAAACAATAGGTTCTACAACAGCAATAAAGACTGAAAACAGAGCAGTTGATCAGAGCTCCGATCTTGCATAGCATCCACAAGTTAAAATCTTATTTTTCGTAAACTTCGTCTCAAAACTTCCCTAGGGCAAATAAAATGACATACTCGTACTTATGTCAAATAAAATGATATAGTTATATATTATGTCAAATAAAATTACATACTTATGTCATTTTATTTGCTCACTTATAACGAATTGTGTCAATTCAATTTAAGCTATTAGCCATGCGGCAGCTAGCAGTTTGCTTTTGCTATGCACCAAAGTAAACCATGATTATCTAATAGCTTACATCATCATTCATGACACCCAAAGAAAAAAATAACAATGATTAGTGTCTCAGATACCAGTTATGTAATGATTACTGTGAACATTACTACAACTTTTGGGCATTTGATCAATAGTACAGGAGCATTCTAAGCTTGCCGCGGTTGAACCGTGGACGGGTGACCATCTTTACATACCGTGCCTCGGAAAGCACGTTAAGCCATTGGTCCCTGCTCTCATTCTTGGATCTTTGACAGTCGTTACGGGCCGTCAGCAGCCTGACAGTCTGACAACCAGTCTTACCAAGGGGTATCGTATTACCCAGTAACTGGGTTGTGGAGGTCAGATCGGCAGTCGCTCCATGTAAAATACTGGTTTTCAGCTGCATTCGGTTAGACTGGAAGCCGACTCCAACATAGTTGGGAAAAGGTTAATAGCTGGTAATGATACGAGTGTTCTTCTACCTCTTTTGTTAAAAATAACATGTGAATCAAACTTTAATTAATAACATAATATTATTATGATTAGTTAAATATAGCAATCAACTTTTTGTTCTCATACAGATCTACTAATATAAGCCATTTAATTTCCCACAAAAAACTAAACACGCTGAGCAAAATATAAATGATAATTGCATCAAAACAGCTGATGCTTCGCTATAATTGGCGACGTAACTTAATACGATTAATGCTAAGTCTCATATGGTACTAATTCCCAACCTGACCACCATTTGACCTTTGACTTACATACACACGCAGACAGACAGACATAAACGTCTATAAGTGACGTGTGTGATGTATGTGCACGTGGTAGATCGACTCACGCGTAGGGCATGATATTCGGATATCCGGATATCCGAATTATCCGGATATCCGTCGAAAATATTATCCGAATATAATTTGTTTTACTATCCGGATAAAACGGATAATACGGATAGTTACTTTTGTTCCATTTTCCTTTTGATAATATAACATTTAACGTTGTGTTTTATAATTGGTATTCAAAATCGTGACAATTCATGCTATATCTTCAAAAACCCATCTAATGACACAATTAGTACCTATGTAGATTCATCAAATCATCATAGAGAAAATTTTAAAGTGCTTTTGCACAGAGCTCGACTTCAGTTGACGACAGCAGTGGTGATGACGTAGCACTCAGTGGTTACAAGCAGCAGAAACTGAAATATTATTTACTTTAACAGAGAAAATAAGTAAAGAGATCGAAAGGACTCTGCAGGTTGACCATCAAAAGTGAATGCTTTGACAAGCATGGCATTTTCTTTAAAGGCATTGGCAAGAATGATGGCTTTGATTAGTAGTGTTGTTCTCTAGGTTCATCTCGGTATTGTGTCTTGCTTGACGAGATCTTACAGAACCAAAATAGATTTCCTGTTAAATGCAACATAAAGAAAAGGTTAGGCTTTGCTACACTTGAATAAGCTGTTTTGGTAACCAAGCCAAAATCAGATTGATATGGGAAGTAGGAATTTGGAGCAGAGGCCTCATCATGATTCTCTGCATTCATGATTTGCTTTCCAGCCTGGACCATAAAAACCCAATCCGGAAAGTCCTCTTTAGGAATATTCAAAGTTTCACATATATGTCCAATGGAAGATAGGACTGCACAATCGCGATAACGAGAACTGACCCGAAACGCACAGAAGATAGTTCATATTCAGGGAATCGATGAAAGTACATGTCATTCGCGGCTACTAGTTTGTGCTGATCCAACTTATACATCAGATACTTTGACATCTAGAAATGTCAGTGGTGTGATTTTGACTCGTTTATTACCAAGCACTACTTTGTAAGACTTCCAGTCTTCATCTAATGTGCTTTCAATTGTTCTAGCCATCTTAACAAAGATAGCATTTGACCAGCTCACGATCTATTATACCATTGGTAGATAACCCGTGGATGATAGCTTTTCTCGTATCTGTCAATGACAGATCGGACAGATTTTGCTTTTAGTGCGAACTGAAGTACTTTAGTATACGATTGTTGGAGAGTTTTTGTAATAAAAATGTCGATTGTAAAGTAATATAAGTTTGATTTACCTCTTTTACAGTGGTATCCAAAATATCCATATTATCCGGATATATTCGAATAGTTGTCTGGCATTATCCGAAATATCCGAATAGTAAAATGGGCGGATAATTGCATGCCCTACTCACGCGCACAGGAGTGAAGACCGGCTCCGGAGGATGGTGAAAAGGGCGCTAGTGCACATTTTAAGGATTTAACATTGTATGGAATTATTTTTAATTGAGTTAAATTGAAAAAATGTGACTTACTCATGAAGGAGAATCAAGACTACAGCTTGCAACTGTAAGAATTGTAGACTTTTGTTGAGTGGGAAATTTAAAATTTAAGTTAAGTTAGTAAGTTGTTTGAATCAACTTAAATTATGTCAATTTGGCGAGGGGCCAATACTTAGTACGTAGAAGTATTTATAACAAAAAAAAAATCAAGAGAAAAAAATAATTAAGAAAAATAAAGGAAAAGATTAAAAAAAAGAAGATAGTATTTCTGAAGAGTATTCTATTCTACTCTAACATTTGATACAAAATCAACTCAAAATTTTTAAGAACCAATTTGAAGTAGGATTTTTTTTTTTATCTTTTATTTTTTTTTCACTACCACACCTCTTCCTATCTTGATCTCATAAATATAAAATATTAAGATATTAAAAGACCCATTATCGTTATCTACAAGAAGTGGTACAATGCCGAATGGCACCCGCCATGATAACTAACATCAATTAGTAGTATTTGAACAAGATTAATTACTATATTAAATGGTGTGTTCAGCTTCAGACGCCATATTCTACTCATTAATGTATCTGCGGACTTGTTATCATAGTGAAGGTCTACAGCAGATGGCAATCAACAATGTAGTGACACTCTTCTAAATATCTATACATTTTTGAAGAAATTTATATCAAGGGTCTTCAGTCTTGATAATAATACAGTTTTCTAATTTTCTTGTGAGTTTAGGTAAGTCGTAAAACCGTTCCATGAAGGGGGGGCGGGTCGCTAGTTTCCAAATACGCACGCTTTATGGGGATTCATGAACTTGCGATAAAAAACTAAAATCTGTTCAGAAATTCTCAGCGGAATGCAGGCATAACGCGCGTCAGATCTCAGCCAGGCTGAAACCTGTTCAGTCACCTCAGTCGACCTTACTCGTCCAGTCGGATCTGTTGCCAAGCGACCACGGTTCACCATTCATCGATTCTAATAATCGATTGGTAAATATCGATTTTGGTGAGTTTGTTAGTCAGGGGTGTTGGGTTACTGTTGTAATGATGGGTGAAAAATAAATACACAAAGAACTAAAATTAACTGTAGCAAAAAAAAACTAGACACATTCTTGCAGAAAGCCGCGACGCGAGCGACGACGGCGGCGGCGACGGTGCGACGCGATTCTAGTAAAACAATATTCGTGAAGTTTTCATACAATTACTTGAGTCGCGTCGCGGGAGCCTTAATATCATAGAAATATAAACAATTTAACTTATAAGAACTTCTTTCTTATATCTATGCTTAATATAAAGAGGCAGTGAGTTTGTATGTAGGGGGCTATCTTCGGAACTACTGATCCAATTCTGAAAATTCTTTCACCAATGGGAAACTAGATATTTTACGTTAAAACACTAAATTTTACACGGACGCAGTCGTTGCCAGAAGCTACTATCATTCTGCTGCCCCCCCCCCCCCTTTAAGTTACCCCCTTTCTAGCCATCATCTTTCCCACAGTACATCCATCGTTTCTTTGCCATAATTATATGGGTAATTACCTATTATATATCAGTGTTAAGTTTATAATCTGCCTCTATAACCGTAAGTGCTCTGAGAGTTCAGTATAACAATGCCTTCAGGGTGTTGATGGGGCTGCCTTGCTATTGCAGTGCGTCAGCGATGTTTGCAGAATCACGAGTGGATGGCTATTGAGCCATAATTAGTAAAGAGCAGCATCGATGATGCGCAGAGTGAGAGACAGTCCTAACCGCTACCTGAGGGTCGTTGCTGAACATACTGAAAGTTCTATCTGGAGGCACTGGATTCGCCTACATTTAGGATAGTTAGTTTAGTCTGTTTTTGTATGTATGTATTACTAACATAGTTCTTAACCTTTTGACCGCCACAGTCGTGTATAGACGACAAACGAAAATGTGCCCAGTACGCCACGGTCGCGACTGCGTGACAGAATTTTATACGTAAATAAATGCCATAAAACAGCATTGTTTTGTTTATTTCCCTTGTTAATTATGTACCTTGACTCTTCTTAATTTATTTGAAGTGAACTGCTTTCGTTACATTTCATTTTTAGTAACGTAAGAAGACAAAAAAGAAAATCAGTCTGAAGTTCGAAAAACGTAGTGCCCTCGACGCCACAGTCACCATACCAGGACACGTAGTGATGCAGGTAGCACTCAATATAACAAGAATATCGATCTCGACGGCAACCTACGTTATATTTAATTTACTCTGAATTCTGCACTAGTAAATAAATAAAACATTTCATACTGAACTTTTACGTTTGAGAAATCAAGAAAATTTTATAATACTGAACTATGCGCTTTATAAAAATCGAGTTTTAGTTGATTATCGATTAATTGTAATGACTGTAATGCCCATCTCTATCACACTGTTGTATTGTCTGTGCCGGGAACGCCACAGTCGTCTATGCGTGACAGTCCCATGACATCATACGCGGAACATTTTTGAATAGAGTAGTTCGTATATTATTAGTAAATATTATTAATAATAATGGACGACTATACTATGAGTAGTGAAGACTTGTTAAATATACTGCAAGGAGTCGACACTGACACTTTTATCATGGAAGACAGTGCGGAAGTTCTGGTAGACGAAGATTTTGAGGCAAGTTTATTAATTTTATGCTTATTACGTTAGGAAATAAAACGAAATTATACAGGGTGGCAGGGACATCGACGCGAAGCCGGTTACCATGGATTCAGTACATGGTTCTGAACCCCCCTGCGTTGAAATTTTTCGTCGGTTATTAAAAAAAAAATCTGCTGTTTCATAGAAAAGTGCAATACCTACGCGGTCAAAATGTATGGAGCAGCTGATTTTTTTTTAAATTTCCGACGAAAAATTTCAACGCAGGGGGGTTCAGAATCATGTACTGAATCCATGGTATCAGGCTTCGCGTCGATGTCCCGGACACCCCGTATAGGTACATGGCAATTATTTATTATAAACATACTGTATAGAAAAAAGTCCTAAATTATTTTGTTTGAGTGTCAAATGTTATTTTGTTCACATGACTGCCCTTAGCTTCTTGCAAAAATGTTATGATTTTAGCGTAAACATTTGGCAGTATGCAGGGCTCTATGTCGTCTAAGCCTGACTCCAATATTTTAGAAAAATGATAGTTCATTTTTCTAAAATGTACGCGAGTACATGCTGCTTCGCAGTTTTCGCGTGTCCCTGTCATCACCGCTGTTGTTTGGCTGGATTTTACCTTTACTGCACTTCCTCCGAGATTTCCTTTTTTCCATGGCCTTCCTAAAATTGATTGCGACATAATATCCCAATCTTCTTCGTCCTGGTCGGGACGTAGAAAAAAAGATTTTTTGACAATTTTATTTCTAATCGGTGATAATATGCCTCAATCCATAGAGAGAAACAACCCACAAACCAAACGGAATATCGCTCCAGCCCCACCGTGTCCATCGGGCTACGCCGTGACGCGCGTGTCCCGATGGATACGGTCGGGCTTGAAGGGGGTCTTCGTTTTCTATCCATATGGAAGCACTGTACTTTACCGACCGCGATTTTTTATAGTAGGTTTTTTTTTTTGGTAGATTATACCCTTTTTAGTGTATTTATGAAAACCGCAAATCTAGCAAAACCATAGGTGCTGAGAAAATAATCGCCAAAAGTTTCGTTCGGGATTGGTGGGATAGTGGGAGTATTAAGGGTGGGGAAGTTTACGTGCGGGTCTAAATTAGGTTCCAAGCAATAATGAGGTCAATGACATCTTCAAGGTCAAGTTCAACACCCCAAAAGTCAAGGTCAAACCAAAAAATACTAAAGTCTTGGTATATTTCCTTATAACCTTCCTTATATTTTCAAGGTCAAAAAAAAATCGTAAAGCATTGTCGACGGAGCCCCGCGAAGCGGGGCTCCTACTTCTGGGTGGTTTAAAAAAAAAAAACCACCTTTGTCTGAATGTAAAACGGAACGACCTAGGAGTGAAATTCGTACATTATCTGCAGTAAAACGTCAATTTTATTACATAAATTAATTGAATTTTTGAAATTTTAGGATTTTTTTTCTCGAAAACTAAGCGTTTGCTAGCTGTTTCATTTTGCAAAAGTGTTCCATACGAAGACATCTACTCGCAAAAAAAAAATTAAGCTCCGCACGCGAAACGAAACTAACGAAAAATACGAAACTTTTAAAACAAAATACCTATTATAAATTCTTTTGTGATAAAAAATACGATTACAAAAAACCGATGATACATGTCTCATTTTATTTATTGCATTATCAAATAATAATATTGAAATCAAATTTCTCATATTTACAAAAGTTTTTCCACAATATGAAACAGAATATCAGTGAAACGAAACTAACGAAAAATACGAAACTTTTAAAACAAAATATATTATTATTTCGATATTATTAATAAATATTGGTTGCGCACCTCTAGTGCAGAGGCGAGCAAAATATAAAAAGCCGTGCCAGCTACGCCACTGTCACCGTATGGTGACATGAAAGTACGTCAAGATTGAACATAGTGCTGTGATGGTATTGACTTGGTTTTATCGATTGTTGTTTTGAATTGTGGATTCAACGCCTAAACAGTGACACATATCATTATGATTTCTGTCATAAAGGACAAAGCGGGATGAAATAAAACTCCTGTATTATATTTTTCCGGTATAGACCTTTAATTAAAAACATACTCTAGGTTAAAAAATAAATAGTTAGTGCTTAATCGATATAATTTCGAACTCACTACTATTTTGTAGGTATTAAAGGATGAATTCATTGCTTGGCGCTGAGGGCACGCTTTTTCTTTTTTGACGTGGCGGTCAAAAGGTTAAGTTTCAGTGTATTACCACGTATTACTAACACTCTATAGACAACCTAGTCTGAAATAAATTATAATATACATATATACAATGTGGAGACTACAATACAACAATAAATTAAACAGCGTGTCTCTAATGACGTTCCTATTCTGCATAGAAACATTTAATCGAATATATAATTCAATAGTTTAGTCAATAGCTAGTAGAAGATCGGCAAAATCCACAGCCGGCTCGAGTTATTCCGTTTATCCACTCCAAAAATCCACCCTAAGGTGGATATTCGGAAACGTATGTCCGAGAACCCACCCTAGGCCTAGTTGGATAAAAGGAATTTATAGGCTTAGGGTGGATCGGCATACACTACTATTTCATTTGTTTAAAAACCATTTTTTTTTTCATTTCGATGCACGGATTTATTTGACAGTTCCAAAAGACTCTTATGCATTAGTAGTGCCAGTATTTTCATTTTTTGTTGTATTGTAGTCTCCACATATATGCCAACAATCTATACCTATTAGTTTTGTAGACAAGCTGCGCTACCGTCAGGCCAAGTACCAAGCAGATAGGTAAATTGTGAATTGAACAAAAGTGTCATTGTATTCCCCTGAAATGATAAACAGAGTGATACCTTTGCCCCCATAATGTGCTGATATGACATTTTTATTATACACAGTCAGTGCTCTACATTCCACGCCTTATGTGTCCGTCGGTGTGTGTCACTCGACACGTGTCTACTTCATGCCATGGGTTAATAAGAGATTAATTACCTTGATGGCTTATTGTCACCTCTACACGAATACACAGCTCACTGGCAGACTAAATATATCTCTACTAGGCTATCGGTAACCATTGAGTTAAATGTACTACGTAGTACATTTAACTCAATGCCGGTGACATAATGTCGTCGGGGCAATTCTATGTGTAGTAAATATTCGTGTACCTATTGTTAGATAGCTGAAGATGTCTTCTCCGTAATTCTTCTTCTTAGCGTGTCGATGGCAATCTAAATGGACTCGGCCCAGAATTCGGCTACGTGTTTGGCGCCATCACTAGCGTCCATCAGTTCATGTAAGGTGCAGCTGACAGGACACGCAGGACATGAAATTAAGTGTCCCATCGTTTGTGGAACAGCACCACATTTACACTCCAATGCGGAGTCGTCTATGAATCTCCACCTGAACAGATTGTCCTTGCTTCGGCCAACCTGGGTCCGGAGTCTGTTTAAAGACTTCCAGGCTATCCAAGGCAATTCATGTCCAGGCGGGAGACTTTCAGCAAGTGGAACGAATGGTTTGGGTAAGGAAGCACTGTCTCGCCACAGCTTCAGTCTCTCTTTTGGTCGTTCGCCAGTGAGTGGGACGACACACTTTAAAAAACTGTTTCGGCTTTTCAGCCTTTGTGGCACAAGGATGTTGTCGTGCAAAGGGTGTCGTTTGTCAGAGATCATTTTGGATCTTTCGCTGGAGCTTGCCACCGCTCTGCGAACCACTGGTGGCGCTATTCCTGCCAGTGGGTACAGCATTTGAACCGGGGTCGGTTTTAGGCAACCAGTGATGATCCGGCACGTTTCATTCAATGCTGTATCCACCAATTTTGCATGGGCAGAACGACTCCACACGGGGCATGCGAATTCACCTGCAGAAAAAGATAGAGCCAGCCCAGTAGTTCGCATAACGAACCGTAACCGTTCTCCGTAATTTGTACGCTTAAAACCATGGTAATATTTTGAGTTAACTGGTGTCAAAGTTCATGTACTTAGATAATTTTTGAAAATAATAAACTACTTTCTTTAACTTTCAACTATTTGATGTTTTAGAAAATTTGTATCGAAAGGTTTGTTAAAGTATAAGATATCCAATGGAATATCAATGAAGGCCATTCAATTAGTGATATTTAGTGACGAATTCTGGGAAATTTTCGAAAATACATAAAAATTGGGTTTTCTACAAATCCCATGTATTTTCGCCTAGGCTTTATAGCGTCCTTAATTGTTGCAAATAAAATCCTTCAGCTCCTAATTTCATAGTTGGCCCTTATAACACGAAGAATTAGGGCCTACTGCTTTCTGGTAACCAGGACATCAGGATATTGTCGCAGTAAGTCTGTTTCAAGACTCTAGTCTTGAAACAGACACCAATTTTACAAACTGCTTCAATTTTTGTGACACTGCCCTTGTAAAGTACATAAGCCTTTCGTCCTATAGTGCCGTTAAAACAGAAATTAACATAGAAAACCCTACATACATAATACATGAGCACATAAATTAGTATGTGAGCACGACATGCAGTTACTGTTGCACACAAAGAGAGCATTCCTGTACGTCGAAGCAGACTAACTACGTATAGAATCAGAAACTGTTCATCATCAGTCAAGAATACACAATTATGAGCCCTTATCAAAATACCTTCCCACCTTTTTTGCTTAATCTTTGACAGTAGATAGATAGGACAGAAGGTTAACGCGTTGAATTGCAGCATCTTTGCGTTCGGCTCTTGTCGTGGCAACACGTCGTGTCCGAGTTCGCAACAAGTCAATCGTCATCCTGAGGATGCCTCGCTGAGAGGCGAAACACGTGTCGATTTCTTACAGGGTTCTCTAAGACTCTTTAAGGACAGTTAGGCGGATTAAGTTACTAAATATACATCGTCTATTGTATTTTATAATGGATTGGACCCGCAAAGTCACGCCTGAGTCAATTAACTAACATCCCAACATCATAAAACAAGATAGGAAAATAATAAAAATATATAAAAAAAAACAGAGAGAAAGGAAGAAAAAAGAGAAACTTTATTTTTAGGGTTCCGTACGAAAGGGTACCAAACGGAACCCTATTACTAAGTCTTCACTGTCCGTTCGTCCGTCTGTCTGTCAGCGGGCTGTATCTCATGAACCGTAATAGGTAGACAGTTGAAATTCTCCCAGATTGTGTATTTGGGTAAATGGATCTGTATCCATGTAATAGAGGGCGAGCCTATTGCCATCAACCGGCCACAATTCCAAACATTGGGCTGCTACTGAGAAATTGCAGATGGAAATACCCAATAGTTCTTTGCCCGCCCTGGGAATCAAACCCAGGCAGGACCTAATGCTCAGTAGTACTAGCGCTTGCAGCCACTAGAACAACGATATTAATCACTTCATTAATGGGTTATTATGATTCGTTATAAATTGTTATTGTGTTATCAAGACAATATTATGCGCCAGGTCAGAATGTTATATCACAAGAAACCTATCCTCTTTCCTCAACTTATACATAATTATGTGTAAGCAAGAATGAATGTATCACATAATATCAATTACAACTTAATACACACATGATTCAATTCATAAAATTCTCATAACATTTGGAAATACTGAGAAAAACAACACGAAATCAGGATGTTTCCATTTTGTTATCTCATGAGTTTCATGTTTCCTCAATTTGTTTGTTAAAACTACGATTAAACAACGTAACGTTCGTCATTTTAGGGTTCCGTACCCAAAGGGTAACAACAGTACTGTCCGTTCGTCTGTCACAAGAATGTATCTTTTGAATGGTATTCGGTACTTCGGTAGACACTTGAAAATGTGTAATACTGTGGCCGCTATAACAACAAATAACAAAAATAAAATAAAGTGGAAAATTAACGTGAGTTCCGATACAACAAACGAGTTTATTGACAATTTGTTTTATTTTTAATTATGTACAGTCAAAACCGTTTATAACGACTTCGAAGGAACCTTCGAATTACAGTTGTTATAGAAAATAGTTGTTATATACAAACACATGTTAAGTAAACATAAATGCTTAGACCTCAAAATTTCGTCGTTATAAGCAAAGTCGTTATAAAACAATTTATATTTCTATGGTTTTGACTGTACTGTCAAATATTGTACGGTCGGAACCCCTCGAGTGGGTGCCCGACTCACTCTTGTCCACTTTTTTGCCTAATTATGACTTGTTGTTATATAATTGTATATCTTCGCAAGATTATGGGTCTTTGCAGCTGTAAAATTACATGAGATGGTATAACTGTCTAATCGCACGGTTAACTCTAATCCTCGGATAAGGCAGACGAGTAATGTTGACTTAGTGATGTAATGCATTCAACAGTTTCATGACAGCCGTATGAGTTTGCCATTTTATCAGTTCAGTTACCTACAGATACCGTAGATTTACTTACCATTCGTAGCTTGGTAATTAAATTCCGACTGATTATTTTTTGCCTGCAATGTTGTTATTATTCAAATTAAGCTGAGAAATTGAGAATCAGCACTTTTTTAACGTCAAAATTAGGTACATAAGACAGCCAGCAAAACGCCCGCCCTTCACCACTTCCTAGTGCTTTAGGAAGAAATCTCTCTAAGATAAAGCCGATTCTACGTGAGATAAAAGCTGGGTTGGTAAATAGGGAAACAGGCATAAGGCGCATTCTTAACAGGTTTATAACATAGGTGATTTAAAATACCTTTGTGATGACTAAACTTCTATAATCTTTTAAGACAGTGGTTCCCAAAGTTGACTGGACAGCGACCCACCAAACAAAAACTTCCAAATTCGAGATTCACCTCTCGGCTGTCATGGATGAAAAGGTGTTGTTGAAAAAGGAAAAAAAAAACAATTGAAAATGTTAAACACAAGGAATTCTATTTCATGAGAAGGATGTAATTATTTTCCTAGGTAATGCTCATAGTACCCATAGTTTGGGAAATGCTGTTCTAAGAGGTCAATCGTATCCAAAACTGTACTTCTGTCTCATACCTGCGTAACCTCTTTATACCCAGTTATTTGGGTTACACCTACGCTAAAAGAAGACAGAAGATGCTTCCGGGTGCGAGTGACAGAGAGGGAAGAGGACCCGTTAAGAAAGTAGTTTAGACTACTACCTTTACGCGTAAATGCTGATGATTTGTTGATGTGATCAATAGGTGCGTTACTACAGTGATACATGTATCATTATGGGCGGTAATGGCCTTCAAATGTTGGGAAACAAACGAGGAGTTATCTAATAGTATAATAGACAAAGATTCGTTGATAACTTATTTATGTAACGAGTTGAATGTCTATATAATGTTTCACGTTTTTGTTATGTAATGAATTGAACAGTTTCTAAATCCAGTACCTACCGCTAGTAGTAGTTTTTCCATATAGAATTTCGCAGTAGCAGCCCGGATTCTCTGTAATCTGTCTGGATTTAAGCCCGATTGATGGCAATAGGCTCACCCCTTATTACAATTCTGCCAATCCTTTACCCAACTATGTTGGGGTCGGCTTCCAGTCTAACCTGGATGCAGCTGAATACCAGTATTTAACATGTAGCGACTGCCTATCTGACCTCCACAACCCAGTAACTGGATAATACGATAACCCTTGGTAAAACTGGTTGTCAGACTTTCGGGCTTCTGACGACTCGTAACGACTGACAAAGATCCACGAATGACAGCCGGGACCAACGGCCTAAACCCTTCGAGTAAATGTTTTGATAATTATGTTATGTAGATTCTAAATGTGTGTGTCGTAGGTATTGTTATTGTTTATGTATTTTTTCTTTAAATTTAAATGGAATGTTGGTGATTGTTTAATTTATTGTTACTGAATTATTGACATAAAATTATTTATTACTGATAATGGTATATTTTAAATGCGTAATGAATTTTAAATATGAATGCACTTCTTATGCTTTTTTATTATTTAATTTATCATCACTGTAATATTTTCAACAAAGTTGTCTTATGTTAAGACTTAAAAAAAAATTACTATGAAATAAAATAAGCTGAGACATCGTGAATCTCATCAAAGATAATCATTAAAGTTGCGGGCAACACCTGAATGACGCACGCACACTACCGGGAAGTACGACAGAAGAAAAGGAATCCTATACCCACCAGTGGGTGATTCCAGGCTGAAACGATGATGATATTCTCTATAAATATATTAACGGGGACAGAGTACGGGGACTTTTTTTTAATTTTGTTTTTAAATTCTTTTTGTCCCCTTTAACGGGGACATGGCCTATGTGAACAACGGGAATACACGAATATATATCATGTCGCTGATGGATTGTCGAATCCGCTGTTTTACATAATGTTAGCTAGCCGTTTTACAAAACTAATATTATGCTTTATGCTTTATGCAATTCTGCGTGTGAAAGTTCAGTAATTATGTTAAATCGCTAAACGTTGTTCAGCTGTTTTACATAACGGAGCTCAAAACAACTCCGTTATGTAAAACAGCGGATTCGACAATCCATACCATATACGAAAGTGTGCCTAACTCCTACGGCCACCGAGTAGGTAGGTACATAGAGGATGCTGTCAAGAGAATGCAATGATCAGCGGCATCAGTAATCTTTAATGCGCAAGTCACGGTAACGTATATTCGCATATCCCACATACACACACAGCTTACAATTAATCTGGGGGCCAAGTCTGCTAATTTACACACGTCACAATGGTCTCTCCATTGTTAGTTTTTGACAGATTTGAAGATAAAGATAAAGATAAAGATCATTTATTTGTCAAAAAACATGCGTATACATACAAATTAAGCATGCAGGATGTCATAACATTTCGTTCGTCCATGTTTCACCTGTAAGGCGTACAAATTTATAAAATTTACAAAACAATTAAATAGGACCAAATTACAAAATAGGTTATAAGGTAGTGTCATTTAAAAAATCACTTATATTATAATAGCAGTTGTCTGTTAATAAATCTCGCATCTTTTTTTTAAATAGATTTACCGGCAATGCTTTAAATGCCTGTGGTATTTTATTATAAATTTTTGGAGCCATACAGAAAACGCTTTTCCCCATTAATGCCGTCTTTGATGAGTGCAAACACAGTTGATTATTGTCACGTCTGTTACGGGGGAAAGTGTCAGCCAATCGTGGAAATAGAGATTGATTTACCCTAACAAATGTCGCGATTTCAAAAACATACAGAGATGGCAGAGTTAACAATTTGTGTTTCTTAAATAATGGCATACAGCTGTCTGTCGACTTCAAATTGAACATAGCACGAATGCATCTCTTTTGGGCCTTAAACGCTATTTCTTTGTCTGTAGAATTTCCCCAAAATATAATACCGTAGCGCAATAACGATGCTACTAGACCATGATAAGCTGTTACTAAGGCGTCTGTGTTTGTCTCTGGGGCCAGTTTATATAAGGCGTACGCAGAAGAGCTCAGCCGTTTACTTAGGTATTCGATGTGTGCCTTCCAGTTCAATTTAGAGTCAATAATAATTCCTAGAAATTTTGTGGCGTCGACTTTGTTAAGTACAGTGTCCTTGTAAAGTACGTTGAGGTCAAATGCAGCCTGGGTCCGTTGTCTAAAATGCATAATAGTTGTCTTATCTAGATTTATTTTTAGGTTGTTCCTATTTAACCATGATATTATTGATGTCAGAGATTCATTTATGTCACTTTCATATATCGATACCTCTGGGCTCAAAGGTCGTAAAGGACATTTGGGCGAAAATGACTTTTTGATACTGTTTTACTCAGTTTTTAATTCTCTATCGATCTGTATATTCCGTTTTACGAAATTCGCAAAAAAAATGCCTTTACGACCCACATAATTTGAGACGTTAAACATAGTTTACCGTGAAAATATGGATGTAAATAACACTCAGTTACCAGAGTGAACTCATTTTGGTAGTAAAGCAAAGTATAAAACAACTTTTTGGTGTAAAATACATAAAAAATATGAATTGTCTTATACCACCTTAGGTGGTTAATATAATTCACCAGAAAATTTGGATGTAAAGGACATCGTCTTGGAAAATTGTCCTGTACACCCTTACAATTGAAAATAAAAAATGACAAGTGTCCTTTACGACCTAGTTTCATTTTATTTGCTTCCACTAAGGGCGTTTATAAACGTAAGTGAGGAAACAACGAATCTAATCTAAACTTACTACCTAACTTAATAAAAATTAAATCATTTACACGAAACTATTACTACTCAAAATTATGCGAAATGTATTATAACGAATATCGAAATTACAAGATGTTCAAGTTTAGGTATCCACTTCATTATCGTAGAATTTGATTTCTGAACACAAATTTTCAACCCCTACCTTATTAAAATGTTTCTAATACTCGTTACACATTACTTACCTATATTCAACAAATAGCCTCTTGTATTGGCTAGGTTGTAAATAACTAGTATTCTATGAAGTACAAAGTGTATCTACGACACTTAAATAAAATGTCCTATACAACCCAGAAAAAATAACTGAACGAAAACAAACTTGTCCTTTACTACCCAAATAATCTATGAAAATGTATTGTAGGTCCTTTACATCCTACATTTGTAAATCAATATGAACTTTACTCCCTACAAAATGATATTAATTTACAATAAAGTTTGACTTAAATCTACAACCCGATACACTTGAGCTGTAATAATAATTCTTTACGACTGTTTCTTATGTTGTCTGCATAGTGATCCACTGTAGTTAGAGCGAGATAATAGATCCGGCTGTGCGATTGGTAGATTGCAATGAAACAGAGGCGCTTTGCTTTACTGTAAAATATGTTTTATGGCTTGGACATAAAGATCACAATACTTTGCCCATTTCTGTTTTGCCGATTCATTTCGGCACTTGTTTCGTGCACGCGACATTATTTGTTGTTGAAAACAAGTAAACAGTGCGGTATAGCTAGGGTTGCCATAACTTCTAGGAACCAATACGGGACGTTTTCTCTTCCGATGCCCAAAACTAATAACACATTCAACGACGACACGCAGTTTTTCAACTACACCCAGGAATTCATTTCTGGGGGGGTTTGGGTTGACAAGTTTTTTTGAAGAAAATAAAGTATTTCTCATTTCGAGAGGGTAAATAAAGAGTAGGTACTTATTAGATGTATAAAAAAATTGTATTATCGGCGGCCCGGGGCCCAGGTATGCAGAAAACTTTAAGAAGTAGAATATAAGAGCGAGCGGAGCGAGCTCGAAAATTTTGCACCCTACGTTTATATTTAGAATATACATAGTAGGCCCCCGCAGACCGGACCTGCCGCCCCCCCTTAGTCCACCAATGGGGCCGCTATGGACGATTTAGGATGCAAGAGCGAGCGAAAAATCGAAATTTTTACTATCCCGCTCGAATAAGTTAGGTTTTCTTTGTCTTTGACCGTTCGTACAGAAATAGAAGTAAATTGATCGATTTAAGCAGAAAAGTTTGAGAATTAAGTGATTTTAGGATGCAAAAGAGCGAGCGAAGCGAGCTCGAAAATTTTTGCACCCTGCCTTAGATAGGTTAGACTCCCTCAGAGAATGCGGAAGTTGCAGGAATTCATTCAATACAAAGTCAGACTAGATAAAAGTACAGACGTACTGTTCTTTTTGTAGATTATAAAGTACTCCTCTGCGAAATAGATTACAATTATCACATGTATTAGAGTCTGGCTAACGAAAGTTGGCCCTGGAATTATTTGCGAACTTTTTTTATAGCAACTCTGTATGAACGTGAACGTCAATTTGACAAGGTTGTCGTTCGGTATCTCTGGTGTATTTAGTGTTGTCATGCATGTATTTTTTAAATTTGCCGCCAATATTCTGGGGCCAACTTTCGTTAGCCAGACTCTAGAGTACGGAGGTACCCTAGGAGGGTCGATCTCTGGATTGAGATTGTGGTTTCTCACATTTCGGGGGGGGTTTAAACCCCCTGCCTACGGCCCTGACTACACCATACACATAGCACGCATGTGAACATTTGTGAAAGACAAACTATGTGTTTTCTAACATATATCCTCTGATCTCAACCGTAGTGGCGTAAAAAGTATTAAATAAATAAAATAGAAAAATCTTCTACATTATAAAATAAAAGTTTTTATTCGAAATGTTACAATAATTATGTTTATACTTTTTTATTGCGCGCGCCCCCACTTATTTTGTCGAAATACGGGACATGTAGTACATACGGGACGGGATGGTCAAATACGGTGACAGTCCCGTATATACGGGACGTATGGCAACCCAAAAAAGCCGCTATACCTAATAGCGGCTGAAAGTCCCATCTGTGGAAGCATCCACAACTTTTAGAAAAAGTTGACAAAATTATTAGAAATACATTAACCTCAATCCTAAATGTGGCCCTGGACGACCGAGCGTGGCAACAAGCCACGCTTCCCATCCGCCTGGGTGGTCTTGGTGTCCGCAAAATTTCAAGTATAAGTTTACCAGCCTTCCTCTGCTCGGTCCACGGTACTGATAAATTAACCAGGAACATTTTATCTTCCTCACTGGGCGATTTTGAGGTACCGTGTCTGACCGATGCGTTGAACGCTTGGAAAATGGCTTGTCCCAATACGGATTTGCCTGACAACCCATCCTCCCAGAGATGGTGGGACGTGCCGCTCTGCAGTATTATACGGAATACCCTTGTAAACACGTCACCTAGTACTGTTGAGCGTGCCCGTCTGCTAGCTGTGGGAGAATGGGAGTCAGGCCTGTGGCTTCAGGCACTGCCGTCATCCACCATAGGTACCATGATGGATGACTCATCGTTTCGGCTTGCTACATGTCTCCGCTTGGGCGCACCTTGTGTTGCTCCACATCGGTGTCACTGCGGCGAAGCTGTAGACAGTCTCGGGCATCATGGCCTGTCCTGTTACAGGAGCGCAGATCGCATTGCACGGCACGCCAGCATCAACGATATTATTCGTCGAGCCCTTGTCACCTCCGGCGTACCAGCTGTACTAGAACCAAACGGCTTGGTACGTGACGATGGGAAGAGACCAGACGGTATGACATTGTTGCCTTGGAAGGTGGGTAGGCCTCTGGTGTGGGACGCAACCTGTGTCGACACCCTTGCGCCATCTCATGTTCCAAGCACGGCGGGCTGTGCTGGCGCGGCTGCTGCAGCTGCTGAGACCCTCAAGCGGCGCAAATACTGTAACCTTATAGGTAACTACAGTTTTGAGCCGTTTGGGGTCGAAACGCTCGGGTCATGGGGCCCGAGTGCGCGTGCCCTTTTTAAGGAAATTTCTCGCCGACTAGTCGACACTTCACGTGACCAGAGGGCTGGCTCGTTCTTTGGACAAAGAATTAGCATTGCCATTCAACGTGGCAATGCTGCCAGTCTTCTGGGCACGTTTCCGGATGACAGCGATGCGGACGAATACTTCGACGCCTAAGTATCCGTTTGTTTTATTTTAATTTTTTATTTATTTGTATAGTTAGGTAGCCTTAGTACGTAGTGTAAATAGTTAATTATGTTAAATACGAATAAAAATGTAAAAAGAAGAAAGTTAGTTTAAGAGAATAAAGTTGATTAAAGAAGTGAAACTAATTAAAAGAGTACAGAAGAGAGTAGAGAAAAGGCAAGCAAGAAAAACTATGTTAATTACCAAAATATTATTTTTTATTTTTAAACATTTAGAGCTTTGTGTTCAATTAAGTACAAATAAACGATCTCAATTTGATTACACAAATGTACGTTTTATTTGTATAATTATGTTATTTCATGAATATTCGTAAAGAAAATACAGTAGTATACACATAAATACATACAAAATTACATAATCCATTTAATACTTAAGTTTAATTATTAATTTATCCTTCTTCTTAGCGTGTGCGAAGAATTGCGAAGAATTTATCCGTTCAGAATACCTTAGCGTGTTATCCTTAAGAACCTAAAAAATATTACACTTGTCGATTATTTCCTTATTTTGTTTAGTTTTGTACAGTAAAGTGGATTTACGCCCTAAGGTAATATCATAGGGTGAAAATTTGAAGGGTGTAAAGGACTTTTATTTTTAAATTTATGGTCGTAAAGGAAATCTATCTCGGTAAATACGTCACTAGGGTAATTTTTGAACACTGCACTAGATAATACTAGAAATTCTAAACACTTTTTTCCTAGGTTTCATTTAAATAGCTCAAGAAACAAAAGAGTTAGAGTAAAAATATTTTTTTTTTTTTCGTTTTTTGCTTCTCCTGAAAAGTCGCATTTTGTCCTTTACGACCTTTGAGCCCAGAGGTATCGATATGTCTTTATTTTTACATGCTACAGTCAAAGTACTGTCGTCGGCAAACAGAGTCATGGGGTGGTCAATAGCAATAGCATTTGCCATACAAAATCTGTCAAAAACTTACAATTGAGAGACCATTGTGACGTTTGTAAATTAGTATACTTGGCCCCCAGATCAAGGGCATATTTAAAGAGACACGCACGTTCTGAAATGTACTAAATCTGTACATGTGTCAAGCAAACGATTGCCATTGCCAGGGTGTCAAAGTTAAACTTAAAGCATTAATATAAAATAAACCAATTACAGGTTTGAATTATCAAGACAGTAGTCTACATCAGCAGATAATCAGTTAAACCTTCTGTTTCCATATTTTCTTCATACATTTACGAATAACAAACGGTTAAGTTACCTGAGGATAAGATCCGGGTGAGTCAGTAAGTTCGCCTGTCAACGCTACCTGCTTCGTGCATTGTGTGGTTGTGCCGGATGAGGCAGCCGCGGCTTTGGTGTTAGTCACAGATCATAGGACAAGTTTCTGTTATGATTTATTTGCAACGGATAGGCACAGATGTTATGATAAATAACTCCTGTTTAATCTTGATACTAATGCTATACTTTATTTATTTCGAGCGTAACACCTTCTGTAGCAAAATAATGAGGATTTTCGCTGAAATTTAACAACGCTGATGACCACCACCAAGATGGCGCACTATCAATGGTAAAGAAACCAGCAAGTGTGCCAGCATCATACAGTAAACGTGATAAAGACAATTCAAATAGCTGTGCTAAACTAAATATAAATGCCCATACCGTTACCAGAAGGATATGGGCTATTGTCGTCTTGAGCACCGACTATAAGCTATCATTGGCGGACTAAGGGGAGGCGGCATTTAGGTACGGTCAACACATATGTATGCTAAAATATAAACGTAGGGTGCAAAAATTTTCGAGTTCGCTGCGCTCGCTCTTGCATCCTACGTTCTCTTTTTCTCACATTTTGGGCATAAGTCGACGAAGTAACTCCTATTTCTGTACAAATGTTCATAAAAAAATTTTACATACTCGGAATGCAAAAATGTTCGAGTTGTCTGTTTCCTATTTCTGTATGAATAGTCAAAACAAAACCTAACCTTATCGAGGCAGTGTGCATAAAATTTCGAACTCGCTTCGCTCGCTCTTATATACTATTTCTCAGATTTTTCTGCATACCTGGGCCCCAGGGCTATTTAGTTTTGGCGCCCAGGGCCCCCAACAGTCCGCCACTGCCGACTATCATTGACTTATTGTGAAGATGTCAGCTAGTACTACAGTATAACTTATATTTACGATCAATAAAAAACGCGGCTCATGACAGGAATACGTGTCTTCTGTAGTGGAGTGGACCAGTCTACGATGTGACCATAAATTTAGAATACAAACATTGATTTACTAATGTGACTCATATAGGATATAAATAACAGAATTCTTTGGACCGCCAGACCAGTGTTAGATAATATTGTAGTAAAGTGTGCATGAGTACAATCAATATCATTGATCAATAGAATAGCGTTATGCAACTCGTAGCGTCCATGTTGGAGTCAATTTGTCTACTGTTTCATAAGTATATGTATTGAATTACAGATGCATACTACCGCCTACTTACAGTCTCTGTCGTAGTGCAAAAACTAGACTATTTCAAAAATGAGGAAGTTCCCAATTCCTCTGTTAATGTCTTAGATTTTAACAGATTACGAACACAGATTAGTAATACTATCATTAGTAAATTATTTGGACTAAAACTTTTTGGTAAACTTTTTGGATCATTAACCTGAAATACAATATTGAATTTGCTCTAAATTGTGAACATAAAGTCAGCATATTTCCCATCTTCTTCTATACCTACTGCAAAGGTGTATTTTATTGGCTAGCTACAAATCCCTTGTTGTTAATCATCAGAGAGCAAAAAAGAAAGAATACTATTCTGGATCCCTGTCGCAGGATACGGTGAAGTGGATAATATACATGTCCCATTCAAAGTTGACTTCTAATCACAAATGCATAGATAACAAGGAACAACGCAATTATAGCTGCATATAGGGGGTCGCGAATCATCACCCATAAGCCACGGCCACGGCCACGCCACACGGATGCGGAGATAAACAAACCAACATACACCACACAAGTGGTCATGTAACAGTACTAGTAATTGCGCTCGCGCATCCCAACGGAAGCGGGGCCGTCGCGTCGTCGATTGGTTCGGCCTTGCACACCCACTCGCGCGCATCTCTTGTATCTTCTACGATATCTGTCGTTGTAACAATAGGGATTAATTTTTGTAGTTGATCTCTGGTTTATGCGTATAACTTTTCAGTGTCACATGACTTGACTCCTGCGCATATCTGACTAATGAGTAGGTCTGAGTGGGTATTATTGAAGGCACTTCAGAACCAATTGCGTAGCACACTATTTAATCATCACAAACCAAAAGGTTTTGAAGGAAAGCCATTCTAGTTAAAGGTAACGTTCCTCTGTTTTACAACGTAAATAACGCAATAAATGTTGTTGAACTATCAAAATAAAAGACATTGATAATTGTTATTTTGTTACGCAATTAACCCACGGGTCCTGCTCCTGCGCATAGGTACTGCTAGTGCAAAAACACAACTTTATTGGTGAGCGATTTAGGGATTGTAAAGACTACAACTTAGACACTACTTTGTTTTTCATGATATGGATAACATATTGATTTCCGTTCTGCACTCATGAAAACTTTAATCTCTTAATTCACAATAATATTAACTCGGATTTTTGTCTACATATCCTAACTAATATTATAAATGCGAAAGTGAGTTTGTATGTTTGTTACGCTTTCACGCTAAAACGGCTGAACGGATTTGAATGAAATTTGGCACATGGGTAGACTATGATCTGGAAAAGGACATAGGCTACTGTTCATGGATTGCAGACGTAATCGCGGTCAACAGCTAGTTGTTCATAAAGGCTGAAAATCATCCTAAGGGCAATGGAGAGGGACATGCTTGGAGTTTCCCTACGTGATCGAAGCAGAAATGAAGAGATCCGTAGGAGAACGAAGGTCACCAGCATAGCCCGAAGGATTGCCAAACTTAAGTAGCGGTGAGCAGGGTACATTGCTCGCAGAATAGACGGCTGATGGACCCGACAGGTGGACTGGTAACCCCGTATCGGAAGAGGTAGCGTTGGAAGGCCTCCCTCAAGATATACCGATGACATGTTGAAGGTCACAAGAACCCGCTGGATGCGAGAAGCTCAGAACCAGTCGAAGTGGCGATACTTGGGGGAGGCCTATGTCCAGCAGTGTAAGTCTTTCAGCTGAAACGATGACGATAATGATGATTGTTCATAAATCTATATCTCCCTAACCTTTTCCCAACTATGTTAGGGTCGGCTTCCAGTCCAACCGGATGCTGAACACCAGTATTTTACATGCAGCGACTGCCTATCTGACCTCCACAACTATTAGGTACTGGGTAATACTTACGATACCCGATGATTATTCATAAATAATGTAGAATATTCATACACTTGTATGGGTACATTATTATCAGTTGTTTGTTTGCGCATTTATGTGCACGTAAACAACAACATATAGATACAAATAAATAGACATGCAACTATGTCACGATACAATTATCCTCATATCATATAATCATATATACCTCGTTAATATGTTATAAATAAAGGAAGAAATCTTTTGTCTGTAATCTTCGATATTTGTATATAGGTGCCTTTATATTTACCTAAACTTGAGACATTTCAGTTCTCTCTCTGGAATTGCAACCCAACTGCCGCGTCTCTGGTATTGCAGGATGTTCATAGACGACGGTCTTCTTCTGGTGCCAGTTTCTGCCACGCATGGGCCTCTCTCCCAGCCAGTAGAAACGGCCGCGACTTACTTATAACTCGTAAGTCGCAGCCGAAGGTTCGGTCCCAGGCAGGCACTAAATAGGTAGAAGATATATGGGCTGGTATCCGCAACTCCACGTCAAAGTGCGTATTTTGCGTACGGGTAGGAAGATTTGTTTATTCGATCCACCCCAGCTCCTCAAAGAAGGCCAGCAACGACTTGGTGTCACTGACAATCTCCCGTAGGGTACCTGGGTTACCGAAGTACTTTGCCCTGTAAGCGGCGACCACCGGGCAGTTTAACAGCACATGAGCTGCTGTCTCGTCGTCCTCCATGCAGGCTCTGCACAGCGGACTGTCTGTGACTCCTATGACAAAGAAAGTGTTCATTATATGACCCATGACCAGTTACAGCTGCTGTAACTGTACGCAGCTGTTGTTTAGTTAGTCGGAGAACCTGTTTCGTGAGGCGGCCATCGATTGAAGGGAGTGCCTCCTCAGAGGCAGACACTAATACTTTGTGTAGATGATTTCATCACCCCTGTTCTCAAAACGGTGAAGGAAAACATCGTGAAACAACCAAAAATTCGAAGACATGTGACATCTACCAACCCGCGCTGGGCCTGCATGATTGAGTAGGTACAGCTTACTCCCTCTCGAAGAGAGGAGGCCTGTATCCCAGCAATGAGAAGATTATAGACGGTGACCAAATACTATCAGCTGGGTCACCTGTTTATTTGCCACCCATCTTCATATTTCTGGCCTTGCCTCAATATGTGTTCGTCGCAGCATTCATCTTCCATATATACATCTCTATTAACCGACATCTCACTAGTCACCTCTTTTCTCACCATATCTTCTTCAACACAATCCATAATTTGTTTAGTCTTCCTCTCCTTTGACACAAACTTATCAATAACATCACGCCTATATTCTCCGAAGGGTTAGGCAGAGGTGCACCAACGTACACTCACATTTTGCCAGTTATGTTTAATTTTACCACCTTCATTGAAAACAACTAAGTAACTAAGTCAAAGCGAAAGAATAAAGTCATCTTTAAGTTTTGTAAGTACGAGTAATAGTCGCTTTTGTAAATTATAGTTACTTATAACGTAACGTATTCAAACGTAACGTAAAAAAAAAGAACAACCGACTTCCAAAAAAGACACTACAAAGTCAAAAATAACTTTAATTTCGGAAGTCGGTGTGTTTGGTTTTGAACTTTCGTTTTTTGCCACCGACGTTAAAGTTAGTTTTGACGAAAGTTATTTTTGACTTTGTAGTGTCTTTTTTGGAAGTCGGTTGTTCTTTTTTTTGTAAAAAGTTTTTATTTTGCACTTTTTAGTGGTGGTACCTACCCCATACAAATTCGAATACCACTAACCTGCTATGTAAATAACAGTGATTGGAAGTTATCATTATATCATCCATATAGACTAAGTGGGAAAAATACGTATTATTGAAGTTAACTCGAAAACTATCCAAGTAAGGTTAATAAAATTGATATGGGACCACCTCGGGAGCATACCCTTTCAAACAAAAAAGAATTTTCAAAATCGGTCCACAATTGACGGAGAAATCGCGTAACAAACATACAAAAAAAAAAAGAAAAGAAAAAAACATACAGACGAATTGAGAACCTCCTCCTTTTGGAAGTCGGTTAAAAAGCTCATACGCTTATTGATAATGTCGTGCTTTCCTGTAATTTAGATACATGTGACATCTATATTATGACAAAGTGGGTTATTGCTGTGTAAGTATGTGTTTAGTTGGTAAGTATAAATATATAAATTAAGGACAAATACTGTCCGTATCGTTTCTCTGTATGTGAATCAACAAATAAGTATGAAAAACACAGGGTGACAGGTATTGAATGCATTTGTCATTGAATTGATGTTGCATTATTCATTCATTACTTTCTAATTTTTCCTGTTTATTAAGTATATTTCTATGCTGTAGGTACATCAAGGATAAGCGAGAAACGTATAACATAAGAGGCGAGATTTTCTAGGCATGCAACTTGACAGTTATATAGCTAGAACTAAATCAACATTAATCGGTCGAAACCTGAGTCAACAGAGCAACATGCTGCCTACATTTCTAATATAGCACGCTAACGCTCGTGACTAAGTAATAACAGCCGCACGGGTCAATCGATCAGGTTAAGCTACGCTTGCCGCGGTTGGTCCGTAAATGGGTGACCATCTTTCATACCCCTCCGTACCTCGGCGGTTGGTGTCGGCTGTTCGTGGATCTTTTACAGTCGTTACGGGTCGTCAGAAGCCCAAGAGTCTGACAACCAGTCTTACCAAAGGGTATCATATTGCCCAGTTACTGGGTTGTGGAGGGAATAAGCAGTCGCTCCATGTAAATTACTGGTATTCAGCTGTATCCGGTTAGACTGGAAGCCGACCCCAATATAGTTGGGAAAAAGGCTAGGATCTGCCTAGCCTTTTCCCAACTATGTATATTGGGGTCGATGATTACTTTCATAGACAATTAAACGTAAGACACTCTCGGATGATCGAACTTAGTTAATTTTAACTATATAAAAAAATATAAAAGATAAAAACAAACGGACACTTAGGGCGGATTCGACCAAACTTTATCCTGGGTATAAATCACTAATTACTCTAGAGTTAGACAACTTTTCGTTTTACCAAATCTTAACCCTGGAAAAAACTGTCTATCTGAGAGTAAATCGTGGTAAATCGTTATACCGCCAAAATGCAGCGAGTAAACAAGTTATCCGAGAGTAATACAATGGCGGCCGCTACATTACCAGATGTTTTCGTATGCTTTGTTTTAAAAAGTTCACAGTCTGTGAAAGTGAATCACAGCCCGAGACACATGTTGATAATTTCTTGTAGTTTTGTGATTTGTAATGATATTTTATTAAATAATGCAACGTTTACGAAATACGATCGAAGATTCTGACAGTGATGAAGAATACATTCCAAGGTTTTTTTTATTTTCTACTACATAAAATAAAATGATTTTCCATGAGTTCCACCAGCAAGTTTTTCTGAGAAGGTAACCAATTTGGGCTACGTTTCCTTTTGCCTTCAGACATATTATTTATTTTCAAAAATCAAAAATCTCCACAACAAAATCAAAATCTCAAACCAAACCGATTCCAAAAGTCAGACAAAGCAACTCGTGTGAATATTCATTGACAGTTGATAGTGTTGACATTGTAAACTGACATTATAAACCGGCAAAATTATGTGGACTTATAATCTTGCGTTCCGCTATAGAAACAATTGTATTTCCATTTTAGTTGGCTTAAATGTTCATTCACCTACTCAAGAGTAATAATACCCAGTATTGGCTACTCTACGTTTGTGATGGAAAAACGCAAACGAAGTTATCTGAGAGTAAGACCAAAGAGTAAAACTATTCAAGGTTTAGTTACTCTGGTATAACATGGCATTTGGTCGAATCCGCCCTTAGGCGTCGAAGTATTGTTAGTTAGTATAGTTTAGTCATTGTTTTTTAGTACGTAGTGTAAATAGTTTTAATTGTGTGAAATATATAAATAGTAGTTATATAAAAAGATATTAAAAGTTAATTTTAATAAAGATGAGTTAGCTTACCAGCCTCCTGACAAACCTGTCTTAAATCAAGTCCCGTTTCAGTCAAACCTGCTAAATGATGCCAGTGCATGTTCATTAACATATTTAGAAGATACCGGTTCTCGTCAAACTCCACCACGCCCAAGTTCTGCGTGAAGAACTAAATCTACAGAAACGAAACACGGTAGATAAATCCTCTCTCCTCATGCTCCTCTTGTTTTATAAATGAAAAGGCAATGATTTCAGTAAAGTTTAATTTTAATCAGTAGGCACACACATTACAAGAGCAATCACACGGAAGCTATATTTTGTGGGATCGGAACGAGAAGTTAAAGGTAGTGTTGCCAACATACATATTACATTGTATTATTTGACTTTATTGCCAACAGTCCACACTGCACAACTAATTTTAAGTGTAATCAATTTTTCTATTTTATAACAAAAAATAATTATATATTTCTTCTGTAAAATTTAACAAAATTGAAAATTTTGGCTAAATATTTTTTTGTCCACTACCAAGAGATGTATGACGCTGTATGCCGAGAAACATATTGTCAGGTTTTTCACCTAGTTCGGCTGCAGATGCTTCCATGTTGTATTATTTTCATTCTTCTTCTTCTTCTTTTCGTGTGGTTAGTGACAAACCTGTACCCTAATTACGTAATACACGATCAATCAGAATCTAAATCGTTTTGAAACAGATTGCTAATCCATTCCTTCATAAGTTAAAAAAAAGATCTGCTCAACAACGTAAATAACGCAATGAATATTATTCATCATCATCATCAGCCTATTAATGTTCCCACTGTTGGGACACAGGCCTCCTCTCTATGAGAGGGAGTGGGCCGTAATCCACCACGCGGGCCCAGTGCGGGTTGGTAGATGTCACATGTCTTCGAATTTTTGGTTCTAAGACATGCCGGTTTCCTCACGATGTTTTCCTTCACCGTTTTGAGTATACATATTCAGCTACTGGTATCCCACAGCAGTTTCTTCTCAAATAATATGTGTTGATTCTATCCCATGAATCCCATCTACTTCATACGCCACTTACCGAAATACGACCTCGATTTTTATTAAATACTCATCAATGGTCATTTTTAGGCCCCCAGGCCATATCAATGAGTCCCGTTCATTTGACCTGTTGAACGAACGATCGCCGCTTGCGCAACTCGCATTCCATTAATATCGTCGCCATATTGGGACACTATAATAGCATCAGAGTGGTATTTACCTTGTTAATTAAAATAATTTAATGCCAGAGTAATAAGCACGTCAGAGACGTAGCTATAATATACAATGTCGCCCATGCGCATGTGACCGCCCGTAATTTTCTGAATATTCATGAAAAAATATCGAAAATAAACTTCAAAAGGGGGGGTCTATCTATAACATTTTTCATGTTATTCAATTTTTAATTTTTTAAAGATTTGCTTTCTGTTTTTTGACACATCTCCGAAGTTTATGGGTCGATTTGGATTCTGTTTATTATTTCCAAAAGCTTATGAGTTATTTTAACAGGTTAATTAAAAATTTTACAAGAAATTATCGACTACGAAAAAAAAACCGAATCGAAGTCATTTTTTCGGTAAAAAATTGTGTATTTATTTTAAAAAAACTAGTGAAAAATGTTATAGATAGACCCCCCCTTTTGAAGTTTATTTTCGATATTTTTTCATGAATATTCAGAAAATTACGGGCGGTCACATGCGCATGGGCGACATTGTATATTATTATGGTGATATTTAGTGGCAAGTTGCCTTCGCCAAAACACTCTTCTTAAATACATGTCGCTCGGTAGTATTTGCTCAACGTCGCCATACTTGGCATGTTTCTCACTGCTCTCAGGGCGTTATACTCAATACATGTTTGGAATTCAATATTATCGTGTGAATTCACTATGTTAAAGAAATACTCAGAAGTGCTTGATTGTCTTTATTATCATTCAAATGCATCCTGGAATATTTCACTTATAGTAAGAGCTATTTTTGAAGGAGTGGGTCCGAGGAAGTACCACTTTAGCAATTTCTGCGGTCAAACAGCAGGACTGGACCACCACTGCCTGTCTTGTGAGCAGTGGTGGCTCAGTGGTAGCGGCCGTGACTTACGAATTATATATCGTAGGATTCGTAGACAGACGCTTTCATCATCAGCCTATTATGTTCCCACTGCTGGGACACAGGCCTCCTCTCTGTGAGAGGGATTGGGCCGTAATCTACCACGCGGGCCCAGTGCGGGTTGGTAGATGTCACATGTCTTCGAATTTTTTGGTTCTAACACACGACAGACGCTTTACTTTGTGTAAATTATTTCATCACTACAGCTCTCAAAACAGTGAAGGAAAACATCGTGAGGAAACTGGCATGTCCTAGAACCAATAATTCGAAGACGTGTGACATCTACTTACCAACCCGCACTGGGCCCGCGTGGTGGATAACGTTACGGCCCACTCCCTCTCACCGAGAGGAGGCCTGTGTCCCAGCAGTGAGAACATTATAGGCTGATTACGTAAACAGCGTTACTGTGTTCCGTTGTGAAGATGTGAGCTGGTGCAATAAGAGACATTTTTCAACTTTGTCTCTGGGGACGCAGTGCATAGGTTTGAGATGTCTCTGGTATTGCCACATTTACCACTGCCTACTTACCATCCAGGGGAGCTGTCGGATTATTTAACATCCGATAAAATTATAATGCAAGTGCATCACTGTGGCAGTCAACGACCCAGATATATAGCATACTGTAGTACCTACTTAATGTATTCTTAAGAGGCCATAATTAATCGGCACGCGCTCGAGATAGTTCTCACGACAATCGCTCACTGTCCTCCAGTAGATATCATCACTAAATACAAGCTGTCTGTTGTGGCATAAGCAGAGGTACAGGTCGGGGAGGTCGCTACCAGTGCATGCCATTCGCTTTCTTAGCTTTGACTAAATAGGTCCTGTATCCTAATAGCGTAATACACGACCAATCAGAATCTGAATCGTTTTGAAACAGATTGCTAATCCATTGCTTCAAAAGTCCGAAAAAAATATCTGCTCAGGAACGTAATTATCGCAATGAATGTTGTTCTTTCTTACCTTTGACTAAACATCATCGAACACCGACCGAGCCACCGACAGAATCTGTTCGCGCAACCGTCATCCAAAACTGTCGCCAGAGCTGAATCCCCAGTTTGTCGTACCTACTTTGAAGATGCTCAACGCAACCCTGAATGTGATGTGTTTGCGGATGAATGGAATAAAATTATGCGTATGTCTGGTGTTCTGAGACAGAGAGTATGCTAGGGAGCCCACTGTTCCATATTAGTTTTAATTAAAAAATACATAACAAAATTTTCAATATTTATCTTTTTATTATGTTTCTATGTTAATTAATCCAACTTGTGTACCGTTTTAATAAACTATAAATAAAAATAATATATAAAAAGGTCCTGTACTGCGAGGAAATATTGCCTTGCTATAAATGTAGTTTTGCAATCACGACACACGTTCTTTTTATGAAAAAAAAGACAGACAATATTAATAATCTCAGTAAGTACACAAACGAAACAAAGTCTCGTCGAAGAAATCTGACTCAAATGTGAATGTCATGCTGGAAATCTAACTTAATACAAAGTCATAAAAGAGACATGAGCTTAGAGTATTAAGAGTAACTTTAAAAAACCGGCCAAGTGCATGTCGGACCACGCACAGTGAAGGGTTCTGTAGACGGGATGAAGGGAAATTCCAACTGCAAATGTAAAGTTGGTCGATTATTACTCTTTAACTTGTAGAAATCACTTAGCTGTGATAGTTTTCCATTTAATTTCGTTATATACTACTGCTATGAATTTTTCTAGATATCCAGAGCCAACTATTTACCTAGCACTTGACTCTAACAATTTGCATTTTAAAGCTTAATATTTCGCAATGGATCCATGAATCCAAAAATGGTTTCGGCAAACACGCAATATTTTTAAGGCAGTGTATAGAGTGCCACCATTGGCACTCTATCTCTATCGGATAAAGTGCCACTACAGGCACCCTAGTAACACCGCCTCGGCCCGGCTAAAGTGCCGCAAGCATTGGATTGTCATTGTCACTGTCACTAAGTCACGTCACTTGGTATTTTGTTTGATTGTCGAGGTTAGATCGCTGTAAAACACCACATTCCCAAAACATTACATTCTCTTGTGCCTAAACGGACCCTGGCCCTTCGCCGGCCGCTACCGCGGCACCGCTCGCTACGCTCGCTCGGCTCGTGCGTTGTGTGGTCACAGTTCTAACCTAACCTAACCTAAATAACAAGTGACAGTGACAATGCAACACTCACGGCACCCTAGCCGGGCCGAGGCAGTGACACTAGAGTGCCACAAGAAACTCGCGGCACTCTATACACTTCGTATTTTTAAACGGCCTTTCCAAACACCCCACACCAAGGGAGTACTTTACGTGTTATTTTACCACTTTGTCGACATGCTTCATTATACCCATGCCAAGTTACAGCTTTCTAGTACTAACAGTCTCTGAACTAAGCCGCGGACAGACGGACAAACGGACATGGCGAAACTATAAGGGTTCCTTGTTGACTACGGAACCCTAAAAACTAGGCATCATGAGCGTTCACGATTCACGGTACTAAAATGTTCGTCTGTCACAGTCAGTCATGCTACCAGTGCCAACCTGCTGACTGGTAATTTGTTTAGCACGGCATTCTCGTAATTTTTTCTCGCTTGAACCGAGACAAGCAAAATAACATGATAATACCCACCTTCATTAAAACCCATACTAACTAAATACCGTTTAATTATAATTAATTGTAAACCTATCAATCGTTTTTAACAACAGTCAGCGGCAACAGTCTTCTTAGCGTTGTTGCCAACAGGTTGGACGGGCCTTTTATGCAGCACTGGCAGGCCTTACATGCACACGTATATCGGGTTTGGGGCAGGTAAAATTATTGGCTAAGATTAAATATTTTGACATTTTTATAATTTTTTACAAATTGACATTTATTTTAATTTTTAATTTTTTATACGATTCTGACATTATTATAATTTTTTGACAATTGTAATTATTATTTTTTAATGAGTCGTTGAATATTTATGCTTAATTAATCACAATTTTATCTTTTAGTATTTTAATGTAGGTATGTACCTATTATGTAATCAGAAGCTATGGACTAAAATTATGTCTGAAATAAATAAATAAATTAAATTAAACTGTATTTTTTTGCAGTTAATCGTTGACTGCCTGGCTTATCATCGATACTAAAGAAAGGTCTAAATAAAGGACTGATTGTCCTTTTAATGTTGACGAGGTTATCCGTCGCGTGATACTTCAAGATCGGACTAATAACTGACAGATCTCACCTTGCATGCGATACTTTATAATGATTAACCACTTTAGTTTAAGGTATTCTATATGTTTTCGTGGTAATTCAGAAATTCTTCGTGATCGTACCTATTTCCAGAGAATTATGTGGTAGCAACTTTTACAAACTTCTTACTTACGTTGAAATAGAATATAAATAATACATTGCTCTGCGTGTCCAGTATAACAATGTATTCAGGAATTCAGGATGCTGTTGGTTGATCTAGGTACCACGCTTTTGTAGCGCTTCCGGGATGTCACTGTCGCTTTGCGTAGAAATGAAAGAGAAGCGAAGAAGAACAAGAGAAGACGACGCAATGGCGCGATGTTTCGTTCGACTCGTTCGAGTTATTTATCATTAAAATATTAATCCTTACAAATACCTTATTTCAATCGATAAATAAAAACAATAATTCCCCTTATTATTATATATTACATCATTGTTATTAATTTTATCAAGTTTTGTTCATAAATAATACAGTTACAATTCCTAGAAGTTCAATTTTAATGGTTATTTTATGTTTTTTTTCCATCGAGAAAATTTACCGGAAACTGAAATTTTGAACACAATGGTCCACCCATAAATATGATCAAGATTAACATTTTTTTTTTTTGCTGCTCTAATATTTATACATTTGGCTAAAAAACTGTTTTAAGAAGCCTATTTTTACTATGTACAGCGCCATAACCAAGGCCAGGGTTGATGGTTTTCATGCCATCAGAGAGCCTCCCATCCGGGCACAAGTTACCGTGGCCTACCTGGAAAACTTCGTACCCAAGTAGGTCGTAGCAAGGACAACCTCCACAAGTGGTGGTTCATGGACGGCTCAGATCTTCGGAGTGTATGCGGCGTCTCACCACAGACAATGGCTCACCTCCCATCTTGCTCCGCATGCCCTGTCACCTGCACACGTGAGGACCTAATGGTCATCAGCGAACGTTATCCGCGTTGAGTAGAGTAGAGTTTTGGGCCTACATAACATATACACACATCAAAAGTGTCTAGGGATCAACATATATTTTTGCAATAACTTTTCTCCTGATTGATATTAATTAAAATTTTCTTTAAGGATTCATCAAATAAAGTGTTTTCGTTTGTCACAGTAACGATAAACCAAGTCACCTTTGCATTAATAAAGAAATTTGCCATTTTCCTAATAAAGGGATTTTTGACATTTGAACCACTAACATTAAAGTTCGAAAAAAAGACTGAAATAACAGTTTTCTTTAAAATTTTATTGGGTAACTTAAACAATTAATAATCCGTGTTTCTACCGCGAACACTAACAACACAAGAACATCGGTTTGGCATACTCAAAATGAGTTCATCCAAATCACGCTGTGGAATGGCCGCCCATGTTCGTTGCAACAACAAAAAAAGGTCTTCTTGCGACTGGATACCCTCCATATTCGACAGAGCTCTTCTCTGTAGCGTATCCCATGCATGCTCAATCGGGTTCAAGTCTAGCGACTGAGCAGGCCAGGGCAGGACATTGATGTTAGCTGCGGCGAGAGTCTGTCTTACAACTCTTGCGGTGTGCGGTCGTGCATTATCATGCATTAACTGAAATAAGGGACCGATTTGCACTTGTAGAGGAACGATGACGTCTGATACAATCGTCTCAGCATAAATTTGAGCGTTGAGGTTGCCTCTAATCCAAATCAACTCAGTTCTTCCGCCGATCCAAATACCCGCCCATACCATGATGGTTCCACCACTATAAGGATGGACTTCCTGGCAGGATTTTAATCGCTGTTGGCGTCCAGGGGTTCTCCAGTGTCGTATACGTCTTGTATCCGGTCTCATACCAAAACGAGACTCATCAGAAAAGCACACGAAACGCCATTGTTCTTCTGCCCAATTTCTGTGTTCAAGAGCCCATTGATATCGAATCCTACGATTGTGCATTGCTATAGGTGGTACCCGTAGCGGTCTTCGGGAATGAAGGTTCACTTCATGCAAGCGGTTTCTGACTGTTTGGTCGCTAATTAAGTTCCCTGAAGAGTGATGAAGCCTCACGGCTAACATCATGGCGGTTATTGTTGGAGCTCTTCGAGCTAAGATTTGAATGTATCGGTCTTGTCTCCGTGTGGTGCAGCGATACCGTCCTCCATGGCGCTCAGCCACGGTACCAGTGCTTCGGTAACGTGTCCAAAGTCAACTGATAACACTCTGACTTGTATTCAGAGCTAAAGCCACAGTACGTTGCCGGGAACCAGCTTCTATCATTCCCACGGCTCTGAGCATTTCTTCCCTGCTTAAATGACGTCGCTGCTCCATAATAACGTTGGTTTTAATCAGTAGTAGGGAAACAGTAGCACTAATAATGTCTTCAATGCGTTGTATGTTTTTATAGGGAAAATATTGACAGCTGATTTTCATCTTTTACTCGAATTTGATTCACAGTTCCTGATTCAAATTATGGAATGCACCAAAAAGGATCCATATAAATTTATAAAATCATAAATTTATTACAAAGCCACATCTCAATCTCAAGAAATCCGCATAAAAATGCTTGATCCCTAGACACTTTTGATGTGTGTATTTTTGTGTTATGTTATTTTTGCCATCGACACGTTAGCGTGTCGATGCGTAATAATGCGTATAATAGCATAATACGTGTTAGCTCCCACAGCATCTTGAGTGTATTGTGTGAGAGGTGGGCATAGAGCTGCCTATGCCCAGTGCCCATGTTGGCTCACTGGATACGGCTGCACACGTACGTAAGTGTCAGTCCTTTCGTGGTTTTTACTAACATTAGGTTAAGACCTTTGTGGATCTAGTAATTTGATTTGAAATAAAATAAAATATATTAATGTAGTCTGGCTAACACATACTCGTATTATCTTGAGTATTTTATAACTCTCAAGCTGAACATAAAGCTTTGTGCAGACCAACGCGACTTGTGGCGCGACGCGACACCGGTTATGTTATACCGTGAAGTTTTATATTGTTCGTGTCGCGTCGCGCGACATTTCGCTCTGGTCTGCAAAAGCCTTTACACTACTTTAAAAGGCTAATAGTACCAGGTTCATTATGATGCAATCAATGCTCTTTTACGTTTCCTTTTTCCACAGAATTCCAACACAGTAGTTATACGAATATTTCGGCCTTAAATTTTTTCTATTTTGTTAAAAATATTGTTTACACCACCTCGACACACGGTATGCCATGTCTTATCATATCGCCGTATCTTCAGACGGTCACCACATTTGTCATGATAAGTAACTAACGCATCTGTTGCCCCGTTGGTGCCAGAATCTAGGTCACTATTACTACAATGCGTTTGTTTAACACAAATAGTTTAATATTACTTAATTTTTTATGTAAATACAGATTTATATCATCATTTTATTAGGTCGGCTGAGTCGAGGCTAGTGTAGTGTAGAAATAATAGTGTCAATGACACACAATTATAACAAATGAACAAAGTGTTTTTATTATTATACTAGCTGCTCGCCCCAGCTTCGCATGGGTAGCCCTAATTTGCAATAAAATAATATTGCGGCTATAAATTGAGATTTAAACTATCCTATCTCTCAAGTTGGATCGAACTGCACATGGTGTGCGAATTTTATTATAATCGGTTAAGTGGTTTAGGAGTCCATTGAGGACAAACATTGTGACACGAGATTTATATATATTAAGATAATTATCGGACTCTAAGGCCTGTATTGAGCAGTGGTGGCCCAGTGGTAACCCCCCAGTGGTAAGACCCCGACTTACGAGTTGTGGGTCGTGGGTTCGAACCCAAGCAGGCGCTTTACTTTGTGTAAATAATTTCATCACCTGCTCTCAAAACGGTGAAAGAAAACATCGTGATGAAACCGGCATGTCTTAGAACCAAAAATTCGAAGACATGTGACATCTACCAACCCGCACTGGGCCCGAGTGGTAAATTACAGCCCACTCCCTCTGACAGAGAGGAGGCCTGTGTCCCAGCAGTGGGAACATTAATAGGCTGATGATGATGATGAAGACCCGTATTACAGAACCGCACTCAAAACTCAAGTATTATTTAAAACTAGTTTCAACCAATCAAATGGCTTTTAAGGAGTTTTAAGTAATGCTTGAGTTTTGAGTGAGGTTCTGTAATACGGGCCTGAGTGAAACGGACTTGTGTAAAGTGCAATAAACACTAAGTTTTAAAATAATTATCACGTAAAATAAAAATATCATCATCATCATCAGCCTATTAATGTTCCCACTGCTGGGACACAGGCCTCCTCTCTGTGAGAGGGAGTGGGCCGTAATCTACCACGCGGGCCCAGTGCGGGTTGGTAGATGTCACATATCTTCGAATTTTTGGTTCTAAGACATGCCGGTTTCCTCACGATGTTTTCCTTCACCGTTTTGAGAGCAGTGGTGATGAAATTATTTACACAAAGTAAAGCGCCTGCTTGGGTTTGAACTCACGACCAACAACTCGTAAGTCGGGGCCGATACCACTGGGCCACCACTGCTCTCAAAATTCAAAATAAAAATAATTATCCACAAATTAAGTTAGATTTAAATTGCTTATGAGCTTAGATTGTAATTGATATCAAGTCAGAGGCCCATGGGCGGCATTAAAACTCTGATACCAAGTTAGTCACTAACCATACGAAGAGAAGAAGAAGAATTGATTATTAAGAATATTTTTATTTCTAATTTTTTTTTTTTATGTGGGAAATCAAACCCCACCCGTGTTCCTTCCCTTGCCTGTGCCAGGGGCCACGGTTTCCCCTTAGGACATCCCGCAACCCCTCCCGTATCATCGGCCCTAGTGGACCCCTTCGTTTTTGCTGACATCTCTTTTAGGCGCGCGTAGATATTATAAGTATTATATATAACCTTCACGGATAAGTCCTCTTTATTATTTAAATGAAGATATTTTAAGAATAGTCGCGATTACCGGTGCAGTTGGCTCGCCGCCAGTGCATGACTTGTGCATAATATTTACTAAATCGTGTGTGAGAAATAAACAAGAGTGTATCACGCGAATGTCATTGTTCAAAGAGGAATCAGCTGTGAGAAATGTCGTGGCTTCCTCAATGCCATCGTAAAAGTGATGCATTGTCTATGTCAACATCTTGCATGACTGTGATAAAATTATGTCAAGGATTTATCGAATTTCTCGGACTTTTGTAGATACATGCAGCGTCATAATATAATTCTTTTCTTTCTGCTTCGCGACAATCTGTCGTCAACAACACGATATTGGATGCTACTTCTTTATCCGATATTTCAGAGGTGCAGCGTAACGGCCAGGCTAACCACGGTCACAAATCCACCATGGAAGAGTTCTAAGTACCTACTACAATGAGGTTATACCTACTAGGTCTTTTTTATATACATACATATACAGGGTGAAATTTTTCAACCTTATTATACTCGTACCTGGAGGGAAAGCCGAAAGTTCTCTAAATACTGGAGACAGCAAATTTTACTCAAAGGAAAGATTCCTTTATTTTTTTAAAGAAACACATCTGCATTCAAAGATTTTCGAAAATCGCTTGCCACACTCGAGAATCAAACCGGCTAAAATCCGAAAAAAAATGTTGTTTTTCACGATGGTAAAGAAATAGCCGGCTAATGATGTTAAAATTGCAGAATTTCCAAAATTACTTACCTATATTATATCGAGACGTCTGCAAATGAAGTATGCAGGAATGAGATTAAAATGCAAGTCGGGATTACTCAGGATAACCCAAATACAGTCCTTTAGAACTGATATTATACGCGACACGAACCTCTCATGTCGCGTCGAATTCAATAAGTTTCAGCTAGTTATTACTCAACCAATTACGGCTCAAATTAGCGTCTCGTAAGTCATAAGTAGGGATAAGATGATAAGTTATAAGTACATAAGTAGGGATCTGCCTGCGCCTGGCAACAGGCTCTCAGAACTCTCAGTCCCATGGTCAGCGAATGCTTACTCGGCTTTATGGCACCAGATAACTGCTGGGCGGTGTCAGACAGGATAGGGTTGCCCGTATTGAATATAGCCTTATTCCACGAGATTTTTTATGATTAAAACCTTTTTAGTCATACCAGAGAGATTCGTACAGTGTTAGTAAAGAAAAACTAAAAAATTCAATAGACGATCGGACTTATATTTAGTAACTTAATCCGCCGATCGCAAAGTCAAACTTTGCATTCGGCGCTTGTCGTGGCAACACGTCGTGTCCGGGTTCGCAACAAGTCAATCGTCATCTTGAGGATGCCTCGTTGAGATGTAAACGAGTGTCGATTTCTTACAGGGTTCTTTACGACTCTTTAAGATGGAACTAGTCGCGGGCTCGAAATCACTGGTGGGCATGGCCAAAACATTGGCGGATACAGGGGGGGGGGCATGGGGGCCATGGCCCCCCCCAAACGACCGAGGAATTCTATACTTTCGATTTAATTCAGGTGCACTTACTTTTACACAGCATAGGTTCTCATAGGTAGGTATATCAGGAATCAGAAATATATTCTTCAAAACAGGTGTATAAGGGCCGTAGGCAGGGGGGCCAACCGTCCGTACTCTAATACATAATATAATTGTAATCTATTTCGCAAAGGCGTACTTTATAATCTATAAAAGCAGTAAGAGTACGCTTAAATATTGGTATTTTTATCGACTATGACTTTGTTTTGATTGACTTCAGTATTCTCTGAGAGAGTCTAACCGTCTAACGTATTCCAGGCGGGGTGCTAAAATTTTCGAGCTCGCTTCGCTCGCTCTTACATTCATGATTCTCTTAATTATCTCAATTTTCTGCATGGATTTGATAAGTCGATCAATTTGTGTGTATTACCGTTCGTTACTTATATTTCTGTATTAATGGTCAAAGATAAGTGTACTTTAAAATCTACAAAAGCAGTAAAAGTACGATCGACTATGACTTTGTTTTGAATTACTTCCAGCAACTTCAGCATTGTCTGAGAGAGTCTAATCTATTCCAGGCGGGGTGCTAAAATTTTCGAGCTCGCTTCGCTCGCTCCTGCATCCTACATTCTTTTAATTATCTCAATTTTCTACATAAATCTGATAAGTCGATAAATTTACTTCTATTTCTGTATGAATGGTCAAAGATAAAGAAAACCTAACGTATTCGAAGCGGCATGCAAAAAATTTCGAGCTCGCTCCGCTCGCTCTTGCATACTACATTATATTCTCCTAAAGTGACCTTCCCTATTTTGGTCATGATTGCAAAGAGAGAAACAGGACTTTATTTATCGAAATTGATAATAATTTGATGCTCATCAATTTGAATTAGGTATATCTGAGGTGGTAGCATAATTTTTTTTAATGATTTTCCACAAAGAAAACTAGAAATACAGTTTAGAAAAAAAACAATAATTAGTATTTAATAAAGTACCTACTCTTTATTTACCGTCTCTGAAATCAGAAATACCTACTTTTTATCTTCTAAAAAAGCTAAGCTAAGTTGACAGCACGAAATGAATTCCTGGCTATGGCCCTGAGGTGTATACAAAGATATAAGAATCATGCACTTACTTAGGAGCACTAGCAAGTAATAACCCTCTAAAACTCTTGGGTTGAATTTAAAAAAATGCAGAAAACGTCTTTTTTTGTTTATTTTTGTTTTTGTGATTTTAACCCTAGCTCCGAACCTTGTCAGAATGGCCCCCCCCAAAATGAAATCCTGGATCCGCCCCTGGGCCAAAAACCAAGCTGTCTCACCTGACATCGTGTCTGACAGAGATAGTATCAGTGATGAGCAGTTAGAAGCTGGTCTACATGGACAACGTCTACTTCACACGCACAGAAACACCGTTCCGAACTATTTTAGTAAAAAGAGCGCGTAAAAAATTACGAAACGTCCTTTGGGAAATGGAGTTTTATGAAAAAACCACTGCATAAATCCATTACAAATAAAGTTTATTGAAATTTTCGATAATTGAGCTGAGTCGGTACGGATTTTGTTTTGGAGTTTCACTCGTCTTTTATTACTTATTTACGCCCAAAGTTGTGTTAAAATTTGCAAGAAAAACGAATCTTTGTTGGCTCCTAACTTTTTAATGGCGTATTACTCGTATTTTACTATTCTGTTTCCGTACAGATAAAATTAACATTGAGACAAAACGATATCATGAATGTACAATGTCAAACAGTGGAGTAATTTGTATGGAAAAATTATCAACTAGTGCCACCTTAAGAACAATTAAGCGGATTAGGTTACTAAATATAAGTTGTATTTTATAAAGGATTTCCGCAAAGTCACGCCTGAGTCAATTAACTATAAGAAAATCTAAATCTAATGTTTGTGTTCTAAGCCTTATCTTATGCTTAACTCTGGAGTCGGACTCCACACTATCCACGTAGTATGTTAGTAGACGTATGAAGTTCGATCCAGTGACGCAGCATCGGACAAATCTACCTAGCGCACTAACCCCCGAAAAAAACAACCTTGAGTCCTTGTTGATAAATCTTCTTTACGTTAATCATTATTATACTATGCGTCGTTTCTTTCGGAAGAAAAATAAATGTTGAATGCTTTCAAATTCTTGCACAATCACTGAATCATCGTCATCGTTTTCGCCGAAAGGCGTCCATTACTAGAAAAATTTCACTGTATACAATGTGGAGACTACCATACAACAAATTAAAATATTGGCACTACTAATGCTTAAGAGTATTTTGGAACTGTCAAATAAATCCTAGATTCGAAAAAAAAAAACGAGTTCTTCAAACAAATTAAATGTAATGTATGCCGGATCCACCCTAAGCCTATAAATTCTGTTTATCCAACTAGGCCTTGGGTGAATTCTCGGGCATACATTTCAGAATATCCACATTAGGGTGGATTTTTGGGGTGGATAACTGAAATAGCCCCAGCCGACTATGGATTTTGCCGAGCTATAATGACTAAACTATTGAATATATTCAATTGAATTTTCGTATACAGAATGGGAACGTCATTATAGACACGCCGTTTAATTTTTTGTTGTATTGTCGTCTCCACCTTGTATAATGTTAATAAATTTTATTCAACAATACCGTATATTTATCATCAATCAATCTGCCTAGCCCTTTCCCACCTATGTTGGGGTCGGCTTCCCTAACCGGATGCAGCTAAATACCAGTATTTTACATGGAGCGACTGCCTATCATGACCTCTGCAACCCAGTTACTGGATAATACGACATCCACGGACCAACCCCGGCAAGCGTAGCTTAACCTGATGGATCGACCCGTGCGGCTGTTATTACTTAGCCACAAGCTCATCCAAAAGTGTAGATATAGATATTGGTGGGAATTCCAAGCACCTAAAATGAAAACGTTAAGTCATCGTGTTATTTCGAAAGATAGGCAGACCTATTGGCAGATAGATTTACCTATGACGTACGAATCAATACTTACGTGTAATAATCGCCCGTGGTATTTACAAAAAACTTAAAATCAACACCACATGGGCAGTGCGACAAAATAGTGTTGTCGCATCATCTCGCACAGAAACGAGACATCAATATGTTGATATATGTTGCGGCAAGAGATGAGTCAACGACAAACTTTTGTCGCGAGCGCTTGTCTGCGAAGTTGGTTTAGGCGTGGTCAAATCACAAGTATATAATATTTAACAAAAACTTGCACAAACCAGTAATCAGCCGTCAAATGGCTTAAAGTCAACGACCCTGTTGTATAATGTCATTTTATTTATAACTATTACGAGTAGCGTTAACGAACTATGCATTAATTGAGTAGATAGTCGACAGAGACCGAACTTCGCTTAATCTTTTCCGAAGTGTACGTGATGGGTCACCAAACTTCATGTGCGGTACTCATGAACAAACTGGCTTATCGAATGTACAATTCAGCCAACGTAATGCACGCACCCATGCCAATTCATGCCATGTCATCCATGTACTTATAGTCTGTAGTTGGTAAACGTGAATGCAAATCTACAACATCATCCACTTGAGCTTGTTCAAATGTACTTGGGATCGCTGTAGGTAGTTCGTTCTTTTCCCATACTTCTCTGTTACCTGCATTCTACAGAGATTCTTCTTTGCCTTCGTGTCACTGGCACGACAGTATGTCAAACCTTGTTGGCCCAAAAATTTGAGATTTCCACGGCGTCGTCGATAACAGATCAGAGGTCACTTTGACTGCACGTTTTGGGACATAGAGGGCAGGATAGGAGGACAGATCCATACCCTCACCCTGCTCCTGCTGCCGTTCCGTCGAGGTGGCTACCTCTTTACCAGGTTGGAGTTACATATTCCCACTTAATCCGGAAACAGTTCAAGGACTTGCAAATAGACCACTTAATCTACTGAGATGGCAGCTACTTCTCCCTCTTTCTAACCTAATCAACGTGAACAAAAGACTGATATTCGAGCGTAATTTTTGAAGCGTTTTCTCTGTTGGCTATTATTTCTTCCTGCGACATGCACAAGATGATTGCAAGTTTTTCTGCGTTCCAATCTTTTTGCCTTACTGGTTTAGATAAGTTGACAGGTCAGAACGTTGTTTCGAAAGCATTTATTAAAAACAAATAAGTAAATATGAGTTTGTTTCGTAAAGAATTGATGAATAGTGTTGTTTTAAGTTTTTAACGTTGAAAGCCACCGATGAGTCAAAAAACCGCATTGAAACTGGTCTACCCGTTTGGGACTTTATAGGAATTCACGATGAGTAGACAGGCAAGCAGACGGACAAAAGGTTCAATTCAAACTGATCAAAACGGTTTAACAAAAATAGTAAGCAGCGCAGCGTCCTGCTGTCTGCAAGTTACAACCGTCAGCGATCAAACGTGGTAACTTAGGCTATTCCCAATTTTATCGTTTCTTTTTCTTTAGTAGGTATAGTTTATTCCAAAAATATCTGATAAAAGTGTAAACAAAACCCTGTTAAGGTAATATTTTTTCGCAATCCCTCACTTAGAGGAATTAAGTAACACATTCCTCTGTATTAAGAAGGTTTTAACTTTACATCTTACCACTTTTCCAATAATTATTACGAAAAATCTTTAAGTGATTTAAAATTAGAATAATAAGTTATCTGAATATCAAAGCACTGTATTTGTAAGTGGCACTACAATGGCATTCTCGGGAACGCTTTGACTAATTTAATTACATTTTCACTACATAATTTTATAGCAGACCATATTGGCAGACGTTGACAACAAAGCTCATAATTTTCCAAGAATTTTGTTTAACTAAACCAAGTACCTAGTTAATTTATTTAGTAAGCCAGACAGCCCTACGGAGTTAGGTAATTCCCGGTGGTCTCTGGTCGCTGACCACAAACCAATACTTGTTGTAAGCAACTTATTAATCATACTCAGTACTTTACATCCTACAATTTGAATGCGCGTTTATGCTCCATTGTCCTGCTGCATTCCTTAGTCAGCTTCACAGGTTCACCTTTTTCCTTATGAAAATGGGAAACGTATTTTTCATTGGGGTTTAGGTAGAGAAGGTCTCAGACCCCACAGTCATCGGAATAAGGAGTGGAGGGCACTGGCAGGTCTTCTTATTTTGTATGCAGCCCATGGACCTCTGGTCTGTGCCCGTGCGTTTGTTTATTATGTTTGTTTGTAACACTTTCACACTAAAACGGCTAAACGGATTTAGATGAAATTTGCATATGGCATAGACCATGACCTGGTTTAGGACATAGAATAGTTTTTATCCCGATACTCCCACGGCATCGAGAATTCGAGATTTATGCGGAAACCACGGGGCGCAGCTAGTCATTTATAAAAATCCTACGTCGTCCCTAGAAAAGAGAGATAAATTCCAAATCTACCCACATCCTCCACTTCACGACAAATCATAAAAGTCTACATTCAAAATTGCAAGGTGTCAAATCTTTAAAATAGAAAACAAACGTTGCCACGATAGGGTAAACAACCCAATAATAGGCACGTTACTAATCCGACGTGGATGGATGGTCATACTGGTTTTTTCGTCGACCATTTTTTGTGGTCATTTTTTAATACGGCCCGTGGGACCGGACTTTGGTCGTAAAAATGCAATGCGCGTACCAAGTCGTGAACACAACGAGCTAAGTCGATTAGTGAAGTTTGAACTAAAAGCTTTCGCTGTTGGAATTTCAAAGAAATAACTGTCGAAAATATATAATCTCAGATTAACTGTGTACTCGTTTAGTTTGAACAGAATATTTTAAAGTGTCCACAATGGGCTACGGGAAACGAGTTACTACTTGCTTAGCAGAACAACTAATTGTATGTAGAGGATTCACTACAATTATAAGTAAATAGCGATCGTTTACATTTTTTTTGTTCTTGACTATAATATAATATACCGTCAGTTTTATGCATGTAAAATATTATTTTAACGTGCGTACCTACTTTTTTCATCTCTCATTTCGGTCTATTAAACGTTTCAATAAAACTACTGAACAAAAAATCGCCAGGTGCGATTAAAACTTCACCTGCAAGTTTTTTATGTTTAAAAGTCTGTCTGTTACATCATCTTGTTCTACGACAGATGACATTATAAAAACAGGAATTAAACTAAGTAACTGAGACTGAGATGTGAAATTATAAAAGAATTGATCGTTAATAAACACCAACTAGTTTTTATTGCTTTCAAATCAAGACAACTTAATTTTCTTAACAAAAAAAGAGTAAAGAGTTCAGACTAACGACAGCATTTTTCAATTCTGAGAAACTCCAAACTTGAACATGTCTTGTGCATTACCCGCCTAAATAATCTAAAAGACATAAATTACCATAAGAGCTTTAGCAACGATCAACCTTACTCCTTTGCGATAACGTTTAATTTTGTTTGCTTAGGAAATACATAAACTGCAAAGCAATACAATCCTTATGGCAAACGGCAATAGCGTGGTTTCATTATTGAAATGAATATTTAAACCTTTTTTAGTTGGAAAGAGGTTGTAAAAGGAATAGAAGGTAATCTCTAACACTGTACTATTGTGACATACAACAATGAATTGTTTGTCCTATAGTACAGGGTTTAAAGTCGTTTGTGAGTGGGTTTGTAGGAAGGCATTTCGCGAGAGAGGCAGAGGGGAACTCGACATCTTCGGCTGCAGGTTTGACAGGTTCCGTGTTACTCACAGCCTCCCCCTGCGCCCGCACTGCCCCACGTCTCCCCCCGGTCCGTCTGCGCCAGCGCAGGCTGCGAGGCTACCCGTCTAGAAGCAATTATGTGTATTAAAGCCATGCGTACTGACATTTTGTGGTATAATGTGGGCTTAGCGGTTATTTGACCTTATATATTAATTACGTTACGTATATTTAGCTCTTTCTCTACGGCAATAACACTACACCTATTTCCAATATTACGCCAACAACAATATTGTTATTATAAATTAATTAATTTTACAATTGAAAATGACACATATTCTTCATTGCACAGGTAACAATTTAACAGGCAAATTAATTCCACAAATAACAACACTTGTAAACATTAAATTTGTTCGTTGGAATGATTTGAGAAACACAGAAACAGACATAAACACATAATAGTATGATAATAATTTAGTGTGCAAGAATTACCACGATCAATCCTACTTCGATCTTTCAGTTTTTGGGGCAGCTACCCTCTGACATTGCGCCATTCAATGACAATCGTTACTACAAAATATTGTCTATGAAAGTATAGAGAAACTTCTTTTCATTGGCTTTCTTTTTTTTTCTGAAACTTAATCCCCAACGACGTCAACGTAAAAAAAATGGTCTTTCTGAGGCTATGAATATTATGACAGACAACCTCATTTTGTATCCAGAAAATCCATTCCTAGGTTGCCTGGAAGAGATCGCAGTAAGCGTTAAGGGCCTTGACATGTTTTGTAGTGTGGATTTTTTTTTCCTGTCCGTCAATGTATGAAACCTTAAAACATTGTAGCTTGCGATAAAATCAATTAATTGAGTAATAATTTTTTTATACATTCGTTTCAACCATAGATGAGATGAACCCTATTGAGAATGGCTCTTTTATTCAAATTAGTTTGATTATAATTAATAAAATACTAAATAAAATATAATATCTATATCTAAATATTTCCAAGTTCGACCCTCGCCTCGACCGTTGCCTAGCAACCGACAAAGTAAATATCTAAATAAATAGTCTTTGACATTACGTAAGGATTGCGAGGATAGAAATTTTACCCATATTGATGGGTAAAAAAGCAGTCAAAACAAACTTCAGAAAAGTGATAAATTGTTCATTTTTGTTAGAAACTATGTTCTGATATTTTTTTTTCGTTTATGAATGAGTGTTATGTGAGGCGTGCACTTTTGGATTTTCCAAACTATTATATTATTATTATCCCTTTAATATGCCTCGTTGGTCTAGTGGTTGCAAGCGCTACTGCTGAGCATGAGGTCCTGCGTTCGAATCCCGGGTCGGGCAAAGTGTTATTGGGTTTTTCCGACCGCTGTTCCGCCGACCCCAAGTACCTAACATGGGACAAGGGCAGTAAGATGATGATTGTCGAGTGGTATGTAAAATTCATGCCACTTTCACTAATACTCACGATATTGCATAGCTTATGAGGTGATTGTAAGGTATGCTATCGCAACCAAAATCGCAAACATGTTAATGCCAATGAGCAGTTTAGTGATTCATTTCTGGTAGTTCATTCTTATAAAGGCTTGTCATAGTTGTCATGATTCGATTTGTGGTGAAAAACATCGTGAAAGTGGCAGTCTTTCTATTTTCTAGCATTTTCTGCTGAAAGTTGCCATAGATATGTTTCCTCGTTTTTGCCATAGATATCATGAATCTCCTCGTTTGTATGTTCAAAGGTTCTTTTTTTCTAACCCTATGTAATGTTTCTCTTTAAATCTAACATTAAAAGAATGTTAAGGTTTATCAATATACTTAAATAGTTTGGAAATTCCAAAAGTGCACGCCTCGTATCACACATTCATAAACGAAAAAGAAATTCAAAATATAGATTGTAACAAAAATTATCAATTTATCACTTTTCATGAAGTATGTTTTGAATGCTGTTTTACCCATCAATATGGGTAAATTTCGGCTTATTCCCAAAGTACTCCATTCTTTTGTTCTAAAAAGATAAGAATCTCATACATTCATTCCCAAGTTACTCCAAGGAATTATTATTATTTAAAAATACTTATTATTTTGTTCCCATTCTGCTCCATAGGTATCTGGAATTATTCTCAAAGTACTCCACCGATTATTCGCTATCAATTTCTCAAACTGCTCCATCTACATAATTAACTATAAAATACATATTTGATTACAGTCACTCACAAAATTTCTTAAAAGATAGATTAAAGTTAAGCATTTTGATATAAAGTCAATGAATATTTAAAATTGTAGGCTTTTTATGATAATAGCAAAAAAACATAGTATAGTGAAATTAATGTTTATTTTAGAATCATAATATTATTTGTGCGTCATCCATCGATCACTAATAACGAGTAAGTTCTTTATTAGTGATCGATGCGTCATCTATCGGATAAACTCGACTCACTTTTAAACATTCAATTTCGTTTGAGGCCTATCACAAAATTACGTTTTGACAGTTCGACTTCGAGCACCCGATGCATCGTAATAAGTAGCAATTTGGCAGTTGTAATTATGCTTAATTTTGAGTTATATAATTAAATTTTTGTTTTTTAAGTATGCTATTTTAATTTCTTAAGAACCAAAGTTTATTCTGGTATAAATTTTAAGTAAAAATATTCTCGTTACTACATTCAGTAAGGAGAAATTTACAGTTAATTCTGACCGTTTTTTATGATTTTGAATTGTTTTTTTTTTTAGATATCGAGTACATAAGTATTTTTTACCATGTCATGTAAAATTTCAAATGATTATTGGTCGAATTTTTTAAATATTCTATGTTAGGCTTAATTGCCAGATATCATTTTAGATATTTTATTGTTTGTATTTCATGTTTTTAGACTTTTTCTCTTCTTCTTGAATATATTTAATTTATCAAAATTATAATACTGAAAATTATTGTTGAATTATATTATAAAGTCTTTTATTTAAAAATTTCTTTACACTTAAAAATATATTTGCAAAGCTTTTGAGCATATCTGTACGTCAGCCATAGTAATCCGGTACATATTTAAATTAGCTTTTTGATTAAAATGGGGTGGAGTACTTTGAGAACATTTTAATATTATCATGGAGTAGAATGAAACTTAATTAAAAACATTATATGTTTCATGGAGTAGTTTGGGAACTTTTTTTGGAGTACTTTGGGAATAAGCCAAATTTCTAACCTCGCAATCCTTACCTAATGTCAAAGACTATTTATTTAGATATTTACGCTGTGGGTTGCTAGGCAACACGTTAAGTCAAGGTTGGAAATATTTAGATAAAGATTTTATACCTTCTATGGCCAAAACCAATGTATTAAAAAAAATTGACTTAATTAATTGATTTTATCGCAAACTACAATGTTTTCAAGTTTCATAAATTGACGGACAGGATTTTTTTTTCAACTATTTTGATGTTTTTTTTCATTTCTGCTGCATTAAATCAATTGTTAAAAAGTACAGTACTCCATTTAATCATCTATACAATGGTATATAAATTAAGTAGGTTCTGTGTACTAGCAGGAGTGTAACAATAAAAACAGTTGCAGAAATGGGGCAAAAAATATTTTTCGATCGTAGAGCACACTCTAATGCTTCGCATTACGAGTCGGGCAATAAATAGCTTAATCACCGGATTAGCAATCTGTTTCAAAACTATTCAGATTCTGATAGATTGTGTTCGCGTCATTGTCACCGCACGCTTCCCATGAGCTATATGTATACTGTGTATACGATACAATTCACAAGTTACTTAGTTTTCACTTCTATCGGCAGTCCCCGCAAGTTTTTTTTTTTTAACGAAGTCAGGCCTTCACATGTCATGCTGATGCATCCCAGCTTGAGCAAAATGGTAATCAGAAAATTATCTGAGTTACACTATCTTGAAAGACATCGATAAGCTTACCTTCAACGTTGCCGACAGCGGCAGATTGAAGGTAAGTCAGTTTCCCAATAGGCAGGTGTATACTACAGTATTTTATCTATATCGATAACGGCTTAGAAGTACTTACTTGTCGGCTTGTTCTAATTTCGAGGACTTTTTCAAGGTCCTCAATATCAATCTGCCTAGCCTTTTCCCAACTATGTTGGGATCAGCTTCCGGTCTAACCGGATGCAGCTGAATACTAGTATTTTACATGGAATGACTGCCTATCTGACCTCATAACATATAACATAATCAGCCTATTAATGTTCCCACTGCTGGGACACAGGCCTCCTCTCTGTGAGAGGGAGTGGGCCGTAATCCACCTCGCGGGCCCAGTGCTGGTTGGTAGATGTCACATGTCGTCGAATTTTTGGTTCTAAGAGGGCATCGTCACGATGTTTTCCTTCACCGTTTTGAGAGCAGTGGTGATGAAATTATTTACACAAAGTAAAGCGCCTGCTAGGGTGCGAACCCTCGACCTACACCACTGCTCTCAGGCCACCACTGCTCTCAGACCACATCTGACCTCCACAACCCAGTAACTGGGTAATACCATACCCCTTGGTAAGACTAGTGTCAGGCTTTCGAGCTTCTGACAATCGTAACGACTGTCAAAGATCCACGAATGACAGCCGGGACCAACGGCTTAACGTGCTTTCCGAAGCACGGAGGAGTCTCGGTATGTAAAGATGGTCACTCATCCACTGACCAACCCCGGCAAGCGTAGCTTAACCTTATGGATCGACCCGTGCGGCTGTTATTACTTAGCCACGAGCTCCTCCTCTTTAAGGTCCTCAAGTAGGTATAAGGTAGGTAAATACTTGAATGAAAAAGTATTTTTGACCACCTCATTGGTCTTGTGGTCGCGAGCGCTACTGTGAGTATGAGGTGCTGGGTTCGATTCTCAGATCGGGCAGTGTAGTCGGTACAGAAATTCATAACATTGGTTGGAAATTCTATTATGGATGACGGTAAGCCAATTATTTTCCGTACAGTCTGCCATGCTTTCGTTGGTCTAGTGGTTGCAAGCGCTACTGCTGAGTATGAGCTCCTGGGTTCGATTCCCAGGTCGGGCAGTGTTATTGGGTTTTTTCATCTGGAATTTCTCAGTAGCAGCCCGGAGTCTGGATTTGTGCCCGGTTGATGGCAATAGGCTCGCCCCCTATTACATGGGACTTAAACATAACTGGCGAAATGTGGGTGTAACTGGCGAAATGTGGGTGTTCTATAGTTGCACCTCTACCTAACCCTTTGGGGAATACAGGCGTGATGTTTTTTTTAAGCTGAACAAAATACCAAAGGTCAATTTATAATATTTTGTTTCCAATTGATATTATTTCCTTTTAAACAAACATCAACTTTATGCTAATGTAAATAAAGTTAATTTTAAACTGCCTAGTACTGTTGAAAGTCATAAAAATCTGAAGTTGTAGCGCAAACTGAACCTTATGTGTAGGCATTACAGTTTGTTTTTCATAAAACTGGTGTTTGTTTACATGTTTGTTTGACAAATATATTGCGACCGCAAATTAGGTTATTAGACTTTCCATGCCCATAGAAAATCCCCTGTAGGTACCTATTTAAAATTGTGGTTTTAATTCGTGGTTTCAGGCATATAAATTTAAACATAGTCACCTAATCCTTACTCAACAACCACGACATGCTTATGTAGCTCCACTTAGACAAAAGACACTGTTAGTAGCTAGATGGACAGACAGACAACGATATAGTAGTTCCCTATATGACACCAAACCCTAGATTGAACCTTTGCAATGCAACGCATATTACAGATTAATAAAGATGGAACAATCTTGCTACGACACAATAAAGTGCAATTCAGTTCTTGGTTTCGAACCCAAGCAGGCACTTCATTTTGTGTAAATAATGTCATAACCACTGCTCTCATTGTGCTTTTAGTTTGTGCAGAATAAACAATTTTTCTTTATTTTTTCTCTCAAAGATCGTGAGGAAACTGGGCAATTGGGCATGTCCTATAACCAAAAATCCTAAGACATGTGACATCTACCAACCCGCACTGGGCCTGCGTGGAAAGATTACAGTCCCCTCCCTCTCACAGAGAGGAGGCCTGTGTCCCAGCAGTGGGAACATTATAGACTGATTATGCTGTGCTGTTATGTTTGGTATTGCCGTGTCAGGCATATCAATTTCAAATAACTGTCAAAGGTGGTGATTTGAATTTCATAGGTACGGTTTTTTTAGCAATTACTTTCTCTGGTTTGTCATCAAAAACACAATCATCTTCTTTGCGTAGGTATCTATATGTTCTATGTTCTTAGGCTTGGTTTCCGCACCACGTCCATCAAGTGGACCAAAAGTTCTGGGTTTCCAACTTTTCACCCGATGACCCTTGTTCTAATTATTTGGGTGACGCCTTTGCAGGTAGGGGAAACCGGGGCCACAATTAACAAAAAAAATACTTTTAGTTGTATCTTCGAAATGATTCAACTTTTAGACTTGATTTTTTTATTAAATGATGCTTTAATTATTCAGGTATCATGTTATTAACATAAACGCAACATAAAAGAAATGATGTCTTAAATAGAACACTTTTTCTCCAAAAAGTCAGTTGTTAATTCTTACCTCATCTTCGGGGCTAGAATTAACAGCTCTAAGGTAAGTATTAACAGACGCGGCAACAATTAACATTATGTTATGCCAACTGATATAGAAGAAAACAAATATATTATTATGTATGAGAATATTTTTGGTATTTATAAAAGTGACCTTAATACAGAATTGTATGGAACACATTTTCTTATTAATTTGTAATACATATCAAATACAATTTAGGCAAATGTATAATGCGATGTCACCTTTGATACACCTAGCTTAGGCCCAGTCATTGCAAGAGATAGGTATATTGAATCTAGTCAGCACGATATAACTTTATTACAGGAGACGCCCTAAAAAATACAAAAATATTTATTGATGTATTTTATTATTTATGTACACACCGTAAAATACATACAGATACTACATTTTTAGTGCGTTTATACGTTTTTACTGAGCTCGTGCTAGAGCTTTTAGCAGAGGTCTTATGGTTTTGGACCAAGAAATCACTAGCATCTTTCTGCATGTCTGATCATTCAGCTACCGGTTCATCAGATATTTGCGCTATCACACATCTGTGGTAGGTATTAACACGCTGCCGATTTGTTAATTATAACCCCAAAGGTACATTTTTAGTATTAAATAGGTAACATAACAAAATATTGGTCAATAATTACACCAATACAGCAATGTATTAAGCACTATTAAGTATGAAATATGCTTCTAGGAAAACAAAAAACATAATCATTACACCGTATATTTCGAGAATAAACCAAAAAATTTCAAAGTTAGAAAAGTTCGTTACGTACGTCAAATTGTCGTCCGGTATATAACACATTCGCATGACGCGCAGACCGCAGCTGACCAACCGAGCCATGTGGCGTGATCTGGTCGGCATATTGAAGCACGCGTATGTAGGTGTGTAGTGTTTATAGTTTTGGAGAAAATCACTTGTTAATACTTACCTCTGTTAATTGTAGCCCCGGTCTCCCCTACCTATAATTTTCCCCAAAAAAACCGTTGAATCATTTCCCTCAATTAATGATTCAACAGTTCCTGACAGGATTTCACAATAACTGCGTAATAACTTAATAATTTTACCTTAATATTATAAGTTATTTTGAATATTTGCGTATAATAATGACACTGTAAGATAACCCAACCTATTGTTTAGGAAAATCAATTCAACATTGTTAATGTTTCTGACATACCTACAATAACCATTAAAGTTCTGGATATTTTGTCTGCAAAGTAAACAGGATAAATCTAATTGGAATTTATTTGTGTCTTTGAAACCCGTGACTTACCTATAATATATTTAGAGCAAGAATGAATAGGTTTTATTATTTAAAGGTTATTTCTAGCTTCATCTATCAAGATCGAGGTCAAGAGCGGTTCCAAATTGTACAGAACCGGCGGCATGATTTAGAACCAAACATTCGAAGACACACCAACCCCTACTAGGACCGCGTGATGGATTATGAATTTATGACTCACTCACTCCGTCTGACAGAGAGGAAACGTGTGTCCCAGCTGTGGGAACGTTATAGCCTGATTATGCTTCTGCTTTTGTACTACTGAACATACACTACTCCATACTTCGGAAAGCAAAGCAAACCTAAATGTGATTGGTAGACCTTTGACAGTCGATACGAATAGTCAGAAGTCTGAAAGTGGCATAGTGTAGGTAGTTGGGCGTTATGATGATAATGCAAAGAGACGATGATATTGCAAATTAGAACGATATATCAATAATAGATTAATCATCTTCACTATATTTAAAGCAATTATCAAATATGGGTTATTGGTAACCGCACGAAAAGAAGAAAAAGACTAATTATAAATCAAAGATGAATAACAAAATTAGAAATTTTTACAATTAAAACGACATTGATGAAGAAAACCGAAGCAATAAAAAAAACAATGTCATGAAAATTTAAGCAAGAAAAAAGAATGCCTTGAATAACACTTTTTACTAAACGGGAGATTAGACAATACAGATACCTAGACATAGTCACAGAAGAAAACATAAGGAGATCACATACTATACAATCATATACAATAATATCGTTACTGTAGGGTTCGTTTATTTATAGGGCAGAGCCAATAATCAATATAGCGTTTAGTCACAGGCTCACCAGCACATCCAAGGTCCTAGTCCAGGTCCGCTCCACGTCTACCTTCCCGCCATTCCTTGTGTCTGACAGTTGACATTAGTGGCAGCTACCAGACCTTGTGTGTGTGAGACAGTGTTTACATATCTATTAAATAGATACACTACATCCCTTTCTTATTATAATTTTATTTGTTTTACTCAAATAACTTCATATAACAATGAAACAAAATCCAAATCTTAAACCTGTTTATTTAAATACTGTAACCAAATCAAATTCACCAATAAAGAAATACATATAAAGTTTATAACTGAACTTCTTCTTCGTCTTTGTCATTTTGTACTGACTGCCACTGACCTTCCACCTTTCTTAAGTGAACAATGTTCCTTCTCACCCTTTGCCCGGTTTCCTCATTTCTGACAGTAATATCCCCTCCAATAGCTTGTTCCACTACATGTGGAGTAGGATTAAAATTGCTGGATAGTTTATTAGACCTTTCCATCTCTTTTATGTAAACCTTGTCACCTTCTATAACCTCTGGATCTGAGGCTCTCCTCTTCCTATCTCCATATTCCTTTCCTTTTTCTTTTTGCAATTTATCCCTGTCTCTGACTTCTGAATCGTCTCCTTTCTCACTTATATCTCTTAGCATAGGAATTTTGTCCCTATTCTGTCTCTTAAAGAAAAGTTCCGAAGGTGTTTTTCCCGTAACCGAATGTGGGGTTGAATTATACATCATGAGATATTCATAGAGAGCTTCTCTGATATCTTTGTGTTCTATTTGGCTAATTTTTAAGCGTTTTACAATATCTCTATTTTGTCGCTCAACTTCGCCGTTCATCTGGGGCCAATAGGGAACTGTATTAAAGAGCCTTATATTACATTCTTTGCAAAAATTCTTAAATTCTTCGCTTATAAACTGTCGTCCATTGTCAGCGGTGATAGAGACTGGGTAACCTAGGCGACTAAAAATTTCTTTCAACATTTTTATTATTTGAGCGCTTGTAATAGTCTTAGTTATTTTAATCTCTTTAAAGCGACTGTAGTAATCAATTATTACTAACAGGTAATCATTATTCGGAAGAGGTCCTAACAAATCAATAGCGGTGTCGATCCAGGGCTCTGCTGGGAGTTCTCGTCGTTTCATAGACGCAGGTGGATTAGGTAGCCCCACTAAAGTACATGCTTTGCAACTCTTTACCAGCGTCTCAGCATCTTTATCAATCTGCGGCCACCAGACTTTGGTTCTTAAACGATTCTTCGTTGCGACAATGCCTGGATGACCTTCGTGAGCTGCATCTAATACCATTTTTCTTAGTTTCGCAGGAATCACGATTCTGTTTCCTCTCAGTAGAACGTTTTCGTGGAAACATAATTCATGTTCAAATATTTTGTAATTTTTGACAGATTCATCCCATTGGTTGTTATAAATTCCCTTCTTTACAGTGATTATTTCCGGGTCCATATTAGAATATGTGATTATATCTTGCATAGGTATAGCTTGTGGTCTCGCTAATTGTACAATTTGATGTACATGATCCTCTACTACTGTCTCAACGTTAGAGCGTATGCACAACCGTGATAAAGGGTCTGCAATATTTGTCTTTCCAGGCTTATATTTAATGTTATAGTGGTACGCTTGTAATCTTAGAACCCATCTCTCAACACGGGCGCAAGGTTTAGATTTAGGACTAAATAAGAACTCCAATGGTTTGTGATCGGTTATTAAATCAAATTTTTTTCCAAAAAGAAAGATATTAAAATGTTCGATAGCCCAGACAAGAGCAAGGGCTTCTTTCTCAGTCTGGCTGTATTTTCGTTCACAACCTGTTAACGTTCTATTTCCGTATGCTATAATCCTAGAACCGTTCTCGTCAGTTTGTACTAGTACTGCCCCAAGCCCAACTGGGCTAGCATCTGCGATGACTTGCGTACTGTCCATAACATCGTAATATCCGAGAGTTCTTATCTTGGTTAGTGCTTCTTTTAGGTTTTTGAATGCTTCACATTGTTTATCTGTCCAAAGGCTTTCTATGCTTCCTTTTTTTCCCAGTTTTAGTCTTAACAACTCTTTTAAAGGTTCACATCTTGTAGCTAAATTAGGTATCCATTTATTAACATAATTAACTAGTCCGAGGAAACTTTGCAGCTCATCAATTGTTTTTGGAATCCTAAACTTTGAAATGCTGTCAATATATTTAGATAATGGTCTCACCCCCTCTGGTGATAGTTCATGACCTAAAAAGCTTATTCTTTCCGTTTTGAATATACATTTATCTTTATTAAGCAAAACATTATTTTCTTGTAAGACTTGCAATACTTTTGATAGTCTTAAATCATGTTCGGTCTCGTTTCCAAAGACTAAAATGTCATCAATAAAATTAACAACGCCTTCACATTTAACCAGCATTTTCTCTAAGATCTTTTGAAACAGCTCAGGTGCACATGTTACTCCAAACATTAATCTCTTATATCTATACAGCCCGGTTGACGTTATGAATGTTGTGATATGCCTGGAATTAGGGTGCAGTTCAATTTGATGGAATGCGTTTTTAATGTCTAACTTGGAGAAATACTTAGCTTTTCTGATTTTGGGCAGTAATTGATCCATACAAGGTAACGGGTGGTTCTCTCTAAGTATCGCTGCGTTGGCTCGCCTCATATCTATACATAACCTGACATCCCCATTATCTTTCATTATAGGTACTACCGGAGAAATCCAAGGAGATGGCTCATGTACTTCCTCAATAATATCTGCATGCAATAACTCCTTTATTTTTTCGTTAATTTTATCTTCGATGGGAATTGGTATTCTCCTATATGGTTGCGTTACAGGCTTAACAGAGGCGTCAATTGGTATCTCAACCAGAACGCCTTTAAATTTGGGAAATGGCGTTAGTTCCTGAATTTTATTGATACCAGTACCCAATTTTAATACCCCTAGTTGTAATGCTGTGTCCTTGCCTAATAAGTTTCTGGAACCATTTTTTATTACATATATGGTACTTCGTCCCGATTTTTCATTTACTCCTATAGTTGTTTCGAAACTTCCCTGGACAACCAAATGTGTTTTACTGCCATAAGCTACAAGAATTTTGTTCGGTTCTTTAACCTGTTTGCAACAAATGACCTTGTTATTCTTCAGATAGTTCCAGGCATCTTCAGATATTAAATTTAATTTACAACCTGAATCAATTAACATCTTCAATTTTATTCCTCCAACGACACATTCAATCGTCGCATCATCGTTCATGTTGAATATATATTGTACCTCTTCATTCTCTAAAGAATTTATTGCGTTGTCTTTACGTGGTCGTTTACTATATCTAGATCCTTCCGGTTTTTGTTCGAATTTCCTTTTATTTTGCATGTCTTTTGACCTACAACATCTCTGGTAGTGTCCTATCTTACTACAATTGTGACACTTTTTTCCTTTTGCCGGACAATCTGAATCTTGAGGTTTGTGTGCAACACGCCCGCATCTATTGCACTTGACTAATTGTATGTCGCTATCTGGTTTATTTTCTTGTCTTCCTCGTATGTATCTCGTATTTTTGTTTGCGACTGCATTAACTTCATTTGTTTTCGGTTTGTCTCCTTGTGAATAATCTTTTAGTTGATGATTTACTACTTCTAATGTATTGGCTTCAATCACCACCTTGTCCAAAGTAACTCCGTCCCCCATGATCAAAATTTTTTTTCTCAATTCCAAAGAGCAACATCCTTCTATAATCTGATCAACTATATGTTCATCCGGTTTTTCAAATTTACATTTTGAGGCTTGGTCTCGAAGTTTAACTACAAATTTATCGAAACTTTCTCCTTCATTTTGCTTGATAAGGCGAAAAACATGTCTTTCATAGGTCTTGTTTTGCTTTGGTAGAAAATATTTATCAAGACGGTCACCAGCAACTTCGAAAACGTCGACTCCCTCTGACTCCTCAACACTTGCTCCTGGTATGTTATAGAAAATCTCTTGAAGGCTTGTACCTCCTAATAACAGCAATAGTGCTCTTTTTTTTGCAGATTTTGTGGTGTCAGTGGCGTCGAAATAAATTTTAAGAGATCTCTTCCACTTTTCCCATCTTAACCCCAATGAAGCGGGGTCTCCCTAAACGTCTAATTTTTCCGGAGGTGGTAATAAGCTTGACATGATGAGTCACCTGTAAGGAAAACACTAATTTAAGGAATGTTAAATGCATCCAATTTAATGGAAGCCCCTGCATCCAATTTAATGGAAGCCCATGTATCCAATTTAATGGAAATTCATGCATCCAATTTAATGGAAGCCCATGTATCCAATTTAATGGAAGCCCATGCATCCAATTTAATGGAAGCCCATGCATCCAATTTAATGGAAGCCCATGCATCCAATTTAATGGAAGCCCATGCATCCAATTTAATGGAAGCCCATGCATCCAATTTAATGGAAGCCCATGCATCCAATTTAATGGAAGCCCATGCATCCAATTTAATGGAAGCCCATCTACTACGCGAAAACAGTGCGTACTGGTAGATGTCACATGCCTTCGAAGTATTGGTTCTCAGATATGCCGGTTTCCTCACGGTGTTTTCCTTCACCGTTGATGAACAGCGGTGATGAGTGAAAATACACAAAATGCCTGCCTGGTTTCGAACCCACGACCTAAGTCGGGCTAGGCCACCACCACTGTCGTGCTATAAAAATATAAATCACATACATCCAATTAAATCAATGTTGTTATAAGTACTTTTTGTTGTATGCATGTATATATATTTAATTTTATATTTTTAATAGATATCAATCAATGAACATCATTATTACTATCTGACTATACAATACATAATAATATAATAGACGTTGATTTCACATTAAAATTACATGTAACTCATCTATCTTGTAACTTAGTGACCTGTGCGACAGTAATTTATTGAAATGAATTTGTTTATTCTGTAAATAGGATATTGGAATCACTTTTACACGTCATATTAACCCGTCAGGTAGTGCAAGTATTAATATTGGGAAATGTAAAGGAAAGTGGCACTATATAGTGCCAGAAGGACGATACAAGTTAAGATTATTTATGAAGTAACATACTTATTCATAATAATTTCACTTAATTATTGCAATTAAATCAAACAGTAACTAGGTATCCGTTTTATTATACATTGCACACATTATCACACATGTATTAATAGTTTTTCATAATATCAAACTATTATCAATTTGATTGGTAGGTGAGTTGTAGAACTTACTAAACTCCATAAGTTGTAGGACTTACTAGACTCCATAGGTTAGGTTATAGTACCTACTAAACTCCATATTTTGTAGCACTGAATTATGACTTCCAAAGTATAAAATTAATTAAATGTATGAATAATACCAAATCATCATCAACCCGTCCCTATCCTAGAGACTAGTTTTCCGTGCCAGTAAATGGATAAGCTCAATAACATCTATAATAATGTAATTTTTGTTCTTCGTTTTTTATGGTAGTCAGAACACGATAGATTGCGGAATTCTCGAATCACTACGCAATCCATCACTTCCAATGCAAACAACAACTCATGAGGTTCAGCAACAAGTATAACGAAACCAACAGAATCATTACTTCTGCCTGAAATACTTGACGCCAGTAGGCATACAACAATTCACATTGTTAAATTCATAGCACGTATATACAAACTTTTACCAGGTAGTATTATTAAAGTTTCTGACCTCTAACCCATCCTCGTCGCCACTTGTAGGGTTCGTTTATTTATAGGGCAGAGCCAATAATCAATATAGCGTTTAGTCACAGGCTCACCAGCACATCCAAGGTCCTAGTCCAGGTCCGCTCCACGTCTACCTTCCCGCCATTCCTTGTGTCTGACAGTTGACATTAGTGGCAGCTACCAGACCTTGTGTGTGTGAGACAGTGTTTACATATCTATTAAATAGATACACTACAGTTACACAAAAGCCTCGTCACCTTAGGTGCTACTAAAGTCCGTTATAAAAAAATAATGAATATTCGAAAAGAAAAAAATCACACATCAATCATCTAACTCAAACACCTACGGAAACAAATCGTACTCACTGTCAGCCTAAGATTCATAAAAGTCATCATCTATAAGCGTTATTATGTCATCACTACAAATAAATGGTGATTAACAGCCTTTTAAATAGTCGCCGTAACAGCCCATAAGTCTTTTTACGAGCTCAACAAAGTGATAAGGACTCGATAACTTTTAACGCTTTGTGTTTTTCACCTTCAGGTTTAATATATTGGTCGGTAAATAGTTGTTTCCTTTATAAAATGTTGGAATTGTGTCAAGCCTATTTTCGCATGTTATATAAAACCTGTTTATGCTTTTGAATGAATGCAAAAGACCTATTATATAGTTTGCTTAACTATTATACATAGTTCATGATTTTATCAACATTTGGATCTTTCCTTTCGTTGGCATCGTCATCTTTAGCTTCATATTCAAGACTGTTGTCTTACTTCCTGACTGTTCCAATCCACAGAGCATGTAACTTTTCCAATCATCGCTGTCCCATCGATATAATTAGATTATCTACTACTAAGGGCCTTCCACAATACTCGTTGTTTTGTCTATAGTTGCTAAAAGTTCAACTATCATGATCAGTATCATTTCTTTCTATAAATATAGAATTAGTTAAATAGATAGATAAAACATTTAACATTTATTTAGTGCATACAAAAGACACACAAAGCTCAATTAAATGATAACAAATTACAAGAAGAAAAGATATAAAAACTAGATGCCAATATACAAATAAATCGGTCAAGTGCGAGTCAGACTCGCACACGAAGGGTTCCATACCATGTCGAACAAGATTTAACACTATGCATTTTTGTAATACTTTCGTAAAGGTAACAACAGAGGCGCTATAAAAAAACATAAAGATTTGTAAAGAAATTGTCTAATTTTAATGAAAAAATGTTGTTGTGTTAAATTATAGGTGTAGAAGTTTATTTCATTTATTTTAGTAACATGCATTAACTAAAGTCAAAGTTATTTATTTGCTACTAACATAGTATTAGTAGGTATAAATAGGTATATCTGATAGGTAAGCAGGTAGATATGTAGGGTAGGTAGGTTAGGTTAGGTAGCAGTTAGGGTAGGTAGGTAGGGTAGGTAATTAGGTAGAAATAGGTAATTAGGAAAGGTAGGTGCGCCGTAGATAAGTACTTAGTGCTAACCGTGCGAAGCCAGGCCGAGTAAAGCTAGTTCATCATCATCATCATCATCAGCCTATTAATGTTCCCACTGCTGGGACACAGGCCTCCTCTCTGTGAGAGGGAGTGGGCTGTAATCTACCACGCGGGCCCAGTGCGGGTTGGTAGATGTCACATGTCTTCGAATTTTTGGTTCTAAGACATGCCTGTTTCCTCACGAGCTAGTAAAGCTAGTTACTTATAAATAAAAGGATTTCTCTTGCTACATCAGACTATATTGTACAAAATAGAATGTAAGTAGTACGCCAAATTTTAATTACAACATTCCGTCAATACAGGTATTTATTTACGTTATTTTTGATAGTCATAATTCAAATTCAAATTCAAAAGTCATTTATTCAAACTAGGCTGAGAATCAGCACTTTTCGAACGTCAAAATTACATAAGACCACAGATATGGTCTATCTATATCTATGCATAAGACAGTCCCCCAAAAACGCCCGCCCTTCACCACTTCCTAGTGCTTTTGCTGGAAAGAAGAAGTGGCGCAACAAACTCCCCAGCAGCGCATCTGTCTGTTCAGTTACGAAAAAGAACTTGATTCTATACAATAGTATGCAAATATTTTACATTACACAAAACATTAATTAAAATATATTTGCCATAATGACAGCTAGCACACGCCAATGTACCAACAAAAAAAAAATCGAAATCTAAACTCAAGCGAAAATAAAAACCAAAAACGTAAACAGAACTTAAGGCTAGGTTTTCCGGGCCTATACGCCTTTGAAACACTACCTCCGCCTCCCCCAATTGCAGAGCGACGTATATATTTACGATAAGTTGTCAAACATTTCGCGGAAAATCCATGCCACAGCATAAAATATTTGCAGTTGACCAACTGAACTAGTTTTTTAGTTATTTAGAAATGGAGTGACATTATGACATACTTCAAATCAATTAAGGAAAAACAAGGTGCAGTGTGCGTCTCAAGGTTGCACCAAATGGGAGTCCAGCTCAGCATGTGTCAGGCAAATATACCTGACCATAGAAATATTCTTTCTTATATCTATGTACCTGACGCTGATAAATGGTTTTAACATATCTTATAGACTGTCAATATTGATGATTTGCACATCACCACTCCAGGTTAGTTCCAATTCATTCCGGCAACTAATAGGTTCTTGGACGACTTCATAATTTCAAACCTTGTTTGTCATGCATGAAGGAAAACAAACATTGATTCAAAGAACTAGTTGCACGCTCATTATAAGACCTGAACTGTGGACCCTGCGGTCATTGGTGTAGGCACAGGCTACGTTTTTGCAGCTACATAAAAGGATTGCAATCTATCTAACACATTCAGTGCCGGGAGCCCTCCTGGAGGGTTCACCTAGTCGTCTAGTCGTGTATGGGATGCCGGGAGCCCTCGCGGAGGGCTCATTTTAAATGTAGATTTTTCTGATGTAAACCGTGAAAATAAAATCTGATGTATATTTTAACAAGATCTTTTAGTATATGCGTTGGTTTTAAAATAAAAGCATTTTTTTGTTCACGGTTACCTACATAACACAAAAAAATTAAAAGGTTGGAAACTACGTACAGCGACGAGACCCCCCTGAAAACACTATTTTACTTCGTTTGACAGTGTTTTATAACAAGTATAATACCGTCCACGATGGTTAACTTTAGCGCAAACGTAATGCCGGCAACCCTCCCGGTGGGTTCACATCCAATATGTATGGAGGCATGGCGTAAAAATGCTTTACAATTAATTTGATTAATCTTTTAAATGTTATTTTTATAACAAACCACTTACTAATGTGTTACAAACAGGAGTCTGCATATAGTTTGAAGTAACTAGGAAATGATAAAACCTGAAATTGAAGTCATTGCAATCATTATCAAAAATCATACACATAAAATGCATTCAGGCTATCGCAATGACACGATTATAGCAAAAAACCTTTCAACTAACTGCAGCACGAGGGAAAATACCTATAACATTAGCGACAAACTGACAATCATTTACTAATCACTAATTTCACAGGTAGAGATTATCAATTCTAAAACAATTCCAATCAAATATATAGCCACACCTTTTCACCAAGGTTATCAAATATACAGGCGATTATTGAGAAAGGTGCGGCACTCATCGATAACGTTATCACAAACGGATAAAATAATAATGAACTGTGTAATAGCACGAAATTGATTAGCTAATCAACAATAAAAAGTACAGTAATTGGCGCAAAGTAGAACACTGATAAAACATGGGTGCGTAGTGCAAATCGAATGCAGCATACATAGTCATGGTGAACTGATATAAGAATCTAACCATTTTAACTGATGATTCGATTAGATATTAGAAATATACCGCATTTAATATGAAGTCACAGGACTAGTAACTTACAAGTCATCGTATTCATGAAAATTCGGCACACCTGCTTACACTACATTACCTACTGAACAATATCTGCTTTGATAACTATCTGAACATTATAATAAACAACGAAATCAACCAATTTACTATTTTATCTACGTCTAGCTTCTGCACGTGACTTCGTCAACGTGAAATTTCTTGTTTTAACATAAAATTTATTCTTTGACCCTCTGCAATACTATGGCTTCCCAGTGTGATCTTTCGGAATCGGATGAGTACTTCCAAAAATATATAAATAAATTATATCTCTATTAGTATAGATAGGTACAGTATAACTCTTTATTCAGTAGATCACCATTCGTCATCTCATTATTTAATTTATTATTCTAAACGTATTCGTCATCAACAATTGATCCTATTGCGTTTATCCTTAAGCTTATTCGTCGACGAGGTATGCATGTACTCTCCGGCTCTCCTTCCATACCTACGTCCATATCTTTTTTAACCCAATCCATCTAGGTATCGTTTCCTTAACGACCAATAACAACCCCTTATTGTTAATCAACCAATAATTTGAATACCAAACTAGGCCGAAGATATTGTGATATAAATTGTGAATAGATTGACCTTGTATTATTATGACGTACTTAAATGTGAAATAATTAATGACGTTACTATATTATACTCACCTGTACTGTAATGACTAAATGAATGAACAAATTAATAATAATGATTTATTTGAAATAAAATGTAATAATTAAATAATTAATGTTATTAAATGTAATGAATCGTGATAATTAGAATTAATATATTATACTAAGTAATTTAATCATTTGATATGAAACATTTGGTGCCCTTACAGGGTTCATGTCTTAATACTGTGTCATGAAATTTTAATGCATGCCTACTAACCGGTTTTTTACATGTTAGCAAATAAATAAATTGTGCCGATCCAGCGTTGTTATTGATACGACAATTGCCGTATACGGCATTCCACGATTATTTTTCGGAAAATAATACGGCATGCCATTTTTTTATGGGAGTTCATCAAATAACTTCTTCCGCTCTGGGCGGAGCGGAAGGGCGTGTCAGACTCTTACTGACTAAAACCCACCCGTGTCAGTTGCCTGTACGTTGCCAGGAGCCACGGTCTCCCCTTAGGACTTTCCCGCAACCCCGGCATTGGCCCTAGCGGACCCCGTCAATTGTGCTGACATCTCTTAGAGGCGCACGTGGAACACAAAGCGCCGTCGACCCGGGCATACGGCAGGCCTCTCATTGCCGTATCACAAAATTCAGCATTTGACTAATAGGCGAAACGAAACCTTTTTTCACTAATTAATGAAATGAAAATGAAACTGAAATATCGGTCACCTAAAGAGGCTGTGCGCCAAAGAGAAAATGTTTCGTTAATGTTGCCACTAACCCAGAAACTACCACTAATTGTCAAAGAACCTTCATAAAATCGATGACAACTGAATCAAAATCAAGGATACCACGGATACCACGTCAAGTTTATGGTATGGCGCAGCACATGTTCGAGAAGCAAGGACAAGTACACATTAGGTATATACTTAAACATAAATCTAAAGTGTAAATCTAAAGTAGGTAATAGAAGCGATAAGAAACCTTTATGGAGAAGAAACAAATGTGGAATAGACCGTTTTTAAATAAATACGGCAATAAAAAAAAATCTTAAAATACGACAACCCAGACAGTGAGATACAGCAACTCAGATTTTTACGATAAGAAACACTGGACTCCAAGTAACATGGGTTAAGGACAGAAAGATGAGACAAAACTATTGTAGGTAGGTAAACACCTGGCTGGTTAGGTAAACAGGTAAATGGAGAAGCAAAATTCTTCGAATTAAACATTTGCAATGCAATTAACTGGTATAAAGTATAAACCCCCTTCGCTTCGAGCTTTTAATCACATGACTCTTAAGCAGGACAATTTATTATGCCACCGAATGAGGAAATAACCTGACTCAGCAAAATAGTTTGAAGCCTTTTTGGAAAATACAGGGTCATAGCCAGAAGCCCGAAAGTCTGACACGATGGTTGGCACGAAGCTCCTTGGTAAGACTGGCTTACCAAGGAGTATCGTGTCAACCGGCAACCGGGTTGTGGAGGTCAAATAGGCAGTCGCTCCATGTAACATGCTGGTATTCAGCTGCATCCAATAAGACTGAAAGCCGACCCCAGGAAAAGGCTAGACAGATCACCACTGCTCTCAAAACGGTGAAGGAAAACATCGCGGCGAAACCGGCATGTCCTACAACCAAAAAGTTCGAAGACATGTGACATCTACCAACCCGCACTGGGCCCGCGTGGTGGATTACGGCCCACTCCCTCTCACCGAGAGGAAGCCTGTGTCCCAGCAGTGGGAACATTATAAGCTGATTTATATAGTTGACTACCTTAGAGTATTAAGACTACCTACTAAGCACTCCCATCTTGATCGATCTACACGGTCGCCACTCCAGAAACTTTCGGCTCCATCGCCCATCTGTTCTGCGAGTAATTTGCCCTGCCCATTGCCACTTAAGTTTGGCAATTTCATACCAATTTATTTATTGCACGACATTAGAGTGTGCTCTACGATCGAAAAAAAATTTTTGCCCCATTTCTGCAACTGTTTTTATAGTTACACTCCTGCTAGTACACAGAACGTACTTAATTTATATATCATTGTATAGATGATTATTTCACCAAACACAAAAATTTGCTAACAGGTCATTAAACTCAGGTTACTGCTTTGATTGGCTCACTGACATGACAACAGCCAATCACAGCAGTTGACATGTTGTGTGTTTAACAGTCTGTTATATCTAACAGAGTATGGTGAAATTGAGTCTAATACTGTACTTTTTAACAATTGATTTAATGCAGCAGAAATGGAAAAAGCATCAAAATAGTTGAACAAAAATTCCTGTCCGTCAATTTATGAAACTTGAAAACACTTGTAGCGGTTAGACCGCCACATACAATGTTCCTCATACCTCTAAACACTGTAGCTTGCGATAAAATGAATTAATTAAGTCAATTTTTTTTATTTTTATAAATTCGTTTCAGCCATAGAAGGAACCCTATTGAAAATGGCTCTTTTATTCAAAGTAGTTTAATTATAATTAATAAAATACTAACTAAAATATAATATCTATAACTAAATATTTCCAACCTTTGACTTGACGTACGTAAGTTGCCTAGCAACTGCCAAGTAAATATCTTTGTAAATAGTCTTTGACATTACGTAAGGATTGCGAGATTATAATTTTACCCATATTGATGGGTAAAAACGCAGTCAAAACATACTTCATGAAAAGTGATAAATTGTTAATTTTTGATAAAAACTGTTTTGAATTTCATTTTCGTTTATGAATGAGTGTTATGAGGCGTGCACTTTTGGATTTTCCAAACTATTTTTATTTATTCAAATGGTACCATTATTTTAGCATTGCTAGGTATTAACCTAGCTAGACGTCTTAAGGAAAAACAACAAAAAGCATCACATCATTTACGCATTCGGGATTTTCAGTTTAAATACTGTAACAAATAAATGAGGTAAATTAACAGAGGTATTTACGAACTCTCATGCAGCAAAATAGGTACCTTCGACACAATGCATTGTCCATTTGTGCCAGTTCCATCACCTGATTCAATTTGACAATTTTCCTTATGACAATAAGATTTTATAAGGTATTTCCGACAATTATAGCGTCTAAACCATTTTGTATTTCAACTAATCTATCCATCGAATTAGGTGATCTGGCAAAGAACCAAAGATGTTGATATAAGTCAGAGAATATGCAAGCTGAAGTGGCAATGGGCCGGCCACATTAACAGTAAAACCGATGACTGTTAGCGTCATAGATTTATCTTGAGTGAAGACCACGAATCGGTAAACGCCCTAGGGTAGGTGGGGCGACGAACTTCGCAGGGTAGCTGGTAGCAACTGGTTGAGAGTAGCCAAGAATCGAACTGAATGGCGTGTAATTGCAGAGGCCTTTGTCCAGCAGCGGCCTTCTGTAGGCTGACGATGATGATGATCCATCAAATTAAGTTTTGGTACTGAATCTATGTACTACCAAAATTCAGTACTTTCATGTTATCAGAAGGCCTATTCAATGTCATCTCAGTTACAATATGTCGAAACTTTTCAAAAATGTGTATCATTTGATAGATTTTTAACCCCCGACGGAAAACGAAGGGGTGTTTTAAGTTTAACGTGTGTATCTGTGTATCTGTGTATCTGTCTGTGGCATCGCAGCGCCCAAACGCTTGAACCGATTTCGATTATTTTTGTTTTGTTTGAAAGGTGACTTAATGGGGAGTGTTCTTAGCTATGATTCAAGAAAATCTATTCAGCCGTTTGAAGATTATCAGGTCTTTTCTAATTGATGAATGGATTTGAGCATCTTCTACAGGTCTGATTGAGTCTAAATTTGGTAATCTGTTACTTCAATGGTATTCAAATAACATAGTAACCTTGAACTGATGCTGCAGCATTACCTGGTATTTGCAGGATACCCAACTTCTCACCAATTTACAGCAGTAGTATCGTGTTTGGGCTCATTGGAATGGCCTCAATGAACAGGTTATAGATATATATTTATCAGGGTCTGATGATGGAGAAGCAAAAAGAAAACAGGGTAAATTAGTTACTAATTTTGCTGTGGGAACAATACGTACAGCTGTTCAGGCTTAAGCGAGGCACGTGTCGATCTTATCGTAGGTATGTACTACAATACGATAAAGTTAAAAAAGCAAGAAATAAAAGTTAAATTTAAAATTTAAAAAACCCCCGACACAAAAAAATAAATCCTTTAAAAGCTATAAACTGGCCCTTTATGTTTAATATAATTTGTAGTTAATATTTTGTCGTCGCGTCGGGGGACGGCATGCATATTGTAGAAAATATATTTTAAATTTTTCATTCGCCGTCCCCCGTTACAAATTATATTAAACATAAAGGGCCAGTATATTTTATTTTATAGCTTTTTAAAGGATTTCTTTTTTGTGTCGGGGGTTTTTAAATTTTTAATTTATTCACAGATTTTTTCAAATTACCCACATTTTTCTCTATCTGTCAATTTTTTTTCAAATTACCCACATTTTTAACAAGTTTTTGACATTAATTGTAACTGAGATGACACTAAGATACCTACAGGAATTGGCCCACTGCTCTTAAGTTAAACTCAAATCAAAAATAGGAGGAAAAGACAGTCGATGCGTTGGGTCAGGGGAAAGCCCCAGTAAGTGATTTATTCATTCATAAGTCCTTAAGAATATTTAGAAATCATTGATTCATGTAATTATAACCTACTATACTAGCTACATACAAAATTCTATGTGGTCTAGTAAATATTCAAATAAGCTAAGCAAATATGCAAAGAAAAATAAGGTTTGTAAAAAAAAGCTTAACATCATAATTATCTTGACTAGCCAGTAAAAATACACATAATTATGTGATGTGGAATAATGAGGACCATTGACATTTGAAGAAGAATGTTTTGAATATAAAAGTGGATGGCTAACTACTTGTTATTCATAAAAAGGGTAAAAACAATAAAGCGATGAATGGATTGTGTGAAGAATTATATGGAGTATAACCAATGATATTATTTTAATATAATATCATTGACTATACCTATACGTACATAAAAATGGGGCTTAATACTGAGATGATAGCTGATAAAGATAAACAATGAGGTTATATAATACATGCATCTAGCTTCTGACTTTTTATAAGTGCCCATGTAGGTTTATGTGAAATAAAATATTTTGTATTTGAATACAACCTTATTGAAGATAAAAGTATAGAAGAAGGAGTAGAACACATGTAATGCTCAAATATATTGAGACTACCAGCAAATGTGTATCACCTAAATAATCAATTAGAAATAAGATCAAATAAACCGCCTAACATAAACCGACCACCGCCAAAAACGGTGAAAACTGATAAAAGCAATATATTTGTGGATTAACTACATGTATTGGCAACTAGAATTTATGAGGACTAAGATAAAACGTAAGTATAGAGTAGAATAAGACAAGTTAATGCCTTCTTATGCCAATCGAGAGTCGTAAATGGCAGGTCTGGTTGATAAACAATTGATGTTAGATATGAATGAAGCAACTACTGCTATTGAAGGTCTTCGAAGATTAGGTTATGGATCTAGAATGTCGTGCAAGGACACACGATTTTGATCAATACTTATGTATTAAAAAATTTACAAATTAAACAACCGACTTCCAAAAAAACCGTCTCTTTGGGTTTGAATTTTTTCTTTTTGCCACCAACTTCCGAAATTAAAGTTATTTTTCACTTCGTAGAGTTTTTTTTTTGGAAGTTGGCTGTGTTTTTTGTAAATACTTTTATTAAAAATTACCCAAGCAAAGTTAACCAAAAAATAAACCTACCGTCGAATTGAGAACCTCCTCTTTTTTTAACTCGGTTAAAAATGATGAAGATTCTTTTATAGCTTCAAAATTCACAACGTTCAATGTGAATAGATGATGTGCGAACACTTGCTTGAAGAAATAAGATTTTCTGAGAACCTGAGTGTATAAATTAGAATACAAAAAGATTTGAGTAGATATATCAAACATTGCAGGATCTCTGAATTTCAAGTTAGTTAACATACAAAGCTCAGATAGAAATGAAATGAGATTATATTTACATTTCTGTAAGTAGATCTTTTTAGATACTTTTACACGTCAATTTTTTGGTCAAAATTATAAAAGTAGATGGCGCCAGCATTTCCTAGCTGACTGATCCCTGAGAAGAAATGCCGAAACAAACTCCGAGGTCATAGTTTCAAGTAAGGATTAGATCAAGTTAGACATTTACCGACCATAGTGCAGCTGACTACGAGTCTACGACATAAGCATGCATGGTTGCAGATACACAATAAAATAATTAAGAATAAGTTAGATATTTAACTTTAAAACTGTTAGTGAAGCTGACTAAGTACAACAAAAGCATGACCTGGCATGAAGATGAAACTCAGATACACAATTAAATAATCCTTACATATTATAAAACAAAGTCGCCCGCCGCGTCTGTCTGTCTGTCTGTCTGTCTGAACGCGATAAACTCAAAAACTGCCGAACGGATTTTCAAACGGTTTTCACCATTGGACGGAGTGATTCATGTGGAAGGTTTTAGTGTATAATTCATTAAGGTTTTGTGTAAATTGGCTGAAATATGACGATTATTGTTGAAGATGTCGGAAAAAATCATGCCGACTGGGAGCTTTACTGGCGTGCGCTGCGTAAGTCGTGAGAGATAAATCAAATTTATGTTCTAGAGTATTGTATATCTTAAAAATTGCAACAAAAAAGTCCGCGATGGCATATGTCTATCTTTTAAGGGTGACCCACAATAACCATTTTTATCTTTCAAAATTGTATAAAATTTTCATTGTTATTTCCGAAGCTATTTTGACCGGTATCTTAGTAATCCTTATCCAATTAAATAGGATATTTAAATTGGGCATTCAATTTCGATTAAAATATGCCTTTACATCACATCATTTAAATGAATAGTTTAAGAGATATCACAGTTTCAAAATTACGCGTAACAAAATAATTATGGTTGACCACGCGGGCGCTGTAGTAGCCTACCACTGCGTCCGCTGAAAGTTAGTCAATGATCTTTTCCTTGGCTATTAGGTATGTATTCCCGGTAGAACGTTCCCGTGGGATATTTTGCGACATCCACGCGGGCGAAGCCGCGGGTAAAAGCTAGTTAAGAATAAAGTTAGATCCGCTTGACTGTCACTATAATGAGACACAATAAAATTTTAATTGTTATCGAGCTGCATCAGTCTTTCGGACAGTTGAGCATATAGTGAAGCTGACTAAGTACAAAACAATGAACTGACCTGAAACCTAAATACACAACAACATTATATAAGTCATCAAACGAATCAACAAGACTATTGAAAAATTCTAGAACAGTTTTGCACCTCACAGCTAACTCAAGCATGATACTCACGTAGAAAAAGTGTTTTTTACGAATATGCACTTATTATTCAAAGAGGCGACATTTCTTTGTGTTGCTGGTAAAAAGCGGTCGAAATACCGGTGTGCATGCTAATGTAAGTACTTAAGTTTATGAGGTAGAGAGATATGGAAACGGGTTTGGAGGCTTCGTCACTAAGAATAACCTAAGACTATGTGATAGACTTGTTTGTTGTTGCTATGTCAGCTTTGTTTCTAACACTTTCAGTGCCGAGAGCCCTCCTGGAGGGTTCACCTAGTCGCATATGGGATGCCGGGAGCCCTCGCAGAGGGCTCATTTTAAATGTAGGTTTTTCTTAGCGAATTCAGCATTATAAACCGTGAAAATTAAATTAGATGTATATTTTAACAAGATTTATTAGCATATGCGTATTTATTAGCGTTGGTTTTCAAACTAAGGGTCGCGCCATATCTGCCGAACGTTCCGCGGCGGAACGTTCCATCGCGTCATGTTTGCTTGCATTTCTATGGACGTAACGTTCGGCTGATGTGTCATAGGTAACTTGAAAAACATTAGGAGCGTATTCAACCGAACCTTTCGCCGCGGAACGTTCGGTAAGTGTGGCGCGGCCCTTATTAGACTTTTTGAATTTTTTGTTGACGGGTACAAATATTCACAAAAAATTTAAAAGGTTAGAAACTACGTATAGCGACAAGACCCCTAGAATACACTATTTCACTTCGTTTTACTGTGTTTTATAACACGGTTTTAAACCTAATGCCGTTGACCATCCGCGATGGTTAACTTTAGCGCAAACGTAATGCCGGGAACCCTCCTGGAGGGTCCACTGGCAATATGTATGGCGGCATGGCGTATGAGCTCGACGAAAATGGGTGAAGTCGAAAGTTCTCTAACACTTTCGACTCCACCCATTTTCCTGTCTGAAACTTGAGTTAGAAAGAAAGAAACATAAAATACGTTTATTTGCGGGAAACATGACGCAAAGAGAGAACACAAAATAAAAAAAGAAGCAAGTTTAGGGAAAATATGCGTCACATCCAACCAAAACGGCCATCGTTCAGCATAATGCTGCGACCCTATGCGAGACAAAGCCACAGTGCTGGGTTGCTGAATTGCCTTTGAAAATTGTCGTCGTTTTAAGTGAATTTCGGCAATGAAACTGAACGCCATCAGCACATCTAAACCACGTTCAGTAGCTGTCAGTGTCATCATTGTTGGGGAATATTGACAGTGACAGCTCTTGAACGCAGTTTAAATGTGCTGATCGCGTTCAGTTTCATTATGATTTAGCAAGAAATGTATTGGCGACTGAAATGATGCCTTCTTCTCTTGGTTAGTGACTAACCTGCACCCTTATTGCGTAATATACAACACAGTAATCCATTGTTTCACATGTTCGAAAAAAAATCTGATCTTCAACGTAGGTAAATAACGCAATTAATGTTGTTGAACTGTCAAAATGAAACAGACTATGATTGATCGCGTTTTACGCACGGAACATACCATAGAAAAGATAGGTTGTCTAGGGAAAACCAACAAAAAGCAAGACCACAAAACATTATTTTATTTTGCTATATTTAAAAAATAAACATATAAGTACCTAATAAATAATACCACAACAAATATAATAACTTAACGTAATAATAAATAATAGTAAGTATTATTTAAAAATATAATAAAACGCCATCACACATTATTTCGGTGAAGGAAAACATCGTGAGGAAACCGGCATAAACCTAGAACCAAAAATTCGAAGATTTATGTGCCAACACTGGGCCCGCGTGGTGGATTACGGCCCACTCCCTCACACAGAGAGAAGAGAAGGCCTGTGTCCCAGCAGAAGGAACGTTATAGGCTGATTATTCTTATGTTACTCATTATCTATGATTTTGATCATCATTAAATATGATGGTAGACAGCAATAGGCTCGCCCCCTATTACATGGGACTTAAACATAACTGGTGGTATTTGGGTGTGGTGGAGACCTATAGGAACACCTCTACGTAACGTGCATGTATGTAAATCAATATATTATTAATTATTAAAATAAATAATGTGAGGGTAAATCTGCCGACAGTCACGTAGGGCTTGCGGTCAGCGACAACCAAAGCTGCAGAAATTGAGTCATCCTATACTCAATGCGGGTCAGGTAAAACCATTTGTGTATGGAGAATTAGTGAGCTATTTTCCTCATAAAATGCACGAATTAAAACAATAAACAAAAAGGAGTTTTTTTTATTCTGCATAAACAAAATGCACATTTATATAATAAAAAAACATATATAATACACACGAACGATAACGTAACCTTTAGCATAGCATAGCATAATCACCCTATAAAATTCCCACTGCTGGGACACAGGCCTCCTCTCTGTGAGAGGGAGCCAACCGTAATCCACTTCGCGGGCCCAGTGCGGGGTGATAGATGTCACCATGTCTTCGAATTTTTGGTTCTAGGACATGCTAGTTTCCTCACGATGTTTTCCTACACCGTTTTGAGAGCATGTGGTGGTGAAATTAATCACACAAAATAAAGCGTCTGCCTGGGTTCAAACCCAGACCTAAGTACTGCCGTTACCATTGAGCCATCACAGCTCAGTCATCTATGTCCTGTGTGAAAGACTGGACAATAGGTTATCATGGCGTTATTGGCAGAATAATATATATTATAAGAAGAACAATAAAACTACGTCACAATACTGCAAAATCAAGGTGAAAAAAACCAAAATGTTATTATTTTGAGAATTTGAGGAAACAGGTAATTTACACACTTAATAGGTGGGGTAGAATGATAGCACCATCAATTATTTATTTCTACCCATGTGCCATATTTCATCGGAATCCGTTCAGCCGTTTTAGCACCAACTAACAAAGCAAACTCACTTAAGTATGCATCTAAATATTAGTTAGGATACAGGATAAATCTTCCAAGTAGATAATAAAGTTATGTGGACATTTAAATTCAATAATACAATAATGCTTCTTTAGTTAGTATCAATAATCGGCCCCTAGACTCCTTTGAATAGTTTAGGATTTGGCCAACCTGAAAATTCATCCTGTAGATATCTTTTCAATCGTCGACAGTAATCTAAGTTGAATTGGATAAAGATATCGCGTAAAACCAATAAATAAGTAATACTTGTACAGTGCGTACTGCATTACGACTGGGTCAAGGTGTTTATTGGCAACGTAATCTCGATCAATTTGAGAGCATGGCCGCCGTCACGCGCCTTTCATATTACGCTCCTTGTTTGTTTGATTATCAGTCCGTGGATAGATGACGATAAATTACGGAAGAGCGGAGTCTCCTAACCCAGACTTATTTGCTTTAAGACGCAGATATATACCAGTGACCTTGAGTGGTTATAGCTTGCGTGTTCTGTACTGAGCTCTCGCAACGCCAGCCAGTAATAATTTGCTGTCCCCAATTTGACACATTATTAATTTATTATACATAAACCAAAAGGTATTTTTTACTAACGTATACAAAAGATCAATAGTTGAATCTTTAAAATGGTGAAGTTTCAGAAAAATACGCTTGATAGATTTTTCGTGATTCTCAGTTTGTTATCCGCGTTAGGCATAATTTTACAAATTAATTTCTTGAAAATGCTCTTATATAACATATATATTTTTCCAAATCATTATCACTACTGGTTTACTCGTGAACTTCAGTATAAAATCATTAAAAGTCGGTTATCGTCGCCGTAAAGGTGTGTCCTTCACCACACAATCCTCACTTTTGAAAACTTCATGAAATTGAATTTTGAAAACGCCAAAAAATAGTCAAGAAATAGTCATAAATAGTCACCAAAGTTAAAAAAATAGTCGCATTAAGATTCCGAAGTTATAGCTATAAGTTGGTGAGGATTGTGGGGTGAACGTCTCCACACAATCCTCACCTCAGTGCATGCAAACGGCTGGGAGTATCGACTTGGTTTCAATTCCAAAAAATAGTCAATAAATAGTCGTAACGCTATGCCAAATCTCGAAAATAGTCATTAAGAGGTTCCAGAGATATAAAGGTGTCTTGGTGAGGATTACGTGGTGAGCCTTTCTCGCCACAATCCTCACCTGATTACCGCGGAATGCTTACGTTTTTTCATTTGAAATTGGTGTCAAAAAATAGTCAAGAAATAGTCGTCTCCAACCACCATAATTTCGACCTGGTTTATTATGTAGAAGTATGTTAAATTTCCATCTAAACTTCTACATACATTATGTTTTGGTACAGTCGCGAATACTTAAATTGCAAAGAAGGATGCCCATTTATGGCCCGAGAACGCCCACCAATTTACGTTTATGTAAAAAAAACATCGTTATTTCTAGTTATCTAACAAGATATTCATTTATCCGAACAAGATGGGAACATTTTTGCACAAATAAAAAGTACCGAAACGATAAATACGTGAAAATAATTCCCTTTTGTGGATAAAATCAGCAGTGTTGCCAATAATTATTAATTCCGTTCACGAAATAATCGATTATGTTTTCATGGATGTTTTACTTATAATATCAGATCCGTAATGCTTATTATTCGATGTATTCAAACAAATACGGTGTTATGTTTTTACTATTGATACTAAATGAACAAGCGAATTGATAGTTGATATAATAATGAATGCATAGGATCATAACAAAAACGCTACTACACATTTTAATTACATATAATTCTTTAGCTGTTCAGCACAATAAAGATAGAATATGTTAAAGAAAACATATTTACACAGACGTTCATAACTTCTTAACCTTTAAACTCCCGAGGCAGCCGCAAGGCTGCCGCAAACTATTTGTCCTTCAAACCCCGAGGCGGACATACGGCCGACGCAGGTACACACGGTTTAAATCTCTATTTCTACTATGAAATTAGGGCTAAACTGGTCGGTGAGCAATTTAACTCTATGGCCTGACGGATATTCTCGTCAACTAAATCATTTAATTATTAAATTCCCGTTCGTCCCACCAGGGGGACGACGGCAGTGGGACGAACGGGAATACACCCTTTTTTAACGATTTTTATCATAAAAACCAATATCCAAAAATATCAATAGCCAACATTGGAAAAAAATGTTGAAACTGACTGATGTCGCACGTTACACGCAGGTAAAACGTTATAGTCACGAGTGCGCGCTCGGCATCGTATTTCGTTATTTTTTATTATTTTTGTGTGTAAATCGACGGGAAGTGTTGTTATTTCCATAAGTAGTTTTTACATACATCGTGGTAGATAAATATTTGCACTAACAAGCATCGTTTATTAAATACCTATTTTGATCCGACCAAAAAAAACGTCGGGAACCCGTGAGTGAAAAAGTGAATGTGATTATTTTGAGTTTTGTGTGTGTTTCGTGTCGTGTAATCGCTGGTAAGACTTTATTTTATTTTTTAATATTAGGTTTTTAATCGTTTTATTATTTGAACTAAAATACACTGTTTATCCATTTTTTTTTAACCAAATAATGTTACGTCATCAGAGTTGACGTCGTTAAGATTAAAGAGTCACAGTGGCGATTATAATTTTGTATTAAAATTAGGATTCGACAAAAGAATCGATATCGATCTATCAATTTTTTGTGTGTGGTGTGGCAACATTGAATTATGCCGGCCGGCTGTCAAGTCAATGTCAATGTCAAATCACAAATCGACTTTCTTTGTTTTCGTTTGCTTAACTTTATTTTCTTGCGAATTTGTTATTTTAACCATCGAATACGCTTATTAAATGGACTCCGAAGATTCTTTGAACCCTGAGCCCTGACGACCACGGCCTGAACATGGATTCCGCTCCCGCTTCTAACGATAACCTCAGCACGAACTTTGACTCGATATCCACAAATTATGAAGACCCCGGCGCATTGTCGCTGGCCCGAGTACTTCCGTTCCCTAAGTAATTCATTCAAAAGGTCATTTACGCTGTGTTAATTGTGGTTTAAACGTCACGAGAATACGAAGGCATTTCTTGGAAATAGCAGAAAGAGCAAAATGTTATACAACAATTCGACACAACAGGTCAGTATCATGTCTTCCTCTGAGAAATGATTTTTAAATAAATAGACAGAGTACTATCAAAGTTAGTGTTGTTTTAGGATATCTAATAATTATGACTTGTTTATTAGGTACAAGTGTCGAGTGACAGTTTAGTGTGCGAACAACAAAATGTACAGATTGATGGTCATGGACAAGTGTGCATCAGCTGCGTGCGGCAGATTGCTTTTGAGAATAAGATCACATACACTCAGGTCTGATTCTCCACATGAACAACTCGAAATGATTGCCTGTCAGATTGTACCAAGAGCGGTAAGTTATCAACAGTTTAGAATTAATACAAGCGTAGTTCTGAGATTTGATACTGACATACTTCTGAGTCTACAGTGTAATATTCAACTTCTTTCGTGTCCGCACAAGTTATATTTCACATAGTACAGATTGTCTAGAAACTTGAGAAAGATTTTTTAGAAATTAATTAATAATAATATAAAATGTGATAGATATTTTTTTGATTGTGTATTTATTTGTACCAAAACCACAGTAATTCACGTTTACTGTCTTTATGCACTGAGCTTTAATTTTTATTATTATTTCAGTTGCCATCATCATCTCGTTAGAGCAGTTTAGAGCAGCATCATGTTCAACTACAGAACCGGAATCTGAACCATCCAGTCTGCCTATGGAGCAATTTGAACCATCCAACCTACCTTCGGTGCAATCTGAAGTAGCTGACAGTGCATAGCAAGCGGGACAACAAAGCTTGAACACATCCAACAGTATACTGCTGCCTTATTATGTAAGAGCACCAAACACTCAAAATCAATGTTTCTTTCCTGGCTGTAACAAGACCAATCGGCTCGCTGTGCCATCAGCACTGCGGGTACATCTTTTTTGTAAGTACAATTACTATGTACCGCCGGATTGTAGAATCTGTTATTACCATTTAAGTAGTACCTAACCCCTGGAATCTACTTTTAGAATCAATATATAATCATATTAAAACATTTAGTGCAGCACAAATTGAAGATTTTGCCTCATTGAAAAAAACGATTTTATCTAAATAACCCCAACTTTTTTCTAAACCAAGACCTTGACCGTTTCATTATTTAAATCGCATATTATCCTATCCATATACTTTGAATTGTGTGCACTTGAGGCCGAAGTGTCTATGGAGAGTTGGCATTCCCCTTTATTTAAATATTGTTGTATATTAATATACGGTAATAAAATATTGTAGTTACTTACGTATTTATTATTTCTGTCAGAGTTTAATAAATACCAATCGCGTTCAAAAGCTGTCAGTGTCAAAATTGTTATATTTCAACGCGGTTAGATGTGCTGAACGCGTTCAATTTCACTGGTGAAATCCGCATTAAGTCTTTATTTCAGATTAATTTTATTGTAGTGTGAGAAATTAAGACTTCTACCTACTTACCTATTATTAAAATACCTACAGATATTCATTATAATTTTATATTCTCTACTTTGTTTAAGTAGGATGGTATAATATTTACTTTATACTATACGTGCTCGGTAAACACCATTACACTTTTTTTTAAATGAGGCAGAATGTACGTCATCATTACTGTTGTACAAATGTGCGGATTGAAAAAATTTATGAAAATTCATGGTTAACGTGCTGAGTAGGCAGAAAAGGTATATGAAAATCTATTGTTAATGTGCTTTTTTTTAATTTTGGGCTATTCAGTAACTAAGTATAGTATAATGCCAAAAGACAAACAAGTTTTTAAAGTCCGCAAAATGATACTGGCCATCTTAATTATTGTTTTACGAGTTTACGATCGAATAGTTTTGTTAGGAAAATAAAACATGTTACACAGTTTAACAGGTATATATGTAGGTACTTAATAACAGAAATCATGAATTCTGTAAATTCAGATATATAAAGATAATTATATACCCGGCTTTGCAATAATTCTATACTACAGTTAAACCTTCCTTATGAATCACTCCGTCAATTGGTGAAAACTGCAGGAAAATCAGTTTTTTTTTTTTTTGAGTTTATCGCGTTCAGACAGACGCGGCGGAGGGATTTTGTTTTATAATATGTTATGATTATGTTATTCATTATTATATATAAAACGTAAATAGTTAAAATACCTACCTAAAATAGCTACATAACTAACAATAATACAATCAAAAAATTTGTTGACCACTACAAATACGAACATAATAATTTTGTGCTCGGCTGTACTCGACTCAAAAATGTATGTAGAAGTTTACATGGAAATTTAACATAACACTACATAATAAACCAGGTCGAAATTATGGTGGTTGGAGACGACTATTTCTTGCCTATTTTTTGACACCAATTTCAAATGAAAAAACGTAAGCATTCCGCGGTAATCAGGTGAGGATTGTGGCGAGAAAGGCTCACCACGTAATCCTCACCAAGACACCTTTATATTTCTGGAACCTCTTAATGACTATTTTCGAGATTTGGCATAGCGTTACGACTATTTATTGACTATTTTTTGGAATTGAAACCAAGTCGATACTCCCAGCCATTTGCTTGCACTGAGGTGAGGATTGTGTGGAGACGTTCACCCCACAATCCTCACCAACTTATAGCTATAACTTCGGAATCTTAATGTGACTATTTTTTTTACTTTGGTGACTATTTATGACTATTTCTTGACTATTTTTTGGCGTTTTCAAAATTCAATTTCAAGAAGTTTTCAAAAGTGAGGATTGTGTGGTGAAGGACACGTAAAGGTCGCTCTAATCACTAGGTATATTTACTTACTTGGTCGGAAGCCCGAAAGTCTGACAACCAGTCTTACCAGGGCGTATCGTATTACCCAGTAACTGGGTTGTGGAAGTCAGCGACAGCCTAGCTCCATAAAAAACGCAGGTAATGCAGCTGCAACTGGTGAGACTGGAAGCCGACCCTATTATACTTAGGTAAAGGGTTGGCACATGATGATGAGAGGTATGGATTTCCATGGTAGCAATGATGAAAAGGTTGGTTGTGGATTGTGTGATCCTGAAAGTTGATGCCTGGGTACGTATGGTAGGTTTTAGTCAATAAGTAAGTAGCGGGCTGAAGTTAAAAGCCGTTACGCTAGCAAAAAGCTAGGATATCGTGGTTAATCGTGGAATTCTGCATGTTTTATGTCGGTCTAAGCTAAATGTTAACGTAGTTCAGTGCCAACATTTCATAGCTTTGGGTAGACATTTGTTTATCTGTTTTCCGAAATTCCGGGGTTTCAATAGGGTTTACTAGTCAATATTGAAAAGGATTTGAATTCTTATTGCTCGAAAACCACCACTCTTGGTATTATTTTCTTCGATCCTTGATATTTTAACAAAAATAAAACATAACATTGGATACCTCTCGGAATTTGTCCATATATTAACGTTGTGTTTTTATTAAATGCTTTGCAGTTAGTACCTATACCTACATATCGCATTTATTTTCACAACTCAGATTGTAGAACCGTTTACGTTTGATTAGGTATGTTATCGGCCACTTAATACAATAGGTTTACTTTTGTTTTCATTGAAGCAGCCATCTTTCTTTGCCCTGTAGTAGGTAGCTGATAACATTACGTAGCTTACCTACTAAGACTGGAATCTAGGCAAAGTTGCTTCATCGTCCGCAATATCTTCACATCACGCCTGGTTTCCCTGAGGGTTTGGGCAGCCATGTACCTATAATACACCCACATTTCACCATGTTTAAGTTCCATGTAATAGGGGGCGAGCCTATTACCATCAACCGGGCTCAACACCAGACTCCGCGCTGCTAGTGAGAAATTCCAGACTGAAAAACCCAATAACACTTTGCCCGATCTGGGAATCGAATCCAGAACCTCATGCTCAGCTAGAAGAGCTTGCGACCACTAGACCAACGAGGTAGCATAAACCACTCACGATTTGCCAAGCTTGCTCAGCAAGCTTTTCTCAGAATAAGAACGTAGTAAGTACTGAAAACCTGCCTTTCAGATAATGAGAATAATACTGTTTATGAGAATTATACTGTTTTGAATTTTCGACTCATCATCGTCGTCTTAATTTACTTACATACTTACAATTTTTTTTTCAAACTCCGCGCCTATTTATCTGTAAGCGTGGAGCAGAATAAAACCAACTACAACAGAAATTAAAAAGCACAAAGTGACTATAACTTTTACTTAGGTAGGTACACAGGGCGATATCTCAAGCTATACATAACATAACATATCTCAAGCTATACATAACATATCATATCTCAAGCTATACATAAAATATCATATCTCAAGCTATACATAACATATCATATCTCAAGCCATAACATAACAAATCTCATGCTCAACATAACATAACATATTATCTCAAGCTATACATAACATATCATATCTCAAGCTATACATAACATATCATATCTCAAGCTATACATAACATATCATATCTCAAGCTATACATAACATATCATATCTCAAGCCATAACATAACAAATCTCATGCTCAACATAACATAACATATTATCTCAAGCTATACATAACATATCATATCTCAAGCTATACATAACATAACATATCTCAAGCCATAACATAACCAATCTCATGCTAAACATAACATAACATATCTCAAGCTATACATAACATAACATATCATATCTCAAGCTATATATAACATAACATATCTCAAGCCATAACATAACAAATCTCATGCTAAACATAACATAACATATCTCAAGCTATACATAACATAACATATCTCAAGCTATACATAACATAACATATCTCAAGCTATAGGTAAGTATTAACGTAATCCCCGAAAATATAAATAAATATTTATTTATATTTTTAGTATGCACTGGTCTAGCATTAAGGCTCCCACAGACAGGCGCGATCCCATCGGGCACACGGTTTGTATAATAGCGTAGTTACTCCTCTATCCAGATAACGAAGAATAGTGCTTTAACTATGATGTCATAGTCAATCATCTCGACAGGCGCAGATAACAGATGCTCTCACTAGATATAATTTTTATAGGCACCTGTATCAATCAATACGCAAAAGATGTTATCTCGAAGTAGGTAGTACGCTTTCTTCTTAGAATTATCCCTTGATTGACTTCGAACACGACAAGTCTCTGATAACACCTTTATCAGGTGAGTCCACAGTCCACTCGCAAAAATTACAAAATATTTCCAAATCTAGACCAAACTAACTCTCTCTAGATTTATTTTATTGTAGTTAAGTATACCAAATCGTTGAAGTTTCCGAACGAAAAGCATGCATGTGAAGTTATTCTAAGTTGTAATAAATATTATAAATTATTCTAAGTTGTAATAAATATTATAAATTATTCTAAGTTGTAATAAATATTATAAATGCGAAATTGAATTTGTTTGTTGGTATGTTTGTACGTATGTAAAGTCGTATGTGTGTCTTTAAACACATTTACGACTTTTCCACTTTGATGTGTATTGAATCTATTGGTCTAGTCGCGAGCGACTGCTGAGCATGAGATCCGGAATTCGATTCCCAGGTCGGAAAAAGTGTTATTGAGTTTGTCCGTCAGCAATTTCTCAGTAGCAGCCCGGAGTCTGGATTTGTGCCCAGTTGATGGCAATAGGCTCGCCCCCTATTACATGAGGGACTTAAACATAACTGGAGTTGTGTACCGTCACCACTTTGGGGAAGAATGGCGTAATGTTACATTGTGAGGTGTCTAAAAAAGTAAAAAAAAATATTCAAACTAGGTTTCGCCCGCGACTTCACCCGTGTTGGTGTCGTGAATTATCCCACGGGAATGTTCCCGTGGGATAATTCACGTGGGATTAACACACAGGATACTTTTTATCTCGGTAGTATGTACTACCGAGATAAAAAGTATCCTGTGTGTTAATCCAGGTTCTAAACTATCTGTATGCCAATTTTCATCCAAATTCGTTCAGTCGTTTTTGCGTGACTGAGTAACAAACATCTAAACATACAAACTTATTAGTAGGATATTAAAGAAAGTCCTATAATACCCCCCTTACTAATAAACGTTGTATATCGCCTGTATAGTTACATACCGATTTCTCTCTTTCAGTCGTCAGTAACTTGACATTCGAAAGAAGAAGACAAAGCGTTGTGTAACTATACAGACGCTATACAACGTTTATTAGTAAGGCGGTAAGTGTTTACGCAAACAAGTGCTTTCAAACCTGTAAACTAATAAATGCAGAAGAGAAATGCTTAAAGTGCAGTACATAAGTAAGGCGCCTACGGCCCAGTCTAACTTGACACTTGACGACAGCGCTGCTTGCAAAAAGAAAAAGTCAAATTCAATACTTTCTAATTTAGTTCCTAATTCCGCCGCGTCTCAAGAAAATCTGGTCGGTCTGTAACTCGATATATGTTATTGTTGCACGTGGTGTAGTGTCATACACAAAGGGCATGCATACATTATTTTATACCTATTTCTTATCTTGTAAGGAAAATCATAATAAATAACAATTACTCACGAAATAATGAGTGATATCCGGTGCAATTCGATTAATTAACCGTATCACACGTTAACTGCTTTGTTCCTGTGTGATAAGAAGGCATAAATACCCTATTGATTCTATTATTCTATTATTTTATAAGTGTATTTTAGCTCTTCTCGCCTGAAACACAGGATTACCTAGTTCAGGCACGTAAGTCTTAGGATTATAATTTACACTTAAGCAAAACTGTACACTTTTTATACCTTGTAATTTATTGAATAAAGATTATTATTATTATTTAATTATGACTATTCACTTTTTTTGCCTAGTAGCCTTTTCCCAAATATGTTGGGGTCGACTTCCAGTCTAACCGCATGCAGCTGAATACCGTATTTTACATGGAGCGACTGCCTATCTGATCTCCACATCCCAATAACTGGGTAAATGATACCCCTTGGTAAGACTGGTTGTCAGACTTTCGGGCTTCTGATGACCCGTAACGACTGTCAAAGATCCACAAATGACAGCCGGGACCAACGGCTTAGCGTGCTTTCTAAGGCACGGAGGAGTCTCGGTATGTGAAGATGGTCATCCATCCACAGACCGATCCCGGCAAGCGTATAGCTTAACCTGATGGATCGAATCTTGCGTCTGTTATTTTAGTTAGCCGCGAGCTCCTCCATTCACGACTATTCACTTCTTAATAATAATTATAATTTGCCAATTACAAGTTTTGTATGAACTCTGTTGATTAATTTATGAGATTCAGAGCAGTTTTTTTTACACTTCTACTTCGTGGTTTGTAAACAATATCCCCTTTCAAAAAAGTTGGTTTAAAGCTAAGAGATGTGTAACCTTAGCACGGTAATATTATCTATACCTACCTTAGTATGCGCAAAAGTGGATCCACGCGCGACATAATGGATTTTTAATTGTTTCTGTAATTACCTACGGCCATTCAACCGGTTCAACACCAAAATTGGTGTCTAAGCAAACGTTAATCATTATTTACCATAATCAGCCTATAATAATCCCACCGCTGGGACACAAGCCGTGACGCACGCGCTCCATTGCGGTTTGATAGTTGTCACATAAGTAATTATGTCTTCGAAGTTTTGGTTCTAAGACATGCCGGATTCCTCACGATGTTTTCCTTCACCGTTTTAAAGATCAGTGATGAACTGGTGATGAAATAATTTTACACAAAGTAAAGCGCCTGTCTGTGTTCGAACCTAACGACCTACAACTCATAACACGTTCAGTGCCGGGAGCCCTCCTGGAGGGTTCACCTAGTCGCACATGGGATGCCGGGAGCCCTCGCGGATGGCTCATTTTAAATGTAGGTTTTTCTTAGCGAATTCAGCATTCTAAGCCGTGAAAATAAAATCAGATGTACTTATATTTTAACAAGATTTATTAGCATATGCGTTGGTGTTCAAATCAAAGACTTCGATTTTTTTTTAATTTTGTATTCATGTTTACAAATATTCACAAAAAATTTAAAAGGTTAGAAACAACGTATAGCGACAAGACCCCCAGAAAACACAATTTCACTTCGTTTTACAGTGTTTTATCACATGGTTTTAAACCTAATGTCGTTGACCATCCGCGATGGTTAACTTTAGCGCAAACGTAATGCCGGGAACCCTCCCGGAGGGTCCACTTGCAATATGTATGGCGGCATGGCGTATGAGCTCGACGAAAATGGGTGGAGTCGAAAGTGTTAAGTGGCGGACGTTACCACTGTGCACTGGGCCACCACTGCTCAATCATTACTTAGCTGTATATAAACAAACGGGAGTCCTATGACAATAAAAATTTAAATGCCAGTCATCTGTCTGCCAAGTCATAGGTCTCGAGTTCTCGAGTTCGACTCCGACCTCTGACTTTTCGGATTCATGTCCGTATTGTACAATTATATTCTTCTATGCTTCAAAAACGGTGAAGGAAAACATCGTGAGGAAAACAGCCAGAGAGATATTTCTCGACGGCATGTGAAGCCAAGTCAGAGGATATTGGGCGGCTTTAAAACTCTGACACCAGGTTAGTCACTAACCACGATAAGAAGAAAGCAAGATATTGGTTTTGACCACCACACAACACATCTATCGTTTCTCGATTCCAAAGACTCGAGAAGCAATGGATGGACTGTGTGAAAGATGATATGGCTAGAAAGGGGGTGACTACCGAGATGAATGACGACTATTAAAGAAGTATGGAAGGAAAAGATATATTGCGCCGACTTCAAATAACCTGGGATTAGAGAAGGAGAATGATGAATCACAAAAGGAACAACAATAACATAGTCAGATGGAGCAAGGTTATCTGGTGAGTCACAATCAGTAATGCGACTGGAGACATTATCACAGACGATGCCCCACATCCTGTCCTTTGTTCAATAGCATAGAATCTGCATTAACAACTTGTTTTACCCCTACCGGTCTACTAAATGCATATTATTAAAGTAGGTATCTTAAAACCACAGAACAGATATTATCTGTTCTGTGCTTAAAACCATTGATAATTTTATAAATCAATGCTTAAAACGGTAGGTACTTATATAACAAAAAAAAAATTCTATAATCTAAGCTGCACCCTAATTACGTAATGCATTTTCAATTTTAAATTGAAACCAATTGAAAAAGATTGCCAGTCCATTGCTTCATAAGTTCGACAAAAAAATTTGAGCAGATTATTTTTGTCGAACTTATGAAGCAATGGACTGGCAAACTTTTTCAATTGGTTTCAATTTAAAATTGATCGTGCATTACGTAATTGGGGGGCTGGATCTTTTCATTTCGGATGAATCAGTCTACGGAACACTATTTACCAAAAATGATTCAATAAATTTTCAGAACCCAATTTATCATTTCTATTAAATTTTCTGAGTAAAAATTTATCTTTCAATGTGTCGCATTTGGGGCGCACAGTTTGCAAGAAACACAATCTTATCTTGCGGATATCGATGATAAATAAATTCGAGGATTCCGTGCCACACATCCAGATATGTAGTGTAACTACGATAATACTTATCCTCTTGATATCCAGGCGATACAAATATTATCATTCTCATTGAAAATGTAATGGAACGAAATAATAGTCAAATATTATTGTATAAATTGTACTTAGTAGACGCGTAGGCATCTAAGATAAGACTTCGGAATTACACGGTCGCCAACCGCGTCCCGACAGAGGTGACCTTAGTGGTTTACAACCGTGTAGATGATGTTTACGACCAAAAGGTGAAACAACTTTGCCGGTTGGCACCCAAGGTCACCTCTGTCGGGGACGCGGTTGGTAACCGTGTAGCAAGCGTTTGACGCTGCCTGTCCACTGGAGCGGAGATGAGAGGAGTGGAGAGGAGCTTGCCAATATTAACCAATATGATCTAAACTCTTGGTTAATATTGGCACATCTCCTCTCCTCAGTTCTCCGCTGCGGTGGACAGGCAGCCTTACAGCCCTGAAAATGTATAACTTTTAAGGCTTTCGCAGACATGTGCGACGTGATTCTGGTAGAACAACGTCCATGAAATAGTCATAGAAATTATTGTCTCGCCTCTGCTGGGAACCTGTATCGGCACTCGGCAGCCTCTGCAGTCTGCATATCTTTTGCAAATCAGTTCATGTCATTGGAATTACTTTTGACATGTTAAATAGGTATATTTACATTATGTACTTATCTTATAATCTAATAACAGCCCTAAAACTATAATTATGTACCTACAAGTACTATTTAGTATAAAAAAAGAGTAAAGAAACGAAAAGAGGGTATCAAAATAGTCCGCATCGCTGTCGACAGGAAAAGTGCCCAAAAGGCTGGCAGCGCGCAGCGTTACCGCGTTGTATGGCAATGCTGATTATTTGTTGGAATTTGTCGTAATATTATAAAAAATGCAAAAGTTAGTTTCTTTGTTTGTTTGTTACGCTTTCACGCTAAAACGGCTGAACAGATTTGGATGAAATTTGGCATATGGGTAGACCATGACCCGCAGAAGGACATAGACTACTTTTCATCTTGAATCACAGAGAAAGTCGCGGGCAACAGCTAGTATAAAAATATAAGATGGATATTGTCACCGGTCTAGGAATCGCTAGCGTGATCTCCGTTTACGAGAGATTGGCCGGAAAAGGCAAACACTCAGGGAAGAGTGGAAAGCTCAAAGCTGTGGGGAAGTCATTTGTCTAGTAGTGGGTCAATACAAATTAAAAAATATAAGAATATGTACTTATCTAAACAGATCAAAACCAAGAAATATAAAATTACAAAAATCTTTTATCCAAAACACCGGCTATCTAATTACGCAACACATTTTCGTAAACGATTCCGACTAATCTGTTTCATTTTGACATTTCAACAACATTCATTGCGTTGTTTACGTTGTTAAGCAGTTTCTTTTCGAACTTATGAAGCAATGGATTAGCATTAGCAATCTGTTTCAAAACGATTCAAATTCTGATTGATCGTGTATTACGTAATTGGGGTACCTACGGATTTACTTAGAATTTTTCATAACTACAGTTGTTGAAAGACTAAGATGATATCACAACATCTTTCCTAGGCTTTCCTCCTTGGTGAGATTGAAAAAATTGTTGAGCGTGCATTCTAAAAATGGGCAACATGACGCAAAAAGCTGCCAAATATTTCGCTGTTTTGATTAATTTGGTAATATTACTATATGGAAAATAAGAAATATCGCTTACTAGCGCACTAGAATATTGATTATGAAATGCAATAATGAATATCAAATATACGGGGTGGCAGGGACATCGACGCGAAGCCGGTTACCATGGATTCAGTACATGATCCTGAACCCCCCTCCGTTGAAATTTTTCGTCGGTTATTAAAAAAAAATCAGCTGCTCCATACATTTTGACCGCGTAGGTATTGCACTTTTCTATGAAACAGCTGATTTTTTTTTAAATAACCGACGTAAAATTTCAACGCAGGGGTATTCAGGACCATGTACTGAATCCATGGTAACCGGCTTCGCGTCGATGTCCCTGCCACCCTGTATTATATTATTATGTTTTAAATAAATAAATATCGTAACACCGAATATTAAATTTTAGATGCAATAAAAGTGTTTGGAATCTTTCCAAATATAGGTACACCTTTTAAAAATACATCTATGGGTACACCTAAAACGGTTACGACATCAAATTCATTGTTATAATTGCAATTCATAATATTTAGCTCGCTAATTACATATAGTCCATACAGTATTAGTGCCAAATTAATCAAAACAGGTAAATATTTGACACTTGACAGCTATTTACGACGATGCGACTTTTAGAATGACACTTATCTAACATCACGCCTGTATTCCGGAAGGATCGGACAGAGGTGTACGTAATAGTACACCCACATTTCGCCAGTTATGTTTAAGTCCCATTAAATAGGGGGCGAGTCTATTGTTAACCGGGCACAAATCCAAACTCGGCTGCTACTGAGAAATTACAAAATGGAAAAACGATTAACATAAAAATCGTTAAACATTACAGCAAAACGATTATTTAATAGCGTGTAAACAAAGCAAAGATAACATCTGCGAACATAATTATTACGGAAATTGAGAAATAATGTGAATATTTCAATGAAACAAATCGTTATGGTTATGGAATCTTTTTAGCTGACTGCGGCGAAACAAAAAAAGGAGGGTTTTTTAGTAAACCAACCGCGTATAAAGTAACTTGAAGTTAAACTTTTTATACTGGATTTTTTTTAATATGTAGATATAAGTGTACATAGTGCAAAAACTATGACTTTTTTTTTTGTCTGTCTTTACAACGGCTTTGTTATAGGTAATTTCTAGGCCTAATATTTTATGTAGGTACCAAAGTTTATAAAAAAAAGATTTAAAAAAAGTAAACTGATTGACAAGACCACAACAGTCTCTCATTCATTACACGTCCGGGCACAAAAAACTGCTAAGCAGTAAAAAGTGTTAATATTATTACCCACTTTCACAAATAAACGAGTTGTTTAAGTAAAATCGCGTGCGTGGGAGCACGTAAACACTCACTCAGAATGATATGGGTCTGCGAGAGATATTTGACAATGATAAGTCACAATATTTTAAAATATTCCATTTTAACCAATACTTAGGTATATTGCTTGTCGTTTCATCATCACATCATGCATAGTCTTACTAAACTTTATGAAAAACCTATACATTTTATGAAACTCATAAAATTCTACTCAGCAATCAATAATAAAATAAAACCCAATAGTAAAATAAAAATAAAACCCATGTCATTATGGCATTTGATATAGTGCATCTTTTTTTAAATGGTTCGTACAATATTGGTTTTCTACAACTTTTGTTAAACCAAAGGGTAAAATAATGTTCAAAATTATTCTGTTAAGCGAATAATTTTACATCACACTATTGTCCGACTTGTGCAAATATTGTGCAATATTGGTAAATTAAGCAAAACAAAAAAGCACGTGTGCTTTTTCGTAGTTACAAAATTGTAGTAGTGGCCTTTCGTATCCATGTAAGTAAAACGATCATTTTACGTAATATTACGGTCTTGCAGTAATTTAGTACTGTCAGAATGATAACATAAATTTTATTACACTTGAACTATTAGCCTTTGACCGACATTATCGTCATCAGCCAACTGTCCTCCCACGTTCACGTTACCAATGACATTATTTATGATCATTATCAAGACTTCTTTAGAGTACCTAATCAAAGAAGAAAATGATACTGCTTCAACAGTGTCAAGAGACATTAAATCAGTAGAGATAGTAAAGTGATTCGCCCGAGCGAGCGACCGGTCCGCAAGAGGGGCCGCGGCCATCGCGTCGCCCTTTACCGTTACATTGCATACTTGATTACCATTTCACGGACATGCACTCTCCTAAACTGCTGCAATCCGTAGACATGGATTTAATTAAGCGGCACTGCGGCGCACCGTGAACATTATCACTTGCCGACAACGCTGAGATGCATAGCCCCTGGGTACGGCGTCACTGCTACCAGATGACGCCACGGAGGTAGTAAAAAGGGGTCAGAGCTGTGTCGTTGATCCGAGAGTCTGCGGCGACTGCGCGGTGCGGTGAGGTGGGGACCGCGGCCCCCCCCTCACACCCCACTGCACACCGGCTGCGGAGGCCTGCGCCCTACTCAACTGACGGTGCGCCCCACCGTCGATCAGCATTCCGCACTCGACGCGAGGGCGAAGCGCACGCCCTGCTTTAAACGATCGCGTACGACGCGCCGCGCGCTCGCGGCTAGACGACCGCCATGTTTGACGTTTTCGGCTCCGTGAAGGGGCTTCTCAAGCTCGACTCTGTGTGCATTGACAACAATGTGTTCCGGCTACATTACAAAGCCACCGTGATCATACTGATCGCGTTTTCGCTGCTCGTCACGTCACGGCAATACATCGGCGACCCCATCGACTGCATCGTCGACGAGATCCCACTCGCCGTCATGGACACGTACTGCTGGATCTACTCAACTTTCACAATTCCCAACCGGCTGGTGGGACGCGTCGGCAAGGATGTGGTGCAGGCTGGCGTCGCCTCGCATGTCGACGGTCAGGACGAGGTGAAATACCACAAGTATTACCAGTGGGTGTGTTTTGTGTTGTTCTTCCAAGCCATTTTGTTTTATGTGCCGCGATACTTGTGGAAAACATGGGAAGGAGGCCGCATCAAGATGTTAGTGCTCGACCTAAACTGCCCTGTAGTGGGAGATGAATGCAAGGATAGTCGCAAAAAGTTACTCGTCGACTACTTCCACACAAACCTGCACACGCAAAACTTCTACGCGTTCCGTTTCTTCATCTGCGAGGTGTTGAACTTCATCAACGTCGTCGGCCAGATCTTCTTCATGGACTTCTTCCTGGACGGAGAGTTCTCCACGTACGGCAGTGACGTGGTGAGCTTCACCGAGATGGAGCCGGAAGAGCGCGTAGACCCGATGGCTCGAGTGTTCCCTAAAGTGACCAAGTGCACCTTCCACAAATACGGTCCCTCGGGAACCGTGCAAAAGTTCGACGGCCTGTGTGTACTGCCACTGAACATCGTCAATGAGAAGATCTACGTGTTCCTGTGGTTTTGGTTCATGATTCTGTCGATCCTGAGTGGAATCTCGCTGATTTACCGCATGGCCGTGGTAGCAGGCCCGCGCGTGCGCCTATACCTGTTGCGCGCGCGCAGCCGCCTTGCCCCGCAGACGCAGGTGGAGATTGTGGCGCGCGAGCTGCAGATCGGGGACTGGTTCGTGCTCTACCAGCTCGGGAAGAACATCGACCCTCTCATCTATAAGGAGTTGATGGGCGAGCTGGCCGAGAAGTTCGAAGGGAAGGACAGTGTGTAGTCTGTCGGGGCGTGTGAAGCGGCTAGTGGACTTTGGGTCGTCCGTGTGACGTGTTAATAGTGATCGAAGGCCCGGTCCGCGTGGCCGGCGCGCGGCTACCTGCGCCCGCGCCGCGGACCGGGCGGGGCGCGCGGCGCACAAAGAGCGCCAGGAGCGGCTGCACGCCGACATTCCATTACCCACGGCCGGCGCGGGGAACGACCTCCGCCGAGCCGCACTTGTTGTATTCCAGAACCGCTTTGAAACATTTAAACGCTACCGAAATTTAAGTAGGTGATATGACTCTTCCAAACGCAACACTTTTGACTGAGTCGCGCCACATCGGGCGCGCGTGCATTTAGCGTAAAGTTATTAGGGCATGTTTATACTAGTAGTCGTAGATGTAGTTAGATCTCGTGCCTTCGTTTTTGTATTTTGTATTATTTGTGTGCGAGTGTATCATGTTGAAGGAACGTCTCATTGTGATATGTAATTATTATTAATCTAAATTAAGTGACTAGCGTGTACGAAATAGAACGTGTGGACGGCTACACGATACGATATTGTATAAAGCAATAATAAAGCTAAACTGTAATAAAACGTAACTGAACTATTAATTATAAGATAAAGGCTAAGTATACAAAATGAAAGTCGACAATATTATACATATACATAAGTAATTCGTACTGATTTGTATTAAAGTTTTTTACATTGATAAAATCGATAAATACCTGCGATCATGGTTGATATTTTCTGAATATATTTACTGCCACATTAATTTTGTATTATTTCGATAAGAACTCCTCATTATAAATGATGATTCAACTAATCTTGAAGATAACAATAACAAACTGCTTTGTTCAGCAGCCTCAACCCGACACAAAGCAACAATAAGGACCACTAACGCCATCTCGTACAGTTCTATGAAACTACACTTCACTATCATTGAGATAATAGATGGCGCTGTTATCAAAAACTATTCAAATCCTCCCCTTCTAAAAAAATCGTACAGTTCTATGAAACTACACTTCACTATCATTGAGATAATAGATGGCGCTGTTATCAAAAACTATTCAAATCCTCCCCTTCTAAAAAAATCTATCTAAAAGCTGCTGATCTGATTGCCACATAAATTTTCAATACAACATGTTGAAACATTTTAGGTTTAAACCAGGTTATAAATGTTTCTACCTGACAGCCATACCTGTTAGGTTAGGTTATGTTATGATTTACGACTCTTATGACAGCACCTACCACGGTAATTTACATTCAATTTCAAATAATCTTAATAAGTTAGCATTTTATGTAGCGTAATGGTAGACTTATCTAACCACTGTAATTATTATGGTTTTCCGCTATTCAATAAATCATAATTATTCAGTAATTTCAGATTAATTCTATAATTTGTCAACGAATTAAGTAATTAATTATACAAATTAAATTGTGTAAGTAGAATTTAGTCATTAAGTAGCGTAAAGTACCAATAAATCAACGACAACCACAACGGAACTGAAATGGGAAATACATGACGTATACTACTTACCTACACTCATGCTGATTGTCAATATTCGTCATCAGGGTGACGTATTGATATGACTGTACGTAAGGAATACAGTTGTGTTACCTATACGAAGCTATGTAGTTATATGGTAGGTATGTGTAACACAACAACAGCTGTTTTTACGTAATCTAATAGGTACGCACTCATGTGTAAAGTGTACCACACAACACAAAATAAAAAGATACTTAATTATAACAGAGTAGTCTATTATGCAGTATACTATAGGATACTACATAAATTATGTGGCCTGTGGTAAACTAAAACCGGGAAACTATCACTGCATATTTTTAGTGTCAATATGAAATAATGTTAGGTCATTTTTTATGTCCGCATGTGTACCTTGGTGGTTGTCATTTGTTTATAAACAAAATTCTCTCGTTTTGAAAAGGGTTATCCTACTTTGCATTCTAGGGGTTTCTTTTGATAAGCTTATAAAGAAACAAAATATGTCACAAAGCACTTTTGACTGGGAAAAATCTTTGTAGACAAAAATCCTTTCCACATAAACCCTTGCAAATGGCAGCAGAGTGATGAGCAGGTTTCACGGATCTATGGATATATCATCCTAACTAATACAATTAAATGCAAAAGTGAATATGTTTGTTACACTTTCACGATAAAACGGCTGAACAGATTTGGATGAAATTTAGCACATGTGTAGACCAAGGCCTGGATTAGGACATAGGATACTTTTTATCCAGACATTCCCGCGGGATCGAGACTTATGCGGGCGAAACCGCGGGGTCCAACATGGCGAAGGTATCTGGTAATTTTTTTTCTGATTTTATGCCTATAATTTTTGTAAGTACATAATAAAGAGTATTCTATCTATCTATTTTAAATGTTCAATTCAATTCTTTTTTACCTTGGTTCTATTTTTTGTTTCATTCATAACTACTTTGTATTATTAATTCTATTACTTATGTGTTAAGATAAAATAACTAAATAGCTAAGACACAGAATATGTATCTATTCTAAACAAAGAAGGAACGTGTGAAATATTTCACTGAGCCATCAGTGTTTGTGCCGGTCGTGCTGTTTGCTTGCGCCGGCGCAACGTTCCGGGAAGTCCTCGTTTACCTGGCTAGAACAAACCGTGGGACCACCTTTGTTCGAATGGACACGCTACACAATATATTTCTTACTTGTACTTATTGATTTTCTATGCAGACTGTGAACCATAGAAATTGTATATAAAATATATCTATGGTTTTAAGAGGGTGCATCCTAAAAGTTGGCAACGTCGTAAATATCTGTCAAATAGTTACCTGTTTTGATTAATTTGGAAATAATACTGTATGGAAATAAGAAATGTGGCTAATTAACTAACTAGAATATTAATAATGAATTGCAATAATTATAACATTGAATTTGATGTTGTACCCGTTTCAGGTGAAAAAAAAGCATTTGGAAAGTTTCCAAATACTTTTTTTACATCTAAAACTAACTATTCGGTGTTACGATATTAATTGTTGCATTTCTTAATCAATATTCTAGTTCGCTAGTCAGCCACATTTTTTATTTCCATAAAGAAATAAAATCAAATTAATCAAAACAGCGAAATATTTGACATCTATTTGCGACGTTGCCAACTTTCAGAATAAAGCCTCTTAACGATAGAAAGATCAAGAGCATCTTCAAATCAAATCTTATTTAGGATCAACTATACTCCCTTTATTATAAGCATTGAAGCATCTGAAAACGCGCTCAAGGCAGAGCACCGGCAAGATGGTCAGAGACGTACACATGAAAGCTGTTGGAAACTTAGAGGCAGCATTCACCGAGCGGTCAATACTGCAGAAGACCGCATAGTTTGGAGAACAGTCGTGTGGCCTTGTAGTTATCCCCGGATTTACGCCTAGGCACACAAGGCACTGGCCTAGGGGCCCAGCCAGCCTATGGGGCCCCACCCATTCAGCTGCTCCGACCAGCTTGGTTGCCTGACGGTAGGCGGAAATAAAATTATAAGTAGGTATTGAGAGGAAAAAAAAACTAAACTTCACTCATTTATTTCATGGTAAAAGCGTCAGAGTAGCCCGCGAAATTCAAATTTTCTTACGTTTTTTTGCAATTTGCTCGTCAGTATCAGGTTGTATGTTGATACAAATATGATTTGCGACCGTATCAAATGTTTATTTATAAAATTATAATCATTGAAATCATCAATACAACTCTATAAGTTCATGTAATCCCTTTGAATGACTATTTCATGAAATCAACACATTGGGGATTATGCTAACCTAAGGAGTTGTATTGCTAATTCTAATGATTATAATTCTGTAAACCCATATTGATTACGCTCGCAAATCATATTTTTATCAACATACAACCTGACACTGACCTGCAAATTGCAAAAAACCTAAGAAAATTTGAATGTCGCGGGCTACCTTGGCGCATCCCCCTTAAGTACTTGAATAGTGCCGTTGGGTTGAGTCAAAGTAGCTTCATAATATTTTATTTATTATTTACAATTGATAATTGCATTGAAAAATGTGTTAAGAAAAAATAAAAAATAAACCTATACCGACTAGTGCATTTTATTTCCAAAATGACTTCGAAATGGGGGGCCGCAAATGTCGAAGTTCCTAGGGGCCCTGGGTCTCTTAAGTCCGGGCCTGCTTGTAGTCGTGACCCTAAGCATTGAAACGACGAAGAAGATGAAATAATGAGATTTGTGTGCCAATAGGTACCTTCCTACATACTTATGTATGTGTTTTCTAACTGCCCCGTTGGTCTCGTGGTTGCAAGCGCTACTACTGAGCGTGGGGTCCTGGGTTTGATTCCCGGATCGGGCAAAGTGTTATTGGGTTTTTCCATTATGAATTTTATAGTAACAGACTAACAGCCCGTAGTTTGGAAGTTGGCGGTGTGAAATCCCCGTGCCTCGGTGCGCACGTAACAGCACACGCCAGCCGTTGGTTCTGCGCCTGATCTCTCTCTTGTCGTGTCGGATTGCCGTCCCATCGGACTATGAGAGTGAGGGAAGAGAGAGTACCACCCACACTTGTGCACTATACTTAACATCTCCCGCGCCGAAGGCTATGTCTCCGTTGAGATTGGCCGCCGTTGTTTCAACCTTATTACTAAAGGCATAAGGGTGAAAAGTGGTTCGCCGCAAATGTCCGCGGTTGTACACATAAAGTACATACGTACACCTGCAAATATGTAGCTCAAGTACCTACTTACTTAGATAGGTACTAGGTAAAGTTCTACGAATTGTAAGTTTCAAGTAGGTATACCTAGGTAGATACTTGAAATCCAGTGGTAAGTGTATGAATGTACTTGTGAGACACGGGCCATTTGCATTGCTGTCAATCAACTCGGCCTATCGCAGTCCACTGCTGGATAGGGGCCTCTCCCAGGCTGGGCCACAACGCCCTGACCTTCGCCGTCCGCATCTGTCATCTGTGTCAGTCTGTCCCCAGAGCAGTGTCCGCGGCCCAGCGTGTGTTGGCTACCCGGATCTAGTTTTTTTTTTTGAACCGGGGCAAAAGCTACCGTCTTCCGGCCTCCGCCAATCTTTTATGGGGGATGCTCTAAGGAAGCCCGCGAAATTTTTTTTTTTTTCGAAATTCAATTGTTGGCTGCAACATAATTAATCAAATTTTATCTATCGTTAATGCGCCAATCCAACAAAACTGTTATAAAAAAGGGAGAAATAGAAAGGTTATAATTATGTGCTGCTCGTCTCATTTATTGCAAAGTTGCGGTGTGCTGGGTGGTGCACTGTCTGCTACGCTTGAATATGTCGCCCCCTGAAGTCGGCGTCCGGGGCAAAAGTCCCGGTTTGCCCCTCCCCTATATCCGGGGCTGTGTGTTGGATTGCTGTAATTGTCAGAAAAAACATCTTTTGTGGTTATCCATTTAAGGTAGGAACTCGTACAGATGGTAGCGGGACTTAAACATAACTGGGTGTAGAATTAGATACACTTTACCTAAAACTCTATCAAGCCCTTCGTGGAGCACTTTTGACTATGTCGGGGTCGATCAGTTCCAAAGATGCAGCTAAGTTGCCCATTCCAAGGCGTAGTAGGTTCCTATGGAGAAGAACGTGCAAGAAACTCCACGGAAACTCTTTTATTTAAATCAAAGGCTGTAGATACACTAGGTCCTTCAGCAAGGGCGGATCCGGAGGGGGGGGCACAGGAGCACGTGCCCCCCCAAAACGGTTTAAGTAAAATAAAATCGAATCTTCTGAATAGACTGGCCTGAATGCATATCTATGAAGAAATTGCGTCAATGATGAACGCTGCAGAAGTATCCTACTATATCTTCATCATAATCAGCTTATTAATGTTCCCACTGCTGCGACACAGGCCTCCTCTCTGTGAGTGGGAGTGGGCTGTAATCTACCACGCGGGCCCAGTGCGGGTTGGTAAATGTCACATATGTCTTCGAATTTTTGGTTCTAGGACATGCCGGTTAGGGCATGTAATATCGGAAGGTTTTCAATTCCGATACTGATTTCCGATATTAGATCTCAATATCGGAATTCCGATATTGATATCGGAATTTCGTTATTTCTTTAGAAAATGCACAAATTCGGTATGAGGTTGGATTGAGTGCAATAAAAAACATTTTTAAATCGTATTCTTTGATTTGGTTATAACATTGGTTGTTTTGTTTTTAAGTATGCCCACTGTATTTATTAAATCACATATTTCTCATTATTTTCCTATACTTATTACTAATTAAAGTACCTGATTTATCATCAAAACTTCTAATAATTTAAAATGTGCAAGCAAAACCAACAATTAGGAACAACAATTTATCATTGGACATATTTGTTTATCAATTATTACCGTAAACCTTTATTGATCGACCGGGGTTACTTTGATCAATATTGAACTTTGAAAGTCCATTGTAGATGTAAAACAATACAAAAAATTTCTAATAATCGGTTTTTTTATTACTCTCGATTCCTGTAATCATAAGTGAAAAAATATGGCTTGAAATTGAGAAAAAAAATAAAAACTGGCTGATCAAAGTTATACGTAGAATGGGGTGACTTTGATACCCCCGATTTTATTACGTGATTACAAAGTAGCCCCAAAAACAAACAAATTCAAATAAAAAAAAAAAAATCTGCAAACTGGAAAAAAAAATATTGACTTTTTGGTCGTATGGGGTAACTTTGATCTAGTAAAAGTCATCAAATAATTAACATTTCTTTAATCAAAATGGTGCTAACAACGGTTTAGCTTACAAAGAGTTTTAACCGGTCCGTCTAGAACGTTGCTGCAACGCAACGAAAACGCCCAATACCCTAAATCTAGATCGCGGCCTCAAGGCCGCAGTACGTTCAAGCTGATTCAAACTGTATTTGTACTATGCATAGTGGCTTATATGGTCTATAGTTAATTTTATTCTATGGATTTGGTAATATACTTGTCAAATAAATCGACCAAAACGTCAAAATATGCAGAAACAATTCTAGAAAAAAGTAAAAGTTGAACATTTTGGCACGGCAAAATGGCGTTCGCGCATGCGTTCAGCGCGCTGCACTCCGCGTTCTATTTATTTGTTTTCTATTGTTTTTTAAGTGTAAATCGACGGGAAATGGTGTTATTTCAATAATTAAGTAGTGTCGTCATCGTATATAGATAAAATTTGCACAAAATAACATCGTAATTACCTATTACGGACCCATCAAAAAATGTAAACAAACTCGGTAGTGAAAAAATGTGTTGATGTGAAATTTTGAGTTTTGTGTGTGTTTTGTGCATGTAATCGCTGGTAAGTCATTTATTTTATATTATTTAATAGTTAGTCCATAATAAAAATGCCATTTTTCAGAAAAAAATAAGAGTTCAATATTTTTTATCAACTAAGTAATGTTACGTAATGATACGGATACCTATTATTGAACTTTTTTAATTATTGGTGTTTTTATTTATTGTGTTTGTTCGTAAATAATGGTTTTGACCGATAGTATATGTATTCATAATGTATCCTGCGAAATTTCATGTGAATCGAACCAGTAGTTTTATTATAAATAATCAAAACAATGAACAAAGGAATTTCTTATAAGAATCTGATAAGAATGTTTATTTATTCCAACTAGCGTTCGCTTACAAAGATTCTAAGTATTATAAAAAATCCTTTGTCTAATCAGGAACCAAAAACCATTAACGATAAGACTATTTACGTAACAAAACGCTCTCAGTTTTTGTTTATATTAGCGAGCTCTTATCTCTGACGCGCCGCGGGCGTGCCGCGCGGCTTGAGCGGTTGTTCCGAAATCGCGCCGCGCGGCCTGAGAGGAAACGAGATAATCAAAGAAAGAAAGAAAGAAAGAAAAATATTTTATTTGGCACACGCAATCAGTCCCAATACTTAAAAAAAAATTTTTGCACTACGAACGAAAGTATCACTTTCGGCGTTTTTTGTTTTATTTTATGCTAGCACAATTATAAAATCATTTAACACAGATATATACAGTTTATACTGAATTGGAAAACAACAATTAGATAATAATTTGTACTTACATCTTTTAAAGCGACGTTGCATTTATACCCACATAAAACACAAACACTCGCTCGGCGCTACACAAGGATCCAAAATATAGGTTTAGTTTAAAACTCAAAATATAGAAAAGAAATCCGATTTCGATATTGGATCAATCAGTATCGGAATTGTAATATCGGAACTTGCGTTCCGAGATTCCGATATTGCGATATTCCGAGATTCCGAGATTCATGCCCTAATGCCGGTTTCCTCACGATGTTTTCCTTCACCGTTTTGAGAGCAGTGGTGATGAGATTATTAACACAAAGTAAAGCGCCTGCTTGGGTTCGAACCCACGACCTACAACTCGTAATCGGGGCCTTTACCACTAGGCCACCACTGCTTTACTACTATATCTTCATTGAAAAAGAATTAAGTAATCCCAAGAACAGCAGAGTGCAAATAAGATAAATGGGAGACAATTCTTATCTGTCTGATCCATCATGTGACCCCCAGAAAATCCAGGATCCGCCATTGTACCTCAGTCTTTACAATTCTATGTACATGGTGACATGATAAATTAAAATTAATATTTCCAACTCAATACATAAAGGTACCTACATATAAATAAATCTGCACGCAAGGCAAGTTCCATGAACCGAGACATGGAAATAGAACAATTTAATTTACAGTTAACTATATTTATTTAAACAATGACTTCATTACAAGTAATATGTATTACTCATTGTTTTACGTAGGTATTATTTTTGATAATAAACTAACTAGTGGAAATGAGAAAATTCCGGTCAAGTGTGAGTCACACTCATGCGCACACGCCTATCAAAAGATACTATACCGTTATTTAGCCTCAACTGGACAGTAAACTGAATTCACCACGACATACTTGTCTATTGGAAAAAGCTTGGTTCTTTATAACTTCCGTGGTTCGCGAAGATACCTAGGTACCCAAGTACTTGAGGGACTTGACTTGAGGGACAACTCTTGACTTTGTTATAACAGCCACACGGGTCGATCGATTGTTGAGGCCGGTCCTTGGATGGGTAACCATCTTTACATTTTATTCTATTTTTAATAAATGGCAAGCAAAGCCGATATCGACTATTCTGCCAATGTCGAAAGTGAGTTGGAAAAAGCAAGAGTGCATGATTATAAAAAAATAAAATAAAATATAAAAACAAATAATTTTTTTAGATTGATACAGTTGAACACAATGTACCTAGATCATCTTGTTGGGTTAGTACGGGACTGAAACAAACAAAATATATAAATAAATAAATAATAATGGAATAATAATAATATTATTATAAATATTTTAATCTATAAATAACGATACAGGGTCCGTGCCTCGGGGTCCCGGTTGTCATTCGAAGATCTTTGACGGGTCGTCAGAAGCCCGAAAGTCAAACAGTCTTACCAAGGGGTATCGTATTACCTAGTAACTGGGTTCTGGAGGTCAGTTAGGCAGTCGCTCCATGTAAAATACTGGTATTCAGCTGCATCCAGTTAGACTGGAAGGCGACTCCAATAGGTACCTATAGTTTGGAAAATGCTTGGCAGGTGATGACCTATAATTACTTACCTTGGATAGTCGGTCCTGCTGATACTAACCTTGCTGCTGGGCTAATGTTATTACCACCAGTGAGAAGATGGTGTAAAGCCTCGTACTGACCGGTGCGCCGCGACGGTGCGACGCAACTCTAACTCAACAATTTCTAAGAAAACTTCACGGTAGGACAATTTACCGGTGTCGTCGCGCTATCGCGTCGCACCAGTCAGCACGAGGCCTAAAATTTGAATATCATGTATTACAAAGGAATAGGGCACTAAGCTAAAGTCCATATAGCAATGTACCATAAATATAAATACCCAATATAAAAAACGTACTTACCTACAATATTGTGTTGTCAGTAGAGGAGTTTGGATTTGTGCCCGGATGATGGCAATAGGCTCGTCCCTGATAAGCCGCCCTCCGACGGTGCGCCATATCGCGGACGCACGCGCACGACGCACCGTGGGAAACCTATCGTGCGTGGTAGCGCAGACGCGCGTTGTACGCGTGCGTGGCGGTGCGTCCTCGTGCGGGCTGGTGCGCGTCCGTGATATGGCGCACCGTGGGAGTTGGCTTTTACGTGGGACTTATACATAACTGGCGAAATTTGGGTGTACTATACATGCAGAGGTGTACCTATATGTCATATAGGTACACCTCTGCCCAACCCTTCGGGAAAACAAGGCGTGATATTGTGTTATGTAATATGTATTGTAAAAAAATCCTTGTTGGTAAATCAACAAAAAAAAGACATAAGTAAGTAAGTACATAATTATCATTTTTTGTTTTGCCAAAAAAATAAACATGACTTGTCTATGCCATAAGCACTCATTAATTAGCCACACGACCTTGGTACCACATTGTTACTTACTTCCTATACCAATTGTTTCCTTTGTAGACCACGATAGGCGAGCTATTAGACAGTTTAATTATGTAAATTTGAATAATTAACCGTTTACTTAATTAATATGTACATACATACGTACTGCTGATTTGTTTTACGATGGTTAAATTACCTATATCTCTAAGTTTTTATACATTTGTCTTGTTCTTGTCGTATCGTGTCGATGGTACTTTCCTATTCTACATCTTCGGAACAAGCATACATAGGTAACATAACATTACATAACATAACACAAGCTCATGTACCCAAGATTTTGTAATATCTATATTTAAAAGAGTGTCCTGGCAGTTTCTTGCCCGTTCTTCTCCACAGAGATCTACGTTTTGGAATGGGCAACTATAGCTTCAACTTTCTGACTAAGGCTGGTTTTAGAGTCACGCTGACCCTCTGACCACAAACTGACCGTCGGCGCTGACAGTCGAAACGTATGAACTTCGGATGTCAGCGCTGAGCGGTTGGCGTAATTTCATAAGAATACTAAACTTTATATACATTATTGTCTTGTCAGCACCGACGAGCGACGGTCAGCGTGAGAGGAAAACCAGACTAACTGACCGACTCTTTGACAGTTCAAAAGTGCCTGTAAATGGTTTAATTAAAATAAATGCTGTGAGTTAGAGTTTGACTTTTTCAGCTATAGCGATTTATTGCAATTGACGTCTTCTCAGTTCATCGGATCGTCTTGTCTAGGTAGGGCTGCTCAATCGTCGTAAAGCCGAATAACTTGGATGCCTTGTGCCGCGAATGCACATGTGTATGCTAGTGGCACGGATTATTGAGACGATGATTCTTGCAGATCTTAGTCAGTTGAGCTGCACGATTACTGACAAATGCGTGCACTGCCTGGATAGGTCAACTCAATCTGTGTGGTTCTTTCCTCAAAAGACCATTTCAGACACCAATCTACATGGTCTTCACATGATCTGACCAAGATTATGTCTGGACTTTAAAAGAGACTGTGACCTCTGAGTTTGTTTCAGCCTTTCTTCTTAAAGTAGTTAGATAGGAAATGCCGACCTCATCTAGTTTAAAAAATGTGATTGACGTGTAAAAGTGTTTGTACAGACCTACTTACAGAAATAAAATCATTTATCATTATCATTTAACTCATCAATACGCTCATGGTCTAGTGGTCAGCGATTGCAGCTCCAAGACATTTTACGAAGGTAGACGTTGTGGGACTAAGATTCCGTAACAGATGCAGCAAGGGGGGTGAAAGTCGCATGTCGCATTTCACAAGCATGATCAGTCTATAATGTTCCCACTGCTGGGACACAGGCCTCCTCGCTTCGAGAGGGGGTGGGCTGTTATCTACCACGCGGGTCCAGTGCGGGTTGGTAAATGTCACATGTCTTCGAATTTTTGGTTCTAGGATATACCAGTTTCCTCACGATGTTTTTCTTCACCGTTTTGAGAGCAGTGGCGATGAAATTATTTACACAAAGTATTACGCCTGCCTGGGTTCGAACTCACGAACCTACAACTCGTAAGTCGGGGCCATTACCACTGGGCCACCACTGCTCATTTTCACAAGCAAGCGTTTGGCGTGAAATACAAGAAGCGCTGAAGCGTCATTGTCTAAGTGACGGATATCAAATAACGCCTTCCTCTGAGCATCCCTTACCTGTTATATTCTTTGAGCCCAGTAGATAACCACGTTGACTGCGGTAGAGAATTACGAGTTAATCAGCACCTTTTTAATAAAAACATGTTCTTAATTTTATTTAAGTTCCATAACGTTTATTGATATTTGATGGTGTTGATGTTTTGTTAGCCATTTCACTTACGGACCCTGTGGGCGGGGGCCCACAGGGTTTGTTAATGAACCACAGTAAAGAGAAGGCAGAAGGAGGAGGAGGTACAAACGCGTTTACATAGCTAGTAATACTAATCAGACTGCCTAGCTACAGTTGCTACAGCTGGTAGCTAGCTGCTCGATTCCTTTGAAGAAAAGCCTGTGTCTTTTGTCCGTCATTAAAATTCCACAATTTCTGATTGTCCATGGGAAAATGGGGTGAAATAATATGTTTGTGTAGATATAATATATTTATTTTATTATTTATGTACACAGTAAAATACATACATATACCTCATAGTAAATAATTTAAGTACAAAGGTTAGTACCTACTGCTTATTTCTTAAGAAATTTCTTCCAGCAGACTAATTAAATAAATAAATTGATATAATTATGTTATTTATAGTTCCACCGCAGCGCATTTGAGTACCTACATACCTACTTTATAACCGACTTCCAAAAGGAGGAGGTTCTCAATTCGTCTGTATGTTTTTTTTTTGTATGTTTGTTACGCGATTTCTCCGTCAATTGTGGACCGATTTTAAAAATTGTTTTTTTGTTTGAAAGGGTATGCTCCCGAGGTGGTCCCATATACTTAAATTTTATTAACTTTACTTGGATAGTTTTTGAGTTAGCTTCAATAATACGTATTTTTCCTACTTAGTTTATATGGATGATTAGTGGTATTCGAATTTGTGTGGGGTAGGTACCACAACTAAAAAGTGCAAAATAAAAACTTTTTACAAAAAAGAACAACCGACTTCCAAAAAAGACACTACAAAGTCAAAAATAACTTTAATTTTGGAAGTCGGTGGCGAAAAACCTAAGTTCAAAACGAAGTACACCGACTTCCGAAATTAAAGTTATTTTTGACTTTGTAGTGTCTTTTTTGGAAGTCGGTTGTTCTTTTTTGTAAAAAGTTTTTTTCTATGACTGCGCCTTTAAAACCATATTAATCAATTTACTACAAATATGTTCTTTCTTATATGGAAATGGATACCTACTCAGTAAATGACGCTATCATACCTAATAAATATATAAATACCTAATGATAATCCTATATGGAGCGCAAACATAACATGACCTAATTGCTTACCCAGGAATATGCTTTATACAGCAATAATATCGTAACTATGTATTTATGAAACCTATGTAGGTATTTACCAGCACTTCACCCGCGACTTCATTCGTGTGAATTTTGCTATGGAAAATTAAATACAATCTAAACTATTTATTTAGTAAAATGTATTCGTGCCAAGTTTCAAGTGGAATAAGAATTTTGATACAAACAAATTCCCCCCTTCCACCCCTTTAAAAACCCCCATAAATCATAAAAGGAAGTCTTGTGCAAAATTCCACGTTCCTTTTCCTAGTAGGCTGTGCGCTGATACCTAATTAGAAGTTATCTACAATGTCATTCAGACACTCAGTCAGTTTCTCTTTTTATTTTATTAACCGACTTCCAAAAAGGAGGAGGTTCTATGTTTGACTTTATGTATTTTTTTGTATGTATGTTCACCGATATCTCCGCCAATTGTGAACCGATTTTGAAAATTATTTTTTTGTTTGATAGGGTAAGCTCCCGAGGTGGTCCCATATAAATTTTATTAACTTTGCTTAGATAGTTTTTGAGTTATCTTCAATAATACATATTTTTCCCACTTTATGGACGTTAAGATGATAACTTCCTGTCACTGTTATTTATTGCAGTTAGTGGTATTGGATATTGTGTGGGGTAGGTACCACAACTAAAAAGTGAAAAATAAAAACTTTTATAAAATAACAAAAAAAATTAAAACCTACTTCCAAAAAAAACCACTACAAAGTGAAAAATAACTTTAATAACTTTCGGAAGTCGGTGCCAAAAAACGAAAATTAAAAAACAAAGACACCGACTTCCGAAATTAAAGTTATTTTTCACTTTGTAGTGGTTTTTTTTGGAAGTCGGTTTTAATTTTTTTTGTTAAAAGTTTTTATTATACAAACAATACTAAAGCTGCACCCCGCGGTTTCAACCGCATGAGTCTCGATCCCGTGGGAATATCGGGATAAAAAATATATTTTGTCCTTCTCCGGGTCATAGTCTACCCATGTACCTAATTTCATCCAAATCCGTTCAGCCGTTTTAGCATGAAAGCGTAACAAACAAACATACAAACGTACAAACTTACAAACATACAAAAAATCAAATCTATTTTCTTTATAATATTAGTTTAGATACATAAATAGGTAGTTATGCACTTACACAGCCATATATGTAGTTAAATAATTGGTCTCAGTTCTCACAAGATTAAATGAGCAGTCGTGGACAGAAAGGGGTCATATCAGTGACATGCGTTCTGCAACAGTTGCTACGTGCAGATTGCATAAACAACCCGATGTTGACGTTCGGTCGCAGGCGCAGCGGCTGAGTTGACATAACCTCGTAATTCTAGCTGCGATAGGATGAAAGCGTGGAATAATCTAGATTACTGATGACCAAGACTGTTATTAAATTAATATTTTTATCTACCTAGTTCTTCAATTTTTTTGCTTTATTAATTAATAAAGCAAAAAAATTGCATCCCCCAACGGATACACACACGGATATGCACTTTTGTATGAAAATCCGTAATATTGATGTAAAATCGATCAAAATTATAAGTACATTAACTAAGAATTTGGGCTTTCGATTTAAAACTGCGAAATAAGAGTTTTTGAAATTTTAGTTCTTTAACTTAGGGAAAAACAGTTTGTATGAAAAGAAAATCCATTAAATCAATGATTATTGGTATTTAAGGTTTCGGTAAAAAATTTAAAATGTAGGAAACACGTAATTACCGCTTTTTTCAAAAACTCCCCGGGTAAAAACGGGTAAAATAGGGGATGAAAGTGTCTATAGAAAAGTCCAAAATCTCTGAGTCCAAAATAAAGTTACATGCTCTGTGACATCTCTGTGATTGCGAAACGACTCGCTGGCAAAGTGCTAGTTAGTTTCATAATTATACAAAAGGCAAGAAGAACTACCGAGTTGTAGTACCACTGTGTACTGTGTATGTAACTATCAGTTATTTACACCGGCGCGGGCGGCGATACGCGTAACGACAGTAGTCATTTAACGAGAGTAAACAAAACAACAATAATGTTATATACAATCGGTAATTGGGTAAGTAGCACGTAGGTACCTAGCGTAGTGTGTGTACAAGTAGGTATCTTGAATTCTTGACCAGTCAACAAAACGGTTCATGGTAACATCACTAAGCAGGCTAGAAAAGGAATATTTAAATTATTAGCGATAATAGAGGTGCATGGATGGAAGAACTCAAGCTGCGCGGCCCCAAATAGGTAACTTGGGTTATGGGCAGGAGGATTATGAATGCCAAAAAATCACCATGTTTAACATTTTGATGTGATCGCTGATCGCAGCACCTAGTTCGAAAAAAAAAGTGAAATACAAACAAAACAACAATCACTTGAAAATCTTGAAATGCCAAATTAGTCTGGGATTTAAAAAACGAACTTTACAAGGATCTTTTGGCGCGTGGCAAAAATCGGTACTAACGCCGCCATCTTGGTTTTTAAGGTTCCGTTCCCAAACGGTTCCAACAGCTACTAAGGCTCCGCTGTCCGTCTGTCTGTCTGTCAGAGGGCTGTATTGTATCTGTTGAACCTTTACTAAGTACCTAGAATGCAGACACTTGAAATGTTCAGTGTTTACTATGGCGCTATAACAACAAATAATGATAAATAAAGTTAAACATTAAAGGGGGTTCCATGTAAGAAACGAAAAAATATGTAAGTAGTGATTCATATGGTACGGTGGTACGGAACCCTTCGTGTTCGAGTGATCCTGCTTTTTTTTTCAATATAATATCACACAAATAAATACCAACAACGCCTCGCTCTCAATATCATTCAGGATCGGAAGTATCATTCAGGATCGGAAGTATCATTCAGGATCGGAAGTATTATTAAATATCTTTGCTTGTAGCACTTTATGTAGGTACTTTATGCATGATTGGCGACTAATGGAACACATAGGATGCAGCCAGCAAGCGCAGCGACCATACGTGCGTGTCCATTCTCAAATCCCTTTTTATCTCCACCACAATAAACTATTTGATCTATAAATATGAATCACTAGTTGATGTCTGTCAGCTGTTGAAACTAATTAAAAGATATGTTACGCCTGTTTAACGAGCTGCCGAGCCGAGCAATGTTGATACAACATCACAGGATACGTGTCGTAAACATGCGCTTGAGCTCATAGGTACTCACTGATTTTATTACTCAGATATTCTGAACACTGGACGGTATATCGAGTACCTAATAGTCATCACCTGCCTCTAACATTTTCCCAACTATGTTAGGGTCGGCTTCCAGTCTATCCAGAAGCAGCTAAATATGTAGGTACCAGTATTTTACATGGAACGACTCCCTGTCAAACCTCGACAACCCAGTTACTGGGTGACACGATACCCCTTGGTAAGACTGGTTGTGAGACTTTCGGGCTTCTGACGACCCGTAACGACTGTCAAAAGACCACGACGAATGACAGCTGGAACCAACGGCTTAGCGTGATTTCCAGGGCCACGGCAAGGTCTCTGTATGTAAAGATTATTGTCATGGACTGAGCTCGGCAAGAGGAAGCTTAAGCTGATGGATTGCTTATCCACAATAGCCACCAGCCCCCACAACAAGATCATAAATAAAGTAAACCTGATTAATGTCCAAAAGAACTGATAGGCTGGAATACTAATTTTCAAGAGTAACAAGAGTTATACTGCATCAAGTGCTTCAGTGCACCTATTTATTTATTTTATTTATTTATTTAACCATTTATGTAAACAGACAAGAAGAAAGAACAGAAAAATACGTACAAAGTACCTATTACGTAGTACCTACGTAAGTAGTACGTATTTAGTACCTATCTACATAGGTACTAAATTAATAAGTTAAGTAGGTAAGAAGTAGTTACTTTACATTCTAAGTACTATTTATTTATTGTAGTTGACTCCTTATGGCCCCCGGTGCCCTCGTTATAGAAATTAAAAATGAGGAGTGAAATTTATACAAACGTTAGATAAAAAGCGTTACGTTTTGTATAATGTTTTATTCGTAAATAACACGGATTATTTTTTTTTGTAGAGCTACCTAAATGCCCGAAAATAGCAGGTAGTTTAAAGTTAAGAAGGTGATCATGTGGTTTGCACACTTTGCACATACCTAATATGCAGTAAATAATCGACAAAATAAGCAGACTGATAGTAGCTGAATCAGGAAAATTCGAGCTCTTTGATCTCATTAAAATTCGACCTTTTGACCTCCAGGTTTTCTGTTTTTTTTTTCAAAACTAGGTAAGTACCTACTCCCTCCATATACCACAAACTGAGGAGAATTTAAGCGTTCGGTAGACAAAGAACAACATAAGCAAACGGTAATAAGTTTCTATACCAATACCAATCAATGTCTGCTGCAGGCCAAGAACGCACTAGCGGCGGCGCCGGTAGTGCCTTGTTGGCACTTGTTGGCCTTAGGTACCTACCGTGGGTTTGATCCGGCGAAACATTCACCCACCTAAAAACAATTTGAAATCTCTATTTTCTGTCAATGTTTCTTAGAATCGAATAAACATATTTTAAATAAATGTTTAGTCAGAGCAATAGCTACAACTAGTGGAAACTATTAAAATATTACCTAAGTAGGTAAGTAAGTACCTACCAAATCAATCCCCCTGCAAGTCAACCCAACAAAGACTAGATTATTTGTCCCAGTGGGCACGTGTCGAACAGCCGACATGGCCCGCATTGTACCGGATTCATGCATGTTGATCATGACAAAGATGACATCTATTGCGAATTGACGTCTATCGTGATAATGTCTGACCTTGGCGATAACGTAACATCGGTTAGGCGTCGTGTTTAATAGCGTAATAATTGTTATCAATAGTATTTCGTTAACACTTTCGACTCCACCCATTTTCGTCGAGCTCATACGCCATGCCGCCATACATATTGTAAGTGGACCGGGACAGTCTGTGACCGGGAGGGTTCCCGGCATTACGTTTGCGCTAAAGTTAACCATCGCGGATGGTCAACGGCATTATGTATAAAACCGAAAAGTGTTTTCTGTAAGTAGGTACGTAGTTTCCAACCTTTTAAATTTTTGTGAATATTTGTAAACGTGAAAAAAAAAATAAAAAAAATCTAGGTATGTCTTCGATTTGAAAACCAACGCATGATACACTATAATAAATGTCGTTAAAATATACATCTGATTTTATTTTCACGGTTTATACCTAATGCTGTATTCGCTAAGAAAAACCTACATTTAAAATGAGCCCTCCGCGAAGGCTCCCAGCATCCCATATGCGACTAGGTGAACCCTCCAGGAGGGCTCCCGGCACTGAACGTGTTAAACTCTGCCAATTTATAGTACAGACGCCATCGCCAGCACATCAACCTACTCAAATCTGTCAAAGGACCATGCGTCATTTTGGTACCAACGCTCAACAGTGATGAAACTCATGCCATGTGAAAGCTTTTGGGGTATTATTTAATTCATTCTATGGCAGCTAAGTCGAAATCGAGCGCGAACATGGTGTTTTTTAACATTAAAAAAGGTTAGGTTATGTTTGGTCAGGATAGGTTAGGTTAGGTTGATCTCATGATTCTCGGTCTAAGTGTGGGAAGGGAACAATGGGGTGGTTTTTAGTCAGTAGGATTCTGACAGATCCCTTCGTCCGCCCCAGGGCGGGGGACTTCAATAAGGATTTTTCAACCCGGAAAAAAAAAAAACTTAGGTTAGGTTAGAGGGTATGTAGGTAGATAGGGTAGGTAGGTATGTAGATAGATAGGGTAGGTAGGTATGTAGGTAGGTAAGGTAGCAAGGTACCCTTTTTGGTTAGGTTAGGTTAGGTTCACCGTGCCGTGCGGAGGAAGCGGAGTCCCGGGGCAGGGTAATGTCGGCGGTGTCGTTGGACATCTCCAATGCATTCAATACCCATGCGTCATTTTGGACGCGACTTTCAACAGTGATGATACTTATGCCAAGTGAATACTTTTGGGGTATTATTTTTTCATTCATACTATGACAGCTAAGTCGAAATCGAGCGCGAACATGGTGATTTTGAGCATTCAAAAAAAGTTAGGTTAGGTTAGGGATGAAACCATGCAATGTGAAAGCTTTTGGGGTATCATTTAATTTAGGTATACTATGGCAGCTAAGTGTTTTTGAACATTCAAAAAAGGTTAGGTTAGGTTAGGTGGGATGAGAGGGCGGAGCGCATGCATGAGAGGGCGGAGGACATCCACGGGTAGGCGGAGGACAACCATGAGGATTTTCAAGGTCGTTTTTATAAGTCGTTCGCGCGGATTTGTGTGACGTCATATCTTTGATGAGTAGTTAGTATGTGGCGGTGTAACCGCTACAATTTACTTAATTATACTGTTACGCAAGTAGCAATCTACCTTATCGCCTTTCCCTGCCCCTTCCCCTCCGGCTTCTAACATTACCATTAAAAACAAAGATACTTTTGTTACCTTAAATGTTATTAGGTAATTTCTAATGTTAAGCAAAAATAATTAATTACTTAATTAAGCGTTCAGAGATGTTATTATTATTTTCATATATACAATGCTTACTGTTTTATTTGTCCTTCATTTTATACTTTTTTTTTAATGTTCAAAAACACCATGTTCGCACTCGATTTCGACTAAGCTGCCATAGTATAAATTAATTGATACCCCAAAAGCTTTCACATGACATGAGTTTCATCCCTTGATATGCTTTTTTGTTGCGACCTTGAAAATCCTCATGGTTGTCCTCCGCCTACCCGTGGATGTCCTCCGCCCTCTCATGCATGCGCTCCGCCCTCTCATCCCACCTAACCTAACGTAACCTTTTTTGAATGTTCAAAAACACTTAGCTGCCATAGTGTACCTAAATTAAATGATACCCCAAAAGTTTTCACATTGCATGGTTTCATCCCTAACCTAACCTAACTTTTTTTGAATGCTCAAAATCACCATGTTCGCGCTCGATTTCGACTTAGCTGCCATAGTATAAATTAAATGATACCCCAAAAGCTTTCATATGGCATGAGTTTCATCCCTATCCTAACCTAACCTAACTTTTTTTGAATGTTCAAAAACACCATGTTCGCGCTCGATTTCGACTTAGCTGCCATAGAATGAATTAAACAATACCCCAAAAGCTTTCACATGGCATGAGTTTTATCCCTAACCTAACCTAACTTTTTTTGTATGTTCAAAAACACCATGTTCGCGCTCGATTTCGACTTAGCTGCCATAGTATAAATTAAATGATACCCCAAAAGCTTTCACATGTTATGAGTTTCATCCCTAACCTAACCAAATTTTTTTAAATGTTCAAAATCACCATGTTCACGCTCGATTTCGACTTAGCTGCCATAGTATAAATTAAATGATACCCCAAAAGCTTACACATGGCATGAGTTTTATCTCTAACCTAACCTAACCTAACTTTTTTTGAATGTTCAAAATCACCATGTTCGCGCTCGATTTCGACTTAGCTGCCATAGTATAAATTAAATGATACCCCAAAAGCTTTCATATGGCATGAGTTTCATCCCTATCCTAACCTAACCTAACTTTTTTTGAATGTTCAAAAACACCATGTTCGCGCTCGATTTCGACTTAGCTGCCATAGAATGAATTAAACAATACCCCAAAAGCTTTCATATGGGATGAGTCTCATCACTGTTGAGCGTTGGTACCAGACTCCATACAAAGTTGCCCATGGTCCTTTTCCCAATCAACATTGAACCTTATTGTTTGGTAATAAAGTCAAAAATCTATTAAAAAAAATCATTTTTTGGCAATGGTAATATCGAACCCTAAAATGTCAATGTCATTTATTATTTTGAATTCATTCATTCTTTCAATCATCGGTACTTCTCAAATGTTCAGTCGATGTTGCCAGACCCGCGCATAATAACATATTATTGGTCCGACCTACAGAAATACTGAGCGGAGGACGCACGAGCACAATTTATTTAAATTATACCTTTTCGGAAAATTATTATGATTTTCCATTCACCCATGACATATAACATGAAAACAAGACACCAACTTTACTGAATGTCTAATTAAATTATTAGATGAATTTATACAAGCAGTGACAACTTTACAAACCACTCTTTAAATTCTTTGTATGTTATATGTTCATAATATTGACATAATAAAATTCGAAGACATGATTATGACATCCACCAACCCGCACACGCACTGGGCTCGCGTAAGGGGAATGCGCCAAGGTACCCCGCGAAATTAAAATTTTCTTACGTTTTTTGCAATTTGCAACTCCTTGTCAGGTTGTATGTTGATTAAGATTCGCGATTGTAACAAATATGGCTTTACAGAATTATAATCATTAGAATTAACAATACAACTTCATTAATAAAAGTGTCAAATGTCATGATTTCATGAATTAGTCATGCAATACAATTTCATGAATTTAGAGAGTTGTATTGATGATTATAATTCTATAAATAAACATTTGATACGACCGCGAATCATTTTTAGATCAACATACAACCTGATACTGACCTACAAATTGCAAAAAACGTAAGAAAATTTGAATTTCGCGGACTACAGGCAGCCTTAAGGGAGATCCCTTAAACTGCCTGTCCACAGGAGCGGAGAAGAGAGGAGAGGAGCGGAGATGTGTCAATATAAACCAATAGAATCGCACCTCTGGAGCGGAGTTTAGATTCTATTTGTTAATATGGGCACATCTCCGCTCCTCTCCTCTTCTCTCCGCTCCAGTGGACAGGCAGCCTAATACGTCACGGTCAATTCTCCAACTGAAATGTAAAATACAAATCGCAAAAAAATTATATGATTATTATGTTTTATAACTACAAATTATTTACGATTTTCGGACTTTTTCCTTTATTTGTGCTGTGAGACCTAGCTTCTTGCAAAATTGATGATTCTAAAGAGGGTGATAGACATGCGAACTTAAAGTCCGCGGTTTTTAAGTTCACCAACTTACTCGGCTCGCCGTCGGCGTCGGTGACACACGTGAAGCTTGCTCACACTGTATCGTGATGTTGCAGAATTTTCTGAACCAAACTAAACAAATATTACACAAATGTCAAAACAAAACCGGCTCACAACTTTCGGCGATGACAGACGTACGAAACTATGAACCAAGACGGGCAACGAACAAAATTTCAAATCTGTTGGATCGCTAACGAAATTACTCGGCGGTTTTAAAGTGCGCGTTCTTACTGTGACACACACACGTGTGTCTAATCTCACCCCTGAACTATAAGCCATAAGTACGCGTCCTTGCTCTCACGTCTATCACCCCTTTTAGTCAACGGGGTACCCAATAGGTTTTGATTTATTTGCGAGTATCAAAATATATCGCATAAGTAGTCGTGTATTTTCGAAGTCATAACTTCTTATGGGAGAGTAAACCACTTCGTAACTTAACGCGTTACGGTGTCAATCTGTCTGGCTTCCCTTTCTCTCACGCATACGGCAGCAGTCCCCCCCGCCTCGTTATCAGAGTTTTTTTTTTAGAGCTCCGAGCTTAGATTTAGATTAAATGCTCTAGGCTCCAAGGGATCGTAGACTTACGTATTTCATATTAATTTCAACATGATACCTCCACGCGTTCTTGAGAAAAAGGGTGTAGACACACTGACAGACAGACAGACAACGAAGTGGGTCTAGTGGGTGGTGTGGGTTGCTTTTTTTCGTTTTGAGGTTCGGAACCCTAAAAAGAATACCCAAACCTACAAGTTTTTACGGACAAGCTATTCTAGCATCAATCTATTGTTGAACTACGTGTTCATTCATTGGATTTTTTGACATTTCATTATTTTTACTCGACTGCCCCAGAAGGAGGGTAATGTTTTTCGGGAGTATGTATGTATGTCTATTTCTTTGGCACGCTCTGTAGCCTAAACGTCTTGATGGATTTTAACATATTATGAGGTGTCTTAATCGTGGGAGTGACATAGGCTATATAATATTTATTTATTGCAATCTACAAATACAAAAAAAGGGAGGGGAATGTTTTTTTAAATTAAGCCGTTGGTCTCGGCTGTCATTCGTGGATCTTTGACGTCGTTACGAGTCGTCAGAACCCCGAAAGTCTGACACCAGTCTGACGAAGACGACGACGTATTGTATTACCCAGTTGCATGGGTTGTGGAGGTCAGATAGGCAGTCGCTCCATGTAAATTACTGGTATTCAGCTACATCCGGTTAGACTGGAAGCTGACCCCAAGATAGTTGGGAAAAGGCTAGGAAGATTGATTTTTTTTAATGCTTGTTTTTCGCTTTTCAAGTGCGTTCACACAAGTTCGTGTTTTTGCAGTCGGGTTTTTTTTTTTTTTTAATAATTTTCTTTATTTTATCTGTATTATAGCGTACTGTCTGTCTGTTCGTTCACTATTTCATTTCATTCAGTCAGTTTGACAATTTCATTTCACTCGTTGTGATCGTGTCATCAGTAGGTCACGCTCGCACCGCATCAGTAAATTAAATTTGAACGCCTTCAATATATTGGTGGATATATAAAAATAAGCGGACCTGTATGACAGTTAGCAATACACTCTCCATGATTTATCAAGAGACTCTTAATTGCGTCCGTAAAACTCAAGATGGAAACCGATGAAATCCAACGTGTCGGCGAAAACGGCGATGTTTTCATTCATCGGCTGAAGGATCTGACTGATGAGGAAAAAGTGCGTCTTGAGGCACAAAACTCGCGAATGATACCTGAAGCTAAAGCTGCGCGACTGGAGAAAGAAGCAAAGCGTCACTGGGACATATTTTACAAGCGAAATGAGACAAAGTTCTTCAAGGACCGGCATTGGACCACACGTGAGTTTCAAGAGCTTATAAACTTTGAAGCTGACGATAAGATCACGTTCCTAGAGCTAGGGTGTGGCGTGGGTAACATGATATTCCCGTTGGTCGAAGAAGGTTTCTCGAATTTTCATTTCTACGCGTGTGATTTTTCACCACGTGCGGTCAAGTTCGTGAAAACCAACAAGTTGTATGACGAGACTCGTATGAAAGCTTTTTGTGCGGACCTGACCACTGATGACTTGTTCGAGAACATAGAGGAAGGTTGCGTGGACATAGCGAGTTTGATCTTCGTGTTGTCTGCGATCCACCCTGAAGCGTGGTCGCAGGTGGCGAGAGTCGCGTATCGGGCGCTTCGCCCCGGGGGCGTGCTGCTGTTCCGCGACTACGGACGATACGACATGGCGCAGCTGCGGTTCAAGCCTGGGCATAAGATTGCCGATAACTTCTATATGAGACAAGATGGCACCAGGTAAGATTCTATAGATTATTTACTCTTGTTGGGCATAATAAAACAATTCATCTTAAAATTACCATGGTCAGTGGGTCGTCTTAGAGGCGGTGCTAAAGCGCTGACCATTTCAATAAAAACTACCACGTTCCCATACCCTATGCATCATTAACATGTCCTTTTTCTTTATTTGCAGAAGCTACTACTTCACCGAAGAAGAGCTACAGAAGCTATTCACTGAAGCTGGCTTTGAGATCCTCATGAATACTTATGTGCAGCGCCGAACTGTCAACTTCAAAGAGGGAATAGATGTGCCTCGCATATTTGTGCAGGGGAAATATCGGAAACCAGCAGATGGTAAGATACTATTGTAAAAAATCCTCATTTACTACTAAGCTAAAAGAAGCCTTTATGAGCTACAAATATAAAAGGAATTGGTCAGTGTGGCTATATAAAATGTATAACCACAATCTCGAACATATTTAAACCTTCAGTGGTCATTAATAAGACAATAGAATTTTAATTGTTAGGCCCACCTGATGTCCACTGTAAGCGGATAAATTCACATGATGACAAATGCTAACCTTTGAAATACCATGATTTGCATGTATATTAGCTCTATCTGAACACACTACAATACAAATATCAAATAAAAAGGTTTGAAAACTATTCTCACAGACATTTCATGTTGTTTTAGGCTGAAAGAGTACCCAAGAGCATCAAACTGCAATGGGATTTATTTTGGTAAGTCTTAATTTCTGTTACTGGGGTTTTTTGCACATCATGCATAGCTATTCCATCCCATAATAAGGGTAATTACCATCATAAGCTAACCAAGAAAGTTAGACAACTGGATGGAAACAGCTTCCCTGCTTATTTGGGCATTTATTCATCTTGATACTGAGATATTAAGGCCTTGCTTGTACCACAAATCACTACATACAGGGTAGAATAGTGTTTTAAACATATTGAGCACTAAATGTGTTCAGTAAAATGTGGTGTAAGCTATCCTTAGTTTTGTACAGGAGAAAACGATTTTCTTCGTGGGTCTGTGGGAGTTAGTTGCGCCATTTCTTCCCTGGTGAAGGGCAGGCGTTTATGGGGCACTGTCTTATGTAATTTTGACGTTCGAAAAGTGCTGATTCTCAGCCTAATTATAATAAATAAATTTTGAATTTTTAAATATTTTTTGTCTAAGTTACTTGGTTGACTAATATTTCGAATACTTCCCATCCCTTTTTAACAGCATGATGACAGCGCAGTGCAGCTGAAAACCTTCAGTTGCCTCACAACGGCTAATTCAAGAGTAGGGTATCCTTTTCTCATTCAATTTGGTAATTCATTCAATTTCTGTAGCTGGTACTTCATCAGTTACTTGTTTTGTTTTTTTATTAAATGGTAGTTTAGGGCAGCCTGTTGTGAGGTCTGATGCACAAACAAATGCTTTTAAGCATACTGACTCCTTGCTCTAAAAAATTCTAAGTATTTTTTCTGTTTCAATGTTTCACAGTTTTCTTTTTTATTGTTAACAGGTATCTATTTACCTTCTGCTTGGAGTTATTTTATGGTGAGTAACATACACAAAGATTTACTCAAAAAAATATAAAAAAAATACATTATTTTTAGTTAATGTAGGGGTTTTATTTATAAAAGTTAAATTATGTAATGATCAGCGACTGTATAACCATACATTTTTGATGTTTGAATGTCACTTAACTTTAGCAACATTTATATAGTATAAACCCCTATAGATTTAAATGATGACCACATAGTTCATCTGAACTCTTTGATGTACAACTTTTGCAATGTCTTTCGCTCCTATCTGATAACATCACTTCTAAACTACTATCACTGGAGAGGTGCACACAAATTTTAACAAGACTCAACATTTTACAGAAAGAACAAGAAAAGGACATAGATTGAGTATTGGCGTGACTTGGCATACGCAAGCAAGGTAAGACATACTGAAATTACTATTGAAACATGTTTATAGTACCTAATTCAAGATAGTTTGAATGTTTTGAGAAAATGTCAAAATTGCAATCACTAGATATTAGTAACTGTAACTTGTAACTTAGTAACTGATATTTTTACAATATTTACTATCTGCCAAATCTATCATGCTGTCTTGAAATAGGCATAAACAGTTTTTTGTTAAATATAATTTTATTTAGTTAATTTGAGTAGTTATTAATATCTAAATGATGACCACATAGTTCATCTGAACTCATTGATGTACACAATTGCAATGTCTTTCGCTCCTATCTGATCCCATCACTACTATTAAAGGACTACAATAAAGCTACACAACAAAAAACTAATAAGTTTGTACTCTTTACAGACACATCAAGAAAAACCTGTAGTCACTACTTGACGTCGACGAATATTACTCTTACAAGGTAAGAACACAATTACTAGCATAACATAATAGTTGTTGCATTTCACGACTATGAGTCAATCATTGCAATTTAACCCTTATGGTACTGATATTAAAGTCACAAGATGCGTGATCGTGATTTGCAACAGCTATATCTTCAAATAATTATTTAAATGATGACCACATAGTTCATCTGAACTCTTTGATGTACACAATTGCAATGTCTTTCGCTCCTATCTGATTATATTATCAGTTCAGAGGCTGTACCGAAGGTTAGAAAGGATATTTTGACCAATTTTTCAATATTTACAGGGTCAATGAAATAAGCAGTGCTGAAAACTTTGGTGATTGAAAAATGCTGCTTTTTCTATATGGTAAGATACTCTCGGTTCTTCTACTTTTAACTAATAGCAAAATAAAAGAATGAAATAATATATTGAAAATAATTTTTCTTTTCATACTCAAATGATGATTTCAGATAGGGACATCTGATTATAATGCTGTTAACATAACTATCCATACTGATAACAACTAGATACAGAACAGAATCGATTTTTTTAATTTAAATTTTTAATAATTAGTTTTTTGTTAACAGGTTCAAAAGTAACACTATGGTCACTCATCCAAGGAAGCTGCTTTTGATGTAAATAAATACCATGCAATACTATAATTATGTAATACAGGGTGTCCTTGTATAGGATGATAGACCTATACAGGTGGCCTAGTGTAGAATCTATAATCCATGTTCACTATGATGACTTGACCTTCAGGTCTCCCTCAACAGAGCGAACCCATAACACCATGTTGACCACCTTACGCGTCTGAGTAATACAACTAAAATAATATTCTGGTAAACTAAAGCTAACAACATACTCATAGGAATTTTTCGTTTTTTTACAGATGTTTCGATGGTGTTAAAGGTTCAAATGCTGTAGAACAATAACAAAAAGGTAAGAATATACTATGAAATACATGTTGCATGCTGTTTGAAATATTTTCCATTTTATAAATGGACTCTTTTTTTATCTTTCAAATGATGAATCCAGATAGGGACATCTGACACATAATGCTGTTAATATAACTATCCTAACTGATCATTAAATCCATTAAATAACCATTTGTCTACTTAAAAAAAATATTTATTAGAATTTCCTTCTGCAGATTACTCAATCAGAATCCTGTCGAGTAAGCGGATCATATGCAAGAGAATCCAACAGCGTGGGGGTTTAGTCAGTAACCCTGATCTCCATAAAAGAAGGAAAATTTAATCTAAAAAGAAAACAAAGGTATGTTTTTTGTTTCTATGACCAAATACTATTTTTCTATGTTTTCTATGTCTGTATGATGAACACACAAACCTGTACAATTTTGATGAGCATCGTGTTCCGCTGTCTGAAGCTCTGAAATATTCTGTATCCAACAGTTTTACCCTAAAATCATTCAAATTCATTTTTTATTTGCAGATTACTACTATCAAACTGGGTTCGCGATTTGAAGAAACTTATCACAAGGTAACAACTCAGTATTACTTATTACAATTAATTAATTATCATTTCAAAATGTCCACAATGATGACTTGACCTTCAGGTCTCCCTCAACAGAGCGAACCCATAACACCATGTTGACCACCTCACGCGTCTGAGTAATTAATCCCCCTAATAATAACATTCACGGTAATATGAAGTAAATATTAACAAAGGGCTTGTTTGTTCTCAGGAATCCAGTTCAGAGTTGCAAGGAGAATTGGATATCAACCTACTAAACCTGACTAGGTAAGTTCAACACTTAGAACATTATAAATTTGACTATGTTCTTGGAAGCCGCGGTTATAAAACGTAAAGAGTATAAGTTTTAAGAAATCCTATAGTATCGGTAGTCTCTCTCGTTTTAGGATCGCGAATGCCGTGAGGCGTCGTCGTACACGCAAACGATGCGATTTCGTCGTACGACGACATTAAACAACACATTTCTTTAGCGCGTCCTAATTGAAGCTTGAAAGTCATCGCGCGAGTACAGGAAATGATTAATAACGATCTTGCAATCAAAGGTACAAAACTCTTTGAGTGTCCTAATTGGTCACGCGTCATCGCGCGATCACAACAACGCGGCGGCATCGCATGATGCCCATCGCGCGACCTGTTAGGACACCTGTTGGACCATCGCACGATCTTTTTAATCGTGCGACGAAATCCCATCGTTTGCTCGTACGATCGTTAGCCAATTAAGACAGGCGTGTCTTGGTGTTCGCGTTTAGTATAGCTTTTTATCATGTGAATAAGTACAAGCATCTTCTTACACAGACTGATATTGTAATTCCCAACTTATTGATGAAAGGGTTTGACAAAATAGTGACAATATTTTTAGAAGATTACAATGATGACTTGACCTTCAGGTCTCCCTCAACAGAGCGAACCCATATCACCATGTTGACCACCTTACGCGTCTGAGTACTTTAAATAAACACCTATTGCATTTGCATCAATATGAGGAGAATAATATTGTCAACAAACTACTTTTATTGTTCTCAGGAATACAGTGCAAAGTTGCAAGGAGCCAGCATTTCCTGCCAAGTTTGAAAAGGTAAGTTCAAAATATAAACCATTACAAATGTTAGTACGCGTTGTATCATAAACATGAATACCATCGAGCACATAACGTTAGATCTCGCTTGTGTTATTCTATAGACTATGCAGAGAAAGTAAAACATAATTCACCTTTATTCATTTATTTCTTCACAAAGATATAATAGGGCAGATGTCTCAGTAAAAAAAGAAATTCTATTTAGTCCGTCAGTTAGATAATAAAAAAATATTAGACACGTATTTTTGGCTTTATCGTATTAATAAAAAATTACTTTGATATAACGTATTAAAGTTGGTGGGGGCTGACTGCGTCACAACTCGGTATAAAATCTACCAAAGCGTCATGTCTCATTTCAACTCACTGTATTGCCGTAATCATTTGATGACGGACAAACAAATCCAACTTATTTGCTAACTTTTTTTACTAAAGGAGTTCGGATAATTATTAACAATGATGATTTGACCTTCAGGTCTCCCTCAACAGAGTGAACCCATACAACCATGTTGACCACCTTATGCGTCTGAGTTACATAAAACACTTATTTTATAGATTTGTAATATTAATGTGTTTTTTAGATTTCATTATTTGTTTTAGGACTATACTAACAAGAAGAGCTGAAAGAGGAATTTAATGAACAATGGAGATTGAAGGTCAGAATAAAATTATATTGTTTGTGTGATGTCTATATAGTCCCCAATTTTTATTAATGACCCACTGCACTTTATAGCTTGCCCTATAACGTAATATATGTTGTATCTGTCTGTGTTGTGTATGACGTAGAACTTGAGACGGATAACCAGATTATGTATGGTTTTCCCTTTAAAAAAAATACACAACATCACAATACTAATGTCTGATGTATTTTATCACGTCACCAATATATTAACGGAAGAGTTACTGGGCAGTACTGAATGTCAACCATTAATTATCCATGTTATCTTGTCAATTAAGAGTAATTTGTTAAATTGGTTTTGATTGATATAAACTGTGCAAATTATAATGGCCCACGACTTGCGAATAACTGAATTGATGATGCAATCATTGTGAAGATTTGCTTTTTTAACAGTTCTGATTAAGTAACTATGTCTTTTACATAAAATGATTATGGTCATAAAGGTTCTAAATATTACACTTCAAAATGGGTTTCCAAACTTATCTCTAGTTTATATAACCAAATGTAGCTTTATGTGGATTACTGTCTCATCCTATGAGAATGCGATCCCTTGAAGTAGCATTCTGTAAATTGAGACACAGATGACTGTGGTTAAAACTGCCGGGGATGGCGCCCCGTCGCCACCTCGGTTATTTCAACACACTACAAATTTAAATATAATTACACAATCATGCAGATGTTGAGTATATGTATATCATTTGAAACGAAATTAAAACTATTTTTTGTTACAGTAAAGCTGAAATGAAGATTACGCCGCCGCCGCGCCGTCGCTACGCTAAAATCAGCGAGGGCTCCCTAAGATTTTCGTCCGAAGCTTCTGCGTTGCGAATTGGCATCGCGCCGATTCGCTGTTTTGTGTACAAGTCCATACTTGACGATAACGATCAGCAGAACTTAGATTTTTTATTAAATATAGACCCATTATTGCATAATGTAAGGAGTCCTCTTGAGTCTTCTGGCAGTCATTATTTTGCATAAAATAAATTCTGAAGTTACATTCAATATAAGCGCTTGTTTTAGTAATTGTGAACTACGACCAATTTTGTGTGATTTTTTGCCTGCATCACAATAATTTCAATAAAATAATTTTACAAGATAAGTTTTGGATTTTAATTCTGTACACAACTAACAACATAACACACAAATAACCACACCACACGGCCGCCATGGCCCACGCACAATGGCCCACTTGACGGACTAAGTGCGGAAACCAAACCCTATAACGTGTACGTTACCCCAGCAAGAAAGTGTCTCCTAGAGTTATATGAGTAGAACGTATAATTTGTGCCTTATTTGCTGTAAATGTGCCACATACCACATAAAAAATGTGTGGCCCCTGTCGTTTTGAAAAAAAAACGGAAAAAACGATTCTTGCTGGGGTAACGTTTTTCTAGCAGGAAAATTCTAAACGAATGATCGGAGAGAGAAAAATTATGCATGGCCATAGAGCTTATTTGTGTGCCAAAATGTGCCCCCAAAAATAAAATCTGTGCCCCTTCAGGTTTTCGAGATATTGCATTTCCTGCTGGAGTAACGTTTTGATGAATCGTATATCTCTAAAACCATTGCATGTGCCCCTGTAGAATAAACATACACGAGTAGCTCTTAATGTGTGCCCCTTAGTGCCCCAATTAGATTTAAGAAAATATTTATAGTTTTCAAGTTATCGCGGTTTTATGAAAACCCAAAAAAACATCGCAGCGCTTAAATGAGACAAGGTATAAGTTCGCTGAAAACTGTATTCGGTCCTTCTTGACGCTAATAATAACCATACAAAGTTTCAAAACTTCACATGCATGCGTTTTTGAATAATCTTGCTAAAAGTCATAACGATGGTGTCATAACTTTGACGGCAAAATACAAGGAACCGGCTCAATCCCAGATGTGTAGGTGTAAACCAAAATCTTGTGCCTTTAGTCAAAAATATATGGTGAAAATATTCAGCTTGGAATGTTTCGCATTAAGTAAATATTAACAAAAAACCAAAATATGTAAGCAACGGTTGGCTATCCGACCAAATATGAATGACTACAAAAAAGCGACGGATTCATACATATCGATGACCTTGCGCTGCGATGTTTTTTTGGGTTTTCATAAAACCGCGATAACTTGAAAACTATAAATATTTTCTTAAATCTAATTGGGGCACTAAGGGGCACACATTAAGAGCTACTCGTGTATGTTTATTCTACAGGGGCACATGCAATGGTTTTAGAGATATACGATTCATCAAAACGTTACTCCAGCAGGAAATGCAATATCTCGAAAACCTGAAGGGGCACAGATTTTATTTTTGGGGGCACATTTTGGCACACAAATAAGCTCTATGGCCATGCATAATTTTTCTCTCTCCGATCATTCGTTTAGAATTTTCCTGCTAGAAAAACGTTACCCCAGCAAGAATCGTTTTTTCCAAAACGACAGGGGGCACATATTTTTTATGTGGGGGCACATTTACAGCAAATAAGGCACAAATTATACGTTCTACTCATATAACTCTAGGAGACACTTTCTTGCTGGGGTAACGTACACCCCTATAACATAGAATACACAAATCCCCACGCCTGTATTCTATTCAGTTCATCCGCATTAAAATATGTGACTGAAATTGGGATGGTGCTCGAAGTGAATACCCTGAAGTAGTCGCCAAAAAGGCTATTAAGCATTAAAAAAAAAAAAACAACGGGTTGCACTCCGGGAGTGCGAGCAGAAGTGAAATCTTGAACATGAACGTTGTACATTTTTGAATATTTTGGAATGGTTATGAATAATTTCGCACGAACTGCTTTATTTATCAGTATAAAAGTACTATAATTTATTATGTGGTTAAATACAATATTCATTAGTAGTAGTATATTTATTTATTTTCAAAATATAGTCTTAACAATTTATCACTTCATGAAGTATGTTTTGACTGCTTTTTTTTACCCATCAATATGGGTAAAATTTCTTACCTCGCTATCTTTACGTAATGTCAGACTATTTACTTTGTCGGTTGCTAGGTAACGGATCTTACGGTCACGTCCTGACGAGAGTTCTAACATTTTTTACCCATCCCAAAATAAGTGCACAACCCCACTAAAGAAGTTTTCACTTAAAAAAAAATCTTGGAAGCTGCTCTAGGTTTGCGGAGATTTTAAAACTTAAATATACCTATAGTGAAACAATTTCATTCTACAAATTAACTTTGGAGTATTATAGGTTTTTACTCATTACTCGTTAATTTTCAGTGTCTTTCATTTGTTATCGTTGAATGTAGGCTTAGAATAATAACGCATATTCTAAGAATGTAGGATTCCATAAAAAAAGGGATTTCTTGTTGAGTGTTCATTGAACAGAGGGTTGATCATGTATCATACAGACCCATTTCGATACCAGCCAGCCAGTTGTCGGCTTTCATCCTATTTTGTCCTACTGATGGGCAAAGAAAACATAATTCTCCAAATAAAACTAGAGTAGTGCTTACAAAATACTTTATTCCTTTTACACATAACATAACCGCCTATAAGAAGAACTTCCTCCTGGAGGTCTCCAACTGGTGCCTCCTGCCGGCGATGATCCATTCGAAGTCTCCGCGTTTGGAGTCGAAGGTGCCTTGCTGTAAGGAGATCAGCTTGAGAGTGAAGCGGGGGCCCAGTTCGCGCAGCTTGGCGCGCTTGCCGTCCGAGGTGAACTCGTATCTGGAAAATAAGTAAAAAAATGTTTTAGGAAGGAAATGATACAAGCAAACGAGAAAGATATGAGCTTGAGAGTCGTGGGCAAAACAACGAAATTATTTTAGATTCATGCATCCGATTCCAATGCCGATATATCGGCGATATTCGAAGTTTGCCGATATATCTGTATCGGCGATATTTTTATGGCCGATTCAACGATACTTTTCAAATTTCGCGCTTTAAAAATATAATGTAAACGCGCGTGTTGTCTTGTTACAAAATAATTTCATAACCAAAAATATAAAATATGATAACAAGATATCCAAATGGAACGATATCGTGGATGTATATAAAACGGATTGTAATCATGCGCAAATGCGATTGTTACACTAATTGAACGATGAACACGTAATATTAGATAAAATTAAAAAGATGAAGGTTGAATTCTTTTTGAATTTAGAATGATACTGAAGATGGTTGTTTTAGGATACCTAGTCTGTTCGGTTTAATCACAATAATCATGCTTAAACAGCTGTACTGAGTCATGGGAATAGTGTTTATCAATTTTTCAAGGTCTTAAAAACTGAGTAGGTACTTATAATAGTCTATTTTGTTGCAGGTTAAGAATTCTGTTAGAGTATTTAGTAAAACAGTGGCAGCTACTCTATAATACACTGCTCAGTTTTGTAAGTATTTTGCCTGCAATGTAGTTTTCTCACCGACTGCAAATTGTGTCACATAAAAATAAGTATATTATATAGCATGTTTCTTTTTTCTTGCAGCTCAATATGCCGATGGCAAAGAAGTCAGCCCAACTTTAAAAAAATACGGCAGAAATCGTACAATTTTTTGATGATTTGTTTGATTCGGTGAATGGAGCCTGTCTTTCAAGTCGGAAGAATAAATGTAAACTTTTGCGGAATGCAGTAACAGCCTCGTCTCAGCACCACAGATTTGTGGTGAGAGGCTATAAAAAAACTGCATAGTATCAAATTTATTGAAAATAAGAATAACAGAGAAACATCAGTCCCCTCACAAAAAAACTGGATAGTTACGCTGAAAAGCTATCGAAGATTGTATTTTTAATATTTGGCAATTGGCAATTTTTAAAAATAAAATAAAAAATAGGATCTTGCGACCAAGATATTTCAACTCTGATCCAATAGAAAACTTTTTTGGACAAGTCAGAGCCTACAATTTTAGAAATAATGATCCAAATTGCCACACCTTCAAAAACACTTATAAGTCACTTCTAATCACAAGATTTATAAAATTTCACTCTGATGGTTCAGAGTCACACTTGTGAAGAGGATTCAGGTGAGCAAGTAGTAAAACTCAAGGCATTATTTGAAACTACTAAAAATAATTAAACAAACGCCGACAGTGCCTGCTCAGCTGGACCCTCTAACCTTCGGAGTGCAGTTCTAGAGAATATCCCCACAACTGCTATCCAAGAAAAACTAAAAGTTCATTCACGGGCTTATACGACAGGGTGGATAAGATTTATTTTTAACCAAATTAAATATTGTAAGCAATGTGAAACAAACCTATTTCTCAAGAAATAAGTTCTAACAGTAATTGGATATCTGGTAGAGAATACAGAAACACGAGTAACCTTATTGAAAATTGACCTACCCTTCCGAAAATGAGGACTTTTGGCTATATCATTCAGGAAGCTAACGAATACTTGGAGATCACACCACATCAAACGGGTATTATAAAAGAAATTAATAATAAAATGAGATCCAAGTATTCATTTGATTTTGTGTGATACACAGGGATGCTGTTAAGGAATTATTTTTAGAATTAAGTCTTCGATTAGCAGTAATTAATTGGTGCAATGTAATCACTACATAGTATAAAACAAAGTCGCTTTCTCTGTCCCTATGTCCCTTTGTATGCTTAAATCTTTGAAACTACGCAACGGATTTTGATGCGGTTTTTTTTAATAGATAGAGTGATTCAAGAGGAAGGTTTTAGTGTATAATTCATTACGGTTTTGTGTAAATTGGCTGAAATATGACGATTATTGTTGAAGATGTCGGAAAAAAACATGCCGACTGGGAGCTTTACTGGCGTGCGCTGCGTAAGCCGTGAGAGATAAATCAAATTTATGTTTTAGAGTATTGTATACCTTAAAAATTGCAACAAAAAAGTCCGCGATGGCATATGTCTATCTTCTAAGGGTGACCCACAATAACCATTTTTATCTTTCAAAATTGTATAAAATTTTCATTGTTATTTCCGAAGCTATTTTGACCGGTATCTTATTAATCCTTATCCAATTAAATAGGTTATTTAAATTGGGCATTCAATTTCGATTAAAATATGCCTTTACATCACATCATTTAAATGAATAGTTTAAGAGATATCACAGTTTCAAAATTACGCGTAACAAAATAATTATGGTTGACAACGCGGGCGCTGTAGCCTACCACTGCGTCCGCTGAAAGTTAGTCAATGATCTTTTCCTTGGCTATTAGGTATGTATTCCCGGTAGAACATTCCCGTGGGATATTTTGCGACATCCACGCGGGCGAAGCCGCGGGTAAAAGCTAGTAAATAAAATAATAAAGGGCATAGATGTGATTAGGTTGGAAAACAAAAGTTTGCCACCAATGCAAAAGAAAGCATTAATGTAATATAAAATTAAATTAAAAAAATATAAATATTAATAAATAATATTGAATGTTTTTAATTTTCATCAGATGACTAATATTAATTTTCTAATACACAAACACCTCAGGTGTGCTATGATGATGAATTTTGATGAATTTTCTAATACACAAACACCTCAGGTGTGCTATAGGTACACCTGTCTACACACACAATAACAACCTCGGGTTGAATTAAAGCAGAACCTTTATTTTGGTGTTTAAAGGCTTAAAAGGCTATTTTCCATAATATTCTGGACTCGGCAAACCTTGGCAAACAGACCCGGTTTCGTAACAACACGAGCGACAAAATGGTTAAAATTAAAAATTAACGTCACAATCAAAAATAGCAAATCGTAAAGCAATTTTTCTACTATGGGAGATTACCGTCTGAGTACTACTTAGTCTGTGTTCGTTGCAAACGAGGTACGAACTAACTATGCTCGGGGAAACCCCGCGCTTTATTCAGTGTCTTGTTTCGCCCGCCCACTTTGTCCTCGCACTCGCCTATCTATCCCATTTCGCTAGGTTGACTGTTCTCGTGCGTCTAATCTCAACCTGTCTATAATTTTAAACGGTTTTATTTAGTTAGTCTTGTTAAAATTGTTCTTTTTATATTAATTTAAAAGATAACCTGACATGTGTTGTATTTATTTTACTTTAATTTTTTAATTCAATAAGAGTATCAGTATCGCCGATATTTTTATAAGAGTATCAGTATCGTATCGGCAAAAAGGCGTATCGATTCATCCCTAATTCATGCGGGGGATGCGCTAAGGTAGCCCGCGAAATTCAAATTTTGTTTCGTTTTCTGCAATTTGCACAGCTCAGTGTCAGGTTGTATGTTGATTGAAATATGATTCGCGACCGTAACAAATATGTCTTTACAGAATTATAATCATTAGAATTATCAATGCAACTCTTTAAGTTAGCAAAAGTGTCTTGATTTCATGAATTAGTCATTCAATACAGTTACATGAACTTAGAGAGTTGTATTGATGAATTTTATGATTATAATAATTCTATAAATAAACATTTGATACGGCCGCGAATCATATTTAGATCAACATACAACCTGATACTGACCTGCAAATTGCAAAAAACGTAAGAAAATTGGAATATCGCGGGCTACCTTGGCGCATCCCCCTTAATTAGTCTACGATGAAACTTAGTAAACTACTATCGGTCTAACTATTTTAAGTAGGTATTAGCATTGATGAGGGGGATGAAATGTTTGTGGGTGTTTTTAATAGCACAAGAATATTTATAATTGCTATTTTTTTTTTCGAAAAGTGCCCATGTAGATTTGGCTTATTCCCGAAATCCCCCCTGAAAATCCCCCTAGGGGGAAAAGAGGAATCAATAAAAAAAAAGTCTCAAAATCCCCCCTGAGAATCCCGCTTAGGGGGGAAAACGGGAAATGAAAAAAATACTTCTTCCACAAATCCCCCTTAGGGGATTAACCTGAGAATCCCCCTTAGGGGGAAAAACTGGAATCTGACAAAACCAATGTCCTGCAATCAAAATTATTTGACGGTATGTGAAATAAAATACTTAGATTTGAAACACTTGAAATGAGATAAAAAAAAAAAAACAACGGGGTGCACTCCGGGAGTGCCGGCAGAAGTGAAAACTTGAACATTAACGTTGTGCATTTTTGAATATTTTGGAATGGTTAGAAAATAATTTCGCACGAATTGCTTTATTTATCAGTATAAAAGTACTATAATTTATGTGGTTAAATACAATATTCATTAGTAGTAGTAGTATATTTATTTATTTTCAAAATATAGTCTAACAAAAATAAACAATTTATTTAAACACTTTTCATGAAGTATATTTTGACTGCTTTTTTTACCCATCAATACTGGTAACATTTCTTACCTCGCAAAAGTAGGGTACAAAACATTAAAAAACTCACCGATGATGTCTGAAGAATATGTAGTCTCGTTGATTGTGGAAGGTGACGGCGCGCCTGCCCCGGAACTGTGGCTCGTAGTGGAACAGCGCGCCCAGCATGCGCCCCACTGTCATACCCAGCCGAGTGCTGAAGTTGTTCAGGATTACCTAGTAACATACAATGTGAGCGTTGTTCAAGTTCTTGTGAATATTTCTAATGGGGACAGTTTGTTATTTAAATAAATATAAATGTTTATACAAATTAGTAAGGTGGTTACTGAGTTGTCTTGAAATCAACTGGCAAAAAGAATTCATGAGCTGAATTTAGGCTTTTTTAGTGTTACATCCTTTATCAGCCTGAACCCTGCTTTGAGGTTTCTCTCTAGGCCAAAGAATAAATAAGCCAAAATTGACTCCAGATTTTCTAACCAAATTAACTGTTGTAGAACTCGGCAAACTTGGACGAAGTAATAGTCCAGTATCTCAACCTCTTGATATGATATTTAAATATATTAAGTATTTCTATGTGTTGTGCAAAATAATTATTATATAAATCAATTTAAGAATTGTGTATCTACCTCAGGTCTATGGTTGGTAATTTCTTTATAATCTTTCCTGAGCTCTGGAGTGATCTTGCAGCTGGAGAGGCGAAAATGAGCAGTTGGTCCGTTCGGTAAGTGGATCAAGAGGAAACCATTTGGCTGCTTCTGATTCTCATTTACTACTATCACATCTGTTACTTTCTCACGGAGAGCTGACTGGACTATCCGTTTTACTGATGATCTGAAAATAGAAAAAAGCATTTAGCAAAATAATTGTGTATTTAGAAACCTAAATTATGTGTTTACCACATGTAATCTCCACAATGTTGCAGTTCCAGCTAAGCAAAGAGGTTTTAGAAGAAGTTAAAATATGTGAAGCTGATTGCTAATGTTTAACAGTAGGCATTATAAGAAAAAGCCACAATAGGTGCACCCCAGCTGATAGGTTCCTTTCTCAATAAAAAAAGTAATAGCAATTTTATCAAAAATATTAGAGAAGTTGACTGTAAAAGCGAAAAAATTGCCAAAAGCCAAGTTATTATACCATGTCCAAAAGGGGCCTCAACAGAACTGATAGACTTTTGCCTGTGCCATTGCTGGCTCTCTGTAACAACCTGAAACATAGCCTTACCTTTGTCTATACCTAGATATAGAGTTAGGTATCATTCTACAGAGCTCCTTGCCAAATATCCTAGTCTTGTTGTGTGGGTTGTCCGAGTATGTAATCAGTACTTTAGGCTCGTATGAATTCTCGTAGTATGTTGATAGTTCATCTAATTCCATGTCCTTTTGTGCCTAGAAATATTAATTAATGTTTAAAAATTATGGAAATAAAATATACTATTTATTAGTTTAACATCCATATCTTCAACATTGAAAAAATGCTATAGGTAACAATGATACGATTTCCATGTGTTATGAAAACTGAGTAACAAATGATACTATGTGCTATTTATCAAGCTAGTTTTGAACTTATAATATCAGATTTATGGAAACAAGTTGATGTTTACATGTATTTGGAAGATAGGTATATTGTTTATCCGCCCCTAAGACGACCCACTGACAGTTTCCTGTAGTTAATTATTGTTTTCAGCATTTTCAGAACAGAATAGTTTGTTGAACAGTTTAGTTTGAAATACAGAAATTACAGTTTCTAACCTCCAATTTCTCTTCATCGTCAACATTAGCAAGCATAGTCTCATCCTTCTCTCGGAGGGATTCCAACGTGTGGGGGACCTGCTTCGGGACATCGTCGCCTTCTTGCTTCTTGTCCAACTTACGCCTAAAACACCACGATGTTAGCCTCAACTTGTAAACACATTATACAATTTGTAACTAAGTACATAACCAAACTTACTGTTTCTTGTCTTTACCGCGAGCCATTTTGCTTTATAATTAAATGAGATGAGACGTAAAACAATGCTCTTCACAATTATATTAACATAAGTTAGCTATATTGTAATTTTAAATTTTTATTTTGTAAACTATTATAATGTGGAACTGGAACATGCTTTTCGCTGTTTTGACACTTGACAGCAATTTGACAGATTGTGAATGAGAATGACAGTTGATGACGACACGTTTACGAAGCTAGTGAACGTCATTCTAGCACTTCTGAACAAAGGTCACAATACTCTTATTTTCTTTAATAATTATTTATTTATATTATAGGTTTTCTTTTTTAGATAACCAAGGAAGGCAAGGAAAGGTATAATGAATAATAGCGACAGAGCCTAATATGTCGCTATTATTATACTTATTGCTGTTACTAAACAATAAAAGCAACTCAAGTCTGAGCTTGAAAACGCCAATAGGAGTCAGTCCACATCTCAGCATGTCTTCTCAGGTGCAACGTCAATCCAATCAACTGTCTCTAGTGACTGCCTATCTATCTTCGCAAACGCGGGATATCGACAAAAAAAAAATCGACAAGGGCAGTAAAAACATGTCCGTGACTACCGACGCTACCGCAGGACCACCAACTCTGTCTACGACCACCAACGCCAATCGCTTCCATCATTATTCTTTTTCACAGACTACAATACATTATTTCTTTTTTATTTTATAAAGTAAAACTGGTAGATTTTTCTTGAGATAAGGTTTTTGTAAATATAGGTAAAAAATAACACGATATTTGTATTGTATAATCTATATTCAATTAATTTAATTTAACTGCACGTCTTGCCGCGCGAGCTCCAACAACATGGGGTCGTCGAAGAACTTGTTGATGGAGACGTCTTCACTGAGGCCCTTGCGACGTCGTGTCTTGATCATGAACTCACGAGCTAAGTGCGTAGCGGGCTGGGGCTCCAAGGGCCTGGGTAATAAATACAAAGATATAAAAAATTGGTACTATACACCACGAGGCAGATGTGTACATCCACATTTCGCTTTCGCCAGGCTTTTTTGCAATAGGGGTTGATGTTATAAGGGCTTGTACACAAAACTGCGAATCGACGCGATGCGAATTCGCAACGCAGAAGCTTCGGAAGAAAATCTTTAAAAATCTTTATGGAGCTGGCGCTGATTTTTGCAATGCGCAGTTTTGTGTACAAGCCCTAAACCGGATACAAATACAGAGTCCAGACTGCTACTGAAAAATTCCTGATAGAGAAACCCAGGACTCCTTTGCCATTGACTACCAAACTGTCAAGAAATTATGGATCATGTTCAGCCGCACATGTCACTTTGAAACCGTTAACGACAATGTGACACTAAGACCCAATTTCACCAAACACAAAAATTCTCTAAAGGGTCTAAAGCTCACTTTTCACTGCTTTACTTAGTCGAGCTTGAGTGAGTTGGTCTAGTTGCTTTAATTGCAACGGCCAATATGCTTTCTGACACCATGTCAGTGGCTCAACTGAGTGGCCTTTCTCATCTGATCTCAGCAGTACTTGTATGTAAGAAGATCCTGTACCTGATAATAATGCTCTTATCAAGAGGGTCGCCGGGCACGATCTGCCAGTGATGGAACACTTGCAGACAGAAGGCCTGGCCCTGCGTGTGCGTGCGCAGATCTGTTTCGAAGCCGAACGAATCGATCGCGGGCACGAATGCTTTGATCGTGTAGAGGGGGGAGCCCGGGACTGGGGCGTCTTGTGTTACGTGACCTGAGGAGAAACAGAAATGAATAAATAATGGTACTAAAGGGTACTGCAAGTAAGTCATACAGAAACTAAACGCAATTGTTTGTCCAGTCACAGATCAATACAGATGAGACACTCCGCATTATAGGTATGAAGCTACAAGAACGCGGCGGGCTTGTCTTGTTGGGCCAATTCAGTGAGTTACGCGATAGAAAGGCAACTTCTAGGCTAGGTGCATATAACTATAGGTAATTAGCGCTGTGCGACCTGTATTACACTTTATTGTGTCGTAGCAAGTGTCGCTTTTTTTATTTAAATGATTTTGCAGAGTGAATCATCTGTGCAGTACAAATGTCCTATATTGTCTGTAATGAAATGAAACGAAATTGTTTATTCTGTAATAATAGGATTTGCCCAGGAGTGGGACAGCACAGGCTAGCATAAAAAAAAAAAAATAAAAAAAAATAGGATATCGGAATCACTTTAACACGTCATATTAAAAAAATAAGCTAGATGAGGTCGGCGTTTCCTATCTGACTTTGAGAAGAAAGGGCGAAACAAACTCAGAAGTCACAGTCTCTTTTAAAGTCCAGACATAATCTTGGTCAGAAGAACCACACAGATTTGAGTGGACCTGTCCAGTCAGTACATGCAATTATCAGTAATCGTGGAGCTCAACTCAGAACTTAACCTGTGCGGAGTTTGTTGCGCCACACATCTTCCAAGCATACATAGTAGAAAGTGGTAAAAGCTGGGCGTCATATGGGCTGTCTATATAACTTTAGACATTCAAACAGTGATTTATGTTTGCTTATGTTTTACACAAATTTATCGAAGAATGTTAAACTCTTCGAAACCAAGTCCAGGACGTAATAGGTATTATAATAAATTGAGAGCTTACCTCTCCTCTTAGCCAGCACTGTGTATACCGCGGACACGCAGTCAGCCGGCGCTTGCACCTCCACGAACAGGTAGGGCTCCATCAGTCGCGGCGTCGCCATCAAGAACGCTGAGTACGCCACCTTATTACGACAAATACTTGTTTTTGCAATTTTTTATAAGAAATAAAATAAAATTTTATGACAGGCAACACATATAGGATCATTTTTTTGTCCGTCTGTTGTCTGTCTGTCACAGAGGGTTATCTCGAGATCTATGCCACATATCGTCGGCGTCAGTACAGGACCTTGTGTCTACATTTTTCGGCGAAATATTTTTTTCTTAAAAATTGATAAATTTAGTAGCCTGCCATCCAACGGCAAAACATTGAGGTAGCTAGTCAGTGCGCACAGTCGGTAAAACAGACGAATCTAGGACCTTGGACATGCTTGTTGGGTGTTTAAAGCAGTTTTTAGTCTCTCCTGTAAAAAAGGGTGTAGTGCATTTACAAGGTCCTGCACTGATGCCGACGATATGAATTTTCCAATGGTCTGATCATTTTTACCTGACATATTATACTTATAATATGTTTTTAGTTTTTATTTTCGCTTGATTATGGATTTCGATGCTTTTGGTGGGATATTGGCGTGTGCTAGCTGTCATTATGGCAAATATATTTTGAAGTGATAACTTCTTATGGGAGGGTAAACCGCTTCGTAACGTAACGCGTTACGGCGCCAGTCAGTCTGGCTTCTCTTTCTCTCACGCATACGGCAGCAGTAGGCAGGCTCAACGTGGATTAGTTCTATCGAGCGTCCCGAGACGTACACGTTTTTTATTTAATGATTTGTGTTGAGTAATTTAAATTATTTTGCTTATTAGTGTATTGAATCAAGTTTTTTCTAATTGAACAGACAGCAGTGCTGCTGGACAGTTTGTTACGCCACTTCTTCCCAGCTAAAGCACTAGGAAGTGGTGAAGGGCGGGCGTTTTTGGGGGACTGTCTTATGTAATTTTGACGGTCGAAAAGTGCTGATTCTCAGCCTAGTTCGAATAAATGACTTTTGAATTTTGTGGCGGTTTGACTATCTCATATACAAAAGCTGAAAAGTTTTCTAATGAAAATGAAAAATTGGCCAAAAATTCTTAAATATTGTTATAACGTTTTCGAAGCCCGTTTATTGATTCATGTGTAGAGTCGTATAATGCAACATTATTTAATTAAGGTGGATGCCTAGACAGGCCTCGCCATACATTTTTCAGATGATGTAATCTCCGTAAATAAACGGTTTCTGCAGAATAAAAGCAAGTATAATGAGACTTTATAATGTATTATGTTAGCCAATCGCCAAAATTAAAAAAAAAAAACAGTATTTTTAGGAGAATTAGACCCAATAAAAAACGAAAAATCTTTACGTGTGTGAGTGACCTGAATCGCGCCATCTAACAGAAATTTAAAGAACCACTGAGAAAGAGTTATTTGCTGTTGTGTTACGAGTTTACGTTCGGTAAATATTTATAATAGATGGCGTTGTTCGAAAATCGAACAAGCGCCAAGGTTACACGTCGTCAGTCCATCTTGACAACTTGCGAATCGTTTCCAAAATTGTGTTTCTAGAAAGTTAGCGCCAGCGCGCGGGTTTGCCCGCGGGTTTTACATTTTATGATTGATAAAATGTTTTTTATTAGGGAATGAGAAAGAATGCTAAAAGTGAAAAAAAATATCTGCGATCTGCATTTGGTTCACACAGATACAATACTAATGTAATTATTGTAATATCTACTTTAAATATAAAGTACCTAAAGATTTAAAAATCTTTCTACTGTATGTAGGTAAGTAGGTACTGATAATACATTTTCTGACACGGTTAGGTACTAATTCATTGGTTTGGGTTGAATAAAATCAGAGAATAGAAGTTCATGTAAACTTAGGGTATACCTAAATCAGGCGATCAGCGTAGGCAAATTTACCTATTTTTTTTCTAATTACCTACCTACGCAATGGTGACACGTAAGGTACTACTTACATCTATTGATTGAATCATATTTAATTTATGTGAAACCATCAAGATAAGTGAATACACAGACAAACCACATTGATTTTTCATAACAATTGCACATTTTAGTATTATTAGCACATGTCAATGTGCGTAGAGATAAATTGGTCTTGCCATCTAAGAAATTTACCAAGAAAAAGGGGAAATAAAACATAGGGCAGTATTTTAGTAGTAAGTTGTAGGATGTTCTGATACGACAAGTCGCGGGCTCGAACTCACTGGTGGGCGCGGCCAAAAAGCACGCTATCTCATCTGGCATCGTGTGCGACAGAGATAGTATCAGTGATGGATGAGCAGTTAGACGCTAGTCTAGCCGCACGTCTAGTTAGCGCGCACACAAACACCGTTCCGAACTGAAACGATGTTATACGAAGCACACAATAGTGCACCGCCGCGGCGCCGCCGCCACAGAGTACTTTATAAGATACCGCCGCAGCCCCTTTGTCGCTCGCCGCCGCGCCGACGAGAATTATAGATATGTACCTATGTGTAATTGTTATAGTTGACTACCTATAAATTGTTTACAAAATTACTACTATCTTCTTATTTCTAGGTAAGTAGGTACCTACTTACTTAGTTACCTATTCATGGACGTACGCATAAGGTAGGTAGGTACCTACTTACCTACATTTTAGTGTTCACGACTGTTTGTGATATTTTTGCTTGTATACTAACCTTCATACAAGCAAAATTATCACAAACAGTCGAGGTAATTATTACATTAGGTACCTACTAAGCAGAATGCAAATGTGACGAAACTGTTTTGTTTTTGATAAGATTTAAAAAAAAAAAACCAAAGATAAAATAGGATTAAAAAAACGACAGATAGATTATAGACTAACCAGGTGCGAACTTAGACCCTCTGATTTCGCAAGTGCCACATTACACCGCTCGACCACGGAAGCTATGAGGACAATGATTAAAACAGCAAACCTATTCGCAATTTTTTTGCGCGTATCAGATTTTCGACGCTCTGCTTAGCGCCGAGAGTTGAATATCCAACAGAGCGCATTCAGCGCGTATCCCAGTGCGTCAAGAAAATACACTGTTGGATATTCAACTCTCGACGCTAAGCAGAGTGTCGAAAATCCAATCGCGAACGTCGCGTCGGCTTACGAAGACGCTATCACGCAGCTCGAACGAAAGCGCGAGGCGAAGCTACCTCATAATCAGCTGCTGCCAATTTGTTGATTTAGTAATCTATAGATAGTGCAGCATTGCGCTGCCGTTCAAGCCTCTTTTGTAGTTGTAAAAGTTTCATAAACTATTATTTCTTTTAAAAATTTCGAATTGAGTACATTTTCAAATTTTGAATTCTATATCGTTCAAAGTAAAACAATTTTTTTGACTTGCGTCATTCTATTGTGAGCCGCTCTGGACGATACGTCATGGTATTAAATAATTTTTCTCTGCTTCAAGTGTCGTGTTTTCAGTTTGAGACGCGAATGTAAAAAGATCACGATAATATCTTTGTGCTAGCTGGCCGCAGTTTTGATGAAGCATATCGTGTTCATTGTGGTGTCTAGTCCTCAAGTTATACGTATAGTTCGTGCCAGCCAAGCGAGAATCTAGAACCACTATTTTTTGGTGAAGTATTTACTGTACAAACATGTGAGTATTCAACCAATTTCCCGTTTATCAAATCATACACTCTCGCGTCCCACTAATCGCGTAATCTAGCCTATGCCGTTTCTAAAACTCTCTCGTTTTCGGACCTTGGCAGATAACCAAGGCCACAAGGCCTTTCCCGGACCCCCGTCCGTCGCCTGGACAGGATCCTGGCGTTCTCTACTCCCAGCCTGCGTCAACACAGACCCACGTCTTCTAGCCACGTCGGGTTTCTCCGCCAACCAAGGCGAGATCGTTCCGGGCAGCAGCAGGACGGCGCCCCGTACTCCAGGACTCCAGGACTCATTGACTATTAATCTCCATCGCATTAGTTTTAACTTTATTTTTGAATCTTAAGCTAGGCAATCCATCTACCGCGCTGAACCCAGATTTATTGCCGGTTTAATTGCTCTGTTCTACCTCGCGTCTCCGGGATTAAATTAGTAAAGGCCTATACGTATTTAACCCGCGTGCGATCGTACACTCAACCCTAAACCGCATAATTCTCCGTTCGGAAAATAAAAATCTACCGTAGTTATAAGCGGCTCGCAATCATACTTAAATTTATTTATCACGTTTTATACAACTGTTTCTGTTTTTTTCTTACTTTAAAAAATATAATATAAATCATATTTAAAATCTCCTATTACTTTTTCTTTGTATCTAGTTATCCTATGCTAGAGTGGGTTCGATTCTCACCAAGCATTCTTTTTAACAAGTGGCAGAAGCTAATCTTCTAATGCTACAATAGGTACTATACTAGGTTTATCTAAAAATACTAATATTATAAAGCTGTACAGTTTATTAGTTTGATGTTTGAATGCGCTAATCTCACAAACTAGGTAGGTACCTACCAGTTTAATCATTTTTTTGTAGCCTTTGGTAATGTTTTAGGCTATAAAACATCACACTGCTGCTCATGGGAGCCGAGCAGTAGGATAGGTTCCTACGGGAACGCGGGTAAAAGCGTGGGGAACAGTTGGTATAAGTATGTACCTACCTACATATAGTACATACCTAAATACGTTATCAATAGAATAAAGTTTTACCCGACTGCCAGAGGAGGCTTACCTATATATATATTTTTTTTCATATCGTTGTAATAGGTATTGATTTACGATTTAAAATGTTATAAGTACCTACATAAACCTTTATAATACATATACAGTAGCTTCTGCCCGCGACTTCGTCCGTGTGAAATTTCGGCCCCCGACCCACCGCATCGCATCCTATCGCCCCGCCCGAGCTTTTACTTCGTTTTCGCTTAGCGTTCTTTCTGACTTTTTTCTTTTTGCTCGGCTCCTAAGGGTTGTAGCGTGATGTTAGCGTGTTGTTGCGTGGTGGCCTACAGTCTTTCTCAAGAATGGAGTTAACCAATGTCCAGATAGAGATAGGTACCTACTAAATACCTACTACTCGAGCACTCCCCCCCCATTTCCACGACCACAAAATAAAAGCCATAGCGCGCCGTCGTCGGCGTCGGTAAAGAGTGGGAATGCAAAGAGCGTACGTCTGCTCTTGCCTACATAGGGTACCTACCAACGTACCTACACAACGCGGCAACGCCGCGCCGCGCCGGTCGCTAAAACGCCTGCTACACGGTCGCCTACCGCGACCCGACAGAGGTGACCTTGGTTGTTTACAACCGTGAAGATGATGTTTATACGACCAAACGTTGAAACAACTTTGCGGGTCGCTAACCAAGGTCACCTCTGTCAGGGACGTGGTTGGCAACCGTGTAGCAGGCACTTTAGCCTCAAGCAAGTCGTGGCCGAGCAGTAAGGTAGAAAATGTAGGTACCTAAGTAGGTATTGGCCAAAAGAAGATATAATTATATTATAATTTATAACAGAAAATATGCTCGAGGAGGTAGGTAGGTACCTACGAAAATAGATTACGTATAATAAATTGTACAGACGCCAGCACATCAAGTTACTACAATCTGTCAAATTTCTTTAATAGATTTTCAACTTTATGGCTAAAGAATAAGGTTCAATGTTGATTGAGAAAATTTGACAGATTGGAGTAGGTTGGTGTGCTGGCGTCTGTTACAACACAACACATTTTTGTAAACGATTCCGACTAATCAGTTTCATTTTGACAGTTCAATAATATTCATTGCGTTATTTACGTTGTTGAGCAGATCTTTTTCCGAACATAGGAAGCAATGGATTAGTAATATGTTTCAAAACTATTCAAATTTTGATTGATCGTGTATTACGTAATTACGGTACTGTTCTTCAATCTTCTGAGGAGCTCGTGGCTAAGTAATAACAAGCCGCACGGGTCCATCCATCAGGTTAAGCTACGCTTGCCGGGGTTAGTCAGTGGATGGGTGACCATCTTTACATACCGAGACTCCGTGCCTCGGAAAGCACGTAAGCCGTTGGTCCCGGCTGTCATTTGTGGATCTTTGACAGTCGTTACGAGTCGTCAGAAGCCCGAAAGTCTGACATCAGTCTTACCAAGGGGTATCGGTACCGAGGTCAAATAGGCAGTCGCTCCATGTAAAATACTGGTATTCAGCTGCATCCGGTTAGACTGGAAGCCGACCCCAAGATAGTTGGGAAAAGGCTAGGAAGATTGATTGGTAGGTAGGTACTGTTCTTCAATCAACCAACACAAATTCACTGACACAGCGTCCACTCAAACCAAAAATTTTATTCTAATTTCAAACGATACCTACGATAATTTTCTCAGGGCGAAGTCAAACAGATAAAGTAGGTAAAAGTGGAAACACTACAACACGCACGTGTGTGCCTGAATCAAACGAAAGAGCTTCAGGCGTGTGACATTTCGTGCATGTGTGCGCGAGCGTCACCCTCCGCACCGCGCCACCCGCGCCGGGGGAACATTATTGAGTGAAACGCACAATAGTTTATAGTAAAACGAGCGCGTCAAAAATTACGAAAAGGCCTTTGGAAAAAAGGTTTTTCTGAAAAAACCACTGCATAAATCAATTACAAATAAAATTTATTGAAATCTTCGATAATTTTGCTGTGTCGGTACGGATTTCGTTTTCGAGATTTCACACTTCTTGTATTACTTATTTACGCCCAAAGTTGCGTTAAAATTAGCAAGAAAAACGAATCTTTGTTTGTATGTAAGGATATTAATCTTATAAATAATTTGGTCCAGGGACATTTTAATTTCCAACCATTTTTGAATAAAACGACATCTAGTGGAGTCGGAAGTTACTACTATTTACTTTGCATGTGTGTGTAAAGAGTAAATTCATGAGGCTAAATCATTATTTTGATCTAATCTTTGTATGATACCAGTGAACAAGCACAGTGATGATCTAAAAAAATCAAGTTAATGCCCTAGGTTTAGCCAATAATAAAGTTGTTTATTAAAAATTTCTATGTTAGGTGTAAAAATTGAAAATGTTCGAAATTGTGGATGTGTCGCCATCTATCGACAAAATGGCAGTGAGATCATCTAGGCTTTCGCCTTAACATAAGAACATCGCTGCTTTCCCCGAAGGGCTAGGCAGAGGTGAACCTATAGTACACCCACATTTTCATGTAATAGGGGGCGAGTCTATAGAAGAAGTGTAAATATAAAATCTACGCACCCTCCTAGCTGTAGGAATGATTTGTCCACCGCCTCTGTGTAGTGGCTCTTGTGCTATTACTGCGTCAAGGATCTTGAACTTTACGTTACGAATCGGCTCCTCACACAGTGGACCTTCTCTCGTGCCCCATTGGAAACCTGAGGAAAATAATTAAAGTATGTAACCTTATATATATACATAAACAGGTACAGTTTTTTCTTATGGGGCTTCAGGGCGAAATTAACTATGAAGTTGCAAACTTACTGAACAATGAAACAAAACGATCACCAAATTATGACTGAAAGAGTGGCAAACATCCTAAATGATATTTTGTAATAAAGAAAATTATTCAAAAAACAAAAAACCCGACTGGTTTTTTGAATAATTTTCTTTATTTCAAGCTTTTTAGTTTTATTAATATATCTAAATTTGGCATTGACTCGTTACTAGCTTTTATTTGATACCAATATTGTAATATTTTTTTTAAACCTTCCCCTCCCTTTTTTTGTATTTGCAGATGCAATATATAAATATTATATAGCCTATGACACTTCTACAATTAAGACGAATCTAACGACACCTCATATGTTAAAATCCATCAAGCCGTTTAGGCTACAGAGCGTGCCAAAGAAATAGACATACATACATACATACTCTCGAAAAACATTACCCTCCTTCTGGGGCAGTCGGGTAAAAAAAACACTATTATTGCACTGAGCGATGTTCTTGCGCAAATGGCGAAGATAAATAATAAGTGGAAAATCAAGTTGTAGGTGTTGGCCAGTCAAGAAGAGAAGTCCCTTTCAAAAACTCAGATTCTTCATATTTGCTGTTATATTAGTAAAAAATTAAAATTAGTGTCAATCCTAAGATAAGTTTGCTTACCTTGTACTATACTATCTTTGACGGATGCTAGTAGATGTTTGTCGACCTCGGAGGGCAGTGTATCGTCGACCAAGATGTTGGGTCCCGTGGAGTCAGGACCAAAGGCCCAGATAGATCGCGCCGCCAGTAAATCCCAGTCGTATCTGATTAATGAAATAATAATATAAAAAATACCTACGTGAGTTTGGAAAAAATGAGGACGCCACTATCGCAGTTAGGTCACTTCGAATGGGAAATAAATTGTTAAAATAAATGTGCAACAAAAAGCGCTGTTTGTGGGTGAGTCAAATCAAAACCTACTAGCACTTGTCGGCTAACTAGTGGCATCATCCTATGATGATGGTGATGCCGACAAGTCATAGCTATGTCTGCATTAAGTAAAATATTTAGTACTAAATGTCACCACGTCAGACTGTTTTATGTCGACCTGTAAGTTGCGTGGTGTATGATTATGACAAGCTCAGTATTGACAAGAATTTTCCGAAAAGCATTATTTGTCTGACTTTTTAGGAGTGTTATGTTCATTAGGAGAAAGTCTGTTCTCTATGATTATGGTCAGCTTGTTGCTACATGTACTCACTTGGTCTGGAAGAACTCGCCCAGCCTCTTCCGGTCCCACGTGACGCACACGGCGCCTGCCTCTATGTCCTCTGCCAGGCCTCGCTCCAACGGCTCAGCTATCATGGTGAGCTTGTTCCGTTTGTTGGGCGTCTCGGCGAAGCACTTGAGGGACGAGGTCTCGACTACTGTCTCGCAGAAGGAGACTACGGGGTCTGCCACTGTTGAGAGTAGAGATTTTGTTTTAGTATGTATTTTGAGTTCGACTATAATATTAAGAGGGTGCATCCTAAAAGTTGGCAACGTCGTAAATAGCTGTCAAATATTTACCTGTTTCGATTAATTTGGAAATAATACTGTATGGAAATAAGAAATGTGGCTAACCAATTGACTAGAATATTAAAAATGAATTGCAATTATAACATTGAATTTGATTTTGTACCCGTTTTAGGTGAAAAAAAGGCATTTGGAAAGTTTCCAAATACTTTTTTTACATCTAAAACTAACTATTCGGTGTTACGATATTTATTATTGCATTTCATAGTCAATATTCTAGTTCGCTAGTTAGCCAAATTTTTTATTTCCATAAAGAAATATGATGAAATTAATCAAAACAGCGAAATATTTGACATCTATTTGCGACGTTGCCAACTTTCAGAATAAACACTCTTAAAGTTTGAATTTTGTTTTTTTTCCCGTTTTGGAAACCTCTCGGGCGGTTGTATAGCTTGTAGGCAGTAAAATTATAATACAAAACGAAAATGAAGTTGATAAGCTGATGCGGGCAACGATTTGTGCGTACTTACTAGAAACAATGTTTTTTTTTATTGGTTTATTTTTGACGCAGTAACCATAAAATCTGTGAAGTTACAAAATAGGTGTGACCTGTTACCTTTGATGTCGATCTCGGAGTACATATTCCTCAGGTCATGCATGACACAGTCGAGGTACAGCTCGCCGGTGCCCAGGATCACGTGCTCGCCTGATTCTTCCACGCGCGTCGACAGCAAGGGGTACGATTTGTTCACCTGTAATAAACAATACAATAGTATACAATAGTCTTATCGTCACATCGCTTTAGTTGGAATTGAGAAGGCAAATTTATTGGTAGTGTAGCTGGTACACCACCACATACGAACTACGCATTAAAGACATGACGTCACACAAATCCTGCATCGCGCAGTTAAGAGTTTACCACGCGAACGACATTATAAGACTATCCGAAATCAACTTACGGGCAGTTGCCTGGCAGACACAACACCCGTCTGGCCGGAGGATCCTCGGAAGATGAGTGAAATTTACACCCTGTTCCTCATACCTCTAAAGTAGTGTATCTATCTTTCTCTACGATACTCACTGGCTGTCAATTTGTGTGGAACAAAATATTTTTTATTTTTCATTTTCTTCAACCGTCACCCACCTTCCTCAATCCATCCAGCATCTTCGGCAACTCAGACGGATTAACAGGCTCCACAGCGATCTTCACGACAGCCTGCGTGTTGAACCGGAGCGGAGTGAAGGTGTGCAGCTCAGCGTCCTCGTCTGCTGCTACCACGGTGCAGGTCTTCACGATCGGCTGGTCGATGCCCTCGATGAGAGCCCAGCAGCCGGCTGGTACGCGGTTCAATTCCACCTAGAAAAGATGTCGGAATTAAACCAGGATTTTTTTTGTTATGACTATAACTTAGTAGCATAATCAGCCTATAATGTTCCCACTGCTGGGACACAGGCCTCCTCTCTGTGAGAGGGAGTGGGCCGTAATCTACCACGCGGGCCCAGTGCGGGTTGGTAAATGTCACATGTCTTCGAAGTTTTAGTTCTAGGATATGCCGGTTTCCTCACGATGTTTTCCTTCACCTTTTTGAGAGCAGTGGTGAGGAAATAATTTACACAAAGTAAAGCGTCTATCAGGAATCGAACTTACGATCTACAACTTGTTAGTCGCGGGCATTAGCACTGGGCTACCACTGCTCAACTATAGCTACACTACAGCATCCACAAAAGGAATGTTTAAATGAAGTTTCACCAATTTTCAGTGGCAATGCTTCTACTTTTTCTACCACAGAATGAGCTATTCCCTAGCTTAAATATTAGTACTCGTAAAACTAAAATGAGCCATTTCTGAAACGTTGGCAGTTCAATTTATTCTCCATCTCCAACCTTCTTTCGATGACGAAATCCGAAATATGATCGATGGGATCAGAGTGTTGGCTGATAAGACTTTTAACTTTTCCTATGTTTAGTTTCTATGTTTTGTATATATTATATCCATTTACTAAATTCCCGTCAAGATTTACCATTGAAATAGTTTTAAAAAATCTGGCGATGGAACATACGTAAATGTAAATTTGTAATTCATATAATAATCATAATGACTTTGTCACCGACAGGAAATGTATTTGCACGCCATATCATGGCAGGATATGCTCAAACCAAAATTACTGTAATATCTATTGTACCATAATCTGGCAAAAAAATATTTTTAATTTGATTTGATATAATATTGTCGGAGACAACACATTCATGACCACCGCCCGCCACTGCGACTACGGAGGGGGGACGAGGTGCCGCCAGCCGCTGACCTGCACGACAACGAACACTTCAACTTGAGCATCACGGTCCAAGAGGCGCGCATTCTTATGTCCAATATACGGAACCAAACCTATAATTACAGTCCGCTATTTCATTTCGATCACCTCGAGGAATCCCCAACAATATCCATAATGACTTAGAGATGAGAGCACAGATTCCCAATTATTTATGCGACAGATAACTCACCTTATACCGCGCCTCGTAGATCCAGAGGCGGCCCACGTTCATGATCCTGGAGTCTTCCTCATCCTGTGTGCTGTAGTTCTCTCCCAGTACTCGCACCGTCTGACCCGCGTATAGCGTGCCTGACATTATGCGGGCTAACACCTGGAAAACAAGAGATTAGCTGTTATACTAAACAATATTAATGGTCAGTATATTTGACAAACAGAAGCCGAGAAATGTTATTAAATTAGGACGCAGCTCTGACTTTTCGGATTCTTTGTGCGTATTGTATAATTATCACTTGCTTCAAAAACAGTGAAGGAAAACATCGTGAGAAAACCTCTGAGAGACATTTCTCGACGGTATGTAAAGGGAAGTCATGCCCATGGGCAGCTTTAAAACTCTGACACCAGGTTAGTCACTAACCACACGAAAAGAACAAGAAGATAGCTCAACAATATTGATGGATAGTAAATTTGACAAACAGAAACCGAGGAAGTTTATAAATAAGCACTGGGACCGACATTGGTATTAATTTGGCAGGTTTATTGTATCAACGAAATTTTTTCGGCAACTTTTTTGTGCTTTGTTAAGTATTATTTATTGGGTTTATCCATTGAGAATGTTCCTATTCAGTGTCGTAGCTACCGGAGGGCTACACGGGGCTCTGCCCCGAGGCCCCCAAGCTCCGGGGGCCCCTCAGACTCTGACTTACAAACTATAACTTGAACTGGTGAAAATTTCTCCCACATTCGGAATATAAATAAACCAATGATAATGTTCCAGGAACGCGACTTTAATAATAGCAACTTATTTATGTACTTAAGTTGAAAAACGTCGAATTCGGAACACGACGAATACGGAACAAACGATTTTAAATAGTTTAGTTGGGGCCCTATTTTTTTTATTTTTTGCCCCAAGGCCTTTGGTTACCTAGCTTCGCCACTGTTCCTATTACTAGCCCGAAGTCTTGATTTGTGCCTCTAATACAATATGCGCCACGAAAGCGCTCCTCCCGCGCTCTTTCCGCCGCCCCGGCGCAGACCTCATCATCTACTGAGCAAGTCAAACCACGTGGTGTGTCATGTCGTATCTTTAGTGGCACATAATTATTGTACAACATCTGTCAAAACTCTCAATGGAGAGACCATTTATTAGACTCGGCCCCTGAATGGTGTTCATAATAGTTAGTACCTTTTGAACGCCATATAGTTAAAGCAATGGCACGTAAAATTTCATCGGAGAGGCAACCGGATGGCGATTGGGAATCTGGGTCTTGAAGTGATACCGAATCACCCCGTACCGTCCGAATGGACCCCAAATGGGCGGGGGCGGAGATATGGTGTTGGGAGGTCATAACATTTTTTTTCGACGAGGCAACTGGATGGAAATGCGGTTGCTTTGAAGTTTATATCCTAATGACATAGTAAAAAAAAAATTGCCACCCCCCAACATCGTTATAATTGAAATAATGTCTTACGCGTTATTTAATTCTTGCAACTCCTTACCGATGATTTTTAACTGAAAATGAGGGTCAATTTTGACAAAACCGGATTGCATTGATACACACAATTCCTTGCTTTGAATTAGAGTTTAAACGAAGGTCATGTCAAAAAAGAAAAAAATATGCCCTCCTAACACCATATCTCCGCCCCCGCCCATTTGGGGTCCATTCGGATGGTACGGGGGGGTTCGGTATCACTTCAACACCCAGATTACCAATCGCCATCCGGTTGCCTCTCTGATTAAATTTTACGTGCCATTGCCTTGAATAATAGTCATATATAGGCGACAAGCAAGCGCGTGCCCTGTACGCCAGCGACTCGAATATGTGAGCATTTTTGTCACATATTTGTGTCGTTGGCGTACAGGCTACGCCCTTGCGTTTATGCTCTGGCGTGCAATAGGTTAAGAGCGTTTATTCTGAAAGTTGGCAACGTCGCAAATAGATGTCAAATATTTCGCTGTTTTGATTAATTTGATAATATTTCTGTATGGAAATAAAAAATGTGGCTAACTAGCGAACTAGAATATTGATTATGAAATGCAATAATTAATATCGTAACACCGAATAGTTAGTTTTAGATGTAAAAAAAGTATTTGGAAACTTTCCAAATGCCTTTTTTTCACCTAAAACGGGTACAACATCAAATTCAATGTTATAATTGTGATGTGTGATGTAATAATGAATTGCAATTCATTATTAATATTCTAGTCAATTGGTTAGCCACATTTCTTATTTCCATACAGTATTATTTCCAAATTAATCGAAACAGGTAAATATCTGACAGCTATTTACGACGTTGCCAACTTTTAGGATGCACCCTCTTAAGGACATCAATTAATCTATCTAGCTTTTTACCAATTAGGACATCATTTCTGAAAAAAAAATTGGGCATTTCTCCACTCACCAAGAAGAAAGTGCAGTCATCCGTCGGGTACATCTTGGTGGTGTGCGCGACGAGACGGCCGGACTGGTCGCAGGCCAGCATGTCGGCGTGCAGCGGGCCGGCCGCGCCGCGGTACGTGTGCGCCACCTTGCGCGGCGCCGCGTCGAGGGGCGACGGCACGTGGCGGACTAGCATCTCTACGAAACCACTGTAATTTAAAAAGTTTTATTTATTTTCTTAAATAATAAATAAAATCTTTATAACTATTTTGTTACATATTTTGCCATTAGTGAAATGAAATTGTCTATTCTGTAAATATCTGAATCACTTTAATACGTAAAATCTATCTAATATATAAAATTCTCGTGTCACGGTGTTTGTTGCCAAACTCCTCCTTTTTTTTTTTGTGTTTATTCTGTAGCTGTAGGTCTGAGAATAGGACGTAAACTATTTTTCATACCCCTAAGTGATAAGGGTGGTCCACCCCAAAATTATTTTTTTCTTTTTTGAACAAATTTTTTTATTTAAATTTTTTAATGATTCGGCATAAAAAAATACGTACAACCCTATATTTTGACTTTTCTACCACTAACCCCCATTTTTTAATAGCGATATTAGTACTTTAATAATTTTCTCGGCGGTCGATTATTGATCAGTTACCACTCGATCGGTTATTCCCGCCAGGCGTCTACCTACCGGTGTCACTTCTCACCCCGTAAACAGCACAGAGTAGGGATGAGAACGAAGCCGGTCTCCTGTCTTTCTCACACAATAGGTAGGTAGGGTAGGTAGATAGGGCAGGATAGATAGGTAGGGTAGATAGATAGGTAGGGCAGGGTAGGTGGATAGGAAGATTGGTAGGTAGGGTAGATAAGTAGGTAGGGCAGGTGGGTAGGGAAGGTAGGTAGGGGCAGGGTAAGTGGGTAGGAGAAGTAGGTAGGGTAGGTAGATAGGTAGGCGCGCCGTAGATAAGTACTTAGTGCTACCCGTGCGAAGCCGGGACGGGCAGCTATTAATAAAATAAAATAAGCTAGATGGAATCGACATTTCTTATCTGACTACGCCTGAGAAGAAATAGTGAAACAAACTCAGGGGTCAAAGTTTCTTTTTAGTCCAGGCATAATCTTAGTCAGGCCATAATTATGAGCAAATGTGCACAAAAAAAATCTGTTGAATAGGTAATCTTACCAGAAATCTCCAAAGAAACGGCTGCAGACGAGTCTAAGCAGGGGTCGCACGTTTAGCTTGGCTTCCTGCTTCGTCAGCTTGATGCCGAGCTCCGACAGAACTGCTGGCAGTGTGTCGTCGACATCACCTACAACCTGCATACAATAAAAAATATTATAAATTATGTAACGTGTCTTTAAGAGGTATGAAAAAGCCCTTTTATCAGACTGGATTCAGAATTTCATTTGTTGAAAAAAACATTGTTTTTGCTCAGTATTCTACCTACGCTTTGAAATAGGTAACAAGACTTCTTGGTATTTTTTTTTTTTGACAAACTGATAGCGTAAGCATAATCAGCCTATAATGTTCCCACTGCTGGGACACAGGCCTCCTATCGGTGAGAGGGAGTGGGCTATAGTCCACCACGCGGGCCCAGTACGGGTTGGCGGATGTCACATGTCTTCGAATCTTTGGTTCTAGGACATGCCGGTTTCCTCACGCTGTTTTCTTTCACCGATTTGAGAGCAGACTAAATCTAGCAAACCGATAGACTTTTTGACAATTTAATTATTTATTTATTTATTGTTCTTCAGAAAGTATACAGACTAATCTATACTAATTATAAAGCTGAAGAGTTTGTTTGTTTGCTTGAACGCGCTAATCTCAGGAACTACTGGTCCGATTTGAAAAATTATTTCATTGTTAGATAGCCCATTTATCGAGGAAGGCTATAGGCTATATATCATCACACTTAAACTTATAGGAGACGAGCACCAATAAAGAATGTTTTAAAATCAGGGTCTTTTTTTTTAAAGAAGTCGCGGGTTAAATTTAGTGTTAGCCCAAAGTAAAACTATTCCACGCGGACGAAGTCGCGGGCAGAAGCTAATCTCTGTATATAATGAATAGTAAAGTTAAATTCATGACGTTATGACACTATTCAGAAGAAACCTATATCCAGCAGTAGACTGCTACAATAAGGAACACGTTGTTTGGTACACCGTACACAGACTACCTACTGGAAAAATTTAAAAACCCGCGAACATTTGCTCATTAGTAAATGTACGATCATCACTATCCTTACATATTATAAAACAAAGTCCCCCGCCGCGTCTGTCTGTCTGAACGCGATAAACTCAAAAAGTTCCGAACGGATTTTCAACAATAGACAGAGTGATTTATGGGGAAGGTTTTGGTATAAATTGGCTGAAACATTACGATGATTGTTGAAGATGTCGTAAAAAATCATGCCGAATGTATTACAGAATTAATATATTGTTCAGCTTGATTAGCACATAGGGTACTGATCTTTTATCTAGACTTTTATCCGGTAGTACCTTCCCGTGGGATACTTTCCGACGACCAATCGTGTGAAGCCGTGGAATAAAGCTTGTCAGTACTAAATAACAACAGTTTAAAACCTTACCTGAGCAAAGATCTTATACAGCGGCTCCAAAATGAACTCCACAAAACTCCTCTGCGCAGAAGCATGAGGCTGCTTCTTGGTGAACCGTCTGGTCTTGGCGTTGAAGTACACGTCACCCCACAGCCACGCCGACATGTCTGCCCCGCGGAGCCCTGAGGCGGGGTGTGCTGCTGCGTACATGGCCGCGAAGGATTCCACGGAGAAACATACGTCGTAGAGGGACGAGGCGAAACAGACGTTGCCTGAGGAAGTATGAATGTTTGATGATCCATAAAACTACAGTAAATATGGGTTTCGTCTCCTCATTTAGGGCACCAATCAATATTATCATTGTTAATAATTAAACTACTATACCACTATTATATCAAAAATGTGAAAAAAATTATCATTGTTAATAATTAAACTACTATACCACTATTATATCAAAAATGTGAAAAAATTCCATAACTAGCTCTCTACAAACATTCGACCAGAATATGGCCCAGATTTCCCAAAATTATATTGTTTTTACGAAGTGTATAGAGTGCCGCGAGTTTCTTGTGGCACTCTAGTGTCACTGCCTCGGCCCGGCTAGGGTGCCGTGAGCGTTGCATTGTCACTGTCACTTGTTATTTAGGTTAGGTTAGGTTAGAACTGTGACCACACAACGCACGAGCCGAGCGAGCGTAGCGAGCGGTGCCGCGGTAGCGGCCGGCAAAGTGCCAGGGTCCGTTTAGGCACAAGAGAATGTAATGTTTTGGGAATGTGGTGTTTTACAGCGATTTAACGTCGGCAATCAAACAAAATACCAAGTGACGTGACTTAGTGACAGTGACAATGACAATCCAATGCTTGCGGCACTTTGGCCGGGCCGAGGCGGTGTTACTAGGGTGCCTGTAGTGGCACTTTATCCGATAGGGATAGAGTGCCACTGGTGGTACTCTATACACTGCCTTGTTTTTATCAATATTTCAGTTTAGTTTGTACGTTATGAACAGAAACTTAACTAGACATTATCAACAGAATACTTAATTTATCATCTATCTATACTAATATTATAAATGTGAAAGTAACTATGTTTGTGAGTTTGTCTGTCATAGCCTGTCCACTCAGAAATGACGTGCCCCACTACCGCATTTAAGTGCTCGGTAGAATAAGGCGCAATGAGGTAATGCGGATTTCTATGGGTAATGCGGTAGTGGAGCGCCTCATTTTAGAGTGGTGGACAAGCTATACCTTTTAACGAGTGAACGGATTTCATTGAACACAGGACATATGATACTTTTTATCTCGGTAGTACGTTCCCGTGCGATAATTTCATACCACCATGCGGGCGAAACCTATTATAATCCTATGCTATTATAATTCTATGCTATTATTTTCCTATGCTATTAGAATTCTATGCTTTTATAATTCTATGCTATTATAATCCTATGCTATCATAATCTATGCTATCATAATTCTATGCTATTATAATCCTATGCTATTATAATCCTATGCTATTATAATTCTATGCTATTATAATCCGCTTATTAGCAAGTCACCAGATTCGCAACTCACCAGATTCTCAACTAACCAGATTCGCAACTCACCAGATTCGCAACTCACCAAATGTACAATGAATCACAAAATCACATAAAATAACAGAATAGGTACTTTATCCACAAAAAAAAAATACTGGTAAATCGAAACAAAAACAAAATAATACGGAATTTTTGATGGATGAATGACTAAATTCACGTGGTTTAATTTCACCATTTTCACCTATAACTATTGTAGGTGGATTAACAATACTTTTCGTAAATATTATTCACCCGGGTGCATTAAGTATACTAAAAGTAAACCTGGGTTAATGCACCTAAGTTAATTAACCCAAGTTAATTAAGTTAACTACAATGAATTCTTCTGCCACAAAATGCCAGAAGCAGAACTGTCAGAAATAACAGAAAACTTTACTTAAAAATCGAAACAAAACCAAAATAATACACACATTTACATTTTTATTATTATCCGCAATATGTCAATTGGATACCTTTAATTCGACCACCAACATGAAGGGTCGGTGTATTCCCGTTGTCCCCGTAGAAATGTCCCCGTTAAAGGTAACAAAGGGAATTTTATAATGTATTACAATCAGGGCTGTACTTTTTTTAGAAGAAATAATGTATTTCTGATTTCAGTAGGTACATTTTTATTGCTTTCTTCTTACGGATTATCATTAAAAAAAAAATTACGATCTTAGACCTTCTAAGTCAGAATTCAAATTGATGAACAGCTTAGTTATTATCAATTTCAATACTCTTTTGAAATTGATAATAACTAAGCTGTTCTGTGCTGTGTTCTGCTTCTCTCTTTCTGCCACTTTGCAATAATGACCAAAAATAGAGACATCTTTACCCTTTAAGGTCACTTTAGCAGAATAAGGCCGCTATGGAGAACATAGTGTGCAAAAGCGAGCGAAGCGAGCTCGATGTTTTTAGTATCCCCCGCTTCGAATATGGTAGGTTTTCTTTCGCTATGAACGTTCATACAGAAATAAGTTTATTTTAGTGTTAGAAATTCTTCGGTTTCTTAGAAAGAAACGGAAGAATCTCAAGCACAGCCATTTCATTATTGGTCACATTGTTATAAACGTGTTCTTCTAAAATTTTTGGCACAGTATTTAAATTGACACATACTTCCTTCTCTTGCATTCGTCCATAGTAGCATCAACTGAATTTCGGATCTGGTCTGGAGAACATAAATGTCTTGCTTCTCTTACAATGATATTGTTAGCGTTCAAGGTAATTGAAGTATTGCATTCTTTATGCATTTGAATGAATTTTACAATATTATATAGGTAATGAGGTTGAATATCAGTAAAATAGTCATAATAATTCATTTGAAAGTTAAATGATTTCTTTGTTCGATAGTACATTATCTGATGAGTTGCGAATCTGGTGAGTTGCGAATCTGGTTAGTTGAGAATCTGGTGAGTTGAGAATCTGGTGACTTGCTAATAAGGGTTATAATCCTATGCTATCATAATCCTATGCTATCATAATCCTATGCTATTATAATCCTATGCTATTATAATTCTATGCTATTTTAATCCTATGCTATTATAAACCTATGGTATTTTAAACCTATGTTATTATAATCCTATACTATTTTAATCCTATGCTTTTTTAGTCCTATGCTATTTTAATCCTATGCTATTATAATCCTATGCTATTATTTACGTGACACTGGCGATTTTTTTATCCTACACACATGATCTGAAACATAACTGAAAAACTAAGAAGAATTCAAATTCAGTAACAACATACCCAACAAAGGCGAGAACACAGTAGCGGGTTCATCTGGATTATCCTGGGGTTGGTGGGTCTCACACATAGAATTCAGCTCATCAATGATGTGCCTCAACTTGTAGTAGGCGTCTGCGGGGGGCAGCTTCAGTTCCAGGATCAGGCGGTCGATCTTGTTGATGCAGAGGGTTAGGGGAACCCGCTCTTGGACCGCATGCCGGAGCAAGCGCTCTGTGTTCAGCATTATGCCTTCTGCGGCGTCCACGAAGAGGACTGCACCTGTGTTTGAGGTAAAATTTTAGTTTAGTGCAATGTTTTGCTCGTGCAGGTATTACCTTATAGGTATTTTCTGAATATTCATGTAATTTGGAATAAATTAATTGCACTTTTGTGTGTTATGCTATTTCTTTTATGTGCACCAAATAAACAAATTATCTATCTATCTTATGGGCAAAAATATTAAACTAGGCTCTATAATTTTGTGGTAACTTTTGTGCTTAATTCATTAGAAATAAATTGATTATAAAAATGTTATCTGAACTCAAAATTATACTGAACAAGTTGTTTTTTTCTATGAAATCTGCATTATTGTTTTGAACTATTATATTGTTCTTTATGAACACCAACTCTCAACTTACCATCAGAGATCCTCAAAGCCGCAGTAACTTCATCACTAAAGTTAACGTGTCCTGGTGTATCCATAATGTTCAGGAGATGTGACTTCCCCTTGATATTCTTCAACAGTAGCGTTACGGGCATGGACTTGATGGACACTCCTCGCTCCTGTTCCACAAACAGAGTGTCCGTGTACCGCATTGGTATTGTGGTGTCTGTGTTTATTGTACTTGGGTGGGTTTGTCTTATTAGACAGTCTACAAATGAGGTTTTGCCTGAAAAATAATTAATGTCATAATAAATTCATACTCCATTTTTTTTTCTTTAGATATAGCAGAAAACTAACAGGTTTCCTGTTGTTTTTCCTACTTATAAAATGTCTTGTGATTAACAGAGGCCACAGGAGAAAAGTCCCATGGTAGATTATATAAACAAAAACTAAAACAATGTCTTTGTAATTGATAAATAAATAATCTTTAATCCCTGACACTTATGCTAGGTAGTACCTGTGCCCTGTCCCTCTCCCAGGAGATAATACTATTGATATTAATAATATCATATGTGTAAATAATAAATGAATAGGTACTCCTCTGCCTTACCCTTTGGGGAATACAGGTGTGGTGTTATTATGTTAATAAATAAATAAATAAAAGTATTTTTTTTAAATAATAGCCAAAAATTTAGTTTAAATTAAATGATACTATACTTTATTTATTTACTTTACTTTATGTTATTATGTTATGTTAGTTCTGTAGTGCAAGGGCAGTGACAGCCTAGTGGTGTGACCATCAGAGAAGTAGGTCTCGAGTTCAAACCCAAGGCACACACCTCTGACTTTTCGGATTCATGTACGTATTGTATAATTATCACATGCTTTATAAACGGCGAAGGAAATTATCGTGAGGCGTGGCATGCCTGAGATATTTCTAGACGGCATGTGAAGCTAGGTCAGAGGCCCATGAGCGGCTTTAAAACTCTGACACCAGGTTAGTCACTAACCACACGAAAAGAAGAAGACTTAGTTCTGTGCCATTGAAATTGTCTTGGTCAGTGGGTCGTCTTAGGGGCGGATTATTGTCTTCACAATAACAACACTTTGTCAGCTATTCTTTAAATGTCCAACTGCTAAAAGGAAAACTTACCATTATGTAAATGCCCCATCAGTGTCACATTCCTCATGAGGTTGGTATTATCCAGCATATCAGCCATGTACTCCATGTCATACTTAGTCTCCGGCAACTGCTGTTCTTGGACCTGGAACTTCTTATGCTTGATCGGCTCTACCAGGGGCTTATCTAAGGCCTGTGTGTCTTCTTCTTGGACCACTGTTTCTACGTCTGGCCCATACACTTCTACTGCTTGAGGATAGTATCTGATGAAAAAGGAAATGTTAGTGAGAAGCCAGAAAAATATGATGAGGCAAAAACGAAAGAGTTTTATTGCAAGTTATTGTGTAATATTATGCGAGTGTTGTGTGGACAAAGCATGTTAACCTTTGCTGTGGCCTAAGAGCATTTAATCCCACTTAACTTTAATTAAAAATATGAAGTTTGTATCCAGAATTTTTTGAAAAACAATCAATAACCTCTGAGTTTGTAAACAACTATAGACCACACGAGCTGACCATGTTTTTTCGTGGCATGTTTACGTACCGTTTATCTTCATGCAGCACGACGGACATGGGCGCCACCTCTGGCTCTGCATCCCCGTCTTCATCTTCCTCCATAGCATCTTCGTCCGCGTCTCTGTTATCGGCGTACACACTCTGTTCATCGTCCGAGTCGGATTCAAGGTCCGGCCCGATGTAGTTACCAAACTCATCGTACAAATCACCGTCCATTATCAACGTTTACAGAAAATATGATTTTAATAATAGTAAATTCCGGAAAAATATTTTTCAAAACAAATGCCGCCGCTAACTTGTCAGCACATTTGACACATAACCTCAAACAGTGTTGTCACACCTGATTTTAGAAAATCGGTAGATGGCATGTCAAAAATAGGTAGAAATAGGTAGATTTTAAATCAAAAATTGGTAGATCTACCTCCCTAATTTCAGTACATTTTCAGAATTAATAATTCGATTAAATAAAAAGGTTTTCTGTTCTAAAGAGGTTTTATTCGTTTATTGGTGATGGTGATGTGATGATAACGAGAGGAGAATAGGTAAAAAAGCACTAGCAGTAGTTACATACAAAATTCAAATGGCCGTGAACGAAATTTAAACAAAACGCGCGGACTCATTTTTCATAAAAAAATGTCAAACGTTCCGGTTCACGATAATTTTGTCCACAAACAACCCACAATGTATCGTTGTCACGCTCACTCCGCTTCCGCTCACATCAATACCGACGCGCGACGCGACGGAAAGAGAAATATCGCGCCAAAATCAGAGCACAGAACCTATCGGAATGCTGCTAACTGTCAGTGTCAGTGTCGTCTAGTGGTGGGTCGTTGTCGAATTTTTCGCGGACGAAACGCAACCGTTTTCGAGACGATGAAAACGGTTGCAAGAAACGGTCGTCGTTGCAACTGGTTTGAAGACGAAGAATAATTGCGTTGCCGTCTTTTCGACGTTCTCGTCGTTGTCGTCTTTTCGACGTTCCCGACGTTCTCGTCGAGTGAAATAGTTGCAGTTTCTTAGTTTCGTAGTATGTAAAAAGTGAACTTTATATCAGTGATATAAAGTTCACTTTTTATTGTAAGGACTGTTTTGCAAACAAACGGAACGAGACGCATTGACAACTGGTAATATATTATCGACTCTATATCATTGGTATAAAGTTCACTTTTTATTGCAAGGACTGTTTTGTAAACGACGACGACGAACGACGAGTGACTCGTCGTCCGTCCGTCTACTACTTGTCGCTTTCCGTTCGGTCGTTCGAAGACGACGACTCGTCTACTCGTGTTGTTCCGTTCGTTGAATCATTTATCATTGCGTTCTCGACTGTATTTTCAAAGACGTAAAATAAAGAATCGCACTGAATAATTCGAAGACTGGTTTGTGCAACGAAGACTGTTTGAACCCAGGACGTAAAACGGTTCCATCGTCGCAGAACATAAAACGGTCTTTGGAAACGGTTCGTCGTCGCAACGCCCACTCCTAGTGTCGTCTATCCTTCATGCATGGCTCAAATTGTGTGTTCCTAAAAATTTTTTTCAATCGTAATGTTTTGAAAAATAGGTAGATGTGAGGCCGAAGTTGGTAGATAGGTAGATGGGAGGTGAAATAGGTAGATCTACCACAAAGTTGGTAGATGTGACAACGCTGACCTCAAACTTGTCAATTTGTTTATGGCCATTTGTTTATGGTAAATTTACTTATGGCCATAGAGTAGCAACATCTTTTCAATAAAATTCAATGTTCATCATTATCTCAATTTATATGGAGTCGGCGCAACATGATTTCTTTTTCCATACTTCTCGGTTAGTCTTCATTTCGGTGGTCACCCACTTGCTCATACCATGGTGGGCAGTACATGGGCAGTACTATAGTACTATGACGTGTATTCACGCGGTGATACTATAATTTTATTGTTCCAGTGTCAGAGAGAGATGAAGCTATACAGGAGTAATAGCATTATCCCTTTTTCACAATGGAACCATGATAGCTTTATCACATCATAGTATGACCCCATATCATCTTTCACACAGTCAGTCCATCGTTTCTTTCACAACATAGAGACCACGTTTTTTTTTTGGTTTCTTTGGTTTTCCTTTACTCATATTTAGAGCCATCACCACCACATTCATACTTTGGGGCTTTGTCGGTTACAGGCCGATTCAAACTAATCTAAGTTGAACTGACAGATAACGTAACGCGTTACGTAACGAATCGGTTTACCCTCCCCCAAAGTTATCACTTCAAAAAATATTAGTGACATATAGTGACAGCTTGCTGTCAAATTATTAGACGCTGGATAACAGCGCCATCTGAAGTGAGTAATTTGCAGTTTTTACAACTCTATCTTGTCAATTAAATTATTTACGAACGCATCGCAATCGCAACATTTTACTTTTTTTTATTTATTCTGATGTTGCCTTTCCGTTCTTCTGTCTGACAAATTCTTTTCAATACAAAAATGGCTGCTGTGCAACCAAATTTATCAAAAATGATTTCGGCACAGCTACGCAATAAAGCAAATGAGTTTTTGAATTCTAGGAAACATGCTAATAATCTTGCCGATATACTACAGATGTTCGAGGTAAGGACAAGCCCGATACGGTGGTAAAAATTGCGATAGTAAAACTGCGTCATAGGTTACATTTTTTATTGTTGGTTATTTATTATATTTCAGGCTGAGACGGACAATTATACGCCTTTACTGCTTACTGTGGAAGTGATATTTACTGAACTGTTGCGACGAGGCGATTTGATAGAAGGAATCGTCCCTCTAAAACCAGCAGGCAAGTGTCAAAGTGGTGTACCATGATATAGATTATTTTTGTTGAAATATTATTGATTTTGCTTGTATCCAGGCACCGTAGTAGAGTATTTCCTACGTTACCTGCCATGTATTTGGAGGGCTAGTGCGCAATAAGGATGTCGTGTGTGATGTATCCTGTTTGGTCACATTTCGCGACATGTGACGTTATTTGCTTATATAAATGGTTGATTCGACTGCAGAGCCGCACTCTTGTGTAATTGTTCTTGTTACGAACTGCATTATGTACTTACAGAGGTTTTATATAAATAAGTTTTAAATAAAGTCAAAGTTTGAACAATGTTGGCCTTTGGCTGTGACTTGTGGATGCCAGCATTGTTCAGTGCTATTGGTCACTGTCTCAAGGTCATGTAGTGCTTGTGTACCTACTCACATGTTTCACTATAGGTTGGATACTAAATGTTTATATCTTTGTTTACTTGGAAACTGCTCAGTTACTTCCTACTGAAATGATAGCTTTATCACTATGAATGATAAAAGTATATCAACAACATATAAGTATAAATATTACCCAATGAAAAGTAAAAAATGTCATGATATTCAATTTTTGGGTGACTAAAAAATAATATGACAAGATAACAATGTTGTTGTAATCAAAACCATGCTGAATTTGTGTATTTTTTTGCATTATTTTGTTAGATTTCATAGTCCCAACATTAACATGTCCCAGTTTAAAGTTTCTAGATGACTTTCCAAGCTAAAACCCAAGAAAATATTATTTTTGTCAAATTAATCTTTGAAAATAATCTTCCTTTAAACCTACACAACACCTTTTTTAAAAAACAGTTTTCCTCATAACAGTGACAAGCACATTTGAGAAACAGCAACTCAATTAAAAACCAGCTTTCAGACAACACATCATTAATATAAATAGAATATCAATTGTATGATCTCTACAAGGATTGTCAAATCATTCAGGGTTGACATTTAGTTGTGCCAAGGACACTACACAAACATGATATGTTGATATGCATGTACTATCAGTGACTTGCTCTGTTCCAATTAATTTTGATAGCTACAAAGTTTCATAATAATATAGAATAAAGTTATTTTTAAATTGTATTTTCCTGTTCACTTTAGTTGGAATTCAATTGGTTTTTTTGTCATAGATTCAAAAATTGGCTGCACACAAAAATTTTAGTAAAAACAAATCAAATGTCAAAATAACCATAGACAACCCAACTTCCATTGCTAATGATATCCAACCTCCACAGACCAAACGCCCGAGGCGGAGTACACGCGATGGCTGCGCGAGTGCTTCGAGGCGGCCCAGACCCGAGCCCTGGAGTGCATCCGGCGCGGTCGCACCAGCTCCCGACTGCAGGCATTGGTTACTGCCTGCAAGCTGATGCAGGCTGAGGGCAAGCATCCCTTGGAGGGCTCTACAGGCTATTACTTCCCTTCACTCAGACTAAAGGTAATCTGCGTAATTTAGTTGCCAAACATGTAAACAAACATACGTTTTAGGAAAAACAACTGTAATGGCTACACATAAGGTTCAGTTTGCGCTACAAGTTCTTTTTTTTATGACTTTTTTAACAGTTTTAGTCAGTCTAGAGTCAACTTTCTTTAGACTTGCATAAAGTTGATGTTTATTTAAGTGGAAGTAAACAAGGATTTGAATAGACCTTAAGTTATCTATGTTAAAGTATGAATTCATGTCTTTTCAATATTGTGTTCAGAAGAAGAGAATGTGTAAAAATCTTTCTGATCATTGATCTTATGTTAGCTACTGTTTTTTTTACCCAAAATAAAATATCTATAGGTGTCACATCATAAATAGACTATTGGTTCACCAAAAGTAAAGCTATTAGAAACATCCTGACTCATTCTCTTATGCAAAATGATGACTGATAAATTTTCTTATAAATAATTTTGTTAGATGATTCACTCTTTGTGCAATCCTCGAACATTCCTACAAGAATTATAAGGAAAAACTCCAAAGACATAAAAATGAATTTGCTGTGACCTTTCTTAACTCCTCAAACTCAAAGGAGAATGAATAGCGTCAATTTAACCAACTCTAATAAATCTAATACCGCGATGACGTATCGCAGGATGTGAACATTCTCAGATTGCAAGGAAGGAAGGCTTGAGGGCTGCAAAAGCAAAAAGTTCAATCCAAGAAACTAGAATACCATGTCTAAACTCATCTCAAGTCAGTCTGCCTAGTGTTTTCCCAACTATGTTGGGGTCGGCTTCCAGTCTAACTGGATGCATCTGACTACCGTATTTTACATGGAGCGACTGCCTATCTGACCTCCACAACCCAGTAACTGGGTAATAAGATAAGACTGATTGTCAGACTTTCAGGCTTCTGACGACCTGTAACAACTGTCAAAGATCCACAAATGACAGCCGGGACCAACGGCTTAACATGCTTTCCGAGGCACTAAACCCAACTCAAGTGTCCAATGAAAAATGTTGACATTATTTTAATTAGATATTTTGTTCCAGAACATCTTCAGTGTTTTGTTGGACCCTGAGATGTCGATGTCGGCGCCGATAGCTCGCTTCCAGGAGTTCACAGAGTACAGAGATGTGCAGCAGTATGGACTCAAAGTGCTCTCCACACTCGCTTATCGCAAGTAAGAGACTATGTGGAAAAATAGAAATGGATAAATTCATCATCTGACTGAAAGTAGTATTGTCATTTAAAAAAAAATCTGTTTCAGTTTTCAGTTTACAAACTCAACTCAAACTAACTTCTGAAAAATATTTTTAGTTTTGTTTGCTATCATGTCCCAAAAGTCACATATTGAAATTAGGCAGAGAAACAGCACTTTTTGCTTGTTTAAAGAAAATGCACCCTTCCCCACTTCGTGTGCATGCAGTTCATGAGAAGTTTTTGGAAAACTCTGAACAAATTTGAGCAAACATACATTATTTCCAGGTCACCAACATCAATCTACATGCAGAACTACTTGGAGCTGCTGGACAAACTGCTGGTGTGTGAGATAGCCATGGAGACCAAGGGCAAAGGCAAAGAGAGAGACAATGAGGAAAAGGAGGAGAAACTGCTGTGTGGGACAGAAGGTGAGCAAACATACAATGTACAGTGCGTTCATTATAACTTGACCCATGACTCAATTGGTTCTGTCAGTCGCCATTTTGAACTCTATCAAGTCAAGTTATAATGAACACACTGTAAAACCACATTTTCATTTGGAGATGTTAAACTCACGAGATATTTCGTTATGGAGTGACTTGTCACTTGTTGTTCCTGTTCTTATATATTTTTCTTCTTCCCGTATATTTTTTTTTACTGAACTATAGGTACCTGGGCGCTTTCTGGTTAGGGGGTATTGAAAGTCAATATTGCACCGTTAGATGCACTTATAAGCACAATGTTTTGCTTGCGTTACATTACGCACTCAGTGAACAGCGAATTTTCGTACCAAAAATAAAACTTGTTTTCCAGCAATTATTTGTGCAAATGGTGCAATGATGACTGCTTCGTGATCTTTTTACACCCTGTTTTTATTGTATGCTTACGAAAATGCGACTTTATTCACTTATAATTTCTTTTTCCTTTTCAAGACAAGGCCCCGTTCCCGTACAACCCGGGCGTGTGCCGGCGCTACGCCAACCGCTGCTGGGGCTTCGCGTGCCAGTGGCCGCTGTGCGACGACGCGCGCACGCACCGCCGCGCGCTGCTGCTGCTGGTGGAGCGGCTCATGCCGCTGCTCAGCCGCCCGCACCTCGCCACGGACATGCTCTGCGACAGTCTGGATGCTGGTGAGTGTACAGTAACTAGCAACCTAAGATAGTTAATTGACTCAGACGTGACTTTGCATAAATCCATTATAAAATACTATAGACGACGTATATTTAGTAACCACGGCGGTAGCTCACTTTGCGTTCGATACTTGTCGTGGCAACACGTCGTGTCCGTGGTCGCAACAAGTCAATCGTCATCCTGAGGATGCCTCGTTGAATTGTGAAACACGTGTCGATTGCTTACAGGGTTCTTTATTACTCTTAAACAACATTTAAGCGGATTAGGTTACTAAATATACGTCATCTGTTGTATTTTTTAACTAGCAACTGCAAATTTTGGCCGCTTCAATTTTGGATTTTCATTGTAACTGGTTTTTTGGTACCAGCACCCTCTGAAACAGCTAACTATAGAAATACAAGGTCAGATATAATTAACTAGCGAAACCGATATCTATTAATTCTAAAGAATAAAACATTTATTTTTCGAATACTACAAGTAAATTAGTTATTAGAAAACTATTGGTTTCATTTGAGCGACCTAGAGCTCCAGGGTTTATATAAGAAACACCTTTAATTTCAAGTTAAACTATACTACCAGAGGCTGTTAACCCCGTAATCTGCTGTACTGTAACTTTTCGCAAGATTTCACTGCGAAAACGTTCACATTGACCAACTCTCGCGCCTATTTGACTTAGCGTATAATCCTTACCCTGCAGGCGGCCCCATCAGCATGCTGGCGCTGCAAGGCGTGCTGGAGCTGGTGCGGCGCCACAACATCGACTACCCCGACATGTACGACCGCCTCTACGCCATGTTCGAGCCCGAGATGTTCGCCACGCGCTACAAGCGGCGGCTCATGCATCTCGCTGACATATTCCTAAGCTCCACGTGAGTACGAATTGATGACTCAGTGGATACCTGGACATAGACAATCGCCTTAATTCTATTATCATGTTGGCAGCAATGTATAAAAAATCGATTATTTTTGCCTTAGCGTGTCAATGGCAAAATATTGTTGTAATAGGACGGGTTTGTTTTTTTGGAACCTTTTTTTTATTGAAATATCATTCGTGTACATGCAAAGAGTGTTAGGGCCGGCGCTCAGTTGGCGAGGCGCAGCGCGGTTATCACGGCCAAACAAATATTAACCTAGCAACGGTTGCAATAAAGTTTAAAATAAATAAATTTCCATTAGTTCGAGAGCGTATCTAAGCGTAAAAAGGAGCGCGTCTCAGGTTATTATTTATTTTCAACTTTATTGACAACCGCGTGGCAACCGCGCTGCGCTGCGTCTCGCCAGATGTGCGCCAGCCTTACTGGGCCTTTCTGTTATTCTTTGGAATATGTCTTCTCACTTCAGTAATAATGATGATATCTTTTTTTCCGCAGTCACTTGCCCGAAGGCTTAGTAGCTGCATTCGCGAAGCGCCTGTCCCGCCTGTCGCTGGTGGCGTCTCCCGACGACGCGGTGGGGCTGCTGCAGCTGGTCGCCAACCTGCTGCTGCGCCATCCCGCGCTCAAGCGCATGATCTGCCTCGAGGACTCGCCGCACATCAGTGAGTACCAACACTATAGGACCAAAAGCAGACTGACAAAATTTGTCAAAATGACATATTTGATGAAGGAGAGAAAAAACATTTCTCTCCCTATCGACCGTTGTAATTTAAACCTTATGTCATCCAAAAATATAATATATTTGAAGTCGCTCAGTACAACATAACGTGCGCCCGCAGTGTCGAACGACCCGTACGTGATGGAGGAGACGTGCGCGCGCCTGTCCCGCGCGCTGGGCTCGTCGCTGTGGGAGGTGTGGGCGCTGCGCCGCCACGCCGCGCCGGCGCTGGCGGGCGCGGCCGCGCGCGTGCTCGCGCCGCCGACCGAGCGCGCGCAGCCCGTCGCGCTCGCGCCGCCGGACTTGGCTGCGGTGAGTATTCAAATTCGTTTTGCAAGTACGAAACGTTTAGCAATATCATTACTGCATACTAACCTGGTCACGATTGATTGTACTGGTATTCAGCAGCGTCTAGATAGACTTGGGAAAAAAGCTAGGTAGATTATAATTTATTAAGAGTACTCCAGTTTATTTTACCACGTTTCGTCGAATGTTTATTGGTTCATAAAATCTATGCCAAATGATTGGCGACGTCACGCGTCGCCACGACATACAGTTTTTTTTAAAGTAACTGGCTCAACTTTACCGACGTAATAAGTATCTGGAAGCAATAAACAAAAAATATACCAGAGGGCCTAGTGTGAGTTTCATTTTACCATCTCTATCAAACGCATCGAGCCCTTCACCGGTGAAGGGCGGCCGGCTGCCAATCGGAGCGCCAAACGCGGTCGATGCGTTTGATCGAGATGGTAAAATGAAACTCACACTAGGCCCTCTGCCGACTTGAGAACCTCCTTTTAAAAAAAAAAACAAAAGGTCTCGCTAAAAACATGTCGGAACTATAATAACGTTTAATCTTCCATCTTCATCTCATTCAATATTTCCTCCACAGTCATTCGACGCCGAACTAAAGAAGAGGTTCAAAACAATAGAGATGAACTTCGTGCGGCCACAAGGCATGACCACGCCATCTGGTGAGCGAGTGATGCAGTACTGGGAACTGATGGCCTGAACACCTCCACACACACACAGTAAGAAAAACAACACCCTGTTAACTCGCATTTACACCCTACATGTGAGAGGACCACGCCGACATATGGTGCCGACCAAATCAGACGCGATTTGGTCAGTAGCAAGGTCGGTCGGACCAAATCCTGTCGTCTGTAGGGATAACACATTCATTTCAGTTATAGCCCAGGTGTCATTGTTATAGCAGGTCAATATGTCTCAAGCGATTTTGTACCATGTGCGTATGTATTAACTGCCATCTTGACTTACCCTGCAATTGGTACCCTGGTCGCCTGCGAATTTTGTTGATTTCAGAGTTGTAATGGTAGATAATGATTAGATAAAATATTATAGTGTCTGGTTATCGAAGTATTTTATTAATATTGCTTTACAACTCTGTTGGTATTTGAGCTTTTGAGATGTTTGTATTTATATTCTCCTGGACTACAGCCATGTTTGTAATCCTGTAACTACGTCACTGGATCATATAAATTCCAAAGAATCGCCTACAAAAATTCCTAGTTTCAGAAAAATATAAATAAATATCCGTCTTCCCGGAACCGCCGTCAAAATTGCATGATCGACACTTCCATTGATCATTCAATTTCGATATAAACGTGATATGAAGCACAGGTAGTGTCACCGCAGTTTATAGCAAAATATATATCAGCCGTAGAATACGGATGTTCCCGTATTGAATATTAGGCTTAGCACAGTAGCCATTGTTTTTCCGCTTGACCCTTGTTTTAAAAAACAAGTAACTGTTGATGATTATGACTAAAATGTAAGAATTTATGCTCTTTATACAATTAGGCTGTTTTCACATGTTCGGGCTGTTGGCTAGCCGGTGCGAATGTATAGGTAAAATGGATGAAATCTGCCCGTACGTGTGAAAAGAACCTTTGTTTATAATTTTTTTTAAACAAGAATCCTATTTCGATTTGGTAGCGTTTTAAAAGTATTGCCAGTGAAATAAATTCATTTCCTAAACTAAAGATTACACAAGATTATGATATAATATTATAGAGTCGGTAATTGTAAGGTTTTGAATAAATTTTGCACTCTAATGTTAAAGTTGTAACGTAGGTGAAGTTTGTTGTAGTTCGGTTATAATTTTATTTTTTTACGAACGACTTGTGTGTCTGTGATCGTTGACCTGGCGTCGGTAGTGAGCTTTAAGTTTTAAAACGTTTATTTATTTTAACGTAAATGTAGTCAAATATTTAAATAAGTTAATATCCGTATGGGTATAGACCACCTACTCTTAGACGGAGGGGTGATTAGTAAGTACTGTGTCAACGCTACTACTAATCTATAAAAATAAGTAAATTATGTCTGATATTCTTTGTATGTAAGTATTAAACTAACTTATTGTATAGTGTAACTGTACTAAAAGCTGACTACCGACATTTGGGTGCGTCTGCGCCGTACGAGAGACTTGTTAACTCCTGTGTGGAACAGCGCATAGTTTGTTATAGAATAGTTCGTGAATGACGCGTGTCAGTGTGAAAACTATGAATTGACAAAACATAGAGATTTCTTAATTATATTAGTTTTATATGGACATATTATGCACATAAATACCTTCTGGAATAAATTCTTTAAATTATGATGAAAACTGCATCAAATACATTGTGTAGGTTAGAAGAACTAAGCGGTCACACATACGAGACTCGAAAATTGTTTATATTTTAACTATTTAAGCTACGTTCACAGCGATTTTTTTCCCGTATATCGTACACGAGATTTTATCGAATAAAGCGGTCCCAGTAGAAAATAATATAATTAGCCCATATTGTCCCACTGCAGGGCAAAGGCCTCCCTTTCCTTTTTCCACTCGACTCGATCCCGAGCCAATATGGACCGTAGAAAATAATATTACATTATTCACACGGAGCGAACGGTATTCGCGTTGCTGAGTTTTGCGACAAACAAATTTAAAAAACTGAAATACATTTTTTCGTGTTATTTTTGCCATCGACACGCTATGAAGACGGAGTTTATGCGGGAAATATTTTTCCCGGAAACCGTACAAAGATGCCACCGAGGATGCCGCGTGTCGTAATAATTTTATTGAATACGAGTCGCAGTGGCACTGGCACTGTTCATGTTGTATCGTTCACACGAGCAAACTTTTCTCTCGTATTGCAGAGTCGCGCGCGAGTAAACTAAACAACTGACTGCTTTCCAAATTGAATGGAAATGGTGTCGTATGAACGACTGTCTCGTATACGGGAAAACCGTATATGTGTCAAAATCTAATCGTATAGTCGCCGTGTGAACGTAGCATTATAGATTTATTTCCTAAATTGCAATCGCCATGACAAAAGACGCAAATTACCCTAAATTCACACGTGACACGCGTTTTTCACTTGGTTCGAGTATGATGTAAGGTCCGTTAGTTAACTGTGTTACTGTACCCGCCCATAAATATGGTTCTTCGGGTTTCAGTAAACGTTCGGCTCTGTAGAGCGTTGTCTCTGTTACTCATATGTGTGACAGTCTCTTTCTAAGTGCGAATTTCACCGATGAAACGCGTTCAGTAATCTGGACCACGTTCAAAAGCTGCCAGTATCATCTATACGTATAAAATGCTTTGTCCTGAATGACTGACTGACGGATCAACGCAAAGCCAAACCGCTGATCGTAGAGACCTGAAACTTGTATGATGTGTTCTTTATGTGGCTCGTGTATGACGAAGGCATCCGATAAGATAAAAAAATAAATAAGAAAGGATTTTCAGAAATTCTACCCCTAAGGGGGCGAAAAACATAAAAAAAAAAGGGGGTGGAAAACGGGGGCAAACTTTGTATGAAAAATATATACACTCACAGTTCTTGATCGCAGTTTAGAAGTGCTTGGGCCATACTATGATATGTTAAAGCTATCATTGTTCCATTGTGAAAAAGGGATAATGCTATTCGTCCTGTAGCTCCATCTCTCTGGCACTGGAACAATTATGGCTTTAACAAGTCATAATATAGTACTGCCCCTGATCGCGTTACATTTCATCGGTGATATTCGCCCGAAAGCTCGAAGGCCCATATTTACTGTCGGGTACATTAGCTAAGGTTTCTTAAAACTGCGATGGCCGCTGCATAGCGTCCGCAATTTACTGTCGAATGACGTCGCCAACACGTTATTTATAAAAGTAAGTTGGTGTGCTACAGAGCGTTTTTTGACACCGTTGACAAGTTAAACCCCTAGACTAAATTGGGGCTTGTGGCTAAGTAATAACAGCCGCACGGGTCGATCGATCAGGTTAAGCTACGCTTGCCGTGGTTGGTTCGTGGATGGGTGACCATGTTTACATACCAAGACCCCTCCGTGCCTCGGAAAGCACGTTAAGCCGTTTGTCCCGGCTGTCATTTGTAGATATTTGACAGTCGTTACGGGTCGTCAGAAGCCCGAAAGTCTGTCAACCAGTCTTACCAAGCGGTATCGTATTACTCAGTATTACTCAGGGTTGTGGAGGTCAGATAGGCAGTTGCTCCATGTAAAATACTGGTATTCAGGTGCATCCGATTAGACTGGAACCCGACCTCAACATAGTTGGGAAAAGGCTAGGCAGATTGATTTTGACAAGTTAAACCCCGGTGACATTTCATGACAGCTGTCACTGCGGCCGTTATGTAGCGGCCACGCTGTCGTAAGAAACCGTAGCTTTACCGGCATTGTCTTCCCACACTAACATACCTTAGTTAGTTTCATTCCAAGCGAATACTTTCTTCCTAGTTGTTGACTAAGGTTTCATGTAAATTAAGAATTTATTTTGTTATATTGTATAGGTTATTAATGACAGCGCTCTCTTCTCGATGTAGCGTTGCATGGTCAGTATTAGAACTGGTCGGGCTTTTGCTGAAAAAATAATTGTTATCAGAAAATCAGTGTGTATGAATGAGAAACTTGTTATAAATAATATATGTATATCAAGATTTGGAAATTTTACATAGATGTAATTTAAAGTTGTACTATGGGTACACCTCTGCCTAACCCTTTGGGTAAACAAGGCGTAATGTTATTTAATTAAAAGTTAAAGTACACACATAAAGAGTAGGTATGTTGGACAGTTTATATATTATACCCTTTACGATACTACTCTGAAGTTTCATAAGTGCCCATGTAGGTTTATGTGATATAAAATGATTTTGAAAAATAACAGAATGGACAGTTTTCACCAATAAAGATGTACGTGTTCAGCACATAACGCGTTGAAAAGTTGTCAGTGTACAATATTCAATAACAATTTTGACACTGACAGCTCTTGAACGCGTTTTAGAAATGCTGATCACGTTCAGTTTCATTATTGAAATCAGCCCTTAGTACCATGCTACGCTACAAGAGAGGGTGCTTACCAAATAGTCTTGTATCATGTTAGTACGATCAATCTATCAGGTATTGTGACAAGCAACCGCCATATTTATTTAACTTTATTGTTATAATTAATTATTTGAAGAAGCCTCGCAGACTTGGGCGCGGCCGGCCATCGGATACATGAAAGATGGGCCAATGTGTAAATGTGGTATACAAATGTAACATGTGTTTTATATCGTTAATGATGCCGCAAGAAATTATGCAATGATTTTTATTACTTTTTCAACAGTACTTCAGTCTAAAATCAACTTTACTTACACCAGCATAAAGTTGATATTTGTTTAAGTGGAAATAACATCAATTGGAAATAATCCCTAGTCAACTTGTTCAGTGTTCTCTTGTGACACATAATTACACACCTATAGTGTTCTGGAAGATTGCACCTTTTAGCTGATTCTGTTGTCGAATTTGTTTTGCATTATCAATGACGATATAAGTGCTTGTAAATCCCTTCAGCATTAACCCATCTCTTCTTTCAATTCTCGTCAATAAGATTGACAAACACAATGAATAATTTTTCTGTATCTACGAAAGCAGGTGTCAATATTGGCCAGTGATTATAAAAATAAGAATATAAATAGTGCAATATTGTTCGGAACATTTTGTACGTTTTATAAACAATATTCTAGTCTGGCGTATGTAAAAATAAGAAATATGCCGAAATGTATAATGTGTTTCCAATGTCTTCAGAAAGGTTTTTACTTGATTATTTCACTTTATTTATCATTTATAATTTTTGTGTCTATGAAAATCCATGAAAAATTATCGGGCAGTAGAAAGCCTAAAAAGACTATTTTGCTTACAAATAGGCAGTATGTACTTCCACAAAACATTAGAGTTCAAAACTTTTACCTCAATGTAAAAACATTTATCAACAGTCTTAGTGAAAACCGAACACATTAGAGTTTATATTTAAAATATTATCTTAACACAACACAATAAACCACTTTTGTTGTAATAATTGCGTGTCTAATTATGTTTAATGTAAGAATTCACACCATTATTGTAAGCTAACGCACAGATGAAAACAGATGGTTCAGTCCGCATTTTAGGTATAAAGCTATAAGTAGCGGCGGGCTACACTTGATGGGCCAATTCAGCGACTGTAATGTAGTCAGAAGATATAAGAGTTACGCGATAGAAAGAGAAGCAACTTCTAGCTGAATATAACTAGGTATTTAGCGTTGTGCAACCTGAATTGCACTTTATTGTGTCGTAGCAAGAGTCGATTTTTATTTAAATGATTTTGCGGAGTGGACCATCTTTATTGATCTGTGGCTAACGTTGAATCTTGTACACAATGGTCAGACACATTTTTAATTGAAAAAATACTTTTAAAATCTTTAGCGTAAAGCTAACTTAAACCACTGTGTACACGACCCAATAAATTCTACATAATAAGCGTAGATACTAACCCCCACCAGTGAATGTCTTAAAATATTAGAATCTCGCTATTATAGAACCTATTACAATGGGAATAGGGAATAAGCCGCCGCGCCCGCCGCATCTATTGTGATTATGTTGAAACAAAAATGTTAGCCGTAAGTTAGGTTAAGGCATTATTTTAATATCATTCATTTAATGTTCTATTATTATATTCATGATGATAAATAAAGTATTATAAAAAATATTGGCTTTTATATGGCAACACACAGATTGAACTACCAAAGACAGAAGGAACATGAAAGGAGAACGGGTAAAATTAATCGGGATTACTTTTTCTTCTACAGTAGGGTAATACGGCACCCATTTTTTCGCCCATGCCGGATTATTGTATTTCTAAAGGAAATGTCAGCTAGCTAGTAAGAAATAATTTTAACACAGATTTGCAAAGTTAAAAATCTATATTAGTTGTTGACGTAATACCCTACTCGTAGAATCGAACCGGACTGCAGAACGACGACGATCAATGCGCGCGCTCTGTAATCCGGCACTTTTGTATTAAACCTGCCGGATTAAAGAGTAGAAGGATAATTATCTATGGTAGGAGAGCTAAGTCAGAAAACGCCGGACTTTTGGACGTGTCGGATTACCGAGCGACTACGGTATTCTTCAAAATTGCATGGGAGAGAAGAAATAAAACGCAAAAGAAACTAAAATAATTTATCTATATTATCCAACAACAACATTACAACGTGCCTCAATCCTCAACATAAACAATATTTGGCACAACGCAACTTATCATAAGGCACTTCGATTTACTAACTAATATTGTCGCGGGGAGCAAAATTACGTATAAAATATAAATAAGGTACAGTCAATATTATATTACATATTATTATTATAAACATTGCACACACTGCGAAACATAAAAAAAGCATCTATACTGCGTTCGCAATATATTTGCCAAACATGTAAACAAACACGAGTTTTCCATTTAGACAAATATCAACTTTGTGCAAGTGTAAATAAAGTTGATTTTAAACAGACTGTACTGTTGTAAGTCATAAAAAAATGAACTTGTATAGCAAACTGAATCTTATATGTAGGCATTACAGTTGTTTTTCTTAAAACTCGTGTTTGTTTACATGTTTTGCAAATTAATTTTATTGCGAACACAGATTAAAAATTTGTTTTTACACATCTGTGAAGAATTCGGTTTCATAAATGAGCATTTCTTCGTTTATAAAAGTACTAACGGTAAAATAATTTAATGTCTGCTCCAAAAGTGTCTGATGAAAGTGTAAATAGTGTAATAAAAAAAATTTTTTTGAATATTATTATTAATTTGTAATTTAAAAACCGTTGACGAAAATGATTGAGCTTATAAAATTAACCTCCAACATCTCTATATGAAATCCAAGCACTCAATTTATAAGCATTAGATACTTTTAGAACAGACCATATCCGCAGGCATCTAGTGACAAGCATGACGTGCTTATGTCGAAAAAATAAATGATGCTTGCGAGTCCTGTGACGAGCATCAATGTTTTTAGTTACTTGCATAGGTATACAGGGAGGATATTTGAAACAGGTAACATAACCGCAGTTGTTACAAGAAAACGATCATAAGAGACTGTCCTTAACTTTTTAAGAAAAATTTATCACCAATCAAAGATTTTGAAAAAATTTACAGTCATCCCAGAAAAAAATGTACAGCAAGGAAATGGTCCATTTTCACAAAAACTAGTCTTAAATCGCAAAAAGCTTTACCTATATATACATTTCGTAAGACATTTACACATTGCGTCGCAGCGGCAGCGGTTTTCGCCACCGCGGTATCAAGACTCGCCGACACCGCGGCGGCACCATGTGTAAAGGTCCATACAAATCCAAGGTTGAATAAATACAGCGGTGGGCTTTACTGCCGGTCTCTCAAAATCCACCCTGTATATCTCTTTTGTCGTGAGTACCTAATAAACTTATTGCAATGGAATGAAGTCTTGTTAGTGGTTATGCAACGGTTACTGACTAGTGGTGTGATCGCCATTACGAGAATCGTCATTACGTAACAACACACATGGGAAGATGGCAAGTAAAAGCACAGATGAATAAGGCTGCGTTTCCACCAGAGATGAGCGAGGATGCGTAGCGAGGAATGTGTATGAAATTAACCAATAACATCGCTTCACTGTCATAGTTTGAGATAAGCTAGCGTTGTTATTGGTTAGTTTCACACACATCCTTCGCTACGCATCCTCGCTCATCTCTGGTGGACACGAGCCTAAAGATGGTTTTCTCCGCATTTCAGGTATGTCAGTAGGTACGCGGCGGGCTCGACTTGTCGCATTCAGTGTGCGTAACGTAGCCAGAAGATATGACTTACGAAATAGAAAGAGAGGCAATTTCTAGATGAATATAACTTTAGGTAATTAGCGCTGTGCAACCTGAATTGCACTTTATTCTGTCGTAGCAATACTCGCTTTTTATTTAAATGTTCTGCGGAGTGAACCATCTGTACTAATCTGTGGTAAAACTGTAAAATTCATTCTTTTATTTATTTAAAAATTCATTAAAAAATGGTAGAATTCGATTTTGATCGCAAAATAAATATTATATTAATTCTACTGTACATTTATGCACGGGGCTGAAAATAAATAAAATATCACTGTCACTTGTTATTTCATTTTGTATTTTGTTAGTATTTCAGAGTCCTGTATATGGATACTTCATTCATAGTCGTTTAAAAATTATCATGCTTTCATAAATTGATTGCAAAAATTTTGTTAGCCTCGTTATATTAAATTCGACGATTTAATCAATATAGTACGTGCGTCTTGCAGCTGCTTGGTTGAGCTGGTTTCATAGAAAATCAAAAGATACAATCTGCAAAGTGAACCCTAAAGGGTAACACTAATGAAGCGCAATCCATGGCAACTGACCCTATTGGTGACCTTCTACAGAATGCGCTATCACCTCTAAAATTCATCATCTTTTCGACACGTACTGTAGTTTTTATATAAAATTATGATATGCCAATACATAAAAACTTAAACTCTAACAAAAAAAATATATTTTCTGTACAAATAAAAAAATACTAAACGTTACTTGTAAGCGACCGATTCGTTAAACTAAATGACGTCGTACTGTTTTGGGTGTCTTTCGTAGTTAGACTCTTAACGCTATATTTATTACAGTCGGAAACCAAGAATAGAAAGAATGTATCACAGAATCGTTGTGTGTGGGCACGCCTGTCATTGCTTTTCACAAAAAAAAATTTCATCAACCAAATAAATGTTAATACTCCAAAGAAGATGCCATGCAATACAAAATTAAATGCATTAAATTCTATTTTACGATGACTATACAGAATAGTGGACGGCTCGCCGGCCGCTCACTGTCCGCGAGCCGTCACACGTAAAATAGACTTTAATGGATTTGATTAAAAACCTAACTTGTATGACAAGTTATTTGCTGTGTCGGAGTGGTGCTGTTATTATGAGCGAGGTCCTTTAATGCCACTCACAAAAAATAACTTTCTATGTCCTAAAATATACAAAACGATACAGTCACTCCAACAAGCAAACCACAAACGCGCGCACACGGACACCCTCTACAGCGTAACGCCTAATACAAGAGCCTCTAATATCACTTCTCTGTCTCGCACGATAGTCTGTCTCACTTGATGATCTGTTCCTGACTGTCACTCGGCGCGGACGCACTATGGCAGCATGTTATCTGAGGGCTCTGCTCCCGGACTTCCTGCCGCTGTTCTTCAAGACCTTCATCCTTACAGCAGCTTTGACTAGGCTCGTGGACTATGACGGTAGTCTCCTTTTTACAGCATTTTTCTTCAGGTGGCGGTTCTTGCTTCTTCTTGCAGCATCCTTGCCGTTCCGTCCGGAGTAACTGTACATCTTCTACGCTAGGACTGTCTTCTTTTTCACTTTCGTGGTGGCAGTGTGATGTGGAAGCTTGCATTTTCCTCGCTCTAGCAACTCTTGAGGGACACTTTTTTGCGCCGTAGTAGCAAGTGGCGTTTTGCTCGGTGCTGCTGCCTTCTTGCGAGGTGGCGGGGAAGTAGTGTGACGGCTGGATACAGGTGCGAGTTTGGCAGATGAAGAAGTCGGACTCTGAACTCATTGAAGAGTCCAGTAGAGGCGGTGTTGAGGTTTCAGCTGGAGAAGAGATAACGGTTTGGTAAGTACCTAAATAAATGGACACATATTTTTTTGTGCGTAATCTACGCTCGGACTACGGTGGATGTTCTAAACGGGGATATATTAGTGACATAGAACCGGTGAGCTCAAATCTATAGGTGATGGAGGCAATACAAAAATAGAATCAGATCGCCTATTGTGACTTAAAATTAATATCAAAATTATCCTCTTTCAATAGTGAATTTAGCAAAGATACTTTTAGGCTTTCATACGGTAATGCGACCTTGGGGTTCGTTCATAAAGCAAGCAAGAATTGCAAAAAATCATCACATGATTAATAGACGCCCCCTTGGTAGTATATCATTTGCATTATAGTAATTAATTAATTTGATATATGTTAGATACGTTTAATCAGAACAAATAGTTCCAGAACACGTGGGGGTTATGTTATAATACGTATTAAGGACGAGTGTTTCATACTTACTTTCGCTGCGCAAAGAAAATTGGCTAATTAAAATATTGCAAACAATGTAGTCAATTACAATTATCCTCTCAATGTTACAGTATACAAACATACGAGTCTACACAGCACAGCTGATCAAACATACAAATTCATATGCATAAAAAAAAATATTCCGCATATAAGGAGTTTGCCCACTAAGGGCTAGTACACAAAACTGCGATGCGACGTCGCATCGCAAAAATCTGCGAGGGCTCCCTGAAGAATCCCTAAGATTTTCTTCCGAAGCTTCTGCGTTGCGAATTCGCATCGCACCGATTCGCAGTTTTGTGTACAAGCCCTAACACCGTACTTTCACCGTAAAGAAACATGACCTTGCAAAAAGCGCCCAAAAGCGACCAAATGTGCCTTTTTTAAGACAAGAGCCTATTTCAAATAAAAGATTTGATGACATGATGTTCCCGTACTTTCAGTTGTCACCTGTATTTTCGCGTGAGGCAGACGCGTCAGGAAGAGTGAGTGAATATTTTTGTTGATAAAATTATGTCCTATACCTATACGATGGTTATTAGAAAATTTACCGTTTATAACCCATTTATAACGGGTTTAGAACGGTCATCATACGCGGTTATAACCCGTATGCTCACCATCGCCGCCTGCGCGTGCCGATCTGGCAACGTTGCGTGCCATGCACGGAGCGTATCAGCACCGGCCAAAATATTCGCCGACGATTGATGACGCCCCGTGCATGGCCCGCTACGGTGTTGGTCAGTGACGGAACCGTTTAGTGGGTATAGTCTCATACTTTTCAATACAAAGAATATTTTTTGCCTGACACTATCTTACGTTAGATATGGTGTAGTGGGCAGAGTCCTTTACGTGAGTCATGTCAAACAAAGTTTTTAACATTTGTGTCAACTGTATAAAATGTATTGACAACGCGTATTTCTCTCACACCTGTTAACTGCAAGCATCGTTCAAAAAGCAGCCAGTGGCACTGGTAATACGGTACCTGCTTAGGTACCTACTAAAGCATGGATTAGTTAAAAACAAGGCTAGCTCCAATTCGCCATCAGATCTAATATAGTTTGAAGGCGCGGAACAGCGGTATCGGTCTAACTATAAATACAAATTCATTAACAACTTATAGCTACAAACAAAGGATAGGATTTATGGCATAGGAAGCGAGAAGCTGCAATGGAATAGGAGACACAGAAGCAAGGAAGTCTATAACTAAAACATTTAGTTAAGAATCTTAAATAAAAAACCAGCTTGTGAGTTTACGACAACATCTCTGATAGTGTCCGATTCCTTTTCGACCCCTGACTGAAAGCGGATCAAGCTAATTAAATAAGATGACATGAGGATTAGACGAAATGTTGCTCTGAATATGCAATTGAGCACCTTAAGCTACGGTTTCAAGAGTGGTGGCGCCACTATCTTTTTTTTCCCTCTATTTTGATCTGCAATCGGTTTTGCAGTCATTTCTTCATTTAGAATCATCTTTATTTGCATTAGACTTGTTAGGGCATCTCATCATCGTCTAGCTTCACAGGTCTGTTATTGCAAGGCTTTTAAGTCTTCGTTTGTGGTCAGACTTGGTTATTGCAACTGCTAGTGGGTTTGGATGCTTCTCAAGTCTTATAGCGTGCAGCACGGTGTTAATTTTTAGAATGTCGTGTAATTTTGAGTTACTGATGAACCATGGAGCATTTGATATGGCTTTTAGAATGCAGTTTTGTGCCCTCTGTAGTATGTTTAAGTTTGAGACACTTGCTGTGCCCCAAAGCTGGATCCCGTATTATGTCCAAATTGGCCGCCATATAGCGTCTGCAGTTTACCGCCGAATGACGTCACTGAAGCGTTAAAAACGTTTTTGACACCGTCACCCGCTGTCATCATTTTTATGACAGCTGTCACTGCGGCCGTTATGTGGCAGTCACCGCTCTTCTAGGAAACCGTACTTTTATTGATGAATGCCACTAAAGCATAGTCTACTATGAACATGAAATTATTAACGATAATGAAGCCATGAACACTGGTTAGGAGCAGGGTTGGGCAGTATTTGAATTACTTGTAATTGAAATACGTAATTGAAATACAAATACGTAATTGGTATTTGTATTTCAATTACTTCTTATAAATGTAATTTGTAATTAGTATTTCAAATACCTGACGCTGAGGTATTTTGTAGTTAGTATTTCAAATACTTATAGCTCCAAAATACATTTGAACATAAATACATTTAGCGATCTTATGAATGGGTGCGATCTGCAGAAAATAGCGCTCGATAGCTTTCGTAAGCAAAATGGCGACCGCTAAATATGTAATATCTTTAAAGTTGGCAACACTGCACTTAAACTGTACTGTAGTCTGTACTGCAGGTACATACGTCAAATTGTCAATTACATAACTTGTCAATTGTAATTTTCATTCGGCGATGGAGTGAATCCTGTGAATGCTGTGACATATTTAGCGGTCGCCATTTTGTAAAATATGATGGTAAGAATATATTCCCTTTGCCCTAGGCTGGGCTGGATTAGTTCTATTCTATTTATATACCTAACCTAACACCAGACTGTATTTTGTAATTTGTATTTTGTATTTTAAATAAAAATAGTCAAAATACTGTATTTTGTATTTTATATTTCAAATACACGACTTAAATAGATTTTGTAATTTGTATTTTAAATAAGTGCGAGATAGTATTTTGTAATTTGTATTTTAATTAAAGCAAAGCATGTATTTTGCCCAGCTCTGGTTAGGAGGTGATAAGGTACGCTAAAATGGAGAAGGCTTAAAACATGTAAATGAGAACTGAAAACTATAGGTTCGACTATTTAAATCGCTCTAAAAAGCCAGAGTCTACGCCTACACCAACCAAGAAGCTACCAATCAGCTACATAGATAACAAGGAGTATGTTACATCAATGTCTATGGTAGTCGTCCTGCAGCAGCGTGTGGTCGGTCTGCTGCAGTTCCACGGCGTCCATCTCCTTGCACAGCTTGCCTTCACACACCTCCCAGCTACACTTCTCCGTGTTGCAACGATCTTAGCGGGGATAGGTAAGGAAGGACGGAAGATGTAGCTTTACGGTTGTGACAGCGAGATGGCGCTTTAGGTCGTGTTTTGGTAAACACGGTTTATGTTTGCTTATACTTCTTTTTAGGGACAGATTGATTGATTTGACAGATTACTATTCATTCATAGCCATCTGTATAACAGGATCCTGAAATAGATATACACTGGTACAAGGAACTTTTGGCGTTCGTATGACGCTGACAAGGGGCGCTGTTAGTGCACACTTTTGTGCAATTGTTTTGAGAACGTTGTAGGCCTAGTAGATTGTATACAGGGTGTCAGGGACATCGACGCGAAGCCTGTTACCATGGATTCAGAACATGATTCTGAACCCCCCTGCGTAGAAAATTTTCCGTCGGTAATTTTTTTTTAAATCTACTGTTTCATAGAAAAGTGGAATACCTACGCGGTCAAAATGTATGGAACAGCTGATTTTTTTTTTAAATAACCGACGAAAAATTTTTACGCAGGGGGTTTCAGAATCATGTACTGAAGCCATGGTAACAGGCTTCGCATCGATGTCCCTGCCACCCTGTATATTTCTTGACCATATATTATATTATTTATTATTGGTTTTGGAATGTAATTGAAAAAATAAGATGGTTGCGTTCCGGTTTTGGTCACGCGCCAAAAGTTCCTTGTTCAGGTCCTCAGTGACTGTTTAAGAATTGTCAAATCGATCAAGCTATCTTGACAGAAAGTTATTTCAGTCGTAAACACGCCCTTAGAAACGTGTAGAATGAATAACATAATAAGGAATTGTTAGTAAAACAACTCGTGCTCACTATGACCGCCTGTCTATGGTAATATTCAAGTACACAATGCACGTAAGAGTTATACCATCACTAAGTATGAAGGGCAAAAGAGATGAGTGTGAGGGCGGCAGTAATGGCTATTGCTTCCGTATTAGTAGAATATTGTTTTTCATAATAGATTACGCGACTCGTTGCCTGGATACTAAACAGTTTTGCCGTGTGTACAAAATTTGTAATTTGTTAGGGATGTTGACAAAAATTTTGTTTTTTTTGTCCGTCAGGTAGTTTATAAAAAAATATTGGACACGTATTTTTTCTTTTTTTATCTATTCATAAGATGACGGCAATACATTGGGTTAAAATGTGGCATGACGTCACTCCCCGGTAGATTTTATACTGACTTGTGACGTAGCGAGCCCCCACTCCCCAACTTTAATGCGTTTTATCTAAATCATTTTTTGTTAATATGATGAAGCAAAAAATCCGTGTCTAATATTTTTTTATTATCTGACTGACGGACTTAATAATTTTTTTTTTCTGTAAACATCCCTATTCAATTGTTCGGCGTGTCAAATTTGCCTTATCTGATTCGCAACTTTACAAAACACAGATAGATTGACACATAAGATGCCTGCACACTCAACAGTTTTGCCGGATGTAACTACAATTTATTAAACACACTAGTTCGTGCGTCAGTACAAAATCTCGCCAAAAGTGCAAAATTAATATACTTATTCTATTCAACTAAGCTCACAAAAGCACATAAAAGATAGACATGTACGTAAAGGTAATCAGAACTGTTCTCACCCGTATCGTCGCACTCTGGCGTGCAGATGACCGTTCGCTTTCTGCTGAAGCACTGCATCTGGAGACGAGTTAGTTTCGTCCCGAACAGGAAGTAGCCTGGGGACAAGGATTTGACGTCAGAAACTTGTAACTCAAACCCGTAACTCCTAATAAATATTTAGCAACAAGTCAAAGTAACCTCCTATCATAATAAAAAAAAACATATATCTCCTATCATAATTTATGTGGGGTAGGTACCACAACTAAAAAGTGAAAAATAAAAACTTAACAAAAAAATTAAAACCGACTTCCAAAAAAAATACTACAAAGTGAAAAATAACTTTAATTTCGGAAGTCGGTATCTTTAGTTTAGAATTTTCCATTTTTGCCACCGACTTCGACGACCGTAGAATCCTGAGGTTAGCGAGGAATTCAATATACGCCGCCCGAGAACAAAATATTTTGTCCCCGAGTGATACACACTATTTTTCATCACTCGTATGAGAAAAATAAAAAGCTACTTTCTCGATTATTTTTTTTACATTAAGCCTTCACGCGAGCGCCTCCAACCTAACTACACAAATCAGTACGCTATGAAACCCCAAACTCCCTAGGGAGCAAAGTTGAATTTTGCTCCCGCTATCCTCTATAGGCAATTGTCGTTTTTCGAATAGGTGTGATGAAAAATGTATTATAAGTGGGTAAACATACCGAGCATCATCCCGAACACGACGGCAAGTAGCAGATGTACGTTGTACACCATGACAGCTAACATGAGTAGGTAGCCCACCACGTTATGTATCAGGAAGACCAGCGACTGATGCGTGTTCACCAGCGCACTGTAGCAATATAGAACAATGGTGTTACAAGGTATTCCATATTCAAATCCTTGTTTTTAAGAGATGTTATTTCCATTCAAACAAATATCAACTTTATTCCAGTGTGAATTAAGTTTATTACAGAATAACTAGTATTATTGGAAGAAAACCTTTTTATTTTTTCAATTTGTACCACAAGCCCAAACTGAATGATATATGAGTTGTCTGTCTTTATAGTAGCAAATAGCTTTTCGACTAAACGCGCAGTGTCGCGAATTTGTATACGCATACTTTCTGTTTCAATGAGACGTATTCGATTAAGGGACTACTCACACTTATTCAGCTCCATTCGCATTTCGCTGAACTATTTTGTTCACACTTATTCAATTCTGCTTCTATCCGTCGCGTACAGCACAGTACAGTTACAGCGCTGAACCCGGCAGAACAGCGCTGAACTCTATCTACATTCGCATGATAATAACACATTTGACCTCATTTTATACTTGTTTGCCGCGAAAGCTGAATAGACGCGGAAAGCTGCTTACGGGTCTCCATACAAAATCGTTGTTTTCTATGGGCGTAAGCTGAATAGAGCAGAATAAGTGTGAGTAGTCCTTAATTAATACATCTTGTAAGAATCTTTTGTTATTTTTAATTTTAACATATTTTTAGGCCGTGCAAGTCCATTTTTTTATTATGATTATAGTCAACGCGCAATTGCTTCAAGTTATCTTTATTTCAGACGTAGGGTAAGTGGTTGCAAGGAGGCGTAAGAAGGCTTGTTAGTAGTAAACACAAAAATAAAAATGATAAGGTGTTGGTTAACAAGTTACTCAATAATAGGTATGTTGACTGAAAAATTTTAGTTGTCCGTCAGGTATATTATTAAAAAATATTGGACAAGTATTTTTTTTCTTTTTTTACGTAATCAAAAGATCACGGCAGTACATTGAGTTAAAATGTGGCATGACGTCACTCTCCGGTAGATTTTATACTGACTTGTGACGTAGCGAGCTCTGCGTTTTATCTAAACCATGTTTTATTAATATGATAAAGCAAAAAATATGTGTCTAATATTTTTTATTATCTGACTGTCTGACTGAATATTTTTATTTTGTTTCCCAGTCAACATTCCTATTACCACGGTATATGTATACAGATAATATTACCGTGCTATTACTTACTCTATTGCACGACTCGTCATGCGAAGCATTAGAGTGTGCTCTACGATCGAAAAATATTTTTTGCCCCATTTCTGCAACTGTTATTATTGTTACACTCCTGCTAGTACACAGAACCTGCTTATTTTATATACCATTGTATAGATGATTAAATGGAGATTAATACTGTACTTTTTACCAATTGATTTAATGCAAGAGAAATGAAAAAAACATCAAAATAGTTGAAAAAAAATTCCTGTCCGTCAATTTATGAAGCTTGAAAACATTGTAGCTTGCGATAAAATCAATTAATTGAGTCAATTTTTTTTTAATACATTGGTTTCGGCCATAAAAGGGACCCTATTGAAAATGGCTCTTTTATTCAAAGTAGTTTAATTATAATTAATAAAATACTAACTAAAATATAATAACTTTATCTAAATATTTCCAACCTTTGTCCGTAAGTTGCCTAGCAACCGCCAAGTAAATATCTTTGTCAGTCTTTGACATTACGACTTCATGAAAAGTGATAAATTGTTCATTTTTGTGTGTTATGAGGCGTGCACTTTTGGAATTTCCAAACTATTTTCTATTCCTTTGAAGTTGTACTAATAGACAGTAAAACTTAATAGGACTATCAAGGCTTTACCACCATACCATGTCACTTAGTTGCACGTCATAAAACGACAAAGTCTATCGGCCTTATTACAAAACAAGGTTTATCTTTAGAACCAGGTTTAAACCAGTGAGCCATTTTTGAATTTCGAAATTTATTTTGACATCGTTAAAGTTCTAAATACAAAAACTGATTTTAAATCCGAGTCTAAGTTGTCAATTTTGAATTAAGAACTTTAAACCAGTCTGAATAAGGTTCGAAATAAAACAACTGACTGGAAGGATTAAGCTTGGACCAAATTTAGACCGTGTTTTGTAATAAGACGGTTAATGTCTATGTGACAGTTACATAGTTCCAACCTCAGTGAACTATCAATTTACTCGGAATTGTTGTCAAAAGTGGTTAAAGAATTACGAGTTCGACTATATCTAACGAAATTTCTCACAATGTTTTTATGCCAAAATAGTTCTTAGGTGATAATGAGGGGATAACTTACCGTATCCTGAGTGACGCCCACCTGCTGACTGGTCCGGAGCTGGTGTTCCTGCTCGTGGTCGGCTCCATGCTGCCCTGCTCCCTGCAACCAACCACTTCATCTATAACCGAATGGAGAGCCTGTTTGTAGATTGTGTCCTTTCGTTGGAGAGTTCGGTAAGTATGCCTGTTCTGGAAGGTGGATTTTCGGATCTGTCTAGTGTCTTGTGCAACTTCTGATCTTCTAAAAGTGCCAATTCGCAGCCTAATTTATCCAACTTTTCAGAGAGTATTTTAATCCAGCTAAAAAAAATATTTTTCTTAATCTTAAAAAATCTTAAATTAATTATAATAGTATATTATGCAACTAATGAATAAAGGACGGATTTAAAGCGAGGGCCATAGATGAATCACGATCAAGTGAAGGATTCTAACGACTGAATCACGACCGTAGGGAGTGATTCATGATGATTGAATCACGAGCGCAGCGAGTGATTCAAGTGTTAGAATCCTGAGCGACGCGAGTGATTCATGGCCCTCGATATAAATCCGTTTTATTCAAGAGTTGCATACTATACTTTATACCATGACTACGAGAAAAAGAAAGATTTACGCGAAAATAGACATTTAATAAAAGGTTAACATGTTCAGTGTCGGGAGCCCTCCTGGAGGGTTCACCTACTTGGATATGGGATGTCGGGAGCCCTCGCGGAGGGCTCATTTTAAATGTAGACATTCAGTGTCGGGAGCCCTCCTGGAGGGTTCACCTACTTGGATATGGGATGCCGGGAGCCCTCGCGGAGGGCTCATTTTAAATGTAGACATTCGGGGTCGGGAGCCCTCCTGGAGGGTTCACCTACTTGGATATGGGATATCGGGAACCCACGCGGAGGGCTCATTTTAAATGTAGAACCCTCTAGGAGGTCTCCCGACCCTGAATGTCTACATTTAAAATGAGCCCTCCTGAAGGGTTCACCTACTTGGATATGGGATGTCGGGAACCCTCGCGGAGGGCTCATTTTAAATGTAGACATTCAGGGCCGGGAGCCCTCCTGGAGGGTTCACCTACTTGGATATGGGATGTCGGGAGCCCTCGCTGAGGGCTCATTTTAAATGTAGACATTCAGTGTCGGGAGCCCTCCTGGAGGGTTCACCTACTTGGATATGGGATGTCGGGAGCCCTCGCGGAGGGCTCATTTTAAATGTAGACATTCAGTGTCGGGAGCCCTCCTGGAGGGTTCACCTACTTTAATATGGGATGCCGGGAGCCCTCGCGGAGGGCTCATTTTAAATGTAGACATTCAGTGTCGGGAGCCCTCCTGGAGGGTTCACCTACTTGGATATGGTATGTCGGGACCGTCCGCGATGGTTAACTTTAGCGCAAACGTTATGCCGGCAACCCTCCCGGAGGTTTCACTTCCAACTACGAATATTAAAAGTCATAGACTTTATGAGTTCTATGAAAATGGGTGGAGTCGAAAGTGTTAAGGAGGTTGTATAGCATTGAGATGGCTGTCGAATACATTGGTGTGTTCTAAATTCAAACACCAAAATAGTGATTAAAAGAGCTTTTTATTCACTGTTTTCAGTGAATAAAATAAGCTTTTTAGAGGGGGAATGGTATAATAGTATATTATGCAACTAATGAATAAAGGACGGATTTAAAGCGAGGGCCATAGATGAATCACGATCAAGTGAAGGATTCTAACGACTGAATCACGACCGTAGGGAGTGATTCATGATGATTGAATCACGAGCGCAGCGAGTGATTCAAGTGTTAGAATCCTGAGCGACGCGAGTGATTCATGGCCCTCGATATAAATCCGTTTTATTCAAGAGTTGCATACTATACTTTATACCATGACTACGAGAAAAAGAAAGATTTAAGCGAAAATAGACATTTAATAAAAGGTTAACACGTTCAGTGTCGGGAGCCCTCCTGGAGGGTTCACCTACTTGGATATGGGATGTCGGGAGCCCTCGCGGAGGGCTCATTTTAAATGTAGACATTCAGCGTCGGGAGCCCTCCTGGAGGGTTCACCTACTTGGATATGGGATGTCGGGAGCCCTCGCGGAGGACTCATTTTAAATGTAGACATTCAGTGTCGGGAGCCCTCCTGGAGGGCTCACATACTTGGATATGGGATGTCGGGAGCCCTCGCGGAGGGCTCATTTTAAATGTAGACATTGAGTTTCGGGAGCCCTCCTGGAGAGTTCACCTACTTTGATATGGGATGCCGGGAGCCCTCGCGGAGGGCTCATTTTAAATGTAGACGTTAAGTGTCGGGAGCCCTCCTGGAGGGTTCACCTACTTGGGTATGGGACGGCGGGAGCCCTCGCGGAGGGCTCATTTTAAATCTAGGTTTTTTTTAGCAAATACAGATTATAAACCGTGAAAATAAAATCTGATGTACCTATATTTTAAAAAAACGTAATGCAGCCCTTCCGGAGGTTTCACTTCCAACTACGAATAATAAAAGTCGTAGACTTCCAATCCACCTATTTTCCTAGAACTCATACGCCATGCCGCCATCATATATATGGCGGCATGGCGTATGAGTTCTATGAAAATGGGATTCATGATGATTGAATCACGAGCGCAGCGAGTGATTCAAGTGTTAGAATCCTGAGCGACGCGAGTGATTCATGGCCCTCGATATAAATCCGTTTTATTCAAGAGTTGCATACTATACTTTATACCATGACTACGAGAAAAAGAAAGATTTAAGCGAAAATAGACATTTAATAAAAGGTTAACACGTTCAGTGTCGGGAGCCCTCCTGGAGGGTTCACCTACTTGGATATGGGATGTCGGGAGCCCTCGCGGAGGGCTCATTTTAAATGTAGACATTCAGCGTCGGGAGCCCTCCTGGAGGGTTCACCTACTTGGATATGGGATGTCGGGAGCCCTCGCGGAGGACTCATTTTAAATGTAGACATTCAGTGTCGGGAGCCCTCCTGGAGGGCTCACATACTTGGATATGGGATGTCGGGAGCCCTCGCGGAGGGCTCATTTTAAATGTAGACATTGAGTTTCGGGAGCCCTCCTGGAGAGTTCACCTACTTTGATATGGGATGCCGGGAGCCCTCGCGGAGGGCTCATTTTAAATGTAGACGTTAAGTGTCGGGAGCCCTCCTGGAGGGTTCACCTACTTGGGTATGGGACGGCGGGAGCCCTCGCGGAGGGCTCATTTTAAATCTAGGTTTTTTTTAGCAAATACAGATTATAAACCGTGAAAATAAAATCTGATGTACCTATATTTTAAAAAAACGTAATGCAGCCCTTCCGGAGGTTTCACTTCCAACTACGAATAATAAAAGTCGTAGACTTCCAATCCACCTATTTTCCTAGAACTCATACGCCATGCCGCCATCATATATATGGCGGCATGGCGTATGAGTTCTATGAAAATGGGTGGAGTCGAAAGAGTTAAGGAGGTTGTATAGCATTGAAATAGCGGTCGAACATATTGACGTGTTCTAAATTCAAACACCAAAATAGTGATTAAAAGACCTTTTTATTCACTGTTTTCAGTGAATAAAATAAGCTTTTTAGAGGTGGAATGGTATAAAATATTATTTGTCCTCCGTCTATTTGCGAGGAAATCTCCTTGACAACATGATACCTACGTTAGGTAAAGGGAAAATGTCGAAATCGCCATAATCGAGAGATGGACACAGTGGACACTATAATCTTAATTTAACCTAATAAAATAATGAAAATAACAATTAGAATATATCATATTTTCGCAAAATTTTCTTAGAAAATTGTTTTTACGACGTATAATATGCGATTAATTGATATAAGTTGTATTTATTACGATAATCGTTTAGTCGATAGCTCGATAGTCATGCTCGATCAACTCTCACTTATTTCATGATTTTATTACATTACATCCTTGTTTGCGAATCTTATTAACTTGATACTGTACTGAGTTAGAAATAAGGTGCACATTTGTTTAAAACAATTATCTGAACTAATTAAACGCATGTGTTCTTTAATCTTCACAGCAATTATGCAATATTTTTAAACATTTGCGTTAGCACTGATAGGTAACAATGCCTTGCATATGATTTACTATTTTAAACTGTTTTTAAATAGTAAATTATAACAGTGATTGAATTAAATTATGAATATGAACACGAGCATTCACGCAATAGGATCATGTTACTAAAACAAATACCTTGATGAACAGCATCTCTACAAAACAGCCTCCACCAGCACCCTAATACACGATCAATCACAATCTGCATTATTTTGAAACAGATTGCTAATCCATTGCTTTATAAGTTCGAAAAAAAATCTGCTCAACAACGTAAATAACGCAATGAATGTTGTTAAACTGTCAAAATGAAACGGATTAGTCGTATCATTTACGAAAATGTGTTAAGCAATTAGATAGCTAAGTAAGGCGACGACTGTACTAAAAACAACATTTTAAAATAAACATTAACTAAGCTTTTGTCTGAACCCAAGCTGGCACTTTACTTTGAGTACCTAATTTATATCAGCATTCAGCATTACTGATCTATAATAGCATACGGACCGATATTGGTTAAAATTATGACTCTTTTATCAATCTGCCTAGCCTTTTCCCAACTATGTTGCGTTCGGCTTCCGGTCTAACCGGATGCAGCTGAATATCAGTATTTTACATGGAGCGACTGCCTATCTGACCTCCACAACCCAGAACTTACTGGGCAATACGATACTTTCGGGTTTCTGACAACCCGTAACGACTGTCAAAAATCCACGAATGACAGCCGGGACCAACGGCTTAACGTGCTTTCCGAGGCACGGAGGAGTTTCGGTTAACCCATCCACGGACAAACCCCGGCAAGCGTAGCTTAACCTGATGGATCGACCCGTGCGGCTGGGATTAGTTAGCCACGAGCTCCTCAATTGAGACTCTTGTATCTTTACCAATAATGAAACAAAGACCTTACGACCAACGACCTTACTTGTAAGTCAGTAGCTATCACAGGTAAATCTTCGGCTACCTGTGATACCTTCGGTTTCTTTCTTTCTTTTCGTTCGTTTATTGGAACCGAGCATAAGACGCCATCTCCACAGACGAAAAATCACGGCGACAGTCACCGCGCTGTGCCTTCAAATTATCGCCGCGATTCTATCGTCGTGTGGAGATTGATTCATAGAGTTTCTATTGAATTTGATGGTGTAGGAAAACATCGTGAGAAAACCTGCACCCATATCCTTGAACCGAAAATTCCAAGACATGAGACATCCATCACACCCACCAACCCGTGCTAAGCCCGTGTAGTAGAGTACGGCCCACTCCCTCTCACACAGCAGGGGAAGCCTGTGTCCCAGCAGTGGTACTACTATAGGTTAATAGGGTTAGGGTATGATTCTGATGATCTGACCCCCACTGCACGCGGCAGTACTGCTTCAGCTGTTCTGCCGCGCACTACTGGTCCCCATACATTTTAATAGGTTTATATGAGATTGCATTCCGAACACGGCAGCAGCGTGATGAGTATCGATAAATAAACACGACAAAATTAAAAAGATTTGATGTTTTTTTTGTGAGTATAACCTTTGATACTGCTGGTTGTTTTTTTTTAACCGAACTGATATTTAACCGTTCTTTAATGGAAGACAAATTCCCTGAAGAACTGAAGAAATCTCGTATTGTTCCCATATTCAAATAGGGTGATCCAGTTACCGTCTGATATCGATACTTTCATGTTTTTCAAAGCTGTTTGAGTCAATGTTGTGTCCCATTATCTCACAAATGGTGGACGTAAATATTCCAGACTATCAAAACAGCTTCAGACGTGGGCGTTCAACTGTAATAAACTTGGGTACCCTTTGTTTCTGAAATATCATGTGAGATTGATAGGGGAATGCAGATAGACGCAATATATACCGACTTTAGCAGCGCCTTTGACAAAGTAAACCATCTCTTACTAGTTGAAAAACTGGGATGGTTTGGTATCGGTAGCGTACTGCTGGAATGGTTTAAATCATATCTTTCAAAAAGACCACAATTTGTAAGTGGCTTCAGATCTGAGGTATATTATGCGGATGTTACGCAGGGATCTCATTTAGGGCCGCTTCTCTTCCTTATCTTTTTCAATGACATAACTGATCACATACGACATTGTAGAATTTCCCTATTTGCTGACGATCTAAAAATATATAAAGTGGTTAACTCCCTTACTGACGCTGTCTTGATACAGACTGATTTGAATAATATTTTACGTCTGTGGAGTTTCGTTAGCTATTGTATTTGTTTCTGTATAGTTCAACAATTTTGTTGTGAAGATCTTGGGGTTCCTCTTAGAGGTCTGCATCTAGAGGATTGGAACAGCAGGATAGTAGTATTCGGTCAGAGGTTTTGTTGAGGTAAATTATCCAATGTTTAGCTAGTCTGGCTAGCCCTTCTTTGAGGTGTATCGAATCACTGTTATCGTGTTTTCCTTCGGATTCAATCCGTTAAGCTTTTCGTTACAAGTGATTAGCAAATTAGCAATGTAGATACGTACAACTAATTGGCAACTTTACTGCTATATTTAATGGTGCATGGAAGACGTAGTGTTTAAAGTCGATAGATAAGGGACAAATACGCACAACGCAGATACACAGAACGAAGATCAATGCATATGAAATGTTTTGTAAATATGTAGTTGGTGTTCCTAATCTATACTAAAAGAGTTTATTTGTTTGAATGCGCATCTCTGAAAATACCAAAGCTTGAGGAATGTAATAGGCTATTTAACATCACTGTACGACCCTTAGGAGCCGAGCAAAAAGTAGCGCGGGGCACTACTTTTTGCTCGGCTCGTGTCGGTGTCCGATGGGCGGGCGATGGGATGTGGCGCAGTCAATAGGGGGCCGAAATTTCACGCGGGCGAAGTTGCGGTTAGAAGCTAGTAAATAAATAAAACATGCCTAATGCTGGGTTAGTCTGGCCACGAATTAACCATTGTAATTTTATAACCCTCTGTTTCTAAAAGCCTGATCAAGTCTCTAATTAACAAATCGGCTATGATATCTCAAGTTCTCAACATAAGCTTTGGGCGTTGATGTGGTTAATTCAACAGTTAAAGATTTTTTTTCAACACCGAGAGCTGATACCGACATTAAATACTAAAGGTAATTTATGCTGAATCCTATTAATACTCTTGTAAGACTGCAAACTAAAACGTACCAATCAAAATGCTTAGGGGAAGATGAAAATTCTTATATCGGTCTCATCCAGAATGCAGACCCACGGGAACGTCTATAAATCACGTGAGGCTTGAAAGGGGACGTTCGGAAAAGTCACGAATTATCAGAAGGGGGAGGGGGGTGTAGTGAGATATCACTCGTGTTGATTTTTTATCATTGAACGCGCATTTCTAAACCGAAAAGCGGCCCCCAAATAAAATAATGTTCTTCCTTTCTTTCTATTTAAAGATAAAATACGTGTCCCCCATGCAAAGTCACGCGTGAAAGACATAAATTCAACTGTCGTGAACTTCAAGGTCGATTTGATTAGAAAACGGATAACTAAGACATACTTAAGCGGTATGTAGCTAATTGTTACATATTGTCAAGGCTTTGACACAGTTTCGCCTTTCACTAAAGTAAAATTTATAATTATAGCCCGCTTTGTACGGCTACTAATAAAATAATATATATCGTACGGTTTTGTATAATCTACTTGTACACTGAAAAAAATGCAGACTAACTAAGATACATTTTCTCTTAGTTGGGATTAAAATGCTTGGACTAATGAATAATCTGTTCACTCTAGACAAGATACCATAGTTGCCAGAACAAATTCATTTTATTTATATCAACAATCACAGCACATGCACAGTTTATTCAACAGTCTTTGTTACATCAAACATAGCACGTTTGATTTTACCTCAAAACTTTTTTACATCAAAAAATAATTAAGTTCATGGTAACAAGCAACTTGTTAGCATTAAATCATATAAATCATAGTTTTTAACAACGAACATGTTTGATTAAATAGCCTGCTTAGTTAAATAAAACAAGATCAGTGGTCACATCTAATAACTCTTTGTAATGACAACAAAACGCAACGCTCCCCGCGCTTTTCCAACCCCCACTTGCTCATAGAGTAAACTAACTTCGCGGTCTTCGCGCGCCGGTCGACTTGTCAAAACACAGAGCGCTATCAGCGCTATTGTAATACTGCTGGTGTCAAAACTCAAAATGCGTACGATAATAATTATGTAGGACTAGGATAAACACGCTGTGGTCCATATGGCTATCTGTGCAGGCGTGCAGGTTGACCGGCGTGTCTTATGTTCCAAGAACTGCACAGGTGTATGTATACGCGAAGCCACACGCCACGGTCGGTGCCAATATTAGTGAATTAACTATTTACATACCTATTGAAATACTGGCGAGTGCTTTATACACAATGGATGGAACACATGGAAGAAGTGGTCGAATTATTAAAGACATGGAAGCAGCCCGATCTCATCCCAAAATTTGCAGGTAAGATAAAACATACAGTAGGTAACCATAATACCTAGGTAGGTATACTATGAATGCTATTATTTTGTCAGTAGGTACAGGAAATTTGCAGCCTGCACCATTGATTTTGAACACTTAGTAGCACTCACAAACTTACTAATTTTTTACAGCTACAGCGGTTAGGAGTTCTGTCAACTAAAGGAAAGAGAAACAGAGAGGAAAGCCCTGCACCCTCACCTTCACCATCTCCTAAATAGCAACAAAGCAACACACTGGATGAAAATGTTGAAGTTGATTTACAGTGGCTTCGAAATTCATCAGAAACTTGGAGGCTGACGGAAATAAAATGGAAAAACACATTCAAATATCGAATAATGCGTCTTCACAACAATAATAATGACTAGACTTTGGAATCTTATACGAACGAATACCCAGTGCTAATAGAAATAAACCGTTTATACTCTGGTAAGGCTTGCCCCAATATTATATTTTATATACATGTAATTTGAGCTATATTTTGTCAATTTAATGTTAATAATTATATTGTGTTGTTTTTTTTTTTTAGTTGAACATTGACTTTGAGGCGGCCTATGGAGACCAAACAATTTATTTGTTTATTGCAAAAATAAAATATTGGAATTATTAAGAAATAGAAAATCATAAATTTGCATTTGGCCAGGATCTAATCTCTCTAGCTGATTGTAAGTATATTTCTCTTCATTCATTTAGCGGCAAAATTTTAGCCTATACACATCCCATAGCTGGGCAAACAGGGCATAGGCCTTCTCGCAGAGGGCTTGAGCTGCTTGTCCCCCATGCTAACCAGTTGCGGATTGGAGGCTTCCCTTTGAAGCCTTTGTACCTATTTTAATGTGACTCTTTCAAAACTTGAACTATCTGAAAAACGAATGGTCTATATAATTATTCTTTTATTTCAGCACCTAAAGAAGAAGATAAAAATCTTGCAGCATTTTTGGCAATTAAACAGAAGAAAAAACAAAAAAAAGTCCGAGCCTAGCTGCGGCTGTAAATCATCTAAGGCAGAAACGCGGTATGCGTTCATCAAACATTTAAGATCTGATGTGATCTGACGCTGAAATCGGTCAGTCTATTGAACTTCGGCTAAAAACATTACAGAATAAAGAGGCAACATCACAGCCTTACATAATTATTGGTGAGTCATTAAAAGATTAAAAGATATCTGATAAAAAAAGCTTGTAACTCTAATTTAATTTTTTTAAATATTTTATTATTGTTATATTGTTAGGTTTCGATATTGCAGACTATATTAAGACTGGTTAATAATAATTAGGTATCTGGTTAAGCTAATTCTATTTTTAATAACTTCATAAAGTTTTATTGTACATGTACACACGGCTACACATCAAGCTATACATTTCCAGTTTAAGCTGACCTCGCATTGCAGGGATATCGTTTACAATGCGAGATCACCATAAACTGGAAATGTATAGCTTGATGTGTAGCCCAGCTGCGTACATAATTTGTTATTTATCATGGTGACTTGTTTAGTATGCTGTGTTCAACTTTTAATAAGTTTTTTTGTATAATTCAAATAGTCTGGATTCTAATGGGACAATTATTATTGCAAACATTAGAATTTCGATGTGTTTATTTTTATATTTTTGCTTATTTGAAGAACTAGAAGCAAAGGAAAATGTAAAATTTCATAACTTTTTGTCGTAACGTGCAATATAAATATTCTGAGCAATGGAAAAGTATGTTATTCTATAAGATGTAAATTATATTGAATGTAAGTATTTTGTGTAATGTGTTCTGCATAAATAAATTAAAAATCAAATATTGTTGTTTGATTGCTATACCATTTAATACCTATTTTCATGTTTCATATTTTTTATACAAGGTCTAGAGGGTTAACTTGATGTGGATCGTCACGCTATGTTATTAAAAATATCTGCGTAGGGGATGCTGAAATTAATTGACGGTTTATAGCAAATATTAAGGTTTCCTCAAAAAGTTTTCATGATAAGCATAAAAGAAAACATTTTGATTTAAGCTTAATATTTGCCATAAATCTATATTTAATTTTAGCGCTCCTGCGCGGATTTTTTTAATTTAGTGTAACAATTTACCACAAAGATGTTAGTCATTATAAAAAAGTAGGTTCTCAACCATAATTATTACAATAAAGTTACTTTGTTGATTTGTGCAAAAGATACTGACTTGGATTGACAAATAGAAGTAGTTCATATGACAACGGTTCATGTTTACGTTGAATACGAGGTTAGTTGCATTAATCAGGATAGCACAGTTATTTGGTGCAAGATCTTAGTTGAAACAACATAAGAATTTCATTGATCTAATAACGTTTCACAGACGTATTGTGCAAGATCTTAGTTGAATCTACAAGTTTAGTGTGTTAATGTGACAATGTTTCATTGTTAAACTGGCCAACATTTGAGCTAAATTAAACAACTACCCGTAATTAAACCAATGCATTACTTAGTAGACGGAACTATGATAATTTAACAAAGTTGTCATAGCTTCAGAAGTCAAGATCTTGTTAGGCTCGTATGGAGTCAAGATGTGTGATCACATTAAACAAGATGTTTATTAAAATAAACAATTTTTTTTTTCAGTGTACCTACTAGTTTATGTAAAGCCGTTGCTAAATGGCTTTTAGGCCCTTTGTACACGGCATAATTTATAAGTAGGTATGGGTAAATTAATTACACAGCCCGAAGATAACAGCTGAGTGATGACTAGGTACCAGAGCCAGATGTAGATTACTATGTAAATAAAATGCAGTCGAAAATCACGGGGCATCTAACAGCGCTTTAATTTGAAATTAGTATGGTGAGAAGCTGTGGCCCAGTGGTATCGGCCACGGCTTGTAGGTCGTAGGTTCGAAACCTGACAGGCGCTTTACTTTGTATACATTATTTCATCACACTGATGATGTTCTCAAAACGGTGAAGGAAAATATCGTGAGAAAACCGCATGTCCGAGACCCAAAAACTTCGAAAATTTGTGGCATCTACAAACCCGCACTGGGCTCGCGTGGTGGACTGCCCACTCCCTCTCACAGAAAGGAGGCCTAATAAACTATTAATTCTGCACTTTCCAATTCGCTTGAGCTGCTAATAAGCAGTCCTGCACCCAAGATAAATTACTATTAAGTCTAGATCTATTTGTAGTCAAATCCACATCTAGAAATGTAAGTAGACAAGACAGAGAGACAGACTGAGCATTCAAATGAGATTATAGCCGTAAACCCGCGTAACAAGTATAGTCTATACCTCAATGACTCAATGTACTTGCTATACAGCGTTTGCGATATCAGAGTACAATGTGCATTCATTTTGTATTTCTATACAACAATGACAACGATACAATTTGTTGTAGAACTATTTGCTTATTTAGAGAACCCATATTGTTAGAATTGTGATTTATGAATCAGAAAATGACAAAATATTTTATTGATCTATCTAAAAACCATCACACAACCACATCATCGGAACATTAAGATAACATTACATAAAACAAGGTCATTTATTTATCGCGTATAATTGCAATCGGCTGGCTAATCTTTTTATTTACTACAACACGAGCTATAATACAACCTGTAAAAAAAATCCTGTCGGTGTTGTTGTTAGGTTTTTTTTTTTTTTTATTCAAAAGTCATTTATTCAAACTAGGCTGAGAATCAGCACTTTTCGAACGTCAAAATTACATAAGACAGTCCCCCAAAAACGCCCGCTCTTCACCACTTCCTAGTGCTTTTAGCTGGGAAGAAGAAGTGGCGCAACAAACTCCCCAGCAGCACAGCTGTCTGTTCAGTTAGAAAAAAAAAGACGTGTGGCACTCGGGGACTGCCGCGGTGAAGCTATTGCATAGCATTTTTTATCAACTTACGCAATTGTAAAATATTAACCCGAATACAAGAAATAGCAATGATGACATTGACAGGAACTGTTATTCACATTTATAGTTTTTAAAACTTGACACAACGTAATGGGAACATCAAACTAATAAAAAGGTTTTAATTTAACTATTAATAGTCAAGGATCATTCGTCTAAGTAAATTTGAACTTTATTGTCAAACAGTTAAACATAATTTTCAATACAACACTCTCGTATCATTCGTTTAAGTAAATTTGAACTTTGTTGTCAAGCAGTTAAACATAATTTTCAATACAAAACACTCTTTCTTAGGTACTCGTATTTTCGTTACGGAATTTCTGGATTAGGTCTCCACGCTCAAGGCCCGCGATAGAAGCTATGCAATAGCTTAAAAAAAAATGATTTTATATAATAGTATGCAAAATAATGACTACGCAACACAAACACTATTTAAATTAATAACCATAAGTCAGCTAGCACACGCCAATATACCAACCAAAAACATCGAGAACTATACTCAGGCAGAAATAAAAATAAAATAAAATAAAATATCGTATTGAGAGTCTACTTATGTCGTAATTTTCGAGAAATCGAAAACATTTTTTTTCAATGGGGAATTTTACCGGGTTATTTATTACATGGGGCGCGGGCGGCCGTCTCGTTTAGCAGGTGTCTACAAGTTACTATGACCCCTCTTGAAAATTTGCTCATTTTTAACGACTTTGGGGTAATTTTGGTACTTACTAAAAAAGCAATAACTTTTTTTTTATTAGATTTTTTATTACTTTTAGGTACTTAATGTTATTGCAGTACCTATGGGCCCCTTTCGGTTCAGACAAGGTTTTTTTTACATATTGTGTAGCTTTTGGCGACACGAGAAGAATAATATAATAATATCAGCCTATGCAGACCAGCGCGACTTGTCGCGCGGCGCGTCACCGGTTATTGTTATACCGTGAAGTTTTCTTAGAAATTGTATTGTTCGTTTTGTGTCGCGCTGGTCTGCAAAAGCCTTTATTGCCCCACTGCAGGCACAAGGTCTCTTCTCATACAGATAAGGCTAGAGCATTGAACATGACGCTTGCTCAAAGAGGATTGGCGATTTCAGACTTGAGCAGACAGAAGAAGACTTGTCAAAGCTCCATAATGTTGAGCTCCACGATTACTGACAAATGCTTGCACTGACTAGACAGGTCCACTCAATCTGTGTGGTTCTTTCCTTTTAGACAGCAATCTACATTATAGATTCACTTGATCTGACCAAGATTATTGTGATTGTTTGGACTTTAAAAGAGACTCCATAAATTCTGTTAGTATTTTGGTGGTTTTTGGTCTGTTGGTATTTTGTTAGTTTGTTTTTCTGTTAGTTTTGTTTTTACATAGTGTTGTTGTATTTTTTACATAGTGTTGTTGTATTTTCTATACTTTCTCCTCTTTCGTTAACAGCGAAATAAACTGTCATACCATCATGTTTTCATCCCATCGATAAAATTGGCATTCTTTCTTTTAGGATTTTTTTCCTTCATTGGGCGTTCTTCCACTCGCTTGCAGGCCAGTTCTTCTTTCTAAGTAAGAAGAACTGGCGGTTGGGGTCAAGTACCTACCAATAGCTAAAATAACATAATATCATAACATAACATCGCGCCTGTTTTGCACGACGGGTTCGGCAGAGGTTTATCTAATTAGTTCACAGTTCACAGCTTTGTTTAAGTCCTATGTAATTGGGGGCGAGCCTATTGCCATCAACCGAGCACGAATCCTCACTCCGGGCTGCTACTAAGAAATTCCTGATGTAAAAACAAAAACAAACTTTGCCCGACCTGGGAATCGAATTCACGATCTCATCCTCAGCAGTAGTGCTTGCGCCGGGCACTCGACCGACGAGGCAGTTAATACAAGCTAATAGTTTTTGATAAAACTCACCTATCACACAATAGGTTCCGCCTTTCATCTGATCTGTATGGGTACAGCTTCTTATGGGCCGCGCGCTGCACCTTGGCCAAGTACACCTGCAAATACAATTGTTAGTTGAGAATATGTGAATAACAACAAAAGTCCCACAGACAGTGGTCGCTTATTTATCACCGACACAACAGTTTTGTGAGTGCAGTAATTTAATCAACCACTGTTCTAATGTAGAGCAATGGTTTTTAAAACACTTGTCTCCACCTTTCGCTGTCTATGTAATTATACCAGTCAGTGAAATGAAATGAAATGAAATTGTTTATTCTGTAAATAGGATATCGGAATCACTTTTACACGTCATATTAAAAAAAATGTTTAAAATAAGCTAGATGAGGTCGGCGTTTCCTAACTGACTACTCTGAGAAGAAAGGCCGAAACAAACTCAGAGGTCACAGTCTCTTTTAAAGTCCAGACATAATCTTGGTCAAGCCATATGAGAACCATGTAGATTAGTGTCTGAAATGGTCTTTTGAGGAAAGAACCACACAGATTTGAGTGGACCTGTCCAGTCAGTGCAAGCATTTGTCAGTAATCGTGGAGCTCAACTCAGAACTTAAGGAGCTCAAATCGACGAACAATACCAAAGAAAGGACATTTGGGTAGGCCGCATCAACTACTCAAACTGCCAGACCATCATTAAAACTACCTGAGAAATAAAATTTAAAGAGGAAAAAAACCCACATAGTCCTCACATTCACAATAATTAAAAATAATTTAATACTTTACAAAGTAATCATGTCATTTTGTATATAATTTTAAATAATGTCAATGTGAATATAAATCTGGTTTATTTTGATGTTTATAAGTAATAATTAAAATTTCAAGTTTTATGGTTTTAGCAGAGCGAGCAGCTCAATCCCAAGCTTTTTTATCTTCTAAATAATCTGAAATTTTATAGTACCCTTTTTTACAAAGTTTGGTTTTAATACAGCTTTTAAATCGTTTAATAGGTAAGTTTCGAATGTCAATGGGAAGTTTGTTGTAAAAGCGTATACATTGCGTATACATACAGTGGCAGCAAGTATTTGTTTTTCTTCAACGTCAGGTTTAACCTTTGAGATTTCCTGAGTTATCATAAAACTCAATCAATCTACCTAGCCTTTTCCCAACTATGTTGGGGTCGAATTCCTATCTAACCGGATGCAGCTGAATACCAGTATGGAGCGACTGCCTATCTCACCTCCACAACCCAGTTAAAATACTGGGATACCCGATACGACTTAGTAAGACTGGTTGCCAGACTTTCAGGCTTCTGACGACCAGTAACGACTGTCAAAGATCCAAGAATGACAGCGGGGACCAACGGCTAAACGTGCTTTCTCGGATGTTAAGATGGTCACCCATCCACGGACTGACAGAGGCAAGCGTAGCTTAACATGACGGATGGAACCGTGCGGCTATTATTAGATACCCATGAGCCACTCCCCGATTTATCATAATAATCCTAAATTGTATAAACCCCCCGTTATCTTAGTAAGCATTCATGATACATTATCATATTATAAAAACAAACACATTTTAATTAATCGATTTGCCCACGAGTCTGTCTGAAAATTCGTGTGATAGCTGCACACGAATTCCGTCCGGTGAATGTCTAATTGTAATTTATAAGAACGTGCGAATTTTCTGTGGGACGAGATAAGATCATAATACAATAGTTAGTGGTCAGTTAGTTGGCGTTTTTGCGCACAGCCCTACGTCAGAGCCGATAGTGCGGATCAATCAATTTATACATACAGGCCGAATTTATACACGTAACGGACACTGTTGTAAACTTTAATAACTATAATTAAATAAACACATTTATTTCAGGTTAATATCACAAATTGCCAAACATAAATATTTAATTTAAACTCAATAAAATTAATGCAAAATAAATGGAAACAAAATAAATCATATTAAATCCAACGTGCGCATAATGTTTCGGGGTTGGGTATGTTGACTTTCCGGTTCTTTGCGCCTGGCTGCAAGTATTTGCTGACGATGACCCGATTAAGCAGCAAAGGAAATATTTAATATACAAGTCGACTTGAGAGAACTTCCTCCTTTTTTTTGTCAGCTAAATACGAGTTGGATAAGTGAGGTAAAACAATTTTAATCTGAAGTTTCTGCTGTATTTGTGAGAAGTGGGTGTCGAATTTATAAGGTTGTCTTATTTATCTAATTTCACCTCAGAAACCGTAAAAATAAAAGATAATATCGCTGGTGACACCTATTGTGGACCAAATAGTTGTCTAATTATTATTATTTATTTATCTTTATTCACTTATATGGTAAGTATAACTAAGCCCCACTAAACCGTAGTAATGGTTTGACTGTGGGAAATAAATATTATTTATTATAGCAAACGCCTAGGAATGCGGCCATAACAAATTATTACCCCGAGTTATTTGGGCTATTACTAGAAAAGGCAAAAGGCATTTAGTCTGCCACTCTAATCCGAAATTGTCTTCAATATGAGGTAGGTACTTAGTATAAGTACTTACTACCTACAGTGCTATATGAAGTTGTGCATAGCAATTTATTTCTAGACTTGGCTGCGTTTTACCTGGCGTCAACTGCGATCGATCTCTCAGCTTCATTGTTTGTTTTTAGTGCCGATTCATCTACATATAGCTTCAGTCTCGACTGTAGCCATTTATTGTAAGTACCTGGATATTGTATGCACTTCACATTATCAGTAAAACGATATCGAGGACCGGTCACGTTTCGTAACCAGGACAGATTCTCGAACAGGCTTTGTCAAAGAATAAAATATTAAATGGCCGAACATTAAAGATTTTCCGTAGTGTATTACCACATATGTCCAGCAGTGGACGTCTTTCGGCTGATATGATGATGATGATGATTACCACATAACTTGAATTGAAGCAAACTATACATACAGGAAACCGGCATGTCCTAGAACCGAAAATTCGTGACACCCACCAACCCGAACTGGGCCCGCGTGGTGGATTATGGCCCACTCCCTCTCACAGAGAGGAGGCCTGTGTCCCAGTACCAGAACGTTAAAGGCTGATTGTGCTTATGCTAAACTATACAGAAGAACTCTAGTGCTTCGCAAGTAAGGCACAGAATTACAGACGCTATACTTAATACACATATTCACATCCATGAAATATTCTTTACCCTGACCCTTTAAACAGCAGCGTCACAAAGACATTACTATCGAAATGATTTCGCAGGTGCCTCACGCAGCAAAAGCTCATAAAGCTTATCAGCTAAAAGAAGGACATCTTTCAAATCACCTTCGAGCCCTCGAAGAGCAGCGCCACAAAGAACGAGATAATCCACGTGATGGCGAAGGCCCACCGCGAGCCCATGGGGACGCCCGCGAACATGAACTCTCCGGGTCGTGGCCGAACCATAGCTACTAGTTCTATAATTAGAGGTAGTGCGCCACACCTTTAAGCCTTCGAAGAGCAGCGCCACAACGGACAAGACAATCCACGTGATTGTGAAAGCCCACCGTGAACCGATGGGGACTTCCGCGAACTTGAACACCCCGAGGTCGTAACCGAACTATAGCTACTACATCTATAATTAGAGATAATCTTTCTTATATATAAAAATCATTTGCTGTTCGTTAGTCTGGCTAAAACTCGAGAACGGCTGGACCGATTTTGCTGATTTTGGTTTTGAAATGTTTGTCGTAGTCCAGGGAAGGTTTAAACGTTGAGAAAATATGGAAAAGCTGCGAGGTAGGTAGGGTACTTAGTGCCACCCGTGCGAAGCCGGGCCGGGTAAAGCTAGTTAGAGATAAATCGCCTCACCTTTGAGCCCTCGAAGAGCAGCGCTACCACGAACAGATCTATGTGATGGCGAAGGCCCACCGCGATCCAATGGTGAGGCCCGAGAACATGAACTCCCCGAGGTCGAAGTCGACCCATAGCTACTACTTCTATAATTAGAGGTAAATCGACTCACCTTTGAGCCTTCAAAGAGCAGCGCCACAACGAACAAGACAATCCATGTGATGGCGAAAGCCCACCGCGAGCCGATGGTGAGGCCCGCGAACATAAACTCCCCGAGGTCGTAGCCGAACCATAGCCACATGTGCATCATCTTGCCGACGTCACTCGACCTGCTGGAAAGGGTCAGAATTAGTAAACAAACATTTAGGAATTGCCGAAATCCAAGATTCCTCGTAATAATCAGAAAATAGGGTACGTTTTCGCAGAGCCAGCCGTCGCGGTCGCGTCGTCGGTAAAGCCAACGGTATAAAATGTGTAGCTTGCAAGGTGTTTTGTATTACGGCGTGTCTTGGTATCTGCGTCAATCCTCTTTGATAAGTGGGTCGAGACCAGATAATTTGGAGCGGGAATGAACATAGGTTACCTACGCTATTTCGTAAATAAGGATATTTATTAAGATTTCCGAAATAGCATACCATAGGTGCCGTAGGCACAGTGACTCTTATTATTGTCCTAGTTTAGTTCACTACATTGTTTAGAAAGGCACTACTCGTGCCTTACCTCTATGTAGGGCACGACTCACGACCAGACCAGAACCTGCGCTATAATAAGGCGAAATACTTGTTAAATACTTTGAATACCAGTGTATGTGGTAAAGGTAAGTGAACTTTGTACGAGCTTTGTATTCGTTTTGTCTTTAGATGACGCTATTGTTCTTTTACCTGATTATTAAGTAATTTTACTTCAACAGTGGATTTTTTTATGAAATGAAGGCGATTAAATACAAAAAGGAAACCTTTAGATCTGTCAAAACTCAAAGGCATTTCCCAGAACAGAAATTGAAATTGATGAATTAGGTTATTCACTAAATGAGATGAGGGGAGATCTTGGGGAAGGCTTATATCCAGTGGACGTCCAGCTCAAATTATTACTAAGTGAGAAGACACAGCATATAATACATACTGGACTCAACTTAAATATTGAGACAATTTCGTAAATGTTGTTCCACTTATTGGATAACAGAGAACTACGAGCGTCACAAAATGCTTTACATTCGTGCGTTTGCGCAGGTGAAAGTCGGTGAAAAGTTGGCGATTTGAATTTAAAGGGCATTGAGAATGTTAATTATAATTTATGAAGAAATTTACGAAAGAAATAATGCGAATGGGGAAAAAATCTGATTGGAGGACAGTTTATAGACAAGCCACCTTGTTATACCTAGTGATAATTTCTGTTTATCCTGAATGGGTCTTGTTTACGCAGTTTATCGAGGTGAAAGTCAAAAGTCAAATAATTTATTTCAAATAGGTAGGCACATAAAAGGCACTTTTTGACCGTCAAAATTCACAAAATTCTAATTCCGTCAAAATTCTAGTCACAAGGAGTGACTAGAATCAATTCTATATTTTTGTGAATTTTAGTTAAAAGGTAGTTCTTGTTTGGAGAAGATGTAAAAACGATGCACCTAGAATAAGATTACTATACCTACCACTATAGGTAAACATAATTAAGAAGGAGGATCGAGGAAAACCCCGTACTAACCCCTTTATCGATTAGGGAGGTAACTTTAACTTTTATCATTCCAAGAGGGAAGGGGGTTATACCAGTTTGCACTCTGACTCCCACAATAATTCTCACTTGCGAAGAACGATAGGCGTGTACGCACGAACAAACAAGAACACCGTGTTCGTCAAAAATGTTCGTGGCGATCCTATTTCGGAGTCATGGCTACTAAAGAGAGGGTGCTGTTCACCATGATTTGTTCGTTCGTGCCGTGTGCGTACGCCTTTAGCTTTTAAATCGATATAAACTTGTTTAGCAACAAGTTTCTTTACGTTTTTATCTTGTTAAGTAGAAAATAAATAAGCCCACAAAAGTGTATCGTTATCAGCGGTGTTGAATCTGATGCGTAACAGTCAATGAACTGTAAAAGTGTGCGTATCGATATTATATCTGGACGATGTAATTGATCTGATTTAGCACGGAATTAATGTGATATTTTATTTGTAGAAATTTATAGTTTTTAAGGCAACATGTTTTCCGCATTTAGATAACCTTAATGTTAATTCTGTTTACGTTTTTAGTTTTTTAGTATTTATTTTCGCTTGAGTTTAGCTTTCGATATTTTTTTTTTGGTGGTACATTGGCGTGTGCTAGCTGTTATTATGGCAAATATATTTTATTTAATATTTTTGTGTTCATTAATGTAAATTATTTGCATAGAATCAAGTTTTTTTCTAACTGAACAGACAGCTGTGCTGCTGGACAGTTTGTTGCGCCACTTCTTCTTTCCAGCAAAAGCACTAGGAAGTGGTGAAGGGCGGGCGTTTTTGGGGGACTGTCTTATGTAATTTTGACGTTCGAAAAGTGCTGATTCTCAGCCTAGTCTGAATAAATGACTTTTGATTGTTTTGTTTTTTTGTTTGCTATCAATATTAATGACTAAGTAGAGACCTAATATTACAAAGAGGTAAAGTTTGTATGTTTGGATGTAGAAGTACAGCTTCTATCGATTTGCGTAACACATTTTCGTAAATGATTAAGACTAATCTGTTTCATTTTGACGGTTCAACAACATTCATTGCGTTTATGTACGTTGTTCAGCAGATTTTTTTTTCGGTCTATTGGACCAATGGAATAGCAATCTCTCTAAATAATTTAGATTGTGATTGATCGTGTATTACGCGGTCCGACTTTGAAAATTCTTTCACTTGCAGAAAGCTACACTATTATCGAGTGCCGTAGGGTATATTTTATAGTACAGTTGACTACAACGCGAGGGAAGTCGCGGGCGAAGGGCTAGTGCTCTATCAAAATATTTAGGTATTATTCTTAGAGACCACTAGCTGACCCCTGCCCACTTCGTTGGGCGGTAAACATAAATATATAGCCTATGACACTCACAAATAACGTGGATTTCTATTGGTAAAACCATTTATAAAATCAGTTCAGTAGATCCAGAGATTACCTCCTACAACCTCACAAACTTTACCTCTTTATAATATTAGTATAAATATAGATTAATACCTATTTCCCCAGGATTCCCTCGTGTCAATGCCCGGGCCTCTACACCATCATAATAAGCCTGAAGAAGTCAACAACTTACTGGATATAGAATGAGTTATACCTACTACTATTTATGAAATAATCGAAAAGTGTAATAACTGCTCGTTGGGGCATTCATTAAAAGTATTTCACATTCACTTGCAATAACCGGCTTTACAAGTTTACATGCATTATTTATTTTTTATCGACATGGTTGAACGAACTTCCTAAAGTACTTATCACGGATCGTTTCTTTTGCATCATATTTTATCACAATTACATCTAAATATAATATAAACATCACGCCTGTAATCCCCAAAGGGTTAGGCAGAGTTGTTTCAATCACCCACATTTCGCCAGTTATGTTTAAGTCCCATGTAATAGGGGGCGAGCCTATTGCAATCACCCGGGCACAAATCCATACCTCAATCTGCTATTGAGAAATTCTTGATGGAAAAACCCAATAACACTGCCCGACCTGAGAATCGAAGTCAGGACCTCATGCTCGGCAGTACCGCTTGCAACTTCTAGACCAACGAGGCAGTCAATATAATAAGTAATTTAAAACACGCCAAAACTATTATGAAAATCCGAAAAATCCTGCTTATTAGGTACCTACCGCAGACATAATTGTTATAATAAAACTGCAAATACAATAAACTAGTTAAGATTACCTACCTACCGTGATAATACAATAAAACTTACGAGTAAGTAACCGCAACTTTCTAGCAGCTTAGGTATAGTTTAAGCCAGTTTAGCCTGGGCTAAATGTTAGCAATTTCTAGTAGCGATTTCTCCTTTGTAAGTTTTTTTTAAACCCCCGACGGAAAATATAAGGGTGTTAGTTTAACGTGTGTATCTGTGTTTGTTTGCAGTATCGTAGCTCACGAACGGCTGAGCTAATTTTGTTTTTTTTTAAGTGAAAACTTCTTTAGCGGCGCGGCGGCGTTGTGCACTTTTTTTGGGATGGGTATTAATAAATGCAACCGACTAAGTAAATATCAAAATAAATAGTCTTTGACATTACCAGACATTACGTAACAATTGCGAGGTAAGAAATTTTACCCATATTGATGGGTAAATAAAAAGCAGTCAAAACATACTTCATGAAAATTGTTTAAATAAATTGTTTATTTTTGTTAGACTATATTTTGAAAATAAATAAATTTATACTACTACTACTAATGAATATTGTATTTAACCACATAAATTATAGTACTTTTATACTGATAAATAAAGCAATTCGTGCGAAATAATTCCCTAACCATTCCAAAATATTCAAAAGTGCACAACGTGTTCAAGTTTTCACTTCTGCCGGCACTCCCGGAGTGCCACCCGTTGTTCTTTTTTTCTTTTTGTGTGAAAATCCTCAATCCTCATGTATAACCCTCTGTTCAGGGTAGGCAAATGATTATATCGGTCATAGACCGACTAAAACCACAAGGTGTTCACACCTCTGCCCATGAGTCCGGTACAGAATTCTCTCCTCCGCTCCTCCGGCAGGCCGGCTTTCAGTCCTACCGGATGCAGCTGCATACCAGTATTTTACATGGAGCGACTGCCGATCTGACCCCCCAGTTACTGGGTAACATGATACTCCTTTGGTAAGACTGGTTGTCAGACTTTTGGGTTTCTGACTACCCGTAAAGTAACGACTGTCAAATATCTACGAGTAACTGCCACAAGGCACGGAGGGGCCTGAGTATGTAATACGGATGGTCAGCCATCCACGAATCGACCGCGCCCGGTTAGCTTAACCTTCAATTAACCCGTGCGGCTGTTAATATTCCACGAAGGTATTGTGACATTATCTACCGATCCCTCTGCCAGCGTTGTTCCAAGTTCATTGGTGTCAGCTTCAAAACTGACCAACCAGATACAAAACCGATTTCTTACATTCTGACCCCGAACTCCGAATCTCAACCAGTAGATACCGGTTAACAAAGATAAGAGAAGCAATCAATTAAATAAAATATAATCGAGTTGACGACCAGATGCTTATTTACAATTTAAAAAACAAACACTATCTTACCAACAGGTTTATTGGGAACAAATCATCCAAAGCACAAAAATCACTGCACTATCATCACAGTCCCTATGCTGACCTATGACCGGTATGACAAGGGCTACTCCCCAAAGTACGACTGTCAGCTATAGCTAATTGGCTACAGACTGTTAGGACGCTGTTATTGTAAACACTACAGAACAATGGTGCCAATTATAAAACATGTGTGCTCGAAATTATTTTTCGTCAAATCGCATTGTGATTAGTTGATCTGTGGTGGGACCATGATTGTTGTGGATTTTAATCGAATATTATCGGGCTTCGATATGGCTCATTAATTATAATAATTAAGATAATTCTATAATATTGTATTAAAAGTAAATTAGGCACAGGAAACTTATTAGACTGTTTCGTTATAATTTCCTTATATTATAGTTTTGTCGATCATTCTTATGCTATCGCAAATAACGAATAAATAAAGAAAATAAATTTATTTAGCACAGACTAAAAAGGACTAAAGGGACTAAAGGTGTTCTTTGTAGTTCCCCGATTTATAATCTAATAGGAATTCCAAACGTCTCCTAAGCCCTCACAGTTATTTGTGCAATGTTGATAAAAAAAGAAATCAATTTATTATGCTATGTAAGCGTACTTTCATTTTAATTAAACTTTAGTTCGTTATTTCTCAAATCATGATCACCCTACGAGTGACTCAATAATATTAGTGCACATAAAATATATAATAGGGCGCGTCGTTCGAATGTTTTGATAGATAATCTATTAGATAATAGGCACCATTCGCTATTACTTCCTATTACTGTTACACATTCGTTTCTATGTTTAATGCTGATGATATTATTATGGGCATCTAGTCCAACAATACGCTACCGTTGAATGGCTGCCTTTTGTAAAAATATTTATAAAATTGCAGCTCAAAAATTAGAATCAATCTGATGAGATTCACCACCTGTCTAACAGATCAGCACGTAAAGGTAAAGGACTACTTTACCGTTTTGGCTAGTTATCGTTAGTATTATAGTAGTTTCTAATTGTTTTTATTCTTCTAACACTACTTCATAATTTTCTTTAAATAGGTTCAGGCCAAGAAGAGAGCCTTGCGGAACTCCAACAGTGGCAACTGCCGTTATTTGGACTGGAGGATATTTCCCGTTAACTATCCACTTTCTGAATTATATTATTGAAATGAAATAAGAAAACCAGTACTAAGTATCATTGTAACGCAATCGAAAGCCTTTGAGAAGTCAAAGTAGGCATCATATGACTCTTCCCAGACACAAAAGCTGTTTTCAAATAGCCAACACCAATGAATATTGTTAATCAAATAAATGGTGCATATATAAGATAATTACACAAGAGCTATAAAATATGACAAATTGTAAGTAACTTTCCTTGTTAACCTTGTTATTTCTTTTCATACGTGGTACAAGTGTTTGCACCACATGCTGCACTATTTAATTAATTAATTAATGGAATGTCAATATGTACAAGTGTAAGTGGTTATTATCATTATCGGTACGCGTCGCTGTATCTTCAACTTCTATTGTTTTATAAAACACTTTCTTCTGCCCGGGACTTCGTCCGTATGGAACTCAACTATACCATAAAATACTATGTTAAGGCACTCAGCAATAGTGATGCTTTCGATCAGTAATTAGAGAGATTACCTCAATTCAATTCATTCATTTCTTTACAAACATGGGTATAGACGGTATAGTACATATGTGTCTTTATAATAAAGTTCTTTATATTTACGTCTCTCTTTACCTCCTCTGTTATTTACCTTTTTTTTATTTTACCTCCTACAATCATGAATCAAACACATTATTCTGTGTTAATATACGTGTCAATTAAATGGGCATTGCTTTCATTTAGTAAACGAAAATAAGATAGGTTAAACCACAAATTGGCCTACTTCGTAGATCCTGTCCATCCAGAATTTCTATCGACACCCAGAGACTCAAAAAATAAAGTTTCAAGTTTTTGCCGGTTATGTAACAGAGAGAGCGGCTGAGCTGGTGATGAAATCTAGGGCTCGAACCCAAGACCTCCGATACATATAGTCGAGGCCGTTACCACGGGGCCGGGCCACCACGACTGCAAATAACAATACCGCTTTACTTTGTAATTTCCAATTTGACTACGTAACCGGCTATATATCAATCTATACATTTCCAGTATAAGCTGATCTTGCATTTTATAGGATTTCCGTACAATGCGAGTTCAGCTTATACTGGAAATGTATAGCTTGATCTGTAGCCGTGTGTTGGGTACAACAAGTTATTGTAAACATATTTTATTGTTTTAACAGTGAATACATTTTCACCTTCTTAGCAATAATTACTCGTAAATTAACCTTACAAGCATTATCATAACAACATAATTAGTCAAGGACATTGACTGACGTGATGATCTGGAACATCAACTTGTATGACAATCGTATTCCTTTAAAGCGAAAGGGAACTACTTTTCGGGTGTACCGCGAAGTATCATACAAGCATATTCAGCCGTTCCCACTGCTGGGATGTGACACGCGCCTCCTCTTTGTGAAAGGGAGTGAGCCGTGCGCCGTCCACAACGCGGGCACAGTGCAGGTTGGACATGCCGGATCCCTCACGATGTTTTCCTTCACCAGAGCAGTGGTGATGGTGATGAAATTAAATACAGAAAGTTTTAAAGTGCCTGTCTAGATTTTGATTATTTATATTATAAGTCTAGATAAGAGTGTCGCCACGCAAAATAACTAAAACAAACACAAGCAACAACTTTGTTATGCTGGTGTGCGTGACGGCTACGCTATGTCTTACACTCGCGCCACGTTAAGCGCAGGCCACACCGCTAGCTAAGCGGGCTAGGCGGGCGAAGCGAACGAAGGAAACTATACAAACTACGCGAAATATTGTAGCTCGCGGTGTGAACCGAAGTATGTAAAGAGGTGAAACGATGTTCGCCCGCCCGCCCTGGCGGGCTAGCTGCAATGGCGGTGTGGCCTGCGCTTTGTTGTTCGTGCATTTAGCGGCTAACAGTTGGACGCTATTTTTAACCGACTTCCAAAAGGAGGAGTTTCTCAATACGTCTGTATGTTTTGTTTTTTTTTTTTGTATGTTTGTTACGCGATTTCTCCGTCAATTGTGGACCGATTTTGAAAATTGTTTTTTTGTTTGAAAGGGTATGCTCCAGAGGTGGTCCCATATCAATTTTATTAACTTTACTTGGATAGTTTTTGAGTTAGCTTCAATAATACATATTTTTCCCACTTAGTTTATATGGATGATATAATGATAACTTCCAATCACTGTTATTTACATAGCAGGTTAGTGGTATTCGAATTTGTATGGGGTAGGACCACAACTAAAAAGTGCAAAATAAAAACTTTTTACAAAAAAAGAACAACCGACTTCCAAAAAAGACACTACAAAGTCAAAAATAACTTTAATTTCGGAAGTCGGTGGCAAAAAACGAAAGTTCAAAACCAAACACACCGACTTCCGAAATTAAAGTTATTTTTGACTTTGTAGTGTCTTTTTTGGAAGTCGGTTGTTCTTTTTTTGTAAAAAGTTTTTCAAAACGAGTTTATAGTTTTGACTGTCTATCTAATCTAGACATATTTATCTGTGTGTCTGGGTTCGAACTCGCAACCTACATCTGGTAAGTCATCGGGGGCGTTAACACTGGGGCCTCTGGGGCCCCACTGCTCATTATTATGTAGGACTCTTACCAACTGGATAGTGATCCATCTACTACCCACTGCCATTATTAAAATAGTCCTATGTAAGTAGTACCTCACCACTGCTCTCAAAACGGTGAAGGAAAACATCGTGAGGAAACCGGCATGTCTTAGAACCAAAAATTCGAAGACATGTAACATCTACCAACCCGCACTGGGCCCGCGTGGTAGATTACAGCCCACTCCCTCTCACAGAGAGGAGGCCTGTGTCCCAGCAGTGGAAACATTAATAGGGTAATTATGTAAGTAGTACCTACCCGCGAATTTTACAGTCGGTTGGTGCCCCAAGCCTATGATGCCCAGTCACACGCGTCGCGCGAACTGGGTATCGCCGTGGTATCGCGATGAATAGTGCGCTCACGGCCGGCGAACATGCTTGAGTCATTTTTTCGAGTTTGACATTGCAATTGCATCGAGTATTCCTTTGTGTATTGTATACGGACGGAGGCCTGACATGATTTATTAGATTGACAGATTTTGGTTTCTTTGTTTAAAGCATTGAAGCCCTGACTACTGGTAGCATGGACCAATCAGCCCAATGCTGATTGGGGATTAAATTTTTTATGGATATTTTAGAAAATTACTCTTGTAAGTAAAAGAACAGAAGAGTAACGAGAACTGTTACAGACTATTAACAATGCCAGTAAAGAAAAAAAAATGCAAATCATTATGACTAATTATGAGAATTATCTTTATCAGTGTTAATTATTCAAGTAGTAATTCACAAAGCTGACTGCCTCGTTGGTTTACTGTTAGCAAGCGCTACTGCTGAGTATGAGGTCCTGGGTTCGATTCCCGGGTCGGGCAGTGTTATTGAGTTTTTCGATCTGAAATTACTCAGTTGCAGCCCAGAGTGTGGATTTGTGCCAGTTGATGGCATAGGAGGCTCGTGTCCTATAACATGGGACTTAAACATAACTGGCGAAATCTGACTGTACTATAGGTACACCTCTGCCTAACCCTTCGGGGAATACAGGTGTGATATTATATTATGTAATTCACAAAGCTAGACGTAGTTTGTTACTTCTAGACACTTTAAAAAGGAAATACAGACGCCAGCCTACGTACAGCGTAGGTACCAGCCGGGGCGGGCAGCTAGTAATATTATAATAATAAATACGAAAATTTTGATGTTTGGATCTTTGTTACTCAATCAATCAATAAAGGCATAACGGATTTGGATGAAATTTGGCACACACATAGTTTATAGCCTGGATTAACATAAAGGATACTTTTTATTCCAGTAGTACATTCCTGAGGGATAATTTCCGACATCCACACTGGCAAAGCTGCGGACGAAAGCTAGTTCATTAATAAATTAAGTACTAAGTAGTACACTTATTATTTGTATTATCTTCATCATATCTTATTATTTAATAAGGTTAATAAAGATGGATTCTGATAACACATGCACTTAAGTTGTTTACAATAATTGATTGTTGTTTTTATATCTTATAAATTAACTTTATTTTGTTAATTAATAAAAATATGCACATAGCAAAATACAGAGTAAGTATGTAGTGTATTTCAAGCCTTTTCTGCACGATGTTGAGACAAATTGTGGTGACTAGAGCGTATATGGGTCCTCAAGAATGTGCTTGACTTATTAACTTGTTAAAAAATTGTTTCGGTCTAGTGTACTTTTTTTACAACAATGATTGAAGTGCCCTTTTAAGCAAAAATGTATTAGGACACTTTACTCTTCCAAAGCTTAAAATAACAAAATTATTTTGAATTGTTTATGGAATTTAAAGAAAACAATTTTAAAAAGACCACTGCTATTAACTTAGATGAAACAAAATGAACATATTTTGGTCAGTGGGTCATCATTTTGGTCTTAAATTTTGATATTTTAAGTAATAAATAATAATACTTAGCTAATTTTTTTTTTAATGAACTGACTAAGTATTCAATAATGGAGTACAGAATAAGTATTGTTTTTATATATCTTGTTGACTGACCATTCTAATGAATAAGAAAGAAAGTATAGCAAATAAGAATATGATTTTACTACTGTTATGCTATGATACAGCAAACATTCATTTGTACGACATAAAACCAAACTAGAAATATTACAAAAATGTTGAGTTTAGTAATACGGATTTCTTAGCTACAATATTTTTCAAATAAAATTTATAACATAGCACTCACCTTTACTAGTTGTAGCTGCTTTCTAACTAGGTCTCTTCAAATCTGTATCATCCATATATTTGTTTACTTACTGTCCTCAAGATATCACACTAAACGAACATTGTTATCACATATTTTATTGATAAATTAGAAAGTAAATAAAATATTTCTATCACACCTGATAACATTTAAAAACATAAAAACCACTTTATCCAATAACTCTAAAGAGATTTAGGTTATGAGCCATTGGCTCACTAAATATAAACGTGTTTTTGTTTTGGTTGCATTAAAGAAAGTGAATATCATTCGCAAAATTTTGCACACATAAAATCGTCAACTGATCAACTCCATTCATTAAAAAATTCAATGATAATGAATACCTGTCACTGTCAGTGTAACTGTCAATTCCAATCCAACAATTATGTAATAGCTAGTCGATTTTTCTATGATGAAATGCTAAAATATTATTCGACTATAAAACTTTTCAGACCACCTCGTACCGTGATATTATTTACTGCATACGCGTCGTACGCGTACTTGGCTGATCTCTGTTGATTTGTTGAAATTACTTGAGATTGGCCGCCGCGCCGTGGCCTATGACCACAGCCTATGACCGTTTGGTCGGGAAGCTATAGAGTGAGTTAGTGACTTGGCCGGGTCGAGGATTATAATATGACCTGGCTGAGTCGTGTATTGTCGTATATATTTTCAGTCTTTCAGTGTAGTGTTGAGCTAGGTAGGTATATGCAATGGCTTATAAATGTATATGTCTATGGGTCTACGGTAAACCTCAGAGTAATAACATAATACTCTGAGCGGTAAACCGGTAAACCTCAGAGTAATAACATAATACTCTGAGCGGTAAACCGGTAAACCTCAGAGTAATCGGTAAACCATGCCTACTATCGAATCACACGTCAATAATGTCAATTGATGTCAATTGTCATTTGTCACTGTCAAAACAAGTCCTGACAAGCTTTTCCTAATTTCCACGGACTTTCCGTCGCATCAGCATACAGTGTTGCCGTTTTAGTGACTTTGTCACTAGATCTAGTGAGTTTTTGAGGTTTATGGTGACTTTTTTTCACGATTTAGTGACAAAAAAAAGTCTGGTGACTTCTAGCGACTTTTTCATGATCAACACAACAGTACATATTATTTATCTTGTTGATGCAATCTATATTTAATAAACCAGAAAATTGTGTAGTTATTAAGTACCTAACGTGTACTGGGAACACGAAATGTTCATTTGACCCATAGACTTGTTGGGTCCATGCTCTATGTACCTATAATATGATTTGACCAACCGGGTATTCCCATAATAACGTTCCACGCCACGTTGCAGCACGATTCGTTCGTTCGATTCGTATTAACGCATACCAAGATTTAGCAGATTTAGCCATTGCAGTTTTGTCGACGACTCGAACGCAGAAGTAGAGCGGACGTTCAGTATAATGAACATTGTTAAATCGAAACTACGAAATAGATTAGCAACAACAACTCTGAATTCAATACTGTTGATACGGAATCAGCTAAAATGTTTAAAAGAAACCTGCAAAAGTTATGTTTTACCCAATGAAGTCTTGTCCCAAATGACGAAAACCGTTAAAAACATAAATAAGAGTAATGTGCCATCTACTTCCATATTACAACCGCAAGGTTCGACTTCCACGGCAACTACAGAGCAACCGTCCACTTCCACCATGCTGGACGAAGATGATACAGTGATAATAGATGAAGATTTAATGCAACTAATTAATTTTTAAAGTGTTTTTGGTTAATTCAAATTATTGTTCGTTGACTTTTCATATGTTTAAAAAAAAATACTTTTAATCAGTAAATTTAGTGACTTCTAGTGACTTTTTGAATTAAATTTTTCACCCAATCTAGTGACATTTTAGTAGAAGTTTGGTGACTTTATTTTTCCCGTATTTAAGTGTATTATCTATGGCGGCAACACTGATCAGCAATCAGCATCACAGCATTTACATAAAACTCGTACAAAAATACAATAAAAATTGTCCAAAAATAGGATAATATTTTATTAGATAACTGTGTTAATTTAGAATTATTTCGTTCAAACTCTACTAATCCATAACAAATACACAAAACATGGAAGTGCGCAACCAAAGGCCTAAGAAGAAACCGACGAAAATCGAGGAGATGACTAAGGAGCAAATACGCCAAGCGATTGTGAAGAAGCGAGAGTGTAATGCTAGGGCTCAACAGATTGTCGAGAGCCTCTTGGAACCGAGCGTTACTGAAACATTCTTACTCCAGTGCCTTCCAGACATCAACCAGGCGCATTTCGAAGATATTATAGAAGAAAGAGTTATAATTCATTTATGTGGCTACCCACTATGTAAGAAGGCTTTGTCAATGAAAGATATACCTAAACAGAAGTACAGAATATCAATGAAGACTAACAAAGTTTACGACATCACTGCGAGGAAGAACTTTTGCAGTAATTCATGTTATAATTCTGCAATGTATATTAAGAAACAGATGTTGACTAGCCCCCTATGGTTCAGAGAGTATGAAAACATACCAACCTTCCACCTCTTGAAACTAGATGAGGTTGGTACCATGGGTGAGGTAGTAGATGTAACATTGATAGAAAGAGTTAAAATCTCTGAAACGAAAGCATTTACTTCAATCAACGATTTTGCTGAAGCAAGCCTTAATGAAATGTCTCCTAATGATGAAGAAGAAAATGATAAGAACAATGAACAATCAGATAACAAAAAGGAACCAAGTGGAACTGAAACTCAGAGTGATGTAGACAAAGCGCTTGAATCAATTAATGAAAAAATAGCCAATATTAACCTAAAGTGTGTTGACGAAAACTTCAGTAAACCGGCTGTTTGTGCAGAATCTAAGAATGATATAAAAGACCGTAATCCAAAAACACTTCAACCAGATTCTAAGATATCTGTTAACTCAAATACTACAACTGAAACAGAGTCACATATTAAGAAAAATCTTAAACCAGCATCCAATCCATTCAACATTGTAGGTGACATCATAGAAAAACCAGAAAGGAAAATTGACCCAATACTAATGACTACGTCTATGACTAATGTTACTACTGCTGACAAAGAAAGCAAGGAAACTAAATCAAATAAAAAGTTGCCACAGAAGAAGCAACCTTTAGTAATGGCATTAACCATTGAAGTTGAAAAATGTCTAGCTGAATGGTTTACTTTGGACACCATACTCTTTTTATTTGGTGAAGAGAAAGTTCGAGAAATGGTGGCAGACAAAGGAGAACATTTAAAAGAATATTTGAATAATTTTGCTAAGGGAATATTCTACAGTTCCAATGTATATGATCAGTACCAAGCGTTATGCAAGAAACTTAATATGCTTGAGTTGGAAGACAGAAAATTTGATACTCAAACACTTAAACGAGAGACAAAACCATTGCCTAACTATTCAATGCTACAGGAGGAAAGTAAAAAGATGCAATTAAAAGTAAAAGCATTCTTCACAGGAGAGACGGAAGTAACAGAACCAGTGACTGAAGAATTAATACAATCCCCAGAAATTGTAGAAGAGGAAAACCGAACAAACCTGCCTTTAGTAGACAAAAATTCCCAGAACGCTTTGCGTAGAAGAATAGTTGGTCAACATTTAAACAAAGTATTACCTGACATTCTCCAAACGTTGGGTCTACTCAGTCTTTCAATAAGTTCAGACATTCATTTGTTGGTAAATACGTTTAAGTTAAAAGCAAATAATATCATGTTTAAGCCGATACAGTGGATGTTGATAGCCATTATTTTTATAAAGCTTTTGTCTCTGAGAGACAAGAGACTTGAACATTTACTTGAACAACCGACTGCGTACCAGCATATGCAGTTGTTACTTCTAAGTTATAAGCAAGATGGAGGGTACTTAGATAGACTGATAAGTTGGCTTACTGACATAGACAGGCTGTTAGATACTAGTGATACACAATTAACTGTAGAATAAGTTGTACATAAATATGATAGTTATTTTTTAATTTATTAAACATAATTATTTTTTTAATCTGCATTTTTTCTTTGTACTAGACAAAAATCATGTGAATGCTGGGGTAAATTGATGCAAAACATGAAAAGGACTATAGTCGTTTTAGAGTTTGTATGTTACCTATAAACTCTAATTTGTTTAAAGAAAACGTAAGCAAAAACATTGATAATTAAAAAAAATAGCTTTAGCCCGCCTGGCGGTTGGAAAATATCCCACGGGAACGTACAGACGCCAGCACGTCAACCTTCTACAATCTGTCAAATTTTCCCAATCAACATTGAACCTTATTCCTTAGCGATAAAGTTGAAAATCTATTAAAGAAATTGAGATTTTTAGTTACTTGATGTGCTGGCGTCTGTACTACCCAGATAAAAAGTAAAAAGTATCCTATGGACTAACCCAGGTTATGTTCTACCTATGTCCCAAATTTCATCAAAATCCGTACAGGCGTTAAGGCGTGAAAGAATAACAGACAGACAAGAGTAATAATGCATTAATAATGTAAGAATATTATGGGTGGAAATCCGTTTGATTGATAGGAAGGTAGGTAGTTGAAAAAAAATTACAAATTAACTTACAACAATAAACTTTAATAAAAATTCACTGAAAACTTAACTACTTAAATTAGGATCTAATATCGACAATGCAGCACCAACCAAGTGCAATGACCCTGTGATCAACACGGACGATCTATCGTCAATTTTTTGTTTCTTCAAATTAACCAAGGCATCTGCCACACAGCCAGCTACTGTCACATTCATTCGACCTTCTTGGAAGTGTTGCCAGATCTCTGCGTGTTTTTCGCACCTGGCAATAAGCTCTTCTTGTTCTACTAAGGAGAAATTGTCATTGTTTTGGCCTATATTTTTGTGGGCTGTCGGGATTACGAAGTAGACCGATTTGAAGCCCACATTTGTCAGTGGTTGGAGTAAGATTTCAGCGTTTCTGTCGCCTGTAGCGCTGAATATCAGTACTTTGTCATGTAATCTGGAATAGCAAAAGGTTTCGTTTATTATTACACTTGATATACAGGGTGGCAGGTTTTTTGGCTGTTCCATACATTTTCGCTGTCAAAATGTATGGAACAGCCAAAAAATCTGCCACCAATATCAGTAATGATATTATTATTATGAATAACACTTGTATATCAGTAATGATATTGTGAATAACATTTGGATTTACGAATACTTTGGGAGATTCAATACGAAGAAACAGCCACAGCACTTCACAGCAGGCTTAGATTGTCTAGAGAGGGAGCAGTATTTATGGCGCATAACCAAAAAGGCACGGTCGAAGGTCATGCAATTTCCGCATTTATTCTTGTTAGATAATAATAATTTTAAAGTACTCGCCTATTATGGTTCTTAAACCACTGTGCGCAAATCTCCATAGACTCTTTAGTATGCGCTCCATCCAAATAAAATTTCGCATAATCAGAATCCACAACCTGGTACCTTCCCGGCCATTTGCAAGACGTCAACCCTGTCATAGTCTCCTTTGTCACACATTTCACTACTGTCTCTAATACTGGTTTGGTCACGCCATTTAGACCGTTAACGACGTGTTTAATTAGGCCGTTTTTCCTGTGTACTGGCTTGGTGATTCTCATCCAAGCATGGGCTAGCTGTATAGCTAGGGAGGCGTTAGTTTGGTATGCTTCTACATCTATTGGCAAAATTGCTCGCTCTGTGGTCGGGAATGTGTAGGTTTTGTAGGCAGGAACTACTGTTAGGGGGCACTGAAAATAAAAAAGAACCATTATAGTTATGACATGACATTGCTGGAAACGAATTTTGTCATCAGTCTGTGACTGGCATTACACTCCGCGTATTAGTAAAAATATTCGCGTTATATCGCTTACGTAAAATGAACTTTATTCCAATAGAGGTAGAGTATATTTTGTATTGCCCAAATAATGCGAGTATTTGGTCAAAAGAAAATATGCCAAATGTAGTGCCAGCTTCAGATGTAGACAGCTGCCTACAGGAGGTCGAAGACTATAATACCAATAAATGTTGCTGATTAATTGTCAAAAATACCTCTAAGGGTAGATACTAGATACGCACTATGCGGTTAGCCGGAACGCGGTCCGCCGTCCGGTTGACCCCAATCAAAAATATGTACGAGAAAATAGTTTATATCCGCACTCCGTTGCGGCTGCTGGCCAACCAACAGCGATTGCAACAGCAATTGGCCTTCTGGTGTGCCCCATTAAAAATAGATTACCTTAAAACTATTAGCAACATTTCTCAGCACATCCAAAGCTTCTGGGGGCTGTTCTACCGTGTAGGCTTCGCAGCCCGTCTTCATGACGCCTGCCTTGGCTGCCGCGATCTCTGGCAATGTGGTGCCTAGGATCGAGGTGTGGTCCAGGCCTAAAGCCGTTATACCGACGACTGGGACTTTTCTGAAAAATATAGGAGATAACTGTTGAGAATGGTTATTTATGTATAACCATACACAAAACACTTAATAGAGAAAAATACATAAAGATAGAAGATTTCTTCCAGCAGACTTTTGACAGGAGAGTTGGATGAGAAACGTAGACTCAGTGTGAAATAAGACAAAACAGTAAAACTTAAATTAGACTATAGTAACCTAAAACAACGAGCTATTTTGAAGCTTTCTCAGCTGGAGTCAAGTAGAAGCACAAACTTCTGGTCTACATATTCCGCTGAGTCGTGTGAGAAAGTTTTAGCCTACAAATGAGGTCGACTCGTCGTAAGCGCAGCCTTATTACGTGACATAAAAAAAAAAATTGATGGAGCAGGTGGGGTTAAAAGTAAACTCAACCTGTCCAGTCAGGCCCATAGCCTGGGGGACGCCAGGGTAGGCTTAGCCTGCCCTGGAGAATGTAAATCCTGCCCTAGCTGCTAGCCAGAGCTTGCTAAGGATTTCGAAATTTTCGAAAGAAAAGTACGGGGCGAGCCTATTGCTATCTACCGGGCAGAAACACAGACTCCGGGCTGCTACTGAGAAATTCCAGTTGGAAAAACCCAATAACACTTTGGCCTACTTGGGAATCGAACACAGTTCCTCACACTCAGGAGTAGCGCTTGCAACCACTAGATCAACGAGACAGTGAATATATTATAGTAGTGGTTAATTTCAGCTTACCCTGATTTTTTCTGAGTCTGTCCTGATTACACAGTCTGGCTATGGCCCTGGGGTAGTATTATGAAGTATAAATGCCATCATTATGCCACTGCGAAAACGGGATGGTGCTATCGGCCTTGTAAAGCTCCGTCTCTCTCTCACACTGGAGAAATGGTGGCATTAATACTTCAGAATACGGCACCTGGTCTCAGTCCTTAGAGAATTTTCTATTTTTATTGTTTTAATTTCTCCTAATTATTGGCAATCTATTTTGAACCTTACCTAATTGCTTAATAAGGGTGATTATTAAATAACTATAATCAGGATATGCTACCTTAAAACATTAGTGTAGTCGACAATACCGCCGATGCCCACCTCCACGATGGCCACATCGACCTTCTCCTTTAGGAACACGTTGAAAGCCATCACGGTTAGGAACGCGAAGTACTTCGGCATGTCACCCTCGAACGCCTGGAAAGATGGCGCTTGTAGTTAAACATTTTAATATTATATAGCCATCATAAATGCAGTTGGACGAGATTGAAGCCTACAAACAGGATTGGTCTACACTTATAGGTCAAAAGAGAGTGGAAAGGAGAAAGTAACGCTTTTCCCTGCAGGTCAACATAGACAAAAAATAAATAATAAATGGGTGGGATTGCATTCTTTCGGCACGAATTATACGAGAATAACCAATAGGGATGATGCGTGGTTCAAAAAAAAAAATTAAGTATATTTAGTCCGTCAGTCAGATATTAAAAAAATATTACACAAGTATTTTTTGCTTTAAATCTTATTAAATAAAAAATGACTTAGTTAAAACGAAGTTGCGGAGTGAGGGTCGCTACGTCACAGGTGAGTATAAAATCTACATACTCGTGACGTCATAGCATATTTTAACTCAATGTATCGCCGTAATGTTTTGTGAAAGTAAAAAAAGAAAAAATATGTGTTCAATATTTTTTAATAATCTACCTGACGGACAAAAATATTTTTATTAGTCATCATCCCTATTGGTAGCTTGGGAGCGGGGCTGACTGCTTAGAACGCACTGGCGCTCATAAGTATCGTTACTCATGAAGTTTCCATGCCTCAAATACATAATTATGATCCTAGGTCAGGTCGGCAAGCCGCGGCTCGCGAGCCGCGGCTTGCCGACCTGACCTAGGACCTGACGATTGACTCGGGCGTGACTTTGCGGAAATCCATTATAAAAGACAATAGACGGTGTATATTTAGTAACTTAATCCGCTTAACTTTTCTTAAAGAGTCCTAGAGAAACCTGTAAGAAATCGACACGTATTTCGCCTCTCAACGAGGCATCCTCAGGATGACGATTGACTTGTTGCGAACTCGGACACGACGTGTTGCCACGACAAGAGCCGAACGCAAAGTGAATCGTCATCCTGAGGATGCCTCGTTGAGAGGCGGAACACGTGTCGATTTCTTACAGGGTTCTCTAAGATTCTTTAAGAACAGTTAAGCGGATTAAGTTACTAAATATACACCGTCTATTGTACCTTTTCAGGACATCGAAAATTAATCATTTACTGTACCTATCACTGTGTCACAGTTTTCCAAGGTTAACTTGTTAATAAGTAAGATGCCTTTCATCATATTATTATCAGCGGATATGACTGGAAGCCGTCGCCAACATAGTTGGGAAAAGGGTAGGTAGATTGATTGATAAATTTTTGTAAGTTGACAGACAATGTACAGAAACGAAAGGCAGGACATGAAATAAGTTTGCGTGTTACACCAAAATTGATTCTGTGCCATTTTAACAGCTGTTTAGAAGAGGTCGAATAAACTGTTACCTTAGTCGCATCCAGAATATCATGGACCTGATGGAAATGTCTCGCGAATTGTTCTTCAGTGATGACGCGTCCATCGAGCCGGATGCGTTCCCGCACTGCTACGAGGTGCGGCGACGAATAGAACCCTGTACGGAACCCGTGGTGACGGAGGATGGACTCGCACATCGCACCTGTTGAACCCTGAAAAATGTAACAAGGACTTTTATTGAATGTGACGGCCTTTTTGTTAAGGACAATCGAATATGAATCTTAATTCACTAACACAAGATTTATATTTGCTTGAATGTTTGTATACAAGGGTAATTTGCCATTCCAGCCTATTAGTCTAGAACTCTCGAGTATTCTGTGCATTTGATGTGACATTAAGAACATTATAGTTTCTTTTTACGCTCACACGTTAGGGCGGTGCCACACGGGCGTCGCGGCTACGCTGCGTCGTCCCAAAGCAATGATTTCAACGCAGTCAATGCCACACGAGTGCTGTGTCGGCGCTGCTCCGCCACTGTGTAGAACGACCGAGTGTCACCGCTCAGTCGACGCAGCGCCAAAGCAACGCACAGACAACGCCCGTGTGGCACCGCCCTTACGTGTAAACACGTTACTCGTCTTTGAAATTGCCTGTTAATGATGAATGACGTGACAATAGCATGTTTTCTAAGTGTAGCGTGTTTACTAAACATGTTCTTGGATATCCAGTTTTTAGTAGGTACATTTCATTATAATTTCCTGTTGTGCTTCCTGCATAGGAAAATACCGAGCTCAGGACTTGTAAAGATCGACAGAAGGTTTACTTCATTATTCGTTTAGCAATATTGTTCATAACTGGCAAAATGTGGGTGTACAGTGCGACATACTAAAGATGAGACTTGATAGCTTGACACACACACCACGTGGTTTGACTTGCGCAGTAGACGATTTATAGGTCTTTTTGTTGGTATGAGGCAGGGACTTTACGGAAAACGTTACTCAAAATAATGTTACGCGTAGTTTCGATAACGATCATTTGTACCGTTCTCTTTCAATTTGTAATCGTAACAAAATTAATTCCTTGGCTTTATGATACTAACAAACGGAACGGAATCTTAAACTGTCCAAATGTAAAGTTTAAAGTTTTTAATTTTAAGGTGAAATAATACCTAAAATTACTGTTTTTATTTGTTTTTCGATCAGTCTTTTTTGTAGCGGCCTATGGATGGTACAAAAAGTTAAGTTGGAGTCTCATTGCCTACAAAATGTATGCGAAAAGTGATTTTGTGATTTCTGACTTTTATAGTATTCAAACCTCAGTTGGTCCCATAGAGGTTTTTGATCCTTATATGAAACAGGATCGATTGGCATCAAAACAAGTTTTTGTGAAAACTGCCCATAAAAAAAAAAAATAGGTTTAGAAATACACAGGGTGACACAATGGGCGATCGCTAAAAGCGATCTTTTACAGACAACCTTTGGATGGATTAAAGTAAGAAGGAAAGACAATACAGTACCTACAGTCAGCAAGACAGTACCTATTTTTTTTCTTAAAGTCTGTGAATGTTATTATTTATAGTCAGAGGCCGATGAAATTAAAACATAATATGAGGTTTTATGTTTTATTAGCGCGTCACACGCTTTTTCACAAAAGTAAAAATTGGAGGCAAGAATGACATTAGGTTTTGACTTTGACAGATGGAGATGGCTGCATTCAGAAATCTAAATTATTACATAATAAAGTTTAACACTGCCCCTCGATTGAAAATCTGTCATAGATTGAAATCGTTACAATACTATTGATACTTACATTACTAAACAATATTACTGAACAATATTTAAAATTTGTTTCATAGTGTGCAGCTTTTCACCAGACAATGCCTTGGTTAATACATCTGCCACATTGTTATGAGTAGAGACATATTCAACATTAATTAATTTTCTACTTATAATATCTTTTAGAAAATGATGTTTTATATCGATGTGCTTGGCACGTTTGCTATTTTCAAAGGATTTTGATATTTGAATTGCACCTCTATTGTCCATGTACAATACACAAAACACATCACTTTTCAGTCCATTCAAATCACTGTATAGTCCTTTTATGTAGAGTAGGTCACATGCACTGGTCGCAGCTGCTACATATTCGGCTTCTACTGTTGACAGAGAAACGCATGCTTGCTTTCTAGAGAACCAGGCAACAGGACATCCATTGTATAATGTCACAGATCCTGATACACTTTTTCTGTCTGTGTGTGAACCTGCCCAGTCTGCATCAGAGTATGTTTCTATAGATGCCATATTTTCAGATTTTCTGTAGTGTAGTCCAGTCTCTTGTGTTCCTTTCAGGTACCTCAGAACCCTCTTGGCCTGTATCCAAAGGCTCTTTGTAGGCTTATCCAGGTATTGGCTTAGGTATGAGGTTGCATAGGTTATATCAGGTCGTGAGACTGTTGACACAAACATGAGACTACCAATTAACTGGCGATAGGGTACATCAGATATTATTGGCTCATTTTCATCAAATTGGTATCCTTTTGTTAATGGTGTAGTCGAGCTCTTGCAATCTTGCATGTTGAATTTTATGAGCATGTTTTCTATTTGTCTTTTCTGTGTAATCTTAAGACCATCTTCTTTCTTTTCTATTTCCATTCCTAGAAATGACTTAGGAAAGCCAAAATCTTTTGTATGAAATTCCATTTTCAGATATTTCACCACCTTCTCTATATCTTCTTCAGTTCCAGTTAAAATTATATCGTCAACATATATTAACATCCACACATTCATTGTTTCTCCTCTGTATAGACATACATCATACTGAGATCTTTTGAAACCCTTTTCTTCCGCAAAGTTATTAAATCTTTGGTTCCAACATTTGGGACTTTCTCTTAATCCATACAATCCTCTATTCAGTTTTAAAACTTTGTTTTTTGTTGCTTTTACGCCTTCAGGCGGTTTGATATACACTTCAGATTCAAGCATCCCATTCAAAAACGCTGTGGGTACATCCAGTTGTCGTATATTCCATCCTTTCTGTATTGCATGTGCCAGGATTGTTCGAACTGAGGATATTCTTGCTACTGGAGCATAATTTTTCCCAAAGTCCGAGTCTTCTTTAAGTTGAAAACCCTTCACTACTAATCGAGCCTTTTTCAAGTTATTTTCTTTAGTCTTAAATACCCATTTTGTGTCTATGGCTTTTTTGTTTTCAGGTAAATCAGTTTCAGTCCATGTATTCATTTTTTGTAGAGCTTGTATTTCTGTTTTGATGGCTTCTTCCCATCCATTTTCCATTGCTTCTTTGAATTCTTGGGGATCTTCTTCTGTACTTATCAAGCAGTATGCTTCATACATTTCATATTCACTTAGATGTTTTGGTGTAGTTATTAATCTGCCACTTCTCGTATTTTGGCTAGTACATTCTTGATTTTTCTGTTCTTCATTTGTTCTCTCTTTAATTTTATTTTCTTCTTCTTTTCTCTTTCTTTCTTCTTCATCTTTCCTCTTTCTTTCTTGTTCATCTTTTCTCTTTCTTTCAGCTTCATTATTTAGTTCCTCATTGTTTTCTTCAATGAATATGTTATCATCTTCTTGTTCATTAATCTGAACTTGTTGGTACTTAAAATCTCTTTCATTAAATCTTACATCTCTAGTCACAATAACAGTATCTGTTATAGGATCCCACACTTTATATCCACTTCTAGCATAGCCGATCATTCTTACTTCTTTTGCCCTTGAATCTAGTTTATCTCTTCTTGGTAGTATGACCATCCATCCTTTGCATCCAAATGGTTTCAGTTTATTGAGCATCATTTCTCTCTCAAATATCATTGCTGGTATTTCAAAATCAATTGCACTTGATGGGCATCTATTGATCAAGAATGCTGCTGTCAAGATAGCATGGCCCCATAGATGTCTTGGTAAACATGATTCATCCAGTATAGTTCGAGCTTTGTCATAAATGGATCTGTTTAGCCTCTCGCTTTTTCCATTCATTTGTGGACTATAAGGTACTGTATACTCTATTTTTATACCTTTCTCTTCACAAAATTTTCTAAAATAGTTTGATGAGTATTCCCCTCCATTATCACAACGGATTCTCTTTATTCTTACTTCTTTTTCTGTTTCTATTTCCCTTACATACTTTATCAAGTTGTCTGCTGCTTCAGATTTGTTTATTAACAGGTAAGTTTGAGTAAAATGTGAGTAGTCATCCAGTATGGTTTGGTAATATCTGTAGCCTTCTTTTGTTGGTACTTTCATTGGTCCAGCAACATCTGAGTGTATTAATTCTCCTACATTGTTTGATTGTGGCTTTATAATTGTTCTGAAAGGTAGCCTTGTACTTTTATTTTTCATACAAACTTCACATACCTTTTTGCTGTAAGGCAAGTTCATCAAATTTAATGCTTTACGATTGAGGTGGCCAAGTTTGATATGCCATAAATCACCATTATTCAGGTCTTCATCACTGTAATAGCATTTATATTTTTCATTAGGTAGTTGCATTTTCAGTATGTATAACTTTCCCTTCTTTTCTCCATAATATACTCGTTTATCAGATTTTATTATCAACTCTCCATTTCTAAATATTACAGATTTGCCTTTATTCATCAATTCATTTACTGACAGTAAATTACTTTCAATTCCACTCACTATGAGACCCTCAGTTGTAACAGGTGTGTTTCCCTCATAAAAGGTTCTTAAATAGCCTTTTTTCTTTGCACATAAAACTTCTCCATTTGCAATTTTTATTTTTATTGGTTCTTGTAGTTAATTGACTCAGGCGTGACCTTGCGGAAATCCATCATAAAACACAATAGACGATGTATATCTAGTAACTTAATCCGCTTAACCGTTCTTAAAGAGTTAGAGAACCCTGTAAGAAATCGACACGTGTTTCGCCTCTCAACGAGGCATCCTCAGGACGACGATTGACCTGTTGCGAACTCGGACACGAAGTGTTATCAACGCGAGCCGAACGCAAAGTGAGCTTCAACCGCCCGTCACCCCCACTTATATAGCACTTATATAGGTGGGCCGATAAGCGATCCTATATAAGTGGGGGTGACGGGCGGTTGAAGCTCACTTTGCGTTCGGCTCGCGTTGATAACACTTCGTGTCCGAGTTCGCAACAGGTCAATCGTCGTCCTGAGGATGCCTCGTTGAGAGGCGAAACACGTGTCGATTTCTTACAGGGTTCTCTAACTCTTTAAGAACGGTTAAGCGGATTAAGTTACTAGATATACATCGTCTATTGTGTTTTTTTGGTTCTTGTAGTTCCGTCACATTTGTCATAAATTTTTCATATTTCTCTTGTATGAAGTTATGTGTTGCTCCTGAGTCCACAACAAAAATAATCTCTGATGCATCTGTATGCAATATGTGTTCCATGCTTGAAGCAATAAACATTTCATTTTCATTCACTTGTGCTACATGTCCTTGTCCTCTGGACTTTCCTCTGAACTCTGATCTTCCTCTACTTCTCATTCTAAATTTTCCTCTGCCTCGTTGTATTTCATTATTGTTTTCAGTCTTCTTGTCACATTGGTATGCCATGTGTCCTTCTTTTCCACATTTATAGCAAGAGTAAAAAACTGCTCTCCACAACTTCACTTTTCTTTTCTTTAAATTTTAGCTCTGAATCTAAAAGTCTAGATTTCACAAAATCTATGGTGAGCTCTTTTTCAATACTCATTGTTTCTAATGTTGTTATCACTGTGCTGTATCCCTCAGGTAGTGTAAGGAATAAATGAGTCAATTTGTCGCTATCTTCCATTGTAGTTCCGGCTGTCTCCAATTGGGTGATTAGGTTATCAAATTGCAGGAAATGGTCCTGTAGACTATTACCGCTGGAACATTTCATTGCGATTAGCTTTTTACGTAGGAAAAGCTTATTGAACACACTTTTTCTCTCGAAAACTTCTTCCAAAGAGGTCAACATTTCGGCCGCTGTTTTACATTTCTTGATTATGTTCAGGTATCGGTCAGTGACACACTGTACAATGATTGACCGAGCTTTTGCATCACTTTCAACATTTTCTTTGATCTCCTTGTCGTATTTATCCAATATGCTTGCAAGGTTTCTTTCTTCTAGCAAAACCTTCACGCGAAACTTCCAGTTGGAGAACGCTATGTTGTCGTTCAGTTTGGGAAAATTACACGTTCCCGACGACGTCATTTTACTTTTATCGAACAACCACGCTCTGCTGTTATTATTTATAGTCAGAGGCCGATGAAATTAAAACATAGTATGAGGCACAGAGCATGGGTATGAGGTTTTATGTTTTATTAGCGCGTCACACGCTTTTTCACAAAAGTAAAAATTGGAGGCAAGAATGACATTAGGTTTTGACTTTGACAGATGGAGATGGCTGCATTCAGAAATCTAAATTATTACATAATAAAGTTTAACAGTGAATGCAGAACAGTCTCCTAAGACCGTTTTCCTGTAGCTACAATAACGGTTAGCTGTCCTTGCTGCCCCATCTCAAAAATCCACCCTGTATAACGGCTTGATGATATGATTAATTTTTCTGTAACTATTAACTATGATATAATATTATCACGCATGTATTCCCCGAAGGGTTAGGCAGAGGTCTACGTTTGGAAGTCCCACATTCTCTTAATTTGTCCTTTTATTCTTAATTCATAAAATTGTAAAGAAATTACCTTTCCTTTGGTCCCAGCTATGTGTATCACAGACAGTTCATCTAACTTTGTGAGGCTCACTCCAGTTCTCGACAAATAGTACTCCATATCCTCTAGGTTTGTGCATTTCTGAAATATTTGTTAGAAAATATAATAATGACACAGAAGTTCAGAACTGAATGATGTATAATGGCGAACGTAAAATTCTGATTTAAATACATCCGAAATAAATTTTTTCCTCTATTTTGGGAAGAGAAAAAACGTAAAATAATATAAATAGACCTGCACACTAATTACGTAATGCACGATCAATTTTAAATTGAAATGAATTGAAACAGATTGCTATATAGTCCATCGCTTCATAAGTTCGAAAAAATAATCTGCTCAATTCTTTTTGTCGAACTTATGAAGCAATGGACTAGCAATCTGTTTCAATTCATTTCAATTTAAAATTGATCGTGCATTACGTAATTAGGGTACCGGTCAATAAATGCAAAAAAAAAAATCACATTAAAAAAATCAAATGCCATGCATTTCAGTAAAATGATTATTTTGTGACCTTGACAAGTTGCATTTCCCATAAACAAGTGAAGTCAAACTACGTTTAAGGGGTCATTGTACTCATCATTATGAACAACTTTCACTATGTGACCAACCATGAAATCGCGAAAACATTTTCAGCTGTTGTTCATAATGATGAGTACAAATGACCCCTTAAGGGGATGCCCATGAAATTAATTTCACCCTGTATAATTGCAGTCTGTGAGTCAAACTAACAAAACAACATGCTGTTGAAGTCTTGTGACTTGAAATATTATTTGAGCCTAGAAAAAGAAACTAGACAAATAATTTTCCATTAGGTATTAAATCATAGGTTCTATTTAAAACGTAAGTACTTGAAAATGTTAATGTGAAACCTTGCTTATTCAATACAATAGCCCTCATAGGGTAATTAACAATCTCTTATCATAATTATCGTGTTTATGAGTGATATACATAAGTGCTGGTTCTTTTGAAGTTGCCTTAAGAGTGATTATCCTAAAAGTTGGCAACGTCGCAAATAGCTGTCAAATATTTACCTGTTTTGATTAATTTGGCAATATTATATTCATTATTAATATTCTAGTTCGCTAGTTAGCCACATTTCATATTTCTATACAGTAATATTGCCCAATTAATCATAACAGGACGAGATGAGACAAAACGAAATATTCCGCTGACTAACTTAATTTGATCCTGTAAAATTCCTCCAGTATACCTACATTAGTAGGTATACTGGAGGAATTTTACAGTTTTATTTTTATACAGGGTAAAGTATTTATTACCCAGTACTTACAAATACCTGTAGTAGAAACTGAAGTTGTATGTGCCTTTAAGATTAAAGCATCCCAACAGCTGCCATGAAAAAGCACTGTCCTACGCAGCCAACTCACATTTAATTTCCCTGTGTCACTAACAGTCAAGAACCCATATTTATTATTTGATTACAATTCCATAAGAGCCAAGAAAATATTTATTCTTTGATTACAAACCCATACGAGCCAAGAACCCATATGTATTATTTGATTACAATCCCATAACAACCAACAACCCATATGTATTATTTGATTACAATCCCATAAGAGTCAAGAACCGATTATGTATCGTTTGATTTCAATCCCATAAGAACCAACAACTCATATTTATTATTTGATTACAATCCCATACCGAACCGATTTATATTCTTTGAATACAATCCCATAAGAGCCAAGAACCCATATTTATTATTTGATTACAATCCCAAGAGTCAAGAACCGATTATGTATTGTTTGATTTCAATCCCATAAGAACCAAGAACTCATATTTATTCTTTGACTACATATTTACTATCCCATAGTAGGAGCCAGGAACCCATATTTATTCTTTGATTGATTACAATCCCATAAGAGCCAAAAACCCATATTAAAATTCTTTGATTACAATATGGATAATGGATTATTATATATATTTTATTATCCTAAGATATGAAAGTCTGCATAATTCACGACATGCAATGATTAGAGACCCACAGTAGATGTGCAAGATATCACAAAAACATTTACCTTTGTAATCTGAGGTATGGTGTTACTTACTTGTCCTGTTCTTATGTCTTTTCGGATCTGTTCAATGGTCGCCTTGTTTGATTGCAGCAAATTTAATTTTCGAACAGCCTCCTGGAATATGAAACGCCATTATTATATTACACTAGCTTCTGCCCGCGACTTTGTTCACGAGGAAGTCGATAAAATACTGCCCACGTTACTCGCTGATAATGTAGCTTTCTATAGGTAAAGGTTTTTTTTAAATTGTTTTAGTATTTTTTAAGTTTATCCATTACAAACAAATAAACAAAAATCAAATCTTTTCTCTTTTTATTTTTATTATAATATTTGTTTAGATTTGAGTAACTAAGTAGGTAAGTACCTATCTCTATCTTAAATTAATATTTTTGCTGAAGCCAGTTGTGTTTAGTTACAAAAAAATGTACTTATATGTAAGAAAAGTTAGTTTTGTGAACAGCCTGTAGATATATTATTTTTATGTTATGATTTGAAATTTTATTTTATTTTAATTTATCTCTATTGTACCTACAACTTAATATGACCCTAAATGGGTTGATATAAATGATTTTTTAATTTGAATTTGAATTAAGAAAAATAGCTGCAGCCCACAGAAAAATAGTTTTATGTACGTAGGTACATTACATTGTTTCACATACATTTAGTAAAAAGTTGTTATTTTGACATTACAAAGAGACACTACAATATTATTGATTTGTGTGTATACTGTATTATAGTAAAATATGATGTAGTGTGAATGTATAGTGATGTAACTCAAATGACTTGTGTCATTTATCTACATCTAGGTACCATTGCAGACACTGGTGATTGACCAATTTTCTATCTTATTGCTTAGGCCAGTGTTTTTCAAACTGTGGGTCGCACCCCCGGGGGGGGAGTCGCGACGCCTCTATAAGAGGATCACGAGGCCTCAGTAAAAAAAATTAATAATTTTGTTTTGTTGCTTTAGATAATTCTAGCAGATTTTCTTTTAGGTTGGTTCCCAAACTTGCCAAATCTGTAGCTCCTTATAAAAATATAATTAATCTACTGGGTAATCCCTCGTAGCCATCACCCTCATAAATCCATCAATTATACGACATAAAATTTACTTAAAAATAAAATATACTTGAAATATCCCCACAAATCCATCGTATCGCTTTTCCGTCGAGGCGTTTGGGAAAAAAAATTGGTCACATGTTAGGGCGATAGAATAAGATTCTTAAGATAAATAATTAAACATTTAACCCACACATGGTCTACGGATTAATCAAATAAGTAAAAAACGGAAGCTGATTTTAAGAATATTGTTATAAGTTATAGCGAGAGACTATTAAATCTGTTAACTATGAAATTTGCTGGGTACCACTGTACAATTACGCCCGGCGTTTTTTTATAGTAGCTATTTTTTTTTGGGTAGGATAGACCCTTTTTAGTGTATTTTTAAAAACCCCAAAGTGCGCAAATCCATAGCAGACGAGAAAAAAATCGCCGGTATTGGATAGTGGGAGTTTTAAGGGCGGGGAAGATCACGTGGCGGGTCTAAATTTGTTTCCAAACAATACCTAATAAGCGTAGTCGACGGAGCCCGCTTCGCGGGCTCCTATTTCTGAATTGTTAAAAAAAAAATTACCACGAAGAGGATGGCGGGGTCTTCGTTCGCTCGCTTCGCTCGCTCACTAGACGCCGCCATCCTCTTCTAACCTAACCTGTCCGAGTCGTGGTGCCCCCAAGTCCGGAGCTCGCTTCGCTCGCTCTTACATCCTAAGTTTTCTTACTATAAATTACGTAAAAAGTTCAATTTTTTTAAACATTCGGATTTTTTTTCTCAAAAACTAGGCGTTTGCGCAGTGTGAAATTTTGCGAAAGCGTTTAACTTATAGTTATCTATAACCAAAAAAAATTTGAAGCTTTGGACGCGCGGGCGTAATTGTACAGTGGAGCCATTTGCTGATACGTCATTATAAAAAATATTATTATTTTTTATAATGACGTATCGGCAAATGTTGTACGTATTTATATATTATTTGTATTATAATAAAATACAGATTATAAACAGTGAAGGCCAGGGGGTCGTGAAAAAAAAATTCATATTAAGGGGGTCGCGTCATGAAAAAGGTTGAAAAACACTGGCTTAGGCAATAAGGTTGAAAAGTGGTCAACCACTAGTACATCTGGTAGCCTTGCAGTATATAAATAAAATATTAGCATATTTAGGAATTTACCTTATTACTTCTATCAAATTCATAAGTCATTTTATTATAGTACAAGCTAGATAACAATAAATAAAAAATAAAAAGTGACCAACCAGAAGAATAAAAAAAATGTTTGAAATCAAACAATTTTCTGCAACTGTAGGTTTATCATAGGATTCCCATGTCCAAAATAACAACGTTGTTAAGGTCAACAAACATATAAAGAATTATAAATTGGTATAAACATAAATATGCTATCCAGTACAGAAGTCAATGTTTACAAACAAACATAATTATAATCACAAACCTGTAACATTCGCATAAATGTAGGTATTTAAATATAATGCCTTACGAGTTACGCCTAAGCGTATGAAATAATGTAAACTTGAGAAACTAATGCTACAACAGGACACTTTCTAAAAAAAATACAGTACCTATGATGTGGCAATACTTGCTAGAACATTTAAAAGTTTGTTGCAACTATGAACAGAACTTACGCAATCAATGCACTATCAATCAAAATAATAAAACAAAAATACGGTCTGAACTCGTACCTCGTAACTTGTCTTTGTCGAACACATCCTAACAGCTAGACTGCTGACTAAACAACTACGGAATAAGTGGACGCTGTTCATCAGTGCGTCATCCGTCGAATGGACGGCTCACGACGCAATTATACTGGAAATAAATGAAAAACCGTGACCTCGCCGCGAACGACGAACGAGTCAAATCACATGGCGTTTCTTTAGGTCTGCTGTTACTTATCGATGAGGCATACGACATCTGACCCTCATACCGGCTATTGTCATAACATCAAACCGAACACAGCCGGTAATTAGCATTAATCGCATCCTAGAACAAAACAAAAATTACGTAAACATAACCTCACAAAAACATGTGGAATTGACAATGACATTAATGACATATGACAGTGACTGCTGTCAAAACGTTCAGAAACTAAAACAATTTTCATGTAGGTATAGTGGGGTGGATTTACAAAATTGTCGAAAAATCACGTTGAGGCCTTAAAAAAATAAATATTGCTCGAGTATCGTAACTTATTTACATTTACAGGCTTTATATATAATTGTTTTATACAGTGCTCTAACCCAAACATCCTCAAAGTCAATAGCTTTTATAAAATTAATACATACCTACTTCAAAATCATCACCGTCTGTGAAAAAAATGCGACTCTTTACGTTTGCCGGCAAAAAACTCGACTACCCGACGTAGTAACTAGATTTTAATTTACGATTTACGTTTATCGATATTTTATATAGTTAAAAAAAAGTAAATAATAATTTCTTCGTCAAATAAATAACCAATAAATAAATAAAATATTAGCACCATTAGCACCGAAATTCGTCAACACCGTCACGGAAATATCAAAGTGGAGGTAGTTCCATAAGCGTAGCATTTACGTGGCCCGCGATGCCCTGCCCTGCTGCCTGAAACTGCGAAATGAGCCAAACGTCGGCATAACATGCGCTCCGAGAGCAAAGATTTGCGGTGAGTGTCCAAAAAAGTTGTTTAGTACGAAGTGTCGTCATTCCCGTAAGGCTGTGGTTCAAAGAAACTACATAAAATAAAATTACGATAAATTTTCAGAAAAACTTAGTTAAAAGTGTAGATGCTAAAGATAATAGCAGTACCTTACGATTATTATTACTTTTCTAGAAAAATGGACGTAGCGTCCTAATCATCATCACCATATGCATCATCACCGTTTAAAAATAATGAGGGGTGATGACCTCAAGCGTATGGTGATGACGATATTCTTATTTGTGTTATAATTTGCTTAAAAATTACACTAAAAGATCGAAGGTTATGAAATTTCTCTGTTCTTTTAAAGAATTAGAATAGTTAATTTTATTATTATTAGCGTTACTTAAAGCGACCTCCTCTTGGTCGCGTTCTTCATTACTGAATGTCGTGTTCCTGAAAGACCTTCGTGGCTTTATGGATGATTGATGATTCGCAACAGAGAGTCTAGTGAGGGTGGTTACTTGACCGGTTAGGTGACTAGCCGCGAGGTCGCTTCCCATCTACCTTGCCCATCACGACCAGCTTTTCAAGGTTATCCGGTTCCCGACGGGCAATGTGACCAAAGTAACCGAGAATCCTTTGATAACAGATCGTGGATAGTATATCCCTTATTGTTCGAGAATAGATTTGTTCGTTCTCTTGGCGGTCCATGGTATCCGGACCATACCTTCACCAACACCACATGTTAAAAGCTTCTATCTTTTTTTGTTGTATTGCCCGAATCGACCACGACTATGAGCCGTAAAGGAAAATCGAGAAAGACTTTCCTCATTATGTATTCTCCATATACAGGGTGTTAGGTTAAACACCGTTATCCTTCAAACCAGTGGTTTGGTTTCGTTTATCATAAATTCAATGGAAAATCACAACTTTTTATTTTAAAGATGTACCGTCACGCAATTCCTAAGGTAGGTATTTTTCCCTGTCTTAAGCCAGGAAAAGGTTGTATTGTATTTATTCATGTGTTGTGTAGGTAGGTAAGACGGGCGGCGATCGATTACGACACTCGGGCGGGCGCATATCCATGAATTTGCGGACGGTGTCGGACAATAACCTTTTTAATATTTGTTAAAGAAAATAACGCAATTTTTTTTTTACTCGGTTTTTTATGTTTATATTTAAGCCAACTACCCATAGTTTGAGTGCCAAAGGGTTTTACCCTTCCATCCTGTATATTAAAGAGAATAGGAGAAAGAATACACCCCTGTCTTACGCCCTTTTCTGGCTTGGAAGGGCCTGAGATGACGTCATTAACCCTTACCTATGGATACACCGTCTTAGTATAGATTAGCGATCAACGACATGAGATCGTAAGACAGGGGTGTATTCTTTCTCCTATTCTCTTTAATGTGGACCATATTACAAGAGATGGGCGTACCTCAACAGGTACGCCCATCTCTTGTAATATGGTCCACAGGCAATCTCATCTGACGCAATCGAACGCCTTCGAGTAATCGATGAAGCACATTAGAATTGGCGTGTTGAACTCTCGGCTTTCCTCAATTATTTGCGCCTCGGCCTTTCACGAAACCCGCCAGTTCACTGGGTATCTGCCACTGAAGGTACGATTGTAGACGTCCCTTGATTACATAAAGCATTATTTTGCTAGCATGAGATATAAGTGCGACTGTCCAGTAGTTCCCGCACGTTCTTGTTGAGCCTTTCTTGTGCAGAGGAATTAGTAGGAACTCCTTCCAGTCAGTGCACCATCTGCCTGTTTTTCAGACTTAATTGCAAAGGTCAAGCCTTATCTATGCCCCTGGATCCCGTAGGTATTTAAGCTCTTCAGCAAAAATTTTGTTTGTCCATTGCACCTCGGATTTCAGATTCGAGGATGTTGGGTTCCATGCATTGCTTGTAGACAAGCCATGCATGTCGAGGCATTTGGAGCTCGTGCTGCAGAGTCGGCGTATAGGTGTTCACAGTATGATATCCATCTTTCTGTAACTTGAACTCGGACAACAGTCTTCCTTCCTCATTTTCTATGACCCATGTTCGGCTTGAATTCTCGAGTGATACTCTTAATTTTCATGAAGAGATCCCTTGTCTGGAATTTTTGCGCATGGTTTTTTATGTACTGATAAACTGCATTCGGGTAGTCATTATAGTCCCTGCGAAACAGACGTTGAACCTTTGCCGAAATTTCTAGGTAGTCTGCAAACGCAGAGTCAACATTGCCTTTGAGCAGTTCCTTTCGTTCTCTGATGGCCTTACATGTTTTCTTCGTTATCCATATCTTTCTCGGAGCATCAACTTCCTTGCTCTGGCTCTCTTTGCGTGATGAAACGTTAAGATTCTTCTCTCTGTTCCAATTGTCGTCGGTGTCGTCATGACAGTTAACGGCAAAGTTGGTTGATTTAGTCTTAAAACACTCACTGAAGGCCTTTATTCTCCCAGTTGTTCTTCTTTGTGTCAGTTGAACTAATCGCTGGCATCTTTTCAGTTTGAGACACATCTTTGCCACTAAGAATTTGTGGTCGCTCCACGATACGTTTTAGTGGAGCTTATGCACGATCTCCATCTCTTGTCAACAGCGATGTAGTCTATTCTGTCTATTTGATTACGTGCTCGGTCACCTGGCATTATCCACGTATACAAGACTGTATACGTGGATAATGCCTCGGGTGGTTTTTACACTGATTGATTACCAAAAAACTGACCAAATCTCAATTAACATAAACATATGTTATGTAAGAGAAAAATGTCTAAGACTGTTATTATAATTATGAGTGTTGATTAAACCATTAAAAAAATGTTGATCTCTTTAAATTTTGTCGTTTATAATTTGAAATTGATGTATAAAGCGTCATCACCATACACACGAAATCATCACCATCCATAGATCTTCAGATCTACGCTTTAAATGTTGGGCTAAACACAATTTTCGAACATTATAGTTATCCTACAATGAATTTATCCAGTTTTACTAGCATTCCAACGCTTTTTCAATTTTTGAAATTTTTGTATGAAGTTTTTCTTGAGTAAATTCACCCAGTGGCTTGTGGATATAATGTGTACAAGCCACGAGTAAAGTCCTACGTCCTACTCATTTATATTTGCGATAAACTCTTTGGTACATTACAGTGCATTCTTTCGGTTAAGAAAAATAAATTACTGTTGACAAACTAACATTGACACAGTGTTTTCGTAATTATTTTATTTTAATAATTTTCAAAGAGTGTAAAACCACATTGTCTAGATAGTTCATTGATTTTAATTGCACAGAGCTTACTACAAAAATAATACCTATTGACTTTACTTTTTTACAAGAGTTTTCAGTACACACGTTCGCGTCCTCGTGAAATATGACGGAAACCGACGCCACGAAACGACCGCTGCAAATGCCCCCGCAGTTTTTGCCTAAGCTTGAGAGAGCGCGGGTTTATCTAATGATGAAGGTTTTTTTCTAATCATCTAACCGAGTTACCGATAGTTAAAGCAATGGCACGTAAAATTTCATCGGAGAGGCAACCGGATGGCGATTGGGAATCTGGGTCTTGAAGTGATACCAAATCACCCCGTACCGTCCGAAATTGGACCCCAAATGGGCGGGGGCGGAGATATGGTGTTGGGAGGTCATAACATTTTTTTTCGACGAGGCAACTGGATGGAAATGCGGTTGCTTTGAAGTTTATATCCTATTGACATAGTAAAAAAAATATCGTTATAATTGAAATAATGTCCTATGCGTTATTTAATTCTTGCAACTCCTTACCGATGATGTTTAACTGAAAATGAGGGTCAATTTTGACAAAACCGGATTGCATTGATACTGTGATTGATACACACAATTCCTTGCTTTGAATTAGAGTTTAAATTTCGAAGGTCAAGTCAAAAAAAAAAAATATGCCCTCCTAACACCATATCTCCGCCCCCCCCCATTTGGGGTCCATTCGGATGGTACGGGGGGGTTTGGTATCACTTCAAGACCCAGATTACCAATCGCCATCCGTTTGCCTCTCCGATTAAATTTTACGTGCCATTGCCTTGAATACGAGGGGTTCCCAAACTTTTACAATCCGCGGCGCACTCGCAAGTTTAGTTGGTAAGTACTTTGTTTCGGCGCTCTTTCTGGTTGAAATAGGATAGGCACAAAAATTAAAACATCCACGTTAAGAAGCCGAGTTTTATGTGGTTTTCTTTAGAAAATAGAAATATGCTATCGTACATGATTCTGAACCCCCCTGCGTTTAAATCTTTCGAAGGTTATTTAAAAAAATAACTGCTGATTCATAGACAAGTGCAATACCTACGCGGTCAAAATGTATGGAACAATTGATTTTTTTTTTAATAACTGACGAAAAATTTCAACGCAGCGCAGGGGGGTTCAGAATCATGTAGGTACTGAATCCATGGTAACAGGCTTTGCGTCGATGTCCCTGCCACCTTGTATACACTAAAACCTTCCGCATGAATCACTCCAACCATAGGTGAAAACCGTTTGAAAATCCGTTCGCTAGTTTTTGAGTTTATCGCGTTGAGACAGATAGACAGACGCGGCGCGGGACTTAGTTTTATAAAGGCTGCTACACACGGGACTGCCCGCCGGCCTTGCCGCCGGCCATGCCGCAGAAAGAAACGCAAAGAAAATGAAGGCGCAAAAGCCGGCCATGCCGCCGGCACTGTGTGTAGTAGCCATAACATGCAAGGATTGACACAAAAATACACTTTAATATTTAAGAAAAATAGGAAATAAAATACAATGGCAATTTAGTCAATGTGAGGCGTGAGCTTGGTGATATCCACACATTTATTTTCAAGGCGTGGATAAAGCTTGACACAGCTGCTCTCATTTCTTGCTCCACATTAATCTTTGAGCGATATTTGCTCTTTATTACAGCTACAGCTGAAAATCCGGCTTCACATGAATAAAATGTTGCAAAAGGAACGGATCTTAGAGCTTTTATTTTGTACCCGGGAATACATTTTTTTATGGTTTGGAAATGATCAAATAACTTTTCCCGCTCTGGACGGAGCGTGTCGACTAAAACCTACCCGTGGTAGTATCCTGTACGTAGCCAGGGGTCATGGTAACCCTTTAGGACTTTCCCGCAACCCCGGCAGGCATCGGCGCTAGCGGATCCCGTCAGTTGCGCTGACGTCTCTTTGAGACGCGCGTGGACGCAAAGTTCTAATGGCGTCCCTAGACGGTCAAAATTGCGTGACAAGCACGAAAAAATCACGTGCTTGTCAAGGGCGACGCACGCGTCTAGGGACGCCATTAGGACTTTGCGGCCGAATTCGGTCGTAAGTATAGCGATCGCTATCTATGTCGAGACCTGGTCCTTATCAGACGGCGAGCTGCCCATTACTCTCCGTCCGCAAGCCCGCGCCTACGGGTGGTCGGAAATCGATTCGCAATTGCCGACGCCCAGGGACCAGCGAATACCTAAGTTTTGTTTTCGGAGAACGGTAAACAGGATCGCCTCCCGGCACACCTCTTTGTGTCTTTACTCTCTACGGCGCACAAGGGCGCCGCGGCGCACACTTTGGGAGCCCCTGGTCTAATTTACACTATAAATGCGATAGTAACTTTCTGTATGTCTGTTTGTCTGTTTGTCTGTTACTATTTCACGCCTAAACCACTAAACCGTTCGATTATGAATACACGGATACATAGCCTGGGCCTTGGAGAAAAACATAGCCTCCTTTTCATCTTGAATCACAGATGAAGTCGCAGGCATCAGGGAGTTTTCCAAAAAAAATACTGTCCTACTCCAAAACTAAAATAAAATTGTTCCCAGGATATGATCAGGAATCTCATCATTCATCTGCCAAAAGATCATCTTAAACAGATGAAGATTTTCGCCATCCGCCACATGCATACTGTTGAGGCTTCGCGATTGTTGTTGCTTGTTGAACCAGAACTCAGTATAGGTAAGATCCTCCTCACCTCCTCACCTCCTCACCTCCTCACCTCCTCACCTCCTACCCTTTCCCTGAAAAATATAGGGTAGCTAGGCCCTGCACTGCATTGATGATAATGATTATGTTTTCAGAAAGCGCAGGGCACTACGAATTATGAAAAGAATATTAACTTATGAGCCTTGTCTTCCAACAGACTAAACTTCGACTGATCGATTTGATTCGTTGATTGACAAGCATCAGCTGCTACCTACAGATCTTTGCAATCTACTTGCCAAGCATGGTGATTTTTAACCCCAGACGCGTCGGGGGTTAAAAATCACCATACTTGGTGAGCAAAGAACAGAGGGGTGTTATAAGTTTGACCGTTATGTATGTCTCGCTGTGGCTCCATAGGTCTTAAACGGGTGAACCGATTTGCATGCGGTTTTTTTTATTTGTAAGTAGGTTTCTAGCGATGGTTCTTAGCCATGTTTTATCAAAATCGGTTCAGCCGTTTGAAGATTATCAACTCTTTACTAGTTGATGAATGGATGTGAGGGTCTTCCACAGGTCTGACCGATCTGAAATTAGGTATTATATTACTTCAATGTTATTAGAAGAACATAGCAACCTTGAACTGATGCTGCAGCATCACATGGAATACCCAACTCCGTTACCAACTTACAGCACTGGTATCGTGTTTGGGCTAATTGGAATGGTCTCAATGAATAGGTTATAGATAGGTGATGAACAGGGTCTGGTGATGGAATAGGAAAGAGAAATAAGGAAATGTTTATGTCGGGGCGCATTGCGCACTTTTTGGGTGAACAACAATCATGGAACTCGCGTTATCGTCACCTAACGCTCGAACGAAAGACATAAACGCGATAATCAAAAAGTTACTTAGTTTTCACTTCTATCGCCAGTCCCCAAAGACTGCCCGACTGACCTATTTTATACCATCTTTTCAGACGTATTCTGACTGAGCATGATACAACACCATAATTGCCCACCATAATTGCATAACATTCCCTACTTATGCTACTTATAAGCGTATTTTATTTTATCCAAAGCGCAATCAACCATCTTATAGGAATAGAGAGACGATAAAAACAAGCAGTTGTGTTACTGCCTTGTTAATGACCTACCGCTAAAGTCCCAGCGAAGCCATTTGGCTTCGGCAAAGCTTAAGTCAGCTAACACTGGGGGAGAGAAGCTAGTCAGGATTGGGAGCGCCTTAAAGGACTTTTTAAAAATAAAAAAATGAATTAATTAATTACTCTATATTGAGACGTGCTACAGATTCGGATGTAAGTCACGAAGTAAGTCTAACTAACTAAAACTTAAACTAAACAATCATTATCTGTCAAATATGCAAGCTCAGCGACCACACAGATCGTGCTGAGCAAAAGTGCTTATATACGCAAAATCTGTAAGGGCTGTGGTTCCATAACTCCTCCCTCACCAAGTGCGAAATTATCGGTAATATTTGGATTCCGATGATTCCGCATACAGGACAATTTCCTCCAAAGTACTATACTAAGACATACTATAACTAAAATTACATAGAGTAATACAGTTGCTAAACTAACACTATTTGTTTTCACTGCACTATCACTTTCCACTATTTCACTTTTTAATGTGTAGGATAGGTGTTTTAAATCGTCAAAGTCCAAGTTGTTTAGATTAACTGTTTTGTTCCAATTAATAGATGTTTCCTTTAATTTGGGTAGAACCGCGATTGGAGTTACTCGATATTGTATTTTCCCTGAATAATGTTGCATTTTGTGTAATTTAATGTCTTTCAGATAGACACTGCAGTTTTCGTCAACTTCCAATAAATATGTGCCCTTGATCGGTTTCCTGATAACATCACCGGCACATGTTTCGGTAAGCATTATCTCATTCCTTGTGTAAATAATCCAGTTGAAGAAGTCAATAGGCTGTACTTTTAGATTTTCCAGGTTAACTGCAAGGGGTTTACATAAACTGAGGTTTGAAGCAAAATTCATTAATTGTTCTATACACGTACTTTCAGGATACAATACAACATCGTTTTCCTTGCACAGGAACTGGTTAGCTGCCATCTCTTCACATGGGTTGGCTAGCGGTAAGTATGTAGGACCTTTCACCATAAGGAACGGATATTTAGGGATAATGGTGGTAGTTACGTTTCCATTGAAAATTGGTAGTGAATATATTTTGAAATAATTATAATTATTTTTATCTATTAATGGGATTTCCATAATGAATGTTATTTGGTTTTCTTTTACATAAGCTTTAGTAGACATTGTTCTTTCTAACATTAATAACGTTTTCTCTGTAACAGGGTATATTAGGCTTTCAGTTTCAGAAATATTGCTTAACAGTGCTAAGAGTTCAGATGGCTCAACAAGGGCTTGATGTACAACAGACACTTTTGTAAATGATAATGCAGTTTCAATCTCATTTAAAACAATATAAATTGACCTAAAATTACTTATAAACATATCAAACATACTTAAGACATATACAGAGTAAATAGAGTTATTTTCTTTAGTACCAATATTTTTTACTATTCTTTCTATGCGTTTCATGCGTTCATCCATAATTAGAATATTGTCCTGTACAGATGCAGATTTGTTAATAATAGAGTCAAGCATTTCTGAAATTATGGTTATTTTCTTATTTACGTGTGTTTCACCAATTTTTAGCTGTGAAATTTGAGCATCGTACTTAATCGCGTCTTCGTGGTCTAGATTACCGGTAAGTATTTTAATCATTGAGCCAAGAGGATTAATGAGGCCGCGTTTGAAACGTTTTGATGGAATAAGCTGCCTGAATTTTCTGACTGTCGAATTGCGTAAGTATTCTACCTGTAATTTCATATTTTGGAACTCTTCTGCGTAGGGCTTATGAATGTCGACTATATTACTAAATTCTTTATATCTATTAATATTTAACGCTAAATCATAATCTATCTCCTTAAAATCTAATATCTTAACTATGGTCCACTTATCTTTCTCTATAACCGCCTGTCCTTGTTTAACAGGTAATATGCCTGGGTTATTTTTAATCTCTTGAAGTTGAAGGCCTTGGGTCTTGACCGTCAATTTCAAGATCACGATGATCAGCCACAACCTGTGAAGGACGTTTAACGTTCTTTAGAGGCACTTTAGTTTGTCTTTTACCTATCTGTACTGGTACTACGTTCCTATTTGTTTTTCCTGTTACTTTTGCTTTATGATATCTAGGTTTATCTTTACTTTTCCTAATGTTAATGTCCTTTACAAATATATTATCTTCCTCTTGTAAGCTTAACTCAATTTCACCACCTTTCTTCTCTCTGGCTTTTTGTTTAGTGTTAAGAATCTTTTCGGCTAGGTACTTATACAGATATTTTGTTCGTTTTGCATGATCTTTAACTAACTGCTGTGTATATGCCCTTTCTAAGTCTACATCAAATATTTTATTGGAGTCGGTGTGTCCAAATGCTACTTCAAAAGGGGTTAATCCAGTAGTGGAGTGTATTGTATGATTGTATGCCATTATGGAATAGGTCATGACGGAAGCGGCGTCCGTACATTTACGTTCATATTTTGCAAGCCTATATATCTCTATTATGGTGGAGTGAAATCGCTCTACGATACCAGTGGAGTTAGGATTGTTTGGCGTTGTTATGTGAATTTCTATTTTATACATAGACAAAAGTTCGCGCATAAGTTCATTGTTAAATTCAGTGCCAGGGTCACAGGATATTTTCCTGGGAACACCGTATATTGCAAAATACTTTAATAAGGCTCGTGCTACTTCTGTCGTTTGCCTACTTGAAATTTCAATAGCCTGTCCTAATTTGCTGAATGCATCTACCAGTGTTAGGTAATATTTACTTTCTATATTAAATAAGTCAATGAATATTTCTTGGAAAGGGGCATCCTGTGTTTGTGTTAATTGTAACATTGGTTTTATGGGCTTTCTATCATATTTCATTAGTTTGCAAGGCTCACACATATTTATAATTGCTGCTACCGTATCTTGCATGTTTTCCCAATAATAGTTTCTGCGAATTCTAACCACAGTTTCTTTAATTCCCCTATGGCACGTTTTTCCTTCGTGATGTTTTAGTATAACAGACTTTTGTTCTTTTTCATCTTCTATATATATGACTCTATCTGTACACTCAAAGAACTCTACTGAATCTTTCTTAAAAATTTCTATAATAACTTTAGTAAATAGCCGTCTATGTATGTCATTCTCAAAGTAAATAAAATATTTACGCTTGGGTATGACATATTCTTTTAAAAATTGTTTAATTAATTCTTCATTATCTAATGGAAGAAATACTTCTAAAACTTTTTGATTCTTTCTAGATAAATTTTGAACTTGTATTTTATTTTGAAACCAGGTAAACACTAATATTTGGTTCGGTTTGGTGTCGATTGCTTCTCTTAAGATTGGGATCCCTAATGATTCTGGTTCTATGTTGGAGGCTACTGTATCTGTTTTACTGCTACTGGTTATGGAACGAATAGGGAAGTTATCTTGAAAAAGGTCTGCAGGTGTAGTCACGTCAGAGTCAGAATCTGAAATGGTTACTATTTCTGATTCATTTTCTATTTCAGCTTTAGTTGTAAACTTTTCAAGTTCCTTTAATTGTTTTATTACTTTTTGTATTTCAGATTCATCTACATTAACATTCATTGATGTGTCATCTTCGGAATCTATAGCGTTAAGTTTTATGCGTGACAATGCATCTGCATTACTATTTTGTTTGCCATTTTTATAAATAATTGTGAAGTCATATTCTTGAAGGCGGAGGCGCCAACGAGTCAATTTACTATTGGGTTCTTTCAGGGAATAAAGCCAAGCAAGAGGTCTGTGATCTGTAAAAATTTGGAATTTATGTCCGTACAAGTAGGGTCTAAAGTGTTTCACGGCCCAAATAATAGCTAAGAGCTCTCGTTCTATTGTGCTATAACGCATTTCAGTGTCGCTAAGGGTTCGACTAGCATATGCGACTGGTCTGTCTGCTCCGATAGGTCCTTGAGATAGGACAGCACCGAGTGCCACGTTAGAGGCGTCAGTTGTCAAAATGTAGGGTTTAGTCGAGTCAGGGTATTGTAGCAGAGGAGTATTAGTCAGTACTTCTTTGCATTTTTCAAAGGCATCTATGTAGTTTTGGTCTATGATAATTTTGTTTCGTTTCTTAAGGCAAGACGTTAAGGGATGGGTGATTTTAGCGAAATCTTTAATGAATTTTCTATAGTATCCGACCAGCCCAAGGAAACTTTTTATTTCTGTTGTTGTTCTAGGAAGAGGATAATTTATAACAGCTACAATTTTATCATTGTTTGGTTTTAGTCCGTCTCTTGTTATCGTATGACCTAGGTATAAAACTTCCTTTCGTAAAAATTCAGATTTGTCTAGTTGTATTTTTAAGTTAGTCTGTCGTAGTCTTTCAAAGACGGCTCTAAGTTTCTGTAGGTGGTCTTGAAGGCTAGAAGAGTAGATGATGACGTCATCTAAATAAATGAGGCAATGTATTCCTTGGAGACCTCTCATAATGTTGTCCATGGCTCGTTGAAAGGTTGCCGGAGCTGTTTTAAGTCCAAACGGCATTCTCAAGAACTCATAATGTCCGTTTTGTGTGCTAAATGCAGTTTTTGGTATATCGTCGTTATTCAATTCAATTTGGTGGTACCCACTCGCTAAATCGAGGGTTGTAAAATAGATGCTTTTGCCCAGTTTGTCAAAAAGGTCAGTAATGTTAGGAAGGGGGTATTTGTCGTCAACTGTAATGTCGTTAAGTCTCCTATAGTCGATTACCATTCTGTATTTGACTTCACCAGAAGCATCTGGTTTTTTGGGGACGAGATGGACTGGTGAGCTCCAAGGGGAAAAGGATTCTTGGATCACGTTATCTTTCAAAAGTTTTTCAACTTGTTTATTAATTTCTGCTGCTTGAGCAGGGGCTTGTCTATATGCTTTGGTATAAATCGGATCTTCATTTTTTGTCCTAATGCAATGTTTTACCTGATTAGTGAAGCTTAAAGGTATTTGCTCACAATAGAATATATCCTTATATTCTTCACATAATTGTCGTATGGATGCTTGTTCTTCATCATTCATGTGGTCTAGTCGTAATTTAGTTAGATTGTCAAGTAATAATTGGTCAGTCTCAATATTTTTGTCATCTATGGAATTTACATGGCATTTGTTTTCCTCGAAATTAGATACTATGAACGGTTTGATGACACATAATTCTATTTGTTTATCAAGAGTGTTTTGTATGATGGTTGTTGCAAAACCATTTACACATTTCACAAGAGCAGTAGGCATTCGTACTCCTTCACCGAATTCTGTGTAATTTAATATTCCTACCCCATTTAATAAATTGGTTGGTAATTTTGCTCTAGTTTCTGATCTCGGTGGAAGTAATACAACATGTATAACATTAATATCCGTATCTATGCATATAGGTATTTTAGCTGACTTCGTTAGTAGTACATGTTTCTTTAAATCTATTACGGCTTCTAACTGTTTTAAAAGATCATTTCCTATCAGCCCGTCGTATAATGAATCGACATTGTATACGTAGAACTTATGGTGATCTTTACTCTGAAATACAGGAAACAAAGGAATTTTCAATACCTGATTATGTTTGCTCGAGGCGTGCGTACTTACTACTTCAAATGGTTCGTATGATATGTCGTTAGGAAAATAGGTAGTCGCTATTCTAGGGTGTATAAATGAACGAGTACTACCAGTGTCGATCATGAATTTTCCGTCTATTTCCGGTATGTAAATATGTGGTAATTTTAATTTTACAGTATTATGATTTAATATTATTCTTTCAGGTGTGTGCTGGAGGCTCGCATGTAAAAATTTTTGACGTTTTCTGGTTCAGTAGTATTATCTTTATTTTTAATCTGTTCGTTTCTATCCATAACTTGAGTAGGGTTTTCAGATACTGAGTCTACTGGAAACTCATTTTCTTCACTAGGGAAATATTCGGATAAATCATAACAATATTCGTATTCCGCAGGGTAAGTAAAATAGTCATCATAAGATGGGTAGAGTTCTAATTCGTTTACAGGGAAACCATGCTGAGGTGCTCTTTGCGGAGCAGTTCTCATAGTAGCATCGGTAATGTCTGGTTGAGGTTTGTTTTGTGTGTTTTGTTGAGGAATCGGAAAACGGTTATTGCTACCAAACTGATGCGGAAGCATTGGCATCCTTTGTTGATAAAAAGGGGGTCTATAACCAAAATTAGGTCGGTATCCAAACTGCGGTGGCACCAAATTTTGTTTACTCATACCGAATTGACCTTGGTTGTGCCCTGGCATGCTAATTGGCCTATTAGGTGGAATACCGAAATTAAATTTAGGTGTTGCACCAATATTATATTTAAATGGCTGATTTTGTTGCATCATTGGCATCGGTCTGAAACCTAGTGGTTGTGGGGGTAAACCAAATTTAAATATTGGTTGTGGTGCAATTGTGCCGCTGGGCTGCGGTTTAGTATTATGGTTTGAATTTAACATTTTACCGCGCATCTGATACTGATCATAGAAGTTAACTTCTTCTAAAACTACAGATAAGGCCTCTTCCAATGTGCGTGGATTTTTCAGACGCACAATGCGTACCATGTTTTCCGTTAAGTTATATAAAAATACCTGCAGGGCTAAGTTGTTATAAATAGTAGTCTTACTTACTCGTAAATTTTGATCACTAATTTGGTTAACCTTCGACAACAAAACTGATTTTACTGTTTGAATTCGTGCACAAAAATCACTGTGACTCTCATTATTTTTAATCTTTAAACATTCTAATTCAATAGCCAAGCATTCTTCACTTCGCGGATCGCCAAAGTGTAACTCTAACAATTCCTTGAATTCCGCCCACGATATTATGTCTGCACGCTCGCTGATAAGCGCGGCTGCTTCACCCGTTAAGCGGCTAGTCACAGCATGCATTAAATATTCCTGTTGCAATTCCGATGACTTAAGCTTATCAATAATTAGTGATGGGCAATTCTCGAGAATATTCTCCTTGCGAGAACTTTGCTGTTAAGTTCTCGAGAACATTCTTTTGGTAGGGAATTTACGAGAATTTAAAAATTGGATGACTTTATTGAATCGGTTTTTTTTTAGAATAATAGTTTTTAGCGCATTTGAACGTTTTACGAAGTTTGAGTTTAAAATAAACTACACCACAACTTAAATTCTCAGTAAATTCTCCTGAGCGAGAACATTCCCGAGAATATTTCCGAGAAAATTCTCATAAATTCTCTTAAATTTCGTATGGTAGTAATGTTAAAGTACGATTTCTGTATTAATACGAACTTTATGAGTTTAAAATAATCAGCATTAATAAAATGAATAAGAAAACAACATTATAAGAAAGGTTTATTGTGCAAATAATTAAAAACAAAATAACAATTAAAAATAATTTTGACGCAACTAAAATCGAATTTGACAATCGCGACTCCATGTGGTACTTGTTTGCCCTCCCATGGGAATTTTTTTAGAGCCGGAGGCGCGCAGGAGGGCAGCGTCGACGTGTTTTGATATGGAATTTTACACTTTTTGTATGGAAAATATAAAAAAATATTACCTACATGTTGAGTTTTGGGGGTTTAAGGGTTTTATAAAGATAAAGATATAAAGTTAGGGTTTTTACAGATAGAATAAAAATTTGTTGGCATGCACTCACACCAAAACTTCGACTTCAGTGCAAAAACAGTACTGTATTTTTTTTTTTTCTTTTGCTTATATCTCGAAAATGGTGCGTCCTATCGCAAAAATAATGAAATTTTCGACACCCTTTAGGAAACCCTTAAACCCCTATATCCCAACATGTTGGTAATAATTTTTCATACAAAAAGTGAAAAATTCCATATAAAACTCGTCGAGGCTGCACCCACTGCGCGCCTCCGGCTCTAAAAAAATTCACAGGGTAGAGTAAACAAGTACCATGTGGAGTCGTCACGTGATTGTCAAATTCGATTTTAGATGTGTCAAAAATTTTTTTTAATTAAGAGTTTTTTTTTGTCAGAATAGCTTTAAGATTATACCCAAAAGTAGGGAATTTTAGTGACACAGTTTAGTTCGGTGTACAAGAGATCACAAATGCCTCTAAACTAGACTAAAAATCACTAAAATTTAGTTTAGTCCTGTCAAACGAGGATTTCTCATTCTGAAATAGACTAAAGTGACACAACTTAACTATATTTTAGTTTGACAGCACTAAGATTGCACTGAGATAGCAGTTTAGTGCAAATGGAAATTTTGCTTTTATGAATTTGACGTTTTTCACCATATAAATTTAGTGTATTAATGTGATTATTTTTAAACGCGATTTAAAAACGAGTGGAATAAAAGGAGATGTTTCAAAATGTATGGAGCCTGGGCCAGGTCCTTGTACACTATACAAAAAAATAGGGAAATTCATTTAAAACAGTTCTTAATTGTCCAATTACTTTAAAATGGCTTGGTTTGCTGGTAAACACAAGAAATTACACTTGAAATTGCAACACAACAAAAACCCGTCATGGCGGTAAGCTGTCATTTTGATTGACGTTTGTCACGTTTGACATGTTTATTTCACACTGTTGTGACAGCTGACAGTTCTTTTTCTATGATCTGCTGTCATTTTGATTGACGTTTGTCACGTTTGACATGTTTATTTCACACTGTTGTGACAGCTGACAGTTCTGTTTCTATGATCTATGGTTTACTGTCAATGTTTTTAAGCATAGAGTAACTAAATCCGTGAGACGCCATGTTGAAAGTCGATAAAAATTGATAATAAATATCAATTTACTACCACAACAGTAAACATTTAATTGAATTATCTGTATTTTTCCTGAATTCTACGGATTTTTCTCTTTTTTTTGAGATACTGTACATAGACCTGGCCCATTTTGAAACATCTCCTTTGTTAACATGAACTAAAATTCACACCAACACTTCGACTTCAGTACAAAAACAATACTATTTTTTTTTTCTTTTGCTTATATCTCGAGAATGGTGCGTCCTATCGCAAAAATAATGAAATTTTCGACCCCCTTTAGGAAACCCTTAAACCCCTATCACCTGACATGTTGGTAATAATTTTTCATATTTTCCATACAAAAAGTGAAAAATTCCTTATAAAACACGTCGAGGATGGCCCCCCTGCGCGCCTACGGTTCTAAAAAAATTCACGAAGTAAAGCAAACAAGTACCACGTGGAGTCGTCACGCGATTGTCAAATTCAATTTTAGATGTGTCAAAATATTTTTTTCATTAAGTTTTTTTTTTTGTTAGAATTGCTTTAAGATTCTCATAGCCAAAAGTAAGGAATTTTAGTGATAGTTTAGTTAGTTTAGTCTAGTGTACAAGAGAATCGGCACCATTTCCAGTCCGAAACATAATACAGTAACGTTTTTTCAAATAAAGTATAAATTAACAACAAAAGATGTTTACTTGAGACCTTGAAATCAAAATATATTGTAATAAAATTTAGCAATTTTACTTCCATTTTTAAATTCTCGTATATTCTCCGTCGAAAAGAATATTCCCGAATATTGCAGAACATTCTCGATCCGAGAATATTCTCCGGGTGAGAATATTCTCCCGACCCATCACTATCAATAATATACTCGCATTTGCGTAAGAATAAATTCAAATGGCGTTTATTACCATCAAAACTGGGTAGAATTTTGTATAATTCATTTGGAATAAGTTTTATTTCCGACATTCTGGTACTTATGTAATAACTAACTCTATGAACTCTACCAATACAACTTATTACAATAATTACTACTAGTTATTAAGTGTTTCTGAACTCAATATTTTTATAGTAATAATGTTTAAAGTGGGATAAAAACTTATGATACAAAACAGTTATATGTTAAGTATTCTTACTTTACACTTACTACTTAATTATTTAAGAAAACCATCAACAGTCAAAATGGAAAACTTCCAATTCCAAGTTTAACGAAAGGATATGGACACGGATATAAAGGAGGTGAAAAGTCGTACTCACCAGCCTGCCACGCCCATCATCAGCTCGCCTCCCAGCACTCCTCGTCACCGACGATATTTGTTTGGTTCGTTGGATCACCTCGCCGCACCACGCGTACCGTTGTGAAAATCGGGAAAAGTCTTATCGCGAAAAATCACTTAACGCGGGACAGCTTCCTCAGTGATCCTACCGGCTGCGCCAGTCAGGATTGGGAGCGCCTTAAAGGACTTTTTAAAAATAAAAAAATGAATTAATTAATTACTCTATATTGAGACGTGCTACAGATTCGGATGTAAGTCACGAAGTAAGTCTAACTAACTAAAACTTAAACTAAACAATCATTATCTGTCAAATATGCAAGCTCAGCGACCACACAGATCGTGCTGAGCAAAAGTGCTTATATACGCAAAATCTGTAAGGGCTGTGGTTCCATAACTAGCTCTTCTAATCAATTTACAGTTACTTAGTAATAATAATTAGGTAATAATTTTCTTATTACTAGATGTCATATCTGTGGTGAAACTCCTAATGAAAGATTTCGGTTGCTACGTTATAACACGTCGCTGCGTGATGGATCGATATGAAAAAGTAAGGTCCATTGCACAATGAGGGTTTTCATGAAAATTCACGCCACCAGTACCTAATTGGCGCCACCTTGACAAGACGTCATCCATTTCTACAATGAATATGAACGATGACGTTCATCATTCGTTACATTCATTCGTTCATCATTCAGTCAAGACGAAAAAATATAGGCCAAAAAAGCGCTTTTTTATCTACAAACTTCATGGCTTTGACATTTTTTGACGGGCACCTGTCCGGACTCCGGACCTATCAGATGTCTTAGTGCTGCCACCTAGTGAACGTTATTTCATAAAACCCTCATTAATCGATGATTGATGAAAAATTGAAAATGTAACGATTACTTATTGTGGTGATAGTCGATTAGTAACACAAATGTTTTGCACAGCATGATAACTACGTTCCTGGTTGTGTGGATCCAGCTTTGATGTCGGAGGTAACGAAATTTTTTACTGAGAAAGAACCCGTTCCCCAAGCTGGATGGTTGATGTTTGGTAATCTTTTACTCATACGCTTTTTCATCATCTTCACCATCATATATTATGTTATGTTACAAAGCGGCCTTCCTATAGTCCGCGCGCGATTGCTAGTCACCGCACGTCACGAGGTACTATGTGAGCAGTGACGTGACACGGGAAGGTAGAGAAAAGCCAAGCTAACCCAGTCTGCTAATTTTGTCAATGGCACCCTCCCCCGTCTCCCCGCCCGTGCACTTACCTCAGGCGGATAATAGCACTCGCGAGGACTACAGAGGAAAACCGCGAGACCATGGTACCTACTATCGAAGAACTTCATAGTTTGAAAACAAAATCCCGTGAACACGATGACCACATCTGTTACCGCCTCAGGTCTATAGCCGCCGAGCACTGCAAGCAGAAATAGTCCTTACGGTGTATAGATATGAAGTTCTTCGATGTGTACCTACTTAGCTTAATAGCTAGTGTAGGTAATCTTGAAAACATGATAATACTGCTCTTTAGATTATTAGCCTTACATACTTGTAGCTATTTCATTCTAAGAGTGACGATTGGTAGTCCAGCTAGCCTTTGCTTTGCGATATACTAGGTACCGTGAAACCAGCCATCATTGCCCATTGCGGATATCCTCGCCCGGACACTAAAACTAACCAAAATCTTGAACTTTAAATTTTACTTTCAATTTATTATTTTCTTTATTTTAAGTAGGTACTAAAGAAAATCTAAAAATGAAAATAAAATTTACTTAAAGTTCAAGATTTTAGTTAGTTTTAGTGTCCGGGCAAGGATATCCGCAATGGGCAATGATGGCCGGTTTCACCGTTACTATACCTACATAACAGAAGACTAGGGAGAATAATAAAAAAAAACAATATTGTGTTCATCACCTGACTTTAGATCACCCGTGCACATTTCGCGAGGCTCGTTGTCTTCAGCAAGATGCTGTCCTGCCCACGGTGACTTTGGTGCTGATGAAGACGCCTCCGGTCGCGGCTAAGGCCGTCAGCAACCACACTCCACCTCGGAACTTCTTCCAGCAAGACTTCGAGGGAATCAAATATGCGTACAAAGCTACGTCGAAGGTAACTAAAGTACCAATAGGTACTTACTTTTGACTGTTTTTTTTTAAGGGTTTTGTTAAGTTAGGTTAGGTACTGGTCAGAAATTGTGCACGTGTCGTGAACAGAATACCGTCTTGCACCTCGATGGCAGCGCCACCTACCGATGTCGTTGCGTATGTCTTGATAGGTCATTGAGATGCAAATACAATATTCGATCAAGTCCCCTTTTCATCCCGTAAGGGGTTGCTTCCTCGTGGAGGCTATCGGCGGCAGTGGCCATGGTGCGGAGCGAGAAGGCATGGCAAGCCGTCACCACCTTCTGCGAAGCAGTAATGCTCGCGAAGGAGGAGGCGGGGTGCGTGAGGGAGAGACAAATGTCGCGCCCTCACGCCCCTAGCCGCCGCCGTAGGAGACGCCCCGGGCGTCGGGAATTGTAGCCGATTTCCGGCCACCGTAGGCGCCGTAGGTGCTTGCGGACGGAGAGCAATGGGTAGCTCGCCGTCCGATAAGGACGAGGCTCGTGTTCCACGCACGCCTCAAAGAGATGTCAGCAAAATTGACGGGGTCCGCTAGGGCCGATGCTTACCAGGGTTGCGGGAAGTCCTAAGGGGAAACCGTGGCCCCTGGCACAGGCAAGGGAAGGAACACGGGTGGGTTCTAGTCAGTTCGAGTTTGACACGCCGGAGCGGAAGAAGTCATTTGATGATTTGCAACCCAAAAAAAAAAAAAGTGTTTGTTTCCGAAAAACCTAGATCCGATCAGATAAGTACACGTTATTCTTTATTTTCGGTTTTAAGTATAAATACTAAGTTTCGAATTAATCGGACCTCACGTGAAAATTCTCTCATACAAACTTTGACACCCACCAATCCCTGTTAGAAAAACTAAAAATGTCTAACTTTATGATTTACTTGGATAGGTAATGTATTCGTGCGAAGTTTCAAATCTAATGAAATTTTTCATACAAACGAATTTCCCGCGTATCACCCCCTTAAAGGTCGAATTTTCAAAAACCCCTTAGTGCTCCCCTACATTATAAAAGGACATAATTATTAACAAAACGTGTGCGTCTCAGGACTCTCAGGACGCTCGACGGAAGTGATATAACGCGGCGCGGGACTGATGCCATAGGCGTGAGAGAAAGGGAAGCCAGACAGACTGGCGCCGTAACGCGTTATTTTACGGAGCGGTTTACCCACAGATATAGATAGACATAGATAACGCAAGTATCACGATCTGTATGAAAACCAAGCGTGCCATTTTTTGACTACCTACTATGACGTCACAAGCATTATTTAGTGATGGGAAAATAAAATCCGCCGCACGCGGCAGCGTCTTTGAATCGATTTTATTATCTTTGAATCGATACTGCTCGCTCACCCAGCCAGCAGTACGCTAACTAAAAGTCTTCGCATTCTGAGGTTGTGTGCTCGTGCGCGTTCCGTCGACGTTCACACGTCGTTTTTGGATACCTTTTCCAAAATTTCAAGTAAGTTTACCATTATAAATACGTGAATATTCGATTGAAATACCTTATATTCAATTTAGTTCTAATGTTTACAAAAGCAACGAGATTCTACCCTTTTTCATCTCAATTTTGAATAAAGATCGTCTTTTTATTATACCATTTCTCTATTTATTGAGTAATCGTGTACAGTAAAGAATTATTGAGAATCGCTTAAATAGATTAATTAATCGATTTTGTGACATAGTAATGATATAGACAGAAGAATGAGATAGACAGAGGAATGAGATATACAGAGGAATGAGATAGACAGAGGAATGAGATAGACAGAGGAATGAGATAAACAGAGGAAAATAAAAATTTCTGATCTGCTTAGTAGGCAGTAAGGGATTTATAATTTCTTTAAATTGTTAGTATTTCCCTACTTATTCCTTGTAATTGTTGTAGATTATCTTTCAGAAACAAAAAAAAAACCAGAGAACAAATTTTAGAAGGTAAACGAAAACCCAGTAAAATACGATATAATAAAATTAAAATGGATGCAAAATTACTTCAGCTACAACAGCAAAAAGATAAAGAAAGTTGTGATCTTCAGTACATCAATAGTCGGATATGCTGCTTTTGTTAATATTCGTTACTTTTTCCCTTCAACAAAGCATGCTTCCTCAAAATGTATTTAACAAATATTATAGTGCTATGCTTTGTTGGGAACCAATCTTTATTTCCCGTCGCCTCAATCCATTTTTCTTTTAAATTGGGTTCATGTGGGAAACTAAAAAAATCACTAAACGTTACGATAATTTATTAAAATTGTCTACATAATTACTACCTATAAAATACAAAATCATTCCTCTGTTTCCGAAATCGATTCTTGAGAATCGATTTGTGTTGCATACGATGAACAGCACTAATCGCTAAAATTGACAGAAAAATGATAAAAGCTCCTGTACTACGAAACCGATGCGATATACGATAGTATCACTTGCTTCGATATTCATCACTTGTTAAAACAAAACGTCGCATCAACCGCTTCAAGTAAAAGCCGCAATGTAATACGAAAATTCAGTTTACGTTTGATGACCTATGTTTTTCTCAAATTTGGTATTACAGAGAGTATTAGATTAAAAATAATTGATTTTAATATTAAATACGCATAATATTAATCACAAAATGACTTATCGATGGAAGGAATCGTTTCCTTTATTTTTTCTCCTCACATTTGTAAAGTTTTTACAATGTATAACTGAGCAATTAACCATTTTAAATTATTTTACTGACGTCCGTCTAGCGTGGCACAACGATGCAGACTGAGCGCGAAAGTGGCAGCTTACGATTATTGTACGTAAGCTGGGCACGCGAAGTAGTTGCTCTTGCGTTATCTATGTCTATCTATATCTGTGGGTTTACCCTCCCAGAAGTTATCACTTCAAAACTATTTATTTATTTGTAACACGTTCCTAGTTCTAGTAGTTTCGGATCTGCGTTGATTGATATGTCAGTCAGTGAGTCAGTTTCTCCTTTTATATTATAAAAAATATAGATTGTAAGACATGATAATATAATTTATCATGCCTAGTCACAAACGAGTTGAGTTAGGTGCTCGCCCCGCAGATGTGAAGTTAAATAATACGTGTGTGTTCTACAGGAAATATATGTCACACCTGAAGACAGCCCAGACTCAATAACGATGAAGTGCTTCAACGCGGTGCGCGCCTTTAACGCAGGGCACCAAGGCAACAAGCAGGCCATGAATGCAGCCGGGGCTCCAGGGGTGTACCGTGTGCTGCTTCTCGGACCTCGGGGCTCCGGCCGCAGTACTCAAGCCATCGCCGTTGCTAAGCATTTTGGATTGGTTTTCAGTATGTAGAAGTTTGCTGATGGTAAAGGTACAACGCAACCTCATCGCGCCGTTGCGCATCGCATTGCAAAACAAATAAAAAGTCACTGGACTTTTCTGAATTCATTTGGGAATAACGACCATTTTGAATCTATTCATTCGTTTCTTCCCTCGGACCACATACCGTGTTTTTCATATTTTTAGGCCACTTGTATACGTCACCGGACAACGGACCTTTTTTTTCGCCGGATTTGCGGTAGCGTATGGTGTATAATGAATGTGTGCACATGCACTGGACGTCGGATCGATGTCCTGTGTCTAAACAAATTCTTGGTATTATTTTTCTCCACACCACAGAACATAATTACGTATCACACCGTCGAGATATCCCCGAAAACCGGGACTGAGCCTGTCCCGCGCGGGACATTAACTTGGGCAAAATAAAAACTACCGACTTCCAAAAAAGACACTACAAAGTCAAAAATAACTTTAATTTCGGAAGTCTGTGTCATTGGGTTTTCTATAGTGTCCGACCGAAAGTTCGGTTTCGGTTTCAGCTGAGTTTCAGCCAAAAATCAAGTAGTTCAGTTTCGGTTTCGGCCAAAATTGGCCGAAACTTTTGCCGAAACCTAAAGTGATTTTGGAAGTTGTCGTGTATACTCGCTTCGTTTCTCGCGACAACGCTTTGGCGGACGCTGGCGGCCCTGTTCGGGCCCTGTTTTAGATAAGAGGTATAGAGCGCGTCACGTAAAAAGAACGCTAGCCGTTTACCTGCGCACTGAGCGATTTATCGATTCCAGCCTATTCCATAGTACTAAGTAGCTAATAAAGTACCTATTATGAATCTACAATAAAACAGTTACACTTATATTATAAAACCAATAGCCTAGTACTTTAGGATATGACTGTATCCATGCGCAGACACATCCCCTGCACTGTCGTTCAGCGTTCTATTTACGTGACGCGCAGTGTACCTAAAAGAGATTGATGATACTTCTTAGTACAAATACAAACCAATGTATTAATTAATAAGATTTCAAAATACCATTACTTAGTATAATGAAACAGTAACAATTAGTGATTTGATTATCGAAAACTGATAAAGATTTTGCTATGATAACTTAATTAGAAAAACAAATAAAAATATTATTAATATTATATTAAATATTACAATAAAATTAATATAGTGGTACCATTTCATGTCCTAATTAATGCAGAATAATGGGTAAAATGCAACAAATTTCAGTATTTTAAGGAATTTTATACTTGACCACGTGAGTTTCGGTTTCGGCCGAAACTGAAGCCATGGCCGAACATTCAGTTTCGGTTTCGGTTTCGGCCGGAAAACCAGTTTCAGTTGGACTCTAGTTTTATATTTTCGTTTTTTGCTCCCGACTTCCGAAATTATTATTCCGAATTATTTTTGACTTTGTAAGTAGTGTCTTTTTTGGAAATCGGTTGGTTTTTTTTTGTAAAAAGTTTTTATCGTTCACTTTTTAGTTGTGGTATCTACCCCACACAAATTCGAATACCACTACCTGCTATGTAAATAACAGTGACGATAGGAACATAACATCATATCATCCACATAAGCTAAGTGGGAAAAATACGTATTATTGAAGCTAACTCAAAACTACCCAAGCAAAGTAAATAATATGGGATCACCTCTGAAGTATGACCTATCAAACAAAAAAAGAATCGTCAAAATCAATTCATAATTGACGGAGTAATCGCGTAACAAACATACAAAAAAAAAAAACATTCCGTCGAATTGACAAGCTCCTCCTTTTTGAAGTCAGTTCTATGCGGTATGCGTTGCGTTGCGGCGCCGCCAGCCCACCTATTTTCCGTTTGCAGTACATTTTGAAGAGATTTTCATGAGGGCTGCGGCAAAGGATGATGATATCGGAGAAAAGATCCGTAAGTATAAGACCAACATCATGCTAAGAGGAGAGGTTGTCAAGAACCGACTTGCGCAGAAGGTACGTATATTTTTTTATGTTTTTTAAAGCATAATTTAGTAACACATTTTCGTAAACAATGACGATTCCGATTAATTGGTTTCATTTTGACAGTTCAAGAACATTCATTGCATAACGTTGCTAAGCAGAATTTATTTTAGAACTTTTAAAGCAATGGATTAGCAATCTGTTTCGAAGCGATTCAGATTCTGATTGAAGCTTTGTGCCACGACACCAGTTATTGTTATACCGTGAGGTTTTCTTAGAAATTCTATTGTTCGTGTCGCGTCGCGACTCGCGCGACTGTCGCGTTGTTCTGCAAAAGCCTTGATCGTGTATAATTATGGTACTGGTTCGCTGCAAACAAGAAATAGTCCTTACGGTAGTTTGTTATGAACTTCTTTGATGATGCACCCTAAGCCGAGATCCGTGCTCATCAGCTAGTTGTCCCTAAACTTATTCTGCAATTTCATACAGTCGGAGGCAATCTTACTTTTCTCGCTAAGATACATTTAATTGCTCTAAGATATAATTAGATATAGGGCTAATCTGTAATGTAGCCACACACGTAACGATTTGTTTGTGGGGAGAGCGCAAATTCCTTTGAAAACACGTCAAGTTAGCACAGAATCGTTATGTGTGTGGCTAGCATAAGACTTGTGACAGGACTGCATTGACCACGGTTGGGTGATGATCGGCTACCCGACAACCGGGAACGACTTCGAATTGCTGGACGGAATGGCTACTCCCCCAAACCGGTGAGTGAAATGACTGATTTAGGTATACGACCAGAGAACAAATCATGGGCGTGCCCAGCTATTGGCTCAGGGGGCAAATCAGAAATTTACAATCACACGAACTACACGAAACATGAGGTACCTACCTAGGTGTCTATGTAGTCAAAAATAAACTCCCGCAGACAGCCAGGCCGGTTTTTACAGCTAAAACGGTTACAACATCAAATTCAGTGTTAGATTATTGCAATTCATTAATATACATAGTTTAATTAGCAACAGTAGTACTCGTAGAGCCAAATTAATCAAAACAGGTAAATATTTGACAGCTATTTGCGACGTTGCCAACTTTTTGTTGCGACACATTGACACAGAATAAAACTGCACGTTTTACCCAATTTAAAATAGGTAAAGAGTGCGCAATTGAACTTGCTGTCGACACCGTGCTAAATTTATTTCGCTGTACTTGCTATCGTCAGACCAATAAGGCGAGTGCAACTTGCATTTTCGTTTTGTTCAGTTAGTCTTGCCACAGGTTTTGCTCTAATTTAAATTACTTTCTAAGTGAAAGTCATGCAAAGTGATTGGTAGATATCTGTCTGTCTCTGTGGTAAGTATAGGTATCTGCGATGAGAGTCTTTCTTTGAGCTAGCGGACAGCGCAGCGTGCAGAGCGGTGGGATTAGGTAGTGTAGTGATACAATAGTAACAATAAATATGTTATTCTTACGATAGCGATACGTACGTGAAAGCTACCTTCACACTATCAGATTGAAATATACAGGGTGTCAGGGACATCGACGCGATGCCTGTTTCCATGGATTCAGTACATGATTCTGAACCCCCCTGCGTTGACCTTTTTCGTCGGTTATTAAAAAAACAACAGCTGTTCCATACATTTTAACCGCGTAGGTATTATTGCACTTTTTTATGAAACAGCTGTTTTTTTTTAAATAACCGTAAAGGTAAGAGTCGCACTACAAGTGTAAAGCTTCATGTGCTTCTTGACTGTACCTACAAATCATAATCCTTTGTATATCAAGTTGCCCCCCCCCTGGTAGGGGCAGAGGTGAACCTGTAGCAGGTACAAGGGCGTCTCCAGCCTATGGCGGCTGGAGACGCCCTTGTACCTGCTACAGGTTCACCTCTACCCAACCCTTCGGGGAAACAAAGACGTGATGTAATATGAAGCCAGCTTCACACTGTAGAGTGGGAGGTAGGTTTTCGTTGAATTGAATGTACAGACGCCAGCACATCAAGTTACTACAATCTGTCAAATTTCTTTAATAGATTTTCAACTTTATTGCAATAAAATAAGGTTCAATGTTGATTGGGAAAATTTGACAGATTGGAGTAGGTTGATGTGCTGGCGTCTGTACTGAGCAATAAAAAGTGTTGACTCTATGTCTTGGGCTACAACTTTACCAAAACACAATTGCAGATCCTGTAGGCTGTTTGTATTACGAAATAAAAACGTACTAAAACGCCTGTTACACGGTCGCCAACCGCGTCCCGAGACAGAGCCAGAGGTGTCCTTGGTGGTTTACAACCGTGTAGATGATGGATTACGAGTTATTACAACCAAACGTTGAAACAACTTTGCCGGTCGCCAACCAAGGTCACCTCTGTTGGGGACGCCATTGGAAACCGTGTAGCAGGCTAGGTGTCTATAGAATTAAAGCTCGTGCAGACTAGCGCGACACCGGTAATTGTTCTACCGTGAAGTTTTCTTAGAAATTGCTTTGTGAGAGTCGCGTCGCGCTGTCGCGTCGCGCCAGTCTGCACAATGCTTTAGGACGGTCACATACCTACGGAATTCCTTTCCGTTCCGTTTCGGAATTCCATTTCGAAATATTGATTCGGAATTTCGAAGGAAGCAAATCCATACAAAATCAAGGAAACCGTTTCGGCTCAGTTCGAAGTTTTCTCTGATTCGAAATTCCGAAACGGAAATCCGTCTGTATCTGGCCGGCTTTTTGTATGGATTTGCTGCCTTCGAAATTCCGAATAAGTATTTATGTGGTACCTACTTAGTTATTAATTTCGTTTTCACCAGTATAATTTTCTTGAACATGGACTTGGAGACGTGTCGCGAGCGGACTAAGAACCAGGGTTTTGATTTGTGTACCGGCAAGTCGGTGATGATGGGTTCCGGGCCCCGGGTCGTATTACATCCGGACCACGATGAACTTCTAAGGGACTATGAGGTTATTATTGACATTATTTTTTAACTGATTGCATCTGACTTTGTCGTTTGAAAAAATGAACTTTTTTTCCAATTTTGTATGTGGAGGAGGGTGGCCCAGTGGTAACGGCCCCGACTTACGAGTTGTAGGTCGTGGGTTCGAACCCAAGCAGGCGCTTTACTTTGTGTACATAATTTCATCACCACTGCTCTCAAAACGGTGAAGGAAAACATCGTGAGGAAACCGGCATGTCTTAGAACCAAAAAATTCGAAGACATGTAGGTACATCTACCAACCCACACTGGGCCCGCGTGGTAGATTAAAGCCCACCCACTCCCTCTCACAGAGAGGAGGCCTGTGTCCCAGCAGTCCGAACATTAATAGGCTAATAATGATGATGATGATAATGTGGAGTGGGGCCCCAGTTCGAAAGATTGTCCCAGGCCCCCCGTTATTATGTGGCGGGCCTGGCTCCAATAATAAACCAAACGTTTCATAATAAGTCTTATTTAGGTGCTGTAAAATGAGGTTTAACTACTCTGCATAAGTCCACATGTCCACAAAATAAGTTTTTCTATTTCTGTATGAATGGACTAAAGAAAATCTAACCTATCCAATCCAAGGGGATGCAAACATTTTCGACCTCCGTTGCGCTCGCTTTACATGCCTATAATATTATATGCTTTTCTGCAGACTACAAAGTAACTTTGGGGCGCAGAGATTTTAAAAGAAAAAAGCTTGAAAAAAGTAAGGGAGGTGCGAATGTCAATGTCAAAAGGTTGGGAACCCCTGCTATAGGCGAATTAATCTACACTGGCCTACATTTCAAATCTAGACCGATGTTTACGTGCCGGCTACTTCGCATATATTTAGCAAAAAAATGCTAATAAGGTGTGCATATTTGACAAGTCGTTGACTCGCAAGCGGCACCGCGACGCGGTAGGATCCGATGATATCACAGTGATACACTGTGGATAGATGATAATAACTGTTACGAACCGTTACTGAGCGTGATTAGAATTAGGAGTAACTGTTAGTTTTATATTCGGGAATGTGTTAATTACGGGCATTTACGGGTAATATGAATATCCCGTTGTCGACTTGGTTAAATGATAATGAAATCAGTTTAGTCTTTGGTTATAGATTTCAGATTTTCCCATAAAAACTTCAAATTCCCATTTCACCCATATCAGGTTTTTCTAGTGATGCTCAGTCTAGCCAAGCTAATATATTAATGATCTTCTGACTCCTGTATGTAATAGGTTCCACAAATCTCAGGAGTCAAGGCTTCAATAATAGTAGATTGTTATACAAGGAGCTAAAATGACCCATTATAACGAGGTAGTTTTACTCCCGAGCTTTAGCGAGGGAGTAAACAGAAACCGAGGTATAATGGGTTTTTAGCGCCGTGTGTTACACTCTACTTTTCACTACGATTGCGAGAAAATAAAATAGTAAATAAAATAATAATTATTTATTAAAAATTATTTATTTTCCTTTCTCTTCCATCTGCAAATTAGGGTCTCCATTCTCACTAGATGATGACATTTTCACTGTTGTAAATTATATTAAGGTCACCAATGCAATTTATAATAATTGGAGAAAAATCATAAATATATCTTCTTACCTATCTTACCTATTTCACCTATCTCACCTATCTCACCTATCTTACCTATCTCACCTATCCTACTATCCTACATATCCTACCTATAGCTATCCTACCTATCCTACCTATCCTACCTATCCTACCAATCCTACCTAAGAACAAAGACTTTTTCGTCTTTGGGTGGTAGGCTCGTTGGAAACAGACAAAAATTAAAAAAAAATTACTTTAGCCCCTAGAGGACGAAATGCTATTTTATCTTCGCTCTGGTACGCTACAATGACGGATTTTTTGAGCAAGAGAAGTGAAAACAATGTAACACCTTTTTACCCGACTGCCCCAGGAGGAGGGTAATGATTTTATGTCTATAAAAGATGTCATTTCTATTTTTATCTCTTTACCGGATTTCTTCAATAACGGTTCAGCAGTTTTGCCGTGAAAACGTTACAAACAGACAGATAGGTACTTTCGCTTGAAAGATAAAGCGTAGGGTGCTAGATGAGTAACTGATATAACTATCCCATTATATCCCTCGTTTTATATCAACAGTGGGACTTATTCTTCACGGAGCATTTAGCGGAACTGCGAGCATCAGCAGGGCTAGCGGCTGTCGAAATTGATGCTACGGAACCTTACGGTACGTAGCGATTGACCTTACTGACTCCTACCCTACCTAGGGATTCATGGGCGTACCCAGGGGGGGGCAGGGGAGGGCAGCTGCCCCCCCCCCCTGGATTTTGTTTGCTTAACCTACTGTTGTCGATATATAAGTTAAGTTACAGTCAGGATAAGACTTCTTTTACAATTACAATTAAGTATATTATTTTTAATTAATTTTAGAAAAAAACCGCGCTGCGCGGCTTTTTATGTTGTATCTATTATGCATAGACTTTAAAATAGGAGGACGTTCTATGTTCGACTAGCTTTTGTGTTTTTACTATGGTTAACGATATTTTCGACAATTGTGAAGCAATTTTGAAAATTCGTGTATCATTTAAATAAAGAAAATTAAATTCGGTCCACAATATTGACAAAAATGTCGATAAACATACACATAAAAAAAAGCTTAATATATCCTTCTTTTTTGAAGTCGGTTAAATATACACGAACGCAGCAGCAATATCAAACTATGTAAAACATGTGGGGGGGGGGGGATTTGTGCTTTGCCTCCCCCCTGGGCCAAAAGCTGGGTACGCCCATGTAGGGATTTACCGTTGAAAACTCTAAACCTGCACCAAAAAATTTCGTTGTAACTACTAGAGGGGACTATGACTAGCAGAGTGGCCGAAGGTAGACTTAGCTTCTCTCATCCATCCATTAATATATATAGGTGTAGTGCTAATCAGCCCCGGATCTAGATTTTTTTGAGGCGGAGCAAAAACTGCCGTCTGCCGCTCGCTCCCCGGCAATATATATTATGGGGCACAAAGGTAGCCCGCGAAATTTTAATCTTCTCGAAATGAAAATGGCGTTAATGTGCAAATCTAACAGGGGTGCCAAAACTGTCGTAAAAATGAAAGAAATAGAAAGATTATGCGTCTCATTTATTACAAAGTTGCGGTGTGCTGGGTGGTGCACTTTTCTGCTAGTGCTATGCACAGAGCATGTAACTTTAGTGCTATGCTTGAATTTGTCGCCCCCCGAATGAATGAATTGGGAGCACGCACATAATTAAGTACTAAGAGGAAAACGCCAGTACGTATTGTGTAATGTCAATGTGAGTTCACCGTTCAAGATCAAGGCCAATTTTCGGTCGAGTGCTGGCGACCGTACGTCGCATCGTTAAAAAAGTGCGGTCATTGTCTATTTAGGTATTAAACCAATGGATTCTAGGACTTTTGCCTGACGATGCCGACGTGATAATAGTTACATGCTCTGTGGTGATAATTTTATACCGTACATAACGTACCTACGTCATGTCGTTTTTTCCCGTGCATGGCACAACTGGACCTACGATATTCTATTGCACGACTCATAATGCGAAGCATTAGATGTGCTCTACGATCGAAAAAATTTTTTTGCCCCATTTCTGTAACTGTTTTTATTGTTACACTCCTGCTAGTACACAGAACCTACTTAATTTATATACCATTGTATAGACTATAGATGATTAAATGGAGATTAATACTGTACTGTTTCAATTGATTTAATGCAGCAGAAATGGAAAAAGCATCAAAATAGTTGAAAAAGAAACCCTGTCCGTCAATTTATGAACCCTGAAAACATTGTAGCTTGCGATAAAATCAATTACCTAATTGAGCCAATTTTGCACGACTCGTAATGCGAAGCATTAGAGTGTGCTCTACGATCGAAAAATTATTTTTGCCCCATTTCTGTAACTGTTTTTACCCGACTTCGGCGAAGCAAAAAGGAGGGTTATGATTTTGACCGGTATGTATGTATGTATGTATGTATGTATGTATGTATGTATGAATGTATGTATGTTCATCTGTAACCTCATAACTTCTAAACCACTGATCATAATTTGAAAAATGAGGTATCGTTGGAATCGTCCTGAGTGTCCGCTGGTTATAGGGTATGTGACGTTACATTTAATTTAATATGGCGCCCTCTAGAGGACATAAAGTGACGAATGAAAAAAAAAAAAATTTTAAATCATACCGTGTTTGAATGAAAGGGCTTGACGAGCACATTACAAATATGTATATGAAGGCAGAGGGTCCGACATCTTAAATGAAAGTAAGGTATATAGCAGAAATCATCTTTTATTCCCAAAGCTTATTAACACACTAATTCAAATCATATTTCCAACGATTTTATTCTAATTCAGACTACAATTAATTCAGTATCTAAACGCTACAACATGTGCACCGGGCCGAGCCTGCGACAAGAATGATCCCCTCCTCGCTGCGCGCTCGTTTATGTAGAGCGGCTCGAGTAGTAGGGAAAGTAGGCGAGGCCTTGTTTACGCATTCCACTGCGCAGCTGCGCCGCTCGGCCCGTTGCACGTGGTGTTTACAATAGCGACGCCGTCACGGCCATGCTGACGTGCGGACGTCCTCGTGCGCGGAGTCTCATCAAACAGTATCTAAAAGAACAGAACGATATTATTAATGTTCGTTCATCCTGACTATCAATTCATCCCTTGAGAGTTTGCTTATAATTCTGGACCGCTCGTAATTGAGCCTTCATGACTTTAGCAATCTGGTCCGGTTCACCCCTTCAGAGTTTGCTACTAATACTGGACCGCTCCTAATTGAGCCTTCATGACTTTAGCAATCTGGTCCGGTTCACCCCTTCAGAGTTTGCTACTAATACTGGTCCACTCATTATTGAGCCTTCAGGACTTTAGCCATCTGGTCCGGTTTACCCCTTCAGAATGGGCTACTAATTCTGGACCGCTCGTTATTGAGCCTTCAGAACTTATCTTATCTTTCTTTTTCTTTTTTTCATTTATCACTTAAAAACCCTGCAAAACTATTACCTCTTGGACCAGTCATTACCGACTTTACAGGGTCACTTCTTTTGCTAATTATTGTGACTGCTTTAGTAAAAATAACATTTGAATCTGAGTTGAGAGACTGTCGATACAGAACGTGACTTAAGATGTTTCGTATTTTCACTGATAGTTATTAAGGTACGTGAGTCAGCAGACATTGTACTACTTTTAATTGATATAGTATCACTATTCACAGGCAATGGTATCACTGTTTGCCAAAGTTACATTACTGTTAGGATTGTGTTTTTTTTATTACTGATTTGGTATTATCTCGTGACTTGTTTCGTGAACATGGATATCATCATCATTACTACCCGCCGTCACGTCATCATATTTTTTCACGATATTTATCTACCAGAACATTTGGACCATGAGGTACTTTACGTTATTTTATGTGAGAATATTTATAGATCTTATTAGTTCCATCAATATATCGCAACTCGTTTCGGTAATTTTTTTAAACGGTGGTCTCGAATGAAATATAAAAAAATCTTAAAAGCTGAATTATCATAAGAACTCCCACGATTAGAAATTATTCGTTTCGGCGCGCCAAACAAATGAACTGGATTTTAATTGTTTTTAGCAGAAACAAAATTGTACAGCGTTTGTAACCACCTGACTATTCTAACTTTAAGTTGCTAAGTCATTGACTCAGAGGAGATTGAACCTTGACCTGGTCACACGTTGCCGTGGCCGTCTTGGAAAACTTTAAACAGTTTCCGCACTCAGGTCGGCCGCAGTAGAGACCATAGATGGTCGGCGCTCCATAGATGGGGTTTCTCGGTTGGTTCCAATCTTCAATGTATAAGCGGCGTCTCCCCGCATACCATGGCACACCTTTCATCTTGCGCCCCTTATATCTGCATCAGAGAATGGTGTTAGCATTGCGGAGTTCTCCACAGGAAATTTAAATTATATTTGCCATTGATACGCTAAGAAGAATATCGATTTTATCAAAGCAATTATAAGAATGATCACCCTTACGTTAGAAACGCGTTTACCTTAAACGGGCACAGCGTACTAACGCAACCACCAAAATGTATTAAGCCAACATGATCACCTGTGGTGCCAAGTAATAACGGTATCATTAAGTTTCTTTTTTAACTGGGTCGCAGATAATATAATACTACGTACAGATACCCAATCCCATACAAAGAAATGACACCTCCCTAAGTCGGGCTATTGACTAGCTACAGCGTAAATGTGGTACAGTTATGACAAATTGAGTAAAACGCCATCTATTGCAAAGAGCCCTAGAAACCTAAAGGTTTTATCTTTTTTTTTTTTTTAAATACGAGATTTATGAGTTACAAAAGATAAATCGGCATTAAACAAGGAAGTTTTGATTTTTACTAATCATACTTCAGCCAAAATCTTCCGTTTATCGCTTTTTAGTGACTTAATTTCATAACTGTTACCTATGCTGCCATCTATGATCTTTTTTCAAGACTAATTATAATTTGTTCGAATTAAGACCCCATGACTGGGTATAAATTTACGAACGTATGTAGCTAAATCATTCAATTCTGTAACTTATAATTACTGAAATTCCGTATTCTAAAATATCACGACCAAATTCCAAATTCATCCGGGAATACAACGTGAATTGTCTCAAGCAAGTGTACCATGGCTGGACGTTTAAGTTGTAATGGGCACGCTTCTTTACTTGGTATGGTATAGTATTATTTATAGGTGTCAACTATACTCTTTAGGATCATTTAATTTTGTTCATGAAATTGCTAACCTAAGGAGATTTCAATTACTATGTTTTAAAAGCTACATTCTGATCCAGAGTCAAATATAATAAGCTAATCTGTATCACTTATCTGTCCCACTTATATTCCACGAGCTGCTCTGAAGTACAGTTCCGTTTGCTTGGTGCTCGGTGTTGAGTTTTCCTTCATCCAGCGCTCGGGGCAGGCGATATCCCTGCTAACTTACACGGAGCGATCGCCCATCTGATCTCCACAACTCGGCAACCGGGCAGTACGAAACCCATTGGTAAGACTGGTTGTCAGACCTTCGGGCTTCCGAAGACCGTCAAAGATCCACGACTGCATCGGGACCAGCAGCTTAACCCGCTTTCCGAGACACGGAGGAATTTCGGCACGTAATGATGGTCACCCATCCACGGAAATCCCGGCAAGCGCAGCCCAACGTGATGGCTCGACCCGTGCGCCCGTTATCACTTAGCCACGAGCTCCTACGTCACAATGAAGTCTACACCCTCTTATTTCTTTTTCTCAATAACTATCGTTTCACTGAGTGCACGCCAATTAACAATATCAGATTATTAAATTACTGTTGCTATCATTAGTGGACGGTGAATCCGATCCCACTTCTGATGAAGGCAGAGGGTCCGACATCTTAAATGAAAGTAAGGTATATAGCAGAAATCATCTTTTATTCCCAAAGCTTATTAACACACTAATTCAAATCATATTTCCAACGATTTTATTCTAATTCAGACTACAATTAATTCAGTATCTAAACGCTACAACATGTGCACCGGGCCGAGCCTGCGACAAGAATGATCCCCTCCTCGCTGCGCGCTCGTTTATGTAGAGCGGCTCGAGTAGTAGGGAAAGTAGGCGAGGCCTTGTTTACGCATTCCACTGCGCAGCTGCGCCGCTCGGCCCGTTGCACGTGGTGTTTACAATAGCGACGCCGTCATATATATATCATATTTTTAAAGTAAAAAAATATGTTTAAATTGTTAAAAACATGAAAAGTGAGACTGTGCTACGTACGGTGCGGCTGTAAAATTAATACCTATTATAATATACAATTAAACCTATACAAAAAAAAAGCGGTTCTGCAAATACACACATCAAAAGTGTCTAGGGATCAAGCATTTTTATGCGGATTTCTTGAGATTGAGATGTGGCTTTGTAATAAATTTATGATTTTATAAATTTATATGGATCCTTTTTGGTGCATTTCATAATTTGAATCAGGAACTGTGAATCAAATTCGAGTAAAAGATGAAAATCAGCTGTCAATATTTTCCCTATAAAAACATACAACGCATTGAAGACATTATTAGTGCTACTGTTTCCCTACTACTGATTAAAACCAACGTTATTATGGAGCAGCGACGTCATTTAAGCAGGGAAGAAATGCTCGGAGCCGTGGGAATGATAGAAGCTGGTTCCCGGCAACGTACTGTGGCTTTAGCTCTGAATACAAGTCAGAGTGTTATCAGTCGACTTTGGACACGTTACCGAAGCACTGGTACCGTGGCTGAGCGCCATGGAGGACGGTATCGCTGCACCACACGGAGACAAGACCGATACATTCAAATCTTAGCTCGAAGAGCTCCAACAATAACCGCCATGATGTTAGCCGTGAGGCTTCATCACTCTTCAGGGAACTAATTAGCGACCAAACAGTCAGAAACCGCTTGCATGAAGTGAACCTTCATTCCCGAAGACCGCTACGGGTACCACCTATAGCAATGCACAATCGTAGGATTCGATATCAATGGGCTCTTGAACACAGAAATTGGGCAGAAGAACAATGGCGTTTCGTGTGCTTTTCTGATGAGTCTCGTTTTGGTATGAGACCGGATACAAGACGTATACGACACTGGAGAACCCCTGGACGCCAACAGCGATTAAAATCCTGCCAGGAAGTCCATCCTTATAGTGGTGGAACCATCATGGTATGGGCGGGTATTTGGATCGGCGGAAGAACTGAGTTGATTTGGATCAGAGGCAACCTCAACGCTCAAATTTATGCTGAGACGATTGTATCAGACGTCATCGTTCCTCTACAAGTGCAAATCGGTCCCTTATTTCAGTTAATGCATGATAATGCACGACCGCACACCGCAAGAGTTATAAGACAGACTCTCGCCGCAGCTAACATCAATGTCCTGCCCTGGCCTGCTCAGTCGCCAGACTTGAACCCGATTGAGCATGCATGGGATATGCTACAGAGAAGAGCTCTGCCGAATATGGAGGGTATCCAGTCGCAAGAAGACCTTTTTTTGTTGTTGCGACGAACATGGGCGGCCATTCCACAGCGTGATTTGGATGAACTCATTTTGAGTATGCCAAACCGATGTTCTTGTGTTGTTAGTGTTCGCGGTAGAAACACGGATTATTAATTGTTTAAGTTACCCAATAAAATTTTAAAGAAAACTGTTATTTCAGTCTTTTTTTCGAACTTTAATGTTAGTGGTTCAAATGTCAAAAATCCCTTTATTAGGAAAATGGCAAATTTCTTTATTAATGCAAAGGTGACTTGGTTTATCGTTACTGTGACAAACGAAAACACTTTATTTGATGAATCCTTAAAGAAAATTTTAATTAATATCAATCAGGAGAAAAGTTATTGCAAAAATATATGTTGATCCCTAGACACTTTTGATGTGTGTACTTTATTATGAAATTATAACCCCAAAACAAATTAAATAAAAAGCAAGTTTAAAAACTAAAACCCGACTACTGAAAAATCACGTTCTAAAATGTATGAACCAAGAAAATATTTCGGACAGAAATCAAGACATAGGTACAAAAATGGTCAAAGTAAAGCCGTAGTCGCATGCCTGTCGGCTACAACATTATAATGGCATGCGACTACGGCTTTACTTTGACCATTTTTGTACCTATTTCTTGATTTCTGTCCGAAATATTTTCTTGGTTCATACATTTTAGAACGTGATTTTTCAGTAGTCGGGTTTTAGTTTTTAAACTTGCTTTTTTATTGTTACACTCCTGCTAGTACACAGAACCTACTTTTAATTTATATACCATTGTATAGATGATTAAATGGAGATTAATACTGTACTTTTTAACAATTGATTTAATGCAGTAGAAATGGAAAAAGCATAAAAATAGTTGAAAAAAAAATCCTGTCCGTCAATTTATGAACCCTGAAAACAGGCCCGCCGTAAGCGGGCGTGCAAAGCGTGCACCGCACAAGGGCGGGCACAACCAGGGGGCGGCAAATCGTGCGACTCATCACGTAATTCAAGTCATTGTCATAATACCCAACCCACCATAAGTATAATATCAATGTCATAGCATAGAAAAAAATCCGACCGAATGACGATAACACCGCCATCTATTGGCACCCGTTAAAATTAAGATGCAACAATAGCAAACGTCGTCCGTCCGTCACTCTATGAAAAACAGGACTGGCGATGTTAGGGGAATCCCCTTTGAGCTTCCTTCTCAATTGGCAGGTTAAGTACCTAAGCTTATACGCATTACGCATTCGAACAGTGTCCTCTCGTCGGTCAAGCCCAGGGTCAGCGCCATCACGCGGATCCGTCAAAGCGCATCTGTTAGCCTCTCAGGGGACTACCCAGAAGCGTGACCACTTGAGATTAAAACTACGATATCTCTAAAGTTTTGTATGGGAGCTGATTATACCACTTACACCATTGGAATCAGTATAAAAAAAGCTAACACAATAGAAATGGATAGCTAAATGTTTTTTTTTCATATCTCATGCTCGGAAAGTAGTGTTTGTTTGATCCGAGTAGCGGGTGGGAGACGCTGCTTCCCGCTCTAGGGCGGGAAAGACTCATAGTAATTGCTTCCCGCCCTAGGGCGGGAATGAATTTTAAAAATAGAACTTATGGTTAGGTAGTCGGCTACGAACACAGATATAAATCTAACTAGATATCGCAAGTGGCACGCTTGGTTTTCATAAAGATGGAGGGCATCTTTATGAAAACCAAGCGTGCCACTTCTTCACACACAATTTAAAAACAAAACTTACCAATGAAAGAAAACATTTCCAATGCCTCGGCCAATTTTTCTATACAGTATTTACAGCTCAATATGGCTTAAAAATACATTTTTCTAGATTTTGGTGGATTTCCGGTGCAGATAATGCTAAATGAAAATCTCAAATTACGATCATTGATCGTAATTTTACTCCGTTTTTGCGTCATCTAGTAAGATTAATATCTGTGGGTACGAAACTTTTTAAGAAAAATATCGAATAGAATAAAAATAAAAGCTGCGGCAGTGTTTCCACTTACGTTTTTGGGTTTCCCCAATTTCTTAATGAATTATCCCTAAAATTCCCTAAAAAATATAAAAATTCCTTGGTTTAGGGAATTTTTAATTTTTATGTCATTAAATACCTACAAAACATTCATTATTAATCGAGACAGACGAAACAAACCAACTGTAGGTATAATGCGACTTATTTCTGATGTCGTCTTTAACCACGGAAATAGTACTATTAACAATAACATGGTAAACTAAAATTAGAAGAATAACAATCATTACAAGTTTCAGGAAATCCCCTTTAATCAATCGGTGGTGCCATAGAGTAAAGTAGTACATAAGGTTCTGCCTAATAATTAAACAATAGGGCTACCAACTCAAGTTCAATTTTTCCCTAAATCCCTGCCAAAATAAAATATCAGTAAACCATGCTTATTATTAGCCTTTTTCCCTAAAAAACGGGAGAAATCCCTAAAAGTGGAAGCACTGGGCTCCGGTCTTGTGAGTATATTAAAACAGCCAGTGTGAATAAAAAAAAAAATCTTATACGCGGGACGGCCCGCAGCGGTGATGCGGTGCGTTCCATATTTAAACATTTTTACAAATTGTTCTAACTTGTTAGTTCATTTTAAATAGTTATGTACTACTCATGTTATTCAATATCAATAAATATTTTAAACACTATTTTTTACTTTCCTTATATTCGAAATGAAAAGTAGAGTGTTTAACACGGGTGAAAGACATCAATTACTACTCGGACTATAGCCGCCCTCGCTGCGCTCGGGCGTCTAAATACCTCGTATGGGAATTGATTCCTTTCCACCCTTGTATAACAATCTACTATTTCCTAATATATTGTTAATTTTAATGTAAAGTCGCGAGAAGGGGGTTTTTTCCCCATTAGCGTCAAAAAGATTTTTTTTGAAAAAAAGTGCAAACGAAAATTGCAATAATTTTTTTTTTTTTTAATTTGATACACTATTGTACTTCCTTTATCCTTTATTTGACAAAACTCAGAGTAAGTACTTAGTCGTAGGGCCGGCATACTCGGTTTTGCACGCGGGCGACGAAACAGCTAGCGGCGGGCCTGCCTGAAAACATTGTAGCTTGCGATAAAATCAATTAATTGAGTCAATTTTTTTTTTATACATTCGTTTCAGCCGTAGAAGGAACCCTATTGAAAATGGCTCTTTTATTGAAAGTAGTTTAATTATAATTAATAAAATACTAACTAAAATATAATATCTTTAACTAAATACACACATCAAAAGTGTCTAGGGATCAACATATATTTTTGCAATAACTTTTCTCCTGATTGATATTAATTAAAATTTTCTTTAAGGATTCATCAAATAAAGTGTTTTCGTTTGTCACAGTAACGATAAACCAAGTCACCTTTGCATTAATAAAGAAATTTGCCATTTTCCTAATAAAGGGATTTTTGACATTTGAACCACTAACATTAAAGTTCGAAAAAAAGACTGAAATAACAGTTTTCTTTAAAATTTTATTGGGTAACTTAAACAATTAATAATCCGTGTTTCTACCGCGAACACTAACAACACAAGAACATCGGTTTGGCATACTCAAAATGAGTTCATCCAAATCACGCTGTGGAATGGCCGCCCATGTTCGTTGCAACAACAAAAAAAGGTCTTCTTGCGACTGGATACCCTCCATATTCGGCAGAGCTCTTCTCTGTAGCATATCCCATGCATGCTCAATCGGGTTCAAGTCTGGCGACTGAGCAGGCCAGGGCAGGACATTGATGTTAGCTGCGGCGAGAGTCTGTCTTACAACTCTTGCGGTGTGCGGTCGTGCATTATCATGCATTAACTGAAATAAGGGACCGATTTGCACTTGTAGAGGAACGATGACGTCTGATACAATCGTCTCAGCATAAATTTGAGCGTTGAGGTTGCCTCTAATCCAAATCAACTCAGTTCTTCCGCCGATCCAAATACCCGCCCATACCATGATGGTTCCACCACTATAAGGATGGACTTCCTGGCAGGATTTTAATCGCTGTTGGCGTCCAGGGGTTCTCCAGTGTCGTATACGTCTTGTATCCGGTCTCATACCAAAACGAGACTCATCAGAAAAGCACACGAAACGCCATTGTTCTTCTGCCCAATTTCTGTGTTCAAGAGCCCATTGATATCGAATCCTACGATTGTGCATTGCTATAGGTGGTACCCGTAGCGGTCTTCGGGAATGAAGGTTCACTTCATGCAAGCGGTTTCTGACTGTTTGGTCGCTAATTAAGTTCCCTGAAGAGTGATGAAGCCTCACGGCTAACATCATGGCGGTTATTGTTGGAGCTCTTCGAGCTAAGATTTGAATGTATCGGTCTTGTCTCCGTGTGGTGCAGCGATACCGTCCTCCATGGCGCTCAGCCACGGTACCAGTGCTTCGGTAACGTGTCCAAAGTCGACTGATAACACTCTGACTTGTATTCAGAGCTAAAGCCACAGTACGTTGCCGGGAACCAGCTTCTATCATTCCCACGGCTCTGAGCATTTCTTCCCTGCTTAAATGACGTCGCTGCTCCATAATAACGTTGGTTTTAATCAGTAGTAGGGAAACAGTAGCACTAATAATGTCTTCAATGCGTTGTATGTTTTTATAGGGAAAATATTGACAGCTGATTTTCATCTTTTACTCGAATTTGATTCACAGTTCCTGATTCAAATTATGAAATGCACCAAAAAGGATCCATATAAATTTATAAAATCATAAATTTATTACAAAGCCACATCTCAATCTCAAGAAATCCGCATAAAAATGCTTGATCCCTAGACACTTTTGATGTGTGTATTTCCAACCATTGACTTGACGTGCTTATGTTGCCTAGCAAAGCAACCGCCAAGTAAATATCTTTGTCAGTCGTTGACATTACGACTTCATGAAAAGTGATAAATTGTTCATTTTTAAACTATGTTTTGAATTTCTTTTTCGTTTATGAATGAGTGATAAGTATGAGGCGTGCACTTTTGGATTTTCCAAACTATTTTTTTATACATTCGTATCAGCCATAGAAGGAACCCTATTGAAAATGGCTCTTTTATTCAAAGTAGTTTAATTATAATTCATAAAATACTAACTAAAATATAATATCTATAACTAAATATTTTCAACCTTTGAATTGACGTCCGTAAGTTGCCTAGCAACCGCCAAGTACATATCTTTGTAAATACCGACCCCCTAGATACAGGCAAATGCCTAGTTTGGGGGTCACTGTCCAATCTGTTCTTGTACAACCATTATGAATATTAATAAATAATTTGAAATAATACATACATACTGGTCAAAATCATAACCCACCTTTTTGCTTCGCCGAAGTCGGGTAAAAAATATTGTAATGAATAACGTAACCAGAATAAAGTATTAGTCTTTGACATTACGAGGCATTACGACTTCATGAAAAGTGATAAATTGTTCATTTTTGTTAGAAACTATGTTTTGAATTTCATTTTCGTTTATCAAAGAGTGTTATGTATGAGGCGTGCACTTTTGGATTTTCCAAACTATTAGATAATATTATTACTTTTTCTTGTAAATTCCGAAGTCAATCTAGATTACCTAAATACCTATCTAAAATTGTAGGTATAATAAAAAATACTTTTTATCATGTAAATGTAGTTTCCTTCAATCGGATACGTGTTATGTAGTTTTATTAGTTAATGTTTGTAAATTAGTTATATTTAGTTAAATTTCTATAACAAACCGCATTCATGATTCATGTGTAGGTAGCCTACCTACCTATTTTGTATTGTCGGCGGCGGTAAAACTTTTTTACTATAGCAAGACACAGTATAAGAAAGTAACAGTATTATGTCTCGGCAATGACCTTGAAATAATTACCTACGGCCGCGGCCGCTCGGTAGATTAACTTTTAGCGTCCGTTCGTCGTACACTGAGATTTCGAAACGCGTCATCTCGGCCGTTTTCTTTGTAGACATACTGACCAATCCACGATCAATCAGAATCTGAATCGTTTTGAAACAGATTGCTAATCCAAAGCTTCAAGAGTTCGAAACACAAACGCTCTACAACGTAAATAGCGCAATGAATGTTGTTGAACTGTCAAAAATGAAACAGATTAGTCGTAATCGTTTACGAAAATATGTTACATATTGAGATAGCTGACATACTGTGACCAAGGCATAGTGTTGCAGCATCAACAGTGACTGATGGTTTTATTGGTTTATTTTTTCTCAGATAAAGTACAAGTGAAAGTGCAAGCAGCTATCATAGCGGCGCCGCACTTCGACATCGAGACCTGCGCTCAACTGCGCACAGAAAATATCTGCGCCGATTAATTTATTTCCTTCGTTACTATTTTTGGGTTATCCGAAAATAAAAGATGATATCGTTAGAAAAATTTGTTTATTTATGTACTCCTCCGTACTTCAATTGAAATTATTTAATTACTACATAATTATTTAATTATTCTGCTAATTATGAACTAACAATTCTGCAGTCTCAAAATAATTACATACATACAGTTTAAGAACACTGAGGTAGCCTCTTAGATGTAATGAGACTCTTATCGATTCGGCTGATGACAAAAATACGAATCGATTATGAGAAAGTCATGGAACCAGGCCTTTCGCAATTCACACGCGAACTATTACTTTCACTAAAAATAAAAATGCATCAATTTTTACAATTAAATTCACGCACCAGTCAGACGCGCGTGCGCAGCGGCAGAAACTCGATCAGATCTCGGCTCTGTGGCAGGCCACCCGCCGCACACGCCACACGCACGCTACACACTCGCAGACATACAATAAATATACACAACACGAGCAAAACACTCCGCATCCGTGTCCGGTGCAGGCTATGCGGCGTGACGTCACATGTCAAGGAGCACAGTCTGCAGCGATCGGAGATCACATTTGGCTATGATCACACGTTTTAAAGTCTGTTTGGTTACAACTCGTCCTTGAAATCTTCCTCCTCACCTCCCGCGCCGGGCGGGGGCACACCTCCTTGTCCCTGGTACAACTTGGCGATGATGGGCTGGACAACGTCCTCAAGGGACTTCTTCTGCTTCTTGTACTCCTCAGAGTCGACATCCTGGTTGTCTTCGAGCCACTTGATGGAGGCGTCGATTGCCTCCTCCATCTTTGTCTTCTCTTCATCGCTCAATTTAGCGCCAAGTTTCTCCTTGTCCTGCAGCTGGTTTTTGATGGAGTAAGCATAGCTCTCCAGCTCGTTCCTGGCCTCAACGCGCTCCTTGAGTCTCTTGTCCTCATCGGCGAACCTCTCGGCGTCCTTGATCATCCTCTCGATGTCTTCAGGTGTCAGTCTGTTCTGGTCATTGGTGATCACAATCTTCTCGCGGTTTCCAGTACCCTTGTCCTCAGCAGACACTTGCAAGATACCGTTAGCGTCGATCTCGAAGGTAACCTCGATCTGAGGGATACCACGGGGCGCGGGAGGTATGCCAGTTAAGTCGAACTTTCCGAGCAAGTGGTTGTCCTTGGTCATGGGACGTTCACCCTCGTACACCTGGATGGTGACAGTGTGCTGGTTGTCACTGGCGGTGGAGAAGATCTGTGACTTCTTGGTGGGGATGACGGTGTTACGGGGGATCAGCTTGGTCATGACACCTCCGACTGTCTCGATACCCATGGTAAGAGGGTTGACGTCAAGCAACACGATGGCGTCAGTGTCCTGTTCACCGCTGAGCACGCCAGCCTGGACGGCGGCACCGTAAGCGACGGCCTCGTCGGGGTTGATGCCTCGGGAAGGCTCCTTGCCGTTGAAGAATTCCTTGACCAGTTGCTGAACCTTGGGGATACGGGTGGAACCACCGACGAGCACGATCTCGTCGACGTCCTTCTTGTTCATGTCGGCGTCTTCCAATACCTTCTGCACAGGCTTGAGGGTAGACCTAAAGAGATCCATGTTCAATTCTTCGAACTTAGCCCTGGTGAGGGTTTCGGAGAAGTCTTCACCTTCGAAGAAGGATTCAATTTCAATCTTGACCTGGTGGCTGGAGGACAGAGCCCTCTTTGCCTTCTCAACTTCACGACGCAGTTTCTGGACGGCGCGGTTGTCTTTCCTGATGTCCTTGCCCTTCTTCTTTTTGTACAGCTTGATGAAGTGCTCCATGACCCTCTGGTCGAAGTCCTCACCTCCCAAGTGAGTGTCACCATTGGTGGCTACTACTTCAAACACTCCATTGTCGATGGTGAGCAGAGACACGTCGAAGGTACCGCCACCCAAATCGAATACCAGCACGTTCTTCTCGCCCTCCTTCTTGTCAAGACCGTAAGCGATAGCGGCGGCGGTGGGCTCGTTGATGATCCTCATCACCTGGAGTCCGGCGATGGCACCGGCGTCCTTGGTGGCTTGACGCTGAGCGTCATTGAAGTAGGCGGGGACCGTGACGACGGCGTGGGTCACCTTCTTACCGAGGTAAGCCTCAGCAGTTTCCTTCATCTTGGTGAGGACCATGGCGGAGATTTCTTCAGGGGCGAAGATCTTGTCGCCCTGGGAGGTCATGACAGAAACATGGGGTTTGCTGTTCTTCTCAACCACCTGGAAGGGGAAGAACTTGACATCATGTTGAACAGTGGTGTCACTCCATTCACGACCGATGAGACGCTTGGCGTCGAACACGGTGTTCTCAGGGTTGGTGGTCAGCTGGTTCTTGGCGGCGTCACCGATGAGACGCTCGCCGTCAGCAGTGAACGCTACGTATGAGGGGGTGATACGGTTACCCTGGTCGTTAGCAATGATCTCCACACGGCCATTCTTGTACACACCCACACTGTTGACAAGGAAAAATATTCTTTAGAATTTTTATCTTTCATGAAGGATGCATGTCAATGACTGGGTATTTTAATGCATCTTTTCCATCGATCACTAATAAAGAACTAGATACACAATCAGCAGCAAAAAATGTCCTCACCGAATGAGCACCCACTTGAACATTTGGGTGCGCTTTTGATTTAGTAGCATTCGAACACTCCGACGGTAAACACGCGACATAGTATCGGTCGTAAAAAATTATTGCTTTTTAAACATATCTTTGTGAAATAAACTTTAAGCATTTCGTTTAAGGTTGAATTTACATTAATTTATATTTATTTCAACTATTATTACTTAAACACAATTTGGTGCCAGTTTTAAGAGAACTTTTGTTTGGGATTGTGTATCTAGTTCTTTGTTAGTGATCGATGATCTTTTCACTATCACTATTAAATCATGTCAAAATTCCGGAATATTTATACATGATGAGATTTGTACCATGAGGGCTGCTAAGTTCTAGTTTAAACAAAAGGTTGTATAGTAACTTGCTATCCACAGTTGCTATTATTACAAATTGAAGATGTTAAAACATTTTGCTTTGTAAATTGATATTATTTATATTGAATTATTTACGTTTTTTTTTCGTACGTTTTTCACTTAGATTTTTATTTTTTATAATGTTAAGCAAATTTATTTGACTTTTTTATTACTGAACGTTTTTAAAATGGTCAACCCTCCATATTGGTACTCAAGGTACAGGCTGGCCTAGTTTGGGGCCAATGTAAAACCATAGTAATCTTTTTTACAACAATAAAGTTTTATTTTAATTTATTATTGTCAAAATTCAAAGAGAAGAAAATGTTATTCACAATTCCTTTCTCAACTCATAGAGCAAACACTTCCACATTGTATTGAGTTCATTGACCCAAAATATGCTAATTATGTACGAGTTATGTTATTCCAAAAAAAGTTTATTCAACTTCAATTAAAAAACTTGATTTATATAAATAGTTTGTTTGAGATTCTTTTTGTTGAAAGTATTTCCAAATAAATATTGATCTGATTCTGAATGCTTTCATTATTCACTGCCATAATGTTACATGTATGTTTTATGGCAATCATAAACTATTTCGCTGATTAAAGCTATATTTCATTTTATTATTATCATTCAATGTTGTAATTTTTTTTTAGTTTAGGTTATGAACATTCTTTGGAAATTACTAGAAGATTCGATTAGCAACAAGTTAAAATTAATAACTATTTGTACTTGATGCATTTTTTAATTTAATACTTGATAAAATTGAGATATGGGCAAGTTGAAGAGGATGATTAGCTCTCTCATGATGAAGCTAAATGAATTTGCTTAGGATTTTAGACTATTTCGAAAAAGTGGTAAGTAAGTAGAAGTTGAAAAAGTGGGTGGATCAAAAAGGTTAGATTCAGTAGATACTCACCAAGAGTAAGTGGTACCCAAATCGATACCGATAACGGTGCCAATGTCCTTTTCTTTATCCTTCTTGTCGTCGGCGACCACCACCGCGACCACGCAGGCCAACGCTAGAATACTCCACCGCATTTTCAGCATGCAATGTTACTTTTCTGAAACAAATCAAAGTAATATAAGTTAAGGAATCCTCTAAATATGCGTACGCGTCAGCATGCAGACGTACTAAAGTTAAAATCTCTCAACATCTACCAGATGACATGACACTTCTTTGTAGAGACACGTAATCGTCATAAGGACACGTCACTATAGGGCGCCGGGCCAAACGCCGCCGGTATATGGATTATAGAAAAGGAAAGTACCCTGTCCCACCTATAACGGCATGAGAGACCTAACGGTACCATAAAACGGCCACCGGAGATGTAGGACACGCCACCGGCCCAAACTGCTGCGTCGAGAAATTTCGCTGACGTTCCACACAGATAAGCGGGATTTTAAATGAATCTTATTGGAATTAATGTACGGAGGCACTATAATTACAGTTTAAAAGCTAATTATTATAGCCACTTGACGGAAAACTTCGTAATTATCCTAATTTTATTATTGTCAGCTATCAAACCATGACGGGTGAGGTTAACGATTTCATGGCAATCCGCGGTTTAGAGAGAAAGACAAGACGAAAAGTAAAGATAAACATAATTACCGAGTACTACAGATGAATAAATTAGATTAAATCCCAATAAATATAATTCACAGCCACGATACAAGCACTTTGAATGGGACACTTGATTACGAATTCACAAATACGTTGTTCCTTCACCTTCGATTTTTCAAGAAGAACTGAAGTTTCACACGCGGCCGTCGCTATTATTTAGCGCTAGTATCCATCGTGGGCTAACGTGATTGGTCCACAAAGCGATGACGTTTCAAATCTTTCTTTACGATTGATCCAAATGTGCGTATTTGGCGTAACCTGATTGGCCCACGTTTATAACTGGCAAAGAATAGAACATTCTCCATACCGCCAATTTTGAAAATAGGTTTTATTCATGTTTATTGGGAAACAATCTTACGAAAGAGATGATTATATATCTTATATCTGTATGGTAGTGATGAAGTAGAGATAAAGTAATACATGAAGTATATTGCAAATAACAGCAACTATTTACCATTAATAAACTAATTAAATACAAGGCCACATCTGACATCTCCATAGAAAACGGATGTACCTAAATATTCTAGAACCTATCATCTTATCATGAAAATAGTTAGTTCTGGAACTCATATCTTTATATATAAAATGGGTAGGTAGTTAATTAAGAACGCTAACGGAGATATGCTTTGCAAAGAAAAAGTATAATATGATGGTGGCTTTGCTTGCAAGACAATGATGCAAGGTTTCGAAACATCTCGAAAAACATGGAATATACCAGTACCTGCTTATAACAATTTTTTTCTAGATTTTACGAAACCTTATTTATTTTTAGAACTTTACAACCCGGAGCCATAGCCAAGCCAAAAAGGCTTTCTATACAATACTTCTATGCCCGGAGCGCTTTCAATAACCACTACCCACTACTTCATAATGATTTACCGGCTCCGTAGACTACGCATGATGGTTGTCTAAACGAATACATCCAGTTTTCCAGTGCCTTTCCTTGTATATGCGCAAAATTTGTACAGCTACTACCAATCACTATCCGTAGCAAGATAAGCCAATATAGGCCAGACCAGTTCGCCATGGGGTCATTCAGGGTTTTCTAGAGTACTCAATGGTAAATTCAAAATGACAGTAACTTCCACTGCATAAACGCATTGCATTAGATGGTTATTTGGCGATCTTTTATACATAAGAGCATGCCTATAATTATTACCTTTTATCGGACACCAAACATGGCCAAAAATATAATAAGGAAAGAGAAAACCTGTGCGAATTTAGGAAAATATTATCAATCAGACTGTACTTAATTAAACTTTCGTTTCGACCTCATATTATACTCTTTGACCTCATGGGTCATTGGTCAAAAACTTCAACTTTGTTTATCAATGGTTCAAGGGGGACATCTCACAGACGGTGCCAACCGGTGCCAACAGTATTGTCTATTAGTAGCAAGTTTTTATCTCCTTTCGGCCGCCATTGTTTCGGACCCCCGTGATACCCTTTTGATAAAAATTGCATCACTCATAACATTCCCGAAGTCGGTTTACTTTCTAAATATATGACCAATAGGCCACGTCAGCTCAGATAACGAATACATAACTATTTTGTACGCGAAAAGTATTTTTGAATAATGAACCATCTGTTTTAATTGTAATTAAATAAATGGCAAAGCACAATGGCATGATAACGGGTTCCATAAATAAAATATATCGGAAATTACGTATTATTTTTATTTGATACTTATTATTTTATATAATTCTAAGTATTTCTATCACAATAATGATAAAGGCTTATTACTCTAAGGCTAAGAACTCACGGAGCGGTTTTCAGCCGCGCCCGCCGCGGAGGCGTGTGCAAAACAATGGCGTAAGCCGCGGTCATAAACCGCGTCGTGAAAATTAAAATCTTCTTTTCCATGTACTACGTGTTCGTAATAGTGTTTGCGGTGCTGCCACCGCGGCGGGCGCGGGTGATAGTCGCTCCGTGGGTCCTTACCCTTAACATCACGCATGTACGTATAAAGGGATGGTACAGACAGGCTACACATACATTTTTGACTATGGTGTCATAATACAATAATATTATGTCATGGTACCTACGGTACAATAAAATGCGGCGGAACAATAAAATAGAAAACATAACAACCATGCCCTACTATTTTATTTTGAACTTAAAAACTATAACAACAGTTTGTAGTCTCTGTACTTATGAAAAGCTTGAAATTAATTTGAGCAAAGTATAAACACTGCTACCAGATCTATTGGCGCTCGAATGACGTTGACAGGGGGGGCGCTGTTGGTGCGTATCAACATATTTTGTGCAAATTATTACGTGAAACACATGGTATATTAAAAACAGATAAGGCATTCCGAGATACAGCGGTGTGCGTGGGTGACACAAGTCTACGTCATCACATCTGTGTTACCAGTAGTGAGTAGTATTAACTCCCCAACCACCTTTATTACCTATGCGAATCCGATAAAACAATGAGGTTTTAATTAACAATTACGTTGGTATATAATTTATTTATTTTTAACATAAAACGGCCAAGGCCAATTACATTAGTTAAAGATATAGGCAAAGCCTCAAACACATGATTAAATAAAGTACAGTAAACAAAAGTATACAACTATTCGACAGTCATACGCTCATCTCACAATACTCCAGACATACAGACAAGATCTTCTTCCATTCATCCGCGAACACATCACATTCGGGCTTAGCGACCAAGAGAGCGTTGAGCGCAGAGAGTGTGCGAGGGACAGGAGACTGGGCTCGAGCGACGGTTCGACTCCGAGGCACGGCAAACAATCTATGCCTCCTGCCACGGTTATAGTTTATCGGAACAAAAAGATGGGACAGTTCAGCATGAAGCTCAGGCGCATCTGCTTTTCCGTGAAGGATCTTACACATATTAATAATTTGGTCACTTTTCCTTCTAACCTCGAGAGAATTGTACCCTAAACAGCCTAAAAGAAAATTCGAAGGGTACATAAACGGATAATAACCATTTAAACGTTTATAAAGGTACCTTAGATAAGCCTTTTGTACTTTTTCTAAGAGTAAAGTGTACTTCTTTTCGTGCGGGTTCCAGACGCATGCACTGGACTCCAATTTACTACGAACAAGTGCATTAAAAATTGATTTAATAGCGCTGATGTTGCTAAAATCTTTAGAATTACGCAGTATGAAACCTAATCGTCTAAATGAATCTTTTGCTACCAATGCCATGTGATCATGAAACGTAAGCTTGTTGTCAAATGTGACACCCAGATCCTTCATTCCAGTTGTTCTAGTAATAACGCTGCCATTAATTTTATAAGTAAAGGTGATAGGGTTTCGAGCTCGTGTAAAACTCATGACGAAGCATTTGGAAGAATTAAATTCCATTTTGTTCTTAACACTCCACTCCAATATTGCCTCAATATCACGCTGGAGCGCCAGACAATCGGCTTCAGAGTGAATTTCAGAAAAGAGTTTCAAATCATCTGCATACAATAGACTTCTTGCGTGAATAATAAATAAAGGAAGGTCGTTAATCATTATCAAGTAAGTAAGAAAGTATATGTCTAAATTGAATTGTTTTGTTTGATTAGACAAACGAAACGACAATTTAAATACTTTGTATATATTTGTTGATAGAATGGTGACTTATCTTTACTTAATTCGTGTTTTGTTGCAATAAAGTGGCAACTAGATAGTGACGTAAGCATGTGTCAGTCCCGGAATGGCATACTTGGTTTTACACCATGGTGAAATGTATTGAAAAAACAAGATAGCAACGTTAGTTCAGATTTTGCCCACGCGCCAAACAACCTTTGCCGCTATAACAGTGAGATAATGCAGACCAGTAACCAGTAAAGTATAATATATCCAAAACCCCAGTTCCACAAATCATAACGATCATTTATAAATAAAACAGTCGACATTTAATGTTTCTTTGATATCAAGTCTAAAATCATTGGCGCGAAGTAAGTGATGATGCAATCGGCACCTGAAAAAGACAATAACTGTTAGCATAATCAGCTAATCATGTTCCCACTGCTGGGACGCAGACCTCTCTGCGACAGGGTGACGAAATGCACCACACGGGCCCAGTGCGGGTTGGTGAATTCTTTGAAATTTTTAGAGCAGTGGTGATGAAATAAATTGCTCAAAGTACAGGTAAGCACCTGGGTTCGAACCCGCAACCTGTAACTCGTAAGACGAGGCCGTACATTATCACTGGACCACGGCTGGTTTCATTATGTATGTCTGTTCCAAAGAATGTTATCAAAATGTAAACAAAATGGAACAGAAAACGTACCTGTACCCGTACAACACATTGCCATCAAGGAACACGTTGTATACTGAGTGTCAGGGACATCGACGCGAAGCCTGTTACAGTTCGCGGCAAATAACTTGAACGCTCTGAAGTAGACTACAAATGACTGCGCAGTAGTCAATCTGCCTTATAAAACAGTAGCGCGCATGCCAGTACGCATGCGCAACCTAACTTCAGAGCGATCAAGTTACTTGCCGTGAACTATACCATGGATTCAATACATGATTCTGAACCCCGCTGCGTTGTAACAATCTTCGCGTCGACACCCTGTATAGGTCGACGTTTTTCAGCAGTAGTTGCTGTATTTACACAAGTGCTCATTTTAACAACAATAAAATACAAACCAGCTCTCCGGAAGCTCGTGAGTGTCTCCATGAGAATAGTTTCGACCTCCGAGCTGTCCCCAGTGCGGCAGATCATTGCGTATTCACCGGACACCTGACGAAATTGAAAAGTATGATTTAAAATACAGCTCTCTTTGAAGCGGGAAGGATTTTATAAAGAACAGGGTACATAGCGGTTTGAAGCAGAATAGAGGATTTATAGACGTCATTAAAAAAAATATTTTATATCCGGTTAAGTAAAGTGCAAAGTTGTACAAACATCGGCGCAGATATCATATTGCTATTCAGGCGTCGTAGAGCGCGGAGCGCGATTTTGTTTCCTTTTATTATTCAATCAATCCGCCTAGCCTTTTCCCAACTATGTTGGGGTCTGCTTCCAGTCTAACCGGATGCAGCTGAATACCAGTATTTTACATGGGGCGACTGCCTATCTGACCTCCACAACCCAGTAACTGGATAATACGATACCCCTTGGTAAGACTGGTTGCCAGACTTTCGGGCTACTGACGAACCGTATCGATTGTCGAAGACCCACGAATGACAGCCGGGACCAACGACTTAACGACCGTTTCGAGGCATGGAGGAGTCTCGACTGTAAACATGGTCACCCATCCACGGACCAACCCCGGCAAGCATAGCTTAACCTGATGGATCGACCCGTGCGGCTGTTATTACTTAGCCACGAACTCCTCGTTTTAGTCCAAGTTTATTATTCAATGTGTACGAGTCATGTATCGTACATGGCACGCGCGCATTGCAAACATCAGCACTTTTCCGTCACCTTGCACAAATTATAGTGTAACGTGACAGTACACGATCAGCGTTCATAGTCAGCTGTACTCATTCATACAACATTCATATAGCATTAAACCAACATCTTTGGCTATCCGTGACTTATCATTTCAAGCTATAATCCAAGGTGTGTGCGACCCATTCAGCAGCGCATACACAATGTTATCAGAAAATCCTCTGCTCCGCGTTCCTTTCTGTCTCAGCTGAGTCTTTTAAGTCTATGTAGGTATTTCATTCGTACATTTATCGCAAGAGTTGCAATTAAGAGTAATTGCAGCAAGATTTTGCTAGCCATCTCATGAGCGTGTAATTTATAGTTGATCATTTTTAGGGTTCCGCACCTAAAACCCTGCCACATATTATTACTCTGCCAACGGGACCCTATTGGCGTTTTTAGAAAATATTGTTCGATGGTACGAAACCGTTTGTGTCCAAGTTCGACTCGTACAAAGTCAAAGTCAAATAATTTATTTCAATTAGGCACATGAAAAGCACTTTTGAACGTCAAAATTTACAAAAAAAATAATTAAATTGATTCTAGTCGCCCCTTCCAAAAGGTAGTTTTCGTATGGAGAAGAATGGGCAAGAAACTCCACCGTTATTCTTTTAAAATGTTTTACAATATTTTGTATACTTACATTAAATATAATATTATATATGAAGGTACATTGGTACCTAGAATAAAATTACTATACGGCAATACGTAAAAAGAATTTTAATTTTACGCAATACGTAAAAAACTTCGCTGTAAAATTACTATGCGAAGACAGCGAAGCCTTGATATAGAACCTGCACCACACACACACACACACACACACCATCACACCCACTCAAACCTGGCATAACTACACAAGTCTAACAAAATGTAAACAATTCTTACTTTTCCTTAATAATTTATGTCTAGAATTTGACAAATGTTTTATTTAATGTTTTTTTTTCTTCTAAGACTTGTCTTTAATAATACCCTCATACTGGAAGGCAACCATAATATTGTTAATCGCACTCCTGAGCCACAAGATACAAGCGATGCTTAGTTTGTGGCTCACAGAATTTGGCTAAATTGTATTGTTACTTTTTTATTAATAAACTTTATTATTATTATTTGTTTATATGTTAACATATCTCGGGACCATGGGGTCCCGGTCCTTTGGAAGGCGTACGAGGGGCCGAAGCCAACTCGCAGAGGCCCCTTAGACAATTTTAAATGGAATGAGGCACCAACCGACGATTATCCCTGTATGCACTATGCAAGTGCACCCAAGGACAATCACCGGTTGGTGCAGGACTATTGCAAAAAATGAAAACAAAAAATATTGGGCTATGGGTTTGAGTGGCTATAGTGGATTGGTTACTTAGAACTATGGAAGGTCTATGTCCCCTGCCTGATCAATGTTATGGTATGCACGGATAAAATGGCAGGGGGTGACTTGCACACTCAATAATGGGCCCCCGTAAACGGTCGCTAGCACAAAGTGTTGTAGCGACAAGGGGGCAACATGTCCTGAGGTGCTTATGAGGAGTGGAGCGGTATTCCACGGCTATCAGGACAATCCCGGAAGTACGGTCAAGATCCCTACCAGCATCTTACTGGAATACTTCCTTCCTTCGAGCACGTTTGCTCTTGCGAATCTCCACTCAAGCCGGCCAATAAAGGCAAGAATGAGGTGGGAGCTCTGTTCCTCGTCAGTGTTCACTCCAGCCGGCCAATAAAGGCAAGCCAGAGATGAGGAACAAGATTTCTCCCGGGAGATAGGGTCCGTGGGGTCGCTACTGCCCAACAGCTCGCCACATGCTGCCCTGCGGTTTTCTGTATCTCTCTTGGTCTGGCTCCTCATTCTAGACCTGTTCCGGCAAAGTAAACTCTACCGGCACAGACCTAGAGTTTGGAGCGCGCAAGCCCCACCACGACGCCAACGTAGAGATACGGCGGATTATTTAAAAAAAAATAAAAAAAAGCAAAGTATATCCGCATACGCTTTACGCACACTCTCATTCACATTATATTATACGGATGCTCTACTTACGGCGTACTATGGTCTAGTAGAATCCCATCTACGCTATGGGCTTATATTTTGGGGTAACTCGACGGAAAAAGAATCAGCATTCAAGTCTCAAAAAAGATGTTTACGGGCGATGTTTAAACTTGAGAAGACCGATAGCTGTGTGCCGTATTATAAAAATTTCAAGCTATTAACTTTACCGTGCTTGTACATATTAGAAGTAGCTGTGTTTGTTAAGTCGAATCCTCATTACTATAACCGTGTATCCGACATATTTCCACGCAATAGACGTGACAATGGTCAACTTTGTCTCCAATCCGCTAAGACGACCCTAATGCGCAAAAGTGTATGGCTCCAGTCATCTATAACAATGTACCTAAAAGTTGGAAAGAACTACCTCAATCTATGTTTAAAAATAAACTTCGGACTTTTTTGACCGCCAAAGCATATATTATAGCGTTACTGAGTTCCTTAATGGAATTCCTTAAAGGAATTTGTCGTGACAGTATTTAGATTTATTTATTATAGATTTATTTGGAGCTACTTATACATATTAATGTTGATATAATAATGTTGATTTACTCTATAATTTTAATAACCCATTAATAATTAAGTATGACATTTTGATAATTATATTTTTTTTCTTGTTAAAATTGTATTATAACTATTTTAACTTATCTATTATTTTGCACGTCACGTAGTGGCAAACGTGTTTGCACTTAATTTACTTTGTCATCTTGTATGCACTTTCTATGTATGTACACACACATGTTTATGCAAATAAAAATCTTATCTTATCTTATCTGGCTGCTTTTATTAAGACGTTTAATTTATAAAGAGGCATCGCAATTTTCAGAGGGACTTCAAGCTCCATTGCCTGATTTACAGGATTTACTAAATAAATAATGAATTTAATCATTTTTCTAGTGTGACTAACTTAGCCCATTATTGTAACAACAATAACAGATTGGTGTAAATTTTAATTAACACTTAACTTTGCGGATGATTACTTGGTTTTCATCATATTACGCTCGTAGAACTGAATTCATCATCATCATCATCATAAGCCTATTAATGTTCCCACTGCTGGGACACAGGCCTCCTCTCTGTGAGAGGGAGTGGGCTGTAATCCACCATGCGGGCCCAGTGCGGGTTGGTAGATGTCACAAATGTCTTCGAATTTTTTGGTTCTAAGACATGCCGGTTTCCTCACGATGTTTTCCTTCACCGTTTAACTAGAACTGAATTAAAAATCGCTAAATATATTTCGCGGACGTGTATGAATTAAGAGTAGGCAGTGGTATGCTTTCATATGACAACATCATCCGTGTTGTGAAAATAAATAAATAAATCTGTCTAGCTTTTCCTCAATTATGTTGGAGTCGGCATTCAGTGTATCCGGATTCTCCTGATATTTTACTTGGAGCGAGTGAGCGACTGCCTATCTGACCACCACAAGTTAGTACTCTGGGTAACAAAATACCTCTTGGTAAGACTGGTTGTCAGACTTTCGGGCTTCTGAGTACCCGTAACGACTGTCAAAGATCTATGAATGACAGTCGGGACTAACGGCTTACGAGCGTTCATACAAAAAGTTGGCAAATAGTTGTGAAATATTTCGCTGTTTTGATTAATTTGGCAATATTACTGTATGGAAATAATAAATATAGCTAATTAGTGAATTGCAATTATAACACTGAGTTTGACGTTGTAACCGTTTTCGGTGCAAAAAAGGCATTTGGAAAGGTTCCCTGGATACTTGTTTTACATCTAAAACGACTCGTAAATATTCAGTGTTACGATATTAATTAATGCATTTTATAAACATTATTTTAGTTCACTTGTTAGCCATATTTCTAATTTCCATACAGTAATATTGCCTAATTAATGAAAATTATTAAAGGTAAATATTTGACAGCTATTTGGGACGCGGGACGTTAGCTAATTTCTGTATAATCGCTTTCAACGTACTTTCGGAGGCACGGAAGGGTCGCGGTTTTTATGGATGATCTAACCTATCCACGAGCTAACCGCAGCAACCGTAGCTTAACTTTGATTGATAACCGGGATTCAAATTATCAAGTGTACTAATAGTTCGACTCAAACTTAATGGCGGCTCGGAAGTTAGCTACTCGCTGCGCAGTACTCCACCGCTCACCCCCGCTGACACATGAATTCGTTACTGCGCAGCGACTCGCCTCATGTTCCGAGCCGCCATTAAGTTTGAATCGGGCTGCTGTCATGTTCGTGAACGGGCGCCGTCAGTTGGGACTGGTCATCTCATAGTTGCCATGGCTTATTATTTGCATGCAGGCATGGTTTTTTGTTTTTCTCTTTTTATTACGGACGCTTTTAACGTTTTGCATCGTTCTCACATATAACTTCAACATGAATGATGTAACCAATATTTTGTAACTATATTTTGATTTAAAAGAGTGTCCGTGGCGTTTCTTGCCCGTTCGCCTCCATAGGTACCTACTACGCTTTGGAATGGGCAACTAGTTTCGTCTTTCTGACTGATTGACCCCTTGACAATTCAAAAGTGCCTGTAATTGGTTTATTTGAAATAAATGCTTTGAGTTTGTACCTGTAAATTATAAAAACTGTTTATACCTGGTACACAAACAAGGGATGGTACGGGTATTTGTCCTTGGTCTGCCTCACGATGTCCAAGTACGGCAGGCCTGGCTTCACCATCAGGAAGTCTGCGCCCTCGGACACGTCTCGAGCCTGTAAAGGGCGGGACTTCCTAATTAAAACGTTTTTCATAACAAGTGGCGTTTAGCAGTATCTACTAACCTTCTAAGACTTTTTATTTAAACTTTATTATCCCATCACTATCACTATTACTATTGTATTGTATTTTATTTACTATCACTATTGTATTAGGTAAGCCTGTGATGATAGTCGTATGTGTTTTAATCCCCACAATCTGCCTATCTTTCTCCCAACTACGTTGCGGTCGGCTTCCAGTCTAACCCGATGCAGTTGAATACCAGTATTTTACATGGAGCGACTGCCTATCTGACCTCCACAACCCAAGTAACTCGGTAATACGACACCCCTTGGTAAGATTGGTTGTCAGACTTTCGGGTTTCTGACGACCCGTAAGAACTGTCAAAGATCCACGAATGACAGCCGGGACCAACGGCTTAACGTGCTTTCCGAGGCACGGAAGAGTCTCGGTATGTAAAGATGGTCACTCATCCACGGACCAACCCTGGCAAGCGTAGCTTAACCTGATTGATCGACCCGTGCGGCTGTTATTAACTTAGCCAACAACTGAAACTGTCAACAATTGAAACCCTAAAAGAATGTTACTACTTACAGCAGCCCGAGCAGCGAGCCCCGCACTGCCCGGCGGCAGCTGGTAGCACTTCCGGTCACCCTCCATAGGAGTGCTGTTCATTGTGTCGCGGAACGGGCCGTACATAGCCGACGCGAACTTACACGAGTACGACAGCACTGACACCTGAAATATTTCAATCAAATTCAAATAATGGTGTCCCTATAGTACACCCATATTTCGCCAGTTATGTTTAAGACCCATGTAATAAGGGGGCGAGCCTATTGCCATCAACCGGGCACATATCCAGACTCCGGGCTGCTACCAAGAAATTCTAGATGGAAAATCCCAATAACACTTTGCCCGACCCGGGAATCGAACCCAGGGCCGGCAGTCGGCAGTCTCGACATAGATAGCGATCGACAACCGAATTCGGTCGCAAAGTCCTAATGGCGTCCCTAGACGCGCGAGACGTGCTTGACAAGCGCGTGATTTTTTCGTACTTGTCAAGCGCGTCGCACGCGGTTAGGGACGCCATTAAGACTTTGCGACCGAATTCAGTTGTTTAACGATCGCTATCTATGTCGAGACTGCCGGGCCTGGGGCGGCAGTCTCGACATAGATAGCGATCGATAAACAACCGAATTCGGTCGCAAAGTCTTAAAGGGGTCACTAGACGGTCAACATTGCTTGACAAGCACCGGCCTGCAGTCTCTACATAAATAGCGGGAAAATTGTAGAACATGATTTAATAAAAATTATTGTTTTTCTTGAAAATTGTATAGTGAATAAGTAAAACTTATCTTGAAAACATTATTTTTCAAGGAAAGTAAGAAGTAGCAATATCCATTTTAAAGAATTAAAATAATTTGTTAAATATCTAGGGGCATTAAAGTTTACCTCCTTGCAACACTTAACGTCGGTGTCAAAACAACTTTTTGACATGTACCCTATATATTATAATAATTGTAGTCTGTGTTGACATGAAAACAAATACGATTTGTCGTTTGTCGTTTGTTGTATTTTGTCTTGTTTGAGAAATCGTAGATTCGTAGTGTCGATACTCAAAAATAAAATTCCGAATCCTCCAAATCTAATACATTTTCACAGTCGCGCCGGTTTTTTCCGATTTGTCGTCGTTCAATAATGTCGCGTCTGTGTTCAAGCACGACTAAATCCCACGCTAAATATGCCTCCGCCATAATTTAATGTGATTTCTTCTTTTACTCAATCTTTAACGAATCACCACAGACTACATAGAGCTAACGAATCACTTTGCGGGCTGTCAAAAATGGTCGCAAAATATATTCGTAAACACCGAGCATTTGCGACAAAGTTCGGTACAATACCGATGACAATCGATAACTCGGAGTATCGAAACTACCAAATAACGTTACATTCGACTTTGCGAACGAATTCGGTCGTAAAGTGATCGCTATCTATGTCTACACTGCTTGTCGAGTCCTGTTAACCGTCTAGGGACCTCTTTAGGATTTTGCGACCGAATTCGGTCATTTAGCGATCGCTATCTATGTCGAGACTGCCGCCCCTGGGGCGGCAGTCTCGACATAGATAGCGATCGATAAACAACCGAATTCGGTCGCAAAGTCTTGAAGGGGTCACTAGACGGTCAACATTGCTTGACAAGCACCGGCCTGCAGTCTCTACATAAATAGCGGGAAAATTGCAGAACATGATTTAATAAAAATAATTGTTTTTCTTGAAAATTGTATAGTGAATAAGTAAAACTTATCTTGAAAACATTATTTTTCATGGAAAGTAAGAAGTAGCAATATCCATTTTAAAGAATTAAAATAATTTGTTAAATATCTAGGGGATTAAAGTTTACCTCCTTGCAACACTTAACGTCGGTGTCAAAACAACTTTTTGACATGTACCCTATATATAATTGTAGTCTGTGTTGACATGAAAACAAATACGAATTGTCGTTTGTCGTTTGTTGTATTTTGTCTTGTTTGAGAAATCGTAGATTCGTAGTGTCGATACTCAAAAATAAAATGTTAGGAGGACAAACTGAAGCAGGTGCAGACCCGGCTCCAACCGGCGTCAAGTAAGTATCTCAACCTACAATACCTATATTTGCACATTCAGTGAATGGCCAGTAGGCAACTGATAGCAGCCACTTGCGTAAAATCGGAGTGCCGTCAGTACCTATTTGGAAGGAAATAGAAACAAGTAAGTACCTACATAAGACAAAAAAAAAATAGATTTGGATTTAAAAAATAAACGATAAATGCAGACACTCACTTGAGACTCCACAGAAAATCCGTAAGGTCGCTGTCTCTGCAGAGATGGCTGAAGTTCAATGACGAGCTCATTGAACATTTCTTTATTCACTCTATACAAAGATAGAAATTCCGAATCCTCCAAATCTAATACATTTTCACAGTCGCGCCGGTTTTTTCCGATTTGTCGTCGTTCAATAATGTCGCGTCTGTGTTCAAGCACGACTAAATCCCACGCTAAATATGCCTCCGCCATAATTTAATGTGATTTCTTCTTTTACTCAAACTTTAACGAATCACCACAGACTACATAGAGCTAACGAATCACTTTGCGGGCTGTCAAAAATGGTCGCAAAATATATTCGTAAACACCGAGCATTTGCGACAAAGTTCGGTACAATACCGATGACAATCGATAACTCGGAGTATCGAAACTACCAAATAACGTTACATTCGACTTTGCGAACGAATTCGGTCGTAAAGTGATCGCTATCTATGTCTACACAGGGGCGGCAGTCTCGACATAGATAGCGATCGATAAACAACCGAATTCGGTCGCAAAGTCTTAAAGGGGTCACTAGACGGTCAACATTGCTTGACAAGCACCGGCCTGCAGTCTCTACATAAATAGCGGGAAAATTGCAGAACATGATTTAAAAAAATAATTGTTTTTCTTGAAAATTGTATAGTGAATAAGTAAAACTTATCTTGAAAACATTATTTTTCAAGGAAAGTAAGAAGTAGCAATATCCATTTTAAAGAATTAAAATAATTTGTTAAATTTCTAGGGGCATTAAAGTTTACCTCCTTGCAACACTTAACGTCGGTGTCAAAACAACTTTTTGACATGTACCCTATATATTATAATTGTAGTCTGTGTTGACATGAAAACAAATACGATTTGTCGTTTGTCGTTTGTTGTATTTTGTCTTGTTTGAGAAATCGTAGATTCGTAGTGTCGATACTCAAAAATAAAATTCCGAATCTAAAGAAATCTAATACATTTTCACAGTCGCGCCGGTTTTTTCCGATTTGTCGTCGTTCAATAATGTCGAGTCTGTGTTCAAGCACGATTAAATCCCACGCTAAATATGCCTCCGCCATAATTTAATGTGATTTCTTCTTTTACTCGATCTTTAACGAATCACCACAGACTACATAGAGCTAACGAATCACTTTGCGGGCTGTCAAAAATGGTCGCAAAATATATTCGTAAACACCGAGCATTTGCGACAAAGTTCGGTACAATACCGATGACAATCGATAACTCGGAGTATCGAAACTACCAAATAACGTTACATTCGACTTTGCGAACGAATTCGGTCGTAAAGTGATCGCTATCTATGTCTACACTGCTTGTCGAGTCGTGTTAACCGTCTAGGGACCTCTTTAGGATTTTGCGACCGAATTCGGTCATTTAGCGATCGATAAATAAGTCGAGACTGCCGCCCCTGCTTGTCGAGTCAATGTTAACCGTCTAAGGACCTCTTTAGGATTTTGCGACCGAATTCGGTCATTTAGCGATCGCTATCTATGTCGAGACTGCCGCCCCTGGGCTCGACATAGATAGCGATCGTTATACAACCGAATTCGGTCGCAAAATCCTAATGGCGTCCCTAGACGCGCGGGACGTGCTTGACAAGCGCGTGATTTTTTCGTACTTGTCAAGCGCCTCGCGTCTAGGGACTCCATTAAGAATTTGCGACCGAATTCGGTCGCATAGCGATCGCTATCTATGTCGAGACTGCCGGCCCTCATGCTCAGCAGTAGTGCTTGCGACCACTAGAACAACAAGGCATGATAAATTATTTAAAACAAGCTTAAAAACTACGTGACAAAGTTTGTGAGACACTGGTGTCTGTACTAGTAATACCTGTATAACAGATCACCAGGGCCCCATCACATGGCATCACATGTAACCATAAATCAAGCTATAACATAATCAGAATATTGGCGAAATGTGGGTGTATAATAGGTACTCTGCCTAATCTTTCAGGAAATTAATTTTTAACTTTCCTACTGCCACCTCTCTGTGAGATGTCGATGCAATGGACGACATAATGTCATCGAATTATTTGGTCCAAATAGTCCAGAAGATGCGTTTTCGTACGAATTTCACTCGTGCGTACACGTACGACCGTGGTCGTACGAATTGAGTGCGCACTGGATACGTTTTTCTCTGTCAAATAGGTAGTGTTCCGGTGATATCGCGTAGAACGCACGAAAAAACTCCAACAAGTTCGGATTATTTTCGGACGTCGAAATCCTCAGGATGACGATTGACTTTTTGCGAACCCAGACACGAGGTGTTGCCACGACAAGCGCCAAGCGCAAAGTCTTTACGTTTTGCACTTCAATTTTATTTGTTACTTGGCAATTATCTCGGTAGTCACCCCCTTTCTAACTATATCATCTTTCACACAGTCCATCCATTGTTTCTTTCATACGCATGTTTCTAAATGAGGATATTAAAAACGTACCGTATTCTGCAGTTTGCAAGCCACCAAAGAATCCTTGATAGCTTTTATTCTGTTGTCCATCATGTCGGATGGGGCGATGATTTGTGCGCCTGTTCAGAGACAACCAACATTTACATTTTTACTAGCATTTAAAAACTAGGTACCCGAAAAATACAAGTAATATTCAAAGACTTAACAGAGATGATGGTTTGTACCTAGGGAATACCATCCCCATCTCGCGAGATGTGTAATTTTTCGAGATTAACCCCAAAGCACAATATGACGAGATCTCGAGATAAAACGAAGATGAATTGCCTCTTTCAATAATTGCAGAGGATTTGAATTTACGTGCTGCTGCTGCAAAAACTAACATGACTCTTCAAGACGAATTAGAAGAGACTAAAAATCCAGTTTTAGAAAGAAGATGTCATTCATAATCACAACCAAGCAGTTTTCATCGCTTTTTAGTCATCCGAATTTAACATTTTTTTTTAATTATGCGAGATCTCGGATCTCGCGAGATTGTAATTTCTAATCTCGCAAGATATCTAATTTGCGATCTCGAGTCGAGATTGCATTCCCTAGTTGTATGTACCACATTTATTTTGTGAAGATGTTTGGCTTTGATTTATTTACATTTTGATAAACAAAATATTGGAACGTAATAACAATTCAAGTTATACTTTACTGAATAAAATAATTTTCTAAACAGACCTTATCTTTCGAGTTTGACAAGCACAGTTCAAAGGCCAAATCAAATGTATACAAAAAATCATATCTGAAATGTTGATTCTATCTTATTAATAAAATAATTTACCAGCTTTAGCATAAGCCAGGGCAACATCAGCGATCCTCCTGACAGATGCCGCATGGTCTATTGTTCCACCAGGTGTGAGAAGTCCGCAGTGTCCATGTGATGTGTACGGACACAAGCAGACGTCACATGCTATGAGGAGATTTGGGAACTTGGCCCGTAGTTTAGGAACACCCTTCAATACTGGATTCTCCGGACAATCTGCACTTGACCCGTTGCTGTCCTGTTGGAAGTTATTTTAAGTTTTGTATTGATGAATAAGAGGGAGAAATAATAATTACTATCCTCACTGGTAACTTGTTCATAATATCAGGAAACATAAGCATAATATTTTATTCACACACAAAAAAATAGGAAGAGGATCTCAAGTTGACGCATATATTTTTTTGAGAATAAGATTGTATAGAGTACTATAGAGTAGCCTGTAATCAATCATTAGACTATTTTAGGAATGAAAACTGTTTAAAGTATATTTTTAAGTAATTTTCATCATTGTCATCTTCTTTTCCTCATCCCTTTTAAATAATATTTGGGGTCAGTGCAGCTGGGTGATAAGAAAAACTTAATATAATTTACTTATTTTTCTATATTAAAATTCCTAGTTACCTTGGGCAATGTGCGGACTATCCCGAAGATGAGTATGGACTTCAGTCCCTTTTGGACCAGATCATCAAGCCTGTTAATCAGCTGATTGATACCGTATCTGCATACGTTAGGCATGCTTGCTACTGGTTCAACCCGGTTGTCATCTTCCCTATTTATAAATACAGAAAATACGTACTTGAGTTTGTGGTCTATAGATTCTACAGGCAGCGCGCTAAGTTAACCTGATTTAGCATTAAGAATTTGCTTGAAATAAACAATTTTAACAATTTCTTCTTGACCTAGAAACTTCTTACTGGGTTATCTGGCGGTGCCGGGTCTTCCCTAGTACTTACAATAAAAACACGGGGTACATAATATTGTGCGCCTCAATACTTGTATTTGGTTCCTGTAATTTCCTCAAAGTCGAGTGAAAGTACCCTCCTTGCAGGACAGATTCGGGACTCAAAAATAATTGATTCATCTTGTCGTAACGGAGCGTAACAAACGGTCGTTTCAATGGTATAAACGGCAATGTCTGAATTCACGCTAGATTAATCTTTATCAGTAAACCAGTAATTAATTGATAGTAAATTATGCATGAAAGTTGGAATACACGTATGTCATTGTTGTCAATGGATTTGATTAATTGATTTCACTCCTTATCAGTCACTGAGATGAATTTATGAGTACACAATAGGAGTAAGCAAAACACCCCGTAAATAATGCTAAAGAGCAACAGCAAAATTTGTAATGGAATGATGCGTTTACAAAACAATACAAAAAATGTCAAAATGACAACGTCAATGTCGTCAATTTTCCGTCAAATGGTCAAAGACAAACCCTTCATTTTCTTTGAAAAACAAGCATCACAAGCATCACTACAGTAGCGTTGCCATCCGTCCGGATAAAGCCGGACAGTGTTAGGCTTTTTAAGCTATAAGTCCTCCTTACGTCCTATTTCTAAACAGTTGTTTCGTAAGATTTATTGGTGCTGATAAAGAAGTTAATATAGCTATCTATAGATAGAACTAGCGTTGCCATCCATCCGGATAAAGCCGGACAGTGTTAGGCTTTTTAACCTCTTGTCTGGGCCAATCTGACTGCGTCCGCCGCTGAGTGCCACTGGTGGCACTCTATACACTGCCTAAAAAATATGGTTTATTTGAACTTTCAGTCCAAAACTTTTTTTTGCTACCGTCCGGCCGTGGGACCCAAAAGTCCGGCTTTTTTAGTGGGTAAGTCCGGTTTTCTGATTTTTAGAGATGGCAACGCTAACTACAGGTTTTTTATTCCAAATCCAAAGTGTAATAAACTCGTTGTTGACCTTTATCCTTTATAGAATAGAATAAACTAAAGACGGAGGTCTGTGGGGTCAAGCTTGAAAGACACAGAGCATGTAACTTTTGAAAGACCTCAGAGTAATATTCTAGCTTTAGTTATTACCTTTAGTTATTACTCTGAGGTTATTAAAGGCCTTCTACACGGTTGCCAACCGCGTCCCGACAGAGGTCACCTTCGTGTTTTACAACCGTATAGTTGGTGGTTTATGACCAAATTTCGTTTGACCTTCCAACGACCTTGGTTTGAAGAGCTGCGCTAGTGACCAAGGGCGAATAGAGGACGTTGGGCCGGCGGCCGACCGTGTATTCGGCGAAGTGATTTCTCCCTTTTTATAGGGAAAAATTGCCAATAATAAGCATGGTATACGGAAAATATAAAAAATTATTACCAACATGTTGGGATATAGGGGTTTAAAGGATTTCCTAAAGGGGGTCGAAAATTTCATTATTTTTGCGATAGGACGCACCATTTTCGAGATATAAGCAACAGTAGAAAAATAAAATACAGTACTGGTTTTGCACTGGAGTCGAAGTGTTGGTGTGAATTTTAGTTCATGCCAACTAATTTTATTCCACACGTTTTTAATCGCTTTTAAAAATAGTCATATTTAGTTGGATACACCAAATTTTTTGGTGAAAAAAAATCCCTAAACCAAGCAATTTTTATATTGTTTTAGGGAATTTTAGGGATAATTCATTAAGAATCTGGGGAAAAATTAAAAACGTAAGTGGAAACACTGGCTCGTGTATCACGACAGAATGGCATGTTGGCGACCATGTAGTTGCAACAGCTCTGCCCGGTCGCCAACCAAGGTGACCTCTGTCGGGACGCGGTTGGCAACCGTGTAGAAGGCCTTTTACTCTGAGTGAAAGACAGACAGCATAGATAATACCACAGACTACAATTATATATTTACAGACAGGACAGGTGTCTCCCTAAGGAAAGATATATGGTGCTCGTAGAGTATATATGTTCTGTGATATGGTGTCTCTGTCTGTTTCTGTCAAGTATTTTTCTTTTGATTTTACTTGAACTTATTTCTGTAATTTCTGTACTTTCATGAGTTCATGCATAAATGCGTATGTTTGAACTACAAAAAAGAAGTAAATCGTTTCATAGTACGTATAAAATCTTTACAATAATGCCTGCGTGAAACTTGCTGAGAATCTAATATTTTTGTTGTTTACTATCGATATAGCTATGTGTTTCTTATTTTATTGTATTTTTAAATGATCGACGTAGTTTTTAATATATTCTATAAGCCTAAGTGTATCTTTACGTTAGTGAAACAAAACAAAAAGTGAAAGAAACCCAGCCTTGAGGGTTTGAGGCAGCCTTGAAGACACCATGAATGCGGATGAAGACGCGCCTACCAAGAAAAAAGTCGATAAACAATCCACTGAGAACCTAACAGTGACTGTAGATAAAATAGATGCAAAGAGATCTGAGAAAGGCGACGAGGAGCCTAAACCGCGTATAGTTTTGACGTTTCGATCGGAGAAGAACAGTGCTAAGAGTAGCAATATGAAGATCGTGACTACTGAAGAGAAGCACGAGGAGGCGCCGCGGCGGTCGAGCAGGACGCGCGGCAAGTGGGAGTGGATCTGCGACAGCGACACGTCGCCGAAGAAAGATAAGTCTGGCGCTCAAACAACATCGGAGAATGATGAGTCAGACAGCTCCCACACCCCGCCCAAGCGCTCTACACGGCGCCGCGACGAGTCCGACAACTTCCTCGCCAATGCCATAGCCAGAAAAGAGAAATCTTATGAAACCCAGCAGGCTCCACAGAGACTGTCTCGCAGAATTAAACCCACAGCCAAAATACTTGCCAATGAAGAGCTACGTATTGGACTTGAATCTCAGAACAATGCTCGTCTTGGTATTCAAACTGATAAGTCTCCTGAGGAGGGAGTCAGGACGAGGCGGTCAGCTCGCCCGTTAGTAACGGAAGTGGAAAAGAAGAAGGAACTGGAAGGTGATGAGGAGGTGGTGGAGATATGTGAGGATGATGACAGCCAGAGTCAGAACACTGTGATGAAGCTGAAGCACCTGTGTGAGCTTGGCCTGAAGGCTATCAACCCTGATGAGGTGGATGATGGTGAGAATGAGAACAGGTAAATAATGCAATGGCTTTGAACTTACCTTTTTTTTTCACATGATTATTGAATTCAATTACAATCAGCATGTTTGTTTGGCAACTATACATACAAAACAATACACACGCAAAAATAATAAATACTACAGAAGCAATTCATAGTTTGGGGTACTACTTTTTAACAAAAAAAAAAAAACTTAGTTCTGTTGTAAATCTCAATCAAATTGTGGTTCTTTGAGAGAATTAATCATCATTATCAATTTTTGTTGAACTAATATTGTCGAATGCTTCAATTGCATTTGGTAGATGATCAATTTGCACATCAATGTCTATCAATCATGTAAAAATGATCAATTGCAATGAAACGTTTTGGGGACCTCCTTACAATAACTGGGAGTTTTTTACTATTTCTAAATAATATTCAGACTATTATCATTAGGGTAGGAGTACATACATCTGTATAATAAAAAAAAATAAAAAATTTGTAGGCACCCACATATTTTTTTTTTACAGTAGCTACAAGTTATTTGAAATAAGTATTCTCAATTTACAGTTTACTAATAGTTAGTACACACATTTGTTACACAGAGAAGAAGTAGAAGAAGAAGAGGATGAAGACGCAGAAGCCGAGGAAATAGAAGAAGATGATGAAATGGATGACGACCCAGTAGTCATCAGCAAGCTGTTGGAGACAGATGAGGATTCCAGTGAAGACTTCCAGTGTACTGTTGAAGTAGCCGCTAAGAATCGACCGAGGAGGTCCACTAGATTGTGCTCGTCATTCGGCATGAATGACAGTGATAGGTCTTCACCTGTTGGGGAAGAAGAGCAGAAGTAAGTTTATAATTTTTTCATAGTTTACACCTACTTTTACAGCTCTAAAAGTAATCTTTTTGCTTTTGTTGCTACAAGCCAAATAATTCTTATTGATTTGTCAACTTCAATAATCAAGCAAATCTGTAGGTACCTTTAAGTTATCCTGAATAAACCCCAATTGGAGTTTTCGATGTGTAACATCTTTTATCTCGCGTTCCTGCAACCTGTGGGCGTGATTTCGTGAAAAGGGACGGAAGTGTGTAACAGGAAGTCGGGGAAGCGCGCGCTATTTGATTTGACCAATGAGCGCGCGCGGTGTTACGGTTTGCCGTCAGAAACGACCTTGACGAGGCCCCTTTAATATTGGTTATTACCAAGGTGGGATGTCAGATGTTACACATCATATTATTATGCGGCTATTGTAAGACTCGCTTATTTTTTTTCTGATATTTACTGAACTCATAAAATCATGGGCTGATGGTGAAGCTAAGTCAAAACTTAGAACCTTTTGGAGATAGCCTATTAAAATAAAAAATAATGCTAAATTCGTAAATGACGTAATAATTTGACGCCAGGTCACCGCGCCGATCGTCAAAGCGATCATCCAGGCACAATTACGTGGAAGAGAGTGAGAGGTGAGACCATGTTCTTGCACCTTTTCCTTTTTTTACAATTATCCCTAAATTACAATTTTGCATTTGTTATTCCCAGGACCCATCGTAAACGAAGAAGGCACAGGTCTTCTGGTGGCGAAGAAGCACAGTCAGATGCTGAAATGGAGGAAACAAGGTAAGCTGAATTAATGAAACCTAACACCAATTAATAAAAAGACTGATTGATTTTTACCTAATTTAGCTATGAAAGATAGCACTGCTTTTATATGCTGAAAAGTCCTACAATATATCGTTTTTTTATGGGGTATATGTTCCATTCAGTCAGGGCATTACTTGAAAATAAGAAGTCAGGGCATTAAGGTTCCAGCTCCAGGCCCAGCTTCGAAATTTGGTCATGCAGTATAATAAATAAACTAAGTTCATTATTCACTGGGAAGTACTCCACAGTTATCGTCACATATCTCATTGTTTGCCCAGCAACCCGGCGGGTGGTGACGAAGGCTCGGAAGCTGCCTGCCCGGTCGACGAATCAACCATAGTGGCGACCTGCTTCTGTGACACGCCCAGCAATGTGTATGCAGCGCCTGAGGAACTTATTGGTAATGATGGGCTTCTATCAATGACTATATATCCTCTTGACTGCTCATACGGGCGACTCAGGCTCACGACACATCAATGAAAATGCACTGATATTAGATGACAATATGACTGGCCATTTTAGTTTTGACCAGTTATTAGATCTCTGCACACGCGGTTATTTTGACACATTATTTTGACACATTAAAAAAAAGTCTGCATAATTATAAACAATTATGAGTTCCTGTTCTATTAAATGGTGTGGGAAATCGTCTAGAACATCCAGCTATAAAAAAGATGGCATAACTTTTCATCGGTAAGTAAAATATATTTATTTTAAAATATTATTATGAATAATTGCAGGGCTCAAGCTGAACTGGTTCTTTACGTAAAAAGGCACAAAAATGTACACTGCGTTGATGTCTTTTTGAAAAGTCCCTTTCTCTCACTAGGGTATTTCAATATATCTGTCCCTTTTTATCTTTACTAATGCTGTAGTGTTGTGACAACTTCAAAACAAAGTCTTTATATAATATTGTCGATAAAAGTTACGATGTTTCCTACTGGTAAAAAAGTAACATTACTTAATGTTTACATCTTAGATTTCCAAATATTCCGGAACTGAAAGAAAAGTGGATTAATGCAGTCCACAGGGAAAATTGGTTTCCAAAAAGCATTGTTTGTTCAAGGCATTTCACTGCAGATTGCTTTGAAACTTTAAAGAACCGACGCGACGCCGCTTATTTAGTACAGCAACACCGACCCTGTTTTTGCCTGTTTTGGTATGTTTTATTATATAGATCATTATTTCAGTTTAATATTTTTAATTTTTAGAAAAAAAAACAAGTTTAGGCTTTACCAAATAATACAGCTGATCTATATGTGCATGATTCTAATTTACCTGGACCTTCCCACCTAACTATCTCACAAGTAAGCCAATTCATTCTAACGACGTGGTACGTGATCGTTGCCGCATTGTTACAATATTTAATGCCTGATGTATAATTACAGGATTTATTATCAAAAGGTCAAACTAAGGATCTAATAACCGCACAGAAATGCAAATTTGATGATCATAACGTACCTTTAACTGCCTATGACAATGTCTCTGTCGTAAGTTAATTTTCATTTGTTTATTTAACTGATATATCAATAGGGTGCGCCAAAGTTCACCTAAATTTTCAACTCCGATAATTGGAAATCCGAAAATGTTCTTCCTAACATTTTTCATCCTAACAATCAGAATTCCTAACCACTCTGTCTCTAATGTTCATAATTCCGAAGCATTCAACTTCATAATGTCAGTAGCAATAAACATCTATTATACTTTTATTTGTTTTCCTATATTTTCTCAACATAACCATCTTTTACACTATTATTCAAAGTCATATATTTTTTGTTTAGATTAGGATTAGGTTAGGTTAGGTTAGAACTGTGACCAACTACGCGCGAGCCGAGCGAGCGAAGCGAGCGGTGCCGCGGCAGCGGCCGGCGAGCGCTACCTCGAAATTGGTCGCGAAATTTTTCTAAGTATTTTTTTCATAGTGCCCCCAAGACGACTCTTTGACCTGAATTTCATTCATTTAAGACAAAAATCAGTGAAACGACCTTTAATCATTCTAAACAGTTGGTTTTTAGACATAATTATCTCAGGTATAGTTATAGTAATAAATATGTAACAACAATAACCAAAAATAAAATGGCTAAATGTAAAAATGTGAACAGTTGTTTTGTAATCACAAGAAATAGTTTAAAAACAAACCTTTTCCTTCAAAGCATCTGGTTCATGATTATGTTCTCTCAGTAGGATAAAAGCGTTTTATGATAAAAAATAGTAGGAGTTTAAATATATTTACATTAATGATATTATTAATTACAATTTTCGGAAACATGAGTGTTATGAACATCGCCGGTAGCACTACAAATAGTATGAATGAAAACTTTAGGATGAAAAATTTTAGGAAGAGTGATCATTCGGATTACAAATCGTTAGGAAGAACAATTTCGGGTAAAGAACTTTAGGTGAGCCAATATGGACCCATATCAATAGTGTTCCTATCAGAAGTCAGATTTTTATGCTTTGCAGAATAATAATTCACCTACCGTAAAAGTCGAGCCACAAGTTGAGGACTTGTCTCCACGAAAACGCAAAATGAAGCGCCACATAGACCATCTAATATTTTCACTTAACAGAAACAAGAAAAACATTAAGAGATGCACATGCACCCTCTTAATAAGCTTCATTCAATTTTAGCATTGATTTAATTGAATAAAGTTAAATTTGAAGTGTAACGTCAGTGTTTTATTTGCACCCAGTTAAGGGGGCGCATCCTAAAAGTTGGCAACGTCGTAAATAGCTGTCAAATAGTTACCTGTTTTGATTAATTTGGAAATAATACTGTATGGAAATAAGAAATGTGGCTAACTAACTTACTAGAATATTAATGATGAATTGCAATTGAACTGCAACTTTGAATTTGATAGGTGTAAAAAAGGCATTTGGAAAATTTCCAAATACTTTTTTTAATAATAATTCGGTGTTACGATATTAATTGTTGCATTTCATAATCAATATTCTAGTTCGCTAGTTAGCCACATTTTTTATTTCCATACAGAAATATTATCAAATTAATCAAAACACCGAAATATTTGACATCTATTTGCGACGTTGCCAACTTTCAGAATAAACCCTCTTAAGGCTGCCTGTCCACTGGAGCGGAGAGGAGAAAAGAGGAGCGGAGATGTGCCAATATTAACCAATAGAATATTGACTCCGCCCCTGAGTTTAGATTTGATTGGTTAATAATGGCACATCTCCGCTCCTCTCCTCTCCTCTCCGCTCCAGCGGACAGGCAGCCTTACACCCTATCAATTAAAGTTTAAAAAAATATAGAATTAATAGACGTCGATTTTATCGATATCGATACTATTGTTGCAAAACTGACTTGCGGGTCACTATTTTTAAAACATACGTCCTGTCATTGTTGCACCGGCCAATCACAACCGCTGTATTTTCTTCGTCCCCCGGCCCGCAGTGGTGAGTCGTATGCCTAGACGAAATCGGTCTATCAGCTCTCAAGTGGTTTAATTCTCATTGGCTTCTATACATATTATAAATTAAGTCGCCTTTCGTGTCTCTATGTGTGACTGCGTTGTTGTTCTAAACTAAGCAACGGATTTTGCAGCGGTTTTTACCAACATTTAGTGAATGTATGTTTTCTTTCACCGTATTGAGAGCAGTGGTGATGAAATAATTTACACAAAGTAAAGCGCCTGCCTCTATTCCCCACAATGCGCCACCACTGCTCTTAAAAAAAGTATTCGACCGTATAAGTTGTAGAAAAAATTCGGCTTCGTAGAGCGTCTTCTCTGTCACTCATACCTCTATGGCAGTCTCTTTATACATATTCATATTAACTTGGGGTACTGTACTTGCTTTCGTTACGGATTTATTTGTTATTGCGATTGCCAAACTACAAAACTCATGAAAACGATACCTCATCTGTTAAAATCCGTTCGCTCGTTTAAACTCTAGGATCAACGCAGACATTCATACTAGCTAAAAACATCACTCATTTGGGCCGCCGCTGTTAGCTAATAATATGCCATAATTTGACCTCAGAGCCAGTATTCTGTCAAGCAATCGAGCTCGTTGACGGCGTGCGCGTCGGTTGTTCTCACAGCGCGCGTCGTGAGCGCAACACTGGCCCTAGCAGTAACAGCACTAGCGGCCTGGCGCCTTTAGTGAGAGCTGGGCCAAGGGCGCCGTACTTCCTGGCGTGTGCCTTGCATGCCGCGCAACTGGCAAAGCACATGTGCTGTCCTGCTTGTGGACTGTTTTGTACTCAGGTAAGAACAACTAAGGTCTTCTTAAACAAACATCAACTTTATGATAGTGTGAATAAAATTGATTTTAGACTGAATAATTATTATATAAATAATTTAACTTTCTCGTAATGTTTGACCTCAGTAGGTCGCCTTATAATCGTAGCATCAATGGCGTTCTTCAATTACCTAACATTTAAATTTTGGAACATTAGGATCCGTACTTGTACTGGGGAATGAAAAGGGACGGATTTTAAGCTCAACACACACACAAAACGCGTGCGCGGGTCGGCAGCGGGAGCCGCGCGCGCTTTTCGTGTGCGGTCATCCATATAATACAAGGAAATACAATTTAAACAAGTCCGTCTTACTCCCGTCCCGACCCTCTCCCAACACACCCTCACCTGCTTTGTGTGTGTTTTGAGCTTTAATCCCAATGCAATGTGATACTAATGGTTTTTGCTCAGTTACATTTCCTCAAAGTTCAGGCAAGGTTTGCTGTTACAAAACTCTATATAAATCAAACAATTTGATACATTGCAAAAAAAAAGCCTTCTGCCATTATATGGCCATATCATCACTACATAGTATAAAACAAAGTCGCTTCCCACTGTCTGTCTATAGGTATGCTTAGATCTTTAAAACTACGCAACGGATTTAGATGCGGTTTTTAAAATAGATAGAGTGATTCAAGTGGAAGGTTTATATGTATAACCGATCAAGGCCCGCCCGCGGAACACGCGGAAGCTTCTTAAAGCCCGGAAGCGCAGCGGAAGTGCTTCCGCTGCGCGCGAAGTTTACGACCTTGGTCACAAAAAACTTTATCCCGCTGTTTCAAGTGGCTCTTATAACGCACTTTATACTGTGTTGTGTTCTTGAATAAACAGAGCATCAACTTATGTATAAACAATGCTCGTAGGACGAGAATCGTATTTATAAACAAAATGTATTTATCAGGAAAAAAAAACGGTACGAAAAAACGTGTTTTTTTGTTCTCATGACTAATTCTGATAAAACTACTGTATCTACTGTATATAACTTATCTACAACGTGTAATAACTACTAATAAATTAAAATATAGCCACATGCCTTCAAAATATCACAATAAACTATAAAACACACTATTTTACATCCACGAGACACGTTTTATTTTTGAAGTATGAGAAATGTCAGTTTTGACTTTTTTTTTTCTATGTTGCCTAGTGTATATTTTTATTTTGAATGATTTAGTTGACGAGAATATCTGTCCAGCCATACAGTAAAACCATCCACAGTGGATACTAGCCTTTATTTAGAGTAGAAATAGAGATTTAAGCCGCAATTTAAGACGGCATTTTCGTGTTGCTACCCCACGTGTAACATGGGGCGTAATCGGATAATACATGTATAATATAGCAGAGAAACACTGAGGTTTTAAAGGTCACTACATAATGTATGCTGTCGTAAATAAACACATTTTTTTGCACTTACATTGCAAACGCAGGCTAAACCCTACGAGATAGATAAAAAAAATGTACTACAGTATTGTGTTAAAAAGTTCAACAAAAAAGTCCGTGATAACATATGTCTATCTTCTAAGGATGACCCACAGTAACCATTTTTATCTTTCAGAATTTGATAATAATTTCATTGTTATTTCCAAAGCTATTTTGACCGGCGCGGTATTATATTTATCCTTATCCAATAAAATATGTTATTTAAATTGGGCATTTACAATACTTTTAAAGATATCGCAGATTTAAAATTACGCGTCACAAAATAATTATGGTTGACAACAACGCGGGCGCAACGGTAGGAGTCAATGACCTTTTCCTGGGCTTTTAGGTATCTAATCCCAGTAGTATACGTACCCGTGAGATATTTTCCGACATCCACGCTGGCGAAACCGCGGGCAAAAGCTAGTACATTTATAAACAGTGGTTATTTAGCTTTATCAACGACTACCTTCCGCGAGCTTTATAAATTATAGCCTATGTTACTCAGTTATAATAAAGCATTCTACTGGTGAGAGATTTTTTTAAATCAGTCCAGTATTTTTGAGTTTATTCATTATAAACAAAAATACAAATCTTTTCTCTTTATAACATTAGTGTAGCTGTAGATAAACGCCTCACCATCCTATCTTCCTATCTCTCTTCCAGGGCACCTTCTACCAATGCTCCTCTGACCACCTGTTCCACTTAGAATGTGGCCTCCCATACAACGACGCCAAGGTCCGTCCCGGCTGTCCGCACTGCGGCGTGTACTCCTACCGCTGGCAACCAGCCAACACGGCGTGCGTGAAGGTCAAGGTCGAGATGAAGTGCAGTAACAAACGGATCTTCTTGCCTGACCAGAGGGAGCAGTGGTGAGTCCTCAACATACCCAGAGCATTGAGTAGTGTTGGAACAAATATCTGTTTTGTTGCAGCAGCGGTAGAGCCTCCTTGATCCTGGAGGCTCTACCGCTGCTGGCTTGGAAGCAGAGCACCAACTACTGCACTATGTTTTTTTTTTTTTTTCATATTATAACCATACTATTACTATAGTAGCGCAGCGTTGGAAGGCCGCAGGAATCTGCTGGATGCGGGAGGCACAGAATCGTTTGAAGTAGCGGTGCTTGGGGGAGGCATATGTCCAGCAGTGGACGTCTTTTGGCTGAAATAATGATGATGATTATTATAGTAATTTCTGGCCCAGAACGACTGTTAATCAAAGAGCGACAAACAGCATAAAACAAAAACCTTAATCAAGAAAAATGCCGGAGGATAAAAAAATACTATTAAAAACTGTCAGATTTCAGATTATTCTTTGCTCAAATCTAGTTTCAAATCAAAATGCATGCTTCAACCCATTATAACTTTCACATCTCTTCCAGCACACCAGCTTACCTCACATTCACGGCACGAGAGCCGAAGCCAGAGCCAGGTCCTCTCATCCCCGAGGACTTATTGCCCTCTCCCCCTATAGACTTGAAGCAGCTTTGCGAGCAGGCTGCGCAGGCGCCGAACAAGTCACCGCAGCAGCTGTGTGATGCTATACTGAAAGGCGATACTGTGGATATGCTTATACCGAAGATTGGTAAGTGTTTTAATACTTGTTCTTATTCTGTAGATTAAATTGAAGATGCAGAGTTTGCCTACAAACAGTGCACAAAAAAAAAATGTATAAAGTTTCAATTATGTTCCAAAACGTTTTATTTGTGGTCTAAAACAAGGCAAGGCTTTTTGCTTATTTTTGACACCCTTGATAGCTATAGTGCAGTAAGCCACAAAACTCCAAACTTGTCACGTTCCGTTGTAATTTCATTATTGTATATTACAGTGAAGGAAAACATCGTGAGGAAACCGGCATGCCTGAGAGATATTTTTCGACGGTATGTGCAGCTAAGTCAGAGGCCCATGGGTGGGTTTAAAACTCTGATACCAGGTTACTCACTAACCACACGAAGAGCGAGAGAGAGATCTAGTTTTCAAAGCATGCGTCAACGCACGAAGGATTTTCACGCGTAGCCTTTTGTCTTGGAACTGGGCGTTATTCAGAACTATGTCTATGTCGTCTATTCTAAGTATTACTCTCATCCCTCCCCCTACAGTATCCAGCTCCAGCATCAACAAGGCGCTGGCCAGCCAGGCGGGCGGCACGTGCCTGCACGCGGCCGCGCGCGCGGCTCACGCGGGCGCGCTGTACCTGCTGCACTACGCCGGCGCCAACCTCGACGTCACCGACAACTACATGCGCACGCCGCTGTGTACTGCTATACTAGGTAGGTAGAGATGGCTCATGAAAGGAACCTTGTCATAATATTATGATGCAAATGGTAACGGACTTACTTTCTGACTGACCGACCCCTTGACAATTCAAAAGTGCCTGTAATGTTTTTATTTGAAATAAACGCTTTGAGTTTGACGGCAAAATGACTCTACATCTAAGAAAAGTTGCGAGTTTAATGTGACTAAGTTGACAAGTCAACGTTTCCGTAAGGTCACGAATGCAATATCAAGGCGAGTAGGTGGCACATGGTTAACGAACTTATTTCACTGGTAACTTAGGAGCAGAAGACCAACAAACTATTACCCAACTAGCCAGCGCCTAGTGAGTTTAAATGATCCACTTATACCTATCCAACTGAAACCTGTAACGAATCCTTAGCTATAGTTAGACCTAGACCGCTGTTCCGCACCTTAGGAATGCACGGCGAGGCGGGGGGCAGCGTTGACGATTGAGCGCCGGGCGGAAGGCCGCGCGCCGTGAGCCTTGACGAATGAGCGGCCTGCACTGCCCCACCGTCTCGCCACGCACATACCTAAGGCGCGTAAGAGCGGTGTCGGTCAAACTATAAGCCTGGAGCCTCATCACCACAAAATTTTAGCTGTAGACATAGACCTCGCCTATTTCTTGCCATTTACCTCGATCTTCCGCCCCCTCATCTTTACATGTTATAAAACAAATTCTCCCGCCGCGTTTGTCTGTGTGTCTGTCTGAACGCGATAAACTCAAAAACGACTGAACGGATTTTCAAACGGTTTTCACCAATGGACGGATTATTCATGTGGAAGGTTTTTGCGTATTATTCATTAAGTTTTTGTGTAAATTAGCTGAAGTATGACGATTATTGTCCAAGATGTCGGAAAAAATCATGCCGTCTAAGAGCTTTACTGGCGTGCGCCGCGTAAGCCGTAAGAGATACATCAAATTTATGTTCTACAGAATTGTAGATCTTAAAAACAAAAAAGTCCCGATAGCATATTTCTATCTTCTAAGAATGACTTACAGTAACCATTTTTATCTTTCAGAATTTGATCATTAATATTTCATTGTGATTTCCGTAGCTATTATGACCGGTATTATATTAATCCTTATCCAATAAAACATCTTATTTAAATTGGGCATTTAATTTAGATTAAAATATGCCTTGACATCATAGCATTAAAATGAATACTTTAAAAGATATCGCAGATTCAAAATTACGCGTAACAAAATTATGGTTGACGATAACGCGGGAGCAGCCAACCTTTTCCTGGGTTATTTATTAGGTATTCAATCCTGGTAGTACGTACCCGTGGGATATTTTCCGACATCCACGCGGGCGAACGCTAGTCTATAATAATATAAAGTAAAAAAACTTTCTCTGAAATACAACTAGTAGTTTTAAACCCAAAACTCTTTTCAGCACTTCTCGAAAAACCCGACAAGAAAAATAAAGACAAACTCAAAGCTGTCAGTCCTAAAGACGAAGAACCAGAAGTGGACGCAGGAAAAGTAGAAATGAAGGATGAAGTAGACCAGAGTGGGGAGCAGATAGAAGCAGATGATGTTAGGAGGGCGAAGGAAGAGGATCTGATCAAGGTGATCCGGTATCTTGTGGCGGCTGGCTGTGATGTTAATTTTCCAGTAAGTTTTTTAAATAGTCATGTAAAGTCGGTTCCAAAATTAAAGTAGACTTTTAAGTAATTATTATTATCTTGTTTAGGGTCCAGAAGGCATGACAGCCCTGCACGTGTGCGCGCAGCACGGCGGCGCGCGCGCGGCGGCCGCGCTGGCGCCGCACGCGCACGTGGACGCGCGCGACCTCGGCGGCTGGACGCCGCTCGTGTGGGCCGCGGAGAACGAGCACGCCGACGTCGTGAGGTGAGCCACATAGACCAGCCTGGAACTGGACCCTGGACCACTGCAGGAAAACGGCCTCTTCTCATACAGAGAAGGCACGACCATAGATCATCAGTTCTAGTCTAGACGGGTTGGCAATTTCAGACTTATATTTACTTCTAGCTTCTGTCCGCTTTTGTTCAGTGTGTACGGATACGGATGTTATTCAGTGATAATATAGCATTATACATACATAGATTTATTTTTTATTCTTCCCGTCGTTTTTTAATAATACAGTATGTTAATTAACAGAGGGCGTTCCCGTTAACCCGCAATAGTATAGCGTCCATACATGCTAGAAAAAATATTAAAATGGAAAAAAAAAAAAAAAAAAAATATTTTATCATAAGGTATTCACAAAAAATATTAATTTCATACGTAAAACAAACACTCTGTACACGCGCACTTGTCGCACTTGTCTTTTCACGTTGAAAGACAAGTGCGCGTGTACAGAGTGTTAAAATAAATGATATTTTTTTTTTTTTAAATACTTTTTTTTTTCAATGTTAATATTTTTTCTAGCATGTATGGACGCTATACTATTGCGGGTTGACGGGAACGCGCTCTGTTAATTAACATACTGTATATTAATTACAAATAAAAATTCAAATCTTTTCCCTTTATAATTTTAGTGTTGTTGGTGATGTGTATGTGCGTTGGTCAGGAACTCAGGACTTCTTCAATGATTACTTTTATAACTTATTTGATACGTATATTTAAATGATTAGATCAAAGTTTACAATAATTTTATTGATGCGCGCAGCGCTCGTGTACGTGCGCTCGCGTTCGATCGGTTGCTCAAGTGATGACACGACGGATCGCCCCTCTCCCGCCCCTCGTACATGAAGCTCCCACGTTCAGTTTAGATGCGTAAACAAGTGTCAAGCGTGTAATTTTGCTTGGCTCTCCAACGATTTATGCATATACATTTACAAATTTTATATGTTATGTAAAAATATTCTTTACTTTTTGTCCCAGGCTCTTACTAGAAGCAGGCGCAGATCCCATGACCTGTGACGGCGAGGGTAACGGCGTGGTCCACTGGTGTGCCCTGGCGGGCTCGGCCGAAGCCCTGCGGCTCCTGCTGCACGCCGCGCCGCAGCTGACGGCGGCTGTGAACGCGCACGCAGACACTCCACTGTAAGTATTACATTTGGATTACACGCATGATTTTATGTTATGTTAACTAGAATCTGTGTGGTTCTATCCTTTAAGGACCATCTCAGAAACTACTCTACATGGTCCTCATATGACCTGACCAATAGTCATGTCTGGTCTTACAGAGACAGTGAGCTCTTAGTTTGTTTCGGTCTTTCTTACTTATCTAGTTTTAAAACATAATTTGTTTTGACGCGTAAAAGTGTTTTTGACCCAATTTACATAAATAAATATCATTTATCAGAAAGATACAATGTTTTACGGAGCACAGTACTTATGAAGTTATGAATATGAAAAGATTTATAATGGGGCCTACAATGACATAAAAGTCAGAGAGTATATTCTCTGCAAATAAATTGGATATACGTCATAATATATATAAATAAATCTTTGTTTCAGTCATGTAGCTGCGAGGCAGGGCCACTACGCCTGTGTGGTCATCTTACTGGCTCGCGGAGCACGGGTATGTACTCAACCTACTATCGAATTAATCAAATCAATCTGCCTACCCTTTTTCCGAACTATGTGTTCGGGTCGGCTTCCGGTCTAACCGCATGCAGATTTTACATGGAGCGACTGTCTATCTGACCGCCACAACCTAGTAACTGTGTAACACGATACCTATATCACCCGTGCTATGATAATTCATATCCTGGATCATCTCCTACCCGCGAGGGTAATCGCGGGTACATTATACATTTTTCCTTATACACCGGTGTATTCCCTTCCCCATGGTGCAAAGCCTATGTTCGTCCACTACCTTTCTAATCCCTCTCTTCCTACCCACTTTCGTCTCATTTCTATCCTTCCCTTCCCTTCCTTTCCAAAGTGCTCGAGGCCTGCGTCCACAAACAATTTTCCAATTTTGTTCACCGTAACTCACTCATTAGCCCTCTTCAATCTGGGTTTAGGCCCGGGCATAGCACTGTTTCCAACCTGCTTAAAGTGACTGGCGATATAAGGGCAGGACTGGAAGACACCAAAGTTACTGCACTAGTTTTGGGCGATATCTCGAATGCCTTTAATACCGTCAGTCACGATATCCTGTTAGCCATTCTGTCGCATGTTATGGTCTCTCCCGACGCACTGGAATGGTTCTCCTTTTACCTCCAGGAACGTCAGCAGGCCGTTCATGATGGGGATTCTTCATCATGCTGGTGTGATTTGGAAACTGGCGTTCCACAAGGCGGTATTCTTTCTCCTCTTCTGTTTTCTGTATTTATCAATCTTATATCTTCCGAGCTTCAGTGTGCGTATCATCTGTATGCATCTGCATACCCCCTTGACAATACAACTGCAAGTCAGATGACTTGAGGGTGATGGTTGAAGAAATACCTGACGCTATCGACAAATTAAATAGGGACCTTATAGCCATAAAAACTTGGTCTGATAAATTTGGCGTAGCAGTAAATCCTAATAAGTGTCAGGCGATCATCATCGGAAGTTCTCGGAGTATAAGTAAGGTGGCTGGTACAACCTTGCCACCAGTTCTCTTCAATCATACGGTCGTCCCATTTAGTACTGATGTGAAGGACCTAGGCTTGTTCATTGATAGTACTCTGAACTGGCGTACTCAAATCGCTAGGGTCAGTCAGAAGGTTACTGGAACGCTGCGGGCTTTGTACCGACTGAAAAATCTACTACCAACAAGTACGAAGACAATGCTTGTGCAGACCTTAATTTTCCCTATAATCGATTATGGTGATGTGTGCTACTATGACCTGAATGCAGATCTCTTCGACAAACTTAACCGTCTTCTGAATAACTGCATTCGATTCGTTTTCAATCTGCGTAAATATGATCGCGCATCGGTCGCTTCTAAAGTGGCTGCCCATACGCCAACGCAGAGAGCAAAGGGCGCTGACCAACTTGTTTTCTTTTCTTAACTGTCCCACTTCCCCTAGTTATCTAGCCCCCCACTTTCAGTACATTTGTGACAGCCACAGTAAGAATCTAAGGTCATCAAATAATCGCGTTCTTCAATGTCCCACTCAACGCACAGACTTCGTTCACTCCTCCTTCTTCGTTCAGTCTAGCTCTTTGTGGAATGCGCTACTCCTGGAAATCAGCATGGCAATCAACCGATTATCCTTTAAAGTTAAAGTTCGCGAGCACATTCGTAAGAAGCTGGCAGTATCATCACAACGTTAATGTTTTCCCATTGTTTGTCTTATTTGATTTAGTATAATTATTCAAGTATTCATATTATATTATTTGTGATTTGTTTGCGTATATATGATTAGGTTTATATATTATATTTATAATTTGTAATAGGTATATGATGTGTATCTTTGTATTTGAATAAAATTTTATAATATTATTTTTATTCCTCAATTTTTCATAATTGCACCTACCACTGTTTGTCTCTGCATCACCCATAGGTTGACTGGTAGAAAATGCCTATGGCATTAAGTCCGCCTGTGTAAATTTCTGTGCTTTAAGTATCAAATAAATAAATACCTCTTGGTAAGACTGGTTGTCAGCCTTTTGGGCTTCTGACGACCCGAAACGACTTTCAAAGATCCAAGAAAGACAGCCGGGACCAACGGCTTAACGTGCTTTCCGAGGCACGCAGGGGTCTCGGTATGTTAAGATGGTGACCCATCCACGGACTGACCGCGGCGTAGCTTAACCTAACCTGTACGCCTGTTATTACTTACCCACGAGCCCCTCACGCACGTCGCACGCACTCAGGTCTTAAGTTCCATTGTTGATGTGATTTGTATCAATTTTATGATTGTAATACTATTTTGTGCTCAGACGGACGTAGAAAACTCAGCGGGTGAGCTGGCAGTCGAAGTATGTACCGGACAGTGTCAGAGCGCCATCTCTCTCAACATGCAGATGACCATCGCCGTCAGAGACAACGTGTCGCGGTTCAAACTGCTCTCCAGGTAAAAAATACATAGTGAAATACTAGTTAATTGACTCACGCGTGACTTTGCGGAAATACATTATAAAATACAATAGACGATGTAGATTTAGTAACTTATTCCATTTAACTGTTCTTAAAGAGTCATAAAGAACCCTGTAAGAAATGACACGAGTCCTCTCAACGAGGCATCCTCAGGATGACGATTGACTTGTTGCGAACTCGGACATGACGTGTTGCCACGACAAGATCCGAACGCAAAGAAAGCGTTCGGTCTTGGAACTTTTTCTCACATCGCACATTAACCTGTACAACTGCTGGATATATTCAAATGCAAAAATTCAAGTCATATATTCAAACTAGGCTAAGAATCAGCACTTTTCGAACGTCTAAATTACATAAGACATGGTCCCAAAAACGCCCGCCCTTCACCTTTATAATATAGGGCCAAATATTGAGATCAGACTTCGAACTCCTTAACTTAAGTTCAGAGTTGAGCTCCACGATTACTGACAAATGCTTGCACTGACTGGACAGGTCCACTCAAATATGTGTGGTTATTTTCTCAAAAGACCATTTCAGACACTAATCTACATGGTCCTCATATGGCCTGACCAAGATTATGAAGAGACTGTGACCTCTGAGTTTGTTTTGGTCTTTCTTCTCAGAGTAGTCAGATAGGAAACGCCGAACTCATCTAGCAAATTTTTAACATATTTTTTTAATATGACGTGTAAAAGTGATTCCAATATCCTAGTTACAGAATAAACAATTTCATTTCATTTCTAACAGTCTAGCAATCCGCTATCTATATTAATGGCGGCTAAAATGTATACTTACATGGCGATTACCAAAAACAATTTTCTACAGTGACATCTCAAACGGCCGCGAGCCGTTTCCGATCCCGTGCGTCAACGAAGTGGACGACACTCCGTTACCGGACGACTTCACTTACGTCACTCGGCACGTCATGCCGGTACACGTGCATGTTGAAAGCACAATTAATACTATGCAGGTTAGTTACTACTACAGGTTTTTGAAGTGCTTCTTTTGGCGCGTTGAACACTTATTGAATAAACAAAAATCATGGAACTCGCGTCATCTTCACCGAAAGTTATCGTATTTTACATGGAGCGACTGACTATCTGACCTCCACAACCCAGTAACTGGACAATACGATACCCCTAGCTTGGTAATACTGGTGTAACGACTACCAAAGATCCACGAATAACAGCCGGAACCAACGGCTTAACGTGCTCTCTCAGGCGTCGAGGAGTCTCGGTATGTATCAATGGTCACCCATCCACTGATCAACCCCGGCAAGCGTAGCTTAACCTGATGGATCGTCCCGTGCGGCTGTTATTACTTTACTTTGCGTTTTTTGTATAATCAACACCTAACTATCAGCCTAAATTCAGGCATATAATATACAGCCCCTTTATGAAAAATTATGATGTATTCCTTTGCTATTTTATCATCCAATATGTTGGCATTCTAGCAGCTTAAGACTCCATTCCACCCTTTATGATATTTGTCTCTCCCACCAGGGTTGTGAGTGCAAGGAAGGTGACTGCACGTCGGGCTCCTGCGCCTGCAGCGCGCTGGGCGTGCGCTGCTGGTACTCGCGCGGCCGGCTGCAGGCCAGCTTCCCGTACCACGACCCGCCCATGCTGTTCGAGTGTAACCAGACTTGTGGATGCAATCTGGTAAGATTTTCAGTTTCAAATAAATTCTGCCTTTATCATTTCCGCTGCATAAGAATTTATGATTCATACTTCTGCAGCTCTCTGTACTCTTATTGTAAAATATTACAAATACAATTTTGGGACATGGCTGGGACTTACGTCTTCTCTCTCTGAAAGTGGCTTCGGGTTTCACAAGTCATAAGGATGTCGCTATCTTCAATTAACCTTAACCTGGACCCTTAAAATCCTTTTAGTCGATTTTGTTTTTTTATTACTAATCTTTACTTTTTTTAGCGTCGTTGCGGCAACAGCGTAGTCACCAAAGCCGCGGCCGCGGGCTCCGTGTGCGTGCGCGCGCAAGTGTTCCGCTGCGGCGGCGCGCGCGGCTGGGGGCTGCGCGCGCGCACGCGGGTGGCGCGCGGCGCGCCCGTGGCGCTGTACTGCGGGGAGCTGCTGGCGCTGCCGCAGGCCGACACGCGGCCCGCAGACCATTACATGTTCGCGTTGGATGTTAAACCTGACTTACTTGAGGTAAGGGAAGAGTATATTCCTGATAAGATTCCCGAAGTCAGGATTTACCATGCCAAAACGTATTTTTTTACCAATATGAGTTGACTTATCAACTCATATTGATAAAAAAATGCGTTGTTCGTTTTCATAGCTTAGTTAGCATAGTAATGGGTTTCGTTGTTTAGGTATCGGTAAAACCAGAAATAATAACAATACAAAATTAAAGTAAGATCAGAAGAAGTAGTAATACCGCTAAAGTCCCACCGCGACCATTTGGCCTCGGCAGGTACACGCGGGTTGAAAAGACACAAGTAATATTACTTCCAGCGTAATTTTAAAACCAATAAGTGAAATGATGCTTTATTAGACACTTAGATTGACTCATAAGTTTTGATATACTCTTAACAAGCCTGTATTGTCACACTACAAAGCAAAGGCCTACATCTCCCTATTCCCCACAATTCTGGCTTTTGCTTTCGGTAGAAGTTCTACAATATTATTTGTTATTAATGAATGTTTGAATTTCCCCAGCAATGTTCGGACAAGACGCAGCTATGCGTGGACGCGGCTCAGTTCGGCAGCGCGGCGCGGTTCATCAACCACAGCTGTCACCCCAACCTGGCTCCCGTCAGGGTGTTTACGGACACCAGGGATCTCAGACTACCCGCCGTCGCGCTGTTTGCTACCAGTGATATACAGCAGGATGAGGAACTTACGTGAGTTTGAAGGCTTAGAAAATTTGGCTATTATTAAGTAAAAAAGTCCTGTCTGACTCATTTTTAAAGAGCCTTGCTGTCATGTCGCTACAAAACATCTTAAAATGACGGCCGGCATGCGGCACGAGACTCAACGTCGGTTAAATGAAATTGAATTACGTTTGAGGATTCGGCTGTTAGCTTTATATATGGAAATAAAAATAACGATTTGTTAGATGAAATGGCAATTTTAAAGGAAACTGTTTTTCTTGTTCGCAGGTTCGACTATGGTGATAAATTCTGGTCAGTGAAATCGAAATGGATGAAGTGTGAATGTGGGAGTGTTGACTGTAGATATCCTACTAAATCTGAAGAAACCGAATCGTCTTGAATACTATGTAAATAATATCGCCTTTACGATTATTTATTGATTTAAAATATTATTGTATTGAATCTGAAATCAAAATCATGTACTGAATAATTATAGAATTATAATTACGATTGGCGTTTTCATTATTGTGAAACGTTATGTACAGCCCGATGCAAACTCTATGGCGGCTCGGAACATGAGGCGATTCGCTGCGCAATCGCGTAAAAATCCCCCAATCTGACAACATTAACCGCGGACTTGAGCGGACGTACTACACGTACACGCTCTCGTAGAGTATATATGTTCTGTGTACACGCTGGATGCGCGCACGCATGTTGCAAGAAAACAAGGTAAGGAAATCCGGGAGTGACACATGTTTACGTCACTATCCAGTTGCCACTTTATTGCAACAAAACACGAATAAGGAAAGATTTGAAGTCGCCATTCTGTTAAAAAATATATACAATACCAAAGTAATTGTTAAACCTTACTAGCTGCCCGTTCCGGCTTCGCACGGGTAGCACTAAGTACTTATCTACGGCTACCTACCCTATACACCTTCCCTGGACTACGACAAACATTTCAAGACCAAAATCAGCCAAATCGGCCCAGCCGTTCTCGAGTTATAAAATTACAACGAAAAGTGACATTGATTTTTATATATTTAGATTGTTTTATCGGATCTGCACAGGTAATAAAGGTGGTTGGGAAGTTATTATTACTTAACAATACTGGTAACACAGATGTGATGACGTAGACTTGTGTTACCCACGTGACCACTGTCTCGGATTGATGTCACTCAGGATGGCTGGGCTGGACAAATCTTCAAAATAGCTCGCATTTAAGTAGGTCAACAGGGCACTTTATGTGATGGCTAAACACCCTTATCTCAGAATTTGTGACGCTACAGAATCTTAGATAATCGATCGAAAACGTGTCCAGCCAGCTTGAAAAACCACTTTTCACTGGTCTCTCAATCTCGGTAACGGAAGTGATTTTGACGACTTTTTGCATATCAACGGGCGTCACATAAATTTGTGACAGGCATGGAGCTAAAAGTTTTGAGATACGTACAGTGGTTTAGTAGAAAAATGCAAAAATCTGTGCCAGCCATCTTGAATTTACGTATAAAACTTTTGGCTGGCACTTTCGAATCTCAATAACGGTAGCGTTTTCGAATATGACTCCTTTACTAATATTTAGTGACGCAATTTGTGACAGTAATAACGTTTGATTTATGGCGGCACATGTAAGGGTTTACGAGAAATCAATAAAAACTAATGTCCAGCCAACCTGAAGTTCAAGATGGCTGGACACCTGTATCTCCGCTGCCTGATGATCTACGACCTTCAAAATGTGTTCAAAATTTTGTGACGGGGACGATAATGATAACCTGAATTTGTGACGGAGAAACTTTGCGTAGTTTCAAAGATATTGAACATTTTAATTTTCCCATACAAACACTGCAGTAGGGTTACCAATATTGTAGGTTTTATGTAGGACTAAGTATATTTTATGGTGTTTTCTTTAATGGATGAAAATCCGTGTATTGGTGATACTAATAAGAACAACTGTAGATATTTAAATCAATAGAAGACAGAAGTGAGGAAGGGGGGTAATTTTTTTATGTTATTGATTATTTACGTGCAGATATCTACTCCTTTTAGTAGGTAGGTATTGGTGTTTTTCATGGTAAGTACATGGTAGTTAATGTGTCAGGATAACTAATGCTCTAAGGTATTTAAATGAAAAAATAATGTTTGCTGTAAATAAAATCACATTTATTTATTTGTACTATACAGCGTTTCAAATGACGACGATCAACTCCATTTGCACTTCAGTAACCCTCGCCTTGTACCACAACGTTGTTTTTACCACCGCCCTAAGTGCTTGAAGCGCAAATGAAGTCGGTGGTCGTCATTTTAATCATAATACCTAGCTGAATATACTTAAATATTCTTCAATACCTATTTATAAAAGACAATTATTACACAAAAACAATCACAGCATCAGTAGCTGCTACCGGCAGATTAGTCGATTAAAAAGAAATCCTTTATTTAAGTAAAAAATATGGTCACCTCACAATATTAGTGGATGTTTGTATGGGAAAGTTTAAATGATCAATATCTTTGAAACTACGCAAAGTTTCTCCGTCACAAATTCAGGTTATCATTATCGTCCCCGTCACAAAATTTTGAACACATTTTGAAGGTCGTAGATCATCAGGCAGCGGAGATACAGGTGTCCAGCCATCTTGAACTTCAGGTTGGCTGGACATTAGTTTTTATTGATTTCTCGTAAACCCTTACATGTGCCGCCATAAATCAAACGTTATTACTGTCACAAATTGCGTCACTAAATATTAGTAAAGGAGTCATATTCGAAAACGCTACCGTTATTGAGATTCGAAAGTGCCAGCCAAAAGTTTTATACGTAAATTCAAGATGGCTGGCACAGATTTTTGCCTTTTTCTACTAAACCACTGTACGTATCTCAAAACTTTTAGCTCCATGCCTGTCACAAATTTATGTGACGCCCGTTGATATGCAAAAAGTCGTCAAAATCACTTCCGTTACCGAGATTGAGAGACCAGTGAAAAGTGGTTTTTCAAGCTGGCTGGACACGTTTTCGATCGATTATCTAAGATTCTGTAGCGTCACAAATTCTGAGATAAGGGTGTTTAGCCGTCACATAAAGTGCCCTGTTGACCTACTTAAATGCGAGCTATTTTGAAGATTTGTCCAGCCATCCTGAGTGACATTCGGATTGCCATACCCATATTATATCCCCTTGTTTTAATAAACCATGCGCGCACGATAGTGTGTATGTATGCTACGGTCCAGCCGTATTTAAGTGTATTATCTATGGGTCCAGCACCGCGGCCATCCATGGCGGGAGCCGGGACATACGTAGTAGCTCTGAGTAGTCTGTGAGCGGGACGTACAGCAAGATGGATGGTGATTAAGGTGATAGCTAGTAGTGTAAAACAGGTATTACACTACACTGAATCAGGGTCCCTAAACCGAGGGGTAATAAGAGTAAGGGTCCCTAATTAGGTTGTGCTGATCGTGATCAGCTATCTAATTACGTAACACATTGTCGTAAACGATTAGTTACTGCTCTGGCTAATCTGTTTAATTTTGACGGTTTAACAACATTCATTGCGTTATTTACGTTGCTGAGCAGATTTTTTTTTCAAACTTATGATGCAATGGATAAGCAATCTGTTTCAAAACGATTCAGATTCTGATTGATAGTGTACTTATTACGTAATTAGGGTACATGGCCCTAATTCAGATGGGTGAGGGGTGCAGTATTGCTACAGAGTACATTCTAATATACTGAAAGGTACACTGATTTAGAAACCTAGTTATCCTATCTCAATGGAAAGGTATTGCGCCTCAGAGTATTTTATTATTCTGAGGGCCTGTTTCACCACTCACGATTAAGTTCCTATTAACTTACTTGGCAGATAATTTCATACAAATTCTGTTGCATTTTTGAATTTATTCGGTAAGTAGCTCAGAGTGTAAGTAGTGGCTATTCGGACATCGTGAAATAGGCTCTGAGCATTGCGCACTTCAGACCATAGATAAAGATAATACACTTCTTCAGACTCAGAGCTCAGAGCTACCCGAGCTGCCACGACTTAGGGACTAGTCATAACAAGCGCCCGAGGCGCGCGCCTTGTGCGCTGTGGTTTGTGCGCACAAGAAAACTAGTTACATAATATGACAAGCGCCCGAAGGCCGAAACGCAGCGTTCTGTGCGCGCGCATTGTGCACTTGTTTTAACTAGTCCCTGTTTTTTCTGTTCTGTGCTCAGAGTAATAACTAGTTATTACTCTGAGGTTCTGTGATTTGAAGAGTACAACATGCATGATCACCGGCGCATTTAGGCCATAGGCGCTGATCAACCAAGCCAAGGCAGCAATAACTTTTATAGTTTTTAACCGACTTCCCCAAAAGGAGGAGGTTCTCAATTCGGTTGTATGTTTTTTTTTTTTTTTTTTTTTTTTTTAATGTGTGTTACCTCATATCTCCGTCATTTATGAACCGATTTGGAAAATTCTTTTTTTATTTGAAAGGATATACTTCCCGATTGGTTCCATTTTTATCAAAATTTAGTTCTGATGATGGAATCCATGACAAATTGAGGGAACTCCTCAAATATTATAGGCATACACATAGCGATTTCGGTATTTTCAGCAACCAGTTAAGCATTTGCATTCAGAAAGTATCATTTGGTGAAGTGGAACTGATGAAGAAGTCCACAGATGGCCACCAGAACTTCTCAATGATAAGTATTTCATGGGTGGCGTCATTTATGAACCGATTTAGAAAATTATTTTCATCTGAAAGGTATACTTTCAGATTGGTCCTATTTTGATCAAAATTCAGTTCTGATGATGAAATTCATGACGACTTGCAGGAAATCCTCAAAAAAAACTATAAGGAAACCAGGATCTGTTGATGGCATCCCAGACAAATCGAGGCGAACCTTCAAAATCGTAGTGGCGACTAGTGCGTTTGTAATTTTTTTTCATTAAGTATTTTAAAGCACTACTATTTAATGAAGGTCTGGAGTCAATCTGGTGATGGAGCCGAAAGACAGTTGAGGGAACTCCTCAACGATTTACAGCAATTACCTGGTGTTTGGGCTTGATTAATTTGTATTGATGAGAACTTTACACTTAGATGGGTTGTGACTGTCATTAGGGGTTTGATGATGAAGACGAAGGACAGTCAAGGGAACTGCTCAACGTTTTACAGTAGCCACCTTGTGTTCGGACTTAATTCATTTTAAGGATAAGATGACTTACTTACTTCCTGTCACTGTTTTTCCTGTAATTGTGTCGCTGGTAGTGTTATCCGAACTTAGGTACCAAAACTAAAAAGTGAAAAAATAAAAACTTTTAACAAAAAAAAAACAACCGACTTCCAAAAAAAACACTACAAATTGAAAAATAATTTTAATTTCGGAAGTCGGTGGCAAAAAAACGAAAATTCAAAACCAAAGACACCGACTTCCGAAATTAAAATTATTTTTCAATTTGTAGTGTTTTTTTTGGAAGTCGGTTGTTTTTTTTTTGTTAAAAGTTTTTATATCTTCTCGACACAATTTAATTTTATTGTACCATATTGAATTTTATTGTAATACTTGTAAAATGAAATGAAGCCGCATTTAATTTTTAGTCGATTCTTATTGAAACTGGTGTAACTAAATCGACTAAATTATTAATTTTTATTTTGTATGGTAACCCTGCTCTCCAAACACAATATTTTGCTGTCAAATCTGTCAAATGTTCAAAAGTTCAACGGATAAAGCACGAGTTTGAAAGTGCGGAAATAATTGAAAAAACTACTTTATTGTGAATAAAACTAAGTGAAAACTGTGTTTGAAGGGGTGAAATAGTTGCAGGTTTTTATCAAATGTATTAAACACTGCTAAACATGAGTGGTAACAGGGAATCGACGTCGAACAGCATCAAGTTCGCTCCGATGCCGATGTCGGCATTGTTGGCTAACTTGATGCCTTTCAAGAATGCAGCAGAAAGCCCTGACGCCAGCTTCTCCTCAGCCGACGATAGCGACAACTCTTTTGGCGAGACCGTGACCAAAAAGCCTTCTCCTGCGAAGAAAATAAACAAAGACTTTTTCACGCCCACAGTCAAACCCAAACCGAAAGACATAAAAGCCTTTGCATCAGAGAAGAAGTTTATCTATCACGAAAACAACAAAGAGAATAATTCACACGATAGTTGGGTCCCCCATCAAACATATCCTGCTAAAGAAAACCATAATATCATTCAAAGTGCACATAAAAATATTATTTCGAATGTTTATCCAAATTCAGAAGCGAAATCGAATGTTAACACAAACTCAGAAGCTAAAAAGCGTAGTGTTTTGATGTCACAGAGTAACAGTAACTCAAGATCACAAAATTCATGCATCAAAAAGACTCCAGAGGTTGCTAAAGTACCAAGCAGTAGTCAGAAGCTTAAATCAGCGACGCCTAAAATAAAGTCAGGTATCAGAAGGTTTACTCCAGGATCTAAACATAGTCACAAGAACACTCCTCAGAAAGCTGTAATACAGAATAGGGATAGAGTGAGAGTTGAGTTATTTTCGCAAAACCCTGCAAAAGATGAACCTCATTGCCCGCCTCCTCGGGCAGAGTCGGCCCCTGTTTATGTACCTGTGCCTGAGACGCCACTGAACAGGAAGGCAATGCCTGCATCATATGTGGCTACACCTTCATACCCGCAGGGTGTGGTCAACAATAGCTCAAAGATATCGTTCAAGACTACAAGTATAAAGGATAAGAAGTACATGTTTATTAAAAAACTGGGCACTGGAGGCTCTAGTGAAGTTTATAAAGTAAGTATATGTCAAAGATATTTCAAATGGCTGCTATTATTCATACAAAAGCACCTCCACAACCCCGTAATCTAGGCAGTCGCTCTATGTAAAATACTGATAAATCAGCTGCATCTGGTTAGACTGGAAGCCAACCACAGAGAATAGTTGGGAAAAGGCTAGGCAGAGTCATGTTAAAATGAGACTAACTAATATTATCATTGAGTTAAATTGGGCCTTGACACATTTTTCAATATGATAGAAACAGGTCCAGTTAAGAAAAATAAAAGAATAATTGAAAAACGAGTTCAAGAAATAAGCTGTTCACACGCCTCATTCCTTTAAATATTTCATGTTGCGACTTGTCTGATCTTAACAGGTTTAAAGATTTTGTCTAAATAGAAGGGTGCCACGAAGCTATTTTCGAAAAGCGCCAAATACGCAAAAAGAGACCTAAGCCCTCCTACACGTATACATACAACACTGCAGGCCAACTTTATTGCTCTAGTTGTGACCGGGTGTTCAAAACAAAATTCGGTCTAGCGAGCCATCTAAGGGCACACGCAAGGAAGTGATTTCAAAGGGTCGCCGTTATCGAAATCGATAAGGAGGACTATATATGTGCCCAATTTCATCCAAATCTGTTCACTTTCGTATTTAAAATATTGGTTAGGTTTCATAACTTTATTTGCATTCTATAATGTTTAAAGGTTTTACAAAGGCTTAAAGCTGAAGTACAATTATGGACCCTGCTGTACGGCACAGCAAAAAGTATAAAATTAACATGAATTCTTATAAGGGGTTACTTATAAGAATTCATGTTTTCTATTCCTCAGTTTATGCAAAATAAATAATTTGTTACTCTATGACAGCGTTTCCTAGCCTTTTTCAGCCACAGACAGACCCCTAAGAAATCAAGCACCTTAGTTAAAAAGAATCAGCAATTCCGACCATTTATTTTTGTACTAATACAAAAAAAAAAATACATAAGTAGGTATTTTGTTATCGTTATTAAACATGCGTCAGCGTACGATTCTTAATGTGAAGGATGGTGTTGTGTTGTGTATTTGCAACTTGATATTCGGGTTGATAATACTAAAAATTTGTATTTTCAAATTGGATTCTACTTGTAATCTGTTTCTATATTTTGTTTTAAATAGTCCACATGAGACGGCGGACCCCCATACGTATACTCGCGGACCCCTGACACTGCTCTATGATACCAAAATAACTTTTATTTTTGCCTCTAACTTATAAACTAAAACGTCTTTTCTACTTGCAGGTACTAGAAGTAGGCACATCATGTGAGTATGCAGTGAAATGCGTATACCTGGCAACTGACCAGGAGTTAGCCCAGGGTTACATCAATGAGGTGCGGCTGCTGAGAGAGCTGCAGAATTCCGATAGAGTCATCAGGCTGTTTGATTAGTGAGTACTTTCCCTTATAATGGTAAAATTCAAAAGTCATTTATCAAATTAGGCTGAGAATCAGCACTTTTCGACCGTCAAAATTACATGTGACAGTCCCCCAAAAACGCCCGCTCTTCACCACTTACTAGAAGTTTAGCTGGGAAGAAGAAGTGGCGCAACAAACTCTAACCGGTAACTAATTGATTAAGAGTTGGTACATACACATTGAGTTTGTCATGCATACCTTTGTCTTTGCTGTGCTACTTGTTGAAATTTAAGAGGACATAGCCCAAGTCACATCATGTTGGTGAGATAGTGTATATAACTTGTTTGTATTCAATTTGTGGTTCATTTGTTCCAAGTCTTCTTCACTTATAATAACAAGTTTGCTCCACCTCTTATCCTACCCGCTGTGCCCCAAAAACTGCAGCCATAGTGACCTCTGCATTGCCACTGACATGTGGAAGTGGTGAAGTTATGGGCCAACAAAATTTAATACACTTTTGTGCCATCAACACTAGGAAGAAGAACAGAAGATTATTCATTCTGATAATTAATTTCTCTGCTGACAGGTGTCTACTTCCAACCAGAGAATCGCAAAAATCCCTAAAATGCCCTAATCCCCTAAAATAACAAAAAAAAAAACAAAAATAATACAGAAATGATTCTTCATTCTTCACCCACCCATCAGACAAAATCCTCTTCATCTTTTGTTTCACGTCAAATGACACCACTAACTCTGTCAATCTCACAGTGAGTACGACCGCGTCAATCAGTTCCTGCGCTTGGTGTTGGAGGTGGGCGAGACCGACCTGTCGTCGTTCCTGAAGGCGCGCGGCGCTGGCCTGCCGCCTGCGCTCGTCTTACACTACTGGGAGGAGATGCTACATGCTGTGCATTATATTCATGAACATGGTGAGAAATTGTGAATATAATTCGGCGTTAAAAAGTCTTACGAGCTTGAACGAACGCGAACTTTCGGCTAAACATTCGGGCTAATGTGTAAACATTGAGTTCGTTTCGCCAATCACAGGAGCAATCGCGCAAGTGGCCAGGCGAATTTCGAGCGTACAGGTTCCACATTCGCCTCGATATTGGCATGATTGTACAAACCCGTAACTGCTTTTAGTTAGAATCTAAGTAAAAAAACAAACGATTACATTTTCACTGATTTTGTCTACCGTACCGTGAACAGGACGTCAACGAAACGAGATGACGACGCCGAAGTAGCGACAGTACATTTACTATGGCCGCGTAATCTCGTTGACGTCCAGTTCACGGTGGGGTGGACAAACAGTGTAAATCTTTGAATACTTGGAAAAGCTTTCATCCTCCATTTCTTTTTCCTTTCTCTCATTAATTCATAATCAGTAGCTAATAGAACTAAGCTAATCAAATCTATGCAAGCCGCTCAACAATTATTATGTGCCTACAGGCGTCATCCACGCGGACCTAAAGCCCGCGAACTTCCTCCTGGTCTGCGGGCGGCTGAAGCTGATCGACTTCGGGATCGCGTCAGCTATCAGTAGCGACGCGACGTCCGTGGTCCGCTCTCAGGCCACCGGGACATATTCGTATATCAGCCCTGAGGCGCTCATGGGCGGCGCTGGAGGGTATGGGGTTGCTAATGGCGATGGCAGTGCTCCTATAAAGGTTTTACTCATTATTATTTAAAAAAAATACAAAATACTCGCAGACGATGTCGCGGAAAACAGCTAGTTTACAATATGCTATGATTACAAACAACTAAGGTTTACAACCAGTCTCTGTTGTCAATGCTTTATTGGGATACTCAAAAATGACTAAGTAATTCAGCTTTTCACTAACAAAATTCCTTGTCATTGCTTTGCAGATCTCGTTCCGCTCGGACGTGTGGTCTCTGGGCTGCATCCTGTACAGCATGGTGTACGGGCGCACCCCGTTCGGCCACATCCCCAACCTCGCCAAGTTAGCCGCCATACTCGACCCTAACCATCGCATCGACTATCCGCCCGTTGAGCGTAAGTATTCGTAAAGTGGTCGATATACATGCGAACTTAAAGTCCGCGGTTTTTAAGTTCGCCAACCGTCGGTGACACGTGAAGCTTGCTCACACTGTTCGCGATGTCGCGATGTTGTCGAATTTTCTGAACCAAACTAAACATAAATTACACAAATGTCGAAAGAAAATGGCGGCTTACGACTCGCGGCGATGACAGATGTACGAAACTACGAACCATAGAGGCTACGAGCAAAATTTCGAACCTGTTGGATCGCCGACGAACTTACTCGGCGGTTTTAAAGTGCGCGTACTTCGTATGACAAACGGGCGAGTAAGGTCGCCGAGCCATAAGTACGCGCGTACTTGCTCGCACGTCTATCACCCCTTTTTAAAACTTACTTTTAACCTCAGAGTAGCGCAACGCGTTAGAGGGTAATCCCGCGCCGGTTATCGAGATATTGACTATGCGATCGTCGATCGCTTTGGAAGCGATTATTAGTTTTAGAGGGTACATTTTTGACTAAACGTTTTTATTTTATTTTTTGGTCTTGAATAGCTATTTGCTATTATTCAAGGCTATTATTCAATAGCTATTTGCAAATTATCGGAGAGGCAACCGGATGGCGAGTGCTAATCTGGGTCTTGAAGTGATACCGAACCCGCGTACCGTCCCACCAAAAACCGAAACCGAAACCGGATGGTATTGATACACAGAATTCCTTGCACTTATTAGACCGTAAGTTTCGAATGCCATCCGATTTAAACCTACTTTTTTTCGATTTTTGTTTCAAAAATTCGCAAAAAGGGTTTTTTGGCGACTTTGAAGCGTTGTTTCTCAGAAACTGCCCAGCAGGATCGGATGGCATTTTTGTTACAACATGTATTGGTACCAATAAATAGGCTCACCAATTTGAAAGCGGTTGCCGCACAACGTTTTTTTTGTTTTTTTTTTTTTTTTAATTCGCGAGTCCGAAAACGGCTTTCTTCTAGTTTCACCACTTTCTTAACTTTAAGGCGTAATTTTTTTTTTTTTATGGGTAAAACAGGCAATATTTTTTCATCTTTAATGTTGGCAGATTCTTATAAAACGATTGCTTTATTCAGATACTTAAATCTTAATTTCAAAATGCAATAAAAAAAAAAAAATTGAGGGATTGATTAAATTAGGGCTGAGTAGCAGATGACCCCACCTATCCACCATTTTCTTATGTTCAACGTTCTGCCAAACACCCTGTATATCTAAGGTTAATTCATGACTAATCAGATTCTCAGAAGAAAAAAACGTTTTGAATTTATGAAAGGTAAAATGCTTGCCTGTTATTTTATCTAAAGATTCTTAAAATTCAGTATGAGTTTAAAAAATATATTTCGATATTTATAAAATCACCTCCCAGGCGATCATTAGTAATTAGTGGTGATAAAATAAGATTAGTATTCTAGGGTTAAACTAATATATGAATAAACGTGTTCTTGTAGGATATCTTCCACTATTATTCAACTAGGTAAGGTTATGTGTTGTCGAAGTAAAGCGTAAGCCACAGCGCGAGCGAGCGAAGCTAACTTCGCTTAGCTCACGGAGCAGCGGCGGGCGTCTTTTCATAATAGCTTGTGGTGGTATAAACCGAAGAACCAATATTACATCATTGTTTCCCCCCACAGACCTCCCTCCGTCACTGCTCGCAGCACTGAAGTGGTGCCTCACGTACAACGCGCGCGCGCGCCCGTCCGTGCGCGAGCTGCTGTCCATCCCGTACTTGCAGCCGGCGAAGGGCACTCTGCCGCAGCAGCTGCTAGACAAGCTGCAGCCGCACGTCACACAGCAAGAGTATAGATTACTGCAGAGGGCGCAGCTGTAGCACGTTACTTACAACTTGTGAATGTGTCACTATTTGTAAAAACTCCGGTTGTCCGAGGACATAACTTTGGATTGTGATGATCAAAAACTCTTTTGATCAGAGAAGTGAACTTCTAGAATTAGATCTCATGTCTTTTATTTAGGAATTAATTATTCCAACTCCGTCAATCTTGTAATGGTTTACTCTGAGTTGTGGACGTGGGCAGAGATTAATACAGATGGTGCATTTCGCAAAATCATTTAAATAAAAAGCGACTCTTGCTACGACACAATAAAGTGCAATATTCAGGTCGCACAGCGCTAATTACCTAGTTATATTCACCTAGAAGTTGCCTCTTTCTATCGCGTAACTCTTAGATCTTCTGACCACGTTACACTCACTGAATTAGCCCGCCGCGTACTTGTAGCTCATACCTAACATGCGTAGTGCACAATCTGTACTCATCTGTGGCGTAACTTCGAAGAATTGAAATAAGTGGCTTCGTTGGCCATTTATACGTCGTTGTAAATATAATATAGTGTCTGTCGTGTGTATGTGCAGTACTCGTCTACACGGCGATATTAAATTTGAGGAAGACGAATAATCAATGAATTCTTTTTGTGTAATCTAGGGCATAAACTTTTCGAAAATTAATACCAAAGTATGTAAGTTCTTGTACATATGTAAAAATACTAATATTAAATTTGCTTTTATACTAATAAAAATACTTAACATATTTTAACTTACACACCGTTTTGGTGATGTTAATAAAATTAATATAACTAAAAATGTAGCCAGTAATTATTGTATTCAAAATTGTATGTGTGCAACTTGTATGATAGGAATAATATTATTGTATTACAGATAATTCATTACATAAATAATGGACGGTATATAATGGACCACTGACTTTTATTGTAAAATAAACAATTTAATTTGGGAATAAATATTTATTGAAAAGATAATAATTGGAGAATACAAAAAATAAATAGCATCTTAGCACAATTATTAATAAATGAATAATAAAATAAGATTTGTTAATCTTAGCTTACAACACTATCTAGCAAATAATAAAAATTTATGAAATGCAATAATGGTCAATATTGAAAATTCAAAGAGAAAGTTACGGATTATAAAACGATGTTTTTAGATAGAAAATACTGACATCAAGTCGTAGAGACTGGCAGCTTCGTATTTCTCTGCTCGCATCAGAGAAAAGGAATTCTCACCCTTACTACACATACCATAAGGTACAGAGCGAATACGCACGTAGCGTCACGACTTGTTACGTTATTCGTCCGGGCGAGCGCGCTTGCTCGAACTACGAACACAAGCAGAACCCTCCGAAACGACAACGCACCGACATCAGCTGATCAAGATTACTTTACTAATTTTTAGTCCAAGTTACACAGACTCTGCTACCATAATTAATTAACTAATTGAAATGCTTTTTTTTGTTCAGTCTATATACTTTTGAAATAATAAGACATTGAAATAGTGCTATATAAATAGTAATACAAGCTGATCACGCGGCCGACCGCGCAGTACTCACGCGTGAGAGGTGGGAACACGGCACAAAATTAAAAAACAAAATTTTCTTTTTGATTTTAATGCGTTATGTAAATAAAGCTAGGCAGTACTGCGCGAGCGGCCGGCGCGTGCGGTCGTGCGCAGTGCGTGCTTAGTTCTGGAAGAGTGTGCGCGTGAAGTCTATGTAGTCGAGCGCGTTGGGTATGGGGCGCTCTGTCTTGGCTTCGACGAAGGGTTTCATCCGAGCGACGCAGTAGTCCGCCATCTCCTTGGTGAGGTTCTGTGAATAAGACAACAGGTTAGCTGTTTGCTGGGTTGATTAAGTTCCGCTATACAACTTGAAGCGTTACTCACGGCGTAGAGCTCGTCCTTGGTGACGTAGGCACGGTCCTGGTGGGCGGTGATGGCTCGGAACGCGTTCTCTATCTCCTCAGAGGAATGCACATTCTCAGTTTCCTTACTGATCATGAACGCCATGTACTCTTGGAGGGATACTTGGCCGTCGCGGTTCGGGTCTACCACATCTGAAAGAAAAAAATAACATTTAAAACATCTGGAGACTATAGATTTCTCTGCGCCGTCCAATACGCTAGTCGCCAATCAAACTCAAAAAAAGTATTTATTTCAATGAAACCATTTACGGGTTCTTTTGAATTAAGAGTCAGTCAGAAAGCTGAAGCCATTTGCCCATTCCAAAACTCCACACTATTCGGACATCTGTTCTGTCAGCACTGTGCCCTGCTCACTGGCACATAAGTTTACCAATGGCTACGTCGTCGGTTGCCCTACGTATTTGTACAAACTAAAACCAAAAATTTTAAATACTCACTAAGTATAGCCTCAAACTCGGGGTCAGGCTGTCCCTCCTCAACCATAGGCAGGTCGTACCCGAGCGCGCGCAGACACGACTTGAACTCGTGGTGGTTGAGGCGGCCGGAGCGGTCCTTGTCAAAGTGCTTGAACATCATCGAGAACTCCTTCAGGGCGTCCTCGCTTACACCTGGTGAAAAAAACGTGGTTGTTAGTCAAATAGTTCTGATGTCAGTTATTGTGGTAACTTGCGGTGATCATAAATGGCTTTTAAAATAATTTAGTTCTAATGAGTTGGCTAGTTACCTACACTAGCCCCCACTCACATAGCTAATGTGAAGACTAGTGATAGATAGAAGAAATTACACATTTATTCTTCTACTACAGAAAATAGAGATGTATTTACCAGAGTGGTTCCTGGCCTGTATCTGCTGCTCCAGATTGTGCTGCATGCGCATAGACAGTTGGTCGAGCTGATCCCACTGCTGGGCAAGTCCCACTGTGCTGTGCTCAGTGTACCGGTTGTCCAAGATCAGGTGTTCCTCTAGTGCAGCGCCTGATAACAAAAAAAAACAATTAATATCATGTGAAATTCTGGGATATTTTTTACAGAAAAGCAATAAATTAATTAATATACAGGTGAAAAACAAGCATGTCCCGTTTGCACCACAAATCACACGAATAGGTACATTTGGCACTATTTCTTAGAAATTCTGTCTCTTTTAAATTAATTTACTGCTTTTTAGAGATTTTAGGTGCCAGCAGGCCCAAATTTTGGAAAAATATTGCAAATTAAGTGAATTATTATTATCCTCTGTATGGATCTTACCTAATTCTTCAAGGCGTCTCAGATCAGCCCTGCGCGCGCGTACTTCTCCCGCGCGTTGCCGCAGCGTGGCCAATTGCTGCTCCAAAGAACCGGTGCCCTCCATCATTGATGTACTGTATGAGGATACAGAAGTATTGGTTAGATTATAATAATGTTTAGGAACGAGTTGGAAGCTTCGTTATGGTAATGCGTATGGCAAGTAAGATATTACTGTTTTTGGTATTGATTATAATTTGATGGGGTAGTTATGTACAGACGTCAGCACTAGTCCAATCTGTCAAATTTTCCCAATCAACATTGAACCTTATTCTTTAGCGATAAAGTTGAAAATCTATTAAAGAAATTTGACATATTGTAGTAACTTGATGTGCTGGCGTCTGTACAGTAAGTAGACTTGTATTTTATTTAGTGGAACAAGCAAGAAATGTTTTTAAAGAAGGTGTATAGACTCTGCGCTCAAAGAGCCTTTACAGTTAACATTAAAAATAATTATTTTGACTACAACATCTATAAAATGCGTTTGTTAACTTCAATAGAAAGATAATTAGCAAACTTTATAGAAGACATTGATGATTAGTAAGTATTAAACCTAATTTATGTATGTACAGGGTTGTATATCAAATTATTTTAAAAACAAGTGACATATACGTAACAGGATTTCATCATATAATATAAAAGAATACTAAAGCCAATCATTAAACAACGGTACAGACAGACATCGAGAAAGTCAGTGTACAACGATTATGTCGGCTTGCCAAAAGTTATAAAGCTCGACACACACACAAAGCGGCTGTCTTTGGGGTGCGGGTCGAGACGGGAGTACGGCGGGCTTGTAATTCCTTGTATTATATGGATATCAGCACACGAAAGCTCTCGACCCGCTCCGTGCCCGACTCGCGCACGCGTTTTAAACAAGCCCGCCGTGCTCCCGACCCGACCCGCGCCCGACACGTTCTTTGTGTGTGTTGTTTCCTCAAAGCTATTTCAGAAAGTATATTCTTGACCAAATTATCATAAGTCTGCTGATAAAACTTTGTCAAGCCGTAAATCGTTTTACAATTTTAGTAGATATACACGCGACATTCTGAATACGTTACCCGTCCCAGCCTAGCAGCTGTAACCTGTATACCAATCAATATGTCAACACCTCCAATTTTGAACATTACACCAATATCTTCATATCTAGAGTAGAGTACCACTGAGGTACTAAAATATTTATTTTGAAAGTCATACTGAGTGAGTACTAGAAAAACCACTGAAAAGAGAACCACGCCAGGTAAACTTTGTCAGCACAGACAATCAAAATATCGGCTAGTTTAACTTCACCGCTGTACCGCGCCTTAGCCCCAGCGCGCACTGCGGTGTGGTGAATTGCGTTGCGTTTTTGTCGCCGCAATTAATAAAATCCTGCTTTGTTTTCGTATGCTTTTTTTTTATTGCAGTGAGCAGTGGGCAATTGAAATTCATTTTCAATTCGTTGTAGAATCTTCGCCACAACTTGCAATGATTTGAGCTGACCCTTACGTATCTTTCAGTACTTTTGCAGTAATGCTAGAATTCTTATGGGAATACATTACCGTAAATTTATAAGTTTGGGAGAATTTGTTCAATGGTATATTATGCAAAGATTTAAGAAACAAAAAATACAGTGTAAATGAGTATTGCATGGTGTACATACCGTGTCTCGGTGAGCCACTGGTGGAAGGCGTTGGCGTGTTTGGCGAACTCCTTGCGCAGCTTGTCGTTCTCCTCCTGGCGGTGCGCCTCCTTTGTTAGCTCTACGTCGCGCTCGGCTGCAGATGCACAACGTTACGTTAATTTCGGAACTAAGGGACTGTGTCACAATGTCCAGATTGGTATGCACAAGATAAATGAAAACATCAAACAGAATTTGAACTGCCTGCTGATGAGTTAAACGGGACTAATTCGGGATGTCTAATGTATAGGGAAAAAGCTCTTGAGGTCCTTTGAAGTCGCGTAAATACGAATATACTACGCTTGGGACTTTCGACACAGGTTAGCATTTTCGTATGTCCACTGAGCTCATGGGTTTTAAGTTTTTGTCATAATTATTTGTTGAACAATAATTTCGTTCAGGTCGTGTTTACTTACCGATGATCTTGCGCAGGTTACGCCAGGTCTCCTCGAGCGCCTCCATGGTGAACCAGGTGTAAGGGTTAGCGCCCACGTTGAACGACTTGATCTGCTCGTCCAGAGCTGCCAGGGCTTCGAAGTCGCTTTGTGCAGATGATAGGGAAGCCTGGTGATTGAAAGTAGACATTTTATTCTTGTAAGTAAGCTTTTTATTGACAAAGTTATACATTTCAAAGTTGCATTGATAAACGACCTATGACCTTCTTTAGCCACCGGATTCTAGAAGGACTCTCGACTTTAAAATGTTCTTGATTGAAAGTCTTTCTGAGATTGACAGTTGCAGCATGACATTTACTGGCGATTCAGAATTTGGGGAGTTTCATTTAGCATTTGGCCGCGAATTTATACAGAAAAACTTTTCTCGTCCATCTAGTTAGCCGAGGGCTGAGCCAAGTGGTCTATTTCTACTAACTTACATCATAATCTTCACCTTCGAAAAGAAAAAATGAAATAAACTCGTTTATAAGTAAATAAGTGGGGTGTGGGGAGTGTACTCACTTGGAACTGTGCATGCGCATCTCTGAGCGCACGGATCTCCTCGATGGAGTTGCAGCGAACAGGGTCAGTCAGATCTTCCTCTGCGTTCTCGAACCATGAGTTGAATGCAGACGCCTAAACAAAAAAGTAACGGTTACTGGTTATTGTAAAGGTTACTGAGAGTATATGGAATGTAGTAAATTAATAGGTAAAAAATTGATTCATAACATTCTCCGCTACAGTAGTTGTTTGTTAGCTACTAAATTAAATAATCTGGAATATTCACACATGATAAAATTCTTGAAATTTCTCTCAAAGTAGACTTTAGTATTCACAAGAATTTTAAGTATACTATAAACAAACCATTATTTATGATGATTGTACACTATTGAGTTTTCTTGTGATTTAAAATAGTACGATAAAAAACTTTTACGATTTAAAAAAAAAAAAAAAAAACAGTTACATAAATCAGTAATTCTACTGCCAAACAAAAAGAAAACGAGATGATAAATGCTGATCCCAACATACCTTCTTCGCAAACGTGAGGTACAGCTCCTCGATCTGCCGGAACTGGTCTTGCAGCTGCAGCAGCCTCTGCTTGCGCGCGGCCGAGTCGGCCAGCAGGCGCTGCCAGCGCGCGATGACGTCACCGTGCCGCTTGACGATGGCCGGCGTCTGCTCGTGGCCGGCCGCCACCAGCTGCTCCTTGAGCGACGTGATGTTCTGGATGCCTTCGTGCTCGAAGGCGGCCAGGCCTGGGACGGACAAAATATTCATATTTTACAAGGTTGGAATGGCTAAATGGATCTACTAACTTTTGCCCGCGGCTTTGCCCGCGGGGATGTCGGAATATATCCCACGGGAACGTACTACCGGGATTAGATACCTAACCGCCTGGCCACGGGACATTCACTACAGCGAAAATTCGCGTTCAGACAAACAGACGCGGCGGGGAACTTTTTTTTAATAATATGTAACGATAACATGTCCTAATTCAGGTCATAGTCTACCTACTTGCTAAATTTCATCAATATCCCCTCAGTTGTTTTACCGTGAAAGCGTAATAAGCAAACTCACTTTCGCATTTATAATAATAGTTAAGATTCACAGTAAAGGATGCGGACCCTTTACTGTATGTTTTTTTGTAAAATTATTTTACAAGACTTTTTGAAGCGAGTGTGAACTTGAATTAAAACCGCGCGATAAAACTCGAATAATATTATGAAGTTTCAGTGGTTACACAAATGACGAATAAGTTAGCGAGATTCTTTCATGAACGAAAGCTTGCGTGTACACCTCTTTGAAACATTTGTATGTAGGTACTATCAGACTTGCATGTCCTACTACTGACCGGCATCGAAGGTGTCCTGCTTGGTGAGCAGAGTCTGCACAGTGGACAGGTCTCGTCCGAACTCGTCGGAGCGCACATGGGTCTCCTTGTCTGCGATCCAGGACTCCACCACGTCGGCCTTCCATAGCAGCTGCAGGTAGAGCGAGTTGTCGACCAGTGCTGCCTTGCGACGAGCTGCGAGGCTGGTCAGCTTCTCTAGTTTGGCCTGATGGGGGTAAACAAAATGGTTAGGTGTGTTTCTATTTGGAGTTTTTTATAAATGGTATCTTTAGGAGCAAGATGAGGTCAACATCAAAACAGGTTTCAAAATGTGTACTTACTACATATAATTTTCTAAATATAATATATCCTATTGGTTTTGTTCGCTCAACAGCATGTTTGTATCAGAATATGCAGTCGGCTCAAAATATGATGTGATGAAAAACATCATGAATGGAATTAAAATTAAAAATATGTGCATAAACGAACAAACAAAATATCTTTTACTAGCTTTTGCGAAAAAATTCTTCGTTACAATTTTATTATAAGTATTCGGAAGAATATTTTTATCTTTCGGGAATTGAATGGACGCGAGAAGCAGAGCCGGTCGATGTGATGCTTAGGGGACGTCAGTGATCGAGGATTTATTTTAGGTTTTTTATATAGTCAGTATACCTGCAGAGCCCTGATGCGGTGCGACAGCGCATCGGCGTGCAGGTTGCCTTGCGCCAGCAGCCGCTCGCCGTCGGCGGCCAGGTCGCGCACGCGCTCGCCGCGCGCGGCCAGCTCGGCCTCCAGGGCCTCGTGCTTCTTCAGCAGACCCTGGACGGCAGCCATGCTGTCGCCGCATTCGCCAACGACTACGAGTTGTTGTTTCTCGCTGGGGAAGTAAGTTTTTGTTAGTACATATAGAATTGAGGTGGACAAATCTTCTGAAGTTTTCATGTTTTCCTACAAGCTTTGAGAAGGTTTCTCGTTCCAGTTCAATCAGCTTAGCCCTATGAAACTTAGATTTCATTCTTACAAGTGAAAAAAAAAAACTATTTGTATCATTAAACATTTAAACAACAGATTGACGAATTTTAATAGACTTCTAGGAAGCTGTGGTATCCTGCAATCTTCAATTTTTTTTGTTATGGGAACCTTTCTTACCTGATCCAAGCCTCCTCCTCATCGACCTTCGCCAAGAACTGCTGGTAAGCAAGCGACTGTTGCAACTTAGCTCCTCTCTCTTCAGCCAAGGCCTGCAACTCATCCCAGGCCAAAGACAATGCCTTGAGCCTCTGCTCGATCTCCGGCACTCCTAAGTTGGAGACGTCCATGAGTTTCTCCCCAGCTTCCTGAACGGCTTGGATGGCAGGCTCGTGGCTTGCCAGTTCAGCGTCTAAGCGCTTGTGCTTTTTGAGCAGATTTTGGACTCCAGTTAAGTCGCGACCGTAGTCGTCTGAGGCGACGAGGAGTTTCTTTTCCCTGTGGAATGAAGTGAGATTAGTATTTATTGTCTGTTTGGCTAGGTTTTTTTTGTTGTAGTTAATTATTGTAGCATAAAAACAAAAAACAATTTCCATTATGAGTTTATCATGATATTCTCGCATTGAAACAGGATCTAAACAAGGTGCAAAGTGTCTGTGTACTTTGTTTAGTGGTAAAAAATATTTTGTGTTAAATACAATAGACGTAGATACATTTAGTAACCTATTCCGTTTAACTATTCCTAAAGAGTCATAAAAAACCCTGTAAGAAATCGACATGTGTTTCACCTCCCCCAACGAGGCATCCTCAGGATGACGATTGACTTGTCGTGAACCCGAACAAAACGTGTTGCCACGCCGAGCGCCGCGCTGTGTTCGAGTCTACGTCTATTGTATTGGACTTCCGCAAGGTCACGCCTGAATCAATTAAGTACTAAATATTTGGGTGTCAAGTATATGAGAACAATATGTAATACGTGGCAGTTGATATGAAACATCCGAGTATTATAAAAAGTTCGCGTAATCGGGTTTTTAGAACATCTTCTCTGTCACTAAATGGAGCTTTACACGAAGCCAGTGCCTTGGCGTTAGGCATACAGACTTGCCTGCGCTGACCTTGCCGGTATTGTTTACACTAGGCCTGTTATTTCAAAAAAAATCTTGTGATGCACGCAGGTTCGTCTCTATAAAAAAATAATTCCGGGCAAATCCAGCTGTTGAAAAAGAAATGTCTAAAGAACTATTACGAGAGGAGTTGAAAATCTAAAAAACCAAACACATGTACAGAATAAGGAGATGCGCCAGCGTCTGGCCCGATAAGTTTACACGGGGTAACCGTAGGCGCTGGGGGTGAGGGAGACGAAGGTCACTGGCCAGAAAAATTTACGGAAGCTCTATTCATGCCTGTGCTGGTTGTCATGCTGGCCTGGCAAGATTTTTTTATACTGGGTCAATATTAAGCCAGTACTGGCTGCCAGTCTAACAGGCGGTCTGAACTGGCTTCGTGTAAACCTGTGTTTCTACTAGAGATGAGAATATTGGTTGAAATTGTTTATTGGTTAATGGTTAAATAAAAATATCGATATTTTTATTGGTTGAAAATATTAGTTAATATTTTTATTCAAGTATCTGCAACATGTTGAAAAGTTGAATATTCTATTAACTAATGCATGTTGAAATTGTTAAGTTAAACTTCCCTTCATACTTTAACAGGCTTAGGACTGACTAGCATTTATCTCGATTAGATAATCGAATATTTTTAACAAGTTGCGACTTTTTCCACCCCCACGACCCTGTCGAAATGGTTCCACGTATCATTATTTCGTCTCGGCATTTTGTAAAACAAAAAAAACAACAACAACACAACGACGCGACTTTGTTATTTGAATAAAATATCAAAACTAACTAATAAAATAAACTTATATCAAAAATCAACCATTAACCGACCGAAATATTGGTTAAAAATATCAACAACTTTCTTTAGAATAAAATATCCCCAACAGTAAATGTGTTTTAACGTAACAAAGATAGAACATACAATTGAATGCACGTAACGGAATAAATATTTCTACGACATTGACGACACTGCGTTGTCGCTCTGAAGGTCAACCCGAGCGAGCGAGAGACAGCGCGTTGTTCGAGCGAGACAGAGAAATATTCGTCCTTGCCAATTTTGCGCCGAAGAAGTTGATATGATATTTTTATTCGTTAATGTTAATTTTATTTATTGAATATCATGGTTAATTTTAAATATTAGTTAAATTTAATGGTTGATAGTTATATTCATCATCTCTAGTTTCTACCTATGTGCCGGTCTGCTTTTTAAGCCCGATGTGTCACATCAACGGTCTTGCATCTTTTTTTCATATTCTGTATATCATTATAATTTATAAGGAACCGTAACTGCATATTTGACAAAAATGTTAGAACATAAGAATAGTACATAAGCTATACTAACTTGATCCAAGACTCCTCATCAGCGATATCCCTGAAGAACTGGTGCAACGTATTAGCTTCATGTAGCCTCGCCCGCCTGTGCGCGGCGAGGTTGCGCACGCGCTCGAAGCGCTCGTTGATGGCGGCGCGGCGCGAGCCGATGCCGGCGCTGTCGAACTGGCCCGACGACACTAGCGCGTCGGCTTGGGCGTTCATGTCTAAAGGAACGAGGATAGATTAGTTACAGGCATATATTTTTGCAAAATTAAAGGTACACGGCACAGTTTCTCTACGGTGCGGCGTATAAACCGCCCCCTTGAAAAAACGTGTCTGTCAACAAGCTTCCATAGTGATCCATACAACACTGATGACCGCGCCTACACACGGCGAAAAACCGTCATGTTTCACGACAAGAAAAACGTGTGTGTACGGGCCTTAGGCATTCTCTACCAGCCAACCAAACCAAACCAGGAAGGTGGAGAGGAATGACTATAGCCGACCTCGAAATGGGACAAGGCTAGGCCGAGACATAGGTGTTTACAGTAATTGATGATACATAGACTGCATTACGTAACTGAGATCTCATCATTACCCTTATCCCAATTTATTTGTGGTCGGCGCAACATGTCCTTTCTTCGATACTTCTCTATTAGTCGTCATCTCGGTCGTCACCCGCTTTCTAGCCACATCATCTTTCACACAGTCCATCTATCGTTTCTTTGGTCTTCCCCTACTCTTATAGCCATCGACATTCATACTTAAAACTTTCCTCACAACATTTTCTTCATTCCTCCGCATCACATGCCCATACCATGACAACCGATTACCGCAAAATTTTCGGTCACAGGTGCCACTTTCAGACTTTCTCTTATGTACTCATATTAACTGAGAATGGATGCACACCATTGCGATAAGATACTTGTACAGCAGTCGGAATGCAACTCCAACTGTTTTGGGCATTATGATGAAGACGAATTTCTAGACGATATAAAAAAAAGAGTAATTCAATTTTTTATATAACATTAGAAATTTTTCTTTTTTAACTTTAATAAGTCTAGAAAAGTATCGTAATTACAAACTAGCTCACCATTAATCCTATCCTCGTGCGCCTGGATGTCGGCCTCGACGAGCTGGTGCTTCTTCATGAGATTCTGTACGGACGCCAGGTCCTTGCCCGAGTCTTCGGACGTCAACAGGCTTTCAACCTAAAACACCAATACCAGTATAAACGAAATGTCGCAAATGAGGAATATTTTTAATCACCGTCATTTTAAAATATGGTCTTCTCAAAACATTTAGCCCTCAGCCAGCACGTAAACTGATTCAATTCGATAACAATAAAAAATCTATTGCCTCTTACTTAATTGCAAAGGTTGTTATTATTACCATTTTGTTCTGAAAATAAAGCAAAATTTAAAAAGGACTTGTAATAAGTGTCAAATTCAGCAGCTTATGCGACTGATCTCCACACACATCCCAATATTTTTTTAACGTTTTTTGCAATAAATTATTAAAGCCCATAGCTTCTGTGTATAATTATGTATTGTTCCTACCTCTCCGAGCCAGAAGTCGAGATCCTTGACAGCGGCGATGTAAGTACGCTGTTTGTTGGCCTCCTTCAGTTTGAGCGACTTCTCCGTCGTCTTCTGAGTCAGGAACTCCCATTGGTCTGCGATGGATGCTAAGCGAGCCTATGGAACACACAAACATGGGTAAATTCAATTGCAATTTTTTTAATAACAATATTAACAGAATATTTGCGTGATCAAAAAACATAAACCTTCCTTGGCAGTCGGGTAAAAAGCATCAGAATAATCAACCTATTAATGTTCCCACTGCTGGGACACAGGCCTCCTCTCTGTGAGGGTGTGGGCTGTAATTTACCACGGGGGCCCAGTGCGGGTTGGTAGATGTCACATTACTTCGATTTTTTGGTTCTAGGACATGCCGGTTTCCTCACGATGTTTTTCTTCTCAAAAGGAGAGCAGCGGTGATGAAATAAATTACACAAAGTAATGCCCCAGCCTGGGTTCGAACCCACGATCTTATAACTTGTAAATCGGGGCCGTTACCACTGGGCCACCACTGCTTGTGCTGCCGGTAGATAGATTGAGAATAATTTTGCTAAAGGCTTTACTTCTATCAACATAGACCGTATTTCTAAATACCACATTACTTCTGCGAAAAACAGAGACATCCCTGTGCCTTTCCTATAGTAACATTCAGAAAGCAGGTCAGAACTATTATGCGAAGCGTCGACCTGATGCAGCATCGCAGGACCGGTCATTATGTCCGAGTATTTACGATGATAATCTAGTTCGCGGCGATGCTAGAGAAGGAGTATTGATGTACCTGCACGGCGTCTTCGCTTCCACTGCACTGTCCGCGCTGCACGAGGTTGCCTCCCATGGCCAGCACTGACTGGATACGTTCAGCGTTAGCGGCCAATTCCGCCTCGAAGGCCTGGTGCTTCTGGTGTTTAGACTGGATGTTGGCGGGGTCCTGAGATAGGAAAACTAGATTAATACTTGCTTTGTAAAGGTATTTTATTTTCTGAATCCCAAAAATCCCATGGTCCTATTCTTATATTCTCGAAGTTATTTTCAATCAAAGATGCGATTTTAAACCATCGAAGCAGGATTCTGGTTCTTTTTTTATAGTTTTAACACACCTAGTACACACATAAGTAATACACAATAATGTAGGGGAGGTGCAGAACAGCCCTGCCCCTGACCACTGTCTCACTGTGTAGACACGGACTCCCCAACGGACTCCTCCATTTGATATTTTGATTTTACTAAGAAAACGAGCACGACAATCAACAAAAAAAAGGGAAAAATAGATGCATTTAAACGTGGCGCAAAAAACGCTTGTAGAATATATAAAAAAAAGAAAAAAAGTAAATAATTTAAAAAAGCACACAAGATCAATTTGGGAGAAAATATGCGTCACATCCACGACAAACGGCCACCGCTCAGCATAATGCTGTGGCACTATGCGAGACAGAGTCACAGCGCTGGTATTAAGCAACAGTCGGCGTTGACATGATGGCGTCAACCGGTGCAGCATACGAAGAGATGCCCAAAAGACTCGTATTTGATAACTCTCACTGTATCACTGGCATGTATAATAACCGTATGCTTACCTTGTAGCTCTCCTCGGTGGCGAGCTGCAATTTCTCGGCGATCCAGTTCTCCATCTCGTCAGCGTCGCGCGAGAACTGCTGTAACGTCTGCTCGTCACCCAACCTGCATAAATAATCAATATTTTAGTTCACTAGTTCGCGATATTTTATATTTCCTAATAGTAATATTGCCAAATTAATCAAAACAGCGAAATATTTGACGGCAATTTGCGACGTTGCCCACTTTCAGAATGCAGACTCTTAATGACATCGTTCATTAGAACATTAATTGCCCGCGAGCCGTCACACGTCAATCAATCAATCAGCCTATTAATGTTCCCACTGCTGGGACACAGGCCTTCTCTCTGTGAGAGGGAGTGGACTGTAATCTACCACGCGGGCCCAGTTGGTAGATGTCACATGTTTTCGAATTTTGTTTCTAAGACATGCTGGTTTCCTCACGATGTTTTCCTTCACCGTTTTGAGAGCAGTGGTGATTAAATTATTTACACAAAGTAAAGCGCCTGCTTGGGTTCGGACCCACAACCTACAACTCGTAAGTCGGGGCCCTTACCACTAGGCCAACACTGCTCCCGTCACACGAACTTTAATGTATTTAATTTAAAATCCTAACTTGAATGACAAGTTATTTGCTGTGTCGGAGTAGTTCAGTCTGTTATAATGAGCGACGTCCTTTAATCGTATTCGTCATTTCTAGAAATTCAATAGCACTTTAAACTCAACCTTAGAAGCTAGCATGTCACAATGCGGTCATTATTTTTTATCTCGTACAGTCATACATTGTCCCTCTGACAACCAGTTCCACCAAGGGGTATTGTAGTACCCAGTTACTGGGTTGTGGAATTCAGACAGGCAGTCGCTCCATCTAAAATACTGGTATTCAGTTGCATCCGTTTAGACTGGAAGCTGACCTCAACATATTTGGGAAAAAGGCAAGGCTTGACAGTAAAAAAATGAGTACTGTACCTAGATCTCTTCTCAATAAGCGCCTCCTTGAGATGCCTCCACCTGTCGAGCACCTGGCTCCGCTTGCCGTCGATGTCGTCGGCCGCGTAGTGCTCGGACGCCATCAGCTGGTCGGCTAACGTCTGCACTTGAGCGATCTTCTCCTCCTGTGAGCGATTATAGATACGTAGTATCATATCGAGATATAGGCAAGCAGAAGTTAGACTATAAAATACCATAACATCACGCCATCGTCTCACCGAAGGGTTGGGCAGAGGTGTACCTGTAGCAGGTACACCCACATTTCGCCAGTTATGTTTAAGTCCCATGTAATAGGGGGCGAGCCTATTGCTAACAACCGGGCACAAATCCAGACTCCGGGCTGCTGCTGAGAAATTTCAGATAGAAAAACCCAATAAAACTTTGCCTGACCCGGGAATCAAACCCAGGACCTCATGCTCAGCAGTAGTAGTAGTAGTTTCAAATAAATTTTGTCTAGTAAATAATATGCAGTCACACAAATCTTCGGTTTAGCATCAATTTGAAACTTAATTAAAGATTATATTGTTTACTCATGCTTACATGAGACAAACAAATTTGTTTGCTAGTTGTTTATATGGTCAAATATTTTTTTACGAAATCAGTGTTTCAGAAGCCAGTAGTATGCCACTTACATGAGCATTGATAGCCTTGTCAAAGTCTTCGTGCTTCTTGATGAGTTGCTCCACATTATCCGGCTGTGCCGCGTCGGCAGCTGCGTCAGCATCCGTCACGTCCTTAGCCGAGGGCGAGAGGAAAGCCTCGCGGGCTCCCATCCAGCCTTCGGCCTGTTCGCAGTCGCGGTAGAACAGTTGGAGCTCTAAGTTCTGGTCGAGCTTCATGCGGCGACCTATCCAAGCCCTGGAGAGTACAATGGTGTTAGAAGAAAGTAATTTTAGGAGAAAGAAGGAAGTAAAGAAAATCTTCTTCTTTTCGTGTGGTTAGTGTCTAACCTGGTGTCAGAGTTTTAAAGCCGCCCATGTGCCTCTGAATTGCGCTTCACGGCATGTCAAGATATATCTCTCAGGCATGTCGGTTACCTCACAAAGTTTCCCTTCACCGTTTTTGAAGCAAGTGATAATTATACAATACTCGGTCTTTTTGCAAAGAAATGTTGAATTTCGCAAGAGTCTATGTATTGCAAAAAATAAAGGATTTACTTACTTCTCAAGATCCTGGCGAGCATCGCTCATGTTGTTAAGCTTCTCTTGAATATCAACGCTGGCGTAGTGACCTCCTTGCAACAGCTGCTGACCGAACAGTTCTAGTGCTTGGAACGTACCGGCGCGGGCGTCCATTTCAGTGCGATGTTCCTATATTATACAGAAAACTTTAGTATAGGACATTATGTAAAAATTAATCTAAAAGCGAAGATTATTGTTGACGGCTTGTGGTGTCTTAACAAGTGCTGTGAAAAAGGAATTCGCAGATTTTTTATTTGTTGAGAAGTATGACAACAATATTTTGATTAAATGATGTACCTATTTTAAAGACCAATATTTTCAATGATGTTTCTATACTCCAATATTCTTTTGATGGACACAACAATACACGCCGTGGGTCGTGACTAAATCAAATATTCAACGATGCTTTGGTTTTAAATATAAAGCTGTACAACACACATCAAGAATGAAATAACCGTGGATAGTTCGAAAACAAAACGTCATAGAATAAATAAAATAATAGAAGATACAGATTGTACAGAAAGTAAAAGTCACACACACTAAAACATTTAGGACAAACTGAAGACACCTTGAAAACACACGGAAAACTAGTACAGTCAACTTGAAAAGTGTATCAACTCGAAACATTATTCAAAAATCGAACATTTTCGAACAAACTTTTACTGAAAGCGTGTTCTCATTATACAATTGACAATAAATTCGCAAAAGAAAGTAAATTCTTAAGTTGTACACTTTTATAATTGACGTTACTTTATCACAACATAGAAAAAATACTAAAATAAATTACAAAACAATTAAAACTGTTAATAGAGTTGTCGTGTCTTTGTAAGTTTTTTATAGTTAAACTGTTAGGGTAACTACCCCCGGCCACTAAATACATTAATTTAAATTAAATTAGATTGTAAACAGCAGCACATCGAGTGTAGTGTATATTATTGCGTATTATTGCATACACGGGTGTATATTATAGAGTTCTTGCAAGTCACACATATATTTTGTAGGATTTGTGACTGTATTTATACTAAAGATTATCAAAGGGCGTAAACGTCAGTTGGCTTTTTCGACCCATGGAAATATAGGATCTATCTTGTCAGATTTTTATCATTATCGAGTTCTGCAATAGATTCCTGCATTTAAATTTCACTTAAAACAGTGCGATGTTCACAAGATTGACTTGGTGACGTCTTTATTACTGAGTATATAATCCGCAATGGTAGCCATGCTGTTTTTTTTACGTTTTTTTCAATTCGCAGGTCAGTGTCAGGTTTTATCTTGATGGTTTTAAGTTACGATTTGTTCTCAAATGTTAATATTTCATCAAAAAGTCATTCTATGGAACCAATGTAACTAAGACGGATGTATTAATGATTCTAATTCTGTAAATATATATTTATTATGATCGCGAATCATATTTTGTTCAAGATACAACCTGACACTGACCTGCAAATTGCAAAAAACGTAAGAATATTTGAATTTCGCGGTCTACCGTCACAATCAGCTATCAGTATATATTGATTTATTCGTATTTACATTTAAATCAACATTTGATTACCACCGATTCCCCATTTTCTTTAATGTATATAAACACAAGTCCTAAAAATATAACACTAGTGACTTGCAAGAATGGTAGTAAGGCTGGGGGCACACATGCGTGCAATGCGTCTGACCTGCGGCATTATGCCGTACCGCGCGTCTATCTCCAAACGCTGGCTCTAGAAACACAGTTACCATGTGATATTTGTTCACCAATACCCAACAGCTGCCAATTTTCTATCACAATAGTTATTGCACCCAAATAACAGATTTTTAGTTCGCATTTTAGAAATTTTACAAGATACCTACAATTTTGTTACCAAGTTATCCCAATTTTTTTTTTTCTTACCGTTCATGTAAGTCACCATTCAGTAACGTCAAAATATCTATACTTCATTTGAAATAACATTAGACATTTAACTAAACCTTTTTGACAGTCCGTTCAATCGATTTTGATTTCTATTGAGTTTGTGGCGTGACAAATGGCAGCTTTAGTAAACAGTTGGTATTGTAACCACTTTTTTACTTTTAATGCCATCCTTATGCCTACGCTATAGAAGTCAGAATCGGTTGAACAGACTGTAAAAAAAAAGGTTTGTTTAAATGTCTAATCATATCTCAAATGGAGTATAGTTGTTTCAGACCATTTTGACGTAAACGATCAGTATAACCTACATGAAGGATTTCAAAACGGACCCATTGTAGCTAGTTTTAGAATTTTGGATAAGACTGCAATTTTGAATGTAGTGGAACTAATCAACTAATGTCATTACAAAACTTTATACATTCAAACATTATTAATGAGATGTGTTGAAATCACTCTATTAGTCACTGGCGGACCAAACGGGAATAATTTACAATGAAAACGTCTGTAATATGAATGTTGACAAAAAAAATTATTGCCCGTCAGTTATATTATTAAAATATATTGAACACGTTTTTTTTTCTTTGTTTACGTCATCAAAAGCTTACGGCAATATATTGAGTTAGAATGAGGCATGACGTCACTCCCCGGTAGATTTTATACTGACGTGTGACGTAGCGAGCCCCACTCCCCAACTTTAATGCGTTTTATCTAAACTATTTTTTATTAATATGATAAAGGAAAAAATACGTGTATAATATTTTTTTATTATCTGACAGACGATTTGTTTTTTTTTCCCAGTCAACATTCCTATACTATTATTTGCACATAAACAGTAATATTTCAATTGTATCATGTAAAAATGGTGTAGGAAAACTGATGTGTCCCAGAACAATAAAATACGCACTTGGCCCGCGTGGTGGTTAAAGCTGCCTGTTCACTGGAACGGAGAGGAGAGGAGAGGAGAGGAGATGTGCCAATATTAACCAATAGAATCTAAACTCCGCTACAGAATGCGATTCTATTGGTTAATATTGGCACATCTCCGCTCCTCTCCGCTCCAGTGGATAGGCAGCCTAACGGTCCACTTCCTTTCACAGAGAGCAGACCTTAATTAGCCCAGCAGTGAGCAGCAATAATATAGGGTATTATCTATGTTAATTTATTTTGAGCTTCTGATGTTTCTATAATTTTCATGGATAATATAATAATCATCCAATAATGTTCCCACTGCTGGGACAAAGGCCTCCTCTCTGTGAGAGGGAGTGGGCTGTAATCCAACACACGGGCCCAGTGCGGGTTGGTAGATGTACCATGTCTTCAAATTTTTGATTCTAGGACATGTCGGTTTCCTCACGATATTTTCCTTCACCGTTTTAAGATGGATAAATATGGGAAGTATCACGGTCTATGTGCTAATAACAGTGTCAGTGATAATATGCGAGTCATATTTATAATGTTAGCATAACATGGACATACCTGGTGTCTCTCAAGCAATGCTTCAGCGCCGGTGACGTCATTGGCGAGCTCGTCCGAGCTTACCAAAGCCATCATGGAGTGGATCCATGCCATCAGGTCGCGGTAGTCGGATAGGAATCTGTTGAGTTATTGTGTTCATATGAATTTTGATTTGCATGACCAAATTGTATAATGATGAATGAATGAACTGTGTTTTGGGCGATTTGGAGTGTTCATAACATAGATGTATTATTAAAACTAGCGTATATCTATGGTACATAAAATAATTATGAAATCAAACGTATGCTCTACAAAAAAAAAAAAAACTGCAGTATCGACATTAAAAGTTCGTTTCATGTGCATAACAGTAATAAATATAGCGTCGTCACTGCGACTGTGAAACTTACTAGTATTGTGAAATGCCAGTCATTTAACGCAATTAAGTTGATCAATAATTAGACTACGAAGAGGGATAATCATCGGTTGGTGCCTCATTTCATTAAAGAGTCTAACGGGCCTCTGCGAGTTGGCTTCGGGACCTCGTACGCCTTCCAAAGGTCCGGGACAGTAGGATCCCGAGATATGCCAAAGACTACGAATAACCACTGAAAATCATACCTATTATTTTCATAGAAAACTACTTTTTGCAATGGATCATCTATTATCAGTAGACTGTTGACTTACTCAAGAGTTCGAAAGTTTGATGTCAAATGTTGTCATCAACACTGCAGTTTAACAAACTGCCTATATAAGTTAGTTACGTTACCTCTGCAGATCGTAAGAGTCCAGCAGCTTCTCCTTCCTGGCGTTAGCCCTGGCCTGCAGCTGCTGCCACGCCTCGTTGATCTCGCGCTGCTTGCTGTACGTGGCGTCGGCAGAGTCGCCGTGTGTGGACATGAGGCGGTTGGCGGTGTCGTCCAGTTGGCGGATCTTGTCGCCCAAGGCTGCGAGGTCGCGCTCTAGGCCTTCGTGTTTGCCTGTAGAGAGAAAGGGTCGTGAATAAAATTGGCTGAAGCTAATAATTTGATCGTCGTAAATTTAAAAGCAGCCCCCTCCCCACTTTTTATAACCACTTTGTACGCAATATGAACTGAAATATGGACTGCCAACTCATAGGTCTCGAGTTAGAAGCCAAAGCACTTGTGACTTTTCGGATTCATGTGCGTTGTGTAATTATCACTTGCTTCAAAAACGGTGAAGGAAAACATCGTGAGGAAACAGGCATGCCTGAGATATTTCTCGACGGCATGTGAAGCCAGGTCAGAGGCCCAGAGGCGGCATATAAACTGTGACATCAGGTTAGTCACTAACCCGAAAAGAAAGAATATGCGAAATATGCCAATTAGTGCATTTACTAATGATCGTATAAAGGTCTTATCGAAATCCTCTTCTCTCTCATCTTCGAATGCTTAGGACAATAGCTTCGTACGAGAGATGTTTACTTACGTTGCAAGGTCTGCACAGATCTCAAGTCCTTGCCAAGGTCATCAGTGGCTAACGCAGCCTCCTTCTCAGCGATCCAGTCCTTGGTCTCGTCCACGTCGCGGTGGAACCGTTGTACTTCGTGCGCTGAGCCGAGTTGGGCGGCGCGCTCGGCCGTCAGTTGTTGTAGGGAGGTCCATTTGGAGTTCAGTTCCTGTTGACATTGTTTTTGATTAGAATGTTGGAAGGATAAAGAGGTGTTTCTATGTAGACATTGGTGCCGATTCTCTTGTCCCAAATGCCTCTAAACTAGACTAAAAATCACTAAAATTTAGTTTAGTCCTGTCAAACAAGGATTTCTTATTCTGAAATAGACTAAAGTGACACAACTTAACTATATTTTAGTTTGACAGCACTTAGATTGTACTGAGTTATTAGTTTAGTGAAAATGGCAATCTTGCTATTCTGAATTTGACGTTTTTCTCCTAAAAATTTGGTGTATCCAACTAAATCTGACTATTTTTAAACGCGATTAAAAAGGAGTGGAATAAAATTAGTTGTCATGAACTAAAATTCACACCAACACTTCGACTTCAGATGCAAAAACAGTACTGTATTTTTTTTCTTCTTTTGCAGATATCTCGAAAATGGTGCGTCCTATCGCAAAAATAATGAAAATTTTTGTAAATTATTTTGTATACTAGAGTCAGGTTTTTCTAACGGAACAGACAGCAGTGCTGCTGGACAGTTTGTTGCGCCACTTCTTCTTCCCAGCTAAAGCACTAGGAAGTGGTGAAGGTCGAGCGTTTTGGGAGACTGTCTTATGTAATTTTGACGTTCGAACAGTTCTGATTCTCAGCCTAGTTTCAATAAATGACTTTTGATTTTGATTTGCATGTAAGCGCAATCTATTGTATGATAATGTTCTATTGCTGCCAACTCGGGCGTAAACCATAGAGTGTAAAAATGCTTTCAAATTCATTTTAAGCCTTTTGGCGCCGGTAACTTGTCCAACTACACACGTCATAATTCTAGACTTGGAAGCCATAAGCACTTGAGTCAATTGTTTTTAAATATAACTTAAGTGCTTATGGCTGCCGAGTCTAGGTATTATTTTGCATCTCTATCGTTTTATCGCTCAGTAATCGAGCGGCTAATCCATAAAGTGGATTTACGCATTAAATACCTATTTACATACTGACAGCGGTAGAAGTTAAGTGCATGCACTTTGTATGGCTTAATTCCACGTGTTTATCTTATCTTACATGAGGGCTTTTCTCTGATAACAAAACGCATACGCAATAGGTAAATGTTGCTGTAATAACTTCTATTTATAGAGGTTCAAATTAAATTAGCTAGCGAAACTTTGCAGATGTCATGAGTATCGTCGATATTTTATTTTTGTTATTTATATTTATTGTTACTTGAAGCAGGATTTTATAAAATCAGTCTTTTTACTGTTTTATAAAATTTTGATATTGATAAAAATCACTTTGGTGATTTGAGTGATTTCCACAAAATAAACTATTTTTGTTCTAGTAACTACACCAACTGCGGTCGATGACTCCTCAAAAAAAATCATCAAATTAATTTGTTTTTGCTTTATCATGTTTAGATATATACCCATCACATCTGCGGAGTTTCGCTACCTATTTTAATTTGACCCCGTAAACTGAATATGTTATTTATGTAAACTTTTCTCACTCAAAAAGGTATAAAGGCGGACTAATGCCTGTTTTCACCGACAACGAAGTGACACTTAAATGAATCCCTAAATAAAAGTGCACTGTTAGATTTTCAACTCTCAGCGCTAAACCTAGCGTTGAAACTCCAACAGTGCACTTTTATTTAGGAATTCATTTAAGTGTCATTTAGTGAAGATGAAAACAGGCATTAATGCCTTGTTACTTGTTATATCACGATTTAAGCTAAATATTTGTGATGTCTATTACACGGATGTAAATATTTTGTTAGTTAATATAAAGTACTATCATCTGATTTAGATCGTTGTGTACGTGACTTGTTATGCGTCGTATATAATACTGCAAGTCACATACTTCGTTTTATAACTTGAGATTTCAAGATGCTAACTACACAATAACTTTGAAATAATAATACTCATAGCATAATCAGCGTATAATGTTCCCACTGCTGGGACACAGGCCTGGTCTCTGTGAGAGGGAGTGGGCTGTAATCCACCACGCGGGCCCAGTGCGGGTTGGTAGTACGTCACATGTCGTGGAATTTTTGGTTCAAAGACATGCCCGTTTCCTCATGATGTGAGAGCAGTGGTGATGACAGAAAGTAAAGCGCCTGCTTGGATTCGAACCAACGACCTACAACTCGGTAAGTCAGGGCCGTTACCACTGGGCCATCATTAATTATTTATTAAAGCAAAACAAAACTCTATTTCTTATTCAGTTTCAACCACCAACAAAATGATCCGTTAGCTTGATTTGTACTTTTTGCTACTTGCATCAGCTTGAACATCAAGTAAAATAGTAATAGTCACTATTGTCATTGCTAATTTTGTATAGAAATTGTTACAGTTGAAATGGCTATCATAAATATATAACTTCGCTGCATACGCACGAGCCTATGGAGCCAATCCACTACAACGATTGAGGAACCCTGACTATCATCTGTCTCTATTACAAGGATACAGTTTAAATAATCTTCCAGGATAAAAACAGCCCCATCTCACCTGCATCTGCGTCTTAATCTTGAGCGCAGCCTCAGTCTGCCCCACAGTCATGAGCTGCACGGCGATCTCGTTCATCTCGGCGAGCCGCACCTCGTTGGCGCGCAGGTCGTTCTGGAAGTCGTCGAACTTCTTCTGCATGACCTCCACCTGTTCCAGGTCTTCGCCCACGTCTTGGACTTGGGCGTGCATTTCCTGTGAAAACGGACAAAAATGTTGACCAAATGTTTCTATTTACACAAATTTTATTATACCAACTTATCTTACTTAGGGAGAGAAACGTAAAAAGTAAACTGATCTAATAGATTTAAATCCGAAAAACCTCGGTGGGAAATATTCTCCAAAGTCAATTTCGACAAAGTCTGGAACATCACAGTCATATCCCCTTTTTGATATACAAATAGCTTTATTTGATGTTTCTCTTTATGAAAATAGAGGAACAAAAAATCAATTGTTAAAAAGTACAGTATTATTCTCCATTTAATCATCTATACAATGGTATAATTATAAATTAAGTAGGTTCTGTGTACTAGCAGGAGTGTAACAATAAAAACAGTTACAGAAATGGGGCAAAAAAAATTTTTTATCACATCTATTCAAAAAGACGTAGTTTAATCCTCGTAAACAGGGACCAAAATAGCGTTTTAATCCCTAGGGACTAAAAGTGATTTGAATTTGGAATGTGGAAATTGTTAGTAAAAGTTCTATTCACCAAAGAGATCGATCACGAACATTGTATGAATAAGTAACAGGCTGGCAAGAGAGAGAGAGATAGTGTGAATTTGATCAAAATTAAAATCCAAGATGGCGGATTCGTTTTTTTTTTTTCATCGTTTTCGACTGTGGTAAAGTCGATAGTGAGGTCAAAATTTAAATCCAAGATGGCGGACGCGAAAATTTTCAAATTTTTCGTCATTGGTATCGTTTTCGTAGTTTTTGACGGTGGTAAAGCCGATAGTGAGGTCAATATGTAAATCCAAGATGGCGGACGCGAAAGTTTTCAAATTTATCGTCATGGGTATCGTTTTCATAGTTTTCGAGGGTGATAAAGCCGCTAGTGAGGTCAAAATTTAAATCCAAGATGGCGGATGCGAAAATTTTAAAATTTTTCGTCATGGGTATCGTTTTCGTAGTTTTTGACGGTGGTAAAGCCGATAGTGAGGTCAAAATTTAAATCCAAGATGGTGGATGCGAAAATTTAAAAAAAAATCGTCATGGGTATCGTTTTCATAGTTTTCGAGGGTGGTAAACCCTATAGTGAGGTCAAAATGTGAATCCAACATGGCGACTGCGATTTTTTTTTTTTGTGTAAATCAGTGAGTAGGAAATTCGTTCCTGATGTAATGGGGGTCGGACCGCACACGTTTGTTTTCTCATAGAGGGTGATAAAAAGTAGAGTGTTCACCTCGGGAACAACACTATTTTAAGCTCGAGTGATGTACTTTGAATCCCTCGCTGCGCTCAGGATTCTACTCGCGTACTCTAGAATCCTTCGCTCCGCTTTGGATTCAAAGAAACACTCTCGCCTTAAAAATAGTTGTTTGCTCCCTTAGTAAACAATCTACTATTTCGATCGTAGAGCACACTCTAATGCTTCGCATAAGAGTCGTGCAATAAATATTTATATTCTAGTATATTGCAAGACTTTATGTTATTGAATTGGTTTCTTTCTACAAACTGAAGCTTTTCCGAGCTTGATGATACAAGTTTTTCTGGCATAGTTGTAGTTGCAAGGGGTATTGTATTACCCAGTAACTGGGTTGTGGAGGTCAGATAGGCAGTCGTTCCATGGTTGCATCCGGTAAGACAGGAAGCCGACCCCAACATAGTTGGGAAAAGCAGATGCCGGTGAGTTCTCGTGGATGCAAGAGCGGAAGAAATAAATAACATACCTTATCCTTGATCCATGTGGCGAGCTCAGCGGCCTCGCGCACAAGCACGTAGGCCTTGACGGTCTCATTGAGCTTGTTCTGTCGCTCGCGAGCCAAGCCCAGCAGGTTGTCGTACTGACCCTCGATCTGAGAATAAACAAATTTTTACAAAATAAATCGGTTGTACATTGTGAAAAAAAAAGTATTAACGAGAAATCATTCATAAATTCTATAAATAATATTATTAATGAGGGGTACCTGGTTCTGCCTAGCCGCGATGGAGCTCGAGTCGGCGAGGTTCTGCTGCGAGGAGGACAGGCCGGCGTCGATCTTCTTGACGTAAGCGGCCGGGACGAAGCCCTGGCGGTCATTCACCTCCACCTTCCACCAGTCCTGCAAATGTATGAGAGTTAGTATGAAGCTTCCTTTTAGCTCGCAGCTTATCGGCCTATGCTTAAAAAAATACTTGTCAACAAAAGGTTTTTTTGACAGATTGTCACTGAGATTAGAATTAAGATTATGGAGGTTCTTAAAAATACAGGAAATGCCCCACAGCTATTCCATACATTTCGTATAGGCATCAGCTGTTTTTTTTCGCAATGTCGGGTTTGGTACTATTCTAAATGTTGTTCATAATTATGAACACTATGGCACCTTTCCGGTTTTCAGTTATTTCAATCACAACTTGAAGTGTTAATGGCGATAAAAATTGCTTCATCAATAGACAAGTATTGTACCTAGTTTAATGTGATGACAGTTCAAAAGTCATTTTGCGAATAGTCGTTCTCGTGGCTTACGTAATTTTGGTTACTTTAATCATACTTCTAATTATAAACTCATAGTGGCAAAATGGATGCCGTTTATGCAAGGTGCCTTTTTTATTGCTATAGCCTATATCCTAAAATAGCCTCACGTTCACAGTTCGAGCTCGTGCATGTAGTATTATGTAAATATATTTAGATTGCACGCAATGGTGTTCTTTCTTTTAGCAAGGTAATATGTAAATGGTTAGGTAAGGGGTACTATGTAGCTGTTTTTAAATAATTGCGGCCCATTTACGCTGATGATAAGCTAACAATACTGAACCAAATCGATTATTCCAGTAAGGTATTAGTTTTGGTTACCATACGTAATCCTAACTTAATATTATAAATGTGAAAGTGAGTTTGTTTGTTACGCTAAAACGGCTGAACGGATTTGGATGAAATTTGACAGATAGGTAGCTTGGGACCTGGAAAAGGACATAGGCTACTTTTTATCCTGGATCTCAGATCAAGTCGTGGGCAACAGCTGGTTTACGATAATACGCAAAAATACCAGCTTCAACATTCAGACGCTGAATGCTTTCATAATCTGTTTAATAACAGGAACAATACGTTCATTCAAGACTTCCTGTTATAATTCGTTCGACCTTGCTACAATTCAAGCAGTAAGCGAAACAATATGGTAACAATCAATCAAGCCCAACCCATACGATTTAAAGACAATAGTGGTTATAAATTTACGGTAACGATGCCGGTAGATATTTGACGGTCGAGAAACAATAAGAGCCATTTATCAACAATTCTATGCCTTTCAATCGTTAGTACAGTCGACCACAAATCATTGGTAACACTTTGACCTTGAGCTGCCCACGTGTTCCTTTTGATGGCCCATAACTCTAAGGTTATATACTATAAGTAAAAATAATACAAGTTCTTGAACAAGGTTCCAAATACATGATAATTATAACATTAACGTTAGACTCTCGATGTGTGTATCTTTCAATGATAAGTACGAGTAAGTAATAAATATTCATTCCTAATAATTTAAAGGCAGTGTATAGAGTGCCACCATTGGCACTCTATCCCTATCGGATAAAGTGCCACTACAGGCACCCTAGTAACACCGCCTCGGCCCGGCTAAAGTGCCGCAAGCATTGGATTGTCATTGTCACTGTCACTAAGTCACGTCACTTGGTATTTTGTTTGATTGTCGAGGTTAGATCGCTGTAAAACACCACATTCCCAAAACATTACATTCTCTTGTGCCTAAACGGACCCTGGCACTTCGCCGGCCGCTACCGCGGCACCGCTCTGTCTGCTGCTGGTCACAGTTCTAACCTAACCTAACCTAAATAACAAGTGACAGTGACAATGCAACGCTCACGGCACTCTAGCCGGGCCGAGGCAGTGACACTAGAGTGCCACAAGAAACTCGCGGCACTCTATACACTTCGTAATTTAAATTAATTAATTGAATAAGCAGTGATAGCCTAGTGGTGTGACCGTCGCACTGCCAAGTCATAGGTCTCGAGTTCGAACCCAAGGCACGCACCTCTGACTTTTCGGATTCATGTGCGTATTTTATAATTATCACTTGCTTCAAATATGGTGAAGGAAAACATTGTGAGGAAACCGGCATGCCTGAGAGATATTTCTCGACGGCATGTGAAGCCAAATCAGAGGTCCATGGGCGGCTTTAAAACTCTGACACCAGGTTAGTCACTAACCACACGAAAAGAACAAGAAGAATTGAATTAAAGCTAAGAAAATGCGACGTTGTCATATTTTTCACGTGTTTTACATAAATAATCGTGACATTGTCAAATTATTTTGGAAGAAAAAAAAAAACAACGAAAATTTTTGAAAAATAATTCTTAGAGTTTCTTAAGCCAGTTGATTCGTTGACATGGTCTCATTTAAAATTATGGTATATCAAAAGGAACACGTTGTATTGTATACATTCGATAGAATACACGACTGTATAATGCTTTGTAATGGTATTGGTTCGTACGCTCACTACTATTCTTGAAACTTCGGCTGAAAGACTGGCTTCTGCGCTGCCGGCCACGAGTTTGATCCTCGCACGCAATAAATATTTATTTTGTATGTTTCCTGATAGACATGTCAAGTCAGAAGTTACTTTTTCTGCTATTATTTTGAAGTCAATGTTTGTTTCAATAATTTAGACTTCCGGCTACAAAAATGTGATTTAAATTGGGATCATATCCGGTAACGCACGCTCGGCCCCTACTCACCCATGGCTCACCTACATAGCAAATATTGTATGCATACTAAACTCAATTTAAATCCTGGTGTTATTTCCTCATAAACGAACATCAACTTTATAAAAGTGTAAATTTAGTTGATTTCAGAATGTCCAGCAGTATCGAAAAATTAGTAAAAATAATTAAGTTGTAGTCCAAACTGTACTATATGGGTGGTTAGCATAATCAGCCTATAATGTTCCAACTGCTGGGACATAATTATGACTCCTCTCTTCGAGAGGGAGTGGGCTGTGGTCTACCACGCACAGTGCGGGTCGGTAGATGTCACATGTCTTCGAATTTTTGGTTCTAGGACATGCCGGTTTCATCACAATGTTTTCCTTCGCCGTTTTGAGAGTAGTGGATATGAAATCATTTACACAAAGTAAAGTGCCTGCCTGGGTTCGCACCCACAACCTACAACTCGTAAGTCGGGGCCGTTACCACTGGGCCACCACTGCTCTATTAAAGTTGTTTTTACAAAAACATATATTTGTTTACATGTTTAGAAACTATATTGCAAACGTAGTAAATGTGGTATGTGTTAGTTATCGGTAAAGGACAAAACAGCTAAATTATTTACATAATAAATTCAGTATTTCGTTTGTTTTCCTTCTCACTGATTTGAGAGCGACATGATCACTTAGCGCGTCGTATCATCGCTTATCAATGCGAAACTCATCCAGTTCAACAGCCATTCACGCCGAGGAAAACGTAATATATGTATTTTGCTATTATTTCAGAATATTTTATCTTCGTTCGTAGTTTGGAAGTTTTATTAGTAGCATAATTGCGTTCGAACTTTTGGGCTAGTATAACAATATGCTGGGTAATTTAATATGCGTGAATATCGGAAGCATCCGCGTCTCACTCATCAACTTAATGATTATTTGGAAATTGGGAATCATTAAAATATTTGAAGTATTTTTTTGGTCCATGAAGTAAACTATGTTACCTAAAAATTCAGAGTGAACAAAAATCCTCTTTTTAAATAACACCGAACTTTGTACATACAATTAATGATGTTTACATTTATGAAAGAATGCAATGCGTATTGAATTTATCGCGCAATTTACTTATATCAAGATAATATCTAGATCGTCAATACGTCGATCGTATAATAATATCGTCGAATAATACCTAATAATTCTGTAAGTTTTGAGAGTAAACAGGTCAACTAAGTAGGTTTTAAGAGTTGTAACTTAATAGTGACCGCTTACAAACAAGATGCGCACGAGCAGCTTATTAGCAGCTATTTCAAAATTGGCTATAAAGGCATTCTAAAGATTATTTCATTCATTCACGGCTTATGTGAATAAACCTGCAAAAATTATTGGAGACATACACATTTTTTAAATGCTGAAAAGCTTATCTAATTAACTGTGCTATCAAATCTATTTTTTTAGCTTAATGATTGGGTATTGTTATTATTGGTGAACCAATGAGATAAGTCAAAAGATTTATCTATCAGAGACTTCATCAGGCAAAAATAAGGTGTAAAACTCACATGTTCGAACTTCTTATCATTCTTTCTGTTGTGTACAAACAGACGGTCCACCAACATAACTGCTAACCAACTTAAAACTATCATTTTAAAACTAGTATCACTTCACTATCACAGAGAGATTCACTGGCCACTTATTAAAAAAAACTACATTTTTATTTTTCTTTATTCAAAAAATTCGAATTTATGTTCACTACCCCGTCTCATAAAAAAAATAAGAATATTTTTTTTTAAATTACGCAATTTCAGATCTATAGTTCGGCACTGGCACATAGTTTTATTTTACTTTTTTTTATAAAAACGTTCTATGATATAAGTGCGTTCGTCCTCTTTCGTAGTTCATCGTTTACTGTTCACGTGCGCCGTTTAGCGCACATGAACACGATCGGTTTGAGCCAGATAACAATGGATCTGGATCTATGAAACTACGATTGAGTAGTGTGTGTGTGGATTGTTTTGTCCATATACTATTAAATTTGGATTGCGTACTGTTCCAGTCGATTTTTGTGTGATTGGAAAAACAATTATCTGTATTATAATCGCTAGGGGGTAATTTCTTTGGCAAACTATATTGTGACTGTGTAACAAGATAGTTGAGCCGTTTCATTCACAAATCACAATTATGTTTTTATGTAACAAGGTCTATCTACAACATACTGCCTATCATGTAAAAGTATATATATGTATAGAAGTAACTCCATACGGACATAGTTAATTTTTTTCGATAAACATTTGATAACACAACTGATATTGTTATAAGAATTATCTACGAGTATTACAGAAGTTAATTACAAGGACGATGTTCCAAATATTTTTATATCGATTATTATCTGTTTTGCGTAACAGTATTTGTATGACGTCATTGTATTGATCACGGTATTCTAAGCATATGTGTAATGGTCTATACTCCATATTAAATAAGATTAGACATTTAAATAACCCTTTTTTACAGTCTGTTCAACCGATTTTGATTTCTATTGCGTTGTTGGCATGACAAATGGCAGCTGCAGTAAACAGTTGGTATTGTCACCACTTTTTCCATATGCTTACGGTATAGAAGTCAAAATCGGTTGAACGGACTGTAAAAAGGGTTTATTTTAATGTCTAATCTACACGTAAGTTCTATAATACATAAACCTCCTATGTGGACTATCGCCTTAGTAATTATATGAGTATTTTAATTTGAAAGGTATTGTAAATAAGTTGCGTTATGTCTTGTTTGTTGCTGGCCATCTTTACAGTATAATTTAGTGGGCACATTCTCAGTGTAGTATCTATTGCAGATATTGCGCTGTTATGGCTGTCTATCTACTTTGCATCAAAATGTAATATGCTAGTAATAATAGACGTATTGTTATCTTCCTTGTGAAGGTGACATATGAGTCGTACAATTATCTTCTATATCTTATCATTGTCTACTCAAAGACGTCTCTAGAAAGTTTAGTCTAATTCAACCTAGTAGTAGTTCGTACTTTTGATTCTAAGGGTACGTTTCTAATGAAGCGAAGACATGCAGGAATCGTTCAATCACAGACGAGACGCGAGACGCAATGAGGATTTCTACCATCTATGTTCTATGTTAGAGGGTTTGGTTTCCGCACTTAGTCCTTCAAGTGGACCATTGTGCGTGGGTACTAGATTTCTACCAATGTGATTTGTCGATTCCTGCAGGTCTCCGCTTCAGTGGAAACATACCCTTTATTCATTGCCTTATTTTTTTCAAACAGACATTTACCAAAACATTTATGAACGGTCCCACAAGCCCATTACCCAGCTTAAAATATCAAGTTAGTGCATTTTAGGGCTTTCAACTACATCCGTTTTTAATAGCATGTATAAAATCACATGAAGCAGCTTCGGAGTGCCACACGGCGAGACCGTCAACTCGTTCGGGCGATGTATCTGGATTGGTCACTTCTAAGGTTGCTTAGTATGAAAGTAAAATAAAAATAAAGACAAGTCGGTACTGATTGGTGCGGATGACATAGTCCCGTTTGCGCTCAGTTGCTTATGAGCATAAAAAGACGGCTAAAACATGTAACAGTTTCGTTTCGATGATCAACTCGCAGCAATCTGTACCGAGAGTGGGACCGTGACGTGACGGACGTGTCTTACTGTCTTATACATACATCCAACTCGAAAAGGATCTGTTCCTAACTGACTAAGTAGGCATTATTTTTCGTGTTACCTTGTTGTTAGAGTTGAGCAGCGTGAGCACATCGCCTCTCTTCATGGACACTTCGCGCGGCGACTTCTCGGCGTAGTCGTACAGGGCCACCACGCACTCCTTGCCCGATACGTCCACCACGGGGGATTCTTGTTGCTGTACGGGAAATAATATACTTATGAGGATTTGGGAACTTAGAAACAATAATAGTCAGCTAAGGTGCTATACAAATGTTTGTAATCTTATTTCTAAATATTTGTTTCTTTAAAAGAGTGCTAAATCCTAGAGAATTCTTCAGAGTTTGTTCTCTAAACTTAAGATTACAATGATATCCGAATTTCGGCATTAAAAAATATCATGGATCTCATTTAATTTTAACCGTCATTAAGAAACTAAATTGTTTTGGAATATTGTACACTGACAGCTCTTCGACTTCACTGAACGCTCACTGACACGTTCAGCAAATCTCACGCGTTAAATTTCATTGGTGAAATCAGCCCTTAGTCCGGAACCTTATGTATATATATATATATATGTATACAGGGTGTTAAAGTAATTGCGTGCCATAGCTTCAGGATAGGTTCAGTATCGATAAAGGAACCGAGGAAAAATTAAAATATAATAAAAAAAATAAAAATATACTTAAAAAAATATTGCAAGATCAACTTTTTTAATTTGTAGGTTTTCATTTTGAAGGAGATAAGCACGCTAAAGTAGGAAGAAAAAATACTTGGAATTGTAATATTTACGTAAGTACCTAGTTACCTATCCTTTACTCGGCGTTATCGAAGTGTTCAGGCATCTTATGATAATTTTCGGTTTTTTTAAACTTTTTTTAAAGGTATTTTATTTTTATTTTTTACGGGTTCCTTTATCGATACTGAAGTCACCCTGAAGCTATGGCACGCAATTACTTTAACACCCTGTTTACGTATTCATGGGACAGCGAAAGTGTTATCATAAATAATTTTCGTACCAACACAAGAGAAGCAGGCCTTTTATTTCCTCCACATTATTATGTATTGAATAGTAAACTCACCCTGCATCCATCAGCCTGTTCCCTCAGACTCTTGATAGTATTGCCGAATGCCTCGAGATCCGACAACAGCGCCTCATGTTTCTTCAACAGCGCTTCGGAGGAGTCCTCGTCCTTGCCATAGTCGTGTGTGTTAGCCATGGGTTCTTTCTCCCGGATCCAGGATTCGGCCTCATTGGCGTCAGCGAAGTACTGCTGAGCTTGGAGGGAATCTTCCAGGTCTTGTTTGCGCTGTTGGGGAGAGAACGAAGGTTAATTTTGTATAGTTAGGTTAAGGGCAGGGCGATAATAGTGAATGTGTACACGAAGATACTTTTTTAATGTTCTTTCGATAATCGTATCTTCGAGTCGAAAAACTCTCTCCATGTAAATGGCCCTTAAAGTACCATATTTTTAGGAGATGAAATAATTTCATTTTTGTGTCTGGGATTTTTTTTTAAACGAATGCAAATACATATAATTTATTAATTTGATTTTAATTCTTCACATTGTGTGGCAATTCTCTTTTCTAAACCACATCAACTTTTCCATTCAGTTTCTAAAAGCCAGTATGACTACACTTTTCAGTGTGTACACCTGTCTTCTTTTAACGGATAAAGAAAAGAAAATTTAGAAGCGACCATTCGCTAGAGCGCGAGCGAGGGTCCCATGATGGTCTACAATATTTATGCCACAATGGTTGTTTTGTTAAATTTATACGTCAGAAGAATTCTGTCTCGCATGTCATACCTGCAGCGCCTTCTCCTGCAGCTGCGTCCACTGCTGGTGCAGCTGCTGCAGCCGCTGCGCGATGTCGTCGGCGGCGAAGTGTCCCGCGTCCCTCAGCGCCGCGCCGGCTGCGCGCACTGCGTCCACGCGCGCCTCGTGTTGCGCCATCTCGCCCATGACCGCCTGGTGCTTCTTCATCAGGTTCTGGACGCCGATTAGGTCGCGACCTGCACATAGATCACGCGATTTTAGAAGAAGAACATTACATTCATAAATCTTGTCACAAAGAGTCAAGAATGGGGTCAATCTCAGCACAAGCTGGAACGAAAGCGCGACGATTAAAGCGCAAAATACCTCAAGACCTAACCCAATCACAGTAAATATAATTACTGTCTAAACAATGAGGATGTGACACAGGTCACATACTGAGCGAGCCAGCGATAGCACCAACCAACTTACTGCTGAATGTCCCATGAAGGAGACAGATTGTAGTAATTAAGAATAAAAAATAAAAAAATCTTTAGAAAATAAAGTCCGTCATGACGTCACTTCGGTCACGTGACACCGCAGTTTCTTAGCAGCCAGGTAAGCCGATCCGCGCCGAATTAAGATAGGGACAGCGCGTGCGTTTTAATCGCTCATTTTTCATTGAATTAATTTGTTTCTCATTATTGATATTTGTTGTAGGTATAGGTATAGAACAGTGTTTAGAGTTTAGTGAAAGTAAAGTACGTTGTAATTAGGTATATGGGGTAAGAAGATAGTTTATTATGTTGTATTACTTATTTATTAGAGTAGATTTAAAAGTAATTAGTACGATCATTAGGATTAGGATAGATTGTTGCTTGACGGATTATTAACTTTGTGAGGAAACTTGCTTCTCAAGGTTAAGTTTTGAATATAAGAACCCAGATATAACTATAAATTACATACGACGTGATGGTTTTTTCAATCATTATAATGTTTCCCTTTACGATAAATATCAATGATTGACTGGCAGTCGTGAAATAAATGAAATGTATTATTTCCCGTGTTCACTTTTCTCCGATTCTAGTAGTTTATGGATTGTTTGGTTTTTTTCTATGTAGCTGTTTTATGAGTTCGGGACTGGTAGGAATAGAATTATTTTCATTAATTTGCATCATGGTCATAATAGAAAAGAAGATCGAAATAGGAAATTAATGAAACGGTTTACTGTCACCGTTATTTTGTTAGGTAAACAAAAAGTAAGTTTGCGCGGCCACGATGAAAGTCCTCAGACATGTCAGTTTTTTTTTCAGTGCTCCGACTTATCTCTTTCGTTTTACCACGCTTCGCCACTGATTGAGTAGTACTGGTGGTACATGTGAGCATAATCAGCCGGTAGTAAACGGGACTAATTCGGGATGTCCAATGTGTAGCGAAAAGCTCTTGAGGTCCTCATAATCAGCCTAAAAACTTCCCAATGCTAGGACACAGGCTCCTCTCTTCGAGAGAGGGAGTGGGCTGTAAGCTGTAATCTACCACATGTCTTCGATTTTTTTTAATCTGGGACATGCTGGTTTCCTCACGGTCTTTTCTTTCACCGTTTTACTAAAGTAAGTACACTATACCCTGTTTACTAAAGTATTATAAAGATAAACAAACTTGAAATATTTCATGTCAAATCTGCAATAGACCGTCCTACATACCTCTGTTGGTAGACGCGATGATCGGTTCCTTCTCACGGATCCAGGCGGCTTCGTCATCCAAGTCCCGGAACAGCTGCTGAGCTTGCAGCGAGTCTAACAGGCGACGCTTGCGGATGGCCATTGGCTTGTCGAGGGCTGTGTAGCGACCGACGAGACCGTCCTGATGGAAAAATATATTTTGTGAGTTCGTTTGTCAAGGAAAAATAAATAAAATAATTTCTTGACAGGTTTCGAAAGTCGAAATGTTTCGCTGTGTTTTGCTAGAAAGAGTAAATACGTAATTTGTGTATTTCACAAAAAGATAATGCAATAGTTTTAAAATCCCGGAAGAATTTTCGTAAATCTACAGTACCTACGTTTGAAATACATATCGAAGTACCTATAATGCAATTAGAAATTAGTTTCACGTTGGTGTTACACATTGTTATTTTTTTGAAAGATTTGATGCAACAACGGTCAGTTTAATGATAATTCAATACATGATTTAAGTTAGAATAGTTTTAGTGAAAATTCCTAAGATTTGTTAATTGCAAGTGTAGTTAAAAATAGCCTTTACACATCTTATATAAAGCTCATTTTCAATTTACTGAAGATTTTTCCTGAAACCCGGGAAAAAAAAAAATTTGGTAAGAAAGTCTCCACTTTTTGTCTCTGTTCTCCAAGGTTTAGGCAAATATATTCAGCCTATTCCGATCACTGGTTATTATGTAGCTTACAAAAACCTGGGAATTCCAGTATAACAAGATAATACTAACCCGCTTGGTTTTGATGTTGTCAGCGTCGAAGTGTCCCCTCTCAATGAACTGTTCCGCCTGAGTACGGATAGCGTCGATTCTCTCCGCATGCGAGCTGACGTCTGCTTCCAAGAGAGCATGCTTCTTTTGAAGGTTTTGGACGCTGGTCAGGTCCTGGGGGAAAAAATTACATGATTCGTTTTTGTTACACAACGAATTATTTAGAGTTTTCTACTGTTTTTAAACAAAAAGGTTTTTTATGTTTTTTTATTTTATTTTTATCATGAATCCAATGCCTGGCTTTTTCGCCTTAAGTAGCACGAAGTATATAGATAATTCATGCCTTTATAGAAAGGCATAACGAATGACTGCACAAGAGTAATAAGTAAGTTGCTCAGCAATAAGTTTTTTTTTAGCTGCCGAAACACAATGCTGTTAAAATTGTTGTTATGGCGACAGACTTAGATAAGATGGTGGTAGCTAGCCAGGCGGACTTAGAACAAGCCCTACCACCAACCAAAAAAGTTCAAGTTCAATGGAATCAAGCAGACCTTTAAGTCTGCAACACCAAATGCATCGCAGATTGGCGGAAATAGGTAGGTGTGGTGGTAGTTATGGTTATCTGAAATATATGCCGTCTATTACGTTACCTTCCCATAGTCCTCGCTAAGCAGCTGCCCCTCCACCTCCGACAGCCACAGCTCGATGTCCTCGACAGCGCGGTTGTACTGCTGCTGCGCGGCCGCCTCTTGTAACTTGCTGCCCTTCAGCTCTGAGGCAGCGGACAGCTTCTCCCAAATGCCACCCAATTCACCGACACGGGACTCGATTTGAGCTGTATATGGAATTATGGAGATTAGATTACGTAGCCCAAACAGACGCCTTGAAATGATGTGATACGTAAGTGTTTTAGGTAAAATCTGTTTGTCAATAAGTACAGCAAATTCAATTTTATTAATTTTATGCCTATGTACCATCTAAACATTATCCGCATTGGTTCGCCTTTTAAATGTGAATTGAAACAAGTAGACGAAAATAAAAATCTTTTGTACTGTTCGCGTCAAATAACTTTGCCGCTCTGAAGTAGACTACAAATGACTGTGCAGTAGTCAATCTTAGTTATAAAACAATAGCACGTGCATGCGCAACCTAACTTCAGAGTGGCAAACTTATTTGACGCAAACTGTATATTAGATGAATTAATTCCATTTCAGACACTAATCTACATGGTTCTCATATGGCTTGACCAGGATTATGTCTGGACTTTAAAAGAGACTCCGACCTCTGAGTTTGTTTCGGCCTTTCTTCTCAGAGTAGTCAGTTAGGAAGCGCTGAATTCTCAATGCTTATTTTAAATGTTTTTTTTTTTATTTGACCTGTAAAATTGATTCCAATATCCTATTTACAGAATAAACAATTTCATTTCAATATGAAAAGCCCAGGTCATCATCATCATTTCAGCCGAAAGACGTCCACTGATGGACCAAGGCCTCCCCCAAGCATCAAAAGCCCAGGTATGTTTTAGAGTTGAAAAGTATACTTCTTTGCCAGATAATATACAATAGAAGATAGTTCTCATCCGGACACTGGCACAGACCCATTATTTCATGTAGCATTTACAGAATAATCCAGTATAAGGTGATCTCGCATTGTTTAGGGTTTCCGTACAATGAGAGGTCAGCTTATACCGGAAATTATAGCTTGATATGTAGCCGTGTGTACTTGTCAATATTATGTTCTACATACGTTTAGCGAAGTGTTCTTGGTCAAGCAGCCTGGCGCCGGTGACGTGGATCTCATCAATGCGCGGCTTATTGGCTTGCAGCTCCTGTTCAAAGTTCTGGTGCTTCTGAACCTTGCCGTTGAGGTTCGTGGGGTCCAGGTATGAATCGTCTGTCGCGAACTTCAGCTTCTCGTTGATCCAGCCTGCGAGTAAATAGTTGTTAGAACATCCTTAGTAAATTTGGAACATACTTAAAGAGTAGCCCAACAGCAATCAGAAAAGTTTACGTAATCTTTATCAGTGAATATTTGTAAATTACACAACTAAAGGAAATACAGTCTTTACCTTTGGCTTAGGTCTTAACCAACCTATCATTTTTGAATTTCGAACTCTATTTCAACAAAGTTAAAGTTCTAATTACAAAAACTGACTTCAAATCAGAGTTTTAAGTTGTAAATCGTGCTCTGAAAATAAAGTTCAAAATACAGCTAGAAGGTTTAGGCTTCGACTAACGTTAAAACTCGTTTTGTAATAAGTCGGAAGACGTTTTGCATTGGAATATTTCTGAAAATTGTTATTTTTGGGGAAAAGTGTTTTATGTTTTACAATAAACGGAACCACCTTTTAATAAATAACCAAAATATGTGTAGACACAATTTCGTAAAGTTGCAACAAAAAGATTAAAATCAACAATTTGACGTACCCTTGGTCTCATCACAGTCGCGCTCAAACTGCTGGTACTTGTACGCATCCTCCAACAGAGCCCGACGTTGACTGGATTTTTCCAAGAGGGCGGCGCGGCGCTCCAACAACTGTCACAAAACAGATTATTAACTTTTGTTATTTGTTACATCAGAACAACACGAATCTATTGGATAACGAGCTAGAGAGACTTCTCAAAGTAAGTAATTAGTACGTACCATCTCCCTCCTCTGCGCGACGTCGTCAGCAGCATAATGCTGTCCCTCGATGAGTTTGGACGCGAACTCGTCCAGTGCCTTGATCTTCTCCTCCTGCGCCACTAGAGACTTCTCAAAGTCCTCGTGTTTCTTGAGGAGGGCTTCCACGGAATCTAAGGAGTCACCAACGTCTTCGTTGGCGAGGAAAGCCTGTGAAATGAGGAGAGATTGTAAACATTGACATATAATTTCCGAACTGCCTATAATGGAAGACTGGCAATATTTAAGTTCGCTGATAAATAAATATATGTAGCTAAAAGGAAAAGTTTATTTTTATTTTATATATTTACTGTTTGCATATGTTTCACAGGAAAATACATAATTTTTCTTTCAATCAGTGATTAGAACAGTTTTTCTGGAGAGAACTTTTTGTGTTTACGTCATATTGGCACAGTAAACAATGTATGCCTGCCTATAATAGCTCGAATGTTCGTAAATTGACCAATAATTTACGTTTAGAGGCCTTTATTTGCCTGCCAAGTGCCTAAATTCTAGAACTGTTTTATTTTCAGACACGTAATTTAATAAAAATTTAGGTAAAATTGTCTTACCTCTTGCTTATGCATCCATGCATCAGCCTGTTCAGTATCTCTGTAAAACAGCTGAAGATCCATGCACTGCAGATACAGCACACGTCTCTGCTCCCACAGCTGATGCAGCGCTGAGCTCTCGCGTTCGAGGTTCTCAAGCGCTGACGATACTTCGGATGAAGCGCGGTGACCGCTTTCTACCAGACCTTGACCCGCTGCAGCGCACGCGTGGATCACGTCTGAACGGGCGTCCATCTCGCCCTGGGATTGGATTTGAATTAGTATGTCATTGTAACTGCCATAAGTAAGTTTTAAAATTAAGTTGATGTAAACCAAAACTAGCCTCAGGTTCCAAAATAAATCTTATCTAGATATATCTGTTCACATAACCCTCGTGTTAAGTGAGCTGTTGGGATATCTACCTGTTTCATAAATCAGTCATTTGCGTATCTTCAAGATCTCACAGATCATCGGACTCTTGTTGGCACTTTAAAATTACTTTGGCCTATTTTAATATTCATTATTTAGCCGAGTACGGTAAAGCCAAAGAAGGGTTATGATTTATAGTTTTACCTTTTTTTCGTCAATTTGTATTTAAAAGACTACCCTCGTATTCTTCCGTTCCTCGTTTGTTGTCGTACAAGTTTAACCTCACCTTGTGCTCCTGATGCTTCTCCAGCAGCGCCTCAGCGCCGGGCACGTCCTTGGCGAGGTCGTCGGCCGCGATGAGCGCGCGGATGTCGCTCACCCACGACATCAGGTCGCGGTAGTCCGCCAGGAAGCGGTGCAGGGCGTGGGACGATTCTAACTCGGAGCGACGTTCCTGGCAAATGAAGTAGTATAGTTAGCGATTGCTAGTTTTAATCTTTATAGCCGTTAGTTATTCCTGATACAATAACGAGCGAAACAGTTGTTTTTCAGTCTGTGTGGCGCGCTGCATTTTCGTGCAATTATTCACCAAGGCAAAAAGATTGCGGTAATGCTCGCTGCTGGGTCAGCTTCATTTTAACGATTTTTTTTCATAATGCGTCTTGAAAAGACGGAAATGCACAAAACTTCTGGGCTTACTCGTTCTATCATAGACCTCATCCATCGCTTTCCATCAGGAGAGTTCGATGTCGAGAGCTGGCCTAAATCACAATAAAAAAAAAACTAACAATAAAAGTTATGCGTAAATTTTACGCAAATCGGCCATCCATCGGTCACCATAGCTATGGCATACATAGAGTTCGATCTCAAGCTTATGGAAAACATCATTAATAGATAAAACGAAGGTTACTTCATCGAATAATTTTAAAGAGATAAAAGAAATACCCAAGTTTATAAATCCTCTTACCTTAGCCTTCTGCACAAGCTTCTGCCAAGCGAGAGTGATCTCATCACGCTTGGAGTGAATAGCCGGGGCGTGGTCTGCGTGAATGGCTGCCAGTCTCGCCGCCTCCCCGTCCAGGGTCGATACCTTGTCTTCTAGAGCCGCCAGGTCACGTTCAACGCCCTCATGTTTGCGCTAAACATGACCAAAAGGTTTAAGAAATGATAGTAAACCTACAAAAATAAAACGCGATGACACTTTTAGAAAATTGATTAAAAGTTAATCGAAACTGTAAGGGCCTATTTCATGATGTCCGAATAGCTACTACTTACCGAATAAATTCAAAAATTTAAAAGTATTTGTATGAAAGTATCTGCCTAGTAAGTTAATAGAAACTTAATCGTAGACGGTGAAACCCTAAGCCAAAAGAAAAACTTTTCTTCACAAAGTTAAACCTCTCTTTTATAAACTTTGACTTTTACTTGTCATTCTGTCAATGGAACATTCCATCCATTGTCATGAGAAAGACGAAAGATTTTGCAGCTTACCTGCAGCGTCTGCACAGTAGCGAGGTCCCTGCCATAGTCATCGGAGCCCAGCACCACGTCCTTCTCAGAGATCCATGCGATGGTCTCATCAGCGTCGCGGTTGAAGCGCTGGATCTCGTGGGCACCGAACAGGCGCTCTTGACGCATCAGCGCCATCTGGCGAAGGCGCTGCCAAGCCTCGTTCAGCTCCTAAGAAAACACAATAAGTTTGAGAATGGCCACTTCAGCGGTAAGTCATTCAAAAGACGCTTGGAAATGTCGTTGACATCAATGTCTCGCTGTATCTTATCCTCTCAACTAGTCAATAGGAACTATTCAAGCTAAATCTGATACCAAATGTAAAGAAAGATTTGAAGAAATTGGTGGTGATATAACTGTCAAAATAGTTGACAATGGTCACAACTCACATTGCATTGTAGACAATCACATCTACCTCATCTATCAGGCTTTTCTAAGAAAAACGTTTCCGCATAACGTATTTCTTCAATTCCTGTGTTCTTCCTGCGTTTATTCAACTTATCCTAAAACTTTTACCTAACAGACACTCAATGTCCAACTTACATCCTTCCTCTTAACAATAGTCTCCCTCTCCGGGTGGCCTTCAAGCACCAATCTTTCAGCCAGCTGGTTGACCTCCGTCACGCGGTACTCCTGCGCGGCCATGTCCTTCTGGAACTCGTCGAACTTGCGCTGCAAGACCTCCACATGTTCGAGGTCTGAGCCAAACTCGTCTGCGCAGACGAATGTTTCCTGTGAAAACAAGAAAGTGATTAAAAATTTTTAAGGTATTGTTGTTTTTGAAGTCTGGAGAATATTGATAGGTATTTTTGGAAATTTTGATCTAGTGTAGTCAATGGTATAATTATCTACGAACAGCTTGAGTGATTCAGTTCTTGGACATTATCTAGCAAAAAAAAACGGTATAACAGAAATTGAGTGAAATGATCCGCCGTAAGTTAACTAGACTTACCAAGGGATGGAGAAGCCATTATGACGTATAAATCTCAAGCTTGAAATTCATGTTTTGCAAACTAGAGAACGCCGCGGTTTATGGTGATGTTATAGAGACCTTCAATAGATGTTTTTACTATTGTCAGCAATTTAGATTAATTGAGGATCGTGTTGTCAACTCGGTAAAATATAAGTTTTATATTATCATTTCGACTTCAAAACACTATCTTTGTAAATCAATTTACACTGCTACTAGACATAATTCCTGAATGATGACTTCATCATCAATTCATCACAGTTATTCATATCAGTATTCCAAACAACACATCACATCTAAGTGCTTACGTCATTCTCCTATATTCTGAACATTTCTGGCTTGCCTTTTGGCAAAGTAGACACAATCAAACAATCTTTTATATACTGTTTAGTTAACATGGCCTATATCGTAGGCGATATGGGTCCACGCCCAAGATTGTACTAATGTAGGCTACGCCCACGTTCTACATTTCATTTTATATTAACCATATTTAATGTATGTTACACAATTCTTTTTCTAGTTTATGAATAGAAGCTTCTTTATTACTCAATAATAATAACAGTTCAAAGTACATTATAACTGTCAGCAATCTGAATTTTTTAGTGGTGTTAGACTACTTGCATATTTTCAATCATCTACACTAATATTAAAAAGAGAAATGATTTATATTTTTGTTTGTAATGAATAAACTCAAAAACTAGTGGACTGATTTTACAAAATTCTTTCACCAGACCCCTTGAGATATCCCAAATTCCTTGAGTAACATAGGCTATAATTTACAAATATATCACGCGAGCGGAGCCGCTGGCGGAAGCTAGTCATTTATTAAGCGAGATTAAAGTAACTGGTTCTTCCATCAATAGAGTCCATTGAAAGACCATGCAATTATTACTAATGTTGAAAGAACACATAGTACATTTTTTTTCGACATTTAGTAATGAACTAATGACTGCCTTTAATGAGGGAATAAGTTTTGACTAAATTTTTTTATGTAAACTTGCAGTAATTGCTTAAAAACATAATTTATCACTGACCTTGTCATGAATCCAGAACATGACCTCATCGCAGTGCCTCAAGAACTGCACTAGCACTAAAGCCTGCTGCAGCTTCATCCCCTTCTCCGCGAGACGAGACAGCAGTAACTCCCAGAGACGGTGCAACTCATCCAGACGACGACGGATGGTCTCCGAAGCGAAGTGACCGGCAGAGATCATCTCACTGCCGGTGTTGTCAAGGACTACGATAGCGTTGGAGTGGGCTGCCACTTCAGCCTCGAAGGCTTGGTGTTTTTGGATCTTGGCCTGTTGAGAAAAGATATTGTTAGGATGGAAACAGATTTATAGCAGATTTATTTCCCCTTTCCACCTCCTCAGCCACGGTTTGTCATTTGACCAATGAAGACACGTGGCGTGGTGTCGAGTGTAACATGTCTGCTGTGGCTTTTTGTAATTTTGAAGAAGGTAGAAAAAAAAAGCTAACTTTAAACTGGAATATGAAAAAAAAACATTATTTTTTAAGCTCCTTTGTTTACTGTTATGTTTAGTTTTCGTTGTATTGTTTTTTTAATTATAACTGCAACATATTTTTTAGAACCTTGCATTGCAAACTCAATATTTTTTTATTCACCAGTAGACCTCAATGATCTATTTACACTTCACATAAAATGATAGGTTAGGTTAGTTTATGTGAGATATTTTCTGTTTTGAATATTCTAAGCATACCTGAAGATTAGTAGGATCTTTGTAGCTCTCATCACTGGCGGCCTGCAACTTCTCCTGGATCCAGGACTCCAGCTCGTCAGCATCGCGCTTGAAGTACTGGAACCTGCGAGAGTCTTCCAGTTTCTCGCGCTTGGCGCGGGCCTCCTGCTTGAAGTCTTCATAGCGGTTCAGTACCTGTGGGAAAGGTGATGGGAATTAGCATATTTACATCCAGAATTATATGAGATTTTTTTGCCTATTTAGGTAGAAGATTTATGAAAAATAAATACTGTCTAGCTAGGAAAAATGCGCCAAAGACAATTTTTATTACCCTTTCCCCAAATGTTCCAGATTTATGTAGCTGTATCTTTGATAAGGTTTGTTGCGTGTGCGCTCTTTCTAAATCATAATCAGCCCATAATGTCCCCACTGATCGGACACAGGCCTCCGCTCTGTGAGAGGAAGTGGGCCGTAATCTACTACACGGGCCCAGTCCGGGAATATATTCGGAAATTTTGTTTCTTAGCTCCGAAAATCAACGGTTTTTATTAGTCAAGTAAACTCTATCTTACTATTGCATAAAATAAACTATACTTCCGATCAATCTAGGCGTATTGCTAGGTCAAGGATGTATAGGCTCAACCTTTCAATCGTCAATCAATACCGTTCCCGATAGACTATCGAGTATCGACGCTCTGTACGTGAACAGCGTCTCGTAGACTCAAACAGACCTACGTCATTCTCGTATCAAGGAATGATAGTCAGTTTATTTTCGTTTAGATGGTTTGTTATCTTATCTTGTTATTTTTGGTAAATTTCATTTGATTACCTAATTGATTATATCCTGGCATCAATTTCGAAACAGACAAACGAGAAAACTAATCTTATTATTACATTTTATATGATTTTTTTTTATATCACAAAAATTCTCATAAGAATTTCCACTGAATAATGATTTCCATCTATAGCCTTATAGATGGAAATCATCATTCAGTGGAAATTCATGATTTTTGACGCTATAATGTTGCAGCAGCAGTAATATATTTTAATTATTTGATTATAATTACGATAGTGCCAAAGTTGGAATAACACATTGTAATTTTTCTTTTCGTGTAATTTACTATTTATAGTAAATATTTATAAATATTTTACGAACTCAGTTTACAAGAAAAACTGTCGGCGATGGAACCTTGACGTTCAAATTCACACTGTTTCATTGAATTCTAATAAAAGCTAAAATTACTAAAACGATAAGTTGAATGTCGACTTCGAATTTTGACTCTGAACGAAGAAGAAGCAAATTAAGTAGACAGGTCAATCAAAAGAACCTAGAACAAGAGCATGATAGTGATGCTACTCATTGCCCTCATCAGTTGTGAGCTACTTTAGTATAACACTTATCACCCTAGTAATTAGTTAATTAATTGAAGCGACGCGACCAGACATTTAGGGCGTTGACTAGCTAGCTTAAATCTGATTCTCCTGTTACACTGTTACAAAAAGTATATGCCGACGTTTTGTAGCTATAGAGTATTGTATCAACATAGACGCTAGCACGGTATGACGGGACTGCATAACAGTTGAAGGTCAATTAACAAAATGGTTGAACAGTAGCACCGATGTTAACGGATGACCATATCAGTTACCGTTATACTCAGCACTATAAATGTGCCCAATGCCATTTTATTCGGCACTACAAATGTCCCATATCGCGCAACGGCAGGTATGAGTGATTGTCTTCCGCTTTTACAGCTGCTGTATCGTAACTGGGTCGGCTCTGTGTGTATGCAAATAGGCGAAAAGAAGCTGACAGCGCCTGCATCTCGTTAGCGACATCCTTTGCGTGAGCGCATCTCGATTTTGCGAATTCTTATTCTAAGATTTCTACTACTTTTTCTGTTTTTACCAGTGAGAACTTGTAATGCCTGATCCTGGGTCTGTGTGTCTTAAACAACTGTTATCCATTTGTTATAGCTGTTGGTTCTCCTATAATACATAAATAAATAAATAAACATTGTTTTCCAACGTTTGGTCGTAAACCATCATCTGCACGGTTGTAAACCACGTAGATCACCTCTGTCGAGACTCAGTTGGCGACCGTGTAGCAGGCGTTGTATACAAAGGGTCTGGTAACTAGCTATAAGTCGCCATTTTAGGGCGATAAAGTCGAGCATCTAACACACACGGGACTGCATAGATGCTGAAGGCCAATTAACGAAATTGTTGAACAGTACCACCGCTGTTAACGGACAACATTATCAGTTACCGTTTATGTTCGGCACTACAAAATGTACTCATAGCACACAGCGGGAGGCATGAGTGATTGCTTTCCGCTTTTACGGCTGCTGCATTGTAACTGGGTCGGAACTGTGTGTATGCAAATTAAGAAGGGAAACGGACAGCGCCTGCATCTCGTTACCGGCATCGGCGGCATGTGAGCGCATCTCGAATTTGCGATTTCTTATGTAAAAACTCTGTGTGCATTATGAATTCTTTGGGTAAGTTAAATGCATGACTTGTGTTTCGGACCTATTAGAAAGTACAAAACGACTGGAGTAGAATTTCATTTGTTGGACCTTAGAAGAAACATGCTTTAGAAGGAACGAAATGAACTTACGGCAGTCACGTATGTCAGCCATCTGCGATGGTTAACTTTAGCGCAAACGTAATGCCGGGAACCCTCCCGGAGGGTCCACTTACAATATGTATGACGGCATGGCGTATGAGCTCGACGCACGAAAACGCACTTTTATCAAAATGGATTCAGAATTTAATTTGTTGAAAAAAGTATTGTTTTTTGCTCAGTATTCTACTTACGCTTTGAAATAGGTAACAAGACTTCTTGGTATTTTTTTGACAAACTGATAGCGTAAGCATAATCAATCTTTTGGTACTCAGATCTCTTTGTGAGAGGAGTGAGGACTTGGTTGCAGTTCAGGTGCGATTTCTTCAAGGTATCTATGGCCTGTAAATAAATTGAATAAAACATAATATATATATTTACCTGTTCACGACGCTCCTGAATATCCTCAGCAGTCTCGAGGATCTTCACCTCTTTGGGTGGTGGTATCTGTTCCATGATGGAAGCGTCAAATTAACTGTAACAATAGAGATGAGAACGTTAATATTATGCGAACTACGGATAAAAAGCCTACCGTCACACAAAAATCCTTACGTCACACAAAATCCTGCATCGCAGAGTTTACCGCGCGATCAGCATATATATAACTTCCCTGACATCAATTGTTGGGCAGTCGCCCGCCAGACAAAACATCCTGGTATGGTAAGTAGGTTTAAGACAAATTAGGTGTGTTGATGATGAGCTAAAATAAAACTTTACAGCAGACATTTTTGCAATTTTCATTAGAGTATAATAAAACTGGTATACTATGCTCTAGAACTATACTTTAGTCATTAATCTCGGTTTCAATTACTATCGATACAAATTTTATTTGAAAATAATTAAGTTGTTTTAAACAGCATTCTTTATTTGGAACTAACAGAATACAGGCCATACAGTGGTTATATATATATATTGAAATATACTTTAGAACAGTAAGTGCAAAAGTGCCAACTGATAAAATACCTCAAGTATCACCTGACTAGAGAAATAACAAGGACTAAGAGAATGACATTCCTCAAATAAACGTAAATCTTGTATCTTTATCAGTGACGCGTCAGCTATTTTTTTATCCCCTGATCTCATCAAACACTATACTCATTAACTCAGAAGGTCAAGGTACACTTGACATCACTCACAGAATGAAACTTAACAGAAGTTTAAATTCATACAAAAACAGTTTTGTTTTCTCCTTTTGTAACAGAGGCAAAATTAAAATTTTATTTGGGCATGCTTGTTCCATTGCATCGTATCATCGTACATCGTACCTCGCTTTCTATCAGGCGCGATTGAAGTCAAGAAATTAAAAATATATATAAAGGGTGGAATTTTTGAACCTAGGTGAGGTTCAAAAATTCCACCCTTTACATATATTTTTTTGTAGGGAAAGTACTCTTAATACTGGAGATAGCAAATTTTACTGAAACGAAATATCGTTTTTTTTTAAAGAAACATATTTTGCAGTTTAGATTTTATAGTTTTCCTTTCATTTAATTTATCATGTTTGTTAGAGAGATTTGATCCTTATGATTGACTCTACCGATTGATACAATAAAAATATAGGGTGTAATTTTTTCGGATTTTAGCCGGTTCGATTCCCGAGTGTAGGACGCGAATTTTCGAAAATCTTAGAACGCAGATTTGTTTCTTTTTATAAATAAAAAAAAATTGCTATATCCAGTATTTACAGTACTTTCCCTCCAGGAATTCCACCCTGTATATATATTGACCATTACATAAATGGAGCCAATTTGAAAAATATTGTTCATTTATAATTCATGTGACATAATGAGGCGCGTTATGTCGCATTGCGAAAGTAGGGAAGCAATTTTGCTTCTTGTGGTTTATGCATGTAGCTTATTTAAATGGTAAATAGCTACAGCCGAACCAGCTATTTGGTATACAGGCAGCTAAATTGCAACTACTTTAAACAATATTGTAAGTGTACTGAATGGTCAATTCTTTTACATTGTATGCCATTTGCTTCAAAAATTCACACGATAAAAAAATTATTCGCAATGTAGTGGAAAAACTAATGTTTTTGCCTGTATAAATAGAATATTCGAATATAAGTACATGTATTTTACCATAAATGCTAAAGCAATAATGAAGTTTGACAACAATGGATATTCAGAGTTGTATTCAAACTGGATTCATCACATTAGCTTACAAGGCCGCCTATTTATCGACGAGGACGACTGTTACGCGTGTTTTACGAGCAATCAATGCTTATTGGAAAACACTAAACTTGGGAGCCATTTTCGCCGAATGCTATAAATAATTTGATGGCGACATTATCTCACATTGCTTTATTTTTATTTCGGCAACATTTAATCACAGTGTTATTTATAGAAACGCTTTTAAAAAATACCACCAAAAAAAAAAATGAACAAGAATGATATTTATAGTGAGTCTACTGCAACTTGTCTGCACTGTGGTACTTGCCAGACAAGGCTTACATCACATGGCCTTGTGAGTCACCCCAATGTAACGTATTATAAACCTGATGATAACATTGTTTTTAAACTCCTCAATGCACTTAGCAACTCCTTTTATTATACATCCTTCTCACAATTTTTCTTGCAATTTTCTTTAGGCAAATGATAATGTTATTTTAAAGAATTCAACTGTTCTTTTTTATCAGTATTAATGTTGAGAATGTTCTTATCAGTACTTTGAGCCTAGGTACATTCTCATTATTAAAAGATAAGTGATTTCACAATATTCTCTTGTAGAAAAAGTTTGTAATTGTGTGAAGTCCTGTAGGATGTAGGATTTGCACAGGAATAAAGTGGTGGTGTGAGCAAGACCTCAGAAGTTAGTAAACCAAGGATAACGTAGATAATGACTTAAAAAAATATTATAAATAAAGATAATTATATCTTTGGACATTTAGAAACTTTAGGACTATTCATGGATCAATAACCGGATAATTGCTAAAGATATTAAGAATAGATTAGAAATATAAATTACCAAAACAGTTACTAAGCCATTAGGAATGATACTAGGAAAACCTTAGGGAACTTCTTGTTAGGCTTCCATCCAAAATCAAATAAAACTCACAAAAAGTGATATTTTCCGTGAAAATGTGTCATAAATGACTGTTGTCCTACATATGGATGTGACAGTTGAGTGCACACATCACCTAGAGACTAGGTAATCAATACCAATGCAACTTGATCAGATACATTGCAATCATACACATACATACAGACAGTTAGATTATATGTGTCATGCTATGGGCGGGGTCACTTGGCATTACAAGTGCGGATAATAATTATATTGTATATATTTTTTTACTTGATGTTAGTCTTTTCTTCTGTTTCTTTTGAGTGTTTGACTTAATTAATTATTGAAAAACAAGACATCCTTGAATTGTGAGAATATTACACATTAGCATAGGGGTCATAATTAGTTTAAATTTGTCTATAAGGCTGTTTTCTTAAGAAATATGAAACAAATACCACATACGTATACATGATTTTTGTAAACAAAAAGTTTTTTAATAATTTATTGTGAAAGGTCGTATTGGTTTATGTAGTACTCAGTAGTATGTTGAAAATTCTAGAAATTTAACTGTAGAAATAGAAAATTCAAATATCTAAGATACCAGAAAACTCACATGTTTACAGACAAAAACAACAGGATATCCAAATAATATTTTTGTTTATATTATAATGACAAATCACTCAATTACCTCAAAAACATAAAACTGGTGCCAAAAAAAATCAATACACAGCACTGCAGAGGTAACAACACTATAGGTATTCTGATCACAGTCTAGATTATCTACTGACGTAGAAAGTACTGGCTGCGGACGCGGCGACGCACTGCTCCAGATTCTATCGCCCTGCCCGACACGCACCGCCGACACTATACCGCAATAAAACTGCCGCCGCCGGCGTATCCACAGCTACCTATCGACCCCACATACTTCCCTCTTATGCACAATGACGTAATGCTCCAAAATAAACCTAATAAGGATTATGACCGGAGCCAATTTTGGACTTCCGCAGGAATCACGGGAATAAAGTATGTTACTGGGTGGTCTGGGCATGGGTTTCCATTTTGAATCCCTATTCATGAATCTGATTTCTTTCGGAAAGTTGGACATTCGTAAGGAATTCGCCGATACATGGGTGTGTCATAGATAAGATTTGAGCAATTTAAAAGGTTTATTTTCAGTTTTAATATTGCATAGAATAGCATTTATCAAAAGACTCACCTTTGACTCAAAAATAACACAGATTTTACACGTTTTATACACTTTTTCAATGAATTTTCATGAAATATCGTTCGTTCGACGTGCAGTCGCGTCACTCCACCTCACAGAACACATATACTCCTGCTCCACCTACAATCAATGTTGCCAGAAGATATATTTATTTGACAGCACAGCTGTTGATTGAATGACCCATAAATAATTGTAGTCTGTGGAATGACCTCATTTTTACTACTCTAAAGTGGGTGATAGACAGGCGTTCCTAAAGATCGCGGTTTAAAAGCTCGCCAACTTACTTGGCTCGTCGCGTCGGTGACACACGTGAAGATTTCTCACAATGTATCGCGATGTTTTCGACTTTTCTGAATCAAACTAAACAAAATTTACACAAATGACGAAACAAAATGCTGGCTCGCGACTCGCGGCGATGACAGACGTACGAAACTATGAAACAAGGCGGGCTACCAGCAAAATTTCTAACCTGTTGGATTGCCGGCGATCTTTTTCGGTGGTTTTAAAGTGCGCGTACTTAGGGTGACACACGGGCGAGTAAGGTCGCCGAGTAATAAGACCGCGTACTTGCTCGCACGTCTATCACCCGTTTATGTTAGATTATGAAGATTTGAATTTCCTCGGGCTGCAACTGCGGATTCACCTTAAGAATTTTGAAATAATAATTTTATTTATATCTATCCTATTGGAACCCACTGCAGGTCATAGAGAGCTCCTAAAGCTACGGTTTTCTAGAAGAGCGGTGGCCGCATTAACGGCCACAGTGACGGCTATCATGAAAATGATGATAGTGGCAAAGATCGTTATATTCGCGTCAACAGATGGTCGCGTCTCTTTTTAGTTTTGACACCGACACATAATGACGCAGTGTCAGTGACTACACTTGTTTGTCATGGAAACGCTATGTATGAATGAGGTCACACAGGTAAATCTAGGGATTTAAATCTTTGAGGGGCGGGGTTTGCTTTATGGTGTCAAAAACGGTCTCTAGGAAAACACATTTACTAAAACGCTTGCTACACGGTTGCCTTACCTACCTACCTTGGTTGGCAACCGGCAAAGTTGTTTCACCTTTTGGTCGTAAACATCATCTACACGGTTGTAAACCACCAAGGTCACCTCTGTCGGGACGCGGTTGGCGACCGTGTAGAAGGCGTTTTACTATAATCAACGTTTTAGTGACGTCAATGTCAGTCGCCGGTAAATTGCGGGCGCTTCGTAAGCGGTCACCGCTCTTCTGGGAAACCGTAGCGTTTTATGTTGCGACTTGCGACACAACATCCGGTTCTCTGCCTTCCTCGTCCTGATTGCTCTAGCCACTTTTTGAGTCACGTCGTTTCATAAGCTAAAACAAGTATATGGATTTCTTGCTTGAGTTCTCTTGTCGATAGTCATTCTGCCATTGAGATACCTCTGATACACTGTTGGTGGTTTCCATTCAAACGAAGGCTCATAAAGCTACGGTTTTCTAGGCGAGCGGTGATCGCTCTAAATTTACCGGTGAATGACGTCACTGAAACGTTTATTTATCAAAGTAAATTGGTGTGTTTTCCTAGAGAGCGTTTGTGACACCGTAAAACCAACCCCAACCCCAAAGTGTCCATACTGAGAAAAGAAAGCTCACACATCAGCGTTTCCATGACGAACAAGTGTAATCACTGCATCATTGTGTGTCAGAGTTGTCAAAACGAAACAGAAACGTGACTATCATTTGATGTGACAAGGTAAATCAATCTTCCTAGCCTTTTTTCCCAACTATCTTGGGGTCGGCTGCTAGTCTTACCGGTTGCAGCCGAATACCAGTATTTTACATGGAGCGACTGCCTATCTGACCTTCACAACCCAGTTACTGGGTAATACGATACCCCTTGGTAAGACTGGTGTCAGACTTTCGGGCTTCTGACGACTCGTAACGACTGTCAAAGATCCACAATTGACAGCCGGGACCAACGGCTTAACGAGCTTTCCGAGGCACGGAGGAGTCTCGGTATGTGAAGATGGTCACCCATCCACTGACCAACCCTGGCAAGCGTAGCTTAACCTGATGGATCGATCCGTGCGGCTTGTTATTACTTAGCCACGAGCTCCTCACTTAGCAACAAGGTAAATATAACGATTTAAATCTTAGCTGCTATCATCATTTTCATGTCAGCCCTCTCTACGGCCCCTCGCTCTTCTAGGAAACCGTAGCTTAAGTCATAAACTGAAAAAAATCCGAACAGAATGTGATAGATCCTTGATTTTGTAGGGATTTGCTGCCTTTGAAATTCCGAATGGAATTTCAAATCAAGGATTGGTCACATTCCGTTCGGAATTATTCCCTATGCTATGTATGTGGCCGACCTTAGGCGATAGTATGGTGGGCGCTGGCGCTGCGCCCCCCGTTTCATATTTCATACAAAATGTATAGGAACGACGTGGCGCGGAACATACACAAATAGCGCGATGCGGGTATTGTGTGTAGGATGTTCCGCGCCACGTCGCTCCTATAAATTTTGTATGAAATATAAAATGGGCAGTGCAACGCCCGCACCACTCCACGCCCTCGCGTCGTCGCCACGCCCGTTTCATTCGCCATTTGTGTATGTCCCGCGCCTAACTCATGTGCTCGGATGCCACAGACTATAGCTCCAACCATCCTTGTCAGTGCGGGAGCTTGGTACCCACCTCCAACCTATTGTTGATATCTTCCAAAGTCGCAGTTATTTTTAAAAAGTTTTTTTTTTCTACCGTACACACTGATTATAGCTTTTTTTTTTTTTAAATGATACAAATATAATCTGTGTGTAGGTTTATTTTATTTGTATAGCAACTCTTGCCTTCAGTTGTCAAAAAGTCTTGTTCTGGCTTGGTTCGTGCTGTGTTTGTTGTATCAATTTGTATGTCAATTATCAATTAACCCTCGTTAATGATGGCCTGTTGATTATTAAAAAGCAGTGCTCGGTACTGATACTATCGATGTGCACTTGGAAGTTTGTGTAAATCATGGCTGCTGGCGGCGAGGATCTGTGGCGCGAGTGCGCGTCCTGGCTGACGAGATGTGGCTTGCTACGTCCCGACCATAAGGCGAACTGGGAAACGAGTTCAATCCACGATCTGGCGTACACCCTGCGTGATGGCGTGCTGCTGTGCAACCTGCTAAACGTGCTGCACCCGGGCTGCATCGACATGAAGGACGTCAACCAGCGGCCTCAGATGGCGCAGGTAATTGGGCCCCGCCGCCGCGACCTTCACTCTAATTACTATAAAAGCATTAAATTTGGCACATAATAGCTGCACGCGTGTTATGTGGAACTAATTCCTAGGTCGTACGTTCGTAGTTTTGAAATTTGAAACAAGGTTTACATATTATTTGCATGTGAATTCGTGTTTTTGAGTTTACGAGCAATATTTTGGTAATTTTAAATGAACATTTCGTGTATAACGTACAGCAGGACTTCCTCTTATTCAAATGTGTATTTAGCATTACATTAACAGTATAATGTGTTAGTGTAGTTAATTATGCATGCAATCATGAATGGGGCTCTGCTATTGATATTTGCGTATTCAACAGCTATTGAATATATATTCCGGCGTTATCTGCATCGTAAACTAGCTGTGAATGAATAGACGGCACTTCAATTCATATTAAATGTTCAAGTCTCTACATTATAGAACATGCTAGATGAAATATTGTATAAACAGAAGAATTCTACAAAGTTCAATGACCATATGCAATGGAATTTGTAGCAGTGTTTTTATCTTCAATAGTAACATATGCCCTCATTATACAATCTTGACATAGTAGGTAAAAGAAACTATGTTAAAGGCATTAAATTATTACAAAAGAACACATAATACTTACCTCTTTCCTGCTACAAAAATAAACTAATTAGCTCATGGTCATGGTTAATTTTAAATCTGGTATAGGAATATTCTTAATTGCATAATTATTGTGGTTTCAATTCAATTGTTGTACATTCCAATTGAAACCTTGTGTTTTATGTGTCCTCAATTTTTATTGGACTGTCTCATAAGTACAAGGTTTTATGAAGTTTGTCATTGTAAAGCCTTCATGCTAGAACATTGATAAATGTTTTAACATAAGGAAATGTTTGCTTGTTTTTCATGTCAGAATACCACATAGAACATGTCTTCTTTAGTATAATATAGTTGATATCATTAAGCCTGTTATTTTCCTCAAAGGTAAACAGAGGAAAATGTGGCAGATCACCTGCAGTAATATTACTACTAATTAGTAGTTCTATGTCATAAATCATAATATCTGCGGCACACAAAAGGAGGCATAAAACTTAAAAAGTTACAATGTTATAATGCCAACTAATAAGCCCTAGCCTAGGTTCTAGTAACCATCCTCATAAACCAAGATAAGATTTTGTCAAAAGCACAAATAAATTTAATTTAAATGAATAAGATTCCATTAAATCATTACTTTCTACTAAACCTTAGCATTGAGTTACACAGTTGAAAATCTATGTTCTATGTTACTGGGATTGGTTTTTTGCCGCACTTAGTCCTTCAGTGGACCATGGCAGCAGTTACTGGTCATTCACCCCACCTCCTTCCAGAGGTAGACTAGGTCTCCTAGTCTGCTTAGTGTTCAACTACTGTTGACCATTCTAGTTGCTAGAACTATAACATAATAGCATAATCAGCCTGTAAAGTTCTCACTGCTGGGACATAGGCCTTCTCTCTGTGAGAAGGAGTGGGCTGTAATCTAACATGCAGGCCAGGTTGGTAGATGTCACATGTCTTTGAATTTTTGGTTCTGGACATGCCGGTTTCCTCACCATGTTTTCTTTAATTGTTTTGAGAGCAGTGCTGATGAAATAATTTACCTATTGAACCTACGACCTCCACTCGTATGTCAGCGCCGTTAGCACTGGGCCACAACTGCTCCTGCTAGAACTATAATGTAGTTACTTTTAAAATTTTATCCTTATTTTAGGGTACGATTTTATTTAGCAGTGCCGAGTGTACTAACTATTCCAGTCCCCATTGTTATTGAGGATATCTGTTTTATGACTTAACAGTCCAAATTGTGACAACTGTTGCCCATTAAACTAGTCACCCTATGTTAATGGGCACCATAAAATAGCTACGGCTTGTTTATAGTTCTGTAGCTAACTAGCTTTTATCCTCCTAGCTTTATTGGTCTACTTCTAATTTTTATCTAGGTGGAAAATAACTTGTATACTTTATTTCTATATTATGTGACAAGCTACCTCTCTGCCAAATTCATAAAAATCTGTTAAGGTTTGCTTTAAAAATATGGCAGTTACTGTCTCCTTTGCTAATTGCTTTATATGCCAGTAAACTTTTTAATTTATCTATGTGGGAAATACTTGGGCGAAATTCAACAAAAAAACTGAACACAATCAGCATTCCTAAAACGCGTTCAAGAGCTGTCAGTGTGCAGTATCTATGTTCTATGTTAGAGGGTTTGGTTTCCGCACTTAGTCCTTCAAGTGGACCGTTGTGCGTGCAGTGTTCCATAACAATTTTGCCACTGACAGCTTATGAGCGCGATTTAGATTTGCTGAACATGTTCAATTTCATTGATGGAGTTAGCACTCAATATACTTCCCCAGGTACCAAACTACCTCTCCTTTCATCAAAATAGGTCTGCTACAATTACTGTGAATACATAACAACCTTACAGTTTGATTTTCTCATTCATAATATCAGCCTGAATGGCAAGAAATGGCTCCAATGCCATATCAATTATATTAATAACTTAACAAGCTCAGCTACTACCATTAAAGTACATGAAAAAGCATATTATTATAGTTAAACTGTGAACACGTAGTGTTTCCGTCAGTATTGGTTGTAATACATGCATAATATGAGTAGTAAAGTGTGTATAGACTAACTGCTGCCCGCGTCAGCGCCCGCGTGGACTCTATTATTTTTCTTAAATAAAAGTAGCCTAAGTTACTCCTTATAACATCAGCTATCTGCCAGTGAAAGTCCCGTCAAAATCGGTCCAGCCGTTTCGGAGATTAGTCGGAACAAACAGACAGGAAGACAGACAAAATTTAAAAGAATAGTTTTTTTGTTATAAGTACCGTGTTTAATACCGTATACTACCGTATTTCATATGCATTTAGTACAAAGCTGTGTTGTTTTGACATTAAAAACAGACACTTCTATTTTATTATTTAATTAAAGGAGAAGATTTGCAAGTAGGTAATAATATATTTTTAAGATCATTACAAGCGAATTTTATGTGAAGTTATAACTGTGTATGTAATTGAGTTGTCATGCTAACTTGAGCACATAATATGGCGTTTACCTAGTCATTATTCAAAACTAGTTCAAATTATATGCAGGGAGATAATGGCCTCGCTATATGTTACTAAAAGTTTGATCAGGCGAACGGCTGCACTCACATTTGTCGCAAGTGTGCGTCACTGGATGCATGGTCAGCATGCCTAAGTAATTAAAAGTTAACTTAGTACAGCTGTTTGTCCTGAACTAAGGGAGGATAGTAGTAAAAAAGGGATTTAAAAAAAACCGGCCAAGTGTGAATAAGTAAACAAAATATACATATCTGTGAAAATTTCAACTTTCTTTCTATTATGGTTCATGAGATACAACCCGCTGACAGACAGACCGCCAGTGGAGGCTTAGTAATAGTATGCCGATTGGCACCCGTCGGGTGCGGAACCCTAAAAAGTACCTACTTACTATATCCAAGACTAAATTAAAGTTCACCCTTCCGCCAAATATACCGTTGCATGACCTAAACCATATTGGTTCATCAAAAAATGCCCACTAAAACTGTACGTAGTTATCAAACCTCTTACATCGTAAAAAGAGGTTAAATAACGACTCTCGTAATAGTAACAGATAATGTTATCAATAAAAGATCAAGAGGCAATCAAGCGGTCTCGCGGCCCTCTTTATAGTGCCGAAGTACGGTGCCGATGATTGACATTTCTCTATTAGTTATCAATGTAATGATTTAAGAGAAGAGAAACGGCCAAAATATAGATAATGGGCCAAATAAAAATTGCAATTGGCCAAACTCTACTCATCGCCACGAGAGTATTGAAGCGAAAATGTAGGTAAGGGCCAATCATAGAAATATAAACTACAACGTTTGCATTTGACATTATCGCTACAAAATTCTCTTTTCACTTGCTTAATGCATAACAAAAAGAACAGAACACGAAGATACAATCCATTTGCTGCCTACTCTGTGTTCACCCCTCACTCAAAACTACCCACATAAACAACTCATATTTTATTTTGTACCCAGTTCCTGTGCATGCGCAACATCAAAGTGTTCCTCCGAACATGCCACGAAGTCTTCGAGCTACGGGAGACGGATCTCTTCGACCCGTCCATGCTGTTCGACTTGTCCAACTTCCACCGTGTCCTATGCGCGTTGGCCAAGCTCAGCCAGTGTCCCAAAGCACTGGCCAAGAATATCAAGTGAGTCAGTTTTATTGTAGAGATTTAATGATGATAAAATGATAAGTATTTTTTGTGAATGATAGATTAATAGATTTTAGATTAGCTGTGTGATTCATGGTTTAATTCATTGTTCTTTTTATATGGCACTTAATTGTTACGTGAACTTTTTTAGGAAATCACTAATGATAAATGACGACGTCCGGATTTGTTTCTCAGTGACAAAAATATCTTGCAGAATACATAGAATAGATAAAAAATTAAGTTACCTTATAAGGAAAACTTACTACTTAAAAGAGACTGTGACGTCTGACTTTGTTTCGGCCTTTCTTCTTCTTTTTTTGGTAGTAAAAATCATCTACACGGTTGTAAACCACCAAGATCACCTCTGTCGGAACGCAGTTGGCGACCGTGTAGCAGGCGTTTCAGAGTAGTCAGGGAAACGCCGACCTCATCTGTTTTTATCTTTATTTTTTTATTAGCCTATACATATTGTGTCCCACTGCTGGGCAAACGCCTTCTCTCTTTCTCCTTCCAAATCTCTCTGTTTTGCGCGATTTCAGGCCACGACCTCATCTAGTTTAAAACAATATGATTGACGTGTAAAAGTGTTTGTACAAACCTACTTACAGTCAAATATCATTTATAATTCTATACTCACACTCCCAATTTTATTCCAGACCATTCTCCGCTCTCAGAACGCAGTCAGAAGAGGACATATACAAAGATCTGCAATCTGTGTAAGTACTGAACTACTTTCGAAACTGCCGTTCTAACTTTCAAAGTACGAAGTAATATAACACCCCTTGTAGTAGCGCGAGTGCGTCGATGGCGCCCCCACCATACTCCAGCGTGATAGAGGAGTGTCCGGGGCACCCCACAACCACGGAAGTCCCCTGGGTGCAGTTCACCATACCCTCCGCGACCTGCGAGGACCGCGTGGAGGAGATTTACGAGGACCTCTGTTATGTCAAGTTAAACTCGACAGCGCCAGAGGTGGCTGATTTTGTTAGTCTCTTTTTTTTCGGGTGTTTGTTTACATGCGGTCAGATATGGCGAAGATTCTGATTCCTTAAATTGTACGCGGGTTGCAAAGAGCCACCAACACCTATTGGTCATGCACAAGCTCAGAATGCCAATTTTCGTAAAAATTTATAACGTCCAAAATCTGGTCTTAGTCTCATCTTAGCAACAATCAATGTAAAAAATTGAATAGATTTTAAACAATATTATAGAAATGTGAACGTTCTTAAAAATACGAGAATTGCCCTCAAATCATCGTGCCTATTTCCAGTCGCCTGAAACTACGCACGCTGATTTAAGCTTGTACTATCTAAAGTAAGCTCACAGTCAGCCGCAAACTTTCAGCCAAATCTGGCCGTTATAAACAAATATTCGCTCACTTCGGTTAGTCGGTTAACATCACGCTTGGTACATTCTAATACGGTTTACTTTCATCTTACTTGTTAATATTCAAATCATGTTTTCCGGTCGCTACGTTATCATCTAACAACAATAGTTAATCCTTTTGTTATTTATAACTAAAAGGTTCAGACCAGCTTAGTGTCATTTTGAGAAGACGTTGAATGTGCTTCAGAATAATGGAAAGTAGTCGTGACTACAAAAGTATCACGCTCAGTCTGCGGTAGTTATTCTTTCTCAAATTCAAAAGATATAGTTGCCCTTTTCACGCTCAAAACCACGATTTTTTACATAAACTTACATCAAGGTCCTGTTTCACCACCTACGATTAAGCTCCTATTAACTTACTTGGCAGATAATTTCATACAAATTCCGTTCCATTTTTGAATTTATTCTTAAAGTAGGTGGCTATAATGGACATTGTGAAATAGGCCCTAAGAACACTGCTTTATTTGACGATTAGTCTAAAATACTGCCTAAATGGTAAACCCATAGGTTTTGATTTTGGAATCTAAATGGTTTACAGTTAAAATATTACATTATCGCACTACGTAAAAAAACCCTGTCAGTATAGACGTAAGATGGATTAATAAAGGGAATTATATGATCCTCTAAAAACTTATTGCCCCTTCTAATGATAGACCCTTTTTTAAATGAATGAATCTGTAAATACTTTTTGTGCTTCTAATGATGCACACCTTTTTTTTAATAACTGATCGTCTTTTTGACTTTTTGGCCTTTACTCACAAATGGTCGCGGTGCCTAAGATAGGGAACCAGTGACACAGCCAGCGGTGCCGCGGCAGCGGCAGCGCTACATCCAACTTTATCGCAGTTATTTGGCTATTTCGTTTTTTTAGATCCCCAAAATAATAATTCTTTGAGATTCACAAAAATAACCGCAATAATTAATATTAGAGTGTTCAATAATATTTTTAGGAGCGTAAAATAAAAATGAGGTTCTATACTAATTCGTAGTTCATTGAACGCTAATTTGAGTATCGGGCATAGCGGTAAAGCTTTTTCAATTAGTCTGAACAATTCAGTTATTACACGATATTACATAACTGTATCGTCATCAACTGTAACTTATTTATTTTAAATGCTCATCAATGAATACGTTTTGCTGATCATTGTGCAACCCACAATTGCGTGCACAATTGACCAGACAACTGTTTAAATTACGGTATTTTCAACCTTACTCGAATACGAATAAGGTTGAAAATACTGTTGTGTTTCTCAGTAAGAAGACTGGCTCTCTCCCGCGGAACTGCGCGCGTGTTAATCGTCACATTCTTTGCTTTAGTTCTCGACGTTATCTAAATAAAACATCGCAGTTCGTTTCCCATACGTTTTGTAATAAACAATGTAGTACTAACATAATTATTATTTCTTAAAAGCAACGTTACTTCAGAGTGTTTTAAATAAATAAACAGACAAAACATGGGAAACTGACCAAGTGACCTTGTTGTTACTGAAGAAGTTTCCATCGGCCGTCTGGGTTATTAGGGCTCTAAGTCAATCAACTCAACGCAGTCCACTGTTGAACATAAGCCTCTCCCAAGATGCACCACAAAACTGACTCCTTCCGTAGCCAGTCTATCCCGTCTTTTAAGGTCGTCGAAAACATAGCTGGCAAAGCTAAATCTCCCATTTTACAACTTTCTGTCACCAGGTACCAAGATTACCCAAGACCTGAACCAGAAGACCCATCTGTGTGTATGTATCAACTCATAATTCAACATAAACTAAAGATATTCAATTTGGATTATCAACTCAATTATTTGCTTGACCTAATTTTCATGTCAACAGACCTCCTTTAAAACAAAGATGGATGACCCGACCTTTGTCGCAAGTACCCACCCATGCATCCACATAATGTGGTCAAAGTTTTAATTTAATTAAACGTACTGAGCGTGGGAGTTCGTACAACTTTCTACTTTATTGTCTTGTACGTGGAATCTGCGAGTCCTTTGCGGATTACGTAGTTTCAACACCTACACGAATGGTGAATACTTGTTTTAGGTACGAACTGTTTAGTTCCACCTTCCACCTACATAATTATTTCAACCGAAAGGCGTCCACTGCTGGACATAGGCCGGTTTCGCCAAAATTTACTTGGTGTGAAGCTCAATACACACACAAAGCGGGTGCGTGTCGGGCGCGGGTCGGGACGGGAGTACGACGGGCTTGTATGTTGTAATTCCTTGTATTATATGAATGTCACCACATGAAAAGCGTGCGCAGCTCCCGCTCCCGACCCGCTCCGCGCCCGACCCGCACGCTTTTCATGTGGTGACATCCATAATTATAATACTAGGAATTATAGTTTATACAAGCCCGCCGTACTGCCGTCCCGACCCGCGCCCGACACGCACCCGACACGCACCCGCTTTCTGTGTGTGATGAGCTTTTAATGTGTCAATCAATCAACTCAGCCTATCGCAGTGTACTGCTGGACATAGGGGTGTCCCAGGTTATGTCACAACACTCACAATACCAGCACCCTAATTGGTTACACGATCAATCATAATCGTTTTGAAGGATATTGCTAATCCATTCCTTCAATAAGTTCGAAAAATTTGTCTGGTCAACAACGCAATGAATGTTCTTGAACTGTCAAAATTAAACAGATTGTTATTGATCAAATCAAATAATTCTTTATTGACATAATTTATGTTACAGGAACTTGTTTGATCCTCGATTGATCGTGTGTTATAAAAATAGGGAGCCGGTCTTTTTGGTGTGCTTTGACGCAGCTGTTTCAGCAACGTGCAGTCTTCTTCCTTTCGTGTGGTTACTGACTAACCTGGTGTCAGCGTTTTTTTAAAGCCGCCCATGAGCTTCTGACTTCGCTTCAGATGCCGTCGAGAAATATCTCTCAGGCATGCCGGTTTCCTCACGATGTTTTCCTTCGCCGTTTTTCAAGCAAGTAATAATTATACAATACGCACATGAATCCGAAAACACAAGAGGTGCGTGCCTTGGGTTTGAACTCGAGACCTATGATTTGGCAGAAACGAGCAGTTATGTTGAAAGTTATCTGGTAGGCAACTACAAATCCGATATTGTAGAACAGGTGTTTGCTATTTCATCCCATAATAAAAATATTTCAGTCCAAAAACTATCTGCAGTTCAGAGCATGTAAAATCTACTACCTAATTAATTACAGTTACGTAATGACATAATTGAATACATAGTGTATTTCGGTTCGCGTAGGCCAAATACATTATTTCCATGCTTCATGCTTCCCACATGAAAGGTCACCAAACCAATTTAGTAAATTGTGAACGTGATTTAGTTACAAGTTTCCAATAACTGTTGAAAATTGATACTGTAGCTTTGGTAATCAGAATAGGAATCTTGATATTTTTTAAGAAGAAAAGGCCAATTTTTCTTGGAACTTTCGCAGAAAAAACTAGCTGTAAGTAATAAAAATCTTTTTTTTTACAAAAAATAACAGAGTTCCGAAAAAAAATAACCCAAACAAAGTGAGAAATTACTTTAGTTTCGGTTTCTTGTGTTATTTTTATTTTCCTTTTTGAAGTCTATTAAAAACAGTAAAAATATATAAAATTTAATTAAAAGCATAAGAAGTCAAAAATCGGCGTGCACATTGCTGCAGCGTGCAGCGTTGAAACAAATGCTGTTGCATAAGTTTAAAATTCCGCATAACTTTCATAATACATTCAACTAAAATTATTTTTTTTACAACATTTTCCTTAACGATTATTTTTCTTTAGGTTTGTTAATGAAAGATTATGAAATAAACTCGACAGAGGTATAAAGCGATAGTTACTTACATACCAACCTAGATAGAAATCTGTAACTAGGTTCAACAATACCGAGCTAGCCAGCAAAAGTTATCTATCAGTTCTGAGTTTCAACCTACATTCATCCTGTTGAAATAGGTCTGTGCGCTATGTTTTTCTGCCTGAAAAAGCCAGTATTTCGTTCAAATATATCTCTCCCTATTAATATTAGAGTGTGTTTGCGTAGCTATATCTATGTTTAGAACGGATATTTTTCTATTTCATTGAACAAAACAACCGCCAAAACTTTGTTTATGTATTACGTGATACCTAAAACAGTTCTGAAGTAATCTGTATTAAAAATGTGTTTTTTCCTGCACATCTGTTTATTACTATGAATATATTTAGTTAGAAAAGTAACAGTGAAAAAAAAAACATCACATTTTCATAACCAGAATAACGAAATCTTCAAGCACAAACTTCATAACCGTCTTAAATAATTGTAAAGAACTGCTTGTTACAATATCAATAAAATCTGACGAGCAGACAATGAATTACGCAATTCATTAATTTACATATTTTTCGCATTCAAATAATTCTACTTATTGACTTGAAATGCACCGCTAGAAAGTTTTGAGACTAACAAATTTTAATTCGTAGCGAATTAACAATTATAACGGAAGTAATTCAAATAAAACCGTGCAATGACGTAATGCGAATTCTTAGTTTCTTACGACAGTTGCGACTATGTCAATTGACCGCTCAGATGCGCCCGCGACGTCAACGTAACGTTTTCGCGAACCTGATAACACTACACAAGATAAGCTCAGTACTTCTCAGAAACTTTTAGTCATGCTTTATCTGTCTTTTGAGTACTTTTATCTAACCGTTATCCTTTAAATAGCAGGTTGTCAAACGGTATTATTGTAACTCCCGATATCATGTAGATAGACCACACATGAACGCATTCCTAACATGATTATTTCGTTGCTAGTACTAACCAACCAGACTTGAGAAAAGATCCTTTCGCTGAAACATTTGCTTGGCTAATAATACGACCAATTTCTTAAAAGGCTTCCTCCCACGCTTATCAACGCACGATTTGTTTTCATTCCGATATTTTTGTAAATAGACATATTTCGGGCTTTTATATTCTACCAATCTTTCAGTGGCCAAGAAACACCAAGATTTGTAGCCAGTATTTCCGTTAACGAAATAGGCTAATTATGTCCATTTGTTAATTAATATGCTACGCTGACCGCCAAGTATTGAACGCAATGATTGGCACGCATGGCAATAGGCAATATAATATCATTACGATACTTTACTTAGTAATTTCAAGGTAATGGACCTTGAAATTGTATGCAATTCTATAGAGAACTCATTCAATTGATAGCGTCCAGGAAAGAGCACTATTTTGTTACATGGTATAATTAATAGAATTCCGCTGTTGGTTGGTTCGATCAATCAATTTATTTGACGTCTTTAATAGAGCGATACTCGTCGTTAGCCATACATAATAATATGTACCTATATCACTACTGGGTGATAGTTACTCGCATGACTTGGGAACATAAATTTAGAATAGAGATCATTCCATCTTAAGAGCGCTTATTCTAAAAGTTGGCATCGTCGCAAATAGCTGTAAAATATTTACCTGTTTTGATTAATTTGGCAATATTACTGTATGGAAATATGTGGTTAACTAGTGAACTAAAATATTGATTACGAAATGTAATAATTAATATCGTAACATCGAATATTTAGTTTTAGATGTCAAAAAATTATTTGGAAATATCCAAATGCCTTTTTTACACCTAAAACGGTTACAACGTCAAATTCAGTGTTATAATTGCAATTCATAATTAATATTATAGTTCGCTAGTTAGCCAAATTTCATATATCCATACAGTAATATTGCTTATTTTCAAAATAAAAGCTTTTAATCAATGAAAAACCACCATGCCAAAAAAAACACTAGGTTTTTGTCTTCAAAATCTTCTGTACATTCCAGCCTCATTGTTTCTCGTTCGCCGATGAAACGAAAACAAAGGCGGTAAGATATCCAGCCAAGTTTCCGAAACACTCGCGTTTACACGTCTGCCTTTCATTCTGTGGATAAACAGCTTTAAATCATAAGTAGTACTTACTTCCACGTGCCATCGCGTAACGTAAACGAGAAATACTGGGAACTAATAAATAATCATCGTGTTGTTGGAAATAGGTGAATTAATGATAAAAGGAGGCAGAAAATAGGGTACTTAGTCAGAAAGGGTTTTGCGTGGGAGACTATTAAGTCTTCATCTTTCTCGCCTTCCTCGCGCCACAACTTATCCAAATGAGAGTTAGAAACTATTCCCACAGGGAAAGGGTGGACATAAGGCGAAGTGATGTATAATTGGATTAAATTAGGGCAAAGTTAGTTTGAAACGGGGGCTGGCTTAGAAGCCGAAATAACCAACAATAATATTTACGAACTAACTACTAACTACAACAAGTTTCACATCGTTTTCGCAAAATGTATGCAAGCATTGCAGTGAAAACTGATCCTCTTTCGTCACAAAATCGTGCATTCCTATCGCAGGAATTTGTTTATTATTGCAATTCATTAGTACTCAAACAACTACGTCTATAAATCAGACTGTATGTAAATATATTAACATGAAAACATTGTAGATTTGTACCAAGCGCGATGTTACGAGTTAAAATTTAGAGGTGATCGCTGTCCAGCTTCCGGAAAATAGCTCAACGTGTAGATATGCTTCGTAGGGGCATGATAGTCAGCGTGTGTACTGATTTGTAACGGACAAACCAAACTGATTATACACTCCTGGACTCTTAAATCTGCCTTCTGAGCAACGTTGCTTTTTTGATAAGTTCTACTTATGCCTTTTTTTTGTTTGAATTCTAATTTGGAACAATGATGACACTAAAATGATGGCCAGTATGACAGCTGCAAAACTTTTTCTTTGAGTCATCACTATATTGATGGCCTGAGCGTTTAGGGGTTGTACACAAAACTGCTAGGATTTTGTTCCGAAGCTTCTGTGTTGAGAATTCACATCGCGCTGATTCGCAGTTTTGTGTACAAGCCCTTATACCTAACATGGAAATGCATGGAAGCTCTATTTAAGAGCCTGAGAGTGTACTTCTATTCATTTGTATGAATTAATGAAGGCTCAATTATAACTAGAATAGTTTTTGCACTTCAACTTGGAAGTTATGCATATGCGATACCTATACTACGTAGCCTATACCCATATCTTTGAAACATCTGCTGAAAACTAGCGGCACAGACTCGAAACAGTGTCCCCGTTTCTGGTGCTCAACGACGAAGTTAAACTAAAACTTTTACTATCCTTAACTCGCCGATTACACATGAAAGAGTTGGTATAAAATTAGAGTAGTCATAGGTAGAACTGCCTCAGAATATGCTGTAGGTTTTAAACTACTTTAGCAGCTCGTAATGCCTTTTCAATATCTTAATGAGTCAATAATAAAGGCTATATCTGAATCCCGGGAGAGTAAGAGGTGTATTCGAAGCAAGAGAAAAAGCTTGTGACATTTTTTTTTAAGGCCATCTCGCAGGTCAAGCTAGGAGGTAGTCGGCTGCTCCTGCTTAACCGGGCTATCTTGTAAGGCCTCCAGCAGGAGCAGAAGAGCTTGTGACAATGATAATTTAAAAGTGGTAGACTAGCTTCCTACTGTGATATTTGCCACAGGTATTCAACATTTCTAATGCTCAACTGTCAGTTAAAATTATCTTAGTTTTACTTATCAGTACACACCTAGAAACTATTGTATTTAGGTGTGGTCAGTTGTGTAGGCTCTGTGAATAATTTAAGGATATGTCAGCTGTTTTTAATATTGCTTCTTGTAAAATTGCTCATATTATTATGTAAATATGTATTTCAGAATCAGATATTTTTATATAAGTACTTCCATAGTTAGGAAATAAAATATTTTGGATATAATATATCTGTTACTGGATTTAAATTGACTAGCATTTGTGACTCCTTAGAGTCTACGGAGTCTAAGACAATTAAAGCACTATAAATTCTTCTTAATGTTAGCAATGATCTTAAACTTCAATGATCAGCATTTGCATCGAAGTAAGTTTGGGAACTTCCCCATACTAAACAGTTAAGTAGCCAATTTGATTATGGGTTTGGGGCTTTGGGGACTCCCCAAAATGAAATATTCAATTGGCTACTTAGTATTCTAATGACTTATTAGTAGGTCGTGTGACCATCTCTGGAAGTGCCATTATCATTTGGACCTCGTATTGTTATCATGGAGCGATGTTAAACTATGCTAGCGTATCCTGTCACCATACTATTGTAAAACTACATTCTTACAAATAAATAAATTCTGATTCTGTTAGTTTTAATTATCTTCGTGTATTTCGGTAGCTAGTTTTTTTTTGTCATCTAGTTGTTTAGCTGGTCACATTCTTATTTTTTCTTAATTTTCGTGGTGTGTTTAGTAAATAATTCATTCATAAATGGCACAGTTTTTATTACTTCATCATTTTAATTTAAAAATAGATTCTGATAATTGTTTTTGTATATTTTATTTTTAATTGGAGAAATATGCACGTTGATGTTTTGGATAAATCTTTAGTTTAAAAAAGAGACTGGCGATTTTCTCAAAAAACATTATTATGTCTTCTACGGTAACCTCGTGTATATGCCTTAAAACGCCAACGTGTACATCACTAGACCACAATATTATTTTCGTATTCGCTTTTGTATCATTAGCATCAAATCCTAATTTGCAAACATTCGAAATTCATTTAGTTTTTGCACTGCGACTGAGCGCCTTGCCAACGGTACAGTTAGCCTTTCATACGGCACATCAGCTTGTAATAATAAAGGAGATAATAATATATTATTTACTTGCGTAAAGCGCAGGCCACACGGACAACGAAGTGAAAAATTCGTTTAGCTATCTTGCGCATCTATTCATACTCGCGCGCGAAATGAAAAGGGAAGTATGAAAAGACGCGCAGGAAAAGTAAACGTACTAAGCTTAGTTTCGCGTCGCTCATGTACTTAGCTACCGCGTGTTAGCATACTTCGGTGCACACCGCGAACTATGGACTGAAGTATGAAAAGACGCGGTAGCTACATGAGCGAAGCTAAACTAACTTAGCTTCGTTCCTAGTGAGGCCTGCGCTTAAAACATGTTAAGCAAAAGTAAAAAAGTTCTGCTTTGTAGAGCGTAGCTTACTGAAGCTCGGGTACTAAACATGTCAGGGCTGGGCAAAATACATGCTTTGAGTTAATTAAAATACAAATAACTTTTTCACATGTATTTGAAATACGAAATACTTAAAATTTTCAAGTCGTGTAAGTATTTTTTAGATAAAATACAGTATTTTAACCTTAAAATACAGTTTTAAAATACAGTTATTTAATTAAGTATTTTGGTATTTTAAGTAATTTAAAATACCACAATACTTAATTAAATACCTCAGCGTCAGGTACTTACTTGAAATATCAATTACAATTTGTGAGGCTAACTGTACAAATTAAAAAACTTCGAAGTCATGTAACATCTACCAACCCGCACTGGGTCCGCGTGGTGGATTACGGCCCACTCCCTCTCACAGAGAGGAGGCCTGTGTCCCAGCAGTGGGAACATTATAGGCTGATTATGTACAAATTGGTAAGGCGCTTTTTCAACAACGCATAGTAGCAATAGTCCCCTAATAGTCTAGTAATCCAAAAGCGATACGTAAGCTTATGCATGTAACCTAAATGGTGGGTCGCAAACGCAGCGGCGGCGCCAGCGCTCCTGCGGCCGACGTGGGTGAGTACGCCAGCTACTGCGCGCGCATCCACGACGAGGAGATCTACCACGACCTGTGCGCCGTCAAGAACAGCGTCCGCGACCTACCGCCAGTGCAGCCGCCTGCTTTCAACACAGTAGGGTTCCCCCCTTTTTTTGTTTATTTTTTGTTTGTTTTGCTTTCGGTGGTGGGAGTGGTAGTGCTGTTCTGATTGAACATGCTGGTATATTTTAAAATGGTTTAGAAAAAGCTTTGTGTAGTTGACCTTGTAATTGCTTTACCACTTTTGTCAAAAAACTCAGAAAATTTAAAATTCACAAAGGTTGAAACTATGTAACTTGACAGAGGTCCACTCAAGTCTGTGTGGCTGTTTCCTCAAAAGACCGTCACTGACGCTAATCTGCATCCTCACATGATCTGACCTAGACAATGTCTGGATTAAGAGACTGTGACCTCTGAGTTTCTTCATATTGTAGAGATAGTAAACACCGACATCTTCTAGTTTAAAAAAATATATTTTGGTCGTGTAAAAGTAAGCATAAAGTGCAAACCTACTTGCAGAAATAAATCAAAATAAAAACGGTCCTAAAGCTAAAATAGACCTTGACGGGCAAGTGACAATCAACCTTAGTGGTAAGGCAATTACGACGGCGACTATACAAAGAAACGAAACTCCCAACAACATGATCAATAGTACATGCATGGGTATGAAACCATAACAGAGTAACTTCCCCCAACTAATCAAGGTGGCACACAATAACTAATATTGCACCTTATTGGCCCATCCTTCTTTTATTTTGAGGTGGGGTGTTGGTTAATAAATTAGATGTAGCTGATCAATAAGTATTGGCTGTGGTTTTTTCTGTAGTGTCTGTATACACATAATCACTCACTGGGTGGTTCAGTAATTCATTTTTAATGACGCGTGACATAGTAAAATATTTAGAAAGGAATTTACTAGGCATTAGGAAACAAAATTAACCCATAAGTTATGGGTTTTAGAGTGGAGTGAAGAAAAACAGGGGCCATAACCCTGTTTTTGCTGTCACGCAGTCGGGTAAAAAGACATCACAGTTACAATCCAGCGCCACGAAACCGGCAAACTAGTACAAATAGACAATGTTTCCAACAAAAAACCGTTCACGGATGACGGACGTATTAAATTCCAACCGGACAAGTAAAAGTTTAGCAAATCGACGATTGAATTATGCATGGCATGACGCTGCTCCTCCAACCACGATGTTTTACAACGCTGCTATTAGTTTTCCTATCACTCTTTTTACAAACACCCAGTTTCTATAGCGTTGCGTTCCTGATGATAAAAATAAGTGGATATCGCAATGTAAGTGGTTAAAAATAAGTTGTTATTTATAACGCGGTGCGGATGTGCCGGAAGACGGTTTTTTTGGGTGCTCTAGATTGTCCATATGGCGTGGTGCGATGCTGTGCGGTAATGTCGCGTTATGTCTACTACATGCACATTTTCTTGCCTACTTGCACCACAAATCACTAAACCCGATTAGCGCTAAAAAAAAACGTCAGTTTGTCTCTGTCATCTTCAAACGATTGGCATGGAATAGAACGATGATTTGAATTTTGAAAACGTTTAGTGCCAAATGTATTAAATGATTTGTGGTGCACAAGCCTTTGTTTTTGGTATTTTATGCTAGGTATTTGATCCTATTATTATGGAGAACTGGACGTTATAGAAACATTTAAATGTAAATTGTAAATAGTAATAGATGGGTTGCGGTTTTTATCTACGCTTTCGCTTTCATTGTACACAGCGGAACGAATTTAAAGGGTCAACTTATCGAAAATATTATTTACCTTCCATTACTTTAGCATGCTATCCTTCTAAATTCGTTCTGCATTTTTTTTTTGTTCTTAATTCATAATAATCATTCACTTTTCAAAATTTTCAGTTAGCGACATCGTCACATAGTTTAGAAAAGAGGGATTACGTTATACGAGAGCTGGTGGATACAGAGAACAACTATGTGGATGTTCTGAGCAAAATTATCAAGTACTTCCTGAGGCCACTGATGCCGTACCTAAAACCTCAGGATATGCAAGTCATATTCTTTGGGATTAAGGTGAGTGCAAACTTATAGATAGTTAATTGACTCAGGCGTGACTTTGCGGAAATCCATTATAAAATACAATAGACGATGTATATTTAGTAACTTAAGTGTGAAGAAGTGTTGCTACGACACGAGCCGAACGCAAAGTGCACACTTCGTGTCCGAGTTCGCAACAAGTCAATCGTCATCCTGAGGAGGATCCTCACATATAGAAGCAACAAGAATAATGTACCCAGGATTTTGTAATGTCTTTATTTAAAAGAGTGTCCTGGGAGTTTCTTGCCCGTTCTTCTCCACAGAGATCTACTTTTTGGAATGGGCGACTAGCTTCAACTTTCTGACTAACTGACCGACTCTTTGACAATTCAAAAGTGCCTGTAAATGGTTTAATTGAAATAAATGCTTTGAGTTTGAGTTTGATGCCTCGTTGAGAGGCGAAACACGTGTCGATTTCTTACAGGGTTCTCTAAGACTCTTTAAGAACAGTTAAGCGGATTAAGTTACTAAATATACATCGTCTATTGTATTTTTGCAAACTTATAGATTAAAGTTTTCAGTTTAGATTTAACTTCAATAGATTAAAGTTTTCCAAGCTGGGCAAAGGCCCTCAGGCCTCCCAGGCCTCTCTAAAATCTGGCCTTGTATGTCACGCGAACCTATATTAAAATAAGTGGCGCGCTAAATAAAATACTTTAGAGCCCTTATATTCTTCTTTCATGTTAGCATGAGCTGCACAATAGTTGGTTCATGTCGATGTAAAATAATACAAAATCCCAGTGAGTCATTAACTCGCTATGGAGTGATGACTTCACAAAGTGGACCGATGACCTTGTGAAGGCCTCAGGAATCCGCTTGATGCGGGAAGCACAGAATCGGTCGAAGTGGCGGCGCTTGGGGGAGGCCTATGTCCAGCAATGGACGTCTTTCGGGTGAAATGATGATGATGATGATGATGGAGAGATGACTCTCACTATGGAAAATAAAAGTGCGGGGCAGGCTTTGGGGACTGCCGATAGAAGTGAAAACTGTACGGTGACGATAACGCGAGTTTCACGCTTTTTGTTCACCCAAAAAGTACTCGTATATACACAGTATACATATAGCTCATGAAAAGCGTTCGGTGACGATGACGCGAGTTCCATGATTTTTGTTCACCCAAAAAGTGATCAACGCGCCTACAGAAGTTTTCACTTCAAAAAGTCTCAAGTCTTGACTACTTGTCAAATATTCTTGATTGCCAGCATGTGATCTTTAATATTAATCATTTTTAATATTTGTGTTCCACAGGAGCTCCACGAAACCCACACAGGTCTACTTCGACAACTAAAACTAGCAACAGAGGCATGCGTCCCCGGCAACGGCGCGCCACGTCTCGCAGACGTGTTCCTAGCGTGGCGGGAACGACTGCTGCTGTACGGAGACTACTGCTCCAACCTCACTACTGCACAGGAAACGCTCAAGACGCTCGACGCAAGAGATTCTACGTTCAATAAACAATTAGCGGTAAGAATTATGAGTAACTGGCTGTTTCCCGCGACTTCGTCTATGATCCAGGATGAAAAGTAGCCCATGTCGTTCCCCAGGTGATGGTCTACCCATATGCCAAAATTCATACAAATCCGTTGTTTTTAGCATGAAAACGTCACAAACAAACAAACTTGTAGCGGTTACACCGCCACATACAAACTACGCATCAAAGACATGACGTCACACAAATCAGTTAGAGTTTACCGCGCGAACGACAGATAAGACTATCCGAAATCAACTTACGGGCAGTTGCCCGCCAGACACAACACGTGTCTGGTCGGAGGATCCTCCCTTTTCACAGAGGATGAGTGAACTTTACACCCTGTTCCTCATATATCTAAAAACTCATTTCCACATTGTAATATGAGTTAGGATTCATTATAAGCCTATTTATTTATTTGTTTATATAACAATTGCTTGCTGCACTTACAGTAAACACCAAAGCGCGCAGCAAGCTAGCAACAATATTTAGCTAAAAAACTTTATGCAAACATATACCTACCAACCTACCTACCTACCTATATCGGTCCATAGCGAAACGGTTGTCCAAATCGTACTCCATTTAACTCTATTTACCACTTTCATCCAGCTGCTTCCTGCCATTGCCATTCATCAGCAATTGCTCGTTGAAATTTAGGTTCTACTAGCTGCGTTCCGCGGCTTCACCCGCGTAAAGTAGTTTTTTCTTTTAATCCCTATGTTCCCGTGGGAATATCGGAATAAAAAGTAGTCTATTTTACGCCCAGTGACCGGATATCTTCTAGTGAAAGTCCCGTCCAAATCGGTCCAGACGTTTCGGAGATTAGCCGGAACAAACAGACAGAGACAGACAAACAAAAATAAAATTGTGTTTTTGTTGTATGAATTGTATATACTTTCATATGCATTTAGTAAAAAGCTGTTATTTTGACATTACAAACAGACACTTCAATTTTATTTATTTGTATAGATAGATAGATGATAAGCGTCCTCACGACCGGAACACGAAGAAGGACAAGAAGGCACTCTTTGGAGACCCAAATATTGGCAGAGTTCTCCAACATCTGAACTCTGCACGTTTTCTAAAATACTCAAGCCACGGACTATGAAACCTTCAAATATTTATGTCGGAATCCTTCAAATATTTCGTCCTAATTTAAAACCAAGGTGAAACTTATCTCCTACATAATAAAACACAATGTTCCTTTCCTCTATCGACAGAAATGTCAGAAAGAACACAGCGACGGACGGATACAGCTGCGCGATATCCTGTCGGTGCCGATGCAGAGGGTGCTCAAATACCATCTGTTGTTAGACAAACTGGTGCATGAAACACAACCGGTGAGTTAACTTACGAAACAAATATGTATACATTGTTAAATTAATTAGCGAAACTCCGCAGATCTGACGGCTATCGATATTTCGGGACAAAAAAAAAAGTTTATATTTTTCAATCGTCTTTCGATACCCGTCACAGCTGTTGAGTTTCGCTAGCTAATTTAATTTGACCCTGTAGTTATACCTCGTAATTCAAATAGCTCGTGGCTAACTAATAACAGCCGCACGGATCGATCCATCAGGTTAAGCTATGCTTGCCGGGGTTGGTCCGTAGATGGGTGACCATCTTTACATACCGAGACTTCTCCGTGCCTCGAGAAGCAAGTGAAGCCGTTGGTCCCGACTGTCATTCGTGGTTCTTTGACAGTTGTTACGAGTCGTCAGAAGCTCGACGGTCTAACAACCAGTCTTACCAAGAGGTATCGTACTACCCAGTTACTGGGTTGTGGAGGTCAGATAGGTAGTCGCTCCAAGTAAAATCCTGGTATTCAGCTGCATCTGGTTAGACTGAAAGTCGAACACAACATAGTTGGGAAAAAGCTAGGCAGTGATATACCTCTTAAATTCCGTATATTTCATTATTTTATGTTGACCAAACTTGTTTATTTGATACGGATTGACATTTTGATTGAGCGCCAAAAAGCCGGTTCTGTCCTGGCGAAGGATTCGGTAAAGCCTCCACTATGAACTGAAGGGGTAAAACAGGGAAGATTGACACAGTTGCCTATGATAAATATCTCTTGTAAACTAAGGCTTGTGGCAAAAATGTTAAATATAATCCATTTTTGAACAGAATCATGAAGAATTCCGAGGGTTGGAGCGAGCGAAGGAGGCGATGGTAGACGTAGCGCAATATATCAACGAAGTGAAAAGGGACAGTGAGGTGCTTGCACTACTTGCTAAAGTTCAGGTAAACACATCTATCATTATTTCTAGCGCGATGGCGCCGTCAGTGGGGACTGGTCATCTCTTAGCTGCCATGGTTTATTTAAATTTTTGAATTGGTTATGTTTTTATATTTTTATTTCGGACGCTCTTAACGTGCACGTCATTCTACATTGTTCTCACATGTATAATCTCAACATGAATGATGTAACCAATATTTTGTAACAATATTCTGATTTAAAAGAGTGTCCGTGGAGTTTCTTGCCCGTTCTTCTCCATAGGAACCTACTACGCTTTGGAATTGGCAACTAGCTTCATCTTTCTGACTGACCAACTCCTTGACTATCCAAAAGTACCTGTAATTGGTTTATTTTTGAGTATTTTTTTTTTATAAATCTTTTGTATTTAAATTATTCAATCATTTCTTCTTTAAGACCTGTATCATAAATGTATATATTAAAATTCACAAACATTAAATGCAAAATATGATTACATTTTTGGTCCTTCAGTACATTTAGCACAAAAGCACACCATCCACTCAATACGTTTTTTATAAAGTCCACTTGTGGACGCTTAACTGTTAATTCATGCTTACTTTTATTCTTCACCAGGAGAGTATAATAGACTGGGAGGGCGGCGCCCTAGGTGCAGGGGGCGCAGGCCTGGCCGCGTACGGCAGGTTACTGCTAGACGGAGAACTGAAAGTCAAAGCACACGAAGACCAGAAACTAAGATCACGATACGTGTTTGTCTTTGATAAACTGATGCTGCTCTGCAAACCTGTGAAGGTAGACTACTTAACATATTTAACTATGAGTAATCCTAGCACGATCATTTTGATCTTAGAATTAAGATGTTAATTATTGTATATTAGCGTGAATCTAATGTTTTTACCAACCTTAAAAGAATAAAGTGGTTATGAATTCCACGATTTCATTAATACCTTTAAAAAGCTAGTATCTAAAGAAAAATAAAAAAAAGCGAAATTGTGTCTTCGGTTTTGCTTAATTTAGATAACGACTTCAAAACTAAAGTTTTTTCACTTTGTAGTCGCTTTTTGCTAGGTTCTTCTTCGCCATAAAAAAATTAACCTAAATTATTTTATGAAATTAGTTTTTAAATGAATAATAATGCTTAAAAACACAAATACTAACTGACTTTTCCTTTCTTTAACCCCACCCCAGCTCCTTTCTTCCCAGGACAACCAATACTCTTACCGCGTAGGCGTGCGCCTAGCGGAGTACCGCGTAGAAGAGGGCTGTGGGCGGCGCGCGCTGCGGGGGGACGCGCGCTGGGCGTCGCACTTCTACCTCGTGCGCCGCACGAAGGACGCCACGTTCACGCTGTACGCGCGCACTGACGACGCCAAGCGCAAGTGGGTGAAGGCGATCAAGGATGCTATGTGAGTATGACGCGTACCTATGACATCTCTCAGTAAATACATTAAATTAAATGATCTAATTTCATACTGTTAGACAAAGGAACTAGAACGAACATCAATATCAACTCCATAATTATTTATTTATTTATTTATTTGCTCTCATGCACATCACACATTTTACAATAATTAATTGTCGGTTTTTGTACATGAACCCTGTCAGGGCACTGCAAAGCACAATGTTGTAATTATCGAGTACAATGTCTTTTTCCCCAAAAAAGAAGAAAATTCTCTCTTAAAAAACATGATTTTCTGCCATTTTAAGAAAAAAATAAACTCATTACCCAAGAAATACTTAAAAAACCTAAACTTACTTCATAGAAAGATGAGAAACAAAATAACAATATTTTTTTATGTTTGTGCGCAGTGACAACCTGGAGCCCCCTGGCTGTCGGAGTACGAACCACAAGTTCGTATTACATACTTTCGAGAAACCCGCCACGTGTCACCACTGTTCCAAGTTCCTGAAGGGTAGAATATTTCAGGTATACCTTAATTTTCAGGACGAAGGTTGAGTCCTTACATATGATAAAACAAAGTCCCCCGCCGCGTCTGTCTATCTGAACACGATAAACTAAAAAACAACCGAACGGATTTTCAAACAGTTTTCACAAATGGACAGAGTGATTCATGAGGAAGGTTTTGGTGCATAATTCATAAAGGTTTTGTGTAAATTTGCTGAAATATGGCGATTATTGTTGAAGATGTCGGAAAAAATCATGCTGACTTCACGGAGCTTCACTGGCGTGCGCCGCGTAAACCGTAAAATATACATAAAATTGATGTTCTACAGGATTGTTCATCTTAAAAATTTTAACAAAAAATATGAAATGACAGACATTCACGATGGCATAATGTCTATCTTCTAAGGATGACTGACTGATATGAAAAGTTAAATGATATTTGTTTTTGTCAGGGCTACCTATGCACGGTGTGCAACGCGTGCGCGCACAAGGAGTGCATCGCGCTGTCGGGGCGCTGCGGCGGAGGGCTCGCGCCCGCGCCTCCCCTGCCTCCCCACCAGCACCAGCCCGACCAGGCGCTGCACTACTACATGTGGTGAGTCACTACCACTATATCATCGCGCTGCGGCGGAGGGCTCGCGCCCGCGCCTCCCCTGCCTCCCCACCAGCACCAGCCCGACCAGGCGCTGCACTACTACATGTGGTGAGTCACTACCACTATATCATCGCGCTGCGGCGGAGGGCTCGCGCCCGCGCCTCCCCTGCCTCCCCACCAGCACCAGCCCGACCAGGCGCTGCACTACTACATGTGGTGAGTCACTACCACTATATCATCGCGCTGCGGCGGAGGGCTCGCGCCCGCGCCTCCCCTGCCTCCCCACCAGCACCAGCCCGACCAGGCGCTGCACTACTACATGTGGTGAGTCACTACCACTATATCATCGCGCTGCGGCGGAGGGCTCGCGCCCGCGCCTCCCCTGCCTCCCCACCAGCACCAGCCCGACCAGGCGCTGCACTACTACATGTGGTGAGTCACTACCACTATATCATCGCGCTGCGGCGGAGGGCTCGCGCCCGCGCCTCCCCTGCCTCCCCACCAGCACCAGCCCGACCAGGCGCTGCACTACTACATGTGGTGAGTCACTACCACTATATCATCGCGCTGCGGCGGAGGGCTCGCGCCCGCGCCTCCCCTGCCTCCCCACCAGCACCAGCCCGACCAGGCGCTGCACTACTACATGTGGTGAGTCACTACCACTATATCATCGCGCTGCGGCGGAGGGCTCGCGCCCGCGCCTCCCCTGCCTCCCCACCAGCACCAGCCCGACCAGGCGCTGCACTACTACATGTGGTGAGTCAATAAGTTCTTAAGTCGTACGTTCTGTCACGAATGCTTTGTAGCGTAAAGAGTAGGGCGCTGGAAAGCCCACTGCACTGCAATCGCACCGAACCTTTACCTTCTCCTTCAACAGTGGCGGCGCTTTAGACCAGACTTTTCTTTTGAACATGAATACAGAAATATGAGTTATTTTGTCGACCTATGCAGAAAAGTTAGAAAACTGAGAAAATGTACAATCTAAGAGCGAGTGAAGCGAGCTCGAAAATTTTAGCATCTTTCGTTTATATTTTGCATTCGTAGGGGGCCTCCAACTACAATCTGCTTCTTTGTTACCTACTGAACATATTTTGGCCTTGTTTGAGATTTGACAAAAAAGTACTTCTCGAGATTTTGGGGGTCAGGGGCCCCCAAAATCTCGACTGGGGGCTGGGGGGGGAAATAAAAATGACTAATGATACTTTTAATAACTTTTAAAACTTTTTGCGTGGCCCCTTCGGGTGCGAGGCCGTCTGCGATCGCCGAAGCCTAACGCCGCCACTGCTTCAACATCATTACATATGGTTTCCCGCGCGATTGAGCGAGTGTGTAAAGCCGGCTAATTATTAACATTTTCGTATCTCTTGACTTATGGTGTGCACGTGACTCTCAGTAGCAATCTATACTCCATACCAGGGGTGGCGAACCTTTATGGATCAACGTGCCATTTTTCTAAAGAAACGTTTACTGAGACGATAGACGTGCCGTCAAATAATGTTGACTATGTGATTATTGGGAAAATAATAAAACGAAATACTATCAACTCAAAACTCCTAATTTACTAGGTACAAAAAAATTTTTTTTGCACTAGTAATAATTTAAATTAACATTAGTGTGACTTCTTTTGTTGCAGATTAGATGACAAATAACTTATATTAGGGTTGTAAGATGTTACAGCAGAATGCATGGTGAACTGGAGTCATCTGCCAAACTATTTCCAAGCGAGTTTGTAATGTTATTCATCTCTGAAAATAATGACTTGCAGGATAACAAAAAAAAAAGGATAAAAATATGCTTAAAATAGCACGAGCCAGCTTCTTCAAACAGTTAAATCTGTCTGGAATCGAATTCCATGTTTCTACAATTTTGTTACCGACATTTAAAATTAGCTTGTTATTCTTTCTATTTCCATAAATTCCAAACTATTCCTTATTTCAGTACATTTTTTAATCCATATGTTCAATATGGATTAAAAAATGTACTGACTGTTTAACTGTGACTGTTTAAGACTAGAAATCAAACAGCTGCATTTCAAATTCTTCAACAACTAAAATACAAACCGTTTCGATCGGTGACGTGCCCAAATTATTTTGTCACGTGCCATCATGGGCACGCGTGCCATTGGTTCGCCACCCCTACTCTATACATACATACATACAAATTACAAATACATAAAATTGAAGTGTCGGTTTGTAATATCAAAATAACAGCTTTTTAGTAAATGCATATGAAAGTATATACGATCCATACAACAAAAACACAAAAAAAAAATTTTTGTCTGTCTTTCTGTCTGTTTGTTTGTCCCGGCTAATCTCCGAAACGGCTGGACCGATTTTGACGGGACTTTCACTAGAAGATAGCTGAGGCCACTGGAAGTAAAATAGGCTACTTTTTATTCCGATAATCCCACGGGAACATTGGGATTAAAAGGAAAAACTACTTTACGCGGGTGAAACCGCGGGACGCAGCTAGTTATTAAATATTTGAATTGAAACACATTCATACATAAAAGTTAGTAGCAGCAATGTAATCCACTAAATATTATTTAATTACCTCGTGGCTAAGTAATAACAAGCTGCACGGGTCGATCCAACAGGTTAAGCTACGCTTGCCGGGGTTGGTCAGTGGATGGGTGACCATCTTCACATACCGAGCCTCCTTCTCCGTGCCTCGGAAAGCACGTAAAGCCGTTGGTCCCGGCTGTCATTCGTGGATCTTTGACAGTCGTTACGAGTCGTCAGAAGCCCGAAAGTCTGACACCAGTCTTACCAAGGGTTATCGTATTACCCAGTTACTGGGATGTGGAGGTCAGATAGGCAGTCGCTCTTGGTAAAATACTGTTATTCAGCTACATACGGTTAGACTGGAAGCCGACCCCAAGATAGTTGGGAAAAGGCTAGGAAGATTGATATTCCGCTATGATTTTCATAGGTTGTATCACAATTAGTGTTGCAACGAATAGTATATTCGACCTCGGGCTGAATACCGAATATTCGGCCTCAGGCCGAGAGCAGAATTTTCAGCCAAACTATTCGGGCTGATAAAATTTTTTGAGCGTTTATTTAGTCATGACTAAACTACATAATAACTATAATAAATAATAATAATAATAAAATGTATTTATTTCCAAAAAGGTTACAGACTTAGTTCTAGTGGTAGGAGGTAAGAGCGGAACGAGTATGCTATGCTGCAGAAATCTGTAGACAATAATTGGTGAGCCCTGCCTCTTAAACTAGGATAATACCTGTATCTTAAGAGACAGTGTTCAGCTATGGAGTAAATCCAATAAGATTTATACAACTTGTGAATTGTGTCGATCTACCAAGTGATTTTAAAATTTAGCTTAGGTTGTTTATTTAGTTAATAATTAAAATAAAGTAAGCAAACAGTTTCAGCTGGATGGGTGTGTGTTGGTGTGTATGTAAGTGAGTGTGCGTGTGTGTGTTAGAGTAAGCTGTGAAATTGGGTGAGGGTGAACTAGTTAAAAATTACCAATTTTTTATATCTTAGAAAAGTTATTTACGTATGTTACTTTCCATTGATAAAGCGAAATTACGCTTTCTCGAACTAGCAATAAAAGCTTTAATAAAAGTTACATTATTTATTTACTGTGTTTTTGTCATTTTTTACTTTTGTTTTAAGGATTCGGTATTCGGCCGAATACTGATTCCTTATTCGGTATTCAGCCGAAAATTAAAAACTGACCGAATAGTAACCTAATATTCCTTGCAATTTTAATATCATACCATAAAAAACAAAACAACTTATGTTTAATACTTATTTATTCCACCTAGGTACGTGGGCGAGATGGGTCGCGAGACAGCCACAGCGCGGTTAGAACGCCGCGTAGACGGCACGTTCCTGCTGCGAGTGCGGCCGCACCCGCCGCATACGCCGCACCATCCACATGTGCCTACTGACACCAATCTAGCGCTATCACTCAAGTACGTATCCATACTTATAATATTATAAATGTGAAAGTAACTCTTTATGTTACCTTTTCACGATGGCTGAACGGATTTGGATTTTAGGCACACACAAATTTAATCGAAAAACATGGGCTAGGACAGTTATGTAGTGTTTACATCTCGGGACCATGGGGTCCCGGTCCTTTGGAAGGCGTACGAGGGGCCGACGCCAACTCACAGAGGCCCCTTAGACAATTTTAAATGGAATGAAGCATCAACCGAGGATTATCCCTGTATGCACTAGCACTATGCAAGTGCACCCAAGGACAACCCCCGGTTAGTGCAGGACTATTGCAGAAAATGAAAACAAAAAATATTGGGCTATGGGTTTGAGTGGCTATAGTGGGTTGGTTACTTAGAACTATGGAAGGTCTATGTCCCCTGCCTGATCAATGTTATGGTGTGAGTCTATCTGGCAGGCCCCAACGAGATTTATCAACAGGTGATAGGTTTACATAAGGACATTATTTTGTACCTATAGAAAATAAATAAGATATATTTTGTACCTCGACAGTTTTTGATTAAATGACGTTTCTATAAAGTGTCTAGCTAGCGGGCCCCTTATGATTATTTTTATTGTTATTATACTTTCAGATCGCCCAGTAGTGCTCGGAGTTAGAAAATATTATGTACCCTACAAATCCGAAATTTCGACTTTCTGTGAGCTATACTTTAGGAGATATTCGTTACTTAGACAAACGTCCAGCCAGCGGGCCACTTTTTAAATACTACTCTTTTATATCATACAATAGCAGTAGAAGCTTGATCCTATTATGTACCTTATAAATCCAAAATTTCGACTTTCTGTGAGCTATACTTTAGAAGATATTCGTTACTTAGACAAACGTCCAGCCAGCGGGCCCCTTTTTAAATACTACTCTTTTATATCATACAATAGCATAAGGAACTTGATACTATTATGTACCTTACAAATCCATAATTTCGACTTTCTGTGAGCTATACTTTAGAAGTTATTCCATTCTCCCATGTCAATCTTCAAGCTATCATTTACTCATTAAAGATTATAATTACTAGGTAGTACATTTTCTCTTTTAATCATTTACATAGCGCCCTATTTAAAAGAACTACTCTTTTTCTTAATCCCAGTTTTGTTGTAGCACTGTTGAGTGATTATGAAAGCAGGTATAATGTTTGAAAACGGGTTTGCCAGCTAGGCGCTTATTTCATTAACGAATACCATATGAAGTCCATAGGAAGTTGAAATTTTGGATATGTAAGGTACAAACGCCAGCATATCAAGTTACTACAATCTGTCAAATTTCTTTAATAGATTTTTAACTTTATCGCTAAAGAATAAGGTTCAATGTTGATTGGGAAAATTTGACAGATTGGAGTAGGTTGATGTGCTGGCGTCTGTACATAATATTACCCAGTAGTATTACCCAGTTACTGGGTTGTACCCTCTCACAGAGAGGAGGCCTGTGTCCCAGCAGTGGAAACAATAATAGGCTGATGATGACTGGGTTGTGGAGGTGAGATAGGCAGTCGCTCTATATAAAATACTGGTATTTAGCTGCATTCGGTTAGACTGGAAGCCGACCCCAACATGGTTGGGAAAAGGCTAGGCAGATTGAAGGTACATAATAGCACAGTATAAAAAAATACAGTAGGAAGATGCCTTTGATCTCGTGGTAAATGCGGAAAACGTGTAAGCATTGTCACGACAGCTAAAGGGTTGTCCCAAGTTAACTATATTTATTTTATTAATTTATTTTAGATCAACATGGGCATCAACATTATTATAAACAATAATTAACAATTATCAAAAAGATCGTCTTTTTGTGTACCAGCCACTCATCTATAAAACTGTAGGTATCTTTATAAATGGGCGACTGAGAAATATTAGATTTACTAGATTTATTTATTAGATTTTTGGTTTTTAGATTTACTGGATTTGAATTTCTGTTGTTGAACTTAATTATATAAAAAATCCTCATCCTAATACAAAAAAAATATTGGGAAGCATGAACATGGTTTGGTATTGAATTCTATTTGACTCAAATGTTGTTTCCAGAAAAATTAAAAATCGACATCAATTTTGTTTCCAAGCTATGGATGTAATCCACAAAATCATAGTACAAAGTCGTAGTCCTCCGAAGTGATCACGGCTAGTATTTTAAGCTGAAATTGATGAAATCGCAGTTTTTTATTAACGTAAGATACACAGCAGACTTGCACTCTTCACAACACACGTCGTATGCACCATTATAATATTATACATCTAATCTAATATATAAAATTCTCGTGTCACGGTGTTTGTTGCCAAACTCCTCCGAAACGGCTAGACCGATTTTTATGAAATTTTTTATGTATATTTGGTAGGTATGAGAATAGGACGTAAACTATTTTTCGTACCCCTAAGTGATAAGGGTGATCCACCCCAAGTTTTTTTTTTTCTTTTATTGCACAATTTTTTTTATTGTAATTTTTTTAAGATTTGGCCTTAAAAAATACATAAAACCCTAAATTTTCACCCGTCTACCACCAACCCCTATTTTTTAATAGCGATATAAGTGCTTTAATAATTTTCTAATCTTGGCGGTCGATAATAATTGATCAGTTACCACTCGATCAGTTATTCCCGTCAGGCGTCTACCGGTGTAGATAGGGTAAATAGGTAGGTAGGTCGGGCAGGGTAGGGTAGGTAGGTAGGTCGGGCATGGTAGGGTAATTAGGTAGGGCAGGGTAGGTAGATAGGAAGATAGGTGAAGGTAGGTAGGTAGGGTAGATAGGTAGGTCGGGCAGGGTAGGGTAGGTAGGTAAGTCGGGCAGGGTAGGGTAATTAGGTAGGGCAGGGTAGATAGATAGGAAGATAGGTGAAGGTAGGTAGGTAGGTAGGTCGGTCAGGGTAGGGTAGGGAGGTAGGGCAGGGTAGATAAGTAGGTCGGGCAGTGTAGGGTAGGTAGGTAGGGCAGGGTAGGTAGATAGGTAGGTGCGCTGTAGATAAGTACTTACTGCTACCCGTGCGAAGCCGGGACGGGCAGCTAGTAAATTAAAACAATATTAAATTCAACACGATAGCCCTGAAAGTTATTTCCCGAACTACTAACACGGTAGCGTAAGCAGTCCGGGAGCGCGCTTCCCCCGTCTCGCCCCTCACGCCCTGCAAGATTACCCTGTCTTAGACGTCTTCATCAGACGACTGTATGATGTATAGACTGATGGGTGATAATAGTATCAAGCTTCTTATTCTATGTATGATATAAATGAGTAGTATTTAGAAACAAACCCACTGGCTGGACCTTTGTCTAAGTAACGAATATCTTCTAAAGTATAACTCACAGAAAGTCGAAATTTTGGATTTGTAAGGTACATAATAGGATCAAGCTCCTAATGCTATTGTATGTTACAAAAGAGTAGTATTTAAAAAGTGGCCCGCTGGCTGGACGTTTGTCTAAGTAACTAATATATTCTAAAGTATAGGTCACAGAAAGTCGAAATTTTGGATTTGTAAGGTACATAATAGGATCAAGCTCCTAATGCTATTGTATGATATAAAAGAGTAGTATTTAAAAAGTGGCCCGCTGGCTGGACGTTTGTCTAAGTAACGAATATCTTCTAAAGTATAGGTCACAGAAAGTCGAAATTTTGGATTTGTATTTTGGATTTGTAAGGTACATAATAGGATCAAGCTCCTAATGCTATTGTATGATATAAAAGAGTAGTATTTAAAAAGTGGCCCGCTGGCTGGACGTTTGTCTAAGTAACGAATATCTCCTAAAGCATAGCTCACAGAAAGTCGAAATTTCGGATTTGTAAGGTACATAATATTTTCTAACTCCGAGCACTACTGGGCGATCTGAAAGTATAATAACAATAAAAATAATCATAAGCGGCCCGCTAGCTAGACACTTCATAGAAACGTCATTTAATCAAAAACTGTCGAGGTACAAAATATATCTTATTTATTTTCTATAGGTACAAAATAATGTCCTTATGTAAACCTATCACCTGTTGATAAATCTCGTTGGGGCCTGCTAGATAGACTCACACAATGTTATGGTATACACGGATAAAATGGCAGGGAGTGACTTGCACACTCAATAATGGGCCCCCGAAAACGGTCGCTAGCACAAAGTGACGTAGCGACAAGGGGGCAACATGTCCTGAGGTGCTTATGAGAAGTGGAGCGGTATTCCACGGCTATCAGGACAATCGCGGAATGTAGTGTTTTTTTTTTTTTTTGTTATATCTTTTCTGGTGTATAATAAAGTAAACATATGTATAAATACTTAGAATTACCTGGTAGAACGTTCCCCGGGGATAATTTCTGACCTCCATGCGTATAACCGCGGGCAAACGCTAGTACACTATACATACAAAAAATAGCATAAGCAGAGCAAGGCTACCGAATGAACCAGATGCTACGTCGAATCGTAGACCATAAACAGTCTACGAACTGCTACCGATGAGTTATTTGCTAGTCTCCAGGCAACTTATTCAGCAGTATAAGTGACTCGATTACTGTCTTTCAAGTTAGCAGCAGGTCTTTAAATAGGTCTGCAATTTTGAACTCAAAACAAAACCATTTAGCAACCATAATGTGAACACCCACGCTTCGTGTCAAAACAAGATCATAACTATTTAACTTATTGCACGCCAGAGCATAAACGCAAGCGCGTGCCCTGTACAGTCACGAGCACCAATATGTATCCACTTAGCAAAATTCAAAAGCGATTTTCTCGTGGAATATTGACTGCAACTTTGATATAAGGCCTATTTCATATTTATATGGGTTCCAAAATACTGTATTCGTAACATTATAAAATATTAATCAACACAATAGGAACAAATTACTTTTAAAAGTTGCTTAGTGTATACATATGTACATAGTGGTGCTCGTGACTGTACGCCAACGACACAAATATGTGACAAAAATGCTCACATATTCGAGTTGCTGGCGTACAGGGCTCGCGCTTACTTGTCACGTATGACTATGGCGTTCAAAAGGTTTAACAAACTGCCATTAGACTACTCACACTTTTTCAGCTCTATTCGCGTTTCGCTGAACGATTTTAGTCACATACAGTTCTGCTTCTATCAGCCGCGTACAGTGCTGAACGCGGCAGAACAGTGCTGAACTCTATCCATAGCGCTCGCATGATAATAACACATTTGTCCTCATTTTATACTTGTTTGCCGCGAAAGCTGAATAGACGCGGAAAGCCGAACGGCTGCGTACGCGTCTCCATACTAAATCGTTGTTTTCTATGGGCATAAACTGAATAGAGCTGAATAAGTAAGTAGTCCCTAAATCTCCATACGAACTTACATTTTGAAAGTAACTGACAACTTTGGTCCTTCGCCCCACAGAACGGACAACACAGTGAAGCACATGCGCGTGTGCCGCAAGCCGATAGACCAGGTGCCGCACTACTACCTGTCCGAGTCGCGCTTCTTCCGCAGCGTCGTCGAGCTCATCACCTACTACGAGAAGACCAGCCTCTCCGAGAACTTTGAGGGGTGAGCATACCTTGGAAACTGTTGTGGCGAGATCTATACGCCACATACAAATTACGCACACGCACTAACGTCACGAAATCCTACATCGCGATATCAGAGTTTACCGCGTGACTCAACTTTTGAGCTATAGCCCACCAACACCTGGTGAGGCCTTTTTCAATGGACGAACTTTCCTTCATTACCAATCCAAGATGCAGAACTACATAAAAACTTTTTTTACGCCCTAATTCCATTGCAGGGCAAAATATTAGCTAGTGCGGAACATTCTTGACTGTAAGCTCGTCTTATCGCCTGCGCAGATTGGCGGACAACAGAGGATTTTAAATGTATCAATTTAATTGAATATTTATCCAATCGAAATAAGGTATATATTTCTAAGCTCGGTGATCGACCTGAGAGTATCGCAGCGCAGTTTTCTCTGGAGCATCGTAGAGCACGCTGGAGGATACCGCGGCGTGAGGCGGTGGTATGCGCTGGTGTCTACCACACTTTTTCAAAAGCAACTTTTCTACAGCGTAGTCGCTAGTGGAATAATCAAATCCCGGCGAGCGGTGGCTACTCGGCATACCGGCGGATGCTCCGGTACGGTGGCGGACGCTCGCGGTATCGCAGAGGATTTTTCTTGTCAGTGTGCGCTGGCGGATCAAAGAATCCTCCTCGATGCTTTCCCCTGCCGTCCGCTAGCGTGCGCAGGCACAAAAAATTAACAGTAAAAAAAATGCATTCATTGAAAATGCACCTTTAGATTTCGATTAGATTAGATTCGTTCCCACTAAGCGAAAATCAAACTTCATAAAGGATTTTCTAAGACCAGTAAAAGCATGATTTCGACATTCTTTTTGTTGAACACATATCTTAGTAAAAACCAATGAGAATTAAACCACTTGAGAGCTGATAGACCGATTTCGTCTAGGCATACGACTCACCACTGCGGGCCGGGGGACGAAGAAAATACAGCGGTTGTGATTGGCCGGTGCAACAATGACAGGACGTATGTTTTAAAAATAGTGACCCGCAAGTCAGTTTAGCACAATAATATCGATATCGATAAAATCGACGTCTATTAATTCTATATTTTTTTAAATTTTAATTGATAGGGTGTAAGGCTGCCTGTCCACTGGAGCGGAGAGGAGAGGAGAGGAGCGGAGATGTGCCATTATTAACCAATCAAATCTAAACTCAGGGGCGGAGTCAATATTCTAATGGTTAATATTGGCACATCTCCGCTCCTCTTTTCTCCTCTCCGCTCCAGTGGACAGGCAGCCTTAAGAGGGTTTATTCTGAAAGTTGGCAACGTCGCAAATAGATGTCAAATATTTCGGTGTTTTGATTAATTTGATAATATTTCTGTATGGAAATAAAAAATGTGGCTAACTAGCGAACTAGAATATTGATTATGAAATGCAACAATTAACGTAACACCGAATTATTATTAAAAAAAGTATTTGGAAATTTTCCAAATGCCGTTTTTACACCTATCAAATTCAAAGTTGCAGTTCAATTGCAATTCATCATTAATATTCTAGTAAGTTAGTTAGCCACATTTCTTATTTCCATACAGTATTATTTCCAAATTAATCAAAACAGGTAACTATTTGACAGCTATTTACAACGTTGCCAACTTTTAGGATGCGCCCCCTTAACTGGGTGCAAATAAAACACTGACGTTACACTTCAAATTTAACTTTATTCAATTAAATCAATGCTAAAATTGAATGAAGCTTATTTAATGGTCTGAAAGTATGTCTTATAAAAATAATAGCAATATTAATCCCTGTCGGATAGAACAATGAATTCTCATAATGTGAAATTCAAATTCAATTAATTTATTGTGCAATTAGGAATCACTTTTACAGGTCATTATTTGACAAGCTAGCTGGAGTCGAGATTTCCTAACTGATAGTCATAAGGAATGTAAAACTCATTAAAGTACCTACAGAAATTAATTGGTTTGTTATCTCTGCATCACCTTAAAACGGGTGATAGACATGCGTACTTAAAGACCGCGGTTTTTAAGCTCGACAACTTGCGCGGCTCGCCGTCGGTGACACACGTGAAGACTTCTCACACTCTATCGCGATGTTTTCGACTTTTCTAAACCAAACTAAACAAAAATTACACAAATATCAAAACAAAATGCTGACTCGCGACTCGCGGCAATGACAGACGTACGAAACTACGAATTAAGGCGGGCTACGAGCAAAATTTCAAACTGTTGGATCGCCGGCGAGCTTAGTCGGCGGTTTTAAAGTGCGCGTACTTTGGGTGACACACGAGCGAGTAAGGTCGCCGAGCCATAAGACCACAGCCCTGCTCGCCTGTCTGTCACCCCTTTAAGATAAACTAGCATAAAATGCCTAAGGCATTCCATTTCTCCTTTCTGAGTTTTTAATAGTGCATAAAATATTAAATAAATTGGCTTATTAAATAAATTGGTTTGACCTAGCCGCAAAATTCAATTTTTCATTATAGTTTTACAAATTTCATCTCTACTTGACATAGTATGTCGCTTGCGTGACAATAACGGTTAAGTAAAAACATCGCCCGCCGTTATTGTAGTGAATAGCGTTATTGACAAAATAAGGTGACGAATAGAGCTGAAATTTGCAAAAATCCAATGAATATTTTAATTTCGCGGTTAGGTTGGACGATTCCCCTTAAGAGGGTTTACATCGTACGGCATTTCATACAAACTTTCAAGCCCTTGTTTTTCGAAATGACTGAACCGATTTTAATGAAACTTCATACGCATATGCAAGATACAAAGGTCTAAAAACTTAGTTAAGAACATTTTTTAAATGTCTTATTTAAAAACAGATACCTGGATATCTCTGTTTCTATGGAAAATTTAAAATCGGTCTAATTTGGCTGTAACACTATTTTTCGAAAATGTTCTTAACTAAGTTTTTAGACCTTTGTATCCTGCATAAGCGTATGAAGTTTCATTAAAATTGATTCAGTCATTTCGAAAAACAAGGGCTTCAAGCCCTTGTTTTTCGAAATGACTGAATCAATTTTAATGAAACTTTAATGAAAAATTAATTTGAATGAAATGCCGTACGTCGTAAACTCTTTAAACATTAAACTGAAATAATGATCTATATAATAAAACATACCAAAACAGGCAAAAACAGGGTCGGTGTTGCTGTACTAAATAAGCGGCGTCGGTTCTTTAAAGTTTCAAAGCAATCTGCAGTGAAATGCCTTGAACAAACAACGCTAATTTTTTTTGGAAACCAATTTTCCCTGTGGACTGCATTAATCCACTTTTCTTTCAGTTCCGGAATATTTGGAAATCTAAGATGTAAACATTAAGTAATGTTACTTTTTTACCAGTAGGAAACATCGTAACTTTTATCGACAATATTATATAAAGACTTTGTTTTGAAGTTGTCACAACACTACAGCATTAGTAAAAATAAAAAGGGACAGATATATTGAAATACCCTAGTGAGAGAAAGGGACTTTTCAAAAAGACATCAACGCAGTGTAAATTTTTGTGCCTTTTTACGTAAAGAACCAGTTCAGCTTGAGCCCTGCAATTATTCATAATAATATTTTAAAATAAATATATTTTACTTACCGATGAAAAGTTATGCCATCTTTTTTATAGCTGGATGTTCTAGACGATTTCCCACACCATTTAATAGAACAGGAACTCATAATTGTTTATAATTATGCAGACTTTTTTTTTATGTGTCAAAATAATGTGTCAAAATAACCGCGTGTGCAGAGATCCAATAACTGGTCAAAACTAAAATGGCCAGTCATATTGTCATCTAATATCAGTGCATTTTCATTTATGTGTCGTGAGCCTGAGTCGCCCGTATGAGCAGTCAAGAGGATATATAGTCATTGGTAAAAACGAATCGATAAATGTCAATAACTAATTTCCATTCCCACAGCCTAAACTCAAATCTCCGCTGGCCATTCCGGCGCGTGGTAGCGACAGTGGTGCACGACTTCCGGCCGCTGGAGAGCTCGCAGCTGGCGCTGCGGCCCGGCGCCAAGGTGCTGGTGCTCAGCAAGGAAGGAGACGGCCGGGGCTGGTGGAAAGGACGCACCCTCGACAAGGTATGATGAGAGTACTTCAACGTATTTCCGAAATTATTTTTATAACACAATCAGCTTATAATATTCCCACTCCTGGGACACAGGCGTCCTGTTTACGAGAGGCCGTAATTCAACACGCCCAGGGTTTGCGGATGTAAAAAAACTGTCAAAAGTTCTTTACTTGTGTAATTTCACGCCGCCGGTAGCATACCTCCGCCGCGAAACCGTAGCAGCGAAACCGCAGTAGTTCAATTCAACAGGCTCGTGTCATGTCCGCTACGCGAAATTCGAATAGCGGAACTCGAGTAGTAGAACATGACGCGAGCCAGTTGAATTTAACTACTGCGGTTTCGCTACTACGGTTTCGCGGCGGAGGTGTGCTCCTGGGGTAATAGTTTTTTAAAAAGCCTCTACTTATATTATTCAATTTAATCTGTTCACTTAAAATGAATGGCTTAATTTCGTAATGTCGCCATTCAATTACACTTTTCTTTGGTATCCTCTCGCCTTCCACTCATCACACCTCACACGGTCTTATCCTCTTTTGGAATGATATTGTCCACATCATCTAAGTAACTTAATCAGCATTTGAAACAAACTTCCCTCTCCAGGGCGACAACCGCTCAGGCTACTTCCCCAAGGAATGCGTGCGCGAGGAACCAGAGTGTATCGGAGCACTTGACTGATGTCAGCTTTGCCTCGCCGAGCGCGAGCTGCACTTCTCGTCGCCGAGACCGCCCGCCCTCGACGATGATCCAGACGACAATGATTCTGCTGACCTTGTGTAAACATGAGCTTTTTGATCATGTTACAAGGCCATAATCACTGTGTGAAAACTTGGGCGTTTTGACCAAGGAGAAAGTTACCGAGAGGAGGTAACAATATTGTCGTTAGTGGAAATGATCCATAAGTACTAAAGATGGGAGAAAATGAAACTTCGCGACATTCATAAATATGTTTAAAGGTGTTTTATTCCTTCTGAATGTTAAAAGTCAGTGTTAAATACGAGGATGGGATGAACTTATAAGTTTATCTCGTAAATATTTCTTAAAAAAATCACGTATAGCCTGATAAATCAAGAGGAAATTATTCTAAGAATAATGAGTGTTATATGGCGTATAAAGCGAGGATGAAGGACGCAGTTATATTTTCATATCGGTGTTAAAAGTTCGATAAACTATAGGAAATAGGGTTGTATGGCTGCAACGAGTTCCCGGGAATGAAACCTCGGAAATTGTAAAAATAGTGACTAAAAATGCATGTGAATAGAAAATAGTGTAAATATTAAATACGGTGTGTATAAAATGTGCTACGATGACGTAAGCAATGTTTAGGAGGAAAGGTTTGCCGGCGGGAGTGCTAACAATCATTATTATCATTGTCAATAATACAAATATTAAATACAATAATTAAATGTCTAAAAGAGTATCTTACATATTATGTGCATCTATTTTAAAAGAAAGAGTTAGATATTGTATTTATCCGAATCGGTCATCATTTTGAAGGCCACAATATTTAATACAAATGTACTAGCGAAATTTTAAAATATTTCTTATCCGAATAAATGTATGGAAAGATACATTACAATAGATAGTCTATTCATATTTATATAAAGATCATGAAGGATTTGTTATGGACAATTAAAAATATATTTTAGCCACTATAAATACGGTTATATTTTACACTATGTATAAGCTCAGATGAAAGCAGACGATTCATTCCGCATTTTAGGTATATCTACAAGTACGCGACGGGCTCGTCTTGTTGGGCCAATTCAGTGAGCGTAACGTAGTCAGAAGATACAAGAGTTACGCGATAGAAAGAGAGCAACTTCTTGGAGAATATAACTGTAGGCAATAAGTTTTGTGCGACCTGAATTGCACTTTATTGTCTCGTAGCAAGAGTCGCTTTTTATTTAAATGTTTTTGCGGAGTGAAGTATCTGTAATCATCTGTGGTATAGGAAACAGAAGAGCATTCACTTTTGTGATAATTTTATTTAGATTGACAAGTAAATAAGGCAGCCGATTTACACGACACTTATTAGTTCTATGTAAGAATATGTCGCAATTGTTAATTTGCGGTAAGAATCGAATAGAAGGTACAGACGCCAGCACATCAACCTACTCCAATCTGTCAAATTTTCCCAATCAACATTGAACCTTATTCTTTGGCGATAAAGTTGAAAATCCATTAAATAAATTTGACAGGTTGTAGTAACTTGATGTGCTGGTGTCTGTACAATAGAGCCGTTGAATCATGACTGGTCCGAACTTTGCACCTGCGCAAATAGAAATACATTTTGTAGGAACCAAACAGTTACATGAGGCAAGATTGAGAGGGAGACACAACATGCGGACACAACATGCGCGAAAAAAAATATCGATCATGATTAATCGGCATTATTAGTACACACGGCTACACATCTGCGAGGTCAGCTTATACTGGAAATGTATAGTTTGATGTGTAGCCGTGTGTACGAAGGAGGAAGCAAAGACGAGCTTGTAATTATTTTTTCCATTTTTTTTTGTATATGTTCTGGCAGCTAAATTAATATTACAAAAATTATACATACGTATTGTGGGTTTATATAGATTATAATCGCATTGTGTTCTAACATTTATATTTACAATTATTTTAGTGTATAAATATTAGCAATGCACGTTATATTTTTTTAAATAATTCAAAGGTTAATTCGAGACAAAATCTCTAGTCGTGTGAATGGGGCTTTACGAAGCAATCTCACTTCGGTGTTAATATAATATTTAAAATACATGAGTATATATGTAATTGTGTATAAAATTTATATATTGGTGAAATTATAACATGGACTTTACTGATAAAATGTTGTCTGTCAGGCTATGTGACTGATCGCATCGACCAGTCCAATTTAACATAAGATATAGATTATATGTAAATGTTATAAAAAGATATAGACAACTAGCCGACCAAAATACAGACAACTATCAGTAGTGACGTCATCCGCCCATATTTATCGGATTTGAACGGTACTTAGACGAACGAACTAAGTGGGTGGGTGGGCCACATACCATACTCTAAAGGAATGATTTCCAACAAACGGGTCGCATCGCATCGGATCGGAAAGGATACGAACGCATGCTTCGACAGCCGATCGCGTCCGGCAGGATGTCGACGCATACGATCGGCTCCGTACCGTTGCGTCGCTTGCGAACGTATCCGTTTCTGAACCTAGTCAAATAGTTTTATTCCTACCGTGTTGGAAGAACCGACAGCCCAAAGGATCCGACCGGATACGACGACAGGCGAACGGAGTCGATCGCGCGCCGGAGCATACTTTCGACTACCATCGCGTGTCGCGGAAGATGCCCTTGGTCAAATTGCTGTGCGCGGCTAGGTAATATAGTCTTTAAATACTGTGTACACGATTTAATATCGTTTAAAGATTTTAAAAATCCGTTCCGATGCAATGCGAGCCGTTTGGTGAGAATCATCCTATGTGAGGTCTTGATATTCTTGTTTGCTTGGTCAGGGTATTAGATAAAAAGTGAAGTTGCAAGCGACTTTGTACCTTGTGCGGTGCACTATTAACTGTCACTTTGCCCTGCCAATGATTATGGTAGGGTCCAAGTTGTCTGTGTTGGTTAGCTAGTAATAAACTGGATGAGCACAAAAGCTGTTTGCGACCGGTCGCGCCATCCAGTTAGTTATATTTATAGGTGTAATAAAATAAGCTATGATTCAACAGCATTTTGTCAGTAAGTCTTCTGATCTTCAAAGTATGAAATAATGAGCTCTCTTCTGTGTTGGCACTCGGCAATGTTTGATGGTGCGTATCGATGCTTTAATGTAGGTATATTGTAGGACGTGTGCCACAGTTACATGCCATGTTGGGTTGAGTGTGCGTTTTAATGCGTTACGTTGGTAACACATTGTGTTACAAATGTTGGTTTAAGATCTCAGAGAATCGATGGCCGATTTTTTGTTGGCCAAAGTGTATGCCATACTAAAATGTATGATGATTGTAGGTAGGAAAATGAAATATTTGGATAGAGAATCTAAAAAGTGAATCTCTTAGAAACACGCATTAAAACGTAGACTCTGGATTGTTGTTATATTTCATGTCATTTATCATGTCGTGGACTTACTTCTCTATAAAAATGTGTTATGTTAGACCGTGCTGTTACCGCGGCTCGGATGTGTACGGCCCCGTGTAGAAACGACAAAAGAGCGCAAGTTGAAGAATTTCTGATGACTTTGAATAGTAGACTTTAAAATTTGTGATTTAAAGTGCAAATTAGCATGAATATCGACGTAGACATCCAACAGCTCCTTAAGTTTTACAAGAGTGCTTTGCAGTGTCTTGTTTGCACTTTTAAGACACTGAAAATAAGGTTTAAATTTCAAGTCATAAAAACACTACTTTGTAGTCCTTTTCATATCTGTAACGTCGTCATTTTCTTATCTGTCGTCTTGACTGTGCACTACCCACCATGACGGAAAGTAATGCTCAACCGGTGTATTAACATTTTCTATATTAGTTGTACTTTAAAGTGTTCGAACATAAGACTTATATTTGAATTACTGTCACCTCAATCAAGCCATAATTTAATCATATGTGCAATAAATAGCAATTTTAATAAAAACTTTTTCATCATGCGGTTTACAAATTAGGCGGACGGTTAAAAAGCTCTAACTCATATGTTCATATTCCAATTTTATGAAAAGTTTTTACCACTTCTCCGCTTGCTCTTTCGTGAAACTTCTTAACAACGCAAATTAGGACTTAATTTCTTTTTAATAGTCAATTCGTTATAGCTCTTATGCCTGTTTCCACTGACACTGGGCGACACCTAAATTTCAGCTTTCGGTGCTAAACTGAGCGTTGAAAATCCAACATCTCGCTTTTATTTAGGCATTCATTTAGGAGTCGCAGAGTTTTAGTGCGCAACTGCAACCGGCGATTTGGCGACTGCATCGCGTTTTGGCGACTCGCTGCGTTTAGTATAGTGATCGCTTTTTGTCGAGCTATCGAAAATCGTAAGTCGCTAAAAGTATCGTTTCTGCTATTGCCCTTAATTGTCTCAATATCGGTCAAGACTACTTCTCTACAAGAGTGAGTTATACTGCCAAACTTTGACCTTTATTCATATAACTAGATTCTTGTTTGTTGAAATACAGCATTATTTTGCTTACTATCGTTATGCCAAACACCAACAACATTTTATACCTCAGTATCGCCGTTCTGTCTACATTCCAATGCATAGTATTATTTTTACTCTAAACAATTCTTACACGAAGTTTCAGGTCACAAATTATTTTTATTTTCGATCGTTAGTTAATAACCTCTGACTCCATTTATTATACGAATAATATTGGACCAGGTGACGCGGTCACAATTTGCATTAATAATTTTGTCTTCCTACCAATACCAAATGAACTCATATTGAGTTAATTTCCTATTTTAAAGTAAATTTATTTATTCCCTACAATGTCACATGACTTCCTTATACAGGATATATTTTGATCCGGACTGAATTCCGACAATGACAAATAAGGATTCGAACATGCTCCAAGTCTCCAACGGATCATGTAATTGTCAAACAAATAATGAACGTACAGCTTGGCAAAGAAGAGTAAAATGAAAATGAGGGCGCCACTTAGGTCACTTCGAATGGGTAATAAATAGTTAAAATAAATGTGCAACAAGAAACGCTGCTTGTGGGTGACTCAAATCAAAGCCTACTAGCACTTGTCAGCAAAGTAGTGCCATCATCAAAGGTCACCATTAGGTTTTTATTTAGTTACAAATCAGACTCTTTTATGTTGACCTGTAAAATTGCTCAAAGAAAGCTTCTTATAAACTGAAGAATGCTACAAACTAAAAAAAACCTTTAGGCGCTCAAATCACGTTTGACATTATTTTGACGTTGACATTTGTGCAATTTTTTTGTGAAATGTCACTTGAAATGTATTAAAAATCAAGATGGCGCCGTAAGTTTCGATTTTGGCCACGAGTCTAAATAACCTTAGAGCGTTATAATAGCTCACTGTAAGTTTCGGCGGAGCTCGGCGCGTAATGTAGCGAGATATACTTTTTTTATGATGTGTTCTTTGATTTGGGTTCAGATTCTCAGTCACCTCCTTGAATTAAGTCCGAAAGATCAAGATACATTCTGTAAATATCACCAATCTAATTCAATCTATAATGCTTCCAATCAGCCATCCACATATCACGAACATAACAAATAAGTTACAAAATAATTATAATATAATAAACGAAATAAAAATATTAACTAATAATAAAGTAAAATTATTGTCCTCGTTATCTAAATATTTAATAGGTGAAACTCAAATATTACTGTTTTCTATGATAATTAAAACATCATAATAAATTAGATTCAGAAAAAAATCAGAATTATTCTGGTAGGCAGGCACAGTGCGCTCTCTGCCTTTTATCATGCTTGTTCCATATTCTTCCCTTAAAATTAATAAATCATAAACGCTACTCCCCATTTATGACGGTTCTTCATGTCTTGACACGTTTCTCTCTTCCTAAAGCTACCGTTTCCTAAGAGCAGCGACCGCCACATAACGGTCGCACTGACGAGTGACGAGTACCATGAAAATTATGGCATCGTGGTTTAACTCTACGGTGCCAAAAAAACGCTCTCTACTAGTGAAACACGCCAGCATACTTTCATAAGTAACGTTTTAGTGACATCATTCGACGGTAAATGGCGGACGCTATGTGGCGGTCACCGCAGTGTTACGAAACCTTAGCTTAACTTCACTAGAAAGACTGCATTAGTTCTCAATGATATTATTTCTTCCCTTCTATTTCCCTAGATTTCGTACGACTTCAATGTAAATAAATGTTAATTTATTGTTGTAACGAATAAAATGTAATTAGTAGATTCAATTAAGTCGACGTGCACAATGAATGTTATCCTTCCACGTTCTGTAAGTAGTGTAAGTACATGTAAAAAATAAATCTAAAAATAAACACTGTCTGATGATTAATATTAAAACGTGGAAGTGGCAATATATTTTATCTTAGTATGATTATATACTGTCTCGTTTTATTTTTAATTTAAAACTGCTCACTATTTGGGCTATCACCTTTATAATTTTAAGTTACGGACGTTCGCATTTTATTTACACGTTTATCTTGTAACTTTAGGTTATTTTATAATAGGATGACAATGTAACACTAGATATTATTTGTTTAAATAAAAATTCTTTACAATTATTTGTAAAAAATACAGCGAAATTTGTAAATAAACTCATAAATTATCATTTAAAAATTTGTGAGCCACTTCCATTTCGTCATAATAAATTATATAAATGTAAATTTTAAATGGATTTAAATGTTACTTATAAACACTAGTGCCACTAAATAAAATTAAATTTTAAAATATTATGCTTTAATATAATCTGCATAAATAACTGACATGTAAACACTGCTTATAAAGATTATAATTGTGGAGAAAAAATATATCTATTGATTAAAAAAAATAGTCTATCTTGTCCATGGCGACAGGGTGCCGTTGTTATGTAAAAAAATAAAAATTATATAAATGATATAAAAATATATGAGACAGTAAAGAATATGGTTGTTGTAAAATAATAGATATATATTTTTTCTATTTAGTTGGCGAGCCCGGGGCGGCGTGGCGGGCGGGTGGGTCACGGCATCAGTGTGATAGATAGATCAATATAGAATATATTATTTTGCATTTCATTCCTCTAATTGTATTGAGAGATTGTAAGGAGTAATCAGATGATTAAACTCTTCACATTTCACGGAAATCTATGAACTCCGCTATTATAAAATATAAAGGTTCTGTATAAATTATATTTATGCAATTATTATTGTAAGTTAGCTCCTACTGCTCCCACTCAGTCGCTAATTTTATGATTCGTGCCAAAATATTTTAAATTATTATGAGCAAGCATAAAATGATCTCTGTAATATTAACGCCGTTTATCGACACACATACAATATCTACGTACGTTGTTATCTACACTAGAATATAATTATTCATTTACCACTTACATATACGGAAATACATTATATTAGTTTTAGTTTGAACACATCCTTTTGGGTGTTAAAGCAAGTTCTTTTTTATTAGCGAAGTTTTCTTATTCTTGACAAAAAAAATATCGAAAATAGTTTAGTTATTTGCAAATTTTATTCTTAGTACAAATTTTTTGCTTGTACATCGGTCGTATAAAAAGCAATATGGTCGCAAATTGAAGCACGTATATGTTAAAACTTGTTTAGCACTGTGTATCGAATTTTAATGGTAAACGCAATGATTTTATTTTCGTTTGTGAGTCGTGTCGTGCCAATGTCAAATGGTAATTTGCAGAGTGATAATCCTTAGCTGCGCTGCGTTTTAATTATGTTCTATAAATATTATTGAGAATGTAATACAATTTTGATGAAAACTGAAAACATAACATTACGCATTGTTTCGCCGAAGGGTTGGGCAAAGGTGTACCTGTAGTACACTCACATTTCGCCAGTTATGTTTAAGTCCCATGTTTTAGAGAGCGAGCCTTCAGCCATAGACATTGGAAAATTCTAAAAGTCTAATTTTTTTGAAAAAAATCTAATAATTAGCGTTGGTTTTGATTTGGCTGTGTTGGACAAGTACCATTGTTCAACTTGTGTTTTTATATAACAAGGTATTTGTCTATTTACAGCGTACAAAGGATTATCATTGCACTTCCCTTGTAATCATTTGAAAACCTTATATTTTATTAAGTTTAGCATATAATAGCAAATTTTGTGTTAAATGTCTGCATGCATGGAATGTTGGTGCTAACAAATTGATTTTGTGTTCATTTATCATTACGTTCCCAGTGCTTCGAGGGAGGCGCCGCTGCGTTAGTAATAAATTGTATTTTGATATTATTTATGTTCATGTTTGTAAATATACAGAAACGGCATATCCATTGTTCTGTAGTTAGGTAAGCCACTCCACAAATAAATACACTGTTGGAGAAATTCATTTGTTTTATTTTTTTAGTGTCAATATAATAATGAACTAACATTACAAAGGCGAGCTTAACTCGTAATTAGCTCATATACATAATTTCCATAGATCAAATTTTACTGTTAAATAATCTAATGTATATAAAAAATAAGAATAAATTCCCAATAAAACTATAACAAATTAATTGTAGAACTAAAATTAAAAATTTATATTCTGTAAGAATAAGTTTTACGCCTGACTAACAGCGTAAAGAACAGTCGACAGCACTTCGGTGATAACCTAGTGCCACTGGCCTAATGTAGTACGGAATTCTGTTTTTTGTACGTGTCTAAAATAATACAAGGTGAAAAAAAAATGTGCTGTTCCCTACATTTTGACGAACTATGCGAACATAAATATAGGGAACAGAAGATTTGTTTTTCGCGATTTCAGGGTTGGTCCCATTGTGAAAGTTGTTCATACTGATGAGTACAATGAAGGGGTCATTATGAAATAAGAGGATCCCTATGAAATAAATTTGAACCTGTATAAACGTGAAAAATTAAAAACATTAGACCAACGAAGTGGTCATAAGAAATATAAGCCTAAAAATGCAAATATCTTGTCAAATGTGAACTAAAACTGATTATAATAATCTACGATCGGATACATTTTTTTATTGATAGCATCCGTTACAGGAAATCATTATAAATTCTTATCTTAGATCTGTACAAATAATTATGGTTCTAACCTTAATATCAAATACAAACATAACATTCTTGACATAGATTACATCAAACCGCGTTAATAACTTTCCTTCCATTTTACTGACAACATTTTTATAAGCCTGACTTCAAAGATCACTGACTTAAAGCATTACAAAAAATTTAAAATGTAAGTAGCTAGGAGGGGAATATGCAAGGATCGTAGTAGGTGGCGTTCTGTAGTTCTGCCTACTTCCATGGGTAGACGGCGTGAGTTTGTGTATGCTAATGCCTGTTTCACTAAGTGACACGTAAGTGATAATCTCCAGAACGGGTGTTCAAAAAAAAAATCGAATTACAATCTCGGTGTTGAGCCGAGCATTGAGAATTCGACAGAGTGCACTCCAGCATGTGAAAAAAAAACACTGTTAGGTTTTCAACTCTCGGCACTAAGCACGGCGTTGAAAATCCAATGTCGATAAAACGACCCTGGTTACATCACAAATCATTATGCGTTTTGCTGTCTCTGTCATCTTCAACGATTAATAGAGAACGATGTTTAGAGTTCTAATAAAACTTGATTTTTGAGTCATTCGCACCGAACGTCTTCTACGTCAGACATCTCCACTTCCCAGGTAGCCAGGCCATCATCAATAGTGAAAATTAATGACTAAATAAACATTTTACTTCAAATCAGGAGTACTGCTACCCAAGTACGTCCTCAAGTCGGTGACGGTAGATCTGATCAGTTTGGCGGGGATGGTCGGCCGGTTGAGTCGTTTGTACGCGGCGTACCGGTGGCATCCGCCGAAGCTGTAGTAGTAGTCACCGCCTTCAGAGCCCTTGATCCAGAGGATGTCTATGGGAGGCACGTTGCCTGCTTCTTCTTCTTTCTGGAAAATGTTTAAAATCTTTGATAAGTTAAGGGGCAGTAAGCAACTAAGGGGGCTAATTTTCCACTGCACTCGTAGATAACTACTTATGGCTTGACTAATTACCAAGATAAACTCGAAAGCCTGGGTACCACAATAATGTGTAGGCAGTTAGGCACCTACCTATTTAACCCATCACCATAATCAGCCTATAATGTTCCAACTGCTGGGACACAGGCCTCATCTCTTCGAGAGGGAGTGGGCGGTAATCCACCACGCGGGCCCAGTGCGGGTTGTTAGATGTCACAAGTCTTCGAATTTTTGGTTCTAAGACATGCCGGTTTCCTCACGATGTTTTCCTTCACCGTTTTGAGAGCAGTGGTGTTGAAATTATTAACACGAAAGTAAAGTGTCTGTCTGAGTTCGGACCCACGACTCGTAAGTCGGGGCCGTTACCACTGGGCCACCACTGCTCTGAATCTGCATTTAAATCCATACTAATATTATAAATGCGAAAGCTGTCTGTCTGGCTACCTACCTTTCACGCTTTCCGTTACGGCGTGAAAAGTTAGGTAATCTTTTCACGCCCTAACGGATTTCGGTGAATTTGGCCCACAGGTGGAGCTGGGTTAAGTAGGTCATACGATACCCACTTTTTATCCCAGTGGTACAATCCCGTGGGATAACTTTCTACCTCCACGCAGACGAAGCCGTGGGCAAAAGCTAGAATAGCTAGTTATTAATGTACCTAAACCGAATTGCGCGCAACTTAGCCCTAGCTATAACAAACGCTTTTTTTTGTTCCTCCCTCAATTTTTCTTTATTCCTCTCAATCAGAGCACCTGCCATCAAATCTCTTCATCACCCTTGGTTGACTGGTAGAGAATGCCTAAGGCATTAAGACCGCCTTTTTACCTTTTTAACCGACTTCCAAAAGTCGTCTGTATGTTTTTTTTTTTTTTTTTTTGTATGTTTGTTACGCGATATCTCCGACAATTGTAAACCGATTTTGAAAATTGTTTTTTTGTTTGAAAAGGTATGCTCCCGAGGTGGTCCCATATAAATTTTATTAACTTTACTTGGATAGTTTTTGAGTTAGCTTCAATAATACGTATTTTTCCCACTTAGTTTATATGGATGATATAATGATACTTCCAATCACTGTTATTTTTACATAGCAGTTTAGTGGCATTCGAATTTGTATGGGATAGGTACCACAACTAAAAAGTGCGAAATAAAAACTTTTTACAAAAAAAGAACAACCGACTTCCAAAAAAGACACTACAAAGTCAAAAATTAATTTCGGAAGTCGGTGGCAAAAAACGAAAGTTCAAAACCAAATGCACCGACTTCCGAAATTAATTTTTGACTTTGTAGTGTCTTTTTTGGAAGTCGGTTGTTCTTTTTTTTATTAGTACGAAAAGTTTAAATAAATAAATAAACGCAGTACCTATAATTATTTGTAATTGCAGTTGCAAATCCGGTACAACAAAAAAAAAAAATATGTAAGAAAAGAGTTATCGTGATTCTCATAATATCAAGCTTCAATATTTGCTAACACCTAGAGTTACACAATTAACATGTCTTGGGTCATTTTACCGAGACAAGTTTACAAAATAAAGTCATATATAGGTACCTACATTACAATAATATTTTTATCGTTCTCAATGACTCGTTTAACCTTCAGATAACAAAATTACATCGACCTTTTAACTTCTCGACAAAACTTATAAAAAAAAACACAAATATTTTATTTTATATATTTTTCTTGCCAACAATCAACTTAATTAAGCAAATCTTCTGATTATTTAGTTTCTTAGATACCTACTGAAAAAAAGAGGTAAATTATCCTCCTTCTGGGGCAGTCGGGTAAAAACGGTAAAAATATCACTTTTAAATATTTTGTTTATCAAACGGTAAGAGTTACACTACGCCTCCTTGTGGCACGCCATACAAACAAGATATTTACAAGATACAGAAAGTTGCTGAGCTTGTTTTTACTAAAGTCCTTAGCAAATGGGGTTAATTGCAATCCATGTAGGATAACTGGTCAATATCTAGGTTACCTGAACGGCTAAGTACCTACGTACATACCATACGGATTGATTGCCCGTGACCGCTTCAAAGCAGAGAGAATAGTGTTCGGTGAGATTTCTCCATAAAACTTTTCCTAACACCTAGGTGGAGTAGGATTGGAGTATTTTCTGGATATTTACTACCGAGATTTGAGAAATAAGTTAGTAGGTACCACATAGGTATGAGATCTTCGGCTTAGGCTGCCTGTCCACTGGAGCGGAGAGGAGAAAAGAGGAGCGGAGATGTGCCAACATTAACCAATAAAATCTTGACTCAGGATCACTGATCTAAACTCAGGGGCGGAGTCAAGATTCTATTGGTTAATATTGGCACATCTCCGCTCCTCTTTTCTCCTCTCCGCTCCAGTGGACAGGCAGCCTTATAGTCCCATCTCTTCCCCTAGGCGTTTATACAAGAGATGGGAAATTTTTGTAGGTATACACGCCTAGGGGAAGAGATGGGACTAAACCAGATCTTCTTGCGGCAGGACGGGCTCAACGGTGGAGAGCCTTGGTTGAAAAATACCGTACCGTATAATATATAATAATTTGCGATTTTTGCGAACGGACATAATATATCTACACAACCGAATTTCGTGTGTCATTAAATCGATTAAGTTAGTGACAATTACTAAAAGTGGACTAGATTAGGTGTCATTTAGCGGCACAAAACGAATTAGGAACACAGCAGTTCATCCGTTAACATGGCGCTTGCAAGAGTGCCAAAACATCGTAATGAAAAACGACCATCGTCAACATCATCACTCATCCAAAATCGGACCACAACAGGACATGTTTCCCCTAAGCATTTAGACAACAAACAATCCTGAGCTTAATTACCAGGGGATTCTTGCGACCGTCACCCAGGTCCTCGAATCTCCTTGTCTCTACAAGATCTGACGACCTGGGTGACGGCCCCTGCCCTTGCCGGAAAAAACAAGGTCTGTAGGTTACGTTACCTAAATCTCTAACTAATATTATAAATGCGAAAGTGAGTTTGTTTGTTTGTTAAACTTTCAGGCTAAAACGGCTGAACAGATTTGGATGTTGATGGCACATGGGTAGACCATGAACTGGATTAAGACATAGGATAGGTACTTTTTATCCCGATATTTCCACGGGATCGAGAGTTATGCAGGAAGTAGGTATCCAATATTTCCTTACCTGTATCGTCTCCATGAGTGACACAACCTTATCCTCAGTCAGCTCCGGGATGAAAGGCCTGATGATCACTGACATAGGCACGTCATGGACCTCGTTCTTGTAAGCACTGTGCACACTCGTCATCCTCGATGCTATAACCGATAACAACAACATTGACCTTACGTATAAACACATTTCAATTAAGTAATTGCGAATTAATTTAGTGAATGTAGACTTGTACGTAATACCGAAAATGTAATTGAAAGAGAACATATCAGTACCTATTTTTTTTTTTATCAGATAATTCTACATGTATAGTGATATAGTTAGATTTCTCAAGATTTCGCATAACTCTGAATACTTCTATTCACTACGTATACCATGACTGGCGTGATGGTTACGGACTAAAGGCGGAAATCGCTGGATAGGGCTTGTTTCATGCATACCTACAGACAAATACTTGAGTGCTTCTGCTTAGTTCATTATTTGAGTGAGACAGAACTCCTATTTTCCTCCCTAGGTAACTGTATTTACCAGATCAAGTTTAACTAAGTCATTATTGTATGACTTTACTGGTGCTATTTTTTGGACAGCAATGGTGTCATTATTATTTTGTAAGCTGTTATTCATTCTAAAATTCGCAAGTCACGAACAAGGATAAACCCAAGTTTGTCAACAAGCTAAACTAACAAAAAATATCTTTAATTTATATTTGCTTTTACCAGACAATAATTGAGTCATTTTAAATTAAATTATGGTTTATATAAATTAAAAGTACTTACAATTTCTGGCGGACACAGAGGCAGTTAAGTTAACAAACGATTTTAACATTTAAAAGCGGTATTTGGCGAGCGACTCGGGCGACTGACAGCGCGATACTAACTGGTCATGACGCTACGATCCACCTGATTCATACACATACGCCAAGGTCAGCCATGCCCTGATAAAAATAAACACAAACAAAATAACGCACTTTTTACACTACGTTGACACTAGCGTTATCAGTTCACAAAGAAAGAATGGTAATGGTTCACAAACCATTAACATTCTTTGAATCGATCAATATCCTTTAGTCGCATCACAATGCACTATAGGATATTGATCCATTAGCCATTCTTTTGTCATTATATTTTTCCTGTGCAGGGGAGTCATTCAACATTACTGGTGCATTTACCTTCCATGTCCGGTACCTTCACTTCTTACTAACATTTGCCATTATTATATTACTATAGTATAGTTATCTACTCTGGTTACCACACGGTAAAAATTTCCGGGCTCGGGGTTCATTGTTCCAAACTTCCAACATTTTCAAGTCTTTTTCTAACATAATTCCAAATACGGAGAAAAGAAGAGCAAGCACTGCCCACCAGACTGGTAACGCGCGTTGAAGTTTTTCACCGAAGTGACGTAGGTAGACTATCCTATCATTAACTAGGCACTAGCTTCTGCCCGCGACTTTTTCTGCGACCCTATAACCTTCCTCATTAATTGGGCTATCCAATGCAAAAAGATTTTTTCAAATCCGACTCCTCCTCCTCCTCGTTCCGTAGATTACCCCCTACATACTATAATATTATAATTTAGATAAAGTATACAAAAAAATAAATATAAGTAAGTACCTACAACGTGTCTACTTGAGAACCTCCTTTTTTTCCTCGGTTAAAAAATAAGTATTTTACTTTACCTAATTCACTTTAGGAGTGCCCCTTGTTTGCAAGTCCATTCAAGTGCCTAATTGCCTATTATAGGTACTCCGATCCTTGATCCCGCGCGAACCTGCGCGCGCAACTCGGACTTCGAACCGCGAATTTTATGTGTGCTGAGTAACCTGTCGACTAAATTCCACCAAAGAGCGACAAAATGTAGGAAAAATCGTGAGAGTGATGCTGTTATGAGGTTGAACCATATTTCTGCATGTATAACCTTTCTTGCTAGATGCACCAAATCGACGTTCGATCCAATCTACATCAACCTGACATCAACTTTCTTCCGCTGATTAGTCCATGCAGTCGTTGACTGTTTAAAAATAGCTGGTACTCCACTCTTTCCATTCTATAGTATGATTCGTAGGGCGACCATAGATAGTAACTAGATTTTTATTTCTTTTTTACCCGGTAGGACCAAGAGCTTTAAGTGTATTATCTATGACCAAGAGCTCATAAAATAATACACTCAAAATCTTTGCAGTCTTGCAGTCTCATTTTGACTTCTGGCAGGACAATTCTACTCATATTCTACTCTTTGGCAAAGAGCATGCAAAGAGTATGCTGGGTAAGTGTATTATCTGTGATGATCTAGTCTATTTTACGATGGCTATCCAGAATAGTGGACGGCTCGCAGGCAGTGAGCGGCCCACGAGCCGTCACACGTCGGGCCGACAGCGCGCTTCAAGCGACGAGCCCGCTCGCCGGCGGGCGGCGCCTCACCGTCCGCGGGGTGACGCCTCGCCGCAAGCGCGGTGACATCTCGCCGGCCGCACGGTGATGCCTTGCTTGTGAATAAACTGTTACCTCGCCGGTGGCGTGCCGGCAGCGAACGGTCGCCTTGCTGAGACGGCGCGTTGGCGACTAACCGTCGCTTTGCTTCCGGCGCGTTGGCGACTAGCAGTCGCCTGGCTTACGGCGCGTTGACGACTAGATTTTTCGAGGCGGTGCCGGGGCGCTACCGTGCTGGAGCGGTGCTGTTATAATGGGCGATGACCTTTACGCCTGGGGGCGTTTAGTGTCCCTCAGTGTTTTTTCGGTGGATTACATATCTTTGTCAAGTTGACCAAAATTCAAAAGTCATTTATTCAAACTAGGCTGAGAATCAGCACTTTTCGAACGTCAAAATTACATAAGACAGTCCTCCAAAAACGCCCGCCCTTCACCACTTCCTAGTACTACTAAAACCAGTATTTTTAATGTTACTGCCAGAAGACCTGAGATGTAACATCGAACCCGGCGACCATAATAGCCAAAGTTTATTTGTTTATAGATACAATTTGTTACAGGTACTGTAGGTAATTACCAAGTATTTAAATTGTAACCCTAAAATCTGTTCATATTAACAACTTTAACAAGTAACCCATTTATATAGGTACAAATTATATGAGCTTTGTTTTCAAAACAATTATCTTTATTACACGATAATTTGTTTAACTTCTAAACAAATTATCGAGTAATTAAGATAATTATACCTAAAACCAAGTGATAACTTTTGCTTATAACGTCCAAATGTCATCAATGTTATAATAATTTTTATTACCCTATTGACGTACCTATTACATATTTTGAGTAGGTAGTAATAATCGGAACCGTTTTTTTTTTTTGGTTGGGAAATCATCAACTGGTGGTGGTAATAGGTTCGTCCCCTATTATATGAACAGAACTGGCGAAATGTGGGTATACTATAAGTACACCTCTGCCTAGTCTTACGTGGGTTATAGGCGTGATCTTATGTTATCTAGATTTAATATTATAAAGAGGTAAAATTTGTTTTTTTCTAAGTTTTTATGTAGGGGGTAATCTCCGGAATTAACAGTCAGACTTGAATAAAAAAATAAAAAAATTGGATAACGAGAACCCAATTCTTGAGAAAGGTATGTAACATCACGCTACGACCCTTAGGAGCTGAGCAAAAAGAAAAAAGTCAAAAAGAACTCTAAGCGAAACTAATAGCGCGGGCGGGCGATTCGATGCGACGCGTTGCGGGCCGAAAAAAAACATTTATTTTGGACCAAACTCGCGGACGAAGTCGCGTGCAAAACCTAGTGTTTTAATACCTATGTGTTGGAATGTGTAAACAAATATCTATATAAATCCTAATTAAATATAGACAAACAAATATATCAATGAAGGATGAAAAGATCTCTTAGAACAGAGAAAAGAGTTAACAAAGGAAATAAAATGCGAAATAACAGGAAGTAAATAAATCAATAGAAATATTACACAACAAAAAAGAACAATACGTGCCGGTATCATAGTTATATTCCCAGTACGACAGTTATGAACTACTTTCATATAACTGACCACTAACTTTTAGATTAGATGTAATTTTTGAGTAGTACTTTTACCTACTTTAATGTGTTAGACCTAGTTGGTTTTATAATATTATGCTTTGAACCAGAGCGGCAACTGTAAAGCTAGGTTTTAAATAAAACAACTCCATAACTACACAAAAATGTATTTTAGTCAATCTGATGGTCGCAATAACATTGAACTCGTCGTCGTATACATGTGTGTCCGCGCCGCCGCGCCCGTCTGCGGCACTAACATTACTTTATAACCATTATAATAAATAATTTATTGTGAACGAGTATGAAAGGTGCGATGCGTGGCGGCGCGTGAATTACAATGTTCCACAGCGTTAAAACATCAATTAAATTTTCGTTTTTTATCTCGTATACTGTTTCAGATATTTTGTTTTAGAACACATTAACTTAATTCTAGCAATTTTTTTTCATATCCAAACTATTACTAAGTGGAACTAATTTAAAATTACAATCGTTAAGATCTTGTTATGCTTCGATGAAAATGTACGACGAAATAAAATAACATTCAACTTATGGCTAACAAGTAGAAATAAAATTGTGCTACCAACATTTTAGCACCGCGATAATTAAAATATTTTGTTCTGATATTCACAACTCCTGGTTTACTGTGTCACCAAAGCCGAATTTAGTTTTTACAGGCCGAGGCAAAAGTCGTTTTTTTACTGATTCATCAGTTCACTTGACACTTGTTCACTTGACGGGGTTCTTTTTCGCACACTGGTTTTTCAACGCTCTGCTTAGCGCCAAGAGTTGAAAATCCAACAGTGTATTTTTTGACGCGCTTGGTTGCACTTTGTTGGATTCTCAAAGCTCGGCTCAACACCGAGAGTTGAAAATCCAGTGCGCAATAAAATCCCGCCGCATTATTTTTCCGTCCGTACGAACGTGGGCTTAGGGGGGCCTTTTAAGTTCGACCCTGTATAAACAAAAGTAATATTGTGTGTAAACGATTAAAATTGACAAGTATTTTAAAACGACTCCACATTTAAATCAGTTGGGCCAAGATGCGTGTGCGCGATACTAACACAACCATTGCTAATAAAATATAAAAATTGCACACAAGTCTATGCGTCCGCGCAAATAAATTAACTTTCAATCTACACCACTTATCGACATTTTCTTTAAGTAAATAAATATAATTTTAGTGCTTGTTTAATAAATATTCCAGCAATAATAAATTGTATATAAAAATATGATTATATAATATTTGATTGCGTATACAAAGTTTTAAGTGCTTATCGTGCTCGTATGATTAGTATTATTAAAATACCATCAGTGCAGACGTAATAATTTTATAATAATTAATGTTAGTATAAGGAGTAGACTGAGCGTGAAAACGATATTGTCTTTACTTCTACGTAGTGCAGCGTATACATAATATCGTATGCAATAGTTACATGTATCGTATGTTATTTTAATCTCTTTGATTCTTACAATGAATATGTTCTTTATTTTATGGAGTTTTCAATCTTCAACATCAATTTATTATCTTGTTTTTCGTTATGACTTATTCGACTGTCGATAAATAATATAGATTCATAGTTTTAAAATACTGGGACGCACATCGTACAGGACACTAGTCAGCACAAAATATCTGAATACTTACAATTAATAATATTACACTAGTTTCATCTTATAACTATCGTATAATTATAACCACCGTAGAGTAAAAGATTATTAGAACGAATAGAAACTCGAGATCCCCGCCATATCGATGTGATGATTTACATTTGTATATAACTTACTAATACTGCCCAAATAATTACTTTTCGAAAAAAAAAAAAAACAAATAAATTTAAAAACAACGCCACTGATTAAAAAAATAATACTATAAAATAGTTGCCGTTGAAAATTCACTCATAATAAAATGACTATTATATAATAATAAAAATAAACTTGTATAATATAAATTGTTTAAACAAATACTGGGTGCCAGTCGTATAGAGTTCGTAATACAAATAAAAATACGCTTCATTACATTTCCTTCCAAAAATATCGCTAATAATATGTAGTCTAAGGTATATTGTGTAGTATACAATGTCCTATGTCCTAAGGCTAGGCGTCTGCCGGTGTCGCGCCGACGTAAGTAACCGGTCGTAGTATTAGTACCTGACCTACTTAACATAATAATAGTAAATGTAAATGGCAATTCTGTGGAAGCTGCACAATTATGTGTCATACCCGTATCCTGAAACAATACAGATTGACGTTAGTTATCTTGAAAGCTTCGACGAATTCTTTGTGAGTGGAAAATAGATCTATGACAACGAAACCAAACGTAAAGAAAAAGTAGATAAGTTGTTCTTGAATATATAATACTATTTTTAATTTTAAGAAAACGCGACGGAGATGTACTGAACAGACTACAGATTTGGGCGTTTACTGAAATAATAAATTCAAAATAGTATTTATTTTAATTAAACCAATTACAAGCACTTTTGATTTGTGAAGGAGTGGGTCAGTCAGAAAGATGCAGTTATTTGCCCATTTATAAAGCATACATTCCTTGATTCCAAAGTAGATTCTTATGGAGAAGAACGGCCAGGAAAGTTTATGGTCACTCTTTTAAATTAAAATCTGTCATATTACCTGAGATACGGGCTCGCCTACGCGCCTACGGCGACAAATCCTGATGCATGGGGTCGTAGCCCATAGAGCCGTCATAGCTGGGCTGCGGCTGGTCGTAGCCGGGCGCCGGCAGCGAGTAGCCCATGGAGTCCTGCGTGGGCGCCGGCGACATCATCGGCGTGGCGGTGCCCGAGGCGGCGCCCATCGAGTACGGCGAAGCGCCTGCGGCTGCGCACGGGCATCTCTCATGTATACGTGTATGGCTAGCGGGTGGGGGGTAGTGCAGTGTGTGGGGATCTTTCAACCGGAATTTTGATTATTAAAAATGTAAATCCTTTGAATGGACACACGTAGTTTTTTTTTACATAAGGCGTTAATTTGGGTCGTGTAAAAGGGACCATGACGAACTTGATATGACTACCACCGATTATAAATGGTTATTTAATTTAAAACATGCCTTTTTCCAAACAATGAAAACGTATGAAGGTTTATGGTATTAGATCGTATCTTAAAAAAACAGTGATAGCTGATGAAAGATGCCCACAACACAATGAACTGAGATCATTCAAATGAATGGAGATATCGTTATTTTGACAGCGCTGTGCGCTTCTATAGCAAAGGTACGCGGTGTGTAAGGCTACGCACGCACTGAGAGGCTTACTACGCGTCTAAAGCCTAATGTGACACTTGGCTATTCACAAATTATCAATTATTTAAATTATCTCAGCAAAAATGGACTTAAGTATTTTGCTGGTTTGAGAGCAAGATATTTTTTGCATGAATAACCAAATGCCACAACAGGTTAAAGGTGCTAAAGCCCTTGTCACACAAGCGTTCGTCAGTCGTACAGGCACCCGCACGTCAATGGTAACAGTTTGAATTTGAAAGTGTCTATTTCGTAACAGTAAGGCGCAAGCCACACATAAATGGCGTCGGTGGAAGACATGGCGCGGGCGGCTTCCTGTTCCATTCAAATTTTATACCAAGTGCATAGAAATAAAGCGCAATTTAGAATACACGGAATGCGTCATATCCACGCCCGAGCCACGACATTCCGTGTATACTAAATTGCGCTTTATTTCTATACACTTGGTATAAAATTTGAATGGAACAGGAAGCCGCCCGCGCCGTGTCCTCGCCCGACGCCATTTATGTGTGGCCTCCGCCTAAGATCGTTGGAATACTATTTTATTGTACACATTAATAAAATTGAACTTTTCAGTTACATAGGGTGTTCTTTTCAGTTCTCTTACAGACAAACTTTGGATGCCCGTTAGGGGCCCGGTTTTCGTAATTCAAATGTTACTATTGAAGTGCAGGGCCTGTACGTGTCAAACGCGGATGTAATAAGGACCCAAGTGAGTCATCGATCAGTGCGAATTAGCCTAGTTCTAGTTAGTGTCTATGGTTTACTGTAATATGCCGAAGCTCTGGCAGGCGGTGAGCTAGCATCACGCCCCGCGCCAACCCAAGGCAGGTCTGTGTGCGGAAACGTATCTCTATGTAACGCACTGGCTTTCACCCAATTTTATAGAACTATAGATATATGCGGGGATGATAAGGTAATAATATGATTATGTGGTATGATTTTTGTTAGGTTAGGAATGGAAAACTTTAGTAATGGAAGGTAAATTGATGGAAATTCAAGATATCTTTAGAATTACATACATATTTTTTTGTTGTTTAAATTTTTTGGTAACAAATTACTTAATTTTTAAGTTATATTATTGTTTTCCTCTCAATGATAAAATTACTCAGTCGTCTTTTAACTTTGAGAGATACACAAGACAATATGCTTTTGTCATTTTAGAATGGTAGTTAATATGCAAATAATGACGCAATACCTAAGACAATAGGCAATAGTACTGGTGGTGTTAAGCAAGGTAAGTTTCCAAATTATTTTTGAAACAGAAGAGGCACACCATTTGCCAGCAATGATTTTTCTTATAGGAAGCCACTTGGAACAGTATACATACCGGCAGCTTTCTTGGCAGCATACAAGTTGGCCTCCTCTTGAGCTTTGCCGATGTTCTTCTTGTAGCGAATGCGCTTGTTGCCGAACCAATTCGACACCTGACGAGAAAATGTTGTTGTAAAATTAAGACCTAAGTAATTTGATGTTGTATTGTTCGTTAAAACACCTCATTAATGGTACAGATTAATGCAGATGGGATACTCCGCAAAAACATTTAAATAAAAAGCGACTCTTGCTATGATACAATAAAGTGCAATCGCAGGTCGCAATTTTTCGATATTCAAAGTATTTAATAAGCCATAATTTACTAATATGAATTTTTCAATGATCCGGTAAGTTTCCAAAAAATTTCGAATCAAAGAACAACAAGTATTAGCGACATATACAAAAACAGTAGTCCTTAACAAAACTACAGTTGTTTTTCATTGTTACACGTAGACGAACCGACACGATGACTTATAGTGGTATTGTTAAGTTGTAACTTTGTTTAAGATTAATGTTCCTACTTCAAGTTGCAGTAAAAAATTACCTAACTGTGCCGGTCTCAAGACAATAGTAGTCACGCGTGTTGAGTCGCCGGCTAGCCGTGTCGTGTAACTATAGGGTTGCCAATTCTATTTGAATTTACCTGGAGGCAAATTCTCGTACTTAAAAAAACGTTTACATTCTAATCGCAATCTGTCAAATTTGTCAAAAATGTTGGTAAATTGATTGAATTTTTGGCAGATTGCGAATGAGATGGGAATGTGAACGTTCTTAAAAATTATGGGATTTGCCCCTCTGATATTTTTATGTCTGTTTTATAAACACAAAACCGTCTTCCTTGGTGAATTAATTTTAAATAGGGTTTAAAATCTGTTGGACATCAATGCCAACAAAACATGACTACACTTTGAAAGCAACTAACTCATTTGATTATCTTTTTATTCAAATAGAGTCGTCATTGAGGTGTGACTTATTTATTTCTTTTGTACTTGTTTATAATTCCCTACCCAGACTTGGCAACCCTGCAGTACCTGCGATACAGTAATGCCACAGTTCCTGGCGAGCTCCTCCTTCGCGTCCTCACTGGGGTAGGGGTTCGCGAGGTGCGAGTAGAAGTACTCATTCAGCAGCTCCAGCGCTTGCTTCGTGAAGTTGCGTCGCTTTCTCCGCGAGTCGAGGAAACTGAAAGCGGAAGTGACGTCACGGTACCTGGGACACGGTAATGCCGCACTTCCGGGCCAGCTCCTCTTTCGCCTCCTCGCTGGGGTAAGGGTTGGACAGGTGCGAGTAGAAATATTCGTTGAGGATCTCCGACGCTTGCTTGCTGAAGTTGCGGCGTTTGCGACGCGCGTCCAGGAAACTGCAAGCGGGAATTCCCAGATTTTGGTTGTTTTAGAGGCCAAAGTTGAGCTGGTTAGAGCGAAATGTTTCGTTGGACATTTCATTACTTTATTATTCGGAAGTGTTGTTTTTTATGTAGTGTATTTTTGAGGCTATAGGTTAGTACACAGAAAGCTGCAGTAAAATTACAGCATTAGGCATAAAGAGTGCTTTTTACATAAAAAAAATAATTGCAGCCAACTGTGACTGAGTAGATGAAGACAATCTATGGTTTAGATTTTTCTTCCGATCGACCTACGACTTGGCGAACATATTCTATTCTAAAGTTTAAAATACAATAGCTACATGGCATAGCAACTGACCGTGAGCGCAGTATCATGACGGCCTCACAGGTGGACTGCTTCAGCTGCATCTGGATGGAGCTGAACTTCTTGTGGATGATCTGCACCATGCGCTCAATTTCCTGTTAGCATATACACAACTTATGTTTGCTGCCACTTTAGATTGTGGCGATAATTTGTATGGACTGATCAGTTAGCATAACCAGCTTATAATGTTGCCACTGGTCTTTGAGAGGGAGTGGGCTGTAAATCTACCACGCGGTCAGAGTACGGGTTGGTAGATGTCACATGTCTTCGAATTTTTGGGTCTTTGACATTCCGGTTTCCTCACAATGTTTTCCTTCACCGTTTTGCGAGCATTGGTTATGACAGTATTAACACAAAGTAAAGCACCTGTTTGGGATCGAAACCAAGACCTACAACTCGTAAGTCGGGGCCGTTGCCACTTGGCCACCACTGCTCACAGTCTGATCAGTTAAGTGAGACAGAAATTGTTTGTTGTATGCAGCACAGAAAAGCACTCCTTTCATAGATTTTATCAATAGATGAAGCTTGGTTGTCTTGCTGCTTTTCTGAATTCTGAATTAAAAGCAGGTGTTAGTTTCAATTGTTCTAGAGTCCTAACTAACATTAGAAATTCGAAAAGGAGTTTGTTTGTTTGATACGCTTTCACGCTAAAAAGGCTGAACAGATTTGCATGAAATTTGGCTAATGGGGAGACCATGGCCTGGATTAGGACATAGGATACTTTTTATCCCGATATTTCCACGGGATCGAGACTTCTGCAGGGGAAAACGCGGGGCGTAGCTAATAGACTTAAATTTACGCACGCTACGCATATGCATTTTTTTTCCCTTGTCTCTACATATTATATTAAATAATGAACTTACCTTAGGAGTAATGGGTCTGGTGCGGCTCTGCTCTCGGAGCAGGTTCATGACGTGGGTAGTGAACTCATTGCAGGCGTTCTCATACTTGTCCAGTTCCTGGTGGTAGATCTGGCGGATCTGCGCCAGCTTCGCGCGGTAGTCCGAATGCTCGATCGCGTTATCTGTTTAGAGGATACAGGATTATAATTCTGCCGCAAGTAAAAGGGGCGCATGTAGGGAAAGGGAATGGGAAAAAATTAGCCTTTCTTAATGCCACTTTTTTGTTTGGTAAGGCTTATTTTTCTTTACATTTTTTCTGCAGATGCGCCCTTTTGCCGGCGGCAGATTTATTGAGAAAGGTCGAAGGTAGTATTTTATGTTTAACTCCTATTTCTTTAGTATCTATGAACCTTCCAAATTCAAATCTATTAGTGATTCTGAAATCGAAACACTGAACAATGTATTGGGTTTCAAAGCAAAATGACACTGGTATTTCAGTGGTAGGCTCTGTATCTATAGATACTGGTTTTGCCAGCCCCAGAGAATAAGTATTCTTACAAAGTCCACTTTAAAATACTTACTATTGACTAGTAGGTGTATTTATACCATAAAACATGTATGTTTTACATACAAATGTCAGAATATTTTTACATTCATGAGATTTAAGACCCATTGATGTAATTTATTAGCTTACATGTTTACAGTTGTGTTGGATTCTCCCATTTGTAACTGAACTGAAGGTATTGTTTATTTTTAATGTAGTTAAATTACAAACATTTGGTTCCCTACTATCTTCTATTTCAAGAAAATAAATGAACTAAAATGGAAAATCTGATGCCTAAGTTATGTTTGAAAGCATCTAAAAGAAACCAATACAATTTTAAAGGCAAATATCTTTTAATATCAAGTCTACTACAGTCAGTATGCAGGTAAGGTGATGATGCCGATAAAAATATATATGTTTTAGAAACTTCAAAGCAATTACCCCATTCACCAGCGGCGGCAGAGGCCGAGGCGGCGGCGCCGGCGCCTCCGCCCTTCTCTGGGCCAGCCACACCCTCAGCTATCAACATGTTGTCCAGGCGCATCAGTTGAGGATCTGGAGGCTCTTCTTCTTGCGTGTTGCGGAGGGACAGCACTGTTAAAAAATTTAAGTATATTTGTAAATTAAAAAACATGTTACATCTGAGACATTTTTCAAGATGAGTGGAGGATACTCTTGCTATCTGGAGTATAGTAAGATGTAAATTGTATAGCTTTTCTGTCATGAATTCAATGCAGCAAAAAGTTTGACACACATTTATCTAGCTAGACTGAAATCCATCATCAGTGGTGGTGTGGTTTTCTTCTAGATTTTAAACATATGGAGTTCTACATGGTATTCAAGTACTGTCATGCAACGAAACTGACCATTTGTATTCAAGATGCACCAATTGAACTCAAAATCACCCCAAATATCACTTCTGTGGATCTAGATTTCAGATTTATAACTGTCACTAAATAGGTTTGATATTGATATTCAACATAAAGTTACCCCTAAGATGACCCTCTGACCTACTGTGCATCAGCAATAAAAATTGTAATTTGACTAAACAAGTAAACAATGAATTACATTGTTATGTTATATGTTTGTGGAAAACACTGTCTATATCAACATTTCCATGCATTTTATTCAAATTATTCATTGAATAATTCCGAGATAAGCGGGCAAGCAGGATTCAATTTATGTTCAAGATATTGCAGTATTTTGTGTACATGTAGATTTACTTAGTTTGCCTTGAATTAATGCAAACTATGTATAGTTTAACACAAATGCTGACTCGATATGTGTATTTAACTGATAAGTAGTCGTCTTAGAAACTCTATCCATCTTGAAGAAAATTTAAAACATTCACGAAACAAAGCCAGAGAGAAACTAGACTACGATTCGTAATTAAATGCATAACACAAATTCTTCAAACACCGTAAATTCAGTAACCACTGATATAAATACGTCAGCTCGCTTACCTGTTTTCTCTTTGATTTCACACAACACTGAAAATAGGGCAGGCTTCATTCTGTGACAGTTGAGTGTGTGTTTTCTCGCTTGCGCTTCATCAAGACTCTGATCTGTGATATTCATGATCTGCTGCAATATTTCCCCAATGTCCTGCTTGCGTGCTTCGCCCTCACCCGAGGCCGGGGCTCCCTCACCACCAGGCAGCCCGTAGCCCTGCGGCCCCATGAGCCCACCGCTGTGCGCCATCATCCTATTCGGATCGTCCATTGCCCTTCAGAGTCTAGTCAATACATAAATACACCTAAACTTACACTAAATACGTATACTGTTTTGTACGTTGTTAAAACGAATGTTTAGAAAAATAACTCAATAAAAATACAACAATGCTACACTGGGCGAGCCACAGCTTCACCCCCCGTTCACCGACCAGCAATAAAATGGCCGACTCCTTTGTGCTGTCAAATCTGAAATTATTCGAAAAAGAAAACAAATAATTAAAACTATTCCTATCACGCTTCATCTCGCAATCATTTACGCAGTGATTTAAAGTTAGAAAGAGATGGTAAATCACAGTGTTGCCAGTATTCAAGGAAGTATCATGAGTTTTTTTCTTTTATTGGATGATAGCCAGATATCAATAACTTTTCTATCGATTGGTATTCTTTATTTGTTTATTAGGATCAAATTGAATATTTAACAGGAGAACTGTCCTGTTCATCACAGTATTGATTGATAGGGAACCACTTTCCATATAGAAAAGGTTTTTACCTACAACAAATTATAATCCTGAATTCCTGACCTCATTGCAATGAACGCAGAATTTATGTGCACAGAGCACTATATAATACTGGTTTATGTGGCAAGGGCATTTGTAAATTTTGTTGACATTTCCTTTCACGTCAAAATTCATTACCGTTTCGTACCAAGAACGAAAGCGAAGCATTTGTTTGGTATCGTACTCTGTCTCACTCGTAGTAACTGTATTTACCCATCTCGCTCTTGTGCTAAATTTTATCACAACTTAGTAGAAGAAAATGTGATTGTCAATTTCTTGATAACTATCGTGGTTTCGTCATTCCACGCGACCAAAAAGCTAATAATTACCGGCTGCCAGATGGATTAATATTAACATAAAGATAATTTGCGCTTAGTTAAATGAGAAACGTTGTAGCATTAGTATATAAGTGTAGTGTATTTAGTAAACAACTACCAATCATCTGCAGTCAAATCCGACTATCTCATTATTGGGGCAGCAATAAGCTTCACAGGAAGATCAAAATACCGAATCCCCAAAGAGAAATTATCATGGCTGATCCTAAAATTGAAGAAATCCTTGCGCCGCTGCGGGCCCTCGTCAAGGAACAGGGTGATTTAGTCAGAAAACTCAAGGAAGAAAAAGCCCCTGAAATTGACGTAAAGAAAGCTGTTGCTGAACTTAAAGCCAGGAAGAAAGTTCTGGAGGATAAAGAACTCAGTCTCGCCCCATCAGAAGAACTTTTCGATCGCGCGAAAATGGAGGACCTTATCAAAAGAAGATTCTTCTATGACCAGTCCTTTGCTATCTACGGTGGTATAACTGGCCAGTTTGATTTTGGCCCTATGGGGTGTGCTCTTAAAAGCAATATGATCCAACTGTGGAGGAAATACTTTATTCTACAAGAACAAATGTTAGAGGTAGACTGCTCAATTCTTACTCCAGAGCCTGTACTTAAAGCTTCTGGCCATGTGGAACGGTTTGCTGACCTCATGACTAAAGATGTGAAGTCTGGAGAATGCTTCCGTTTAGATCACTTGATCAAAGCTCATCTTGAGAAGATAAAGAGTGAGAAAAACACAACAGCTGAACTCAAAGCTGAAATTGAAGACATTCTTGTAAAGCTTGATGGAATGACAGCTGATCAGATGTCAGCCTTGATGCAGAGGTTCCAGATGAAGTCACCCATTAGCGGCAATGACCTTACTCCTCCAATTGAATTCAATCTCATGTTCAACACCCAGATTGGTCCCAGTGGATTAGTGAAAGGTTTCCTGAGACCTGAAACTGCTCAGGGTATCTTTGTCAACTTCAAACGCCTTCTAGAGTTCAACCAGGGCCGCTTACCATTTGCTGCTGCACAAATTGGTAACTCCTTCAGAAATGAAATCTCTCCTCGCTCTGGTCTGCTTAGAGTCAGAGAATTCACAATGTGTGAAATTGAACACTTCTGCGACACTAAAGACCATCCCAAGTTTGAATCTGTCAAGGACACCCAGATGCTGTTCTACTCAGCTGATAGCCAGGAGCAAGGAAGACCTGCTGAGATCATGACTATTGGTGATGCTGTCTCCAAAGGCATTGTTAACAATGAGACCCTGGGCTACTTCATGGCCAGAATCCACTTATACATGTTAGCTGTTGGCATTGAACCTAAGAAGTTGAGGTTTAGACAGCACATGGGTAATGAGATGGCTCACTATGCCTGTGACTGTTGGGATGCTGAGTGCCTCACCAGCTATGGTTGGGTAGAATGTGTAGGCTGTGCTGACAGGTCAGCTTATGACTTGACCCAGCACACCAAGGCAACTGGCATCAGATTAGCAGCTGAGAAGAAACTACCAGCTCCCAAACAGATTGAGGTTGTTGAACCTGTGCCTAACAAAGCAGCCATTGGCAAGGAGTTCAAGAAAGATGCCAAACTCATAAATGATGGTCTAGCAGCAATGGACTCTGCAGCTTTGAATGATTTGCAATCAAAGTTAGATGCTGATGGAGAATACACCCTCTCCACTCCTGGTGGTGAATTCAAACTCACACCAAAACTCGTCAGTGTGAAGAAGACTCAGAAAACAGTCCATGTTGAGGAAATTATCCCCAGTGTCATTGAGCCTTCATTTGGTATTGGCAGGATTCTCTATTCTATCTTGGAACATAACTTTAAAATGAGGGAAGGCGATGAACAGAGGACCTACTTCTCATTACCACCAACAGTCGCGCCGATGAAATGTGCCGTCTTGCCACTTAGCGGCAACGCCGAGTTCCAACCGTTTGTGAGAGACCTGTCCCAGGGATTAATAGACGCGGATGTGTCCCACAAAGTCGACGACTCCTCTGGTTCAATTGGTCGCCGATACGCAAGAACTGACGAGCTGGGTGTGCCTTACGCTATTACAGTTGATTTCGACACTATCAAAGAGCCCCATTCTGTGACATTGAGGGAAAGAGATAGCATGGGTCAAGTTCGACTGCCATTGACTGATGTACCAACTGTTGTTAGAGATTTATCCAACAGCAAGATCTCTTGGGCTAATGTGGAGCAGAAATACCCCAAGTTTGAACAGCAGGAGGCCGCGAAAGGCGCTGCAGCGTAGGCTGACGCAACTGTTTGCACAACTGCATAGATCTAAATAATTTTCCATTGAATGTGTATTTATTGTTAGCTATAAGCTTACCTATTATTGTTCTCAATCATTCAAATATTTGGCTCTGCTTTTCAAGCAGTTTTATTTTTACAATGGAATAAACTAACTTACAAATGTAATTGTAGTGGTTTTTTCAAACCCAGATACCCTATTACTCAATAAGCACTCTGGTTATCAGAGATGATTATCAAACTTATGTAATCTTACGATGATTTGATTACACACTGCTTTTTAATGTCATAATAGCGATAATGAAACATATGGATCAACAATAAATTGAATCCACAACATACAGAATTGCAACACATTTTAAAGATTAATCATTGAATCATCACTTCATCAGTTAAGAAAACGGAATTTATTTGATGCAAACTGTGTGCATTACTATTTACTTGTGAGTCAGTGCATCAAATCCTTTCACTTGTTTATATATCCTTGCAACCCTATTGAAAGTTACTAGTTTACACTCTTCACAGGTATGCGATTATTAAATATAACATCTGTATCAACTGTGCTAATTTCAATTTGCTGTGCATTGATTAATACTTTAATTAAATTGTGTCATTGTTTATAGCAAGTTATTATCTGACGTTTGGAAATGTAAATCGATCTTTGTCATCTTTCAGGCAAAAGGTTTACTAAACAAAACAACAAAATCCTGAACATCATTATTATTCATTCGTAAAGACACAATATTGTAACCATCTATGTTTTGTTAACATTATCTAAAACGGCGGTCTTTGGACCGCGATCGGTGGCGTTGTCGGTCGCGAGACCGCGACTTCTCGCGATTGCGATCAGGGCGGTCACGTTCAGGGCGTTCTCGTTCAGGGCGTTCTCGTTCAGGGCGGTCTCGTTCAGGGCGGTCACGTTCAGGGCGGTCACGATCAGGGCGGTCACGATCGCGGCGGTCACGGTCGCGACGGTCTCGGTCGCGGTCACCTCGGTCAACTCGCTCCCGGTCTCTGTCGCGGTCGCGATCTCTGACCTCCCGCTCGTCCCGTCTTGGTCTGTCTTTTGAGTACCTGAAATATAATAATGATAAATTAATTCGTGGTCTTCGGCAAGATCATCGAATCGTTTTATTTATTAAAGAGACAATTGCAGAATAGTAAAAATGTAAATTGTCTACCTGTCAACCTCGCCATAATCGCGTCTATCTCTGTCGTCGTGCTCTCTCCGGTCAGCGTCCATTCTGCCGGGGTTGTACGCATTGGCGCCTGCAGCGGCCCCCGCTCCGGGCCCGCCGCCGCCACCGGCCGCACTGTTCCCACCATTGCTGCTTCCTCCGCCGCCCCGGAAGTTTGTAGCTGGCTTATTAGCTGCCGTCTGCCTGTTGTGCTCTCCTAGCCTAGTATTTTGAAGTTCTTTGATAAGATTGGATAGTAATACAACAGACATCAAGTTATATCGAGCCTTGTGCTTGTAACAATATTCTCGACCAAAATTGCGATCAGCGATAATAACAAAAGTTAACTATTTGTAAAAATGTATATTCGTCACAAGTTCCTGTAAATCCACACAGCAATAAGGCGGGATTGTCGACTGTAGACCGCACAGGCTTGCTAGAATCATTACAGTGAAATATTATGATAACATTCACAAAGCAAAAACAGCAATCAAAATTAAATAACTGTAAGATTTAAAAAAAAACAAATTTATAAATAACAATGAGTAAAAATGCATGACACAATCTTTGAGGATGACACATTATTTTGTGCATTGAATGTTTTAGAATAAAAATTTCACAGATCCATCAATTCATAAATCATGGGTTAGCCATGTGGCCATTTATAAAAATAATTTGAAGAGTACCTCATTCTATTTTCCAGTACAATAAAATTTTGCTTTGACTAAAAACAATACCTAAAAATATCTGTATATGAAGAGTAACAAGTTACCTACTTCTGTTCAATCAGCTTTTGTATAGGCACCGGTATTCTGGGGAAGAGTGTGCTGAACCAGTCCAGTTTGATGAGCATCTGTCTCACCAGGGCGCCGATGGTTGTGGAGCCTCCGCCCCCCGCCCGAGGATCTACCTCCTCTTCATCGTCCAAGTAGTCTGCGTACCAGTCGAAGAGGTCTGCTGGGGGCTGTGTGTAGCGGATGTACATGAATCCTGGGGATATAGGACACAGAATATTATAGGTCTCTACTAATGATAGCAGTTATATCAACTTTGACAAGAAAACTCTCATCTTATCTCTTCATCACCCTTGGTTGACTGGTAGAGAATGCCTAAGGCATTAAGTCCGCCTTTGTACCGCATTATGTGCGAGAAGTTTAAATAAATAACTAAAACTATACAAAGAATGAATATGAACAGTTACAATGTTTTTGTTTTCATTTAGTCAGTCAGATAACACTTTTTGCCAGTTTGATAAAGCGATAATGAGTCAACATTCAATTAAATAATCTAGAAAGAAGATCTACTAATACAATATTTTGCTAGAAACATCTAGTAAAAATGTTGTACTCATACCTACCAAGTGCTCTGATGTAAGGCGAGTCAGAATGCTGCAGGAGGCCATTGACCTGCTTGCGTGTGAGGCGCAGAGTATACAGTTTGTACAGCAAGCAGAATGCTGTGGATACGATGCCGCCGGCGCCAACGCCGCGTACCTACAGACAAACAATTGCTTTGTTTCATGTCATGGAGATTTAATGATGAATGAAGTAATTTGTTGAGATGTTTACATAATCACACAATTACTGAATGTTATTTAATTATTCTCAAATGATTCATGTTTTCCTATAAGGACACAATGAAAAAAATCTGTTAAGCTTAGTACTAGATGAATATACATTTATCCATGAATGACTCAACTTCACAATGATTTCTATTGACTGTAGAGTAGAAAGAGTCTGTTGTGTGAGAATTCATGGTTGTTATAATTCCATGGTTACACACCTCAATCAATACAATACAACAAACAGGTATACAAAGTTGCGGTTGAACATACTCACGCCGCCACACATGCCCGTCTGGCCGGCAGTCTTGCGGCTCCCTCTCTCCCAGGGCTCCAGGTGTTTGACCTGGTAGTAGATCTCGTCAACCACCTCATGGTATGTCTTCAGCTTGAATAGGTGCACTGCAGATAATGGTAATCAATGAGTTGTGGGGAAAACCAAAATTCATGATTTTCATTTGTCTTTGTGATGCTACTGTTTCTGCAATTTTTTTTTATTTAGTAAAGTAGGAACATAATGCTTTAGCATTTTTTGTTTGAATTTTAGATGAAACTTTTTCAGCATCATGTTTTTATTATTCTGCAGGTAACAATATACAGTTTTAAATACAATATAAGACGCTTAATTACTTTAGTTAAAAACAGCGGGAATGTCAGCCTCTGTGTTACAAGAGGAGCGATTTATGGTTTGAGTCAGAAACAGTAACAGAAAAATAACGATAACAAATGAAAGTAAAATAAAGTGGAACAAACGAAGTCCAAGCTCCTGTGCGTTGGTATGTTTGCTTACCTACCTTTGAAGTAGCTAGAGCCCTGTATATTTGCTAAGATTAGTGGGTTCAGGTTCATAGTTTGTTCATTACCCCATATTGGTAATACGTTATGTTGCTTGCCCGTCTTTGCAGGCTTTTGCTGGTTGAACTCTGAAAATCAACAAACATTAGTGGTCCAGTTCAAATGGTAATCACTCGAATAAAGGCACGATACACACCTTCAACTTCTGACATTATACTACCTAAGACACTATACTTATCATGTAAATAATTATTTATAATGTTAATAGCACCGTCTTCATACAAGGAAAATATAGGAAGCTTAGTTTATTCACTAAAACAGAATTATTTTAGGGATTATTAGTTTTTCTGAATTTGACAAAACAAAGTAAACCACAATGGCCGCCAATGAATGAACGATAATGAATGGTGATGAAGCTTGATGAACGAACGAAAACGAAATAAAACGGAAATACTGAATGAGATTTACAATGAAGTAAATATATTCTTGCCATTTCATAAAACCTTTTAATACAGGCTAGTATGTGTACGTTACCCCAGCAAGAAAGTGTCTCCTAGAGTTATATGAGTAGAACGTATAATTTGTGCCTTATTTGCTGTAAATGTGCCCCCAAATAAAAAATGTGTGCCCCCTGTCGTTTTGGAAAAAAACGGAAAAAACGATTCTTGCTGGGGTAACGTTTTTCTAGCAGGAAAATTCTAAACGAATGATCGGAGAGAGAAAAATTATGCATGGCCATAGAGCTTATTTGTGTGCCAAAATGTGCCCCCAAAAATAAAATCTGTGCCCCTTCAGGTTTTCGAGATATTGCATTTCCTGCTGGAGTAACGTTTTGATGAATCGTATATCTCTAAAACTATTGCATGTGCCCCTGTAGAATAAACATACACGAGTAGCTCTTAATGTGTGCCCCTTAGTGCCCCAATTAGATTTAAGAAAATATTTATAGTTTTCAAGTTATCGCGGTTTTATGAAAACCCAAAAAAACATCGCAGCGCTTAAATGAGACAAGGTATAAGTTCGCTGAAAACTGTATTCGGTACTTCTTGACGCTAATAATAACCATACAAAGTTTCAAAACTTCACATGCATGCGTTTTTGAATAATCTTGCTAAAAGTCAAAACGATGGTGTCATAACTTTGACGGCAAAATACAAGGAACCGGCTCAATCCCAGATGTGTAGGTTTAAACCAAAATCTTGTGCCTTTAGTCAAAAATATATGGTGAAAATATTCAGCTTGGAATGTTTCGCATTAAGTAAATATTAACAAAAAACCAAAATATGTAAGCAACGGCTGGCTATCCGACCAAATATGAATGACTACTAAAAAGCGACGGATTCATACATATCGATAACCTTCTTTATTGGACGTATTATACCTAAGCTGTTGTCCGTACAGTCGCGTTCAAGAGTTTTGGGGCTAATTAAAATATATATTAAATGCACCTTGTGACTATAATAAATGAAACAGCTTGTTGATGTGGAAATTATTATTTTTATTCCCGTAATTTTAATTCATAAAGTAATTATTGCATCAAATCACAGATCAAATTTCCTACCTATAAATGTTAGAAATTATTTGCACGTTGTGTAGTCATTATTATTTAAATCACAGATCATTATTAAGTATAAGTATAGTAAACCACATAAAGATATTATAACTGTAAACATAGAAAGAAAGAAAGAAAGAAAAGAAAGAAAAGATATCCCATATACGTAACAACATTATCACCTGACTGTGGAATGACACTTATATGTCTAAAACGCCATCAAATCAAAATTATGTGACACTACATAATCAGCTTTAATATAATCGTTGGTTAATAATTATAAATCCGTCATAGGTACGTAATACGAAATACAAAATGGAAACACGTTGTTGCAACACAGATCATTGTGCGGTTGACTATAGGTATACACTAAATACCAACTCTCAAAACTGTAGGTACCAAAATTTATTTGGTTAAGGTGGATGCTCCAACCAACCCGCGAAATACAAATTTTCTTACGTTTTTTGCAATTTGCAAGCCAGTGCTAGGTTGTATGATGTGAGCATTCATCTTTACCCTGTACAATTTGGTCTATTCGACTATGTAGACAGTATTACATGTGGCATAATATTATATTTCCCACGTCGTTGGATTTTACCATATAAGTCATCATAACATTCAAATAAATTACTATTTTTTCTGTAGCAGTGAGCCCTGTAATGTCCAACACTTTTGGGTTTCGAAGCGAGTTCATATTCTATTACAGACAGAATTGTGTACTCCTTATTATTTACTTCAATGTTACGAGAATATAGCACTTAGGCTACTATTTATAATGTACTTAATCATGTGTAAGGTCATAGAAACAGCTAGTAGGATATAATCCAATAACAACTTTATTTTATTACTTATTACTTTTCTACTTCATTGTACTCAGGCACAACACGTGTGAACCGGTTAGTGAGTAAAGTAAAGAAGGTCATCGATATGTATGAATCCGTCGCTTTTTAGTAGTCATTCATATTTGGTCGGATAGCCAGCCGTTGCTTACATATTTTGGTTTTTTGTTAATATTTACTTAATGCGAAACATTCCAAGCTGAATATTTTCACCATATATTTTTGACTAAAGGCACAAGATTTTGGTTTAAACCTACACATCTGGGATTGAGCCGGTTCCTTGTATTTTGCCGTCAAAGTTATGACACTATCGTTTTGACTTTTAGCAAGATTATTCAAAAACGCATGCATGTGAAGTTTTGAAACTTTGTATGGTTATTATTAGCATCAAGAAGGACCGAATACAGTTTTCAGCGAACTTATACCTTGTCTCATTTAAGCGCTGCGATGTTTTTTTGGGTTTTCATAAAACCGCGATAACTTGAAAACTATAAATATTTTCTTAAATCTAATTGGGGCACTAAGGGGCACACATTAAGAGCTACTCGTGTATGTTTATTCTACAGGGGCACATGCAATGGTTTTAGAAATATACGATTCATCAAAACGTTACTCCAGCAGGAAATGCAATATCTCGAAAACCTGAAGGGGCACAGATTTTATTTTTGGGGGCACATTTTGGCACACAAATAAGCTCTATGGCCATGCATAATTTTTCTCTCTCCGATCATTCGTTTAGAATTTTCCTGCTAGAAAAACGTTACCCCAGCAAGAATCGTTTTTTCCGTTTTTTTCCAAAACGACAGGGGGCACACATTTTTTATTTGGGGGCACATTTACAGCAAATAAGGCACAAATTATACGTACTACTCATATAACTCTAGGAGACACTTTCTTGCTGGGGTAACGTACACGGCTAGTATTGTAATATGCCAACACTACAAAAAAAAGGCTATCATCGCTAAATGTCTCACTAAATGTGTTGCGCAAAACTCGAGAACGGCTGCACCATTGTAGTCTGTGGGCTGCACCAAATTGGACAATAATTCTTTTTTGTTGTGTTCGTTGTTCTCAATACAAGGTTTGTATAAAAGATTGGTAGGTGTAGCTAGGTAGGTAGGTAGGGTAAATACTCGTAGGTATGTAACCCTGGATAGGTAGAGTAGGTAGGTAGGTGCGCCATACTATAGATAAGTGCTCCCCGGGCGAAGCCTGGGCGGGCAGTTAGTAAATAATTAAAGATATTTCAACAAAGAATTGAGTCATATAGATGCAAAGGTAGCAACATCCAGTTTTACCAAAATGGCAGGAAACAATATTTTTGTTTTAAAGCAGTAATATAGCTATTATGGTGCTATTTTTTACATAAAAATTTAGAGAATCATGTGATTAATACAAGAAAAATTTAGGATATTACAGTAATATCATATTTCTTCTAAAAACTAGACGTTTGGTTTGGATCTTTCTGTTTCTGCGCCCAACTCGTGGATATTGCTACCTTTGCAGCCAAACCTCTGGGATGTTGCTGCATTTGCAACCGCCGATTTTAGATCATAATTAGACTGAATAATCTTGATACTTTTGGTACAAAGTACATACAACAGGTGTCTACGTCAGGAGTTTACTGTATCTAAGGGACACCATACCGATAAATGAAGTTATGAACTTAAACCATTATTCTGAATAAAAAATCTGTGGATTTCTCATTGGGTAGGAAATAAAATCGCTATTAGATACATATTGGCACAGTAAAGTAGATTTATAATAATATATTTACTAAATATTGATTTACTAAATACAATTATGTTTTTATTTTATTTTAAAATCATCAGCAAAGACATCACAATAACATTACATTCAAAAACACAATCGAATTAAAAAGCTCTTACTTTTTGTGTCATTTAAAAAATATTTAAAGGATCTAAAACGTTGAATCACACTATAACTTAACGCATTTTTTTAGCCTCATTTCTCTTCCATTTATCGGGGTCAGCTTGCTTTTTTCTACTAGACTTTTCGTTACATGGGGTAGGAAAACACTCCATCGTATTGTTTTTCACGTTTTACTGGGTAAAATATACCTAATTCTGTTTAATTTTACAAAAACAAATATCACACCAAAGAACAACAAAACGGTAATCGCCATACTAATAGGCTTGTGTAGTACATGTACTATGAACTATTAAGAATTCATTCATGACAGTGTACTAGAATGAACTATTCCGTAAGCTTAATAGTACTTCGGTCATTTAGTACTTCGTTTCGATCACGTTCAGTCCGATCGGTTGCTCGGACTTGGATCCACAGACTAAGAACGAGACCACAGAGCACTATTATAATACTGAACGAGACGCACTCTTCACTTTTGTTACACTCTGACTACTCTAATTTACAACTTCTTTATCTCTGATTTGCCAAGGTGTTTAGATCTTTATTCTATTAGGTTAGGAATTTTGCTTTAAATCTCTCGAAACTAATGAGTATACGAGGTGTCGATTTTTTTATATTATTTTCGATGTATAATTAAAATAATACATTTTGAAACACTGTTATTTTTCTCTGTTACTGATATTAGAAACGATTTAAATGAACAATTTAAAGATTTGTTTTTGGTTTTCGGTGTAAACACGGAAAAACACCATAATATGAGCCTGTGATACCATCAATATGCACTCGTAAAACTCTTCATTCAGTCAGTGTACTAATAGTACTAGAAGTCCGAACTAGTACATTTCACAGATTGTACTAGATCGGAGCGCTCCGTTCAAAGACCGAGCAAGAACAAGTCTGCATACTAAATAAAGTGTCATGGTGGCCAAATACAGACACCTGATTGGTCGAATCGGATGTTGCTGTCTTTGGCTTTACTCAAATGGATAATGCTGTTTTTGCTACAAACCTAAGATTTTAACGGTCATTTTATACGGGATATTGCTTCTTTTGCTAAAAACTAAATATATCAACCAATTAAGCTGATTTTACACTGTCAGACTGCATTCAAAGTTGCTATCATTAAAAAATTGGATTTTGCTGCCTTTGCATCTATATGACTCAATTATGAAATTTTATAAAGGCGCTTCCTCACCGGGAGCGTCGCCTAATGTAACCCACAGAGCACTATATAATACTGGTAATGTAACCTTTACCCGTGACCTAGCTGAATTACTTCTAGCAATTTAAATAAAAATGTATTTAACCTAACCTGAGTACTAGAGTACTTTGATTATCTCTCTACAGTACTCTACACTACCAAGCAATTGTGGGCTGCGGAGTCTACCACAGACTACAATTATATATGAGTCTACTAACAAAGCTCTAGCCGTTCACAGTAGAATCTTGGGGTATCCGCAACTCTAAATCAAAGCGCGTATTTTGCGTACGGTTGTTAAGGTGTTCTGCTTATGCGTCATAAATCATAATGCAAGTCAGAGAGATACGAGAGATGCAAGTATGAGAGCCAGAGTCGTTGCAAACACACTTGCCGCAGCTAATATCAACGTCCGAGTCGTCAGACCATGGCCTACTCCATCGCCAGACTTGAATCCCGTTGAGCACGTATGAGATATGCTTCAAAGGAGAACTCTGCTTTATTTTACGCAATAAATACCATTAAAAGCTTTTATTTTTATCACATTTTAATGTCGGGATTAACTCTCAGACCAATAAAGAAGTACTTTTTTATTGGTCTGAGGATTAACTAAGGTGAAAAATCCAGCATAAGTAAAAGTCGCGAAGTTTTTATTAATACAAAAGCAGAGAGTACTTCGGCCACATACGAAAACATTATTTAATTTCAGTAGGGCAGTCCTAACTAATATTATAAATGCGAAAGTGAGTTAGAGTTTGTTACGTTTTCATGCTAAAACGGCTGAACATATTTGGATGAAATTTGGCACATGGGTAGACCATGACCTGGATTAGGAGTTAGGACATAGAATACTTTTTATCCCAACATTCCCGCGGGATCGAGACTAAAGCGCAGGCCACACCGCCAGCTAGCGGGCGGGCGTGGGCGAAACGAACGAAGGAAACTATACAAACTACGCGAAATATTGTAGCACGCGGTGTGAACCGAAGTATGTAAAGAGGTGAAACGATGTTCGCCCGCCCGCCCGCTAGCTGGCGGTGTGGCCTGCGCTTTATGCGGGTGAAACCGCGGGGCGCAGCTAGCAAAGTATTTTTTTTTTAAATACCTTGATCCTTAAACCCCATGTCAATTCAGCATTACACTGTGCACTGGACTCTAATAAACTATGATGTATTACATATTCCACTTAGCTTTAAATATAGATGATATAGTCTGTCCTCTCTGCACACTGCACCACAAGTTCACAGTCCACCAAAAATGTGAATGATACAGCTGTTTTTACAATTTATCTACAGTGAAAACCGTTTATAACAACTTCACTTAAAACAACGTACCGGTTGTTATGACGAAATTTTGAGGACCAATCATTTCTGTTTACTTAACATAGTTTTTGGTTATAACGACTATCAGCTTTAACAACCGTAATCCGATGGTCCCTTCGAAGTCGTTATAAACGGTTTTCACTGTTTCATTTTAAATGGTGATATAAATCATAATAATTATAACGTTTGTCTGTTTTTATTTCAATATACATAAAAATCCTCACTTGTTGATCATATCGAAAGATAAATAAAAACATGAAGATTCTGTCTTAAATTAGTTTACTTATATTTTAACAAAGTACATAGTAGAATTAACATTATTACTTATTTGTGTCAGACTCCATTATCAGCTCTTATTGGTAATACAGTTCCAGGTTCATACCGTCGTGGATTTCATCTGCGTGGAGGTTAAGGAAACAGGTTTTTTGTTTGTGACAAGAGTTGCTGGTAATGTCCTACATTGACTTTGATGATAAACTACATGAAACAATGATCAAGGGATGCAAAACTACTGCAGATTTTGTTTATATTATATTACCTATGGTTGAGAGATAGTTTTCATTCATCAATTTATTTCTATAATAGTTATCATTATCACCCCTCAGAATATTCATTACCGTCTCCTTTAGTCAGTCAAAAAACACAGACTAGATTACGACTAAGTCATGATGAGATTGGATTAACCTGGAAAAACAAGTTGTTATTTAAAAAAAAGGATACAGTCTGATAATTTGATGTGGTCCTTGAACACTGTGTACCACTTCTTTAGGACAATCTTGTCGTATCGTGTGCCGGTTTGTGCTGCTATTAACTTTTTGAGGTCTCCAACTGTGTCGTCAGGGTTGCATTTCACTCTCACTTTCTTCCCAAGACGATCATTACAAGTGACTTCCAGCATCTTCTGAAAAATAGGTTATCCAGCACAAAGATTATTATTTTAACAGTTGCTAATATTCACTGTTTAGGTTTTCAAGAGAGTACCCAAAAAAGCGCCCACTTACTCTTTTATTTTAATAATAAAGCTACAATTAAGTAATTCACAACACAATGTTTAGTAATCGCTATTTATCTCCCAAACTCGATGACTTTGTCATTATAAATTGTCATTTGTCCATGGACATGCATTTGTCAATGTCATAGACTAGATACCATGGACCACAGAGCATGTAACTTTACATGGACTAGACCATAGAGGCAGAGACAGACTATAATATTTCATCTGCTGTTTCCTAACGTAGTCAAGATTTTTTGTTAAATAATTCTGTGCTCGCTGTCTTATCTTGAAAATGTTTGATTAAAGTTTGTTATAAATATGAACTTCAAATCAAAATTTATGAAATTATAGTTATCTAGTAGATATATAGAAAAGGTACCAAAAAAAAATTTGGAGATACAAAACGTACCCATCAGTTTGACGTTCATCGCATAGCAAGCTAACTTCCAAACAAAAACATCCGGGTCGTTGTCTTTTCCATAAATTTAAAATCAGTTAAATTTTCAGTAACTTCTCCAAAATAATAGTTAAAATCAATTGATAATTAATTTGATAGCAACTGATTTATTTAATTTCAGTAAACATGAGATAATAAGCCAGAAGTTAAATTGAAAAACAGGAAGTGTATTCCAACTGTCCACACGTCATTCGACGGCGAAGGACTGACGTGACGGTTCCGACGGGCAGTGAAATTTCATTTTTTAGTGAATGTGCTTGTGAAACGGCTTTGAAAAATGCAAATTCCAAGCGAATATGTGTCTACTGCCGAGGACGTAGCAGATCAGGTGGGTGACATATTTGTATTTTCCTTGTGACCGCTGTTAAATTAGTTTGAAATAGGTAAATTGAAAACGTACTTTGGATGGGATTGTCACGTCACCGAACTTATTTTCTTGTTGTCGCTTCTTGAATGAGTTGAAATACATATGTAAGATAATATAAATAGTATTGCGATGAAGCTGCGTGGCTGCCAAGTTATGAAAATATATCGTGTCAATATGCGTTGGTAATGTTCAGTGACAAAATTGCAACAGCATAGTATGTTTGTAGTCCTACAGATGTCTCACCCTTTAACCTACTTATCTTTTGATTTCATGAGTTAAATTCATTTTGTAACATACCAGCAGATAGTTATTCTAATTGATAATCTGAGCATTAAATCCTGTAAAGCCTAGTTGGGGAAATTTTTATCCACCAAAAGGGTCTTTATTTAAAACCTAAAGTGAAAACAATGTAAACAGCCCTAACTTATTAAAACCGTAAATCCTATTATAGACATGCTAATTAAATTTGTAATTCATTTTATTAAAAGTAATCTCCAACAAGACTGATTCTTGACTATACACACAGATAACAAAAATCTGTTATAATATAGTTTTATATTATGGGGCATGAACAATGTGTGTATAAAATTATTGCAAAACATACTTTATCTTCTCAAACAGCCCATAACTGTAATACTTTTTCAATAGAAATATTTCATTGAATTGTATTTCTTTACTGGGTCGATATCTCCTATATCTTAATAGTTGTAAGCTTGTTATCTATCACTGAATAGGTATTTTCATTCATTCCATTACTTAACTGGCTATGTTGGTAAGGTGATACTAAAGAAGGCTTACTGTATTCTGTGACAGATGCATACCTCATAAGATTTTTACATACATCTTTACATTTACAAAATAAATAAAATTGAAGTGTCAGTTTCTAATGTCAAAAAAATTACAGCTTTTTACTAAATGCGGAAAGTAGTCCTTATAAATAAAACAAATTTTCACATTTTTGTCTGTCTGTTTGTTCCGTCTTATCTCCGAAACGGCTGAAAAGTTTTTGACAGGACTTTCACTGGAAAATAGCTGATGTTCTATGGAGTATTAAGGCCACTTTTATTTTAGAAAAAAGGTCCGTGCGGGTGAAGCTGCAGGCAGCTAGTACATGCATAAACTCACGCCTTTAACCCATGGCGGTAGGCAGAAACGAACACAACCTTAAACCCTTACAATCATATTCCTATTGCTTTGTTTACATTCATCATAAAAAAGATTTTTTACAATTATAATGTGTTCTTTAAAATTCTGTTATAAACTTATAACATACTAACTTCTGCTTGCGACTTCGTCCACGAGCCTATAACCTTCCAAGCATTGGGCTATCCAATGCAAAAATATTTTTTCTAATCCCGCTGGTAGTTCCGGAGATTACCCCGTACATACAAACTTACAAACAAATGTTACCTCTTTCTTTATAATAATAATAGATGTTAACTACTTAACTAACTACTTGTTAAAATTTGCACTACCAGGGCCCACAGACTAATATTACTTTTACTTTTAGCACCTTTCACTTGCTTCATGTGTGTTTAAGCCTATCATTTCCTGTTCTCATAAAATGTATGATTTTACTTCATCTATTACAATTAGTTTTAAAGCTAAAAGTTAGTAAAAGTTACAAGAAAAGTTTCTGGAACAGTTTTTCTTCTAATTCCAGATTGTAAAGCCCACAACATATCAAATTGATGAAATTGATTAGTACATAATTTTTATAGTTGATAATTGAATTATAAAAATTATGTAAAGTTAATGTGCTGTATCTTATCTTATTTATCATACAATAATTTTCATCAGCGATGGTGTAATATAAAAACTTGAAAAGTATTACATTATGTATTGATAAGCAAAGTATTTTTATCTCTAAGAACATGTTACTGTATTTCAAAATCAAGGCTATTGAAGTAGATATTAATAGTTAGTGTTTATTTAACTTTTAAGTTGACTTCTATTCTATACAAATTGGTGACAAGTTAAGAACTTATTTAATTCTTAAATTAATTATGGTAAAGTTATCATGTTTTATTTTTTACACATTCCGGATGTTGATTTAGTCATCAATGTATAAAAACAGGACTATTCATTTACATTTCAAACAAGCAAATAAAACATGTATTTCAACATCAAGTTTACTAACTTGCTAAAAAGAGATTAGTCAGTCACAGTGACTGTTCAACTTATAATCTTATTATGTCTGCGTCGACCAAGTCAACACCCTGTATAATATACTGTTGTATTGATAAACCAGAAAAAAGATAACACTTTCGGATAGACTGTCTGAAAATGTTTATTGTTTACATATCAATGGGGTTTTCAAGCTTTGTTTACGGGCTTGTTCTAGTTTCGAAAATTAGGTGCAATGACTTGCCCAGTTTCTAATTTATTGGATCAAATCTAAAGCTCTGGCCACACTAAGGTGAATCCCGCGAGGACGCGGGACGCGACTGCGCTCGTCGATGGTTTTCATAATAAAGAAGTCACGCGACTATTCTTACCAGTCTCTGACCAACAAATACTCTGAGGCGCCAGTGTGAACACCTCCCCATAAGTTAGTTGATACAATCGGCGCGGGTGAATTTTGTCTCGCATCCCGCGCGGGATTCGTTTCAGCTTGGCCAGAGCTTAAAGTCTAGTGTACAGACATTGCCCCCATTGTATTTTACATAGAGCAAATAGCAATTGATATTACAATATTATTCAAAGTCATTTCCTTAAAGGATTAAATAATTGCCGGATATGGCGTGCAGGCGAAACTTTACATAGATAAAAGCACAATATTTGTTAAACACAATCATGTTTTATAATAATGACGTAGTAGTCGTAGGCATTATGTTAGAAACTAGTTTTTAATCGCGATGGAAAGGAGAAAGTGTATTGAGCAGCTTGTTACTTCATCATCCATGTGGACACTTTTGCGTTCGAAGGCTTTGCTTTAGTTTAGGATTGTAATTTTATTTATTACTAGGTTTTGTCAGCGCTTTCGCCCGTGTGGAAATTATCCGACAGGAACGAACTACCGGGATAAAAAGTATCCTATGACTTAATCAAGGTTATAAACTACCTGTGTACAAAAAAAAATGTTTATTTCTTCACTTAATATTACAAGATATTTCACTCCCGATTACGGTTTGACGAAGTAGTCTTCTATCTTCTATACATATAATAAAATTGTAGAAAAGTGGTGTCTGTACAATGGAAATATATGAAAAAAAAATAGCAGGGGTTGTTATTATATCGATGCTGAACCCGATATTGTAATTAAATTTTTTTTTGTCTGTTTGTCTGTTTGTCTGTTTGTCGGTTTGTCTGTTTGTCTGTGTGTTTGTGCACGCTAATATCAGAAACGGCTTATTCGATTTAGATGCAGTTTTCACTAATATATTGTAGTAAGCTTCACTTAACATTTAGTGTTTATTTCATGTCAATCGGTTCATAAATAAAAAAGTTATGTCAATTTAAAGAATCACATCGAACATTTGTTATAGGTTAGGCATTTCTTTCCTTGATTTTCGGTATACTTATCTTAATTTTTATTTAGGGTTTGTATATAAATATTATAAGTATTTGGTATAGGTTAGGCATTTCTTTTCTTGATTTTCTTTATTAAGTATAAGTTTATTAGCTCAGGTTAGTAATTAATTTTTCTAGCAATTCTTTTGTTTTATAAAGTTAGTACGTTTGGTTTACACGTCTTAACACTTATTACTTAAACTGTGACAATTTTAGACTGTATAATAATCTGTAAGTATTTATATAGTACGTGTTTACTAAATAACTGTGTGTTAGGTAGTAAGTACTATTTTATTGTAAGAATGCCTCGAAGAAGATCCAACCTCTCCCAATGTAGCAGAAATGCTAAAAGGATGAGATTAGTTCGATCACAGGAATCTGAGGAAGGTCGTGAGGCAAGGCTCTCTGCAACTCGGGAACATCAGGCTAGGTTTCGTGCTGCAGAAACTTCGACTCAGCGGGAATCTCGACTGAGTTCAAATCGTTCTCGAATGGTCGAGGTCGCGAAAAATTTTTTTCATACTAATGGGGTCAAGTCATGAAAAAGGTTGAAAAACACTGCCCTACATTAATCCTACTAATATTATAAATGCGAAAGTTTGTGAGGATGGATGGATGGATGTTTGTTACTCTTTCACACAAAAACTACTGAACGGATTTTGATGAAACTTTACAATAATGTAGCTTATACATTAGAATAACACATAGGCTACAATTTATAAAGATTTTATGTGATTTGGCCATAATATAACGATAAGTATCAAGTAAGTCGGAAAAATTCCTGCCCTCTGAGATCTATCTTTGCGTGCGCTGCCTTTTTTTTTTTTGGGCGGTTAATCATCCAATGACTTCTCCCTCTCTGGGCGGAGCGGAAGGGCGTGTCAGACTCTTACTGACTAAAACCCACACGTGTTCCTTCGATCCTTGATATCTCTTTGAGGCGCGCGTGGAACACGATGCGCCGTCGACCCGGGCCTGGTCCTTATCGGACGGCGAGCTGCCCGTTGCTCTCCGTCCGCAGGCCCGCGCCTACGGTGGCCGGAAATCGGCTATCAATTCCCGACGCCCGGGACGTCTCCTACGGCGGCGGCGGCTAGGGCTGGTAGGGCGCGGCCTTTGCCACTCCCTCGCGCGCTCCACCTTCTCCTTCGCGAGCATTACTGCTTTGCAGAAGGAGGTGACGGCTTGCCATGCCCTCTCGCTCCGCACCATGGCCTGAACCAGGGCCGTACGCGAGAGGTCACCGTCGCCGATCGCCTCCACGAGGACACGGCGGTGGTCCACCCAAGCCGGGCAGACCTCCACCGTATGCTGCGTGCGCTGCCTAAACCGTTAGAGTTACATGAAGAAAATGTATTGTGGGATTGTTTGTCTTAAAGAGTTCTAAATAAAAGCCTTTATAACCAAAATAGTGAGCAATTAATACAGTTAAATTGAATACTTTTTTTACATAGCATATTTTAGAGTATTTAGTTTATTCTTATCAAAATAAATACCTTCATCGCTTTTGGTATTTAATGTAGATAAAGTTTGTCTTTTACACTAAGTAATTTGGACAAATAGTTTAAAAGTTAGAACGATAAGAATGACCTGCGATATTGAGTCGACGGCGCACAGAACGAGGGTGGAGGGGCGGGCCAGCCAGGGGATGACGCGCCAGAGCGCCAAGTAGAAGCTATTGCTTAATAATTATGTTCGAGAAATAACGTAAATAACGCAATTAATTGTTAAACTGTCAAAATGAAACCCATTGCTATTGTAAGTGCTACGCAATTACCCCGCTGATTTAGGACATGTTACACGTTCCTGTGGGATAATTTCCGACATCCACGCGGGCGAAGCCGCGGGCAGAAGCTAGTATCTAGTATAATTATTCGGGTTGAACTGACTCGGGCCGATCTGTCACTGACCCACTGACCCAATAATTCAGCCTGTTTTGTCCCACTGCAGTGCAAATGCTTCCCCCTTCTTTTTTCCAGTCAGCTGGATAGTCCCTATATTTGGGAACTTCTAATCCCAATTATGGGACTGTAAAACACACAGTCCCTGAGAGAAGAATAAGTATTTATATGAAAAAGTATATTTGAAATCACTTTGTCAAAAAGAAAACTTTTTTACATGTTTTCTTTGCACTGCATTGATCGTAATCCTAATAAAATTAGTGCCATCCTGTCACGTTTCGCTCGTTCGAATAGGCCTTATGCCATTTATTCGAATTAATAACGAGTAGAGTTATAAAATTGTAACACCTTCCGTGTCGGTGACGAATTCTTGCACTCAGTGCAATGGAAACTCGAGTAATTTGCTAATACGTGCTTCTAAAGTACGCACTAATTAGCTGGCTAGTAACTAATGAGACGATGCAAGTATTTGGCTTCTTTCATGTGTATTTTTAGTTTGAATTATAATTGTTGTTGTACTGTAATTGAAACATTGAAAGATAATAAGGACTATATATTATACTATACAGGATGTCAGGGACATCGACGCCAAGCCTGTTACCATGGATTTAGTACATGATTCTGAACCCCCCCGCGTTGAAAATTTTCGTCAGTTATTTAAAAAAAAAAACTGTCGTTTCATAGAAAAGTGCAATATCTACGCGGTCAAAATGTATGGAACAGCTGATTTTTTTAAAATAACCGACGAAAAATTTCAACTCAGGGGGATTCAGAATCATGTACTGAATCCATGGTAACAGGCTTCGCATCGATGTCCCTGACACCCTGTATTTATGTATTATGGTACTTATGGTATTGCATACGGGGATGAGAAGTGTATTTTCATTAAATAAAATACGGAAACGGATTAGGTTACTAAATACATACGTCGTCTATTGTACTTTATAATGGATTTCCGCAGTCACGCCTGAGTCAACTATCTTAAGATATTTAATGTTAATTTACGAGAGTTTCGGCTTTCTTTCAATGGGACAGATGACATCACTAGCTCAGATTTATACGCAAAATGATGATTTCATTAGAATTTTAGAACAATCTCTGTTAGGTATTCGACATTTGCACTTTAACAGTAAGTCATTGCCTCTATTATTCTTGGCTTTCTGCCCTTAAAACGATTACGAAAGACAACGCCTTTTACTAATAAACTCGTCACGATTTACCGATGTCACAAATTAATCTGAATAGGCTTTTTTTTTTTTTTTTTTGGGTGGGAAATCATCCAATGACTTCTCCCGCTCTGGGCGGAGCGGAAGGGCGTGTCAGACTTTTACTGACTAAAACCCACCCGTGTTCCTTCCCTTACCTAGACCAGGGCCACGGTTTCCCCTTAGGACTTATCCGCAACCCCGGTGGTAGGCATCGGCCCTGACGGACCCCTTCAGCTTCGCTGACAACTCTTTGAGGCGCGCGTGGAACACTACGCGCCGTCGACCCGGGCTTGGTCCTGATCGGACGGAGAGCTACCCATCACTCTCCGTCCGCAAGCCCGCGCCTACGGTGGCCGGAAATCGGCGATCGATTCCCGACGCCCGGGGCGTCTACTACCGCGGCGGCTAGGGGCTCGAGGGAGCGACCTTAGTCTCTGCCTCTCGCGCCCCGCCTCCTCCTTTACGAGCATTACTGCTTCGCAGAAGGAGGTGACAGCCTGCCATGCCCTCTCACTCCGCACCATGGCCTGGACCAGGGCCGGACGTGAGACCTGCCGCCGATCGCCTGCACGAGGACACGGCGGTGCTCCACCCAAGCCGGGCAGACCTCCACCGTATGCTCCACCGTGTCCTCCGGGCGATCCACGCAGTGGTGACACCCGGGCGTTTCCTCCTGCCTGATCTGAAACAGGAACCTCCCGAAACTACCGTATCCGGTGAGGACCTGCGTCAGGCGGTAGGTGAGGGCGCCGTGGCGCCTCTCTAGCCACTCCTCAAAGAGGGGACTTATCGCCGCAATTGTGGCGTGCCCAGATCTGGGTTGCGACAATCGCACTCTCCAAGCCGCCATGAGATCCTGCCGGAGCTCTGTCCGCTGTGCCGTGACTTGTCGCGGCAGCGGAGTTACACCCCGGCGCTTCATCTCCTCGCGCCACTCACAGATGTGGGCGAGGACTTTCGCCTCCAGATCCCATGGCGGCGTTCCGGCAAGGAGGCTCGCTGCCTCGCCGGAGATCGTGCGGTATCCCCGCACTATCCGGGTGGCCATGACCCTTTGGGCCGCGTGCAACCGGCGGGTTGGCTGCAGCCTCAAGATCTGAATGGGCTGAAGCATACGGTCGTAAAGGTCTATGCTCATCGCAGCAGAACTGCTATTTGATTTAATTAATTTAAAATACCTTGCATTCTTGGGTCCTTGCTACTTCTCCCACTCCTGAACCCTTGAGCAAAGCCTCCCAGCATTATTTCGATGAAGAAGGAATCTGTAAGTCTTTGGGTGCATTTGTAGCGGTTACGCCACCACATACGAACTACGCAACAAAGACATGACGTCACACAATTCCTGCATCGCGCAGTTAGAGTTTACCGAGCGAAAAACATAGATAAGACTATCCGAAATCAACTTACGGACAGTTGCCCGCCAGACATAACACCCGTCTGGCCGGAGGATCCTCCCTTTTCTATGGTGGATGACTGAACTTTACACCCTGTTCCTCATACCACTAAACATTTAAACAAGTGGCAAGTGACACTAATGCAAAAAAAAAAACCGGCACATTCTGGGCATTGAAACGTTTTTAACACAATATGAGCTATTCTCATCAAAATAGGTACTTTGTGCTGATACCAACTAGACAATTAACCCTTTATCTCTTCTACAGGTGATCCGCAAAGGCAAGAATGTGCTGCCCACGGTGGCACGTCTGTGCCTCATCTCCACATTCCTCGAGGACGGGCTCCGCATGTGGTTCCAATGGTCTGAGCAGCGCGACTACATGGACATGTCGTGGGGATGCGGGAAGTTCCTCGCCACAATGTTTGTTGTGAGTACTTAGACGACAGATTTGCTTAAATGCTGCGTATTCAATGTGAAACAAAAGTTCCGCAACTTTGTTTTAGAAAGATGTTCATGTATGCTGAGGGCAAACAATATTGGTGACAACGAATGTTGCAGTGTTGCTAGCAACATGCTAATGTTCCCTATTCATGGTAAACAAAAGCACATCTGAAATCATAGACTCGACGTAGGGGTAATAGAAGCGAGACAAGGTTCTCGGCTCGACGTAAAGGGACTCGACATAAAGGGAACCATTCCTCGCAAGATCAAATGTTGCTGGCAACGATGTACCACAATTGTTGCGAAACATTGTTTCCAATGAACACGGGGCGTTATAAAACAACCGTTCAGTTCGTGGTGGTGGCGCAGTGGTGACGGCCCCGACTTACTAGTTGTAGGTCGTGGGTTCGAACAATTCGAACTCAGGGCTTGACTTTGAGGAAATAATTTGATCACAACTGCTCTCAAAATGTTGGAAGGAAATTATCGTGAGAAAACTGGCATGTCCAAGAACAAAAATAAAATCGAAGACGTGGCATTTACCAACCTGCACTGGGCCAATGTGGTAGAGTGCAGCCTTTCTCAAAGAGAGGAGGCCTGTGTATAGTGTATGGGAACATAGGCTGATTATGCAGTTCGTGGTTCTTTTGAGCGACGTCGTCGTCTCAAAGGTTAACATTGTCGGGCGTATTATTACGATATCGTGTTAGCATAAATCCTCGCAGAAGCCCGGTATGTGTCACAAAAATTAGTGTTAAATATTCTGATTTTAATAAGCGGATTATTACCCAATGTCACATTCATTACTAGTTGGATGTTCACGTTCTGAATTTCATCTACTTTTGAAAGTATGTCGTTCACTTTTTCTAGCGCTTGGCTTGCGTAAAATAATCTGGTGACACAATGGTAATAAATCTATACTATACTAATATTAATAAAGCTGAAGAATTTGTTTCTCTGGAACTGCCACGCTACCAGGGACCGCGGAAGTACTCCATGACGTGGGGCAAACTTCTTTGATGACTAGGGAGTCATCAAAGAACTTTGCCCCCCCTTTGTTTGTAGTTTTTGGAAGGGTCCAAAAACGAAGTACTGCATAACGGTGTGCAAATTTATTTGATCACCCCCTTCCAAAAACGAAGTACTCCATGACGAGTAGACCAAAGAAGTTTGCCCCCCCTTCCGAAAACGTAGTAAGTACTCCATGACGCGGGGCAAACTTCATTTTTCACCCCCAAACCTTTACCAAGCAGTAAAATTGAAAGGAGCGCGGTCCCCGTTCGTTTGATTTTAGGGGTGCATTTGGCCCCCTATTTCCGCGGCCCCGCTACGAATCTTAGGAGCCGAGCAAATAGAAAAAAAAAAAGAATCCTAAGCTAAAATGAAGTAACAAGGCATAGCTACTCTACAATACGACCGATATAACTTAGCAGTTCCGAACTTCGCACAGAAGGCTGCGCAATAACATTTTTTAGGAACCAAATGGTGACATGAGGCGAGTGTGAGAGAGAGAACATGTGCAAAAGTTCGCAGAGCCTATGTTCAGACTTGCCAAATTATAATGGCCATAATATTTAGTATATATTTTATGTTAAAACTAAAAATTTGACGTGGACGAAGTCGCAGGCAGAAGCTAGTAATTAATAAAAGTCCAATTATCACATTAGTAATGAATACGTCACTGGGAAATGCCAAAAATCCGGTAACTCTAGTTCCGTATCAAATTAAAATTTAATTATCATTGCTTATCAGTAATTTCGAACATTTTTTTCTTCAAAACCACAGTTCATTTATCTCTCCTGATATTATTATCTATCTATTCTACCTAAACTATTTGTTATCTTCTTCTTCACTCTCTCAATTTATGGTATTTTATTAACCGACTGCGGTGAAGCCATCAAAGGAAGGTTATGTGTTTGACCTGTATGTATGTCCGTCTCTATGTTCCCTCGTAAATTCGTAACTACTAAACGGCTGAACCGATTTTAATGAATGATTTCTCGTTAGGTTAGATAAGTCTTAATTTCGCGAGGGTCACTGGGTTTATTAAAATTTAAAAAAATCGAAATGACTGATTTGGCGCCAAAATGTAGGTTTAAAAAAAAGTTCTTTACCTATCGAGTGGGGTATCAAAGTGAAGGGTTTTAAAAGGTGATTACAAAAATATATGTATACAAATCATTTTAGTATCATATAATATACTAGTTAGCATTTTAGTATCGCAGGCGGGGGACAAACAAAAGTTACACCATATTTCAGGTTGTTGGCCTGCAATATAAAAATTCTATTGATTATAATGCTTGTTTGTATCTTTTCAGTTATTGTGTTTTTAGCAGTCGTGCTTTTTTTATTTATTTTTTTCTACATGTGAGACAATACTGTTTGTAGCTACAGTTTTAATCCTCATGGGAAAGTAAAAGTATTACAAAAGCCCAAGTCTGACAACCAGTCTTATAAACGGGTATAGTGTTACTCAGTAACTGGGTTTTGGAGGTTAAATAGGCAGTCGCTCCATGTAAAATACTGGTATTCAGCTGCATCCGGTTACTACTGGAAGCCGATCCCAACATAGTTGGGAAAAGGCTAGGCAGATTGATTGGGAAAGTAAAAAAAATGCATTTTTTAAGAAGTACGCATATTAGCTAATGCGCTATAGGGAGGTCCCTTTAAAAAAAAACATGTATTTGACCTACCGAATGTAATAACGCAATTAGAAACTGAACATTAAAAAAACAGCTAATTAAAATGTTTGTATATAATTGCAGCATGCATTAGTAAGTTTAACAATAATAATTTAATTGTTTAGTTGGCACCGCACCCGCTCCCTACACTGTTTGCACCGCGTCACGTGTTTATTATACACCTCATGTAAATAATTAGTTATTGATATAATATTTACGAATGAATGAATGAATGAAATGCACTGATCCCAGCGTGTTTTAACCAGACTCGTTAAATCTAATGAACCCCAAGATTTGCACTAGCCCCTGGTGCCTCATGTTGCATGGGGTTACAGAGGCCATTGCATATCATATCAGGGAGTAGACCGGCCGGGGACGCGGTAACGGCAGGGAAGAACGTGCCCTTAGGATATGGAAGCATTTGCGAGCCATACCGGATATGCATCCTTGAGTAGGCAATGGACTAGTGGAGAGACGGGTGATATTTATCTATGGATGGGCATCTTTTAACGACGTCGCAGCCAGATTTTTTCATGTCCAGCCTGTGTCCAGCTTCACCGGTGCATCTTTTAGTTATTAATATAATATTTACGTATTATTTCTTTTATTACATTTAGGTACTTACATAATTATAGTTTATATTTTTAAATATTTTTATGAAAAAACAATAAAAACAAAAATAAACATTTAAAAATATAAAAAATAGTCGTCAATCGGCATCAGGAGCAGGGTCCAAGCTGCTGGTGGTCAGGGCTCTAAGAGAGAGGAACCTCCTCACTATGCGTGCCGTGTCTAGGAGTACTGCTTTCTGAATCAAGCCCTTGACCCAGCCGCGCAATGAGAGCCTCCTGAGGTGTTGGTCGAGGCTCCCCGCTATTAGGCCAATAACCGTTACGATTATCGGTACAATGATTGCGAGTCCAAGAGTCCACGTCCCACGTACATATTATTATTATTACTGTATTGTTATGAATGCCAAAATAACATTAGCCTTTGTTTTGCATTGAATACATTTTTGCATAGTGAAACTTTTATCAGTAGCTATTCAAGGGGACTGCAGGAGATAAACGCAAGTTTTCATGATTTGGAAAAGCATTTCTGCAGAAGTCTGTATCTAGTTAATAATTATTCAGTAATGATCATCGTGATCAGCCGGCCACAGACTGTTGTCGTAACGACCACTCCCATCTCCAGAGAAAGGTCGTGGGTCGTTACGGCTGCCTGACGACGCGGCGACGGTTAAGGCGACAATAACCGACTTTTAATGACTTTATAATGAAGATCACGTCTAAACGAGGAGTGTTGATGATTTGGAAAAAATATATGTTAAATTAGAGCATTTTCTTAATAACTTAATATAGGAATATTTTAGATTATGTTTATATTACATTGTAAAATGTTTAATGCGGATAAAAAACTGAGAATTACGCAAAAAATATTCAGCGTATTTTTTTAAACCTTCACCATTTTAAAGATAATTTAATTATTGATATTTCAGTATACGGGTTTTATTAAAATACCTTTTTTTATGTATAATAAATTAATAATGCATCTAGCAATTTGGGACAGCGCTCCTGGATGGGCGAATTGGGCGAGTCCTATTACTGGCTGGACGTACGACGCGTTGCCTGAGTTCAGTACAGAACACGCAATCTACTCAAGGTCACTGTCATATATCTGCGTCTTAGTAGTCACGATTAGCAGATTCATTCAATAAAACGTTTAGCACTTTCATACCCAGTTGCACAAAGACAAACATTAATGCCCCATCACGTAATGGATCATTAACGCTAATGATTTAATTAATTCCATCAAATAACCATTAAAATCGAGTCTAATTTTCGTTTCTGCAATAAGTTAATTGAATCCTGAACTGACAAACATCATCGTCATCAGCCTATTAATGTTCCCACTGCTGGGACACAGGCCTCCTCTCTGTGAGAGGGAGTGGGCCGTAATCTACCACGCGGGCCCAGTGCGGGTTGGTAGATATCACATATCTTCGAATTTTTGGTTCTAAGACATGCCGGTTTCCTCACAATGTTTTCCTTCATTTTTTTTTCGTTTTGAGAGCAGTGGTGATTAAATTATTTACACAAAGTAAAGCGCCTGCTTGGGTTCGAACCCACGACCTACAACTCGTAAGTCGGGGCCGTTATCACTGGGCCACCACTACTCTCGAACTGACAAACATATTTAATTAATTACTACTTACAAACATTATTGGGGGTTTCTGCCTACGTTTACGTATGTGTATGTACAAACATAATTAAATATCTTCATCATTATCAGTTGGCCACAGACTGTTGTAACGACCGCTCCCGTCTCCAGAGACAGGTCGTTACGGCCGTCTGACAGTTAATAACGAGTATTAACAGATTGTTGATTAAATAAAACGGTATTCTCATAAAATTACCTATCCCTGGAGAAACGGTGCTAATAGAATAAAACGTTTAAAGATAACAAGTAATTTTTTTTTTGGTTTCTTTCTTATTTTTTTTTTACTTTTAGTCTAAGTAGGGCTGTATTACTTAAACCAAGCCACTAAGTCCCACTGTTGGGCTCTCTTTAGCTCTATCCTCTAACTATTCTCTCTATCCTCTTTTTATTCGCTCCTCTGTCTAATCTCTCTCTTCTCCTTCTATTCTCTCTCTTCTCCTTCTATTCTCTCTATCCTCCTTCTATTCTCTCCCTACACTCGTTTCGTTTCGTTTGTAGACATAAGCTCTTGCTTTTATCGGCGCCGGAAGCTAGAAAATAAGTTGTCCTGTAAATTTATTAAATGACAATTTACTTATTCGTTTTCCTTATATCTCAATCAGACTCATTGTAAGAACTTATTGTTGCGACTATTGGGCTCAATTACTTAACAGTGGTAGCAATCGATGAACAAGAAATACAACTAAATATCTAGTAGTTTTATATGGGAGCATTGTAGTAACATTTATTTGCTATTACCTGCGGGTTCTCCCGCGTTTAGGTAAGAAATTATTCCACGGGAGCAGCTACCGGGTTAAAATGTTAAATGGTCTACCTGGGTATGTGCAAAATTTCATCGAAATTCGTTCAGCCGTTAAGGCATCAAAACGTGACAGGCAGAGTTAGATTATTTTCGCAATTAGAAGTGTTAGTATGGATCTTAATTACTGACCATTCCTAGTATTCCCTATAGAGAGAAATCTAGAGAAACACAACGGGATCACCGGGCGTGACTCACCCACGTTTGTGTCTCGGGCAAAAATATTACTAGGTATGCTAAATATACCGAAATAAAAACAATTTAATTCAAAACCAGGGATATGTGAAATTTGTATGTGTAAAAATCATGCTTATTGAAATCATGACCTCGCCAGTAATAGGAGTGAAGAAACGCCTTTGCGAAAAACGACAAACACTCTTATCGGCTTTTAAGTTTTTCAACACGGTGGCTGTTTTACTATAGTGCCAGAACCCGAGAATGGTGTAATATATGAATGAATTACAAAATCGTGCCTCGGAAAGCATGTTAAGCCATTGGTTCCGGCTGTCATTCATAGTACTTTGACAGTCGTTACGGTTAGTCAGAAGACCAAAAGTCTGACAACCAGTCTCACCAAGGGAGACACCCCGTGGTAAGGCTGCCTGTCCACCGGAGCGGAGAGGAGAGGAAAGGAGCGGAGATGTGTCAATATTAACCAATAGAATCAAAACTCCGCTCCAGAGGTGCGTTTCTATTGGTTAATTTTGGCACATCTCCGCTCCTCTCCTCTCCTCTCCGCTCCAGTGGACAGGCAGCCTTAGACTGGTTGTCAGACGTTGTTACTCAGTAACAGGGTTGTGGAGGTCAGATAGGCAGTCGCTTCATGTAAAATACTGGTATTCAGCTGCATCTGGTGAGACTGGAAGTCGACCCAAACACGGAAAGGCTATATAGGCAGGCAGATTTATATTGAATGAATAACAAAATCTGTACCGGTGTAATTCTCGCTCGTTTACATTTTCGGTCTTTGAGCCTTACACACATTCATAATTTCACGCCATTTTGGCACACCACTTTCGCTCTTCCACTTTCGTGCGTAGCTTTTTAATTGGTGCGTCGTTTTCCATGCACTGAATCATTTTGAAGGCTATCAGAAATAAACCGTCTTATCGGTAGGTAATCAGTTGGCAGTACCCTAATTGCGTAATACACGATCAATCAGAAAATAGTTCCGCAGAGGCTTAAAAGCCGCAAATTTTTTATTGGGTGCGTGAGTCCAGCCGTAGGTAACCCCTCTACAGCAAGATGTGATCTTTGGCAAGAACTGTTTAAGCCCCCTGATTTCTTCATTGAACCATCAGAGAGCCTCCCATCCGGGCACAAATTACCGTGGCCTACTTGGAAAACCTTAAATAGACTTCGTGCCCAAGTAGGTCGCAGCAAGGACAACCTCCACAAGTGGGGGTTCATGAACGGCTCAGACCTTCGGTGTTTATGCGGCGTCTCTCCACAGACAATGGCTCACCTCCCATCTTGCTCCTCATGCCCTGTCACCTGCACACCTGAGGACCTAATGGCAGCGTCAGCGAACGGTATCCGCGTTGCTGAGTTTTGGACCAAACAAATAAAAATAACTTAGAACATATATTATGTATTTATTTCGTGTTATTTATGCCATCCACACGCTAAGAAGAATCAGAATCTGAATCGTTTTGAATTGCTAATCCATTGCTTCATAAGTTCGAAAAAAAATTTGTTCAACAACGTAAATAACGCAATGAATGTTGTTGAACTGTCAAATTAAACAGATTAGTCTTAATCATTTACGAAAATGTGGCTCTGGTAGAATATTGCACAGCGAGCCATAGAAAGAGACCGTCATAACCAAACCAAACTTTCAAACAGATGAAGCAATGGAATAACACAACATACATAAACATTACATCACGCCTATATTCCCCGAAGGGTTAGGCAGAGGAGCACCTATAGTACACCCACATTTCGCCAGTTATGTTTGAGTTTCGTGTAATAGATAGGGGGCGAGCCTATTGCCATCAACTGGGCACAAATCCAGACTCCGGGCTGCTACAACAACAATGTCCTTCAAAATCTTCGGATTGTAATATTGAATGTGTTGGACGCAATAAGTGTGCCGGATGATATGCTGCTACAAACTTGACGGTTTTACCACAGTTTAAAAATTTATATACTGTGGTTTTACTGAGCAAAATGATTGAAATGTTATGATTTTTTTATGCATTCCTTTTATCATTAGGTGAGACAGGCAGTTCTATAAATAGAGTAGAAATGTTATTGGATAATGTAGCAACCATTATTTTTTGACAGTTTTGATTAACTGACTTTTAGTTTTTGCTGGTTCAGTGCACAGTGGTTTGAAAGACGCCCCTGTAAGGCCCTGCACTTCCGGAGTCTTGCCCTCCTGTTAAACGCGAACTAAAGTTTAGTTAATGTTTATGTATTTTTCGTTAGTTTAAGTTTGGCATAACTGTACTCCGGGTTTATTAAATAACGGGGTTTAAAGCTGCCTGTCCACTGGAGTGGAGAGGAGAGGAGCGGAGCGGGGATGTGCCAAAATGAACCAAAAGAATCGCACCTCTGGAGCGGAGTTTTGATTCTATTGGTCAATTGACAGATCTCCGCTCCTCTCCTCTCCTCTCCGCTCCGGTGGACAGGCAGCCTTAGTGTAGGTTCGTTTAATGTTGGTGTAATAATTTCGGTGTTCCATTTCAGATATTTAAATGTTGATTGTATTGTTTACAGATAATAAACTTAGTTGGACAGCTGGGCGGCTGTGTGATGGTGCTGGGCAGGCTCAAGGTTGACATCGCGTGTGGAGTACTGTTCTTCATTGTTGTACTACAGGTAAGCACCCCAATCGCTAAAATAATTTATTAACGTCAATATGCCCTGAACCTGATGCTGGCCAGCAAAGAGGTCAGAAGGTATAAACAACTTAAGAGGTAAGAATAGGAGGTTATCACAACAGAGATAATTCATCATACTTCTGCCCTTTTCCTTTTTGGGGTCGGCACAAATTATTTTTTCAACAAATATGCAGTACCTAAAGAAATGCTCAGGTCCGTAAAACTGTGCAGTGCGCCTCACGTCTGTGGAAATAAAATCAGTGTGGCCTCTTTTGTTGAGAATCCGGCTAGGCCATTTCAAGGTCAAAAGGTTACCACCGACTTACGATGGACTATGCCACGGAAAGAATTATCTGCTTTACGAATGAGGTTTCCATCCTACACAGAACTTTTTTAATTAAGCTAGTAATAACTGTTGAAGTTTAAAAATAGAAGCTCCTGAATTTGTCCCGATATGTATCGGTCAGTCAGATTCTATGTGACGTGCACAATCTATTCCGATGGTTTTCAATTACATACAAGTACGTCACATAACATCTATGTACGTTTTATTGTAAAAGGTAGCCAAGTCACGGTCGCTTCACTTCTGGGTTATTATCCCATTAAGACACAATGACCAACATTCTTTTTAGTTTCCATTTTAACCCAACAACGGATTGACCATTTATTTGTTTTACGTTATATTTTCTGTTAACGAAGTTTTTGTGAATATCCGAAAAAAATATTCACTGAAGGCATTCTCATTATGAGTCTGCATTATTTTGTTACTAGTGCATCATGATGCGTAAGCGTTTAATGCTAGCCCTTGTGTCCTTGAATGCATACTCGTCTAACGTAACGTTTAATTGCCACGAATGACATCGGTAGCTCCTCGGTAGTCAATATTTAGAGTTGGAATGATAAAATGCCGATAAAATGTTTCTCTTATCTCATCGACCTAGCAACGTGGTAAACGGTTAGTGATTCGTAAATGTGAGTTTAAGAGCAAACGAACATCGAACCAGAAGCAGAGCATTATTTTCTTGTTATAGAGGTTAAAATTAAATTAGCTAGCGAAACGCTGACATGATGGGTATCGATATAAAGTATGAAGACATAATTGATGGTTTTTTTTGTGTCATCGATCGCAGTTTGTGTAGTCATTTGAAATATCAGTTTAAGGCTGGTTTCACAGCTGTCCGGGAGACCCGTACAAGCCGTCCGTTCACGGGAGACCTGTACAGGTAGCGCCCGCAGTGCTCTGGAACGAAAGACTAGTACGATACGTTGTACGGGCTCTACCCGGAGCGGGTCGCGTACGGACCAATCCGCGTCGCTGTGAAACAATGTTCTAGCGCCTCACGTGTGTCTCCGCCCGTACGGGTCTCCCGGACAGCTGTGAAACCAGCCTAAAAAATCTGTTCATTTTTGTGCAAAGTTCATGACGTATCGATATCCAAATACGATAAAGGCAGTGTATAGAGTGCCACCAGTGGCACTCTATCCCTATCGGATAAAGTGCCACTACAGGCACTCTAGTAACCGCCTCGGCCCGGCCAAAGTGCCGCAAGCATTGGATTGTCATTGTCACTGTCACTAAGTCACGTCACTTGGTATTTTGTTTGATTGTCAAGGTTAAATCGCTGTAAAACACCACATTCCCAAAACATTACATTCTCTTGTGCCTAAACGGACCCTGGCACTTCGCCGGCCGCTACCGCGGCACCGCTCGCTACGCTCGCTCGGCTCGTGCGTTGTGTGGTCACAGTTCTAACCTAACCTAACCTAAATAACAAGTGACAGTGACAATGCAACGCTCACGGCACCCTAGCCGGGCCGAGGCAGTGACACTAGAGTGCCACAAGAAACTCGCGGCACTCTATACACTTCGTACGATAAAAATAAAAGACAACAGATTTCCTCAACTCAGACAAAAATAAATGCCAGTAACAATACTACTACTAGAAGTCGTTGACCCCCACAAATAATCAACAAGTCTAGTGGAAGACATTCTCTTGTTTCATTCTTATTGTCATCTATCCCTTTCTAATCAAAACATTTTCTTCCAGACCTTCGCCTACAGTATATTATGGGACATGCAGTTCTTGCTCCGTAACCTGGCGCTCATTGGAGCCCTACTGCTGGTGATAGCGGAGGCTCGGGCTGAGGGGCGAAGCCTCTTCGCTGGCGTGCCGTCGCTCGGCGAAAACAAACCCAAAACATACCTGCAGCTTGCCGGCAGAATACTCCTGGCTTTCATGTTCATCACACTGCTGAGATTCGAATATTCCTTCTTGCAGGTTGGTTGAAATGCTTTTATAACCTTGACAATTTTTCTTATCAAATTATTCTGGAAATAATTGCCGGAAGGAGTAACAGATGCATTATATTTAAGACCAGGCACTCAAGACAATTGTCACGCAAGCTCCGCCCCCATGCACCCCGCCACTCCGATATGTGCTAAACGCTAACACATCAGTAATAAAGTTGAATATCGCGTGCGCTCTTGATCGTTTTCGATCTTTTCTAGCACGAAACTAAATGGCGTAAGTCTCAATTCTTATTTCGTTTATAACTAAAGTAATAATTGATCTAGAGAAAAAATATCTTGTAGCTGGATAATAAACTATATTTTCTTACTGTAAATACTTATTTTAGACATAAAAGCCGAGTAATCTTGATTTAATTTAAATAATATTTAAAAAAGACATGAATTTCGAATAAAAAATGAATCTTGAGAAAATGTTACAATTACGTAACTGTCTTGTACATGGATAGAAAAGATCCAATAAATCATATAGTAAAGTTAAATGTGTGCGTGACTGTTTCGGAATATTAATGCAAAATAACATACAATTAGGGAGCCTCCTCTTAAGTACTAACTATTTGTTTCAGGTCGCTCAATATCCATAATAATAATATATTAAATTAATATAAACGCGAAAGTGACCGTCTGTGTATCTGTTACCTAACTATCACTAACTCATTGAACATTTCGGATCATGACATAATCACCTACCGGTGTTGCGGGAATTTATATATAGTTGACCGATTAACATAAAAGTGGTATTGTATTTGCATATTCGATTCACTCTCGATTTTTACCAACTGGTTTTTTTTTACTGGAATTTTCGTAAGTCAAGGCTGAAGGCCAGACAGCTTATTAAGTAGGCTTATAGACAAAAATAAATATGTCAAGTAACGCTAGAATAAAGGTGAAGGCCAACAGTTTTGGGATTCTTAGCATGTTCAGAAACCATAGTTATAGCACTAATTAATACAGATGAGACATTCCGCGAAATCATCATTTAAATAAAAAGCGACTTGCTACGACACAATAAAGTGCAATTCAGATCGCACAACGCTAATCACCTAGAAGTTGCCCCTCTTTCTATCGCGTGACTCTTAGATCTTCTGACTACGTTTCACAGTTTCACTCACTGAATTGGCCCAGCAACACGGGCCCGCCACGTACGTACGTTGTTCAAGCTTCATACCTAAACTATGGAGTTTTCCATCTGTATTGATCTGTGTTTATACCTACTAATGCGTAAAACGGGTTTCTTAGATCTATCTGCATCGTGTACTAAGTTGAGTAGCGAGATCATTCCAACTAGGGCGTCACGCACGACACCCCATCAAAGTATATGTAGGTTCAGGTTTAAAGTTCAAGCTGTTTTGAAAAGATACTAGAATGCGGTAGTTTTAAGGAATATTATATTTTGTTAGCCTACCGACACATCTACGGAAAATACGCAGTGAAAGGTTCGTTTACGAATGCAATAATTTTTAAACTTGCATCTTGTAAGGCCGAATTTTCGTAACATAATTTGAGCTGGTGTGCTGCTAACAAATTCAGAGCATTTATTTCAATTAAACCAGTTATTGGCACTTTTGAATTGTCAAGGAGTTGGTCAGTCAAACAGATGAAGCTAGTTGCCCATTCCAAAGAGTAGTAGGTTCTTATGGAGAAGAACGGGCAAGAAACTTCATGAACACTAAATTCAAAAGTCATTTATTCAAACTAGGCTGAGAATTAGCCCTTTTCGAACGTCAAAATTACATAAGACAGTCCCCCAAAAACGCACGCCCTTCACCACTTCCTAGGGCTTTAGCTGGGAAGAAGAAGTAGCGCAGCAAACTCCCCAGCAGCACTGCTGTTTGTTCAGTTAGAAAAAAACTTTATTCTATACTATACTATATTGTATAGTATGCAAAATAATTTACATTATTCTTACAACAAAATCGAAAATACTATAATAATCTCAATGTCGTACTTTCCAGATCGTGCAAGACCTGCTGGGCAGCATCCTGATGATCCTGGTGACGGTCGGCTACCGCACCAAGCTGTCGGCGCTGATGCTGGTGGTGGTGCTGTCGGTCCTGAACCTGTACCACAACGCGTGGTGGGCCGTGCCCTCCTACAAGCCCCTCAGGGACTTCCTCAAATATGACTTCTTCCAGGTGAATTTGTTAACTTCATTACTCTAATGCTAAATAAAGGCACATTTGTACAAGACCGCCTCTGTGGTCTAGTGGTTAAGCCACCGGTCTCAGACCCAGAGGTCCCGGGTTCGATTCCCAGCGGGAGCAAAATTTTCTGCTCGGTTTGGTTGGTGGTAGGGCTTCTTCTAAGTCCGCCTGGCTAGCTACCACCATCTTATCTAAATCTGTCGCCATAACAACAATGTTAACAGCATTGTTGTGTTTCGGCAGTTAGAGATAAGATAGCCAGTTCCTCTGTGGTTGAGGATTCCGGGTGAAGTTCGCTTCCACCTTCGGCCTGATCATCACTTACCATCAGGTGAGATGCAGGCCAAGAGCTTCCCCGTAGAAGGTAAAAAAAAAAAAAAGACATTTCAAAATCCTTGTACATTCCTTTTGCACATTATAAATGCGAAAGTGAGTTTGTTTGTAACGCTTTCACGCTTAAACGGCTGAACGGATTTGGATGAAATTTGGCACACGGGTAGACCATGACCTGGAGAAGGGCATAGGGTACCTGTTATCCCGGTATCCCCACAGGATTCAGACTTATGCGGGTGAAACCGCGGGGCGCAGCTAGTCTTGTATAAACCAACTCTTAGCTGCAGTTTGTTTTTTTTTTTTTTTTTATAGTTGCGATGCGTAACTACCCATTGAGGCTGTAGTATAAACTAGCCCGATTCTTTTATTTTATTTGCATTCCACTTTAGGTCATCGCTTATTCACGCCTGTGTTTTAAAATTTGGTAGGTTACACCAAAGTGAGTTGAGCTCCACGATTATTGACAAATGCTTGCACTGACTGGACTGGTCCTCCAGACTCAAACCCGTGTTGTTCTTTCCTCAAAAGACCATTTCAGACACGTAATTAATCTACAGGGTCCTCGTATGGCCTGACCACGATTATGTCTGGACTTTAAAAGAGACTTTAAGTTTGTTTCACCATTTCTTCACAGTGGTAGTCAGATTTCTGATAGAAAATGTCGACTCCATTATTAACTTTTTTTTTATGAAGGGTGAGTCCAAAATGAATTTACAGAATTAACCATTTCAGTTCAGAGCCCTCTAGCATTAGGGATTATTTTTACGATTTTTATCCACCATCCAACGCTGAAGACAATATAAAAAAACCTACTAACATTGTTATTCACCTTTTCAGACCTTATCTGTGATCGGCGGCCTCCTAATGATCGTGTACTTGGGGCCTGGCGGCGTCAGTATGGACGAGCACAAGAAGAAGTGGTAGAACACATCCAGTGTGTACAATGTACGCACAGTGAGAGACATTTGATATTTTAATCGTAAGATGTTATGGTGCGAAAGGAAAGATTTTTTTTTTCATACAAATATTGGTGTTTTTATGTGACAATCTGACTAGTCGGCGACAATTGTGAACGTTGAGCTTACCTCCATATCCTGTAGTGTCCTGTTCGTGTTGTGGGCAGTCTGCTTTATATAGATTAATAATATGAACTAAGTTTTGTGGGATGTTAGGAGTCTGCTGTGCAATGAAACTGCAAATACTATGTTGTTAACTGATGAGCCGAATGTAAAAGCCATATATGACTCCTGATCAGTGGTGGATTTGCTCTAAGGCCCAGTAGGCCCCGGCCTAGGGCGTGGCCGCCTAACTGTTCTTATAGAGTCATAAAGAACCCTGTTTGACATTGACACGTGTTTCACCTCTCAACGAGGCACCCTCAGGATGACGATTGACTTATTGCGAAACCCGGACACGACGTGTTGCCACGACAAGCGCCGAACGCAAAGTACCTATATATTCTAAAAGTTCACGCACATTACGGCGGGACGCACTGCACCGCATCGTATAGCCATAACAAACCATTAAAAAATATCTCCAAATAACTAACTAATTGAAACGAGTCATAGAATTTCGCGGCGCCAACCCGACTAACTAAACTTCTAAACCGATTTCGACAAAAGTTGGCAATAAAGTAAATCCAATAAGTAGTCTATAATTATAATGGGTGCTGAGAAAGGGGCGGCCAAGTCTGCAAATCCGCCACTGCTCCTTGTAAACGTAATTTGTATACAATGCATGTCGCAAAATTAAATAATAAGGATTCTAGTCCTTTAAAATGGTGTTGTATATATTTGAAATTTGTTAACAATTTCTAAAGTATTCCCAAGCAAATCGCCCATAACACTAAACAATTGGTGTCATACACAAAAATTTATAGAAAAAATTGCACATAATATTTGGTCGATCAATAAACTGTGGTAAGTAAATAAAATAATCGATCAGGGTCCTTATTATGAAGTATTAATAACCATCATGATTCCTTTGCGAAAAAGGGATGGTGCTATAGGTCATGTAGAGCTCCGTCTCTCTCTGACACTGGAAAAATGATAGCATTAGTTCTTCACAATATGGGCCCTGGTCATTGACCCTAGCTGCGTTTTGATATAAGCCAGATATAAACCCGGACCCAATTTCTATTTTGTCAATTTTTATATTAGATAGTATTTACCTGACACTGTGTAACAGATAGTGTTGTGAATTCCGAAGCTTTTCGCATGATTGCGGCATTGCATGGTGAGACAGACTGCTCGATCCTAAGATGACAAGTGAAAACATATTATAGTTTACATCATACTATAATGCGACTATAGCTGCAACATTTTTTTACTAAATTAGTGTCGCATATACTAAGCATGATGTTAGCTAAATATGTTACATGCATCGACAGAAGTGGAATTGTGCCAGTTCCAACTCAAAGCATCACAATGAGTCACTACATCGAGTTTTGATTACAACAACAAAAATTAAGTGCGCGTATCGAGAGCATGTTTGTAGTTCGATTCAATGCTGCGTTCACGCATGCCAAAATAGTAAACCATCTTCCTGCCTGCGTGGGCGTGATATGTTCTCACGGGCCCCTTCGCGTGATGTGTATTTACTCAGACTGAACGTACTCCCCCTTCATTTGCAATACCGTACATTTCATTCCGTTTTTTTTTCCTTCTAATTATTGTTGTGATTCAATGTAATGTAAATATTTATATAAAAATATATCTATTTTGTACTTACTGACTGAACAGACGACAGATCTTTGAGTGTAAAAGCAAATGCTCTTTTTATGAATTTTAATATTCCAGTAGCCATAAGTGAAACTTTGGTAACACAATTCGAAGATTTGTGCTTCATCTTCCTTATAATAAAATGTAGTCATAAAAACATAAATAATTATTTGATTTATCAAAAGTATTTAAAAGACATATTTTTGTATTATTATTTTTTTATTTATTTTTCTTAAGTTTCAGTTTGGCCATAGATGATAAAGATTCCTGAAAAGATTGTTCCGAATAAATTTTTATATAATAAAAATGTTAGATTTTTTTTTTACTGTATATAATATTATTTATTTAACCTTAATCAAATATGCAAACCTAATTTCTAACTAACTACTCTGTTCATTGTTTCGCATCGTTTAATTTGTATGATATAACAAGCGTAAAGTTTGACAAAAGGACACATTCATACAGTTTTATAAAACATTTATTTGTATAATAGTTATATAATATCAATTAGTTAACTCAACAACTACTGGAACACATCACATGGTATATTGTGGGTCTATTCTTTCGCCTTCACCTGTTCCTTATCTTTAACCTTATCCCTAATTTCTACATATTTGAACACTTTGTTTGCTAGCTGTCTGTATTTCTCTGCGTGTGTGCTGTCGGGCAGCGCGTAGATGGCTGGTTTCCCGCTATTTACGGACTCTGACATGTTATGGTCGACTTCGAAGCTCTCAATGATCTCGAGCCCCATTTGATCAGCGGCTTGTTTCGTATCGTTGCCGAACACGTAGTTCTTTGTGCCACATTTGTAACACATTGCGTGTGACATGTTCTCCACCAGGCCTACGATAGGAACTTTAAGTTTCTCGAACATGTTGACTCCTCGTTTCGTGACTTGGAGTGCTGCTGACTGGGGTGTGGTGACTACTAATGCTCCTGTGAAGGGATAGAAAAAAAAATACTAATGTAAGTACAAATAAATTAATGTTCTCCACATGAAAAAGAGTGATACAAGTAATTATACAGGGTTATAAGTTATATTATGTCGGCAATCCAATATGGGGATGTAGGAGAGGTCATTTACCAAATGGCCCCTTTTGACTCCTATGCAAATGTCAACAGTTTTCGAGTCATTTGACATTTTATATTTTCATACACATTTTAAAATATAAAATGTCAAATTACTTATTCGAAAATAGTTGACATTGGCGTTGGGGTCATTTGGTTGCAAATGACCTCTCCTATAACCCCTTAACGGATTGCCGACATAAAACCAATAACCCTGTTTATCATAGGTAGGTAAGTTTCGCATGAACTAAAAATGTCACTTGGAAGGGTTTATTCTGAAAGTTGACAACGTCGCAAATAGATGTCAAATATTTCGCTGTTTTGCGATTAATTTGATAATATTTTCTGTATGGAAATAAAAAATGTGGCTAACTAGCGAACTAGAATATTGATTATGAAATGCAATAATTAATATCGTAACACCGAATAGTTAGTTTTAGATATAAAAAAAGTATTTGGAAACTTTCCAAATGCCTTTATTTCACCTAAAACGGGTACAACATCGAATTGAATGTTATAATTTCAATTCATTATTAATATTTTAGATATGTAGTTAGTTAGCCACATTTCTTATTTCCATACAGTATTTGACAGCTATTTAACGACGTTGCCAACTTTTAGGATGCACCCTCATAATATCTTCCTGAAGACAGTTGGGAAATCTGTTTACTAACATCGTATTGAGTTAACTCCATTGTTTGACAGTGAACCTTAAAAATTATATCTAATAATGTCTCTTCATTTCTATCCCTGTACTGTACGGAAAATGATTTTACAATGCATTTGCTCGAAAAGGGCGTTTTCCAAGCAGTCAATTTGTGCGGAAAGTGTCACTTTTTTTGACTAGGGCTTTTTACTTTTCAGTTTTTTTTTAATTTTTGAATCCGTCGTCTGCCCGAGGCGACGCAAAGAGTTTTCATTATTTGAGAAAAGTTTTACAAATTAAATGATGATGATGTTGATGACGATGACGATGGCGATGGCGATGTAGATAATGTTGGTGGTGAAGATAATGTTGGCGATGGCGATGACGATGGCGATGGTGATGGCGAAGTCGAAGTCGAAGTCGAAGTCGAAGTCAAAGTCGAAGTCCAAGTCCAAGTCCAAGTCAAAGTCAAAGTCAAAGTTATGAATGATGTTTATATCATTTATAACAAATATCAGCCAATATGTTAGATGTTAAACATATGAGACTACTGTAAAGGTCGCTAGTTTTTTTGTTTCCTCGCACAATGCATAGTAAAACGTTGTATGATACACGTGCGTCAGATGATTTCCGACTCGTGTCGACTTATACACTCGCTCGCTTTGCTCGCTCGTGAATAAAAAGCCACTCGTCGGAAATCACCTACTTTCCGCACTTGTAGCATAAATAACTATTTTTATTTTTTTAATGTTATGATGAGTGTCGAAACTTCCATATTTCAACACATCTTTGGGCGTAAATGAATAACTCCCGAAGTATGAAAATGTATTGTTACCATACAGAGATAGATAATTTATTCAAGATTTATTCAAATGACTTTATTTTGAATAAATACATAAGTACAGTTATTTATTCATAATATCTACATGTCCAAAGGTCTTTACATGAAATATGCGCTCGTTCTCGTTATAAATCATATTCTATTTCACTACATAATAAACTAAATAGCATGGCAATTAGTTCGAGCCGTCGACTAGTGCAACCTTAATTTGTCAAATCACACATTCTACTCTCTAAATCACAAAAGCCAAGCACTGACCATCTATAGGCAAGTTCTGTGCGAGCGAAAGATGCGTGTCTCCAGTGCCGGGTGGTGTGTCTACGATGAGGCAGTCCAGCGGTCCCCACGCCACGTGCCTCGTCAGCCTTTCTAGCGCCTGCATCACCATAAGACCGCGCCATACGACGGCGTTTTCTCCTGATACTAAGAGGCCCATTGACATGCTGGAATGTTGAGAAGTAAAATTATGTCCTCATGATGATTATGGAAGAGTAATTTATAGCTTTTAACATGGCCTTAGACATAGTGGGTCAGTGAGGGCGCTTTTCCCACTTTTGGGTGCGTCTAGAAAGTCGATGATGTGAAAAGCTACAGCTCTGTCTATTTGATGTGTAATGGGGCTTGTGGTTCAGTAATAACAGCCGCACTGGTCGATCGATCAGGTTAAGCTACGCTTGCCGCGGTTGGTCCGTGGATGGGTGACCATCTTTACAAACCAAGACCCGTCCGTGTCTCGGAAAGCACGTGAAGCCGTTGGTCCCTGCCATTTGTAGATTTTGACAGTTGTTATGGGTTGTCAGAAGTCCGAAAGTCTGACAACCAGTCTTAGGCTGCCTGTCCACTGGAGCGGAGGAGAAAAAAGGAGCGGAGATGTGCCAATATTAACCAATAGAATCTTGACTCAGGATCACTGATCTTAACTCAGGGGCGGAGTCAAGATTCTATTGGTTAATATTGGCACATCTCCGCTCCTCTTTTCTCCTCTCCGCTCCAGTGGACAGGCAGCCTTACCATGGGGTATCATGTTACTCAGTAACTGGGTTGTGGAGGTCAGATGCCTCCACAACCGAGTCGCTCATTGTACAATACTGATATTCAGCTGAATATGGTTAGACTGGAAGCCAACCTCAACATAGTTGGGAAAAGGCTAGACAGATGGCTTGCAAGTGCTTTGTACTGATAACACACTCAGGGTACCACTCAAGATTCGTGTATAGACAAACTCTGATATCCAACTAGCTGCAGTAGGTATCAGCACATTATGTACTCATTAGAGATAAAGTAATTATTTTTGGAAGTGATAATGTAATATTATTATGTAAGCTATGCCTACCAACAATAGGTGTAAAATATAAAGTATCAATAGAAGTTATTATTTCTTCTCAGAGTAGTCAAATAGGAAGCTACTACCAAACACTGCTTAGACCCTCACCATTTAACTCCATAGTTCAGCAGTGGCTCAATGAGGTTTTCATCATTCAGCATGGGCTCCCCATTGATGTTCATCATGAGGGGCACGGAGGGACCAAACACATCCGCATCCAGCAGACCAATCTCCTTGTCAGGTTCTATCACTTTCATAGCACATGCGAGATTCACTGCAATGACAGAATGGTTCGTTTGTTTATTGGAATTTTGGATTGGAAGAAGAAAACATGTTGCATTCGAAAAATGAGTATTTTAAATTGTATCTATTCTGGTATAGTTTGACCAAGGCTGCTGTACAGCACCTTTGGTATGTGGCATCATACAGAGGTCTCTGAAAAGCTATTGTAGGTAAGTATAATCGTTGGTTTTGGGACTGCCTCGTTGGTCTAGTGGTAGCAAGCGCTACTGCTGAGCATGACGTCCTGGGTTCGATCCCCGGGTCGGGCAAAGTATTATTGGGTTTTTCTATCTGGAATTTCTCAGTAGCAGCCCGGAGTCTGGATTTGTGCCCGGTTGATGGCAATAGGCTCGCCCCTTATTACATGGGACTTAAACATAACTGGCGAAATATGGGTGTACCTGCTACAGGTGCACCTCTGCCCAACCCTTCGGGGAAACAAGGCGTGATGTTATGTATGTGCATGGGGTACCAATTCGAACAAATTATAATTAGTCTTGAAAAAACATCATAGATGGCAGCATAGGTAACAATTATGAAATTAACAGTCACTAAAAAGCGATAAACGGAAGATTTTGGCTGAAGTAAGATTAGTAGAAATCAAAACTTCCTTGTTAAATGCTGATTTATCTATTGTAACTCATAAATCTCGTATTTTCAACAAAAAAAGATAAAACCTTTTTGTTTAGGGCTCTTTGCAATAGATGGCGTTTTACTCAATTTGTCATAACTGTAGCACATTTAGCCAGTCAATAGCCCGACTAGGGAGGTGTCATTTCTTTGTATGGGATTGGGTATCTGTACGTAGTATTATATTATCTGTGGTATGTGTATAATCTTTGGTCTAAAATATAACTATTAAATTATGTTGAGTTGGACCAATGATTACATAAATACACAATTGAGTATGATAAAAGCAAGGCAAAATTATCCCCCAAAAAATTGGAAATTGATACTGGGAATGTATTCTTTAGCTGAGTAATATACCATAACTGTAGAAATTAGGTGTGAATGTGTGACCACACTGATTTTGTTGATTTGATTTTGATATAATTATATTAATATTATAGAGAGATAGTTTCATATACATACAGACCTACCCTACCTTCACCTACCTATCATAAGAACCTTCTCCTTACTATAACAATCACAACAATAAAAGAATTAGCTAAATTGGTCCAGATGTTCACACGTGATGCCGTGACCAAAGAAATAGGGATTCATTTTTCAAGCATATAATTGGTAAATAGATGTTGCAGCAGATGATATATGCTACAAACCAGCAGTAGTAGTCTTCCCCACCCCTCCTTTTCCTGAGGCTACAAGTATTATGCTCTTGACTCCTGGCAGAGGCTTCTGCTCTGGCAAACCTTTAGCCATCACTTTGGCTCTGTGTGCATCTACTTCCTCTTTTGTATGCTTCAGGCGCACTGAATAACAACATGGTGCTGACTGAAAATACAAAGTGTTTTAAAGTAGTTGAGGTCAGAACTCAGACCAAATAAAAAGCCAAGACAGCCGTGATGTGAGGCTGGTTTCCTAAACATGTGTGCACTTAGTGAGGTGTAGTTTCATTGTAAATGGTTGTAAATGTGTGTGTGTGTGCACAGAGCGGAGGTGTAGTTTTGGCATGCTTCACTGTATTGTTCACAACACTATGTCTTGGTTTTTTATTTGGTCTGAGGGTCAGAATAAAAGAAACCGTAGTTGAATGTAGGTTATAAAAGTAGAATAATTATACCAAATCCAAAAACAGATACAGGTATGTGTTACAACTATTTTATTTGTGAATATATGACCCTTATGACCATTTTGACTATTTTCTTTGTGTCTCCAGTTACCCAAGTTAGGGTCTGAGAATATCACGAGAGCTAGCTAGTTTAAAATAACAATTGTAAATCATCAAATTACTCTTAATTTTTAAAACAAATAATATGACGAAATCTTGCATACGTACTGTGCTCAAATTGGTGTTTAATAAAACGCCGTACACTCGCTGAAATGCTCTTTGAAGGTTCATAACTGGTATTAGTTTTTGTCGATAAATATATTAAATGCAAAAACCAGCCTCTTTTAATTTAAAATTAAGCAATTTTTTTTTAAAGTTCGCGATTTGCAACGCAGATTACTCGTTCAGAAATTAAATTGTCATTTGTCTTGTCATAATTGTCATCTGTCAATCGAATCAGTGTTTCCACTTTTAGGGATTTCTCCCTTTTTTTGGGAAAAATTACCAATGTTATGCATGGTTTAGGGATATTTTATTTTGACAGATTAAGGTAATCAAGAGAATTTAATTTGAGAGGCAGCACCCAATGTATCAATGGCACCACCGATTTATTATAGGGGATTCCTTCAAACTCATAATGAATGTAATCTGTTATCCGTGTACTTTTAGTTTACTATAATAATTGCACTATTACCAAGGCTAAAGACAACATCAGAACTAAGTCGTATTATCGTCTCTCTCGATTAATAATGAATGTTTTGTAGGTATTTACCGAATGCTATTAAATATGTGGATTTATTTTTATTATTTATTTTCATCATGCTCCCTTATTTATTTATTTTTGGGAATTTTAGGGCTAATTCATTATGAAACTGGGGAAAAACCAAAAACTTAAGTGGAAGCACTGAATCGAATAGTTATTACTCTGAGAGCGAATCGATCCCAAATGCCCAAATGCTGTCAAACAGTTGACATTTTTGACATCTACGGATGGGAACATTGGAAAAAAAAAAAAAATTGTGATTAGTCTATGGATGGGAACTAGAGACCACAGAATCACACAGAACAGATAATATCTTTTTTATTTTTCGCTGATTTACTATTTGGAAGTAAGGTAAAACCTTAGGTAAAACCATTGGGTAAAACACAATCCAGTGGAAACACTTTAAAAATTTGAAAAAAATAAAATTCATTTTATACATTGAAAGCCGAATCAATCAAGTCGGTGCTAAAACAGATGTTCGAAAATTAAAAATAAACACGACTGTCAATCTCTTTGCGCTATGTCGGGACTTTTCTACGACATATTTTTGAAAAAAATCGGAATTTCCCACAATTCGGAGTTAGAGACCGTACTGTAGTAAAATGTCTGTTTGTTTACGTACGTTTACTCAAAGAATATTGCCTATAAACGGCATCGTTTCTACCAAAAGTCACTCAAGCCGCTTGTGTCGAAAAATCCCTTTGCGGACACAATTTCTGGAAGAAGTGAGTATTTTGCTTAATTTTCTGTGCTTTATATATATTTCTAGTTTCCTTAGGTACGGTAATGTACGAGCTTGTTACGTAATATTTGAAAAATACATAGGTAATTATTTATATCGCCAACTGTATTTTCCTCCTTGACATTGAACTAATTAGAGTATGCGGAATAGAACTGTTACCGATTCACGTGGTGCTGACATAGACTTTCTGACATACATAATATTTGCCATGCAAGGTCTCATACTCCCTACAAAAAATCCAGACTTTCACAGGTAAAATAACATGTTTTCATACAAATGTCCCATGTAATATAAAAAACACTGCAAAATTTTATGCATTAATGAGTTGATATTATTTGTTTACAAACTGGGATTGCACCCGTCTTGGCATCTTACCAGCTTCATTATTGTTGTTGATTCATACAGTATGTAATAAATATAAATAAAAGGTATTTTAGGTTAGGACAGGAAGTACTGTTGTCTGTTATCTGGAAATTTATAGATGCAAAGCATTTATTAATATTACCCATATCTTAGATTATGTCATTCAATGAAAATAAGTAGCAGATACAATTTAAATATAAAAAAATATATAATAGTATTCCACAATCAAAAATCTACCCTTTTTGAAAATTTTGGAGTCTTTTTATTAGAATTAGATAAATCCTATTACAATTTCATGAAAGAGAAGCTGTTTAGATCTTTCTTTCAGAACAGTTTGGTTTTGCCCTATTTCTGATGTCTATCTGATAATAATTTTAAAATAATGTCTCATGAATGTTACTAATTACAGATTTATTTATCTTCCTGTTCTCTTGTTGATATGTTCAGTATGTCACCTGAACAGCTTAGTTGCTTGCCTCATTTACACTGGAGGGTGGAGGTAGTACTGCATGAAGGGCAGTAGAGAGTTATTTATAAAAAAAAACATTACTTTACAGTTCCTAAATCGACGCATATCCAGTTGTCAACCAGCACCAAAATGTACTACAGAGAGCAACATCGACGATATTTATATCCAAGAGGAGGCAGTGAATGGCCGTCTCTCACAACAGAAAGCTGATTTCAACTATTATAAACCAAACTGCAGAACGGGCAGTAGTGAAAATGATTATGGTGGCGATGTGAAGCTGAAGACCCTGAGAATAACGTCCGATGATTATATAGAGAGGCGAATGCCTCCATTTACATTTGACGTTCCATACACCAATATTAGTGATATAGATATAACTAAATATAGTAATGTAAGTATTTGTTTTCATATATCAGCTGACAGTTGCAACTGTCAGCTCATATTTTGTGAATACACAAACCATAAAGCCTTTTCCCATAACTTACCTTACCCATACCTTTTCCCATATTTCGAATATATTTTCAAAAAAATGGAGATGTCAACTTTTAAGTTCATTCTTAATCTACTTTTATAAGTATACGTTTTTGCACAAAATATACATATTTAGAGGTATGAGGAACAGGGTGTAAAGTTCACTCATCCACCATAGAAAAGGGAGGATACTCCAACCAGACGGGTTGTTACGTCTTGCGGGCAACTGCCCATATTATGTTGATTTCGGATAGTCTTATCTATGTTTTTCGCTGGGTAAACTCTAACTGCGCGATGCAGGAATTGTGTGACGTCATGTCTTTGTTGCGTAGTTCGTATTGCTGACATGATCAGCTTATTAATGTTCCCACTGCTGAGACACAGGCCTCCTCTCTGTGAGAGGGGGCTGTAACCTACCGCGCGGGCCCAGTGCGGGTTGGTAGATGTCACATGTCTTCGAATTTTTGGTTCTAAGACATGCCAGATTCCTCACTATGTTTGCCTTTAATACAAAATATACATTTTGTATTAAATATCTATTAAGACGCAGATACATGCCAGTGACCTTGAGCGGTTAGCTTGCGTGTTCTGTACTGAGGTCACGCAACGCGTCGTAAGTCCAGCCAGTAATAGGACTCGCCCATCAAGGAGCGCCATCACCAATTTGACGCATTATTAATTTATTATACATAAAACAAAAGGTATTTTAATAAAACGCGTATAAGTACTAAAAGATTTATATTTTAAAATGGTGAAGGTTTCAGAAAAATACGCTTGATAGCTTTTGCGTAATTCTCAGTTTTTTATCCGCGTTAGACATAACTTTACAAATTAATTTCACTATGTAATATAAAGATACTAAAAATATTCTTTTACTAGGTTATTAAGAAAATGCTCTTATTTAACATATATTTTTTCCAAATCATTAACACTACTCGTTTAGACGTAATTTTCAGTATAAAATCATAAAAAGTCGGTTATCGTCACCTTAAGTATTGCTTGTGTTTTCCTTAAAGGACATAGAACCAACCTGCCTCTCGGAGTTCGAACGCGACGCGATTGCGTTCTGCCGTGGTACTGTTTCGTCTACTAACCTTTTGAGTGCTCCAATCGTCGATCCTGGAAACGATGGCAAGCCGAACGAGGAACAGCTCATGAAAGTGTTCCACACACTGTCGGATACGGTCAGTATACAAAATATCCATTTCAGACACTAATCTACATGGTCCTCACATGATCTGACCAAGAATGTTTGGTCTTTATACAAGACTAACCTCCGAGTTTGTTTCAGTCTTTCTTCTCAGCGTATTCCAGGAAACACCACACTCATCCAGTTTTAAAACATAATTTATTTTTGACCTACTCAACAGAAATAAAATAATTTATCTTATCAAAAGCGGCCATTTTATGGACATTAAAATAAGGTTTAAATTACTATGGTTGATAGATATTAATACGCAATCATTTTACGTCTAAGGGTCGCGCGCGCCAAACCTGCCGAACGTTCCGCGGTGGAACGTTCGGTTGAATACGCTCCTAATGTTTTTCAAGTTACCTATGACACATCAGCCTAACGTTACGTCGGTTCATGAGCAAGCGTCACATGACGCGACGGAACGTTCCGCACCGAACGTTCCGCAGGTGTGCCGCTACACTAAGAAACATTATGTAGTAAACAGTATTTGCGTGACATATAAGCTGCTGTGTCGCAAATTGTTCCAGCTCTTATGCATCTGTGCACCAAAAAATGCAGCCAAAGTGACCGCTGTGCTGCCACCAACGATGCCGGGCACGTGACGAAGTTTTTGTGCCAACAATATTTTATACACTGTCGTGCAATCATCACAAACGAAAAGAAGATAAGCAAAAATGAGAATGTATACTCAAATCTTAAAATATGCTTATTGGTTTTTCAGATGCCGAATCTGTTTGTGAAACCGCTGGATTATTCTATCTATCACCCAAATATGGTGTTTGTAAACAACATCAGAGGCACTACATCCGTGTAAGTAAATACAACACATATTTAGTTACTTGACAACAACCAGAAAACATAAATTAATGACCCACTCTCAGTCTGCCTAGCCTTTTCCTTTTGCCTTTTATGTTGGTGTCGGCTTCCAGTCTAACTGGATGCATCTGAATACCAGTATTTTACATGGAGCAACAGCCTATCTGACTTCCACAACCCAATAACTGGATAATATGATACCCCTTGGTAAGACTGGTTGTCAGACTTTCGGGCTTCTGACGAACCATAACGACTGTCAAAGATCCACGAATGACAGCCGGGACTGTGCTTTCCGAGGCACGGAGAAGTCTCGGTATGTAAAGATGGTCACCCATTCACGGATCAACCGCGGCAAGCGTAGGTTAACCTGATGGACGGACCTGGGGGCCAAGTCTACTAATTTACAAACGTCACAATGGTCTCTCGATGGTGAGTTTTTGACAGATTTGCGGTGCTTTTGTTATTACTTAGCCACGAGCTCCTTGCATAAATGACTGACATAAATGAATGACCCAATGATTTTGTAAAAGTTAGCACATATAGCTAACGAACGGTTACACTCTTATAGAATCAAGGTATTAGATACTTAGATGACTTGTGCATGGGCGTCGCTAATGTGGTGCAGGCCCATGCACAAGTCATCTAATTTAATGTATATTTGGACGAATTTTATCCCGGGGACGTTATTCGTATCTATGTGTTGGTGGTAGGCCGAGTCATAATACCTATTAGGTTTCAGCTCTACAGTTCTGAATAGTTTTGGGGAAAACGTCCAGAAAGGTCCGTTTCCAATCCACACATTGAAAATGGAAACTATTATTTTTGGGACTACCGAGTTGAAACTGATTTATCAAAAATCAAATGTCTACCAGCATCAATTTTGGCCCCATTGTGCGCCGTAGAGGTAAGACTCGCACTACGTGTAAAGCTTCACGTGCTCTCTTCTCTGACTCTTGACTTTACCTAACCTACCTACAAATCATACTTTTCCCATCCTCCTTATCAACTTGCCCCCCCCTAGGCCATCGGCTGGCGACGCCCTTGGACTTGAGTAAATTTTGCAATAAATAAATAAATCATATTTTGTGGACCTTGTTTCTCGTAAAACCGCGAAGTTACGAGTATAAGCCGTTTCTATGGGCAATTAATATTATTTGCACTTCTACAGAATCGATAAATTACGTACTTAGCTCATTATGGCTTCGCATTCGACCTTCGATTGTGGGATTGTTATATAAACGAGCATATGCATTATGTATTTGTTGACAAATACGGTAATATTAGTAACTATATTGTAAAACATGCGAGCAGTGGTGGCCCAGTGGTTATGGCCGCGACTTACGAGTTGTAGGTCGTGGGTTCGAACCCAAGCAGGCGCTTTACTTTGTGTAAATAATTTCATCACCACTGCTCTCAAAACGGTGAAGGAAAACATCGTGAGGAAACCGGCATGTCTTAGAACCAAAAAATCGTAGACATGTGACATCTACCAACCCGCACTGGGCCCGCGTGGTACTGGTAGATTACGGCCCACTCCCTCTCACAGAGAGGAGGCTTGTGTCCCAGCTGTGGGAACATTAATAGGCTGATGATGATGATTGTAAAACATTTTAAAAGAGTAACGGTGGAGTTTCTTGGCCATTCTCTTCTCCACACGAAAACTACCTTTTGGAAGGGGCGACTTGAATCGAAGAATTTTGTTATCATTTTCGGATCTCTCCTTTTTCCAATTGGCACAACGATGGCTCGTGTAATTAAGTAAGATAAAAATATAAACTTGTTGTGTATAACAGTTGTCCCTCTCTACTCAAATCTTGCTGATTAGATTTGAGTAGAGAGGGACAACTAACTTAGAACTGCCTCATTGTTCTCCTGGTAGCGAGCGCAACTGCTGAGTTTCCTGGGTCCGATTCCCGGGTCGGGCAGTGTTTCAATTAGGCATTCAACAGGACAGTTCATCAATCTACCTACCTAGCCTTTGCCCAACTATTTTGGGCTCGGCTTCCAGTCTAACTGGATGCAGCTGAATACCAGTATTTTACATGGAGCGACTGCCTCCATAACCTAGTAACTGGGTAATTAGTGTGTCGGTAGCAAACAATAAAACAACCGTCTCGCTCGCTAGCTAGTTTAATACTCAATATCCACGCACTGCGCGGGCACGGCGCGGCGTACGCGCGGAACGCGTAGGTACACACATTATAATAAAAGTATAACTATGCAGATAGTACATACAGATCAGTAATACTATACCCCTTGGTAAGACTGGTGTCAGACTGACGGACTTCTGACTACCCGTAACGACTGTCAAAGATTTAAGAATGACAGCCGGGACCAACGGCTTAACGTGCTTTACGAAGCGCGGAAGAATCTAGATATGTAAAGATAGTCACCCATCCACGGACCAACCACGGCAAGCGTAGCTTAACCTGATCGATCGACCCTGCTGTTATTACTAAGCCACGAGCTCCTCCAACAGGACAGTTCATAAGGTCTCAAATGACTGACGTGAAACATATTTGTTATTCCACAGAGGTCTGTTCCACTACGTGAAGCAGGTAGCGCTGCTGCGGACGGTGGGGCACTTGAAGTTCGCCTACGTTAAATTAGATGTCATGAAGATCACTGCCCATCCTGAAGATTCTTCTGTCAAGTGAGTAAAATTTTTTGCCGAGACTTGAAGGCATTTGATTGGGCATGATATCATGTGATGCAGTATTTTGTAGTTCTGAAGAGATTTGATTTTTTTGTATGTTTGTTTGTTTGTTATGCTGGGGCCACAACAACGAGAAATGCCGTTCATTATTGCGATGATGGACGTTAACCGTAGGTGTAGCCACAACTTATCGCGAGAATTTGACAACGGCACTCACATTGGCGTTTGACGTTACGCGTTAACTCGGGTGTAATTAAATGAGCATTGACCAGGACCGTTTAAGTGTGGCCACTCAATTTATCGGCTTTAACTATCGGAATAATTACCGCGCTGTTTATGGCAATTGTGGGCATTGACGTTGACCGTTGGTGTGGCCCCAGCGTTATGCTTTCAAGCTAAAACCACTGAACAGATTTCGATAAAATTTGGCACATAGGAAATCTTGAAGAAGGACATAGGAGGTATCCTATGTCTATTATAGGGTAGGTATTTTATCCCTATATTCCCAAGGAATCGAGGCTTATGCGGGTGAAATCGCGGGGCGTAGCTAGTACTTAAATAATATAATTGAAAATGAGAAAAGAAAAATGAAAATTGAGAATGAGATGGTGTTCGTTGGTAAGCTCAGTTATCGCTTGAGAACGGCTGGGCCTACTTGGCAATATTTTTATTTTAAAGTACGTGTTCACGTTCGTAAAAAAAATGGAAAGGTTGGCCGCAAAATATTATAAAGTAAAATTCGAGGAGAACTGAAAGTGCTTTTTTCTTTTATGGAATTTTAGTATTCATTATTTAAATTTGGATAGGACATTTGTCGGGTCAGTTAGTTTTAGAATAACACGAATACACCATAATTCTTAACGTGTACCGTTTTATTGTATGTAAAACTGAACCCTTGATCAATATCAGGTGCAAAAGAACAATCCAGGTCACACCAATATTCTTTTACAAAGTAAACACTAGATAACATAATATCCCAATTTAGTGTTCTTATCTTATAATCACTTGACTGATAGCAGTTATTATATGAATAACTTCCGGTACCTATATGACGTTGTAGCATTAGAATTGCGTCAACAGAATTTTCACAAAACACTTCAAAAACGGCTACACTTTTTACATTCTTTTTAAACTGGACAGAAGCCTATCAATGGTTAATCTACATAGTCCTATAAAAGCTCATTGCCCTTCGCGATCCAGGCTTATTATCTGAACTCTCTACTGTGTAACTCCGAAACACCTGAAAGGAGACCATTAATATTAGGCCCAAAACCCAAAGTGAAAAGAAATGGCTTGCAAAAAGCCAGCGAAAAAAAAATTGTTGGCCTGGTCTGGGACGCCCTCCTAATCATTTTTTAAAGAAAGAAAGAAAAATTATTTATTGGGACAAGCACAAAAAACAATAAGAATAAAACAAAGTAAAAAAGAAGCAGAGTCCTGTGCGAGGCCAAAAGGCTCCTATCTCAGCACGATGCTGCGACATTTAATACTAAAAGTCGCAGCGCTGGTATATTTTACTATGTCTCCGAATCAATACGACCATTCCGTCAGCTGTTTTTTGAAGTTGAAAAATCTACTTACCTTAAAGGTATCTATCGCGTCTGGGAGGAACATTTTAGGACAACGAAAAAAAGTATGTCACCTAAGTCGGGGAAGTCCATCCAAGCATTTTTTACTACGGCACCAAATCTCAACGACCGTTCCTTCAGCTGTTTTCTTAAGTTGTATGAAACGTGAATGGTCTCCTATATTACGTTAATAAATAAGATACTAACAAATAACAAGAATCGCAAAATGTTTACGAGTTAGATTATTTTTCTCATAGTTTACACAATTTCGTAATAGCTATTTATTTAGCAGAGTTACTAAACAATCGAATTTGTCTGCAGGATGAGGTGGCGCATCAAGGGCATCTCGGGGCTCAAAGTATTCTTCATGTTCTGGAAGTACAAACTGTGGAACATGAAGGAGGTGTTTAAAGACCAGGAATTGTGAGTATTATACACTTTACATTTACAAAAAAAAAAATACCTGTGTTCCACAATCACTTGTAAACTTTTTGAAATCCACATCGCATTGCATCCTTCGTCTCGTCTGTGATTGGTCGTCTGCATGTCTCTGCTCCGCTCGTCTCCGCCATCATAGTATTGTACAGAGATCTGACACAGATTATGAGCGTTTATTTATACTGATAGTGGCAACGTCGCAAATAGTTGTCAAATATTTCGCTCTTTTGATTCATCATCATCATCATTTGGCAAAAAGAAATATGGCTAACTAGTGAAATGCAATAATTCATATCGTAAAAGTGAATATTTAGTTTTAGATGTAAAAAAGTATTTGGAAATTTTCCAAATGCCTTTTTAAAACCTAAAACGGTTACAAAATCAAATTCAGTGTTATCTCCTTTATTTCATAAATATACATATCGTTTACATTTTAAAATATTTTTATAAAATTAATTAAAAATATAAAAAATAGTAGCCCACCGGTATCGCGAACAAGCTACCGGCGGTCAGGGCTCCAGAGAGAGGAACCTCCTGACAATGCAAGTCGTATCCAGGAGTACCGCTTTCTGAATCAAGCCCTTGATCCAGCTGCCCAACGAGAGTCAGTGTTATAATTATTACAATTCATAATTAATATTCTAATTCACTAGTTAGCCATATTCCTTATTTCGATACCAAAATAAAACAAAAATTAAAACAGCAAAATATTTGACAGCTATTTGCGACGTTGCCACTTACAGTAAAACGCTCTTAACAGTTTGTAATTTATTTTGCAGATGGTATGACGGGTTCTCTACGTTCTACGTAGGCTCAGATGGTTTGATACAGAAGCACATTGTAGACAAGGTAAGTTTTCTCACATGGCTTTATATAAGTTGAATAACTCAAACAAAATGAAAAGGGGACTTTCTGGATTTTCGAATTTCTTTAGGGGGGTGAGCACTTTTTGGGTGACCAAAAATCATGGAACTCGCGTCATCGTCACCGAAGGTGCGTTGAGCACTTTTTTGTTGACAGCGCACTCTGTTTTTTTTTTTTAATGTTACTCCCACACTGTTGTTATAAAATGTTAACAAACATTTTCTAACATAGTTTTTTAAAGTACTAAGGTTCAGTTCTGTTTAAAAACTATGTTATATAACGTTATATAACTGCTGTGTGGGAGCACCTTTATGGAGCTCCAGCTTTCGTTCTTGTACTGCCAGCAAGCCACATAAATTCCTGAAATTTTCGTTAGATGGCGTTACTTAGATTTCATTTCTATCGGCAGTCCCAGACTGCCCCGCATGTTTTTTTTACATTAGGGTCTTATTTTCCCCCCTGAGGAGGATTCTCTCAGGAGGGAATAGTGAAGTAAGCCAAATTTATGATTTTTACAATCCTTTGAACTTGAGTTCCCCTTTCAAGATGCGGGAAAGCTCGCTAGTCAGTTGTCTATTCGTTTTAGAACTTGAAACCTCCTTCATTATATTTCCAGATGATGCCAGACCAGGACAGGATAATCGACGACGAAGAGAAGGCCCCGATCGCCGCTAAAATAGCGCTCCTCATCGGCTTACTGCCGCGAAACTACCTATCAGATGTATCGCCTTACTTTAGTTCTTCTGCAGGCACCGCAGATGTCACACCGCTACCATTTAAAGTGCTAGAATAAAGCACGGTTTAATATCACGGGAATAAAGTCATGGGTGGCAAATATAAGGTTTATCAGTGAATAATATTTTAAAGGAAGATAATGATTTTGTCTTTTCAATAGCTAGGTATTTAAAATTTTAGAGGATGGCAACACCTTGGGGTTGCCAGTCAAAAAACGTTGAGAATCGATAAAACTATAGGCCCTTTAGTGGCGCCATCTGTTCTACATCAGTCTGCCCTATTAGCTCATATTTTAGCGATTGATATAGAGACCTTAATGCACTGAGCATAGATGCTATTGTACCTAAATAAAATCATCTAATTAATGATTTGCTAATATTGCCTTTGTCCATGTCTGTAGCCACCATTTTACAATGTTATAGCCCATAACCGTGATCAATATTTCCATTGTATTACATTTCATTAATTTATTGACATCAATTACCTTCTAACATAGCATCAATACTATATTTTTTCAATCTGGGACTTGTTTAGCCTAATTTCGATTGCAAAGGTTTTCTATAGGTTGTTATTTATTTATATTACGAATATTTTGTTTACAATATGAATTTTGTTGTCCATGCTGCATTTGTGTCGCGTTTGTAGTAACTTTCGGCATAAACATTTCAACTTCGGCAATGCGAAGTAATACACTAGTGATATTTTGATAACTGTGAATGTCTTGAATTAGTCTGTATAGTGTTATGTATTGCTATAATACAATAAAATTATGTCCATTATAGTGTGGTTTTCTTTCTTGTTAATACTATTATTTTAAGGGTTAATTTAGTCCATTGGCGTCTAGCAGAGAGGGCCTCAAGGTAAAAAGGACGAGACAAGTCAATGGTTCCTGGTGGGAGTTTACAACAACACTCACCAAAGAGTATAATAATTGCCACTCACTATGACAATCTACAAATAGAATAATATCACATAAACAAACAGCCATACTTGGAACAAGTATCATCATCATCATCATCATCAGCCTATTAATGTTCCCACTGCTGGGACACAGGCGTCCTCTCTGTGAGAGGGAGTGGGCCGTAATCTACCACGCGGGCCCAGTGCGGGTTGGTAGATGTCATATATCGTTGGAACAAGTATCTTAGATGAAAATATAATGGTTCGTGCGGGAATCGAACCCGTGACCGTAAAGTCAAAGCCTAAGGTCAAAGCCTTGCACGGGTGAACTCTATACAAAATTGCCGTCTGGGATTGATTATACACTTTTTTTTTTATTTAGGTACAGAACACAATATTATATATATTTTTAAGGTTCTGTACCCACCAACCAAAGGTTACCAACGGGACCCTATTACCACAGATAATAATAGAATTGTATTGTAATTTTAGAGGGATAATTCACAAACTAGGAAAAAATTAAAAATGTAAGTGGTACACTGGCCGAGCGAGATCCACCGAACGTTCCACTACGCCCGCCGAACTTTCGGTCACTTAACATAACGCCACAGAGTACTTTATAATATACTGAAACTTAACGCGTCGCCGAACTTTCAGTCGCGATCCGTCGCGTGATGTGACGCTTGCTCATGAACGCGACGTAACTTTCGGCTAATGTGTCAAGGCATGGTTTATGTAACTAAAGGTGTAAAAACACTACGA